>OX421968.1:45019128-47865822 GCA_949128115.1 Anaspis maculata
TTTCAAGCGGATCGACCCAATCGGATAGAGTTTCGATCGGATCCAAAGCTGCGATAAAAACGCAGTCATTGATTAGTTTCTCGCCTGCCATTTTTATTTATTTGTCAATTCAAACTATATTTGCTTCAGTGCCTATCTAATTGAATCGGCTACAAACACCAGTTGCTGTTTTTTTATAACAGCAATCTACTGAGTTCAGCAGGCTATAAACACCAGTTTGGAAATCGCCATAACGTCAAAATTAAAAATGGCTGATAGGAGACGGAACATTGGCTAAGTTCTCTTTGGTCAAGAGATATAAACGATTGTTGTATTATATAAGTTATATCATATTATATTGTTAATATTGTAACGATATTTCGCGTACGGGATCGCCGCTCGTAGCACTGCCCCCCTCTTGAGCCTGTGCGTCCCGACTAGGCTCATCGTTACTCTCGGAGTAACGTGCAAGGCGATCAAGGTGGACAACTTCCATCTTGGCTTTCGCGGCCCGCTGGATTCTGTACACGACGTCAATAATCCTCTTGACTACCGTGTACGGTCCTTCCCACGACAGATGCAACTTCGGAGACCTTCCTTTCTTGCGCTGAGGATTGTACAACCAGACCAGGTCACCTGCTTGAAATCCCGTGGAGTTCGTCTTCAAGTCGTAACGCGTTTTCAACTCTCCTTGGCTGCGAGTTCTTGGTCCTTTGCTGACCGCACAAACCTTGCACTGACGACACCATGTTTCCACGTCGTTCAGGTAGTTCACCTAGTAGAACCGCTCGCGCACCTTGTCCAACGTCTTGTTCACCCCAAGGTGCCCCCCAGTGACGCCATTGTGCATTTCTTCTAGGACCTCCTTCACTCTCTTCTTTGGAAGCACTAATTGAGCCATCTCTTTCTTCCCATCGGGACTCTCCCAGACTCTCTTCAGCAACCCGTTCTCTATTCTCAGAGAATTCCACTGAGCCCAAAGAGCCTTGAAGTGGGGCCCTTCACCAGATATCTCGGTCCATTCTGGTCTTTCCTGACCAAGTTCTTTCCTTTAAGCAAGCAAACCGATGGCTGGGTCCTCACGCTGCTCTTTCTTGAGCTCAGCCGTAGTCCAATTTCTCGGGGTTTCAAAGACAAGTGCTTTGATTTCGACGTTCCCATTCTGCCGGTCTACCCTCTTGTCGTGCCTGCAGTCCTCGGTGCGTAGTCTTCGAGAAAGACCATCTGTGTTGCCATTATCATGACTCCTTCCAGGACGATGTTCACCTCCTTGATCAGCAGCTCCCTGTTCCAGCCTGGAACGGTCTGCTGAACGGTACGGTTGCCAGCAATCACGCTGCAGATGGCCATTCTTTCCACAATTGGAGCAACGCAGCCTTCCTCCTGTGCGATTGCTTTCTTTTAACTGATGACCTCCTCGATCAGCAGCTTCCCGTTTCAGAATGAAGTCTGCTGAAGCGTATCGTCGCCTGCAGTCGCGTTGCAGATGTCCGTCCCTTCCACATTCAAAGCAACGTGGTCTTCCTCCTCTACGATTGCTTTCTCTCGGTTGGTGACTTTCTCGATCAGCAGTCGAGATCGTTCTCCGTTCCGCTATGAAACAGTCTGCTGAGCTCGACCATTGCCTGCAGTCCCGACAAAGATGTCCCGTTCTTCCACAGCCGAAGCAACGCGGCCTTCCTCCAGCTCTTGGCTCGCCTTGGGGTCTGTTCCGAGACATGGCGCTAAGAAGTTCTTCAAACATCTCCTTCACCGATTTCGGAAGCATGTGATGCTCTGGATTCGTCAAAGTTCACCTCCCTAAAACGATGAGGGCGCGAAGCATCTTTGGCAGCCTCGATGCGAATAGCTTGGATGAGTGCGTCGCTGATGTTGGCTGGATTGCTGATCATGACCATCTGACGCAATTCTGGATGTTTTATTCCGCCCATGAAAGTTTCCTTGGCGATGTCGGCCAAAACATCCGCTGGATGAGCTGAAAAGGCCAGGTAAACCAGCCTCAGGACTTTGGATTCGAATTCCTGAAGGCTTTCTCTGCTCTTTTGTGTTCTGGCCTTCAGCTGGGTTTGATGGATCTGCCGCACATGATTGTCCCCATACCGAAGCTCCAGGACCCTCGTCAGCTTGGCAAAGTCCTTCTGCTCACTCTCAGGAATCATCTGGAGCAGCTCCATTGCTAAGCCTCTGAGAGCCAGGACTAGAGCTGTGGCTCTCTCATCGTTGCTCCATCCGTTTGCTTCGGCAGCGGCATCGAACTGCCTCTTATAGGTTGTCCATGGGCTTTTCCCATCGAAGTTTGGCAGCTTCACACGTTGGACGCCCGCTGAACTGACCATCGCAGCACTGGCGGCGGTTTTCTGAACCTGTTGCTCCAGCTTCGTCATGTTGGCTTTCACCGCTTCCACTTCTTTTTCTAGCTTGCTCACGCTGCCGTCGAAATACCGCGTTTGTTGTTCCACAACGGCTAATATTTCTTCCATTTCCTCCAGGCGTATCCTTTCCTGTTCTTCCAGGTTTCTCAGTTCTTCTTTGTCTTCTAGACGCTGTTCTTGTAAAAGATTTTTCAATCCTTTTTCCTGTCCTTCTAGAAGATTCTTCAATCTTCTTTATCTTCCAAACGCCTCTTCTCCTGTTCTTCTTTCTCTGCCTGGCGTTTCGTCTTTTGTTCTTGCATCATCGTCATGATGCTCGCCAAAGCGTCTTCGACATGCTTCTTGTCTCCAGCATTTACCAAATCACGAATGTTTCGAACGTCCTGTAGTCGCAAGCCGAATTACTCTCAATTATACCGCTTTCTGACACCAAATGTTACGATATTTCGCGTACGGGATCGCCGCTCGTAACAATATTGTTATATTGTTACTAAACGAAAGTTTGGCAGACCTGAGGATGAGCCAATAACCGTTTCAGAATACAAGGGATCCGTATTGTGACCGACGGATGAAAACGCGAATAACGCTATACAACTTGGAAGCCAACTCTGGAGGATTTCAAGAAGGTAATCATATGACTGTACAATAACAACGCAAAAAAGGAGTGGGAGGAACCGTACACCGTGATCAAAAGTAAAAACGTCCAGGAATAACGAAGTGCTTGCTCGGGACGAACAGATTTTAGGGAGGGGAGCCAGTACTACGAAACTCGCTGGAGATCACGATGCGCAAATAAGACAGATAATGCATTATTGGTGGAGGAGCCGTATTTGAGGGATACCAAAATATTCGCAAAGCTGATGAAAGTCTCTATAGCTTCCGCGATCGGGCTATCAGGTAAACTGAAACCGTGTCGAAATTGAAAACCGGCCTACACGACGCCCAATGCAATCTACTTTAGATATCGGTTAAAATTTTTTGAAAAAAGTTGATGTAAAAGCAGGAAAGAACAAATTGAGTAGAGTCCTGCACCAAACGCGGGTATTTCTAGTCAAAGCCAGGGTAAGCGGCCGTCTCGGGTAGTAACGGCCAGGAAAAATACGTTTTTTGTGTAAAGGCATGCGGACAGCCTTTGATGGATATGATTTTTCACACGTAATGTAACGAATTTCCTTTGTTTCTTCTTCAAGATTGAAGAAGAATTATTCAAATATATTGAGAAATTCAAAAGTTATCTACATCTCAATATCTACCTACTCTGCTATCTGAAAATCCTACAATAACAATTCTGAAGGACCAAGCGACATGAAGATAGGCAAGCTGTGATTAATCATTGAAATCAAATGCAAACATGGGACAATTTTGCTAAAAACCACGAAGCTTTTACCAAATAAAACCATTGTAAAAATCGTCAGTAGTTGAGGCTTTATTCAAGTTTATCATTTGAGTCCGGCTCCGATAAGCTAGGCCAGTTTTGCATTTTCTAATGGGAAGGAAACTCTCGGAAAATGAAGAGAATTTTGACAGAAATTGTCGGAAAAGTTCAAGAACCAGTAACGCCTCGTTAAAAAAACAATTGATGAAAATCTGATTACGGGTCGAAAAGTTGAAAATTTGCAGATTCTAAGGAGGAAAACTCGAAATCCGTTAGTCCGATTTCAAAAATTTCTCTCACGAAACTCCATTCAACCTTTTCACTAACTATGACTTGCAGCAAGTCTGTACCTAAAATAAATATTTCGTGTGGCTTACCGCAGGTCGAAATTCGCATTGCATTTTTTCTAATTCACGAAATGTTCAAGTTTCATTTCGAACAAATCACCGTCGGAAAATGGAAACCGTGTCGAGTTTGAAAATAGGCCCGCACGACGCCCAATGCAATCTACTTTTGATATCAGTTGAAATTTTCTGAGAGAAAGCGATCTACGAGCAGAAAAGGGCATCTGAGTAGAGTTCTGCACCAAACGCGGGTATTCCTAGTCAAAGCCAGGGTGAGTGACCGTCTCGGGTAGTAACGGCCAGGAAAAAGGCGTTTTTGTGTAGAGGCATGCGGGCGACATTCAATGAATATGATCTTCTACACCTTTCATGACAAATTTCCCATGTTTCTCCTTTAATATTAGAGAATAATTATTCAAATATTTTGAAAAATGGAGAAGTTATCGACATTTCAAAACCTACCTACTACCTACCTGATGTGAGTCCAGGCCCAGTTATGAGCTTTTTTTCTTCTTGAAATTAATCACTTCGAAAACAATCGGGAAGTAAAAAATCATGCATAATTGTTCAAAATCACTACCTTAGTAACATTTCGATTTGATATAAGCAAATACGGCAGCTAATCGACCACAATTTGAGAAAAACCTATTGCGCCGGGCCCAAAATTCGCCCAAACCAGATAGTGTCCTTTATGAGCTTGGTGAATCCATGGTGTCCGCTCGCGTGGGTATGAATTTTTTCAGCAGCTTCAGGTCTGTCCTCTGGGACCACCTTACTCCGGAAATGGCTTAGCTCCTTGTTTCCCTCAAAACCTGGAGGCTAGCAGGCATCCATTGCAAAAAGTGTCTCTCCTTAGGGGCTGAAAAATATACATGAGTAGATAAATCCAAAGCCTTTCAATTATTTGATTTGAGTAATTATATTACACTGGTCCAATAATTCGACCCATCACCATTTCGTGGCCGCGACTTTGTCGGCCGATATCTTTTGAACAAGTTGATGGATTTAAAAAATCTTATCCACCAAGTAGTGGCCGCAAAATGGTGAAAAGATGTGTCGAGTTATTGGAGCAGTGTATTTGGTAGTAATAGCAGCCGGCGAAGCCTTTCTTGCAGGTCAAAATTCTTTTGAAAACAACAAAATTATGTAGGTACCCGAAAAGGTATCTATAAGAGACAGTGACGATGTTCACAATTAGGTATTTGCCTGTCACCCTACCTGATGGCCATCTTAGCCTGAAGGGACCATCTTCTGTCCTGGTCCTGGATGCAAGAGAAAGTAGGTACGATGTGGCGACGACTTGCTCACCCGTTGAGTGAGCCTGATATGATTATCACAAGGGTCTTTGACAAGGATATTAACCAGTTCTGGAAGAAACCCAGCCTCAAGTCCCAAGGCAGGAAACATATCCTCCCCCGAAATGACTGTTGTGTTTCCCCGGAGCCACTAAAAAATACACCTTTAAATCATCTACCTACATACATTTAAATTAAATCCGATTTTACTCCAAACTCTATTTGTTTTACCTACCTTTATGTTTATAAACTGGCATATCATTATATGGGACACATGGACAGCAAATCAAACAATAATAAAGCAACAAACGCGACACTGCGACGTTGCCTAGCGCTTTTGGAGGGTGAGAGGGGTGCTTGTAGGAAGGGGAATGCATTTTTTCAAGTTTTTGACATTTCCGTCAAACTAGGTGGCCATGTTGCCATGTTTATTCAACCTCAACCTGTCGCTCTTGTGACCTGTCGCGCTTGAAATTGTCGCGCTAACTGCCCGTAATCGCGTCAAATGAAATGTCACAAATGTCAGCTAGCCGCTCCTTTTTTGGTGGTTGTTTGTTGTCAACTTCAAGACGAAATTGTTGATTGATGTTTTTAAATAGGTAGCAATTATGTCATGATTTTTTCGCCCAAGTGATTGACGAATTTCATGCCAATGATTCCGACCAAATTACTCAAGTGGAAATATGTACATCGCCATTTTGACGTTCCTGTCGATTTGTAAGTTTTGCTCTGGAGAGACGGAAGGTGTCTGCGGCACATATCATGGCAACGTCTGCAAAATCTACGTCGACACGAGCAAGAGGGTCTGGTACAATAACTCTGGGGGATACGAGAATGAAAAGATCACGTTGGAGTTGTGGAAAGAAATGATTGACACTTTTAACGAGCCCTGTCGAAGTGCCGCTGAAGTAAGCGCTTTTGGTTTCGCTCCTGGCGTTCTCGTTATTGAGTTTCTGTGATTTCAGAAATTATTATGCGTTTACGCTTTCCCAGAGTGTAATGTCGACAAGCCATTGCCATTATGTTACGAAGACTGCATAGCTGTCAAAACGCTGTTTTGCTATAAGGAGTGGGCCTATGTCGAAGACAAAAAGAATATGGGAATATATTTCAAGTCGCGCGGTCACTTCAGGCTGCCGACTTGTGAAAACTTGCCGAGATACGAGAGCGAAAACAAAACCAACACCTGTTCCTATGCTGGACTGGTTGACATGAAAGAAAACGAGATTACATGTAAGTTGCACCTTTTCCTTAAGTTCCCAAGCTGAATTATTATGGTATTGCAGATGACTGTATCAAGGGCAGAGGTCGGTTCTATCAAGGTAAAGTGAACGTCACCAAAGAAGGCCTGCCGTGTCAGCCCTGGGACTCGCAGACGCCGCACTTTCACGATTCCCCGCCCGATATTTTTCCTGAGTTGAGAAACTCTGAAAACTTCTGTCGGAATGCCGGCGGCGAGGAGAAAAAACCGTGGTGTTTTACAACCAACTCGTCCGTCAGGTGGCAGCACTGTGATATACCAAGATGCTTGAATTCGACAGTCGAAGATGCTGAAGAGAACGGCATCGCAATGGATATGTACCTTTCGCCCTCCTTCTTGATCGTGGCCTCGGGCGTGGGACTGCTGGGAATTATCGTGTTGATGTTGTTGATTCTGTTGTGCCATCGCATACACAAACACCACATGGGATACAACCCGACTGAAACCGCCGAGGTCAACATTGACCTCGATAAGTTACCGAGCAACATGGCATACCATAGGTACTACCCCTAAAATTTATTCCTGTCGTGTTTTCTTGTCGGCGTTTTCATTGCCATATTAATATCTCTAGCCTATCATAATCGTAATATACCTACTGGTCACAATTTGAAGTGGGACACCCAAAAAATTGTTCGGTTTTGAATTATTATTATTATTATTATTATTATTTCATTAAACCGACCAACAGGCCAAAGCCCAATTAAAGGTCGAGTGTTGAAAAAGCCCTGTATATAAAGGCAGGGGTGCAAAACAGAATATCGACGTCACTCTCAATCAACCTGTGGTTTGAATAGATTCTGTCAGTAAGAGAAGCTTGCAAAAGATTTGTTCTGGCAAAAAATGGTGAAAAAAAACGTGGGTGCGTGACCATAGTCACCCTCGGAAGAAGTGAAACTTCTATAGATATGAATCAATCAGCAAACAACGTTCGAAGAGGTGTTCTTTTCGTACTCCCGCTCCGCTCCCTCACGGTTTGTATCATCTTGTTTTTCTTATTATCAATCTTATTATTATTATTATGAGTCACTCGTCACACGATTAGACTGCTTTTGTTTCTTTTCTCGCTGCGCTCGGCGCTTAAACTCCCATTCTCCGTCACATGAAGTCTCACTCATACCCCTAATACAATAAATATCTATTTTCATCAATAATATTCTCCACAAATAATTATGCGAATGTGACATCGTGACGGATTTTCTTACTGTACGATTTTTCCCGTTATATTACAGCACGGTGGAAACTGTGTTCTGACAGGCACAGCATGGCAATCTAATAATCTCCACAAAGTATAAGAATGTCGTTTGGAAAACTCGATCCGGTATTAATTTTAATTGAAAAAATATAAAATACATAGGTATTTACATAGGTATGTAGATAGGTACCTCGTGAATGTGAGTAGGTAGGTACCTCGTGAATGTGATTTGAGGTTACTACGTGGTTCTAGAGTTCGTACGATATTATCTTCTCCAATCAAAATAGGGCCGTAGGTTGAATTGAAATATTGACAGAATTGATATGAGTATTTCCAGTTATGTGCTCGCCACCGTACTTATATTTAAAATGTCACATATAATTGAGGTGAAATCAAACCATCCAAAAAATTAACGAAGAATAATGTCAAAAATCAATTAGGCAACTGTTTCAGCCTCAATTGTCGAAAATTCTTTTACCCCTCTGGGCTTTAACCATCCACCCCTGCTTTCCTGCTTAATAGGTACATAGGTACCTGCTGAAAGTTGTGTCTACATTTGGGTGTGCGGCATTCGATTTTATTTTTGAATTGTAAACGTCCGTTGAAGAATATACCCAGGGCCGATCCTGGCCTATTTGCCGCCCCCCTCACCGGCAGTTGAGAGCCCCACCAAATGCGGGAATGAAAAGAATCCTCCGAAATTCAACTCAATTATTATATTACCGCCCCTATGACTTGCCGCCTGCCGTACCCGCCTGCGCACTGCACGCCTGCTAGGCCCGGCCCTGAATATACCTCCCTATCCCTATAATAAAATACATCCGCTCGAATCTATTCAAGCCAAGTCGAGAACCATTCCTGTCGGGCCAACAGTACGCAACACGAAGAGCAGTCCAGTGTCGGCGATTAGTAAAAAATAGAACCGAACGCGGCGAACGCCGCAACAGCTTATTCTTCCATTTCCTGGGACGACGCTAAATAAATAAATAAATAGTCTTTACTGCACCATCAGAATATTAATTACAATATCACAGGCCACATAATACACAATAAAATACAAGAAAATGTGTGAGATAGGTTAAGACAGAGGGAAACCAGTTAGTTTCATTCATGTGACACAATCATGATCACTATAGCAGTTCGCCAGAAAAGTGAAAATAGGTAGATAACTACCTACCTACTGATCAGACCAGCAGGACCGAAATTCAGCTAAAAAAAATCCTCAATGGAATAAAGAGGGTTGGACAATAAGACATTCATGACTGATAGCTTAAATTTCCGACCATCAAGTGCTCTAAGTTCCACTGGTATTCTATTGTAAAGCCTAATACCCAAGGGAGTCGGACACCTTTCCTTAAGTCTCAGTCTATACTCCGAAGTCTGCAAGTTCTGAGCAGCCCTCGTATTGTGAGTGTGTATCTGACTGCCCGTCAGTATGTCATTTCTCTTATTATGTACAAAACTCACTACGTCAAAAACAAACAAAGAAAACAATGTTAAAATTCTCAACTCAATAAAGTAAGTCCTACAACTTGTCCGCATCGGCAGCCCCAACATACAACGAATCATTCGCTTTTGAATTATAAATATGCGTGACGCTTCGGACGATGTTCCCCAAAGTAACAGACCACAACGCTGGTCGCCCCAAGGTCAGACAAGACAACGTTAGAGGCGTTCGTTACAACCACTGATGCTATGAACCAATTTCACCCCCATGTGTGGTTCTGCGTTAGTGGTGTGTTGTGATCTAGGCGCGAGAATAGAAGTTTCACTTCAATAAACTTTTTGATTTGAGATGTACACTGGGCACACGGAATCGATCATGCCCAGGATTTCAGAGCAGTCAACCCCACACAGGATCTTATAGAGGAAGACTACAGAGTGAAGAGCTCTACGGTTGTTGAGGCTCTGCAGCTGAAACCTGCTAAGCAGCTCTCCATTTGGAAAACCCGTTGCAGGGTAAACACCGTCGAGCCTGAAAGACATAAATTTGAGTAACCTACGTTGCACATTCTCAAGACTTCTGATGTGGGTTTTGTATAAGGGGCTCCAAACAATTGACGCTTATTCAAGTCTCGATCTGACAAATGCGAAGTAAAGCAAGCGGACTGTGGCGATGTCTGCGAAGTCCCGCGAGCTTCGAATAGCAAAGCCCAAACTTCTGAACGCCGTTCTAACAGTCCCATCAATATGAGGCCTGAACGAAAGTTCAGGGTCGAGAGTGACACCCAGATCCTTAACACAGCCGGGCCTCGAGAGAACGTATGCATCCAGGTCGTTATCGAAATGTATTGGGGCGCGCTTCCGGGTGTAAGAAAGTACGTAACACTTCGAGGCATTAATTGCTAAAAAGTTAGCCCTGCACCATTCAACAATTCTGTCAACATTAGTTTGGGGCAGCTCACAATCCGCACGGTTCACAATCGTACAAAACAATTTCAAGTCGTTGGCGTATAGTAGCTGCGTTCGGTAATTACATGTGAGAGGCGATGCAGATGCGTCTGATATGTGTTGGTTGTTAGTCACGTGACCAAAATATGATTTGACAAAACCGAACGATGCAGATGAAATAATGACAGATGACAGGTAAAACAATAAGTGAAGTTGACAGCAGTTGACAGCTGACGGCGTGCGCTCCCGCTTAGTCGAATTTGTTTACCATGAATCGCCACTTTGCTTTCGCTTTCGCTCCTTCTGCCATTTTTACGCCAAATAACCAGCCCAGGCCAGCAGTGTCACACTTGTTGCTTACTCAAATGCGGAAATATGCCTAATCCCTAACCTCAAACGAGCAACGCGGAATGACAAGTTGACATACGTCTAAAAAAGATCTGGGACCTCGGCCAGAAACCTCCGAGCAAACGGATGTACATCTGACGCGTCTGGCAGGGAATATCCGAACGCTTCAGATCTGCGTCGATTTGCTTGAGATGCAATAACCGAACGATGTAGATGTAAATCGGGCATCTGACGTAATAACCGAACGCAGCTAGTAAATGCTTCACTGAGAGGTCAGTCACAATGTCGACAGCGTAAATGTCGATGGACGGAGATTAGAGCCCTGCGGCACACCAGACAGCTGGACAAACTCCTCAGATTGGCAACCTGCTGAACAAATAAACGCCTATTGCACAATTATGACCTTAGAAGTTCAATCAAGGAAGGGGAAGGCCAAAAGAGGATAGCTTATGCAGCATTAACAGAACGTCGTGGTTCAGCGTATCAAATGCCCTAGAGAAGTCTGTATAAATAACGTCAACCTGACCACCGGAATCCATAACCTCACTGATAAACTGAGTCTTGCACAAGATTGGTTATAATAATGTTGAATGGGCTGGTTAGAGGCCCTGCAAAGACCGAACAACAATCCCTAACAAGGAAAGCAGGTACAAGATCGGGCCCCGCCGTCATAGTGGCTTTGATTTTTTTCAAGGCAGCAAGAACCTGACTCTCCTCCATCTCATCAAGTATCAGCAAAATCCCGTTCTCAGAGACTCACCTGTAGGTCGTCCAGGCGGTGGGTAAGCTGGACTAACAAAAGCGGAAGAAAATTGTTTAGCAAACCCATCTGCGATGTCCTGGGGGTTGTCGTACTCGACGCCCTCATGAGACATTTTAGAGGGAATACCCCCTGCTGCCTCTTTGAGTTGATGTACTTCCAGAAAGTCGACGGATTATGGGTGATGTCATTCTCAATACTAATGGTGTAATTCTTATGGCTTACTTCGATTTCCCGCTCAAGAATCCTGCGTAACTCACGAAAGCGTACCAAATCAACATCCCTCCCATGAGCCAAATATTTCCTTCAAACTCTACCATTTTGCCTAATCTCTGTCGATCTCTTGAAAATCATCAGATTTTGAAATACCCTACACCAACTTCAAGATACGAGGTGGTGTTCACTGGTGAATCGATTTTAGTTGGAAAGCTAGTAACATATCAAAAAGGTCCAGACATATTGCATACATACCAAATTTCAGTTTAATTGGATGCACGGTTCAAAAGTTGTCAATAAAGATTAGACAGTTGACAGACACATGGACTGATTTTATCGAAAGAATCACATTTAGGGGGCCAACATTTCAAGAAATGATTATAAACATGCCTATGTTTTGAAATTGAGGGCAAAAAAATCCAAAATGGCGGAAATGTGGTCAATCCTATACCAATGACGTAGTCTCATGTTGCCTGAGGAGAGAAAAAATTCCCCTTTTTCAATGCCAAAAGCTCAAATTAGATCAGTACCAAAAAGTACGCTGCCAATTGGGCTTTACTTTGCCCCAAAAATAGACTAGAGGAACGTGTTGCAAGTCAAATTGCTCAGAATTGTTCAGTGAACAAGCCTACCAAGTGACGTCATCTTGATATGAAAAGTTCTAATGTTTTTGCGTTGGTACAGGAATAAAATACAGTATTCACAATAAAAAGATCACATTTTGGCTGTTTCGACTGGAACCCCGAAAATTCAAAAAGCGTTTCGAGAGAACACATCATTCTTCATTTTGGTGTTGATCTGTTGATATTCCCTTTTTTTTTTTTCAAAAATGTTGAACTTCCATCAATTTTGCACTGTTCTGCTCATCACCCTGTAGAAATTTTATGAAAGGCTCTATGGGTTTTATATTGACAAGAAAAATGGCCAAAAGATTGGGCAATCCAGTACTTGTAACAGAATCAGAATCGTTTGTGGCCATCAGAAGTTGCAGCGGTTCAAAATTGGGTAACTTTTTGCTTTCTAACACTTTTATTGCTGAGCAGTTTATTTAAATTATATTAAAAGCCGTCTCCCCTCCTTTCATGTGGGTCATAGATGCACAAATGTTCGAGCGTCCGCATATTGTGATGTTTCGTGTGTGCGACGAAAATGCGAGATTTGCTGTATTTTAGACGCTAGACTCGGACCACCAGTGGTCTAGTGGATTAGACGTCTAAGAATAGAGAGTTATTGCAGATGAAATAAGGGAAAGCAGTATTAAAAGTGGTACTATTTTGACACCTACGCTTGCGCAGATTAGTGCGACGTTAAATTTCCCTTGATAAGGATAGTGCCTGCCTTTATTTGTGCACTCTTTAGGTCGACCTTATTTATACTTTATTTTGACAAGTCCCAAAAATGGCCCTGTTAGTGTATTGTTGGTTGCCTATATTCCTCCACTTTTGAGCAAACTACCCTTACGTTATTAAATAGGGGGCTAATTTTTTGCAGATAGACTCCACAGGCCTTGCAGTACACGTGTGCAAAAAATCAGGGCCGTCGGAGGGGTCCTTGGGTTCCGCATGCAATTTGCGGCATGCGCTTAGTGACACCCGTTAGAGGGTATAAGTAGAGAGAGTAGGGCCCGTATTCATATCCCACTTTTAAGCTAAAAGCGCTTTTAGTGCGATGCGCATTTAGGGGCATTTCTCATATTTCAGTGTTCAAAAATACATTATTGCGATTGGGAGCGATTGTATGTACTCAATTGCAATTAATTTGCGAGTTAATTTGTATTTTTGAACACTAAAATATGAGAAATGCCCCTAAATGCGCATCGCACTAAAAGCGCTTTTAGCTTAAAAGTGGGATATGAATACGGGCCTAGGAAATTTGCGATCTGCAATAACTCTAATTCTGCAACCAAAAATAAGGTGAGCAATATTTTAATAACGCCTCCTTTAATAGTGCCGTGCAGTAAAATGCCATTTTGCAATAACTCTCTAATATAGCTCGCAGTCTGCCACAATTTATATGGTTTATAAGAATGAAAGATTTTAGCTCAACTTTTACCTCGGCACAAGATTTAACACAGTCTATACGGTAGTTAGTCAGCTCATTTTTGTGGACATTCATGCTCACTGTTAGTTGACGATTTAGTTGGTTTACTTGTGGGCGGTTATGCGTGTGTTTTGTTCTGAATTTCGATTCCATATGGGATCCCGCGCTGTGCAGTCATCACAGCGCCGGCGAGCTCCTCTTGAGCTCTCCACAACAACACCACATAAAACGGCCCATGTCTAATTTCTCCATAAAGCCTGAAACACGATCGTATTAGTTAGCAAAACTAATAACTGCATGTGTATCTACTTAATTACAGCTTCTTTTAAACTTTGTACAAACATGCTCGAGTGAATCCTTATTGAGGTGTAGTGAACTAAATATTTTAAGTTATCTTCAAAACTTCCTAAAATATCTTGTTAACCCATTGCCTTCCTGGGCTGCGACGTCACCGGAGTCCGCCTCTCGGGTTACGAGTTACGACTTTTTTTTATGGTAGATGACGTATCGCTTGGGGCCCGACTGATGGGCCCGACGAGTGGAAGCAGGCAACAGGAACAGGCAGGACGGACACTCCTATGCGAGCCTCCAATCGATGTGTCACGTTTTTAATCAATGCAGTTATTAATTCCTTTGAATTGATATTTAATTCTCACCTACTGCCTTTAATCTTGAGAATAAAGTCCTGAAAATTCTGAACACTGATTTGTTCCAAGATAAGAAACAATGAGTTCCTCATACTATTGGTTTACAAATGCAGCAAAATCCAAAATTGCAGGGTGGCCACGAAAGTTCCTGTACCATTGCGAAAAAGTACCAAATTACAAGGCATTCTTTTTCACCCTGTATTAAACATATCGCTGTCACGAGCCAATAATCAAGGTGCGTTCAGTCAGCTTATTTAGCCGCAAGTTTTAGTTTTAGTCGTAAGCGCAGCGATGCTCATTAGCTGTCATGAACCAGCCTCCTCAGATCATCCAATAAGCGATGCTGCGCTTACGACTAAAATTAAAACTTGCGGCTCAATAAGCTGACTGAACGCACCTTCACTTGCAGATGGTTAAAGTAGAAGGATTTATAGTGAAGTTGGTGTAAGTTATTTCAAAATCCGATGATTTTCTAGAGATTGACGGAGATTAAAACTCAAACAATTTTTTGGGTGTCCCACTTCAAATTGTGACCAGTAAACTAGTACTGCTGTATGTTTGTGCAATTTTAGTCTCATTTGTGGAAAAAGTCAAACAGCATTACTAAACCAACTAAAAATTCTACTTCAAATCCAATAAAACTCGATTAATTAGAAGTGACAAAAAGATGTTGATAATGAAAATTAAAGGGGAAGTGGGTCAGTTTTAAGCAATACACTTCCAATAAGTTTCTTGATTATTTTTAGAATAAAAAATACAAAAGCTTTTTCACAGGCATGGCGTGACGCTGAATCCGAAGCTGGAAAAACTAGAATTCCCGCGCAATGATATAATCTACATCAAAGACCTGGGCCAGGGGGCCTTTGGGCGCGTTTTTCAAGCCAAAGCCCCTGGCTTGGTCTCCGGCGAAGAATTCACATTGGTCGCTGTGAAAATGCTGAAAGACGACGCATCCGAAGACATGCAAGACGATTTCGAAAAAGAAGCGTGTCTCCTGGCAGAGTTTGACCATCCAAACATTGTGAAATTGTTGGGCGTCTGCGCCATCGGACGTCCCATGTGCCTCCTTTTTGAGTACATGGGACGAGGTGATCTTAACGAGTTCTTGAGGTAAGCAAAGCACCTAGGTGGATGGGTACCTGTGTTGTACCTTTGTACCTAACAATTGAAATCTAGCTGAATTTTATCAAATTGAAACCCCAAATCGTGTCCAATTTCAGACAATGTTCTCCTAGTAATTACGTAGTCAGAAGTATAGTGGATGGAGAGTACGGCAGCAGAGACGTTTTCAAAGACAACCAGTTGAACCACCTCGAACTCCTGAGCATAGCGCTGCAAATAGCTTCCGGGATGGTTTATTTATCCGATCGTAAATTCGTACATCGAGATCTGGCAACGAGGAATTGCTTGATCAATGAGAACATGGTGGTCAAAATTGCCGACTTTGGATTGTCCCAGAAAATCTATCTTCAAGTGAGTAGTCATATGGAGGCACCATGTGTCATTTAGTTGGATTTCAAATGAGGATTCAATTGTCCTTAATAAGAAATACGTACAATAATTTAAGAGTTCATTTATTCTTTTTAAATTAAGAGTTCATTTGATCACATGATACAATCATGCGTTACCAGGTGTTTTGCTTGAAAACATGGCCACATGGCAAAAACAGAAAATGTGTGATGGCCATGAACCTGAGCAGGTGGAGAAGTACACTTGTTTTGATTCGTAAGATTTTCAGCTTTTTTTTTGCGCTCTGTGGCACTATTGCCATGTAAAATTGTCATTATATAATCTTCAGACTATTTTTGCTATTTCATATTATGAAGAACGTTAGCTTAAAATTAGAAAACTGTATTCTCACAAAAAAAATTATTAGTTTTGGATTCGGGTTATTTGTAGAAAGGCAAAATACAGTCTAAAGAATTAATGACAAATTTATAGGGTTGTAAATGATTGTAGGTTACCTGTAAAGTAATGGTTAGGTAAGGTAATTTGTGGTAACGTAACTTTGAACATAAGTTACCGAATTTGAATTTCCCACTTCTTGTAGCTATCCACTGAAAATTGAATCACTCGTGTTGGCTCGTGCAGTTTAACTCAATAATGATAATAATAATAATTTATTATTTCTAAAGGGGCTTTCCTTACAACAAGACCTAGCATATACATAAAAAGCACTTCAATATAAATATAACACTCTACACAATATAAATACCGGGTGATCATTTGAAAACTATCCACCTGCAATAACTCCCGATTCCTAGTAAAGATGTCTTCGAGCAAAAACAGGTCGATTTTAATATCGAGGGAGACATCTAGAACATTCATTGGGGAATTTATATTTTCAGCCCCCCACGGCCCCACCCACCTCAACTTTGAAATTTTAAATGACACTACCTACTTTGCGATACTTACATCAAATTAAAGAGAATTGCATTTTCTTTCAGAAAAAATATTTCTCAAATTGTTTATCCCCCCCCCCCACTTCCTAAAATTCTCGAGTGGTTAATTCAATATTCTTGACCTCTCAATTCTCTTCAGTGTAGTCAACGTCATCTTGCACAGCATGGAGGGAGAAAATTTTCTGTGGAAAAAGTGCCACCCAAGTTCACCCTTCGCTCCCCTAACCCCACCTTCAAAATCTAAAATGACATTACCTACTTTGTGATACATCAAATTAAAAAGAATTGAATTCTCTTCCTGATCAAAATATTTTCAAAATTCTCAAAACCCCTCTTTCCTTCATAAAATACTCCGAATGTATGTTTAATGGGGGAAGGGCTGAAAATTTTGAAAAAATTGTCTTCAGCAAGAGAATTCAATTCCCTTTATTTGGAGTATCACAAAGTAGGTGGTGTCTTGTAAATTTTGAAGTTAGGGTGGGGACTGCAAAGAGGTGAATTTGGATAGCACGTTTCCCACCGAAAATTCTCTGGTTTGATGCTATCTAGTTGACTAAATTGAAGAGAATTGAGGAGTCCAGAAGGTAAAATGGGACACTCAGAGAACTTAAGGAAAAGGGGGGGAGGGGGGGGGGTTGAGGGTTGAAGATTTAAAAAATATTTTTTCAGAAAGGTAATTTGATTTTCTTTAATTTGATGTATCGCAAGGTAGATAGTGTCATTTGAAATTTCAAAGTTGGGGTGAGTGGGGGCGAGGGGGCTGAAGATAGAAATTCGCCATTGTATGTTTTAGATGCCCCCCCTTGATATAAAAACGACCTGTTCTTGCGCAAAGAAATATTCACTAGGAATCAGGGGAGTTATTGCAAGTGGATAGTTTTCAAATGATCACCCGGTATAATACTTTACACGTGATGACACATACGCCATAAAACAATATGTACTGAATCCAAAACACTGTACAGTAGCAATCGTCTCCTACCACTCGTTCCTGGTGAAATCGCGTGGCCCCAGACAGTTGACAAGTTGACAATCATTACCAAATGATTGAAAATTAAAATTAGTTGAATCTGAATGTTACCTCAAATTACCGGGTATTACCAAGTAATTAACTCGTTTTTCACCTTACCGATTTTAGTTCCGCGATCCACCACCCAACGAGGAGAAGAAGTATTGTGAACGCGCTAAAAAAAATTCTCGAAATTTCGACGGATATATCCGATTTTAGGTCATCTGTCAAACGGAAGTGTCACTATCAAAAAATGACAGAAGCTATATCTCACGGAACTTGACTTGCGATATGCCGTTTGAAAGCCCATAAAAAACTGTATTCAGAACAGTTATAAGTATTGCCCTATCTGTTATCTGTCAATAAATAAAAAATGTCAAAGTTCAAAACTTTACCATTTAATTATTCAAAATCTATCCGATGGATTTTGACCAAATTTGGCAAGAAGCAGCACAACAAAAGAGTCAAATTAAGTCTGCAGTTGCAATTTTTCACCATTTTCAAGTCGAGCGTTATGAATTTTCAAAATTTCTCCTAGCCGTCGCCACTGAGACGGCCTCTCGCCCGTGATTTGACCAGGACGACTCGCTTTTGATGCAGGACTCCACTCAAAAATTCATTCCTGCTGGGGGATCGACTTTTTTTAATAAATTTTAATTGATATCGAAAGTACACACATCAAAAGAATCTAGGGGACAAGCAAATTCAGACGATTCCTGAAATCATCATAACCTTTGATTTCTGTAAGCGATTTCATATCGGTCTTCAGTGGGAGGCACCTTCAGTCCCAATCTTTCGTTTTCATGCCTTGATCACGTCAAATACGAACAGTGTTCAACTGTTTAATAAGGTTGCTACAGGGTGATCAATGGAACAGTGTAAAATTGCCGAAAGTTCAGTACGAGCGCGATTTCCAAAAAAAAAAAGTTCATGCATTCCAATAGCACAGTTATGAAGATCGGTGTTTTCAGCTTTAGTAACGTTTTTGAATTTTGAAAATCGAAGGTAAATTGCCAAAGATATTGATCATTTCTGAAGAAAGTGATCCGATTTCATTGAAACTTGGAACACACTCATGTCTAGTTCAAGTAATGGGGAACTATAGTGGCAAACGCCCGAAGTAATGGCGCTCGTGTTCCATGCACCCTAGCCATCATAACTGTCATTTTAAGCGTACATAACCTCAACTTTGGAAGTGTAATTTCACTTTCATTTGTCGGCACTCAGCATATAACCAGCGGTTTGCGTCACTTCGTGAGTTAAAAAGCAGAGAAAAGTCGAAAAGTCGACAAGCGAAAAATAGCGGTGAAAAAAAAGGTAGTGCCGTGTTATGTACCAAGCTGCACCTTTGCACCAGCTCTTTTTTTCCTCTCAGTGGGGCACCTCTTCGCCTCGACTCTTTTTTGAGCATTAGCACCTTTCCCCTTTCCGTACATTTCTTTGAGGGAGGTTATGTACGATAACTGTCAAGAGTGTCAATATGGGTGCATGGAACACGTCGCCCTCTACAATTCGTTTTGCCTATAGTTCCCCATTGAAATTTCAAGGTCAAATGTCACTTTTGATCACTTTCGAACCACTATATTGAACTTTTTACATAAATGATTCAATTTGAATGAAACTTGGAACACACTAGAATCGAATCATTTACATAAAAGTTCAATGTGGCAGCTTGGAAGTGACCGAAAAAGACATTTGGCCTTGGAATTCCAATCACTGAAACCAGACATGAGTGCAATCCAAGTTCCAATGAAATCGGATCACTTTCTTGGAAGTTCAACATGGCTGCACAAAATGATCAATATCTTTGCAATTTACCTTCGATTTTCAAAATTCAAAAACGTTTCTGAAGCTGAAATACCGGTCTTCATAACTGTGCTATTGAAACGCACAAAAGAATTTTTTTGGGAAATCGCGCTCGTACTGAACTTTCGGCAATTTTAGTGCCATTGATCACCCTATGAACACTTTATAAAACATTGTTTGTATTCGACGTGATCAAGACATGAAAACTAAGGTATGGGCTATCGAACACTGAAAACAGATATAAAATCGCTGACGGCAAACAAAAGTTATGATGATTTTAGAAATCGTCTGAATTTGCTTGTCCCCTAGATTCTTTTGATGTGTGTAGATTGGATTGGGTGTCATGTAGACCCATTTGAAAAATTGGCACGGTTCCGGTTTTCCGACGGTAATTTTTTCAAAATGAAATTAGCACATTCCGTGAATTTGAATAAACTGCAATGCAAACTTTGACATGCGATGAGCCCCACGAAATATTCATTTTTGGTGCAGACATGCTGCGAATGAAAGTTGGAGAAGAGATTGAATTAGTTTTTGGAGGGAAAATCGGATCCACGGTTTCCGAGTTTTCATCTCTGGAAAAACTTCAAATTTTCCAACTTTTCATTCCGTGAACAGATTTTCATCATTTTTTTTAAACAAGAGGTAACCGGCTCTTGAACATTTTCCAACCATTTTTTTTTCAATTTCCCGGGAATTTCCCTGTTGAAAATGTAAAACAAACCTGGGTTATTGAAACCGGGCTTTGAATGATGGAGCTTGAAGTGAAGCCGTAATTGACGATCTTTACAGTAAGATGATTTGGAAAAAGATTTGAGGTTTTCTCGGAAAATTCGAATTTTCAAAATTTTCTATCTCCTGCAAATTATTGTCAATCTTTTTGTGGTGCCGGTTTCAGATCGTTTACCTTCATCCGTGTACCAATGCTCCTTGTTAAAAACTGCAAATTTCTAACTTTTTAGCTTGTGAACAGATTTATACCAACTTTTTTTAAACAAAGGGTAAGTGATTCTTGATCATTTTCAGACAATTTTACTTAAAATCCTTCAAGTTTTCCAAGAGTTTCCCACTTTAAAATGAGTAACCGACCTGACCTTCGACTTTCCACCTGAAGGAACGTTTCATAATGAAATTCCTATCCGTTCTTTGCTAGCCGTCGGGGAAGTTTTGAGGTGACACAACCTATTTTTCTTATTACCAGCAGTTTTACAACCCTACAAATTAACGTCACTTGGTAACTGATTTACAGTTTAACTCACAGGAAGACTCCGTTAATCATTGAAAATCTTAAGTATTGAATAATTCACGTATCACTTTTTAATAACATTTATTACGTAATGATTCTGGAGTGTGAAGGATTATATTGTTATCTAGTAAAATATTATGTTTGATTGTTCACAGGATTATTACAAAGGGAGTGAAAGGGATGCGATCCCTGTCCGGTGGATGCCTTTAGAAAGTATACTGTACAATAAGTACACGCCTGAGTCCGACGTCTGGGCGTTTGGCGTGTGCCTTTGGGAAATCTTTTCTTTTGCTTTGCAACCCTATTTCGGGATGACTCACGAAGAAGTCGTTCGCTTTTTGAAGACCGGGAACGTGCTGATGAGCCCCGAAAACACACCGGCGGCCGTTTACCAAGTCATGAAGGATTGTTGGGCGCAAAAACCCGTGGATAGACCAAATTTTCGAACTATCCATCAAACGCTCACATCAATACACACAAATATGCTCTCGATGCCAATGCATTCATAGTTTTCATCAACATCATCATCATCATCTCGTCATGTTTAATTTCATGTTTCCTATTTACCACTATTGTAAGGTTTTTGTACACTTGTATGTTTTCTAATTTTAGAAATTGTGATATGTATTATAATAGTTTAAAGTTGGCGCAGGTTATTCGAATTTGATTTGCACCATAACTACCTTATTTCCATTACCACTAGTGTGCATAAGACTGATTTTTTTTTTATGTCTCGGTTCAATTTTTCAATGTATATCAGGGAAATGTCGATAAAATTAATTTTATATTTGCGTATAGATATGTGTATAAGTGTCGTGTGTTTTCTCATTCTCATACTGAGATAACTTTAAAATCAGGCTCCAAGTTGTAAACAGAGATGATAATTGTTTTCGGAAATGATTATTCATTCAGGACAAGGTTGGTATAATAGGGGATGGGGGGACTAATTTCACTATGGTAATTTATGTTGAGTAAATCGCAAAAATGTGGCAAAATTGACTTTGAAAGAAAAAACGCAAATGAATGCGCCTTTTAGGGTCAAAGCAAACCGAACACTTTTAATAAACAGAGCTCTCAGACTACTACGACATCGAATCATCCGACCAAAATTCCACTGCCCTCGCTGTACCACAATCGGGTACCGCACACCCTGAACTCACTTCATTGTTGATATTTTTCACAGCAAATTTTTATAAATAAAATCCTTTTGTGAATTCTACTTCCAAATTACAATGACAAAACTGTTTTTTTTTTTTTTTTTTTTTTTTTTTTTTTTTTTTTTTTTTTTTTTTTTTTGTTATTGTTTTATGCATGCAGTGGTCAGCGCTGACCCTGTTTTGGGCTGCTACGACGGAAAACAGTCATGAACGTAAGAAACATTTTTTTGAAAATGTTTCCAAATTCAATGAAAATCGATAATAATTACTAAATTACTTGCAGGTTCTGGAATAATATGACTGGGAGCTGGATGACATAATTTATTTCGGTAAATTTTGTCTGCAGTCATGAAGTAGACACTTGAATGGTAAATGAAAATATAAAATGACCCTAGAATTCACGTTCACAAACTAGATCAATGATGTTTTTTTTTTTTTTTGTACGGCGAGGGTTAAGCAAGGCAACATGTATTGCTGTATTGAGCAGCCACGCGGTGTAAACCACGTAAGCGTAAGGTGAAGTGCTACGCTGCTGTTTTGTGAACCCAGTCTATGTAATTATTACTTACCTTTTATAACATACCTACATTAATTTTACCTTAGTGTAAATGTGAAGTTTATAATTAGTTTCACTTTCTATAGTAATGAAGATTTGATTGTCCAGTACTTGGATTTCAAATTTTGCAATAGGAACTTCAACAGAAAGCAATAGCCTTTGCTGAGTTCAGTTGAAATCACCCTGTGGCTTACACACAAGAGGTGGGTACCTAGCCAAGATTTTTCATTTTTTCTTCAAAGTAATTCCAGTATTCTTTAACTGAGTCAAATATTACAACTTGGATGGAGTTACTGTTCTATATGCAGAAGTGCTTGGTCCTGTATTTACACTTGAGATCTATTCTTCAACAATTTATAGCTTTGAAATTTTTGTGCTCGACTCTGTTGAGGCAGAGGCATCGTGCATATCAGCCAGTAGCTCATCAGCTGCGATATTTTCAGAACATGATAACATGAACCTGACTGAAAGTAGTGTAAAAGTGAAGTTTTCTATTGGTTCAATGGGTACTGACTTTTTTTGAGAAATAATTGTGAATGTGAGCTGTTTACATAGAGCTATTTGTATGGTAAAATTTGAAGATGAACTGTTCTCATTTGTGGTGGATTTGTATCTTCACGGCATGTAATCCTTCAGTAGTATTTTTTGAAGAGACACACACTATTCAGTAATGAAATAACGGGCTGCTGTACGAGTAGTGCCTAGGTAGATAGTTGAATGTTGAAATATGATAAAATCTAAATTTTATCTAGCTGTTACCGTCCACTTTGTTATAAAAGACTATATAAATAATGATACTACTAAACTGCGCACCAATTGAAATGAGCCACCCAAATATAGTGGTCAACAAAATAAGTGTCGTAGTTGATATTTTCATCGGTTTTCAAAACCAGACAGCTTTAGATTCCTTTGGTCGATTTTGGATCTGTTTGAACTGATCAATAGCACCATTCTTTAGCTATCGGATACAAGTACTGTTGAATGGAAGAAAAGTCAAATAAAGTTCATACAGGGTGTCAAGTAAAACCGTGCAAAACTATTGAAGATCTGTTTATGCCCCATTTTGGCAAAAAAAATTTTTGGTCGATACCAGCACCTAGAATATGAACATTTATGTCTTCCCCCGAAACTGTTTTTGATTTGCGCCCGTATTATGATTTTGGACAAAGTTGTGCAATTTTTTCTTCTATGTCCACCTTATTGCAAATATCCTCTCAAACTGGTCTAATTATCGAAGCAAATTTTGAAAAATCGATAGTTTCACTTGAACAACCATCCCCTGTGGATGTTTTTCTCACCCACCCCTGAAAAAGATTACCCCCGCGGGCAGTGTCTAACCCATGTGGGCCGGAATATTGGGGCTGGTATCACAATAAACCAGTATGATACCGTGTCATGTGAGAGATAATTTTTTTTTCAAGGTCAAAGAATTGTTTTTAAGGGTTGTTTACATGAACTGATGTATCAATATCTCGAGAACAAAAAGAATCGGAGAAAAAATTCTTGCTTCATGTTCCATTGCATACACTGACGCATATTTTTCAAGAACATACAGGCTGAACCTAACATAGGTCGGGGATGTGTTTCACAGCAACCCTTTAGCAAGGAATGGAAGTGCTTTTGTAGAAGTGTTTGGTATCATTTTTCAAGATTTTGTTCTCCTGAATGTGATTTCGGTGATGAAATTTAGCTAAAAGAGAATTTATCATTACTCTGGAAGGAAAGAATCAAGCTCTTTGGCGACTTTTTCAATTTCAACGGAAATAAGTTTTACAGTTTCAAACAATGTTTCTCAAAATACCTAACTGAAAGATATTATTAACAGAAAACTCTCGAAATGGTCTGGATCGTTTCGGTAATCTCAAAATGCATATTTCCGGCAATTTCTTGGAATCTTTTTAGCTTTTGAAGATATCAATTCTCCAATTTATGGAAACAACCCTTAAAAACAATCCCTTGACCTTGAAACAAGAGTATCTCTTTCATGACATTACGCTATTCCAGTATCGTAGGTACTTATTCTGGTACCAGCCCCAACATTGCGGCCCACAATGGTTAGGCATTGACCGCGGGGGTAGCTTTTTTAGGGGTGAGTGAGGAAAATGTTGAGAAGGGATAGTTCTAATTTCAACTTCAAATTTGATAGCAGTTTTGCAGTAAGTGTACATTGAAGAAAAAAAAGCCCAACTTTGTCTAAAATCATAATAAGAGTGCAAGTCAAAAACCGTTTCGAGGGAAGACGTCAATGTTCATATTCTAGGTGCTGGTATCGACAAAAAATTTTTTTTGCCAAAATGGGGCATAAACAAGTCAATAGTTTTGCGCGGTTTCACTTGACACTTTATATAAACTCCTCGATAAACTCAATCTGACTTTTTTTCTATTCTACAGTAGTTGTATCCGATAGCTAAAGAATGGTGCTATTGATCAGTTCAAACAGATCCAAAATCGATCGAAGGAATCCAAAGCTGTCTGGTTTTGAAAACCGATGAAAATATCGACTATGACACTTTGACCACTTTATTTCAGTCGCATTCAAATTTCAGAGTGACGACAACTCCCCTGAATGAACGGACGACTCTTTGAATGATTATTTTTTTTATTTTTTGTTTTCTGATTAGCTCACGTATTGGGTTGCATAATCTGTTGGCCATTTTCAGTACAGGTGTTTCGTATCAATTATACGCAAGGGGGCTCAAATCAGGTACCAAAAATTGTTTTTTGCTTTTTTTCAAGTGTTTCAGGGGAAACGTACCCACCCATACCTCGAGGCGTTTTTCAAATGTTTTGCCTAGTAACTTTGATTACAGGGTGATCTCGAAAATGCAACCTTTTGGTTTTGCATTGATGACTTTTTTCGTTGTTGACCAATTTTGGAAAATTAGGGCTCTTCTTGAAGCTTACACGCCTCATGTAAGCAGGCTCGAGGATCGGAATTGACGTAAGATAAAAATTCTGGAAAAGAAATTTAAAAAAGCAGTGAGGAAAATGTGAAGCACACCGTAGCGATTCGGTTTAGGAAAAGAATTAAACAAAACCAATTTCGAAATTAGGTCTTTATTTAAATATCCGGGCGGCGGGTGACCGGTACCTACCATCGTTTTCAAAAACACTAATAAATCAGTAAATAATGAAACAAAAGAATTTTCGCCGAAAGAAATTCAAGAAGTGAAACAAGATATTAAGGACGGAGTTGAATTGGTAAAACAAAGCGTTGTGAAATCAATCGCTGTGGGTTTATTTCTTGACAAAATTTTACCATTTAGGTCTCTTTCGAAAGCTACAAGGATGTACTTTGGTTTGAGCCTATTGGCATTTCCAAAAATTTTATTTTTTATTCTTGGATTTTGGAAATGCCAATGAGGAATGGCTGAGGTACTTTACATTTGGGGTGCCGAGTCACTTTTGAATTTTGATTACTCCCTTTTTCACAATTTTTCACTCGAAGTCCGAATTCCGATCCTCGAGTCTTCTTATTTGAGCCTTAAGCTCCGACAAGAGCCATAATTATCTAAAATCGATCAACAATCGTTATTGTAGGGCCAAAAGTTGTATTTTTGTGATCATCCCGTGTTAAAGGAGATAGGACAAAAATTTTAAAAACCGTTGCAAGGTATGGGCACGTCTCCCCTGAAACCAAATCTTTTTTTTTGTGATACCTATAGGAACCCTTGAAACTTTTCCATTTTTGCAGTACCTGATTAAATATGTATGATAAGAAACGCCTGTACTGAAAATAGCACATGGCACATTGTAGTCCAGTACTTGAGCTAATCAGAAGAAAACTCGCATTCATTCAAAATAGCCCAGTCAATTTGAATGCGACTGTATTTTTTGGGTGGTTTATAAGCGACAGTGTCATTCGAATGCTAGCGCTAAATGACATGCGGGTAAACTTCTACGTGCCACATTGTCTTTTGAAACGTCAGCTAACAGAAGTTTTAGTTTGATTTTCCCTTTTCTCCCTGTAATTATTAGGTTGAAAATGGCAAGATCAAATTTCTATTACTACAAGAAAGTGAACATACAAAAGAAATTAGGTTTTACCCTACCATACAAATGCCCAATGTAAACCAAGCTGTACTGGTGGTCGATTGTTCATGATTTTGTTGAACATGAGAATTTGGAATGCTATGTAAAAAATGTTGAAGTTGCGCCTGACTGACACCTACCCTATGAAGAAAAATAATATGTTTAATAAAAATGTTTTTTTTTTTAATTTAATACTTGTGACAAATAAAATGTACGAAGAAATTAATTATTCCTTTTGAATAACACCCGAGTGATATCCAAATAAATTTATTGACAAAAATTGAAAATACATTAAGACATAACATCTAAGTATAATGAAACAAATTATATAAAAATATACATAAGGACCTACTTTACTGAATTCATTAATAATTAGTATCTGAAAATTGCGGTTACATACACAGGAAACAGCCACTGGATCTTGTTTGGATAAAAAAAAAATCTACAAGAAGAGAGAATCCATGTAGTGTTTGCGCTGATAAAATTTCTACTAAATAATATAATAAATAACATTAAGGCGACTTACTTCTAATCAAGAAATAAAAACAGGTGAGATGATTTGATGCGAGCGAGGAAAAACGACTTTCTCGATAAATTAGAGGCCATATAAGAGGGAGGGGGACACCAACCATCTTTTATGACAATAAGAATAATTCTTAATAATAATATGTTTTCAATGATGGTATTTTTATAATACACGTGATGACCAAAAGGAAAAATAGGAGTGCACGATAAAGGAGTCAAAAGAAGTAAGGACAACTGTAAATTAATGATACAAATATCTTATTTTTAAATTATCACAACTGAACTGTGTATACACTACTATTCTAAAGAAAATACTTCTCAGTCCACTGGATAATTTCCTTTTAATGGACAATTTTGACTAAGCTTTTTTTTCACTAAACAGAGTCTTTAGATACGGAAGGCTGGGTCGCTGGGGCGGAACACTCCAGGGCGTCTGGCAAGCCCTCCAGTGTTCCGTAAGTTGTATTTTGTGAACAGGTCATGCAGATGTAGTCTTCGTCTTCATTGATATCCTGTGCGGACAAGCCGACGCAGGCCATGTGAAACCATTTATCACAGCCGCCGTCGCACTGAACCCAATCGACGTTGTCTCCCAGGGGTTTCAGGCACCCAGTGGCGGCGCAGCTGTCTTCATCGTCGTCTTCGGATCCGGTCGACTGACGGCGGCGTCCTTTGCGTCTCGCGCCCTCCTTTTTACCGCTAGTCGCGTCTTTGGATCGACACATTTTGCCTTTTCTCTCTTCAGCCTTGATCGGAGTTCGAACCTTTTTGACCTGCGAATCGACCTCATCGGAGCGGCGTTTGCGACCTCTCCTTGACGGACTCATTTTGTAATGTGTCTGGAACAATAAAATAGGTGAGCAAACGATGGACATCAATGCAATAATTTATATACAGGATGGTCCAGTTTTGAATACATTTATGTTAGGGGGTGGTAGATAATCGAAAATGACTTTCTTCAGAAAACATCTCAAAAATGCTTAATGCTGAAGAATATACAGGGTGTTGATTTGAATAGCTGTCACCCTTGATTTCTCGCCGCCAAAATTTTTCAGCGGAAAACGCCGAAACAGGTCGATTTTTGTTTCGAGGGGGACATCTAGGACACATACTGCCAAATTTTCATCTTCAACCCCTTCGTCCCCACCCCACCTTACTTTAAAATTTCAAATAGCATTACGTGTCTTGTGATACATCAAATTGAAAGCAATACAATTATCTTTCCGCTAAACATTTCTAATTTTTTAAACCACCCCTCAACCCTTTAGTACTAGCGGTAAGCAAAATAAAACTGCATTTTATGATACAAGCAACAGATTTGGTACACGTGATCTTTGAAGAATTCTAAGCGATTTGACCCGTAGTTCTTAAAAATCCCTTCGGGGGGAGCCGAGATATGGGAGGGGGAGGAGGGGTTGATTTCTCCTTTTTGGAAAAAATCTATAGTATGCGCCAAAATGGCATGAAAAATATCGAATTCAAGTGAATTAAACATGCTGAATACACTAGTCAATCATAATTTCATGAAAAAATGCGAATAGTAGCCTTTTTTTTAAAATGGCCGCCAATAAATGACAAAAAAACATGTATGAATAAGGTGTTCGAGTAAGGTATCAATTTATATGTTTTCGAGGTCGCTGGACTCATTTCTCTCATTGAAATCACCATATCGAACATAATTATCCATTTTGGGTCAGGGTGAATGGACCACCCCCCACACCTAAAGTGAAACTTTCAAGATTTGAAGTGAATAATCGAAAGACCAATATAGAGCTGCATATAAATAATATGTTTTTGAATGAAAAATTAAAATTACCGATGTTACTATATATTCAAACTCACAACCATCCCTGGAAGCTCCAACCACTCTTGATGGGCGAGGGTCTTGCATATCCTAGATTTCCTTGTGTCATAGGAAAGTGCTTTAAAAATGTTTTTACCCTAAACTGGCAGGTAAAGTGTGCAATACAAGCGTCTTTTGACGCAGGAAAGTAAGATTTCCCTGCCTGGGCAGGTAAAGACTAAACCTGCCTACGCAGGGGAATCTTACGTTTCTGCGTCAAGAAACGTTTTGTTTGCTGAAAATTTGCTGAAAACTGTTGGAAACCAGACCCAGCAACGTGATATTTGCCAAATTGTGCCAGAATGACATTTCAGAATTCTGGTACCAATTTCTTTCTTTATGGTTTATTGAGGTAGTTTCGGGTAAAACGTTATACTTATATAATACGCCAGGAAAGTTAGTGTCTCTGCAGGGCACGTAGGCTCCCAGGCCTCGCTTACGCTTGTCCTTAAATATGCCTACTAGCCCTGTAAAGATTCACTTTCCTGCCTTATTATGTCAATAACCACTAAATGGTGTAAAATAGTATGATACCTACTTACTTAATAATATTTTATGTATTGTTACAGTTTTTAGTTGATGTTCCTCACCACTTGTGAACATATTCATGGGGTTTAAAATTAAACCCGAAGTAAGCAACTGTACAAAAGAAAATGTTTAATTTGGAAAAGCCGTCTCTCCTAAAAATGAGGATAAAATTTAAAACAAAAAGAGCACGTTAAGGAAAGTTAGGGGAACAGCTGGTCATAAACTGGAATTTTCTGCTATTGCCGGTATTTAAAAAAAACACCACACCAATGTCACACCCGGCACGTCGTAGCCAGCATTGATCCGAAAATTGGTTTTCCAGTCAGATCCCCGAAGAATCATCCCATAATTCAGAAAAAAAAACATCCAAATCGGATCAATTGTTCTTTAATAATTTGACTTCAAACTTAGGTGAAAATTTATCCGTGTTATTCAGTTATAGCTGTATTACACTACACAATTTCTTGTACAATCTGTCAGTTAAACAATCATGTTTATTGTTTTTTGTCACAATTGGCAGATTGTTCAAGAAATTGTACAAGAAATTGTGTAGTGTAATGTAATGTAATTTCCCAATGTAATACAGCTTTTATACGTAGGTATATCTCATTCACTTTTTATTTTCAGATGAATTACTTTTGGAGCAAAAATACAGTGGAAAGCTGGGGGGCTACAACAATGGCTGATGGCACCTGCAAAGTTTTGGAGCGAAACTATCAGTGACCATAAGCCGTATCCTCCCGGCGCTCCAGTTTGTCATTTCATTTTTATTCCAAAAAGTCATTTTACTGGAAATAATAAGTGAACGGGATATATACCTTCATATCTATTAATAACTACAGTACGTATAATATTATCAAGTAGGTATTATTATACTATTTTATACCATTCAAACTTATTTTTTAAGCGCTTTCCTGCGATACAGGGAAAACTAGGTTATACAAGACCCTCCCATCAAGGGTGGTTGGGGATTCCAGAGATGGTTATGGTGACTTTAGAGGTGTAGTTACATGGGTAATTTTCATTTATCATCAAAAAAGGGATTATTCAGATGTAGCTCCATATTGTTCTTTCGATATTCACTTCAAATCTTGAAAGCGTCACTTCAAGTGTTGGGGGTGGTTCATCTGCCCTGACCCAAAAGAGATAATTTTGTTCGATATGGTGATTTCGATAGAAGAAATGAGTTCAGCGTCCTCGAAAACATATAAATTGATACCTTACTCGAATAACTTATTCATGCATGGTTTTTTGTCATTCATTGGCGGCCATTTTGAAAAAAAGGCTACTATTCGCATTTTTTATGAAATTAGGATTTACCAGTGTATTCAGCATGTTCAAATCACTTGAATTAGACATTTTTCATGCCAGTTTGGTCCATATAGATTTTTTCTAAATAAGAGAAATCAACCCCCCTCCCCCCCCCCTTATATCTCGGCTCCCCCCGAAGGGATTTTCAAGAGCTACGGGTCAAATAGCTTAGAATTCTTCAGAGGTTACGTGTACCGAATCTGTTGCTTCTATCATAAAATGCAGTATTCTTCACTAGTTAGCTGCTTACCGCTAGTACTACTTGTCAAAATCCTATTTTTGTTGATGAAAGAAACATTTTCCCCCTAAAACTCTCGATTCTTGAGAAATAGACTTTCCAGCAGAGACAAATCGATTTTTATTTCAATGGGGTCAACTAAGACGCGTATGTTCAAATTTTCATCTTCAACCCCTTCGCCACCACTCTACCCTACTTTAAAATTTTAAATAGCATGGCAGGTGGTTTGATGAAATCATAAATACGTTTGACGGAAAGAGAACTTCATTGCCTTCAATTTGATGCATCACAAGATAAATAATGCTATTTGAAATTTCAAAGTAGGGTAGAGTGGGGGCGGAGGGGTTGAAGATGAAGATTTGGTCATATGTGCCCTAAATGTCCACCTCGAAACAAAAATCCTGTTTCGAAATGACCTGTTTCGGCGTTTTCCTGTGAAAAAATTGGCGGCGAGAAATCAGGGGTGACAACTTTTCAAATGAACACCATGTATAATAGCCCTTCAAAGTTGGAAATAGATGATCATTTTCTTTGCTAACATTTGAACCGTTCAACCGATTTTCTTTGAATAGACGAATCTAGTTTACCTTTTTTCCTGGCACATGCGCGAAGTATGTCGCGGTATACTCCGGTCACGTGATAAAATTCGTGCAAATTCCGGAATGGAACACAGGGGAATAATAATAGGGTGATTGCATGAAATTCGTTCACCTGATCACCGGCAGGTAGCGCAAGGGTCGACAGTTATGTTTTGACGTTTGTTGTGGAATTGCATTGGGGCACATAACAGGTGTAATGGTGTAAAGCATTGTTAGAATGATAGAATGATTAGAAATCACAATTTTGATCTCGTAAACGCCGAACAAAACAGTATGTGAACAAAACACGTAAAAATTACAGTATTGAGAAGTGAGGTTAGTCCGGTTGACGTTGACTCCAACATGGATGAAACTTGACAGATGACAATGACACTATTGACATTTTGACATAAACTCCCTCTACATGCAATCACCCTATTAGAACACAGCTTGCACGAGTCGTTTGAATTGCCGCTTTTCAAGCAAACTTGCGGCTGCGCACTTTCGACCTCCCCATATACTATATAGAATCCCCTATTTGAACCAGCGTTCAATGAAATGAGTATGGAACAATACTGTTTCATCCAAAAGTTCTTTCAGTCAGTGAAAGATTTTGACTGATTGGTCCAGTGTCGTGGGTATTGGGGGGCTCGTCCCTGTTATCCCCCTAATTTCTACGTCACTATCTTGCAAAAATGCGGAAATATGTATTTGGATTATTCAATGAGTTTAGAAGGAAAAGTTATTCCTGACTTTTGATTAGAAGCTTCGTTTTTGAGATATTTGAATCCGAATGTTCAATTAACATCTAAAAAAAAAAAAACACCACTTTCAAGAGTCTTAAAAATTAAATACAGGGTGTGTCTGGTGTTCAACCGCGGAAACTTTGGCAATCGAGAGAGTATAAAAAAATAAGTAGACTTTCCTCCAAACACTCCCGTTCAAAAACGTACAATAACGAACGGAGATATAGCCCTTCAAAGTTGGAATTGAAAAATCTTTTTTACTGCTAAGCTTTTGAACTGTTCAACTGACTTCAGTGACTTGCAGACAAGCAGATTCTCAGTTTTTTGTTTTTGCTTGCCGAATGACCTCCACCCCACCCACATCTGAACACTTTTTGCAGAGACACAATACCCCCACTATTATTTTACTACTATCGAGTATCGATTTAGTAAAACTTACATCGAAATCGATCAGGATGGGTTCCTTTTCCGGATCCCGTGATGCTTGTAGAACTTTCCAGATCTGGAACGTCTCGTCCAAATAGACTTCGAGGAGGTCGCCTTCCATCAGGAGCTCTTCGATTTTTTGTTTCAAGTCTGCGTTGATTTGCAATCTGTATTCGCCGGTGTCGAACTTGGGCAGATGCAGGGAATAGGCGTGTTCGCCCATGCGATCGTCTGGCGGACATTCCTTGGATTCGTCGGCAGACGAATCGCCGACTGACGCGGGGGCAGCGTCAGTTTTCGTCGCCTGGTCGTGTTCTTCGGCGGCGTTCGCGGCGTTCACGACACCGCTATACGGTGCGATCTCTTGGACGCGCTGCAGTAGCTCCGGATTCTTGTAGGCCCGCTTCAGCTCGTTCGATATGATCTTTTCGGTCCTCTGCCTGGCGGCCGCTTCGGAATACTTCTGGCTGAACGACGACAGCCGATTCTTGGCCGCCTCCATTTCCGGCGACGCCATCAGTTGACGCGCGCGGTCTTGCCAGTTCATGGCGCGCTCGGTGAGGCTTTGAAGGGCCTCGCCTTCTGGCACGCGCACGTAGAGCTTCTGGAGCGACATAAGCAAGAGAAGGATGGCGTCCAGCCTCGGTCGCTTCGTTCTGAAGCACGTGGGACAGAGAAATTTGCAATCTTTGAAGCCCAAATGCATGGCGACGCTCGTAAAATTGCCTTTGTACTTTGAGGACGCAACCTTGGGCAGTTGCACGCACATGGAATGAAACCAATCTTTGCACAGCTCGCACTGCATCATCATGCCGAAGAGACCGCGCTGACAGACGCAGAATGTAGCCGAATCGCTCGGGTCCAAGCTCTTTTCTTGGTTGGTCGCACGGAGACTTTTCATCAATTCGATTTCTTTGGATTCCGCCTCGCGGAACAGCGACACGACGGTGGCCGGATCCATGTCGCTGGTCAATTTGAAAATCCCGTGTTCGTCGTCCAGACTCCGTTTCTGGCGACCTTTTGTGTTGCTATTCAAGTGAACCCTGGGCGACAACGCCTCCATCAAATTACACGACGAGTTACGGCGCAGGAACGAACGGACCGTCTTATCTTTCCAGCCATTCGCAGCCTCCAAATAAGACTTCAGTTTGTTCACTTCGACCAAATGAAGCGACAGCGACTGTCCTTTGTTGATCAAGTCTTCCATGTCATCAAAATACGGATAATAGTCGGCCGAGTTCATTTCTTCAAGTTGACGCAGCCAATCCCTGGCGCGATCCATGGCGTCAAACAGGAACTCCTCGGATGGAAGGTACGACGTAATCTGGCTGGCTTCCTTCAGAAGCTTATCCACTTCGATCAGAACCTCACTTCCCGTGTCCTTTAATATGCTCTTCACTTTCTCTTCCCATTCTTCGCTCTTCTTAAGTAGGACATGCAAATTGCCCAGCTCATGCTCGATTTCCGGATTGGGTGGGAGCTGGCTGCCAGTCTTGATAATGTTCCTTATGGACTCCAGGCCCAAGACCTCAGTGCGCTTTTTATAGGACAATACGTCATTCAGCCAAGTGGCTTGACGCAATCTCATCTTAATACTACGTAAGTTTGGAAGTTCGATGCACAAGTTGCTCCCTTGATTGATGCAAGTTTCCAGTTCAGGCATGGATACCTCGCTCAGCTTTTGCTCCATCAGCGACTGGCTACTGGCTTCGAATTTTTTCGTCTCCTCCAGCAACTCCTTGATGCTCTTGGCCTCGTCCAGGATGCAGGACAGGCTGTCCAGCTCCTCGTGGAAAAGTATCAGTTCTTTCAAGGTCAACTTGTATTTGGTATCAGAGGAATTTCGTGTGCGTGTGCGCATTTTGTTCAAGTCCAACTGCTGTATGACCCTGGCACATTTTTCGGCGTCTTCTACGGCGTCGGTGAGGGTCTGCAGCAATTCGCACTTGGGGAACTTTTTTCCGTCGGCTTCGTTGAGCAAAGCCTTCAGCTCCTGCAGTGTCAGTGTCTTCGGCGTTTTGAGATCGAGGGCGTCTTTGACGCGGCTGACCCAATGGTCGAAAGACTCTGCCTTCAGTTTGAGCTTCTTCAACATCACTGGCAGTTCATCTAAAGTGTACCGGTAGATGAGAGTGTAATCGTCTGGACTGCAACTGCAAAGATTCGCGTAATGACGCAGGCACACCACGGTTGCCGGCGAGCATTTGCAAACCACTGCAGAAAGGAAGCACGTAGTTTTGCACGTGTCGCATTGTCTCTCGTCGTCGGGGATCAGCTCGAAAGCTTCACGTCTGGCATTTGACACTCCCTATGCAAACACAAAAAGAGAAATCATGTAGCGAATGAAAACCATTATGGCGCGTCATGGGACGCGCGACTGAAGTGAAACTTCTTTAGGTTTGACTGCAGGAATGGCAAACGGTTTTTCGGAATTTCGCTGCAGCACGTTGAGACACAATTATGAAATTCAGCAATTCATTCACGATTCCTTTACTGGTTCAAGATGTGAACATGCCATGTTACTTCATTTGATGCGCGAGTAGAGGACGCGTTACACTTTTTCGCTTTTGTTCAAGCGATTTTACGCTACCGCGGCTAAAGAAGTTTCACTTCAAAAATCTGTGTCCGACTTACAGCATCGAGCAGCGTCTTCCTCAAAGATTTCTCTGTTTCGACCATCTGGAGCATGTCTTGATAAGTTGCTGCGGCTATGGTCAACCCTAACCTATCAGGATTTGCCGCCATCGTGCAGACCAGTTCGTCGTGAGAAAACACGCAGAACCGACGTAAATTGGAGTAATGTATGATGCATTCCCGGCCCATCCTCAACCAATCTGCCGGAGCAAAATTGACTGCCTCCGCGAAATTGTACCTAGTACACGATAGGTGAGTTTTCTCATCGTAATTCCAATCGTTGGATTTCGACATTTTGTACCAATTGTTGACAAATTCGAATTTGAATTCAGGACAATTCGATATGAAAATTTCCATGGTCATGTGTAATTTCAAAAAATTCACCGGAAGCCTTTAGTTTGAGATGGGTTTCGGGGCAATGCTCTACCGGGTGGACCCAAGAAACAAAAATGGCATTGAAATTTTTCTCTTCTTCAAATTTTCATTTGTTTCGATTTCAACAACCTTGGTATTGAACACAAAATCAACACCATGCCAACCTTCAAACACCAAATTCCAAAATGAGTGTCAACTGAAAATAAGTCTTCTATTGCGCTCGTTTCTTTTTAATACAATTTGTCAAAATGAGACAACCAATGATGTAGATCGATAGAATAGACTATGGCCAACATTTCAAAATTGAAATGAGGAAAATCGGCGGACGGGCTGCGAAGTAATAGCAGAAAAACGACCTCGCCTACTTGGCATTTTTAATCAAGGGCAGTGTGAACTGGCATTTTGGTATTTACTATTTATGCTGCTAAATTTTTGTTTTTTGTCCGATATCAACGGATTTGGTGCCAGTGGATAGACAATACAATGGGCCTTATGAATAAAGATTGAGCAATTGCTATTGCTTGATTTTCTGTTTTTAAAAAATTCTCAAAAAATCAGAAAATTCAAGTAATTCCCCGATTCAAGTTTTATTAAACAATTGAGTAACTGATTGAAATAATAACAATGGTTCAAAGTCTCATTTCCAAATGTTTCTCCGTTTTTTGCTGCTAGGTTTTAAGCAAAAGCAATTGCTTAATCTTTATTCATAAGGCCCGATGGCCTAATTGATGTCAATTCCAAGTTCAAGATGGCGGACACCGGCTATTGACAATTCACTTTCGTCGGCACCATTTGTTGAAATTTTATGAGTCTAATGGTGGATTCATGCATAGAAATTTAAGATTTAAAATTCAACATTTAATTTTATCTCCATAAGAAACCAATGGGTGAACACTTGAATGTTGAATCTTAAATTTTAAATTTCCATGCATGAATCCACCATAAATGAAATAACTACCTACCGATGTATTTCGATACAACAGACTTTTTCCAACATTTCAAAGGTCAGAATGAGTAGAATCGGTCCATCGGTTGTGAATATGACATATTTGAAATAGGTCTACTTGGCATTCTAAAACCAGGAACAAGGAATTGCAATCCTAATAAATTCATACAAATTCCTGAAAAAAACCCGTCGCTCGGGAAGACGGGATTTTTTTACTGATCTAAATCACACTGTCAATGACAACCAAGTTGAGTGGATACAAACAACAAAATCTAACAGGTGTTACTTCAGACTTCTTTTTATGAATTTGTCAGCAAAATATCCCTCGTGCTTGAAATGTACCTAGAAATTGAGGCACTTGTTGTTGATGCCTCACAAAAATCTTGTTTTTGACCGACATAAACGAATTACCTATGATATAAACGAACTCAGTGACAGCGGATAGCCAGCCAACTGAATATGCTACATAGATTCAATATCAATACGACGGATTCAATCAAAAATCAACCTGATTTAGTCCTTGACTAAAGGTGGGTTCAGTCAGCTTATTTAGTCGCTGTTTTAGTTTTAGTCGTTGTCGTAACAGAGAAGAGCGTTCATACAGCAAGATTTAGTCGTAAGAATTGACCAATAGGAACTCGAATGATACTGCGCGAACCTTCATCTTCATACGGTCCGTGTTCATAATGGGTAGTATTAATATAAAAACTCGTAAAAAATAAGCATAAATAAGTATTTGCTTACATTTATGAGGAGTACAACTCCTTTGAAATCGAAGCAAATGCTTATGCTATTTTTTTTATTGATACATACAACCCATTACCATCACCATCCATGCTCATACCTGTGCTCATACCTTATACCGGTAATTACGCTACCTGCAAGTCGGCATCTTACGACAAAGTTCGGAATTCTTACGACTAAAATTAAAACTAAAACTCTGTATGAACGCCGCGCATATGACGCGTGCTTTCTACTTTCAAATTTACGACAACGACTACGACTAAAACTAAAACCAAGCTGACTGAACCCACCTTTAAATATGGCATATCGTTTTTTTTTTATACAGGGTGTCCCGAAAATACACCGACAACGTTCTGGGGCAGCTTCCTCTCATCAAAACAAGAAAAAAAAGTTCCTATGAACATGGGTCCGGAAACGCTTCCTAAGGCAGCTACAGGCTCCTAAAGGTGGGACCCTAAAGATGGTTTTTATTCAATATCTCCGAAACCGTTGAAGGAAAATCAATCAAACTTGACACATACACTAACCTTCTTATGCCCAATAAAATGAGGCAAGATTAATTCCAAAATAATTCACCCGGGGTGGGTCAGGCTGAGGTAGGGGGGTAAAAATAACCCTAACTTTTTTTAATGTGAATTGTTTCCAAATTTAACAAGAAATTATAGAATATTGGAGTTTTCTTCAAAAAAAAGTTCCTTCTGTTCAACCTCGATAGATGCACCGTTTACGAGATATTTGAGATTGAGGGTATGAAAACGTGGTCAGAAATGGTGATTTTTTAATTACGATATTCAAGGCGAAAGAAAAACTTTTCAAAGCAACTTCATTACTATTAGGCATTCAAATTTTGTTAAGCATAAGAAGGTTAATAAATGTGTCAAGTTTGATCGATTTTCCTTCAACGGTTTCGGAAAAATTAAATAAACAACCATCTTCAGGGTCCCACCTTTAGGGGCCTGTAGCTCCCTTATAAAGCATTTTCGGACCCATGTTCATGGGAACTTTTCTTCTTATTTTGATGAGAGGAAGCTGTCCTAGAATGTTGTCGGTGTATTTTCGGGACACCTGTATAGTGTTTCGGAACTCGTCAGCCAATTTTTTCATTTCAATTTTGTGATGTTGGCAATAGCCTATAATACTTATAGTAATAATAATGATAATGGCCTAGTATAATAAATAAAGAGCGCAATAGAAGATCTACTTTCATTTGCACCAGCCATCTTGAATTTTGAAATGGCGGCCATTTTGGAATTCGATGATTGAAGGCTTTTCCTTTTGGCTATCCATTGATACCAAGGTCGTTGAAATCGAAACGGAAATACTTGAAAATTTGGCAGGGGAAAAATTTCAGTGCCATTTTTTTTGTCCTCCTAGTATGTTTGTCATCTGGGATTGCAGGCTTCGGGAGATTTTTTTGGGCAATGACTTTTGGATCTAGCGCGGTTGATGACTGACTGGCTCTATTTGCCGAAAAAAAAAAAGGTACGAAATGCCAGCTCGCACGCAACAAGTACTCACCCTTGATTGAATCCTGCATGGTACGCTCTCGGGAATGTGATGACGAATTCGCCGGCATGCTGGTCGGTGCGGAACACGGGAACTCCGGATTTCATCAAAATGTTCGGATTCATGATGGTGACGAGCTGGTGGAGAAGATCGGGTTGCGACTGGAACAGTTCCGGAGCGGCCGACTTCATCGTGTCCTCGAAAGCCTCGGCCATCTTACCCGGAACTCCGTACCAAGTCTTAGGCTCTCCCCAATGCAGATAGTTGATGGAATAGCTCCAGTGATCCTCGTTGTGCCAGCAGAACGTTGCGAAACACATGCCCACGTACATCCAGGGCACCTTCATGCCGGAAATGTCCGCGCTTATGTGGCCCAGGACAGAGTTATCGAGCACAGGCAAATTGTTCAAGTTCCACCCGGAATCGGCGTACTCCTTGTCACCGGGCAGCAAATTCACCGAATTCTTTGTGGGGAAACCGGAACCATGGTCCATGGTGTGAAGATCGGCGCCATATTCGACTGTGACATCTTCATCGATGGACGACACGATGCGCCAGAATTCCTTTTCGACAGTGCCCGTCGGGACCAGGTGAACGGGCATATTGAAGTACTCGCTCTTGAACTGGTCCGCCATATCGCCGAACTGCTGCAAAGTGTACTCGCGCTGGGCCTGTTCGAAACCGAAAGCCTCCATTGGTTTGGAAACTTCCTCTGCCACGCATTTGGGACAACGCCAGTCACCCTTCGGAATTTCACTGAGCGGTGGCATCAAGCAAAATGTGTGATAGCTGTCGTCGCATCCGTCACACAATAGCATGTACTCCTCGGAATCACCACGGTTGCAATTGTGGCAAACGTATTTAGCAAGCTGTAACCTCGATATCACAAAGAGAACCTTTTGGGACAAGCAATACTACTTTACCGGATCGAACTCGTAATTGACCGGCTTAGTCCTCGGTTTTTCCTCATCTTCTTTCACCAAAGTCATCTTCGGGCCAGCTCCGTAAAATTGTAAACGCTTCAATTCTTTGGAATCTTTGCACTCTTCCTTTACGTCATCTTTTGACTTGACAATCAATGATAATTAATGATGATGAATAAAACCGATAATAACAATAATCCTCGACAATAAAAAAAGATTATCACTTACGTCTGCTTCAAAACGTTTCGAACGCCTGGCATGCTTCTCTGGCGGCGGCTTGATAGCCATCCTTCCCACAATTCCATGAGGTTTGTAATCTTTATCGGTCTTCTCTGGGTCCTCGTTAATGGGTTGTGTCATTTTCTAAATGATGTTAAAATGAACGATTGTTATTTATAATACCGCCCTACCCATGAGTCTGCAAAACTTACGAAGTTCATTGTTTTTCCAACTTTGAATAGATCGAACGGGAAGATCAGTCTCTCGTAATGTGTTTTAAGTATAGTGCCTATACTGCTTTTACCCGGCGGGTATCCCATGTTAATCGCGATCTTCGACCATTTCCTGTCTTTGGTGACCTGATCGAAACCACCTGCGAACGTAAAAGTGTCAAGACTCGGTATTTCGAATAAAATTGAAATCGTTCACCTTGGCTCTGCACGATTGTGTGCAAAGTGTACAAGTCGATGCATCGCTTTTCCACCATCGGAATTTTCAATGTGGAGCCTTGAAGTTCCCAGAACTTAGCAATCTGATCCAAGAAGTTTAGTTTCACTCTCGTCTTGGCCTGGAAGCAGTTACGGTTTGTTTGTTTTTTTTTTGTTTTTAGTCAAGCGCAAAAAAAGGGGCAATGGTTTTTACCTCCAACTCGTTGAGTCTTTGAATCCGAGGCGTGAATCTCAGTTTGTCCACGTCGACTGCAAAAGGCGGCTGCCAGTTCTGAAAAAAGGAAATAGAAAAAATTCAGTTGAACCTTTTTCAAATTTGGCCTGCTCGTTGGGCAGATCAAAGTCCCTTCGACTCGCTTTTACTGAGTTAACGGGAATTTTGTCTCTGTCAAGCAACACATTGTTCATAATAAGAAGCAAATATGGGATGGAGATCAAATAACAAGCTTAGGTGAAACTGACAAAAATGATCAGTTGGATTCAGCGTTGTCAGATTTCCTCTGAGCGCGAGCATCGGCCTCTCAGCACGAATTCATTAAATTTTTCTCCAAAATTGAAGCCTAAGGCCATAAATTACCCTTTTTTGTTTATAGATACATACGTAAGGCGAGTATGTCTGTTAACTTTGCCTTTTAAACATTTCACTTTCCCGACCACCCACTAACATGGAAGGGAAAGTATTGTAATCGTGTAGAAAAAAAGTTTTGAGATTTCGACGGATATGTCCACTTCGAGGTCCCCCAAGACGATTAAGACCATTTCCAGAATTATGTCTGTCTGTGGGTGTGTCTGTGACCTTCCACGATAACTGCCGAACCGTTAACCCGATCGACTTTGGTGTATGCGGACATGTTTTTTTTTTTTTTTAGAATGAGCCCATTAGTTTTTGGCTGTGATCTGCCAAACAGAAGTGTCACTTTCAACAAATTATTATTATTATTATTATTATTATTATTATTATTATTGGGATACTCACTCAACAGGTGATACCCATTTAAAGAGTGAGGGCTATCCAAAGAAAACAAAAAGAAATGAAGAAAAAAGAAAGAAAGCAGAAGGACAAAAAGTCAACGAAAAATTCAGATATTATACGATGTTATGACTGAAACGCAACCTGATCGCGCTCAGAGAACAGCTGAAAATGTCCACACTATCCTGGATAGATGCATAACCTGTCACAAATGTCAGAAGCTATCGTGTGATCAAATGAATTGTTATTTTAGGTAGGCTGTGGCCTGGTCAAAGTCAGGGAAGCAAAGCTGCTTTCGGCTATTTCCAACTAATTCCAACTGGTAAGTAGATCGGATTGGACGTCGTGCAAACCCATTTTCAAAATCGACATGGTTCTGGTTTTCCAACGGTAATTTTTTCAAAATGAAATTTGCATATTCCGTGAATTTGGAAAAAACTGCAGTGCAAACTTCGGCATGCGGTGAGCAGTGTGCTCCACAAAATATTCATTTCAGATGCAGACATGCTGGGAATGAAAGCTGGAGAAAAGATAGAATAAATTTTTGGAGGAAAACTTTTGAAATCGGCCCACGGCAACTTTTTAACACAGATTCTCACCATTTTTTTTTTACAAGTGGTAACTAGTTTTTGAACATTTTCCAACCTTTTTTTTCAATTTCCCGGGAATTTTCCGGTTGAAAATGTGAAACCGGCCTGGGTTTTTGAGACCGGACTAGAATGATGGAGCTTGAAGTGAAGCCTCAATTGACAATTTTCACATTAAGATGATTTGAAAAAAAAATGAGGTTTTACCGGAAAATTCAATTTTTCCTGACAAAATTTTCAATTTTCTGAAAACGATTTTCAATCTTTCTCTTCAATTCCAACTTCCCGAAGGGTCGTTTCGAACAAAAATTTCCATAGGTTCCTGAATACTAGTCGGGAAAGTTTTGAGGTGGCACAACTGATTTTTGTTGCGATGAGACCACGCAGCTCAACTATAAAATGTATTCTCTAAAACAAATAACACGTCTATGCGGCCCCCAAGTCGCATTTCCACGCATGAAACTGTTAATTTTTCAAAGATTTCAAAACTTCGATGTCAATTTGACAGGGAACATAACTCTTGGACAAGCCGGTTTCACACCAGGTAAGAAGACAGCAAGCCTACAATATGCTAAATTACGAAATCTGCCCAGGTCACTCGAATCACACAGCTGCTGGACGTACTAAACTATAGTAGTGATTGTGTGCAGTGTCGTCTCGTGTGACTGTTTTTTTCGAAGTCATTTTCAAATATCAAGCCAAATTTACATTTCAAATTTGACTGATTTCATGCTGCGCATCTATCGACTAGTCTCAACTAGTTTGAGCTCATTGGCATTTTCAAAATCCAAAAATAAAAATAAAATATTTTTGGATTTTGGAAATGCCAATCTCAAACCAAAGTACATCCTTGTAGCTTTCGAAAAAGACCAAAATGGTAAGAATCCGTCAAGGAATGAACCCACAGGGATTGATTTCGCAACGCTTGTTTTACCAATTCAACTCCGCCCTTAAATACTCTAAAATTTTACTGTTTTCGTGCGGGACGAGTGCCAACAAGTAATAAAACAAGAACTTCAACTACGTGCAAACGCTGCTTTAGTCCAAGTAATTTGGTGCTTTGTCGCCTCGTCTGTGTGCTTTTTAGTCACTTTTGAAATTTGTTTGTTCTCGTACTATACAGGGTGATCCAGGTTTTGGTAGACACAATTTGCAGGTCGCAATTTTTATCAAAATTATCGATTCTTTCGGAAATTATGGGACCTAGGGCGGGGGGTACCTCAGTAAAAGTTAAAGAGGAGAAAAAAGCTAACAAATGGTGAGGTGGAATAGGGCGCATTCCATTTGAAAAAACGACTTATGACACTTTGAAATCAGCGAAGTTCGAAAAAAAATTGAGCACACCTGTATAACTGAATTTCAATTTTTTTGTCATGAAGCTATCAACTGTCTATTCGACTACTGTTGTATCAAATTTCATTCCTTGATTCCAACGAATATATCCATTTTCACGATAACTACCAAATCGTTGATCCGATCGACTTGAAATTTGGTATGCGGACAAGGTTTTTCTCTGGAAAGAGCCCATTAGTTTTTGGCTGTCATCTGTCAAACGAAAGTGTCACTGTCAACAAATGTCAGAAGCTATATCTCACGGAACTTGACTTGCAATATGTCATTCGGAAGCCCTTGGAAAATTGTATTCAGAACAGTTAAAAGTATCGCCTTATCTGTCATCTGTCAAATAATAAAGAATGTCAAAGTTCAAAACTTGACCATTTATTTATTCAAAATCTATCCGATGGATTGCAACCAAAGGCCATAGCAGGATAAGGGGCCGAAAAATGCCCCCGCTCGGATTCAACTGAAATTCACACCACACGTCTTACTTAGTACTAGAATACATCATACCAAATATTAGCCCGATAGCTCCACCAGGAGGACCCCCTCCCGGGAGTATGCAAAAATTCGAAAAAAATTATTTTCTCAAAAATTAGGGAGAGGAAAAATTTGAAAAAAACGTACAGTATACATATGGATAGTGAGCTTCTAAAACACATCTAAACATCAAGATTGCTGGTCAAAAAATATATGAATATTAATTTTTTAGTTTTTTCAATTTTTTTTCTCCATGAAGGAATTTTTTGACCAAGTTTGTACATACCCTCCAACATTACTACTTATCTGATGTATATAAGAAAAAAATTACAAGTTGCAAGTCTATGCGGAAGACAGTCAAATTTTGAAAAAACTCATTTTTTCCGCCGTAATTTAGGTGACGAAAATTGATGAATGTGAGGATGAGTTGATGGCGCTAAAATAATCATATTGCCCTCATATTATCTTATGCAAAAGTAAAATATGCCATCAATGTCAAACAGTAATCAAAAGTGCTCAAAACCGTAAAAAGCGAGAAAATTAAAAATATTTATTTTTATGAAAAAAAAAATATACATGCAGGAAGGAATAACTGTATATTAATGCATACTGATAATAAGGAGACATCATACAAAACACAAACAAATCACGTTTCGATCAGAAAAGAAGAAATTTTCACAAAATAGAGAAAAAATATTGAGAGAAAACACAGGTGAGGAAAATTGATAAATGTGAGGATGAGTTGAAGGCACTTGAACTATTACCTTCATATTATGATCTCATGAAGAGTGAAATGTGCCATCAATGCCAAATAGTATTCAGAAAAGTTTAAAACCGCAAAAAAAATGAACGAAATAAACATTTTATCCAATCCTATTAAATAATGCACGCCTTATCACGCGCATACATGCCTGCATTTTTCAATAAGACTGGAAAAAGCATAGTATTCTACTCGTGGGTAATGGCTATTACTTATTCGGATGCTTTACGACACTCGCCAAGGCTCGTGTCGGCAAACTGCATCCTCATGAGTAAGAAGCAATCATTACCCACTTGTTGAATAATATACCATTATTTTCAGGGAAAAAAAATTGCAGGAAAGAATGACTAAAGGCTCCATTTAAAACCTACTCGATCAAAGTGAGAAAAACCTCCGGTGTTTTTACTATCAGCACAGCTAAGCTGTCAGTGTCTCGAAATATTACAGGTTTTTTTTCTCGATTTTGCCAAAGAATAATGCCAGCATGCATTTCTTTCACTTTGATTGAGTAGTTTTCAGATCAAGCTATCTCTTTCTCATAAAAAAAAACTATATCCCATTTACTTTTTATTTTCAGTAAAATGACTTTTTGGGGCAAAAATCAAGCCTTCAAATCGATATTTCCAATAAAGAGGAAATGTTTCAATTGCAATACATTTTTCTGCAAAGACGTGATCTAGAATAATGTTACGTATTTCGCGTACGGGTTCGAATATAATTGAGACGATCGTTTTAAAACACACACTGTTTATTACTGCGTACTACAATCAATACACGCCAACAATTATCTACTTGGAAATATATCGCAGGTACTTCGCTTTTATCCGCTCGCTACCACTTCGCATTCCAATTCAATACTGTCATATTGCATTTGGAATTGATGGCACATTTCACTCTTCATGGGATCATAATCATGAAGGTAATAGTTCAAGTGCCTTCAACCTTCAACTCATCCTCACATTTATCAATTTTCCTCACCTGTTTTCTCTCAAAATTTTTTCTCTATTTTGTGGAAATTTCTTCTTTTCTGATTAAAACGTGATTTGTTTGTGTTTTGTATGATGTTTCCTTATTATCAGTATGCATTAATACACAGTTATTCCTTCCTGCATGTATCTTTTTTTTTCATAAAAATAAATATTTTTAATTTTCTCGCTTTTTACGGTTTTGAGCACTTTTCATTGCTATTTGACATTGATGGCACATTTCACTTTTGCCTTGTCTTTTGCATAAGATAATATGAAGGTAATATGATCATTTTAGCGCCATCAACTCATCCTCACATTGATCAATTTTCGTCACCTGAATTAACGCGGAAAAAATGAGTTTTTTCAAAATTTGACTATCTTCCGCATGGACTTGCAATTTGTCATTTTTTCTTATATACATCAGATAAGTAGTAATGTTGGAGGGTATGTACAAACTTGGTCAAAAAATTCCTTCATGGAGAAAAAAAATTAAAAAAACTAAAAGATTGATATTCATATATTTTTTGACTAGCAATCTTGATGTTTAGATGTGTTTTAGAAGCCCACTATCCATATGTATACTGTACGTTTTTTTCAAATTTTTCCTGTCCCTAATTTTTGAGAAAATATTTTTTTTCGAATTTTTGCACACTCCCGGGAGGGGGTCCTCCTGGTGGAGCTATCGGGCTAATATTTGGTATGATGTATTCTAGTACTAAGTAAGACGCGTGGTGTGAATTTCAGTTAAATCCGAGCGGGGGCATTTTTCGGCCCCTTATCCTGCTATGGCCTTTGGCAGGAAGCAACAAAACAAAAGAGTCAAATTAAGTCTGCAGTTGCAGTTTTCAACCATTTTTCAGTCTGGCGTTATGAATTTTCAAAATTTCTCCTGGTCGTTGTCACCCGAGAGGGCCTCTCGCCCGTGTTTTGAGTTTTGACTAGAACGACTCGCTTTTGTAGCAGGACTCCACTCAAAAATTCATTCCTGCTAGAGGATCGACTTTTTTGAAAAATTACAACCGATATCGAAAGTAGATGGGATTGGGCGTCGTGTAGGCCTATTTTCACAATCGACACGGTTTCGGTTTTCCGAAAGTAATTTTTTCAAAATGAAATTTGCACATTCCGTGTATTTGAAAAAAAAATGCAGTGCAAACTTCGACATGCGGTGAGCCCCACGAAATATTCATTTTAGGTGCAGACATGCTGGGCATGGAGATTGTAGAAGGGAGTGAATTGATTTTTGGAGGAAAAACTTTTGAAATCGGACCCACGGTTTCCGAATTTTCCTTTCTGGAAGAACTGCAAAGTTCCTAACTTTTCATCCCGTGAACAGATTTTCACATTTTTTTTTAAACAAGATGTAACTGGTTTTTGAACATTTTACAGCTTTTTTTTCCAATATCCCGGAAATTTCCCGGTCAAAAATGTAAAGCCGGCCTGGGTTTTTGAGACCAGACTTGACTGATGGAGTTCAAAGTGAAGCCTCAATCCACCTTTCCCATGTGAGAAATTACTTGAGCTCATACCTGTCAGCGCAGATTCCCGTTAGTTCATTCGGCTACTACAGACCGCCAGTTGTTATCCTCACAGGTATGCGTGATGTTCTCATGGGAAAAGTGGATTCACGATTTTTACAATAAAATGATTGAAGTAAAATTTGAGGTTCTCCCGGAAAATTGAAGTTTTCCCGGAAAATTGGAATTTTCCTGACAAATTTTCAATTTCCTGCAAAGTATTTTCAATCTTTTTCTCTGCCTTGTTCTTGAAACGGGGAACAAAGTTCCCATGCGGTGTTGCTATGCAAGGAGAGCTATGATTGGCCCTTGCCTAGCAAATACACATGTGGACTCTGTTCCCCGTTTCAAGAATAGGGCCCCTGAAGGGACGTTTCGAACAAAAACTTACATAGGTTCTTGGATACTAGTCGCGAAAGTTTTGGGGCGACACAACCGATTTTTAATCGTAGAATCAGCTCCTAAAGTTTTAAGGTGCGTTCAGTCAGCTTATTTAGCCGCAATTTTAGTTTTAGCCGTAAGCGCTGCATCGCTTATTGGCTGTTCCGAGGAGGCTGGTTCATAAGAGCCAATGGGCGTCGCTGCGCTTGCGACTAAAATTAAAACTTGCGGCTAAATAAGCTGACTGAACGCACCTTGACAGGCTAATTTAGGGACATCCTGTATTCTGTATTGAAAAAAAAGTAAGCTTGTTCGTGATCCCATTTTGGTTGCTGCACTGTACCTAAATATGATCAAAATTTTTCACCCTCTAGAGTGCTATAAAATTATTATTTTATTCATCAAAAGTTGGTCATGATGACTGATTAAATTGATAAATGTCCGTGTCACTGTCAATACTGTCAAAATGCCAATGAAGTTATCAAAATGCAGATGTCACTTTGAAGTGGATTGCAGTACTCCCAACAGTCCCAACCGTCCAGTGGTCCCAACAGAGCTGGAAAAGGCAAAAAAAATCATAGCACTCTGGACTAAAAAAGTTCTTGATCATACGGTACTTGGAGCATTTAAGTAAGTATGTACATACAATGGGGCAAAAACAAGTAGACAAAAGCACAAATATGACACAAACGAGGACACAAATAATAAATGACAACATAAGAGTAAATTAAAAAAAAAGGTCACGTGATCCGCTGGTTACTGCTCAAAGCTGGACTGCGCTGGTGCTGGCAAAATTTACTCGTAAGGATCGAAAACCGAGTTCAAAACAGTTGAGGGTGAATCATACTTCAACAGTAGTTGGAGGTTGGAGTCTTGCGGCGAGGAACGTGAGAGAGTGAGAGAGAGAGAGAGAGAGAGAGAGAGAGAAACTAGTGTTACAATGACCACTATTGTAATATGAGTAAGTTTGCAGTAAGCAATGTACGAGTATCACAAGAAGGAATTGTAACACGTGTTTTTCATACTCTTTTGTCTATTTCACCTTAATTTACTCAATAAAAAAAGTACACATTCGACAAAAGAGTGGCACAAAGTGCTCTATTTTCAGTTACACAAAGTAGCACTTTGGCTAGTGGCTAGTGTAATCGAAATAGATAAATCGAGAGATGAATAAAATTATAGCATGGCCCTTCTACGTCTTCGTAGAAAACTGACAAATTATGCAGATTTTGACTTTTCAACAATTCAAGCTCCACACGTCTTATATAGGCCATCCACAATGATGTTAATGTTAACGTAATGTTATCGGCAATGGTAATGTTAGCATTCAAAGCAATGAGTTTCAAATGGTGACGTTCACAATCATGTTAGTGGCAATAGCAATCATTGGCCTTGTTTACGCGAGGTTTAAAACTGGTGTTAAGGTCCGTAACATCAATGTTATCGTCCGCATAAACACCTCTAAACGCAAGTTTCGCAACAGCTGTTAAGCTTAGCTAAATGTGATTTTGAATTGCATTTAGTAAGCAAACAAGTGTTGGCAATCGCACGTCAACGCCCATGCCCATCCGCAGTACACTGATGTAGCGAATGTTGCCTAGAATCGTGGTTTTTAGGCAACTTTCACTACAGAAGTGTACTGCGGAATGTATTTTACTGCCAGGGACTTTTCTCACACGATTCAAGAATAGCGGCCTAGGTTAAGGGGCTGTCGGCTGTCATTTTGGTCGGCGCGCGTAAACACTCCTAACTAACCACTGTTAAAATCTCTGCTAAGCCTCGCGTAAGCAAGCTCATTATTATTACCATTGAAACTCGTTGCTTTGAATGCTAACATTACCATTGCCGATAACATTACGTTAACATTAACATCATTGTGGATGGCCTATTAGGGTGCCCAGTCTGTCCAGCCTCTTCAGATTTTGGCTTCTTTACCTACGCTATACTTGCGAGTCCTTGGACACACTTATGGAATGGCACAAGGTAAGGATTTCCGGAAGCCATGTTTATTTGCCTATTTTGCATTTTTGACTTGGCTGTTTGACGAAACATTCAGATTCAGATGAATTTTGCTTGTTAACCTACTCGTACTTGATTCTTTGCAGAATGAAGAAAGTATGAAACTCAATAAAATAATTATGCAAGTACTGGAGGTGGAGATATTAGGTGGCTTGCAATCACAACAAGTAGGTATGTGTACCTAGGCCTATATTATAATGTACTTATCAGTGATCAGTCAAAAGAAATTTGTTTATTATGGTCGCAATATGTGCTCACATTATTCACAACAATGGACATTTCAAATTGCATATTGTTTATTAAATGTGTAAAAATGTTCTTACAAAAATGTCTGATTCTGAGTGATTTTAATGATAATAATGCTAATGCTAAAGTGCTTGATAGTGAAGTACGAAGAATGGCAATGGACGAGACTGGCACAATGGCCTTTTAAATCAAGTACAAAGAGAAAAAAATCGAGTGTTTTTGGAATATGGCTTTGTGAAAGGGGAAATTGGATGTAAAATATTAGGCTTTATGAGGTGCAGGGTGCAGGATAGGTATCAAGTGTTGAAAGGATTATCAATCCTTGTAATTTTGTGTGAGTTTTGAGCGAATTAAAGGTAGGGACAGCAGTAACGTGACATAATTACGTTAAAAATGGAGTCGCACAATAGAACTAGCAAAAGCTTGTGTTAATGTTGACGAGCTTTGAAATTTCAACAAAAATATTTGATACAAACAGCTCGTGGTTATGGCAATGTTAAAGCATCCATGTTTGCCTCTGTAGGAAACAGAGTGGATAGGGCAAGATGATGAAACATGCAGCAAAGAGCACACGCGATTAGGTAGGTAGGTATGATAATGGTAAATGGTATGGATATGAAGCAAAAACATGCATCTAGATGGCTGATCCGTCGAGTTTCTGAAGTTTATTGGAAACTCACCGGGGGCGGTTTGATTTTGCAAATCCCGGATCCTTCGGCGTGCTTCCGGATTTTGTTGATGTACTCCATGGGGTCATTGAATTCTTCTTCCGTGGGGTAGAAAACGGGCGCCTCCGGGGGCGGGTCGAATTCGAAGGCTTCCTTTTCGTAGCCATAACTGGAGTCCTGCTTGCTGGGCGACGGTTTTTGGACCTTGGCTGGACTGGGCAGCTTTTCCGACTTAGCACTCAACATTGTCGTCATTTTGCCGTGTCTGTATGTCTCTTTACCCGTATTCGTGCTGTCTTTACATAATGAGGAACAAGAGTTCGATGATGTTTCTGCGGGGTTGTGTAGCACTTGGACCACACCGACACCAGTTTCAATTCAACGTTAGTTGAACGTAGAAACCGAAAAAAAAAAACGAGACTTTCCCAGAGGAGATAGGAATGGATATGGGTATGGTTTATGGTCGTACCTCTTCGCAGTTCGCACGTCACACACAGCTCACAAAAGTCTATCTCGATGGACGAGACGTGCTTGTTCCGTAGGTTTGCCTGTTGACAACGCGATTACGGGGCCAATTTCGCCCGAAAGGCCCAAATAACCGTTTCGAAAACTAAAATCCGACGGTCGACAGCGTTTTTTCAGTATTTCTCCGTGGACAATACACCGAAATACATGTAATGCCCCCACCATTCACCATCGATTGCTGCTAGTCGTATCGTACTCCACTGTGACTGTGTATGTATGTGTGTGTGTGTGTGTGTGTGCCTGTGTGATTAGCAACAAAACAAAGATGGATAACTACCACGAAAAATTCACGTAAACGCGCCCCGGACGGGTCCGGAGGACGAATTTGGCGTTTACGGACGCGCAAACTGCGAATCGACCCCGCGAGCACTGACTAAGGGTTGGAATAGTTGGATCACCGAGAAACCAGCCCAAAGTTTTAGGTTATGCATTGCGAGAAAGGTACGTGACAGACAGCTGATCAGTCAAGACGTTTCGCTGGTTCCGCTCACGCTCGCGGGCTTCGCATCGTCTACCTGCCTGGTCCGCTGCAATGTGTTTGCCCGAAAACTCTTGTTCGCCATTGGCGGATGCTGTAAGGGCGATCCCAAATTTTCTCCATCGCTATTTCTGACATAAAAGCCGAGCGGCGGAACGGACGCTGATGGCGGATGCCTGCAAGTGCCCCACGACGAAATCAAAAACCAGTAAAACCACAGAGCGATCGGGAAGCTTTGGATTTTTTCTGGTTTTCCTCTGCACTTGGAATGCGGCACAGTCACAGTCCGGATCGTAGTCCCTGGGCCGGAGCCGCCTCTGGCCCGTGCTCCAAATCAATACCATACCGTGGCAAATAGGTACATCCAAACTTTCGCTCATTTATTCATCAAAAACCAATCAGATCAACGCATTTACGTAGGCAAACTTTTCAAACTTCTCTGCCGAATTCAAATTATTCATTATTGTTAATGACGAGTGAGCATTGCATAATCCAAGTCATAGACAATCAGGTAGGTAGCGAAATGTGTCAAATTCGCAGCTAGTCATCTTTAACAACTGTTTCTGAATTTCACTTCCCCGACCCACCACCCAACGAGAAGGGGAAGTATTGTGAACGCGCTAAATTTTTTTTGAAGTGAAACTTCTATTCTCGCGCCTAGATCACAACACACCACTAACGCAGAACCACACATTGCTCCATATAGCATCCAGTGGTTGTAACGAACGCCTATAACGATTAACGATGTGCAGTAAAGGTGGGTTCATTCAGCTTGGTTTTAGTTTTAGTCGTAGTCGCTGTCGTAAATTTGAAAGTAGAAAGCACGCGTCATATGCGCGGCGTTCATACAGAGTTTTAGAGCTTGTTTACGCGAGGCTTAGCAGAGATTTTAACAGTGGTTAGTTAGGAGTGTTTACGCGCGCCGACCAAAATGACAGCCGACAGCCCCTTAACCTAGGCCGCTATTCTTGAATTGTGTGAGAAAAGTCCCTGGCAGTAAAATACATTCCGCAGTACACTTCTGTAGTGAAAGTTGCCTAAAAAACACGATTTTAGGCAACATTCGCTACATCAGTGTACTGCGGATGGGCATGGGCGTTTACGTGCGATTGCCAAACACTTGTTTGCTTACTAAATGCAATTTAAAATCACATTTAGCTAAGCTTAACAGCTGTTGCGAAACTTGCGTTTAGAGGTGTTCATGCGGACGATAACATTGATGTTACGGACTTTAACACCAGTTTGTGTTAAAGTTTGTGGCCGCGTAAACAAGGCCTTAGTTTTAATTTTAGTCGTAAGAATTCCGAACTTTGTCGTATGATGCCGACTTGCAGGTTGCGTAATTACCGGTATAAGGTATGAGCATGGATGGTGATGGTAATGGGTTGTATATGTATCAATAAAAAAATAGCATAAGCATTTGCTTCGATTTCAGAAGAGTTGTACTCCTCATAAATGTAAGCAAATACTTATTTATGCTTATTTTTTTACGAGATTTTATATTAATACTACCCATTATGAACACGGACCGTATGAAGATGAAGGTTCGCGCAGTATCATTCGAGCTCCTATTGGTCAATTCTTACGACTAAATCTTGCTGTATGAACGCTCTTCTCTGTTACGACAACGACTAAAACTAAAACAGCGACTAAATAAGCTGACTGAACGCACCTTAAAAAAAAATTTAGATGAGGAATTGGCTCGTTTCTTGGAAGACATGCCAGACTGAAACTGAGCCGTGCCAAAGGTTCCCTGTGGCCGACTCGGTCTAAATGCATGAGTATATCCGTATGAAAACACGTCCGTGGAGCTGTGGGATCAACTTTGTGACATGAGTCTTTTTCGAGCGAATAACCGTTCATGACCGGTTAGTCGGTTACACTTGGTTATAGAATTTGATGTTTGAGCGAGGATTGGTTATAAGCGGCAAAGGAAGTGCCGCCATTTTGATATCATCACCGGTTATACATTTCATAACCTGGTCATGAGGCTGGTTATTGTTATGGTGGGGGAACAAATTGTGGCGGCAACAGACTTGAATTTGAAACAAGCAGCAGTCCAGAGTTTCCAAACGTGAAACGTACCTAACCTAACCTCAAAAACTTGACGACTTGACTTGGCGACGAGAAAAATCGAAGACGATGGACTCATCTGCGATGGACCCACAAGAACATCGGGTAATCCAGATGTCCGATGGCCGCCTGATGGTGGTTTAATCCTGAAAGTACTTGTCACACCTCCTATTTATATAGTAGAAATATGAATAGTTGATTTTCAATTCAATTCAATTAAACTATTTATTGTTCCTTCTGTGTTACACCATGAACAAGAAAACAAACAGGATTTCATAAAAATTGTATGTGTGATGTGATCAGGATACACGTGTGATCCACAAAATTCGTAATCAGGGCCCTGATTGGGGCCCACCCGGGTGACTTCGGAAACGAGATGTTCATCGATTCTCAAGTGACTGGATTGGCTGAATGACTGAATTTTTCACATTCAAAGCTATCCTAGATTACGAATGGTTCAAGTACACGGTATATGTAACAGAGAGACAAGTACAAGTACGTAACTATTTGAAGCTATCATGCAGTCCCAGTCCCTCTCCCTCTTTTCCCGCCAAATGCTGATAACCAAAGTTATAACCGCAACGTTTTAGCGAGAAATGTCAGATGTCACGAAAATGACAGTATCTGTCAATCTAATGTCAACCGCTAATAACCAACCGGTTACAAAAAGTTACTCGCTCGAAAAAGACTATGGTCTTATAGACCGAGACGGCGCCAGCGACTCACCACAACCTTGGTCTCATAGACCGTGATGGCGTGGTAGGAGATACGATCCTCGGTCTTATAGACCGAGATGGCAGTCAACGTGTTAATGATCATTAATGTTAAATGACGATTGCGAATTTGGAGGTGACACACCACGAATCGTAATAAGCCGATAAGCTTGCGCCGCAGCGCGTAAATAAACGTGGCGATCAATTTTCCCCTAAAATGTCAATGTCAAATCCATGTTTACCATCACGTAAATCACGGTGACAGGCAGTTACCGCGACAGCCCGTAAGCGCGACACACCCCAACCGCTACACGTGGCAACGCTGCACGGCTGTCAAAAAGCAAAATGTCACATCTTGGCGACATAAGAGCGAAATGTGGATCTGCCAATCTGATTAGGCGCGGGCAGCTAACTGTCAAAGATAGGCAACCAGTGTGTTTGGTGGACCAACAAATGGAATTTAGCATTGTGCAGCATAGCAAGCGAGTGCCTTTCTTGCGTTTTCTCACCAGAAGAGCGATGTCAGGACGAAAGGGCACTATTTTTGTATACTCTAGGATCTTACGCAGATAATTCCGAAAAAAGAAAACGGGCCGAAAGCATCCTTTTTACGTATTCCAATGAAAAAGACCAATGTGATGTCTACACCACCTCAAAATGTTACCCATGATTTTTGCAAAACCCAAGAAGGACCTGAGTGTTGAAATGTAAGCAACGTTAGCTCTTTCCTTAGAGTTTCACACGAGGTAGGTGAAAATTTTACAAAAAATTTTGTTGTAATTGTTTAATTGTTGTTGTAAATTGTTAAAATTGTTTTGTGTGTAAATTCCATTTGTTGGTCCATAGAGATGGGCGGCTCAGGAGTGATCCGGCTCAGTGAGCCGGCTCACTTCAAAAACCATGTGACCCGGTTCGCGGCGTTGGATTGAACCGGTTCACGGCTCACTAATATGCGCTATTGAAATTTCAATAAAATGAGATTCGGAATCGGATTATGAGCCGATAGACGCGGAGTGAACCGTGAAATTACAAAAACTCCTAGTTCCGGAAATTCCTTCGATCCTTGGCTGACAGCCTGACACAAGGATACGAAGAACGACTGAACGGCTGAACCGTTGAACGAGTTGAGTTGGTGAGTTGTCGAGCCGGAGCGGAGCCGGCATAGGAGGAGGCATATGACTCGGCTCGACACGACACCACGAACGACCCATTTTGAGCTTAGAAAACAAGGGGGAATATTAATTTAATAAGGAACCAGTTTATTTTATCACAATTATCAATAATAATTACCAGTTTATGCGAAACATAAACACATGCGGCATGTGTTTATGTTTCGCATAAACTGGTAATTATTATTGATACACATGCGAGTAGGCGATTTCTTAGAATTTCGGCTTGTTGAGACATGGGAACCCGGCCTATTAATTTGATAAATGAAATGAAATCGTATGAATTATTTCCCCTTAACTATAGGTGGGTACAGGTAGGTACCTTAACTACCGAAAACCTACCAAAAGACAATAACGGCGTGAACATATTAATCATGAATGAACCGTGCTTGGGCTTCGAGCGAGCCGAGTTAAACGAGTTCGAGAAATTACGGATCGTGGTGCGAGGTGCGATTACTGATTCGAACGGCTCAATTGAGCCGGTTCAGTGAACCGGTTCCTCAGACTGATCCGGAGCCGGTGAGCCGGTTCGGTCAACTGAGCCGCTTTGCCCATCTCTATTGGTCCACCAAACACACTGGTTGCCTATCTTTGACAGTTAGCTGCCCGCGCCTAATTCGCCCTGCACCCTTTTGACCATTCGGCAATGCCGCATCGAAGTGTCAAAATGCACGTGCTCCACAACAATAAGTGCAATTTTATGTTGGTGTCTATTGTTATCGAACATCGAACAAGTAGAGCACTACAAATATCTAGGAACAATAATTGGAGGGAACGGAAGACAGGACAGAGAAGTGAATGAAAGAATTGCTATGGTGCGAAGAATATACAACTCCCATGGCCCATGAGAAAAACATTTTTCGGGAAGAGAGAATAAGTTACAAAGGAAATAAGAGGTGGTAACTCCAACACTGATTTAATGGGAGCGACTCGAGGACCCTGACAAGAAAGTACGAGAGTCGAGTGAATGCTGCAGAGACGAGATCCCTACGAAAAATAGAGGGGAAGACAAAAAGGGACGGAATCGGGAACAAGATTTTCAAAGAGCAGTAGTTAAGACGAAGCCCAGGAGAGTGTATGAGGCGAGAACACAGGGAAGAACTAGAAGAGGCAGACCAAGAAAAACCTGGCGGGAAGAGGTGAGGCAAGCAGCGGAGGAGAAGGACATCAGCAGGTGGGAGATCGATGCGTTGATCCAGAACAGGATGGAATGGAGGAACAGAACAAGCTGAATTCGGGCTTTTTAGTCTTACACCGAACGGTAGAAAGACTCCGGATTAAGTAAGTCTATTGTGATTAGGTCTGAACAACTATGCATGACAGAATGATTAATTTCTTTTCCGTTACAGCAGTACGAATTATACTATCTAATTGCTGTTTCAAATGGAGGATATTTGTAAGATCCACGAAACCAACAGGAAGAGCCAAGGATTTCAGTACATATGAAAGGAATCGGTAGGTAAAGTCATTGTTTGCGTTAGATTTATACCAACTTACAGTCTACACACACTTGTGTAAGGATTATTGTATGTATCAAGCGTTGAAGTAAATTTCCTCTCATAGTAAGCCTGGTCGCTAGCCATGTTTTCTCACTAAATTTCCAAGAATCATAGGCGACTTAAGGTGATATTCACTTGAAGGCTCTATATACTACAAGCATTGTTTCTACAAGCTACAAGTGTTAGCTTTCCTCAAGTCCAAGTCCTAATGACAAGGCTACCTATATGAATCTCGTAAGTTATTACATCACTTTTTGGAATCAACTTCTCCGCAGTTATGCATCATATATTCCACTCTTTGTTCAAGTCTCATGTCTAATATGATCACTGATATTCATTAACTCCCAGAATAATATAGCTACCATCGTACGTAAAATAAACGAGGACCGTGTTTCGCGCGGAGTGTACTGATTTGATGAATTTTGGCCTTCTTGTCACTGACATCAAGCCAAAATTTATCAAATCAGTACACTCCGTGTGAATCACTGTCGAGTATAATTATTGTAATTGTAATGCAGTGTGTTCTTTTGTTACAGTAGTAGACCATGGTGGCCATGAGGTAACCATCACACACCTTTACAGAATTCTACAGAACTGTAAACATCATTCTCAAAGCTTGCCTCATCACTCCCAGCAGTGTTAACCGACAATAGCAGCTCATTTGGATCATTGGATCCAGACCCAGAAATAATTAACATCATCCTTGATCTCGCTCTTTCTCGTGTTTTATGAAGAGTGCCACCTCCTCGTCAACATCTTCACGCCGTTTTCACCACTTTCTTTTATTTACTCTTTTATTCTAGTGTTATCACATTTTTAAGTACTATTATTCTATATTGTATTTCTTAGAATTCACATTCCTTTGAAAAAGACCTGACAACGAGGTTGAAAGTTGAAACGTTGGTTGCTAATATACACGTTTTTTTGAAACTGAAATTGTCTATCATTCCCAAGATTTGAAGATAAATATTGTAAGCAAACAGACGGGAATCAGGATCTTATGTCGGAGCTTGAACAATTGAACTCCCTGTCAATGTCAGGTTCCTCAATGCTTATTTAAGAGTGCTAGAAAAATGTTGCTTGTGTTTTAGAAACAGAATAATATACCGGGTGATCATTCGAAAACTATCCACCTGCAATAACTCCCGATTCCTAGTCAAAATTTCTTCGAGCAAAAACAGGTCGATTTTTATATTGAGGGGGACATTCAAAACATACATTGGCAAATTTATATATTCACCCCCCTCGCCCCCACTCACCCCAACTTTGAAATTTCAAATGACACTACCTACCTTGCGATACATCAAATTGAAGAGAATTAAATTTTCTTGGAAAAAATATTTCCAAAATTTTTAACCCCACCCCCTTTTCCCTCAAAATTCTCTGACTGTCCCATTTTATATTCTGGACCTCTAATTTTTTTCTCAATTTAGTCGGCGTTATCCTAGATAGCATCGAAAAAGAAAATTTTCGGTGGGAAAAGTCTACCCAAATTCGCCCCTTTGCTCTCCCCCAACTCAACTCCCAAATTCAACAAAACACCACCCACTTTGTGATACATCAAATTGAAGGGAATTGAATTCTCTATCTGGAAAGAATTTTTTTGGAATTTTCTACCCCTCCCCCAATAAATTGGTCATTTGGAGTATTCTAGGGGGGAAATGGGGGGCTTCAAAAATTGTAAAAAATCGTTTTCATGAAGAGAATTCACTTTCCTTGAATTTGATGTATTACAAAGTGGGTATTGACATTTTAGATTTTTAAGGTCAGGTGGGGGGAACGAAGGGGTGAATTTGGGTGGCACTTTTTTATAGAATTTTTTTTATTTTGATGCTGTGCCGGATGACGTTGACTGTATTGAAGGGAAATGGAGGTCAAGAATATTAACTTGGACACTCAGAGAATTTTAGGAAGAACGGGGGGTAGGGTTGAAAAATTTCAAAATATTTTTTTTAGGAAAAGAATTCAATTTTCTTTGATTTGATGTATCTCAAGGTAGTTGGTGTCATTTGAAATTTCAAAGTTGGGGTGAGTGGGGGCGAGGGGGCTCAAGATATAAATTCTCCAATGTATATTTTAGATGTCCCCCTCGATATAAAAATCGACCTGTTTTTGCTCAAAGACATTTGCACTAGGAATCGGGAGATATTGCAGGTGGATAGTTTTCAAATGATCACCCGGTATGTGGGTGTGGGGTGTGGGTCAAAGGGTGTTGGATTGGCGTACAAACCAATAGGATACATTATATTTTGCCAGTGGTTTCACCTGTCAGTTCCTCACTTGTCTGTGGGGACTAACCAGAGAGGCGGAGAGGGCGGTGAAAAACAATAGGAAGATTTTGAAAAACATAGAAAATCAACTTCTATTTATATTTGGAAAAAGAAATGATGAAATAATACCGATGAACCCAAGCAGGGGTGGATGGGCCAAGGGGGTAAAAGGAAATTTACCCCCTGGGCCGGTGAGATCTATAAAATTTGGGCCGGTAGGATAAAACCAATACTTTTATTTAACAGTGGAAATTTTGAGAAGAAAGATCTAGGCCGGGGAAATGAACAAGTTTTCAACGCAGTGCACTCAGCGTCACCTCATGTACTAATATAACTTTACAACTTGTTTTCTCAACCTCACAGGGGCCACTCGACAATGGGCATTTTCATTCCATTCTCTTCAGTGAACACACCGCTTACAATTTTCCCGAAAGAAACCCAGAAATGTATTGAACTACGTTCTCTACATAAACACTGATGTTATTCAGACTCGCAAAATACTCGCCGTAATATCAGGCCACAGTTCTGTACACCGACAGTCCGACACTGCTTGTCGGTATCGGTAGCTAGAAATAAGTAACGATGTTATTTGTTTCTCATCCTAGCTACCTCGGAACCCCGTTATTGGATACCAATAAGGAAGCGAGCTTTCTGAGGCTCATTATCGATTTGAAGAACATACCGGGTGATCATTTGAAAACTATCCACCTGGAATAACTCCCGATTCCTAGTGAAAATGTCTTCGAGCAAAAACAGGTCGATTTTTATATCGAGGGGGACATCAAAAACATACATTAGCGATTTTCTATCTTAAGCCCCCTCGCCCCCACCTACCCCAACTTTGAAATTTCAAATGACACTACCTATATTGCGGTACATTGAATCCAACAGAATTAAATTCTCTTTCTGAAAAAATATTTTTCAAATTTTTAACCCCACCTCTTTTCCCCCCTAAATTCTCTGAGTGTCCAATTAAATATTCTGAACTTCTCAATTCTCTCCAATGCAGTCAACGTCATTCTGCACAGCATCGAAAGAGAAAATTTTCTATGGAAAAAGTGCCACCCAAATTCACCCCTTTGCTCCCCTCTCCTCACCTTAAAAATCTAAAATGACAATACCCACTTTGTGATATATCAAATTGAAGGGATTTGAATTCTCTCCCTGAACACAATTTTTTCGAAAGTTTTAAAACCCCCGTTTTTCTACTAAAATACTCCAAATGTCCAGTTAAACGGGGGAGGAGTTGGACATTTCAAAAAAAATGTTTTTGGAAAGAGAATTTAATTTTCTCCAATTTGATATATCACAAAGTGGGTGGTTTTTTTTTTTTTTATTTTTTTTTTTTTTTTTTTTTTTTTTTTTTTTTTTTTTTTTTTTAATGTTCTATAGGTGTATATTTCATAAAATTATTTTGTATACATATATCTTGAAAAGAAAAATAAGCAAAAAAAAAAAAAATGTATAACTCAGGTAAAAATATAAAATATTTCTGCCAATGATTCTGTAGTTGGAAAAGTTCCCATGACTGAAATGGCATTAGCTTTTTGTATAGTCCCACTGATACGTTGGGTTAAAAAAGATTTTGAACGGGACTCTCCAGTTTGACGGTGTAAAAGTCTTCCTAAACTGTCAATGAATTCAATCGCTTCTTCGCACCAAGCGCCTAGGGTCTCCACCGCAAAAGGGACGAACAGGAAGTCTTCCTGTAGCTTGGAGTATTTTCGCTTTTTCAAATTTGCGGCTTTTTTGGCAGCGTACCCTGCTTGTTCTCTGGAGTGGTCCACATTTGACGGTGCAATTGTGTCGGTGCAGGTGGCATCCCACACCAAGCACTGTCCATTCTCCCATGGTATTAGTGTTACTCCATCCACTCGCTTACCATCTTCTCGACAGAGTCCACATGGTTCTAGACGGGCTGGAATTTTTGCAGAAATGAGCGAACGACAGATAATAGAATTCAGCTCTTGATGGCGGAAAAAACGGCCTGCACTTTTGGAACAACTCAGTCCATGGAGTCCATACTCATTCACTCGCTCTCCGCATATGCAGTAATGGGGTTTGCATATTTTGCATCCCAAGCGTATGCAGACTGCAATTCTAAAAGAATTGTTGTCGAAAAGTGTACCAATAGCACGGGATGGAAGTGCCTGGAGCCAGGCGTTTGCTTCTTTTCTTTGGGTAGCCAAGTGAGTGGCTTTCTGAATGTCTGTTGTTGGCATGATTCCATTATTGATACGGACTAAATTCACCATGTCCCAGTTTTTTTGGAAAAGGGGGTCTGGAGGAAATTGGTCAGGGTTTAGCGAACTCCACTCAGCAAGAGCCTCCTCAACGTAAGAAATCTTTGGCTTGTCTGCATCTTCAAGATTTAACATCATATTGACAAGTTTAGATACTCCAAAAGTTGATGAAAGGAAAGCTGGTAGGAAAATGTCTTGTAGTTTTCTAATGCCAACTCCACCTTGCATAACCGGGAGAGAGGCCTTGGCGTATGCAAAGGGTGACAACTTACAATTAAATAAAAATTCCATTGTCCCCTTTATAAGTTCGTCCGCTTCAATTATGAAACTCTTATGTTTCCATAATGGTGTGGTTCTCATTATGTAAGTTAATTTTGGAATGGCAAAACAATTCCGCAACAAATAATAGGCAACATGTTGTTTATCAAGCTGCTTCAGTCTGTTGAACATCAACTTCATCTCTTCTAGTTTATCTTGGAGAATTTGGTCGCAAGATCCCTCGGTGATTGGTGCTCCTAGTAACGCCACGTCATTAACAATTTTGATTCCAGGGGAAAGTTTTTGAAATTTTTCAAGAACCAGATGATCCACTTTACCACAAACGTGTAGCTCGCATTTCGAAGAATTGATCAACAATCCGATCTTCTTGAAATGTTCAACGACGACCTCGAAATCAGAGAGAACTTTGTCTGGTTTATCGGCGATGGTTCCGTCATCCAAATAAAAAGTGATCAATTCGGAGGACAGCAGCTCAATAACGGGGTGAATCGATAAACAAAATAATAACGGTCCTGCCGGGTCTCCCTGTTGGCAACCAGAAGACGAAGGGATAGTCCAATCACTGTAGAACAGAAGTGAAGATTCGGAGTAAGATTGCCAGAAGAATGGATAAAGAAGTGGAGTGCATTCTTTCACGCCGTGCAACATAGCGTCCCTGTGAACTGTGTTGAATGCATTGGCGAAATCAATTTTTAAAAGAACTTTTCCTGAACTATGATTCTGATCCAAATATGTTCTTGTAGCATGAACTGCAGCTTCACATCCACCGCTTGTTGCAAAACCTAGTTGTTTCGGTCGAAGCATATTTCCAATAGTATCTTTGACTGAGTAACATCCCAACTTAGCAGCTAAACGTCTCAGAGTATTCCCGACAGCGATGGGGCGGACACCTCCGGTTTTTTTGTTCAACGCGCATAGGTTGGCGCCGAAAAATAAGGGAAGTACTTGTTCGTTTATTTTGCCGGCCAGCGTAAAGTTGCAAAATTTGGTGAGAGATTTGATAAGACGGGAAGCTGCATCACCATTGCCATTGGATACAAGATCCTTGAGGTGCTGAGGTCTTAGTCCGTCTATTCCTCCACTGGATCCATTTGGAAAACTAGCGATAGCCTTCCTAACATCCGCTTCTGAGACGCTTAGTGTTTCATCACCGATGACTGGAGGTGTTGGGTAGTCCATTGTTTTATTGGGATTTGGGTGTTTGTCCAACAGCTTCTTATAGGTGCTCTCATTTTCCGGGGCCAGTGAGTCGCTAGATGCCAAGATTTTCACAGCTCCTCGAATATCTCCTTCTGATACTTTGGATTCGACTCTTCTTGATAGCGAAGTAGTTTTTGTCCCAATGTTGCTGTAATTTTCAACAGTACCTCTTATGTTTTGCTTCACCAGTCTTGCTAGAGAACATTTTTTTTCTGATTTTTCTGGAACACAGAGACAAGAGAACGCGAAAGTTAAGAGAAGGCTCCAAGAATGCATGTCATTTGTTTTCACAACACAATCCAGAACTTCTGAGAATTTTGTCGCTGCAGCAAATCGGGCTCCTTTTGGGATCCTTTTTAAGACTTTGATTTTACGTTTTTTCTCAGATATCTGCTTGGACAACTGATGGATTGTTGAGCTTTTTTCCATAGAAGATGTATACAGGTCTTTGTGTTTCCGTTTGATGTGTATATTAAGCCCTCGTTGGCCCTTGTAGTTTTGCTTGTTTGTGTTAGAGCAATGGGGACACGGAAGAAGAGTTGCGAGGGATGTGGTATTCATGTCTTGATCATTGTGTGACGCTTCATAATCGTGAAGAGACCATTTGGATTTATGCGTGTCCAGTTCTTCTACTTCATGTGAATGAAATTCCCTCGCATTTTCCACATTCGAAGAAGGCAAATGACATAAGCTGTCATCTGGATTGCATTTTGCTGAATTTCTTTGATGATCTTGATGAATGTTGTCCCACTTTGAACAACCTGCATCTCTAATGTCTTGCGAGGATATCGAAAACTTCCTGGTCTTATTTGAACTTGTATTTGTCGGGTATTTTCTTAAAAAATACCCAGCTTCAGATTCGGTGTCACTGCTTGACATTTTACAATGGGTGGTATTTTGGTCAATTTTATAGTTGAGGTGGGGGAGAGCAATGGGGTCAATTTGGGTGGCACTTTTTCCACCGAAAATTCTCTTTGAAGCTATTCAGGATGATGCTGACTAAACTGAAGAGAATTGAGGGGTCCAGAATATTGAAAGGGACACTCAGATAATTTTTAAGGAGAAGGGGGTAGAGTTAAAAAATTTTAAAATATCTTTTTCAAAAAGAAAATTTAATTTTCTTCAATTTGATGTATCGCAAGGTAGGTAGTGCTATTTGAAATTTCATTTTTGGGATAGGTGGGGGGGGGGGCGAGGGGGCTGAGGATAGAAATTTGCCAATGTATGTTTTAGATGTGTCACTCGATATAAAAATCGACCTGTTTTTGCTCGAAGAAATATTGACTAGGAATCGGGATTTATTGCAGGTGGATAGTTTTCAAATGATCACCCGGTATAGTAGTAGGAGTTCAAAAAGAGTTCAAGAGTTCAAATTCAAAGTTCAAGAGTTATAGATAGATGGATACTCGGATGGATAGATGAGACTTACTAGTTCAAAATGTGGGATGTATAAGAAGTGAATAAGGCATGGACTATTTACTAAGTTTTAAAACGTCACAGGACTTCTTGGAAACTTCTTTTTGTGCAGTGAGGAGTAGGGGCAGCTCCAACAACAACCCTGATGCGCAATAATTACTAGCGCCCATTAGAGTCTGCAGTCTGCTAATTCATCACTGAATCTCCACCTCCAATGGGAACTGCCTGGATGATTATGATTTATTATTATCAGTGTTTATGTAGAGAACGTAGTTCTAGGTATCTTGCGGACTCTATGCTTGCGAGAACATTGTAAGCGGTGTTCACTGAAGAGAATGATGACCAAGCTGTCAAGCGCGGCAATACCAAAGAGAATGGAATGAAAATGCCCATACTGTCGAGTGGCCCCTGTGAGATTGAGAAAACCTACTTGGAAGGACAATATGTTATAAAGTTGGAATGTATGAGGTGCCGCTGAGTGCACTGCGTTGGAAACTTGTTCATTCCCAGACCTTTTTCCTCAAAACTTTCATATATTGTAGAATAAAAGTGTTGGTCTTTAGAAATTTATCCGCCATCGCTCACCAGTGGGTGTGAAATTCTAAAAATTATGGATAAAAGGTAGTCTTCTCACAAAACGTTTAAAGAAATTTCTTACTACAGTTTCGGGAACGTAAGGGATAAATTATATGTCAAATATTCACTCCTCTACTTCTTCACCAGAATATTTCACAAGCTTTCACTATTTCACCTCCAACGATGGGAGACAAAAGGCTCCCGAAACTGCAGTAATAAATGTTTATATTATTATAAACATTTTGTGGGAAGACTCTGCTTTTTATTCATAATTTTCAAAAGTGTTTATTTTATCCTACCGACTCTTTCACGAATCTCACCAGCCCAGAGGGAAAAAAGGCCTTGGGTCATCCACCCCTGAATGCAAAATCTCGTTGTTTGTATAGACGCACCAGGTGGGATTTCAAACTTTTTTTTTCGTAAGAGACAAAGAATTAAAGAAACTGTTTAGAATAGAATGAAATTTTTTTTCAACTATTGCGAATGTGTTAAAAATTTTATTTGCAATACAGGAAGAATCCTAAATAGTGAAAATCCAGATAAACCAGGAGACTACGACATTTTTATTGATGAATCTGTGGCCCATCTTAATTTAGAAGAGCTGACGAAATAGATAAAGAACATGTAAAATTGAGAGCCTCATTGCTTTAGACAAAAATCCTGAAGTCAGGCCCCATAAGTGTCGGGTGAATGCTTGAAAAGAATGATAGCTAAATGTATGGCAGAGGTATCAGGTTATATGGATGTAATAGGAGTACCTATGTTGTAAAAAACAACTATGGTGAAGGACTAAAAGCAAAAAAAGTCTACAGCATTTGTGAACGTAAATATATGTATTAAAATAATGAAAAATCAGCAATTACAAAAAGACATCGAATGAGTAGGTATCTACATGTACTATTACCACTTAGATAACTTGAAATTGAAAAAAATTGACCTCCGGTTGCACCAATAAGCCTTCATAATATATTATCGATTTACCAACTATACCATGGGCATTTCACTGTTGTTTGACCAACAGCACTGCGAGTTTATATTTAATTTGATGATCAAATTTATGAGCTTGGTGAATCCAGGGGGAGGGGGGGGGGTGTTCACCCGTGTAGGTATGAATTTTTTTCAGCAGCTTCAGGTCTGTCCTCTGGGACCAAGAGGTGACTACTTTACTCCGGAAATGGCTTAGCTCCTTGTTTCCCTCAAAACCTGGAGGCTAGCAGGCATCCATTGCAAAAAGTGTCTCTCCTTAGGGGCTGAAAAATACACATGAGTAGATAAATCCAAAGCCTTTCAATTATTTGATTTGAGCAGTAATTAAAGTGCTCAACAATGAAAGTGTTACAAAGCAAAAATTCACCTGATTTTGAACCGCTGTAACTTTTGATTGGCACAAACGATTCTAATTCTGTTTCAAGTACTGAAGAGCCGAATCTCTTGGCCATCTTTCTTGCCAATATGGAATCCATAGAGCCCCTCATAAAATTTCTACAGGGTGATAAACAGAGCAGTGCAAAATTGATGAAAGTTCAACATACCCCCGTTTTCGTAAAAATTTTTTTTTTGGAGTATCATCACCAAATTTATGAAGAATGATGTGTTCCCTCGAAACGGTTTTTGAATTTTCGGGATTCCAGTCGAAACAGTCAAAATGTGATTTTTTATTGTGAATACTGTATATTATTCCTGTAGCAACGCAAAAACATTAGAACTTTTCATATCAAGATGACGCCACTTGATAGGCTTGTTCACTGAACAATTCTGAGCAATTTGACTTGCAAAACGTTCCTATTGTTTAGTGTAGGGGTGAGGAAAAGCCCAGTGGCAGTGTACTTTTTGGTACTACTCCTAAAATTCAAGTTTTTAGCATTAAAAAAAGGTTAATTTTTACTCTATTCAGTCAACATGGGACTACGTCATTGGAATTGGATTAACAACATTTTCGCTATTTTGGAATTTTTCGCCTTTACCTCAAATTTCAAAACATAGGCATGTTTGGCATCATTTCTTGAAATGTTGGTCCGCTAAATGGGATTCTGTCAATAAGATCTGTCTATCTGTTTGTTTATCTGTCTATCTCTTTCCAAAAAAATATTTATAGAATTTTTAACCCCACCCCCCTTCTTCCTGGAATTCTCTGAGTGTCCAATTTGATATTCTTGACCTCTCAATTCTTTTCAATGCAGTCAACGTCATCCTGCATAACATCGGGAGAGATAATTTTCTGTGGAAAAAATGCCACCCAAATTTCACCCTTTCGCTCCCCCCACCTCATCTCAAAAATCTAAAATGGCAATACCTACCTTGTGATACATCAAATTGAAGGAAATTAATTTCTCTCCATGAACAAAATTTTTTCAAACTTTTTAAAACCCCCATTTTCCTCACAAAACACCCCAAAGGTCTAATTTATTTGGAGAGGGGTTGAAAATTTCAAAAAAATTGTTTTCGGAAGTAGAATTCAATTCCCTTCAATTTGATGTATCACAAAGTAGGTAGTGTTTCGTAAAATTTTGAAGCTGAGGTGGGGGAGAGCAAAAGGGTCAATTTGGGTAGCACTTTTTCCACCGAAAATTCTTTTCTTCGATGTTTCCTATGATGACACTGACTGAATTAAGAACAATTGAGAGGTCCAGAATTAAAAATAAGACAGTCAGAGAATTTTTATGGCGAAAAAAGGTGGGGTTAATATTTTGGTGAATATTTTTTTCAGAAAAAAAATTTAAATCTCTTCAATTTGATGTATCGCAAGGTAGGTCATGTCATTTGAAATTTCAAAGTTGGGGTGAGTGGGGGCGAGGGGGCTTGAGATAGAAATTTGCCAATTTATGTTTCAGATGTCTCCTTTGATATGAAAATCGACCTGTTTTTACTCGAAGAAATATTCACTAGGAATCGGGAGTTATTGCAGGTGGATAGTTTTCAAATGGTCACCCGGTGCAGTATTCACAATAGAAAATCACATTTTGGCTGTTTCGACTGGAATCCCGAAAATTCAAAAACCGTTTCGAGGGAACACATCATTCTTCATAGATTTGGTGTTCAGGTGGCAAAGATTTTTTTGCGAAAACGGGGGTATGTTGAACTTTCATCAATTTTGCACTACTCTGTTCATCACCCTGTAGAAAATTTATGAAAAGCTCTATGGATTTCATATTGACAAGGAAGATGGCCAAAAAATTGGGCTATTCAGTACTTAAAACAAAATCAGAATCATATGTGCCAATCAAAAGTTATAGCGGTTCAAAATTGAGTGAATTTTTGCTTTGTAACACTTTCATTGTTGAGCAGTTTATTAAACTGGTCCAATAATTCGACCCATCACCATTTCGTGACCGCGACTTTGTCGGTTGATATCTTTTGAACGAGTTGATGGATTTGAAAAATCTTATCCACCGAGGAGCGGCCGCAAAATGGTGATAAGATGTGTCAAGTTATTGGAGCAGTGTATTTGGTAGTAATAGCAGCCGGCGAGGCCTTTCTTGTAGGTCAGAATTCTTTTGAAAACAACAAAATTATGTAGGTACCCGAGTAGGTACCTATAAGAGACCCTACCTGATGACCATCTTAGCCTGAAAAGACCATCTTCTGTCCTGGTCCTGGATGCAAGAGCAAGTAGGTACGATGTGGCGACGACTTGCTCACCCTTTGAGCGAGCCTGATATGATTATCAAAGGGTTTTTGACAAGGATATCAACCAGTTCTGGAAGAAACCCAGCCTCAAGTCCCAAGACAGGAAACATATCCTCCCCCGAAATGACTATTGTGTCTCTCCGGAGCCACTAAAAAATACACCTTTAAGTCATCTACCTACATTAATTTAAATTAAATCCAATTTTACTCCGAACTCTATTTGTTTTACCTACCTTTATGTTTATAAACTGGCATTATTATATGGGACACATGGACAACAAATCAAACAATAATAAAGCAACAAACGCGACAGTGCGACGTTGCCTAGCGCTTTTGGAGGGTGGGAGGGGTGCTTGTAGGAAGGGGATTGCATTTTTTTAAGTTTTTGACATTTCCGTCAAACTAGAGGCCATGTTGCCATGTTTATTCAACCTGTCGCTCTTGTGGCCTGTCGCGCTTGAAATTGTCGCGCTAACTGCCCGTAATCGTAAATCACTTCAGTGCATACATGAGAACGCATACCTGAAGCGCGGTAATTTCAATTTTGACGCACGAAGTTTCACTGTCAATATGGCAACTGTCAATCAATGATCGAAATGTAAACAAACATAAGGAACCTCCTAACCATTCAACATTCAACATTTAATATTGTTCAGCATGAAATGTTACGCAGAAAAGATTCAGGTGATACGAAACACAACGAGCTGCAAGGCGATCACCGAAATAAGAGCGTTATTAGGTTAGGTCTGTCGAAACGTCAAATTGACTTCAAGGAGTTCAAGGGCTGTCAGCTACCATTTGCGTGACATTTACACACGCAAACCGTATTACAGTGTTGTCAACTTGTTGTCGTGATATAAGATATGGCAACGTCGAACGTCCTACTTTCACAGGTATGCGCAGAAGCCTTTCGGGAAACGTGGATTGTCGAATGATCCGAACTATTGGGCTATTATTTATTACCCTTATTATCTATAATTATAATAATAATTTCATATTTTCGGTGAGGTGTTATTTAGCTTAGATTCCATTTTATCAAGAAAGCAATAATTATTTTATCAATGCTTGCAATGTTCACACCACACCATACTATCTTTATCTTCATTTGTTGACTAAATATATATATATATACAGGGTGATTCACAACTTATGACTTTCCATTCAAGGGGTTATGGGGCCCCAAAAACTTGACTTCATGTGCTTGAAAATAATTCAAAAAGCTTTTATACGTTTATACGTTTATAGCGTTTTATAGCTAGCGTTTATACGTTAGCACAATCCTATTTACACAGAACATCTAATCCATGTTTCCCATGAGAATATCACGCATACCTGTGTGGGTACAACTGGCGGTCTGTAGTAGCCGAATGAATTAGCGGGAGCCTGCGCTCACCGGTATGCGCGCAAGTAATTTCTCGCATGGGAAAGGTGGATTCCAACGTCTCGGCAGCAACCATTGCGGCGACCAGAAAAATCCAAAAATTTGGTGGAACAAAATTTCTTTTTTGTTCTATTCGCTGTTGAGACCTTAGGACCATGGTGTTCCGAGGCAAAAATTTTTGTCGCCAATCTTGGACAATTAATAAAGTCTCAAACAAGTGAACAGCGATCGACAACTTTTCTCAGGCAGAAACTCAGCATTGCCATACACCGCGGTAATGCCGCCTCCGTCATGGGAAGTTTTTTTGCCCAATTTTTCAATGGAAGAGCTATTTTATATTCTATAATTTTTATTTTTACTTTTACCCTTACCTTTAATTATAGGTACTCATGTATTCTTCTTGTGGAATGTTGAATAAAATAATTATAATAATTTGGAAATCATTTGAAAATCATTGGAAATTGGTGTACAAAAATTCTGTCAGTGGTTTACCCCTCGTAAAATTCTGTACCGACTTTTAAACGTAGTCTAACTTCATAAATATGTAGTTTAATAATATCGTAAAGTCATTTCCTATTACATTCTATTTTATATAATGAGTGTACAAAACTAGAGGTACTCTTAAGAATAGATTTTGGAATGTACATAAGAAGGGATAGTCCCCGGCTGTGAGCCACACATAATGACTGTTTTAGATTTTTAATTACTGCAATTTTTTTACAAAAACTTCATATCACGAAGACTCTATCGTCAGGGAAAGTCACCAGGAAGCCTGCTTGCTGCTGTTATAGTCTTTTCATACAGTCAGCAGCTTTTCCCTGGTGAAAACGCTATTACCGAAGCTATTACATTCACATCCGAGATCTAATTGTCATTCAACATAAATTCAAGTGGATTTCTGAATTTAAACAATGAAAAATGTGAATTGGAATTCCATGACACCTTTTGGATTTTTTTTTTTTTTTCGACGTAACAAATTTTATATTCATTCAACAAGTGTAAAAATAGATAAGTACATTTAAAATTGAATATTTAGAGTAGAGAAATATTCTCTTTCAATGAAGAAGCCTGGGGTTGCGCCGAACGAACGCAGAAGGCATTTCCTCTTTGAATCTCTAGGCTTATTCGTTGGCGTAAAAACGAACGGGATCTTGGCTCCAGAGTCTTTTGGATATTATGTGAATGTAAAATTTATGTACATGTATTCCCTATTGAGATCATTTGAAAAGGAAAAGAAAACCTTCCAACATCCCGTAGATTTCAAAATGAGAAACTAATATTTTACAACCTATAATATACAGGGTGTCGCAAAAAACTTTTTTTTTGTTGATACGACACCCTGTATACTTGAATCACAATCGATGTAGATTCCTGAATACAAATCTCTACATACCAGGTGATAATTTGAAAACTATCCACCTGCAATAACTCACGATTCCTAGTGAAGATGTCGGTCTTTTATTGCGGAAAAAAAAAATACATAATTAGAACAAAATCATAGGCGGAGTCTAGCTTAGAGCTATTCTACTCAACCCGAATATCGAGGGGGACATCTGAAACATACATTGGCTAATTTATATCTTCAGCCCCCTCGCCCCCACTTACCCCAACTTTGAAATTTCATTACCATTCGAATGACATTACGTATTTTGCGATACATTAAATTCAACAGAATTAAATTCTCTTTCTGAAAAAATATTTCTAAAATTTTTAACCCCACCCCTCTTCTCCCCTAAATTCTCTGAGTGTCCAGTTAAATATTCTTGACCTCTCAATTCTCTTCAATGCAGTCAACGTCATCTTGCACAGCATCCAGAGAGAGAATTTCCTGCGAAAAAAGTGCCACCCCAGTTCACTCCCTTCGCTCCCCCCACCCCAACTTCAAAATCTCAAATGACATTTCCCACTTTGTGGCACATCAAATTGAAGGGAGTTAAATTATCTTCCTGAATAAAATATTTTCAAAAGCCCCCCTTTCCCTCCTAAAATACTCGGAATGTCCATTTTAATGGGGGAGGATTTAAAATTTTCTAAAAATTATTTTCAGAAAAAGAATTGAATGAATAAATAAATAAATAAATTTTATTGCTTATAAACGGTTCGTTTTCAGCAAGGGTTTGATACATAAATACAAATTAAACTAAAGATCTGCTCCCACATGAGCAACCCACCCAAAAACAAAAGCAACAGAAGACCAAACTTAAGTAAAATCAAGCAACTTAACAAAAAAGGAAAATTTCAGCGATGACGAAAATAAAATATTTGCAGACGTTTCCATGATTGTGCCAAAATCAAAATCGGATCGACGAGGTGGTACACGACTCAGAAAAAGAATTCAATTCCATTTGTGTCATTTAAAACTTCAAAGTTTGAGTAAGTGGGTGTGAGGTCTCAGCATCGAAAGAGAAAATTCTCTATGGAAAAAGTGCCACCCAAATTCACCCCTTTGCTCCTCCCTCCTCACCTTTAAAATTTAAAATGACAATATCTACTTTGTGATACATCAAATTGAAGGGAATTGAATTCTCTCCCTGAACAGAATTTTTTCGAAATTTTTAAAACCCCCCGTTTTCCTACTAAAATACTCCAAATGTCCTGTTGAATGGGGAAGGGGTTAAAAATTAAAAAAAAATGTGTTTAGAAGGAGAATTTAATTTCCTTTAATTCGATGTATCACAAAGTGGGTGGTATTTTGTTGAATTTCAAAGTTGAGGTGGGATGGGGGAGAGCAATGGGGTCAATTTGGGTGGCACTTTTTCCACCGAAAATTCTCTTCTTGCTGATGCTGATGCTGACTAAACTGAAAAGAATTGAGGGGTCCAGAATATTGAAAGGGACACTCAGAGAATTTTTAAGGAGAAGGGGGGTAGAGGTGAAATTTTTGAGAATATCCTTTCAAAAAGAGGATTTAATTTCCTTCAATTTGATGTATCGCAAGGTAGATAGTATTATTTGAAATTTTATTTTTGGGATGGGTGGGGGCGAGGGGGTTGAAGATAGAAATTTGCCAATGTTTGTTTTAGATGTCCCCCTCGATATAAAAATCGACCTGTTTTTGCTCGAAGAAATATTGAAATTGGTAAAAATACTGAAAATCTGTTCACATGATTCAATCATTTCTTCAACTTTCATTCCCAGCATGTCTGCACCTAAAATGAATATTTCGTGGGGCTCATCGCGTGCATGCTACTTGGTTCTGTGCCGTTCATTGGATCACCTGAAATTTTGTGCCACACGATGGAACATGTGCCGCCTGGTGGTATTTGTACCGTTCTAGGTGGAAAGCACCCATCGCATGTCGAAGTTTGCATTGCAGTTTTTCCAAATTCACGGAATGTGCTAATTTTGTTTTGAAAAAATTACCGTCGGAAAACCGGAACCGTGCCGATTTTGAAAATGGGTCTACACGACGCCCAATCCCAATCCAATCTACCTTTCGATATTAGTTGGAATTTTTTGAAGTAAGTCGATCCTTAAGCAGGAATGCATTTTCCAGTGGAGTCCTGCATCAAAAGCGAGCCGTCCTTGCCAAAATACGGGTGAGGGGAGGGGCCCTCTCGAGTGGCAACGGCTAAGAGAAATTTTGAAAATTAATAACGCTCGACTGGAAAATGGTGAAAATTGAAACTGCATACTTAATTTGACCCTTTTGTTGTGTTGCTTCCTGCCAAATTTGGTTCCAGTCCATCGGACAGATTTTGAATAATTAAATCGTTAAAGGTGCATTCAGTCAGCTTATTTAGTCGCTGTTTTAGTTTTAGTCGTTGTCGTAACAGAGAAGAGCGTTCATACAGCAAGATTTAGTCGTAAGAATTGACCAATAGGAGCTCGAATGATACTGCGCGAACCTTCATCTTCATACGGTCCGTGTTCATAATGGGTAGTATTAATATAAAAACTCGTAAAAAAATAAGCATAAATAAGTATTTGCTTACATTTATGAGGAGTACAACTCCTCTGAAATCGAAGCAAATGCTTATGCTATTTTTTTATTGATACATACAACCCATTACCATCACCATCCATGCTCATACCTTATACCGGTAATTACGCAACCTGCAAGTCGGCATCATACGACAAAGTTCGGAATTCTTACGACTAAAATTAAAACTAAAACTCTGTATGAACGCCGCGTATATGACGCGTGCTTTCTACTTTCAAATTTACGACAACGACTACGACTAAAACTAAAACCAAGCTGACTGAACCCACCTTTAGACATTTTGACGGTTGAAATACAGTAGTCTTTTTCGAGCGAGTAACCGTTCATGACCGGTTACTCTTGGTTATAGAATTTGACGTTTGAGCGAGGATTGGTTATAAGCGGTAAAGGAAGTGCCGCCATTTTGATAACATCACCGGTTATACATTTCATAACCTGGTCATGAGGCTGGTTATTGTTATGGTGGGTGAACAAATTGTGGCGGCAACAGACTTGAATTTGAAACAAGCAGCAGTCCAGAGTTTCCAAACGTGAAACGTACCTAACCTAACCTCAAAAACTTGACGACTTGACTTGGCGACGAGAAAAATCGAAGACGATGGACTCATCTGCGATGGACCCACAAGAACATCGGGTAATCCAGATGTCTGATGGCCGCCTGATGGTGGTTTAATCCTGAAAGTACTTGTCATACATCCTATATTAATATAGTAGAAATATGAATAGTTGATTTTCAATTCAATTCAATATAACTATTTATTGTTCCTTCGGTATTACACCATGAACCATGAATTGAGTGAATACTAATTTTTGCGATTGAATCGTAAGTTTTAGCCCACTAAAAAGTATAATTGAATATTAGGGTGTGTTTTTAGTGGTTACTGCTAATGGAAATCGGCGAAAATAGTAGTGGATCCAATAAACATTGCTGTTATTGGAACTGCAGAAGTGATAGCCGCTAACCTTGCCTCTAACAATGAGCAAAACTTGTTTTATTTTGAAAGATTCCCAAAAACGTGCTTAAAATACCGTGGAGGTGATATCCCCAAACGTCAATTTCGAGGTCATTTAAAGAGCTGTGCGCGATGCAATAATTCAGAAAAATGGATTAGGTTATGTAAACCTTTTGGTTGTGACACTGGTTGACTCCAAAGTATCGCAGTCGCAGACATTACAAAAGACACATATCACATATTCATGTTCCCTGCACTTTATTCACTCCAGTGGGCCCTTACAAGAGATTCCAGACCCAGGGTCGCGTTCGAGAACTATACTATTCTGCGATTCTTGCATTTTTGGAGTGGGGGTATCAAGTAAGGCAAAGTAACTACCACTTTCCGAACGATTTCCGATGTGGTGGAAATGTCACTCTCAATCTCACTGATGGCGATCGCAGTGCTGTTTACTTTCAAAGTAAAGTAAGCTTTTCTGATAAAGTACCCATTTTTATAGGTACTGGTACTGCCTACCACGTAAGACGTAAGTACCCAATCGAAAGATAATGGTCAAAATAAAATAAAGTTTGACCAGAAATATATGTGGGGTGCTGAGGTGCGCATGACGAGTAACTTTCACAGCGCTCGGAGGTGCTGCGAAATTTGTCACTTCAACGCAACACGTTTTGAGTTCTCGAACGGTTTACTGCGTTGCCGATAGTGCGCACGGAAGAGATCTCGAACGGTCATTTCTGCAACAATCGCAGAATAGCGTAGTTCTCGAACGCAACCCAGTACAAGCCACTGTTGGTATACTCTGGGTGCTTTCCACCTAGACGGTACAAATACCACCAGACGGCACATGTTCCATAGTGTGGCACAAAATTTTAGGTGATCCAATGAACGGCGCAGAACCGAGTAGGAACACGTAGATGGAAAGCACCGTTTGGAACCCGCACATGCGTAAATGGCAGGTGTACCGAACTTGGGGCTAGGTGGAAAGCACGCTCTATACACTGATAGAAAGGACCACCAGATTCCTCCGCTTGAAAAGTAGTCCTGAGCGTTACCCGCGAAATTTAAAATTTCAGTTAGAAATTATTTCCGCTAATCACAGCTAAGTGCTATGGTAATTTTAAATGACACCAGTTTAATACCAATTTTAATAAATGAGAAAATAATGTTTTTGAATGAAGCTGATTTTATTACACAACACTCACAACAGCCGAGCCGACTAAAAAAGTTGAATGAAAATAACAAACATCATAGAGAAATGGAGGTTAGAAATCGTACGTAAGTGTCAAACTCGCTGAATGTAATGCCATTGGCTTGGCGTAGGAATAATTTGCCCGGGTGAGACTACCAACCGAACAAAACTAATATTAGTTCCAAACGCGCCTATGTTGTGTTGTTACATTCTTTGGTGCTTTTGTTTGCTATAGGTTACATCACTGAAATTCAAAAAAGTCCGTTCTATCGGTGTACAGACTATAGCACCGCTGTTGTCACGTGATAGCCGCTCGCCCGCTCGATCGTGTTGTTTTCGGTGTTTTCACACTTTTCATTTGTAAAATACTGACTTTTAGGGAAAAAAATCGTTTTGTATATAGCGTCAGTATTTAAAAACTGTATTAAATTTCATGCTCTATAAATTTAGTACACGTGAAACAATTTCTTGTATGAAAAACCGACCGATTTGGCCAATATCCCATGTAAAAATGAAAACTTGCACGAATCGCTTGAGTTGCCGCCTTTCCAGCAAACTTGCTGCTGCGCACTTTCGACCACTCCATATACTAGAATCCCCTATTCGTAATCAGGGCCCTGATTGGGGCCCACCCGGGTGACTTCGGAAACGAGATGTTCATCGATTCAAGTGACTGGATTGGCTGAATGACTGAATTTTTCACCTTTGAAGCTATCCTAGATTACAAATGGTTCAAGTTCACGGTATGTAACAGAGACAAGTACAAGTACGTAAATATTTGAAGGTAGCAGTCCCTCTTTTCCCGCCAAATGCTGATAACCAAAGTTATAACCGCAACGTTTTAGCGAGAAATGTCAGATGTCACAAAAATGACAGTATCTGTCAATCTAATTTCAACCGCTAATAACCAACCGGTTACAAAAAGTTATTCGCTCCCCCGCCGGCTTTCGGGCTCCCGGGCTTTCAATCCCGCCGGCTCGGTCTATAAGACCGAGTCATTTTTTCATGTTTCATTACCTAACCGTCAGTTCCACAAAAAAGATGATCAGCGATCAAGGCTGATTGCAGATTAACTGAACTTTTTTCTGCTGAATGCTAGGTGATTACTCACAAAAAATGCCTGAAATCTGTACTAGACCCATCATCTTATCATTATTGAGGGATAAACCAGCATTTCCATTGATCAGTCAGCTACAAATTGACAAACAAAAATCGCAAATCAACTAATCGCGTATTATCTGTTTTGTGGAACCCACAGTAAGCCATTTTTGAAAATTTTTGAAAAATTAACTTTTCTCTCAACTTCATTCATAGAGTTCTATCATTGGCACCAAATGGCCCCAGGGGGAAAATTTGGCTCAAAACACCTTGGCGTGGTGGGAAATATAGGCAAAAACACCATGGCAGTCAACGTGTTAAGTGTAATGATCATTAGCGTGCAGTCTAGGATATCAGAGTAAAAAAATTAACTGGAAGTTTATTTATTGAGCTTGAGCAGAATCGTAATACACAATATTGTGTGACCGCTTAGCGCATGCGCTAAAAACGAGGTGATTCGTTCTAATGGTAGCCTTATGGTGGCCTTACATTGAGCATCAAATGCTGCAGCTTTTTTGCTGCCGAGCTCTCATTGGTCAAATGTTGGTCACTGACAGCAATAACAGGCGTCAGTTCCAATCAGAACTCTGCTGCAAAGAAAGCTGCAGCATTTGATACTCAATGTAAGGCCAGCATAATGGTGGCCTTACATTGAGCATCAAATGCTGCAGCTTTTTTTGCTGCCGAGCTCTCATTGGTCAAATAATGGTCTTGCAGCAGAATTCTGATTGGATGGGCGAAATTCAAAAGTTTTGTCTAAAGAAGTTGGTTAGACGTGAACTTCTTGAGCAGCATGGCGGCAAAACTTTTTGAATTTTGCCCACACAATCAGAATTCTGCTGCGAAGAAAGCTGCAGCATTTGATGCTCAATAGTCTTTTTCGAGCGAGTAACTTTTTGGACCCGGTTGGTTATTAGCGGTTGACATTAGATTGACAGATACTGTCATTTTTTTGACATCTGACATTTCTCGCTAGAACGTTGCGGTTATAACTTTGGTTATCAGCATTTGGCGGGAAAAGAGGAACTGATAGCTTCAAATAGTTACGTACTTGTACTTGTCCTCTGCTACATACCGTGTAGGTACTTAAACCATTCGTAATCTAGGATAGCTCTGAAGGTGAAAAATTCAGTCATTCAGCCAATCCAGTCACTTGAATCGATGAACATCTCGTTTCCGAAGTCACCCGGGTGGGCCCCAATCAGGGCCCTGATTACGAATTTTGTGGATCACACGTGTATCGTGATCACATCACACATACAATTTCTATGAAATCCTGTTTGTTTTCTTGTTCATGGTGTAATACCGAAGGAACAATAAATAGTTATATTGAATTGAGTTGAAAATCAACTATTCATATTTCTACTATATAAATAGGAAGTATGACAAGTACTTCCAGGATTAAACCACCATCAGGCGGCCATCGGACATCTGGATTACCCGATGTTCTTGTGGGTCCATCGCAGATGAGTCCATCGTCTTCGATTTTTCTCGTCGCCAAGTCAAGTCGTCAAGTTTTTGAGGTTAGGTTAGGTACGTTTCACGTTTGGAAACTCTGGACTGCTGCTTGTTTCAAATTCAAGTCTGTTGCCGCCACAATTTGTTCCCCCACCATAACAATAACCAGCCTCATGACCAGGTTATGAAATGTATAACCGGTGATGATATCAAAATGGCGGCACTTCCTTTGCCGCTTATAACCAATCCTCGCTCAAACGTCAAATTCTATAACCAAGTGTAACCGGTCATGAACGGTTACTCGCTCGAAAAAGACTAATGTAAGGCCACCATAAGTCTTCCATATGTTACGCTGTAAAATAGGTGATTCTTAAACTAAGCTCAATGGATATGCGTCGTTTTCAAGTAGAACTGGTTACATAGAAAAATTGGAGTAACCCTCGCAACCTATTTGTGAAAGCACATATGTGCGGGATCATTCCTTAATGCCCAAAATTACGAAATAAAAAAAAACATGGAACACTTCAACCATAATAACATTCAAATTTATCGCGAAATTGTCTGGGGATATTTCATTTAATCAGTCCTGTATTGTATTGACGACAGCATGGTGTGGCGACAGTCAGTCCTCTGAGTGGCACACACTTTTTCGGCCACCGAATTGACCATATTATTTATTCAGAGCGCAGTCGTAGATCGGGGAGAGAGACAACCACATGTGCTGGGTTGAAACTCCCATAAGAATATGCATGTTGAATGACTTTGTAAAATGATCAATTCAAGGTGCAAATTGACAATTTCAACGAATGTATAACATAGCAAGTGTGTAAAAAGAAACACCTGATCTACTTTTCACCATAATGAAATGGAAAATCTTGCTGTGAAGTTTATGCGAAGCAATTTAGAATGGGGTTTTTGAATCCAAAACAATTTCAAATTACCCGCCATATTTTATTGCACAACTTCCGCTAACGAGAATTTTGACAGCGCTTGAAAGCGAACCGAGCGTCAGCCGTCACGTAATAGTATGGTTAAAAATGTTAAAACGTCCCAAGAATCAAGAAAACACCTTGAAATCGTAAATTCTGACAGCGACAGCAAAGTTCCGTTTTCTATGCATGCTGTGGCGCGCGAGATCTTCTACTGCAGTGCGCATGGTCACAGGCACATACCTAACTTACAAATGACTAGTGGAAGGGGAAAGTGAGAATAATTAATATGGTCTATATCCATTTTAAATCGAAAGACTTCACAAGTTGCTGATAAAACTGAACAAAACGTTAACGTCGAATTCTGAACATGCGCGATGATAACTTGTCACCGTTTTCTTAGTTCGCATGACATCCGTGTCGGAGCGCCACTTCCGCGCATTATTGTGTATTCTGTCAATCCTACGGGAAGAAGTGGAGGACGTCTACCGTCTACTGTACTCTGTACTCGACTCTGTAGGTTCACGGTCGTGGATTTGGAGTGGGCGGTTTTGGTCACTTCTATTTTGTGGATTGTAACTGAATACTGAATATATGTATGACAGATAATACTTGACAGAAATTAATGAGCGTGTACTCATGCAGTCAGCAAAAATCCCTCCAGTTTTGGAACCTGGAGGTCTGGCTAGAGAGGATGGGAAGAGGGTGGACAGAATGTCTCTTCTTATACCGTGGGCCCGTGGCCAAATCCTAATTTGGGATGCCACCTGCGTTTATACGTTAGCACAATCCTATTTACACAGAACATCTAATCCATGTTTCCCATGAGAATATCACGCATACCTGTGTGGGTACAACTGGCGGTCTGTAGTAGCCGAATGAATTAGCGAGAGCCTGCGCTCACCGGTATGCGCGCAAGTAATTTCTCGCATGGGAAAGGTGGATTCCAACGTCTCGGCAGCAACCATTGCGGCGACCAGAAAAATCCAAAAATTTGGTGGAACAAAATTTCTTTTTTGTTCTATTCGCTGTTGAGACCTTAGGACCATGGTGTTCCGAGGCAAAAATTTTTGTCGCCAATCTTGGACAATTAATAAAGTCTCAAACAAGTGAACAGCGATCGACAACTTTTCTCAGGCAGAAACTCAGCATTGCCATACACCGCGGTAATGCCGCCTCCGTCATGGGAAGTTTTTTTGCCCAATTTTTCAATGGAAGAGCTATTTTATATTCTATAATTTTTATTTTTACTTTTACCCTTACCTTTAATTATAGGTACTCATGTATTCTTCTTGTGGAATGTTGAATAAAATAATTATAATAATTTGGAAATCATTTGAAAATCATTGGAAATTGGTGTACAAAAATTCTGTCAGTGGTTTACCCCTCGTAAAATTCTGTACCGACTTTTAAACGTAGTCTAACTTCATAAATATGTAGTTTAATAATATCGTAAAGTCATTTCCTATTACATTCTATTTTATATAATGAGTGTACAAAACTAGAGGTACTCTTAAGAATAGATTTTGGAATGTACATAAGAAGGGATAGTCCCCGGCTGTGAGCCACACATAATGACTGTTTTAGATTTTTAATTACTGCAATTTTTTTACAAAAACTTCATATCACGAAGACTCTATCGTCAGGGAAAGTCACCAGGAAGCCTGCTTGCTGCTGTTATAGTCTTTTCATACAGTCAGCAGCTTTTCCCTGGTGAAAACGCTATTACCGAAGCTATTACATTCACATCCGAGATCTAATTGTCATTCAACATAAATTCAAGTGGATTTCTGAATTTAAACAATGAAAAATGTGAATTGGAATTCCATGACACCTTTTGGATTTTTTTTTTTCGACGTAACAAATTTTATATTCATTCAACAAGTGTAAAAATAGATAAGTACATTTAAAATTGAATATTTAGAGTAGAGAAATATTCTCTTTCAATGAAGAAGCCTGGGGTTGCGCCGAACGAACGCAGAAGGCATTTCCTCTTTGAATCTCTAGGCTTATTCGTTGGCGTAAAAACGAACGGGATCTTGGCTCCAGAGTCTTTTGGATATTATGTGAATGTAAAATTTATGTACATGTATTCCCTATTGAGATCATTTGAAAAGGAAAAGAAAACCTTCCAACATCTCGTAGATTTCAAAATGAGAAACTAATATTTTACAACCTATAATATACAGGGTGTCGCAAAAAACTTTTTTTTTTGTTGATACGACACCCTGTATACTTGAATCACAATCGATGTAGATTCCTGAATACAAATCTCTACATACCAGGTGATAATTTGAAAACTATCCACCTGCAATAACTCACGATTCCTAGTGAAGATGTCGGTCTTTTATTGCGGAAAAAAAAATACATAATTAGAACAAAATCATAGGCGGAGTCTAGCTTAGAGCTATTCTACTCAACCCGAATATCGAGGGGGACATCTGAAACATACATTGGCTAATTTATATCTTCAGCCCCCTTGCCCCCACCCACCCCAACTTCGAAATTCCAAATGATACCACCTAGTTTGCGACACATAAAATCCAGGAGAATTAGATTCTTTTACTGGAAAAATATTTCTAAAATCTTTAACCCCACCTTAAATTCTCTGAGTGCTCAATTTGAGATTTTTGACCACTCATTTTTCATCAATGCAGTCAACGTCATCCTACACAGCATCCAGAGAGAGAATTTCCTGCGAAAAAAGTGCCACCCCAGTTCACTCCCTTCGCTCCCCCCACCCCAACTTCAAAATCTCAAATGACATTTCCCACTTTGTGGCACATCAAATTGAAGGGAGTTAAATTATCTTCCTGAATAAAATATTTTCAAAAGCCCCCCTTTCCCTCCTAAAATACTCGGAATGTCCATTTTAATGGGGGAGGATTTAAAATTTTCTAAAAATTATTTTCAGAAAAAGAATTGAATGAATAAATAAATAAATAAATTTTATTGCTTATAAACGGTTCGTTTTTAGCAAGGGTTTGATACATAAATACAAATTAAACTCAAGATCTGCTCCCACATGAGCAACCCACCCAAAAACAAAAGCAACAGAAGACCAAACTTAAGTAAAATCAAGCAACTTAACAAAAAAGGAAAATTTCAGCGATGACGAAAATAAAATATTTGCAGACGTTTCCATGATTGTGCCAAAATCAAAATCGGATCGACGAGGTGGTACACGACTCAGAAAAAGAATTCAATTCCATTTGTGTCATTTAAAATTTCAAAGTTTGAGTAAGTGGGTGTGAGGGGACTGAATATAGAAATTCACCAATGTATGTTTTCGACTCGGTTTTCGATGTCCCCCTTGATATAAAAATCGACCTGTTTTCGTTCGAAGAAATATTCACTTGAATTCGGGAGTTATTGCGGGTGGATAGTTTTCGAATGATCACCCGGTATATACCACAGCTATGAGTTATTTCCAGAGGCAAATTGTCAAAAGATTCGCAAAAATTCCATGATACTGACAAAATTACGTTTATTTGGCTAGAAAGTTCTGAAATTTGGCCCACATTTTTTCAAATAGTGCTACGATTAAATTCGACTTTTAAAAGAAATTATCTCCCCGAAAATGAGGAGCTTGTGATGTGGTGGCCAGCGAGTCCGACTGCCACACCAGAGGTCGTAGGTTCGATTCCTACCCTGGGCGGGCGAATTTTTGTCTCGAAAACAAGCTTCTTGATTCAGTTGGAATGCTTGCTAAATGCAAAACTGCCGTTTATCGCATAACACGTAAAATACGAACGATAGTGCCGACCCCATGCGATGTTGGTGGTCGTTAAAAATCCCCACCCTGTGTTGGAACACAAAGGGGTTCGGCAAAATTTCCGGTATAGTGGAGGAAAAGAGTCACCGGCGTCGGTGTTAGGCCTCGTTGCGGAAATAGGCCGACGTTAAATAAACGAATAAAACAAAGAATCTCCCCGAAAAACAGATTCAACCAAATCTGAGAATTTTCTAGGTAAATAAAGGAAAGTTTAGGTCAGTATCATGGGGTTTTTGTGTTTTATTGACAATTTGCCTTCGGAAATAACTCAACACTGTGGTATATATTTGCATTCAGAAAAAAAACATCGATTGCAATTTGAATATACAGGGTGTGGCATCAACAAAAAGTTTTTTGCGACACCTGTATATTATAGGTTGTAAAATATTATAGTTAGCAATTTTGAAAACTATGAAAAAAATTGTTCAAGGAAAGTTTTTTCTTTTTCATATTATCTCAAAGGAAAAATCTCCGGTATGGGGGGGGGGGAGAATTCTCGCGTGATCACTCTGTACCTATAGGGTATAGGGCTGTTGTGATATGAAGTTTTCATTTCGAAAAATACGAGAAAAAATCCCGTTCTGCGGCATACAGTCGGGAATATTTAGCCTTAAAATAAATCAATTGTTCTTAAAATTTAATTATTACATCATTAGAAGGCTTTTATTCACTAGATTCAAAATGTAGGCACTGGATTATGATATGTTTTTTTGTTTCAAAACATATACAGGAAGTTCAGGCAAATCTGCGTGAGAAATACCAAGATGGAGTAAATCGGAATTTGGACTGGAGCGGCGTCGGTGGCGTTGCAGCACTGCGTGGCAATTTCGACGACTTTTGGATAATACTCGTTCCAGAACTCGAACGCTTTGTAGTTCAAGTTCTTATCGTTGCTCATGTTGAACGAACCGTCTATGATGAGAATGCCGGGGTCTTTTTTCGTGAACGGTTCCCATTTTATCGGATAGAGCGTACCTTCAGTAGGGTCCGAGGATTTGGCAAAGTTTGTCCAGAACGACATGATGATGTCGGAAATCCGCTTGTCTCTCAGCTCCCAGTTGTTGTTCTCTGACCAATAAGGAATGCCCCAGATGTAAACCAAATCGAAAAGATGCGGCACGGAGACCCAGTCAGGAATGTTTTCGACTGCCCAGCTTGTAATGGGTTTCATATCGAAACGGTAGACAAAAGTCGGCTGCTCTTTTCCGACGTAACTGGCGTGTAGGAACGTAGAAGCTGCATAGCTTCGTTCCGTGGTGAAGTCAGAAACGATCTGGCGAAAAACTTCTGGAGTTTTAATTTCCGATGATGGCCCGTAGAAAAACATGACTGCGTCTATGATATGGTCGTAGTTGTAGACGCAGGACTCGGTGTTATTGACCACAGGGATGTCTGAACTGACAACTTCCGTCAAAAGCTGCTGGAGAATTTCATTCGATACATTTCCTGCCGATAAGTTTTCCAAGGATTTAAATGAGAGAACTTCTTCCATGTCTGTGTAACCAGTCAGGAATGGTACCTTATGGAAATCGCCCCTTTCGAAATAGTTTCTGGGAAGCTCTGATATGAACGGAGCCGAATTGTTGCTCAAGCCGGTATCTATTAAAGGTCTCCAGTTGATGTTCGAAGTTTCTTGTACCAGAAGTTTTCCGTCGACGTGCCTGAGACAATCGATCAACTGCGATGTTGGGTTGCGTATACAACCGAAGCTTTCTGCTAGTCTGTCTAACAACGGCTTGTCTTCTTGTGGGTATTTCACAGCGGATGGACTGAGGAAATTCGTGCTCATGGCTATGGCTTTGTTGAAGTATTGTCTGGATTGTGCGTTGATCATGTGCAATCCGACGCTCATGGCTCCAGTTCCGTATCCCATCAAGCAGATATTGTCAGGGTTGCCGCCGAATAACTTGATGTTGTTTTTGACCCACATCATAGCCGCTTGCTGATCTTGCAAACCGTAATTCCCGGCCGCCTCGCCGTCCATTGTGGTGAAAAATCCCATGATACTCAAACGCCATGCCACCGTCACCAGGATGATTCGATGTCGGTAGACGAGAGTGTGTGGATTCCAAATCGCAGGTGTTCCAGTTGTGAAGTTACCGGGATGGAACCATATAACTGTCGCGAATCCATCATAGGCAGGACTTCCTGGAAATAAAGATAGGAACCGAGTTAGTATCAATTCCAATTCCACTTAGCCTATTGCCCTGATTCAGTGACACTTCTTCCTGATTAAGCCGGAAAAACATTAAGGATACAGGCTTGGTCTGGGTCGTATAGAAAACGTGATCGATCGTGCTTAGGGGTTTTTGAGTTTAGAGGTTGTTGCTTCGAAGTAGGTAATATAAATTGCTTGCTAATTTAAATTCCGATTGCTGCCAGTCAATTGTGTTTGTTTGTTGGGCGTTTGTTAAAAATTCAGGAATACCTAATAATCAATCTAGCTATAATCTAACTAGGTATATGCAGAAATGAAATCAATATTTATTCTCCCAAATGGCATGTGCATTCCGTCTCTTTCGAGTAAAGGAATATTGCAATTAAAACCTATTCTTTGACGTGCAGACGGTCAGCGTTGAGATCAAGACAAATTCGTGCACGCGATTTGTGTTTTAGGGACCTAACTGCAAATTTTACTTTCTTGGTGCGTGCCGAGCGTGCCCTAATGGGTTGGAGACACGCTACGAACCGGCGTTTAGCGCTATGCCTACGTCCGGTCCTGCTCCATAGCTTTTGGTTTTTGGTTTATGTTTACATGTCCACGGTCCATGCCTCAGGATGGTCCCGTAACATTCGAGAGATATAAGGGGTGGCATTATTTCAGAAAATTGTTTCCTATACGTTTGTACTTTCAAGCATACCTGAGTACTTATTCTTTTTTCTCTTCATCACTGCAATTTTTCACAATAAGCGCTCTATCGTCATCATCGCGGGCCGGCTGGAATTGATTTATTTATTCATCACGAAAATTCACGTCGTTGTTTTTGCTTGAGAAAAGAAAGGGCATATCATATGTGCCGAATACCGTTGTGGGAGTTCAAGGTTGTGGAATATATTATTTTTAAATAACAAAATATGATCCAAGTTTGTGATACGGCTCATGCAATGCTAATACGTTATAAATCAGGGCGCTTAGACAAATATAATATAGCGAACGTAGGGCACAGGGATATAAACGGTCAAAGTTTTCATTACAATATTCAAAACAAATTATGCCTATGGTGATGCCCTAAAGGGACTAAGGCGCGTTATGTTATTTTTCTTATAGGTGGATCTGCGTAGTGATAACCAAGTTTTTCTATAAAATTTGTTGACTTGTGGAAACGTCAGTGTAGCGGGCCAACAAAGCAGCGAAACCAGCCTCACAATAATTATACATTATACGAGACATGAGTATGCTCCAAGGGAGTCCAGGAGCCAGGGAGAACGAAAAAGAAATAATTTCCAACAGACTGAAAATCGGCTTAAAACGATCCGTGTAGTTTAGGTTTCAGGATGAATTTTCCCCCTTTCAGGAATATCGGCTGCATGGCGTCATCATCAACAAGAAGTGCATCAGCGTGGCTTTTGTCGAATGTCTTAATTTTGGGTCGTCTGACAGCTGAAGATGGAAGAAATTATTTTGAAGCCTATGAATTTCCCTACAGTTTAGTTTTTCATTCAACTTTCTGTGATCTACGGTTCTTGAGATATATCTTCTGGAAGTGAGAGCCATTGCCATGGTTGCTTGGCTCGAGAAACGCGGTTTACGATTGTGACAAAAAAATTCAAAATGAGATTTCTCGAGAATAAACAGATCAAAGATTGAAGTGGTCCACCCCAAAAACTCGCTCAGGTTCAAATGAGGATATCGTGACGAAAAATGAACCGATTTAAAAAAAGATGGTGTTAATGATTCAAGCGTTCTTCTGACTGCAAGTTCCATATTTGGATATCGTGTTTGCTAATATACTGTATGATATACAGGGTGACAAAAGTAGGAGTGAAAAGTAGTCATTTTTTAAAGGTGTGTAACTTTTTTAAAAACAATGTTTGATTTTCCTAATTATATTTTTGAAAACCTCGCATCAATATCTTGAAACGGTTTCTGACAATTTACCGCCTTCTATTTCTTGTACAGAGTGTTCGCGTATGATGTATACACTCCTCCTTGAAGACATCTCAAACATAATTGAAAAATTGAAAACGATTCTTATACAATTTTTTCCATGGATTTTAAATCCGTTGACAAAAATTTTCTGTGGAATATCGCTTACAGGGTGCAACATCGAAATTTTTTTTTAAATTGGATACCCTGTATTTTGATATGGAAATCAATTCTACTTTCCATTGTGATTATCAATATATATCACACTTGATAGGTTGGTCAATAAAACACGTGTGAAAAAATTGATGAAGTTTAGAAAATTTCGAAGAAAGATTTTTTTCAAAAGTGACTCAGTGAATTTTTCATCATTTTTCTATTAATTTGGGTGGATGAATTTGTTTAAAGTTTGAAACTTTTACTGAACACACCTTAAACCGACAAACTTTTGAAAAAAAAAGATTTTTCCATATTTTTTGAAATTTCAACAGTTTTTTCAACAAGTGTTTTTTTGGATAACCTATCAAGTGTGATATATATTTATAATCAAGATGAAAAACAGAACCGATTCCCATATTAAAATACAGGGTGTTCAATCTGAGAAAAGTCTTTGATGTTACACCCTGTAAGCAAAAAGTCGCAGAAAAATATAGTGAACAGATTCGAAACCTACGGAAAAATCGTTTTAGGACGAACTAACACCGTTAACTTGTTCAATAAAGTATTATGCAAACGAACCAAACGGCTCATCGCTGAAAATCGCTATAAACAACACCAAAAATATTCAATCCGATATTCGTGTTCAGGATTAGGAGGTCGAAATTAGCTAGAAAATAAAAATAAACAAGTGAGTGTTTGTTTCGGTATACAAATATTCGATTGGAGCTATATTTTGTACCATTTTACTGAGTTTTTTCTTTTGTTTTCACGCTATTCTCGAAATTGGACGTGTCAAACTGCTGGAAATATTTTTGACAAATCGTTTTATTACTGCCGGAATTACCTTACAACATCAATTTATATATCAATTTGATATATACATTATACATATACTGCATGCCGGAAATATAAAATTAAAACGTATAAAATCAACAAAAATTCAAGTTCTATTCTGAATGAGAAAGTGGCAAGACAGTCTTGACAGCAGTTTTCCTCATTACCTGCCTACCCTCGCTGGATTGACGAAAATTATTGAAGGTGCAGCCTAGTGGGTGTGACACGTGACATCGCTACCACTAAAAATGAATTATTGAAGAACCTTGTGCAAGTATGACGATTTGATAGTTTGCTCAAATAATTAAGAGAGGCTTTTGTTGAGGATTTTTGAGTTCTTGTGCATGACGCAGCGATGCCCACTCCAAATTGGAGATCGACTAAAATGTCGCAAAATTTATGCACGCTAGAACTGAATTATATCAACGTGCGCTGCAGAGTAATTTTGGATGGAAATAAGTTTATTGATTTGAATAAGTAACATTTACGTTTCCTTTGCATGAAATAAAGAAATACGAGATTCGTTGTAAAATTAATATTTTGCTTCTCGTACAATAGAAATGCATTTTTATAGGTATCTAGGTATATACCTACCTACCTACCTACAATATTCAAGATTGAATGCGCTTTCCCAACCCCAACCCGACTTTCAAGAGTCGAAATGTCAAGTACTGATATTTGATACAAATACGCAAAATATACCTAAGGCACGGATACCTAAGGTTAATTACATATAAACGGAGAAGTGCATATAGTGCATAGGTCAAAGCCCTTTCCAAAAATTGGAATAACGTCCTACTAGGTACCCCTGGTATACAATGCAGTTTTTATTATAACAATAAACCGAAGCATACCTAGTGTATATTGCTTTCAGGAAACACCATATAGATTTCCAATTCTAGTACTTTACGTTTAGTGCCTACTGCATATTCAGCAATAATTACAGGTAGTGTGGATAATGGGGTAGTAAGAATCGCATTAAGTGCTGGTATGGAAATTTATTTGTAACGATAGGTACTCACCGAAGGGCACAAAAACGTTAAGGTATAAACAATCTTCTTGCATTTCAAGATTAGGATCGGAGATCAATTGGAGGAATGGCAGCGCTTCTTCGCGGTAGTCTTCTTTCGTTTGCAGACATGCAGGCATGAAGTCGGTAACGTTCCTGATGCCATCCCACGACGGCAAGGGTTCCGTAACTGGTGGTGAAAACCTGAGAATGTCCAAGGGAGGCTGAGCATAAGGTATTCCATAGTATCCGATGATCTTTTGTACTCTCGACCTGGACACTTCTTTTCCCATTATGGTTCCCTGTCCGGGAATGTCGATGGTCGGAGGATCTCTTGCGGAAAAACACGACACAATTGAAAGCATGACCATGGAAGAAAGTAAGTTCAATCGAGAGGGAGTCATGTTGGTAGGTATATTATTGTATATTGGGGGGAAAGCACTTGTGTCTTTGAGAAAGCAAAGGGTGCGACTGCACAATCTCGCCGAGTTCTGATTTAACTCAGCGCGATATATTGCGTGATGACGCTTTCCCCCCTGTTCTGGGGTCGACGAAGTCAACTGCGATCAATTCAGAAATTTCAGCTATATAGGTCAAAAATGCTACATTGACATTTAAGATGTTAATCTCTTGGGAACAGGTTTATCGTATGGAAGACGACGCTGATGGAGCATATGAAGTGTTCTTGTCCATGTTTCAAGACCTTCACATCACGTGGTCAGCCTTCAATCGGTAAACACATGTGTCATCCTCGAGCTCCAGAATTTCGCGAGTTTTAGTGGCCACATACTATTTTTCTCGTTTTTTTTTGTGTGTCCAATCGACGTCAAACAAATAATTATAGATCCTGTTGTTTTCTGACCACAGAGACAACATGGAATTCAATCCAACCGAACCTTTACCATCTCAACAGCCAAGCCAAATCACTACCGCTCAAAAATCTTACTCTAATGCAGCAAAAACTCGCCCAAGTGCTCAAGTGTTAACTTTCCAAAAAAAAATCAAGCCGTCATTCAGTGACGGCTGGTGAGGGAGGGCTCAAAGGCGCCCCCCCCCCCCCCCCCAACGCCAAACGCCAAGAGATTTTTATCGGTAGAAAGACATAGAATGCATTTTATTATAAACTGCGCAACAAATATGTTGTCGCAAGGGAAAAATTGGTCCGACTATGGACCACAATAACTTTTGAATGACACAAACCATTTAGATTTTGTTTTGACGGTTAGTGAGATCAGTCTTTTCGTTATTCTGCTTCAGGAGGTCAAGATCAGGAAGCTTAATGTAAAAAATCTACAGGGTGAAATGTGAAACAGTGCAAAATTTTAGCCATTCAGATTTTTTTCTCTCAAATGTAAATGCAAGTATCATGAAGTGTGATGCTTTGGCTTCCGCCCAGTTTTAAAATTTTTGGAATCGGAACTCTGGTTCTGACTTTATGATTTTTTTTCTCTTGGAGGATGCTGATTTATCCTATCGCTACAAGGAAGACTATTTTAGCCTAGGGAGCCTGTCATCATCAAAAACTAAAACTGACCATCAACATCAAGTTCGGGAGGTCAAAATCACGAAGAAATCTTGCTTCAATTGTGAAAATCTGATCAAATTCAATTTTTAAGGAAGACACCTGTGTCGCCCATTTCGAATGGGCCCCTTTTTTGAAGCCTTGATCAAGGTATTCCAGATGGTCTGCAAGTTAAGTTGCTGAGAACTGTTTAAGCAACAATATTCGTGAATTGCAACCTCCCATCATCAGGCTAACATAGTCTTCTTTGTAGCGATAGGATAAATCAGCATCCTCCAAGAGAAAAAAATCATAATGTCAGAGCCAGACTTCCGATTCCAAAAATTTCAAAATTGGGCGCAAGCTAAAACATAACGCTTTATGATACTTTCATTTGCATTTAAGAAAAAAAATTATTCTGAAAATGGGAGTCCGTTGAATTTGCTAAAATTTTGTACTGTTTTACATTTCACCCTGTAGATATTTCACATGGACCGGTTTGTGTCATTCAAAAGTTATTGTGGTCCAAACTCGGACCAATTTTTCCCTCGCGACAACATATTTGTTGCGCAGTTTAATTACTTATTCCAAAAATTTGGTATAGTACAAAAACGTTAAGTTAATGAATTAGTATTGTAATGAAATAATTCCAAGTCACCGCACGGTCAAAGAAAGTTCGTTTTGGGCTCAGCAATCAGCGCCCACCGTCGATTCGGTGATACCAGGGTGCACCCGCGCAAAACACGTGCCGTAACCATGGCAACGCGAGACGTGGTTCCCGCTCTATATTGCAGTGTGATGGGCTCGGTCGCTCGAGCCCCCAGCCGATTGAAACATCGATATAATTATTTATGTGCTTTTCGATTAATTTATGTTCGCAAACATGAAGAAGGTAGCTGACCTAAAAAGAGGTACATTCAGGTCATCAAGCCTACAAGAAAAAATAGATGCAAAAAACAACGGACATTCGACTACAGCACTGAATTACTGAATATATAAAGCAAATTGAACCCAAGTAGTTATAATAAAAGTCGTGGTACATTCACACGTAAACTGGACAAAACAGTGAATGCTGAAACTCCATGGTTGTGCGGATACGACGGAAAAAAATTTTTGTCTCGAGTTTCGTCATTTTGTTATTAACTTGAGCCCTCCTTGTAAAAAACTCACGAGCCGCCACTGCCGCCATTCTTAATGTAGATGGAAGATTGAAGCGCGACGATTACATCAGGGCCATAGCCAATTCAGTCGGACCCAAAAACATTCATTTCGTTTCCAGAATTTCGAACAACAGAGTCTGCATCTTTTTGTCAAAGTCGAAAATTGCCGACGAAATAACAACCCAACACAAAACAATAAAAATCGACAACATTGAAATTGGACTACGAAAGATTATCACTCCTGTCAAAAGGTTTATAATCTCCAATGCATACCCGACGATTCCCCACTCAGTTATTGAAGAAGCCCTCAAAGAACTAGGACTAACTCTGGTTTCATCAGTCTCTTTTTTGAGAGCGGGCTCTCAAGAGGAGGACTTCAGCCACATATTGAGCTTTAGGCGCCAGGTATATGTGGCTCTCAGTGACACCCTTGAGCTAGCATCATCCCTTCTTGTTAACGATGAAAACACAGAACAAAGAATTTTTCTATCCCATGATGAATTTAAATGTTTTTTGTGTAGGGAACAGGGACACGGCGCTGCCGACTACCCCTCCCCACAAAATAACGCTTCCTCCCAAAATAAAACCTCCTCACAGAATACACAAAAACTGAACCCAACCACAATAACGACCTCAGCCATAATAGGCGAAATTCAGTGCCATTTCTGCGCTGGCGCAACCATGCTAGGGGATTCGAGAATAGTGCCGTATGCTAACACATGTAAAAAGCGTAATTTCAACATTGTCTATTATTGAAACGACTGGAAATGAAACTTTCAAATAAGGTATGGAAAAAAGAGTGTTTCTTGATCTTTCATTGTGTTCAAGGCCAGCAATGATGGATCAGTTCTAGATACACAATGAGCGGAAATATGGTAACGTGTTTATCAGTTGGTGTGTTTTTGAAAATACCGCCCTACTTCTGGTGTTCTTCTCTGCCTTACGGTTGCCGTCCTGTCTGTCAGTGGCATGAAACTGTGGCGACTTATATGGGCGTGTGGCGGAGTGATTGTCGTCCGTCCTCCTCAGTAGCTCAGCGGTAGAGCACCTTGACCGGCAATCAAGAGGACCTGGGTTCGAGTCCCAGCTGTGGCGGACACTTTCTCCGCTACATCGCTCTATAAAACTGCATGTAAACAAATGGTAATTAAAATTTTATCGGGTTATACAGGGTGATTCATGAGTGACCTTACATAGGCTAATGGGAGATAAAGGACTTCGAGGCGAGTCAGGATCCACTAAAGAAATTTTATTTTCTCCAATGGTTACGAAGATACAGGGTGTTTTGTGTGTTTCGTATGAAACTTTGATAAGCGATATTTCTGAAACGGCCAGAGGTATTTTGTTGAAATTCACCAGTAATATTTCTCTATTGGAATTCATCCCGAAGCCATACCGGGTAAGTCAAAATCCAGGGCCGGGCTAGAAAAACGGTGCCCTTTTTTTGTTTCATCAAAAAGTACATTTTTTGACCGTTTTTCTAAAAAACTGCTATCGAATTCAAAAAGCTAAGGAGAAATGCTTTAAGACGCACTCTTCAATTTAGATGGCACACCTAAACCGTTTCGACAATAAAATTAAAAGTAAAATTTGTGGGTGAGTTCCCATTTTCGACCGGACATAATCGACTCGTTGTTTGATTGAATTCATTCAAATTAATTTTTTAGCTTGTCTCTGTAGAACAGAAGGGCTTGGCAGGAAAAAAAATTCCATAGCCGAAGATTTTTTTTTGACGACCAAATCGAGTCTAATTTTGCTTTCACTCTCGATTTTGTCATAAAAAAAAAGATCGGCTCTGGAATTTTTCTTCCAACCAAGCTCTTCTATTCAACAGAGACAAGCCAAAAAATGAATTTTGATAAATTCAATCAAACAATGAGTCGATTATGTCCGGTCGAAAATGGGAACTCACTCACAAATTTTACTTTTAATTTTATTGCCGAAACGGTTTAGGTGTGCCATCTAAATTGAAGAGTGATTCTTAAAGCATTTTTCCTTAGCTTTTTGAATCCTATAGCAGTTTTTTAGAAAAACGGTCAGAAAATGTACTTTTTGATGAAACAAAAAAAGGGCACCTTTTTTCTAGCCCGGCCCTGGATTTTGACTTACCCGGTATGGCTTCGGGATGAGTTCCAATAGAGAAATATTACTGGTGAATTTCAACAAAATACCTCTGGCCGTTTCAGAAATATCGCTTATCAAAGTTTCATACGAAACACACAAAACACCCTGTATCTTCGTAACCATTGGAGAAAATAAAATTTCTTTAGTGGATCCTGACTCGCCTCGAAGTCCTCTATCTCCCATTAGCCTATGTAAGGTCACTCATGAATCACCCTGTATGTATAATATATCAGAGGTTTTGTGTTTTCTGTTTTTTTTTTAAATGATGGGACAGTTTGTTGAGTGCCTGGCTGCAAAAACCGTACGAAAAGAACATTACAGTTTTATTTCATGTGTGTTCCCAAAAAACATCACCTTCTAGGCAACCAGTTATACACTGAAAACGGCTTTTTCGTTCTTTTCGGAACACTACGCGCGGAATTCATTTTTTCGACAGCAATGCACATGGACAACGTCATTCCACATAATCTAGCATGGAAGTCAGGAGTTTCTTGTCATCTATTTTCCTTTGTTAAATCAATGGCTGAAAATCTGCAGGTTTTGACTTTTCCTAGCTCGCGCAGACGCATGAGTTCCATCCCCTAGCTTTGCGAACCTACAGCGCAACTCATGCCGCTGAATATCGCATATTGAAAACACCAACAACAAAGGCAAACGGCCTCCCCCTGAAAGCCTTGACTCACCTCAGTCACAAACTACTCAAGAACCAATCTTTACAAATTTCGTTAGGCCCCAAACCAAAACAAAGAAAATAAAAATCGATAAAGCCGCACCTCTAGACCCATCATTGAAAAGATCGGAATCCACCGAGTCTATTGATTCAGTAACTGCACTGGAACCCTGAAATCAACAGAACAGAAGAAATCAAATTCAATCCAAAAAAATATCCGTTGAACTTCGATTCATTCGCAGCCTTTCTAGCGAATACGAAAGGTTCTCCAGACAACTATCTTGAATCGCTAAACTTCGCAGATGACACACAAAGTCTTCCACTCTCCACCCTCTCTTGACTAACCGAGGCCTGAAAAGCCAATTCACCCGTATAAGAAGAAAGCTAGAACATCAACTATAAGCAAAGTCACCCGCCAGTCAATCATTAGCAAGCTCGCAAGAAGACCTAGTCTCTTTGGCTGAATCCGAGAATGAATTATTCTAGACCCAAACCGCAAAAAAACCTCTCCATTTCTATCTTCTATCTTGATCAACATCTCTTCCGACAAAAATCATCTCAAGCAGCTCCTATTTTGTCTTGCTGTGTTAACTCGAAATTCCAGTGGATCCTTGTGTATTTATATGTCGTTTTGAGCCCTAATGAGCCCCCTTGAGTGTTCATGTTGCTTTCCGAATCGTAGTATCTACCCTTCATGTCTCCATGTGGCGTTGTAAGCACCCTTTCAGAGCCCAATTGGACACTCCTATTTCAAGCCCCTCATGATTTTTCGCCCCTCCAGAATTTCAGTAGGCCTTCTTGTGCCTTCTTTGATTCTTGAAGCCCTACTGGCCCCCAAGTTTTTAACCCTATTCAAATTCCCCTTCTCAATACTCTAATCCTTTTAACCAATGTCGATTGAAGCCTATTATAATGGGTGTATTAAAAGACACGCGAGATTGCATTAGATCGTATTTATTGAGTAACAATGGTAACGACTCGGGACCGTCTTGGTACAGTGTCAGTCTCTAACTGGCGGCGAATCCCGTAATCACTAACCGTCAAGTCGGTAGCGAGTAGGGGGTAGGTTGACATAGTAGGCACCAGTATAACTGGTTGCCTAGCTCTACGAACATCTCCCCTTTTTAGGAATAGTTAAATACTAAGTACTTAATTACTTATGTAACGATCCAAAATCCCGGCTTTGCCCTGCGGACATGCAAACCCGGCTTTACCCTGCGAGAGAGCGCCGAACCCCCCGGCGCCTGATTGACGGGTAGCGCCTTCGGCGGAGAAGTACGAATTACATCAGTGGAACCAAAGGTAAGCTAGCTCGCGAAAGTCAGTCGCGAAGCTCCCTAAGCAAAAATTGTAAAATCGCGTACAAACAGTCTCGGTTCTTCCAGATCGTTCCGGCCGAGTCGTGTGTGCCTTCAGGTCGACGAGGGAGAGACGTCCACACCACATTTAAATTAATCTTCATATTTGTTTCGTTATTTTACGTTCCGGCGTGTGCGGAAATAAACAACGACTTTTTTGGGTTTTAAGTGTGCGGTGTTTTGAGTTTCCCCGTCCCTGAAAGTACTCCAACTCCCCCCCTTGAAGCTCAAGGCTACACTTACATTTAAATTTATAAATCTAATTTTTTAACAGGTCTAACTGTTCTACCAGAACTGGTTCGTGTTGAGACGATAGAAGTTCTGTTTCCCACTTCACTTGTGGTTTTTTCTTTTGTACGGTTTGGTTCAACCGATACATTTTGTTCGATCGGGGTGTTATCTTCGTTGTGTGTAGTTTCTTCTTCATTATTCATTTCTAGGTACACTAGGTAGTACTTAACTCTATCATTATCATTTTTGTTGACAAATTGTGTATTTTGTGGACGCTGGTCCACTATGCTTTTATTTTGCGCTAATTTTGGTTTGATGAATTTCCTATTTCTTATTAGTACAGAACCAGTTTCTAGCTTGAGTTTATAACATCGATCTCTTAGTCTACTTAACACGATAGCTGGTGTCCACGTTGCTTGTGGTCTTATTTGAACATATACATGTGTTCCAACTAAAGTGCTCGCCAATTGAAATGGTCCACCCAAAAAATACAGTCACATTCAAAGTGTCGTAACTTTTGAATAAATACACTATACTCAAAATTTTGAAAACTACCTCAAGGTATAGGAACAACATCTTTCCTAAAACACTTGGAAAAAACTAAAAACCATTTTTTGTGAAATGGGACCAGTTCATACTTTTCCATTTTTGCAGTACCTGATTGAGCGCCCTGTATAATTGATACGAAACACCTGTACCAAAAACGGCCCATGACATGTTGTAATCCAATCCGTGAGCTAATCAGAAAACATTAAACGATTCAAAATAGTTTATTCATTCAAGAGTTATGTCACTTTGAATGTGACTAAATTTTTTGGGTGGACCATTTCAATTGGCGAGCACTTTAGTAAAGGAGTTAAAGTTTGAACTCCTCTCTTATCATTATACCATTGTATTATACATTCCTTGTTGCCGACTTTGAGCTTCTTTTATTTGACTGTGATACATTTTTGTGTTGATTGTTTTAGGATTTAGGTTTTCCGTGAAGCCGGGTAAGTTGGTTCGTAGTCTTCTTGACATCAAAATTTGAGCTGGCGACCAACCATTTACACCAGGAGTATTTCTGAAATGCAACAGTGCCATTGGCAATTCTTTGTGATCCGCGATAATTTTTCTTAACATGTTTTTTATTGTTTGGATCTGTCTTTCGCCCATACCATTCGATTGGGCATAAGTTGGAGACGATAGAACGTGGTTGAAGTCCCATTCTTTCGAAAGATTTTTAAATTGGTCAGACGAAAATTGAGGTCCTCCGTCTGAGCTACTATCGACGGTATGCCATGACGAGCAAAGATGAATTTCAGTTTATTAATTATTTGATTACTGGTAGTGTCATTTGTCAATTTTTCGAGTTCAACATATTTAGAATAATAATCTACAATTAACAAGAATTTTTCCCCTTTTAATTCAAATAAGTCGCATCCGATTTTGTACCACGGTAGTTTACCAATTTCATGTGGTGGAAGTGGCTCTGACCTTTGTGACTTGGAGTATGTTTGACAGACGTGACAATTCGCGATAAATTGTTGGATTTCATTGACCATGTTTGGCCAGAATAACGTTTGTTGAGCTAACTTTATGCACTTGTTTGAGCCTAGGTGGCTGTAATAGATTTTATTCAGCATTTCTTTTCTCATTTTCTTTGGTATAAGGATGCAGTGACCCTTGAAAATTATGTCATTAATGACTGTTAGTTCGTCCCGATATTTACAGTAAACTTTTACATTTTCGTTCAATTTTTTACTATTATTTGGCCATCCATTTTCAATTACATTTCTAAGGGCAATGAGTTCATCATCGTTTTTGGTATTTTCTCCAATTTCTTGCATTTTATTGTCTGATGCGTTAATTTGAGAAGTGATAAGGCAAATTTGAGCATCAATTTCTATTTCTTATTTCTTATCGTCCTCCGTTTGTTTAGGCAAATAAGCCCTGGAAAGTGCATCTGCTATCAAAAGATCTTTGCCACGTTTGTATCTGACTTCGATGTCGTATTTTTGTATCTGAATCAGCATTCGCTGAAGACGAGCTGGACACTCATTCAATGGCTTTTTAAATATTGAGATTAAAGGCTGATGGTCAGTTTCCACTATGGCTCTTTTGCCAAACACATACTCATGAAATTTATTTAACCCGTAACAAATGGCCAGTAACTCTTTTTCTATTTGAGCATATCGTTGTTCAGTATCTGTCAAAGCTCGTGAGGCATAAACGCATGGTAAGTTATTTTGAAGTAAGACAGCTCCTAATCCAGATTTCGAGCTATCTACTGAAATTGTACTTGGCTTGTTGACATAAAAAAATTGGAGCACCGGGCTCCTGGACAATTTTGACTTCAAACCATCAAAGGCCTGCTGGTGTTCATCCAGCCATTCGAACTCAACATCTTTTTTAATTAGTTTTCTAAGTGGCTCGGTATTTTCTGAGAAATCTGGGATAAATTTACTGGCGTATGTTAGCATTCCGAGGAGTCTTTGTACTCCTTATTTATCAGTAGGCCTCGGCATTTCTGAAATTGCTTTGAGTTTTGAACTGTCTACCGCAACACCTTGTTACGTGCAAAATTTGTACGGTTGCTGGTGGGAAACTTTAGGGTGAATTTCGAATATTGCCGCCTTATCAGTGCTGGTAAAACTGATGGGTCTGGGAGGTTTTTCTGATTCCTGATAAGGACTGTCACTTGTCGGTTGTCCGGATGGGAAGAGCTTATCCTCGGCCGCAGTAGATTTTCGCCTTCCAGCACTAGGAAAATCCTTTTTTTCTGTACCCAGGTCGGCGCCAATAAAGACTCAAGGGTACCATCGCTGTGAGACCGAGGTAAGAGCTCTTTGGGTTGTCATCGGGTTGTATTGGAGTAGTGGAGGAAGACAGAGCTCTGCTATACTTTACTTTACTTTACTTTTCTTTATTCATGTCAATATGTACAATATACACTTACACCCGTCAAATAACAAAAAAAAAGAAGTTCAAAGCTTACTTAATTAGGTACCTATGTGATTATTCATGACGTGAAATCATATGATCGTATACCGGTATGCCTCGGTATACGAGGCATACCGTTCGGGATTGGCCGTCAGGCAGGTTGTTGATCTAGATCAGGAAGAGGAGTTCGACACAATATGTCGAAAGGTGAACGAGTTGGCCCAACGTATCCGGAATTTCGATTTCAGGAACCGAGACAACGAGCAGGAGATGATTTCCACTCGTCTACTGCATCTGACCGGACGACTGGATCGTCTGAAACCGGATAATGAAAGCTTACGAAGGTATCACATGGGACTAAAGTCCGAATGCATGCGGTTGAATGTTCGACTGATAGCGGCTTTCGTTGGAGGTGGGGCGGTAGACGAAGTGAATGGAAGGGAGCAACAGGCGACACAGGATGGATCGCGGCGTGCGCTTCTGGAGACGGCAGACAATGTGGTGATGATGTTGTCACGTCTGGCGGTTGACTCATCAGTGTCTGAGGATGAAGCACCTCTGAAGGTCCCGGCTGAGGATAGCCTGGAAACTCTCTTGGATAGGATCACCACAATGACGAAGCCATCAGTAGTACCGTATACCATATCATCGGCCCTTCCGACGAACACGAACCGGGTCTCTTCAAGTTCCGTCCGGCCGGGGGGTCTTTCGAATTTCGAACTTCTGGGTGGTCTTTCGAACCCGAACTAAACGAGTGAGTTTGCAAATTTTATCCCACAGAGTGGTTCGACGAGCCGTAAGCAACCGAATCAGCCCCCTAATCCGATGATTGGTCAACGGCAAGGTAGGTACTGGCAGGCGAACCCAGGGGTTACGTTTACCAGAGGATTTCCGGTCTCTTCCACGTCAGCTGTTGGAGCACTGGGTGGAAATCGGGGACAGATATTTCCTCAGACCGTTAGCAGTGCATCGGCTCAATACCAACCTTACTATAACCCATATCCACAGCATCCGACGGCCGGACAACAACCGCAACCCAATTTTGGATATTTGGGGATACCTGCTATGTCCACTCAAGCACCTCTATGGCCTGCTTACATGAATTCCTCGATCGCAAAGTGGGGAGTGAGATTCGACGGATCGTCCAGCTTGGCGGCGTTCATTCAACGAGTCGAAGAACTAGCCGTGGCAAGGGGTGTCACTCAGGACCAGTTGTTCTCCTCGGCGGTGGATTTGTTGGAAGGCGATGCCTTAAATTTTTGGCGGGCCAACCGAGTCCATTACGGAAACTGGCGAGACCTAGTGCAGGGTCTACGTTCCGCTTTCGAACCTATGGATTACAGCAAAAGATTATGGGACGAAATCAACCAGCGAACTCAGCATCCCTCCGAAAGCGTCGTGGCCTTCGTATATCAGCCATGGAGAACTTATTTTCACGCTTGGCGGCACCACCACCGGAAGGATTCGTCTCGGCATCATTCGGGCTAACTTGCTCCCGTATCTCCAGTTCGAAATGGCGAGATTTCCCTGCCGGACGGTCGCCGAGTTGATGGGCAGAAGCCGAACATTCGAGGAGACCAGAGCCATTGCGGCGCGCTATCGACCACCTACAACGGACCCGTCTATGATGTTGGAGCCGGACTTGTCATGCCCGAACTTGCGAGTGGGACTGCGTGTCTCGGCCTACTCTGGATTGCCAGAGAAGAGGGAGCGAGTCCCCGCGACGAAAGTGTCCGCCGTGGAAACGGAAATACCGGAAGTTGTCCGAGCGGAGAAGAACGCCCGCCCACCGGTGAAATCCGAAAAGGGAAAGCGGCGAAGTCAATGGACATGCTGGATCTGCGGCGAGTCGGGACACTTTGCGGTTGAATGCACACAGGCAGAGGTTCGCTTCTGTTCGCGATGTGGGAGAGAAGGAGTTTGAAGGGAGAGAAGCTGTGCTCGAAGAGTCCCACAAATGCCCGTGTAAAGATTTTCAACCGATTGCCTGATGGAATCAAAGGTGCTGAGACCATCGCTTTGTTTCCGAAATCACTCAAGGACTTTTAAATGGAAAGAGCATTCTATAGCCTCTCGGAATTTTATTGTTGAGCATCAAATTTATTGTTATACAATTGATTGTTGAAGTTTATTTACTCATCTGTGTCGTCCTATACATATACACTTTTTTTGTTTTTGTTTTGTGACTTGCCTTATCCACTGTAAGCACCTGTGGCCACAAAGGTTTTAATAAATTATTGTTATTATTGTTATTGTTATTTCGGTGTTGAGATGTCCGGTGTGCAGAGTGGGCCGCGACAAAAAAAAGTTGAACTCGAGAGCTTCGGGAAACGGCGAGGGGGACTCGGCCTAAGTCAGGGGGCGTGTCTACCTAAAGCAATCTCTACTCTGACCCAAATTAAGAGGTTCTTCCACCGCAAGGGCGACTCCAGATTATACCTAAATGTCCGCATATTCGGGGTGGAAATGTCGGGCCTTGTCGACACTGGGGCAGGTCGTACCTGTGTCGGGCGAGAGGGCATGGAGCGGTTGCGCCGGGTGGGGTGTAGCCTGATGTCGACTCGCATGTCGTCGTGCCGTGCGGCAAATGGCCAAAGCATGGAGACAGTGGGCGCATTCAGCGTTCCGATCCAGGTGGGGAAGATGGAGAAGTCCTTAATCTTGGGAATTGATTTCCTGAGGAGAATGCGGATGGTGATCGATCCCGCTAGAGATTGTGTTGGTTTGACTCCGGATACGGGAAGGGTTTCTATGGTCTCAGCCGAGTCGGATCTCACTGATGACCAGCGAAAGCGCTTGGATCTACTCTTGAGTCAAGTTTTTGCAGGTGAGACTCCGGCCCTTGGCCACACCACGTAGGTGCAACACCGCATTAAGCTAAAGCCCGACACAGAGCCAGTCAAACAGCGCTACTATCCGCTTTCACCAGCATTACAGCGGCACGTCAACGCAGAGATTGACCGGATGTTGGCGTTGGGGGTTGTGGAGTCGTCGAACTCTCCGTGGGCGCCTCCCATTGTTATGGTGAAAAAGGGGTCGGACAATTATCGGTTTTGCGTCGACTACCGCAAACTGAATGCGGTCACGGAGAGAGACGCCTATCCGCTCCCCTACATCGCTAACATCCTCGATCGGTTGGGAAGAGCCCGTTATCTGTCTTCTTTGGACATAAAGTCAGCCTACTGGCAGGTCTCGGTGGAGGAGGGGTCAAGGGAGGCGACCGCGTTTACGGTCCCGACGAGGGGATTGTTCCAGTTCGTCCGGATGCCTTTTGGGCTGCACAACGCTCCGGCAACGTGGCAGCGCCTGGTCGATAGGGTGCTCGGGGTCGATCTGGAACCAAATGCTTTCGTTTATCTGGACGATATCGTCGTCGTAACCCAAGACTTCGACCTCCACCTAAGAGTCCTGTCGGAGGTGTTTCGACGTCTCCAAACGGCCGGGTTGGTCGTGAGTCGGGAAAAATGCCATCTCTGTCGTCCCGAGCTGCGCTACCTGGGGTATGTTGTGGCTGGGCAGGGGCTTAGGGTGGATCCTGCTAAGGTGCAGTCCATTTTGGAGCTGCCCACTCCCACGAAAGTTAGGGAGGTACGTCGTGTGTTGGGGATGGCAGGGTGGTACCGCCGGTTCGTCCCCAATTTCTCGACGCTGGTGGCCCCGCTGAATGACCTCCTGCGGAAAAACGTCCGGTTCGAATGGACTCCAGCCTGCGACCTCGCTTTCAGCAGTCTGAAGCAACGCCTGGTTACGGCTCCAGTCGTAATGTGCCCTGACTTCTCCCTGCCTTTCAAAATCCAGACCGACGCAAGCGATTACGGCCTCGGGGCAGTGCTCGTGCAGGAGAAAGACGGAGCGGAGCACGTCATAATCTATATTAACCGATCGTTGACGGGAAGCGAGCGGAAGTTTTCTGCCACAGAGAAAGAATGCTTGGGGGTCGTGTGGGCGGTGGAGAAATTTCGGCCATATGTGGAGGGAAGTCGCTTTGAGGTAGTGACCGATCATTTTGCCCTGCAATGGTTGCATAGCCTACGTGACCCAACTGGACGTCTCGCGCGGTGGAGCGTCCGGTTACAACAGTACGATTTTTCTGTAACCCATCGGCGTGGCAAGGATAACATCGTCCCAGATCTGTTGAGCCGAGCAGTTCCTCAAATTGATTGCATGGAGCTGGGGACAGTGCGGTTTGATCCCGCGAGGGTAGAGGACCGATGGTATGTCGACATGAGCCGACGTGTGGAACGTGATCCCCTTCGATACCCGTTGTGGCGACTCAACCAGGATGGGTACCTGTTTAAAAACTGTCGGGACGGCAGCATGCCTTACGGTGGAGACCGATCCTGGAGGGTAGTAGTGCCTAGAGACCAACGACGACAGATCCTGGCAGCCGCTCATGAATCGGAGACTTCGGGGCATGGTGGGGTAAACAAGACCTTTGCTAAGATAGCTGAAACGTACTACTGGCCTCGAATGCGTCATGAGATTGCGTCCTACGTTCGAGCGTGTCGGGTGTGCATCGCTCAGAAGCCGGAACAGAGACCCCCGAGAGGTTTGATGTGTGGACGACAGGAGGTGTCCAAACCGTGGGAGCTAATCTATGTAGACATTGTTGGGCCGCTCCCAAGATCTCACGCGGGCAATGCATATATCCTGTCGGTATTGGACCATTTTAGCCGCTTCGTCGTCTTCATACCACTGCGTTCCGCTCTTGCCAAAACCATTGTTCAACGGTTGGAGGACCATGTTTTCACCTTATATGGTATACCAAGGACGGTGGTGGTGGACAACGGAAAGCAGTTCACGAGTCGCCTGTTCACGGACTTCATGGCAAGACATGGGGTAAAGATCTCAAGTACGGCGTATTACCACCCGCAGGTCAATGCCGTCGAGCGACACCACCGCACGCTCAAGGTGATTTTGGCATCGTACGTCGAGGGCGACCATCGGACGTGGGAATCCCACCTTCAGAAAGCGGCGTGTGCTATGCGCACGTCCAAGAGTGAGACCACGGGGTTCACCCCCTATTTCGTGAATTTTGGGCGGCAAATGTGCGCCCACGCCGAAGATCACGATGTTGTCCAGACACTGTTTGAACACGACGAGACTCCCGTGCCTCGGCAGGCATTGTTTCGGGACATCTACGAGAGGGTCTGGACGAACCTTCGCCGAGCCTTTGAGCGAGAAAAGAAGGCATATGATTTGCGCCGGAGGCCGGAGCAGTTCGCCGTTGGTGACAGGGTTTGGCACAAAAACTTTGTCCAATCCGACGCCGCCCGGTACTTTTCTGCCAAATTGGCGCCAAGGTTTGTAGGTCCGTTCACCATTTCCCGAAAGGTGTCCCCTTGGACATACGAGCTGACCGATGTCCGAGGTAGGCTCGCTGGCGTCTATCATGCGAAAGACCTCAAACCCGATACGCCAAATCAGGCAGAGGTCGGTTAGGCTCTCATCCAGCGTCTCACTGCGTGTTGTGTCGTTCAGTGCTCTTTGTTGTATTGTTCCATTGTTTTGCCCGGTCGGGCATTGCGCAGCGTTCCCCCCCCCCAGAGGGTTGAAGATCAAGTGATCTTTTGGGAGGTAAGGGTGGGATTGTTACGTGCAAAATTTGTACGGTTGCTGGTGGGAAACTTTAGGGTGAATTTCGAATATTGCCGCCTTATCAGTGTTGGTAAAACTGATGGGTCTGGGAGGTTTTTCTGATTCCTGATAAGGACTGTCACTTGTCGGTTGTCCGGATGGGAAGAGCTTATCCTCGGCCGCAGCAGATTTTCGCCTTCCAGCACTAGGAAATTCCTTTTTTTCTGTACCCAGGCCGGCGCCAATAAAGACTCAAGGGTACCATCGCTGTGAGACCGAGGTAAGAGCTCTTTGGGTTGTCATCGTAAGTCCGCCGGAATCATGCGGTCCTCCTATTTCCATCAGGTTCCAATCCCGGGCCAAGAGCACACCTAGTCTGTCTGTCAGGTCGTATTGTGGCTGCCGCTTGTCTCTGGGGCACCTGAAATCAGGAGGAGTTGAGTTCGGGCACCGAACTTGCTTGGGTGGTACTTACCCATCGGTACTCGTCAACCAGGAGACACCGTAGGGGCCAGACAACGGGTGTGAGGGACGCCAAGGATTCTCACGGAGCGCGGATTCGCTCTGTTGCCTGCCGCCGAATGTCCACATCGCTGTTCGAGACAACAACCTGACCAGACCAAGGCAGCATAACCCCACTTCTCTGCTCGACTTCCACCAACACCGGTACCATTTTGGGAGCATCATCATCGCCCGGGGCTGACGTGCGAGTATCACACACATATTTCTTCCACTAACCCATAGTTGTTGGGGGGCCGTAGAGCGCGATATTTCGTTCCGGTGCTAGCGAGCACACTAACAACCACTCCGGGTAGGTCGGTACTCCTTCGAAGCTATTTGCTTGAGCTCAGGTGATAGGTAGTAGTAGGTAGGCCTTCTGAAGGATGCGTTTCGCATTATTACGTCGAGTTCTGCGGTTTTCTTCCAGCTGGGCGGGTGTTTGAAGAGTTCACGAACAGCCACAACATCTCGCTCCATCACCGGGTGGTGTTGGCTCCAGTTGGTCCCATGGGGGAGGCCTACGGTAGCGGATAAGATGGGAGTACAACACCTCACACAACGCCTGATTAAAATTCTCGAAATTCTACTTACTGGCTTCCGTACCGCACTACCGCATCATAAATAAAGCGTCTCATATTTGTGTTCGGGTTTTTGTTGTTGTTGCCCAATCGCGACTTGTGACGGGTGACGTTGACACTAGTGACAGCGCTGTCACGGTGACAGCACTGGCAGCCGAGCGGTTTAAATTCTCCCGCCAATTGATAAGAATCGAGCGGCCGGGCACTGCCGAACCCACGGGAAGTTCACCAGGGGAAATAAGACGGGTGAAAGTAGGGGGGACACGGGGGAAACATAACAACCTTTCTCTGAAATTATATGTCCCATGTATTTTATCTCATTTTGACTGAATTTGCATTTACTTGAATTGAATTTGATACTTTTCTCTTTTGCAATTTTCAAGACTTTGTCTAACCTTTCGTCGTGTTCGGCTTTTGTTTTACCCCAAACTATTAAATCGTCAATGTATACTTCTACACCTGGAAAATCAAACGTTTGTTTGAATCTTGAATGGAAGACTTCAGGAGCTGATTTAATTCCATAGGGTAGCCTCAAGAATTTATATCTCCCAAATGGGGTGCCAAAAGTGCATAGGTTTGAACTTTCCTCATCCAATTGAACATGGTAAAACCCGTTGGTGGCATCAAGTGTGCTGAAATATTTTGCCCCTGTTAATTTAGATGTTATTTCTTCAATTGTAGGTATTTGACAAAATTCTCTTTTAATTACATCGTTAAATCTTTGGGGTCTAAACATATCCTGATGTCGCCGTTTGGCTTCCTGACAAGCACGAGTGCATTTACCCAGTCTGATGGCCCTTCGACTTTCTGAATTATTCTCTGTTTGACTAGCTAGCAAAAACATTCGTTATTGTCGTCATTTTCTGAATTGTAAGTTTCATTGACTGAGTTTATTTTACTACTTTTTTTCTACACAGCTGTTGAGAATGATTCTCAATTCCGCAAAAGCTACAGGTTTTTCCGAATGCGAAACATTTATTTAAAGGGTGACTATTACCACATCGTGTGCAGGCATCGATGAATGATGTCTTCCTGTGTCTCGCGTTTGGTGAACTGCGTTGCGTCCCATTAGACGTTTGCTGCCTGGGCCGTACATCGTGCGCCATCTGTTGATGATTTGTTGCATCACCTGCATTGAATGTTATGAATATCTTCGAGAACTTTACTGTGGAACTGGGATCCTGTTCCAGCGTTGGATGCATACATGGTCGTGGTCAATCAATATACTTGCATAATGAATTTCTCCAAGATATTGCAGAATGGAAGGATTTAGTTAATTATAGACTTGAGTTATTAGAAGGACTGGATTTGAAAAATGTTTACAACAATTTATTGCTAAGCGTTCATAATCTATTCCTGAAGGTACCATTTTCTCACAAATTGTCGGTGTATGATGTAATTAAACAAATTCTATCCGGGTTCAAGTATAATCAACAAGTTTTTTGTATATATAAATATATGCTGACAAATCCTAATAATATTTTAGAAGATTTTAATAGACTAGCCTATATCATGTAATTTGTTTCAAATAAAAGATTGAAATGTGTTTAAATACGTATTTATTTATTTCATAATCATACGGTGAATCATCATCATCATACAGTAAATCATCATCATCATCATTTTACATTTTACTAAAAAGAGATACTTGAAGATATCTACACTTCTGGCCAAAATTAGCGGGTCAAGAAATTTTTGCTTCAAGTTTGATGTTGATTTTTTTCGGAACCGTTTGTCTGATTTGGCAATTTTTTTTTCACATAGTAGGTTGATTCTTTGGGAATACAACCGTGATACAAATTGCCATTGATAATTTAGTTTTGACTTTATACTGGGTGACACAAAAATGCGGTGATTTTTAATCAAAACTCTCAGCCCCTAACTTTTTGTGTTAGCAACAACAGCAACTGACATTTGATATTCCACTGTAGCCTTATGTTTACTTGACATTTTCTTTTTTACTTCGCGTCATTATCTCTATTAATAAATGAGATATGCAATATTTTAGAAAAACATGCTTTTTTTGAAAAGTCAAAATTTTAAAAAAAGATAAGGAACGGTTTCCAGAGAAACAGATACCAACAAGAGTAATTCCGATTATTCCAATTGTCAAAAAAGTTATTCACCAAGATGCCTAGACAGCTTTCAGCCAGCCAAAAGGCCGGATCTTAATCCAATAGAGCATCTTTGGGATCAGCTAGGTAGACGCATCAGGAGTGCACCTCAGCCGCCAGTGAATCTGGAGCAACTGTCACAACTGCTTATTCAAGAATGGCATGACATTCCCCAGCAAGACATACAAAACCTTATCAGTAGTATGCCACGAAGAGTAGAAGCATGCAGGAAAGCAAGGGGAGGAAACACACACGTTACTGAACTACGATTCGTTAATCACATTAATTAACTTAATTTATCATTATTGATTTGTTCATTATCCAATTGCTTACTGTTTTCTTTATTTTCAGAAGTAGATGGTCCCCGTCTTACTTTTGTTAGGAACTTTATTTGGTGATTTTTCAATGCAAAAATGTTGACCGGTCAATAAAAAACATGTTTTTGGTGGATAACTTCTTTGACAATGGGGCCTTGCACTGCCACTTTTACACACCGAGGGCGCCACGACCGTTGGGGGCAAATTCGACGATTTTGACGGCGTTGACGCTTCAGCGACCGACGTCCGTCATTTTATGTCTTGATTTGAAATTTGGATAACCTCTGTTTCTTGCTTGACGTCTCCAGTCACTGTCAGTTACTGGTCAAACTACTCAAACTCCCCTGTTTTTCGCGTCGTTACGGCCGCTTTATCGAAGTAGGCGCCCCCTACAGTAGTGGCGACCTCACGTTGAGTTTTTCAATTGCAAGGCCCCATTGGAATTATTGGAATTATTCTTGTTGGTATCTGTTTCTCTGGAAACCGATCCTTATCCTTTTTAAAATTTTTGACTTTTCAAAAAAAGCATGTTCTTCTAAAATATTGCATATCTCCTTTATTAATAGAGATAATGACGCAAAGTGAAAAGGAAAATGTCGAGTGAACATAAGGCTACAGTTGACTATCAAATGTCAGTTGCTGTTGTTGCTAACACAAAAAGTTAGGGGCTAAGAGTTTTGATTAAAAATCACCGCATTTTTGTGTCACCCAGTATAAAGTCAAAACTGGATTATCAATGGCAATTTCTATCACGGTTGTGTTCCCAAAGAATCAACCTACTATGTAAAAAAAAATTAGCCAAATCAGACAAACGGTTCAGAAAGAAATCTACATCAAACTTGAGGCAAAAATTTCTTGACCCGCTAATTTTGGCCAGAAGTGTATTATATAGTTGAAAAATATTGTTATAAACTAATTGTAAATAATACTACACATTACAACGGATTTAGCTATCATCAACAGGATTCTTAATAGATGAAAAAATCTCAATGGCCTAACCATTAAGGTATGCGGGTCATATAGAATAAAGTTATGAATATGTTGTAAGTATAACTAACTTAATATAACTAAGAACATTCAATCACACATCTGCATCAGATATCAATCAATTAATTAATTAATTAATAATTAGAAGTATATAATCTTAACACAACACTAATCAATCAATACCACATCATTTGAGATCGTCATCATCAATCCTAAAATACCCCCCCCAACTTAGAGTATCATGTGTCCCTTTCAGGAGATATCTTTTATCATCAAAATGTGTTAATGCCACTTTGCTTTGCATTATAGTATACATATTATGCAGATATGATCTAAAGTTCAACATTTGACGTGAAATGTGGGCTCCAGGTTCGGTCGCAACTTTATCATAGTCTGATTTAGATAATGAATTTTCAACGGTGGACAACTTTATCCCTTTAGCTCGTTTGGTTAGCTCGCCTTCAACATCTACACAGTAAGCTTTTGGACCGGTCCCCAAAAAATCGGATACAAGTTGGGATTTGAATTCATCTTTGAATTTGCCAACCTTTGACACATTCGGCGTAACTTTATGGATATTATCAGAGCTGTAGTTGGATGTGTCAAACCAATCTAAATTTGCTTGAATGTCATCATAGAAGTTTTCGGTGAAAACTTTTAATATAAATGAGTCAGTGTCCATGTATAACAATTTAGCTCGATCACCATACTGCTTCTTGATATAGTTATAAAAAAAATCATACATAACATATTTAGATAGTTCTAAAATGACACATCCTGCGTAAATAGGTTTATCATAGACGATTTTAGTTTTGTTCATCTGAATGGCTACAAAGTCTTCGCTGAATATCGAAAAAATTTTGAAGTGAGACTTAGAGATCCACTCTCCAGCACCAACTTTTCGACCAATATTCTCGTAATGTGTTAGCAGTTTAATGTCAGAATATTTATCAACTGATTCCATAGTTTTACCATAAGCACCATTATTTTTAGTTTTGTAATGATCTTTTGTGGCTTTATCCTTTGCTGCATTTCGTTTTTCAGTGTTAATGTTAATATATGGTTTCAACCATGGTTTCTGATTGAATTGTAATACTCGATGTATTTCCACCAACTTTAAACTATTTTGCAACGCTTGTTGAAGATTCATGTAATAGATCACATATTTCTCTTTACGATTGAGATTTGTTATTAATTTTTTCTGTTTAGAATCAGAATGTGGTGGAACTATATTTTCAACGCAGAACGGTAGGTCGTTGTGCATATCATGTTTATCACTCGGATAATCTAGGGCTACTTCCATCAAATATCCTATATCCTGCTCAAATTTATAGTTTAATATCACTTCTGTATTTATGGATCTTAGATCCTTGACCCAGACGAACCCTCCGTAAGGAAGAAAGTTTTCCATCGCTTTCCCATAGAGGTTGGTCGCGTCCAAGTACATGATATATGATGTTGGCTCTTCTGGTTTATAGTTTGGTAGGAATTTGTTGTTGGCGGTAGCTTTTCGAACGTTGCATTGGCATATTCCCCCACGTATACTACCTCTAATGAAATTTAGCATGTCAATGTCCTGGAGAAGCTCCAGTTCGACTTTTGTATATTTTAGCATAGCATCCCATGATAGTGATGGGTCTGTTACATATTGACATGGATCCAACCCATAACTTTCGAGGGAAATGGTTCGAAACTCCTCAAACACGTCAGCTAGAATCAAACAATCACTTTTCAAATAAATATATGAATAACTTCCCAACGTGTCACATTTGAATGTGTCCCAAACGACTTGAGCCCTCGAGTAGTCTTCATCAGTTATGGGTTGTCCACGCAATTCATCATGAAAATCCTCCGAAACGGGTCACCAAGGATAGATTCAATACATTCATACACAATACATTCCGCAGTACACTGATGTAGCGAATGTTGCCTAAAATCGTGGTTTTTAGGCAACTTTCGCTACAGAAGTGTAGTACGGATTATATAAAACTCCCAGGGACTTTTCTCACACGATTCAAGAATAGCGGCCCACTTGTTTACAAACGTACGACACTCGGAGCGAACTTCAAAATGGCGAATATATAGTTGACGTTGACAGCAGACAGCAGCGAAAAGTCACGGCCGTTGCTTGTCAAACTGAAAATAGAGTTGGTGGGGGTTGCATTATGGGTTGCATACGCACATCCGATCAATGTAAAACGCAGTTATTTATAATTTAATGAACAATGCGGACTTTTTGATGAAAAATAAGTAATCACTAGTGTGTATTAACCTCTAGCCTATTACCCTGTTCGCTGCGGCGCGTATTTTTCAACTTTATGGCGGTTTTTCTTGCGATTTTGTAGCATTTGTTCGCAAATTTTGTATTTGACGCCATTCGAGCATGCGCGCATGTTGAAATTTGGCGCAAGCGATGGGTATACCACTATAATGAAAGTTACTATTCGAAAGTCTATCAATGTGATGCTCGGGGTCCTATAGCTCCAACTGGTGTTAATTGTCCCGACGCTAAGTCGGCTATCGGCTACTTTAAAGGTGCGTTCAGTCAGCTTATTTAGCCGCAAGTTTTAATTTTAGTCGCAAGCGTAGCGACGCCCATTGGCTCTTATCGAGGCTCTTATGAACCAGCCTCCTCAGAACAGCCAATAAGCGATGCAGCGCTTCCGACTAAAACTAAAACTTGCGGCTAAATAAGCTGACTGAACGCACCTTAAAATTCCTGGCGTCAAGTTGTCCGGCGTCAAGTTGTCCCGGCGTCAAGTTGTCCCGCGTCAAGTTGTCCTGGCGTCAAGTTGTCTTGGCGTCAAGTCGGCCGCTTTAAAATTCCCGGCGTCAAGTTGTCCCGCGTCAAGTTGTCATGTACGCTGTCTGCACCTAAAATTGATATTTTGTAGGGCCTGCCGCATGAGGAGTTTGCATTGCGTTTTTCTCAAATTCACGGAATGTGCAAATTTCATTTTAAAAAAATTACCGTCGGAAAACCGGAACCGTGTCGACTTTGAAAACAGACCTGCACGACGCCCAACCCAATCTACTTTCGATATCAGTTGAAATTTTCCAAAAAAAGTCGATCCCCGAGCAAGAATGAATTTTTGAGTGGAGTCCTGCTACAAAAGCGAGTCGTTCTGGTCAAAACACCGGCGAGAGCCCCTCTTGAGTGGCAACGGCCAGGAGAAATTTTGAAAATTCATGACGCCCAACTGAAGAATGGTGAAAAACTGCAACTGCGGCCTTAATTTGACTCTTTTGTTGTGTTGCTTCCTGCCAAATCTGGTTCCGATCCATCGGATAGATTTTGAATAATTAACTGTAGTGGAGCGAAATCGGCCTGAAAAGTCGTAGTTTTTTTTTTGAAGGTATAACAGCACCAAACTTTATAGGTCTTATAGAGAATCGAATTCCACGTATGTATGGTCATTTTGGGGATGATCTTGTGGTAGGGACCTTTTTTATGGGCAAAAAACCTCAAAAATTTAAAATGAGCAGTTCAGCATTCACAACGTTATATTTCTGGATCTAGTTGAGCTATCGGTCTGTTCTTTTTTTAAATAAAAGTACATGGAAAAACCTTTCCATCGGTACATCACTGACTAAAGATAATTGTTTATGAACGTGTTTATAGAACAATAAACATTATGTTGACCAAAAATGCAGTCCCTTTTTTACCATGCGAAAAACTTCTTTCCTCGTAGGAATTTTTAGATACAATCTGCGAGGAAAATGAAGCCAAAATATGAGAAAATCTTTTAAAGGAAGTTTCATTGATCTAGGCTGTATAGTTTGTCAGTTATGAATTTTTTCTGGCGCATTGAGTTGGAACGTCGCCCGGCGTGTGCTTGCATACAGTAAATCGCCGCAAACGAACAGTGAGCGCGGCACGGCTCCCGTCACTAGCTGTTTATTAGGCGGCGATTTACTGTATGCAAGCACACGCCGGGCGACGCGACGTTCCAACTCGATGCGCCAGAAAAAAATTCATAACTGACAAACTATACGGGTTTTTCCATGTACTTTTATTTAAAAAACAGAACAGACCGATAGCTCAACTGGATCCAGAAATATAACGTTGTGAATGCTGAACTGCTCATTTTCAATTTTTGAGGTTATTTGCCCATAAAAAAGGTCCCTACCACAAGATCATCCCCAAAATGACCATACATACGTGGAATTTGATTCTCTATAAGACCTATAAGGTTTGGTGCTGTCATACCTTAAAAAAAAAACGACGACTTTTCAGGCCGATTTCCCTCCACGTAAAATTTTGAACTTTAACATTTTTTATTATTTGACAGATGGGGCAATGTTTTCAACTGTTCTGAATACAATTTTTCAAGGGCTTTCAAATGACATATTGCAAGTTGAGTTCCGTGAGATATAACATCTGACATTTGATGATAGTGACAGTTAGGTTTGACAGATGACATCTAAAAACTAATGGGCACATTCCACGGACAAATCATGTCCGCACACCAAATTTCAAGTCGATCTGGTCAACGGTTCGGCAGTTATCGTGGAAGATCACACACAGACACACACACACACACACACACACACACACACACACACACACGCACGCACGCACGCACGCACGCACGCACGCACGCACGCACGCACGCACGCACGCACGCACGCACGCACGCACACGCACACGCACACGCACACGCACACGCACACGCACACGCACTGAAAAAGCCGTTTTCAGTGTATAATTGGTTGCCTAGAAAATGATGTTTTTTGGGAACACACATGAAATGAATCTGTAATGTTCTTTTCGTACGGTTTTGCAGCCGGCACTCAACAAACTGCCCGTCATTTTTGAAAAAAAAAACAGCAAACACGAAACCTCTGATATATTATAACATATAACCCGATAAAATTTTAGTTATAGACAATACAAATAGAAAAGACCATATGTCATCACGGATTTTTACGGTTGCGTAGGAACCAGGCGAGTCCATCATCCAAAAAAAGGTTGGCTGATTTTTGATGCCCCAATATCCGTGACGACGGTGGTGATAACATATGGTCTTCTCTATTTGTATTGTCTATACCATTTGTTTACATGCAGTTTCATGCCATTGACAGACAGGACGGCAACCGTAAGGCAGAGAAGAATACTAGATGTAGGGCGGTATTTCCAAAAACACACCAACTGATAAACACGTTACCATATTTTCGCTCCTTGTGTATCTAAAACTGATCCATCATTGCTGGTGTTGAACACAATGAAAGATCAAGAAACACTCTTTTTTCCAGAGCTTATTTAAAAGTTCCATTTCCAGCCGTTTCAATAATATACAATGTTGAAATTACGCTTTTTACATGTGTTAGCATACGGCACTATTCTCAAATCCCCTAGCATGGTTTCGCCAGCGCAGAAATGGCACTGAATTTCGCCTATTCTTACATTACAGGAGCGTTGTGAGCGTTGTTTACGAGATGTTGCTGCTGGCACGTTCGGCAGAGAAGAGAGTGAGGCTCTCGCATGACATGTGTTATCGCGGTTAGACAGAGGGGGTTGCTGCTTAAGGCGCGCTATTTAAAATACTATTTAAATACATAACAGTACTAAAATTTCTAAAAGATATCGGTGTACAGGTTGTCCCGAAAATACACCGACAACGTTCTAGGGCAGCTTCCTCTCATCAAAACAAAAAAAAGAAACTTCTATAGATATGAATCAATCAGAAAACAACGTTCGAAAAGGTGTTCTTTTCGTACTCCCGCTCTGCTCCCTAACGGTTTGTATCATCTTGTTTTTCTTACTACCAATCTTATTATTATTATTAATGTTATTATTATTATTATTATTATTATTATCATGAGTCACTCAAAGGGCAGAATACTTTCGACATAATTTTTTCACGATTAGACTTCTTTTGTTTCTTTTCTCGCTGCGCTCGACGCTCAAACTCCCATTCTCCGTCACATGAAGTCTCACTCATACCCTTAATACAATAAATATCTATTTTCATCAATAATATTCTCCACAAATAATTATGCGAATGTGACATCGTGACGGATTTTCTTACTGTACAATTTCCCCCGTTATATTACAGCACGGTGGAAACTGTGTTCTGGCAGGCACAGCATGGCAATCTAATAATCTCCACAAAGTATAAGAATGTCGTTTGGAAAACTCGATCCGGTATTAATTTTATTTGAAAAAATATAAAATACATAGGTATGTAGGTAGATACCTCGTGAATGTGATTTGATGTAACTACGTGGTTATCTAAAGTTCCTACGATATCATCTTCTCCAATCAAAATAAGGCCGTAGGTTGAATTGAAATATTGACAGAATTGATATGAGTATTTCCAGTTATGTGCTCGCCACCGTACTTATATTTAGAATGTCACATTTAATTGAGGTGAAATCAACCTATTCAAAAAATTAACGAAGAATAATGTCAAAAATCAATTTCCATACATAAAAATTTGATTATCAAACCAGTGTAATATCATCGCTATACAATCAGCTGACATCTAGAACATTAAGCAACTGTTTCAGCCTCAATCCACCTTTCCCACCAGAGAAATCACTTGCGCGCATACCTGTGAGCGCAGATTCCCGCTAGTACAGACGGCTACTACAGAACGCCAGTTGTGCTCTCACAGGTATGCGTGATGTCCTCATGGGAAAGGTGGATTGTCGAAAATTCTTTTTCCCCTCTGGGCTTCAATCATCCACTCCTGCTTTCCTGCTTAATAGGTACATAATACCTGAAAGTTATGTCTACATTTGGGTGTGCGGCATTCGATTTTATTTTTGAATTAACGTCCGTTGAAGAATATACCCAGGGCCGGGCCTGGCTTATTTGCCGCCTGCGTGCCACCGAAAAATTGCCGCCCCCCTCACCGGCAGTGGAGAGCCCCACCAAATGCGGAAATGGAAAGAATCCTTCGAATTTCAACTTTATTATTATATCACCGCCCCTATAACTTGCCGCCTGCCATACATACCCGCGCGCGCCGGAACGCACTGCACGCCTGCTAAGCCCGGCCCTGAATATACCTCCCTATCCCTATAATAAATCACATTCGCTCGAATCTATTCAAGTCAAGTCGAGAACCATTCCTGTCGGGCCAACAGTACGACAACACGAAGAGCAGTCCAGTGGCGGCGATTAGTAAAAAATAGAACCGAACGCGGCAAACGCCGCAACAGCTTTTCTTCTATTTCCTGGGACGACGCTGGTCACCCCAAGGTCAGACAAGACAACGTTACAGGCGTTCGTTACAACCACTGATGCTATGAACCAATTTCACTCCCATGTGTGGTTCTGCGTTAGTTGTGTGTTGTGATCTAGGCGCGAGAATAGAAGTTTCACTTCAAAAAGTTCCCGTGAACATGAATCCGAAAACACTTCCTAAGGGAGCTACAGGCCTCTAAAGGTGGGACCCTGAAGATGGTATTTATTCAATATTCCCGAAACCATTCAAGGGAAATCAATCAAACTTGACACATTTATTAACCTTCTTATCCCCAACAAAATTTGAATGCCTAACAAAAATGAAGTTGCTTTGAAATAGTTTTTCTTTTGCCTTGAATATCGTAATTGAAAAATCAGCATTTCTGACCTCGTTTTCATACATTCAAACTCAAATATCTCGTAAACGGTGCGTCTATCGAGGTTGAACAGGGAGACCTTTTTTTGGTAGAAAGCTTCAGTATTCCATAATTTCTTATTAAATTTGGCAACAATTCACAATTAAGAAAGTGAGGGTTATTTACACCCCCACACCTCAGCTTGACCCACCCCTGGTAAATTATTTTGGAATTAATCTCACCTCATTTTTTTGAGCATAAGAGGGTTAGTGGATGTGTCAAGTTTAATTGATTTCCCTTAAACGGTTTCGGAGATATTGAATAAAAACCATCTTCAGGGTCCCACCTTTAGGGGCCTGTAGCTCCCTTAGGGAGCGTTTCCGGACCCATGTTTATATGAACTTTTTTCCTTGTTTTGGTGAGAGGAAGCTGCCCTAGAACGTTGTCGGTGTATTATCGGGACACCTGTATATGAAACTTTATGATGATCGAACGCTTAGCTAGATTTGATCCTATGTAAGTCACTTATTAGCCCATCATCCTTTTCCGTGGTAGGGTTGCCAGACGTCCCGATTTAGGCGGGACTGTCCCGCTTTCAGTTTGTATGTCCCGCGTCCCGCCAGCTCACACAAATGTCCCGATTTTTTCAGTTTCGCCTATCGCTTTGATTTTTCATTTTCATTTTTCTGAATCAAGCGATTTTGTAACAAAACGTTCAACTAGCTGTGATTGTATCACAAAGTTTATCCACAGGAGAGTATTGTCTCTATGTAGGTACTTACAAAGAAATGAGAAAAAAGTTTAATTGCATCAGACTTGCGCGACGCAGCATCGTGTTTCCTCGAGTGTTTCCTGGTATTCCCCTGAATGCGATCGAGTGAGATATCTTACTCAAGTAGCTGACAGATTTTGATTAGTGAAGTTGTAATATAAGGTTGTTTTTCGAGATAATTAGTGGTATTGACCTATTACAGGACTGATAGTCTGTTGGTCAATCAGAGAAATAACATTAATAATAATATAAATATAAAAGCTTGAATTTTGAACAGGACTTCTAACAATTAACAACGGTGAAGAATGAGGATTCTCTGAATGATGCAATGGGTTTTTAGGGACGTAAGTACGGAGTGACTGAACAAATTTCTCGTCCCAAGGTAGGCCTTGATGTCCTCGCTTGATATGGTTTTTCGCCATATTTTCAGTAATCAAAGGCGACTTGAGGAGAAATTTATTCGATCACCCGTGTTAATAAAAACCTCAGGTGGCGCGAAAAACGTTTATTAAGTGCACTTTTATGAACATTAGAGCCGGAGCTTTTTCAACCTGCGTACTTCTCCTTCGCTGGCGTGCTCCAAGTTCCCCCGTCTCGCTCCGCTGTGCGCGCATCCTCTCCACCGCCGGAAGGTCAGGACCGTACTAGGTTTACACGGCCTTTCCTGACTTTCGAGTGTCCTCACTCGACTACGGTGTTCACTCCAGGGCTGACTGATTCATGTCCGCCGTCATGCACAGCGGTTGATCGTGTAGATGGTCTGACTGCTCCGAGTGTGCAGTCACTGCACCTGTCTTCACGGACAGCAGTGGGGGAACTAGTCGATAAAGCTAATGGAGAACAATACAACTGGCAATTACTTATACCAAGCCACGGATTACCAGATGGCACTTGGAGCTTAATCAATAAATAACGATACCCCACCAATTATAACATAATATATTTCAAGGATTATAATTAGGAACATTCAATGAGAGGGTATACTACTGCCTCCTGGCAGGGTACTGTTGGACGTGTTTGTGGCTAGCCTACTCCACCTTGGATCACAGCTGACTCGTAATTACAGCTGTACCCACTACCACCTCCTGGCGGGGTACTGTTGAACGCGTTTGCAGCTTGGCCTAGCCACCTTGGATCACAGCTACCTCGGAATCGTAGCTGTACCCACTACAGCCTCCTGGCGGGGAACAACATATAACGCAATTTAATCTGTACAAAAACATATAAAAACTATACCTATACTAAAACTAGACCACAACTTGAAAGAAGACCTCTTTTCTTTCTTTTCATTTACCCTCATAACGAATCCATGGTCGCATGTTTTCGACAGCACACGTACCTCGGTATGGTATGTGTGAGCGCATGGCGCTCGGAATATCACGCACCTCATAGCGATCGCTAGCCAAGATTTGAGTCACTCTAAATGGGCCCCTCCATTTTAGCAACAGTTTATGGCTCGTACCGGTTGCAGGATTACACGTCACCCGTATCAGGACCAAATCACCAACGCTGTACTTCTTAGGTTCACAACGACGCCGATCAAACTGGTCCTTATGACGATCTTGCTGATGTTTAATGCGAGTGACGATCTGCTCCCGAACCTTAGTAACATCAATTTTCTCTTCTGCTTCTGCGTCCACCCCAGGCAAATTTTGAGATGAAACACGGATCCCCATCAACGCTTCACTGGGCGTTACCCCAAGCGCCTGATTCACAGCACCATTTAACCCCAGCTGACAGTTGACAATATTTTTGTCCCATTCATCGTTCTCATTATTTGCTCCCACGGTCGCTAGAGACTCGAGAAGTGTGCGGTTGTATCGTTCAACCTGTCCGTTACCGCGAGGCATTGCGACAGCATTCAAATGATGAACAGTTTTCAGTTCTCTACAAAAAGCTTCAAATGCTCTACTGGTGAAAGACTTACCCTGATCACTAATGATCCGGTGTGGAACGCCAAAATTCTTCACCATGTTCCTTAGCGATTTTACGACGTACTTGGTACTGGTGTCTTTTACGGAATAAATGAGAATATACTCGGTGAATGCATCAACCACTACAAACAGCTGCGTGAACCCAGTTTTAGTTTTAATGAAAGGGCCTACGTGATCAATGTGGATCGTGTGGAATGGCTTAGGAATTTTCGGGATGGGATGCAAGAATCCAGGTTTCTTACCGGAGACCGATTTAAAATAGATGCAGTTCAAACAATTTTTCACGTATTTAAACACAAATCGACGCATATGAGGAAACCAATACTTATTTTTGGTTTGTTCGTAAGTTTTGTCGGCGCCCAAATGACCGTTGTCATCGTGGGTCATTCTAAGCAACTGAAACCATGCACACTTCGGAACGACCCAACGAAGACCTTGATTTGTGATTCGGTAAACTTTGCCGCCTTTGAGAGCGTAGTTCGATTCGCGAATGATTCCATTCTCCAACAGTTCATTGACAATTGTCCTTATTTCGTTTCGTTCAGTTTCAGCAAAACGCCGCGGACGACAAGTCACGGGTTGAGTCGAGGTCAATTCAATTTTCATTTCAGCAGTCGAAGCCTTACCAACTTCGTTCAAATTTGTAGCAATACACATTTCAAATTCATTGAGCAAGTTCAGTAGTTTCGGCGAAAAATCAGGGTCTGGAGGATTACCTTTTATATTTACAACAGTTTCGCTTACAGTACTTACAGTATTTACACAAGTCTCAGAGTTGTTTTGAGAGAACTTCAAAACGTTCCCTGTTTTCAAAAATTGGACATCTTTCAATTCAGTGAAGTTTTGTCCAATCAGGGCACTCATACCCATAACACATTTTTCGACTACTAACAATTCAATAGTTTTAAAAATGCCGTCAAGAATCACGTTCGTTTTAACGTAAAAATCTGTTTCGATTGTGGAGTCACTCAAAGTACGCAGCACCACGGTGGTAGGAAGCCGCAGTGTAGTCAAATTCAACCTTACAACCTCATCCTTAGTAATCAACGAACACTGGCTTCCAAAGTCAACAAAACATTTGACGGATGCGTTTCCTCCAAGTGAAATGGTTTTGAAATACTTCGCAGAACTATTTTCGCCTACAAAATTCACGTGTTTGTACTCAATTGCCAATTGCTTACTTTTAGCTTTTGACTGTGTTGATTGGAAGGGGCAGTTGCGTTTGATGTGCCCCGCTTGGCGACAGTGGTAGCAAACAATTTTGCTTGAAAGATTTGGCCTGAGCGAGTCGTCTGAAGTTTTGGGCGAATTATGCTGCGAAACAACTTGAGACCGGTTATCCGTTTTAACCTTTGCACGTTTACGTTCGTCCAATATCTTAAAATGTGACGCCAAAATATGAGGTTGCTTAATTTGAGCGGTGGCCACGGAAAATTTGATCTCATCGGAATCAATGCCGCCCATGATCAAGTCAACCTTATCCTCTTCGCTCATTGGGATTTTCAACTCATGGATTGAGGCTAATTTACGGAATGCATATTCATATAAACTCTCATTTTTACGTGGCACGCAAACAATCATTTCGACCAAAGCATTGTGTAAATTGCGCCGAGCCCTAAAAGTTTCAGACAACATCTCTTTCTATTCACGCCATGAGAACAATTTAGTTGGTAGTCCACGGTACCAAGTTTGTGCAGGGCCTCTCAGTTTATTCAACGCCAAGTGACAGACTGTCACGTCGTTCCACGAGTAAATCTGTACATATTCGTCGATAACATCCAACCATTCATCTACTCCATCGTGCAGCGGGTTGAATTCGGCGATAATATACGACGTTAAGCTCGTCGGTACCGCCGTCTGAGCGTGGACCTGTTCTTTATGAGTAAATCTAGCCATTACCTGTTCAATTCCAGACGCCAGAGCGTCGCTAACCTGTGAAACTGACAAAGTGTTTTCATCCGACGCCGGCTTGACTGGCATCACGGCTTGCAGCTTTCTTCCAACACCGTCATCACGGCGCAAAGCCGGAGATCTGCTTATTGAACGGGCACGGCGCCGCTGAAATGTTTATCGGAGTTCCATTTGCAACCCTGTCGCATGTTCGAGGTGGGCTTTTGGTTCTTCACAGCACGATCAGCAGCGTACATCAGCAGGGTAACCCTGCACAGCAAATGGTCTGAAGCTGCAAAGCTATCTTCTACCTCAAAGTCTTTTACCGTTTTTATGTCATCGGCACTCACCCAAACATGATCAACAACGCTCTTACCTAAGTGACTTATGCATGTGAATCTCCCCGGCAAGTCGGATGGAGAACGGCCATTCAGCAATAAAAATCCTGACGATTCCAAAGCGTCAGTCAAGAGAGTACCTCTCTGATTAACTGTCTTATCTTTCGACATTCTCTCGAACTCAAAGTTTCCAACTCCCATTGGTAGCTCATCAAAGCTGTTCAAATTCCCCACTCTAGCATTAAAATCACCCCCCAAAATCATGCAGTCATTTGGCAGGTGTCCCCTTACTTCCCTGATAATGTCCTCACAAGCCTCAATGCACGTACTGCTATCCAAATCTGGCTTCAGATAAAAGCACCCTATCACTAAATTACAATTTTCAAGTTTAAGTCTTACAAAGATCCACAAATTTGAAGCCTGGATAATCTCTACGTTTTCACATATACATAATTTCTTGGATACAAAAACGGTGAGACCGCCGCTCGCTCTTCCTTTGGAATATTCTTTGGTTGCATTACTGTAATGAGCGCTATAGTTAGATAGAAATACAGGGGTTCTATCAACAGGTTGGGTCAGCCAAGTTTCGCTTAAACATATTATATTTATGGTTGTTAGATTTTCAATTTCTGTACTATCCAAACTGACAATATTCTCAAAACCCTGACAGTTCCAAAAACCTATACTAAGCAAATCTCGGTCTTGTTTGACACGCACTGAGGGACTTCCGCAGATTTGCGAGTTGCATTTGTCTACACTCACACTGTCACGTTTCGTCGGCGTTGATTTTCCTAGGAGAAATAATTGATGTTCATGCGCTGGATATCTTGCTTTCGTCTTCTACAGGGACAGTTAGGATCTCTTGCAGAGTGGGCTCGTGGAGTTATTCGCATTTTCTTGCAGCTGATGCATTCCATGGGGTTGTTGCATGAAAGGCTGTCATGGTGTTGACCACATTTATGACATGTGCTGTTCTTTTCTGAACAGTGTTTGCTGACATGACCATAGTTGCAGCATTTGTAGCAGATGGTTACCTCGATTCTTTCTTCTACGTAGTGTCTCATAAGATTCAGGTTCAGGGTTCCTTTCTTCAGCAGTGCCTTAGCGATGTCGGGGTTCACTTCCAGCAGCCAATTTTCTTCGAAAAATGTATTTAAATACAAAATACAAAATACACGATCCAAGATAGTTGAAATACAAAATACAAACTACTTCTTGAAATGTCTTCGAAATACAAAATACAAAATACGTATTTTGGAAAACTAAGAAATTCCAAAATACAAAATACAACCTAAAGTATTCCAAATACAAAATACAAAATACATTCTTATTGCGTATTTCAACCATTTTATTGGAAAAACCGTAAAATGCAAGTATTTCAATAGGAACACTTCATTGATTCAGTCGCAACAATAAGTAAATTATTATGAACTTTGGAAAGACAAATAAAATAAACATAAAGTGAAGAAAACTTCATATTCAAACCTATTTCTTACTCCATCCATCAATTCTTCAAAATAACAAATATGTTGATTGCCTTTGGGGACAACCAGCTTTTCGAAAATATTGTCCGACATCCGACATGGAACCTCTCGTGGCTGACAGTAGGATGCACTTACCAGTAAAACGTAAAACGTAAAAGATGCAATCGAACTCATTATCGATCCCAGATAGTGTGACAATCTCGATCTTGTGAACGCCGAATAAACCAGTATGTGAACAAAACACGAAAAAATGATAGTATTTAGTGAGGTTAGCAGGTTAGTCCGGTTGACGTTGACTCCGACATGGATGAAACTTGACAGATGTCAATGACACTATTGACATTTTGCCATAAACTCCCTCTACATGCAATCACCCTATAGGTCGCGGTAACATAACCAGAGATGTTAAAAAACGTTTTTTTTTTAATTGGCGTTTTTAAAGAAATAAAAACCGTTTTTTTTTTGTTTTTAATGTTTTTTGTTTGTTTTTTTTCTCATTAAATGGTGATCTACGTACCCAAATCGTATTGAACTATTTTTCTGATATTATTTCATGTATTTATAACATACCTAGCATAAAACAGATAGTAATAAATCGCTACTTTGCACTTGAACCGCGAATGACATATCACTCACATGACATAACTGACATATGCATGGCATAATTGACAGCTCGGCTGTTTTTGTTTGTGCTGTTTGTAACATAACTTACATACCTCAAGCTTCGAGCGTTGCAATCGTGGCATGAAAATGTTGTTGTTAGAGGAGGAAGCTTGTAACCCTTCAGGTGCTAAGCCCGCCTAATTATTCAAATTCAAATACTTACTTCCCGCTCATTTGAATTCTCATACTCGTGATTGGCCCGCGCTGTCGTCTAGTAGAGGGCAAAGAACCCCACGCTGATAGTTCGATTTGACGTAGCTTAATATTACACTTGTAAAAATAGAAATGAAACCAGAGTGATACCTTTCATGAGCATTTTATTCAAGTTCAGTTATTGAACGAGAATTGCCATTGAATTCGGTAAATTTGCATGTCCTTTCAGTGAGTGACTTGATGCAATATTTGTTTACAGAAAATGGAGTCGTGTTCGTACTTCCATCACTTTTTGTTCAGTTTGATTTATGTTTGTGTTAGAGTAGGGTTAATTAAACCTCGTAATGAGAACAGATTTGTTGAAAGGACGTTCCAGGTCACCTGTAAAACGCCAGCCTCTTTTGGGACTCGTCGTCAACTCTTGACATAGTTATTTGGCAATTGCCCAGTATTTTTAAACCTGTAAGCAACGTCATCCTTACCCAGTAACCTGTAAGTAAGGACCTTTCACGATGGGTCAAATTCCATGACAGGAGACTTAGTTCATTCATTACTTTAGCAGTCAAATCCACTCTAGATGATTATTAGGGTAGCTGAACAATTATGATTCAAGTACGAAAAACAATCCAGTTTCAAATTCAATTCGTCTGATCTTTGAGGACTCACTTTCGAGATATGCAAATTAGTTTGAAGATTTCCAATGGCAATTCCAACCCAATAGAATTTTGTAATTTGTGAAAGTTTATGTGCATTGGTAAATTATTATTTCATTCATTAGTTTCTTTTCAAAAACATGTATAAATTACTGACTTAGGCAAAAGTTCAGTATGATCGCAAACAAACAGATTATTTAATAAATGGCGGAACTTTACTCTTTAGGTCGTTTTCGTTTCTTCGGTTTATACCTGCCGGGGTCGGAGGTGGTCTCTGGTCCGGACGCGACTTAGGGGGTTGGCTGTCGGTGGTGGGCACCTCGTCCATGGCTAGCCGGAGATTCTTGAGTCGGTATAACGGGGACTCGGTGGCTGCGAGGCAGGCGGCGTAGTTCCGTGTGGGAACCAGGTCGGCTGGTGCCGCGGAAGGTGTGGGTCTCGGCGAAGGGGGTGAGGGCGGTTTTTCTCAACTTCCTCTCAGTAGCTCGCCGGGAACCATCAACAATAAGGTGGTCAACCTGGGTGCTTTCTGCTTGGCTCCTGGTAGCTCAGCCTAAGACGAACCAACCATCCACCGCGACCTCGCAAAAGGTCTCTGGAGGCGCTAGAAATATACGCTTATTATCGCGAGGTTTAAAACTGGCGTTAAGGTCCGTGACATCAATGTTATCGTCCGCATAAACACCTCTAAACGCAAGTTTCGCAACAGCTGTTAAGCTTAGCTAAATGTGATTTTAAATTGCATTTAGTAAGCAAACAAGTGTTGGCAATCGCACGTAAACGCCCATGCACATTACGACGCATGTGCAAACCAGAAATCGGTTGGATTTACAGCAGATTTATGGGTTGGGTTGGATGTTGGATGACCTGTGAGCACCAGTTTATTAAAATTGATAATTGATGATTAACCATCTTCTTTGAAAGATGTCTCCCTAGGTCGCTATTCTTGAATCGTGTGAGAAAAGTCCCTGGGAGTAAAATCCATTCCGCAGTACACTTTTGTAGCGAAAGTTGCCTAAAAACCACGATTTTAGGCAACATTCGCTACATCAGTGTACTGCGGAATGTATTTTACTCCCAGGGACTTTTCTCACACGATTCAAGAATAGCGGCCCAGGTTAAGGGGTTGTCGGCTGTCATTTTGGTCGGCGCGCGTAAACACTCCTAACTAACCACTGTTAAAATCTGTGCTAAGCCTCGCGTAAACAAGCTCTATATAAGAAAACTTAGTATATAAAAAATCTTTCTTGCGTAAGTTAAGATTAGGGCTTCTACTTTAGTCAAGGGGTGTCGCGGGGAAGTTATTCATCTACGTGATTCAACGGCAACAGAAGTGTTAGTTGTTTCCTTCTATCGCAGGGAATGATATGGACTCAGAGGGTGTTCGTTCTTTGTCTACTTGTGAAATAGGGATGCAGTTTTGTGGTATGCAAACGGCTTCGGAGAAGGCACAAAAGGACTTAAGGCTAAAGGGGACGATAAAATAATGTGTTTCTGAGACGCGAGATGGCGCGGAAATTATTAACATTCTCAAAATTCACTCAATAGACCGATTTTGAAAATTCAAACGTTATTATTTTTAGAATATATAATTATTTGATGCTGTAGTCAAAAATTTTGATTTTTGTATTTTTTGGAAAACATTTTTTGATTTTCTCAAATTTTTAATTTTTTTTTGAAAATCCCAGGTAGTCATTTTATTTTGTGGTAAATATTGTATAATAACCTTTTTTCAAAATTCAAATGTCATCAATAGTATCGACCGAAATCAATTTTGAATATTTCCCTTTGAAGTTCACCGCGTGCCGCCCACCTGCAAGCGCGAGCGGTTCCCGTCCGATATCATCATACATTATTTATAGTCCGCAAGAAATAAGAACTCTGTCGATTTTTGTTGGAATCAAATTCTTGAAACATTCGAAAATTCAAAAAAAAGTTCACCCATACACCAACGGTACACCCTGGTGCAAGTTGTACAACAACCTTATCTCAGCAGTCTATCGCCCATTGGGAGCAGCCAATTTCAATCTTTGATTTTAATGAAAATTTAGAACAGGCATTGAGCCCAGTAACTGGAAGCTATGGGAAGATAAAGAGTGGCCGATCCTAACGTAAATATCCCATAGCGGCCTTACCGTTCAAGATAGAAAAAAAGAATAGTGCTATTCTGTAAAAATAACATTCCATAAACGCTTTGTTATGTAAAAATCCGTGTCGGCAATTGGCTGTTGCCTGAGTAATCACAACGTAACAGAGCCTTTATGAAACGTAATTTTTTAGAGAATCGCAACATAAGAAAAAAGTTGTATGGTTTGATTAGAACTGAACTTAACGGAATAAAGTTGAACTATGAGGCCTGTTTGTGGACCCGACGACCCATGGATATCTTGCGGAATCGCCAGACGGGCTTCTTCCTCATCAGAATGGTACTATCATCAGGGTGAAATGTCCTATTGGATTTGAAAGTAATCAATTAAATTTATTATTGATGATTTTAGCTCTAAAATATGTACATATTGCCCGAAGTCGGCAAAACAAAAGACCATACAAGAAGCTATACAGACCAATCAAAAATTTTGTTTGGAGAAAAATTCTCAGCCTAAACGGACACACAATCACTATTTTCAAGTACAAGGACATAGTGCACTGGCAAAATAAAAACAAAATTGACTTCAATATCAAAATTCTATTGCCTGAGATCATCGATCTGCGAGCTTGTAGGAGCATGCCCATTCGAGAAAGTTTAAATGCCATGACTTTTTTTCCATCAACGTTTCTTACTAGCCACTTTTCGACACTCAAACGCGTATCGTACTACGATACGTAATACGAATTTTATACGAAACAAGAGTGCATTCTAATGGAACGATTTCAACAAAAATCAAATGAGCTGAGGTCATTCATGAAGATAACCACACAGACAGCCAGGCACATAAACAAACAGACAGATATCCACACAGGAGTCAAACGGACGGACGGACAGACAGACAGACATACTTCAGACGGAGTAAGAGTAGTAGTAGTAGTTCTTTGCAGTTTTGTTATTGCTCCCAGTGTATATAGTTTTAAATACATTTGTGCACTTGTAGTCTATTGTTTTGCAATTGCAATATGATTTTACAATGTTTGTCCCTTTATAATTGGATATAAGTATCTTGGAGTATCAGTAGATTCTAGATCTACAGTATGTTCATTAAAAAATTCAATAATGGGAGGCCGTGGACCGATGATAACCTGGCCGTTTCCGGATCGAATGGCCTGCGTCACAGCCTCCCTTTATCGAAGTTTTTAATGAACATACGGTAGATAGTGTGATCTCGTGAGATAAATGATCAACTTGAAAAAAATATTACAATTTCAGAAATCGTAGCAACGAAATATATCGGCGTAATACCACGATGTCACAAATCTTTACTACTGCTCTATTTACATCGCTTATTTCTCAGAAAACATCATAACACCATGTGTGCAGAAAGTGATCACTACCTTTATCGTGAATGACTCATCGCGGAGAACAGCTGCAGCGGGCGGCAAATATCAAGGAGAAATTTTCAAAATGTGTTTCGGAGAGCACCATTTGTGCTACAAAAATTCTAAAAACGGATTAATGTTTGATATTTTCAGTACTTCAAAATGACTACCTGCAATTTTTAAAAAAATCGAAATCAATTTGTTAAATTGAAAAAAAAAAAAATTAAAAAAATTTTTGGATTTTTTTTTTGACTAGTGCATCAAATAGAATTGAAATCTCAGTATAACCCTTTTCTCAGATCTGAAATTGGACTAATGGTTTTCCCAAAAACATTTGATTACTTTTGATGTAATTTCTCTCTGTCGCACACTTGGTACTCAATTTCAGTCCCCTTTAGCCTTAACGGAAGCGCTAAAACTACTTGTCTCTGCTCTCTGTCTCTTGCAGCCCCGCTATCCGATTGGCTGAGCGCCGAGCGGGTGTTGGAACGATGGCTCGGTGGTCCGTTTCGGCCTGCGTCTCGCTTGCTCTTGTGCTTGTGGACTGAAACAGAGAATGGTTAGGATCGCGGTGCTCTTCGAAATGCCGTTTCTCTTTTCCTCCGGTCAAAACCTCGGCCTCATAAGGGTGCGCTGGAGATGTGCGACGTGCTCTCGGAGGAGGTACGGGAAACCTCTCGAACCTCATCCTTCGGCGCACGGGGAACCTGAACCTCTCTGGCGCTTGCTGTTGTATGTTGGGTTGTCTAGTTTAAAGGGGCAAATTCGTAGGCGGTTTCAAGCTGGAAATTGTTGGAATATTACACAAAACAAAAGGAAAAAAAAAACAATTAGAACAAAAAAACGAGGGGCTTTGTTTTAATACAAAAAAAGTGATAAGAAACAAAAAAACGAACACGTTTTTTTTAACCCACATCTCTGAACATAACCGTCACCCTGGCACCCGCTATGGCAACATTGCAGGCACGCCGGCACAACGAAGCCGAGAACGAAGCGCCTCTTGCCAGCTTTTCGCCAGCGTTTGCGCATTGGGGGGTGCCAAGGTAGCGCAGTAGAGATTCGCTCGTTTTTACTCATTACTCAACCAAATCTTGAGTTCAGCGCATTAATTTTTTTAATACAGCGACAATTCTTAGATAATTTATCCTTGTATTTATTACAACCAAAGAAAATTATATTACCAAGTACTAGTGAAGATAACATCATACCATATATATACCCATCTTTAGGAAGCCATTTTTGTTCACGCGACCTATTACGATTGTAATAGGGGTGGCAACCCTGGTGCCGGCTACGGGTTAAGGCCATCACAGAGAGAAATCCGTAGAGACTTAAGACTTATCCGTAACACGTAATGCATAAAGTTCATCACACACAAAACGCCATAGTCGTAGACCTCTGCCAATCACAGGCGGGAATGAGGGAATGAGTGGCGTCACTTTGAGCTTGTGATTATACAGGTGCGGATGGCCCCGCACCGCATCAATCAGGAATCAAGATCTCAACATTTTTTTCATTTTCTTCAACCTCCAGCTCCACTTTGTGTTCGCTTCTTCAGAATCTTCTTGAAATAACTCATGGATTTGAAACTTCATCCCACAATAACTGTGATCAGCTATCACTACTTATGCATTAGATGTTCACGATTAGATTACGCACAGAGCACAGAGAATAGACACGATGTCGGAAGTCGATTAGGTGTTAGGTGTAAAGAAAACAAGGCAAACGACGCGGCACTTGAAATCGGCTGATGCTGGATTGCTGTTGCTGGTGTATTATTCTGGGCCGGAGCGAATCTAACGGGACATCTCGAGAAATATCAAGTTCAAAATCACCCGCCGGCACACCCGCTAAAAGGGGTGATTGAAAAGGGTCTCGGCGATTGGCTGTCCGTAGTACGTGTCCGTATAAAATTTCAACCTTACGGTATTTTTCGACGCTACGGCTAAGTTTTAAGGATGAAACTGGTAGGGAGGGATAATCGATTGTGATTGGTCCGTGCTCTTACTGACACGGCTTACGTCTCTAAGGATTTTTATGTGTGATGGCCTTTAGTCTCGTTGACGTATGTGTCGTTGACAGCTGTTTGACTTTGACAGCCATGCCATATGACAAGCGTTTGACGGGTCCGCTCGTTCTAGATATTTAACAATTTTATCCCACTGTTATGGTTTTAATAATAATAATAGGCATGACAAAATAACCGACCAGTATTCTTAATGTAAGTGTTTATAAATCAACAGTGGAACACAATGTCGACGGATGTCTCCAGAGAATTCCGAAAGTATTACAAGAACTGTCACAGCCTGAAAAAATTGTTGAGAGAAACACGATCAGCTCTGCAGGATATTGGCAACAACCTACAGCTAGGAAGTGAGTATTTTTACCTCTGTAATTTGTATTTTTCCTGAGCCTTGGTTTCACGATTCCACTTTTTTTCCAGGAGAAATAAAAAGTGATTTGTTGAATAAGGAAGTTGTTGACAACCTGCAGGCCAAGTTAGAAAGAACCCCAACACTGTTGATATTCGGACAGAACTGTCACTCAAAAGCTTTAGTCGTAAACAATCTATTGGATCAACTTATTTTACCACTGTACGGTTCAAAGTGGAGACACGTAAGTTTTCTCGTAGTAGACTATCGGCAAGCTATTTAACTTGTGCTACTTAGGTGGTGTTCAAGAATGGAGCTTCGAAACAGTACCATTCCACCTGGGACCATGAGTACGAATTTTTGGAGAAATTACGAGCCGACGACAAGCCTTGGACGACCGTACCCGAAGAAGATCTGCAGAGGCATGATGAGGAGTGCTCATCAGACATGCGGAGGTCTGTCGAAGTGGAACTGCCACATTTGTTCCTGAGCGAAAGCATTGAAATCATTGTGCCGCCCGACTGTCCTGAACTGGCCGTTCTTCCTGGAATTACGCCGGCATTTCTTGGTAAGGTCCTCCCAATCATCGTCTACGCCATATCGGATGAGGAACTCAGTGATTTTGTTAGTTGTGCATATTTTCATTTTGTTGCTTCCATTACTGATCGATTGCTTTTACAGAATATTGAACAGATCCGGAAATTGAAGAACATGTATGAACTGCCGTTTTTGTTTGTGAGCATGACAAACATTGAAACTGCCGCCAGTACTGAGTCCTTGACTGAATCTGAACAGCACTCATTGGAGTGTCGTAGTGAGGAGAAGACGTTGAAGTTGCAGAATTTACGTGATCAGTTAGTTAGATTAGGTAAGTTTTTGTTTGTAATTATTGCACTTGTGAAGATCTTGGGTTTGGCTTGCCAGCTTTTACCATTTTTTATTCAATGTTCACAAGCATTGATAGTCTCGGTCTTTGAAGAGCTCAGATTATTATTATTATTATTATTATTATTATTAATTGTAATACTGTGCAACAGACCTATAGGGTCCAGTTGTAGCAGGGCCACAAAACAGCCATAAACGCAACAAAAGAGTCAATACCAGATATATTGTGAAGATTTGCTGCATATCAGCCAGGGTACAGTTAAACAAGCGAATATGTCTCACGGGCGTGAGGCTCAGTAGCGCACTTCCTTTTTGAAGAATAGTGCGTTCTACTGACCCAACGGCGCAGATGCAACACGGACGCAACTGTCGCTATTTAGTGCCAAATTTGAAACATCCAGACATACAGGGTGATTCATCACCAAATAGACATAGCTTGAGGGTAGGTCCAGTTTCTCCAGGCGAACCAGGAAATTTCTATAAAGTTGTTCGTTTCAAAGCTCTATTGATAGCTGACACATCGCCCTATCAAACAGTTCAAAATTTCCAGGGCTGGCTTTGAAAAAAAACTTCAAAGCTTTTTTCAAAAAAAAGACATTCTGTATGCATATTTTTCAAAATTCATTTTCATATTCAGAAACCACATGAAACATGCTAATGATATCGCAAAAAAATTGCTTGGCACCATTGAGCTGTCAATAAAATTTTGATGATCCTGAAATGAAAATTTTTGAGGTCAGGATTTTTTTGTTAATTGACAATTCAAAATATTTGCAAATGATCTATTATGGCCTTGAATTTCAGCCGTTTCGTCAAAAAAATTGAAAAAAAATTTCACGTTTTTTCAGTAGCAAAAAAAAATTTCTTACGTCTCTCAACTTCACTTCTATCCCACATTGAGTTGAAATTGAGGGACGTGAAATAAATTTTTCGAAAATTTTGATGAAATTCATTCTTGCTCCTAGTTAGTTACTGGAAAACGTTAGAATTTTTTTTTTTTTTACAAAATGGCTAAAATTTAAGGCCATAATAGATCATCTGCAAATATTTCAAATTATCAATAGCACATTTCGTGGAACTTATGCGCAAGCGTGATATCGAACATAAGCGATAAGCGAGTCTGCCGTAAACTGTCAACTGTCGAATTTTGCGCGAGTTCCGTTCTCTCAGACACTCTCACCTGCTCTCTGTTTCGTGATGCGTGATGGCTTCATCCTCCAAGAAAGTGCGAATTCGCGCTGACTTGAAAAGGAATAAATCCGCAGCAGAACACAGCGTTACGGAGCTGAAAAGGTGGTTAGCATGTCGCAAACTTCCCACCACAGGGAAAAAAAGCACGTTGGAATTTCATGGTTTGTTGGTTATGTCGGTTTGTTATTGTTATTGACTCGCAGGACTGTCATTTTCTGCCAAAAATCTCGTGCATGCGCTCAGCTCCGTGCAAAAAGTGTGACCTTGAAAATTCCATGAAATGACCTATTCACAAAAAATCCTAACCTAAAAAATGTTCAGGATTATCAAAATTTTATTGACAGTTCAATGGTGTCAAGCAATTTTTTTTGCGATACTTATAGCATGTTTTATGTAGTTTCTGAATGTGAAAATAAAGGACCCCGCACGATTCTTATGGAAAATGGCTCCCGGTTAAATTCTCTGAATTTTTGATATGTTGTAGCTCATGAGATACTAATCAAATACCGTGAACCCCAAACTCAAATAATGAACAGTTTTTTACCCACAGGGGGTTGAAGTTGGAGGTTTTGACGGCTTAAAAATGATATTCTGGCGTAAATAAAAGCTTTCTATTTGGTTTCTCTTCAAATTGTGTTTCATGCTAAATGTTTTTATTTGACAGAAAAATATCAACCCCCTCCTCCACCCCCATCCCCTATCTATCATCACAAAATTCGAGATTACTCTCAAAAGCCATGCAGATGGCTTCTGTGATTTAAATTATGAATTTTGACATGAAAATTATTTTCCACCCCTAATGTTGGGGTGCCAATTTTCCAATTTTCCTCGGTTAATTTGGCTGAATTTTTGGTATTGTGTACTTCTAATTCTGCTGAGCAAAAAGTTCTCATGCCAAAACTTCATCCTATGGACAGTTTTTGTTCTACAGGGGACTGAAGTTGAAGATTTGAGAGCATAAATATTGAACTTCAGTTCCCTGCAGAACAAAAACTGTTCATAGAAATAAGTTTTGGTACTAGAACTTTTTGTTCAGCAAAATCAGAAGTACACAATACCAAAAATTCAGCCAAATTAACCGAGGCAAATTGGAAAATCGGCACCCCAACATTAGGGGTGGAAAATAATTTTTACGTCAAAACTCATAATTTAAATCACAGAAGCCATCCGCATGGCTTTTGGGAGTAATCTCGAATTTTATGATGGTAGATAGGGGTTGGGGGTGGAGGAGAGGGTTGATATTTTTTTGTCAAATAAATACATTTAGCATGAAACACGACTTGAAGAAAAACCAAATAAAAAGCTTTTATTAACGTCATAATATCATTTTGAAGCCCTCAAAACCTCCAACTTCAACCCCCTGTGGGTAAAAAACTGTCCATTATTTGAGTTTGGGGTTCACGGTATTTGATTAGTATCTCATGACCTACAACATATCAAAAATTCAGAGAATTTAACCGGGAGCCATTTTCCATAAGAATCGTGCGGGGTCCTTTGAAAAAATACATACAGAACGGTTTTTTTGAAAAAAACTTGAAAGTTTTTTTTATCAAGGCCGGCCCTGGAAATTTCGAACTGCTTGATTAGGCGATGTGTCAATTATCAATAGTAGAATTAACTCACAAAATTGCAATCGAATCCATTTGATCGTTCTAAAGATATGTCTTATTTAAAAAATCGACAAAATACATGTAACTTCAAAACGAACAGCGTTAGAAAATTTTCAAAGCCAGATCCTGGTTTGCCTAGAAAAACTGGACCTATCCTTAGGCTATGTCCATTTGGTGGTGAATCACCCTGTATATCGATTTTTCTATAGAATAGCAGGCTATTTCATGACTAAGTCTCCAGATAGATGCAAAAAAGTTACTAAAAATGTGAAGAAGAACCCTTCGCAAGCCAAATTTCTATGTTGTATGTATAGTTTTTTTTTTTTACAAAATAATGAAAATATTGGAAGTTCGTTGCTTACTTCGCAAATGATCCACAGTCTGTTAATCGCGATGTTGTCAGATTTGGCATGGCCACCGTTACCAGTAATAATTTATATTACAATCACTGTCACCTCAAACAGTCACTATAAAATCAATTCGCTTTGCAAGATGTTTCCTCACGCTTTTCTATACTGGTCACAATTTGAAGTGGGTCACCCAAAAAATTGCTCGGTTTTTAATCTCTGTCAATCACTTGAAAATCATCAGATTTTGAAATAACTTACACCAACTTCAAGATAAATCTTCCTACTTTCATCATCTGCAAATGCTTGTTAGCTTGTGACAGCGATGTGCTTAATACAGGGTGGTAAAGGATACCTTGCAATTGGGTACTTTTTTGAAATGGTGCAGGAACTCTTGTGGCACCCTATAATTTTGATATTTGCTGTATGCGGTAGTCAATAGTATGAGGAACTCATATTTTCTTAGTTTGATGCTCTACGTTGCTTAGTTACGAAAATATGTTTTTCCCCCCTTATTTAGTTACTTCATCACGTTAATTTATGAGAACTTTTTTTTATTATATTTAAATTATGAGCAATGAAAATAACCGGGCCAAAATATTTCAATAGAAAGTTGGACCTCGTCTGGACCGCACTACTTTTTGGTAGGATCTGAACATACCTTTGAACAGGTTATTGATAGTTGCCACAGGGATTTTTTCCCACTTCGCGGTTAGAGCATCCAATAAGTTCTTGCTTTGTGGTGAGTTGTACTGGTAGTGCTGACAGTCTTCTTCGGAGAGCATCTCATATGTGCTCAACTGGATTGATATCGGGCGAGAAGTTTAGCCATATCATTGAGTTGATTTGATTATTCACGAAAGATTCATTCCTAATATTGCCATGTTACATTTGTTATTATTGTTCGAATTTTCAGCGCGTCATTTCTGCTAAACTCAGAGAAAAACTGTTTATAACAACATTATTAACTGTCAAATTATTCGACTCAACTTGAATACCTACTTGATTAAATATTTGAAGTCACATGTAAAAATTAGAAGTAGTGCAGCTCGAAAAAGCACCTCATGAAAAAAAAAATCGTATTTCTGTAACTATGCAACCTGGAGCATCAAGCTGAGAAACAATGAGTTCTTCATACTATTGGTTACCAAATACGGCAAAATCCAAAATTACAGGGTAGCCACAAAAGTTCCTGTACCATTGCAAAAAAGTACAAATTTACAATGCATTCTTTATCACCCTGTATTAAACATATCGCTGTCACGAGCCAACAATCAAAAGTTCAAAATTTGGAAATCACTATATCAAAATGATTGAAATTTATATTTCTTGTTCACTTGGCAACCCCGAACAAGGCTTCTGCCGTTCTCCTGACTGGCTTCTGGGCCGGATAGTCTTATGCAATCCGTAGTACATTGATGTAGCAAGGATTGCCTAAAACGTACTGTGTGAGAGTGGCTCTCGCGGCTCCCCTACCTTTGGCCCCACAGGGTTTCAGTTAGAGGAGACTCGGAGAGGGCCCTGACCAAAATTTCCACGGCACGTTTTCGCGGAAACGGAATATAATTAAACCTTTTTCTTCATCGTATCGACTCTCGCTTCTACACTTGTCATGACGCCTGTCATGAGTGCCTTTCTTGCATTTTCTCACCAGAAGAGCGATGTCAGGACGAAAGGGCACTATTTTTGTATACTCTAGGATCTTACGCAGATAATTCCGGAAAAAGAAAACGGGCCGAAAGCATCCTTTTTACGTATTCCATTGAAAAAGACCACTGTGATGTCTACACTACACTAGCAGTCATATCTCTCACACTTGATAGTTCTATTCAGTGGCGGACTAAGGGAATTGGGGGCCCGGGGCGGAATTGTGAGATGGGGGCCCCTAAGGAGTGAAAGTTGAGAATATGAAGGGGGGCCGGCAGACTTTTTGGCCCGCCCTGCCCTGCCGTAATTGAGCAAAAGCCTAAGAAACAAAAAATGTGTTGTTATCTTGACTATAAAACACACAGTAGCGCAGTCAGAAGTTGAGGGCGGAGAGGGCAAAAGCAACGGTGAGGGTGCAAGTCAGGGAAAAGAAGCGCCGCAGGCGAAATTTTTTAGGCATAATAATAATAATGATGCTGATGATGATGATCGGTATATTTCGTGCGTTTTGCGTTGTCGGTTTTCGACGTTTTCACCAAAATTACTCAATAATCAAACTTCTTTTCAGAAAATGTTTGCGTTTCTTGAAAATTTTCGCCAGAATTTTTTTCTGTATCGGTTTAGTGTGAAGTGCCATGGGCGCTTGGGAGGTAGAGGGGTGGTCTCATTTGCCCACTTTCGCCCCCCTTGGCTATGCCACTGACCACCAGTACCTACAAGAAGTTTTCGGTTCCAGCTTTGGATGTTGAATTGGATTTGGACTGTTGACTCAAAGCTAAAACCTACTCGTATATACAAAATTAGAAATAATATTAATTTCTACTACCTGCAGCGCGCAGATAAGATAATTTTGTTGTTTTGTCTTTCCCCTCTTTTGAAAAGAAATAATGAAATACAAAACTCGAGGGGTCGACCACGACCAAAAATCTGGTACAAAAAACCTCCAAATAGAATGAAACCTCCAATATCTCCACCATACCTCCACATATCTCCACGGATCCCCACGGATCCCCACGGATCCCCACGGATCTCCACGGATCCCCACAGATCTCCACGGATCCCCACGGATCCCCACGGATCTCCACAAGACCTCCACGGATCTCCACAAAACCTCCATGGATCTCCACAGTCTAGCGCATGCGCAGTGTTCACGTACATACGTACACACATACTGCATAGGGTTATCTCAAGTGGGGATCAAAATCAATTATTGTCTTCTGATGAAGTGACCAATTGTCTTGTGACCGTGTCATAAAGGGGATCCCGATCCCGATTTCGATCTGCCAAAAGTAGGAATAGACTACAAACGGTGACCCAGAAGGTTTTTAAAAGAAATTTTGCGGAAAAAACACAGATTTTCGAGAAAAAAAATGAAAGGACGGAAACTACGCAGTGTATTTTTGCGCCGGGCGGAATAACGCGTCGTAAAACGAAAGAGGGCAGAAAATAACAAGAAATCGGGAGAAAACCAGGAAGACATTGTTTTTGTGACAATATGCTACCAAAAGACACGAACGGGACCATGGAGCAAAATAGGAGTGTTGGGCGAGGAGAAGCTGGGAAGAAGGTATCATAAAACTATAAGAACGGGGTGAAAAATCGCAAGTAATTGTAAGAAAATCAGTGAAAGACATTGGTTTTGTGGCAATACGCTACCAAAAGACACCAACGGGACCAAGGGGTGAAACTGGACTGTTGGGCGGGAAGAGACTAAAAAGAACGCGTCATAAAACAAGAAACAGGGCTAAAAATCGCTAACAATCGTAAAAGAAAACATTGACAAGTAAGAATAAATCACACGAAACGGGAAGAAAGTCGCAAGATAAGGCAGTCGATGCGTGTAAGGAAGGAATGGAGTGCAAGGAAAAAACGGAAGAGCCCAAAAAAGGATAACAACGCATGGAAAGTATATCCCGCAAAAGCATAAAAAGGAGGTATAGTACGTTTAAAAAGAAGGAATAAAACACGAAAAACGGGAAAAAAAGTCGCGAAAAATAGGTACCCACTCAGCAAGAAAACATCCTAATTTTTCACCACTTTTCAACATAGTTTTATGTCACAGGAGGTTCCGCACCTATTTTTACTAATTTTCACAATCTATACAGCACGTTTTTTCCCTAAGAAAAGTTCTTCTTCTATGGCGTCCTCCGCAGAATTCGAACCTGGATCCCCACAGGTGATGGTTAGAGGCACTGCTGCCGAATCGTCTAAGCTACCAACTTGTCTACTACAGTATATTTAAACAGCGCACTTGATGTTCAGGGAGGTTTCTCGGAATATTTCATTAGGACTCCAAACGATACACCGAGCCCAAAAAGCCTCGCTGGGGCTCGAAACGTTACAACAAGGCACAAGGGACTCCGTCGGGGCCCCGGACATTACAATAAGACATGAACGGGAGTCATCAAAGTATTCGAAAGCACAATAAAACAAAAAGGGGCCCATTTTGGGGTTCCGAATAACGCAAAAGCAGACACAAGGGTTCACTAAAGGTGCGAAAGTCACGACAAAATGCAAGAAAGCCCAGTAGGCTTTCGAAGAACACAAGGAGACACAAATGGGGCACACTAGTTCCGAAAGTCACAAGCACAAGAAGACACAAAAGTTGTTCCAAACGACACTTGAAGACATAAGAGGGCCCGCAGGGCCTCACACTAAACATGAAGACATAAGGCTGTTCTGGCATCACACACATGGAATAGAGGACAAAACTATTTATAAAATATTTTTCGACACACAGAGCTTAACGATGACAGCCCGCGAAATTTGAAAAATCTCTCAGTGACTACATCTCATTGACGTCAGTGAGATGTTACACTTCGGCAAGTTGAAAGCAGTAACAACGTGATGTCCGGTAGATGTCTCATGTGTGATGTTCAATTTAAGTTTATTTCGAAACATCTCTCAGACATAACATCGTATAACATCGCGGATGAACATCACAGAGATGTGGAAGTAACGTTCAGTGTGATGTTATTTTGTGACATGATTGAGATCATCTCATTTATGAAACATGACATGCTATGCTGAGTGGGTAGTTGACGCGTGTAATTTCTCTATTTGCCTTTCAAATCATATTGCTGTTTTTATTAATGCCAATAACGTACTGCGCTATGTGAAGCACATGCATCTTCACATTTTTCGCATAGCTCCTTGAAACGTCAATTGTCAGAAAAGAACAGCGGGAAGAGAGTGTGGTTACCATGGCAACCAGCAAGGAAAGTGGACATTGTTCAAGTGCGAAAATTGAATAGTTCACGTTAGTAAATCGCATTCTCCCGTACCTAGATCGACTCAAAATTATGGCATGAGGAAGGGAATAATGGTAAAATTGTTACTGTGAAATGTATGGCTTCGGGTCCCCTTTATGACACGGTCACCTACTTTTTACTTGGTATAACCTCCTGGGTTAAACTTTCGCCGGCGTGCAGTTTACTCCAGGATCTATTCCCGAAAAGTGCTATTTCGCTTTCGTCAAACTGGCCTTCACTCGAGCACTCACCCTGATTTTCTCATTCGCAACGATTCGCAAAACAAGAAAGGGAAACAGGGGTGACATCCATTACAGGTCGCCTTGAATGGGATAATACAGAATAGAGTATTATACTTTTGAAAAAAAATATTTTTTTCGATTGAATCAGAAACTATATTGAAAAATAACTGACCCGTATTTTTTTATTCAGCCAAAAATCGTATCGTTTGGCCGCAATAAATAAACGAAATTCCCATATTCTGCCTATTTCTGACGTCATTTACACAGGCAGTATAGGCGGTGACTCGCTGTGACGTCAGAACTAGTTGATGTTATTTATTTATTGCGCCCAAACGGTACGATTTTTGACTGAATAAAAAAACACGGGTCAATTATTTTTCAATGTAGTTTGCATTTCAATAAGAAAAATTTTTCAGTATAATACTCCATTCTGCTTTAACGATATCAAAAATTTGCCGATCTATCAATACGAAGTATTTCCTTACTATTTTCAACTAGAGCTGGCCAACAAATCAAGCTTAGATATTAAAACATTGATCCAAAGACATCATATGACTTCAAATATCAGAAAAGTGTCCAAATTGAGAAGAAATTTCCACGAAATCTCCACGGATCTCCATAAAACCTCCACGGATCTCCACGGATCCCCACGGATCTCCACCAAACCTCCACGGATCTCCACGGATCCCCACGGATCCCCACGGATCTCCACCAAACCTCCACGGATCTCCACGGATCCCCACGGATCTCCACCAAACCTCCACGGATCTCCAAGGCAAGGGACAGAAAACCTCCACAGTGGTTAACCCCTCGACAAAACTTCAAAAGGCTTGAGGCCTTTGGCACTGTGATATTCAGGGCCGGGGCCCCTAAAACCCAAAGTGAAAATAATTCGCAGAGACTGCGTGATACAGACACACCCTCGAACACACCTCTATTGCTTGTGTGTAGGCCCCCAAACCTGTTGTCATGAGGCCTGCTAAGGTAACTTTAAAATGGAAAAAATAGGAAAACAATGTTTCTCATCTAAGTAATATGCGGAAAAAAATGAGAAATCGAGAGAAAAAATTAAAAATTTGGGATTTTATCCCAATTTTGTGCAGTATTTTTCACAAACAAGAGGAATTGGGGGCCCCATCAGATGATTGGGGCCCCGAGGCCCGGGGCGGACCGCCCCCGCCCCCCCCCCCCTTAGTCCGCCACTGGTTCTATTTATCTATTTCCACCCACTTTATGTTAAACTCCAAGAGAAGAGCTAACTTGAGCTGCAGTGGGGCGGTGTTAGGATGAAATAGCACAATTGTGGTTTAGAGATTTTATAGTAAGGAGTCCGACTCGGAGTCCGAAGTGAGTCTGTAAAGTTGGGTGTCTATACAGGCGTTCGATCCTTTGAAAACTGTATGGTACTCAAGCCCACAACTTCCAAGTTGGCTTGACTTGCCTGAAAAAAACAATAGCTTGAGATAGTTTCACAAAATAAACTCGATAGATGATGAACCGAGCATTATGTCATTGATGTTTGATGCCACTCATAGCTCCCACATAAAATTTTTTTAAAATTTTCACCTACCTCGTGTGAAACTCCAAGGAAAGAGCTAACGTTGTTTACATTTCAACACTCGGGTCCTTCTTGGGTTTTGCAAAAATCATGGGTAACATTTAGAGGTAGTGTAGACATCACAGTGGTCTTTTTCAATGGAATACGTAAAAAAGATGCTTTCGGCCCGTTTTCTTTTTTCGGAATTATCTGCGTAAGATCCTAGAGTATACAAAAATAGTGCCCTTTCGTCCTGACATCGCTCTTCTGGTGAGAAAACGCAAGAAAGGCACTCGCTTGCTATGCTGCACAATGCTAAATTTCATTTGTTGGTCCACCAAACCATTGGTTGCCTATCTTTGACAGTTAGCTGCCCGCGTCTAATACAGAGGAGTGCATAAAAAAACGGCCACCGCTGTAGCATCGTTATTCCTCATCCGATCTCCAAAATTAAAAAAACAGTTCAAATGGTATGATGTCTTCTATGACTCGACAGTAAACAATTTTTTTTATTATGATGCTTCTGAGCACTGACAGTCAGTTTTTGTTTTTCAAATGGCAACTATATTTTTTTAATTTATTTTTGGATTCCTTACGCTTATCTGAATATAATGATGCATCAATATCACCCTTTTTGTTATCCAACACGATGAAAAAAAATTAAACTGCGAAATTTTTACACATCACAGTAACATCAGAACACCCACGATATGCACGCGATCCGGCAGGCTGGGTGCAAAATTATGTTCAAAAGCACAGAGTAGGTCAGGCGTTTGGCTTTTCAAAATGTAAATGTCAAAATGTTTTCAAAGTTCGAAAGAAGCTGTCCCGTCACTAAGACTTGTTTATTTTATATTTCTAGTTTACTATTTTATATCTTTTTAGGTATGTGCTGTGAAAATAAAAAATCAATAAGACATTTTTTCCTGACGGGTCACAATACATACTTAGGAAGATATAAAACAGTAACCTGAAAAAGAGTATAAAGACGTCTTAGACACGGGCAGCTTTTCTTGAACTTAAAAAACATTTTGACATTCAAGTTTTGAAATACCAAACGCCTGACCTACTCTATGCTTTTGAACATCATTTTGCACCCAGCCTACCGGATTGCGTGCGTATCGTGGTATTCCGATGCTACTGTGATGTGCAAAAATTTCGCAGTTTAATTTTTTTTCTTCGTGTTTGATAACAAAAAGTGTGATATTGACGCATCATTATATTCAGATGAGCATAGGAATCCAAAAAGAAATTAAAAAAATATAGTTGCCATTTGAAAAACAAAAGTTGACCACCAGTGCTCAGGAGCATCATAATAAAAAAAAATATTTTTTACTAGCGAATCATAGAAGACATTATGCCATTTTAACTGGTTTTTGAGTTTTGAAGATCCGATAAGGAATAACGATGCTACAGCGGTGGCTGTTTTTCATGCACTCCTCTGTATATTGTCGTAATTGATTATACAGGGTGTTTCATTTTTAAATGTCGTCCTTTCAGTAAGTGGCTTTCTCTAAAAAATTAATGTCGGAAAGCATTCATTAAAACGGAGATAGAGGCTTCCAAAGTTGAGTTTTGAAAACGGTTTTTTTGTTTCAACTCCAGATTTAATCACTAGATTTTGACCAAATTTGGTACACAAAGTAAATTGATGCATACCTACAAGCTGGTCATATGGACTTCTATCACATTCGTAAAATTTGTATTTTCTTTTATTTTTATTATAATTTTTTAAATTTAATATTTTGGTTTTTTTTGGCGAAAGTACTTGTTTTTTGATTTTCTGCCTCCTGAAATATTGACAAAAAAGTGAAACACCCTATACCCTCCATTCTTTCTTGACTTTGGGCACAGACGAGCCTTTGGGAAACAACCATGAAATGAACGCAAACGGGCAAAGCAAACGCACGTGTGAACGAATGAACATCAATGAAAAAGTAAAGTATGTGGAATGAACAAGAATGAAACAACTTTTTAGCTGGATATCTGACAGCAACTCCAAGTGCCCAATAAGACGAGTGTATTTTAGCCCCACCTGAACTGAGCCAGACTTTTCTGTTTATCGGCCGGTCTAGAGGTAGTGCTCGAAGAGTGAGGGGGTAAGTAAAATTCTCACTTCATACTCAGTTGCTGGTTGGCAAATGGAACGCGGTTTTAAGTAAGCAAAACTGAGGTGAGGTAAGAATATCTGAGTTTGATGACAAATGGAACGTTACTATTGTCACAGCCATGTACTTTGCCACGTTCAAGCCCAAACCGTTTCACAGGCACCAACAGTTTACCTTGTCGGTGTCTTTCTGAAGAACGAGGTAGTCGTCAAACGGCTGAACAGATGTGAATATTTTCAAGTCATCCGCATAGATTAGAAATGAGTTCAAGACTCAGACCGAGGTCATTTTATAGATGTTGAAAAGCCGAGGACCCGGAACAGGTTCCTGCGGAACTCCAAACAGGATCACAGAACTCACCGAGTCGTGACCGGACACTTTCGACAATAGGTTTGTTCCATCAGAAATCGCAAACTAGTCAGAGCCAATGAAAAGCGCCAAAATCAGTTTGCAAACTGATTTTCTCGATTCCCATTGGCTTTGACTAGTTTGAAACCTCTTGATGGAACCAACCTAATAATGATTGTTTTTGACCCACCAAGTACAATCTCTAAGCAGTTCAACCAATGCAGGAGGGAAACCCAAACATTCCATTTTCGCAAAAGATATTATTATTGTTTATTTTATTATTATCAATTCATTGTCCAACAGGTCCTGTGATAAGTAAAAGCCGAACCACGCGTTTACAGAAAAAACAACCCTTATCTGGAGATTTCATCTTGAAATATGTCGAAGCCAATCTGAACCTTCTTTGTAGCTGAGGCAAGCCCGGTTGAGAGGAGAGTTATGATTAAAAGATGTTCGGGATGTGTGAATATAAAGAGTCTCAGAATTTCTCAGCCCTGGTATAGGAACATTTAGGGGTATCTTGACTAGAAAGTTTGACAGATAGTTCGGAAGATCCAAAAATAGCCTCCACTACTCCGTATGACGAGGCTTAAAAAACGGACAAGAAACTGCCTGATCTCGAAAAATTGGGGTGGTGCTATAGTTATGAATCATGATCTGCAGTGTTGCAGTATATGTATTTTGTGGTCCCTTTCAACTAGCGTTTTTGAGGAATAATTGCAAGGTTTTTTTTGTTGCGGCGTCGTTAATGCATCAAATGGCTTGCCATACCTAATGTTTCCAAGGTATCAGCGTTTTGTGACCCACTTGAACAAGAAACCGCACTTGCCTTGTCGCCTGTCGTGATTCAAATAGCGCGTTTTATTCTGATGTGTAACTTCTCACCTGTGACATTTCAGGTTATTTAAACGACTCCAAAGACACGAGCATCGAGGACGAGCTCGCGGAGAGGAAATCGTATTCCCATGATTATTTTTTATGTGGCAATGCATGTGATATTAAGACCAACGAGAAATTCATTATGTTCATCCAGAACATCCTAAAAACAACCCTATTGAGACTGGCAAATTCACTGAGCGAATTGCACAACAGCTGCCTGAGAAAGTTCATTTTGTCCGCTTTCGACATGGCTCGCGAAATCCAAATAACTCCCAAGCGCATTTTGTATGCGCAAAATATCGAAATGAAACTGTACAAGACGCTGATGAACATCGCCGCCGAGCAGCAAGAGGAGATCACGGCGATCATCCAAAGGACGCTGCAAGAAATGAAATCGAATGTCCGACTAGTTTTTCAAGGTACGAAACGAGGCGTTTTTCGTTCTCAAATCGAGTAAAAATTGTTCTCTTTTTCAGACGAAGACTACCAAAATACGAACAGGGCGACGTTGAAGATCCAGCAGCTGGTTTTGAGACGGCTCAGTATTTCTGTCGCGACTCAGATCGTCCAGTCGGTGGATTGCTTACAGGAGAACTTCACGGGAACGCTGCAGAGGTGTTTGGAGAGTCTCGAAAAGAAGTGCCACGATTTGGAGGGTAATTTATCGGCTTCCGACGCAGTCAAACAGATACTGAGCGCCGCCTACAATATCGATTTGAAATCTTCAACGTCGTTTTCGGTCGTTCACACGTTCATGGATCGCTTGCGGACGCTGCTGTTGAACTTCGTGTCGCCTTGGTCGTCGTCGTCCAACGTCCAGTGCGACATGCAATGGCAACTGCAGGTCGTGACGAACATAATCGATTCGTTGAGCGCGTCCAGGTTGGCCAAGACCATTTCGACTCAGTTCCAGGAGCACGTCAAGTCGTCGCACGAAGCGTTCCAGTCGGCGATCCGTTCACTTGAGAATCAGCTGTCCGGTCAGCTTGAGCAGACCGAGGAACAGAGGATTTTGATCCGTAAACGGCACGCACCACGACTGGCGAGGTTGGCTCTGGAGAGCACGTCCCTGTGTGACAAAGTGCTGTGGGGCATGCCGAAACAGATACGGGAGATCGGCAGGGGCCAGTACGGGGTGGTTTTTTCTTGCGAACCCTGGAGCGGGGTCAACCCTTGCGCGTTCAAGTCAATAGTGCCGCCAGACGACAGGCATTGGAACGACTTGGCAATGGAGTTTTACTATACGAGAACCATACCGGAACATCCAAGGATCGTCAAGTTGCGTGGTTCCGTCATAGACTACACCTACGGCGGTGGTAGTTCCGCTTCGGTCCTCCTAATAATGGAGAGGATGACGCGCGATCTGCACTGCGGTCTTCGCAATGGACTATCGTGGGTGGCACGGCTGCAGATCGCCATCGATGTTGTCGAGGGCATCCGCTACTTACATTCGCAAGGGTTGGTCCATCGCGATATTAAGTTGAAAAACGTCTTGGTGAGTTTTGATTTTTGTTTCATCAACCTCCCTTCACAAATCCAGATCAAAAAAAATTACATGACATTCTTGCAGCTCGACAACAAGGACCGCGCCAAACTGACTGACTTTGGTTTCTGCATACCCGAAGCGATGATGTCTGGCAGTGTTGTCGGCACTCCTGTGCACATGGCCCCCGAGCTCCTTTCCGGTCGGTACGACTCCAGCGTGGACGTCTACGCATTTGGGATACTGTTCTGGTATATCTGTGCCGGACAAGTCAAGTTGCCTAACCATTTTGACCATTTCCAAAACAAAGAGCAACTCTGGAACAGCGTTCGGAAAGGTTTGCATCGCATTTTTCCAGTAATAAGTCGTTAAAGGTCTGCCTTGGTAATGTTTCGTCGTTATTAAGACTCATCGTGCATTATCTCTTGGTTCATGGCGCTTCAATTTAGAGACTATCAGGATGGACTCAGTAGAAAACACCTTATGAACCAAATCACTTTGATGATCCGAATTACTCGCTATAAACACTCGCCTAGCCAACACGTGTCTGTGGAGTTTCGAGTCTGGTTGCCTGAATTACAGAGTTTGGAATTGTAATTTTTTGCGCAGTATAAGTGAGAGCGTCTAGTATACAGGGTGTTCCCGGTTTAATCTGTCAAACTTCAGGTGATGATAGAGAATTAAAAAAAACAATTCAAAGCTTTCAAAAATCAACTTTGAAAATCGTGACGGCCTCGTGGCGCAGGTGGTTGTGTGGCTGCCTGCGGCCGCGGGAGCCCCGAGTTCGATTCCTGGACAAAGTCTGGCTATTTGTATTGTCCATTTTGCAATTTATTCTGTAATCAGTAAATGAAGGCAATCAACTCGCTATAGTCGAATGTGAGTCGATAAGGAGAAAAACATAAAAAAAACTTTGAAAATCGATTTTTCATCATATTTCTGGAACTTCTTGACCGATTCTAGTTGAATTTGGCACATGCGCTATCTGGATACATACTGGTTGCAGGGTGTTGAACTGTTTAAGTTATGTTATGAATCGATTTTCTGGCGTAATTCTCAACAGTTCACTGATTTTACAGTTAATCGACTTTTGAAAGGGAATTTCCACACCGTCGGGAAAAGCAGCTCTTATGAGTCTTGTCTGAAAGACTGTTTCGAGCTTCGACTGTTTCGAGTCTGAAAATTTATGAAATAGCCAAATTCCCAGGTCAAATCTAATTTTGATTAGTCACATGAGAAAACGGTATGGGTCGTGTGCGCGTTGGATAGGGGAAAGGGTATTTATTTCACGTTCAAACGTCGTCGAAAAGAGCCAAATCGATAGCCTGTTATACCCTTGACAGACTGGAAAACTTAATGGTCATTAAGCGTAAATTACGATATAAATCACCAGTGTGTCACGTCGTCATTTACTTAATGATCATTTAGAACGTCATTTAGGACCTCGATGGTCATTAACTAGGAGTAACCATAATCGCCGGTGGTCGTGCATCATCGCCGTGATGTTTGAATACCATTGGTCAGCTTTTCTGCAATGAATCGCGATATCTGTCATTTGTCATCAAGTCCATCATTTTAGTACGCTAAGTATCCGTGAGACAGGTAGGTATGTAATTCCCGTAGCGTGCACAAATAAGCACGTACGAAAATTGAAAAATCTCCTCGCTTTACATAAGAAATGACCGCCTGCACCTGTTCGCGAAAGTTGGATGATACGAACATTGCGAACTTGTAGCACAGTATCGGTTGGTGGTACTCTATCTTTGGAAAAGTCAAATTTATTGATGAGGGAATAGAGGTTTCCAGAACGTCCGTCGTGAAAAATGTGATATTTTGTGAAAGCAAGCGAAATGGAAGGTACTTATCGCCACTTGCCAACCGCGCACATGAATCAGGGCCACGCTTAAAAGTTAGTTAGACTTTGGGGCTATGCGATTTTGATCAGGTTATTGACTGAATCATCAGTCTCTTATTCTTCTTTTCCTCTATTCCTTTCGACTCAATACAAATTCAACATATATTTTGTCAACAAATAAAGATAGTATGATGTGGTGTGAACATTGCAAGCAATAATTACTTTGTTATTGCTTGCAATGTTCACACCACGCTTTCTTGATTGAATGAAATCTAAGCTAAATACCACCTCACACCTCACCGAAAATATGAAATTAATATTATAATTATAGATAATAAGGGCAATAATAACCCAGTACTCCGGACCATTCGACATTGACATTTTGGTGGAAAATTGATCGCCACGTTCATTCATGCGCTACGGCGCAAGCTCATAGGCTTATTACGATTTGCAGTGTGTCACCCCTCAAATTCGCAATCGTCATTTAACGTTAATGATCATTACACTTGATCATCATCAGGGTGCAGTCTGTCAAGGGTATAAGACCACAGTGCGGCGGTGATCCAAAACGTACAAAGTCAAAATGTCTAAGGCCATGGTATGGTCTTGTAATGACGCCGCGTGCATACGACCACGACCCATTTAATCTAATAACAACTAGGATTGTTCTTAGATGTGAAAAATAAATTGTTGATTTTATAGGAATACGGCCTGAGTGCTTACCGCATTTTGACCGCGCTTGCTGGAATCTCATGGAACACTGTTGGGCCGCCGAACCGTCGGAGCGTCCGCTGTTGGGCTATGTTCAGCCTCAGCTGGAGGAGATCTACCAAAACGCCTTGCTATCAGATTCAACAGGCAAGTTATCTACAAGTTATAGCTATACCCCACCAAGTCCAGATACCTTAACTACTAACATTTACGGAGAGGACGCTAGTAGCCGTAATTATAACTGTCTTACTTTCTGTGAATACTGAATATTATAGTGTAAATTGTGTACTTTTGAACATATACCTATGTGGCTTTCTTGTTGTTGTTAGTTGTTGATTAGTTTTGTTCTCATTATTTCAGATTCCGAAATGATGGAGAGGATTTTAAACGTGAACTAGATTTTTATACAACTGTGTGCGTATGTGTGATGACCCTTGTGATTTCTAAATTAAGTCAAACTCTGAACAGTTCAAAGCCAAATTTTTACAAACTGAACACACATGCTCACACAAACTCTTACTATTTTCATAATATATTTGTACTCAGTGTTGTTCTTTTTTACATCTTATATTATTAATAAAAAATATATTTGTTTATGAAACTAGTGTTTTTGATTGTGAATGAACAATGAAACAATTATTTTTTAATAAGAATGAATATATTTTGACTATTCAAATATTTAAACAATTGCTTATATACAAACCCTAAATAATCAGTCTACCATTGGGAGCTGGTTGAAATTTAGTGATTAGTATTGGAAAGACCACGATATAAAATTTCTATTAAAATAACCGAGTTACTTATGGAGGGCAAGTTATATCTTCATCTCATAAAGCACAATATGTAAAATTTTGTTATTGTTATGTATATAACAATTTGATTTCATGTCAAATTGTATGAGCACAATTTTACATATTGCGTATCACATGTTACACATTAGGACAATGGTGTAATATTGCATATATGATAACATTTAACTTGAAACATTATTAATAATTAATAATAATAATAGTATAAAATCATTAAAAACATACAAGGGTAACAGCGTAAAATTAATGTAATAAACACAGGTTACATTTTTTGATAAAATAAATAAAATAGCACTGGATGAGATTAAAAGGTAACAAGTATAGATCCAAGCCATCAATTTCCCATTAAAAAAATACTACATTGAGATTCATGTTAGGTTCAGTCGCGAATTTTTGAGAATACTCAGTCAAACTTGAGACAATATAATGATATAAATTTAAATACTATTAAAAAAACATAATAGATAAAAAAAAACCATCACTACAACAAGTTGTCAAGGCAGTGAAACATGAACTATCACTATCACAAGTGTTTTTTTCTTAAATACAATTTGGTATTAACTAAGCAACTTTTTTTTCATTTTCCAACAACAATAACAATTTACTGCTTGAGTGTGTTGTACCTAACAAATGTTCAGTGTTACAATAATTCTATTAAATATCAAAATTTGGTGCAATTGTTAATGTTACCGATAATCCGGATTCTTTGATCAAATTTACTATGTCGCCATGGCTCAGGTGCATGATAGCAATGTGATTTACCGCCACGATGTAGTCGCCCACTCTGAGCCTGCCACACCTTTCTGCAGGACTGTCTTCGATTAGCCGACCTGTAACACAGGATTGCCTTTACTCCACATTTTCCACATGCAAGCATGTACACTGTACAGTCCGATTTCTACCTCATAACTTTTACATTAACAAGGTGTAATGTCAAATAGTCAATTTGAGACTTATTTTGCAAAGCATTGCTAAACTCTTTTTTTGTCAAACCCACACATTACTGGGCAAAAAATAGGAAACCTCAATTATTAATTCAATTAAACTGCTCAACAATTGAAGTGGTCCACTCGAAAATTTCGCCCGATTTCAAATACAAATATGTTGGAAAAAAATCGACCGATTCTCAAAAGTGCAGTGTTTTTCGATAGCTTATTCTTTTCACTATAAGGTGCCCCAATAGACCAAACAATTAATTTCATGATGCATAATATACAGGGCAACAACGAAAAGAGTGTTGAAATGTTTCATTTCAAAGCACGTCCCACTTTTGCGAGAAAATTCGCTGAGTCTTTCCGAGTACATTTTTTAGAAGTGCACATCCATGGCTCGAAACGGTTTTTGAAATTCCCCCCTATTTTCTTTGGTTACAGGGTGATGTGAAAGAAACAACTTTTTGTTTTTGAAGTGGTAACTTTTTCATTTGTTGACCGATTTCCAAAATTTGGAGCTTATGTTGAAGCGAAGACCTCAGGTAAGAGGAATCGATTAACATAATTGAATTAACACATCATTTCAAAAAGGGGGGTTGCATCAAATGTGACCTAAGCATGAAATAAGGCCGAAATCCGATTTGGGGGAATTTTTCAAGCAGAATCAACTTGTCGTTAAAGAAATCACTCATTACGAACATTTTGAGATCAGTCTCGCTTATTTGGGGCAACAATTAACGACAGAAAACCCAAATTAAGACTGCATGTTTTCACAGAAGAACCGATGCTCTTGCTCACCTGAAAATACACGTAACCTATGTTACGAGAATCACTGATCGAGTTTCCTTCGCGATTTGGACATTCAACAGAGGGCCGACAGAAACAGTCAAAAGTAACAATAAGTACGTGTGTTTTCAGGTGAGCAAAGGCATCAGTTATCCTGTGAAAACATGCGGTCCCAATTTGGGTTTTCCGTCGTTAATTTTTGCCTCGTAACAGCGAAACTGATCTTAAAATGCTCATAATGAGTGGTTCCTTCAATGAGAAGTTGATTCTTGATAAAAAATCCCCCCAAATCGGATCTTGGCCTCATTTCATGCTTAGGTCACATTTGATCCAACCCTTCTTTTTGAAATTATGTGTTAATTCAATTCTGTTAATTGATTCCTCTTAACTGAGGTCTTCGCTTCAACATAAGCTCCAAATTGTGAAAATCGGTCAACAAACAAAAAAGTTACCACTGTAAAAACAAAAAGTTGTTTCATTTTACCTCACCCTGTAACCAAAGAAGATAAGAGGTAATTTCAAAAACCGTTCCGAGCCATGGATGTGCATTACTTAAAAATGTAATCAGAAAGACTTGGCGAATTTTTTGGAAAAACTGGGACGTGCTTTAAAATGAAACATTTTAACACTTCTTTCGTTGTCACCCTGTATATCATGCATTATGTATTCAATTGTTTGGCCTATTATTGCACCTTATAGTGAAAAGAATAAGCTATCCAGAAACACTGCACTTTTTAAAATCGGTCAATTTTTTTCTGAGATATTTGTATTTGAAATCGGGCGAAATTTTCGAGTGGACCACTTCAATTGTTGAGCAGTTTAGAATAATCGTTCAAGGCATGTTAATTTTTGGTTGATAAGACAGTGAATGAATCGAAAGTGACGTTCTACAAACGCGGTTATTATGGAAAGACCTGATTGGGCAGACAGTGTATAAAGACCTGCTCAGAAGTGGTCCAATGCGCCTCTGTAGTCAACCTGCCTGCCCCCTTTCCTTTTCTTGTTCTATGTAAGTTTAGGCTAAATCGTTCCTTAGATATGAAAATCAGACTAGAATCTCTGGGGTGTCTTACCTATAGTAGAGCCTTGTTTGTTGGCCGAAGAAATGATGACAAATCCGAAACCTTCGTTTTCGTTCCTTTGTACTACGACATCGTAGTTTGAGTCGGAATGGATCGATGGCGCTTGTGCCAGATGCGTAGCTGGAGACAATTCCGGCCAGTTCATGCTGATGGGATAGGGCGCTGCCATTTGCGGAGGATAAATGCGTCGTCTGAGAACTAAACTGACCTGACCGCGAGTGGCAGCGGAATTCATCAGCTTGACCACCTGGCGATGGGACGCTTTTAATACGGAAAATCCGTCGACGCTTACGATTTCGTCGCCTGAATGTATCCTGCCATCCACGTCTGCCGCCCCACCAGCTACGATGTGGCCAACAGCTACCTACAATGTTAACCGTTTAGGACCCCTTTTCTTTTCAAAAATTCTTCATTCAATACGATCACAGACGCAGCTCCTGCCCTATTCTGTGTTCAAATGAATTAAAATTTAAGCAAGCTGTGAAGATTTTGTTTGACTCACTCAGATGGACGTTTTATACGTCACAGCCTGCCTGAATTCCAAATTACTTTGATTACAAGACTATCTGCCATATTCCACAAAAACATTCAGCACGACGCTAAGCTAACACGTGGTTAAATGGATTTTGTTTAGTCAATTATAACAGAACTAAGGTATGGAAATTTATGTTGTACAAAAAATTACGAAGAAATGATTGGCTATCTAAAGATTCTATAGATTTGCCGTTGTCAAATCACTACCATTAACAAGAAAAAATCCACTTAACCATGTGTTAGCTCAACATCGTGTTGCATGTTTTTGTGGAACTTGCAGTGAATGAATGGTATGACAGTACCTATAATAATGATAGTGTGGCTCTACATCCCATTTAGGGACTTGGCCTACAAAGCGGAAGGTTAGAGCTTCCGTTCTTGAACAGTACCTACCTGTGATTTATCTTCGATTCCGCCAACGATTCGGAACCCGAAACCAGTTTCTTGTCGTTGCAACACGACCGTGGTGGTGACGTACTCGGGGTTCCTGGGGAGGTACTGCCAGTAGTCAGCTGGAGGTTTCTTTTCGCAACTGTCGACAGGGCGAGGGTTGGCGCAGCTGTAGCAAGAGCAATCGTACTGGTGCAGCATGGGCATGCTCCAGGTGTTGTACTTCGATTCGACCACGGGCTGGGGGAACTCGTACGGCTGCTTGTTTTGCGGAGCGTTCTCCGCGATGTCGATGTCGTCTTCATCTTCGGGATTGTCTATTAAAGACAATCGCAACCTCGAATGGTCGCTCGAATCAAAATTGGCGTTGGTCATGTACAACTCGTTCGAGTTGGAGTTCAGATCTTTAACGGGCGTTTTGGTGATCAAACTCCTCGTGTCTACCAACGGCGTTTTGGGCCGACTTGGCAGGATTTCGCGCGGTTGAGTGCTGTAAATCTCCGCCGTCGGCGTTTTACTTCTATACGAGTTATTGATGTCCTTGCCGCCGAACCTGTTATTATTATCTAATTTTCGTAACTTATTTCTAATATTTGGTGTTTTATTAGTGCAGCCCCTCTGAACGCAGATCGTGGCTTCGCTGTTGTACGGGCAGTTCTTGAGCACTTGTACTACTTCGTCATGCGACATGTTTTGCAATGCGGTGTCGTTGATTTCCAAAAGAATGTCGCCTTCCGCGAGATTCTTGCACCGCTGACGGTCCAAAATCTGTTTCACGCGCTGGCCGCAAGCGCTGTCGGCTATGGTGAAGCCAAAGCCCAAGTTGCCCTTGACTATACGCACCCTCACTTCCACTTTCGAGAGCACGTTGCCAATGCCTTTCAGCAGATCGTCCAAGTCATCGGGTCTTTCGAGCGTACTGGAGTCTTCCCCGGTTCTGGACAGCTCGTCGCTGTCCAAAAAGTTGTAGTTCGTGTCTAGCATGCGTTTGTCGTTCGTCGAAACGGGCAAATGGGAATCGACCGCGATGGTCGTGACGACTTCCGTATTCGGGTCGTTGGGATCGAACGGCAAGGGATACCCCCGGCAGACTTCCAAGGACACCGTGGATCCGACGTTGATTGATTGGAACAGCCTGACGATTTGAATGTGGGTGTAGCCTAGGACGCACGTGTCGTTGACGTAGACCAGAACGTCTCCGGTCTGGAGCTGCCCGTCCAGCCATGCGGGGCCGTTCGGAACGACCGATTTGATTTGCAAGAACTCGTCGACGCTGCCATCGCCTCCGATGATCGTGAAGCCGAGACCTCTAGACGATTTGACCAGGGACGTGCGGAAACGTTGTCCGCACAGCTCGGCGGGGTCTTTCGTGAAGGAAGTCCGGCTGATCCGAGCCGAGGCCTGCGATGCCGCCCGTTTAGCTTGTATCACAGGGTTTTCGTATTGGGTGCGCCTGTTGACATGGTCGATGAAGTACGTTCCGTAATTCGGATCGCTGATCTTCTCCCAGCCGTACGGCAGTTCGTCGTCCAAGCAGTCTTCGAGGGACTTCTTTTGGAATTTGGACAAGCGCGGGTCCAGCCAGTGCGATGTACCCGTTGAATGGCTGATAAATAAATACAGCATAAAAAAATACACTTTCATTTTTTATTTATTTTTAAAAATTTTCACTTTTCGTTTTTTTTTTTCGACGAAAGTATTTATTTTTCGATGCCCTACCATCTCCTGAAATACTGACAGAAAGAGTGTAGGTAACACTCTGTATATTATACTATGATACTCTGACACTTGAAACATCCCTACGTCTTGTGTCAAAATCCATTTGAAATCCAAAATTATACAGCAATTTTCTTACGACTGTACTAAGTTCATTTTGGCGCCTTCGCCATATTTGCCTGCCACAAATGTCAATGTTCCGCCGTTTTTTAAGGGTCTTTAATGTCCCAGAAAGTCAGAAACCGATTTAGACAGAGCCCCCGTATGTTCTCACGAAGCTGGACACCACAGGGCTATTTGATACCCGGTGCCCCTACATAATGTGGGTTTCGAGGCGCGGAACTCAAAGACCGTAATTCGCCAACTTGCAAAATTCCGTTTAGATATCTTGAACGCAGTTTTAGCCCAGACACAGAATTCACTATCCGCCACTAATTGAGCTGAAAATATTACTTTTGGTAAGCCAAATCAAGCTCAACATCACAGGTAGGTGATCGATCATCAATTTAGGAACGATAATAGTATGTGTGGTTCCCAAATTTCAGTAATTTTTTTCTTAAAAACCAGTGGATAATCCGCAAATGCCCTTTTGCATAACCTTCTTGGACACTGTTTTTAGTCCATTCCTATACTTTTGAAATCTTTCAAATCGAGTCGACCGCCGAAAATAAACTGCGTGGGTTCCGTAACTTTAATAATTTTCTCCTTAAGGACGGAGTCATATTGGTGAAATAAGCGTTAAGAAATCAATCCGTGTGGGTTTATTCCTTGACGGATTTTCATCATTTTGGTCTCTTTTGAAAGCTACAAGGATGTACTTTGGTTTGAGCTCATTGGCATTTCCGAAATCCAAAAAAAATATTTCAATTTTGACAGTTGAAAAAATTATTTTTTGATTTTGGAAATGCCAATGGGCTCAAACCAAAGTACATCCTTGTAGCTTTCGAAAGAGACCAAAATGGTAGGAATCCGTCAGGGAATAAACCCACACGGATTGATTTCGCAAGGCTTATTTTACCAATCTAACACCGTCCTTAAAAACTTGTGGATACCGCAAATTTTCTTTCACTGAACCTATTCTATTCTATTTAGTCTATTCCTACTTTTGGAATTATCAAAATCGCGTTGCCTTACTATACTACTTTATTATACGAGTTTAATAAGACGAAGTTTGTCACACGACTGTTTTTGGGGGACGACGAACAAAGTGAAGAGGGTACCAAAGGAAGGAGTGTGATAAAATGTCTTGTTAAACGGGTGTAATAATATACCGATTTATTTACTTCGCCTTAGTAATTGCTCGGAAATTCGAAATTCTAGATGCTAAAAATAGAGATGTTACCTTCTAGTGACAATAAATTGTTTCTATTGGTTGAAAAGCGGTTTAAAAACATGCTCCTCTTCGACACCACTTTCAGTATCTAAAAGTGTCCATTGTTCAACAAAAGTAGATAAAGTCTATATTGTCAAACCAAAGAGCATAAATTAATAATTTTTGAGGTTCAACTCGATTTGGCTTACCAAAAGCAGTATTTCCACCTCAAACTTCACATTTCGCGGCCGGCGGCCGCCTAGATGCACATTATTTTTATTCAAACAACGTAATTAGGGCATCCAATCCCGAGACCTAAGCGGAATCCCGAGATTTCGGGATTGAAAATTTCAAATCCCGGGATCCCGAGATTTCTCAAATGATGCAGCGTTTCACCTCAGTTGAGTGAAAAACAGAGTCGATGCAAGAAACTCAGATCACTGAAGTGGATACATCTACATTTGACACCAATATAAGTATTTTATTGTATTTATTTTGCATAAATAAAACATCGCAGTTGCACTGCAATAATGCGTGCTTTCTTCGAGAAAACAAAAATTACTTGCTGAGGAAAAAAAAAAATTTTTTTTCATATGTACATACAGGGTGATTCACCACCAAGTGGACATAGCCTAAGGGTAGGTCCAGTTTTTCCAGGCGAACCAGGATCTGGCTTTGAAATTTTTCTAACACTTCGTTTCGAAGTTACAGGGTGACTCATGTATTTTGTCGAATTTTTTGGCAAGCCGTATCATCTTCAGAACGACCGAATGGATTGGATTGAAATTTTGTAGGTTGATTCTTCAACTGATATCTGACACATCGCCCTATCAAACAGTTTGAAGTTTCCAGGGCCGGCTTTGTAAAAAAAACTTCAAAGCTTTTTCAAAGAGACATTCTGTATGCATATTTTTCGAAAATCATTTTGAAATTCAGAAACTACATGAAACATGCTAATAATATTGCAAACAAAATTGCTTGGCACCATTGAGCTGTCAAGAAAATTTTTATAATCGTAATGATTTTTGAGGTTAGGATTTTTTGTAAATTGATATTTCCAAATATTTGCAAATGATCTATTATGGCCCTGAATTTTAGACGTTTCGTCAGAAAAATAAAAATGATATTTTTCTCGTTTTCTCAGTAGTAACAAAAAATTTCATCAGAATTTTCAAAAAAATTTTGTTACGTCCCTCAACTTCAGTTCAATTTGGGATAGAAGTGAAGCTGAGGGATGTAACAATAATTTTTTGAAAATTTGGCTGAAACTTTTTGTAACAACTGAGAAAACGAGAAAAATGTCATTTTTATTCTTCTGACGAAACGGCTGAAATTTGGGGCCATGATAGATCATTCGTGAATATTTGAAAATATTAATTTACAAAAAATCCTAACCTCCAAAATCATCAGGATTATCAGTTTTCTTTTGACAGCTTAATGGTGCCAAGCAATTTTTTTGCGATTTCAATAGCTTGTTTCATGTAGTTTCTGAACATGAAAGTAAATTTTGAATACATACTATGCATACAGAGTGTCCTTCTATTTTTGAAAAAGCTTTGAAATTTTTTTTCAAGGCCGTCCCTGGAAATTTTGAACTTTTTAATAGGGCGCTGTGTCAGATATCAATAGAAGAATTTACTCACAAAATTTCAATCCAATCCATTCGGTCGTTCTGAAGTAATGGCTTGTCAAAAAATTCTATGAAATAGATTAATCACACTGTAGCTTCGAAACGAACAGCGTTAGAAAAATTTCAAAACCAGATCCTGATTCGCCTGGAAAAACTGAACCTACCCTTGAGCTATCTATGTCCATTTGGTGGTGAATCACCCTGTATTACAGTTTTGTTTCATTTCATGAGTTTGAACATGTTCTTTAGTTTTCAAGGGCTGGCATTTTTATTTTCATATAACTTTGCCTGGAAGTTGAATAAGTGTTACGAGCGGCGATTCCGTGCATTCTGGTAAACACGCGATCTTTCTAGATTCTTCCATCCATTAGATCGCGGTGTAGATACAAGTGCAGAGTTCTGGACGTTTCCAGCATATACGTGATGGCTTGGTAATTGACATACAATGAACATTCAACGCTCGATTAAGACACATCTGTCCATTTTGGCGGAGGTGCAGATATTCCGGAGCACACGGGAAGCACGCGAAAGGTGTGTGATTATTCAGGAGTCGTCTAGAATCCATATGTCGGATCACTATGGAAACTGCTGGAGAGTGCATGGAACATTCGAGACGAATTGGTCGGACCTATATAAGGTATCAATCTTCGTCTCACGAGCAGTTATGAATTGAATGTGAAGTGACAAGAGTTCGAGAACAGGCTTTATTGTTGCCTAGAAAACAACAGCAATCATTTTGAACCCTTAGGCAGCAGTCACACTGAACCACCCACCACCACCCACTACCATCAACCAAAAATCAAACGCACGCAATGTAATGATGCTGGTCACACTGCAGCCACCTCTTACCACCGCCCAGTGACCACCGGTGGCCATGTGTTTGAAATATCCAAAGTGGTGCTCACTGGTCGGTGGTTAACAATACGCATCTTGATGCGCATGCAGAACAAACATTTTGTGTATACATACAACATACAATGTGTATGTCCCGAAGAGAACAAAGGTTCCACTTCTGTCACTAACAAGTTGTAACATTTCTTGTTCATACGGTAATAACTGTAAAATTGTTCTTCATCATCAACAAGCTGCGGCACTAATTGATGGCATTCTCCTATAGTTGTTCTCTATCGAGAAACATTTGACGCACCCACATGTTCCGGCGTTTTTTACGGATTTTTTTCGAGATGTAGTATAAAGCTACAACTTCGTCGGTATCTGAGTCATCGGACGAAATCATTGCAATCACAGAACTTGTCAATCTTGTCATGAGCTGGGCCGCTATTCTTGAATCGTGTGAGAAAAGTCCCTGGGAGTAAAATACATTCCGCAGTACACTGACGTAGCGAATGTTGCCTAAAATCGTGGTTTTTAGGCAACTTTCGCTACAGAATTGTAGTACGGATTATATAAATCTCGCGGGGACTGGGAGACGGTGGTTAACGGTGGACGCTGGACGGTGGCTCAGTGAGACCATGCCGGATTATTTTGCTTGGTGATAGTGGGTGGTGGTGGGTGGTAGTGGGTGGTGATGGCTCCAGTGTGACTGCTGCCTAGTCACACTGAGCCATCCACCACCACCCACTACCATCAACCAAAAATCAAACGCACGCAATGTAATGATGCTGGTCACACTGCAGCCACCTCTTACCACCGCCCAGTGACCACCGGTGGCCATGTGTTTGAAATTTCCCAAGTGGTGGTCAGTGGTTAACAATACGCATCTTTATGCGCATGCACAACAAACATTTTGTGCATACATACAACATACAATGTGTATGTCCCGAAGAGAACAAAGGTTTCACTTTTGTCACTAACAAATTGTAACATTTCTTGTTCATACGGTAATAACTGTAAAATTGTTCTTCATCATCAACGAGCTGCGGCACTAATTGATGAAATTCTCCTAGTTGTTCTCTATCGAGAAACATTTGACGCACCCACATGTTCCGGCGTTTTTTACGGATTTTTTTCGAGATGTAGTATAAAGCTACAGCTTCGTCGGTATCTGAGTCATCAGACGAAATCATTGCAATCAGAGAACTTGCCAATCTTGTCATGAGCTGGGCCGCTATTCTTGAATCGTGTGAGAGAAGTCCCTGGGAGTATGAAATACATTCCGCAGTACACTGATGTAGCGAATGTTGCCTAAAATCGTGGTTTTTAGGCAACTTTCGCTACAGAATTGTAGTACGGATTATATAAAACAGGATTATGTCAAATTCAGGAGGGGGACACGGTGGCTAACGGTGGACGATAGAGGGTGGCTCAGTGTGACCAGGGCGGATTATTTTGCTTGGTGGTAGCATTGTGGTAGTGGGTGGCGGTGGGTGGTAGTGGGTGGTGATGGCTCCAGTGTGACTGCTGCCTTATTGTGAACATCCGGTCTTTTTTTGGGCTGAAGTAAACTGCTCAACAATGAAAGTGTTTCAAAGCAAAAATTCACCCAATTTTGAACCGCTGTAGCTTTTGATTGGCACAAACGATTCTGATTCTGTTTCAAGTACTGAATTGCCCATTTTTTTTGCCCATATTTCATGTCAATATGAAATTTATAGAGCTCCCCATGAAATTTCTACAGGGTGATGAACAGAGCAGTGCAAAATTCTATCTCTTTCAGAAAAAAATATTTATAAAAATTTTAACCCCACCCCCCTTCTTCCTGAAATTCTCTGAGTGTCCAATTTAATATTCTTGACCTCTCAATTCTTTTCAATGCAGTCAACGTCATCCTGCATATAGGCTGTCTGACTTCTACATGATTCTAGTGGGCTGTGTTTCTGGTCGCCATCGGCCGATCGCGGCCAGAATCGTAGCCCACTAGAATCATGTAGAAATCAGACAGCCTATAGCATCGGAAGAGATGATTTTCTGTGAAAAAAATGCCACCCAAATTTCACCCTTTCGCTCCCCCCACCTCATCTCAAAAATCTAAAATGGCGATACCTATTTTGTGACACATCAAATTGAAGCAAATTAAATTCTGTCCATGAACAACATTTTTTCAAAAATTTTAAAACCCCCTCATCTTCCTCACTAAATACTCCAAACTCGACTCCAAATGTCTAATTTATTTGGAGGAGTTGAAAATTAAAAAAAAAAAAATTTCGGAAAGAGAATTCAATTCCCTTTAATTTGATGTTCACAAAGTGGGTGGTGTTTTGTTAAATTTTGAAGTTGAGGGGGGAGAGAGCAAAAGGGTCAATTTGGGTAGCACTTTTTCCACCAAAAATTCTTTTCTTCGATGTTTTCTATGATGACACTGAATTGGAAAGAATTGAGGGGTCCAGAATTAAAAATGGGAGAATTTTTAGGGAAAAGGAAGGTTGAGTTGAAAATTTTGAAAATATTTTTCTCAGAAAGAAAATTTAATTGTTTTCAATTTGAATATCGCAAGGTGGTGTCATATGAAATTTCAAAATTGGGGTGAGTGGGGGCGAGGGGGCTGAAGATAGAAATTGAATCGGGAGTTATTGCAGGTGGATAGTATTCAAATGATCACCCGGTACAGTTTTCGCAATAAAAAATCACATTTTGGCTGTTTCGACTCGAATCCCGGAAATTCAAAAACCGTTTTGAGGGAACACATCATTCTTCATAAATTTGGTGTTAAGGGCCCTGAAATTTTTTTTTACGAAAACGGGGGTATGTTGAGCTTTTATCAATTTTGCACTGTTCTGTTCATCGCCCTGTAGAAATTTTATGAAAGGCTCTATGCATTTTATATTGACAAGAAATATGGCCAAAAGATTGGGCTATCCAGTATTTTCAACAAAATCAGAATCGTTTGTGCCAATCTAAAGTTACAGCGGTTCAAAATTGGGTGAATTTTTGTTTTGTAACACGTTCATTGTTGAGCTGTTTAGTTGAAATTTGATTTATTGTGGAATGACCGTGGGTTCCACAAAACAGATAATACGAGATTAGTTGATTCGCGATTTTTGTTTGTCAATTTGTAGCTGACTAATCAATGGAAATTCTGATTCGTATCTCAATAATGGAAAGATGATGGGTCTAGTTCAGATTTCAGGCATTTTTTGTGGTTAATCGCCTAGCATTTAGCAGAAAAAAGTTCAGTTAATCTGCAATCAGCCTTGATCGTTCATCATCTTTTTTGTGGAACTGACGGTCAATCATTTAAATCAATGTAAACTAATTAGACAGATTTTTTCAAATTATTCGAAAACTACTCAAATGAAATATGAAGATTGCTGGTAACACTGGGAAGCATTTTTCAAGGGATTTTCAATGATGGATCACAAATGGGGAGTTGCCATTTGGAAAAAGTTAGTGAAGGGGGCTGGGGTTCAGACACTGAGTGGGGGTGAGTCACTGACTTCACTATTATGGTTTCCCCTCCATTCTGTCGAAACGGTTTTAGGTGATTTTCGATATCTGCTTTTGTTTCGGACTTACAGGCAATTATGAGTTTTGAATTTGACACCCTGTATATAGTCAATTTCTATATATAATTAGGTACCTACATGATGTGGGAGTGCGACTATGAGTGATAAGATATTTGCTTCTTAAAATCACATCTACGTTTTGTAAGATCGTAGTTTTAGAAAAAGCAATGTAGGTAGTAACACTCAGGTCATGATCATTTATTCATGATCTTCTCAGCTTGTATAGTTTGCAAGCAGACTTTTACAAAATTCGTCAAGTGCAAAAAAATTGAAGTACTTCCTGTTCCTGATCATGTAGAATCAAGTAGGTACCTACATTATTTCAACACTGACGTGCTTTATTGCACTCATTTCTGATAATTTATAATTTATTTTATTGCGACATTACACTTGTACCGATCAAGAGTAGTTGTTGCCGAAGTATTACAAAGTGTCCTGTTTTTAAAAAGGAGGTGTGATGCATCATTTGAAAGGTTTCAACAGCAAAACTCACTCTATGAAGTAAACCTCTCCACTTTCCGTGTAGGCCTTTTCCCACTTGGATGGCAAGGGTCCCAGCGAGTCGTCATCTTGGTTGTCGTTGTTCCCGTCAAAGTTGCCCTTGTTTTCCCGGTAATAGCTCGAGTTTTCGGGAATGGGGGGACCGTCATCTTCGGTTTCCACTTTGAGAGGCTGCGAAAGCGGTGTTGTCTGCTGGTCACCGCCGTGACTCATTTTGCATTGGACTCATTTACATCCATACGCCAACGCCAGTACGCCACTGGATATACTCCAGACAAACTCAAACTATACACTACTTAAAACACAACTGAAACGGCAACGCACCGAGTTCTGTAAAAAACTTGTTAATGCATTTACAACATAAATATTTTTATATTGTAGGTTAAATGCGTCCTTTTAAAGCCATCACGGCAACGGCAACGGCAACGGCATCCTTAAGGTGGCGTTCAGGAGCACTAGAATATCACATTATTTCAGGAGGCACGGATAAATAAAAACTCGCCTAGCGCTAACACACGATTCTTTTTCATCATTGATAAGTTCCTTCCGACTTTCGTGTATCGAGATTCTTTGATAGGCTTTAGCTGCCTGCTGGCTGTCTGCTGTCTGTGTTTTTTTTTCTTAATAATTCGATAGCATCGCTGTAAAGTATAAACTAGAGGAGTGATGGTGATTCAGGTGTCATCGGTGTCATCGGCATGGCGCAGCAACCGTTGCTAAGGTCGATACCTTAGGCACAGAAAAGCGCGCGATAATTTAAAATGATTTTCAGTGACGTCAATGGTCAATGATAAATCTATCTAAACTGCTCGTCAAAAGTTAAGCATAGACCAAAATTTGCTCCAATTTCAAGCAAGGATTTCTTTGGGAAAAGATATCCGATTTGGCAAAAAGTTGATGGTGCCGTGCCTGGTAGAGCTTTTCTTCAGCTACAAGACGCTATGTGGACCTACGTCACTGTGGGGATAACCTTATCTTATACCACACCTGTATGTGTAGTTTACATTTAAGGTGCGTTCAGTCAGCTTATTTAGCCGCAAGTTTTAATTTTAGTCGCAAGCGCAGCGACGCCCATTGGCTCTTATGAACCAGCCTCCTCAGAACAGCCAATAAGCGATGCAGCGCTTACGACTAAAATTAAAACTTGCGGCTAAATAAGTTGACTGAACGCACCTTTAGAGAAGACGTTGTACGTCACCATCGACTTTGTTCACGGTAGGTATACAGGATGCCAAAGGAAAGAGTGTCAAAAGTATTAATTTTTAAAGTTGTGGAACTTTTTTAGGAAACATTTCGGATTTTTTTCTCTTCAGTTTTAGAAAGCGGGCATCAATATCTCGAAACGGTTTTCAACTTTTGATCGTATTTTGTTTCTTCAAAGAGTTCTTGATTTTTTTGTGGAATTTGGTTTTTTTGATACTGAATTTCCTATAGAGAGCTGTTGCTTTTTCTTGAAAATTCACAGAAACATATACAATTGCTAAATGAATTATACCAGGAGAAAATTTGACCTCATGTGCCCGCAGAAGAGGTTATCCTCTGGACCTCTTTAGGGGAGATACACAATGAAGCATGCTGCGACATCACATTGACACTCATCGACTCCAACATAAATAAAAATGCAAGACTTGTAAGTCTTGTAACCATACGTTGCTTTAAAATTACCATGGTTACCAGGGTGATTTTCTTACTGCCCAAGTCACTGGATATTTCCAGAAGTGATATCTCCTAGACGAGTGGAGATAGAGCCATGATTCTTTTTTTGATTCCAATCGGACACATTACATATTGACTATTCGAGCATGATGTGCAAATTTTTCACGGTTATTATACTTTTTCAGTAGTGGGGGGTAATGTTGATGTTTGTCATGCCTGAACTTTTTTCTTGTACTTGTCATCATTGAAATGTCAACATGAATGTATACCTACCCCAAAGGAGGGCTAGGCTATATTTAATGTCTATATTGCGCCGCCAACATAGAGAAAACCGCCCCCGATAAACTTGAAATAACATGATATTGCAATTTCTCCCAGACCTACTGCTCTGGTGTTCTCATTTTATGAATAATACATAGTTTCCACTTATAAACGTAAGCCCAGCAAGCCCTGCAAAGGATTGCAGCACGCACTGCGTTGGTGGATGGTGGACGACAGCCCGCCAAGAAGACAGTCAACCTGCAGTCAACACAAGTCGACTTGTGTTTGTGTCGAGACTTTTCCGTTAGTAGATTTAGGACCACTGATTTCGCCGCTTCTAAAATTTCTGGAGGTTCATACTCTACGTTTTCGTAGGAATTCATTCTGGCTTCGTGAATGTAGCAAAATAAAAATTTACAGTGACAGGTAGGTACCTGATACACTCGCTGATACATTTTATGTATTTATCCAATCCTATTGAATAATGCACGCATTATTACGCGCATACATTCCTGCATTTTTTAATAAGACTGGATAAAGCATAGTATTTTACTCGCGGGTAATGGCTATTACTCATTTGGATGCTTTACGACACTCGCCAAGGCTCGTGCCGGCAAACTGCATCCTCATGAGTAAGAAGCAATCATTACCCGCTTGTTGAATAATACACTATTGACATTTGACTAAAAATCAAGTCATCTCATAAGCCTCCTTGATATGTTACATTTACGGAAATTGCCACTTGTGGTTGGTTGGAGCCAATGGGTGGAGCCCATAACCCACGGGCCGGGGCTTTGGCAGTGAGTTATGAATGTCATTAATTAATCAGAAGCGCTTAGGTAATGTCAGAATTATTTAATAAGAGTAGATAACGCATAGGATTCTTCACGCGGCTAATGGCTATTACTCATTCGGATGCTTTACGACACTCGCCAACTCGTCAAGGCTCGTGTCGGCAAACTGCATCCTCATGAGTAAGAAGCAATCATTACCCGCTTGTTGAATAATATACTAATTATCCAATCCTATTGAATGATGCACGGATTATCACGCGCATACATGTCTGATGCATTTTTCAACAAGACTGGATAAAGCATATAGGGGAAGTCGGGGGAATGGTGGCCCCCTAAGCGTTTTTGACTCTATATTTTGTAGTTTTTGACCAATCGTCATAAAATGTTTACAACGGAAAAAGGGTAATTTGCTTTTCAATATTTTATTCTTAAATTTATCAAAAAACTAACAAAAATTCCGAACAACGCATTACATAAATACTACTGGTGGCCCGTATTACCCCACCATGTAGGGGTAATGGCAGCCACAGGCCACCATTACCCCAAGCAGTAACTTAGACTTGATTCAACAACAATAATCAGAAACAAGAATTTTATTTTCCACATTAGCACAAGCTTTGTAGACCCAGCACCCGCACATGATACATCTCAGCTCTCAGCATCTCATTGTTTTTCATCTTCGTTTGTATCTTGCTTCTGGGAATTTAGAAAAGTCTGGATAGGTACCTACCTCTCGAATAGACCGACCACTCCTCATAGCAGCCATTGCTGCCATCTGGGGCTTTAGGAGGCCTTTGCAGTGCTTCTTTCGCGATGTTTAGGCACTTAAAGAAGTTATGAGTTGAATTTTCGCCTATTATGGGGTAATATGGTGGCCGGCCACCATTTCCCCTGTATGCCTGGCCATGTTAACCCCAAAACGTATGATTTTATTCGAATGATGCCACATAAAAAACAATAATCGCAAAGAGTCTCACCTTTTGGATATCTTCAAGATCATGGATGAACCCGATTTTTGTGGCTGTTCCCAAAGTTGTGCAACTTGAACGTGGTGAGTACTGTTCACACCAAATTGACACTTGTCAATAGAGAGCGCGCCTTTATTGGTTTCATGTCTAACCAAAGCCGACAAATCATCGCTGCTCGCTGAAACTTCGTTGGCCAATTGAACTACCGATTTATAGATGGCGGTATCGTTTACAATTGCTTTAAAAACGCGGAAATGTGAGATAATAGGTGGCTATCATTACCCCGGTGGCCACCATAATCCCGACTTCCCCCAGTATTCTACTCGCGGGTAATGGCTATTACCACATACCACATACGCTATTACTCATCAATAAGAAGCAATCATTACCCGCTTGTTGAATAATTAATATTATATACCAAAGTGGAGAAGTGAGCTATTATAGCGTGAGCACCGTTTAACCCGGCATCCGACAGGTGAAATTTTCTCAACAGTTCCGACAGGTGGGGTGTGTCAAACCCTATTTTTTATGTAACCTCTAATAATTAGATATAGGCATTTTTTCCAATTGAAAAACATTCTGTGATTCAGGAACATCGTTTTCATCGATAGGTAATGGAAGTTTTTCCAAAAAATATATCAGAACAAATAAAACAAAAAAATACGTCGACCCCTATCTTACACTACAAAAAAAACGATTCTATTGTTTACTTGAGAAAGAAAACCTTCATTCAATACATGAAGAAAGACTCAATTAACAATGATTCTCCAAATTACAAAATTCTAAACTAAAAAAATCCAACGGAAATCGGTGCAAAAATGAAAAACTTATTCATTGTCCAACTTGGTGCAATTTCTGCAAAAGTTCCACGAATAGCAACGGCCAATCAGACCGCTCTATTTGGCAAGTTACGCCGTCCTAACTTTTGCGGCTGCAACTTGGTATCGAGCCCTTAGTGCCGCCATTTGTGCTTGAAATGAAGGTAAAGGCGTCAAAACTCAAAAGCAAAAAAATCGGAGCGCGCGCTCCCGTCAAACTGTCAGGCGGCCCAGTATTTGGAGCCCTGAAAAAAAATTTCTAGACGTTATTTTTCACGATTGAGAAATGAAACTTCATACAATGGTTTTATAAACAATCACCTCTGCTTTCAAAAATTATTGGGACAATGCCAACTTGCAGAGGCCCCGCAAGGTCGCTGCAAGGGCTTCTTTGGTTTAAAAAATTACCGCTAACCTGCTGCAACAGATATTTTTAGCGCATTTTCCATCTTGATGAAAATCGCTATTGCAACCGCTTTGTCCGTCCGTCCGTCCGTCCGTCCGTCCGTTCCTCGAACTCCTCCCAAACTAGACGCCCTAGCTTTCCAATTTTTTCGCTGTTACATAGCTGCCACTCCCAAAGGAGGGCTAGGCTATATTTAATGTCTATATTGCGCCGCCAACATAGAGAAAACCGCCCCCGATAAACTTGAAATAACATGATATTGCAATTTCTCCCAGACCTACTGCTCTGGTGTTCTCATTTTATGAATAATACATAGTTTCCACTTATAAACGTAAGCCCAGAAACATTTCGCCTTCAATATGCGCCGCCGATATGAAAAAATTGCTAAAAACCGCCCCTAATCACTTAAAAATGAAAAACATGAACCCGAGGACATAGCGATCTAATTCTTCTAGTAAAGGTGTCTCAAAAGTAACGCCCATATTTTCTTTCTCAATAACTTTAGAAATAAAATAAATATACTTAGTTGGTTTTATGAAAAGTATATACCATTGATCATTCAAAATTATGTGTGGAACAAAATATCGGTAAGGTGGCCACCACGCTCCCTCTGGCAGACCTCCGCGCGTCGCACTGCATTTTGCATAACGTCTTCACACAAACCAGGCTCTATATCAAGGATGGCAGCGCGTATGTTATCCTTGAGGTGTTCAAGGGTTTGAGGGTCATCGGTGTAAACTTTAGACTTGAGGTAACCTCAAAGAAACGAGTCCAATGGGGTTAAATCACATGATCTTGGGGGCCAGTCCACATGACCGCTTTTTGAAATCAAGCGATTGGGAAGCATTGCTCTCAATAAAACCATCGTTTCACGAGAAGTATGGGGAGTAGCTCCATCCTGTTGAAACCACATATCCTCTAAGCCATTTTCAGCAATTTTCGGCGCTAAAAAGTTGTTAAGCATTTCTCTGTATCATTCACCAGTGACCGTAACCGTTTGCTCGGCATCATTTTCAAAAAAGAATGGCCCAATCACGCCGCCAGCCCAAAAACCACACCAAACAGTTACCTTGAGTGGATGCATTGGTTGCTCGTGAATGACTCTTGGATTCTCCGTGCTCCATTGACGGCAATTTTGCCTGTTAACGTAACCACCAAGGTGAAAATGAGCCTCATCGCTCATAATGATTTTTCTCCAAAAGTCATCATTTTCTTCGATCGCGTTCAGCAACCAATTGGCGTATTGCAGGCGACGTGGATGGTCTGCTGGTTTAAGTTCTTGTGTCTGTTGGACCTTATAGGTCGAATGCCGAAACGATTGCCGAATGCTGCCGCCCCCAAACGCTGCCCCCAAAGTAAGAGATAAATGAAAAACACAAACCCAAAGACATAACGATCTAATCTTTCCGCTATATGGATAGCTGACTAAAAATGGGGAAGTATAGGCTACTTTTGATATGGCGCCGCCTCCAGCTTCCGCCCCCAAAAGAAAAAAGTGCAACTTCCAACAATTTTCACTGATTTGGATGTTAATGTTACCTTGAACATAGATAAACTCCCAGCTCAAACTGTGCAAGAATTTCTTTGCCAAACTCTGCCGCTCCCACACGCCGCCCCCAAAGTATAGTAAGAAGATGAATGTAAAACATAAACCTGAAGATTAACGATCTAATTCTCTCGCTATATGTATAGATGACTAAAAATGGGAAGAGATAAGTGGTCACTCTTGATTAGTCGCCGCCTCCAGCTCCCGCCCCCAAACAAAAAAAATGCAACTTTCATAATTTTCACTGATTTGTCATATTTCGTTACACATTTGGAAACCCCCAACTCAAACTGTGCAACAGTTACTTTCCCGAATGCTGCCGCCCCCACACGCTGCCCTCAAAGTAAGAGATGAATGAAAAACATAAACCCGAAGACATAACGATCTAATTCTTTCGCTATAAGGATAGCCGACTAAAAATGGGAAAGAATAGGCTACTATTGATTAGTGGCTGCTCCCAGCTTCCGCCGAGGGGTTGACCACCTAGTAAATGTGGTGTACAAGTTCGAGTAAATGTTTGTAAATGTTTGGTAAATGTGGTAAATATTTGGTAAATGTTGGTAAATGTTGGTAAATGTTGGTAAATGTTGGTAAATGTGGTAAATATTTGGTAAATGTTAGTAAATGTGGTAAATATTTGGTAAATGTTGGTAAATATTTGGTAAATGTTGGTAAATGTTAGTAAATATTTAGTAAATTCTGGTAAATATTTGGTAAATGTTTGGAAATGTGGTAAATATTTGGTATATTTCAGTGAATAACGGTCAACTTTAGTAGCTGTTTAGCGGATTTTTGTAGAGGCTTGGTGAAGTGATGAATATTTGTAAGTGTTTGGTCAATGTGATAGTTTTTCAGTTATTTCAAGATAATTTTTTGTAATTTCCTCGGTTTTTCGGTCATCCTGCAGTTTTTCAAGTTGAGTTTAATAAAAAAAGGAAAGTCCTTGAACCTCTTTTAGCAATGATTTTGATTCTTTGCTATCATTGTATAGTTGTTTTTGTTCTACGATCCAAATACCTATGTATTCAAGGCCACTTATGTTTATAATAATATCAAATGCTTGAACTTAGACTTGAAGTCTTTTAGAATACGTAGTCTTTCTATAAGGGAGGGACGAGGGGAGGATCGAAGGGAGAGTGTAAATTTCTAACATTACAAAAAAATTTTTATTGAAACCGTAATGGAAGTAATGAAACTTTTATTCTTTTCCTCAGTTCAACCCTTAGTTTTCCTCCGGACAAAAACTAAAATTCCGCTGGGGCTTTCTTAATAGGTCCAAAATATTCTCCTCTTTTGTCTTCGTCGATAAGTTTGGATACACCTAAAGAGTTCTCGTGAACTCTTGAATTTCATGCAAATCTTCATTTTACTTTCCCGACCCGTCTCCCCACTCGGAATAATATGATAATAATAAGGGAAAGTAATGTGATGGTGCATGGAAAACGTTTTGACACGATAGCTGATGCCGAACCGTTGACTTGATCGACTTGAAATTTGGTATACAGACAGAGTCTTATCGTCAAATGAGCTGAATAATTTCTGGCTGTCATCTATGAAACGGAAGTGTCATCAAAGAACGACAGAAGTTGTATCTTACGGAACTTGACTATATGTTATTTGAAAGCCCTGAGTCAGTTGTATCTAGAACAGTTTCAAGTATTTCACTTGTCAGTAATTGGAAGATATGGAAATTCGAAATTTTGACATTTAATAATCTTTCAAAATCTATCCGATGGATGGGAGCCAAATTCGACAGGGAGCAACAACAGGTTTTCCGACAATGATTTTTCCAGAATTGAAATTACACATTCCGTAATTTCAAAAAAAAAACTGCAGAGCAAACTTCGACATGCGGTAATAAGCCCCACGAAATATTCATTTTAGGTGCAGACTTGCTGCCAGTCTTGGAGAAAATATTGGACTGATTTTTGAGAAGAAAATTTTTGAAAATGGACTAATGGTTTTTGAGTTTTTCACCTTGGAAAAACTGCAAAGTTCTAAACTTCTATACCGTGAACGGATTTTCACAAACAAATTCCAACAAGAGTTCACTTCTCAGGCATTTTCCAAGAGTTTCTTTTCTCAATTTCCAAGGTTTCCAGCTAAAAACGAGAAAAACCAACTAATAGCCAAGAGTAGACCTCAATGATGGATTTCAAAATAAAGTCTTAATCGACGATTTTCATAATTAAATGGTTTGGAGAAGGCTTCGAGTGTTTCCGGGAAATTCAAATATTTTCTGAATCAATTGTCAATTTCCTGCAAATGTATTCCAATCTATCTTTCGAACTCCGACCCTTATACCTGAAGAAGCACATCGAACAAAAATTTCCTAGGGTTTCTGGATACTAGTCGGGAAAGTTTTGTGTCGCCCACAACAAATTTTTTAAATTCTCAAACGATACGTTTTGGAGTCGATTTCATGAAATTTGAGAAATTCAGAATGTTTTTGATGAATGTTGGAATTGTTGTGTTCATTTTCTGTTCAATAGATAAGAAAAAGTCAACTATTTATTTATCAGTTTTATCACGTCTGTGGTTTCCATTTTTCTCAGAGAAAATTCTCTGACGAGTTCCAATTTCCAATGATGTGTAGTCAAAAACTCTGCCCTAGACTCTGCGACTCTGCCAAAGATTTGCCGAGCAGCAAAAGATCGAGACATGAACGGAAATGAACGAACGTAGTATTACGAATCAGTTTCTGTGCCCGACCCCGGCCGACCGCAAAACCTCCAAGCTAGGCAACACGATTAATTTATTGCTTCCGCTCTTTTTGCACTTTTCTTGAAAATGAAATTTGCAAACGCTAATCGGAATATCTCGAGAAAACACAGTTTTTATCACATACCTAGTACTAAAAATAATAGGTAGGTACCTCAAATGCAAGGTAAAAATAGGGAGAGGTAAGACGGATCGTAAAAATTCCACGGCTATTGCATTCAATCTCCATTTAGATACCTATGATGCGAAACTGGACCATTCAAAATAATAATATGTAACGTAGGTAATACAAAATTACTCGAGAGACAAGTTTATCTAAAGCTGACTTACTCAGTACGACGATATTCTGCTCGGTATTTTCCAGTTGGTATTTTGGTTCTGTACATTTCAGTAGTTCATCTTATGCTTTTTACTAGTGGACTTTGTTTATAAATAATGAGGTGAATGTTTGGTAAATGTTGGTAAATGTGGTAAATATTGGTAAATGTTGGTAAATGTGGTAAATGTTTGGTAAATATTAGTAAATGTGGTAAATGTTTGGTAAATGTTGGTAAATGTTAGTAAATGTTGGTAAATGTGAGTAAATGTTGGTAAATGTTGGTAAATATTGGTAAATGTTGGTAAATGTGAGTAAATGTTTAGTAAATGTAGTAAATGTTTGGTAAATTTTGTAAATTTTGTAAATGGTGTACACAAATTTCTTAGGTGGTCAACCCCTCGGCTTCCGCCTCCAAACAAAAAAATATTGATGATTGAAAGAATTTTCATTCAAATCTGTTTCATTGACAAGTACCCCATTCTGATAACAAAAAATCACAATGAGTTTCGACTGAAGAGAGTGGGCAAAGAATAATGTTTCTCCTTCAATAGAATTTCTTTACATTCATAATATGCCTCTTTAAGAAAATGCGCTACTGAGACTCACGCACGTGAAGGCATACTCACTTGTTTTGCTTTTGACGCCTTTATTTTTGTAACGCGACTATAAGTTATGCGGAATTATATTTTCAGCATAAACTGAAAAACATTTCCATGTCAAAAAATCCTGTGTTGATATCGTGAATTCGAAAGTTATCGTGAAGGGAACGCGGACATTGACAAATTTCGTCGTAGTTTTCCACACATTTTCTTGTTTTCCAGGTGAGAGTGAGATTGACGTGTATCAAAAAGTTGCTCAAGAAATTCTTAATAAATTGACGTCAGAACCTGCCATCAAGATCATATATTTTCCGAGAAAATTCAATTTTTGTAAGTGATTAAACCCCCAGAAAAATCGGAGCTTCTTGAGGTTCGAAGGCCAAAAACTCGATGTCGGTACCTCGCGATTTTGCTAAAATTAATATATTCTGAAAACCTGATGTCTTCTCCATCGAATGGTGATGGTTTCAAAGTGTTATACCTTGAAAAAAAAAAATAACTCGTGAAGGAGACGTGCTAGCGAGCTTTAACCGCTCCACTATTGTGGATTATAACTATCATTATATGCTCGTTGAATAATATATACTATTATCATTATCAGTCATATTGAAAAATGCAGGCATGTATGCCCGTGATAATACGTGCATTATTGAACAGGATTGGATAAACTATTTTTTTGGCTTTGTGGCACCCTCAATACCCTCATGTTAATTCAATCAAATTGCGTTGGAAATCTAATGACATTTTTTGCCTACTAGATATCGATAATGTGTGTACGTGTGTGCGGAGCTGGTGCTCTATTCAGTGTTTTCCGTATAAAATTCGTGAATCGTGCGTCTGTGCGTTATTGTTTTTCATGTTCATCCCGGCTCGCCAAGTCGCCACTCACTGCACGAGGCCATAGGTAGGTAGGTAGGTAGATAGGTAGGTACCTACGCTGCTATCTATCTATCTATACGACGATTACGACGGTCTCGGTCTCCGCCACACGGGGGGGGACACACCGTCATCACAGCACACAGCACAGTGTGTGTGGTTGATGTGATGATGTGTCGTCATCAGCTGTTCGATCCCGTGCGCGCGCTGAGCGGGATCGAACCGGGGGTCCCTCATCCAACCCCCTTTGGTCCCTGCCGAGGCCGAGTGCCGTCGACGTCAGCGACAGTTTGCGAACCGTCAGAATGGGACGCGCAGGCCCGCATTGAGTAATCTTTGGGAGGTCGCCGGTTCGGAGCGCATCGATGGTGGTTTCGTGAGATCGTGAGAGTTCGGCACCGTCTTCCGTGCAAACTAGTGACACTGACAGGAAAGTGGGCTGGTGGTTCACTGGTGGAGTGTTCAGCGGGTGTACGGTGTACGTGGATGATATAACAACTGGCCGCAGTGGGCAGTGCTCTAATGGGGGAGTTCAGTTTGAGTGGTAATACGAGTATCGGATTGAGTGCCGTCGAGGTGGCCGTCAGCGTCAGTAAGAACGGCGCGACGTTTTATACCACACCTACGCCGACGCCGACGAGCGGCACGGAGTCCGTGACCGTGCTCCAGGCCCAAGCCCAAGCACAGGCACAGGCACAGGCACAGGCACAGGCACAGGCCCAAGGGCGCATCGGCATAGGCATGCAGGATGACCTCGCCGACAAGTCTGCGGTCAACCAGGTCGGAACCGGAGCCAACGGATCCGGAGAAGAAGGTAACCATCCGGGCACTTCCGCGGAAAAGCTCGCCAAAGAACGCGACCAAGGCAGCAGCCCCGAGCTGACTGATAAGCTCGCCGACCAGACGAAGACGGCTTCGTCGCTGCCGCCGCTTTTTCATCCCGAATCGACTAATCCTCCGGCGATGTGGTCCGCGGCCCTTGAAGATGCTTACGCGCCGGCCACGTCCATGGGCAACGTCAACGGCACGCTGGGGTTCCAGAACTTCCCGTCGCCCAACCAGCAGCAGCTTTTCGGAAACTCGCAGAACCAAGGTCGACGGGCCATCACCGCCAGCCACAATTTCCCACACAACATGGGACGGCAGCAGTCCGGCCATCCGCTCTACAAGGGTTACGGTTCGTGGGCTAACCCCGGACAGAGCTGGTCTTCTGGTTCTTCGGCCTGGAACCGCGGCCGCAGCGTCCCCAATCTCACCCCCTTGCAGCAAATGGGAGTCGCCGGTCGGAAGCCCTCTCCTACGTTCAACCACCAGCAAGTCATATCTCCCGTCAAGTTCAGACGCAGCACCTCTTATCCCGGCAAGGGACCCTTCCCTCAGCCGCCCACCTTCGAAATCACCAATATGGACGAAGCCCGAGAACTGCTTCCCTATCAGGTAATGTGTGGCACCTGCCCTATGCACCGCAACTGCACTGTGATTACCACTTGCCACACGCTAGCTGTTTTGTGCTCCCTCCAGCTGCTGTCGCTGCTTGCTGTGCTGTGCCGTGCCACCAGTCAAGTCTCTAGTCTAGTTACCTCTGTGATGTTTATTCCAAATAAACCATTAATCCATGTTTTATTATTTGATGTTTTCTTGTTTTTTGTTTTTTTTTTATGTCCCAAATCCAGTCCTAACCGATCCCTTACTTGTATTATGTTTGCATCATGTATGTATGTATGTATGTATGTATGTATGTATAAATTATGAGCGCAAAAAAAAACTTGCTCCATTACCAACTAGCACAATCACGTATAGTAAAACAGACAGGCATTCGAAAGCAACTCGTTAACTTTTCAGAATCAGAAGGATCCAATTGAGCAGGTCTACCTGCACCTATCGCAAGCAAGTCTTTGAAACCTTCCGCATTCAACTTGCATTGTGAAATATTTCAAAAGGAAACCATTATAATATGTATAGGTAATCTTCAAATCGGATCAAAAATCTTTTCAGACTGGGAGCTATAAATCGTAATTTATAAAAATACATTATTGCACAACATAAATTGCCAGGTGATTACGTGTAATTAGGTACAATTAAGATGCATGCTTTTCAATATTGCTACATTTTTTGCTGGACATGAAAAATCTAAATGGATGTAGTGGAGCGAAATCGACCTGAAAAGTCGTCGTTTTTTTTTTTTTTTTTTTTTTTTTGAAGGTATAACAGCACCAAACCTTATAGGTCTTATGGAGAATCAAATTCCACGTAATATGTATGGTCATTTTGGGGATGATCTTGTGGTAGGGACCTTTTTTATGGGCAAAAAACCTCAAAAATTGAAAATGAGCAGTTCAGCATTCACAACGTTATATTTCTGGATCCAGTTGAGCTTTCGGTCTGTTCTTTTTTTTTTAATAAAAGTACATGGAAAAACCTTTCCAATGGTACATCACTGACTGAAGATATTGTTCACGAACGTGTTTATAGAACAATAAACATTATATTGACCAAAAATGCAGTCCCTTTTTGACCATGCGAAGAGCTTCTTTCCTCGTAGGAATTTTTAGATACAACCTGCGAGGAAAATGAAGCCAAAATATTAAAGAAAATTTTGAAGAAAGTTTCATTGATCTAGGCCGTATAGTTTGTCAGTTATGATTTTTTTTTCTGGCGGATTGAGTTGGAACGTCGCCCGGCGTGTGCTTGCATACAGTAAAACGCCGCGCCGTGCCGTGATCACTGTTCGTTGAGCGGCTATTTACTGTATGCAAGCACACGCCGGGCGACGTTAAAACTCAATGCGCCAGAAAAAAAATCATAACTGACAAACTATACGGCCTAGGTCAATGGAACTTTCTTTAAAATTTTCTCATATATTTTGGCTTCATTTTCTTCGCAGATTGTATCTAAAAATTCCTACGAGGAAAAAAGTTCTTCGCGTGGTCAAAAAGGGACTGCATTTTTGGTCAATATAATGTTTATTGTTCTATAAACACGTTCGTGAACAATTATATTCAGTCAGTGATGTAGCATTGGAAAGGTTTTTCCATGTACTTTTATTTAAAAAAAAGAACAGACCGATAGCTCAACTGGATCCAGAAATATAACGTTGTGAATGTTGAACTGCTCATTTTCAATTTTTGAGGTTTTTTGCTCATAAAAAGGTCCCTACCACAAGATCATCCCCAAAATGACCATACATACGTGGAATTTGATTCTCTATAAGACCTATAAGGTTTGGTGCTGTTATACCTTCAAAAAAAAAAAAAAACGACGACTTTTCAGGCCGATTTCGCTCCACTAATGTGATAAATAATAAATATGTGGACTAGAAGTACTTACTTGAAAGTAAAAAGAAACCTTTTTCTAACTGGTCGCTTTTGATTCGTGGTTTCGAACGAATCTCGCCCTTATCAACAGTCAAGAAACTTCGGAAGTTCTGTTTATCGTCTAATTTTAAATATCTTGAAAGCAAATTGCTACAACCGGTGTGGATCTAAAAAGATCCGTCTTTTTATTTCTCATCGAATTCTTCGAAAAATGAGAAGTATGGTACCTCGAGATGGTATCAAATCGCGAAAAAAAAAATTCGTTTTTTGGACTCCCCGTATGCTGAAACGTTGAGATCTGTCGACAATTTCTTTTTCCGTTTCGGTCGGTCTGTTAGTGTGTTAGTATGTCAGGTTTTTTTTTTGACCCCCCCCATTTATTTCTAAACCATCTGATAGATTTCGACCAAATTTGGTATGCACGTGAGGTTCATAATAGAAAGGAGAAGATAAGATTTTCAACGTGATTTCTGTCAATGTGAAATGTCACTGTCAAAGAGTGACAGGGTATTTTGACAGCGATTTTAATTGTTGATAGTTCATTTTAAAGCTCTTAAAAAACTAATCAAAATATGTAATAGTTATAGACATTTCTGTCATCTGTTGAAAGTTATGAGCTGTCAAAATAAAAACTTTGAAGTTAAATAACTCGAGAAGTATACCGAACGGATTTCAACCAAATTTGGTTTGCAGCAAGAGTACCTGCCAGGGACTCGAACATGTCCAGCTTCAAATAAAATCAGGCATGCAACTTGAATGATGAAAAAACAAATTTCTTCGGAAAATAGGTAAAAATGGGCTTGTCCAACGTTTTTTTCTGAGGTTTCTCGATCGATTGCAATATGTACAACTTTGTGAACATGCGTCTGGTAGTGTGCGGACGTGAAAATAAGCTTTTGGCTCTGAAATGTCAGTCAGGTGTAGTACCACAACATAATTAAATAGGAACTTCCCTTTTTTTCCTAATTTTTTTAAATCTTTGGAAAAATTCCACCAATTTCGATGAAACTTTGTACATAGGTAGTACTTGACAGGTGGAATGTTTGGTTGAAATTTTGTTGACATCAGGCAATCGCGGCCGCCAAAATTGAAAAAATTATTGTCGAAAATACTCACATTTCTATGGAATAACATGAAAATTTCAGCCCGCGGCGCGGCGAGGTACCAGAAATATTGAAATTCTGTGTATACATGCGGTAGATCATAATTAGGAGACACTTTGAGACAGTGTTCAGAAACAAAATCAGCTCAAAAGCACGTTTTAATCTTGAGATATGATTTTTTGAAAATCAACGGCAAAGGACCCCGCACGATTCTTATGGGAAATGGGTCTCGGTCAAATTCCCTAATTTTTTTATATGTTGTAGCCCAATTTGACACGAGCCAGAAACCATCGTCCGTTACCCAAAAAAATGGACAGTTTTTTCTCTGTAAGGGGTTGAAAATGGGTTATTTCAAGGTAAAAAAATATGTCCCAACGTAAATGAGAACATTTCAACGTCTTTTTTAACACATATGGCTCATGACAATTCCTTTTTTCTTTTGTGAAAAAATCAACCCCCTCCCTCACACCCAACCCCTACTTGTGAGTATCAAATTCGAAATTATGTTTGAAAGTCATGCAGATGGTTCTATTTTGTCGAATTACTGATTTTGACACAATTTTTTTTTCCAACCCCTGAATAGGGGGTGGGGTTGAAAAAAAAACCATCGGTCAATTCGGCTGAATTTCTGATATTGTGCTTTACCAGTTACGCTGAACAAGATTACCAAGGGAAAACTCATTCGTATGACCAGTTTCCACCCCACAGAGGGTTGAAGTTGACTATAATGACTCATAAAACATTCTTCCATGTCATAAACAAAATGAATGAAAATAGTGGACTTTCATATCATCTTATTTTGTGAAAATGCCTATCCTTCAAAAATAATTTCAACCCCGTCTCTCATCCCCTATCCTTGTTTCTGAACATCATGTTCGAAATAAATCTTGAAAATGAAGAAGAAGGTCTACGGTCAGATTCTCTGCATCTGATTGTGAATCCCCTCTCAAAATTCACTTTCACTATTATGCTTATGTTAGCACCCTTACAGCAGGGTGGGACATATATTTGATTGAATGATTTTTTGCCTGGATTATTATTAAAAATATTGGTGCTCCTATCAAGTCTCAACTTTACAGCAGGTTAATTATGTTTACCTGTACCTACATAGTTCCTAACTTTTTTCTTTTGTACGGATACACCTCTACTTATAGTTTAGATTGAAGAATTTTATGTCATTTGGAGCGAAAGCTGCTCAATCAAAGCAAAATATTATGTCACGCTCTTATTCTAGCTACTGCGACTATTTGAAGGATGAAATAAAAATTGATATAATTTCCCAAGATTTGATTCGAATATGATGTTCAGAAACAGGGATAGGGGATGAAGGACGGGATTGGAAGTATTTTTGGAGAATAGACATTTTTACGAAACAAGATGATATGAAAGTCCACTATTTCCATTCATTTGGTTTATGACATGGAAGAATGTTTTATGCGTCATTTTAGTCAACTTCAACCCTCTATGGGGTGGAAACTGGTCATACGAATGAGTTTTCCCTTGGTAATCTTGTTTAGCGTAACTGGTAAAGCACAATATCAGAAATTCAGTCGAATTGACCGATGGTTTTTTTTTCAACCCCACCCCTTATTTGGGGGTTGGAAAAAAAATTTGTGCCAAAATTGATAATTCGACAAAATAGAACCATCTGCATGACTTTCAAACGTAATTTTGAATTTGATACTCACAAGTAGGGGTTGGGGGTGAGGGAGGGGGTTGATTTTTTCACAAAAGAAAAAGGGAATTGTCATGAGTTCTATGTGTCAGAAAGGACGTTGAAATGTTCTCACTTACGTTGGAACGTATTTTTTTACCTTGAAATAACCCATCTTCAACCCCTTATAGAAAAAAAACTGTCCATTTTTTTGGGTAACGGACGATGGTTTTTGGCTCGTGTTAAATTGGGCTACAAAATATTGAAAAATTAGGGAATTTGACCGAGACCCATTTTCCATAGGAATCGTGCGGGGTCCTTTTCTATCGTTAACTCGATAAATTTCCATTTTATTTGATCTCTTCGGAAAACCTATGCTAATGTAACTCAGTGCAGAGGTGGAAGTCGATGGTGGAAAAGTGAAAAAAATTTTTCACTGTGATTTGTCAGATGGAAATGTCACTTTCAAGGAGATTAAGATGTAACGATTTTGACATTTGACAGCTCTTTTTAAAGCTATTCAAAACTTTACTCAAAACATGCAGAAGTTATAACATATCTGTGATCTGTCAAAGCCGAGACTTTGATGTTCATCAATAGCTCGAGAAGTACTGAACGAATTTCAATCAAAGTTGGTAAGCACGTAGGGATTACGGTAGGAAAGAGAAAGTAGAATTTTCAACGTGATTTATCAGCGGTAAACTCGGCGGGAAATGTTACTTTCGAAGAGTGACAGGAAATTTTGACCAAATGATTCTGATTTTTGATAGCTCATTTTGAAGCTCTTGGAAAACTCTATTCAAAACATGTCAAAGGCATGACATCTGTCATCTGTCAAAAGCTATAAGCTGTCAAAGCCAAAACTTGGACGTCCAATAACTCATCAAGTACTTAATGAACAGATTTCATTCAGCCAGTTATTGCTTATAGGTACTTCCCAGCTGTCGCATAGCACGTAAAATACGAACGATGGTGCCGACCCCATGCGATGTTGGTGGTCGTTGAAAATCCCTACCCTGTATGTGTTGGAACCGAGGTTGGAACACATAAGGGTTCTGCAAAATTTCCGGTATAGTGGAGGAAAGCATTCACCGGCGTCGGTGTTAGGCCTCGTTGCGGAAATAGGCCGACGTTAAATAAACAAATAAAAAAAAACTTCCCAACTAATAAATTTTGTCATTACTTATTACGTATAATTGAAACAAATTGTGTATGTACTAAAATAATATTGCATTATCAGGGCAATTTCACAGATTATTTCAATTATCTTCAAAGACGTTGCAGGAAGGATGGCTACGATGAGAAGTCCCGCGGCAGACATGACCACGATTTTTTCTTACGTTCGATGAAAAAAAATCATGTCGGCAGGACAAAACGAAACGAAAAAGATTTTTTGGAAAACACATCAATACTTCTTTAGATATGACCCCTCACCGGTCAAGCTTTTATTTCAGTTTTCACTTTGATAATGAAAAAAGAAAAAAACAGGTACCAAACAAACCAAACCTGTATAAATTTGTCATTTTTAATTTTCTGGTCATACAGTTTGATATTTCAGTGACGTTGCACTGATGCGCTGAACTTCAAAAGGAATTTCGCTCACAAAAATGAGCAAAAAAAAGCAAGAGAACATTTTTTCCTAGGATGCTCTCTCAGAGGTAGGAGGTAAAACCAAGTTTAATTTCTAATTGATCAAGAATGATGATGAAAGCTTCAAATTCGGCCAACAGAACTTTCCTTGCATAGTATGATAATGAACATAATGAAGTTTCAAGAAGCCTGAGCAGTTTCACACGTTTGAATATGTGGAACTTTTCTTCGGATCTTGCTTAAACTTGTATCTTGTGTAACTGCACTTTATTCCATGTATACCTAGTTATCAATAAATTCAATTGAACAAGTCTTAAAATCATACATTATCTACATCGAAAATTAATTATTTGGTTGATTTATTTCTTTGGAAAAAATGCAAGAGACCGGTCGGTCTCGAAGACTGGTTTCGATGTGTGTGTCAGTTTTTTTTTTGTCCCTCGGCGGTTATTTCTAAACCGTCTAAGCGCGATCTTGACCAGTTTTGGTAAGCACGTAGAGGCTATAACAGAAAGGTGAACATAAGCCTTTCACCTTAATCTGTCAAACGGCAATGTCACTGTCAAAGAGTGACAGAAGATTTTGAGGCAACGATTCTGACATTCGATAGCTCATTTTGAAGCAAGAAACCATATTCAAAACATTTGAAAGTTATATCTGTCATCTGCCAAACGTTACAAGTCATCTGTAGACTGAACGGATCTCAATCAAATTTGATTTGCAGTAAGAACACCCCCCAGGGACTTGACGGGACATGTGCAGCTCTGAATAAAATCAAGCATGCAGCTTGAAATTTTTTTTAATCAATAAATTTTGCAATCTGTCAATAAAACTTAACAATGAGCAACCTCACTGACAACTCAAGAAAAATGACAAGTGAGCAGCATTCCAGTGAATGTTGCTCTTAAGTAACCCAAACTGCTTGACACTTTAAAACATACCTAAGTACCTGTGACACACACTAATAAAAACAATAAGTATGACAATGATATGTAACATAAAATAACAGTTATTAAAAACAAGGTAAAACATGTAGTGACCACAATATAATTCATTCAAGTATTGAGCGTTTGAACCGCTTGAGCCTCGGTTCCCCAGCGGCGCTGACTAGGAGTTCATGGACTAGCGGGTTGGGTGTACATCCAGTCTGTCTCGATATTTTGTTTTAGCCTTCGTGACTTCTTCTCGGATAGGTATTACCTGAAGGTCCTGTTGAATAACGAAATTTGGCACGTATCTAGGAGCGTCGACCATTATACGAAGAACCTTATTTTGAAACCTTTGGAGTATATCAATATTTGAGGCAGCTGCAATCCCCCAAAGTTGAATGCCATATGTCATGACTGGTTTCAAAATAGTTTCGTATACGAGAAGTTTATTTTCGAGTGACAACTGGGACTTGCGACCAATAATCCAATACATTCTACTGAACCTCATACCAAGCTGCTTTCTTTTAGTAAAAATATGTTTCTGCCATGTCAACCTCCGATCGATGTGGATTCCGAGGTACTTCACGTCTTGAGCCTGTGGTAGTTGTTGACCCTTTAGGGTAACCGGAGAGCAGGTATCTCTTATCATGGTGTAAGTGACGTGAGTGGACTTGGTCTCATTCACCCGGATTCTCCATTTTCTGAGCCACTGCTGTACCTTGTCCAGATGCCTTTGTAGATTTCTTGACGCAGTGACAGGATTTGTATGTGATGCAAGGACGGCTGTGTCATCCGCAAAAGTGGCAACTGTTGTTGAACGTGTAGTTGGCAGGTCAGCTGTATAAAGAAGGTACAACAGCGGCCCCAGCACACTTCCCTGTGGAACTCCAGCTTTGATCGGGTACAGCTCTGTATATTGTCCCTGTTGTTTGACGTAGAGATATCTATCCGTTAGGTAAGACTTCAGAAGATGGTAAAAATGATAGGACAGATTTTTCTTGATCTTGTAAAGCATCCCCAGGTGCCAAACCCTATCGAACGCCTGACTCACATCCAAAAAAGCAGCAGAGCAATACCTTTTCCCGTCTAGATCATTTCTGATTTTTTTAACGATTCTATGAACCTGTTCGATAGTGGAATGGAGATTTCTGAATCCAAACTGGTGGTCCGGGATTAATTTTTTCTGGTCCAAAATTGGAGTCAGACGTTTCAGGAGGAGCTTCTCGAAAACTTTGGACAGAAGGGGCAAGAGACTGATTGGCCTGTATGACGTAACCAGTTCTGGTTTCTTGCCTGGTTTCGGTATCAGAATGATCTCAGCCACCTTCCACTGACCCGGAAAATGACCACTCAGGAGATTACCATTAAAGATCTGTATGAGGGCGTTCATACACTTTTCGGTAACTTTTTGTAAGATTTGACCTGTGATTAGGTCAAATCCAGGACACTTTTTGGGATTGGTTTCCTTTAGTATTGTTCTTTTCACCTCTTTCATCTTGAACTTTCTTATAGGCAGATCTAGCGAAAACGGTTTAAAATACCTATGTCTCTCGTTTTTCTGTGTTTCCGGGGATTGATTGCAATCCAACTTTGTGGCCAGATGTGAAAGTGAGCTTTTGCCTCCGAAACGTAAATTGGGTGTACCACAACGTAATTAAATAAAACTGTCTGTTTTTTTCTGTGAAACCATTTTGATGAAACTTGAAACATGGTTGGTATCTGTGGGGTGAAACGTTTCTTTAAAATATTGTTGACATCAGGCAATCACGGTCGCCACAACTGGAAAAATAAATGTGGAAATCAATCAAATTTCACTGAAATCACATTGAAACTTCAGCCTGATGCGACAGGACAGGGCATCAGCATTTGAAAAAATTTGTGTACTGTAGAGATCATAGTTAGAAAACACCTTGAAAAGTGTTTAAAACAAAAATCAGCAGAAAAGGACGTTGCGTTTTTCAGATATGATTTTTGAAAATAAACGGCGAATTTTGTATAACAAATTCCTCAGTAAATTCGTATTTCATTTTATATCATTGGAAATATTTCATCGATTTTGATGTAATTTAGTAACATGGTGGTGGGGTTCTTGCAGAAAAATCTCGAGAAAAATATTCCGCTCAAAATAAGTGGTTGTCAATTATTGATCAGAGCCGCCGCAATTGGAAAAATTAATATCGAAGATTAAAATTAATCTGGGGCACCCTATAGACTGATTCCTATAAAACTTTACATGTAGGTAATGTCGCGGCCACGAAGCTCCGAACGATCTATTTTGCCTTTTCATTTATTTGCTTACAATTTTGCCCTGTGGCCTGTGCCTATGGCTCGAATGATTACATACTTTGTCATTACAGTGCTATGCACAATAATAATAATAATAATTACGATACATTCTGATCTGACGCTATGGAAGACCTTGCTGTTGCAAAATTGGAAGAGAAAAATTCAAATTTTTTTGGCCTACTACACAGTGTAAAAAAATCGTCGCCATTTCTGCCGCGGAACCTCTTATCGCGGGCATCTGTCCTTGCAGATTTTTGAAGTGGGTCTCGCTTTTATACGACTTTACCATCGGATTTTAAGTTTTATTGAGAATATCGGTAATTATCTTTTCCTTGTTGATTTCATCTTCAAAAATAATTTTAGCTCCTGCTCCAGGAACATAATAGACTCAGATAGACATGCACCAATAATGACACCATGATCCATTAGATCCCTATGTCCGGCATCAAGTTCAGTTGCTGAATAACGCCAAAAAATAATTGGGAACACCCTCACCCTTTACCTGGGCTCTTCTGCCTGTTGGGTGCAAAAAAAAACACTAATTTCTAATTTGTTTCATATTTTTGGCACGGATTTTTTTTTTTTTCAACTTACACCCCTCCACTACGGGATCCACCAAAATTTTATGAGCGAGTAAACTTAAATCTGAGTTAGCTGCTAAGCAACTGGCCATGCTGTTTGCTGGGTCATAGCAACTAACTCAGATTTTAAAGTCAACTCGCTCGTAAAGCTTTTGGTGGCACCCATAGTTAACTAGCTGAATCTATCTAAAGTACTCAACAAAATAAGTGTCACCCTGCAAAATTTGACCTAACTTTGAAACTAGACAACTTTGAAATGCTACAAGCGATTCAACTAATTTTCAAACCATTCGCTAGCCCGGTCCTTCAGCTATTAGTCCGTATTTTTGAAATATATGCAATATTCCACATAATATGTCTACAGGGTGTTCAATAGACTGGTGTAAAATTTCTGAAAGTTTGACATGCTCCCTTTTGAACAATTTTTTTTTCACTTTATTTCAACACCGTAGGCAGGAAGGTAAACCTCATACCTCGATAGTTTTTAAGTTTTGGTGTATCTCTTCAATTTACACGGCGACCTCAAAAAGTTAACTTTTTTGTAATGCATTAATAACTCTTTTCCTCGTACCCGATTTCCAAAATTTTCGGCTCATGTCAAAAACAAAGCTTCAGGTAAGAGTACCAAAGGATCAAGTTCAACTCAAGACAGATATTCAAGTTACAGGGTTGCATGAAAAGTGACCCAAACCTGAACTTCTCTCGGAATCTAGGTTGAGAGAAGAATCGAATGAAAATCAACTTACCTTCTGAAGAACCTTCGGAACACTTCAAGGTGATTTTTTCTTCTATGGGACTAGAATTGCTGGTCAACAGGCCAAATTTGAATTGTTTGCTTTTGAACGAGAAATATCGCCCTTGTGCACCTGAAAATGTTCGTAACCAAAGTAACAAAAGCCTAATAATCACAAACAAACAAACAGTGATCGACAAGTGAGTGATTGTTCCGATTTTTGTAACGTTGGTTACGAGCAGCTTCATGTGAGCAAGGCCCCGATTCTTCTCCAAAAACATGCGGTTGTAATTTGGTTGATTGGTTCCTTTCACTAACAATTCAGGTCTCATGCAAGAAGAGGATACCTTGAAGTGTTCAGAATGGATGATTCTTTCGAAGGTCGGTTTGTCTGTCCGCACAAAAACTTTAATGGAGACAACAGTATGGCTAAACCGTTGGACAAATTTCAACCAAATTTGGTACACATGTAAGGTATGAAGTGTAGACGTGAAAACAACGGCGGCGACGAGATCTATCAATTGCATATGTCACTATGTACAGTGAAAGGACAGACAGCTTATGTCATCAAATGTTAATTGTTGCACATCATTGAAAAGCTACTGAGGAGCCCTTTTCAGCACATTTAAAATGAATATTCAGCTTTTAGTGGACGTGGTAGGAAAAAACAAGTTGCAAATTATGATAAAGGCAAACCCTTTTGCAGGATCGTAACTAAGACTTAAATGAACGATTTGACCCGCAGTGCTTTTATTTTCGTTCCTTAGGATTTGAATAGCGCCCCTTTTTCAAAATGGCGGATTTTATCTAGAGGCAGAAGGTATCAAATGGCCTGGTGATGTCCAGCTTCGTTAAAATATATGGAGCTATGTCTCGATCAATTTCTGGGACATCAAATACTTTTTAAAAAAATGGTGGAGTATTGACATCTGTTGCAGGCAAATTTGGTGGAGGCGCCAAAATGAATTTGGTACGGTCATAAGAAAATTGCTGTAACATTTTTATTTTTCAACCGATTTTAACACAAGGTACCTCAGTTTGTAGAAAAAAATTCTTCTTGTTATCTGATACCTTTTATGAAAAAAGACATTGAGGAATGTTGAAGAAAAAAATTAAAAATAATTTGAGAAAAAAAAGATTTTTTCAATTTTTTATTTTCATGAAAATTGCCTTATTTGCAGATTTTGATGTGCCTCTTCTAAATTTGCACTTTTCCGATTGATATCTTTGCAGTGCGTACCGCCATGTTGAAAAAATGATATCTGAAGAGAAATTTTTGACAATAACTAAATTTAAGTCCATGCGAGATTGGAATGTTTATGGACGTATGAAAGTACATTCAATTCTCCACGATTTGACACTTGAACCATCTCTGTGCGACTCGGGGTTCTTGAGCTAGAGCTTCCGGAAGTATCAATTTTCGGTGTTAAATAGTGACCGCGCCTACCAGATTTCACCACTGGATCACCACCATGTCTTATTCAAATTATCCAACGATAACGCGTCTACATTTATCTCAAATCTTGAACATTGGTGGACCTGGCACAGCCCCAAGAGGTGGTTTTTAATTCTTTTGGAACCGAAAATTGATACTTCCAGGAGGTCTAGCTCAAGAACCGTGGGTCGCAGAGAGCTGGTTCAAATGTCAAACTGTGGAGGATTGAATGCGCTTTCATATGTATATAAACATTTCAATGTCACAAGGGCCAAAATTAATATATTGTCAAAAACGTCTTTTCAGACATCATTTTTTCAATATGGCGGCGCGTACTGCCAAGATATGAGTCGCGAAAAGTGCAAGTTTGGAAAGGGCACATCAAAATCTACAAATAGGGCCAATTGCATGAAAATAAAAAAATGTTGAAAATCTTTTTTTTTTGAATTTTTTTTTCAATTTTTTTTTCAACATTCCTCAACGTCTTTTCTCAATGGAAGGTATAAGGTGACAAGAAGAATTCACTTTTTCACAAAATGAAATGTCTTGTGTTGAAATCCGTTGCAAAATAAAAATGTTACAGCAATTTTCTCATGGCAGTAGTAAATTCCTTTTGGCGCCTCCACCAAATTTGCCTGCGGTAGATGGCAATGTTCCACCATTTTTTAAATTAGTGTTTGATGTCCCAGAAACCGATTGAGACATAGCTCCATATATTTTAACGAAGCTGGACATCACCAGGCTATTTGATACCTTCTGCCCCTAGATAAAATCCGCCATTTTGAAAAAGGGGCGCTATTCAAATCCTAAGGGACGAAAAGAAAAGCACTGCGGGTCAAATCGTTCATTTAGGTCTCAGTTGTAACCCTGCCAAGTGGTTTGCCTTTATCATCATTTGCAACTTAAATTCCCTATTTCGGTTGTACCACGTCCACTATTTCATTCTGTCACAAATCACGAGGTGCCAAAATCTGACTGTTTTTATGTAAAAATTTTCTGTTACTTTTTGACAAGCACATTCCCGTTTGACAGATCGCGGTGAAAAGCTTATTTTTATTTTTACCTTTTTTACATAGACGTAGAGGCCATACTATACCAACGTGTATAGTAATATCATTCAAGCTTGGTGTAGATCGGTAGTCCATTTGTCATTTACATAAGCCGGTAGTGATAAAAGTGCAGTGAAAAGAATCGATATGCTCTGGAATTCAACTGATGTTCGTGGAAAGCATGTGGAAAACGCACTATGATGATATCAGAAGCAGACGTGATAAATCTGATATTGTTAATTATACAGGTGTCCCGAAAATACACCGACAACGTTCTAGGGCAGCTTCCTCTCATCAAAACATGAAAAAAAGTTCATATGAACATGGGTCCGAAAACGCTTTCCTCGACGCTTCCTAAGAGAGCTACAGGCCCCTAAAGGTGGGACCCTGAAGATGGTGTTTATTCAATATTTCCGAAACCGTTTAAGGGAAATCAATCAAACTTGACACATTTAATAACCTTTATATGCCCAACCAAATTTGAATGCCCAACAAAAATGAAGTTGCTTTGAAATGATTTTTCTTTCGCCTTGAATATCGTAATTAAAAAATCAGCATTACTGACCACGTCATACATTCAAACTCAAATATCTTATAAACGGGGCGTCTATCGAGGTTGAACAGGGTAACCTTGTTTTGGTAGAAAACTTCAATATTTCATAATTTCTTGTTAAATTTAAAAACGATTCACTTTCAAAAAAGTTAGGGTTATTTTTACCCCCACACCTAAGCCTGACTCACTCCTGGTAAATTATTTTGGAAATAATCTTGCCTCATTTTGTTGGGCACAAGAAGGTTAGTGGATGTGTCGAGTTTGATTGATTTCTCTTGAACGGTTTCGGAGATATTGAATAAAAACCATCTTCAGGGTCTCACCTTTAGGGGCCTGTAGCTCCCTTAGGAAGCGTTTTCGGACTCATGTTCATGGAAACTTTTTTTCTTGTTTCGATGAGAGGAAGTTGCCCTAGAACGTTGTCGGTGTATTTCCGGGACACCTGTATACATACATACAGGGTGTTTCGGTGACCTTGCATAATACTTCAGGAAGTGACTCCTCTCAAGAAAATAAGTCGAAAATTAGGAGTAACATTTTACCTTGAAATGCTTCCTAAGGGAGTTACAGCCCCTCAAAGGTACGAAGTTAAACAAAGTTTTTGATTATTTGCTGAAAAACCGTCAAAGATAGGAACTTCAAATTTCGTATACAGAAGTTTCTCAACAGTGCAATTGTACATGCAAAGATTTAAACAAATCTAACCAGTGGCAACGAAATTAGAAGGGATTGGGATTATGTTGAAAATTATTCATGACACGTCCGTGTCTTTTCACTTTTACTTCAGAACGATGCATCCTACGGAAAAAATGCAAGATGAATAAAAGTTTTGGATTGAACGAATCTATCGAAAAAATTACATTTGGAGCTCTTACCTTCGACAGTTCTTGAGCAAATAATTGAAAACTTTGTTGCATTTTGTACCTTTGAGGAGCTGTAACTCCCAAAGGGAGCACTTTGGAGAAAAAATTTACTCCTATTTTTCGACTTATTTTCTTGAGAGGAATCACCTCCTGAAGTATTATGTAAGGTCACTGAAACACCCTGTATAGGGGTGCCAATACGACACACTGTGAATGTGTGAAATTTTAATAATTTTCATCACAAGTCATAATTGAAATTGCAGCAATGGGAAATAAGACACAATGGGCCTTATGAATAAAGATTAGGCAATTGCTTTTGCTTGAAATCTACCAGCAAAAAACGGAGAAACATTTGGAAATAAGACTTTACACCAATGTTATTAATTCAATTAGTTACTCAAATGCTCAGTGAAACCTAAATTAATGAGTTCCTTGAAGTTTCTGAGTTTTTTGAGAATTTTCTAGGAACAAAAATCAAGCAAAAGCAATTGCTTAATCTTTATTCATAAGGCCCATTGACACAAAAGCGGTTGAGAATCTCTGCTTTACCTACCTATGCAGCAGCACGTTGCATGGCATTTGCTTTTGAACCGCTGTCAGCTGCAATCTGAGGCTGGGGAAGATTTGGTAACTGTAGTGGAGTGCCAAAGCCAAAGCCAAAGCTTGTACCTCGCTACCTTGTATGCTTTTACATCCAACGACACTAACTCCAAGCTCTATGCAAATGCTAAAAGTGAAAGCTATATGTACACATAATTTTGTCGAGATCGGTTGAACGGTTTAGAGATAAATTGAGGAACAAAAAACACAGAAGGATCGACACACAAAAAATCCACAGATTTTTGCGTTTCAGCATACAGGGACAGGGATCTCGAAAAAGCAAAGAAAGGTGAAAGCAAAAACTTCCCTATACCAAGTTTGAAGTTCCTATTTTCAGTCGTTCTTCGGCAATTGAGTGAGAACGATTTTCATTTTCCACATCACAAAGCAAATTGTGTGTGAAAACACAATTTTTAAAATCTTTTATGTCAACTATCTATCAACAAAGAGATAGTCATTGCATGAAGCAAGCAACTTTTGTCAAAATTTTCCAGTTGCTTTAGATACAGGGGGTGTTTCAATTTTTCTGCCCTATTTTCTCGCCACTGAATATTTTTCAAAAATTACATTTTTAAAATTTCCTGTTCAATTTAGAAATTATGCGAATGTGACATCGTGACGGATTTTCTTACTGTACAATTTTCCCCGTTATATTACAGCACGGTGGAAACTGTGTTCTGGCAGGCACAGCATGGCAATCTAATAATCTCCACAAAGTATAAGAATGTCGTTTGGAAAACTCGATCCGGTATTGATTTTATTTGAAAAAATATAAAATACATAGGTATTTACCCCAGTATTTACATAGGTATGTAGGTAGATACCTCGTGAATGTGATTTGAGGTAACTACGTGGTTATCTAGAGTTCCTACGATATCATCTTCTCCAATCAAAATAAGGCCGTAGGTTAAATTGAAATATTGACAGAATTGATACGAGTATTTTCAGTTATGTGCTCGCCACCGTACTTATATTTTGAATGTCACATTTAATTGAGGTGAAATCAACCCATTCAAAAAATTAACGAAGAATAATGTCAAAAATCAATTTCCATACATAAAAATTTGATTATCAAACCAGTGTAATATCATCGCTATACAATCAGCTGACATCTAGAACAATAAGCAACAGTTTCAGCCTCAATTGTCGAAAATTCTTTTTCCCCTCTGGGCTTTAATCATCCACTCCTGCTTTCCTCCTTAATAGGTACATAATACCTGAAAGTTGTGTCTACATTTGGGTGTGCGGCATTCGATTTTAATTTTGAATTGTAAACGTCCGTTGAAGAATATACCCAGGGCCGGGCCTGGCTTATTTGCCGCCTGCGTGCCACCGAAAAATTGCCGCCCCCCTCACCGGCAGTGGAGATCCCCACCAAATGCGGGAATGAAAAGAATCCTTCGAAATTCAACTTTATTATTATATTACCGTACCGCCCCTATAACTTGCCGCCTGCCATACATACTCGCGCGCGCCGGAACGCACTGCACGCCTGCTAAGTCCGGCCCTGAATATAGATATCACAACAGTTAGCTACCTAGTTCTACCTTTTGGATCATTTCATCACCTTGGAAAACTGACCTAACCTGTCATTTTTTCTGTCCGCTCAACAATGGATGCAGGATGCTCTCTAAACGCTCGACTAAATAGAATTTTTTCATCAATTTCCAAATCGAATCGCCCCCTCCCGAAGGGACACTTCGATCAAAATCATTACTGACGTCTCTGGATACCGCCGGGAAAGTTTTGTGTCGCCCCACAACAGATTTTTTTCAGTGTAACTGCTGCTATAGCCTTGCAAAATTTTTATGGAGAAATCCCAAATTTTGAACAAAAGTCTCGGAACATTGATGTTATAGTTCCACGGGCTCCGACCGTATGATACCCTTGAGGCCATAGATTTTTTCAAAACAGAATGAATGGACCATAGGATCCTCTCTTTTTCAGTGGTAACCTCTCTTGGTTGTTTTCATTCATTTCAAACCGAACAGTAGTATCTAATTGTGTAATATCTATTCCAACCGATGTTTTTCTTTTCTGTAGTCAGGACATCAATCTTCCTGCTGCTGCTCGTTTTGCGCCGTTGTCATGGTAATCCGACGTAATTCTGGACGTAAGTCGGACCTGAAATTGAGCCCCAAGGTAGCAACTAGGGTTGATAAATTGTGTTATTTATCCTCTTATTTCTGCTTTTGACAAATTTAAGCGAATATATTCCAAGCGCTAAAGGCTACTGAAGCTGAGCGCTGCTAGAAATTCGAAAATCAAGCTCTGATCTAAGCGGGCATACAACAAAATAAAGTAAAAAAAGAGAGATCAAATTAACTTCACCAATAAAAAACAATTGAGTAAAGAAATTAATTACAAAGCTGAACTGTGAAACTGCTCTGGGCATATTTTGAACCGTGTGAACATTTCTAAAGGCCGAAAAGATTTTATCTCGTCCACAGATAACGGCGAGAATTCCGACAGATTGAAATAATTCATCTCACTTTGTAGGTAAATTCTTCAAAACTCTGAAGGTACCTACCTAAAATTGTGCCATGTTTTTCACACTGATGTTACAAAAATCGCTTCACAAAAGCAGATCCATTTTTAAAGAGAATGACATGAATATTCGGGATGTCCCGAAATAACCTGAGCATCCTAGTAATTTTAGAAACGAGAAAAATGGCACGGCGGCATAGGTGCATCTGAATCGCACAACTGTAAAGACCTTATCAGATCACCCAGTTTGTCTATTTACGAATAGTGCTACCATTAAGCTGATAAGCCTTGCGATAATTATACGGCGTATCTCATCCAATTACTTATACGTTTTAAATAGTTGTACACCAGTGTTGAGCGTTTTTTCTGTCAAATTTTTTTTTGGTTCCCCTACTTTGATAGAAAAATGAAGGATGAGCTCTGATACCCGCTTTAGCACTTCGCAAAGAGCATGACGCCTTTAGGGTATTAGCTAGACATTCAGGTGAGGTAAGCAAAGAGCTCGAAATAAACGTGGCCATGAGTTCATAAAGGATGGGCTATATATAAATAAGCTTAGCGACCTACCTATAGTGTATTCTGTCTACATCAGAAACCCCGAATTGCTCTAGGCTTTTGGGGAGGGCTTTCCGCTTTCTGGAGCTTTTATCACGTATTATTTTCCGTTATAGATATGTACCTACCTATTACTAAATCGTGTTGCGGATAATAATTACTGCCATCAGCTAAGTCCCAGTTAATTAGTAGGGATAGGGATCAATCACTTTTGATGGACTGTGCAGTCACTTTGCGCATATCGCATAGGTACGTATTGTCGAATATAATTTATGATATAAGTACCTACCTAGATATTTGTAGCGCACCGAATTCGCAAATTGTTTTTGTTTTACTCTGCAAATTGCGTTTTGAAGTCCAATTAAGTTCGCATCGAAAAACGTTATGCCTACACATAAACTCCGATTCGATATGGCTTCGTTTTCTTACATAAATATAGAAACCATTTTACAAATTCAATTAGGTACCTACCTAACAACTTACGAACGTCGCGTCAGTTTGAATAACATTTTGATTTTATAATAATAATAAACAAAAACAATGATTGTACATAATGGAGTACCCGAGGGAGTACCTGTTATACTAAAAAAATTTTTTATTGAAATGGAAACTACATTGGAAAATAATTGACCCGTGTTTTTTTATTCAGTCAAAAACCGTTTCGTTTGGGCGCCATTAATAAATAACATCAACTAGTTCTGACGTTACAGCGAGTCACCGCCTATACTGCCTGTGTAAATGACGTCAGAAATAGGCAGAATATAGGAATTTTGTTTATTTATTGCGGCCAAACGATACGATTTTGGGCTGAATAAAAAAATACGGGTCAATTATTTTTCAATATAGTTTCTGATTCCATAGAATTTTTTTTTTCAAAAGTATAATACTCTATTATGTATGTGGGTACGTTTGTTATGCATGTGGATATGTATAAAGTCTACCTAGGTATTATTTTGTAACAAACAGTCCTACATACGTTGGACGTTTGTGCTGTCTTTGTACGTGAAATTCAAATTAGTACTACTACTACTACATATAACATAAATAACGAAAATTTGGTCATTGGTACAAAAAAATCAGATTAATTTATTTAAAATTATTTAATCGGTACTTAGGAACTCGTAATTATCATCAATTAATCATTGAAAAATTGATTTGTATTTAAGCATTCCATTTCATTTACCCTCGTGTAGTAGCGGACAAAATTAGAGCGATTTTTATTTTTTTTGCCAAGTTGGGACTTCAGTGATAAATTCCAGATATAATTTATTGAGTAGTTTTGGGATACGTGGAAGAGCTTATCCCAACTGCTGTTTCAATCGTGGTTATTGTAAAGAGCTTTGTCTGTACTTTTCTCCAATTTAATAAAAAAATTATCGGACAAAATTAGAACGACTTTTCAGTTTCTACTTCAATATCGCTACAATATTAATAGTACTAGCGGTAAGCAAAATTAAACTGCATTTTATGATACAAGCAACAGATTCGGTACACGTGATCTTTGAAGAATTCTAAGCGATTTGACCCGTAGTTCTTAAAAATCCCTTCGGGGGGAGCCGAGATATGAGAGGGGGGAGGAGGGGTTGATTTCTCTTTTTTAGAAAAAATCTATATGCGCCAAAATGGCATGAAAAATATCGAATTCAAGTGAATTGTACAATTGTACATGCTGAATACACTAGTCAATCATAATTCCATAAAAAATGCAAATAGTAGCCTTTTTTTTTAAATGGCCGCCAATAAATGACAAAAAAACATGTGTGAATAAGGTGTTCGAGTAAGGTATCAATTTATATGTTTTCGAGGTCGCTGGACTTATTTCTCTTTGTTCACCATATCGAACATAATTATCCATTTTGGGTCAGGGTGAATGAACCACCCCATACACCTGAAGTGAAACTTTCAAGATTTGAAGTGAATAATCGAAAGACCAATATAAAGCTGCACATAAATAATATGTTTTTGATTGAAAAATGAAAATTACCGATGTAACTACATATTTAAACTCACAACCATCCCTGGAAGCTCCAACCACCCTTGATGGGGGGATCTTGTATAACCTAGATTTCCTTGTGTCATAGGAAAGTGCTTTGAAAATGCTTTTACTCTAAACTGGCAGGTGAAGTGTCCATTACAAGCGTCTTTTGATGCAGGAAAGTAAGATTTCCCTGCCTGGGCAGGTGAAGACTTAACCTATCTAGGCAGAGAAATCTTACTTTTCTGCGTCAAGAGACGTTTTGTTTGCTGAAAATTTGCTGAAAACTGTTGGAAACCAGACCCAGCAACGTGATATTTGCCAAATTGTGCCAGAATGACATTTCAGAATTCTGGTACCAATTTCTTTTTTTGTGATTTATTGAGCTAGTTTCGGGTAAAACGGTATACATAATACTAGTCGGGGTGGTACGCGACATAAAATAGCAAAATACCGCAAATGAATTAGACGGGATGCTCTTTGGTATGATGACTACTTATACCGAGCGTTCATTAATTAAATGGGTCAAGGGTGCCTGTGACTTTAAAAACATCTGTCGGAACTAGCATCGTTCATTTGATGTCTGTAATTTTTTGGTTATCGTAATTTGTCAAACCAGTCGCAGTTTTCGTTTTCAGAACATTTTGAATGTGGTTTTCATGACAGGGCACAAAACCTACATGATCGAGGAGTATTTTCGAACTTGAAGTATTCTTGTGCACTTATGGCAGATCAGAGATCAATAATATGGGACGTAACTTGTCAAAGTTTGACAAATTTATTACAAAAAGATTACGCTAGTTTCGACAGACGTTTTTGAATTCACAGGCACCCTTGACCCATTTAATTTATGAACTCTCGGTACCAAGGTGATTAATTTTCGCCAAGGATGCGTCAACATTTCCCACTCAGAAAAAAAGATGGCGACGATTTTTGACAGGAGCGGATTTTTTATAAAACATATGCGTGTGACACATGTTTTCTCACTAATTTTGACCTCCTGAATACGAATATGGAGTTTATTTTCACATTGGAAATCAACTTGACCTCATATTTCACATCTGAAAACCGCAAAAATAGCAGACTCTGGCTAATTTTTGAACTGAAAATTTTATGTACCATCAACGGCGATTTCCAGCCTTGAGCTGGCTGTATAGATCCCATAGAACATGTTAACAGTCCAAGTTCTGCAAAATAACTCTTCAAACATCGTCAGGGTGCGCCTCAAATCATACCAAAAATGGGCGCTGGGAGCACATTTTGCTGCGGCTGGATGGGGAATGTAAGTATGAAAGGAAGAATGTTGTGCAATATGTTCTACTGTTTAATATGACATCCCAAGCATTCATCAACATACCATAGGGATTTGAAACAAAATATCGTACAAACAAATTTTCATGATTTGTAATTAATTTTTTTTATGACAGGTACAATTGATACTAAAAAACGTAGCTCTGATTTTGATGATGTTCTTTATCAAGGTAAATACATCAAGAGACCTTTCTCACCTGGAATAACCACCCTAGCTCAAAGTTTCATATAATATAAAGCATTTTCGTCAGATCCGCGATTGCCAAACATCAGAAAAGCGTCTATTAATAATTTCAAAGTCCTTTTTTGAACTTGTTCTGGAATGCAACATACGGCTGATGGTTAAGCTTTGGCTCAAGTTTTCTGTCTCGCCCGTGAACTCATTCAGGTGTCTGCTGGACTGGATATGCACCAACGGCAAAGGTTCAGTAGGACCTTCAGTGTTATTCGTATTTCTACGGCACCAACTTCAAATTTGTTGTCTTGTGTGTGTCAGAATAATGCGAGAATGAAAGTAATGAGCTATTAATGGAGGCTCAAAAGCGTCTAGGACGTGAACAAGCCAAAGAGCATGAAACATACACCACGTATCATAGGTACTATAGTTGCAAAATAAGAGTCGTAATGTTGAAAAGGTCTTGGTGCCTACCTGATCACTTTTCCATATGTTTTCCATGTCCGTTTTCTATGCCTGTTCACGTCCTAGGTGTTTCTGCGCCTTGAGTGATAATACTATAGTTCCATTCTCGCAAATTCCAACACACACAAGACAACAAATTTTAAATTGGTAATAACACTGAAGATCCTACTGCCCTTCGCCGTTAGTGCATATCCAGTCCGAAAATTTCTAGACACCTGAATGAGTTCATGGGCGAGATAGAAATACTCGTAGAAAACTTTGAACCAAAAATTCACCATCAGCCATATGTTGCATTCTAGAACAAGTGTAAGGACAAAACTTTAAAATCAAAAGACGCTTTTCTGATGTTTGGCAACCGCAAGTCTAACGAAAAATGATTTAATTATGAGTCGCTATACCGAAACTTTGAGCTAAGGTAGTTGTTTCAGGTGAAAAAGGTTTCTTGATGTATTTACCTTGATGGAAAACATCATCAAAATCAAAGCTACGTTTTTTAGTATTATTGAAAAAAAAAGTTATCAACAAATCATGAAAATATATTTTTTTGGTTTTTTATCTGAAATTGTCATTTCGATGGGTCCTAATAAGACTAGCTTTATTCGCAGAGCCCGATGTGAAGTAACGTTTCTCGCAGAAGGTCTTTGTAACTAGCGCAATTCAAAATAGGTCGTTGTAACTGGCGCATCTCGAAATGAACGCATGTGAATCACTTGCGTTCATTTCGAGATGCGCCAGTTACAACGACCTATTTTGAATTGCGCTAGTTACAAAGACCTTCTGCGAGAAACGTTACTTCACATCGGGCTCTGCGAATAAAGCTAGTCTTATTAGGACCCATCGAATTATGTTGATAAATTCTCAGTATATGTAAGCTTACTGAATAAAACAGTGGAATGTATTGCAAAACATTTTCCATTTCACACTTACATCCCTTAAATCAGCCGCAGAAAAATGTGCTCCCAGAGCCCATATTTTGTATGTTTTGGGGCGCACCCTGGCGATGTTTGTAGAGTTATTTTGCAGAACTTACGCTGTTAACTTGTTCCGTGGGATCTATTTAACGAGCTCAAGGCTGGAAATCGATGTAAATGGAATACAAAATTTTCAGTTCGAAAATAAGCGAGAGTCTGCTATTTTTGCGGTTTTCAGGTGTGGAATATGAGGTCAATTTGATTTCTGATGTGAAAATAAACTCGATATTCGTGTTCAGGAGGTCAAAATTAGTAAGAAAACATACCCCACATGCCTATGTTTTACAAAAATTCAGGTCCTGTCAAAAATCGTCGCCATCTTTTTTTCTGAGTGGGAAATGTTGACGCATCCTTGGAGAAAACTAATCACCTTGGTATAAGTAGTTATCATGCCAAAGGGCATCCCGTCTAATTCATTTGCGGTATTCAAAATCGTAGCACCCCGACTATACGCCAGGAAAGTTAGTGTCTTTACAGGGCACGTAGGCTCCCAGGCCTCGCTTACGCTCGTCCTTAAATATGCCTACTAGCCCTGTAAAGATTCACTTCCCTGCCTTATTATGTCAATAACCACTAAATGGTGTAAAATAGTATGATACCTACTTACTTAATAATATTTTATGTATTGTACAGTTTTTAGTTGATATTCCTCACCACTTGTAAACATGTTCATGGGGTTTAAAATTGAACCCGAAGTAAGCAACTGCACCCTCAATATAGCCTTCAGGAGGTCGTGGGTTCAAACTAATCGGCTAAAATGATTTTCCAGACGATTTTTACGTCAAAGAAATTATGAGAATATCTGAGATAATGATCGAAAGAACACAAAAATCATCACAACAAAGAAAGTGTTATCCAAGGGGGTCGAGTCTGTTACAGATGGATCATACGACTAGTGATGGGCTGCTAAATAGCAGTCTGCTATTTTGTAGCAGCTATTTGACTAGTAGCAGTTATAGCAGTTACGCTCTTTGAAAAATAGCTGCTATTAATATAGCAGTTTGGACTACTATAGCTGCTCGAGCGCAAGCACTCCTCGTACGGTTGCGGCCAAATTAAAGTGGACGATAATGTCAACGAGTTGGCGTGCTGTCATGCGACGTTCAGGCCAGAATCCTGGAGAATCTGTCAACTGTCGTCCACTTTAAAAAGTCCGCAATAGTACGTTACTTTAGCTATTTAGCACTATAAACAGCAGTAGCAGTAGCAGCAGCGAACTGCGACTTGACTATGTATAACAGTTCGTAGGCACCGGTCGCGTCGCCGCGTCTTCCCAGTTATAGAGCGCTTCGAGAAATAACATTTCTCTGCTATTTGTGTAGCAGTAGCAGTTGGGTTGACCGCCGGCCCGTAAAAACGATTTCAACATTTTCAACAACAATTAGACAATCGAGCGCAAGCACTCTCGTACGTTACCTACTTCAGTGCCTGTTCTCTGACTTCAGTTATTAGCACTATAAGCAGCAGTAGTAAGTAGTAGGTACCTACTGTAGCCCAGCACTTCGAACTGCGACTAGGCATGCATATTGCATATCACCATATCAGTCTTGGCAGTGGCACCGATCGCGTCGCAGCGTCTTCCCAGATAGCACTTTGAGAAATAACTGCTATAATAGGTAGGTAGGTAGTAGGTAGGTAGTAGGTACCTACATTACCTAATTGCTCGAATTAACCGAACCGAGCGTTATCTACAACGATTTATTTCTCTACTGCTTTCGCTTTTGTATTATGCTAACTGCTAATGCTTAAAATGCTAGACCGCGCACCGCGCTGCTAATGCTACTCCTGTAGCTATTTCGCATTTTTCATGTACAGGTTCTTATGAAAGTAGCTGCTACAAAAATAGCAGCTATTTTTAGCTGCTATAAAAAAGTAGCATAGCAGTTCGTAGCTGCTACTCAAAAATAGCAGTTTTGCCCATCACTACATACGACACACCTTCTTGAGGATAGCGAAGGGTCTAGAGACCTTCCTTCTCTAGAAGGATGCCTAACTTTCAAAAAGAAAATATTTAATTTGGAAAAGCCATCTCTCCTAAAACTGGGGATAAGATTTAAAACAAAAAGAGCACGTTGAAGAAAGTTAAGGGAACAGCTGGTCATAAACTGGAATTTTCTGCTATTGCCGGTGTTTTAAAAACACCACACCAATGTCACACCTTGCACGTCGTGGCCAGCATTGATCCGAGAATTGGTTTTCCAGTCAGATCCCCGAAGAATCATCCCATAATTCAGAGAAAAAACATCCAAATCGGATCAATTATTGTTATAATTTAATTGTTATAATTCAATTGTTGTTAATTCAATTATAATATAATTTGACTTGAAACTTGGGTGAAAACTCGGGTGAAAATTTATCCGTGTTATTCAGTTATACGAGTAGCAGTATTACACTACACAATTTCTTGTACAATCTGTCAGTTAAACAATCATGTTTATTGTTTTTTGACACTATTTTGGCAGATTGTTCAAGAAATTGTGTAAGAAATTGTGTAGTGTAGTACAGCTTTTATACGTAGGTATATCTCATTCACTTTTTATTTTCAGTAGAATTACTTTTGGAGCAAAAATACAGTGAAAAGCTGGGGGCTACAGCAATGGCTGATGGCACCTGCAAAGTTTTGGAGCGAAACTATCAGCGACCATAAGCCGTATCCTCCCAGCGCTCCAGTTTGTCACTTTATTTTTATCCTAAAAAGTCATTTTACTGGAAATAATAAGTGAACGGGAACATCTATTCATAACTACAGTACGTAAAATATTATCAAGTAGGTATTTATTATAATATTTTATACCATTCAAACTCATTTTTGAAGCGCTTTCCTGCGATACAAGGAAAGCTAGGTTATACACGACCCTCCCATTACCTAAGGGTGGTTGGGGATTCCAGAGATGGTTATGGTGACTTTAGAGGTGTAGTGAGTTACATGGGTAGTTTTCATTTATCATAAAAAAAAAAGATTATTCAGATGTAGCTCCATATTGTTCTTTCGATATTCACTTCAAGTGTTGGGGGTGGTTCATCTGCCCTGACCCAAAAGAGATAATTTTGTTCGATATGGTGCATTCGATAAAAGAAATGAGTTTAGCGTCCTCGAAAACATATAAATTGATACCTTTACTCGAATAACTTATTCATGCATGATTTTTTGTCATTCATTGGCGGCCATTTTGAAAAAAAGGCTACTATTCGCATTTTTTATGAAATTAGGATTTACCAGTGTATTCAGCATGTTCAAATCACTTGCATTAGACATTTTTCATGCCAGTTTGGTCCCCCCATATCAACCCCTTCACCCCCCTATATCTCGGCTCCCCCCAAAGGGATTTTCAAGAACTACGGGTCAAATCGCTTAGAATTCTTCAGAGGTTACGTGTACCGAATCTGTTGCTTGTATCATAAAATGCAGTATTCTTCACTAGTTAGCTGCTTACCGCTAGTACTATAACGCCATCAGTGTCTCTCAACCTTTCCAAGATCACACGATGCCTCGCAGTATTCATTATTCAATTGACCTCAAAACAAAAATTATTGAGGCATACAGATCAGGCAGATCACAATCAGCAATAAGTACCCAGTTTATTGTGTCAAAACAAGTGGTGTCGAAGACCATAAAAATTTTTCGAAATCGCAGAGGCATAGTAAACTTAAAGAAGGGAGGTCGGCCCCGGAAAACAACCCCTATGATGGATGGATGGATGGATGGATGGATGGATGGATTAGCGAGGGAGATCCGCGAAGCTCAGCGGCCACCATTTTAAATCAACTGGATGGAGCTGACGTGACTTTCAGAACTATTCAACGTCGGTTGGTGGAATCTGGACTCCACGGAAGAAGACCAGCCAAAAAACCACTGCTTTCACGGAAGAATCGGGATGCAAGATTGCTGTTTGCTACCCGTCATCTCAATTGGAAAGCAGACGATTGGAAACGGGTACTATTCAGTGATGAATCAAAGTTTAATATTCTTAATATTCAATATTCATGGTAGTGATGGAGTTTTATACGTTCGTAGACCGCGAAATAAGAGACTTGGTCCAAAGTACGTCACTACTACCTATTGTAAAGCTTGGAGGGGGTTGTATAGCCCAGGCTTTTTAGTCGAAAAAACCGCAAAACATGAAACAAATTAAAACACGGTCAATCTCTTCAGTTTTGGGTTCACAAGACTTTGCTATATAGCATACAGAAAGTCCTCAACTTTCCCCCGTGTGCGTCACTGTTTTTTTGACAGATAAAGATGAAGACACCTCAAAGTGCACTTTCCGCTTAAAAATGCTCCTAGTTCTCAACCACCTAATCGATTTCTCTTATCTTGATCTTGAATGAAAGATAATGAATCAAAGTGGATGATATGGAATAGTTTTCGTGGAAAATTTGACACTAACAGACTTAAATTCTCAATAATGACACTTTTTTACGTGTTTTCTTTCTTATGCTTCAGTTAACATTTTACTTTTGCATCGACCACTAAATATCACTTGGTATTATTATATGCAGTAGATTCTGTATGGTTTTAGCTTCAAAATGACGTATATTTTAACTTCATTGTAAATTGTCCAGCAATTCCAATAAGGGTTCTATGAAGTTACGTCCAACGCATTATATCGGGAAAATGACTTCAACATTAATTACCTTGACTTTGATCTGTAATAATTGATCCTACGTTCAATATGCATGGTATCATACTCACTAAGTCTGGTCTGGTAATATGAGTAGGTACTACAGTTTCTCAATTTTCCTCTTTGTGCATCATGTTTTTAGCGCTAGGTACTACTTGTAGCGCTTATAGTTTGTTCTTGTTTTGCCGTCTGCAGTCTTCGGCAATATCGCAGCTACTAGAATTCGGATTGCGCTCGGGTTTTTGCTAGATGATAGCTTAGGGACTTTAGATGTATAACCGACAAAGATATTTTATTTCATTATTCGTCCGTTCGTCCGTCTGTGTGTCTGTCATTCCATGCAATATCGCGGCTCCTAGACCTCGGATTAACCTCGGGTTTTCGCTAGAGAACAGCTAAGGTGCTCTAGGTGTAAAACAACAAACAACACGGTGGGCTACGCGGGAGCATCCACGTATACAAGTAGTTGTTGGTCCCCGTCAAGACGCATCTTCCTCCAGCTCCGCGGAGACTCTTGAAGATAGTGTCTTGCAACTGCAAGAAGAACTGCGGTCTAAAATGTAGATGCAGGCGATCTTCCTTGTCTTGTTCGCAGATGTGTAAGTGCGATGAGAATCTACCCCACTTTGTTGAGTTTGACCCTGAGGATGATCTGTTATTTTTATAAACTTATGAATTTAGTACCTTTAGGTGCTAGATAACTTTGCTAATTGCTATTATTTTAGATGAGTGAAGATCACATACATAGATACTATGGGTAGGTATTCGAGGTAACTATGGATTTATTGTTTGGAAATCAAAAGACGAGTTTTTAACGAAGCTAATATTGGACCAAATAAGCTTTAAGGACGGCATTTCCTAGTGTTTTTTCTTTAAACGTGAGTTTCATGAGAACCGGTAGAGTAAGAGACTTGAAAAAAAGAAGAGTAATCTAAAATCTAGAATGAAAATTAATAAGTACTAAAAATTTCGAAATTCGGAAAACTCAAAAAAAAAATTCAAAATTTTCATATTTTTTTCAAAAAAGTCCCTTATTTTCTTGACAGCCCAGATTTGAATTGCTCATTTTTTTGTTGAATTTTTAGCGGCTCAGATTTGGCAGAAACTCACGCCACAAGAATCTATCTGTTTCTCTTTCGCTCTGCAGCTAATCCGCAGTCTGTTTCAGCCATTTTTTATGCTAGGAAATGCCGTCTTTAGGTACGGATGGTAAGCGAGATGCGATTTTTTTGACAAAAGACAAAGACTTTGCAGACAAATGACTTCTCTTCTTATTTCATACCTAATTTTTCAAATGTCATTTCGGCAAACAGTCAAAATTGTCTCTTTGAGATATGCTAAGTTCTGGCGCTTTTTGAAAGTTAAATTTCTTGAGGTGCCCTTTCCGCATTTCCACTTTCCCACTTCGAATCTTTGCCGTTTTGGCCCGCCATGTTGAAAATATGGCGCCCAAAAAAACAGTTTTTTGTCAATATTTTCAACTCAACTGACTCAAGATTGGAACGTGTATATGTGGAGGAAAGCCCATTCAAGTCTCTACAATTTCAGTCATTTATGTACGACTTACGGTTCTTGAGTTACGCCTTTCAGAACTTCCGGAAGCATCAACTTTCGGCATTCAATCAGCATGTCAAATTGATACCACCGTCATGTATTAGGTAAGCAAATAAATAGCTCTTGGCTATTAACCATAGATGATTAAAATTTAGAAAATCGATCATGGTGATGTTAATACGTAATAGCTAGGTCCTAGGTCATTGGCAGGCAAACGAGGCTGATTTTGGCCAGGCCACAGCCTCCCTTGAGTAAGAAAGTTTTTGATCATACGGTACTTATAATAAAGATCCCACAGGTGCTTCTAGTACTTTGAGTTAGGTAGGTAGTAAAGGTAGTATTAAAGACGCGCATTAATGAAACGTGAAAATTAGAGAGATATCTCAATAGAAGTGCTTCTAGTAAAGAGAAAATCTCTACATCAAACATGTTTGCTCCTTACATGACTGAACGACAATAAGGGATGTTTGCGCATATTTTGCGGTTGCGTAGGTATGTTTTCGCACAATTCTTCGAGCTCAGAAAGAAAAGTGGGAAGTCCAAACTTTAAGACAGAAAAAATGAGAACATTCGTACTAATTTGAGCATTTTATTTGGATTTGGTATGCGGAAACGCCATTAGTTCTGTAACACGGAAAGACATTGAGGACGAGTGCTCGCCGATTTTTGAAGCTGGATTCACCACGCCGAGTAAATTGGACGCGAAGGTACTTATGTGATCAAATTGCAGAATACCACATGTTGACAACTTTGGTATTCTTGATCTTTTATTTTACGTGACTTTAACGAATTAACGTTGCTGGTTCTAAGAGATTATGATCAACAATAATGTCAACGAATAAACAAAACGATTCCATCAGCGCTGGCGCCGGGCATACAACCAAGGGAATTTAAGCCAAAATGTTTCCAACAAAATATGTCGATTTTCAAAACCAAACATTGGGCATCATGTTTTGAACTCAGTCTTACGATATAACCGAGGATTTAACTTGAATGGTCAAATGGTCATTTCTTCAATTCCTTGTAGGTATTGTGTGATCAAATAAATTCTTAATTTAGGCAGACTGTAACCTGGTCAAATTCAGGTGTGCGAAGCTGCGTTTGTCTAGGGCACAGCTCGCCTGAATAAAGAATTTATTTGATCACACGATAGTTAGAGGCTAGATAGCACTCACATTTCACATTACATAAATGGGGCAGTGGCCCCGCGGCTCAATAATATTATGTTTCCCGTGCTCCGGTCCGTCCTGGCTAAAACTTTCACTAGAATAGAATAGTACCTACCTACTGATAGCCGACAGCACATTTTGGATGAGCTGAAATTATGGAGAAAAAAATTTGGTTGATCGCCCGTTTATTACTATTTAGGTATAGTTTTTCCAATTTCCATCGGCCCCCGGCCCCAACCAGTCCAGGGTCACTGGCCCACCGGGAAATTTCCCGTATTCCTAATGACGGTGTATCCTGAGGAAAACAGTTTCGCGACCAACAATGTTACCAAATGGGGTAATTATTAGTGGTGTCTTCTTAAGGTCTCGAGGAGTTTTTCCATCGTTATGTAGGTATACCAGTTTTTGTCAGACGCCACCTAAGTATGGGTACCTATACCTAACAAACTTGTAATCGATGGATTCGAGAGATTGGGGTACCTATAAAGTTCAATTAATAAACCCCTTGAAAAAGTACTTAGATACAAGCAAATAAGGCGGCACGAAGTGAGCGACAGGCTATTCGTGCCGGCTATTCGTGCCGTAGCCGGCATCGAATAAGTGACAGATGACAGATGGCTCCTGAGTCCTGACTCCTGACCACATGTCCTGCCGGAATAAAATCAGTGCAAAAAGGACTAGGTCGAGGAGTAGGTATGCTATAGTTATGTTGACCGATGTATGTATTTGTATCTGAACTTGAACAGTTTCAACTTGAGTATTTTATACAAAGTATTATTAATTATACAGGGAGCCAAATCAAGTACATACTGCAAAAATGGAAAAGTTTGACCAGCTCCCATTCCACAAAAAAATTCTTTTGGTTCTCTTCAAGTGATTTAGAGAAGACGTTGGACCCATACCCCATACCTCAAGACGGTTTCAAATTTTTTTTGTCTATCTCCTTCAATTACAAGGTGATTTCAAAAATGTAACCTTTTTGTCTTGCAAATGTAACTTTTTTCGTTGTTGGCAGATTTTGGAAAATTAAGGCTTTTGTTGAAGCTTGAAGAAACCAGACCAGAAAGAGAAAGAATTGAACAAAAATCAACTTGTCTTCAAACACACCATTCTTTCGTAACAATTTAAGGTACATACTCAAATGAAAATTGTCGACGAGGAACCCAAGTCACAAATGGATGCTTCCAAAAGAGAATACTAGATCTTGTTCGCCTAGTATGTAACCTAGGTCACGACGATTAAAACTGGTGCCTATCCCTTTAGGTGTGGAGGAAAACCTCAACAATAAGAATGTAACTCAGGTTACGTTCATTTTCAGTCGAGCAAAGTTCAGGATTACCATCTAAAAACTAAATTTGTAAATTGGTGCCCTCGCCGACAATTTTCATTTCATACGATCGAGAAATAGGTAATATTCTAATACCTTAGAATATTAAGAAAGAGTAGTCTGTTTAAGACAAGTTGATTTTTATTCAATTCCACATTTGGGTCATATTTGATCTAATCCCCTGTTCAGAATTCTTTTCAAAACCAGTTTCGATTCTCGACTCTTCTCACATGACACATGAGCCTTTACCTTCAACGAGCTCAAATTTTCCAGAATCGGCCGACAACGAAAAGAGTTATATTTGCAAGACAAAAAAGGTTGAGATTTTTTTATTGAATCCATGATTTTGTACAATCTATCCTATATTCTCTTGGACAATAAGTACGTCGTTTGATAAATAAATAAATAACTAGGAAAAGCGAGAGAAAAAGTAAAATAAAATTAAACATAATGCGAGATGCTTCTCCAACGAGAAGGGTCTCTGTTACAGTTATATGTTAAGTGCGATTTATAACTCGATTTTAATTTTAGTCGCAATTTTAATCGCAATTTTAGTCGGATCGATCGTAAGCATATTCACCTCGCCAATTTATAACTCGATCGCAACGATCGCATGGATCGGAAGCAAGGCTGATGGAGGGAGGAAACCTAGGGTGCAGTGCAGTGGCGTAACTAGCCCATTTGAACAAACAAGCACCTATACAGACCAAGAAGGCGCCGCAAGTGAACATTTTTCGGGAAAATGAGCATAATCAATGTATGTTCGTGTGAATTGTAAACGTTGAAGAGGCACCGTTGCGGTCAAGTATTTCTACAGGTGGGTGCGGGTACCCAGCTGACCTCCCCTCAGTTGCGCCACTGCTCACCCGTCAGCTTGTCGCTAAAAGTCCCCAGAAAATCCACTAACAACACTGCTAATCAAGAAGACTACTGTCTTCATTTTCGCTAATCTTGATATTATCTTGAATTTCATTGGTCGATCGTAAGGATCGGATCGCAAGAGTTGGATATTGGCCAACTTCTTAAAATCCTTAAAATCGTTGCGATTGCGGCCTGCGATTAAAATCGAGTTATAAAAGGTATAGAGAAAATCATATCTTTGAACTTCGTTAAAATTGCGATTAAAATTGCGACTAAAATTAAAATCGAGTTATAAACCGCACTTGATTGTGTGCCAGTGCCGGATTAACGCCTAGGCCAACGAGGCCCAGGCCTAAGGCGGCAAAATTTTGTTTTGGGGGCGCAAAATCTAGGCATTTTTTTTTCTAATACTTTTTTTTTGACAATCGTCATTGCCCATGTGTCGTTGACTAAGCACTTCCTTGTGTTTTCTGTTTAGAAGTACCTATGTATAGTTTTTTCAAGTTCCATGATCTGAATTTTGATCTTTGTGATACACTCTCGTTCAATTATTAAGATAATAAAAACCAGGAAAAAAATGAGTTCGTTATGATCAGTGAACATTCGATGGTATGATTTGCTTGCTGAAAGGAGGGGGGGGGGTCAAATCTGAAGCAGGCCTAGGGGCGGCAAATGCTTTAATCCGGCACTGTTGTGTGCATGACAACATGGGATTGTAAGTTACACCTTAAGGCTCAATACGCAAAGTATCAATATTTCTCCCTCGAAAATCGTAGATAAGAGGTATTCTTACGTGTCACATACAGTTTCTCTTTTCCTTTCATTCCCTTTTTTTTGCATTAATGACTACTTATTTTATCTCAGGTCACATTAGGCAAATATGTCTCGATATCACGTCATTGAAGTTTTAGAGTAGGTAGACCTAGAGTAGGTAGTAGGTAGAGTAGAGACCTTTTTTTCTGGGCGAGGCTTCCTATTAGACACGCAAGGTGGGGAGATGGAATGGTCCAATTTTCCACCATTCCTGTTAATTTTTTTTTAATTATTTGATGTTTATTATAGTGTATGAACATGATAAAAAATACAAAGAAAGGAAAAGAAAAACTGTTTATTCGTTTTTCTCACTTTTATTTTTTCTTTTTTTCCTTCATTTTTTCTTCCCTTCTCACTACGGTCAGTTAAAAAATACTATATTATAGAGGTGATTTTTTGAAAAAGACCCACCTCCAATTTCTCCCTGCACAGTTTTTTCCTGAAAAAAGGTAACACAAGTCGATTTGATTTTTGAGGGGGACATTTATAACTAGCATATTTTCAACCTTTCTGTTCCACCTCTTTAGGCAAGGTGACTACCCTTAAAGAATTTTAAATAGGGATAGAAGTCGTGTTGCACATCATTTTGAAGATTTTTTAATTCTCTTCACAAGAATTTGAAAAACACTGAAATCGAACAACCGGTTCCGAAGTTGTGAATTTTTTAAAATCGGATGTTTTTTTCCTATTTCATCAACATTGAAACATTGTATCTGGAAAAACGAGTTGATCCCTTCAGTAAACATCTTAGATTAGAAGAAAACACTAACACCAAATTTTAATAATCATTTTTCACCCCATGGTTGGAACTAACTTAGGGTAGAGGGTGAAAGAAGTCTGGCGCTAATTTTTAACCCCTTATTCTAAGTTTCGAAAGAGAATTTGAGGTCTTTAAAAGAAGGGTATTACTTATCTCAGCTCCTGTTGTAACTGAAAATTTTGAAAGGGTATTTTCACCCCTCACCCTAGATTAGTTGCAATCTAAGACGTTTACTGAAGAGATGAACTGATTTTTTTAATACAATCTTGACAAAAACAGGAAAAAGAATCCGATTTTAAAAAATTCGTACCTTCAGAATGAGGTGATAGATTTTGATGTTTTTCATTCAGCTGTTGTGAGGAAAATTGAAAGGCCTTCAAAATGATGTGCAACTCGACCCCTATTTCCATTTGAAATTCTTGAAAGGGTAGTCACCCTGCCTAGAGGTGACTAGGATGTATTATTTTAGCTTAGGCGCCAGATCAAACTCCGAAGCGCAGCTGAGGGATGTCAGACGCCGAAGCTATAATGGTTTTCTCAACCGTGGTTTATGTAGATTTTTTTCTAGTAGAAAATCGACTCCGAAATTCAGGAACAGATTACCTATTGAAATGACGTAGGTACTTCACGGCTAGTAGTGAATTTTTTTTATGGATTTCAACGTCAGAGGCATGAACACAGACTCCATATCTTTGGATGTTCCTTGAATTTCCGTCCCAACTTCTACATTTACAGGGTGATCTCAAAAGAACATTTTTTTTAGGCTTTGAAGTAACAACTTTTATTTTCATTCACCGATTTTCAAACATACATAATAATCTTTATTAATGTTTTACATACATAAGTATGTTTACACCTCGGTTTACACACGTCAAATTGTACATATATGCGTACATATATGGATGGTGGCCGAGTGGTACAGGTGATGGCAAGCCAAACCATTCGCGCTGCCCTGTGTGGGTTCGAATCCTACTTCATCCATGGATATTTTGTGCTGTCCCCGAGGTTTCATGGTAGAGCAGCTTATAGCTGAATGTCGCCTCGTAAAATAAGACAATTAAATAAAATAAAATAAATGAATAAATATATAAGATGAAATATTATTTAAATCTAGAAACATTTTAACAAACATCATTACAAACAACCAAGTAAACGAAAAACAAGATCACTGCCGTGGGGTGAAACTACATGTCTTCATTTATTGAGTAAAATGCACCGTCGATAAGGTACTCTCTTATAATTTTTTAAAACGTTTGACGTTCTTGTGTCCTGACTGTAGATGGAATAGAATTAAAGAACTTTACTCCATAATAGCTGATACCATCGCGGGTTCTGCTCAACCTCAAAAATTTTAGGTGGATGTCTTCCCTGTTCCTGATTTCGTAGCGGTGGGTCTCACCCCTGAACACGCTACTCTCGAGTTGATGGTCCTTCACGTCGAGCAAGCATTCCAAGATATACTGAAGGTGCGTTCAGTCAACTTATTTAGCCGCAAGTTTTAATTTTAGCCGTAACCGTAAGCGCTGCATTGCTGATTTGCTGTTCTGAGGAGGCTGGTTCATAAGAGCCAATGGGCGTCGCTGCGCTTGCGACTAAAATTAAAACTTGCGGCTAAATAAGCTAACTGAACGCACCTATAGACGGTAATGTCAAAATACGCAGCGACCTGAAGGCCTCCCTGCAGTCGCCACGATATCCCAGCCCTGCAACCACACGAACGGCTCTCCGTTGTATCGCAAATACAGAAGAGGCGTGGGGAGAGTGGCCCCAGATCAGGAGCGCATATGACATAATAGGATGTACTGAGCCGAAGTACGCCCTTCTCAAAGTCTGTCTAGTAACCCTATCCGCCAGACCCCTCAGAAGAAAGATCTTCCTTCTTCCTTGAGGCTGTCGAGCAGACCGACCCCGTGTGGGTCTCCCAGCCAAGCCGCGGGCATATGGTGATTCCCAGTAGAGATGGGCGGCTCAGGAGTGATCCGGCTCAGTGAGCCGGCTCACTTCAAAAACTATGTGACCCGGTTCGCGGCGTTGGATTGAACCGGTTCACGGCTCACTAATATGCGCTATTGAAATTTCAATAAAAAGAGATTCGGAATCGGATTATGAGCCGATAGACGCGGAGTGAACCGTGAAATTACAAAAACTCCTAGTTCCGGAAATTCCTTCGATCCTTGGCTGACAGCCTGACACAAGGATACGAAGAACGACTGAACGGCTGAACCGTTGAACGAGTTGAGTTGGTGAGTTGTCGAGCCGGAGCGGAGCCGGCATAGGAGGAGGCATATGGACTCGGCTCGACACGACACCACGAACGACCCATTTTGAGCTTAGAAAACAAGGGGGAATATTAATTTAATAAGGAACCAGTTTATTTTATCACAATTATCAATAATAATTACCAGTTTATGCGAAACATAAACACATGCGAGTAGGCGATTTCTTAGAATTTCGGCTTGTTGAGACATGGGAACCCGGCCTATTAATTTGATAAATGAAATGAAATCGTATGAATTATTTCCCCTTAACTATAGGTGGGTACAGGTAGGTACCTTAACTACCGAAAACCTACCAAAAGACAATAACGGCGTGAACATATTAATCATGAATGAACCGTGCTTGGGCTTCGAGCGAGCCGAGTTAAACGAGTTCGAGAAATTACGGATCGTGGTGCGAGGTGCGATTACTGATTCGAACGGCTCAATTGAGCCGGTTCAGTGAACCGGTTCCTCAGACTGATCCGGAGCCGGTGAGCCGGTTCGGTCAACTGAGCCGCTTTGCCCATCTCTAATTCCCAGGAACTTCACAGATGCAGCAGCATCCGGAGTCTCCCCGACCCCATTTCGCAGTCCGAAAACCACGAGTTCTGTCTTAGCAGCATTCAGACATAATCTGTTTGCAAGATACCATTCGGTCATGACAAACTCGACGCTGTCCGCCCCGGACACAAGGCGACTCAAGTTGCGATCACTCTGCACGAGTGTCGTGTCATCCGCGTACAGGATAAACCTCGACTCGGAATCAACACTCGCACAGGGAAGATCGTTCACATAGATAAGAAAGAGGCTGGGGCCCAAGATGGACCCCTGCCGAACGCCGTCGTGTAGTCCCGCAGTGTCCGAGGCAACGCCGCCGTGATAGACGAATTGACGCCCCCCGCCAAGGTATGACTCCATCACATCCAAACTGCCAGCGTCAAAGCCGTAGAACTTCAACTTCTTGAGCAGGATGGAATGTGAGACGCAATCAAATGCTTTTTTGAGGTCAAAAAATTGAGCCCGCGTGAAGTGGCCTCTGTTGAATCCCGTGTTGACCTGTTCCACGAGAGACGCCATGGCAAGAGTCGTGGACTTTCCCGAACGAAAACCGAATTGACACTCGTTGAAAAGCTTTTGTTTCTCGAAATAATCCGTGATTTGAACATTTAAAACCGACTCAAAAATTTTACCAAGAATTGGTATTATTGAGATCGGCCTGTAATCTGAAGGATTCTCCGGATTGCTTCTTTTTTTTTAAATTGGGATGACTTTACTTTAGCTGTCTGCTGTCTGTCAAAGTCCATAGCTTATGTTGAAGTTGAAACTCCGAGTAAGAAGAAGCGATAATGATAATCGACTCAAGAGTCACAAGAAAGCATTCAAAATACAGGGCTCAGGACTGTCAGGGTTGCATTGAATGTGACCTAAATCTGGATTACTTCCGGAGTCCCGTTTGAGAGAACTGAAAATAAAAAGATCAACTTGCGTTACACAGTGCCATCCATTCAGAACACTTCGCAGCTGTTTTTTTGCTTATAGTATACTAAGCAAGGCTAAGACAAAAAATGTTGATTAAATAAGCAAATTACAAAATACAACTGCATATTTCCCAAGGAGGACAAGTTCCTTTGCTCTCCTGAAAATTTTCGTAACTAGAACAATCACTGGCTGACACTGATTGTTCTGATTTTTGCAATGTTTGTTACGAAACTACTCAGATGGGAGAGCGTGTTATTTCTTCTCCAGAAACATCCAGTTGTAAGTATTCAGGCTCCCTGACCCACAATTTTTGACTCAGCTTAGAAAGAAACCTTCTAAAGGTTTCATAATGAACGGATTGTTCGAAATCGAGTCCACTTGTATTCAAGTTCCCTTCAATAAAACTTTGGTGGCAATTTGAATTTAGATCTGGGTCACTTTCATTGCAACCCTCCACCTATTTTTAATGTCTGTCTTAAACCGGTTATCATTGTCGGCTCTTCTCACTCGAAGATTTAACTTCATAAGCTGAAGATTCTGAAAATTGGTGAACGAAGATGAAAGTAAAGTTGTCACTTCAAAACAAACAAAAAATTATTCCTCAAGACTCAAGATCACCTGTGATTGCAGCAATTAGAACGGAAATTTAAAGAATTTTCTGCGATATGAAGCTCTGTCTCGGCCCTCTGACGTTGAAATTGCAATGTTGCGATTGCGAAGTTGCAATATGGCAATTTTCAGTCGAGTTTTCAGAAATTTTGCATTAGTTCATTCAACATCCTGTAGAAATTCCATGTGAAGCTCTCATATTTTGTAAAGACACAGATTGATAGCTGAAAGATTGAGCTATCAAATTCAGTCCAAACAGAAGTCAAATCGTTGGTAGCAATCGAAAGTTATCGTTTTTTTCAAAAAGAGGGCAAATTTTGGAGACACTTGTTTTGAGTGGCACTTTATACCGACTTAAAGACCGAAACAAACCAAATACTATAAGCAAACGTTTATTCCATAATTTTTAATCGGTTCTTCGGAATGTCACGCGAGAAAATCGCTCGAGCAGCTGTAGAAATTAAAAACAAACACGTATTCATGTATATGTGGTTGTCTACATTAATCCGACAAGCATCTATAGCTTCTCAATCCGTAAATAAAATAAAATTCAGCATAAATTATATCCTGTGATCAAATGAATTGTTATTTTAGGTAGGCTGTGGCCTAGCCGAACGCAGCTTCGCACCCCTGAATTTGGCCAGGCCACAGCCTACCTAAAATAAGAATTCATTTGATCACACGATAGTACCTACATACATACCATCATGTTGTAAATTCAGTAATGTCACTTTTTGAAACGGTCGTGCTTTCTTACATGGAGGCATGCGATGGCCGCAACTTATTTTTCTGCAAGTCCCGCAAAAGATGCGTTGGAGGTTGGAGGAAACCTGACTTAAGGACGGAGTTCAATTGGTAAAATAAGCGTTGCGAAATCAATCCGTCTAGGTTTATTCCTTGACGGATTTTCACCATTTTGGTCTCTTTCGAAAGCTACAAGGATGTACTTTGGTTTGAGCCCATTGGCATTTCCAAAATCCAAAAATAATTTTCTCAAATGTCAAAATTTTATTTTTTTTTATTTCGGAAATGCCAATGGGCTCAAACCAAAGTACATCCTTGTAGCTTTCAAAAGAGACCAAAATGGTAAGAATCCGTCAAGGAATAAACCCAGACGGATTGATTTCGCAACGCTTATTTCACCAATATGACTCCGTCCTTAATCAAATACTTTAGGTGAAGGTCGGTTTAGTCATCCTTATTCAGGGCCGGCGTTACAGATTTTGGCACCCAAGGCGAAGTTCTGTAATGCGCCCTTTTGTGAATGAAAAAATAGCATCTCAAGCGATTTGAGCGAAGATTATTCTTTAAATTATAACAGTAATGTTGATAATAATTGAAAATTGCATAAATTGTGAGTGAAAAATCGCCGCAGACGAAATTTTGCCCATCAAAATTGTGCGTGCAGCAAGGCTAATTGGTCATCCTTCAGCATCTGGATAATTCTTGAGCTCTATTCTCAGGATAAAAGTGTAAAGTGTCATCCATCTGCCGTTCACTTTTATGTGTCGGCAATAGTACCTAACTCTGAAACTCTGGATCGACACAACCGATTTTGAATTTGTTTTCACAGTTTTTAAGATCCATTTTTCAGCAATCCATCCTATTGACGAGATTTGGTATTTAATTTCAATTACTTCTTTTACAGGGTGGAATGTTAAACATTGCAAAATTGTGCTGAGTTCTACCGATCCCCGTTTCTGTGATTTTTTTTCGAACTTTCGAAGATGTCTAATCTCGGAACGGTTTTTGAATTTTCCAGATCAGAAGTCCAACAATGACGATACGATTTTTCTATTTTTCCGACCCACCAATAGTATTTTTCGATACAAGAGCGCGTTTTCAGGCTCGAAGCCTTGTTTGCCATCATGAGGCGTAGCCGAATGCTGCAAAAGAGGCTGAGGGCCTGAAAAAGCTCAGCGCTCGTGTGTCGAACAACGTTTTTCGCAATCGTTCTTTAAATTAAAAGAAAACTCGAATTTCTTGTAAAGGACCCCGCACGATTCTAATGGAAAATGGCTCCCGGTTAAATTCTCTGAATTTTTGATATGTTGTAGCTCATGAGATACTAATTAAATACCGTGAACCAAAATAGTTATTTTTGCACTACCTATATTAAATGCGTTATTTTACGACCTCAAAACAGGTCCTAAAGTGACTCTTTTTAGCCCTTGGGCAAAAAAGTCGTCATGGCAACGAGCGCTCTTGATCCGTCAGAAGAGACGTCACCTTCAATTTTGACGTAACTACTTGATGCGATGCAAAATGGACTTCAATTTGTAGGGAACACGAAAGACTACAAGAACAACAAAATTAGCACGTTTACATACCAAAACCAATAAATACCTGTTTTATGCTAGTAAGCGATGGGGCCCCGGCAGCTACGTGTTCAAGGTAGGTGATAAGTAATAACCTGCCACTCGTCCATGCGATCTGGTAGGCTATGACCTGGTTAAATTTCAGGATGTCAAGCTGCTTTCTTGGGGCACAGCCTACCCCAATTCCGAATTTTGTTGATCGCATGGTAGATCGTGCGACGTACCTACAACCAAGTAATCAGCGCTGCCATGACAATTTTTCAACGACTGAATAACTCGAAATTTCCAGTCTTGCACTAGCCAGTGCAAAAAACATTGTATGCACCTTGGGCCTAAAGTGCGTTTTTTCCCCTTGTGCTTGCTTCCCTCGGCCTACGGCCTCGGTCGCAATCTCGCACAGTGGGTAAAAAAAATGGCACTTTATGCCCATGGTACATAAATAACTATTTTTCACTACTAGCCGTGAAGTGCATCATTATTAACCTCTCCCTGAATTAGGATGGCGATTTTCTAGTAGTAAAAAAAATACTATATAAACCACGGTTGAGAAAATTATGATAGCTTCAGCGCCTTATATCCCTCAGCTGCGCTTCGGGATCTAAACTGGCGCTTCAGCTATAATAATACTTTCTCAACCTTGGTATATAATATACTAATTTTGTACCATGGGCATAACCCCACCCCAACTTCAACTTCAACCCCCTGTGGGTAAAAAACTGTCCATTATTTGAGTTTGGGGTTCACGGTATTTGATTAGTATCTCATGAGTTACAACATATCAAAAATTCAGAGAATTTAACCGGGAGCCATTTTCCGTAAGAATCGTGCGGGGTCCTTTTGACACTACTTTGACAAATGTCAAGCTAGATACATAAACTGTAAAACTTATATTTTTGATTATGTATTACTTTGCGCGTTATGTGTATCTATGAAACAATTACGAAAAATCTGTTGACGGGATAAAAAGTTGGAAAATTTGCGGTTTTTCCAGAGAGGGAAACTCGAGAACCGTGAGTCCGATTTCGGAAATTTTTCCTTTAAAAATTAATTCAATCCTTTCTCCAACTTTTAATCGGGGCATGTCTGCATCTGAAATGAATATTTCGTGGGGTTCATCGCATGTTTGCACTGCAGTTTTCTCAAATTCACGGAATGTGCAAATTTCATCTTGAAAAAATTACCGTCGGGAAACCTAAACCGTATCGATTTTGAAAATGGGTCTACACTTTGGAAATGGTCTTAATTGTCATGAGGACCTTGAAACGGATATACCCGTCGAAATCACGAGAACAATTTTTAGCGCGTTCACCATACTTCCCCTCCTCGTTGGGTGGTGGGTCGGGAAAGTGAAAAAAATCATATCGTCATTGTTGGACTTTTGATCTGGAAAATTCTAAAACCGTTTCGAGATTACACATCAGGCTTCATGAATAATTCATTAGAATTCGAAAAAATTTTTTTTACAGTCACGGGGATCGGTGGAACTTAGCACAATTTTGAAACGTTTTACAATCCACCCTGTAAAAAAAGTAATTGAAATTAAAAACCAAATCTCGTCAATGGGATGGATTGCTGAAAGATGGATCTAAAAAACTGTGGAAACAAATTCAAAATCGATTGTTTCAATCCAAAGTTAAGTCATTTTGAAAAAGGGCAAAATTTTCGTTACCGTCATTCCAGTTGTTGAGTAGTTTAGTTGGTTTGCATTCTATTCCACCTTAAAAATGTAATCCCGTGTGGCACTTAGCCCTTAAAGATACAAGACATTTTGCAAGATGGCGACCTGTTTTGGTTATGCTGCATGGTATAACATTCTAGGGACTACTAGAATATTCAGGCGCCCTGAAATACTTGAAAATTATATCCTCGACAGAGATGTAGGTAGTTAACATAGAAAATTTAAAGTTCTCCTGAGGACAACAAAACTGAAATTTTCGGCCGTAGGGTCAAACATATGGGCCCCGTTTCGGAATTTTTATGTCTGAATTGTAGGGTTTCATCAAGTCAAGTAGCTTGACATTTTTGCCAAATACTTGAATTGACTCGATATTAATTTGATCAGCTCGATTTTCAACTACCTACTTGACTTGATTGGACTTGATATCAAGCTACTTGAAATTACTTGATTATACAGGGTGTTTCACTTTTTTGTCAATATTTTGAGGTGATAGTCGAGCATCAAAAAATAAGTGGACTTGATCAAAAAAGTTAGTTCTGTATACAGCCGTTGGTCAAACAGACGCTATCGTATCGTATCCTAAGGGCTAGGGAAATCAATTTTTAATTTGACATTTCTATTTTTAGCGCACTTCTCCAAACGGGAAGGCGCTTTTGTCCTCGTTTTGTCCGTCCGACCATCCGTCTGTCCGTCCGTCACAGCATCTAGTCCTAGACGGAAAGGTTTTTGCGAAAAATTTTCACTCCAATTGGTAGCTCATGACCTTGTATCCCGAACCAAGAAAAATCTCGACGAAATAATGATAAACAATTACAATAATAACAATTTAGTGTGTCGCGGCGTCGCCGTTGAATGCTGCATTTCAGAAGCCGGCCTGATCTCGAAAGTTATCACATGCGAAGAAGTACCCGATCTTATCATTTTACAATAATACATATGTGGAGTTATATTTAGAGAAGGATTTGAACTTCATTTCAACAAAAATTCCACATCGGTGCGAGGTATGGGTCAATACTTATGAATTTTGTAAAATGACTCTGAAGCTGCGGCTCAGCCGCAAATGATTATGTATTCGTTGTTTGATGGCGCTTGGAATCTTCTTCTCTGAACGGGACGGAATGCTTGACAAGAAAATTTCAACTCAAATATGAGTAACTAACTATCATGGTCTTGGTACATGAACCAAGAGAAAGCTTGCCGAAATAACGATAAACAATCACAATAATAAGATTTGAGTGTACAGCGGCGTCGCGGATTAATTGCTGAATTTCACATTTTAATGTAAGAAATTAGGACATGCTGAGAAGTACATATTCTTATGGAAATACATCACCACATGCGCGGGGTTATATTTAGAAAAGAATTTGAACTTTCTTTTGACAAAAACTCCACTTCGATACGACCTCCGGATCATAAGTTAATAATTTTTTAAAACGATCGCAAAGCTACGGCTCGGCGCAATTGAAAAGCTCTATGACTCAGACGGGCGTGTGTTTTGGTAGCGCATAGCACCTCGGAACTTTTTTCGATGGGTAGCTGATGTGCTCAAGGGTAGCCAATGGGCACTGTTTTGGTTACCCATGCATAGTTATCATTATTATAGGTATAAAAAATATCCTGCGCACTTAAAAGAAGTTAAACTTCTCGGGGAATGAAGCTATACTACAGCCCTTGAACTTTATCCGATGGATAGCTTAGATCCTCAAGGACCAAATAGGCAGATTGGCTCAATCCGCCGCCATCTTGGCCGCCATATTGAAATCTCTTATTAGTTGAACGTCATGAATCTTGAAACTTTTCCTTGTCTTGTACGATCATTCTCATTTTCAAGCCGAATTTCATGATTCTGCCGCCATCTTAGCTGCCATATTGAAATTCCTCATCAGTTGAACGATTTTCATGGAACTTACCTTTGTTTCTTCGATCATTCTCATTTTCTAGCCAAATTTCAACATTCCGCCGCCATCTTGGCAGCCATATTGAAATCTCTTATTACCGGAACGATTTTCATGAAACTTCGAACTTGTTTTAGTACCTACCTCCGATCATTCTGATTTTCAAGTCAAGTTTCATGATTCAGCCGCTAGTTTGGTCGCAATTATTGGAATTTTTTTCCAAATAATAACGATAGAACCCTAATTAACATCTTGCGTCCAATAATCCTTCAAAAAGGAAGTACGCTACTGAGCCTCATGTTCATGAGGCATATTTGTTATTGTGATCTTGTTTGGAATATTAGTTTGAAGTTTACTGGATAGTTTACTTTTTCAAACACCTGCTCAATATAGTATTTAGTTGTTTCTTCAAATTGGTAAAGGACGAGGTAAAGGATATGTTTGTAGCTTTGTTTTATTGTCGTCGCTTTGTTTGTTGTTTCCTCTGTCTTCTACAAAAATAAATGAGTTCAACCTGATAACTTCTCGCTCAAATAGGACTAAAAATGAGTTAGCGTGTATGCCGGGCTATAATAATTATTGAAGTCAAGGTAACTCCTGCTAGGACTAGTGCCGCTTTTCTTCAAGCAACAAGCAGGGAACCCATAGGTCCGGAGTTCAAATCCCGCCGGGGCAGATGGCTTTTCTCTATGCGCTGTCTAGTACCTACATTGGCGTCTACTAACCGAGTGGTCACGTTAAGTGGGGAAAAGGGTGAAACGAAGAAAGTCACTGAAAAAAGGGCGCAAATAAGCTAGGACTTGATACACCACTAAACATGCAGGGAGTGATCTCATCAGACGGCAATAATTTCCTGGGAAAAATCAATCAACCACGGGTGAAATTCGGTCAGACAAATGGACTGGCTTCTAACTAAAAATCACTCTGCTAGATCTAGTTATACCTATATTCAAATTCAATCTGTATTTTCTGTTGCTGGAGAGTATTACTAAACTTTTTGTTAAAAATGGCATATTTTATTTTTGTATTTACGATACCCGATACCCGATCTTGTTTTCCGGTATTCCATTTGAAATAAAAGCTATTCGAATAACTGAAAACAAGTGAGTATGCCTTCACGTGCGTGAGTCTCAGTAGCGCATTTTCTCAAAGTTGCATATTTTGAACGTGAAGAAATTTGGTTGAAGGAGAAACACCATTCCTTGCCCACTTTCTTCACTCGAAACTCATTGTGATATTGTGTTATCAGAATGGGGTACTTGCCAATGAAATAGATTTGAATGAAAATTCTTTCACTCATCAATATATTTTTTTGTTTGAGGGCGGGAGCTGGGAGCGGCGACTAATCAGCAGTAGTTTATTCTTTCCCATTTTTAGTCGGCTATCCATATAGCGAAAGAATTAGATCGCCATGTCTTCGGGTTCATGTTTTACATTCATCTCTCACTTTGGGGGCGGCGTGTGGGAACGGCAGAGTTTGGCAAAGAAATTCTTGCACAGTTTGAGTCAAGAGTTTCTAAATGTTCGAGGTGACAGTATCAGCTAAATCAGTGAAAATTGTTGAAAGTTGCACTTTTTTCTTTTGGGGGCGGAAGCTGGAGGCGGCGGCATATCAAAAGTAGCCTATCCTTTTCCATTTTTAGTCAGCTATCCATATAGCGAAAAACTTGGATCACTTTGTCTTTGGGTTCATGTTTTTCATGTATCTCTTACTTTGGGGGCGGCGTGTGGGAGCGGCAGCGTTCGGCTGAGCAAATGTTGCACAATTTGAGTTGGCAGTTCCTAAATGTTTAAGGGAACATCTCAATCAGTAACATTTGTGAAAGTTGCACTTTTTATCGTTTGGGGGCGGAATCTGGGGGCGGCGACTAACCAAAAGTAGCCTATCCTTTCCCATTTTTAGTCAGCTATTTATATACCGAAAGAATCAGATCGCTATGTCTTCGGGTTTATGTTTTTCATTTTATTGCACTTTTTATCGTTTGGGGGCGGAATCTGGGGGCGGCGACTAACCAAAAGTAGCCCATCCTTTCCCATTTTTAGTCAGCTATTTATATACCGAAAGAATCAGATCGCTATGTCTTCGGGTTTATGTTTTTCATTTTAAAGTGATTGGGGGCGGTTTTTAGCAGTTTTTTCATGTCGGCGGCGCATATTGATGACGGAATGTTTCTTGGCTTACGTTTATAAGTGGCAACTATGTATTATTCAAAAAATGAGAACACCAGAGCATCAGGTCTGGTAGAAAGTGCAATATTATGTTATTTCAAGTTTATCGGGGGCGGTTTTCTCTATGTTGGCGGCGCAATATAGACATCCAATATAGCCTAGCCCTCCTTTGGGAGTGGCAGCTATGTAACAGCGAAAAAATTAGAAAGCTAGGTCGTCTAGTTTGGGAGGAGTTCGAGGAACGGACGGACGGACGGACGGACGGACGGACGGACGGACGGACGGACGGACGGACGGACGGACAAAGCGGTTGCAATAGCGATTTTCATCAAGATGGAAAATGCGCTAAAAATCAAGTACATATCAAGTCAAGTAATACAAAATACTTGATTTTTCAAGTACTTGACGTAGGAACTACTTGACTTGACTTGAAATTTGATTTTCACTAGGTACTTGACTTGAGCTTGACTTGATACTTGACTCAAGTCAAGTCAAGTAGCTTGAAAATCAAGTCAAGCCGTAAAACCCTACTAAATTGTTCAGAAACGACCCATGATTTGCAAAACTACGACCGTAATCAGCGTTTCAACATTTTTCAGCCGCCATCTTGAAAAGGAGTTCAAATGTTACACCCTGATGAAGTTGAGATAGCTTCGAGTCAAATCGTTGAAATGGCCTTGAACAACAACTGTGCAGAGTTACTTGCTTTTATGTTTCTAAACGCCACTTTTCCTCCTTCCGCCTCACGAAAAATGGTCGTACTGACTGGACACCAGTTTATAGGTCGCGGGAACATAACCGTCACCTTGGCACCCGCTATGGCAACGTTGCATGTATGCCTCACGTTGCAACTGCGCAATTCGCATCTTTTTCGACGTTGAATTGACATAAAACGCTCGCGCAAGTGCAGACAGGGTGCCAAGATACCGCTGTAGAGATTCGTTTGTTTTCAACATTACTCAGACAAATCTTGAGTTTAGCACAATTGTTTTTTTGATCAAGTGGCAATTGTTCAATATAAATAGGTATATAATTTATTACAACTAAAGAAAATGGTATTCACAAGTACTAGTGAAAATGACATCATACAATATACCCATCTTTAGCACGCCATTTTTGTTCCCGCGACCTATTACTAAGTAACAAGTTTAGCAACACTGCTTGGCCATTAGTCCAGCGGCTTAGTAGATGGATCATGCACTTTGTGCCGAAGCCAATTTTATATTATTTTTGTGGAATATGGTTAAGAATGAAAGTTTTGAGGGGTGGAGCCATTCTCAATTTTCATCCTTCTGACTTTTTGGGGGCTTTTTGGACCTTCACTTTTGCACTCAATGTTGTAAGCGGAAGCAAGGTATTTTCTAGATCTGTGATATATCCGGATTTTTTCAAGTGGTGCAGGGACCCCTTTCTCCTCTTGGGAGGAGGGGCTGGGGGGCTCAAGTTGACACATGTGGCCGATTTCCACTTTTTCTTTGATTTCGAACAAATATCGGCAAGTTTGGTATCGTTTCCGACTAAATCACATCTTCTGAACTCAACCATGACTTAAAAGAATCGATAGCGACAAGTTTAAACAAGTTGTGCAGAGAATATCGTGTTTTTTTTGTGCTCCTTTTTGAAGAATTTTTTTGAGGGGATTTTAGACATTTGTGGTTGAATTCCATTTCAGGTGTATTATTTTGAACTATTTTGCGCCTAAGGAACGTAATCTAGCACAGTCTTTTGTTTTTGGAAAAAATTGAAAAAACTAATTTTTAAACTTGTTTTGAGCTAATTTTTTCATAATTCAACAACGTCTGAAAGGTTATAAAAGTTCATAATTGTGGTCTGTAGTGTTCTTGAATAGTTCTGCGGGTTGGAAAGGAACCATAATCCCAGAAGGCGGGAGCCTTGATGGGGGTGTAGAATCTGGGGGGCGGGAGGGGTGAAAATTTTTAATCAAAATTAATGAACGGGCTAGAAACAATCTTTGTTCTGTTTTTCTGTTCCTGTTTATTTCGCTAAAATTGGTCTTGAACAAAACTCAAGGGGAGGGGGAGGGAAATCTTTCAATTTTAGGCTTGGTGACTATTCAGAGATCGCTACCAACTGCAGCAGCACTAGCGGCAGTAACTTGAATTTTGCGTGGGTTTTGCAGGGATGATTGGGCATTTCCATCAGGTCTGTGCACCATCGAACCCTCGAGCAGGGAAGGAAATAGAGAACCCTCAGATACGTGGTTCGGATTTTCAGGTCTCATCAGTGACGGAAGAATCTCCAAGCAAGGAGGCTCGATGATACACAGACCCGACACGATACCGACTTTAAATAATCGTACACGCAGTAGGAATATTAATCGACATCTCCTGTTGATAGAACAGTGAACAATAAAAAAAAATGGACGCGAGAATTTTAGCCCCCTAATTTGATGCCTTCGCCATGCAGGCTGGAAGAACACAGCTTCGCACCAGGCACTACCCACGTCCAGTCACCACCACCACCACGCCACCACCGCAGTGAGGACTACGACTTTCGACTTTTGCCGCGTTTATGTGTATGAGAATGAGGTTTTCTTTGTTCATATTTTATGAAATTGAATTCTGCGTGAGTTTTGCGAAGATGATTGGACATTTTCACCAGGTCTGTGCACCGTCGAACGCCCAACAACATCAGCAACAATTTTTTTACACATACATAATTTGAAAAACTATATTAAAAAAACGGCAGCTGATCCACCAAGCTTTCTTCTAGAAAACACATCGGCAAAAGCTTGAAATATAAAAAGAAACTCAACTGTGTTCTGAATTTTAAATATTGACAAGCGTTCAATTATCATTTTCGCATCCACTGCTAACCATGAAATAGCCGACAAGCTCGAAATGAAGAAAAAAATCAATCCCCTAACGAAATTGAGAAACGCCTCTGCTGCTTGAAAACTCCTAGACTTGTTGCTAAATAATAAAAGCATTTTCTACCGGCCATTCTCCTACAAAATGCATGAAAAGTATATAAAAAGCTCAGAATTAAAAAAAAAAACTGCCGAACCTCTCATCTCAACCTCTCATCTCTGCCAGTCAATCAAGAATGAGAATGTCTTCCCCCATCAAAATCCTTCTACTAGATTACATATTATCCAAATATTTTGCCTCCTATGTTGATATATGTTACAACAAAAGTAGCCATCAAGGTCGAAATCAGAAAATCTCTCCCCCTACTACCCCCCTTCAAGAAGATGAGAGTGATTACAACAAAAACAGCTAGCAAGCCCGAAACTAATCTCCACCCCTTGAGATTGATGTGAGCCCAATTTCACCAACATAGTTCAATAAGATCCTAAAATCAGAAATCATGAAAAAATTGTCTCCACAAATTGCCTGTTCATAAATTATGAGTTCCTGCTTGAGCGTTCGATGGTACACAGACCTGGTGGAAAAATGTCCAATCACCCTCGCAAAACTTGGGTTGCTGTTGTTGCGGTAGCGATTTTCAAATAGTCACCAAGCCCAAAATTGACTCCCCCCATTTAAGTTTGGTTTAAGACCAATTTCACGAAAATAAATATGATCAGAAACCGTGAAAAGATTGTTTCTAGCCCGTTCATAAACTATGAATAAAATATTTCACCCCCGTCCCCCTCAGATTCTACACCCCCGAGTACACCCCCATCAAGGGCGGCTCTCGCCCTTTGGGATTACGGTTTCTTTATACCTCCGCAAGACCCTTCAAGAAGACCACATACCACAACTATAAACTTTCATAACCTTTCAGACGTTGTTGGTGAATTATCAAAAAATTTGCTCAAAGCAAGTTCACAAAACATTTTTTCTTATTTTTTCCAAAACAAAAGACTGTGCTTAAATACGTTCCTTAGGCTCAAAATAGTTCAAAATAATAGACCTGAAATGGAATTCAACCACAAATGTCTAAAACACCCCCGAAAAAAATCTTCAAATAGGAGCACAAAAAACATGATATTCTCTGCACAACTTGTTTAAACTTGTCGCTATCGATTTTTTTGAGTCATGGTTGAGTTCAGAAAATGAAATTTAGTTGGAAACGATACCAAACTTGATAATATTGGTTCGAAATCAAAGAAAAAGTGAAAATTGGTCACATGTGTCAACTTGAGCCCCCCAGCCCCCTCCCAAGAGGGGAAGGGGGTGGGCTACACCACTTAAAAAACTCCGGATATATCACAGATCTAGAAAACACCTTGCGTCTGCTCACAACATCGAGTGCAAAAGAAAAGGTCCAAAAAGCCCCTAAAAAGCCAGAGCAACCCCCTCCCCCTCTCCCCCTGGTGAAAATTGAGAATGGCTCCACCCCTCAAAACTTTCATTCGTCATCATATTTCACAAAAATAAAATAAAATTGACTTCGGCACGAAATGCAGCGGAGAAGGCAGAATTCATTTGAAATATGGCTTAAAGGACGGAGTTCAATTGGTAAAATAAGCGTTGCGAAATCAATCAGTCTGAGTTTATTCCTTGACGGATTTCCACCATTTTGGTCTCTTTCAAAAGCTACAAGGATGTACTTTGGTTTGAGCCCTTTGGCATTTCCAAAATCCAAAAATAATTTTTTCAAATGTCAAAATTTAATTATTTTTTTTGGATTTCGGAGATGCCAATGGGCTCAAAGCAAAGTACATCCTTGTAGCTTTCAGAAGAGAGCAAAATGGTAAGAATCCGTCAAGGAATAAACCCAGACGGATTGATTTGCCGCCGGACTACATGGCCAGTTATGAGGTGTAGGGGGCGTGGGGGGTCACGTGATGTATCTATGCGCGAAATCAATGCGCATTTTTTTGATTTTGGAAATGCCAATGGAATCGAACCAAAGTACATCCTTTGTAGCTTTCGAAAGAAACCTAAATGGTGAGATTCTGTCAAGGAATAAGCCCACAAGGATTGATTCCGCAACGGCAACGCTTATTTTACCAATTCATCTCCGTCCTTAATGATGTAGTAGGTTCGTACTACAAAATTCGTCTTTAACAAAATTGTATCAATAAAGATAGGAGTGATAGGAGCAAATTCCTAAAATGGATAACAAAGAACAAAAAAAGTATATAACTTTAAAATCTTTCTATTATTCGAAATTATACTTATGACAATGAATTTCAAAACTGCGTATTCGTCGTTCTTCATTTGATTGCTGATTGTTGCAGTGTGATCAAATAACATTATAAATTGACTTGCTCAGTCTTAAGTTTTACACGTCACAGCCTCAGCCTAAGTTATTAAGGGTATGTACTCACCACATGCAAAGTTTCATCTTTCATCCCAGCAGAATAAAAAGCAAAGTTGATCCCACTAGCCTCCGCACTACCGCACTATTAAATAAATGTTTGTTCACCTTCTTTCCGTTTTGATTACCCCACATTTTTTTAGGAGAGGAGCCGAATAGCCCTAAATTACCGGATAAGTTTCCAAAACATTTCTGGGACATTTTTTGACAAACGAAAAACTTATCAACTGTTTTATAATTTTGAGACGTAAAAAATTAATTGGGTACATGGTACATGGCCAATGTGTAAGTTTTCTTTTCTGACATACTCAGTACATGGTATAAAAAAAATGGAGTTTTTATCTTCATATTTGAGGCAGAAATATTAAAGATACTTTTACCCTGCTGCCTGCTGCGAATACAGCCTTAAATCATTTGATCACACGAAAGATATACGGAGGCAGTTTGGGTTTCGATGGCTTTCCTGTAGAATATTTTTATGTAACATGAAAAAATACAAAAATCGCCTTTGTTTTGGCTTTCCTTGAACTTATTTATCAGTTTTGTTGCTTCAGCACGTGTTTTTTTATAATATTCAAATATGTTTTCATTTCCAACGTTAATATTTGAAATATTTAGCCATCCACAGTATATACAAAAATTATTTGGAAATCAAATCTGTTTTGTTTATTCAACAGAAAAATCAATATCAACATCGATATTGAATTGTTTTAATTTGCTGATGCATGCGGAATCAAAACAGTTTCTGACACATTGCTCATCATCCTGCTGACCCGTTTCTCCTACCTACCACATACCTCCCAGTTTACGGAAACGTATGTGCGTCCATACTAAAATAAATTGTACAAAATAAAACTGACCCGTTTTACGCTTGCAAAATAAATGTGTAAATAACGTAGTTTTAGTCAGATTCAATTATTTCTTGCGCACTACTTAGCTCAATTTATTAAAACGAATGTTTTGCTTTACAGGATCGGTGTGGTGTAGTGAATGCGAATGGAAGTAGTCCCTTAGAAAATATGAGAGGCCTAGAACATTATCTGAACGACATAATGCGACCACCGCCAGATTCAACGGATATTAAAGGTAACGATTTAAATTTACGTTATCAATTCGATAAATTCATGCAACATAATCTGTACATGCCGAAACGGCCGGCCCCGGATTTTATGCGTGATTTTATGACAGAGAGCTTTCGAAACTTTATATCGAAAAACAGACTTTATTATTTGGTAGGCAGGTACCTACATGTATAGGTGAAGCCAAAAATATTATTCGGTTGTTTTTGTTTGTAGTTCAATATTTGATGTGCTTATGTAATGCCTTTGTAAAGTACACCATAAAATCACGTAGATGTAAACTACGTAGGTATACTTACCTACAGCTGAGGGTTGGAGCGGTTTCCGAAGCTTGACACACACTTTATATTGAATCATTTTCGAAAAACAAATACACTTGATCAGTTGTAAATCAGACTTGTGTCTTGTGTCTGATGCTTAAAAATTCCAGGACAGAAGCGTTACCTTCAGAAAAATGTATGCCCAAGCACCTAGTAACTCACTTCGTTTATTTGAATAACGAGGTAAAACAATTATACAGTCTGTATCGAATCTAGTTTTTATTTGTTTATACTACAATTCACCAGCACGTGTGAAGTTGCGAGATGTTTTTCTCGTTATGAATCTGGCCAATTGAATAATTCCGGGACGAGACAGCAGCGTGCGGCTGCAGCGGTCCTGAGATCGGGGAAAAAATACTGTTACGTATTTCGCGTACGGGTTCGATTATAATTGAGACGATCGTTTCAAAACACAAACTGTTTATTACTGCGTACTGCAATAAATACACGCCAACAATTATTTACGCCTGGAGCTATCGCTGGGACTATCGCTTCTTATCCGCTCGCTGCCTCTTCCAATTCAATACTGCTCGTGAGGCGACGATTGATGTCTTATATAGGTCCGACTAATTCATCTCGAATGCTCCATGCATTCTCCAGGTTTCGACAGTGACCCGACATTCGGTTTCCATACGACTCCCGAAAAATCATGCACATTACCCGTATAATTCTGCCGAGCTCTAGAATTGATCAAGTGTTGAAGGTTCCCGGTGCCAAGCCATCGCGTATACTTCTGGAATGTCCAGAGTTCCGCACTTGTATCTACACCGCGACCTAATGGATGAAAGAATCTAGAAAGATCGTGTGTTTACCAGAATGCACGGGATCGCCGCTCGTAGCACTGCCCCCCCCCCTCTTAAGCCTGTTCGTACCGAATAGGCTCATCGTTACTCCCCGAGTAACGTGCAAGGCGATCTAAACTGCTCACAAATTGAAGTGGATATTTTTTAAAAAAGGTTTTTCTAAAATCGCCAGAAAATTCTTGAAAATCATTCGATTGTGGAACCGTTTGCACTGTTTTGAAGAAAAATGTCAATATTTTCAAGAACTACTGAAGTCCTCCACAAAAATCCCATGTATATGTCTAATACAGGGTGATGAAAAAAAGTCGTTCAGTTTTGTTCTTTTTTAATCTCGTGCAGGAGATTGTTTATCCACCCTGTATACCTATACTTGTCAGGATCTTATAGTCTGTAGCTTATGTAACTCGTTAGTTTTTATTTTTCCGCTTTCCGCTGCGTACTTACGAAATTTTCGAAATACAATGAATCTTATAAATGATTTTTTTTTGCGACACCCTGTATACATCAGATGGTTGAGACGCCATATCTTCGTTAATTTTTAAATCTGCGCAAAAAATCGTTCAAAAAGTACAAGTGGCATTGCTTAGTACAAAAAAAATCCAGTAGCGCCCGGATTTAGTAGATTCATCGATAAAACGACTTTGGAAAGTGAAAAGGCTATATTTCGGTAAGTACGCAACGGAAAGCGAAAAACTAAAAACTGACGAGTTACATAAGCTGCAGACTATAAGATCCAAGTAAATATAGGTGTACAGGGTGGATGAACAATCTCCTGCACAAGAGTAAAAAAGAACAAAACTGAACGACTTTTTTCATCACCCTGTATTAGACATATCCATGATGTGATTTTTGTGGAGGACTTCAGCAGTTCTTGAAAATATTGACATTTTTCTTCAAAACAGTGCAAGCGGTTTCACAATCGAGTGATTTTCAAGAATTTTGTGGCGATTTTAAAAAAACCTTTTTTTTTTTAAATATCCACTTGAATTTGTGAGCAGAGGTGGACAACTTTTATCTTGGCTCTCGGGGCTCGCTGGATTCTGTACACGACGTCATTGATCCTCTTGACTACCGTCTACGGTCCTTCCCACGACGGATGCAACTTCGGAGACCTTCCCTTCTCGCGTTGAGGATTGTACAACCAGACCAGATCACCTGCTTGAAATCCCGTGGAGTTAGCCTTCAAGTCGTAACGGGCCTTCATTCGGTCGGTGGCGACTCGAATCCGTTTCCGAACCAACTCGTGGATGTCGCACATTCTTTGCCTCAGGTCGTCGACGTATTCGGGGATGTCTTTAGGATCATTCTCCGGCGTGCCAAATTGTAAATCGCAGGGGAGGCGAATCTCTCGGCCAAAAAGAACACGTGCCGGTGTTTCCCCCGTGGTGTCGTGAATGGCAGGGCGATACGTCATTAGGATTATCGGCAGATGACGATCCCAGTCTCGCTGATGCTCGTCGACGACCTTTGACAGGTGCTGCTCCATCCAGTGCCGGATTTAGGAATGTGGAGGCCCTGGGGGACGGTATTTTGTGGAGGCCTCAAGTTAGGCCTTAGGATTTTTTCAAGAATAATACTCGGAATAATTATAATAAATAAGGTGTTTTTGGATTTGTGGAGGCCCTAAATTTGTGGTAACATGTGGGGGCCCCGGGGCGGTCGCCCCTGTCGCCCGTGCTTAAATCCGGCACTGGCTCCATTGTCCGGTTGAACCGTTCCACCATTCCGTCGGACCGTGGGTGAAGGGGCGTCGTCCTGGTCCCTGCCATCTTCCGTTGTCGGAAACGGACCAGCCACATCGATCGCGATGCGTTCAAAAGGCGTTCAACAACAAGTGCTTTGACCTCGACGGTTCCACTCTGCTGGTTCCCCTCTTGCCGTGCCTGCAGTCCTCGTTGCGTGGTCTTCGAGAAAGATCATCCGTGTTGCCATTGTTATGACTCTTTTCAGGACGATAATGACTTCTTTGATCAGCAGCCCCCCGTTCCAGCATAAAACGGTCTGCTTGACCTCCTCGATCAGCAGCCCCCCGTTCCAGCTAAAACGGTATGCTGAAGCGTATCGTCGCCTGTAGTTGCGTTGCAGATGTCCGTCCCTTTCACATTCAAAGCAACGTGGTCTTCCTCCTCTACGATTGCTTTCTCTCGGTTGGTGACTTTCCCGATCAGCAGTTCCCCGTTCTGCTTTGGAACGGTCTGCTAAACTCGACCATTGCCTGCAGTCCCGACGAAGATGTCCCGATTTTCCACAACCGAAGCAACGCGGCCTTCCTCCAGCTCTTGGCTCGTCTTGGGATTTGTTCCGAGACAAAGCGTTGAGGATTTCCCCATACATTTCCTCGATCGATTTCTCGACAGTATGTGAACCCACAGATTCGTCAACGCTCACCGCCTTGACTTGACGACTGCACACATCTTTGGCTGCCTCAATGCAGATCGCCTGAGTCAGTGGGTAGTATTAATAAAAAATAAGCATGAGCATTTGCTTGGATTTTACAGGCGTTGCCAGGGAAAGTCTGCTTAGCAACTCCTCAAAAATCTAGGCAAATGCTTATGCTTATTTTTTATTAATACACTGGGTAGTAATAAAAAAAAATGCATAAGCATTTGCTTGGATTCCACAGGCGTTGCCAGGGAAAGTCTGCTTAGCAACTCCTCAAAAATCTAAGCAAATGCTTATGCTTATTTTTATTATACTACCCAGTGCGTCGCTGATGTCGACTTGGTTTTTGATCATCACCATCTCACGCACGTCTTGGTCTCGAATTCCAAAGACAAAGTTATCTCTTATGATGTCTGTCAAGACGTGCGCTGGGTACATTGGGCACGCTAGAAGAGCCCAGCCTTTGGACATCAGCTGCAAATTCCTGTAGGCTTTCTCCGCTTCTCTGCGTCCTTGCCGAAAAATTAGCTTGATGAATCAGCCGTCCGCGATGCTCCCCATAGCGGAGTTCCAGAACTTTGAGAAGCTTCTGTAAGTTCATCTGCTCACTCTCCGGAAGCGTCTGCAGCAGCTCCAACGCTGGACTTTTTAAGGACGGCATTTCCTAGTGTTTTTTCTTTAAACGTGAGTTTCATGAAAACCAGTGGAGTAGGAGAACTGAAAAAAATAAGGGTTATCTAAAATCTATCGGTATGAGAAAGTATGTAAATTTATAAGCATTTCAAAATTTTAAACCTCGAAAAACTCTTTTTTTCCAAAATTTTCATGTTTTTTTCGAAAAACGACTCTCATTTTCTTGCCAGCCCAGATTTGAGTAACTCATTTTTTTGTTACATTTTTAGCTGCACAGATGTGGCAGAAGCTCAGGCCACAAGAATCTATCTGTTTTTCTTTCGCTCTGCAGCTAATCCGAAGTCTGTTTCAGCCATTTTCTTATGCTAGGTAATGCCGTCCTTAAAAGCAAGGATGAGTGCCTTAGCTTTGTCTTCGTCATTCCATCCGTTCATCTCGGCAACAACGTAAAATTGCCTCTTGTAGGTCGTTCATGGTCTTTGTCCATCGAAGTCTGGCAGTTTCACCCGATGATTACCTGCTAAAGCTGCCATCAGGTCCACCGTATTACTTACGGCGGTACTCCTGGACACGTCGTTCTAGTTGCACCATGTTTGCCTCAATTGTTGCAATATTTTCTGCTAGCTTCCTGACACTGCCGTCGAGGTATCGCTTGTGTTGTTCCATAGCCGCCATCAGCTCTTCCAGACGCTTCTTCTCTTTTTCTTTTTCTTCTTGTATAATTCTTTACATATAAACTTCCGTTTATTTTGATGTAAAACCTTTGTAAAAATACCAATCCTGTATAATTCTGCTGTGCTCTAGAACCGGCGCCTCCGTCAAAATGAACAGATGTGCCTTGATCGAGCGTTGAAGGTTCCCAATGCCAAGCCAAGTTAATTTGCAGCACTTCGTTGTTGACATTATCATCATTGCTAATGTTGCTTGTTGTTGTTGCTTACGTTGTTGCCATGCGCTATGTGATATTGTATACCAAATTTGAAGTTTATAGGTTGAACGGTAAAAAAAGTAAGGTTGAAATAGTATATTACATAACAAGCAACGAAAGTGATACTTTTCGCATGAGTGTGAAAAATTACGCACGAGCGACAGCGAGTGCGGTCATCACACGAATGCAAGAAAAGACACTTTCTTGCGAGTTGTGTACACTATTTTTCCTTCGACCGACCTATTTTCCCTGTTCGACGTAGGGTTGCCAGATTTTTGAAAATCAAAATCAGGACATAAGAATTCCTGAATGAATATAGTGAGGAGATTATCTCAAGGTGCGAGCGAAGCGAGCAGAATGGTGCCACAGACGAAAATTTTTCGAGATAATAATAATAATGCTAGATACAAAAAAAATTTGAAGTGGCATTTTTCAAGTTTTTTCTATTTAGCATTTAGCTGATACTAACGATACTAATCGATACTAACGAGTGATCGAAGAAATTTCTCCTCAAGTCGCCTTTGATTACTGGAAATCTGACGGAAAAACATATCAAGCGAGGAGATCAGAGATTTCCCCACATTTCCCCTCTCATCATACGCTGAGAGGGGAAATTTGCTCGATCACTTCACTTACGTCCCTAAAAACCCATTGCATCATTCAGAGAATTCTCATTCTTTATTGTTGTCAATTGTTAGAAACCCTGTTCAAAATTCATGTTTTTATAATACAACTTCACCAATCAAAATTTATGTCAAGTAAGTACCTATAATCAATTTCACGGCTTTCTGCATTAGAGCAAGCTATGGAAAAATTGTGTTGTGTTGGTACGAATGATACGATGACAAGGGAATGCCAGCCAGATGTCTACACGTGCAATTTTTAATGTGACACCTTGTCACCGTGTCGAGGTATCATATACGCGAAGTTAAAATTTTTGACCATACGCCAGGAATAGTGAGTTTCTTTGGAGTGCTTTGCAGGGTGGAGGATGAGGGACATCGTCTTTACTGGTTGGTGGGTCTCCGCCAGGGTTGTTACGTTTTTGGCGGCTACTAATGAATAATGTCGAAGATCGGCAGAATACTACTCGGGTGAAAAGGCCCACCAAGCACTGCAGTAGTGAGTACTAGGTACCTACTCTAGCTCTAGCTCTACCTATTATATCTACTGCGACAGCAAGCAAGGTATGGAGACATTATACTGACAATCAACACAGTGTACCTACCTACTCACGCCCAAATTGTCTCGTCTCCGTACAGTTCAACTCCATAAATTATTGTCCTGCTATCCATATTGTCCATCTAAAGACTAAGTTTCCTCTTGGGTAGTGGGTTTTTTCTTTTTACATTCCATTTCTTCACGGCATCGCGGACTTTCGGCATAATTTTCTCAGTGACTGGCAAAAACCTAATAGCCTTGGCGAAGACCCACCAACCAGTGAAGAAAATGTCCCTTTTAACGTCCCCACTGCAAATCATTCAAATGAAACTAAAAATTCCTCGCATATTCTCGAAAATTTTCACTTTCGCGTACATGACTCCCCGAGACGGTGACAATGTCACATTGAAAATCCCACATGAAGACAGCTAGCTGCCAACAAGTTGTCAACGTGTCATTCGTACCAACGCGACCCATTTTTTCCATAGCTTGCTCTAATGCAGAAAGCCGTGAAATTGATTGTAGGTATCTCACTCGATCGCATCCAGGGGAATACCAGGAAACACGATTCTGCGTCCCGCAAGTCTGGTGCAATTAAACCTCTTTCTCGTTTCTTTGTAAGTACATATACAATCCTCTCCTACTGTGAATAAACTTTGTGATACAATCACAACTAGTTGAACGTTATGTTTCAAAATCGCTTGATTCAGAAAAATTCAAATGAAAAATCAGAGCGTTATAGTCGAAACTGAAAAAATCGGGACATTTCAGTGAGCTGGCGGGACCACATACTGGCGGGACGCGGGACAAACCAATTGAAAGCGGGACAGTCCCGCCTACATCGGGACGTCTGGCAACCCTAGTTCGACGTCTGCTCATTGACGATCGAAATATTAGAATACTTAAGTTAGAAGGCGTCAGTCACCGATACTACTTACTGGTATTCTATTTTCTAATGTATATTTTCGAATGTTGTATTGCCACTTTCTCATTTTTATGTAAATTAAATGAAATTATCCGATTATCTACTGAAGGCGAAGAAGCATCAGTGGCATACCCAGGGAAGTATGTGGCCCAGGGACGTTCCCCAAATGCTGGATAATGAAAGATAGTTTGCCGTGGAACTATGTTTGGCATCGAAAAGCGAAAGCAAAAGGCACTAGTGACGATATTTTTACTTTCGCGCACAGACGCACAGTGTTTGCAATCCACGTTTACCATCACCGTACATCACTTCAGCGCACACATGAGAACGCATACCTGCAGAGCGCGATAATTTCAATTTTGACGCACGAAGTGTCACTGTCAATGGCAACTGTCAATCAATAATCGAAATGTAAACAAACAACAAACATAACCTTCTAACCATTCAACATTCAATATTGTTCAGAATGAAATGTTACGTGCCGTATGGCAGAAAGACGCAGAAAAGATTCAGGTGATAAGAAACACAACGAGCTGCAAGGCGATCGACGAAACAAGACCGTTATTTGGTTAGATCTGTCGAAACGTCAAATCGACGTCAAGCGCTGTCAGCTGAAATTTGCGTGACATTACACACGCACACCGTATTACAGTGTTGTCAACTTGTTGTCGTGCTATAGATATGGCAACGTCCTACTTTAACAGGTATGCGCAGAAGCCTTTCGGGAAACGTGGATTGGCAACTTTCGCGCCTACTATACCGTACAGAAAGTAACGTCGTGGGTGGTCGTAGGAAAAAAGATTTTAAAAATTGAACTTTGAGGGGTCGTAACTTTCTTAACGGACACCTTTTGCAATTCATTCTTATCGCAAACTATATGTCCAAATGCTGAATCCGGAGATAGCTAGGTACTTACTTCTGCGAAACACCAATTTATATGTATAAATGGTTGAATTTCATTGTGATTTTGTCGAACATTTAGAAAATTTGAAAATGAAGTATCGATTTGCTGTAATGACCCTTTATTGAATAATTCTCTGCTAAAATATCGATCTTTTAATTAAAGCCAAGTTTAAGAAATCACTTATTAGGTACATACAATAATAAAATTAAATCTGATTTTGTCAATTAAAATATCCCAAGTAGGCATTGCAAAAAGGAAGCAAAATGCACTAGTGACGATATTTTTCGCATATAGTGTTGACAAGTTTCTATAACGTAATGAAAATAACTTTTTCCTGGGTGAGTCGTAGGAAAAATAATATTTATCTCGTCTTCTGCCATAAAATAAATTATTTAGGTTACTTTTAGTGTCCTGGCTCTAAAAAAACTCCATGGATTGATAGTGAATCGATATTTCTTCCTTATAATACTGACCATCAGTATCGGTCTTTATACCAAAATTCTATAATGTGTCGTCAGTAAAATCATGGAATAAGATCTGTATACGAGGTATGGGGTGGTATATCACAAGAAAAAAAATGGTTTTATCGCATTATAAGCCTCTTTATACACGTGTCAGAGCTTTGTGCTTGTTTCGTAAACACAAACAACTATTGATTTCGGGAGCCGCTGTCTATGGGAGCCGCGTGCAACAGAATTCATTTGATTAGAATTAAACGTTATTCCTTCGTAATTTGTAAATTCTCTGCGGCATTGCCTCGAACTAGTGCAGATTCGTACTTTGGGGACAAAACATTGATACTAGATTGATAAAGGCAGATTTCGGTACTTGTGTATAACTGCACTTGCTTAAGTACCAATTTTACGAGTTCTATCTTTGACGAGGTAGCCTTCCTCCAGGTTTTCGTTTTTTCTGTTCTCGTTATAAAGTGACTTAACGTGCAGATTTTGAAACTATAACGAAAAACAAGTTGAATTTCACATTTACCGATAGTAAGTATTTGCAATACCGAAGAATTAAACTAAAAGCCAATCGAAGACCTTCAGCTATGACATCACGACTTACGTTGACGTGACGCGAAGCCCTATCCTATAACATATCCATACAGGTACTTCGGTACAGTCAGTGAGAGCAAGCCGACCGTAATCACACATTTGAAAAACTTAAGCTCCAAATCTTCCAACATTTGCGCTTTTAAGCGCACTTCTCCAAACGGGAAGGTGTTACTGGCCTTGCTTTGTCCGTCCGTCCGTCCGTCACAGCACTAGTACTAGACGAAAGGATTTTCGCGAAAAATTTCAACTCCAGTGGGTAGCTCATTACGTTGGGACCCAAACCAAGAAGAATCTTGACGAAATAATGATAAACCAGTCTAATAATCTTAACAATTTAATGTGGCGCGGCATCGCCTATGAAGTGCTGCATCCCAGAAGCCGGCTGGATCTATAGATCCTAGTCATAACTTTATAAAGTTATGACTTTCGGCTTCCGAACAAGTACCCGTTCTTATCAAATCACAGTAATACATAGGAAGTGCCTCCGTAGCCGGCCCCGGTTCCATGTATTGTTACAATACATGCTACAAGGCGGAGCCGGCTATTTGAATGGTAACCGGCACTGCCGGCCATCCGTATTGTAGCCGGCACCAAGTGAGTGACAGTGCGACATGCCGGCTTTTCGTTTCGTAGCCGACACCAAGCGACAAAAATCTGCATCAGATCATCATATGTCTCCTGATCTCCGGACGGACTTGAACCTGTGGAGAGACTGCTTCCTACTACAATGGAATAATTGCTACAGTTGCTACAATATATTGGCAGATGCATGTATCTGTACTTCAGTTATTGCAGTAAGACTATCAGTCTCAACTTGAACATTTTGAAAAGGTAGAAAGTTTGATACTATCTAACCAAGAAAAACAAACTTGAGAGAGACACAAACTTGTGTCCAAACCGACACCTTATGGTGGTGTAGGTATTTCAATGTTTTCCCACATTATCAATTTATTGGGTTTACACTGGAACGGCCTAATTTGAGCACTTTGTTGCTTCAGCTATGTCGATTGTGTTGGATGTTGGATATCGATAGTTGTTGATGGTGGTTGCAAATTATTACAGGCACGTTCTCGATACCAAGGCTCCCGAGACCCGAATTCTTAGACCTTAGGTTTAGTACGTCCTGATTCAATTTTGTATTTCAAAGAGCAAAATCAAGTAGAATAGAACAGCTAAAAAGTTTGGTCAAATTAAAATTCATTGTGGTACCTCCTGAAAGAATGATCACAAATTTTCATGACTTTTCTTTTTGACGATGCTGATTTCTTACGGCTGAACGGCTCAATACCAAAATGGAGACGCAAAGTTAGAACGGCGTTAGTTATCAGACACAGTAGTTTGTTTGCTTCATCACCATGGATATTGGAATATTCCTACGACCGACAAGACACGGTTACAATAGGTACACAAACAAGGCTTGCCACTGCTGGCTAGCAAAGAAGAAGGCGGTATCGCCGGCTGCGGAATAAAAAGCCGGCAGTGTGCATTATTCAATGTTATGAAAATCCTATTTTTTCTCTTTTCTACCATCATACTACCATAAACCCTACGGGCATACCAAATTTGTGTCGAAATCGGTCAGACGGTTGAGAAATAAATCGTGGAGAAAAAGACACACGGACAGACCAACCGACACGGAATTTTTTTTCAGACATATTTCGTCGTTTTAGCATAGGTACATATGAGGAGTCCAAAAAACGAATAAAATTTTCTTTTTCGCGATTACTTACTTCTCATTGTTCGAGGAATTTATGAAAAGTAATAAAACTTAGTAAACCACATTAACAAATTGAAAAAAAAAAAGATATTTTTACATATCCTCTTGGGTATTTCCTTCACTCTGATGGGATTTTGGGTCAATATTCACAAAAATACAAATCTGGCGTGTTTCTCACAGTCCGTATCCGAGACTTTGGACTCCCGAGGCCAGGTTGACGTGGTGTATACGGACATTTCTAAAGCATTCGATCAATTAGATCTCAACTTATTGATGCACAAGCTAGACAGACTTGGGTTTTCACCATCTCTGTTGCTCTTGTTGTCTTGTTTCGTTCTTACCTCTTTGACCGAGTTCAGCGTGTCACGTGTCACTTTACTAGTTCCAGTTCATATATATGCCCACCAAAGGTTTAGCGATTCAATAACCGTCAGTCTGCCGCGCCACACCCTATATAATATGTTGGAAACAAAAATATGACTCCATAGTCCATTTGAGAAATTTGAACTTGGAATCACCACGTACAAAAAACGATGTTTTGTATATAAGGAGTCATATTTCTCAATTACCTCTTCAAATATACGTTAAAATCAATAAATTATACATACGTCAGCCTATAGCAATCCAGAAAAAAAAGGCTGCTAGTATTTTGAGTACTGTTACTGTAAGCGGCAAACTTGATGGTTTTCAAGAATTATTTTACATCAATATTTGAAGTTGAGGAGCTTGTGGTGTGGTGGTCAGCGCGTTCGACTGCCACACTAGAGGTCGTGGGTTCGAGTCCCACTGTGGGCGCTCGGATTTTCGTCTCAAAACAAGCTACAAAATAAAAAGGTACTCGTAATCTCTTCACAACTATTTTTTATTTATTTTTATTAACAACAAAGCTCAAAACAAGCTCTTTGATTTAGTTGGAATGCCTGCTAGGTGCAAGTGTGTTGCCTAGCACGTAAAATACGTATGATGGTGCCGACCCCATGCGATGTTAGTGGTCGCTAGAAATCCCTACCCTGTATTGGAACAGACAGGGGTTCGGCAAAATTTCCAGTAGAGTGGAGGAAAGCACTGGAAAAAATAATTGGTTGTCATAAAAAAAAATTCTGTAACAAAAATAATTTGTGACTATAGCCCCAACAAAAGTTCAAGTTCACGTAGCAAACACAATTTTGTTCCAGTCATGATTTGTTATTCCAACTAAAAGTTTGTAACCGGGTCAAATCTATCATTTGTTCATTTAAGCAAACTTTTAGTCCCATTACTCCCATTGACATATGATAATTTTGTTACTGGAGCTCAATGTTTGTTACTTGAACCTTGAACACTTGAACACAAATGACTTGCTCAATGTTTGTTACTTGAACCTTGAACACAAATGACTTGAACACAACACTTGGATTGGAACTCGGCATTTGCCACCGGAACACCTCACACCTCCAATCCAGCAGAGCAGATTATATACATGTGGAAATGATTCGTAATCGAGTCATGCATAATCACTGTTAATTTTACACAGGGCGTATATGGACAGCAGCGTTGTATGTTGATCATAGCAGCTGCTGTCAATTCACCTAAACTACAGCGGCGTACGCCGCGCTAGTGAGAGGGATGCTAACGTGGCCGCTCGGCGGCTCGCGGAACTATTGCGATGCGGAGGCCGACCAATATTCATTCGCAGAAACAGAAAATTATGCCACCTCCCAACAAATTGAATTTGTTTCGAACACAAACACGGTACAAAATTTTGTCTATTCAACTAACTTTCTTTGTTTTTACAGCTAAAATATCATTTGAAAACAACAAAATGTGGTACTACCTCCCAACAAATTGAATTTGTTTTCAACTCAAACACAGAACCAAATTTTGTCCTTTCAACTATTTTTGTTTTGTTTTTACAACAAAGATATCATTTGAAAGCAACAAAATGTTGTACTTCTTTCCAACAAATAGAATTTGTTTGAAACACAAACACAGAACAAAATTTGGTCTTTTCAACAAATTTTTTTCGTTTCGCCAACAAAAATCGCTCTACAAATCAAAAACTGTTGGTACCGCAAAGTCATTTTTTCCAGTGAAAGCATTCACCGGCGTCGGTGTTACGTTTCGTTGCGGAAATAGGCCGACGTTGAATAAACGAATACAAATTAAAATAATATTTGAAGTTTTCGACTTTGTATTGTAATGTATTGTAATGTATTGTAAAATAATAAAAATTAAGATTTTGCCAAATGCGAAGGCGAAGATTGAGAGTCAGACTTTAGCTTCATAACTCGATGAAGTGACAAACATTTGTTCACCACTTTTTCGCAACTAACTAACTAGTGTTATTGTACGGGGTTTTTGTAATACACTGTATGAATAGCAACAATAGCCTGGAGATCTAATGAAAAATATACGTCAAGTTGATGGTAACACGACTGTGTGCTTAGTTGCTTAGTTGAACATTCAACGTTATTCCTATGGAAACCTGGTGAATAGTAGGTGTAATATACCAAATTTCAATCAGCGGATTAAACAGTTGTGCATAGTTATGGGCCACAGTGTGCGTTGTAAATTGAAAATATATACTTGGACAATGGACACTTCCTACTACTACCACCTTCCTACTTCCTTTTTATTTCTGAGAAACCGAAAGTGAACTTTTTTGCTAGGATTTGGACACATGATGTACCAGAGCCTATCGATGGACGATGGATGGTCTCATCCCTCTGGTTCATGTCCATTGTTTTGCTAATAAGCAAATTATTTCGATTCTATTTCTGAAATTACTTGCGTTACAACGCAAATAATATACGCAACCTTTACGCAACTGCATTGTGTAGAAGTGGTAGCAATCAATAATAGGCAACACTTGATAATTAATAAGATCATCACGTGTCGGTGTGTGCGTTTCAAAATTTTGTTTTGCCGGTCAAAACGGCTTGCATAATTATACACAATAGTCACAGTACTCATCGAAGGGACCATCAATTTACGTAAAATCGACGACGCGGGTGACCCTTTATTACCTCGTTTTTGATTTTATGTCAAATAAGGCATTGTGTCCGTTAATTGAGGACAATAACGAATAACGATGCAACTTTTACGACACACATTATTCAAATTCATCCAGCCGATCGGGTTGATATTTTGAAACTAATCGTGCGCGAAGCAAATGAACACGCTGTCACTTTTTGCATCCTTCATTCGTTACGATTATAACGGTTTTTTTTTCTTTCTAAATTGAGTGTGCGAGAGAAAGCAGGATTACCTATTTTTGGATTTACCAAATAGTTGCATAAATCCCGACGTACAAATCCTATGGGTTTTCGCTTTCACTACATTAATCCAGGCGGCGAAAAGTGGATCGATAGAGCCTTAAAAATTCACAAATTAAAGGAAAAGTACCTACCTAAACGCCAGGCACTACTTTTGGAATATAGCGTCCAAGGTAATCCTATTTCATAATGGCTGCTAAAATATTTTCATATATAAATATAAGCAATTAATGGGAGTTTGCATTCGAAAGCAGTCTTTATTTTTTTATGTTTGAATTTTCTGTAATTAAATTGAGAAACAATTGCTCACAATTTAAATTTAGGAAACAAGAACCGGTGGGTGTGCCATCAATGTTACCAAACGTCGCTATTTTTATAATAATTAGGAAGAAAAAAAAACTTGTCACTACTGCTCTTTGTGTGTGCGATGCGGTTCTCAATAGGTTTCATTTCGGATTCTTGCTAATTTAAACTAACATTGGCCTACATTAAAACAGTAGCTGCAGACACGTTTTAATTACCGATTACATAATTTTGGTGCGCCATTGTATATATACGGTTGCACAAATGTGCAATTATTCGTTTCAGTTGCAGGCAAATTTCAGCGCATTATTTCCACGAATTCTCTACCTAAATTTGACGCGCCAGTTTCTGTCATTTTAATTATACAACTTAATCGTTTGCGTGACAGCGGAAGTTCTCCATTTTGAAATTTACATGATTCTAATTACGTTGGTAGCTGGGGAATGTTTGAGATTTTGAGAACGTCTTCCGGATCATCTGGTTGACCAGAAGATCCGTTCGAGAACTGAAAGATGATAAATATGGCAGCTTGGCAGCACTCAACACTGTACCAGCGTTCGACAACACGGAACACAGTTGACGTGTTCCGAACGTTCTGCCTTCTGTCGGTCATCTGGGTGGAAACTTGATTGATAAGAAAACGAAAGGTACTCCTCATGCACATTTGGCACATCTTTTGAATGTTCAATCCAAGTTTGATGTTTAGTTGCCGTTAGATGCCGTTATTTATAAATTTTTTAATGTCAAATTGGCGAAGAGCAATAACAGTGTTATTCTGTAAAAAATAACGTTCCTCCATAAACGCTCTGTTATGTAAAATGTCGTGTCAGCCATTGGCTGTTGCCTAGGTACCTAATGACAACGTAACAGAGCCTTTATGGAATGTAATTTTTTAGAGAATCGCACCATAAATTATTTTTTCTTATATTTATCATAAACCAAATTCTACATCAGATTCTAACATCCTATGTTTTTCCCATGAATTTGAAAATGAATTTACAAGAGATACTAGGTAGATAAAGGCAAGTCGCCTAATTGTCGACCGGCCGGTAGCTCAGAAGCTTAACGCAGCACAACACCAACCTAGAGGTCCTAGGATCAAATCCGGCCGGCGGCAACACATTTTCTGAGCAAAAATTTACTGTGACATCGAAATGTATACCTTTGTACTGATTGATAAACCGAACTAATAAAATGTTACAAACTCCTACAACCAGAAGAAGGTTGAGAAAGAGGAAAGCAATTATTATTATTATTAAGTCGCCTAATATCGAATAGCTTTTTTCATCGGCGTATAGAATCATTACATTTTATGCAAAAAAATACTTCTTCATCTGGTTTTTCATGTTGATATGAAACTATAGTGTGACAAAGCACAGCTGACAATCAAATAATTTTTATTGACAAAAATTTTCAAAACAAATAAAAACTCGCAAAATAATCCATTTTTCCAATTTTTGTGGATTACGAAAAAAGCTCCAAATTTGGGACACCCCTATCCAAAATTAATTGGGCACTCAGTTTTCAAATGTAAAAATAGGTTTACAAAAAAAATTGCAAATGTGCAAAGAAGGCATTCTTCTTTTCTCTGTTAGTGCAATCTTCTTGTCCTCATTCAAAGCATTTTTGATGCACATGATCCATTTTTTGCCAGTACAATCCTCCAAAAAAAGTCCGCCCGCGGAGCATGCACTCCGGCATCATCATCTCAGGTTGACCCATCAGTCCCATCACCCATGTGTGAATCGTCTCTAATGCTAAATCTTTCAAGGCACTTAGAGGCGAGCTCCTGGTGTGTTTCTACTCCTTTCCACAACTTTTTTATTTTTTCGGTTTTTTGCATGCTTTTTGGCAATCCGAAATTTGGAGCCATCCACTATCCGAAATTGGACAACTTGCGACAATTTAGGTAGAGATAGCAAAAATGCTGTTTTTTTTTGTACGCAATCGATTTCAATCAGCAGGTAGGCTTCCAAGATCCATACCTTGTGCCTGCTGCCAATTACCATTATACAGGGTGATTCACCACCAAATGGACATAGCCTAAGGGTAAGTCCAGTTGTGCCAGGCGAACCAGGATCTGGCTTTGAAATTTTTCTTACACTGTTTGTTTCGAAGTTACAGGGTGATTCATGTATTTTGTCGAATTTTTTGACAAGCCGTATCTTCAGAACGACATAATGGATTGAGTTGAAATTTTGTGGGTTGATTCTTCTGTTGATATCTGACACATCGCCGTAACAAACAGTTCAAATTTTCCAGGCCCGGCCTTGTAAAAAAAAACTTCAAAGCTTTTTCAAAAAAATACATTCTGTATACATATTTTTCAAATTTCATTTTCAAATTCGGAAACTACATCAAACATGCTATTTTTATCGCAAAAAAATTGCTTGGCACCATTGAGCTGTCAATAAAATTTTGACAATCATGATGATTTAAGAGGTTAGGATTTTTTGTAAATTAATATTTTTTCAAATTTTTGCAAATGATCATCGCCCTGAATTTCAGCCGTTTTGTCAGACAAATAAAAATGACATTTTTCTCGTTTTCTCGGAAGTAACAAAAAATTTCAACAGATTTTTCTAAAAAACATTTATACGTTCGTCAATTCCAGCTCAATTCGGAGTAGAAGTGAAGCTGAGGGACGTTACAACGATTTATTGAAAATTCGGCTAAAACTTTTTGTTACTACTGAGAAAACGAGAAAAATGTCATTCTTATTTTCATGACGAAACAGCTGAAATTTGAGGCCATAATAAATCATTTGTGAATATTTCAAAATATTAATTTACAAAAAATCCTCACCTCAAGAATCATCAGGATTATCAATTTTCTTTTGACAGCTTAATGGTGCCAAGCAATTTTTTTTGCGATATTAATAGCATGTTTCATGTAGTTTCTGAATATGAAAATAAATTTTGGATAATATGCATACAGAGTGTCTTTTTTGAATAAAGCTTTGACATTTTTTTTTCCAAATCCGGCCCTGGAAATTATGAACTCTGTGATAAAGCGATGTGTCAGATATCAATAGAGGAATCAACCCACAAAATTTCAAACCAATCTGTTGGGTTGTTTTTAAGTTATGGCTTGTCAAAAAATTCTACGAAATACATGAATCACCCTGTAGCTTCGAAACGAACCGCGTTAGAAAAATTTCAAAACCAGATCCAGGTTCGCCTGGAAAAACAGGACCTACCCTTAAGCTATGTCCATTTGGTGGTGAATCACCCTGTATAATCGATTTTTTTACGATCAAGCATCGTTCATTTTTGTACGCAAAATAAGTACGTACACAACCAAATGTTCGCGCGTACGTAGTTTGTCACTTCGTACCCCAATATAGTTGAATATGTGAGGTAATGCTACAAAAAAACAATTTCTGAAATTTCCTTTGTTCTCAGACCATTGTTGGATCCGGCATTTAAAAATGGCGACTCTGACGTCACCACTAATATCGCGTATTGTGTGGAGCTTACTGTGTGTTGTGCTTTTCCCGCTATGGTTTCAAACAAAAACGATTTCTTTACCATGGCTAGCTTTCAGTTCCCTCTTCAACATATCAAAGATCCTCAACTCTTGGACTGCTATATTAGTATACAGGGTGAAAGTTTATTATTTTTTTTACTTCCTTTCTTTCTTGAAAAACTGATGACTGAAAAAATCGGTTTTAGGCTAGTTAGTTAGTCTAGTCTAGTTAGTCTAGTCTAGTTAGTCTAGTCTAGTTAGTTTAGTCTAGTTAGTCTTAGTGGAACTGATCTACACACATCAAAATAATCTAGGGGACAAGCAAATTCAGACGATTTCTAAAATCATCATAACTTTTGATTTCCGTCAGCGATTTCACATCGGTTTTCAGTGATCGATAGTCCAATCTTTCGTTTTCATGCCTTGATCACGTCAAATACGAACAATGTTTTATAAGGTTGCTACATGGTGATCAATGGAACAGTGTAAAATTGCTGAAAGTTCAGTACGAGCGCGATTTCCCAAAAAAATGCATGCATTCCAATAGCACAGTTAAGAAGACCGGTGTTTCAGCTTCGGTGACGTTCTTGAATTTTGAAAATCGAATGTGAATTGCTGAAGATATTGATAATTTTGTGCCGCCATGTTGAACTTCCGAGAAAGAAGAATGTGATCCGATTTGATTGAAAGTTGGAACACACTCATGTCTGGTTCAAGTAATTGGATTCCAAGGTGAAATTTCAATTTCGATGACTTTCGAGCCGCTATATTGAACTTTTTACATGAATTATTCGATTTGATGAAACGTGGAACACGCACTAGAATCGAATCATTAACATAAAAGTTGTGGCGGTTTGAAGGTGACCAAAAAAGACATTTGACCTTGAAATTCCAATTATTTAAACCAGACACGAGTGTATTCCAAATTTCACTGAAATCGGATCACTTTCTTGGAAGTTCAACATGGCGGCACAAAATGATCAATATCTTTGGCAGTTTATTTTCGATTTTCAAAATTTAAAAACGTTACTGGAGCTGAAGCACCAGTCTTCATAACTGTGCTATTGGAATGCATAAAAAATTGTCTTTGAGAAATCGCGCTCGTACTGAACTTTCGGCAATTTTACACTTTTCCATTGTCACCCTGTAGAAACTTCATTGAACATTGTTCGTATTCGACCTGATTGAGGCATAAAAACAAAGGATTGGGCTATCGAACACTGCAAACCAATATGAAATCGCTGACGACAATCAAAAGTTGTGATGATTTTGGAAATCGTCTGAATTTGCTTGTCCCCTAGATTCTTTTGATGTGTGTAGATTGAAGCCGGTTCCAGTTCTTTTGCAAGCTTATTATGTCATACTGAACATATGAAAAAGATACATCTCTGCAACTGCTGCTTTTTAATTTACAGGCTTTCAATTTTTTTTCTTGGTGAAATTGCCTCACACAACTATTGCGACTGATTATTCTGTAAACTTGAAGTTTTTAGTCAAACATATCAAAATAATACATTTCTGCTACAGCTACGTTTTTTTTTACAAATTTAAATGTTTGGGTATATTCGGGCATATTGCATCAAAAATTCAAAAAATCTTGAAACGCAACCAAACATTTAAATTTGTAAATACAAACTTAGCTGTAGCAGAAATGTATTATTTTGATATGTTTGACTAGAAACCTCAAATTTACAGAAGAACCAGTGGCAATTGTTGTGTGAGCCGATTTCATCAAGAAAAAAATTGAAACGTGAAAATGACTTTTCACCTTGTAAATTGAAAAGCAGCAGATGCAGAAATGTGTCCTTCTCATATGTTCAGTATAACAATATAAGCTTGCAAAAAAAAACTGGAACCGGCTTCAATCTAGATCAGTTCCACCAAGAAAAAAAATTGAAGATGAAAAATAGTTTCCACCCTGTAACTTGATACGCAGCAGTTGCTGGGTGGTATATTTTTTATATGTTTATTGGAAGACTATGGCCTATCAAACTAGCCTAAAACCGTTTTTTTTTTTCGGTCATCAGTTTCTCAAGAAAAAAAGAAAGTAAAGAAAAATAATAAACTTTCACCCTGTATACTGATTTGTAGCAGTCCCAGAATTAAGGACTTTTGATATGTTGAAGAAGGGATTGTAAGCTTGCCATGGTAAAAAAATCGTTTTTGTTTGAATTAATTCCAGCAAAGCACCTATTTTTTTCTATATCCAATATACTATTAGTATTTTACCTAAATACCCAGGTAGGTATTTATACAGGGTCCCACAAAGTAACTGACATAGCTTAAGGGTAGATGTACTTTTCCGAGGCAGATGAGAATCTGCATTCGAAATTTTCTTGATGTCCTCTGTTCTCGATGTACAGGGTGATTCATGTGCTCAACCGAAAAATTTGATTGTCCATATCTCACAGAAAGATCAATAGAATCGATTGCAATTTTACAGGTGTATGCTTACTCTAAGGGCCTTTATAGCGCCTTATTTATTCATGGGAAGAATCCAGGACCGTGCTCAAAACTTTATTCTTCGAGTTTCTGTTGAAAAAGATAGCCTGAATAGACTTTTTTCAAATCTGATGTTTTATTCGGAGAGTGGAGAGGAGACTACATGAAAAATGCCTGTCTGTCAATATGAATAGGCAGAGAAATAAGCCAAAACCCTTAATTAGGGCTAATAATTTAATTTGATTTAACATTAAAAATCGAGTTATAAATGCTACAAAATGCGATTCTTGAATTGTTTGGTAGTGTTCAGCTGATTCGAAGAAAAAAAATTATTAAATGAAAATTTTTAGGAATATTTAAAAAAATATATATTTCAATCAGTCAAACGCTATTTTAGATGGTCAAAAGAGTCACCAATTACATTCTGTACTTCTGACTAATTAACCGAGGATATAGCTTCGGGAGAATATTCTGGAAACATGAGTTTGGTGCCCCAGATTCCTACCCAAATTCTGAAAATTTTAGGAATGAATTAATAAAAAATAGAGATAGAAATTGGAATAGAAAGTTCTGCTGGGATGACCTCCGGTTAGTCAGAGCACCAAAACTAGAATGATGACTTTGCTTAGGTTTACTTTGACTTTGACACTTTATATATTTTACACCTTCACTGCTTTGAAGATGGCCCTTTACCCCGAATTGTAAGTCCGAAACGCGAAAATTGTATATTTATTGTATTTATTGTACGTGGATTATTTATACAATTTTATTTCTACTTTGTTTGACCATATGGCATAGAGTTTGACTGATTAAATTTAAATTTTTGAAAATATTCATGAAAATTTTCATTTAGTAATTTTTTTTCGAATCAGGTGAAGAGTGCCAAACAATTCAAGAATCGCATTTTGTAGCATTTTTCATCTTAGAATATAACATCAGATGTTTGAAAAAGTCTATATAGAATGGCTTTTTCAATAGTGACTCGAAGAACGAAGTTTTGAGTACGGTCCTGTATTCTTTTTATGAATGAATAAGGCGCTGCAAAAGCCCTTGGGGTTGGAATACAACTGGAAAATTTCAATCGATTCTATTGATCTATTTGTCAGATATGGCCAATTTAAGTTTTCGGTTGAACACATAAATATCGGAAACGGAGGACATCAGGAAAATTTCGAATGCAGATTCTGATTTGCATAAAAAAAGTACATCAATTCTTGAGCTTTGTCGGTTACTTGCCGGTTAATTGTTATCAGGCCTGGAATGGCAACACTTTCGCAAATTTCAAGTGGCCATAGAGGTTAAGTGTTCACATAGCGTCAAATTTTAAAGACACCCCGCCAAAAAAGTATATCGCATCACTAGAACTTTTGTGTGTATTGTGTGTCGTACGCTGGAAGAAATAGTTCGACGCAATAAAATTATTATCTTGGAATTGAGACGAACTTCAAGATAATATATATACAGGGTGTTTCATGACTTATACGACATAGCTTAAGGATAGATCCAGTTTCTTGAGGCGGATCCGGATCTGGCTTCGAAATTGGAATGACAGGAATGAGGACCCCCGCGACCAATCCAGCCATGGGGGTATTCTGCGTACAAGTGTTCTCTGACGTTTAATGAAAAATGAGGCGGTGCCCCATTTTGTTGAAAATAGGCAAAACATTTTGGAGAAAGTTTAGATAGCCTTCCCCCGTCAGCCGTTCCTCAAAGAAATGTAGCCCAATTAAAGTGTCGTCAACCACTCCGCACCACAAATTCAGTGAAAACCTGCGCTGAGAGTTCTTTTGTACCGTGGCATGAGGGTTTTCGTGTGCTCATAAGTGGGAATTTTTCAGTTTCAGTTTTGAAAATTCTCTTCATTTTTTTCGTTTTTCCTCGGTTCCGTTTCGCCACCCGCGTTGTGCGAGGGCGATTTCGGACTTCTCATTATTGTTATTGTGTATCACTCCATTTTTCAACCCACAACCTACCCTACCGTGACGCGCTGGACCTCAGCGGACCATGCACAGAGAGCGCTTTCTTCATCTCACGGCGCTGGACGTCACAAGGTAGGTCCTTTTTCATTTTTTACTTTAATACCCAAGACAGTGCATCCCAGCTAAAACATCTCGGCGTGATTTTCTCAGAAACCGTTCGACCAATACAATTCTTCTTTTTTGTGGAAATAAGCCCTAAATCTAAGCTTCAATTAGAGAGGTGCCGGTGTCTGCAGCTGCTCTACTTCCCAAAATATGGCAATTTGAACAGGCCCCGAAACAACAGGCACATAATTATGGAGATTTATGATTAGGAAGAAGAACAATTCTACATCAGAATGCAATTGGAGCACTGTCTTAATTTTCCATCAAACGCCAAAGAATACTTGGATGCAGAATACCCCCATCGCTGGATTGGTCGCGGGGGTCCTCATTCCTGGCTCCCAGATCTCCTGATCTCACAGTCCTAGATTACTATGTATGGGGCCGCATGAAAGATTTAGAGGTCTACAAGACGGAAATGAATACCAGGAAGGATTGTAGAGAGAAGATCATTGCAGCTGCTAATGAAACGCGGAACAATACACCAACCATTCGAAAAGCCACTAGACATTTAGTGACGAGATGTGGAAAATGCGTCGAAGTTGGGGGAGGGTATTTTGAAAACCATTTCTTAATAACATGTAATGTATTTATCACCTATTGTTAGGAGTTTTGATTTTGTTTTCAAATGTTGCTCGTTTCCTGTTTGAAAAGTAGTAATTGCGATGAATTATCTCAAATCATTCAGGAAATATCGCTATTAAAATTTTCAATTTTTTTATTTAATTTTTTTTACTAAACCTACTGAGGTGTGCCGTTCGTATTGGATAGCTGATTCTGTAGCATTTTTTCTCAACTTTCCAAATACAATGGCATTTTTTTTAGGAATCCGATGCGAAAATGGCTTTTTTGCCCCAAGAATTGATGGGGGCCATTTTTTTTTAGTCCGGCCCTGAATTTTTTCATGCCTTGTTTGTCATTGTGATTGTTCGTGGTAAGAGACATTTCCTGTCAAATTTCATTCGATTCCATTCATTTGCTCCAAAGTTATGACCTATGAAAGTTTTGACCAAAATACATAAATCACCCTGTAACTTTGAAACGCAGGATATTAGAAAAATTTCGAAGTCAGATCCGGATCCGCCTCAAAAAACTGGATCTATCCTTAAGCTATGTCGTATAAGTCATGAAACACCCTGTATAATTTTATGTAACATTTCCTTCACTGTTCGATTACCTCATTATTTGATCTTGACTTGAGGCACTCGTTACATCACTTTCCTACCTGTCCACTACTTGGGCTTTATACAGGGACAGGGTGCAGGGTGATATAGTAACACATATGCTTTTTGGTTCAACTTTGCTCTGCATGTTCTACTTTTTTGGCCACCATAACTATGTTCAACACCATGTCTAATAACAAGTTTCAGCAGCTGTACCTTAAATTTTTGTTCTATTCTATCTTCTATCTCTTTTCAACCTTGAGATATGACGCTGGTCCACTTAATGAAAACTTAATTTCATGCAGGCACAAACGTAAGACAGGTACTTTAGTATTGAAAAATAAAGATTGAGACTTGTTGAGATCTCCCAACTTACTACCCGGAATCTCAGTGGTATGCTTCCAGTGAAATCTGTGCAATTACCAATTCCTCTCATCCTCAGTGACGGATTAACCAATAGGCTAAGTAGGCTGCAGCCTAGGGCGCCTCGATGAAAGGGGGCGCCGACCGAGACGAAATTGAAACAAAACATGAATTCATGAGAAATGTTGTAGTTTCATGTTTCATATTGTTGCAATAATTCTAGGCCAGCCAGAAAAGTTGGAAAGGTACTTTCCGGCATCCACTCCCAAGTGGAGAAATGCTATGGAAAAAATGACTCGAAATGCTAGCAACTAATGAATTATGAATAAAATAATTGAATCTCATTATAGGGTGACTACCTACGCACCTTTGTTTATAAGAAACTGGTGACTGTAGTGACTGTACTCGAAAGTGAACCGTTGACAAGATGGAAGATTGCCCCACGGTGCCGGCGTAAGACACCGGGAAAAAGGTTGTATTTTCGTGTATAGCTCAAGCCACGAAGCGAACGAATGTCGCCCACCATCTTTGAAATAACATTAAATGATTTTTTTCAAGGAATCAGACCTCCACCAATATATAAAAATAAAAATCACCTGCCCACAGGCTGAAAGAGGGTCTATTCAGTCACTAGTGGTCACCAGTGCTCAACACTTTACATAGGTACCTACTTACAGTGTGATACTCTATGATTGTATTAGTTTTGTTCTGTTTTTGAACAGCCTATACATTTTTTCATTCAATCTTTGAAAATTGGAGAAAAAATGAAGGGTGGATTTTTTTCATTAATTGTTGTAGTTCCAAAAGTGAAGGGGGGGGCGCCGAATCGAATCAGCCTAGGGCGCCACTTCTTTCTAATCCGTCACTGCTCATCCTTGCTGTTCATTCTTCTTGTGAGAGGCTATTCCAACCCCTTCATGGTCCTTGCCGGTGGTTCTCCATCTGTTAATCGTCATTGCAGGAGGTCCTATATGGGTTCTGTTTCAGTGGGGTTCAGTCAGGCGACATGGCCGGCCATAACATGTGCCTGATATTGTTCCTTTACAAAAATTACCGCGGCTCGGCGCAGTTGAGCATTACGCGCATTGCCAGTTGAGCATTGGCGGCTGCTAATTAATGTTTTTAATTTAGAGATTCAACCATTCCAGCTGTCAAAGATTGAAAAATTCACGCAATATTTATGTACATGATGCGGGGCGCGGCAAGGTGACGATTTTCAAATCGCTATAACTTTTGCGTGGAAGTACCGATTTTCTGAATTATTGATGCATTTGAATCTCGAAATCTTTGGATTTATGATATGCTTGTTATAACGGTGGAAATTGAGACGTGGTTGCGTCAAGAGCAGATTTGTGCTGATGTAAAACTTGTATAAGGATCCCAGGCAACACACGTTAGTTTAATAAACGTTTATTCAACGTATAATCGGTATATTTTTGGTTTAAGTCTGGTAAAGGTATATCGCATAAACGTTTATATTAAACGAATTTATAACTAAACGTTTGAAAATCGTTTTATAAACGTATGCAAAAACCCATTTTTGTAAATGTAATTTATTATCTATTGAATTTAAACGAATAATATCATAGTTTATTCAACGATTTTTACAAATCAAACGTGAACCATTCTTGTCCATGATTTAAATAGGTATATTTCACGAACTGCAAAAACGTTTTTTTCAGGTAGAATAAAAATGTATATTCCACATTTAAAATAAATGTTCGAACTATTTTCTTGAAAAATAATTTAATTTATATGGATTTTAAACGAATGACATCCCAGCCATCTGGGCCGGTTTAGCAAAGCCGCTCGCTCGCTTTTTCCTCCTGCATCAGCCTCCGCATCCAATACGCGCGGGTTAGTTCCGCGAGCCATTGAGCGGCCGCGGTAGTATCCCTCTCACTAGCGCGGAGTACGCCGCTTTAGTATAGCTGATTTGACGGCCACCGCCTTCAGCAACAGATACCAAGCCTGTTCGTACTCACTATATGTGCAAAGTGCAGTCATTGTTCTTGTACATGACACAGCTATACGTCATGTGTTCAATCTTCTAGACGTCGCACCAGTGAAGAGATGGGCAAAGCGGCTCAGTTGACTGAACCGGCTCACCGGCTCCGGATCAGTCTGAGGAACCGGTTCACTGAACCGGCTCAATTGAGCCGTTCGGATCAGTAATCGACTAATCGCACCTCGCACCACGATTCGTAATTTCTCGAACTCGTTCAACTCGGCTTGCTCGAAACTCAAGCACGGTTCATTCATGATTAATATGTTCACGCCGTTATTGTCTTTTGGTAGGTTTTCGGTAGCTAAGGTACCTACCTGTACCCACCTATAGTTAAGGGGAAATAATTCATACTATTTCATTTCATTTATCAAATTAATAGGCCGGGTTCCCATGTCTCAACAAGCCGAAATTCTAAGAAATCGCCTACTCGCATGTGTTTATGTTTCGCATAAACTGGTAATTATTATTGATAATTGTAATAAAATAAACTGGTTCCTTGTTAAATTAATATTCTCCCTTGTTTTCTAAGCTCAAAATGGGTCGTTCGTGGTGTCGTGTCGAGCCGAGTCCATATGCCTCCTCCTATGCCGGCTCCGCTCCGGCTCGACAACTCACCAACTCAACTCGTTTAGCCTCGCGTTTAGCGGTTCAGCCGTTCAGTCGTTCTTCGTATCCTTGTGTCAGACTGTCAGCCAAGGATCGAAGGAATTTCCGGAACTGGGAGTTTTTGTAATTTCACGGCTCACTCCGCGTCTATCGGCTCATAATCCGATTCCGAATCTCATTTTATTGAAATTTCAATAGCGCATATTAGTGAGCCGTGAACCGGTTCAATCCAACGCCGCGAACCGGGTCACATGGTTTTTGAAGTGAGCCGGCTCACTGAGCCGGATCACTCCTGAGCCGCCCATCTCTACACCAGTGGCAGAGCCCGAGTCCCTTCGGCAACTCATAGAGCTCTCAAATGATAGTGTAGGAGCCAGAGACAAATGCTCCGCGGCTGCTCCCATTCAAACTGTCTTTTTCAACGCAAAGGGGTCGTAAACACCTTCTTCTAATCATTCGTGGATACCTTCTGGTGTCTGGTGTCTTGGTGGTATCCTCTACCTCCCCTAATAAATTACACAAATAATTTTGGTATAAGTTGGCAACGTTCTGACATTGAATAAAGGTTGAATTTATACGTTTATTGTTGGTAGTTTACATAGATGATAAAAACGTATAAATTACACTGAACAATTGGCCAATATATTGGTTTAAGTCGAGGACATTCTGACATTGATTATACGTTTACCATCTACCGTATATATCTTCAGTTTCTGACAAAAAAAAAAAAAGTTTATTAAACGAAAGTGTGTTGCCTGGGATATTGATTCTAAAATGATATGAACATTTAAAATTTGACCAACGCAAATAAAACTCACACGTTTAAAATTAGAAACCACTGCGGGCATCGCGTAATTTGAGTTTATTTCCAAACAAGGTGAAATTTGAGGGCGGCCGATCAAAAAATCTACCCTTAAAGAATTATTACAGGGCAGCGTTTTGCGTTCTTATTACGCTGTTCCACATCCTGAATTCAATCAGTCGACTGCAGTTGTGAAAAGTCATTTTTGAAAATTCGTTCAACTATTCAACTGCTCCTCATATCGAGATATCGGGTGGGGTGATTAGCTTCGAAAAAAATAGCTTAGAAGGACCATAGCTTCGGAAACTCCTTGCTTATGAAGATCATAGCTTTGAAAATGCATAGCTTCGATGTACCGTAGCTTGGAAGTGTTTAAGCCTTGAATGTCCACAGCTTACAAGGCCCATAGCTTGGAAAGTGCATAGCTTCAAAGTATCATAGCTTAGAAGTGTTTTAGCTTCGAAAGTTCATAGCTTGGAAGATCACAGTTTCAGAAAATGCGCGAAACGATAGCAAAAATCAGCTTGTTGCGTTAAAAACTAATTTCTACGGGATAGGATCATAGCTTTCAGAATGGTCCAAACTACTTAACCTGACGACATCCATGTACACAGCTTGGTGTGCAAAATCGTTGAGAAGGTTTGAGAACTTACAGCGGTTTTGGGCTTGACTAATGCCCATGCACTCGGGTGTTGTCGTTTCGCACATTTTTCGAAGCTTTATCCTTCCAAGCTATGAAACTTCCAAACTTTGAATTATTTAAGCACGACCCGTCGAAGCTATGGTTTTTCGAAGCTATTGAATTTTCCAAATTATGATTCTTCCAAGCTATAATTCTTCGAAGCTAAAGCGTTTCTAAGCAGTGGCGCAACTAGGATATTTTACAGGCAGGTACGAAAGTTTGAAAAAGGTTGATCTCTGATTTTTTCTCAACAATTTCTTTTTTTTTTCGACATTTTTCAATTTTTTTTTTATATTTAGAAAAAAAGTTGAAACTAGATCTTTCAAGGACAAAATAATGAAAATACTAAAAATACAATTAAGATGTAGTCAGCTAGAAATACAATAAGGAAAAAACAGACGACATCCAAAATCTAGAACCGAAGCCTTAATTCCCTTTTTGACGTTTTGAAACTTTTTTCAAATTGCGTCAAAGTCGAGACTTTCACAACATATCTCTTTCAACGCTCAAGATCGCCAAAGAACTTAGCCTGTCTTCTCTCGTTGTTGGACACAAACCACTTTTTATTAATTTTAATCGACTGAAAGACCGTTCGGCGGAAGCAGATGTAATAGGCAAAGTCAAAAAAAAATTATACAAAACAACAATGCTCGAATAACTATCTTTCAAACTATTTAACGATCAGTTTTTCGAAATATTTTGTTTCTGTTCAATTTCTGAAAAAACTCCCAAAAACAATGCTTTAAATTCCTTATAATAACTAAACCCATTATGGTTTCTGAATTTAGAAGATCAGACACTTGGTGAAATGAAAATAATAAGGTCCTTTTAACCGTTTACCTGATGCGCTTCGTCTTCGTCTGCAAAATTATCGGGATCTAAAGACGCAAATAAGGAAGCTTTTTCAATCAAATCTAAATGTGAAACGTTCCTCAATTTTTTTTTTCTTCAAATATTTGAAATGAAAATTGATGAAAGGCGCCTTTACAGGCAAAATCTGCATAGGTAGGTGAGCGCACCCACCTAACCCTCCCCTAGTTGCGCTACTGTTTCTAAGCTATGAACTTTCCAAGCTATGAATTCTCTAAGCTACGACCCGTCGAAGGTATGGTTTTTCGAAGGTAAAGACCGCTCCCCTGTGCGTGTTTTTTTTTCGTCACAGAAACTTTAAAGTTTTCTCTATTTATAATCTCGCATATGTATGTACGTATTTCCACAACATCAACTACCTGTCCACTTGTCGAATATTTCAAGTAATGAATTTGCAAGTTTGTCGCTCACACGTTACTTCTAAATTGTTATTATTGCAGCTGTTTATTTTTATTTAGACAAGAATCAAGATTTTCATCAATTTAACATGCGAAAGCAAGTGGGGCTATCGATTAGCGTTTATACCAGATCGATAAATTTTTCCCTAAGGAATGATTCGCGTGACGGACGGATGGACGGACGAACAAAGTGCAGCTAAAAAAGCCCTATTCCCTGTGGGGAGTGCGCTAAAAATAATGCGCAAAAACGCCGTGACAGTACCAGAGACGTGCTAACAAAACAACTCTTGCAACGTTTCTAATGTCGTGTAGGTACTTGACAATTAATTCCATTGTTATGTTTTTAATATTATATCTGGAAAGCCGCAATGTCAGTGTGTCGATTGTGGTTGAGATTTACGGTCATTGCTGTACAGTAAAAAAAGTTACGCATTAAAATTTTTTAACAACGCAACCAAAAGACGCATTCCTAATTCTAACCTGCCTATAATACCGATAATAATGTAGTTCAAGCTCAAAAGGTTACCTTGGCCATAATCACCAGCAACTTTATAGTACAGGTAGCCAGTGATACGTAAGTATAAATAAGCACCTGGTGATGTTGACAAAACATTTTATTATACAATCGTTTATCAAAAAATGACAAAAACACGCCTGAAAATGATGATCATCCTCTAGCGTTGATGATGACTGAGCAGAGAAACCAGAACGAAAATACTAGCTTATTTCAAAAGTTTTTTAGAAGATGTCTGAAAATTCATGCCTCCGAAGTTCAGAAAAATTTAGATAAACTTCTAGTAGATAAACTGTCCTTTAGGACAGACTAAAAAGAGCAAACAATTTTTGAACTGTTAAATTTGTATTGACTTCCTTTTATCGAGTTCGAAATCTTTTTTTTTCGAAATCCGATTCTCATCGAATTTTTGGAAAAATGAGTAATCGCGAAAAAAAATTATTATTCAAGATTTTTTTTCGTTTTTGGACTCCCGGTATGAAACTGATCAATGAATTTATGATTATGATGAATATGCTGAAACGTTGAGACCTGTTGTTTTCAGCGCATTTTCGTAAGAAAATTACACTTATATGACCGGTTTGTCTGTCTGTCTGTCTGTCTGTCTGTCTGTATGTCTGTCTGTCTGTCTGTCTGTCTGTCTGTCTGTCTGTCTGTCTGTCTGCCTGTCTGTCTGTTCGTGTAGAAATTAAGAAGTTGTATTCCTCCTCGAAGAATGAAGCTAGAGCCTTGAAATTTTTTCTTATGGATAGCTGATGTCCTCAAAGGTGGCCAATGGGAATTATTTTTTCATCCATACATAGTTATCATTATTATTATCGTACACAATCGAGATCAGTACAGTGTGCATACGGGCAAAATGCCAAGGCGGTACTCAAAATGCAGATCTTACTTTGAAGTTAATTGCAGTACTCACAATATAACTAAAAAAGCCAAAAAAACACAGCACTCTGGAGTAAAAAAGTTTTTGATCATACGGTAGTATACAGGGTGTTTCATGGTGAGATCGACATAGAGTAAGGACAGGTAGTTTTTCAAGGCGAATCAGGATCTAGCTTAAAAATGTTTCTAACGGCTCTCCGTTTCGAAGTTACAGGGTGTATTTTGTCGATTTTTTGATCGGCCATATCTTTGGGACGAATTGATAGAATAAAACGAAATTTGGCAGGTACGTTCTACTACCGACCCTTGATACATTGAACTATCGATCAATTCGAGAATTCCAGGGCCGGACTTGACTTGCGGCATGTCTTTTTTGTCTTCACGACGGCCATTTTGAATAATTATGAGATTTTGAACATAACAATTTTCAATGACAGGGAGATTCAAAATGGCCGTGGTGAAGACAAAAAAGTTCACTGACGTATTCCTAATTCTGAAAATAGTAGGCCTGGAAATTGGCTCCTAATCGTATTTTATTTCCAACAAACCACATTGTAAAAATACCAAGTTGAAGCTTAAAATGTTGAAAATGTGCTGTTTTATGGGCAAAAAGGCATTTTTTTTCGGGCAGTTTTACGTTTTTCAAAATATCTCACGAAACATGTAAGATATTTCAGAACTGTATGGTGGACCTTCATGAGCATAAAATTAGAAATATACAGGGTGTAACATAAATACTGCAAAAGATTTCAGGAGGTGATTCCTGAGATTATTTTAAGAAAGAAAGTTCATATGAATAAGGGTCCGGAATGCTTACCCGCTGAGTTATAGCCCTTCAAAGTTGGGACCCTGAAGAAGGTTTTTATTTATTATCTCCGAAAGTATCCAACGTAAGAAAACTAAATTTACCACATTTACTAATGTTTTTATGTTGAATAAGATAGGCCCTGAATTATTTTGAAATTTTTACCGGAGGGGGGTTAATCGGGGGGTGAGGTAAAAATTACCCAAACTTTTTTGTAAACATTTTTTTCTAATTTCGTGTGAAATTGTGAAATTTTGAAGCTTTCTACGGAAAAAAGATACTATTGGTTCAATTTTGATAAGATGCACAGTTTTCGAGATATTTGAGTTTGAAAGTTTTGATACCACCCCAAGTTGCTGAATCCGAACCAATTAAGAAAATTATCTCCAAAACTGTCCATGGCAAAATGATTAAATTCAGCACATTTCATAATCTTGTTGTGGTCAATAAGGTAGTTTAACAATAGTTTCGAAATTTTCACCAGGGGAGGATCAAACCTGGGGGGTGGGGGTAAAAAAAGCCCCCAATTTTTGACATGTGACTTTTTTCAATTTTGATTTAAAATCGTGAAATTAGGATGTTTTCTACGAAAAAAAGTATCTTTGTTCAATCTCAATCAGAATCATTATCCAGTAAAATCGATTCTAACATTTCAATGAACGAATGAATAATAGCAGAAAATATATATCTATCTATCTATCTAACACCGTAAAATGCCAATTTTCAAGTTTTATTTTGGTGAAAATTTTGTTTGCCTTGAGGAAGATTGGCTCAAGTTATCATTATGATCAAGAAGTTTGTTGCTCATCTTGAACTGGGAATCAATTTCCCAAAAATGCCAGCAAAAAATGGCATTTTGCAATACTCACATTTCAGAGCAATGCATTGAAATGTTGAAATGAATTTTTCTCGAAAATGGTGCATGTTATCGAAGTTGAACCAGAGTATCTTTTTTCCGTAGAAAGCTTCAAAATTTCACAAGGTAATTTTTACCCCTAACCCCCCAGATTGGACCCTCCCTGGCAAAAATTGCAAAATGATTTAGAGGCTATCTTATTGAGCATAGAAACATCAGTAAATGTGGTAAATTTCGTTAGGTATCTTACGTTGAAGCGTTTCGGAGATAATAAATAAAAACGGAAAGAAACCCGATGGTATGACCTTAATACCTTGGAGAAAGGGCAAGCCTGTTATCTGGGACTTCACCTGTACTGACACCGTTGCACCAAGCGTCCTCAACAATTCTTCCTCTATCGAAAGATTTGCTGCCAACAAGCGAGAGGACGAGAAATCCAGGAAATACGCCAACCTCACGAAGGATTACGAATTCATCCCAGTAGTTATTGAAACCATGGGATGTTGGAACTTGGATGGTTTGAAATTCATTAGAGAGATAGGATGCCGGATCACTGAACAAAATCACGAGAAAAGATCCAGCGAGTTTTTACTCCAACGCATCAGTCTGGCAATAATTCGCGGGAATGCAGCATCAATTATGGGTACTTTCCCTGCTGGAAACATTGGGGAACAATTTTTATAGTGTTGTGAAACTTTTATTATACAATATTTTTATTAAAGCCTGTATACCTATAAAAAAAAAAAAAAAAAAAAAACCTAAAATAAATAAAAACCTCCTTTAGGGTCGCAACTTTGAGGGGCTATAACTCAGCGGGTAAGCAATTAAGCATTTTCGAACTCATGTTCGTATAAAGTTTTTTTCTTGAAATAATCACAGAAATCACCCCTTGAAATCTTTCGCAGTAGGTATTTATGTTACACCCTGTATGTTGAGATTTACAAGGCTCCAGCACTATGGGTTCTTCAGATATAATTTTTTGGATTTTTCAACTCCATTTTTTACCCTGTATACGCCACATGTCAAGTCTGCCTCACATCCAGGTATGTTGAGAACAGTGGCGTACCCACGGTAAATTGCGCCTGGGGCAAAATATGAAAATTGCGCCCCTGAACTAGAAAATATTGGGGCTAAAGCGCAGTTCCTCGGGAAATGCGCCGCAGGCGATTTTTTTCCAGAATTCAGTTGGGCCAACAACAAACAGGACCCCCTTTTTAAGCTATACTCCACTGAAAATTCTAACTGCAAAAAATATAGATGTTTGACAAGCGATACTCCGCGACTGACGTTCGCCTATCATCTACTGGCAATAAATTGTTTCTACTGGTTAAGAATCGGTTCGATAAAATGCCTCTTGTAGACACAGCTTCCAGTATCATTGATTTTGTTCTCCGACTTTTTCTTTAATCTCATTTTCCTTGTCAGGTATTACTCCTCACACAAATTGCGCCCAACAGTTCAAGTACCTACATTACCCACATAATTATACAGGGTGTCCCGTGTTTAATCGCAAAGATTTTGCCAGTCAATAGAGCATCAGAAAAGAATGAGACATGCATGTAAGAATTTTGTTCAAAAACCCGTAATAACGGAGATACAGCTCTTCAAAGTTGGAAAACAAATACAGTTCTTTTCACCTAACTTTCATACTGTTTAACCGATTTGCGTCAAATTTCTTACACGTATTCACTAACCAACCTCGAATAACACATTTGGTGAGAACAGCCCCATGGCGTAGATAGGGGTGGTTGCGCCCCTTTTATCATCCCTAATTTTTTCCTCACTGCAAGTTTTCCAAAATCAGTACCATTTTCGAATTGTTCATTTAATTTTGAGCAAAAAGTTGCTCCTGCAAAATTTCGATAGGAGGCTTACTTTTCGAGATGATTCAGTTTGAAGATTTCTGATCAATCTTGCAACAAAATTTGCTTGAAATTTGCATTGCTACATCATTGAAGATAATCAGTTCTAAATTCACACAAGTGGTGTTGAGATCAAGTATCATAACGTAAGAACGATTTTGATCTGAACAATCCAGTGGCGTAGAATCAGGGGGTTTTCTATCTTACATCCACTTATCTGCTACGCCACTGGATAGTTTTTGAAATTATTATTTTTTTAAAATGTGTCTTTTGATTCAGAAAAAAAAAGTTGATCTTGTGAAATTTTGATTGGAAGCCTCGTTTTCGAGTTATTCAAATTTCAAAGTTTGAGATCAATTAAAAAAATCTCAATGTATCTTTGAAAGTCAATTAAAAAAAAAAAAAAAAAAAATCGTAAAATTCAAGTCCTTGCTATTTAGAAGCAGATATAGGTACATGACTGGAGAACAAAAATAATAATTGTAACATACATTGACTGACATGCAATTCTGTCTTCCATCCCGGCTTCTGTACCGCTAATGAAATTTTTTTCCTAGTTCAACTTTCTTCAAAATTGATGAACTGTAAAATCAAGGTAATTGTAGGTATGAACTCACACAACGTAAGTAAAATCAAAAGAAAGTGGTAGGTACATTAATCAATATCAATAATTGAAAACAATATTAATTAAAGGGTTTGCTGTTTTCCTCGATATGCTAGCCATTTTTTCGACTCATAACTTTAAAGTTCGAATAACTCGAAAACGAAGCCTCCAATCAAAGTTTCACAAGAACAACTTTTTTTCTGGATCAAACGACAAATTCAAAAAAACTATTGATTTTGTAAGTAAGAAAGCCCCCTAATTCTACGCCACTGGATTGTTTTGATCAAAATCGATCTTACGTTAGGATACTTGATGATCTCAATATCACTTGAGTGAATTTGGAACTGATTATCTCCAATGATGCAGCAATGCAAATTTCAAGCAACTAAAATTATGAGAAGTTGCAAGATTGACTAGGAATCTTCAAACTGAATTATCTCAGAAAGTATGTCTCCTATCGAAATTTTGCAAGAGCAACTTTTCGCTCAAAATTGAATGAACAACTTGAAAATGGTACTAATTTTGAAAAATTTGCAGTGAGGAAAAATTTAGGGATGATTAAATGGGCGCAACCACCCCTATCTACGCCATGGGGCTGTTCTCACCAAATGTGTTATCCGAGGTTCATAGGCTTTTGTTCAGTGTATATGTGTAAGAAATTTGACACGAATCGGTTGACCAGTATAAAAGTTAGGTGAAAAGAACTGTATTTGTTTTCCAACTTTGAAGAGCTGTATCTCCGTTATTACGGGTTGAGACTAGGGTTGCCAGACGTCCTGGATCTCGTAGGACGTCCTGGATCCAGCCTTAAAATTTTGCGTCCTTCCTAAGACCTCCGCAGGACGCTAAATGTCCTGTATTTTTGAAACAAAGCTCTTCTGTATTTTTAATAATATACAGTTCCGAATTATTTGTGAGTATTCTCTACATTTTATTCTTTCGATTTATGGCTCAAATGCCGATTCCGGAAGACTGTTCTCGCTGTGCACTGCCTCTTGGACAGATATGCTCGGAATAAACTTGTACTACTTAACCATGTGAAATCGGAGCTACAAATAAGAACTAATTTCAATATGTCGTAACGTTCAATAACGTTCTTGAGCAGGTGAAGTCCGAACAAAAATACGTTTCTAAAAAAATGTTTGAGTTTTTTTTTGTTTCTAAATTTTTGCGAATTTCCTAATCCTTTTATTCATTTGAGTTTATTTTGATTTTGAAGAGGATTCATTATACTAAAGCTTATTGATCATTAGTTTCAAAAGTCCTGTTTTTGTGACGTCTGTCCTGGTTTTTTAAAGCTTATGTCCTGGAAATCCAATTTTTGCATCTGGCAACCCTAGTTGAGACACCCTGTATTGTGAAGTTTAAGAGTTTTGCTTGTAATTGTATTTCGTCACCCTTTTTTTTTTCTTCCACATTTTGATTTTTCCCATTTGCGCCCTGATTATCAAATCGCGCTTAAAGCATGGTGCCCCACTTGCCCGCTTGCCCCCCCGTAGATACGCCTCTGGTTGAGAATGATTTAAAGAATTATGTGTGCCAAATCACAAAGCTTTATCACAAAGTGCAGAGTTTCGAGTTTCGCATGAATTTGTCCCTTAGTACCCGGATACTATGAAGCTACCTACATCTGATGGGTTTGTGAACTGGATGGGAGAAATTAGCTTCGACTACCTAATTAAAATCAATTGAAAAGGTCTGACATTTTCAATTGTCGGATGTCGGAAAGAATCCAACTGGTCCTGGAATTTCTTCTCTACTAATTGTAATTTGAAGAGTTTTGAATTGCTTAGTTTGCAGGAATAGGAAGCTTTTTATTCGTATTTTTCTGTTGAAATTGACAGAAAGAGATGAAAAATTCTTAAAAGCGTAGATTTATTAAGGAAACTTCCGGCAAGAGGATCAATCAATAGATTTAATCGCTGTGTGTGTGTGTGTGTGTGTGTGTGTGTGTGTGTGTGTGTGTGTGTGTGGAGGGAGGGGGGGGGCTGGTATTGTGGTGTGGGGGTGTAATGTCAACGTAGTAATGTCGGAACGAAGACGCGCCGGAGGCGGAGTAGAGATGGCCGAAGTGGGAAGTGAATTTTCTGAGCGCAGCGGCATGCCAGCAGGCTGCAGGAAGCAGGAGTGAAAACTGAGGCCTCTGGAACATAAAGGGTCGCGAATCGCGTTTAATGATACCTCGGGTCCTTGGGCAACTGATGCAGATTTTCCAGCTGTTTGGTGCAGTATGGTTTCCCCACATGCGCAGACCGGTTCAAATTTCGGTGTTGGCTGTGCCGCCGGCCGACGAGAACGGGCTTTGTAATTTCCTTTTCCTCCCATTCCCATTGCCTATTGCATTCGCACGGCGAACACGAAACGACGACGAGTCGACGACGACGACGACGACGACGGCTACGGCTACGCGTGTGTGTCTGTGTCAGCCCAGCTGAAATCGCCGTGTTGTTGTGCGAGCGGGACTTGTGCGCGGCTCTCCGTCCAAGTGGGTTCTATTCTATAGGTTCCAGCGGTTCTGCGCCCCTCTGGTTCTTGGTACTGGCACGCGCGCTCTTCAACCCGTCTTGGCCAGCTAGTGCGCCATGTTCAGAGCCTACGGAACATCCCCCGTGGATACTCCGGCCACTTGGGGATTGCCGTTTGGCACAGTACCCTCCAAAGGTTGGAATTTTACTACCTATTTTTCAGTTTTGGAGCCTCGTGCATTTTTTTTTGAAAAAATTCGGCTTTTTGCAAGTATTTGTCATTGTGTGGAACCTTCAGGATAGATGCTTGAATTGTCATGCGAATATCAACCACCGAAATTGCCAGTCATAAACATAAATTCTAATGACTAGATACCAAAAGTACCGATGTAAGCATGCATGATATTTCCATGTAAAATATTGATGTATTAGCTATATTGCCACTTTGACAGTGGAGGCTGATAACGCTTTTATCTCTCTCACTTTGTGTATATGCGTTAAAAAAAAAGTAACTGATATATTAACCATTTGGGTTATGTACTCCAGATTATCTATGTAAATATTAGCGCGAGCATAATTACTTCGACCCTGATATTACGAAAATATCACGAGAAAACCATATAAAATCCATCGTATGCAAGATTGCGAAAAATCTAAGGTTTTCTCCTGATATCAAGTGTAAGCACGTGCTTCCAGCTCTAGAAGAAATTTGAATTTTCGCGCAAATACACGAGACGTCGCATCAGGTTTATTATCATCATATCTTTGTTATTTATTTATATAATTTGTACGATATTGCGAGGACGGAGTTTGAACAATCACTCCAATGTTGAGTTCGCGACCTTGATAGTGGTTAGTACCTACTAGAAACTAATAGTCTTAATGAAAATATTATTAAAATGCATGATCCCATATACGAGGAGAGGATTCAAATTGAGTCTTATGTAACTTTAACGATGTGTTTATTGGTTGATTACCTGTTCGTAACTGCGCTACGTATATCTACAATGATACCGAGTAACGCAGTTGCAAGAATTCGATGTTTCGTAAGAAATGACCGTTTGTGTATGTGTTGTGTGTGATAAAATATTTCCCATGATCATGTTTTCCTATTGACATTGTGACATTGAATATTGCGTGTAAACATTGGTTTTGCCAAGTTCCAAGTATCTAGGTATATTTTCTCGCACCGCCGAATTTATTGAACTGAGCCATGCCTTTGCTGCAACAAGTAAGCAAGTAGGTACCTAATACACCGTACACCCCGGGTAGGTACGAACGCATTAAAAAAAGCAGACAAGCGAAAAAAGCAGAATCCCTGATGATCGGATCGACGAAAGTAATTCAACGCGTTCAGATGTCGTCGCAGGTAATAATTAACGCAAAAAAAAAACAGTGCGCTTCTTGATCACATAGTAACTGGGGCAGGGTTGGGTTTTCAGTTATATTTTGTCAAAAACGCGAAACTCTATTTCAGAATTATTATTTATTATTATTATTATTATTATTATTCAAATATCGAAACGCCCGCTCTCGTGTGCCGTTCCCCCGTTGCACCCACCAATTGGACGTTACCAATTGCTTCATTCAGAAAATTGTCAAAGGACATCCAATTCAAGTGATACATAGAATATGTTGTAAAAAGACCATTTTGATTGATGCCCGTATTATTAACGTTGAACAACGGAAGCAAGTAATGATACAAATGATTACACGTGATGTAACGCACACTTAATTAGGTACACGGAGAGGGTTACCCATTTGCGCTAGCCTTAGAATTTTCACTGTTACACGCGGGCTATAAAGGACAATCACAATCGCTGAGCATGAATTTTTCAGTGCCACTTTTTTCGTAAGCACTACATTTCTCTGTGTAATTACCTTAGTCAATATCTGAAATCAACGTTTATGTAGCGGTTTACTTTATGCCCAGTTCTACCAACCAGTTATTAAAGTTGATCAGAAAACACTATGCCGCCAAAGGTTAGAACATCCCTGAAACTTGGAGGCACTTCACTGCCATTTACGTAGGTATTCGCTTTTAACAATTTCAATTGTCAACGTGAACTTTGTCATTCATTTTGATCTACAGGCTTCATTTGCTTCTCTCAGAACGTAAGTCTGTGACTAGAAAATGTCTGTATTCGCTTCGCAGACAGTATTTTCTGTAGTCTCAAAGTTATGTGCTGTGTTCTTCATAAACATAGCAAATACGTCCTGATGATCAAATAATAAATCCACATGAAGTTGGCATCATGGTATTTTCTTCTTAAGGTACACACTTTTTATAAGATGTGAGTTGATGATGACGTGTTTGAAATTTTTATTTGGTTAGTTATGACATTTGTCTTGTTTGTGCGAACCATAGAACCCCCAATAGAACCTAAATTTAGAAATTCAGAACCCATACACTATATTTTTAGGGTTAAAACGCACATCATTTCATAGTTTAGCGAATTATTGTAAAGTAAGCGTTTCCGCTAAGCATTTCCTGCGAAGGGCAATGCCCGGTTCCGCTTAAGTTATGGCTCATGATAAAGCCTCATTTAAGATGCACTTACGTGACATCCACTTCACTTGGGCTCAATTGGCCATATTCTTCCACCTCACTCTGATGATGATAACTGTGAGGAAGTAACCCATATCTCTTTAAGCTGTATAGCGTAGCACAGATTCAAATTTTCTTTTACCTACCTAGCCTGCGTGTAGGTCAAGCGAAAATAGTGTGCGATATGTTTAATATCTGACGGTGACGGAGACGCAAATCGCTGTTTTCTTCACGAAGAACATGATTGTGATAAATTCAGGAAGTAGGTACATCAGTACTATCCCTTAGAATATCGACCCTTACACTATTCTAGGTGGGTACTTTTCACCATAATTATGAAACCGTGAGTACCTATACAATATGATCTTGAAATTACGCCACGTTTTTAATTTTTAATCATGCATCAATGAATTGCAAAACAATAGTCTTCACGTGTGGAAACATACATGTAATGAAATTACGCCAAGTGCTGACAAGGTTAAGGTTTGAAAATATCAGCAAACAATATCTATGGTGATTTGTTGCTAAAAAAATTTACAGCAATGCACAATGGAATTTGTGATCACTGTTTTCTTATCAACACCAATAAAAAAAGATTGTGCATACATCTAGGAACTTATTATAGTATAGCAACTAGGTACTTTTTGAGAACTATAGGAGTAACAATACACAAATATGAAATGGAATTTTGTAAAATATACTGTCCACTGTCTTGTGAGTAGTTAATTGCAGTTTCCTCTCGAACGCCACTTCCTCTTTGTCTGTTTATTACCCCTACTTACACTGGAACTTTCGTTTCAAACAACAATTTGCAAATTACCGTAAGGTTCTGTTAATCACAGCTAATAAGCTGAGGTCGAAACATTGAAACATACTAATTACACTCGCCTTGTAACGTATCAGGCACGCGTTTTCATTAAAAGAATTTACGAATAAATTTACCATCGCATAGTGACAGCGCAGCCCCTCCTGTATGCCCTCAGAAATCTGCGGCGTCGGGTATAAAATGAATGCATTGATTGATTCAGTGTTATTATTTATCAGAATGATTATCAAAATTCTAGCCATAGGATTGGTACTTACTATAATAGAACACCTATAAAACAGAATGATCTGTTTATGTAAGTATTAGTTCCATTTCGAAATTTAGACTGGGTCTTGATGGAACGAACGTACGTCGTACCTATAGCAATTTTGAAAACTGACACAACGCGCGTTTTTTTCGGCCCTAATTTTAGCTAGGCCATTGCACTGGTATAAAGCACCCGAAATAAATTACCGCACGCCTTCCAAAACAGAGCCCAGCCACCCTCCGGAAGTCTGTCACTGTTTTTGTCCGCGCGGGTGAAATCTGTTCCATTAAACAAATACGGGGTGTCCCAAAATTCCGTGTTCCCTTATACGTACAGAGCAACCTCGGCTCGAACCTCGGTTTTCTTTTACGGATCAAAATGATCGATTGAATCAAAGTTACCTATTTACAGTGGCGTAAGATTCGGGGGTGCGCGTGCGCCCTCTTGTTGTCCCCCTAATCTTAGACACTGCACTAGAAATTTTGAAAAATTGATGGGATTTGTTGCTTCCGCAAAAATATATTTCAAGGCCTCGTTTTTAAAATATTTGAGTCTGAATGTTTGAAAAACATCTGAAAAACCCCAATTTCAAGAGATGAAAATTGAAATTTCTGAATTCCGCCGCTCAGGATTTGACCTTGGGGTGTGTTTTGGACACTTAGTATTATTTCTTTAATAAAAGTGCAGGGTTTTTCAACCGTCGCACAGTGAGGCAAATCTAGGGGCAAATCACTAAAAATTGGAATAAATTCAGAACAGTAGATTTTTGGTTCGAGGGTGTAGAATGTGTGTTAGAAACATCAAAAATTAAAATCTCATTCCCTCAAGTTGTGTTTATCAAGTTTTGTGATTTTTACTTTGAAAATTGAATTGAAAAGACAAAATAAAATTTTTCAAAAAATCGAATTGGCTAACCAGCCTGATTATAATCCATGATGACGATGGTGATAATAAAGAAACGTCAACGTCATTCTCAAAGATTACTCAATCCTGTTATAGGGCAACTGATGCAATTTTTAGGTTTTTTTCCCAAAAAACTAAGTTTTCTTAAAAAACTGAATAGATCCGTCAGCTTTTCACGCCCTGACTCTTGCATTGAATCATACGAATCTATTCGAAATAAAATCAGATCATTCGAAGCCGATTCTATGAAAATAAAAAAAAAACATCGGAAATTTTTTTATTCCACTTTGTTTGTAGAATAACAGCGGCTATCGAGAGGTACATTTTTCACATTTTCGCATAGGAGGCTATACAGGGTGTTTGCAAACTTGGGGTACAGAATGGAACCACCGAGGGAACCACAATGCCCGTTAGGGGAATGCTCCAAAAGTGCCAGAAAAATATTCAAAATATTCATGATTTTTATTTCTGGAAATATGGAGGGTCAAAAGGTGGTCCTTCGACCCCTTCTATTTTCGTTATTTTGAAAGATTTTAGGGAACTGTTCATCAGACCAAAAAGCAAATTTTTTAACCTTTGAATGTGTTTCGCAATTGTATTTATTGTACAGAGTGTCATAAATCCTTGCAATCTATGTTTCCTCGAAAATGCCCGTAAAAGGTACAAAAAGTTATAAAACTGATGTAGAGCAACAAATATTATAAATAGTCCTCATATCAAATTTTCTGCATGCATTTTTAAAGAAACTGGATTTTCAGGATTTACGACTCACCCTGTATAGTTAATAAAATTACGAAACACACTCAAAGGTTCAAAAACATTGCTTTTTGACCTGTTTGAAAGAGTTTTCTGAAATTCTGACATTCGAAGCCGATTCTATTGAAATAAAAAAAGAAACACTGGAAAAATTGTTTGAGGGGGATGATTGAAAGAATATATTTAAAAAAAAAGAGCAAACTTGAGCAAGGTTTTTTTCTTCGACTCAATCTACAAAGAGTTCCTCTGTGATGATATATAAAAATCTCAGTGCGGAGAGATGTGGAAAGATACTTTATTCCTAGTAATTTGTCAACAAATAATAAATCCTGGTGTCATTTTTGCATTGGATACTTTAACGAACTATAGCTGGAACACCGTTCCTGAATTTCAATAGAAACTATCGAAAGTATATAGTGCTTACTCTAAGGTATAAGATTGATTCATGATTAAACCAAATTATATCTTCACGTCCTGACGGAATACAGGGGACGGAAAGCACCTTAATTTTTTGACGCGCAAAAAGTCAATAATCCAGATGCAGTGGAATACAACTTTTTCAAAAATTTGCCAACAGAAACGGATATAAAATTCGGAATTGATTTATATGGGACATTGTGCTTTAGTATTTGATCTTGAGAAATAATAATACGTAAATCTGAAATTTCATTTTTTATTTTGATTCCACATTTCACCCTCCTTGCCTCACTGTGCGTCGCACACAAGCAGAACTTCAAAAAATAGACACAATTAAATTTTTTTTTTTTTTTGCAGGAATTTGCTTAAAAATAGCTATTTAAATGTAGTTATCCCAAAAAAACTTTTTTCGTCAACAGAAACAAAATAAATGTTTTAGAACGTCGCGTAGACCTAATGGAAAAATTATTTCATATAAAATGTTTTTTTGACACATAGATTTGGTTGAAAATTCAGTATATTGTAGATATTCATCAAGGGGTTAACCACTTGGCAATTTTGGTGTAGAGCCGTGAGCGAATTTCTGGCAATTGTGGCAATTTTCTAGCAATTGTGTGGCAATTTTCTGGCAATTTTAGGGCATTTGGCGATTTTGGTGTGCACATTTTTCTCAGGTGGTCAACCCCTCGATATTCATTGAAGAATCAGATGATTCTATAGCTAAATTCCATTTAATTGATTCCGAGTTTAGCGAGTAGGGCGGAAAGAAGGTGCATTCCCAGTTATTGGGCAAAAATTTTGTAATTCACGTAACTGGTTCAATACAAGCTTCAGATTACAGTAAAAATAGTGGAAAAAAAAGTCTCCTTGAATTGATGAGGGTAGCAAGTGAGGTTTCAAAATTTATTGACTTTTCATCCTCCAAAACAGCTCTGTCAAAATGAAAAGATTTTCTTACTATCTTTCCTATACCTCCTTTACAGCTTGTATTGGACCAGTTTCACTACTTTTGAGAATCATTCACATCATTTTTTTGGTTTCCGGTGACAAGTCCTGGTCGTCACATACGGTAACTTGTTTGATTTGGCTTAGCAAATGCTCACACTTATCCATGAAGTTAGGAGCTTGACAAAATTGTAAGATACGAACTAGCTTATTTTTTGCTACGGTAATGAACTCTTATCGGGAATCTAAAATTAAAGTATTGGTTGAAAAAAACTAAATTTTTGTCTTGATAATCCTGAATTGAAGTACACATACAAGGTGTTACACTTTTTTGTCAATATTTTAGTAGATAGTATCTCAAAAAAAATGTGGATTTTCTCGGAAAAAAAAAAAACATCGGAAACGCATTATAACGGGGATAGAGGTTTTCAAAGTTGAGTTTTCAAAATGATTTTTTTGTTATAACTTGAAATTTAAATTCTGAATTTTTGATAAAATTTGGTACACATCATAAGTTGATGTATGCCCACAAGCTGGTCATGTTGGTTTTTGTCACATCTCGAAAATTGTAACTTTTTATTTTTCATTATTTTTCTTTTTTTTTGCGGAAGTACTAATTTTTCGATGCTCTACCATCTCCTCAAATATTGACAAAAAAAAGTGGAACACTCTGTATAGGAGAAGCGGTTCAAGAGGACCAAGTTTTGCGATTTTATGTACTCCAGTCAACAAAAAAATTAGTTTCTCGTAATATAGCAAGTTATAGCAGAAGATGTTGCCTGGAACATGGTACAGTATACCTTTTGGCTTATAAAAATATAAATATCGCTGGTCGATCATGGTCGATCGGATACTTTTTGTCTACAGGTAAACAAAAATTCACTTTTTTCAAAGATTGAAAACTCTACTTCAAATATTATTTTTTGGGGATGACCAGTGGATATTTTCCAATAAAATATCTACACACATCAAAAGAATCTAGGGGACAAGCAAATTCAGACGATTTCTAAAATCATCATAACTTTTGATTGCCGTCAGCGATTTCATATCGGTTTCCAGTGTTCCATAGTCCAATCCTTCGTTTTCATGCCTTGATCACGTCGAATACAAACAATGTTTTATAAAGTTTCTACTGGGTGATCAATTGAACAGTGTAAAATTGCCAGAAGTTCAGTACGAGCGCGATTTCCCAAAAAGAATTTTTGATGCATTCCAATAGCACAGTTATGATGACTGGTGTTTCAGCTTCAGTAACGTTTTTGAATTTGATCCGATTTCATTAAAACTTGGATCCCACTCATGTTTGGTTTAAGTAATTGGAATTTCAAGATCAAATGTCTTTTTCGGTCACTTTCAAGCCGTCACATTGAACTTTTATGTAAATGATTCGATTCTAGTGTGTTTCAAAGTTTGATTCAAATCGAATCATTTATGTAAAAAGTTCAATATAGCGGCTCGAAAGTGATCGAAAGTGCCATTTGACCTTGAAATCCCAATTACTTGAACCAGACATGAGTGTGTTCCAAGTTTCAATGAAATCGGATCACTTGCTTATTTTTTGGAAGTTCAACATGGTGGCGATATCTTTGCGATATCTTTGGCAATTCACCTTCGATTTTCAAAACGTGACTGAAGCTGAAACACTGATCTTCATAACTGTGCTATTGGAATGCATGAATTTTCTTTTTTGGGAAATCGCGCTCGTATTGAACTTTCGCCAATTTTACACTGTTCCATTGATCACTCTGTAGCAACGTTATAAAACATTGTTCGTATTTGACGTAATCAAGGCATGAAAAAGAAAGATTGAGCTATCGAACACTGACAACCGATATGAAATCGCTGACGAGAATCAAAAGTTATAATGATTTTAGAAATCGTCTGAATTTGCTTGTCCCCTAGGTTCTTTTGATGTGTGTATATGCAAATGTAATACAGACCTCCTGTCATAGACTCCATATCTTTAGATTGAATAAATTCACACGGTAATGTGTCAAGGGCCATTCGAAACAAGTAAGAAAAAGTCCAAAACTGGTAACTGGTGACAGCTTTTTTCCAGTATGAACTTCATATCGCTGTATCTTTTTTATCCTTGCACCTGTTAAGCTGAGGGTACATGATAATTATACCTAGATTATCCAAGAATAGTTTAAAGTGAATAGTTCCCGATCAACTCAATATTTTTATTTTTGGTTTTTGTCCACGATTTTTTGGAATTCCACGTTTTCAATTCTTTTCAACTCCCCGGCACGCCACCCAACGAGGAGGGGAAGTATTGTGAACGCGCAAATTTTTTTTTCGAGATTTTGACGCATATACCCATTTTGAGGTCTTCTATGACGATTAAGATCATTTCCAGAATGATCTCTGTCTGTGTGTATGTATATGTATGTATGTATGTTTGTTTATAAACCTTCCACGATAACAGCCGCAACGTCTATCCGATCAACTTCAAATTTGGTACACAGACATCTTTTCAAATGACCCCATTAGTTATTGGTTGTCTTCTGTCAAACGGAAGCGTCACTGTCAAAAAATGACAGAAGCTATATCTCACGCAACTTGACTTGCGATATACCGTTTGAAAGCCCATGAAAAACTGTATTCAGACCAGTTAAAAGTTTCCCCCTATCTGTCATCTGTCAAATAATAAAAAATGTCAAAGCTCAAAACTTTACCATTTAATTATTCAAAATCTATCCAATGGATTGGGACCAAGTTTGGCAGGAAGCAACAAAACAAAAGAGTCAAATTAAGTCTGCAGTTGCAATCTTCCACCATTTTCCAGTCGAGCGGTATGAATTTTCAAAATTTCTCCTAGCCGTTGCCACCCGAGAGGGCCTCTCGCCCGAATTTCGACTCGCCTTTGATGCAGGACTTCTACCACTCAAAAATTCATTACTGCTCGGCGATCGACTTTTTTCGAAAAAGTCAAACTGATATCGAAAGTATATTGGATTGGGCGTCGTGTAGACCCATTTTCAAAATCGGCACGGTTCCGGTTTTCTGACGGTAATATTTTCAAAATGAAATTCGTATATTCCGTGAATTTGAAAAAACTGCAATAATGCCAACTTTGACATGCGGTGAGCCCCACGAAATATTCATTTTAGGTGCAGACATGCTGGGAATGAAAGTTGGAGAAAAGATTGAATTCGTTTTTAGAAAGAAAGGTTTCGAAATCGGACTCACGGGTTCCGAGTTTCCATCTCTAGAAAAACCGCAAATTTTCCAACTTTCTATCCCGTGAACAAATTTTCACCATTTTTTTTTAAACAAGAGGTTACTGGCTCTTGAACATTGTCCAATAATTTTCTTCTCTATTTCCCGGGAATTTCCCTGATGAAAATGTAAAACAGGCCTGGGTTATCGAAACGGGATTTGAATGATGGAGCTTGAAATGAAGCTGTAATTAACGATCTTCATAATAAAATGATATGGAAAAAGATTTGAGGTTTTTCCGGAAAATTCAAAATTTCTAAATTTTCAATTTCCTGCAAATTTTTTAAAATTCAGGTTAAAAAATTACTCTTGCAAATTTTTGTATGGGGCTCCATTTTCGAGATATTTGGGTTTAGAACTTCGAAAAACATCTCGAAAACACCACTTTCAAAGGCCTAAAACTTTAAATCCAAGAAAACTTTTAGTTTGTTAGCAGAAATGGTGGTTTATCGACCTAAGACACCTGTTTCAGTTGTCATGAGTTTTCTTGAATTTAAATTTTTAAGCTCTTGAAAGTGGTCTTTTCGATTTCGAGATGTTTTTCGAAGTTTCAAACCAGAATATCTCGAAAATGGAGCCAGTAATCAAAAATTTGCGGGAATAACTTTTCTACCTAAATTGAACGTAGAATTAAAAAATTGGGACCATTTTCAAGAATAACCAGGGGGATAAAAAAATAGGGGGGAAAAGGGAGGGTACGCTCTATTATCTTTGCACCTGAACTTGTTTGATGAAACGCGTTGTTATTGTTTGATAGAAACTTATTTTAGTAGGCTTCGTTTGAAATTTGATAGAAATCGGCTGAACGGTTCAAAAGTTGGGTAAAAAACGATTTTCAAAATTGAACTTTGAGGGGCCATTACTTTCTTGGAGCCACTTCTTGCAATTTATGATTATCGCAAACTTTATATTTTTGAAAGCTAAATCCGACGATATACAGCTAGGTACTTACTTTTGAAACACCTGTATATTTCGAACTGTGCGCTCATTATCAGGGAGTGTCTACAAATCAATTATAACATAGGTACTAAATCGAAAATCCAATTTTCAGTGGGACTTACGTTCGAAATGTTTTAGTCTGTCAAAAGGACAAACTCTGAACTTTGGTGATCGTTGATAACATACCTATAAGATATTCTTGGGTACAAAATTAAAATTAAATGTGACATGCAGGCTGACCTGTTACATGAAAAGGACACAAACACTACACTGAGGTGAAAGACGGTCAAGAAACAGATCAAATGGAATGTTTGTATAACTCCCTCCTCGCCTCAATGTTCCCGAAGAGCTGTTCCAGATATCTCAGATATTTACGTGCGCTTTGTACTCTACAGTTCCGTGCACTGATGTTAATGAGCTCTGATATCATTTTTTGTTCATAATTTAACAGGGAAAGGCTGATTCAGCTTTCTTGCCGCTTTGTGCAGACTGCCTTCCGCAACACATTTTAAAATCAAATTTTCAGATTGCAATTTGGCAGAGAAGTTTAGAGCAACAACCTAATGAATATCTACTCCCAATCCAACATCTGGACACTGATGAAAAGCGGATGATTTTGAAGACATAGTTGTATACTGTGGATGACAAAGAGGTCGTCCACAGCGAGGTCATTACTGGCTTATCAATTGAGGTAGAGAGATGGATGAAAAAGCTGAGGAAAGCTCATTCCATGCCATTTCTAATGATATATAAACTCTGGAAAATAACATCGGTCAAATGCGCGTCGTGGGAAATAATGCATCGTTGCATTCTCTAGTGAAAATCCCGCTCCAAAATGGCCAGCACTATTCGTTGTCACTTCTTCTCGAATATTGGTTTTGAGGTCTTCCAGTGTGCAGGGTTTGTTACCATAGACTTGGGCTTTCAAGAAACCCCATAGAAGAAATCTGGCGGCGTGAGATCGGGTGATCTCGCCACCTCAATTTCTCGAGATCAAACGTCTATGAACCAAGTGGACACTTCTTGGCATGTGAAATTAAATCTGTTAAATTTCCAAAACATTCTCGAATTACTGGGAATGAAATCGAACGAAAATAGCCTAAAGAAGCGAAGTTTATTGCAGGGTAAATTGAAAAACAAGATATTTTGTAAGCCTTTGTATTGCGCTGCAGTGTGCATTGAAAAAAATAATTTTTCCCAGAACTTGTGATATGGTGAAAAATGGCATGGAATGAGCTGCCTTTTGCTTTTTGATTCATCTCTCTACCTCAATTCATAGGCCAGTATTGGCCTCGGGAAAAGTGGGCATACTGACTGGTCAACCTGTACATTTGCTTCGCCAACAACATGAAGTACCTACACAGCAGCTCGCAAATCCTCGACTTGTGAGAACTTTAAAGATTGCTCTTTATCCGACGATTCGCGGTCAGATTCAGATTATTCTGACTGCGAATAAGAAATATGTGCAATGAGCAATATTTGTCATATCTGTTCTGTAACGAGCTAGTGGTAGATATCTAAGTACTCGCATGCATATTGTTATTTCAGACAGTGATTAATCCGTCTGAAATAGCATATACTTGTAGGTATAGGCGCACACGATACGCGCGCATAGGATAATTTCTCGGATAATTCATTTGGACGCATGCTTTGAACGGTTCTACAACTGGTTTTGACTGTAGTTGGTACAGGCCTTATAATCACCTACCACCGTGGTCACACTGAAGTCACCCACTGCCACACTCTACCATCAACCAAAAATCAAACGTACGCAATGTAATGGCGCTGGTCACATTGCAACCACCCCTTACCACGGCCCGGTGATCACCGGCGACCATGTGTTTGAAATTTCCAACGTGATGGTCGGTGGTTAAACAATGCCCATGCACAAACAACCTTCGCAATGTCAAACTGGTTACATTTCTTGTCTAGAGATTTTTCGCACTAATTGATGAAATTCTCCCAATTGTTCTCTATGTAAAAAGATTTGACGCACCCCCATGTTCCGGCGTTTTTTATGAATTTTTGTCTAGATGTAGCACAAAGCTACAACTTCGTCGATATCTGAGTCGCCGGACGAATTCATTGGTGCAATGAATGCCCATGGTTTACTGCTGGGGTGCCCCAGCAGTAAACCATGAACAAGGTCAATGAGTTAACTAAACAAACACAGCAATCACAGCACTAGTGTCATGAACAGAGCGCTATAAGGTTGGTAACATGAGAGTAACAATTGATGTCAAATTCAGAAGGGAAAAATGAACGAAACGGCGGTCAGCACTGGCTCCAATGAGAATGAGAACATAGCAGAATATTTTGCTTGGTGGTAGTGGGTGGTAGTGGCTTCAGTGTGACTGCCGCCTACTTTGCATAGTTCTTGTCTCTGAGTGACATCATGAGTTTGAGACTCGGTTTGAGATTCTCTGTCAACCATGGTTCGGGCTTCTTCGGCAACTTCGCGGATTTGATGGAACTGTGATAGCAGATGAGAACATATTATGTAATTGTTGAGTCATTCTTCATTCAGGTCAATAACGTATGGTCCGAAAGTTTTGGGAAATTTTTTAGAAGCTGACAACTTTTTTTGGATAGTTTTAACTTTGTAACTTGCAACTTGCAACAGCATGTAACATTGCAAAAACTAACATTATCTATAACAATAACAAATCCATATTGACCGTATTGAAGATGGGCCGGGCCCATTGTCTTTGATGGCTCTCAGTTTTCTTCTGCCATATTCGATCATTCTCTGGACAACAGCAGGATCAATTTCTCTAAGCTCCTGTCTCCCAATGTACCGCAACCGCACTAGAGAAATTGATCCTACTGTTGCCTAGAGAATGATGGAACATGGCAGAAGAAAATTGAGATCCACCGAAGATAATGGTCCATTATGTTGGATATGATTTTTGTTATTGTTATTGTTATATATGATGTTAATTTTTGCAATAAAAAGTTCAAAAATAAAGACTATTGAGAAAAAGTTATTAGCTTTTAAACAATTTCCCAAAACTTTCGGACCATACGTTATCATCCTTATACAGTTGTATTGAAGGACGGAGTTGAATTGGTAAAATAAGCGTTGCGGAATAATCCCTGTAGGTTTATTCCTTTGACAGAATCTCACCATTTAGATATCGTTCGAAAGCTACAAGGATGTACTTTGGTTTGAGCCCCCCATTGGCATTTCCAAAATCCAAAAATCAAAAAAATTATGTTTCGATTTTGTTCTGTTGTTCTTACAGAGAGCTCTTTAGGTGTTGAGATTTTCAACACTGCCTAGCATCTTGGTTCTTGATTTGTGTATGTGTATTTTCGAGAACACAGGCCCCATGTTTGTCTGTGGCGATCTTCACAGTTACGACTCTAAATTCCATGGGAAGTTACGGGTTCCGCACCGGGGGCCTTATCCAAGAGCGGATCCAGACTTTGATTTGGAGGGATGAGGGGGGGGGGGGGGGTGCAGCTGTGTTAAGCCATTTTTTATCGAATTTCAAGTATTGTGAAAGATTCCGGCATGCTCGAAATCCTATTTCATTTGAAAATATTTCAAAGTGCTCAGTTTTCTGTTTCCTGCCGATCACGGATGATCTCAGACGATCTTGCAGGTTAGTTTACATTTCATCACTGATGTGGTTGTTTGCCGAGGCAGAACGGGTTCTCAGGCACTTTTTTTTCGAAGTCGATTTTTCTTTAAGGGAGGCGTTCAACTACTATTAATTCAATCGTGGCCATTGGAGTCGAGCCACACATTATTTTGAAGCTCTTTCAGTTGTCTTTAAACTTTAAAGCGGTGCCATTTTTTCTAGATTCCTGATTTTAGAGTTTTTAGAAGGTTACAGCCAGGTATTACACTACACGAATTATTTAATGCTAGGTGTTGTATTTCCGTTGGACCACCTTTATGAAGTATATTATCAGCATACATATAATTGAATTATTGTAGACCTAGCACTACCACAGGTATGGTGCTTATCGAGTGGATAATAAAGAAACTATTCTATTCAGTTATGGTTTTCCAGTCCAAACTTTTATTTTGTTCAAAAGCACATCTAATTCGGGGTTGATCTATGTAATCGTTTGCTTATCAAAGGGCAAAGTATGGTGATACGTATTCTTTGTATCTCATTAATTTGCCGTTTAGTGTTTAACGTGGCATGTGTACGGAGTGACAGGTTTTAAATGAAGTTTAATAATCTAAACAGTTTCGAGAGAAAAGACCCAATAAAATTAACAGCTCCAATCTGTTTCCTATGGCTTTAACCCAGAAGCAGGGCATGCGTGCACCTAAATGCCCTGAATCGATACCAGAGGGTAGTTGTACTTTATGTAGTCAAATACCCTCTTATTTTAATTCGGTCTGATGTGTCCTCGATTCTCCATATCACCCTACTTTCGAAATTTTCCATGTTTACCGCGTGTCTGTGTTCAGTGTACGAGTATAATAACACGACGATGCATTATGTTCGCCCGAAGCCTGGTGAAGTGCGGGTAGATGGTGCTTCTAAAGAAGTATTGATTTCAGCTGCGCCTACTGACTTCTTGGGTTATCTGAATTTGACTTCGCAACTCTTTGATCACCCTTTTCCCGGATCCAACCCTGCCTGCGAATCCCACCAACCTCATTGAAATTAATTGTTTTAATGAAGAAGAGCATAATGGGTGCATTGCTAGATTTACTTTTAATAAAATAACAGTCGCATGTGGGCCAAGTCCAAAAATTAGATTGAACGATATGTTTTTTGGAAAAAAATTGCATGCAACATGTAAATTTCACAGTTGTTATCACAACAGAGATAACTCTTATCAGCTGTCCACGAGTGCATTGTGCAATAGCAGTAGTTATCGTGTTGAACTACATTTTTACAGTCGCAGTTGTTGCTATTATTCAAAAATTGCACCTGTTGTGTTCTCTGTTCTCTCGTGTCATGCCAAGCTCTAGGCAGGTACTTAAACCTGTGTGCATACACGGTCGTATAATAAATGAAACGAAATGATAATGATAATATCCAAATAAAATCATGCGTTTTTATGTAATTAATACGTGTGTATAATGTTTATGATGTCAATTAGTGCGGAGTTACATTGCTTTGGTAATTCAATGCGACAACAATAATGCTTTTAAACCGATTTATAGAAAGTTATCAGAATGTAGGCGGACCTCTTTCATAATATGTGACGACCGAAGGTCATACACTAAATTTTGGGTGTCGGTGACATAGACTCAGACACACAAATGAAAAATTGCAGTAAGTGTTCCGATTACGAATACTCCTGCATAACTGAAGTGCTTAAGAGCAATTATAAAATTGCAATTTTTAACCCTTTCAAGGAAACTTCAATAGGGCCGAATTTTCCGCGTGTGGCTTTAATTGGTGACTAGAATTTAAATCTGCTATTATTATGTCGTTCTGATAGTTGGTAATTTTATACAATTACCAGTTTTAAGTCACAACTAAGTTTTTGTGGAATCTGATAGTGAAAGTTATCAATGATTTTGTGCAGGCACATACATTGTGTCACTGCAGTAACATTTCCACCATATATCCATCCGCATAACGTATCGCCTAGACAACCTATGTTATTGACCTTGCGTAACAATTGCATTGAAGTCTGGATTTTGGAGAATGTAGCCATGCACGGTCGAAATTATTTACTCTGTTCCCTAGCTACTATTGAGTATTTTCAAGAGGTCGAAAAGGTTTTCTTTCGAATCCCGATCAGTTGAAGCCTACCATAACCAGATTTTCTGTGACAACGCCCAAAAGTGGTGCGGTTACCCCCTATACCACCTTAAGGACTAGTTTCCTGTCCAGGCTCAGTTACTGTAACTTGGAAGATCGATGCAGAACTGCAAAAAGCCAAGGATGCCATGAAAAAATTTCTTGAAAGTGATCTACAATTGAGATACAGCTCTTCAAATGTCAAAACGAGGGAATATGCTCTCACGGGCGTGGGACTCAGTAGCGCCCTTTCTTTATGAAGGAACGCAAGATGTTAATTAGGGTCCTACCGTTATGCAGACACGATTTTGCCAATTCGGTTCTCAAGACTACGAGCTATCAATCAAGAGTATGCTGGAATGCAGGAGGTGAAACACATACTCTAATCATGATAAATACTTCCGATTTCCTAGTTATGTTTAGTTACGACATGACCCAATTAACCATGTAGAAAGTGATTCTGATTACCTACTAGAAAGAAAAAAAATAGTTCGCAAAAATCTTTTGGTCTAGGACTAGTGCTGTGACGGAAAGACGCACAAACAGACAGAACAAGCGAATATGCCTCATGGGCATGAAGCTCAGTTTTGGCTTGAAAATCAAAATGATCGTACTATAGACAAGAGTGAGTTCCAAGTTTCATAAAAATCGTTCCACTAATAAGAGATTTCAATATGGCGGCCAAGATGGCGGCACAATGTTGGAATTTGGCTGGAGAATAAGAATTATCATACGAAGCGAAGGTAAGTCCCAAGCTTCATGAAAATCGTTTAGTGATAAGAAATTTCAATATGATGGCCAAGATGGTGACGAGCATCATTTGTTCCAAAATTGGATGTATTTTGATAAAGTTCACATTGCCTGTGAATTTCACTCAAATCGGACCACTTTCAGAGATATTCAAAATGGCGGACCAAAGATGGCGGCCAAGTGACAAAAATCATTTGTCAAATTCATATGAGGGACACGTACGCATTTGATTGGCATTTGCACCACATCGATCGATCTCTTTTCGTTGAGGCATAATTGTCCTAGTTCTATCATTTTGAAACATGTTCAATATGAAGAATTCAAGATGGCGGCGGGGCATCAATTGTCGAAAATTGGATGTATCTAAATGAAGTTCACATCGCCTGCAAATTTCACTCAAATTGGACTACTTTCAGAGAAATTCAAAATGGCGGATCAAAGACGACAAACTGACAAAAATAATTGGTCAACTTTATATTGTGGACACGTATGCATTCGATTGGCGTTTGCACCACAATCACCACATCGATATCTCTTTTTGTTGAGGCATAAATTCTCCTAGTTCTATCACTCTGAAATGCGTTCAATATGGAGAATACAAGATGGCGGCGGAGCTTCAATTGTCAAAAATTAGATGTATCCTAATGAAGTTCACATCGCCTGCAAATCTCACTCAAATCGGACCATTTTCATGGAAATTCAAAATGCGGATCAAAGATGGCGGCCAAGTGACAAAAATCATTGGTCAACTTTATATAATAATAATGATTATTATAATAAAGGTCTTTTATTTCTATTCAGTGAAAAATCACAGTTCAAATAAAACAAACATTTCAACCATAGAAATGGGGCGAGGTTCAGGTTGCCCCGTTGAAAGGGTTCCCTGTCCTTCCACCTAACCCCGTCTGGTAAACAGAAGATAATCTATAAGGTGCTCAGAATTTAGTAATAACAAATAATGACAATAATAATAATAGCAACAATAATAATAATAATAACAACAATAATATAACCGAAGAGCCTCACTTTGAGACCTGATGGCACATCATCGCGTCATCGCTTCAGTAGGTCCCGATGTAGAGACTGCCTAAACGAAGTTTTACCCTTATCTTTCAGATCCTGCGACAGGCCGTTCATTATTTTGGCAATGTTGTACGAAAAAGATCTTTTATATATTTCTAGGTGATAAAGGGGCGGCGTTAGGGTACCTTTGAATCGTAGATTCAGGTTATGAACATCCGCGTACTCATTCGATTGGCGTTTGCACCACATCGATATATCTTTTCGTTGAGGCATAATTCTCCTAGTTCTATCACTTTGAAACATGTTCAATATGGAGAATACAAGATGGCGGCGGGTCATTAGTTGTCGAAAATTGGATGTATCTAATTGAAGTTCTTATCGCCTGCAAATTTCACTCGAATCAGACCACTTTCAGAGAAATTCAAAATGGCGGATCAAAGATGGCAGCCAAATGACAAAAATCATTGGTCAACTTTATGTGGTGGACAGTTGGACACGTACGCATTTCATTGGCGTTTGCACCACATCGATATCTTTTTTTGTTGAGGCATAATTCTCCTAGCTCTATCACTTCAAAACATGTTCAATATGGAGAATACAAGATGGCTGCGGGGCATCAATTGTCAGAAATTGGATAGATCTTAATGTGGTTTACATTGCCTGCAAATTTCATTTAAATCGGATCACTTCTAGAGAAATTCAAAATGGCGGATCAAAGATGGCGGCAGAATATCAAAAAACCAAAAGTCAACTTGACATCCTGGACATACTATTGATCAGCGTTTACACCACATCGACATCTTTCTTCCCTGAGGAGTTATCCCGGGTACGGACGGACGGACGGACAAAGTGAAGCTAAAAGCGCCTTTTCCCATTTTTTGGGAAAGTGCGCTAAAAAGTGAGGACGTAAACGCCTCCCCGTTTGGAAAAGTGCGCTAAAAAGACGATTTTCGTGGAGGCACAACTTTCACAATTTTTAACCGATTTTGTTGATATTTTGGTTAAATCCCTTTGTAAGAAGTATTTCCAGAATGCGGGATATCAATTTCTGGCTGAATTGTTCATTGGCGTTGACAAAAAATTCACAAAAATTCTATGATACGATCTAAAATAACGTTTATTTGGCTAAAAAAAGTTCTGAAATTTGATCCACAATATTTTTAATTGAGCTAGGCTTATATTCAACTTTTAAAAGAAATTAGCTCCTCGAAAAACAAATTTCACCAGAAATTCTCTAGCCAAATAAACATAACTTTGGGTCAGTATCATGGGATTTTTGTGAATTTTTGACATTTTGTTCTTGGAATTAACTCAATACTGTGGTATATACAGGGTGATTTTTTGAAAAGGACCCACCCCAGATTGCTTGCCGCGAAAATTTTTCCCAGGAAAACGCGTAAACAGGTCGATTTTTATTTTGAGGGGGACATCTAGGACACATTGTCAAATTTTCATCTTCAATCCCTTCGCCCCCACCCCTGCTTAAGAATTTCAAATAGCACTACCTATGTTGTGATACATCATATTGAAGGTAATAAAATTCTCTTTCTGTCAAACATATTCTGATTTTTTTCAAATCACCCCTCAACCCCTCACAAAATTCTCTCTTCATTCATTTAAAGAAAGCTTTTCACCTATAAACTCCTGATTCTTGGAAAGAGATTTTCCAGCGAAAACAGGTCGATTTTTATTTCGAAGGAGGCATCTAAGACACGTTTCGACAAATTTTTATCTTCAATCTCTTCGCCTCCACCCTACCCTACTTTAAAATTTCAAATAGCAACATCTACCTTGTGATACATCAGACTGAAGGGAATAAAATCCTCTTTCTGTAAAAAATAATTTCAAGTTTTTTAAACCTCCTTCTAACCCTTTTCAATAAGACTCTTAATTGGGAGGTGAAGGAGTTGAAGATAAAAATTTGGCAATACGTGTCTGGATGTCTCTTTCGAAATAAAATTCGACCTGTTTTTGCTAGAAAATCTATTTCTCAAAAATCGGCAGTTAATATGGGGAAACTTCCCTTTATTCGACAATGGAAAAATTCTTTAGAATGGTTTAAAGTGGTTTAAAAGAATTCAAAGCCTGTTTGACAGAGAGAGAATTATATTACCTTTAATTTGATGTATCACAACATAGGTAGTGCTATTTGAAATTCTAAAGTATGGTAGGGTGGGGGCGAAGGGGTTGAAGATGAAAGTTTGACAATGTGTGTCCTAGATGTCCCTCTCAAAATAAAAATCGACCTGTTTCAGCGTTTTCCTGGAAAAAAAGTAGCGTAAGTAAAAGTAGTCTATCTATTTATTATATGATAATCAGTCAGTGGCGGACTAAGGGAATTGGGGGCCCATCCTCCAAGTTACAAGGCTGAATTGAGATCGGGGCGGGGCTGCATGCCGTGCAGGGGGGCACTTCTGGGGGTTGCCAAAAAAATCAATTCTGTGGACCTTAGTCTATAGGAATTCACAAAAAACTTAATCGACCTCTTGAAAAAGCACGTCAAATACGTAAAAAAGTAAAGACATTGAGCTCTGGCTGGCAGACCATGTCAATCTGAAGTATCTCGCAGAAGGAAGCTAGAACGTAAAAATTCTTTTAGGGGGTATTTGCTTCACAATAGTTTATCCACAATTGAGTGATGGTGCCAAAATCGAAAGTAATCTAGGGACTTGGGAAATCGAGGCTCGAATCGAGGGGTTACGAGAGTATGTCCAAATATCCAGTAGTCTCGTCAATGAACAATTCAGCCAGAAATTTATATTCCGCATTCTAGAAATGCTTCTTACAAACAGATTCAACCAAAATCGTTTGCAAATTGTGAAAGTTGGGACTCCACGAAAATTATCTTTTTAGCGCACTTTTCCAAACGGGAAGGTGTTTACGTCCTCACTTTTTCCGTCTGTTTGTCCGTCTTTCTGTCACAGCATTTAGTCCTCGACCAAAGTATTTTTGCAACTACTTTTTTCTTTCTAGTAGGTAATCAAAATCACTCTCTACATGGTTAACTGGGTCATGTCGTAACTAGACATAACTAGGAAATCGGAAGCATCCTTGTAGCTTTCCAAAGATACCTGAATGATAGATTTCTGTCAAGTATAAGCTCGTAGCACTTGATATCGCAACGGTTGAATTCACTAATTTAACTCCATCCTTAATTAGATCCAAAAATCTGATAACGTCAAGGTTAGTAACTACAGTGCATATTGGCGCTTCGTTATCTGAGACGACTTCGCGACCCGTGCATATCTACTGTGCATCTTTGACTGATCGTCCTTGCTGTCGTTGGGGTCGAACCGAAATAGATAAGATTCGATTAACGGAAAAACGAACTCGATATGCCGATCCGTTCGGAAGATATGGAAGATTTAAAAAAAACTTTGCTAGGGAACGAGGAAAAGTCACGAAAAAAAGAAGACAAAAAAGTGGCCACAAATAATCTTCGCCACTACGTCTAGCGAGGCTTGAAAATCCGACAGCAGTAGATTTTTTTTGAATGGGTGCCTAGGCCTACCTATTGCTGTTGGACTTGGAAATGTTCACCGAAAAACGCACGGTGCAATAGTTTCATTATTATTGATCGTACCAATACCGTTAGAATTCGTTGAAGCGATAGTGCTCTTGTAATTCTTTGCTAATTTTTATATTTAAAAACTGCATATAACTCATAACTGCGCATTTTAATTTAATATCTACCAGGTATATGGAACTCAAAAGATTACGAGTATTTTTATTATCGTTGTTTTTGCCACTAGAATTCAAACAATATGTTATACTGCTGTATTCCGAAATGCGGGAGGAAGTAGGATTGTTCGAACCATGACAATGCATTATTTATTAATAACCTTTTAATTGTTTCAGGATTCATCAACTGCAACACGAATGCTTTCCAGTCATTGTCACAATTACACGGTGAGTTTTTTTTTTGTCACTACAATTGGGTAACCTCGTTTAGTGCCAGATCAATAGTTTGAAAATACTCGAATTAAATTGTGCTGCCGTCAAAAGTGAAATGACCTTACCTAATATCACCTACACATACAATTTTTGCCACTTTTAACACAGAGACTCATGATGTCACTGCCGTCGTGATTGATCAGACTTTACTTTCTTTTATTTCGTCCTCAAAAGCTCGATTGAAGGAATTCTGCATGGAAAAACAGGTTCATTACATCCGATTCACCAGAATTTGACTCAAAGTGGGAAGGATGGGAATCGTGCACAATTCAAATATTGCCAGGTGACCAGATTTGTCAGTGAAGAAATCGGAACATAGGGGGTTCGGGGCGTAGAGCCCCCCGATATGCGCCGCAGACGATTTTTTTTCAAAAAAATGGGCGTGGTCAACTTATATTTGCTGAATAGGGTACTGGACTATATATTAATTTCAGCAAAATAACAGAATAGAAGTGATCTATGAATTTTTATAGATGATTAATAGAAGAAAATTTGTATCTAAATGCTTGTGATTTTTTGGAAATCAGCTTTAGTAGGAGCTATTTGAATCATTTTCAAATCAGGTGTGTGGCTGTGACGTAAAATTCTTGACTCGAGACCGACCAATCGGAATGATCGGCGATCAACAAGTGACAGCGCTGGCGGGGTAGCGTACACTTTTCATTGTTTCACATGTGTCGTGTCCATAACCTTCATCTATTGTTAGCAAAAAACACAACTGGCGAACCAAACACTCGCAAACGTGCAAAAAGTAGCAGTAGAAGTCAACAATCAAGTCAATTCATGTAGGTTATGTTATTATTTTTTATAATACTAATACTGTCATTACTGTCACCGTCATGAAACACAGGGTTGCCGTTAGCGCAAGTTTTTGACTTTACATAAATATTTTTAAAAGATGAAATGTAATCAATGAATCCTTGCGTTAAGATGCGGTGGTAACGTGTGCAGTACAAATTAATGTTGGAAAGAAGTTGTGACAATTTATTGTGCGGTTGAAAACAATCAGTTCAAATAGCCCTGGTTGAATTGTAAACATGACAACCTTGCACCGCGGCCCGCGTCGCATTTGGGAGGATTCTGTACCGCTATTGGCTCCTGGGATCGCAGTCCCGAGTCGAGATACTTTCAATATTTTTTTTAATAATGAGAGAACGGCAATAAACACGGGCGAATGGGTTTTTCCTTAGTAAAAAGTTGCAAGGAATCCAAAATTATAATGAAAAAAAAATAGTCCAGCACCCTATTAGAACTTCCAGGAACTTCTAAGTAGAACTTCCTACCTACCATCATTTTTCCGCGACTTTCATTGTTGGATAGACATGCAAAATACAGCGATATTTGGGAATATTTGTGCCAATCGAAATAAATTCAATCTTGTAAACAAACTACATTCGAGGCGTTCTTCGCAAAAACTCGACTTGTCACTTTTTGGTGGAACTTAATTTTGGATATCTGGGACCATGCTAGACTCAATTCAATTGAAAAATCTATGCGAAAAACCAGTGTAGAAAAATTCTAGGTGTATTTGAAATTGCGTCTCCTCTGCAGAAACACCGCAAATCATATTGAGGTGTCCAGACGTTCTTGATGAAATATGTAAAGCAGAAATTTTTTGAAATTGACAAATGGGGTCTTCGCAAAGAACGCCTCAATCTACATAAATTTCAACCAAATTTACCAAACATATAGAAGAGGCGAAAAAAAGTTCGTTGCTCAAATCTGGAATCGGAGCATTTACGGGATAGATACTCAAATCGGTATATTTACGGAACAGAAAGTCGAATCGGAAAGTGTGTCTCCCGAAAACGGTTCCGATCAAATCGGAACGCCTGGTCACCTTAAATATTGCTGTAGCATATACTAGCGACATTGCGGCCAAAAGCGAACGTTCATTTAGTAATCATGGATTGGTGGGCTAATACGTGGAGACTGACAGTGTATGACGTTCACGTTGGTTTGCATCTTAGTTTTTTCTTTTTTTTTCTTTCTTCTTATTATTGTACTACATCCCACAGGCAGAAGAGCTCAGTTAAAGGGTGAGGAATGCCATAGACAAATCGAGGGGGGTACACACTTAATTGGGAACCTTGGTCCTTATGTCGGATAGAGAACAGTTAAAGAGATCAACTTCGTTCTCAATGCTCTCATAAGCAGAGTAATTAACAATCATCTGATAGAGAGGAGATGCCACAGGGATGTTGGTACTAGCTGTGGGAAGGTGAAGTAAATTGTGTGACCTAGAGGAAAGCCAAGGAACACCGAGATCCACAGCACCAAGAAAATCAGGGCAATCCAACGTGTTGCTAAACAGTTCAAAAAGAAAATGGATTGAGTGGAACACTCTTCGAGACTTCAAAGATGACAAACTGAGCCGCTCCAACATGATGTCCTGAGGGAAACCACGTGGAGGGTATTGGTTGTTCAGTATAAAGTAAGCCGCCTTCAGAAATCTCCTCTGAACTCTCTCCAAATCATTAATGAAGGAGTCATAAATCGGACTCCAGACAAGAGAGGCGTATTCAAGCTTAGACCGGACGAAAGAAACATGCAAGGCTTTCAGTGTTTCAACGTTGAAAAATGCTTTCGAGTTTCTCAGCACAAAGCCAAGGCTCTTGTATGCCGAGCTCGAGATATAACTGATGTGCTCTTTGAAGGATAGACCGCTGTCAAAAACTACCCCAAGGTGATTTTCAAAATTTTCAAAAATTGCTCGAAAAGTCCAGAGAGCTGTTGAGCTCCGCCCCGACCCGCGCTGCGTTGCGCCGCGCCGCTTCTACCCGCTGACCTAGTGGACACCGTACGTAGATGATAAAAGTGAACCATTGAAACTGGTGTTTGTTCACCAATTCAATGGGTAATAGTAAACAGTGATGAGCTACAAAAGAGCACCATGTTGAGATTTTGTGCTATTGCAAAACTCCCGTGTTTGAAATTGATCTATTTTAAGGAAACACCGCAGTGACGCATTTCGTGTGCAAGAAATCGTACACAGTTGATTTTTACAATACGCCAAGGTCAAATCTACTTATCGACTTAATTCAATTAACTATAGCGCAATTTCATACGCGCACTGTTACAGTCGCTGTTTGATTATAAAATCAATTATTTGTCAACACCCGGTCGACCGACTGGAAAAACGTAATAAACGTATCCACTTCTTATTGTTTCATTGTTTTTCTCCCTGGGTATTGCCCTTAGATATGCAAATTGTCACGAGTTGAATAAACAACCACTTGCGGTTGAACTCGGTATTTATCGAAATTAGTAATGAGAAGCAAGGAAAAACTCCGGTCCGGTACGTAGAGGTCGTTTATTTCGAATTCTTTTTAATTCATGTTCTTCTATGCGGAGTAACGGAAATTGAAAACCGAAAGCATTTGCAGCTCAGTCATTCGCGCAAGCTTAGAAAATGGCTAACAGGAAGCATGTTGTAGTCCAAGAAGTCAGGTAGGTATTCAGAAAAGTAACGGTCATTCAAAATAGTCCACAAGTTCAGGAAATATGGCACTGTTGAGCCAGTTGATATGGCGACCACTTTAAAAGGCTTGCTTGCTGACTTTAGGCTGAACATACTACGTAAGGGCTCATTTATTGCTATGTCCCTATGTCACTTTTTTGGAATGGAATGTCAACTTTGATGTACGAAGTTCTGCGCTCTGAAGTGCACACATTAGTAGATTAAGGAAGCTTGCACAATCAGTGCCGGATTTAAGCAAGGGCGACAGGGGCGACCGCCCCGGGGCCCCCACATGTTACTACAAATTTAGGGCCTCCACAAATCCAAAAATACCTTATTTAATATTATTATTCCGACTTTTGTTCCTCAAAAATGCCTAAGGCTTAACTTGGGGCCTCCACAAACTACTGTCGCCCCAGGGCCTGCACATTTCTAAATCCGGCACTGTGCACAATAAAGTTTCATTCAATTTGAACTTGGAGCAGGCAGGTATAATACTACAAACAATAAAATGTTGATATTAATAAACACTGATAAAACAGGAGCACATCCTCACTGCTCAGAATTCAGGACTTTTGGCAGGACGTCATTAGGACGCTAGCATTTTTGGTTATTAGCATGCGAAAAAATTATCAACCCCCTGGAACAAATAAATTCGTATAGGTGTATTGTCTTTGCCTTGGAAATCATCGAAGCTCCTGTTGCTGTCATGGTATGTGGCCATTAATGTCCATTAATTTGTTTTGGAAGTTATGATTTTTGCAAATTTCCACTTGAAATTCAAGGTAATGAAGGTGTTCTAAATTTTTTCGGTTTTTATCTTCATCAACATACAATAAGTTCAGTAAAAGTAAGCAAACTTTAAACTTTCCAACACTCCAATAGGTGCTTACTTATACTTACATACCTGTAAAGTGTCAACTTGTGTAACGCCCATCAAAAGATGACGCAAAGGTAACAAGACACTTCCTCTAGAGCACCGCTGTGCTATTAGACCATTTAACTGACACGAGGCTGTTATTTGGTCTTTACCCACTAGCCAGGCTGGACGGGTGGTATATCGGATGTCGAGGGACAATCTAAATCATACTTCCAATGTAGATCCCGGTCAGGGCCAGGGTTGCGAAGATTATGGGCGATTAATCGCCATTTGGGCTAGTGAAAATCACGCTTTGCGACCAAAATTTCGACTTTGCGATTTACGAGTAATTGGGCTATCCAATAGAGTGATTGCATGAAATTCGTTCACCTGATCACCGGCAGGTAGCGCAAGGATCGGGTTATGTTTTGACGTTTGTTAGGGAATTGCATTGCATGGGGCACATAACAGATGTAAAGCATTGTTAGAATGATTAGAAATCATAATTTCGATCTCGCAAACACCGAAAAAAACAGTATGTGAACAAAACACGTAAAAATTACAGTATTTAGTGAGGTTAGTCCGGTTAACGTTAACTCCGACATAGATGAAACTTGACAGATGACAATGACACTGTTGACATTTTGCCATACACTCCCTCTACATGCAATCACCCTATTGCAAGTGCGAGCGAAAATGCGACGAGTTTTTTAAATCAATAAATTCGGCGATTTCGATCTGTGTGTATGTTTGTCTCTAACCTTCCACGATAACAGCCGCAACGTCAATCCGATCAACTTGAAATTTGGTACACAGACATGGTTTCACCGTCAAATGAGCCCATTAGTTTTTGGCTGTCATCTGTCAAACGGAAGTGTCACTAAACTGTATTCAGAACAGTTGAAAGTATTGCCCTATCTGTCATCTGTCAAATAATAAAAAATGTCAAAGTTCAAAACTTTACCATTTGATTATTCAAAATCTATCTGATGGATTACAGGAAGCAACAAAACAAAAGAGTCAAATTAAGTCTGCAGTTCCAATCTTCCACCATTTCCCAGTCAAGCGGTATGAATTTTCAAAATTTCTCCTAGCCGTTGTCACCTAAGAGGGCCTCTCGCCCGTATTTTGACCAGAACGACTCGCCTTTGATGCAGGACTCCGCTCAAAAATTCATTATTGCTCGGCGATCGACTTTTTTCGAAAAAGTCAAACTAAACTGATATCGAAAGTATATTGGATTGGGCGTCGTGTAGACCCATTTTCAAAATCGGCACGGTTCCGATTTTCTTACGGTAATTTTTTCAAAATGAAATTTGTATATTCCGTGAGTTTGAAAACAACTGCAATGCCAACTTTGACATGCCGTGAGCCTCACGAAATATTCATTTCAGGTGCAGACATGCTGGGAATGAAAGTTGGAGAAAAGATTAAATTAATTCTTTGAAAGAAAATTTTCGAAATCGGACTCCCGTGAACAGATTTGGACCATTTTTTTAACAAGAGGTTACTGACTCTTGAACATTTTCCAATAATTTTCTTCTCAATTTCCCGGGAATTTCTCTGTTGAAAATGTGAAACAGGCCTGGGTAATCAAAACCGGATTTGAATGATGGAGCTTGAGGTGAAGCCGTAATTGACGATCTTCATAATAAGATGATTTGGAAAAAGATTTGAGGTTCTCCCGGAAAATTCAAATTTCCACAGTTTTCAATTTCCTGCAAATTATTTTTTATCTTTCTATGGTGCCAGTCTCAGATCGTTTACCTCTTTCAATGTAGGTACTAATGCGTCTGACTGCCTCACTCGCTTTTCTTTCTACATAATTTGGTTATTAAGGACGGAGTTCAATTGGTAAAATAAGCGTTGCGAAATCAATCCGTCTGGGTTTATTCCTTGACGGATTTTCATTATTTTGGTCTCTTCCGAAAGCTACAAGGATGTACTTTGGTTTGAGCCCATAGGCATTTTCAAAATCCAAAAATAATTTTTTCTAATGTCAATTTTTTTTTTTTTGGATTTTGGAAATGTCAATGGGCTCAAACCAAAGTACATCCTTGTAGCTTTCAAAAGAGACCAAAATGGTAGGAATCCATCAAGGGATAAACCCAGACGGGTTGATTTCGCAACGCTTATTTCACCAATATGACCCCGTCCTTATGTAATAATGAAAACCTGCAAATTTCTATCTTTTTAGCTTGTGAACAGATTTATACTAACGTTCTTTAAACAAACGGTAATTGATTCTTGAACATTTCCAGGCAATTTTCCTTGAAATTCTTCAAGTTTCGCGAGAGTTTTCCGCTTTAAAATCCACCGGCCTAGCTTATCGAGACCAGACTCAAATGATGGAGCTCGAAATGAATCCCTTATTGGAGAAAATATCTCAATTTTTCAATCTTTTTCTCTAACTTCCCACCCGAAGGGACATCATTTCATAATCAAATTTCCATCCGTTCCTTGCTACTCGTCGGGGAAGTTTTGGGGTGACACAACCGATTTTTTTGAGTGCGGTAACTTTATAAAAGACAACTGTAAGTGAGACTACCGGGATTAATTAATTACGAATGCCGTTCTGTAAAGAAATAATTGATATGCGGAACCGATTTAGATCGGAATCCATATCGATCTTGTCTAGGGTAGAAAGAAGCGATCCTCGTAAAATTAGTCCTACCAAAAGAACCTCTGGAATGGAATGAGGATTAAAAAGTAATTAAAAAATACTTGCCACAGTTCTCGGTTTCGCCAAGAGAAGGTTTTTTTCTACTTTATTTTTGGCTTGGTTAGCTTGGTCAACTTTTCTGGAAAGTTTAGGCTTGACGGATAAGTTACAGTAGTTTACCTGCTACCGTTAGATCATAAATTACCTTGATAAACTAGGGTGCCTATGGATTTGAAAGCATCTGTCGGGACCCTGTCTGATTTCTACATAATTTTAGTGCGCTGCGATTCAGGCCGCGATCGGCCGATGGCGACCAGAAACACAGCCCACACGAATCATGTAGAAATCAGAGAGCCTATAGCTTCGTGCATTCAAGGCTATAATTTTTTGAAATATTTTAAATAATACGGTCTTCATGGCAGGGCACAAAACACAAAACGTATGTGATCGGAGCACTTTTTCCAGCTGGTGCATGGTGTGCGAATAATGGTTGATTTTTGATTTATGCATAGACTAATCAATGGACGAATGAGAATTTTAATATCTTCAATTTGATGTATCACGACTATCACAAGAAAGGCTATTTGAAATTTCAAAGTAGGGTGGGGTGGGGGCGAAGGGGTTGAAGATAGAAATTTGGCAATACGTGACCTAGATGTCCCATTTGGAATAATAAAAATCGACCAGTTTCGGCGTTTTCCTGAAAAAAAATTGGTGCGAAAAAATCTGAAGTTGGAAGTTTGAAAATAAATACCTGTATAATCCCAGGCAGCAAGCGAATATTCGATAAATATTAAAAACTGAATGTTCGCTGAATATTAAGAACGACAGATTTTTTTAGCTTCAATGAATATTAGTCCTAATATTAAGTGAATACCAGTTTCAATATTGAGCGAATATTAGTTTTAATATTGGGTGAATATTAATTTTACTATTGAGTGGATATTAGTTTTACTATTTGTTGAATATTAGATCTAATATTGTATGAATACTTGTTTTAATATTGAGTCAACACTAACTTTAATATTGGGTGAGTATTGGTTTCAAATAGCAGATAAATATTAGCTTTGATATTACATGAATATTTGATGGGACAACAATAAAGCTGCAGACAATACAGGACACAATTATTTATTATAATAATACATCATATTGTTAGTGTGGAAAACTGGAAACTTTAAAATATTATGGCCCTGAGCCTCAATCAGTCCGATATTGTCTCCGGGATATTATCGTTGTTTATTGTCGTTCTCCGTTTTTCTGGAACACAAAAAAATTATAAGCAACTTTTACTTACCTAAATACTTACTGAATTTGGTACTATAAAAAAAATTGTATTTATATAGCGATGGCGTTAGGCGAGCTTTGCTCGTAGTGAGATGCAAACCAATTTCTCTCTCAACAACATGCATCCTCGGCCACATTTGGATGTGTTTGTCGAATAGGCACTGAAAATAAAAGCTAAGGTATTTCTGAGTTCGAAATGAACAATTATTCTTCCTCACCAAAGAGCACCTAATACAAAATAGAATTTTTTGAAGGTCAGCTTTTTTGGCACCTGTCGTGGAAGAAGTAGGTATATAGCAAGCGGACTATAAGCAGAGTATGAGTATATGATCATAATCAAATATCAAATCATATTATCCGTACTCAGAAAAAAACTGCATCATTTCCAATACATATTCAAATACAGAGTGCCAAAAAAATTATCAAGTTTTTTTTTAAGCACTCTGTATACTTCAAGATGTAAAAAATGTTGGTGTTCAAATTTGACTTCTACGGAAAAATGGTTACGAAAATTGTTTTTCCCTGACAATTTATTCCAGCGGAGAAAATTCTAACAATGGGGACTCTCGGTTGATCACCCTGTACGTAAGTTTCCATCTTTCAGCGCCTGGGTGGAATTAATAATAAATGATCTTCAGCCGCGTAAAATATGCCGCATCTCAAATGTTTATTCGAATGAAACGTAAACTTGATTCGACAATTCTGACTTCTTGGTACCCATTTAATGGATAAAGTTGGTTTGCTCCCGTCCAGCTAAGTATTTTATTGCATTTTAGTAATCGAAATGATAATTTCGGCGTGCCTACACTCCCGATGGCCGTTGTTGATTCTATCCAGAGGGCTTCGCGGGAATAGATAAAGTAAGGCGAGTGAGATGAGGCACGTCACCCCCACCAATTCGAAACACGTGCTAAATCAGGGTCGATGTACTTGGTCCACGTGCCCTTCTAAAATTGGGGTAGTTTTCATCGCAGGGCGCATGCCTTCGCTTATATTGACAGAACTGTGTGTGTGTTGGTCTCTTCAGTTTCCGCAGGCAACTATTGCTGTTAGTTTTCGAACCATTTTCCGACCGAACCCGTTTCGAAAGTATATTCTCAAGCTCCTGCAGACCGCGCTCATCTGAAATACGACGTTTCCAAATTAATGCGAAATTGGGAGGTAATGGAATGCGTACCTCGCTGAGGTTTTAGAAAAAAAAAAACTATTCCAGTCGATGTATTGGAGCGTCGGAGAACGGTGAAATCTCTCTGATTTGATTCGAAATTTCTTCAAAGTCAAAAGAATAGATATGATCAAGAATTTGTTGGACAATGTTTGAGGTCGTTCGTCGTTCGAGTATTTCCCAACATTCTCAAGTAGCGCGAAACGCTGTGTCTAGATACATGCTAAATTGAAGAAAAAAAATACCATTGAATTGAAACATAAGGTTTGAGTCATTTCAAAATTTTTGTCAGCTATTTAGATTCCTATCGCTTGAAACAACCCTAAATTATTATTAGGATTTTTTAAATATTTTTCCATCGATTCTGTGGTAATATTCTACATGAATCTGAATTTTTAGAATTTTTGCTGGTTATTGAGATTTTTATCTCCTTAGAACAACGCTGTGTTTAGGTACACGCTAACGTGTACGCGAATTCGAAGATTAGGTGCACGCGAAACGTCATAGTGTGTATATGACGTCAGCTTTTAGCGTGCACCAACTTATATTTTTAAGGTACACGCGAAATTATTGTGATGGCGTTTTTCGGGCGGGCTGTCATGTTAACAGCGGGTAATAAATGCGATAGTCTCGACGATCGGTACCTATGATGATGAAGTGTGGACAAACGTTCACATCATTTTCTAAGTTTGGGATAACTCTGGGAAACCGAAAATAACGAAAAGTTGGTTATAAACGGAAGTAGTCCAGGAATTTTAGATGCTAAAATCGCAAATAGCGAACAAAAATGAAACCCTGCCGGATTTTTTGATATAAGCTCAGTTAACCATGTAGTTTAACATACTAAAAGTCCTCAAGAGTCCTGTGTGACCTCGAGAAGAACTTGAAAATCAGTTTTTCGCGTTTATCTCGTGAACGATGGCACTAGGAAAAAGGTACCTGGGAAGAAATTGTTGGAAATTTCACTGCCTACAAGAAAGGTGCTCGCATATTTCATCGCCAGTCCACTCCTTCACCGCCAAAACACAAGAAAATTGAAGTAGTCCAGATGCTTGATACTCAAGACTGTATGGACCTTGAGTTTTATGATGGCGGGATGCCACTTGGTAGATGTGTTATTGTTTGATCCATTCTCTTTTGATTGAAATTTGAAGCCATCAATACCAACTATGCTGGCGGCATATACAGGGTGAAAGGAAAATAAAATGTTGAACCCTGTATCTCAAGAACCAAAATAGGTGACTACATGTTAATCGTGAAAAATATTTCTAAGTCATTCATAATTCGGTTTCATAGCTTTTAAGAGCTGTCTTAAACTTAGAAAACAACGTGAACGTTTGTAGACACTTCATCATCATAGGTAACGATCGTCGAGACTGAGACTACCGCATTTACTACCCGCTGTTGACTTGACAGCCCCCCGCAAAACGCCATCACAATAATTTCGCTTGTACCTTAAAAATATAAGTTGGGGCACGCTAAAAGCTGACGTCATATACAAACTATGACGTTTCGCGTGCACCTAATTTTCAACTTTGCGTACACGTTAACGTGTACTTAGACACAGCGTTAGAACAACCCTAATTCATCAATGACATTTTTTTAGGATTTTTGTTGTAATCACGACGTGAAATTTGACAACTTCACAGAATTACAGGGTTTTGTCATTTTCGTGCCACTGCGCACTGTTGAGCACCGGGTGGGAAGAAAAACTGATTCTTCGAGTTCCACGAAAGTTTGGAGGTTCAGTCTCAATGGAAACAGTTAGAAAAAACTCTTCGGCATATTTGACCTGTGTGTTATTAGTATCAAGTTGGAAGGGAAAATGCAAATAATAGCTGTTGAATTGTACATTACAAAAAAAGCGCACTTTTGCATCACAATTTCGATTTCATATAATGGATGAAGCGACTGCGAATTTATGGGAAATGATACAAAGCATGTCAATACAACATTGTTTTCCATGAAGAAAAGATGAAAATTGATTATTTTGAGCAGGTCAATTTTTTTCCAAGTGCGATCGAATCACCCAAGTAAAAAAACCAATGCTGTCAATATTCACAATAGAATTGTATGCTTACTTTAAGATATATACAGCAATAATCAACGGTGATTTGCTGGGAAGTTCTTGCACTCAAAACTTTTGGAGCCGCCTGCAGCCCCCTAAGGGATGATTTTTCTGGTGCTCTGAATGGATCGACTTTGAGAACCCTAAAGAGCAATCTTGACGAAGGAAATTGCTTCTTCATCAATTACGTGTACTTCCAAGAGTGTACCGCGTCCACTACAAGCAGCAAGCTTTGTCGTGCTTCGAGCATCCTATATTACACGTCAAATGTCGGTGCCTTACTGACACCGATACTTATTAGGTGTTCCATAGGTCACTCGAAACCCAAGCTTGTGTTGAGCCGGTTATAATAAGTAGTCTAGATTTAGGGCTGAAGTTTGAAGAAATACATATGAAACGTACCAACTGGAACTGATCGAGTGCATGATTTCCAGGAAAATCTCCTTACTTCCAAGTGTTGGATGACCAAGCGGCGCCGATGCTCCTCGAAGAACCCCACTTGGTGGACAACACGCTGGGCGGCGCTCAGCCATTGAGCTCACCGTCGAGATCGTCCCCGCACTCTCAAGGTTCGGAAGGCGGCGAGAGATTTTCGCGGAAGGTGTTCGTCGGCGGCCTGCCACCCGACATCGACGAGGACGAGATCACGGCCAGCTTTCGCAGATTCGGACCTCTCGTCGTGGACTGGCCACACAAGGCTGAAAGTAAATCCTATTTTCCGCCAAAAGGATATGCATTCCTACTGTTTCAGGTCTGCTTTGTTCAATTCCATGGAATTGAATCACCAAATGGATTCGATTTAACGTTTTCGTTTTTGCCATTCGGTTTCAGGACGAAAATTCCGTACAGAGCTTGATAGACGCCTGCATCACGGACGAGGACAAACTGTATCTGTGCGTGTCATCGCCCACGATCAAGGACAAGCCCGTGCAGATCAGGCCGTGGCGGTTATCGGATGCCGACTTCGTTTTGGACGCATCTATGCCACTTGACCCCCGCAAAACCGTTTTCGTTGGAGGAGTACCACGTCCTCTCAAGGCTGGTGAGTAAATTGTCGTTGGACGGTGTCGACCATGGTCAAAAACCATGGAATTTGATACATAGCCACTTTCCATACAAACAAAAGGAGTTACGTTGAGTGGCTGGCTCCACGTCTTGTCACTTGGAGCTGTTCAACAATCCGTTTGAAAAGCGCCCATATAAAGAAACTAATGCTTTCTGTTTTGTTCCAGTGGAATTAGCTATGATTATGGATAGACTGTATGGTGGGGTGTGTTACGCTGGCATCGACACAGACCCAGAACTGAAATATCCAAAAGGTGCAGGACGAGTAGCGTTTAGTAATCAGCAAAGTTACATTGCGGCCATCAGCGCACGTTTTGTCCAATTACAACACGGTGATATCGACAAAAGAGTGGAAGTCAAGCCGTACGTCCTTGACGATCAAATGTGTGATGAATGCCAAGGCCAGCGATGCGGCGGAAAGTTTGCACCCTTTTTTTGTGCAAACGTTACTTGCTTGCAGGTTGGTACTCGATCTGTTGTGACTTTGTAATTTGACTGTTGATCCCTTGCTAATCAAACGTTTCCCGTTTGGGTTTCAGTATTACTGCGAGCATTGCTGGGCAACAATTCACTCCAGGCCGGGCCGGGAGTTCCACAAACCTCTGGTGAAGGAAGGTGCGGACCGTCCGAGGGCGGTTCCCTTCCGCTGGTGTTAACGCAGGAGCGCTTAGTCAGCGGCCGCCACTTTTAGCTTATTACCACCGGCGGCACGGCTGTCCATCGCATAGGCATAATTATCTAGTAGCAATTACACATACACATATTTAAAGTATACATAATACATGTAACCAGTTATCTTTTGTCTGTGAGGCGCTTGGTGGTAGCGGATTCCACTGCACCAGCACCAGCCAAAGCGTCGTCCGCGTTCATTTGGCCCCAGAGCCAGAGTCAGGAGTCAGATTCGATAATGATCCGATCAATTTACAAAAATTAGCTAGATAATAACGATTACGAGGCGATTGAAGATGTGTATCGCTTAGGCCTTCTGGCGGGTGGACCATATAGGTCAGAAGAAAAGATGTGTAATAGAGACAGAAAGAAAGAAAGAAAGAAAGAAAGATAGGGAGACGAGGAGAGAAAGAGAGAGCGCGCGCGAGAGAGAGATAATGAGTCAAGCGAGAAAGAAAGAGAGAAAGAATAGATGTAGTGCGGTTCAGTCAGAAACTTTCAGGGTATTGTAAATACTAGTCTAATCTGCAAGCCGCTGCTGGGCAGAGGACCTTCGCTTGCAGCAAACCACTTAGCCCCCGAGTACCTGACCGGCCCGCCTTTGCCCGTGTTCCGCTACTTAGCCCACTTTTAGCCCAAAAAAAGTACTAAACTAAAAAGTACCCACCTGGCTTCCCCGCTGCCCCATGAACCCGCTTCATGTCCGCACTCCTGTACCATCCTTTATTTTAATGTGTGATACCATAAACGTTTTTATGTATTAAATGAATTGCACGGATATGTATAGTATATATTATATATATAATAGTATCAGCTATTCTAAGACTTTGTATTTTTTAAATTTGAATTTTTATACTAAACTGTTATAAATGGTGATTAGCAAAGTTTGATGTGTGCAATAATTGCGCTCGAGTTAGCTACAGCTACACTTCAGCGCCGTAGAGTTTTATCTTTAACCATAATTTATGAATATATAACGTTTCCTAGGTAATTGTGTAAATAGGCGCGGGGCGATGAGATTGAGGCCGTACCCCGCCAAGTCTAGTCAGGGTGCAGCCACCCGGCCCGTGCGAACCATCTACAATATGGTACAAATATGTATTGATATGATTTGTAAAGATTTACACTCCTTTTTCTACTGTTTGTATATTTGCTCGCCTGCCCTGTGGGGAGTAGATGATAGTTGAAACGGACAAGACCGTATCATATTCTGTAGACAGTTGTCATTTTGATCTAACGATGATTACAATATAACTTTTTATCCGTTTTTGAGATCTAGAAGTGTGTGCAGTCAGATTGTTTCGAAACTGATTGTATAATTTTCATATTTTTACTATGTAAGCTGTGTATTTATTGGAAATTTTTAAAGTTATATATATATATTATATATAAATATACATTTTTTACTTTTTATAACTGTTTTCAACAAATTCTTTTCATCATCATTTGACGATTTTATATGTGGAAATGAACAGTCTGCAAACTGCGACCAGTATGTGAAACTGGCGACTGTAGTACGTTTCCAGTTTTGATTGTAGTTACCATTAGTGCAATATATCGGGCTGTTGCCTCGATTAGGGATAGTCAATTGTTTCAGATCCTTATTGTTGCCCAAACGGATCTTTTGGTTTTTGCCCGGTTTGTTGACCGTTGGCTTCTTGACTAGCGACAAACTATATTTTATTATTATTATATTATTTTTTGTAATTTACAAAATACTATTTAAATTGTTTTTATAATTGTTTTATACACTTTTGTATGTTAGTCAATTTGAGATAAGGTTTGAAAACTGTGTCTAACAGTTTCTCTTTTAATATTTTGTTATTAAAGTTCAGACTTTTTATGTTTTTTATAAATATTATATAAAAATGTCAATTTGTGTTAATTTGATAAACTGCTGTTAAACTTCTATTTATTTTCTCTCTTTATATCATTCATCACCCTCCTCCTCCCGTTACCGACACTTCGATGATATTTACACCACGCACGCAAAGAAGATCGGAGTTGAGCAAAAAGGTGAGGGTAAGTTGACATTCAATTTGAAATTAAATTTAGTTACGAACGCCGTATAGGAACTCCAGCCAAGTCTGCCTAATTTTAGTTGTGCCGCGGACATTTTTAATTGGAAAGATGCCATCTTACATTGCAGATACCTACTACCTACTTGTATTACATAGTTTTACCATGCAAAACCAGAACTGCTCTGAGAACTGGTAGAAAACGATTTAAAATAACGTTGAGCAATTTTAAATGTTAGGTATGTGACTTTGAATACACTTGAATAGGTATTATATTCAGTATTCACGCTCGTATTAAATTCTCGATAGGTAGTCACCTAGTTTCACTCTACGGTACCCTACCTACATATTATTGAATTATGTTGTAAAAGCGACAGGACATCGAATACGCACGATAATACAAATAATTTCAATTGATGCTAGGTAATTAAGATAAGTACCAGTAGAGCAAATCTGAAACAAGATATCTATAATAAATTCACCTCCTCCTACCTATTCAAATTGTGATCAATTTTATAATTTACCTCCATTGAAAGACCACTTATTACTTACTATGTCCAATGGTACCCTCGATGGTACCTAATTATTGCCGATTTCAAAATCGTGTTTTTTTTATGATGCACTTACGGTGGTACAAAAAACATCACCATTACAGTGTTGAAAACTGAAGTCTTAGAATTGTCCTTAACATTATAGTGCATGAACATTTACTCAGTTCCATTAGGTTTATGGTTACAGCCCGAACGTATAAGTGGGATTATAAAATGTCAAATGTCTATTATAATGAAGATTGAAGATCTAATTATTACTGATCGATATATTCCAGTCATTTCCGGTAAACGCTCGACATCTTCATTCGTCCTTGCAGGTGGATGGTAGGTAAGGCACCACTAACAAAGCGCCAGCCCCCTGATGTAGGGTTGCCAGATTTGGCAGATAGGTCTTACGGAACGTTTTAAAGTGAAGTGAATAAAAAATCGGGACATACACTGGTCAATAATAGTTTTGTTGCCCTTGATATAAGAGTTGTTTCGAATACTTCTTATACCAACAGTCCACAAAACTATGAATGGTTTTGGAATATTGACTCTTGTTTTTTTTTAAATAAATCTTTATTGTCCAGTCCAGTCAGTATGCGCCCACTTTACGCGAGGCCAATACTGGCTTATCAATTGAGGTAGAGCGATGAATCAGAAAGCAAAAGAATGCCCCTATGCCATTGTTCACCATAATGACAATTTTCGATAAAAACTATTTTTTTCAATGCACGCTGCGATGCAATCCAAAGGCCTCCAAAATATCTCGTTTTTCAACTTACCCTGTAATAAACGTAACTTCGCTATTATTGGGGCGGGGCTACTTTCTTTCTAATCCATTTCGAGTAACTCAAAAATATTTTAAAGATTTGACAGGTTAGATTTTACGTGCCAATAAGTGTTCACTTATTTCTTAGATGTTCGATCTCGAAAAAATTGTGACATTAATTGGCCGGCGACATCACCCGATCTCACGCTGCCAGATTTCTATCTTTTCTTGAAAGCGCAAGTCTATGCTGACAACCTCCGGACACTAGAACTTGAAACCAATATTCGATCCGAAATTACAGCGAATGATACTGGCTATTTGGGAGAGGAATCTTCACTCTAAAACAAAACGGAACGATGCATTAGATCCCACGTTGCGCACTTGACCAATGCTATTTTCTGAAGTTGAACATGCCTAAGAATGACACACATCTTGCTATAAAAATTTTATTTTTAAAAGCCGACAATCCAAAGTTACACCATTTTGAAAAAGGGCAAAATTTTCGATACCGACATTTCAAATGTTGAGCAGTTGAGCAGTTTGGATTTTGTAAATGTCAATGGGCTCAAACCAAAGTACATACCTACGTGTAGCTTTCGAAAGAGACCTAAATGGTGAGATTCTGTCAAGGAATGGACTGATTCCGCAACGCTTATTTCACCAATTCAACTCCGTCCTTGATAATAATTCGTGTTCTAAAGAGCTGATTTAAACTGTTATTAATTATTTAAAATATAAAATAAGCCAAAATCTTAGGAACCAGAGCCAATTCAGTACTTTCATGAATACAGGGTGTTTAAAAAATAAGTGCCATCCTTTCCACCCAGATTCAGATTTTCAAAATATAAAGATTGTGCTATCTTTTATTTTTCAAAAGTGTCCCTGGAAGAAGTTACAGGCCTTCAAAGTTCATTTTTTTAATCCGTTTTTTATTCATAACTTTTACAGTAGCTCCCCCCCCCACTTTCTACGCCCCTGAGGATTTTCCAAAACTGATTACATTTTTAGATTCCTTGTTCAATTTGCAAAAAAAGTTACTCTTGCAAAGTTTTGATTAGGGGCTTCATTTTTGAGATATTTGGGTTTGAAACTTTGAAAAACATCTCGGAATCGTCACTTTCCAGGGCCCAAATTGTTTTTCCCTGAAAAAGTCCATGTCTCACAGCAAAAATGGTGGTTTATCAACTTAAAACACCTAAAAAACTTATTTCAGTCAAGAAATCATGAGTTTTCTTGAATTTCAATTTTTAATTTTCTAAAAAAAAAATCGGGCCCTGGAAAGTGGCAATTTCGAGAGGTTTTTCAAAGTTTCAAACCCAAATCTCTCGAGAATGAAGCCTCTAATCAAAATTTTGCAAGAATAACTTTTTTTGCAAATTAAACAAGGAATCTAGAAATCTATGTGGTCAGTTTTGTAAAATCTCGAGGGGCGTAGAAATGGATGCCCAGTATCTACGCCACTGGGCATTTTTTTTCCAAATACGCCATTTTTGAGAGACGTATTTCAGGACACCTGGTTGAAATTTGGACAAAATTGGCCCAGCCGTATTGAAGTTATGATTAAAAAATTGAACTTTTTTATGGGGCACCTCGGGGGGCACTTTTAAAAAATAAAAAATAGCACAATCTTCATATCTTGAAAATCTGAATCAAGGGTGGAAAGGAGCACTTTCCACATTTTTGAAACACCTGTATGTTCGAAAACTGCAGAGAGGCAATGCTTCAGCTGTTATTGGGACACTTCCCTGTACCTTTCCTGCTGAAGATTTTCTCGTGGACTCGAAATTATAAAAATCCGCAAAGATATCCAGGGCAACAAGAAAAACATGTTTTTTTGTTGAGCTGTGAATCAGAAAATAAAAATACACTTACCTCTAGGTTACTTGTAGGTACTTGAAGGGGATGTAGTTAAAAAAGAAACAAGTGGGTATGCCTTCACGTGCGTGAGTCTCAGTAGCGCATTTTCTCAAAGAGGCATATTGTGAACGTAAAGAAATTTGGTTGAAGGAGAAACACCATTCCTTGCCCACTTTCTTCATTCGAAACTCATTGTGATATTTTGTTATCAGAATGGGGTACTTGCCAATGAAATAGATTTGAATGAAAATTCTTTCACTCATCAATATTTTTTTTGTTTGAGGGCGGGAGATGGGAGCGGCGACTAATGAACAGTAGTCTATTCTTTCCCATTTTTAGTCGGCTATCCATATAGCGAAAGAATTAGATCGCTATGTCTTCGGGTTCATGTTTTCCATTTATCTCTTACTTTGAGGGCAGCGTGTGGGGGTGGCAGCATTCGGCAAAGTAACTGTTGCACAGTTTGAGTTTGAAGTTTCTCAATGTTTAAAAAAATATGACAATCAGTGAAAATTGTGAAAGTTGCATTTTTTTTGTTTGGGGGCGGGAGCTGGAGGCGGCGACTAATCAAAAGTGGCCTATCTCTTCCGATTTTTAGTCAGCTATCTATATAGCGGAACAATTAGATCGCTATGTCTTCAGGGTTATGTTTTACATTTATCTCTTACTTTGGGGGCGGCGTGTGGGAGCGGCAGAGTTTGGCAAAGAAATTCTCCCACAGTTTGAGTTGGGAGTTTCTGAATGTTTGAGGTAACATTAAAATGTAAATCAGTGGAAATTATTGAAAGTTGCACTTTTTTTCTTTTGGGGGTGCAAGTTGGAGGCGGCGCCATATTAAAAGTTACCTATTCTTTCCCATTTTTAGTTAGCTATCCATATAGCGAAAGAATTAGATCGTTATGTTTTCGGGTTTATGTTTTTCATTCATCTCTCACTTTGAGGGCAGCGTGTGGGGGCGGCAGCATTCGGCAAAGTAACTGTTGCACAGTTTGAGTTGGGAGTTTCTAATTTCTAAATGTAAGGGAAATATGACAATCAGTGAAAATTGTGAAAGTTGCAGGAGGCGGCGGCTAATTAAAAGTGGCCTATCTTTTTCCAATTTCAGTCAGCTATCAATATAGTGAAAGAATTAGATCGCTATGTCTTCAGGTTCATGTTTCACATTTATCTCTCACTTTGGGGGCGGCGTGTGGGAGCGGCGGAGTTTGGCAAAGAAATTCTTGCACAGGTTAAGTCAAGAGTTTCTAAATGTTCGAGCTAACATTATCAGCTGAATCAGTGAAAATTGTTGAAAGTTGCACTTTTTTTCTTTTGGGGGCGGAAGCTGGAGGCGGCGCCATATCAAAAGTAGCCTATCCTTTCCTATTTTTAGTCAGCTATTTATATACCGAAAGAATCAGATCGCTATGTCTTCGGGTTTATGTTTTTCATTTAAAAGTGATTGGGGCGGATTGGGGGCGGTTTTTAGCAGTTTTTTTATGTCGGCGGCGCATATTGAAGACAGAATGTTTCTTGGCTTACGTTTATAAGTGGCAACTATGTATTATTCTAAAAATGAGAACACAAGAGCATCAGGTCTGGTAGAAAGTGCAATATTATGTTATTTCAAGTTTATCGGGGGCGGTTTTCTCTATGTTGGCGGCGCAATATAGACATCCAATATAGCCTAGCCCTCCTTTGGGAGTGGCAGCTATGTAACAGCGAAAAAATTAGAAAGCTAGGTCGTCTAGTTTGGGAGGAGTTCGAGGAACGGACGGACGGACAAAGCGGTTGCAATAGCGATTTTCATCAAGATGGAAAATGCGCTAAAAATTGAAGTATTACTTAGTTTTTTTTATTTGAAATAAATAATCTCGTAAATAATACACAATAAAAGGTTGTGCAATGTCAATGTCAATACTCAGTTCTTGTCACGGCTACTGCCAACGTTAACGTTAAAATCATAAAATAACCGCAGTAGGAAGAAAATTTCAATTGTAATGGGAAAAACTAAGCTATTCGAAAAAACAATCTGAGTTTATTAAAAAAAAAAACGCTTGTTTTTCGAAATCTGGACAAATAGCGTCCCGACGAACAGTCGATCCGGACGCGGGACAAAATCATCAAAATCGGGACTATCTCGATTTAATCGGGACGTCTGACAACCCTATCCTGATGCCCCGCCCTAATTGAGCAGGTGCATACGTGCATAAGGCGACAACACCAAGAACTATTTTAACTTTTAGTTAAGTGAAAATAAATTCAAATTAGGCACAACAAAGACGATCTCAGCACCCACAGGAGATTAAGTAACTAACAAGGACCACATTATGAAACATGTGTATTAAACAAACTGTTGTGTTGACAGAAGTGAATTATAGAGCAAGTCTCAATGTTATCCAAAAGGCGATTTTATTGATTTTTTTTTTATCATGAGCCGAAGAGAATATTGGTGCTTGATTTTAAATTGATGGGAGTACGGATTATCCGGGTCAACTGGATTCATTTTATCTGTACCATCCCAAATGCTTCTGTTACATAAAAGATGTTATGCTATAACAAGTTTCTTGAAAATTTTGAATGTTGTAGTACTTCGACATAAACACGAGTGTCATTATGCAAATCTATAAAGGTCCTCTATAAAACTTCGAGAAAAAACTCTTCCTCATACTTGACGAGCTGTCCATTTTCTAGTAAAATATTTGATACAATTAATCCCGGCATGCAGAATTTTATAGATGTGCTTTGCACCGGCATGAATGGAATCGTCTCCATAACCCTTTCTCTTTCATACGTATAATCTAGTTGGTATATAAAACAGATAGACACATTTCAGCTTTTAGTTTTCCTGCAAATTCCAACCACTCTATGTACCTACTGTTCAACACCATAATGTTCAAATTAGTTGCAATAGGTAATTCTGTGCTGTTATGGTGGATATGTGACTGTGAATGTGTTGACCGAAAAAAATGGACGCAAAAATATTTTTGAAAGTTTTTTTCAGTTTTTGAGTACAAAGTTAGTTGAGCACAACAAAAACTTGTTTCGTACATTCAAAATGTGCAAGTGGTCATGATTATTATAATCTGTGATTGAAATTTCTGTTGTGAATTTTTCTGCGTACCTCTAGAAGAGTGTATTGCTACCGCTTTATTATTATTTGTGTACCTATGTGTGATTACTGTGATTGATTGTTCTGTTAGGCAATTTCTTTAAGATAAGGAGGTACTTTTGAGTATTGCATATCTACAAATTCTTATCTACAACATTTCTTTTTTGAAGAACTTATTTAAGAAAAAGTCACAAGTCTCACGCACTGCTTGCAATCAGCATAAAAAACTGCATAATGTACTTCGCTAATTAAATAGGTACTGACGCAAAATTTAATTTTTTCAACACCCTGCTTACCTATATCATGAGATATAGAAAACTGTGTTGAACATATTCGAAAACCTCGTCGAAAACTATACTAAATCAAGATCTGGTTTCCGATTTTACAAAATATCTTGAAGGAGACGCGTTTAGTTGGGGATCATATCTCACGTGGTCACCCTGTACCTAGCTAGTATGTACCTATTTATTGAGATTGACGCATTCATATGTCTTACGCTCTGTAAGCTGTATCAACGTATCTACGGGTGATCATTTTAAAATTATCCACCCGAAGTGATTTTCATATCGGAGGGGGCATCTAAACCATACTCGCCCTCACCCACCCAATTTTGAAGTTCCAAATAACACCACCTATCTTGCGATACATCAAATTAAAGAGAATTAAATCCCCTTTCTGAAAATGATATTTTTCAAATTTTTAACCCCCCCCTCATCTCCCTAAAATTCTCTGAATGTCCAGTTTAATATTCTCGACCCCTCAATTATCTTCAGAGCGTCATCGTAGATAGCATCGAGGAAGAACCTTTTTGGTGGAAAAAGAGCTACGTGCTACCCAAATCTTTGCTCTCCCCCACCTCAAGTTCAAGATTTAATAAGACACCACTTTCTTTGTGATACATCGAACTAAAGGGAATTAGATTCTCTTCCCCAAAACAATTTAAAAAAATTCTCATCCCCTCCCTTATTAAATTGAACACGAATCTGAAAAGAAACCGCGTTACACTATTTTTGCATACTCAGTGTTGGCTAGAGCAGGGGCGGACTGGCCAAGGCCGCTAGGCTGCAATCCCGGCCTAGATTTTTGGCAGAGGGCCCCCAAAGCTTCGGTCGATTAGGGGCCCCCGCAGACGGTCGCAGACCAAAAGTATTTGGGTCAAAAACATAAAGAAAAAATTACACGAAAACAAAATGGGCCCCGAGGCCCCCTTCCTGTTATTTTTTCTTTAATAAAGGGCAGTGATATTATAGCGCAATAGATAGATGTAGGTAGTTCAGCAGTAAGAATTTACAGTTTGTGACAATGAATATGGTTACAGTAGCTAGTTGAGCTTTCAAGCTGCTGAGTTCCTCGAAGATGTTTGAAATTTTTTTTTCAAGCCACCAGATAGGTTGGTTTTACCAGGTATTTACAAATACTTTTACCAATAATAATAATTTCAATTTAAAATTAGAAAAAAAAGTTTTAGCCTGTGCCCCCCCTGCACGTCGCGTCACAGGGGGGCCCCTAAATCACACCAGCGGCCTAACTTTCATAACCCCAGTCCGCCCCTGGGCTAGAGCTTCGTCTATGTACCTTGTACCTACCACCTTTACGTAAGAAATCAAGACGACTGGCCCAGCAGAATGCCATGCTTTCCTTCTAGAATGTTGGTTCGTCTTGTCACTTCAATTTAACCAAACAAGGATTTTCATTTATTATCAAAACGATACGATTCGAAAATTTCTGCGCACTTTTCAATTTACAATTTAAAAAATATTTTCGAAATAACGGCCGCCGCCAACTGCTAACTGAACATATTGTAGGGGGCGCCCGCGACCGAATATCGAGTCGACAAGAAAAACCCAAGATTTTCGCGTAAATGGAAGCGATTTGAACCAGGTTTTCAAGCAAAAACGCTCTCACGCGTTTTCCGAGCTGTTTCAGGCACATTTCACGCGTTAATTCAGCCAGAATCTCGCCAAATTTTAATATGGAAAACGGCACGACACGCAATCCAGGCATGCCGGATTGCCGGATGCATTTTTCCGTTCCTATGGGGGTAGGTATAGGGATGCCGATCTTGAATCGATTTTTTTGAAGATCGATCTTTTGAAGTTCGATTCAGTTGTGGATCGATCTTTTACGATTCGATCTAGGTCGATTCGAGGAATCGATCTTTTTTCAAAAGATCGTTCCCTACTGATTAGCGCACCGCACATGCAACTAGGTGCCGTTCATAATGACAGCGATGCATTGAACAAAGTATGCCACCCGAGATGCCACCCCTTTCAAGATATCGAAAACCATGGACAGAACTCCACAGTTCACATCAGACAGTAATTACACCCCTTTCGGTTGGGTGAGTCAAAAGATTTTTTTATCTGGAGCACGCACTGTTCATGTTTATATTTGCTTGTTTACCTTCTTGTTGTCTAAGTGTGTAGTGTGTATGAAATAGAGTTTAGAAAGCTGATGAATAGGAAAATATAAAATAATTCAGGTATAGTGTTGATATCTCGGTTGATATGCATATTTTTAATACATAAACTGGGTACCGACAAATGTTTTCAGAAAAAAATATTTTTGGTCGCCTCACCAAAATGGGTCACCATGACTGATTCAACATGATTTTGAGTTGGTTAATAATTGGAGTTCTATTTTGGTTTCACAATATATTCACAAAAGCTGTTATTTTGACACTGCTTACGAAATGAATTGAGGATTCGGTTATTAATTTTTAATAGTGATTCACTAAATTTAGACTGTTTATTATTGTTCTTGGCTTGTAATCAAGAAAAAATTAAGACAAGAGTACCTAGACATCCAAAAATCAAGACAGCACAAGAATAAGAGTCAGTTGTCAAGAACGAAGACTTCTTGGCTTGACTTTTTTAAATCTCTTGCTGCAAGCAGTTTGCATATATGTGCGGTGCGCTAATCAGTTAGGGAACGGAGATGCAGATCTCGCCTTCAATCTCTACCTGGTTAGAGCACTCGGTGCGCTACCCCCATATAGGGAACGGAAAAAAGGCTGCCCGCATTTGAACTGGCTCGCGTAGAGCAAACCGAGCAAGCGGTTCCAAATCATGGCGGCAGATTTGAAAAGTTACTATAAAAATCTGAGCCACAGGCAGAAATTTGTTTTTCACAAAAAATTAATATTAAACTAAAGAACAGGAAGTTATTGCGCTGAAACGTCGTTTGCACTAATTGCAAACGGAAAAAATCACGAAAGACAATCACGAATTACATGTCTACAACCTACAACATTACAGCTAAAGCGTTGCTCACACTTGTATTTACAGCTAATAGCAAGTAATGAGCATACTAGTTTTTTATGGTATGCGGAGCAGTGAAACTGAAGCATCGTTTGCACTAGAAGTTAATAATTACAAAAAAACGCGGAAGGCAATGATTACATAGCTATACAATATAGCTAAAACGTTGTTCACGCTTAATATTACTGCTAACAGCAACAGCAAAGCAAAGTAGTCAGCATTCGCTTCTATAGAGTGAAAAATCATAGATATAAGGCGTCGTTTGCACTTGCACTTACAAGTTGCGAAAAATCACGAAGGGCTGTGATTACATGCTTACAATATCCATAGCTAAAGCAATATTTACACTTAAATTTTTAGCTAGAAAAAAGAAGTCAGCACTCGTTTCTATAGAATGCGAAGTGATTGAGCTTCAGTGTTGTTTGCACTTGCATCTACAAGTTGCAAAAAATAATAAAAATCAATTATTACATAATAGTTACAGCTAAAGCATTGTTAACAAACACTTGAATTTACAGCTCACAGCGAGTATAGTCAGCATTCACTTCTATGGAATGAAATACGAGGAAGCTAAAGCGTATCGTTTGCACTTGCACTTGCATTCACCTGTTGCAAAAATCACGAAAGACTGTGATTACATGCCTGCAATAATATTCATAGCTGAAGCATTGTTTACACTTTCTGTAAACAAGATCCAGGGCGGTTCAAAATGTTATGTAGCAACTTATTTCTTTTTTTTACTTTTGATGGATCCTTCCAAACCGAATACAAAAATATGCACCACTATCGTAATTTCATGTCATTCAACGTCAATTTCTCACGCGATTTTACGCTATCCCACGCCATATCGAGATCTCACGGTATCTCGCCGTTTACGCAATCTCATGTCCATATCCAACACTGCACTTCCTACTCAATAATATGTAATCTTGGGCCATTTCACGTCAATTTCTTACGCGATTTTACCTATACGCTATCTCACGCCATACCATATGGACATCTAACAGTACCTATGTTGCATTTCACCGAGCATTTCACGCAATCTCATGCAATTATCCAACGCTGCCACTACCCACGCGATAACATGTAATCTTGGGCCATTCCACGTCAGTATCTCACGCGATTCCAAGCTATCGAGATCGTTATATCGAGATCTCACGCACGGTATCCCACCGTTCACGCAATCTCATGTCAATCCAGCGCTGTCACTATCTACGCGATAAGATGTAATCTTTGGTCATTCCACGTCAGTTTCTTACGCGATTTCACGCTATCCCACGCCATATCGAAAAATCACGGTATATTGCTATTCAAGCAATCTCACGCTATCATCCAGCGCTTATCGATTATACGTTCACTCGCACAATCCTACGCAATCTCACGTCGTCTTCAAACGCGATTGTATGTAGTCTCACGCATAGTCCCACAAATTTCTCACGCATTCTCATGCTATCTTTTCACCCCATTATTCCACGCAAATATCGCACGTCCTTCTTTGCAATCTCTTGCCATTCCGTGCGTTTAGATGCCAATATCTCACGCTATATCACGTCTCTGGGGGTTCTGCACCACGCCGTCGTTTCACGCGATCTTACGCCTTTTCACGACATCAGAAGCGATCATACGCCATTCCACACAATCTCACGTCATCATTACACGTGAACGGATGTCATCCCACGTCGCGTTCTCTGTCTCAGATTTCTGACGCCTTCATCCCACTCTCGCTTCATTCCCTAAAATCACACCCTATCGACCGATGCGAATGCATTCTGTTTCACACTCTCTGTTCCACGCGATCTCGAGCAGTCTCACGCACGCTACCTTTCCAGATTATCTCATGTTATTTCCTTCTTTATTGCTTCCAGATGTTCTACTTTACGCTACCGTTTTATGCTGTATTGGTAGGGGATGGTACGGTAACTCTTTTGGTCAATTGCATATCAATTTTCTTACGCACATTTCTAGCGCAAATTTCTCACGCTATCTCGCGCTATCTTTCCACGCGATCTCAATTCATTATCGCACGTCATCCTATGATAAAACACGCAAATCCTCGCGATCCCTTGCTATTTCGTGCGTTCACACCATTATCTCACGCTAGATCACGTCACCCAGGGTGATTCTTCGCCACGCCATCGTTTTACGCGATCTCACTCTTGTCTCACGACATCAGAAGCCGTCATTATGTCATTTCACGCAATTCCACGTCTTCATCGCACGCGTTCTCGGTCTTACGCTTTCTCACGCTATTAACTCACGCGGTCTTATGTCATCATTCCAAGCCATATAACGTTATTGCGGGCAGTATCTATCTCACGCCATCCTACGCAATCCCACCTTATTAACCCAGGTGATTTCATACCAACATTACACAACATGTTACCACAGTTCACACTGGATACTGTCATCCCACTCGATCTATTGTCATTATCCCACGTGATCTCACGTTCCTTTACGATATCTCCCGTGATCATATGATGGTTAAGCAATCACTATACGTTTTCTCACGACATTTTTACTATTTATTGCTTCTAGATCTTATTCTAAAATATCCAACGCTCTGTCTCATTCCATAAACCCAGGCAATCCTAATCGATAGTACGGCTTCTCACGCAATCCCACATCCACATCATCGTAAAGCGCGATGTAGTCTCATGCATTCTCACAAAAAAAATCGCGCGATCCCACGCTATTCTTCGACGCAATTCCACGCCATCATCCCACGCCAATATTGCACGCTATCTCATTCGACAACACGCCATTTATTGCGATCTTTGCTCTTCCATGCGTTCACACGCATTATCTCACGCTATACCACGTCAACCTGGGCGATTCTAAACCTACTCCCCATGTATTGTCACGTGGAAATGCGCCGTACATGCAATACGTCTTCTCACGCAATCACACGCCATCTCACTCACTCACTCACTAGGTTGTACACAGAAACGATAATATACGCCATTTCAGTCATCATCACACGCGATCGTACGTCATCTCACGCAGTCTTACTCCGTCTTTTCATACGATCTCACGCCCTTATGCCACGTAATCCTTCGTCAATGTCGCGTTCTTGGTCTCACGCTACCTCACGCCATTGACCTACCAGGTCTCGCGCCATCCCCTGCAATCACACGCACACCCTATCAACAGTATCAACACATGCGATCTCATTCTATTTTGCACTGGGTGCTTTCCACCTAGCTCCAAGTTTGGTACACCTTCCATTTGCGCACGTGCGGGTTCCAAACGGTGCTTTCCATCTACGTGTTCTTACCTGGTTTTGTGCCGTCCCGTGGATCACCTAGAATTTTGTGCCATCGAAAGGCACACCGGAAACGGGTGCGAAAAATGACGTACCGTCAGCTGCAATCCAGCACTCCGTTGTCATATGTCTCTCTCTGTGTCGTTTCATCCATGCATCCATGTTTTATTTTATTTATCTGCAGGGATAACGTACGATCGATTAAGATTTACGCTGCCATTTCTTTAATAATGAGTGCCCACAGTCATCTTTCGCCTCCAGACCAGAGATGTCGCGTCGGTCAACGATATCGGTGCTTTCCATCTAGGTGTACCAAATCGTGGAACATGTTCCGCCTGGTGGTATTTGTACCGTCTAGGTGGAAAGTACCCACTATATTCCACGCGATCACAAGCAGTCTCACACTACCTGCTTACGTCATCGCACGGCAATTTCCTATGCGACATCTCGTAACTTCATGCTATCTCACTTCAAGCGATCATACATGTGTAATTCCAGGCGATCCAACGGCATTTTCTGACTGGCTCTCGCGGTATCTCACTCCGTCACAACTGTCATTACGTACGACATCAATTCATTATCCCGCGAAATCTCACGTTATTTTACGTTACATCACTTCGCATTCCATAGAAACGAGTGCTGACTTCTTCCTTCTAGCTGAAAATTCATGTTAAACAATGCTTTAGCTATGAATATTGTGGGGTGGGCATGTAATCACAGCCTTCCGTGATCTTTTGCAATACGCTCAATAAGTGTGACGTCAAAACGTGGCCTAGGTCAAGGTTTTGTATGAATACAACGAACACGTAAGCTGGCAACACTTCTTGTCAAAGTGACGACAGCTAATGGAATATTTGCGCATTGTGATTTATTTATGTTTCTCAACTGTTTAGATGTAAGTATAAATAATGACCTTCCTGTAGGGTGTTTCGTCAGCAAAAGGGCCTTCAAGGGTGGGAGTGGTGGCTAAATACATTTTACATTATGTTGGACAGCTGCAGTAGAGGGTGTGGGAAGAGGTTGAAGGGGGGATTCAGGAGTGACAGTAAGTGCCGTCAACCTATCAGAGATTGTTTTCATACAAAACCCTGACCTAGCATAACATTTGACGTCATCACTAATTGAGCGTATAGGTGAGTACTAGTGTAAACGACGCTTTAGCTCCATCGTTTTTCATGCTATAGAAGCAAATGCTGGCTACTTTCTGTTAATTGTAAATTCAAGTGTAAACAATGCTTTAGCTGTAGCTATTATGTAATAATTGCTTTTTGTGATTTCTTGCAACTTGTAAATCCAAGTGCAAACGAAACGACGCTGAAGCTCCATCACTTCGCATTCTATAGAAACGAGTGCTGACTTCTTCCTTCTAGCTGAAAATTCAAGTGTAAATATTGCTTTAGTTATGGATATTGTAAGCATGTGATCACGGTCCTTCATGATTTCTCTCAACTTGTAAGTGCAAGTTCAAACGACGCCTCAGATCTATGATTCTTCACTTTATAGAAGCGAATGCTGACTACTTGCTGTTAGCTGTATAATGCTGGCCTTACATTGAGCAGCAAATGCTGCAGCTTTCTTTGCAGCAGAATTCTGACTGGAACTGACGCCTGTTATAGCTGTCAGTGACCAACATTTGACCAATGAGAGCTCGGCAGCAAAAAAAGCTGCAGCATTTGATGCTCAATGTAAGGCCACCATAATAGCTGGCCGTATGGCGGCCAAAAGACATGCCGCGAGACGCTGTACGCTAACTGTGCCTACAAACCAGTACTAAGAACGGAGATGAATTGGTAAAATAAGCGTTGCGAAATCAATCCCTGTGGGTTTATTCCTTGACGGATTCTTACCACTCTGGTCTCTTCGGGAAGCTACAAAGATGTACCTACTTTGGTTTGATCTACATCCTTGTAGCTTTCAAAAGAGACCAAAATAGTAAGAATCCGTCAAGGAATAAACCCACAGGGATTGATTTCGCAACGCTTTTTTAACCAATTCAACACCGTCCTTAAACATCACGCTTCAGCTATATTGTAGCCATGTAATCATTGCCTTCCGCGTTTTTTTGTAATTAATAACTTCTAGTGCAAACGATGGTTCAGTTTCACTGCTCCGCATACCATAAAAAGCTAGTATGCTGATTACTTACTTGCCACTAGCTGTAAATACAAGTGTGGGCAACGCTTTAGCTGTAATATTGTAGACATGCAATTCGTGATTGTCTTTCGTAATCTTTTTCGTTTGCAATTAGTGCAAACGACGCTTTAGCTCAATAACGTCCTGTTCTTCAGTTTAATATTAATTTTATGTGAGAAACAAATTCCTACCTGTGGCTCAGATTTTTATAGTAATTTTTCAAATCTGCCGCCATAATTTGGAACCGTTTGTCCGTTTACTCCGTTTGCGCTGACGCGAGCCAGTTCAAATCCAGGCAGCCCAGATCGCGTGTCGTGCCGTTTCCCATATTACAATTTGGCGGGATTTTGGCCGAATTAACGCGTGAAATGTGCCTGAAACAGCTCGGAAAACGCGTGAGAGTGTTTTTGCTTGAAAACCTGGTTCAAATCGCTTCCATTTACGTGAAAATCTTGTTTTTTTCTTGTCGACTCGATACTCGGTCGCGGGCGCCCCCTACAAAATGTTCAATTAGCAGTTGGCGGCGGCCGTTATTTCGAAAATATTTTTGAATTTGTGAAGTGGAAAGTGCGCGGAAATTTTCGAATCGCATCGTTCTGATAATAAATGAAAATCCTTATTCGGTTAAATTGAAGTGACAAGACGAACATTCTAGAAGGAAAGCATGGCCTACTGCTGATTGCTGAGCCGTCTTGATTTCTTCCGTAAATAAGGTGGGTAGAAGTAGGACAGTGTAGTGTGTACAATTTGAAACAAAGCGGTACAAATAAAAATTCGCAGATGGTTTTTACTGCAACTACTGAGCCAAAATGATCATTTTGTTCCATTTTGCCTAGGATTTTACAGTAATTTTCCAACGTTTGGCGTTCTCATTTCTTTGACGTTTGGCCGGTTCTAGTGTAGTGATTTTGTGCTGTGCAGTTTCCATGGAAATCCACGCCTGCTTTGCGATTCAAGTGGAAATGATCAAGCTTAGGTACACGGTAAGTTTAGCTTTTACGCAAAAAACACGGCAGAAAATTGGATTTTCTAGGCCAGCGCGTTAGAAAAAGTGAGGCTATGTGAGATCCTCCAAAAACCTTCAGTTTTGCAAACAATTCCGATTTTTATCAGCCGCCTCGTGTTCTATGTTGGGTTGCCAGACGACTAGACGAGGTCAATGAACTTTCGAAACCGTGGAAACAGTGACATTTTGTCCCTACAGCTGGCGGCACTGCCGTTATGGCATGGCTAATTGACTATAGTAGGTTCACTTGTACTGTGACTCTAGTTGGCTGGGCAAATTTTCTACTTTAGCATTGTAGGTTTGCCGCCTTTTCACCTGGTGTGAAACTGACTTCTCTGGAAGTGAAGTTATATTTCTTATCAAATTGATGTTAAAATCTTGGAAAACTGACCTTGTCATATGTGCAAGTGTGACTAGGGGGACGCAGAGATGTGTTACCGTCATTTAAACACCAAAAGAGCACGGGGCGGCCGCAAATCTAAGTCATCTTGACGGCGGCCCATTCAGAGTCGACAAAAACTCGTCCCGGAAAGCCCCAAAATGAAAGCAAATTGCAAATTGAAGGTACGATCGCACGCAAAATAAACGGAGACAGTGTTTCGCGCGGAGTGTACCGATTTACTGAATTTTGGCTTGGTGTCACAGTGACAAGAAGGCTAAAATTCATTAAATCAGTACACTCCGCGCGAAACACTGTCTCCGTTTATTTTGCGTGCGATCGTACTAACATCAATTTCGGTTCAATACGCAACTTTGAGCGGCTGGGTTTTTTGAAATTTGTTTTAATTTACTTTTTACACGTAAATTCTTTTGCCAATGATAGACTGCAGAGCGATCCTTGTATCGCCCATAATTCTTCAGGGTTTGGCTTGTATTTTTGACTGGAAGAGACGAAAGGGTTGATGATTGCATGGGACCCCTTTTTTGACGAAGAGCATTGTATACTCTTCAATTTGAAGCACCGAAAGTTGAGCTGGCTTCAAGAGGTTAGGAATATTTTTCACAACTGTCAAATGTCAAGGCTCTCTTGATTCATTTGTTCATTGGCGAAAATTAAAAATAGGTCGAAAAATTGTTACATTTTCCAATAAAAGGGAAAAAAGCGTCACACATCACGTCCCGCAAAAATGTTCCGGCTATCTGTGAAGGAAATACGCAAAAAATGTGTTTCAAAACTGGTCCGGCCAGAGCAGCCAACTGCAAAGTTTTGGGGATTTTCTATATTTCACATTTGGAAACTTAGAAACAAAATCTCACAGCCGACTAGAATCACGGTACAAGTGAACCTACTTTACTAGATTTCGAGCTAGATTTTCAGTTTGTTTTGAAATTCAGTTTTTCACCGCGTTGGGCTTAGTGTACTTAGACTTTGTTGTAACAAAATTTATGCGGAATTTTCAGGAAAATTGACGCCGGCTCGGCTTCGTAAACTGCTCAACAATGAAGTGTTACAAGGCAAAAATTTATCCAATTCGGAACCGTTGTCACTTTTGATTGCCACAAACGATTTTAATTCCGTTCAAACTGCTCGATTGTCCAATCTTTTGGCTATATTTCCTGTGAAAATAAAACCCATAGAACTTTTTGAAAAATTTCTACAGAACGGTGAACCAAGCGGCGGAAAATTGTGGAAAGTTTAACGTAACTCCTTTTGAAAAAAAAGTTCGTGAGTACCTATCTAGTTAGTACCGACACCGAACTTATAAAGAATGATGTGTTCCCAGGAAACGGTTTTTGAATTATCGGGATGCCAATCGAAATAGCCAAAATGTGATTTTTTAAATTCGAAATACTGTATTTTATTCCTGTAACAACGCAAAACTTTGGATTTTTACACATCAAGATGTAGTCGATTGGTATAGGCTTGTTCAGTGGACAATAAATCTGAGCAGTTCGACTTGCAACAGGCTTCCCATTGTCTATTGTGGGGCCAAAGCAAGGCCCTGGAGTCCTGGACACTGTACTATTGAGTTGAAAGCAAAAGCTATTTTTTATTTACCATTACCTATGATAATGTTTCACTTCACTTTTTCACTTCACTACCCATACTTCATCATAATAAATTAGTTATACTCTTTCATATAAATGAATTGGTAGTAAGATGGCCGACGGTGCAGGTTGCTCGAGTCCCTCGCTCTGCAGAAAATGTGGCAGAAAAGTTGTAACCGCGATCAAGTGCACAATTTGTGGTTTAGTTTTCCACGCGGGTTGTGCAAAGCTGTGGGCTACGGCAAGGATCGTCAGCAACATCCTTGTCTGTTGTGGACAATTTTATATTGAAATTATTTTTATTGGTAAAAGTATTTGCAACTACCTGGTAAAACCTACCTACCTGGGGGCCTGATGAAAAAAACATGCAAACATCTTTTAGGAACTCAGCAGCTTAAAAGCGCAACTATCTACTGTAACCATATTTATTGTCACAAACTGTAAATTCTTACTGCTGAACTAAATATATCTATCTATTGCGCTATAATATCACTGCCCTTTATTAAAGAAAGAAATAACAGGAAGGAGGCCTCGGGGCCCATTTTGTTGTCGTGTAATTTTTTGTGTATTCTTTTAACCCAATTACTTTTGGTCTGAGGGGGGCCCTAATTGACCGAAGTTTTGGGGGCCCTTCGCCAAAAATCTAGGCCAAGATTGCGGCCTAGCGGCCATGGCCAGTCCGCCCCTGGGTTTATTTCAGAAAAATCCGGCTCATTTCTGATGATAAACTGTGCTTTCACCATCAAGAAGAATTCCCAACAATTTTGTTAGCAGAGGCACATATTTTACATTTTCTTATGAAAAAAAGCATGGAATAGTTGCAAAATAGAAAGAAATTGTATATAACACACGTTTTAAAAGACTTACATCCAGTTCCACCATCGAATTTAATCATTGCTAACTAATTGAGGCATTTTCTCTGATGGATTCTAGATCAGTGCTGGTTGAATGACCACGGAAAATGCATACAAGCTGTTGTGGTCTAAACATTTTCCCATAATATTTCGTGAAACTTGTGTTTTCACTGGTCACTAAGACAATATTCACCAGAGAAAATCTCTCAATTAGCTAACAATGATTAAATTCGCTGGTGGAACTGGCTGCTATTGTCACACTCGGCAATTGAATCACTCGTCGCTTCGCTACTCGTGCTTCAAAATGACGCGTGTGACAATACGATGTCTTATAAAACTTGTATTATAATATACTATTTTTGAACTCGATTTCGGATGACTGTGATTTATATTTTACGCCCTTGAATGCAATCAAACGGCTTGTTTAATATGATATTTTGTAGTATACTGTAAATATCCTATTGTGTTTTGTGCATTATTCCTGTAGAATTTTACTATCTATTCTGCAAATGAATTTCCTATTCTGGGTGTACTCCTGTTGGAAATAAATCTATTATTATTATTATTATTATTATTATTATTATTATATGAAGACACTGCAGTTGACAGCGAGAGTAGTATATTGAAAATAGATTATCTTCTGAAATTAATTCAAACAAAAACCATTTTTTTACCATGGCAAGCTTTCAGTTCCCTTTTCAACATATGAAAAGTCCTCAACTCTGGGACTGCTACAAGTGCTACAAATCAGTGTACCGGGTGGGCCATAAAAAACCGTGCTCGGAATTTTTCCTTCTAAAATTTTTATTTTGCCACCGATTTAATCGAAATTTTCAGCATTGGCTAGCCAATTGGATAGGCTATCAGTTCCGTATTTCAAAATAGCCGACATATCAAAATTTAAGATGGCAGAAACAATTGAAAATAGGCCTTCTTTTATTCTCGTTGCTTTTAATTGTAAGTTAGCAGAAAGTCAAAACCAATAATGTATTATGAAGGAATAGACCTTTCTTGCCAATTCATGACCACAACCAATAAAATCGGGTTATCTGCTGAAGAGCTATTGCGAGTTGAAATAAAGCCTACTTTCCGTTTTTTTCATTTCCGCATAATTGATACAAAATCCTGTATCCTGCCCGCCAATGCGCCATATGCTTATTTCTCAATCGATTTTCTCAAATTTGGTATCAGTAGCTAGCCAATTGGACAGGCTATATTTTTCATATGAGAAAATGACCAACATGTCAAAATCCAAGATGGCGGAAGCAACTGAAAATAGAATTTCTTTTATCCTCATTGCTTTTCATTAAAAATGAGCAGAAAGTCAAAATCAATAATATTTATAAAGGAATCAACCTTCCTCGACAATTCAAGACCGCAACTAATCAAATCGGGTCATTTGCTGAGGAGCCATGCGGCGAGTTGAAGCGAAGCCTACCTACCAGTTCCTTATTCCCGCATAAATGACTCAAATTTAGGAATCCTGACCGTCATATCCTTATTTCCCAACCGATTTTGTCAAATTTGGTATCAATGGCTAGTCAATTGGACAAGCTACGGATTTCATAAGAGAAAATGGCCAACATGTCAAAATTCAAGATGGCGGAAGCTATTGAAAATGGGCCTTATTCGCTCTTGTCTGAATAGAAAAACGGAAAGTAGGCTTCGCTTCAACTCTTGCAGTAGCTCCTCAGCAGATGACCCGATCTGATTGGTTGCGGTCTTGAATTGTCGAAGGAGGTCTATTCCTTCATAATAATTATTAATTTTGACTTTCTGCTCATTTTTAATGAAAAGCAATGTGGACAAAAAATTTCTGTTTTCAATTGCTTAAGCCATCTTGGATTTTGACATGTCGGTCATTGTCTCATATGAAAAAGGTAGCCTGTCCAATTGGCTAGCCATTGATACCAAATTTGAGAAAATAGGTTGAGAAATGTGCGAATGGCGGATTGGCGGGCAAGATACCTAAAATTGGGTTAAATATGCGGAAATGGGAAAAACGGAAAGTAGGCTTCACTTCAACTCGCAATAGATCCTCAGCAGATGACTCGATTTTATTGGTTGTGGTCTTGAATTGACAAGAAAGGTCTATTCCTTCATAATACGTTATTGGTTTTGACTTTCTGCTAACTTCCAATAAAAAGCAACGAGAACAAAAGAAGGCCTATTTTCAATTGTTTCTGCCATCTTGAATTTTGACATGTTGGCCATTTTGAAATACGGAAATGATAGCCTATTCAATTGGCTAACCAATACTGAAAAAGTCGATAAAATCGGTGGCGAAATAAAAATTTCAGAAGGAAAAATTGCGAGCACGGTTTTTTATGGCAGAACGTTGTCATTACATTTTTTACATCCACAGCAATCATCTAGTTTCTCGTTTGACAATAACACCTTTTTAATGTTTCCGAAACTTTGTTGACATTGTTGAGATCCAACTTAATTCCAGACAACACCTTGCTTTAGGAATTGATGAAGTGGACCTAAAATTTCTGAAATGTTTGGTACAAATCAATTCTGGTAATTGATGCTTCCTAAAATAAATTTTGTCAAAAATATTTGACCAATATGCTCATCGATTATCCTTCAGAAGTACATGTTGACTAAAATCTCAAGTGAATAAGTTGGAAACTGTAAAAGTTGAGATGGCAGTATCTTAGGTAATGAAATTTTTAAATCGATTTTTCTTGACAACATCTCATTGAAATTCAACAAGAGCACCTTTTCTGTGTAAAAATATTAGAAAATTCATACTGTTGTGTTGGACTTTCAAAAAATTCACATGCAAAAAAGTTGGAGGGGATTTTACTCCCCCGTCAACCAGTTTGACACCCCCCGGCGTGAAATTTTCAAACGGGCGTAACGTCTTATTGTGAAGCATTAAAACCTGATGACTGTACAAAATTCTGTGTTTCTTTCACGAACGGTTTCGGAGATATGCAATGAAAACTACATCCAAAAGTCAACTTTGGAGGCCTGTATCTCTCTTAGGAAACATTTTGGTACAGAGGTAATAGGATTTTTTCCACCAAAAATCGACTATCACGATGTAGACTTACAAGTTAATAATGACGGGTGACGGAAAAAAGATCGAAATACAAAAGGTCGAAAACAAAACATCGAATGCATAAAGTCGAAAAACAAAATAACGAAACCACAAAACATCGAAAGCACTATTGTCGAAAGTACAAAAGGTCGAAAATCAAAAGATCGAAAAGTGAAATATCGAAAAGCAAAACGTCGAAAACCAAAAGGTCGAAAAGTGAAATATCGAGAAGCAAAAGGTCGAAAACCAAAAGGTCGAAAAGTGAAATATCGAAAAGCAAAAGGTCGAAAACCAAAAGGTCGAAAAATAAAAGATCGAAAAGCAAAACATCGAATAATAAAATGTCGAATAGCACAATGTCGAATGTGCTATTGTCAAACAGAAATACCTGTTTTAAATGTGATTACAATTCGGATCGATTGAGAAGCTGTGACTCTCTCAGAGAGCACTTGAGGAAAAATTTTACTCTCACTTTTCGACTTATTCGTCAGAGATAAATCACCTCTCAAAGTATTATGCAAGGCCACCGAAACACCCGTATATTCTTTTAAATCTGATCAGCGTCAGCGTAAATCAACTTAAGACTTATAAACCTGTGCACGCATGGACCTTGTCAGGTTGAGTGATTTTTTTGCAGACCTGATTGGGTTTTTTGACGCAAAATCCACTCTGAAACTTAAAGCTGTGCACATGGACCTCGTCAGGTCTAGTAGTTTTTTTTTTTTGAAGACCTGATTTGGTTTTTCGACGCAAAATTAACTTGGACTTATAAACCTGTGTACATGGACCTCGTCAGGTTCAACAATTTTTTTGCAAACCTGATTCGGTTTCTTTTGACGCAAAATCCACTCTGAAACGTCAAGTTGTGCACATGGACCTCGTCAGGCTTGGTATATATATATTTTGAAGACCTGATTTGGTTTTTCGATGCAAAATCAAGTTGGACACATAAAGCAGTGTACATAGACCTCGTCAGGTCTAGTAGTTTTTTTTTTGAAGACCTGATTTAGTTTTTTGACGCAAAATTCACTCTGAAACGTAAAGCTGTGCACATGGACCTCGTCAGGTCTAGTAGTTTTTTTTTGAAGACCTGATTTGGTTTTTTGACGCAAAATTAGCTTGGACTTATAAACCTGTGTACATGGACCTCGTCAGGTTCAGTAATTTTTTTGCAGACCTGGTTTGGTTTTTTGACGCAAAATCAACTCTGAAACGTCAAGTTGTGCACATGGACCTCGTCAGGTTTAGTTTTTTTTTTTTTTTTTTGAAGACCTGATTTGGTTTTTCGACGCGAAATCAAGTTGGACACATAAAGCTGTGCACATGGACCTCGTCAGGTCTAGTACTTTTTTTTTTTTTGAAGACCTGATTTGGTGTTTTGACGCAAAATTAACTTGGACTTATAAACCTGTGTGCATGAACCTCGGCAGGTTCAGTATTTTTTTTTACACTCCTGATTTGGTTTTGTGACGCAAAATCAACTTTGAAACGTCAAGTTGTGCACATGGACCTCGTCAGGTTCAGTAATTTTTTTGCAAAAGTGATTCGGTTTTTTGGCGCAAAATTGATCTATACTCATAAATCGGTGTACACACCACACAGATCTTGTCAGGTTCAGTATTTTTTTTTTCAAGGCCTGATTAGGTTTTTCCACAGAAATAAATTTGGGCTAGTTAATTTTTGACTCAGTGCTCCTCTCATCCCGTCCCAAACTCTCAAATCATTTGTCTTTACAACAATTGTACATACACCTAATTTCGCGCTCAATTTCGATTTTCACGGTTTTTCTTTCTAGACCTTTTCTTTTCGATTTTTTGTTTCTCGATCTATTGCTTTTCGACGTTTTGTTTTTCGACCATTTGTTTTTCGACCAATTGTTTTTTGACCAATTGTTTTTTGACCAATTGTTTTTCGACCAATTGTTTTTCGACCAATTGTTTTTCGACCAATTGGTTTTCGACCAATTGTTTTTCGACCAATTGTTTTTCGACCTTTTGTTTTTCGACCTTTTGTTTTTCGACATTCTGTTATTCGATATTATGTATTTTCGACCATATGTATTTCGATCATCATCACTTTCGATGTATTGTAAATTCGACCTTTTCTTTTTCGACCTTATGCATTCGATGTTTTGTTTTCGACCTTCTGTTTTTCGTTCTTTTTTCCGTCACTCAATAATGACGTACTTCACAGCTAATAGTAGAAAAAAAAATCACGACATAATCACCAAAAGAAAAAAGATGTCGAGTGCAAACACCTGTATGTAATTCGACTTTCTTGTACCTACCTACTTAATAAAACCGTAATAACACAAATTGAAAAAAATGTTCGTTTTTTTCAAGTAAATTAACACACCGAGAACAATGCGAACAGACTTTCAGTAGCTGCACATAAACCGAACTAATAATTATATAATTTATTCAGAAATTGGAGCAATGGGAGCAATTATGATGTGCAAAGCAAATTGATTGGGATGTTCGACATTATGAAAATTATGCAACGCCGAATTATATAAGTAGCTGTTGCAATGTCAATAAACTAATTAACATAAAAGTATGCATGTGAAGAGTTTAATACTGGTTTCGGTGTTGTTACGCTTTAAGATTGTGCGAATCTGATTAAATGATAGGTTTTTTCTACTACTCTGTAAATCTGTACGTATGTATGTACTCTGAGAGTTTAGTGGTAAAATAAGCGTTGCGGAATCAATCCCTGCGGGATTATTCCTTGATAGAATCTTACCATTTAGGTTTCTTTCGAAAGCTACAAGGATGTACTTTGGTTTGAGCCCATTGGTATTTCCAAAACCGAAAAATATTTTGGATTCCGCAACGCTTATTTTACCAATTCAATTCCGTCCTTTTAAACTGAGAACGAACGATGGACTTTCGATTTATATACATAAACCTATATGCCAATTAGTAAACGTTATTACACGCAAAATAATTTTTTTTCAAGCTATCTGTTTGGCGGCAACAGTCAACACTCAAATCGCCATACCCAGGGATGAAGACAGACCAACTAGGTACTACACAGATCTTGGAGTCGCCGAGGAGTACCAGAAGCCGCAGTACTATAAAACAAACAGGTACTTATAACAGGTGTTGAGTGTTCCTTTCTTTCCGACTGAAACCATCATTATTATACTAATAATAATAATGATGATGATGATGATGATGATGATGATAATAATAATACTAATAAATAATAAGCTTCAACTATTGCCCAACAACAAAAAAGTCATATACGGACAAGACAATGAGTAATAGTATATTACATACCGACACGGGAAATGATAGCCGGCGGGACGCGTAGTGCAGATGCCCACAGCTGGAATAACGCATTTACCGTGGAGGTATGCATACGATTTTACCCAAAAAACACATCAAACTCAAACTAAGGATAATTGGTTATTGGTTTAATAAAATGATAATTCTCGAACAAAACTTCCTAAGGAGTAGGAATCGACGGAAGTTGGGTGGCTTTGAAAATTTACATTTAGGCGTTGTGTCAATTCATAATAATGATTGAGTAGCTATGTCCGATTTGGAAATCGAAACGCATTCAACCTTGGTAGAAAACCTTTTGCCGACCAAAAATCGCGGCCGGCACGAAAGTGCCTGCAGAATTTACAAGGATTGGGCCAGCCGCAAAGACGCAGACATCAGTGAAAAGTCATGATATCCTATTTTGATGGATTGGCAAAAAATATGAGTCTTCGACGCTTTTGAGGGATTCTTCCATGCTGCGAAACACCATTATTATAAAAGAGAATATCAACAATACTAAATTTGCCAGGCTTCAGTCCTATTTGGAAACTGCACTTTGGGCCGGCCTAAAATTTTCCGGAAAGAATGTCAAGAAAATCACCAGGGGAGGTATGTCTTTGGTCTTCCAATAGGCTTCAGTGCTTTAAAATCAGTTTTTTTCATGGTGACTTGCAAATCCCAGCCGTTTTTATTTTCGTCTTGACAGCGGCGTCAAGTCCAAGTGTCAACGAAGCAATCAAAGAAAGCTGGGCGCACCTGTCACTTTCTTCGCGTATTATATGCACGGGAAGTGAATCATTACATACCGGGTAGATGACAGTTAACGTATCAATTACCTGTTGTTTGTGGGTAATAGTATATTATTCAACAAGCGGGTAATGTTTGCTTCTTACTCATGAGTAATAGCCATTACCCGCGAGTGGAATACTATGCTTTATCCAGTTTTACTGAAAAATGCAGACATGTATGCGCGTGATAATGCGTGCATTATTCGATAGGATTAGACAAAATAAATAAATAAATAGCATATCATAAAGAGTATTAAAGAGTAGAACAACATTGCGTACAAAAGATAACAACAGGGTACAATGCAAAAAAAGACAAGGATAGGAGCCTATCGTCCTGAGATGGATCTAGGCAACCTGGAGGGCTCGTATAAAAACGCTCAACGAAGGGGAGCTTTAGTCTGTTTTGTGACAGAGGTCGTTGAAAAATTTGGACATAGCATAAATCGGATATCTGATGATCGCACTGGCAGCAGGGAGCCTTACGGCTCGATACCAAGTTGGGGCTGAGACCGCCATAAGTGCGGTTATCATAGCAACGGCAGATACCAACCAATCAGACCGCTGTATTTGGCGAGTTACGCCGTCCCAAACTTTGCGCCTGCAACTTGGTATCGAGCCCTTAGCCTCTATTGAGTACTAGATGGTTAAGTATGGTTGAGTACCCATGGATAATTCCCCCAGGGGCTCACTGCAATCCGTAGTTCCGTTGAGGACGGAGTTAAATTAGTAAAATAAGGCGTTACGGAATCAATCGGTGTGGGTTTATTCCTTGACAGAAATTCACCATTCAGATCTCTTTCGAAAGCTACAAGGGTGTACTTTGGTTTGAGATTGGCATTCCCAAAATCCGAGAAAAATTCGAACACTTCGTTTGAAAAAATTATTTATTGAGGCGATTTTTTCTTGGTCGAATCATTTTTGAATCAAGATATTGAATGCGGACATGCCAACACGACTGTTTGCATTATGCGTTGCTCACTGGTCAATTGGTCATCAGTGTGGTTTGCACGTGAGGCATCTTGCCTTTGTCAAGGTGTATGTCGGTTTGAAATAATAAAAATAAAAAATAAAATTAAACCCTCCCTTTTTATTTCAAAAATACAGTGAAAAAAATCTGTTGTGGGGCGACACAAAACTTTCCCGGCGGTATCCAGAGACGTCAGTAATGATTTTGATCGAAGTGCCCCTTCGGGAGGGGGCGATTCGATTTGGAAATTGATGAAAAAATTCTATTTAGTCGAGCATTTAGCGAGCATCCTGTATCCATTGTTGAGCGGACAGAAAAAATGACAGGTTAGGTCAGTTTTCCAAGGTGATGAAATGATCCAAAAGGTAGAACTAGGTAGCTAACTGTTGTGATATTTCAAAAATGCAATGCTGGTTCCTTATTGAAATTTTTGTTCCTACTTCAGATATGATGATGAAATTACAAAAACTTGATTGAAAACTTTTACTGCATCTGTGTGTCAAATTTCAACTCTATATTTTCAATTTAGAGCTTGAGCAGACAAACCCAGACCCAATGTGCCAATTGAGGGCTTCCGATCAAAATCATCCACCCAAAGTCTAATCAGATCATTCCAGGCTTAACTTAGGCCTCCGTACCTGATTTCGATTTGATCGGATCAATAATTCGGTAATTATCGTGACAGAACCGCTTAATTTGTACGATCGCATGAGTGGTTTTATATTTTCAGGAGGAAAATTTCCGGGAAATTGGAGAGAAATTAATGGAAAATGTTCAAGAACCAGTTATCTATTCTCTAAAAAAAAACAATTCCAAGAAATCTGTTCACGGAATAAAAAGTTGGAAAATTTGCAGTTTTTCCAGAGAGGAAAACTCGGCGACTGTTGATCCGATTTCGAAAATTTTTCCTCCAAAAATTAGCTCAATCTTTTCTCCAACTTTTATTCACAGCATGTCTGCACCTAAAATTAATATTTCGTGGGGCCTACCGCATGTAGAAGTTTGCATTGCGTTTTTCTCAAATTCACGGAATGTGCAAATTTCATTTTGAAAAAATTACAGTCGGAAAACCGAAACCGTGTCAACTCTGAAAATAGACCTGCACGACGCTCAATACAATCTACTTTCGATATCAGTTGAAATTTCCAAAAAAAGTCGATCCCCGAGAAGGAATAAATTTTTGAGTGGAGTCCTGCTACAAAAGCGAGTCGTGCTGGTCGAAACACCGGCGAGAGCCCCTCCTGAGTGGCAACGGCCAGGAGAAATTTCGAAAATTCATTACGCCCAACTGGAGAATGGTGGAAAACTGCAACTGCGGCCTCAATTTGACTCTTTTGTTGTGTTGCTTCCTGCCAAATCTGGTTCCAATCCATCGGATAGATTTTGAATAATTAATTGGTAAAGTTTTGAACTTTAACATTTTTTATTATTTGACAGATGACAGATAGGGCAATGTTTCCAACTGTTCTGAATACAGTTTTTCAAGAGCTTTCAAATGACATATTGCAAGTTGAGTTCCGTGAGATATAGCTTCTGACATTTGATGATAGTGACAGTTGGGTTTGACAGATGACAGCCAAAAACTAATGGGCTCTTTTCAGGAAACAACCATGTTTGTATACCAAATATCAAGTCGATCCAGTCAACGTTACGGCAGTTTTCGTGGAAGATCACAGACAGACACACACACATACACACCCACATACACACACACACACACACACACACACACACACACACACACACACACACACACACACACACACACACACACACACACACACACACACACACACACACAGCAGACATCATTCTGGAAATGGTCTTAATCGTCTTGGGGGACCTCAAAACGGATATATCCGGTGAAATCTCAAAACTTTTTTTCTGCACGATTAGAATACTTTCCCTCCGTGTTCGTGGGGGGGCCGGGAAAGTAATTTATACAAATATTTCTTGTTATTCTTTTTTTTCATTTGATATAAGTTCGAAGGTCGATTTTCATATCGAGGGGGACATCTAAAGCATACATTGGCAAATCTCTATCTTTAGCCTCCTCGCCCCTACCCACCCCAACTTGGAAATTTCAAACTCTGAGTGCTCAATTTTCTTGGCCTCTCAATTTTCTTCAATTCAATGCAGTCAACGTCATCCTGCACAGCATCAGCATCGGAAGAGAAAATTTTCTGTGGAAAAAATGTTACCCAAATTCACTCCTTTGCTAAAACACTCAAAATGTGCAATTCAATGGGGGAGGGGTTGAAAATTAGAGAAAAAAAATGTTTTCAGAAAGAGAATTCAATTTTATTCAATTTGATGTACCACAAAGTAGGTGGTGTTTTGTGTAATTTGGAACTTGAAGTGGGGAAAAGCAAAGGGGTGGATTTGGGTAGCACTTTTTCCGCCAAAAATGCTTTACTTCGATGCTATCTAGGATGACGCTAACTAAATTGAAGAGAATTAGGGGGTCCAGAATATAAAATGGGACACTTGGAGAATTTTTAGGAAAAAAGGGAGTGGGGTTGAAAATTTCGAAAATATTATTTTCAGAACGAGAATTTGATTCTCTACAATCTGATGTATCGCAAGGTAGGTGGTGTCATTTGAAATTTCAAAGTGGGGGCGAAGGGGCTGAATATAGAAATTTGCCAATGTATGTATCCTCGGAGACATGCATATGCATGCATACACATACATACACATGCATACACATGCAATGTATGTATAGGAGACATCTATCCTCGATATAAAAATCGATTTGTTTTCACTCGAAGAAATATTCACTAGGAATCGGGACTCGGGAGTTACCACAGGTGGATAGTTTTCAAATGATCACCCGGCATATCGGTGAGGCGCAGAGCTCATTGGTGCTGGCGACTGGGACATGGAATGGGACCGCACGACGCGCCTCCAGACTTTATTGTTTCTAATGGAGAGCTTACCAAATAATGATGAGTGAGAGTAAATTTCAATGGGTAATTAGTAGTATAAAGTAGTTTCAAGTAGGTAGTACAGTTTAGTTCATGTTTTTTTTCAAGTATGTAGGTATCTATAGTGTCATAGTACCCATATTAGTTTTCATAAAAAAAACCACATACAGTTAGTAGAAGTAGTAAAATAACTTGAAGAGATATTGTGTGCTTATGAACTGAATGAAAAGTGCGACATTAAAATAGAATAATGGTAAAAAAAGGCTTTCAGTCAGAACTTTTTATAATATTGCTCGATTTGTGTAATCTTGTGGCTAATGCTGGTGCCAAAGCCCCGAACGATAACTTTATCAAGTCGTCTAAAGTGAATCCTGTTTCATTGACTACATAATGACACGAAATCTGTCAAAATCGCTTACGAAACAAAAATTTGGCATACAAAACAATATGATTTTGTTATTCGTCGCGCATTGGAACAATGGCAAATTAAGTAGCCCTTTTTTAAGCTTGCTTCCAGATCGAAAAAGCAACTGAGCTGATTGTGGTCTCAAAATGTATTTAGAAAACAGTTCATCCTTTCAAAAAAACGACTGCAAAAGAAGGCCTATTTTCAGTTGTGTCCGCCACTTTGAATTTTGACTTGGTTACACAAGGATACCAAACTTGCCAAAATTGGTCAAGAAACAAAAATTCGGCGAGAAAAATAAAACAATGCAGTTTTTTACGGCCCACCTGGTACAGTGCTTCACAACTGAAGTGGAACACCTGAGAGTTTCAGTCAGATTGAAATTACTGTATCATCTCCTGAAACTAATTATGTACTTGGTGACATAAATAGGTTTAAAAAGTAGTCCGTACTTCATCCGTCCGTCCGATCGTATTTACTCCAAACTTTTTCTCAGGGAATAGGGATTCAGAGATCTACATAATTTATTATCACATTATTAATGGCTTATAATGTAGGCACCTCTGAACTAATTAATTTTGTAATAACGTTTTTTTGAATTGTATCAAATAAACTAGGTCCGAGATAATACTGCATTATCAAGGCAATTTCAGATAAAATTGGAATTATCTTCAAGGACGTTACAGGGAGGATCCCACGATGAGAGGTCCCGCGAAATACCTGAGCACGATTTTTTCAACGGATTCACGCGTTTTAGAGTAAACGGACAAATTTTATGGCGAAAACGTAATAAAATTTTTCAAAACAAACTGTATGAGGCGCCGTTTGTGTCATTATTAATGATTGATGTTTTAAAATTGGATTTTAAAATTCCAATTATTTAAAGCTTGGAGCACATATTTATCCTAACTATCAAATTTATATATTTAACATGCAATTTTTATATGAATATTCTGTCTTTAAAAATATTTATTTTTCAAAACAACAATTATTTTTGTAATTAAAAATATATTTTTATTTTGCGAAAATATTTATTTTTCAACACAATAATTATTTTTTCGATAAATTAGAATATTTATATTAAAAAAACCATATATATATAATTGTAAAAGAATAATTATTATATTTATTTATTTTTATAAATATTTTTTCTTGAGAATATTTATTTAAAAAAAGAAACATTGTTTCCAATTCGTGAACTAAAATAATTATTCCATTATGCATTATGCATTATTATAAAATAGGAGCAACGAAAAAATATATTTATAAGTGAGGTGGCGCTCGCGTCGCGCTTGATGTGATCCCGCGCTGGTACCACTGGTATGCATTGACAGTTCTGTTGACGTTGACGTTGGTGTTTGTTTGTTTTATGTGAAATGTGTGGTTACTACTAGCATTGTCTACTAGTTATGTTCTTGGCTCTGGTTGTTGGCTTCTGTTTTTTTCGGATCCATGAAATGAAATGGATGTGGCGGAGTTCTTACAGGATATCGTGCGTGATTATGAAGAAGCCCAAAGGCACAGATGCAGTTATGACCTAACGTATGTGAAGTTAGCTCCTGGGAGCCAGCTCCTCGGAGCTGGCGTCCTGAAGCTAGCTCCTAATTACAGCGGACCAAACAAATTTTGATTATGTTGTCAGAAAACGCGTTTTCGCTGGACATAACACTAGAAATAAGATGTCATCACTTACGACATGCTTACGACGACGCATGATGGGTGATCGATCACGCGAGAATTCCCCTATACTGGAGATTTCTTCTTTGAGAACAATTTTTCCCATCTATTTCAAAATTGAAAATTATGATATTTGCAACTTTTAAAATATACAGGGTGTCGCAGAAAAAACAATCCGTTCACACCAGTTCACGCTCGAGTTCGCAGTTCACACACCTCTATAATTTACTCTTCCACACGGCGATTTTTGTCAAATTTGACGCCAAATTTGACGTTGAGTTTGGTTAACTGGGCGACAACCTATCAAGTGAGCAAGAATATTTTTGCTAGATAAAATGGCAGCCGATGAGTTATCACTCGGCGAGCGCTCTCGCTGATAGGTATGTGGCGTTCAGCCGTAGGCGGCTGAGAGCTTAGTAAGCGCTTTGTGCGGATGAACATAGCCATTGGTGACTTCCATCGAGCAAAGACTGATGAGGGGGCACAAAAAACAACCCCAAAAAAAAAAAATCCTAAATTCCCAACCCAATATTGAAAAATACATTTGAAAAGTTTCCCATCATACGAATTCTTTGAAAAACTCCCGGAACGTTTCAAACATGAGTGGCTTTCATTCAGCAAAGTTTGATGGGGGGGCACGAAGAAACAACCCCAAGAAAAAATAATTCGAAATTTCCCAACCCAATATTGAAAAATTCTTTTGAAAGGTTTCCCATCATACGAATTTTCTGAAAAACTCCCGGAACGTGTCAAACATTGGTGGTTCTCATTCAGCAAAGTTTAATGAGGGGGCACGAGAAAAAAACACCAAAAAAAATCTAAATTTCTCAACCAGATATTGAAAAAATAATTTGATAGGTTTCCCATCATACGAATTCTCTGAAAAACTTCCGGAACGTGTCAAACATGAGTGACTTTCATTCGGCTAAGTTTGATAAGGGGGCACAAAGAAACCACCCAAAAAAAAAATAATTCGAAATTTCCCAACCCAATATTGAAAAATTCTTTTGAAAGGTTTCCCATCATACGAATTTTCTGAAAAACTCCCGGAACGTGTCAAACATTGGTGGTTCTCATTCAGCAAAGTTTAATGAGGGGGCACGAGAAAAAAACACCAAAAAAAAATCTAAATTTCTCAACCAGATATTGAAAAAATAATTTGATAGGTTTCCCATCATACGAATTCTCTGAAAAACTTCCGGAACGTATCAAACATGAGTGACTTCCATTCAGCTAAGTTTGATGAGGGGGCACGAAGAAACAACCCCAAGAAAAAATAATTCGAAATTTCCCATCTCAATATTGAAAAATTCTTTTGAAAGCTTTCCCATCATACGAATTCTCTGAAAAACTCCCGGAACGTTTCAAACATGAGTGGCTTTCATTCAGCTAAGTTTGATGAGGGGGCACGGAGAAACAACCCCAAGAAAAAATAATTCGAAATTTCCCAACCCAATATTGAAAAACTCATTTGAAAGGTTTCCCATCATACAAATTCTCTAAAAAACTCCCGGAACGTGTCAAACATTGATGGCTTCCATTCAGCCAAGTGAATTGAGGGGGCACGAAAAAAGAACCAGAAAAAATATCTCAATTTCCCAACCCAACAAAAATTTTTTTGGGGTTGTTTTCTCGTGCCCCCCCATTAAACTTTGCTGAATGAAAACCATCAACGTTGACACGTTCCGGGAGTTTTCCAGAAAGTTCGTATGATGGGAAACTTTTCAAAAGAATTTTTCAATATTGGGTTGGGAAATTTAGATTTTTTTTGGTTCTTTTTTCGTGCCCCCTCAATTCACTAGGTTGAATGGAAGCCATCAATGTGTGACACATTCCGGGAGTTTTTTAGAAAATTCGTATGTTGGGAAACCTTTCAAATGAATTTTTCAATATTGGGTTGGAAAATTGAGAAATTTTTTGTTGGGGTTGTTCTCCCGTGCCCCCTTATTAAACTTTCCTGAATGAACACCACCAATGTTTGACACGTTTTGGAGGTTTTTCAGAAAATTTGTATGATGGGAAACCTTTCAAAAGAATTTTTCAATATTGGGTTGGGAAATTTCGAATTATTTTTTTTTGGGGTTGTTTCTTTGTGCCCCCTTATCAAACTTAGCTGAATGAAAGCCACTCATGTTTGACACGTTCCGGAAGTTTTTCAGAGAATTCGTATGATGGGAAACCTATCAAATTATTTTTTCAATATCTGGTTGGGAAATTTAGATTTTTTTTGGTTCTTTTTTCGTGCCCCCTCAATTCACTAGGTTGAATGGAAGCCATCAATGTGTGACACATTCCGGGAGTTTTTTAGAAAATTCGTATGTTGGGAAACCTTTCAAATGAATTTTTCAATATTGGGTTGGAAAATTGAGAAATTTTTTGTTGGGGTTGTTCTCCCGTGCCCCCTTATTAAACTTTCCTGAATGAACACCACCAATGTTTGACACGTTTTGGAGGTTTTTCAGAAAATTTGTATGATGGGAAACCTTTCAAAAGAATTTTTCAATATTGGGTTGGGAAATTTCGAATTATTTTTTTTTGGGGTTGTTTCTTTGTGCCCCCTTATCAAACTTAGCTGAATGAAAGCCACTCATGTTTGACACGTTCCGGAAGTTTTTCAGAGAATTCGTATGATGGGAAACCTATCAAATTATTTTTTCAATATCTGGTTGGGAAATTTAGATTTTTTTTTTGGTGTTTTTTTCTCGTGCCCCCTCAATAAACTTTGCTGAATGAGAACCACCAATGTTTGACACGTTCCGGGAGTTTTTCAGAAAATTCGTATGATGGGAAACCTTTCAAAAGAATTTTTCAATATTGGGTTGGGAAATTTCGAATTATTTTTTTTTGGGTGGTTTCTTTGTGCCCCCTTATCAAACTTAGCCGAATGAAAGTCACTCATGTTTGACACGTTCCGGAAGTTTTTCAGAGAATTCGTATGATGGGAAACCTATCAAATTATTTTTTCAATATCTGGTTGAGAAATTTAGATTTTTTTTTGGTGTTTTTTTCTCGTGCCCCCTCATTAAACTTTGCTGAATGAGAACCACCAATGTTTGACACGTTCCGGGAGTTTTTCAGAAAATTCGTATGATGGGAAACCTTTCAAAAGAATTTTTCAATATTGGGTTGGGAAATTTCGAATTATTTTTTCTTGGGGTTGTTTCTTCGTGCCCCCCCATCAAACTTTGCTGAATGAAAGCCACTCATGTTTGAAACGTTCCGGGAGTTTTTCAGAGAATTCGTATGATGGGAGACCTATCAAATTATTTTTTCAATTAGTGGAGCGAAATCGGCCTGAAAAGTCGTCGTTTTTTTTTTAAGGTATAACAGCACCAAACCTTATAGGTCTTGTAGAGAATTAAATTCCACGTATGTATGGTCATTTTGGGGATGATCTTGTGGTAGGGACCTTTTTTATGAGCAAAAAACCTCAAAAATTGGAAATTAGCAGTTCAGCATTCACAACGTTATATTTCTGGATCCAGTTGAGCTATCGGTCTGTTCTTTTTTTTAAATAAAAGTACATTGAAAAACCTTTCCAATGGTATATCACTGACTAAAGATTATTGTTCACGAACGTGTTTATAGAACAATAAACATTATATTGACCAAAAATGCAGTCCCTTTTTGACCATGCGAGGAACTTCTTTCCTCGTAGGAATTTTTATATACAACCTGCGAGGAAAATGAAGCCGAAATATCAGAGAAAATTATAAAGAAAGTTTCATTGATCTAGGCCGTATAGTTTGTCAGTTATGAATTTTTTTCTGGCGCATTGAGTTGGAACGTCGCTCGGCGTGTGCTTGCATACAGTAAATCGCCTCATAACAAACAGTGAACGCGGCACGGCGCGCGGCGATTTACTGTATGCAAGCACACGCCAGGTGACGTTCCAACTCAATGCGCCAGAAAAAAATTCATAACTGACAAACTATACGGCCTAGATCAATGAAACTTTCTTTAAAATTTTCTCTGATATTTCGGCTTCATTTTCCTCGCAGGTTGTATCTAGAAATTCCTACGAGGAAAGAAGTTCTTCGCATGGTCAAAAAGGGACTGCATTTTTGGTCAATATAGTGTTTATTGTTCTATAAACACGTTCGTGAACAATTATCTTTAGTCAGTGATGTACCATTGGAAAGGTTTTCCCATGTACTTTTATTTAAAAAAAAGAACAGACCGATAGCTCAACTGAATCCAGCAATATAACGTTGTGAATGCTCAACTGCTCATTTTCAATTTTTGAGGTTTTTTACCCATAAAAAAGGTCCCTACCACAAGATCATCCCCAAAATGACCATACATACGTGGAATTTAATTCTCTACAAGACCTATAAGGTTTGGTGCTGTTATACCTTCAAAAAAAAAACGACGACTTTTCAGGCCGATTTCGCTCCACTAAATATCTGGTTGGGAAATTCAGAATTTTTTTTTTGGGTTCTCTTCTTGTGCTTCCTCATTGAACTTTGCTGAATGAAAACCACCAATGTTTGACACGTTCCGGAAGTTTTTCAGAGAATTCGTATGATGGGAAACCTATCAAATTATTTTTTCAATATCTGGTTGAGAAATTTAGATTTTTTTTTGGTGTTTTTTTCTCGTGCCCCCTCATTAAACTTTGCTGAATGAGAACCACCAATGTTTGACACGTTCCGGGAGTTTTTCAGAAAATTCGTATGATGGGAAACCTTTCAAAAGAATTTTTCAATATTGGGTTGGGAAATTTCGAATTATTTTTTCTTGGGGTTGTTTCTTCGTGCCCCCCCATCAAACTTTGCTGAATGAAAGCCACTCATGTTTGAAACGTTCCGGGAGTTTTTCAGAGAATTCGTATGATGGGAGACCTATCAAATTATTTTTTCAATATCTGGTTGGGAAATTCAGAATTTTTTTTTTGGGTTCTCTTCTTGTGCTTCCTCATTGAACTTTGCTGAATGAAAACCACCAATGTTTGACACGTTCCGGGAGTTTTTCAGAAAATTCGTATGATGGGAAACCTTTCAAAAGAATTTTTCAATATTGGGTTGGGAAATTTCGAATTATTTTTTCTTGGGGTTGTTTCTTCGTGCCCCCCCCTCAAACTTTGCTGAATGAAAGCCACTCATGTTTGAAACGTTCCGGGAGTTTTTCAAAGAATTCGTATGATGGGAAACTTTTCAAATGTATTTTTCAATATTGGGTTGGGAATTTAGGATTTTTTTTTGGGGTTGTTTTTTGTGCCCCCTCATCAGTCTTTGCTCGATGGAAGTCACCAATGGCTATGTTCATCCGCACAAAGCGCTTACTAAGCTCTCAGCCGCCTACGGCTGAACGCCACATACCTATCAGCGAGAGCGCTCGCCGAGTGATAACTCATCGGCTGCCATTTTATCTAGCAAAAATATTCTTGCTCACTTGATAGGTTGTCGCCCAGTTAACCAAACTCAACGTCAAATTTGGCGTCAAATTTGACAAAAATCGCCGTGTGGAAGAGTAAATTATAGAGGTGTGTGAACTGTGAACTCGAGCGTGAACTGGTGTGAACGGATTGTTTTTTCTGCGACACCCTGTATATTTTAAAAGTTGCAAATATCATAATTTTCAATTTTGAAATAGATGGGAAAAATTGTTCTCAAAGAAGAAATCTCCAGTATAGGGGAATTCTCGCGTGATCGATCACCCATCATGCGTCGTCGTAAGCATGTCGTAAGTGATGACATCTTATTTCTGGTGTTATGTCCAGCGAAAACGCGTTTTCTGACAACATAATCAAAATTTGTTTGGTCCGCTGTAATTAGGAGCTAGCTTCAGGACGCCAGCTCCGAGGAGCTGGCTCCCAGGAGCTAACTTCACATACGTTAGGTCATAACTGCATCTGTGCCTTTGGGCTTCTTCATAATCACGCACGATATCCTGTAAGAACTCCGCCACATCCATTTCATTTCATGGATCCGAAAAAAACAGAAGCCAACAACCAGAGCCAAGAACATAACTAGTAGACAATGCTAGTAGTAACCACACATTTCACATAAAACAAACAAACACCAACGTCAACGTCAACAGAACTGTCAATGCATACCAGTGGTACCAGCGCGGGATCACATCAAGCGCGACGCGAGCGCCACCTCACTTATAAATATATTTTTTCGTTGCTCCTATTTTATAATAATGCATAATGCATAATGGAATAATTATTTTAGTTCACGAATTGGAAACAATGTTTCTTTTTTTAAATAAATATTCTCAAGAAAAAATATTTATAAAAATAAATAAATATAATAATTATTCTTTTACAATTATATATATATGGTTTTTTTAATATAAATATTCTAATTTATCGAAAAAATAATTATTGTGTTGAAAAATAAATATTTTCGCAAAATAAAAATATATTTTTAATTACAAAAATAATTGTTGTTTTGAAAAATAAATATTTTTTCAAAAAATATATATTTTTAAAGACAGAATATTCATATAAAAATTGCATGTTAAATATATAAATTTGATAGTTAGGATAAATATGTGCTCCAAGCTTTAAATAATTGGAATTTTAAAATATAACATCAATCATTAATAATGACACAAACGGCGCCTCATACAAACTGTCCTGTGCCTTTAGTTTTTTCTGTAATGATAATAAAAATTTTGCCTTTATTCAGGCAGGTATAAGTATAAATGGGTAAGTATGAAGCACCTACTTGACGCAATTTATGACAAGCCCCTAAAAAATGATAATAATTATCGATTCGCTTTCTATGGAAGAAACGACTAATAGAAATATTCAGTTTCCGGCCTACATGCACGATGGAATTTCACTTAATAATAAGAACAGTTGTGAATGACTGCTAATTATTTATTTGAACTCGACATTGAGAAGTGTTACAATTCCAGGCGCTCTGACAGGATTCCCGCTTACCAGTACGACGAATCCGCTTCGGACGAAGACTATTACAGCGCTCAATTGAAGAAGACGCAAGAACCCGATTACCAGTATCAACCGGCGACGACGCCTACACACAAAGATTACGAACAGATTTTGAAAAATACGCATCTTGCGAGATTGAGGGCAACATCTAAGAAACAACCACCAACGGCTCAGCCCCAAGTCGAGCAATACTTGAAAGAAGTCAATCCGACCACCCAAACCTTGGTCAATTCCCAAACTATCTATCGAAGGCCTTCGAATTATTTACGGTTCAACGAGCAGCAGCAGCGACAGCAACAAATTGCAAATTTGAAACACCAACAGCAGCATCAGCAACAAGAACAATCCGAAGAAACCCAAAGAGCCGCCTTGAAACAACCGGCATACAGATACGTGTTGCAATCCGAACTGCAACAACAGTAAGTCCTGTTTGTCTTTAGAATAGATAGTCCTGTCAACAAGTAGAACAGTGTAATTGGCGTTCTCTTCACCGATAATTTATTAATGTACTTGTGGAGATGACTCCGCGATACTTGATTGTATGTAATAATACTAAATACGCCGCGGACATAAAAAAACACGCAAGTACGCCGTTTGTTTTTACAAGAAATCGGTTTTTAATTGTCTCTATACAGGAGGTGGGTTTCATCCCAATAATTTTCACTTTCAGTGTCATTTGTGTTAGGTTTCACTGCCACTTTCCTATTTTATAAAGACATACTAGTCCGGTCTTTATTGCCCGTGTGCAGAGCTAAAGACGCAGAATCTCGAAAGTAGTTAGTAGTTGTTGTGGTTCAATGACTGTTCGCGCGTTAGTGATCTTGAAATAATTCTAGCTTCCTCGACCATCGCAAGGTTTCAGTTATGTAATTGATACCTATTATTACATTTAATACTTTTGACATAGTGTTTTGTTGATATAGGAAACTGTATCCAGAATACCAACAACAGCAACAGTATGAACCAGAGCTGCAAGTTCCTCAGGAGACGCCCAAAACCAAGCCTCATTTCAACTTAGTCGCATATCAAAACGCTCTGTTGGCTCAACAAAAACTGCTGGCGCAACAAGAAGCCGCTCCAGAAGAATCGAAACTTTACCAAAACGCTCCGAAAAAACAAAAAGGTATAAAACAAAAGGCTCAAGTTCCAAGGCCGCAACACCAGCACGATTACTATACACAAACCGAACAACCTGAACAACGCTACCAGTATCACCCCGAGCAAGCTCCGGCGAGATACCACCACAGACGTCCCTTGTATCAAAATCCCGAGTACCAGCCAGAAGAAGTGGAACAAAGAGAAGAGTATCAGGTTCCCACAAGAACGAACAAGCATAAAACGCGCTACAACTTGCCGCCAAAATATCAACACCAAGTTGAAGAACAAGTCGATGATTACCAAGATGACGAACCGCAATATCGCAGGCCGGTTAAATACCAACCGCAATCTGAAGAACAATACCGCAGACCCATTCCTAGGAAACAGAAAACTAAATATGCTAATCCTGCTGAAGAACACAGGGAACCAAAACATTACCAATCTGAAGACCTGACGCAGTACCAAACAGCTCAACATTTAAGGTACCTTCAACCTGGCAGGCACATATTCCATTACGTTCCTGAAGAAAGGCCAGCTGCGGCACGACCCAGGCCTCAACAATACCCAGAAGAAAGCCGGCAGTACCTGCAGTATTATTACCCAGACTTGGTCAATCAAGCTTCAGTCGAACTGCCTGTGAGACATCGCCCAAATACCGCCCGTCCCCTGATAGCCGCGTACCAACCAGAAAATTCCAGATACCACAGGAACTTAGACAGACCCACTAGTTATGTAGAAGGAATTTAAATCAATTTTTAATGTTTACTAACTCTAGTTTGTTATGTTCCCACCTATATGTTATAATTTTATTTTTGATAAATAAAACTGTTTTTCTTTTTTCACCAGTTTCATAAAACCCTATCTACTCTCCCTTGGCCCAAGCAAAAAAAAAACTCGTCTTTCTAGGAAACTAGTAGTTTATAATCGTTGGTAACATGATTAGGGTAACATGAAAATGCACTTGAAAATATATAAGGCTAAGAAATTTAAAACAGGCTAACTATATGCTTGATATATGTCTTGTATAATATAAGGGTATATAGTAAATTATAGAATATATGCTTATAAAACTTGCGAAATTGCAGAAAACTCTAACAGTTCAACAATTTGGACCTCTGAATATATAATGCATAAGGTGCACCATACACTATCACACCAGTATTTTTCACTGATTATTCCTAACTAAAGCTTTTCTTACGTTTTCGAAATTCATATTTCTTATCCAGTATAAAAAATATTTACAGTACATACTTTTTTATCATTTAGAATCGTATCTTAAATTAACAGCAGCTGGCTACATTTCACAAATCTTAATTCAGTAGGTACGTATAAAATAATGAAAAATGGCAAGTAGGTACCATCAGAATTCAATTCAATTCCTGAATAAGAAATATGCTGCTCACTATTATAAATGTCAACAGTGGAAGTACTCATCGTTAAAAATGCACTAAAAATTCTAGCTACCGTACATTTCATGTTGGTAGCCGTATTAAAATGTACGATATCGTTCGTTTGGTTGAATTGGTACCCTAAAATAGTATGTTCAAGGGGGTTTATTAATTTATGAGCACATACTCCCACCCACACGCTTGTATAGAACTAAATGAGTTTCTTTATTCAACGAATGAAAATTTCCGACCGAATCTACCACTAGAGCACATAACTGACTTGATTTTGAAGATCATTTTGGAGGCATATCAAGCACAAATGTGTTCCTACGAGTCGGAAAACCTCTCACTCCTCGAATAAAACCTAAGGTAATTAAGTATGTACGTTACAATTATTACGATATCTAAATGTAGGCATTGCAAATTAGGTTCTAGGACGAGTCTATAATTATGTGGTATTTATTTCGTTGTTATAGAACTAGATAATAGCTACATTAATTATATTTTGAAAACATTGTGAATGATTCTAAAACGTGTGGTATTAGAACGACACGATGGACACAGTATTTTTGTTTGGAATTGATAAATCCCCTTCTTTACAGAAAATTCTTTACATAATAATTAATTAACTACTGATTACTAAATATCTGTCAATGAATTTCTCATCAAATTAGTTGTTGGGGTTCAAAAAGTCGTTTGATCATCGAAACAGATTTGAGGAGGTACTGTTTCCAAAGTCGGTAAACTCATTCTATCTGTGATATCTATCTTGTCAAGGTGACTTATTACAGGAAACTTTAAATATACAGAGTTTTTACTTTTTACAGCGCCATGCACAGAACAGTGAAAACTGCAACGTGCTCAACAAAAAATTCTGGGCATTAGGGTCTCTATAATTTTGGCAGATAATTTTTGTCGGCATAATAATGCAGCGATGCCAAATAATTGTGTGAGATATATAAAACGCCTGACGATCTTTAATTCTTTAGAGATCACATTTTCACTAAAATTTGACATCGGTAACGTGGAAAACAATCTTGCAATCGTGAAAACCTGATCAAATTAGGTGACCCAAGCCGGTAAAGTTATTTTGAAAGTGTGGGCCCTGATTTTGAGGCCATTCTGAATATTCGAGATAGGCTGTAGGTTGAATTACTCAGAATCGTATAAGAAACAATTGTTATTATTACTGCCAAATAGCTATCACCAAAAATGCGATTTTCTGGCGTACCTACTGATAAAACAAAAATGCACCATCAAAAATGAAAATTATATCGTGCTAGACAAAAGCTGGCACGAGGCAACACATTAGACGAACTATAAGCGACACCTGTCACACATCATGTAGGTATATCTCACACGAATTCGTATTTTTTATGAACACGTCTCAATTTTGCACTGATTTATATATCATCCTGTAGGGAGCTCAAGTTTCTTGAATTCACCTTGACAAGATAGATCACGTAAATATAAGTTCACCAAATTTAAAAACAATTGAAATCGTTTTTGGAAATTAAGTTATTATGGTCTACAATTTAAACAAATTCTGGACCGGGAAAACTAACTTGTTGCACAAATGGAAAACCAATTTCAGATAGTTTACCAAACTTCTACCGGGTGATCATTTGACAGCTATCCACCCGTAATAACTCCCGATTACTGGTGAATATTTCTTCCAGCAAAAACAGAACCATTTTTATATCGAAGGGGGCATCTAAAACACACATTGACAAATTTCTATCTTCAGCCCCCTCGTCCCCACTCACCCCAACTTTTGAAATTTCAAATGACACCACCTACCTTGCGATACGTCAAATTGAAGAGAATGAAATTTTCTTTCCAAAAAAAATATTTTCAAAATTTTTAACCGCACCCCTCTTCACCCTAAAAATTCTTCGAGTGTCTCATTTATTATGCTGGACCCCTCATTCTCTTCAATTTAGTCAGTGTCATCCTAGATAGCATGGAAGAAGAGAATTTTCGGAGGGGAAAAAAGCTCTCGAAATTCACCCTTTGCTCTCCCTATCTCAATTTCAAAATTCAACAAAACACCACCTACTTTGTGATACATCAAATTGAAGGGAATCGAATTCTCTTTCTGAAAACAGTTTTTTTGAAATTTTCAACCCCACCCACATTAATTGGACCTTTGGAGTATTTTAGGAAGGAAACGGGGGGGGGGGTTGATAATTTCGAAAAAAAATTGTCCAGGAAGGGAATTCAATTTTTTTTTAATTTGATGTATACATTTTTTCAATTTGATGTACTATAACAGAGTAGGTATTGTCATTTTAGATTTTTAAGGTGAGGTGGGGGGAGCGAAGAAGTGAATTTGGGATGTACTTTTTCCATAGAAAATTTTCTCTTTCGGAGGGGGGGGGGGTAATAAAATTAGGTTAATAAAATTTTATGAATATTTTTTCGAAAAGAGAATTTAATTTTGTTTAATTTGATGTATTGCAAAACATGTGGTGTCATTTGAAATTTCAAAGTTGGGGTGGGTGGGGGCGAGGGGGCTGAAGATATAAATTCGCCAATGTATGTTTTAGATGTCCCCTCGATATAAAAATCGACCTGTTTTTGCTCGAAGACATCTTCACTAGGAATCGGGAGTTATTGCAGGTGGGTAGTTTCCAAATGATCACCCGGTATAATATGTAGGCATATACTTAGTGAGAGGACTGATTATAGATAAATTCTACAACGATAAAATGAACCATATACATATGTATTACCAACCTATTTTCTTGGGTGAAAAATTCAATTTTGATCCTAGTGAAGTTTTTACAAAATCACAATTGCAATAATAATTACAAAAGTGTACTCACGATTAAGATGAATGTGCTTGTCGATAACTTTGGTTTGAAAGCAAAATACCATAATCATAATTATGTCATTAAAGGTTAATAGCTACGTGGACCCAAATTTAACATTTTGATTCAAAACCGCTGATTACTCACAACCAAAATCAAACGACTGTCAAAAAGTTTGATTTGTGAAAAAAAAATTGTCTCACGGTTTTACCAGCGAATGCTTTGTTTTGGGGCGTTTGTATGATGAGTTGAAATATTAGATCCAATCATTTTTTAAATTAGAGCCACGAGGAGTTGTGTGCCATTTTCACCTGTTTGAAATCAAGATTTTCTTTACCCTTACAACTCTTAAGGCCAGTTTAAAATATTTCCATCTCTGGGTAATTCTAACCTTAAGGTTAAATGACAGATAGGTACCATTGTTCCAACTTGTTGTTGGAACTATGGCTACTGTTGTTGTTGCTATGGTATTTAACCATGAGTTAACCTCAGGGTAGAGTTCACCCGCAATGGAAATACTGAGCGTGAAGATGACAAAAATTTTGTTCTCGTCATGTACTATGATGGGAGATTTTTTTGAAGTTTTTCTCTAGCATGGTCGTCTAGTATATTCCACTTTCTATGATTTGAGCAATCTATGAAGATAAGTCAATATAATTTCTACTGCGCAATCGACTCAAATTCTTATTAAATTTTAAAAAGGTTTCATACATAAGTTGGACATACTACACCAAGTGAGTTACTGAGAAGAGCTTTCTAGCAATGACAAACATAGAACGAGGTTGAACAGGAATTTACCCCGTTTCTATGATATCATATTTAATATTCTTGCGTAGAAAGTTGTTCGCTCACATTTAGTTAAAGCGTTTTGGAACTGTTTGAAATTGCCTACTATAACATTTTCAACTCTACATTCAATTATAAGTATATAATATACTTAAAATTAGATCTAACATATCGTACATCGTATCATGAACGTTTCAGGTTAACAAGAATCAACAACAAATTTGGCTACAAAGGTTTAAGGACACGTGTGTTATGGTTAAAGATTGAAATAAATGTTATAAACATGAGAAGTGCGCATTGTCGGGATATAATTCGTATCATCAATGCACATCGAACTTTATTGTATACGTTTTTTTTTTCAACTCGAGTGTCTAATATGGGTGAGGAAAAGCCTCTAACTATTCGACTTATTTTGAGTCTCTGACATAATAGTATATTATAGTTTATTATTAAGTATATTTATAATAGTTTTACTTTAACTTGAATACTGATGTTAATGGAAATATTCTTGAAATCTTCATGGTGAGTGCATGATTTTATTGGCACATTAATTGCAACTAAAATGGATCTCCAGGGTGCTCGAACTTCTATAATATAATAAACATGCCGATCCTTGTAGCTGCCGTTGACGATGGTCCCGAATAATTGGAACTTTTAGATTTTTGAGGTAGCAGAAATAAGGGGAGTTATCTCGATTGACAATATAAATCGGATAGAGCCTTCGATCTTTGCCAATTTTTACTAGAAATGCAATATTCGTGATCCGTCGAAAACTTAATGCATGCTACATCTACATGCTAAGAAACTAAACATTGTATCGTATAGGGACAAGAGCACTTTTTTGGTCCAGAGGCGACCAGGAATATGAAAATTCTGGAAAAATGCTCAAAATCAAAGGGCACAGGGATTTATCAAGTGAAATCAGATTTCCCCTCCTTTTCTTGTTATTCACGAAACTTGGCAGACAATGAACTTAGGCTCAGATTCCGTGAGCACCCTGCGGGTAATATGATTATAGTTTTTTTTATCAAAATGATCAATTGCAATGATTCACCATTTAGTCTCTTGAGTATTAAATTATATTTTAGTATCAAGATAGTTGTATTGTTACTAATACTGTATCTTTAATAAGGCTCTATAATTTCAATACAGTTCATGTTAGTTATTTTTGCACATCATGGTTGGCATTTCGGATTTCGTTGGACGAGAAAAAAAGAGACCTCATAGTCGGGTGGCTGAACGTCACACTGGATAAAATATGTATATAATACTATGGGGTAATGAATCTACCTTCGAAGTAGATGGCGTCTTTGCAATAATTGGACACATCCATTCTTGGTCTCATCTGAGAATTTTATGAAACCGAGCACTAGTTATTTTTGTAACATTGTTTATTATTCAATTGATGACAAAATCGAATAAATGAATTTAACAATGTGCCTGCGGTTTTTGGATCTTTTTATTTCTTCACATTTATCTATTGTTTTGAGCTATATTTGTAGAATTTGATGAAGATTTGGACAACAATTAAATTATTAAATTGGAATAGCTAAGTATGCGTACAAAATTGCTAAGCTGAGAAGCAGTGTAGCGCTCAGCTACCGCAGGTATCTATTACCTACTACACTACTGCACAGATGTGAGGCATAGAAAATATTCAGTTCTGAGGTTTTATGTATGCAACATGCAACCATGATGTTCAATTGAAAGTATAAGTAACTATTCATTCATATATATATATATATTTATATAAAGTATAGTTTTGCACTAACTACCGTGTTGAATAATAGTTAATCCCAATAAGGAAGTCAACTCTGTGCGATAGAAGAACCAGTAGATTGCTTTCCAATAGAAGCCAGAGCAGGGCCTGGCCAAGGACAGCCGGGAGGAACGCTGCGTGCCTGTTGGAGGCCGGCCGCGGATTCTGGATGTAAAAAATTCCGTCTTTGTTCCATCTTCTCCGTCTGAAAAATTTGTTTTTTTTTTAGATCTGATGTTAAAAAATGCACCATATATAGCTATATATAGCTAGCTTGCACCAGTCTAGTCTTGTAGCATTTTAAAAGTGATTCACTGTTCAACAAAGATTGGAAACCCAAAAAACCCAAGAACTTGAACGAACTTACTTGAGTCTGTATTCGCGTAGCTAATAAATCTGGTAGCAAGTCCAGCTGCTCTTGGAGTGCCACCAACTTGTCTTCCATTGTTGTCAAGCGATCTTCTAAAGTATCTTGCCTTGTGCTCATATCAGACACGATTTCGTACACGGTGTTCTGTGTCTAAAACCAAAGCAATTGAAATCCAAATAGCCATAGAAATATGCACTTGCAAAATTGACTGCAGAAGCTAGGTCTGCTGGACAACGAAATTCCCTAACAGGGCTAGGTAAGTACCAAAAATCATTTTCATCAAAGCTAGTCCAAAAAACTATCCAAACTAAACTAAAAAATAGTTCATTGTCGTTCAAATTTCAAAAATTATAACTTTAAATACCGCATTTTCATTAAAAAAACCCACAAGGGGCGATTGCGAAAATTGATTGGCGTCGTATTGACGTATGTCCGTGTCCGTGATTTGATTGAGATCCATGAGAATGCAATAAAAATGAAAGTTTCAACAATAATTTTCGTGTTATTAAAGTGAAAACTCAAAACAGTCATGTAAGTTGAAGACTGGACTAATTGTTGAAAATAACCTCCATTGTTGCATAACATATAAGTCGTCATTTCATAGCTGACTAATAACTGAAACATTGGGTTATCAAACAGTTCAAACAGAATTTAAGTAATTCGTTGCTGTCAAAAGTTATCCAATTTGAATAAGAGCACAATTTTGAAGGCGACGTTGTTATATTGTAGCGTATAGTTTATAACAGAAACAATAATACTAGACTAATTATTGTGTAATTTGTTGGTCAATTATAATTACCTTTGCCATGTCTGTTATTGTGTTGGCATTATCCATCAATTTACGTTGGTCCATTTTAACTTTTCGCAATCTACAACAGAAGGAGCATTAAAGGGTCAGGCAAGTTTGAGTGTTTGAGGCAGGCAACTTACGCGTAAATAGCAAGTAAAAATTTTCTTTGATGAGTCCGAACTCTACCAGGATTAACCCTTTTCACTAGCCTTGTATGTTTGTAAATTAACCAGGTTTCCCTTAGAACGTTCGCAGCGGCATTTTTCAGCTGAAAAATTTAAAACACGTCAATTATTATTAATGTCAGAGAGTAGGTACCTACATAACTCGATAAAGTAATTTATTCTACACAAGCGAAAACAAGGTCGAACAGCGGATCTGGAAATCGCCCCTCTGTAGCGTCCTTTACTATATCAAATAAAAAATGAATCCATTTTGATAAACGGCAGATGGCAGATGTATCCCCGAGAGACTGCATCATACAAAATCCAGCAAACGGCCATCTCCATTGGACATTTCTTTCGAGGGGCATTTTATGAGGGTTAACCGCACGTTATGGGTTAACAGCAACATAAATTGACTATTCACTTCAACGAGTGAAATTCTACCTGCTTATGGAATTTTAGGGTTCTGGTGGCTAATAAAATGTTGTTTATTATTTCTTGAAATGTTCTCACCTTGGCAATTGAACGATAGATAAGCACACAGATCCTATACTTAATGTGGATTGTGGCTTCCAGAGTATACTCTCTTGAGGTGCGTTCAATCAGCTTATTTAGCCGCAAGTTTAAATTTTAGCCGTAAGCGCTGCATCGCTTATTGGCTGTTCTAAGGAGGCTGGTTCATGAAAGCCAATGGGCTTCGCTGCGCTTGCGACTATGATTAAAACTTGTGGCTAAATAAGCTGACTAAACCCACCCTTAAAAATACTAACATGAGGTTTGTTCCATCAGCAGTGCCTGACTGTCCGTGGACGTCAGCAGCCTGCGCATTACGATTTATGGAACGCCAAAATCGTAATGCGCATGCTGCTGACGTCCACGGACCGTCAGGGACTCCTGATGGAACAGACCTATAGTTACTTACCCTTTTGGTAAGCTGTGTGTCCATCATGAAATTATGTACATGCTTCTCGGCCCGGGTTAGCTCTAATTTTCTCGACACCACGGCGACGAGCAAAGCCGTGCAACCAGCTCCCTTTGAAGAACAGAAAAAAAATTAATAACAAAGTGTACCAGCATTATATCTTGAATTAGTCTAATGTGGGATTTTTGATGTGGAGGGTGTATTGGTAACGATAATGACACAAACGAGGTAACAAATCTTCTAGTCGATATGAATCAACAATGGAAAATTATTCGAAGAGCCACAATCTACGCGATGTGAACTGCGCAACACTCAATGTGTCACACTCAAAAACTTTGCCCTTTTTCAAAACAACATACCCTTTTTTGGCCACGGCCGATTTAATTTTGGTTTGCGCTGTCCGTTAACCTTATCTTTTGGCAAACCATCCTACAGATATGAAGCTCAAGAGTCTTCAAATAAAGTTCATACAGGGTGGTATGTAATAGGTTTGTTCCATCGGAAATCCCAAACTAGTCACCGACAGTTTGCAAACTGTAAACAATGCGCATGGCCCACTTCGGACCAGTTTCCGTCTGGCTGCTGCTCGTTGATGGAACACCAAACCGTCAATCATGGCTAATGGCTAGGTACCTTATTTTCTATTGTTTAGCAGTTTGCAGCTGGAAATAAGCCGTGTATTTTATAAATTAAATGAATGAATAATGAAACCACCAATCTAACCCATATTATTTGTAAACATTGACCAGAGAAGGCTCGATGACAAATAAATATATTCCGCTGCGCAAGCCCGGACGATAAGTTTCCGTAAAATCCGCAAACTTTTCTGACCGTCCCGAAACTAGTTTGAGCCGATGGTGGAACAGCGGATCATCAGTCAGGGGATCGTCCGAGATTTTGATGGAACGCCAAAATCGTAATGCGCATGCCGCTGACGTCCGCGGACCGTCAGGGACTGTTGATGGAACAAACCTAATATATATTTATATTTGCTTTCCTCTTCATCGCCCCACATTGGCCATAAGAGTTTTTGCCTTTATTTATTAACCTCTACAACAGTGAAAAATTGCAAATTTAGACAGCACAAACATCCAGACTTCGTTCGGGAATGGAACCTGCGCCACGACAGGATGATAAAATCAAAGGCTCTTGTAAAGCCTGTTGCTTGTTTAATCTTTCAATAAACGAGAGTGCGCGATGTACATTTTGTATTTGACATTCTTACCAGATACCTGTCCTGTCATTTCGGTATTAGCTGGTATAAAGATTTCTATCGTCGGTAATACAGGATACTGCAGTTTGGTATGTAAATTGGCTACGGTTTAATGTCAGCGGAAAGTGAAATGTCCAATGGAAAAGAAAACCTAGACAGTCTGACAGCTTCGTTGAGCTAAGTGCGGCACACAACAAATGGGCAAATGGCCGTTGGGCATTTTTCAGCGTCGACAGTGACAGTACCTAGACACCAAAGTGTCAAAAAATTACGCGATTGACAGACGATTTGACGATTTGCAATACCAATTGATAAACCTATAGTCCCCAAGTGGCAAAAGGCACCGCAAGCGCCCCCTACATGCAATCGCCCTTACAGAACTTACGGACATTACAGAACTAACTATGCATTACGTTGTCCTCTTGAGGGGATGTTGACTGAATCAAATAAGCATTTTGGAAGTCTTAATTTTTGTGGAGTGTCTTTCAAAAGTTTTAAAAGGATGGTTCAACATGCTGGTTGAAAATATAAAATGAGACTGTCAGAGAATTTCAGGAAGAAATAGGGGGTAGGGTTGGAAATTTTGAAAATATTTTTTCAGAAAGAAAATTCCATTCTCTTTAATTTGTAATTTAAAGTATTGCAAGATGGGTAGTGTCATCCGAAATTCTCAAGTTGGGGTGGGTGGAGGTAAGGGGGCTTAAGATAGAAATTCTCCCACTTATGTCTCAGATGTCCTCCTCGATATAAAACTCGACCTGTCCGACTTTTTTTCAAAAAAATGAAGTGAAACTGGTATTTCTGATACCATTGCTAAGGAAAAATAGGTTGGACTGTCCTCATGTTATAAAATTTTAAATGCGAAACCATTACCTATTCCGGGCAAAATGAAGCAGGTAGCGGCGAAAGTTTTCTGCACAACTGGTTTTCACAGCAAGCAGTGCTATTATTATTTTGGACCGGCATCCTACTTTTCAACTTTACTCAGGTAGACCCTGTTATGAGGTCCTGGTCCTTGACGTGAGTGTCTGAGCCGCACGTCTTGAGCAACGTACTTTTGGCAGTCCCTATTACGTACTAGCAGTGCTAGAAGCATTTTACCGCCCTTAATAAAAATAAGTCTACGGGATTTTTGCGTGCGGCTCCGCATTTAAAATCTTGAAATATTGTTACGAGGACAGTCCAACCTATTGTTTTCTAATATAGTGCAGTCATTTTAGGAAAAAAAGCAAAAAAATTCGCAGTGGAAGGGGACTTGGTACAGTGATAGTACAAAGCCTTCTGATTAACAAACTAAAAGTCCCCGGAAATCAACCTTGTGCTACGGCCGCCATATTGGAAAATGTCTTAAGATGTCTGCAAATTTTAGGTGTTTTGCCATATCTCTGTAACCGTTGAAAACATCGATTTCATTTTCGAACCAAAAGTTAGAACATATGAAACTGAATATTTTGGTGCGTATGAATTAAGTATCGCTTTGACAGTTCTTCAGATATAGGCGTTTGAAAGTTAACATTTCTCAAATCCAAAATATGTGTTATTTTCCCATGATTTTGGGTGGAAATTTTTCACGACTATCATCAGTGCATTCCTCATGTGACTTGAAGCCTTGCCTGATCAGACGGTTCGCCGGAAATTGTGTCGTTTGACCTGTGTGACGTCATCAATTCCAGACGGTGACTCAATTTTATCTCTTGAATCAAAATCAATATAATCATGAAAATCACCAGATAGATGCAGAATTTCATGCTCATCAAGATGCCGCAATAGCTTCAACCGCTTCTGAAATATTTCAATTTCAAGCTGGCGCACGATGAATTCAATAAATAATGAAAGTGTTTAGTAGGCCTTGATTTTATGACAATATTCTCATGAAAATTATCACATAGGTGTAGAATTTATTGCTGGGCGAGGAGCAATGGATAGTTCTAAAATATCTTCAACCGTTTCTAAAATATTTGAAATTGAAGCCGACGGCCGTGAAGAAAAATTGAAAAATTGTAGCGGGCCTTGATTTTATAACAAATGCTTATGGATATTATCGTATTAGGTGCAGAATTCCACTTGCTGATCAAGGTCCAGCTAACTTTTACAAAATATTTTTAACCGTCTTCAAAATATTGAACTTCTCACCCAGTTGCTGCAATTGCTTTCTTAATCCTCATATTAATCCTGGGTTGAGGTTCACGCCTACTTGCTTTTGTTCAATTTTTGTTCCTTTTGCAAATACAGCAAACTTAATGTTATACAGGTGGCCCGTTTTTCAACGCTCACTTTTGGTATCTCGGAAACGGTAAGAGATACAAAGTCGGTTAAATTACAAAAAAGTTGCGCAATTTCATGGCTATTTCAAAAATGTCAAAATATCAAAGATATCGTTGGTCATTTTTGAAATATCCAAAAAAAACTGAAAAATGCCGAATTCCAAAAATTTAAATAACTTTTTGTTACTCAAGCTTTTTGAGAAATCATGTGATTTGTGTAGCATTGTTGCATTCTTTAGGGGGCTTTAGAGTGACTTTTTGCCAAAATTGAGATGATTTTCACCCAAATCTAATAGTGTGGCAGGAAACAACTCACATTTTCCACGCTCTCTTCTAGATTTGGTGACTTTTTTGAGAAATTATATGCTTTGTGTAACATTTTTGCATTCTTTAGGGGTTTTAGAGTGACTTTTTGTTAAAATTGGGACGATCTCTTATACAAATTCCAATAGTTTGACAAATTCCAATAGTTTGTCAAGAAACAACTCACCTTTTCCACGTTTTCTTCTAGATTTGGCGACTCTTTTTGAGAAATCATGTGATTTGTGCAGCATTTTTGCATTCTTTGGAGGGTTTTAGAGTGACTTTTTGTCAAAGTTGAGATTATTTTCACACAAATCCAATATTTTTTCACAGGAAACAACTCACATTTTCCACGTTTTCTTCTAGATTTGACGACTCTTTTTAAGAAATCATGTGCTTTGTATGGCATTTTTGCATTCTTTAGGGAGCTTTAGAATGACATTTTGTCAAAATTGAGATGATTTTCACACAAATCTGATAGTTTGGCAAGAAACAACTCATCTTTTCCACGCTTTCATCTATATTTGGTGACTCTTTTTGAGAAATCATGTGATTATTCTAGCATCTTTGCATTCTTTTGGGCTTTGAAAGTGGCTTTCTGTCAAAATTGAGACGATCTTTCACACAATTCCAATAGTTTGTCAGCTAAGAACTCACCGTTTTTCAGTTTTCTTTTAGATTTGGTGACTCTTTTTGTGGAATCATATGATTTGCGAGCGTGATGATCTCTCACACACATCCAATAGTTTGGCAAGAAACAACTCACCTTTTTCACGTTTTTTTGTCTAGATTTGTCAACTTTTTTGAGAAATCATGTGCTTTGTGTGACATTTTTGTGTTGTTAGAAGCCATGCACGCGCTCGCGCGCACATGCATACGTCGGCGCATACACACACATAGCACACGCTGGCATGCCTGCATATGCGCACACATGCACAGACATACACGCATGCACGCACATGCGCACAACACCAAACGCTCGCACAATATCACCATTTTTCAGCACATATACGAACTTGCATCACCGGCATCTACAGTGGCGCCATCTACCGGCGCACACAGAAACTAGCATCACCGGCATCTACAATAGCGCCATATAATCCAACTTATAGATCTAATGCAGGAACAGAAACATTTGAAACAGACACCACTGCTCAGGTCAACGACATACCACCCTTGCGCCGAAGGCTCGTAAGCGCCGGTAATACGGGTTTCTGTAAATATCGGTAGATTCCTGTAACTGCCGTTAATGCAGGTTTCTGTGATTGGCGGTAGATTCCTGTAAATGTCGGTAATACAGGTTTCTGTAAATGTCGGTAATGTTAGTTCCTTTGCGCGCCGCTTGGTGGCGCTACTGCAGATGACCTTGAACTGCGCCAGAATGCCCCTAGCTACACTACTAGGGTGCCAAAGAAGGAGGTGGAAATCGGTGAATTTTTGAAGTCATCTGCCTGTTTCAGAAAAAAAATTTCTGAGTTAATTTTTAGACAGCCTGCGTCAAAATCTGTCGAATAATAGTAATTTTTTTTTCTCCAAAATTTTAGAATTTTATTAAGAAATCGAAAAAATTCGATGTCGATTCTGTAAACGGCTTCCACTGAAATTTGGTAATAAAGTATGATTCCACTTGTTTGTTTGAGAAATCTATAGCTGAAGAGCACATGGGCCTAGAATCGAAATTTGTTTAGAATCACAGGGCGCATACGCATATTCTCATAGCAAGAATGTTTCTCAGAGCAAACCCGACTGGGATGGAGGATGGTTTGCCGGTTTGGACATTTTCAATCAGCAAACATTCTCATGCCTGCTGTCCAAAGGACAAGACAAATATGTCAAAAATTAAACTGATGATGGTTGGGAAGAAATTTAATGCAACAATAAACCTATACAATGAATCAACATCAAACAATCAAGAGCTTGCATAATCGACTTCTTGAAATCGTAGCACTCTCGAAGGGATTTATTCGAGCACTGAACGATTGAACGATTGAACGATCTTGCCTTGCAGTGCAGTTGTCTTTTGTCTTCGACTTGAGCCAGGTCTTCTAGCGACACCTGCAGGGTCCATGTTGTACTTCTATATAAGTCTAGAAATTAGGCTTTGTGATGTTACTCTGACCTAACTATCCTGATCTGATAAATCTAACATGTAACAAAGTATCGACGAATACCTCGACGGATACCTCCTTGGGAAGTCACTCGTATCGGTTGGTTTAATTTAATGAATCAATGAGACGGTTTGTGAAGTGAAATCATACTTCACTATCAAATTTCAATAGAAGCCGTTTACAGAATCGACATCAATTTTCTGTTGATTTCCGGAAAAAAAAATTAAAAACTTTTTGAAAAAAAAAACTTGATTGAAAAAAAATACTATTTAGTTGACAGATTGATGCAGGCTCTCAAAAAATGAACTGAGAAAAAATCTGACATTTTTTTCAGATTTTTTCTAAAATAGGTAGTTTACTTCGAAAATTTATTAATTTTCACCTCTTCCCTTGGCACCCTGTATATCTTGCAAAATGCGATGTATGATCAAACTAAGGACAGCACCTTGTAGCCAAAGAATAGTCTTATCAGGCAGTGTTGATTTTTTTGAAATTGGTTAATTTTTCCTTCAGTTATCTTTGTTTAAACTTGAGCAGCAATTTTCAATACCCTTATTTTTCGTTGAGTAGTTTATACCTGAAGAACTGTTAGAGCGATACCTGATTCATACGCACCAAAATATTCGGTTTCGTATGTTCAGCTTTTGCTTCAAAAATGAAATCGACGTTCCCAACGGTTACAGAGATATAGGCAAAAAACCTTCAATTTGCAGACATCTTAAGACATTTTCCAATATGGCGGTCGTAGCACAAGGTTGATTTCCGGGGACTTTTAGTATGTTGATCAGAAGGCTTTGTACTATCATTGTTAGCCCAGTCATCCTAGCATTCGAGGTTGGAATCTCTCCCATAAAGCTGGATTTTCGTATACATGTCCAGAAAACAGCTCTCTTTCTATTATTGTTAAAACAAACTGAGACCCGGAGCGTTTTCCGCAATTTTGAAAAATCTATCAATTTTTTCAGTTTTTCTTGAATAACTCGGTAAATATTCAACTTATTGGCATGAAAGTTTTTGCAGTGATTAGAGCTTGAACTTTTCCATCCAATGTTGCCAAAAATATTTTTTTAGGATCCATGGTTTCTGAGAAAAGTCAAATGAGTTAAGCGACTTTATTCACTTTCATCATTCCATTTGACCGATTGAAAAAAAATTATCGAGCTTTCAACAGATCTGCACTCGTTTGCATTCGAGTATACATAAAAGAGGCTTCTAAAAAATATTCATATATCGGTCGGTCTGCAGGTCTAACGGTCAGTCTGGTGGTCGGTCTGTTGAATTTTGTGCCCAGATTTATTCCCAAGCCGTTGAACCAATCTCGACCAAATTTGGTAGATTCGTAAGTGACAAGTTTTAAACGACAAAATTCAATTGTCATCCTGATCTGTCACTTGGAAATGTCACTACAAAAAAATGACAGAAGGTCTATCTCACCGAATGCAACTTGTGATACATCATTTTGAAGCCCTCAAAAAATGCATACAAAATAACCAATGAGAACCTCTAATGTTGCGTCTGTCAAAAAATCACAAGCTGTCAAACTTTAAATTTTAACTTTTCATAACTCTTGAAGTACGGAACGGAATTGAACCAAATTTTGTTCCCAACAATAGTGCCTCACAATAATTTGATGGATCATAAAATGTACCGGCAGCAGACAGGGATGCAACCTGAGAAAAAAAAAATTGCTTAGTCATCCGAGCCTGTAGTGTACCTACTTGAAATAGTCAAAAAATCATCTCTTGCTTGAAGAAAGTATTTACTTCTCAAACGGTTTTCTTGCTATATGGTTAGCTCTTTCCCACCTCTTTAACATGGTAAAAGCAGACATCCCTGTGACGTGTAGTATTTAGTATACAGGGTGAACATTGAAAAATGAATATTTAAAAATGTTTTTTCCGTTGAAATAAACCTCGAGAAAAACAGTCTTTCATCATTTAGCAACTTTATAGTCTCCTGTTGAACATGTGAAAAATGTACCACTCCATAGCCATTGCCACTCCATTGCATTCTACGTACAAGGTGCAATCGATTTTTTCCAATATTTTCTATCTTTATCGAATAAATCAAGACAAAAACCGTTTCCAGCTCTGTAACAAGCCTATAGCCTCTCATTCAAGATACAAAAATGTCAGATTCCTCAAACTGCAGAAACACAACATACAGGGTGAAACAAAAGAATTGATTTCACCCTGTACGTAGAAAACGAGCGGCTATAGAGGGGTACATTTTTCACATGTTCAATAGGAGACTATAAAGTATAGACTATATGCTATAAGTAAGTATATATCTACTTATACAAAAAATATAAGACTAGAAGCTTTATCAGTAAACAAGGGAACGTAGAAGAAGTACGGCTGAGGATCGACTTTACAATCTGGCTCATTTCTGGCGTAGAAACGGGCTTCCAGATAGAGAAGACCTTTTTTTGCAGTTTTTTGACAGCAAACAATAACTATACAAAGTTCATATCCAAGGTGACATGCAGAAGCAAAAATAAATCATTCAGAACAACCGCCTTGATAGCAAGCGACTTCAACTATTGATGCTGGTTTTATATTTATTTTTGATTTTTCAACATCTATCCGATGGGATCTCACTTGTTCAAGCAAGGTTCCTGCCTGTATCCGTAGATATGAGAAATATTCTTCATGCAAAACTGGCGATATTATCTTACAAATGTGTATCGAAAATGATGAGAAGAATGAAGATTAATCATTTTAATCATTTTCAGTCTAGGTTGGCCAGATAATATTATCAGTTGAGCATGGAGAATTTTTTAAAAAGGACATGCAAAAAATATCAAAAATCAATTACGACACTACGTGAGATGACGGACGATATGATTGTACAGATGTTGAGCTCGATCCAAGTGCGATTTAGAAATTTCTGTTTCTCAGCTAGGCTCAGATGACTAGTTCAAACGGTTTGTTGCTATATGGTTAGCTCACACCTACCTGTTTAACATGTCAAAAGCATACATCCCTGTAATGCGTACTACTCAGTAGGTATACAGGGTGAAAATAATAAAATAAATCTTTGAATTTTTCTATTTAAGGTCAAATAATTTGTCGAAAAAGACAGTCTTTCATTATTCAGCAACTTTATGATCCCCTATTGAACATGTGAGAAATGTACCCCTCTATAGCCGCTGGTATTCTACGTACCAGGGTGAAATCAATTTTTTGTTTCACCCTGTATGTTGTGTTTTTGCAGTTTGAGGAATCTGACATTTTTGTATCTTGAATAAGAGATTATAGGCTTGTAACAGAGCTGGAAATGGTTTTTGTCTTGATTTATTCGATAAAGATAAAAATATTGGAAAAAATCAATTGCATCCTGTACGTAGAATACCAGCGGCTATGGAGTGGTACATTTTTCACATGTTCAACAGGAGACTATAAAGTTGCTAAATGATGGAAGACTGTTTTTCTTTTTTCTCGAGGTTTATTTCAACGGAACAAACATCTTTAAATATTCATTTTTCAATGTTCACCCTGTATACTAAATACTACACGTCACAGGGATGTCTATTTTTACCATGTTGAAGAGGTGGGGAAGAGCTAACCATATAGCAAAAAAACCGTTGGAGAACTACTTTCTTCAAGCAAGAGATGATTTTTTGACTATTTCAAGTAGGTACACTACAGGCTCGGGTGACTAGGTAATTTTTTTTCAGGTTGCATCCCTGTCTGCTGCCGGTACATTTCATGATCCATCAAATCATTGCGAGGCACTCTTGTTGGAAACAAAATTTGGTTCAATTCCGTTCCGTACTTCAAGAGTTATGAAAAGTTAAAATTTAAAGTTTGACAGCTTGTGATTTTCTGACAGACGCAACACTGAAGGTTCTCACTGACCATTTTGTATGCATTTTTTTTGAGGACTTTAAAATGATGTATCACAAGTTGCATTCGGTGAGATAGACCTTCTGTCATTCTGTTGTAGTGACACTTCCAAGTGACAGATCAAGATGACATTTGGATTTTGTCGTTGAAACCTTGTCACTTACAAATCTACCAAATTTGGTCGGGATTGGTCTAACGGCTTGGGAATAAATCTGAGCACAAAATTCAACAGACCGACCACCAGACTGACCGTTAGACCTGCAGACCGACCGACATATGAATATTTTTTGGAAGCCTTTTTTTATGCATACTTGAATGCAAAAAAGGGCAGATCTGTCGAAAGCCCGATAATTTTTTTTCAATTGGTCAAATGAAATGATGAAAGTGAATAAAGTCGCTTAATTCATTTAACATCAAGTTGGATATTTACAGAGTTATTCAAGAAAAACTGAAAAAAACTGACAGATTTTTCAAAATGGCGGAAAATACGGAAGCGTAGAAGGTCCATGTGTTTTTTTTTTCGTATTATTGTCGTAATTTATTAAATGCCGACTTTTAATCTCAGCAAATAGTGAATGCCAACTTTCAAACCCAGCATTTATTAAATGCCGACTGAGTTTAGAGTTTAGAAGGGTTTGAAAGTTGGCATTCACTATTTGCTGAGATTAAAAGTCGGCATTTAGTAAATGACGACACTAATACGAAAAAAACAAGTGAGTATGCCTTCACGTGCGTGAGTCTCAGTAGCGCATTTTCTTAAAGAGGCATATTATGAATGTAAAGAAATTTGGTTGAAGGAGAAACATCATTCTTTGCCCACTCTCTTCAGTCGAAACTCATTGTGATTTTTTGTTATCAGAATGGGGTACTTGTAAATAAAACAGATTTGAATGAAAATTCTTCCAGTAATCAATATTTTTTTGTTTGGAGGCGGAAGCTGCGAGCAGCCACTAATCAACAGTAGCCTATTCTTTCCCATTTTTAGTCGTCTATCCATATAGCGAAAGAATTGGAGCATTATGTCTTCGGGTTTATGTTTTTCATTCATCTCTTACTTTGAAAGGGCAGCGTGTGGGGGCGGCAGCATTCGGGAAAGTAACTGTTGCACAGTTTGAGTTGGGGCTTCCAAATGTGTAAGGAAATATGACAAATCAGTGAAAATTATGAGAGTTGCATTTTTTGTTTGGGGGCGGGAGCTGGAGGCGGCGACTAATCAAAAGTGACCTATCTCTTCCCATTTTTAGTCATCTATACATACAGCGGAAGAATTAGATTGCTAATCTTTAGGTTTATGTTTACGATTATCTCTTACTTGGGGGCGGCGTATGGGAGCGGCAGAGTTTGGCAAAGAAATTCTTGCACAGTTTGAGCTGGGAGTTTATCTATGTTTGAGGTAACATTAACATAGAAATCAGTGAACATTGTTGGAAGTTGCACTTTTTTCTTTTGGGGGCGGAAGCTGGAGGCGGCGCCATATCAAAAGTAGCCTATACTTTCCCATTTTTAGTCAGCTATCCATATAGCGGAAGAATTAGATCGTTATGTCTTTGGGTTTGTGTTTTTCATTTATCTCTTACTTTAAGGGCAGCGTTTGGGGGCGGCAGCATTCGGCAAAGTAACTGTTGCACAGTTTGAGGTGGGAGTTTCTAAATGTTTAAGGAAATATGACAATCAGTGAAAATTGTGGAAGTTGTTTTTTTTTGTTTAGGGGGCGAAAGCTGGAGGCGGCGGTTAATCAAAAGTGGCCTATCTTTTCCTATTTTCAGTAAGCTATCTATATAGCGAAAGAATTAGATCGCTATGTCTTCAGGTTTATGTTTTACATTTATCTCTTGCTTTGGGGGCGGCGTGTGGGAGCGGCAGAGTTTGGCAAAGAAATTCTTGCACAGTTTGAGTTGAGAGTTTCTGAATGTTTGAGGTAACATCAATATCTGAATCAGTGAAAATTGTTGAAAGTTGCACTTTTTTCTTTTGGGGGCGGAAGCTGGAGGCGGCGTATATCACAAGTAGCCTATCCTTTCCCATTTTTAGTCAGCTAGCTATATAGCGAAAGACTTAGATCGTTATGTCTTCGCGTTCATGTTTTTCATTAATCTCTTACTTTGGGGGCGGCGTGTGGGAGCGGCAGCGTTCGGCTAAGCAAATGATGCATAATTCGAGTTGGCAGTTTCTAAATGTGAGAAAACATCTCAATCAGTAAAATTGTGAAAAATGCACTATCTGTCGTTTGGGGGCGGAATCTGGGGGCGGCGACTAACCAAAAGGAGCCTATCCTTTTCCATTTTTAGTCAGCTGTTCATATACCGAAAGAATTAGATCGCTATGTCTTCGAGTTTATATTTTTCATTTTAAAGTGATTGGGGGCGGTTTTTAGCAATTTTTTCATATCGGCGGCGCATATTGAAGGCGGAATGTTTCTGGGCTTACGTTTATAAGTGGCAACTATGTATTATTCATAAAATGAGAACACCAGAGCAGTAGAGCAGTAGGTCTGGGAGAAATTGCAATATCATGTTATTTCAAGTTCATCGGGGGCGGTTTTCTCTATGTTGGCGGCGCAATATAGATATTCAATATAGCCTAGCCCTCCTTTGGGAGTGGCAGCTATGTAACAGCGAAAAAATTAGAAAGCTAGGGCGTCTAGTTTAGGAGGAGTTCGAGGAACGGACGGACGGACAAAGCGGTTGCAATAGCGATTTTCATCAAGATGGAAAATGCGCTAAAAACACATGGCCCTTCTACGCTTCCGTAGGAAAACGCTCCGGGTCTCAGAATTTTTTTTCATCACTAATAGAAAGAGAGCTGTTTTCTGAACATGTATGCAAAAATCCAGCTTTATGGGAGAGATTCCGACCTCAAGCCCTGAAATGAGCTAGGATGACTGGGCTATGTAGCAAGTCTCCTTCCATTGCAAATTTTTTTTGCTTTTCCTGATTTTTCGATCTAAAATGACTGCACTAATGATGGTATCAGTAATATCGAGTGAATTGCTAATTGTTAATTGCTCACTTCTTTGCCTGGCATTCTCCCGAAAACCCCCGAGATATGGCCAATCAAAGTTTTAGTTCAAACACATAAATCACCCTGTAAGTACCTACCTATATCGGAAACGTAGGCCCCCAGAAAAATTTCGAATGCAGATTCTGATTTGCCCCGAGAAAGTCCATCTACCCTTAAGCTATGTCCACTTTGTGGGACACCTGTATAAGTGTATATTTTTATCCCAATGTTTTGAATTCTTTTTTTTTTTTTTTTTTTTTTATTTAGTAAGCGTCAGCCTATAAGACTATTAGCTATGTACTATATACAATTACATTAAATCAATTCAAATAATTCTAATTGTTTTAAAGAAATTAAAAGTTGTTCTTCGCTTTCAGGATTTCTTCCTAATTTTGTCTTCAAGGCATCATGGTTATCTTGTTCTTGGCAGCCCATCAGCAAATGTGATACGGTCATTGTTCTGTTACATTGGTCACAGAGGGGTGGTTCGGTCCGATTTATGAGGTGTTGGTGGGTGACTCTTGTATGTCCGATTCTTAGCCTAGTTATTACAATTTGGCTTCGTCTTGACTGGAGATTTGGGATCCAAGGCTCCGTGGTAGGTTTTATTCTGTTTAGTTTAGAGTGTTGACTAATCCAGTCTTGCTCCCATTGAATGTCCGTGAGTGTTCTAACGTGTTTCTTCAGATCTTGATGTGTTGTCGTCACTTCTTGGGATTCGGGTAAGGTAAGGGCATTTGATGCCTCGATGTTCGCCAGCTCGTTTCCAGGAATTCCAACATGAGATGGGACCCATATAAGCGTAATCTGTATGTTACTTCTTGTCAGTGATGTAATATACTGCTGAATTGCTTGAACTAGAGGATTGGCACAGTATATTTTTTTGATTTCCTGGATGGCAGTTAATGAGTCGGTACAGATGGTGACGTTGTGGCACTCTTGCCTATGGACGATGGCTGGTGCCTGGGGAGTCAGCTGCGAGCCGCTGGCTTCTTCCCAGGCTCCAGTGACGGTTGTGGAGTTTATACATTTTAGAGCCTCAAGTATAGCATAAAGTTCCGCACTGAAGGTACTCGTAAATTTCGATAATTTGAGGGTTTTTATTGTATCATTCTCTGTTACCACAGCACACCCGGCACTACTTTCTGTTTTCGACGCGTCCGTATATAAAATCGAGTCACTTTTTATACTGTCACACAATGATTTAAAGCGATCCCGAATTACCGAATGGGGATAGTCGTTTTTGGGTAATTTGGTTAGTTCAATGTTGACGTTAGGATTGTACAATCTCCATGGTGGTATTGTTTCGGGATGATTCATTATTTTTGGAAGGGAGAATGTGAGGTCTTGTAAAATGTTGTTTATCTTAGCATAGAAAGGTATTGAATTGTTCTTCATTCTCTCGAAAATCTGAGTGTACCGCTGTGAGAAGGTGTATCTGTTGGCAGGATTTTTTGGATTTGCTAACACTCCAATTGCATACGATAGTGCAAGTTTTTGCCTTCTGTAGTATAGTGGAGGTTGGCCTGTTATTGAATAGATGCTGTTGACAGGGCTTGTTCTATATGCACCACTACAGATTCGCAGGGCGGTGCTATGTACTGCTTCTATTTTCTTCAGAGCCGTCTTACTTGCCGAGTTGTAGATAAAAGAGCCATAGTCGATTCGGGATAGTACAACACTTTTATAGAGGCGAATCAATATCTTGGTGTCAGCTCCCCATGACTGACTTGAAAGAGCTTTGAGAATTCCTAATCCCTTCTGGCAGTTTTCTTTCAGGTGTTTCAAATGTACATTCCATTTCAGTTGATTGTCAAAGTACATCCCCAGAAATTTGTAAGTATCAACTACCTCAATTGATCTGTCATAGATCTTCAAAATAGGTGTCTCTGCAGTAGGTTTCTTGCTAAACATCATGCATTTGGTTTTGTTGATTGAAAATTTGTATCCTGTATGGTCAGCCCAATCCTCGAGTGATAGAATTGCTTGTTGTAATGTATCTTCTATGGATTGTAGATTTTTCCCTTTAATATAAACCACAAGATCATCAGCATATTGTAGTGCCTTCACCGGTAGGGAAAGTTGGCTGATTGCATCGTTTATTGCTATCAGAAACAGGGTTGCGCTGAGGTTGGATCCTTGAGGTGTCCCATTTTCTAGTTCCTTCATGTCCGATATACTTCCATTGACTCTTACTCTGAAGGTACGGTTCTTCAAAAAATTTATCAGGAATTGTAAGATTTTGCCATCAAGTCCCCAACTCTTGATTTTGGTTAATATTCCGTGTCGCCAGGTCATATCAAAAGCTTTTTCTAGATCAAAGAATATTGTAATGACTTTTTGTCCATTAGCAAAAGCTTCATGGATGTCAGATTGTAGAATTACCAGGTTGTCTGTCGTGGCTCTTCCTGTTCTAAAGCCAGCTTGTTGTGGAGTAATCAGTTTCTTCTGCTCTAAGTACCATTGGAGCCGTTTGTTAATAATTTTTTCTAGTAGCTTGCACATTGTGCATGTAAGAGATATCGGCCGATAAGATTCAACTTTATCAGATGGCTTGTTAGGCTTACAAATTGGTACTACTATTGCTTTTGACCACGAAGCAGGAAATTGGTTAGATGTCCAAATCTTGTTGTAAATACTCAGCAAGTATTTTTTAGCTTCTTCTGACATCATTTTTATGAATACAAATGGAATGTCGTCGGGTCCAGGTGAAGAGTTCTTTGTTGTTGTTAATGCGATTTTGAATTCTTCAATTGTGATTTCAGAGTTGATGTCGTTGTCATTGTCTGGGTTTTCGATTTGGATAGGATTTCTTTCTGATGGATTTTTGATGTTACGTAGAAAGTTGTCACTGTAGTTGTTATTGCTGGATTGCATGTGGAAGTATTCAGATAACTTTTCCGCAATTTCTTCTGAAGACTCTGTAATTTGACCATTTTCATCTACTATAATTGATGTATGTCGATTTGTATTGACGCCTCTGATACGTTTTATCTTCTTCCAGATTTCTGTGGATGGAGTGTTACTTTGTAGTGATGATACGTATTCTGCCCATGATTCTTTTTTACTTTTTCTTAGTGTTAATCTTGCTTTTGCTTTAAGTTTTTTGTATTCAAGTAGATTTTCTAAGTTGTTATATTTCTTAAGTTTGTTAAACGCTTTTTTCTTCTCTCTTATTATTTGGTCGCAGTCATTGTTCCACCATGGCACCGTTCTTCTCCCTTCTTGGTTTGGTTTAGTCTTCCCAATTGCCCATTCCCCCGCTTTTCGTATGATATTTTCAAAATTGTTGACTTCCTCTGTAATGTTCTCGAACTCCAGTATTTTTCCGTTATCCATCAAGCTATTATCAATTATCCCAGCAAAAAGGTCCCAGTTGGCATTCTCGGTTTTCCATCTAGACAGTTTCTTATTTGGTGTTTGATTTAATATGTCGTCAGTGATGAAGATTGGAAAGTGATCACTACCATTGAGGTGATTGTTTAGTCTCCACGAAAAGCTGGTACTTAGTATTGGGTCACAGAAAGTTACATCTAGTGATGAAAAATTTCCAGAGAAGGCGTTAAATCTTGTTTTTTCTCCTGTATTGAGAATGACAAAATTCTCCAAGTCGACCAATTTCTCCAATATTTTTCCTTTTTTGTCAGTAGAGTCGGATCCCCAGATTATATTATGAGAGTTCAGATCCCCGAGAATAATGCAGGGACGCGGAACTTGGCTGATGAGATCTCTCAGTTCTTGTAAATCAAATGATCTATTTGGAGGTATATATAAATTGCATATGTAGATTTTTCTTGTCATATATTGTATTGATGTTATTACGGTCTCTAGGTTTGTGTTTGGTGTGATTTCTTTACTTGCAAAATTGTTCTTGATGTAAGTGACTACCCCTCCACTGGCTCGCGTGGCTTCTGATCGATTCTTGTGAAATGTTTGATAGCCTCTCAATTCATGCTTATGGTTTTTTTTGAAGTTAGATTCCTGGATACATATAACTGTAGGTTCATGTTTTGCTATTAGTAAATTTAGATTGGGTAGATTGTTGTATAGGCCATTAATATTCCATTGCAGAATGAAATGTTTCTCAGACATTTTATAATGATGGTGAGTTTCTAGAATGTGCTGATTTGTGAGGTGTCGGTTTCTTCTCCTTCCTCTTCTTCTTCTTCGACTTCTGTTGTTCTGGTGGATTTCTTCATCTGCTTCGTTATTTTGTTAATTATTCTGGTACATCGACTTTTCATGGTTTTGTTATTGAAGTAAGGATAGACTTCTCTTAGCATGTCGAGTAGTTCTTGTACATTTGTTGTGTATTCGCATGCTACACTTAACTGGTCAGGTGATCCTCGTATGTTCTCGAAAAAATGGGTGATTTGATTGAAGTTCAATATAAATGGTGGATTTCTTTTTTCAATGATGTCTTTTATCGGGGCTAGCATCTCTTCTAATGATGTGATACTTTCTAAGGATTCGGACCTCTTGAGTTTTTTGCTGTTCAATTCTTCTTTTTTATTCTTCTTGCTTTTTTTAGGTTTTGTTAGTGTTTGGGGAGTACTGAATTGAAATTCTTTGTTTGGGTCATTGACAGAAGGTGTACTGGTTGCTGATGTTGTTGGAGTATGCTGTCTCTTCTTAGATAGGTTTGGATTTGGTTCTTGTTGTTCACTGATTGAATCTTTTAGGAGATTTTCTTGAATTTCAGGTGCTTCGTTTTCTGATGTTTCTTCTCTTTCAGTGTCTTCTTTCTCTTCTTCTGAGTTTTCGGAATCTTCTTCGACGTTTGTTGGCTCGTGTATTTCTGCTTGTACCAAAAGTTCTTGTGCTGGTTTGTTTTGTGGTTCTTGGTTTGTTGTTGGGCTTGTTGGAAGATGTGGGCAATCCTTCGCAACATGACCTTGACCTTTACATATATAGCATCTTAATTCGTCGAAACTTAAGAAGATTCTGTATGGAGTTTCCTCATATGTAATGACTTGTGATGTTGGAAGTTCTGTGAGAGGAGTTACATCTGGAGATACGTAGATTTGCCTTTTAAAACTTTCCACATGACTGTATTCATCCAATTGGATTCCAGCCCTAAGAGTGGTGACAGGGGAGACGATTTTAAATCCTAGGTCTTTGACGGAATTAAGGACGAGTTCATGTGGTATGGATGTACAGACGTTTGAAATAATAATTCTTTTCGCAGGTGAAATAAGTTTGCGGACTGATACTTCTCTGTCTTGAATTAACAGTTGCTTGTGATTTTCGACGAATTGATTGGCTATTTCGGTGTTGTATAAATAGATACATATTCTATTATTAGAGATTCTTGATGCTGATATGATGTTTTTTGGTCCTATCACTGATCCAACCGCGACGACGTAATCGCTCAAACGTAATTCATTTACAACATCAAGTACAATTGCTTGTTCTCTTTTAGGTAGTTTTTGGCATGGTGTAGATTTTGCAACATTTAGGTATGATTTTCTGGTGTTTTGGGTGGAGTTTAGTGTAGGTTCCATGTAGGAGATTTCATTTATTGTATCCATTTTATGTGGTATTTATTTCGCAAGTTGTACATACGTAGGTACCCGTGCGCGATAAGCGCCGGGCCGCCGGGACAAGAAACGCTATGCCAGGTAGGTATGTGTTTATATGTTGTATAAGAAATTGGAGATAATTATTGTCGGTTAAATTGAGGATTTTCGAATGAACGTTAGTGTTTGAGGAAATTTCGGGCTGTTTTTGTGTTCTTACTGCAACTTACATGTTGAGATTTTATCAGTCCATGTACTTAGTTAAAGCAAAAATTTTTAATTCGGATTTTTACCGCACTAATTACTAGTAGAAGACAGAGGTCGGTAGCGGACCACGTTATCACAAGCACTTCTTTTCTTCAACCTGTTTTAAATTCTATTCACGCTAGAGTGAATGTCATGTGCTTTTGAAACAACCGGTAAAAAATTTCATAATTTTAAATGGAATTACCGTCTTCCCACTTTTTATTTATCATAAGAAGCAATCTCAGCCCAGAAAATCGACGCGGTCCGCTCATGTGGAGCTAATCGGTGTCACGCTGGGGCTCGACGTAGTACTCGGTAAAAATCATTTTGTAAAAATGTGGCGAATCCTGAGTTCCGTGTTTTCCCCCAGGTGTCTTTGTGGTGAGTGGCCGTCATAGCACCGCATATTCCCGATTGAGAATTCACGCACGATGCTATTTTCGGGTTCTATTCAGACGTTTGCAAATTTCCCAGCAGCTCATCTGATCCCTCCCTGGTGAATACCGAAGGTTTGCTGTATTCATCAAACATTCAATAAAACTTGGCAACTCTTACGAAAGATGAACAAAGGCAATTCTAATAATTTGATAATAATTAGATCCAGCGTCGTCTGTCGTCTGGGCAAAAAAGACGTGCCTCATTCTCGTTCTTAAGTGCAATTTACAGGGGTTGACTTGTATGGTTATAAAGCTAAGGTATTAAAAGATGTGTGAGTGAATTTTGTAAAAACTTACCATGATACCTGTGCTGACTGCAATGCCCCTTCCACAATACGTGTTAGGGACGATATCTCCAAATCCGACGCTCAGGAAAGTGATCGCTATCAGCCACATTGCATTAAGCAGGTTTGCGTGTTCTTCATCATGGAACCTGTAATGAATTATCTTTTCGTATAAAAGTATATAAAACAAAGCTTAACAAAGCAAAGGATATTAGGGTGAAGTACTAGCTAGGTAGATACAGTACATAGGTATTAAGTTCATTGATCTATTGTTGGTGAACCGCCTAATTTGCATAGCGTAGGACTTACGGACTAACCTGAGCGCTGAGTGCATAGTATACCTGCTCATACTGAGACTCACTGTACAAGTGTACACCGTATCAGGTGTAATAGATGTAAGGGAAAGGGGGGATGAACGGTAAATACTGAGACAAGCAAAGCTTTGTCGAAAAGTTAATTAGTGGCGAATGAAAGCTTTGTGGGAATTTGATTAGACTTTGATGTAACGATATAACCAGTTTTGTTACTTTCCTTAATGGCGTAACAGCGAGGTAAAGCTAACTGGGTCTGTGTTAAGAAAGTGCTTTGAAAAGTTTATTTAATTAATTAAATAAAAGCTCTCATTGCGGGAGGTGGACGCACTTATTCAAGGGGTGAGTGGCATCTAGCGGATTCGGAAGGAGGCAATAGAAGTGGCACGCTGCTATACAAAATCGTAGCTTCATAATCATGCTTCCTGGTTTGTCTGAAGGCGCGGTGAACACTGAACTTGAGCAATCCATTTCTATTTGGTTGCGAAGCGTTTTCAGAACAAACCATACCTACGTGGGTATAATATTAAATTACATTTTTTGTTTAGTTTTGCAGAGTTCTGGGTTTCTGGATTTATTGGGGGGAGTTGCTGAGAAGCGCACGGTTGATTCGGACTCCGTCTTTGACCCCCCGAAAGGCAGGTGCGGTTGTCACCACATCACACGCCCTGCGCTGGTACGTTCCTGACTTTGGCAGCCTCCCACACTGCGCTGTCGGCTTTTCTCTACATATTGCCGTATTGCCGGTTGCAGGCATTTTATACTCGATGAGTTTGCCCAGGACTGCCCAAGGAGTTTCAGACAATTTAGAATCAGATGAGACCTGCCCGTGGCGCGTCCTTTGGCACTACCTGCCGGCGGTCTCCCATCCAATTTTTGGCCGCGTTGAGCGTTGCTGCAGTCGAGTTTTCACCCGACTGACTGTAGCGGTGTACTACACGCTATGCCCTCCTCAATTTTTGTTGTTGTTCGGGTACCAAGGCCATGAGCTACCCATATGAGTTGAAATCTTTCTTGTCTAGGATTCCGTCAAAAAATTTCAAGCGCCAGCAAGCAACCAAATAATCCTTTGTCGCCGAGCCGTATTTCCGGGGTCATTTTCAAAAATTCGTTGCTACCGAATTGTACCGTACTAACCGTACCAGTGTGGATTTTTTGTTAAAAGGCAGTAAATTCAAAGTCTCCTCTGAATACAATAACTTGGTATGTGGATTGGTGTATTTTGATAAGACCGGCTACTTGTCCCCATGCCGTAACTTTTTAGATCCAGCCGGCTTCTGAAATGCAGCACTTCATAGGCGATGCCGCACTATAATAAATGGTTATTATTGTAATTGTTCATAATTATTTGTAAATTAATTATAATTTTTTTGTGGTTCGGGTTTCAAGGCCATGAGCTACCCACTGGAGTTGGAATTTTTCCAATAATCTTTTTGTCTAGGACCAGATGCTTTGACGGATGGATAGACAGACGGACAGACTGACAAAGCGATGACGAGGACATAAGCGCCTTCCCGTTTGGAGAAGTGCGCCAAAAATCTTGTATTATTGCATTGTACCCGCTCCCGCAGAACCAATTTGGGCGACAGGTTATTCTGTTAGACTTTGCACTCAATGGGCAAGAAAGCAACCTTCAGGTCACATCAATTATTTTTAAAACAGGCATTTAATCTAATTAGTACATATATTGGAAATAGAAAAAAACTGGTGCTTTGCTGGAATTAATTCAAACAAAAACGATTTTTTTACCATGGCAAGCTTACAGTCCCTTCTTTAACATATCAAAAGTCCTCAATTCTGGGACTGCTACAAATCAGTATACAGGGTGAAAGTTTATTATTTTTCTTTACTTTCTTTTTTTCTTAAAAAACTGATGACCGAAAAAAACGGTTAGGCTAGTTTGATAGGCCATAGTCTTCCAATAAACATGTAAAATATATATGGACAATTCGTGCGTACGGTCCGCGCTGACGATCCGCGCGGACCATCCGCTACATGTGAAACAGATCTCACCCAGCAACTGCTGCGTATCAAGTTACAGGGTGAAAACTAAACAGCTCCACAATGAAGTTGTCGCCACCAAAAAAATGGCTTGACTTTGACGGCCGATCACTTTCGATTGTCGGAAGTGATTTCCATTCTGTTTATTGCGTTTACTAGCTCAATCTATCCTTAACAGATCCTGTAATTGTGAATATCAAGAAATTGCAGGTAATATTTATATAGGGTGATATGTAAAAAGGTGAAAAATTGCTACAACTTCATCGAACCCCCATTTGCAAAAAAAATTCAATTCTAAAGTGAAAATCATGAAGTGTGATGCCTTGTTTCGAAACAGTTTTGGAATTACCGAGATTGGAGGTCTTTACACAGAAGATATGAATTTTTATATGGAATGTAACAGATTTGCCCTATTTTCTGGCAAGATTGAATCACTTCCAATGAATGGGTGGTTGACATTGAGCACGTTTGTTAGCGCACTTCTCCAAACAGGAAGGCGCTTTTGTCCTCGCTTTGTCCGTCCGTCCGTCCGTCCGTCCGTCCGTCCGTCCGTCCGTCCGTCCCAGCATCTAGTCCTAGACGAAAAGGTTTTTGCGAAAAAATTTTACTCCATTGGGTAGCTCATGACCTTGTATCCCGAACCAAGAAAAATCTTGACGAAATAATAATAAACAATGACAATAATAACAATTTAGTGTGACGCGGCATCGCCGTTGAATGCTGCATTTCAGAAGCCGGCCTGATCTCGAAAGTTATCACATGCGAGGAAGTACCGGATCTTATCATTTTACCATAATACATATGCGGAGTTATATTTAGAGGATGATTTGAACTTTATTTTAATGAAAATTTCACATCGGTGCGAGGTGCCGATTAGTAGTTATTAATTTTTGAACATGACTCTGAAACTACGGCTCGGCCGCAAATGATTTATTCGTTGCTTGCTGGTGCTTGATATCCTTTCCTCCGAACAAAACGAAATTCAATACAGAAAATATTTCAACTCGAATGGGTAGCTCATGGCCTTGGTACGCGAATCAAGAAAAATTTTGCCGAAATAATCATGAACAATTACAAAAATAACATTTTGGTGTAGGGCGGCTTCGCCGATCAAGTGCTGGCATTCGCGGTAAGATGTAGAAAGTTGCAATATGCAGGCAACTACAATTTCTTAATGAAATACATCACTGCATGTACGGCATTATATTTAGAGAACAATTTGAACTTTCTTTTGACAAAAACCCCACTTCGATCCGACCGTTAGGTCAATTGTTATCGATTTTTGAAAACGGCCGCAAAGCCACGGCTCGGCGCATATTACACGACCCTACAAATTTAAAATCAGACGTGCCGAAATAGTAATTGAACATTTTGAAATAGCCAATACTAGGTACCTGAAGGATAATGGCACTCAAATTACGAAACATGTTCGCTCAATAACAAAAAAAAAGTAGGTAGGTATCACTAAAAATCATGTGACAAGGCTACCATTTTTTCGGTTTTTCGATAAAAAAGAAATGTTCCAATTCAAAAGTGAACTCGATATTCGTGTTCAGGAGGTCGAAATCAGTTGGAGCACATTTTTTTATATAAGTAACAGAATGACGCTTATGTGGCCGGTTTGTCTGTCTGTCTGTCTGTCCGAGTCCGTGCAGAAATTAAGACGCTGTACTCCTTCTCGGGAATTGAAACAAGAGTCTTGGAACTTTTTTCCGATTAATAGCTGATGTCTCCAAGGGTGGCCAATGGGCACTATTTTTGTTATCCATACATCGTTATCATTATTCTCAAAAAACAGAGATCTCCTGTGCACTTCGATGAAGTTGAACTTCTCGTCGGGAAATAAAGCTACAGCCGTTGAAGATTGAACTTTATCCGGTGGATAGCTTAGGTCCTCAAGGACCAAATAGGCAGGTTGGCTTTCATAATTCGGCCGCCATCTTGGCTGCCATATTGAAATTTCTTATTAGTGGAACGATTGTCATGAAACTTGAAACTCACCCTTGTCTAGTACGATCATTCTTATTTTCAAGCCAAATTTTATGATTGCCCCACCATCTTGGCCGCCATATTGAAATCTCTTATAAGTGGAAAGATTTTCATGAAACTTGAGAGTTACGCTTGTTTCTATAATCGTTCCGGATAACTTGAATTTAAAAACAGCCCGATAATTTAGTGTGGGGCCAGGCAGGGGGCACTTTTTGGAAAGCTAGTCACTGTCTGTTTTTGGCACGTTGAATTTCATAAATATTTCAGATGTGGAACATGCTTTTTGCAAGTCTAACCCCCTGAATATGGTAGAACTTCATTTTCCGTAGAAGAGGGAGCCCCCTGGAAGTTTTCTTGTTATGCTTGTGCTATGCCTGATCTTTACCCCCTGATTGCGTTTTTCTGGCGATACCATGCTACAAAGATGATAAACAAGTGAGTATGCCTTCACGTGCGTGAGTCTCAGAAGCGCATTTTCTCAAAGAGGCATATTGTGAACGCAAAGAAATTTGGTTGAAGGAGAAACACCATTCCTTGCCCACTTTCTTCATTCGAAACTCATTGTGATATTGTGTTATCAGAATGGGGTACTTGCCAATGAAATAGATTTGAATGAAAATTCTTTCACTCATCAATATATTTTTTTGTTTGAGGGCGGGAGCTGGGAGCGGTGACTGACCGTGACCAACAGTAGTCTATTCTTTCCCATTTTTAGTCGGCTATCCACATAGCGAAAGAATTAAATCGCTATGTCTTCGGGTTTATGTGTTCCATTTATCTCTTACTTTGAGGGCAGCGCGTGGGGGTGGCAGCATTCGGCAAAGTAACTGTTGCACAGTTTGAGTTAAGAGTTTCTAAATGTTTAAGGAAATATGACAATCAGTGAAAATTGTGGAAGTTGCATTTTTTGTTTGTTTGGGGGCGGGAGCTGGAGGCGGCGACTAATCAAAAGTGGCCTATCTCTTCCCATTTTTAGTCAGCTATCTATATAGCGGAACAATTTGATCGCTATGTCTTCAGGGTTATGTTTTACATTTATCTGTTACTTTGAGGGCGGCGTGTGGGAGCGGCAGAGTTTGGCAAAGAAATTCTTCCACAGTTTGAGTCAAGAGTTTCTAAATGTTCGAGGTAACATTATCAGCTAAATCAGTGAAAATTGTTGAAAGTTGCACTTTTTTTCTTTTGGGGGCGGAAGCTGGAGGCGGCGCCATATCAAAAGTAGCCTATCCTTTTCCATTTTTAGTCAGCTATCCATATAGCGGAAAACTTAGATCGCTATGTCTTTGGGTTCATGTTTTTCATTTATCTCTTACTTTGGGGGCGGCGTGTGGGAGCGGCAGCGTTCGGCTGAGCAAATGTTGCACAATTTGAGTTGGCAGTTCCTAAATGTTTAAGGGAACATCTCAATCAGTAACATTTGTGAAAGTTGCACTTTTTATCGTTTGGGGGCGGAATCTGGGGGCGGCGACTAATCAATAGTAGCCTATCCTTTCCCATTTTTAGTCAGCTATTTATATACCGAAAGAATCAGATCGCTATGTCTTCGGGTTTATGTTTTTCATTTTAAAGTGATTGGGGGCGGTTTTCAGCAGTTTTTTCATGTCGGCGGCGCATATTGATGACGGAATGTTTCGTGGCTTACGTTTATAAGTGGCAACTATGTATTATTCAAAAAATGAGAACACCAGAGCATCAGGTCAGGTAGAAAGTGCAATATTATGTTATTTCAAGTTTATCGGGGGCGGTTTTCTCTATGTTGGCGGCGCAATATAGACATCCAATATAGCCTAGCCCTCCTTTGGAAGTGGCAGCTATGTAACAGCGAAAAAATGAGAAAGCTAGGTCGTCTAGTTTGGGAGGAGTTCGAGGAACGGACGGACGGACGGACGGACAAAGCGGTTGCAATAGCGATTTTCATCAAGTTGGAAAATGCGCTAAAAATATGTGTCGCTACAGTAACGCTGGAAACACAGGTCTCGGCATTGTTGGAGTGACTTGACGTGTCTGTATGAACAATGGCATAAATATAGGTTTTCAGCGTTACTGTAGCAACAGACATTTTTCATCATCTTTGTAGCACCGTATAATCAGAAAAATGCAATCAGGGGTAAAGCCCAGGCATAGCACAAGCACAACAAGTAAACTTCCAGGTGGCTCTCCCTTCCACGGAAAATGAAGTTCCACCATATTCAGGGGTTTAGACTTGCAAAAAACCTGTTCGACATCTGAAATATTGATGAAATTCAACGTGTCAAAAACAGACAGTAACTAGCGTTTCAAGAAGTGCCCCCTGCCTGGCCCCACACCAAATTTTCGGGTTGTTTTTAAATTCAAGTTATTCGGAACGGTTGTAGGAACAATCGTGCACAATGTCAACCCTATTCATTAGAAGTGATTCAATCTTGCGAGAAAATAGGGCAAATCTGTTACATTCCATATAAAAATTCATATCTTCTGTGTAAAACTTCCAATCTTGATAAGTCCAAAACATTTTTGAGATAATGCATCACACTTTATGATTTTCACATTGGAATTTGTAAAAAAAATTTTTTTGCAAATGGGGGTTCGATGAATTTGTCGCAATTTTTAACTTTTTTACATATCACCCTGTATAAATGTTACATGCAGTTTCTTGATATTCACAATTACAGGATCTGTTGAGGATTAATTGGGCTAGTAAACGCAACAAACAGAATAGAAATCACTTCCGGCAATCGGAAGTAACTGGCTGTCAAAGTCAAACCATTTTTTTGGTGGCGACAACTTCTTTGTGGAGCAGTTTATTTTTCATCTTCATTTTTTTTTCTTGGTGGAACTGATATGGATTGAAGCCGGTTCCAGTTCTGTTGCAAGCTTATAATGTCATACTGAACATATGAAAAATACACATCTCTGCATTTGCTGCTTTTCAATTTATAGGGTGAAAAATCATTTTCACGTTTCAATTTTTTTCTTGATGAAATCGGCTCACACAACAATTGCGACTGGTTCTTCTGTAAATGGTTTCTAGTCAAACATGTCAAAATAACACATTTCTGCTACAGCTACGTTTTTATTTACAAATTTAAATGTTTGGTTGCGTTTCAAGATTTTTTGAATTTTTAATGCAATATACCCGAATATACCCAAACATTTAAATTTGTGAAAAAAAACGTAGCTGTAGCAGAAATGTATTATTTTGATATGTTTGACTAGAGAATTCGGGCCGTGTTCATACCTCGCTTTAAGCTAAAAGCGCTATTAGAGCGATGCGCATTTAGGGCCATTTCTCATATTTCAGTGTTCAAAAATAAAAATACATAATTGCTATTGGGAGCGATTGTATGTACTTAATTGTAATTAATTTGCGAGTTAATTTGTATTTTTGAACACTGAAATATGAGAAATGCCCCTAAATGCGCATCGCTCTAATAGCGCTTCTAGCTTAAAAGCGAGGTATGAATACGGCCCTGTTTATAGAATAATCAGTCGCAATTGTTGTGTGAGCCAGTTTCACCAAGAAAAAAATTGAAACGTGAGAATGACTTTTCACCCTGTAAATTGAAAAGCGGCAGTTGCAGAGATGTATTCTTCTCTTATGTTCAGTATGATATTATAAGCTTGCAAAATAGCTGAAACCTGCTTCAATCTAGATCAGTTCCACCGAGAAAAAAAATTGAAGATGAAAAATAGTTTTCACCCTGTAACTTGATACACAGCAGTTGCTGGGTGGTGTATTTTTAGCACACTTCCCCAAAAAATGGGAAAAGGCGCTTTTAGCTTCACTTTGTCCGTCCGTCCGTCTGTCCGTCCGTCCGTACCCGGGATAACTCCTCAGGGAAAAAAATATCGATGTGGTGTAAACGCTGATCAATAGTACCTACATATGTCCAGGATGTCAAGTTGACTTTTGGATTTTTGTTATTCTGCCGCCATCTTTGATCCGCCATTTTGAATTTCTCTAAAGACGCCGCCATCTTGTATTCTCACTATTGAACATGTTTCGAAGTGATAGAACTAGGAGAATTATGCCTCAACGAAAAGAGATATCGATGTGCTGCACACGCCAATCGAATGCGTACGTGACCATCATATAAAGTTGACCAATAATTTTTGTCACTTGGCCGCCATCTTTGATCCGCCATTTTGAATTTCTCTGAAAGTGGTCCGATTTGAGTGAAATTTGCAGGCGATGTGAACTTTATCAGGATACATCCAACTTTTGACAATTGATGCCCCGCCGCCATCTTGTATTCTCACTATTGAACATGTTTCGAAGTGATAGAACTATACTCTATACACTGATAGAAAGGACCACCAGATTCCTCCGCTTGAAAAGTAGTCCCCGAGCGTTACCCGCGAAATTTAAAATTTCAGTTAGAAAGAGGTGCTTATTTTCGCTAATCACAGCTTTGTGCTATGGTAATTTTAAATGACACCAGTTTAATACCAATTTTAATGAATGTGAAAAGAATTTTTTTGCATGAAGCTGATTTTATTACACAACACTCACAACAGCTGAGCCGACTAAAAATAACAAACATCATAGAGAAATGGAGGTTAGAAATCGTACGTGTCAAACTCGCTGAATGGAATGCCATTGGCTTGGCGTAGGAATAATTTGCCCGGGTAAGACTACCAACCGAACAAAACCAATATTAGTTCCAAACGCACCGATGTTGTTACAGTCTTTGGTGCTTTTGTTTGCTATAGGTTACATAACTGAAATTCAAAAAAGTCCGTTCTATCGGTGAACAGACTATAGGAGAATTATGCCTCAACAAAAAGAGATATCAATATGATGCAAACGCCAATGAAATGCGTACGTGTCTACCATATGAAGTTGACCAATGATTTTTGTCAATTGGCTGCCATCTTTGATCCGCCATTTTGAATTTCTCTAAAAGTGGTCTGATTCGAATGAAATTTGCAGGCGATGTGAACGTCAATTAGATACATCCAATTTTTGACAATTGATGCCCCGCCGCCATCTTGTTCTCTCCATATTAAACATGTTTCAAAATGATGGAACTAGGCGAATTATGCCTCAACGAAAAGAGATATCGATGTGGTGCAAATGCCAATCAAATGCGTACGTGTTCACCATATAAATTTGACCAATGATGTTTGTCACTTGGCCGCCATCTTTGGAAAGTGGTCCGATTTAATTGAAATTCACAGTCGATGTGAACTTCATCAAAATACATCCGATTTTGGACAAATTATGCTCTGCCGCCATCTTGGCCGCCATATTGAAATATCTTATTAGTGGAACGATTTTCATGGAACTTGGAACTTACCCTTGTCTAAAGTAGGTACGATCATTTTGATTTTAAAGCCAAATTTCATGATTCTGACGCTATTTTGGCCGCCATATTGAAATTTCTGCCCAAATAAAGGTTGAACGCTATTTAACATCCTGCGTTCACTAATCCTTCAAAAAGAAAGTGCGCTACTGAGCCTCATGCCCATGAGGCATATTCGCTTGTTTATATGTTTATTGGAAGATTATGGTCTATCAAACTAGCCTAAAGCCGTTTTTTTCAGTTATCAGTTTTTCAGAAGTAACTTTATCAGAAGTAAAGAAAAATAATAAACTTTCACCCTGTATACTAATTTGTAGCAGTCCCAGAGTTGAGGACTTTTGATATGTTGAAGAGGGAGCTGAAAGCTAACCATGGTAAAAAAATCGTTTTTGTTCGAATTAATTCCAGCAGATATTCCATTTCCAATATACTAAATCGATCAAAGTTACGTTCAAACGGTTTTTGCAACAAGTTGCACTCCTCGACAATTGGCACTAAACTCATCAAGTTTTTGAGGTTTTGGCATACTTAGGCGGATGCGTTCTTCATTATTTGCCAACCAATTTTAACTAGCACGATTTCAGTTGATAGTTGATTTTTTTTAACAAAACAACAAATAAATTAACTTACAGCTTTGATAAAATTAAGCATGTGATAATTCTACAGATACTTCTGGACATGGACAGTTGCCATAGTGACTAGCAAAATTTGCTTTTTGTATTTCAAAGCCTACTTTGTCTAAAAAAGATAATCAATCCATCAAATGCATACCTAGTCAAACATCGTCCGTTCAAATCTTGATAATATGTTCTCAGCGAACTTACCGATTTACTCTATTTTGATCTTGAATTGTCAAGATATTTTCCAATTCATCGATTGTGATGTTAGTTTGACAATTTTTGTCAAAAAAGAACGAGTGCGAAAATACCCTTATTTTTAATAATTATGTCTGTCATTTTGAATATCGAAAATTTCGCCATATTGGAACATTGACATGGTCACCTACTCAATTGCCTATATCCACTGGTGTCAGACTCGTTGAAATCGGTTGGCAAATAAAGAACTAACACCAAGGAAACCAACATTTTCGGTCACTATTGCCAGAAAAAAAGTAACAAAAAGGCGTAAGTTTGGATCTCAATATCTCCTAAGCAGCTCAACCCCTGAAGTACGGCTGGGGTCCATTTTGGAACCCAAAGATCATTTTTCTGAAATATCTTTCAAAATAATTTTTTCATATAATCTATTTTCTCGCTAGTTTAATTATTTCAGTCAATGATTGTTTTAACGTGTACGACATTATTCTGAGATCCTTTTTTTTTGTATAAGTAGCTGAAACGTTGCTTGAGGTCCAGGATCTTTCCCTTGTAGTATTTAAATTTTTTGTGGATATTAGGTCAAAAATACAAATGAAAATGATAACTGTCACTTCCAAGTTGAATGTGGTAAGATGCTATTGAAATAATTTATTACCTACCATGATTATGAAATCATTATATCAAAAAAAAAACTGAATGCTTGAAAGAAAAAGTGTTTTGAATAATTTTATGTGTAATTGAGGATTCATTTTGATCTGTTGCTTTTGCTTTCACTACAATGAAGATATTCTTTTGCAAATGAGTTAAAAAAGATTAGTTCCATAATTCCTGACCATTTCTGCAAAAATTGTTAGTCAACTAGTAGAAAAAGTTTGGGGTCCATTATCTACCCCACGCAGTATTTTAGGTGAGTCAAAATAGCGCAGTACCCTACGGGTTTTAACCAATTAACTTTATTTTAGTTTTCAATTGTCAAGAAATGTCGATTCTTTCAAAATTCATCAGTTGTTGAGTTGTTGTGTCACTCTGACATTTTTTTTTCGAAAAGAACGAGTGCGAAAGTATCCTTCTATTCATTCGTGTCCGCCATTTTGAATTCCAGAAAGTTTACCATATTGGAATACTGACATGGTAGCCTATAACTGGCTATACATCAGTGTCAAGTTTGTTAAAATCGGTTGACAAGTAACAAGCCAACACCAACACTATGAAAACTAAAATTTGCAGTCACTAGTTCCAGAAAAAAAGTAACAAGTGAGTGCCAGTTCAGAGCTCAATATCTCCTCAGCGGCTCAACCGATTGACTTAATTTTAATCTTGAATTGTCAAGAAATATCTTTTTTTCCAAAATTCATCAGTTGTTGTGTCACTCTGATAATTTTTGTCCAAAAAGAACGAGTGCAAAAGTGCACTTATTTTCAATCGCGTCCGCTATTTTGAATTTTGAAACGTAAGGACGGAGTTAAATTGGTAAAATGAGGCGTTGCGGAATCAATCCGTCTGGGTTTATTCCTTGGCAGAAATCTATCATTCAGGTCTTGAAAGCTACAAGGATGTACTTTGGTTTGAGCCTATAGATATTTTCAAATTCCAAAAAAAAATCAAGTTTTGAAAAAATTATTCTTTGATTTCGAAAATGTCTATAGGCTCAAACCAAAGTACATCCTTGTAGCTTTCCAAAAAGACCTGAATGGTGAATTTCTGTCAAGGAATAAACCCACACTGATTGATTCCGCAACGCCGTATTTCACGAATATAACTCTGTCCTTAAGCCATTTTGAAATTGGAAATACTGACAGGATAGCCTATTCAATTGACTATCTATCGGTGTTAGGTTCGTTAAAATCGGCCAAGAAACAAAAAATCTAGAAGGAAAAATGCAGTGTCTGGTTTTTTATGACCCAGTCGGTATTTATCTAATTAAGGACGGAGTTATTGGTAAAATAAGCGTTGCGGAATCAATCCCTGTGGGTTTATTCCTTGACAGAATCTTACCATTCAGGCCTCTTTCGAAAGCTACAAGGATGTACTTTGTTCTAAGCCCATTAATATTTCCAAAATCCAAAAATCAAAAAAAAAATTCGATTTTGGAAATGCCAATGGGCGCTCAAACCAAAGTACATCCTTGTAGCTTTCGAAAGAGTCCTTAATGGTAAGATTCTATCGAGGAATAAACCCACAGGGATTGATTCCGCAACGCTTATTTTACCAATATAACTGCGTCCTTTGGAGCGATTCTCTAAAAAATTACATACCGTAGAGACTCTGTTACGCTCAGCGACGGCGCCAGGGGGTGGCCAGGGTGGGCACGTGCCTCCCCCAAAATCATAGGTGCCCACCCGTGTGCCCACCGGATTTCTCAGAAAATGTCTCGAAAAATGTTAATATGAAGAAACCACACTACCTAAATCGCATAACTAAGTAGATACCAATGAAAACAACCTAAAATAAGAATGTATCCCGGTGTTTTTTTTTAACAGAACTATGCGTTTATCTGTTTTTTCATCACAAAAAGTTGTTTGGAGAATGGGAGGTTGAACATATTATTTTCTAGACATTATATAACTAGATGAGTGCCCACCTCGCTGAATAGTGTGCCTTTTTGTGCCCATCCGTTCAAGAAATGCTGGCGCCGTCGCTGGTTACGCTGTTATTACCTATGGCCGCCAGGAATTTTTACATAACAGAGCGTTTATGGAATGTTATTTTTTACAGAATACCACTATAAGGCTGTATTCGCAGCAGGATAAACTTATCTTAAATATTTCTTCCTCAAAAATGAAGATGAGAACTCAAATTTTTTATACGGTGTACTGAGTGTGTTAGAAAACTTAATACATAGCATTTTTTAATTATGTAATAATAGCTATTTACGATACGAGTGTTAAAAGTGACAGGTATTATTTTGTGAGCGGGGACGCTTGCGAAACGAGCATTAGCGAGTAGAGCAACCCCGCGAACAAAATAAGACACTTTTAACGCGTGTATCGTACAGGATTTTATCTACAATGGTCTTTGAAATGTTTGGTAAATGTCAGAATTTATTGAAAATATGACAGGAATGCACAGAATCATCATTTTTCCACGTCGCCCATGACGACGTGCTAAAAGTGACGGGTATTATTTAACGCTTGTAGATAAACATTATTTCTTTCTATTTTTGTGACAGCTTTTTTCAAAAAACCGCCATGTATTCAATTTTTCACGTCTCAGAATTATAAAACATTTGATAATTTTTTCGTTTGTCAAAAGATATCCCAGCAATATTTCATAAACTTTTCCAGTGATTTAGGGCTAAGTAATCGGCTTCTAAAAAAAATATGGGGTAATCTAAATGGAAGCAAGGTGAACAAACATTTAATGGAATCCCATCAAAATGTCTCTATCTCTCTATCTTAATTTTTGAGGGAGAAATATCATACCCTGCGAATACAGCCTCAAGGATAAAGTTAAATCAGTTAAGTCGAATTTACTGCTCATCGCTAGTGAAGGTTATTATTTGTGTCAAAGAATAAGAAAGGAAGGTTAAGTGAAGAGGACAACCACTCTGTGTTTTTGAATGATTAAATCAGTTAAATTCGAGGTTAAATTGGTGAAACAAGAAATAAGACATTGCGAATCAATCTCTGTGGGCTTATTGCTTATTCCTTGACAGAAATTTACCATTCAGGTCTCTTTACAAAGCTACAAGGATGTACTTTGGTTTGAGCCCATTGGAATTACCAAAATCCAAAAATAATTTTTCAAATTTCAAAAGTTCTGACAAAGATGACAGATAGGTCAATACTTTCAACTGTTCTGAATACAGTTGTTTTTATTGGGCTTTCAAACGGCATATCGCAAGTCAAGTTCCGTGAGATATAGCTTCTGACATTTGTTGATAGTGGCATTTCCGTTTGACAGATGACAGCCAAAAACCAATGGGCTCATTCCACAGAAAAACCATGTCCTTGTACCAAATTTCGAATCGATCGGGTCAACGGTTCGGTTGACACACCGGTCTTATGGAATGGTCACATGGTCTTAATCGTCTTGGGGGACCTCAAAATGGATATATTCGGTGAAATCTCTAAACTTTTTTTCGCATGGTTACAATAGGTACCCACTTTCCCTTCCATGTTGGTGGGAGATCGAGAAAGCAAAATGCAACAAACTTTTTGCAGAAAATTGGGAGCTCATCTGATTTTTCCATTTTTGCACTACCTGATTGTGGCGCCCCGTATAACAAATTGAACCACCTGGCACCTGTACGGAGAATGACTAACAGCATGTTGTACCTCAAGAAAATAGCTATTCAGAGAAGTAAGAGTCATTGAAATGAGTACACAACTTCAGGCAGTATGGCATTTTGAGTGCGATTGAAATTTTGAGGTAAGCCAAATTGATATGGGGTATGGGGATTACTTTAAACTGCTCGTCAAAAGTTAGGCATAGACCAAAATTTGCTCCAATTTCAAGCAAGGATTTCTTCGGGGGAAGATATCCGATTCCAAAAAAATGTATGGTGTCTAGTAGAGCTTTTCTTCAGCTACAAGACGCTGCGTCGACTTACGGCACCATTGACTTTGTCCATGATACACAGGATGCTAAAGGAAGGAATGTCAAAAGTGTTAATTTTTGAAGTCGTGGAACTTTTTTAGGAAAAACTTCGGATTTTTTTTCTCTTCAGTTTTAGAAAGCGGATATCAATATCTCGAAACGGTTTTTGACTTTTGATCGTATTTTGTTTCTTCAAAGAGTTCTTGATTTTTTTGCGGAATTTGGATTTTTCTATGCAGAACTTGCTAGAGCTGTTTTCTTCCTCCACTTTCTCAGAAGTGGGGGGGGGGGGAATTTTGACGTTTGTCATGTCAGAACTATTTTTTTGTACTTGTCATCATTGAAATGTCAGCGTGAATGTAATCTACCACTTCTACATCAGTAGTGGAAATAAAAGACCAACATAGGTTTTCTAAGGCAACCTGGACTTTGAGGAAGAAAAACACCGAACGCAAACTTGAAATTTATCAGCTGAAACTGACAGTATACATCTATGTTGACATTTCAATGATGACAAGTACAAGGAAAAAGTTCCGACATGACAAACGTCAAAATTACTCCCCACTACTGAAAAAGTATAAACGTGAAAAATTTGCACATCATGCTCGAATGGCTCATAATGTGTCCAATTGGAATCAAAAAAAGAATTATGGCTCTATCTCTACTCGTCTAGAAGATATCACTTCTGGAAATTTCCAGTGACTTAAGCAGTAACAAAATCACCCATGATGGGACGAATTGGTAACCATGGTAATTTTGATGCAACGTATGGTTACAAGTCTTGCATTTTTATCTACGCTGGAGTCAATAAGTGTCAATGTGATGTCGCAGCATGCTTAATTGGGCATCTCCCCTGAAGAGGTCCAAAGAATAACCTCTTCTGGGGGCCCATGAGGTCAAATTTTGTCATTGTATAATTCATATCCAGCAATTGTGTACGTTTCTATGAATTTTCAAGAAAAAGCAACAGCTCTAGCAAATTCTGTATAGAAAAATCCAAATTCCACAAAAAAATCAAGAACTCTTTGAAGAAACAAAATACTATCAAAAATCAAAAACCGTTTCGAGATATTGATATCCGCTTTCCAAAACTGAAGAGAAAAAAAATCCGAAATTTTTCCTAAAAAAGTTCCACGACTTCAAAAATTAACACTTTTGACACTCCTTCCTTTGGCATCCTGTGTATCATAGACAAAGTCAATGGTGCCGTAAGTCGACACAGCGTCTTGTAGCTGAAGAAAAGCTCTACTAGACACCATACATTTTTTTGAAATTGGATATCTTTCCCCGAAGAAATCCTTGCTTGAAATTGGAGCAAATTTTGGTCTATGCTTAACTTTTGACGAGCAGTTTATTTGCTAGTGACGGACTACAACACAAAAGTGCCTATCTTTCAGAAGATTCATTCGTAGTCGGGATATTGAACCTCAATGCTTCTGCAACGATGAGCTTCCGACGAGGCGAAACACCGCTGGATTACAGTTGGACACCAATAATAATTTTATTGATTCACGACTGCTATGAGTCGCGACCCCCCCTTTTCAAGAACATCTTTTCTCAAAATCAAATCAACCATCCAGGAATTCCAGGATGACAGGACAGGTGACTTCAAGGGGGATATGAAAATAATGCCGGAAGGGCTTCCATTGAATGCCACGTCACAGGTAGGTATACCTGATGCCCTCGCTAATGCCTTTTTTCCACAATATCCTTTTCATTATCAATGTACCTACTATTTGATCTCAGCACACGTGTGGTTGGGTGACAAATACCTATCGATAAAATCAAACAGAACGCACTGAAAGGTTTTTGCATGACATTAACGAGCGGTCGTCATTAACGTACAGTATGTACAAATTAAACTAAACAATCAAACACTGAAGAAGTAAAATCGATAGCACCGGCGCTTTGTCAGTAGAATCCCGAATTGAGAAACTGTTTTAGAACGACAAAAGGATGACTTAATGATAATCAATAGTACTATGAAAAACCTACTACTTGGGATCCTTTGTAGGTGATTAAACTGTTTGTCGCTTCAATAATTAATAACCTCGTGCATTTCATGTTGGGCTAGAAGGCACTCCTGGAAATCGCGATAAATCTACGCAATACGGGCTCGATTTGTATTCACACTATTCTTGAATTAGCAGTAAGAGTAGGTAGGTACCTAAATATGCGAGTAGTATCCAGTGGCGTAACTAACTATAGGGGATTCGTGGAACCAGGGCCTGCGACTTGGGAGGGGCCCGTAAAAGACCCATATCAAATTTTTTACCTTACTTAAAAAAACGGGGCCCGCAACTCTCGGACTTTTTATTTCATTGGAACCCAAAGAAGAAGTTTTTAAGTTATTTTAGGCCTTGCCTGCATATTACAATATGAAAAGCTCATTTGGTGCATGAATTATCTTGGTTTTCAATGTAAAAAATCATTTTCAAGGAATTGAAAGTATGTATTTTCATTTTTCACATATCAAAATACTGCCTGGGCCTATTAAGTGAGATGTAACGCTGCGCAAATCTCCTTACCACATTATTCTTGAGGACAGCCTCATTTCAAACCTCGAACAAGGGTCGCAAAACCTCTAGTCTCGCCACTAGTAGCATTTGAGTATAAAAACTCAAATTTGATCTTTTTCGCTTTCTTCTCTAGCCTAGCCCCTCATCATCATGTACCTATGTACCTATATCTACAAGCCGAATTATCATGATTTAGTATGGTTTTGATTTTTAGGTTGTCCCGTTTTTTTACCGCTCACTAATGAGACCTCGGAAACGATGAGAGATACAGATGATGGTAGGACAGGAAAAAATAATTGACTTCAGTCGAATGAGGACCCTCAAAAATGTCAAGATACTAATTTTCAAATTGATATCTGTCATAATGAAGAAGTACATAATTCGGAACTTTCGACATCGACGATTTTCTTTTCAGTTTTCTCTTGACATATTTGAGATAGTCATAAAATAGCGCAACTTTTTTGCAATTCAACTGACTTTGTATCTCTTACCGTTTCCGAGATTCCAATAGTGAGCGTTGACAAACGGAACTATTTATGTAAAAAATATCTGGATTTTTTTTAAATGAAATTCAGCACATGAAAATAGATTTGGTTGCTATGGTTAAGAGTGTCAATACCATCAAATTAATATGCAAATGGCAGTGGACTAGAATGGTACTCCAAATAAATGAACCTAACCCGATCATTAGGTACAATAAAAACTGTAGGTAATGGACAACAATATAGAAGTGATCTGGGGAGAAGCCTTGATATATTTGCGTTTTGTTTATCAACAATTCAAACACTGCACTTCACTAAATTTATAACTCTTCGCCTTTTTTTGTAAAACAGTATCCTTGAGGATCACTTTCGTGCGCTACCAACAAAACGGTAGAAGTAACAGAAATATGGAGCTTGAGATTTGACAGTAATATCCGCCATTCGTCATAATGATCCAAGTAATGATTCATCTGTCAATTATCCACTTTGCTTTGTAAGGTTGAGGGTTGGGGTGTTGCAAGGCGAGAGTATGCGGGATAATATGTACTATTACGAGTATTATTATTAAAAATTGTTTTTCTCCTTCTCGGCCCACATTGGCCATAGGAGTTTTTGCCTTTTATTTACTTGCGTCGTCTTGCGTACATCATAGTGAAAAATTGCAAATTAGACAGCCCCCAACATCCAGACTTCGTCCGGGAATCGAACCCGGGGCTCCCGTGGCCGCAGTCAGTCACACAACCACCTGCGCTGGGCTAGCGCTGGGCCACCTGCGTAGTAGGCTAGAAAATCACTTATTTCTCTCTGATCGGCTAAAAACAGATTTTCTTGTCATGAGAAAGGTCAAGCGACTGTAAATTGCTTAAAACTTTTCCAAGGCTTCTCCAACCTCTTTATTTTTGCTTTTGCTGCTTCATTTTTGACCAGGTGGTGTGTTTTGAACATTTTTTATAGACTGTAGGGACAGGTCGAATTTTTGGTAATCGTTGGTTCCAACCTTCAAGTTTGACCCCCCATAGAGCCCCCTTGTCGCGTCATGCAAGTATAGCAAGGAAATTAGTTATTTGATGAAATAACGTTAACGGGCGTCTTTAAAGGTCTAAAACTACCCATTTTCTCTGTCAACAAACTCAAAATCAATCCACCTTTACTACTCGAATAGTCGACTTCAGCAGATTACATATACATTTTTTTTTACATGTTTTAAACTCGAGTAACTAACTACCTTGCAACGTCGGAGATAATGCCTAAGAGCATGAGCCATGAGAAGATCTTCTGTGTGAATTTCGTTTTTTGTTGTTGTTGCCTAGAATAGTTCACCTAGGTCTAGACTCGTGTTTAGGAAAAGTCGATAGTTTCTAATTACATGGTTAAAATGAGCTCCGAACATAATATACAGGGTCATTCAAAAAAGATGTCCACCTCCATTTTTCTAGAGATTGGTTAACGATAGCGAGTTGCGGCAAAGACCGTTGGAGTCTAAGGGCTCGATACCAAGTTGCAGGCGCAAAAGTTAGGACGGCGTAACTTGCCAAATAGAGCGGTCTGATTGGCCGTTGCTATAGCAACCGCACTTACGGCGGTCTCAGCCCCAACTTGGTATCGAGCCGTTAGCTGGCTTTTATGTTCAAGTTTGATATATCAACAAAACTACTTCACCAAAACTCTGAGTATTTAGTAATTTTTTTCTTCTGTAAAATATTGAGTGACACGCCATTGAAAAGATCTTTGAAAAGTTTCAATGGACAAGTGCAAAAAGTTTCCGAAAATTTCCAGCAGTTTTTATTTTATGACAGAAAACAAAAACTTGTAAAAACACGTTTTTATGTATAAAAGAGAATCAATGAGAATGTTTTCAAGCTGCAAACTGCATTCAATAGAACTCTAAATTGAAACTGTCGGTATGATGTGTAACTCAATATGCAACAGCTATTTTAAAATTTTGAGACAATTCAATTTTACCCATCAAAATTTTAGTTTCGGAAAATCTCAAAATTTCAAAGTGGACACTGCATATTGACTTAAACATCATACTGACCGTTTTAATGAGTTCTATTAAATCCAGCTTGCAGTTTGAAAAAATTATTATTGATTCTCATTTTATACATAAAAACGTGTTTTTCCAGGATCATAAAATGAAAACCGCTGGAAATTTTCGGAATTTTTTTGCACTGGTCCATTGAAACTTTCTAAGACCTTTTCAATGACGTATCACTCAATATTGTACAGTGGAAAAAAAAATCTCAAATTTTGAGGTGCCCTATCGTACTCAGAGTTTTTGGTGGAGTAGTTTTGTCGACATATTAAACTTGAACAGAAAAAGCAGCTGAGCAGAACAGTTTTTGTCGCAACTGGCTATCGTTAACCAATCTCTTAGAAAATGGGGGTGGACATCTTTTTTGAATGACCCTGTATACCAACTCATCTAGTGTTAGCGTAACATTTTGAATTGAACCCACTGTGGAGCTGGTACATCTCTTGGTCTTAATGTTTTGTCGGTCGGGGCCGATCTCGTTGGACCTTCATCCCTCGACCTGGGGCCTTATTTTTAGAGGGATCACCGAGCGATCGCGGGGTGCAGCCAGTCACAGCCCTTGTTGCCTATTGCCTAGCAACTTCACATGTGAACGGATCACATCCTCCCTAGCAATAGGGTCCCTGCTTTTTAGGTCTTCGTGGTGTCAATGGCTGGTTCATTATTGGTACATGTGTGATGAGTGTCTGGAGTCGGTCGTCCAATCTGTCAGCAGACAGTGTTCATTCTACAAGTACCTAGCAACCCTACCCAGGGGTGATTCTGAGTGGTGTGCTAGGGGTGCCCCTGCACAAGGCCGGCGAAAGGTCCCCCAATTTTTTCAAACGAAAAATTGAGTGTCGAAAAATAAACTGATATTATGATTTTCGAGACCTAAGGCGGCCGCCCTGCGTGAATTGTGAATTTTTAGTGCCGAAAAAATACAACAGGGGTTGTCAAGAATGCAGGCGAGGCGGCCGCCCTGCGTCAACTATTATAGATATTAGTTTTTTTTTCTCAGAAAGTATCTGAGGAAGGGCAAGAATTTTCATCTCTTGGTAACATTTCGGATAGTCTGTTTGGTTGATCAGCTTTGCGCTCTACGCTCTGCGCAGGGTTTATTTGACAAATAGCCTATTCAAAACTTTCTGAGGGAATGGAAATATACCCTCGGAAATACCGGCCCTTGGTATAGGTATAACTAGTACCTACCTTCTACTCACAGACCTAGTAGATACTCACCTCTCATATACCAAATATGTATTAGTTTTGTCAAGTATTTTTTGTTTTCAGAATTTTGCAAGTTGTTGTGTTTTCAAGATTATATAGATATTTTACCAATAATTATGACATTTTTCTGGGTTTTGCCTTCTTATCAATAAACAACCACCTATTTGAACAGCTTTTTCTGATTATATTATACCTATGAATTAGTATAAGTACCTAAAAACTAATCTACGAGCCCCGTCCCACATCAGTTGGCCCATCAGTAAAAATGCAGTTTCTAGAAAATCAATGATCAGAATGTCAATATTTTTTGAAATATTGTTTTTTGTTTATGTTCACTACAGGTTAGTACCGTTGAACATAATTCTAGGATTAAATCTCCAGCGCCTGCGCAGTAGAGAAGTTGGTGATGAAATGTAACCCCCTCCCCAAATGGTTTTATCCCAGCTAACTCCGATGCTAGGCATAGTAGGTTATGTTAGAAAGGTCGCTTCTTGAGTTGAGCAAAATCGGTGGAGCAGTTTCAAAGTTATGATAAAAAATCGATTTTCTAACCCAAATTCGAAGGGCTGTATCTCCGATATTTGACTTCTCCGGAATATATATTTTTTGGATCCTAGGGTCACAGCTGGCGAGCGGCCAAACATTTTTCGCACAAGGGCGGCCGACAAGCCAGAATCGGCCCTGACTCTACCGCTATAAATAGGGTGTCTCTAAAAATGCTGGACAAGAAGCGGCCCCTACCCAAACAGGTCAAATCGATAAATAGTGCGGCTTTCCGAATTTTCATCGTGACATTGTGCGAGAGAAGAAAAAGTAAACAGAGTGCGATAATTCGAAAAGTCACACAAGGTATGGGGTGTGCGTGCGTTTACCTTTCACACTGCCGCAGCGTCCAGCTGGCGATGATCCACAAAGAAACCATAAAAACTAATAGCACTGTTCCGGGGCATATGGTCATAAGAGTTTTTAAAACGAATCGCGTATTAAAATTAATTCGATTGAGAGCTCCAATGCTGCGCGACGACGCGTCCGTAAATAACTTACTATGTAGTAACATAACTCTGCAGATTAGGTAGAGCCGCAGGAACATCGGTAAAGATAAGGGCACATCGTACGGTACGCACTTCGAACCGATCCCGCCGCCCTTGTTGGCCAGTTTTGTCGTCCACACGAACCGATAATGTCCGGGTATCGGGTGCACTGCACAAATGACGAGCTCCATGGTGATCTGGCAGATTCTCTGCCATGTCATCGCTATACGCCAATCATCAGCGCAGTTATCTATCATGAAAAGCTGCAACAGAACCAAAAGGGTTTTAGAAATACTCGTAATGATATACTTTGGGTGGGTGAGTGGATGGTTGTACCGTGTACATGTTTGCTTAATGCGATAAAACACCGCAATTTATTCTATAGGGTACCTAGTTACGATACTGCTGAAGCCAATATGTATGACAGTTGAGAAACGGTCAGCCATAAGCTAATCCTGGAATCACCTCGGTTCCGGATCCGGCCTCGTAAAGAATCTGGTTTTACCAAAATGCTCTTTCTTGCTTAACGGTACATATTATGATGAAGCTATTCAGAGCAGGAGCTCGACGTCTCTGGCAGGAACCAGCAGCATTTCCTTAGAAGCTTCTTTTTCAGCTTTAGGTACGGGTACAATAATTTATTGTATCCAGAGTTGAATATTGATCTACCCCATTAGGTCGGTACATGAAGGGGTTTTTATCGATTTCACATAAACACACAAAAAATTCACTAGGTGGTAGGTAACGATGAACTTCCAATGCCTAATTTGCAAGGGCTAATAAATAGGCAAGTATTATGTAGATTGCAGACACACACATGTAGGGTGATTGATGGATCAAACTTTACCGATTGATAGCTGACGCCCTTTATTTATCAAGAAATTACTTCTGAATTATTATTCCTTAATAATAAAAAAATCTCTTTTTATGATAATTTTGCAGTACTGACCTTGAAGTAAAAAAATAGGCTAGTTTGATAGGATAGGTCTAGTTTTCTGCATAAAAACAGTTGTGACTGCACCCCTGGTGCAAGGAGCTTTAGCTACGGGGTTAGTACCCCTTGCACTAGCGAAGAGACGGAGATCGGCGCCGGGGCTTCGGCGACACTCGTTCGTGCTCTAGGTCGGTAGATTGCTTTGGCTAGGTTGACATTGGCGACAATTAGGCATTTCCACATGACGTGACGAGCTCGTCAGTGTTGCCAACCTAGTTGAATTTATAACGTCAAAAAAGTGTTAGGGAACAACCCGCGTTGTTATGATTGTAAAAAAAGTACTCTTTTGAGATTTTGGATACAGTAGGAAGCAAGTTTGTGCGTGATAATTGTTCACGAAACTCTGGCGCTTCGATCAATACTGATAGTTGGAGATGTGCTGCCCCAAATAGCTCAATAAACAAGAAAGTTTGGTGGAGTGCTTAAATCATTTTCGTCAAAAAAAAGAAATCCGTGGCTTTTTCGGAAAACTAGATTCCTGGAAGAAAAGAGCATCCCAGGAAGTATCTCAAAGTGCAAAGAAATGCGACTCAAAGACATCTGGGAAGGAGAAAATATGCCAGTTTATTATCCTGCCGATAAGGTAAAAAGCTGACTAAATTGTTAGAATACAGAATAAATGTGAGATGATTTTACAAATTATCCATTACTAAGCGCCCTTCTGATTTCAGAAAGTATGGCTGTGGCAAAAACTGTGACCTGTGGCGATCGTGAAATGGGAAAATCCAGCGACCAAGGAATTTCTAAGTTGATCACAATGTTACCTCAAATCCTGCTTACAAGAAGAAATTTCAAGATTTTTTAAGCAATGTGTCTTGCCGCGATGAAGCCATCAACTGAAAATTCAAGATTATCAAGTCAGGTGTACGATTTGGTCAACAGAAGATGAAGATACTATCAGAGCCGATCCCATCTGGTTCACATGTGCTTATATCACAGCAAATATTACAACTACAGTGAAGTAGAAAGTGGAAACTATTGTCAATTCAAACATCTAGGGTTGTCAAAAACAATGGAGAAAGCATGGCCAGAGATGTAGAGGGCTCAATGTACGTGAACGTTGGGTTGGAGTTTGGAGTGGTTGAATCTTTTTTTTGAGGAAAAAATGAGAAATTCATGGTTTTCTCGAAACGCTGGGGCTCGTGGAAGTACGAAGGATCACAGAATGTATCCCAAAGCGCCAAGAAATGGAGAGGAGGAAGGAAGGAATTCACTTGAAAAAATATACGGAGGTTGTACCGATAACAATTAGGATGGGTAACTAAATTGCTATAATACAGTTATGATGTTTGCACAAAATTATCTGTTGCTAAGCCTATCTAGTTTCAGGAAGTACCTGTGTCAAGAATTGTGGCCTTCGGCAATCTAAAAATGGGAAAATCTACGGACTGAGGAATTGTTACGTCGACCACAATTTGGAGCCTAGAATCCTCAATAGAACAATAAATATTTGTATTTTTAAGAAATGTGTCTTGACACAATCAAGTTGTAGTTGAAAATTCAATATCGTTAAATCAGGTGTAAAATTTCTGTCAAGGAGGGCTCCGGTGACCGAATACATCTTCGGTGGCCGAACAGCTGTTCGAGTTGAACTTTCATGTTTTGCCTCTGTCCATATTCTACAACCAAAGTGAAGACACTCCTGCACTTTTAAAATATAAAATATATACAAAAAGTATTGTTTGTTTCTTTAATCCAGCAGTAAAAGCTGGGCCTCAAGTATTTGGGTGATTGGGAAGCACAAACCGAAGAGGTACATACCTAGCCCCACACAAGGCATATCACTCCTGCAATGCCGGGACCGTAAACCCCCAACATTCAGGTGAGGTTTGGTGGCAAAGTTCATGCCCAATTTTGTCGGAAAATATGAATTTTCACCACTACCCTGTGCAGTTAACCTAACATGTTTGGCTTGCTTTTTCACAAAAAAAAACACTTTTCCACGAGAACTTATTTTGCAGGCGCATTAAGGACATTGCTTTGAACTTGATACAAAAGTTTCAAACTCAAACTCAAAAAGGTAGCCGAGGAAAAAAATGCAGAAACTGGAACTCCATAAGCGCCCTGTAGTTTGGTTGTTCCCAAACATTATTTGGTTCAAATTTGGCGGGCAATTTTGGACAGTTGGCAACACTGCTGTGACGTCAATGGAAATGCCTAATAGCGACATGGTGAACTTTTGCAAAAAAAGCATCATTGATCAGCATTCAGCAGGGAAATATAGAACCATAAATATAGGTATACAGGAATTCCCTGAATTATCTAAGCCCACCCCTGGAAGTTTGGTGGCTAGCGTTCCTGCTGTGCCACGTGACGGGATAATTATTCTTCATAAGAGGAAGACCTTGGGAACGACAAAACAAGGGGATCCATTAGCGCTACAAACAACACGTAGGTACATACGAGGTGGCTCACTAAAGCCCTCAAGCTACAAGAAGACACAAGGTGACAGTCCGGCCACACACCTGTGGTGGGACTTTGTATCAGTGTATGTGGTATCAGTTGATAACCTGGCGACAAGTTTCGCTAACTCTGCGCATGGCAACAAACAATGCAATAGCGATGTTGGCACTATGTATCATCGATAATAGTCGCTAAGTCTATGCAGGTAAAATTTAGCAGGGGGGGACGGTAGAATTTGCTACATTGATACTTTGTACAGTTGACAAGTAGTGGCGGTAATTGTAAACGTCACGCTAAAGCTTTGCTAAGTAATCGCGAATCGAAAAGGCTCTATAGTCTACTTATTTGAATTAAACTGCTCAACAACTGGAATGACGGTATCGAAAATTTTGCCCTTTTTCAAAATGACTTTGGATTGACAACCGGTTTTGAATTTGTTTTCAGTTTTTTAGATCCATTTTTCAGCAATCCATCCCATTGACGAGATTTTGTTTTTAATTTCAATTACTTTTTTTACAGGGTGGAATGTAAAACATTGCAAAATTATTTTGGTTTCTGTTTCTGTAAAAACAATTTTTTGATTTCCAATGAATTATTCATGAAGCCTGATGTCATTTCTCGAAACGGTTTTTGAATTTTCCAGATCAGAGGTCCAACAATGATGATATGATTTTTTGACTTTCCCGATCCACCACCCAACTAGGAGGGGAAATATTGTGAACGCGCTAAAGATTGTTCTCGAGATTTCGACCGATATATCCATTTTGAGGTCCCCTATGACGATTAAGACCATTTCCAACGTGTAGATCCATCTTCAAAATCGACACGGTTTAGGTTTCCCGACGGTAGTTTTTCAAAATGGAATTTGCACATTCCGTGAATTTGAATAAACTGCAGTGCAAACTTCGACATGCGATGAGTCCCACGAAATATCCATTTTAGGTGAAGACATGCTGGGAACAAAAGTTTGAGAAAAGATTGAATTAATTTTTGGAGGAAATTTTTTTGAAATCGGACCCATGGTCTCTTCAAGGGCTCCAAAATAAGATATCACAAATCAAACTGGTTCAGTGAAAATTACACGACACTCTTTGACAATGACATTTACCGCTGACAGATCACAGTGAAAATCTTATTTTCTTTTTTCTACCATAAACCCTATGTGCATACCAAATTTGGTCGAAATCGGTCAGACGGTTTAGAAATAAATCGGGGAATCAAAAAAAACCTGATATATCTACATACACACAGACCGACTGACACGTAATTTTTTTGACAGATCTCGACGTTCCATCATAATGGGGAGGGCAAAAAACGAATAAATTGTTTTTCGCGATTGCCATACCTCTAATTTTTTCTCGAATTTTTCGAATAATTCGATGAGAGGTAATATACAGAAAATCATAAGCTACATTCAACAAGTAGCCAAGTGCTCACGGGGGTGAGTCTCATGAGCGCATTTTCGAAGTGCAGATGAGTAGACTGTTCACTGTTACCTGTAAACAGATTATCATTTTGTTTTAAACCAGAGAATGTACCTACCGTCCGTTTTTTTTATAGGCCCCAGCTTATAGCGCCTTCGTTATGGGTTTTACACCCAACATGTTATATATTTTTGAAATCAGAAGAACAAAATCTTTCGATTGATGGTATGTCAAATTATTTTTGACAGATGTCATTTTTTGACAATTGACGGAATAGTACTTGTGACACACCATTTTAAAGCTCATAAAATTCTTAGGAGAACTATGTTTTCATTTCTAGAATAGGGTGTCTTTTACAGCTTCTGGGGGTCTTTGGATAGGAAAAATTATTAAAATTCAGAAATACCTACTCAATAATTAATAGTTATTTTTAATATCAACTAATGATAATATTCTGATTTCAAATCGTCCAAATTAGCGGAAGATTCTATAAACACCTTATCTTCCAAATAGGCTCATAAAAAAATCGAGGGGGTCATACCTGGCCACCTCGGATACTATCGTGTTGGGCTGGCAGTTCCAATTCACCGGTCGTTGAATCTTTCATTCAAGGAACAAGGAGACGGTCATTTCGAGTAACTTCTTCAGGACATTTTTCGTTTCATTGTGATTATTTATTGATTATTATCATTAGTTATTATTAAAAATACCTGTTTTGCTACTTACGTACTTATTGAGTATTTTTGAATTTTAACAAATTTTCCTATTTGAAGACCTCTAGAAGCTTAAAAGACATCCTATTCCAAAAATGAAGACACAGCTTTCCTCAGAATTTAATGGGCTTTAAAATGATGTATCACAAATGCTATTCTATCAAATGTCAAAAAATGACATCTGTCAAAAATAATTTGACATACTATCAATCGAAAGATTTTGTTCTTCTAATTTCAAAAATATATAACATGTTAGGTGTGGAACCCATAATAAAGGCGCTACGCGCTGGGGCCTAGAAAAAAAACGGACGGTATACAGGGTGTTTCCAAAATGGTGTTACAAACTTCTAGGGGAGATTCCCCATCAAAAATGGACAAGGAAAATATATACCTTTGATGTCCTAAAATGCTCGGTTGAAAAGTTACAGGGTGCTCAAGTTGACTTTTTAAAACTGATTTTTTGACATAAGTTTTGAACCGTTCAGCCGATTTTGTTCAAATTTCCAACAAAGTTAGCTTAAATAAGTCTCCATCGAATAGTAGTAACGTGTTGAGAAAAAAAGTTCAGGAGTGTAGATAATGGGGGGTGTCCTCATTTTTACCCCCCATTTTTCACACCCCTAGCTATGTTTCCCGATTGTTCTGATTTTTGGATCCTACGTTCAATTTAGAGAAAAAAGTTACTCTTGCAAAATTTTGATTAGAGGCTTCGTTTTCGAGATATCTGGGTTTGAAACTTTGGAAAACATCTCGAAATTGCCACTTTCAAAGGTTCTCTCGAATTTTTAAGTTGATGAATCACTATTTTTTCTGAGAAACGAGAAGTTTTCAAGGAAAAAAAAATTGGGCTCATTGAATGTGGCGATTTCGAGATGGTTTCCAAAGTTTCAAACCCAAATATCTCAAAAATGAAGCCTCTAATCAAAACTTTGCAAGAGTAACTTTTTTTTCTAAATTGGACGTAGAATCCAAAAATCAGAACAATTTGGGAAAATAGCTAGGGGGTAAAAAATAGGGGGAGAAATATGACAATACCCCTCAATATCTACGCCCCTGATTTTTTCTGAACACGTTGCTATTATTCGATAGAGACCTATTCTTGTTGACTTTGTTCCAAATTTGAACAAAATCAGTTCAACGGTTCAAAAGTTATGTCAAAAAATCGATTTTGAAGATTCAACTTGAACACCCTGTAACTTTTCAACGGAGCATTTTAGGACATCAAAGGTATATTTTTTCCTGGTCCATTTTTGATAGGGAATCTCTCCTGGAAGTTTGTATTACCACTTTGAAAACACCCTGTATAGGTCACAAGCACGGAGCCAGAACCAGCTGCTGGACCGCAGCGCCGCAACTGTGAAAATCGCATCCGCATATAATTAAGTGCATGAGTATAGAGGTATCTTCCTTGAGAATGAATCACCCAAGTTTATTCTTTCACTAAACATTTCTTCATTCTTTTCTGCACATTTAATTCGCTGGATGTATGCATCTATCTGTAATAGGAAGCAAATTGTCTCGATATCGAAGTTAACACTACAGTTGATAGTTTGCCGGTCCCCTTAAATTGAAAAAACCCCACCTACGACGCGTAGTCCCCTCTTCACATTCTCAACTTCCACTCTTTAAGGCTAAAGGGGACTGAAATTGAGTACCAAGTGTGCGACAGAGAGAAAATACATCAAAAGTAATAAAATGTTTTTGGGAAAACTATCAGTCCGATTTTAGATCTGAAAAAAGGGTTATACTCAAATTCAAATTCTATTTGATGCACTAGTCAAAAAAAAAATTTCAATTTTTTTTTTTAATTTTGTTTTTCAATTTCACAACTTTATTTTGATTTTTTTGAAAATCGCAGGTAGTCATTTTGAAGTACTGAGAATATCAAACATTGATCCGTTTTTAGAATTTCTGTAGCACAAATGGTGCCCTCCGAAACACATTTTGAAATTCTCTCTCTGTTATTTGCCGCCCGCTGCAGCTGTTCTCCGCGATGAGTCATCCACGATATAGGTAGTGATCACTTTCTGCACACATGATGTTGTGATGTTTTCTGAGAAATAGGCGATGTAAATAGCAGTAGTCAAGATTTGTGACATTGTGGTATTACGCCGATATATTCCGTTGCTACGATTTTTGAAATAATAATTTTTTTTTCAAGTTGATTATTTATCTCACGTGATCACACTATCTAGATCTACAATCTACTGATACTGCAAGATAATTATATCCAATTATAAAGGGACAAACATTGTAAAATCATATTGCAATTTCAAAACAATAGATTGCACAAATGTATCTGAAACTATATACACTGAAAGTAAATAACAAAACTGCAAAGAACTACTACTACTACTACTACTCCTACTTCGTCTGAAGTATATCTGTCTGTCTGTCCGTCCGTTTGACTCCTGTGTGGATATCTGTCTGTTTGATTGTGTGCCTGGCTGTCTGTGTGGTTATCTTCGTGAATGACTTCAGCTCATTTGATTTTTGTTGAAATCGTTCCATTAGAATGCACTCGTTTCGTATATAAAATTCGTATTATGTATCGTAGTACGATACGCGTTTGAGTGTCGAAAAGTGGCCAGTAAGAACCGTTAATGGGAAAAAAGCCATGGCATTTCAACATTCCCGAATGAACATGCTCCTACAAGCTCGCAGATCGATGATCTCAGGCAGTAAAATTTTGATTATAGAAGTCAGTCAATTTTGTTTTTATTTTGTCAGTCCATTAATTATGTCCTTGTACTTGAAAATAGTGAGTGTGTGTCCGTTTTAGCTGAGAATTTCTCTCCAAAGAAAACTGTTGATTGGTCTGTATAGCTTCCTGTATGGTCTTTTGTTTTCCCGACTTAAGACATTCCACCCTAATGATACTACCATTCTGAAGTAGCCCGTCTGGCGATTCCGCAAGATATCCATGGGTCGGGTCCACAGACAGGCCTCATAGTTCAACTTTATTCCGTCAAGTTCAGTTCTAATCAAACCATACAACTTTTTTTTTATAGTGCGATTCTCTGAAAAAATTTGTTCCATAAAGGCTCTGTTACGTTGTTATAACCCAGGCACCAGCCAATTGCCGACACGAATTTTCACATAACAGAGCGTTTATGGAGTGTTATTTTTTACAGAATAGCACTATTCCTTTTTTTTCCTCTATCTTGAACGGTAAGGCCGCTATGGGATAATTATTATGCTAGGATCGACCACTCTGTATCTTCCCATAGCTTCCTGTTACTGGATTCAATGCCTGTTCTAAATTCTCATCAAAATCAAAGATTGAAATTGGCTGCTCACAATGGGCGACAGACTGCTGAGATAAGGTGCTTGTACTTGCACCAGGGTGCACCGTTGGTGTATGGGTGAATTTTTTTATTTTTTTATTTTTGAATGTTTCAAGAATTTGATTTCAACAGAGAATAGTTTTTGTCATTTTGTGAGCTGCAGTTTCCTATAAAATTGAAAAGTATACATCTCTGCCGGTCAGTTCCACAAAAAAGATGATCAGCAATCAGGGCTGATTGCAGATTAACCGAACTTTTCTCTGCTGAATGCTAGGTGATTAACCACAAAAAATCCCTGAAATCTGTACTAGACACATCATCTTTCCATTATTAACAGATAAACCAGCATTTCCATTGATCAGTAAGCTACAAATTGACAAACAAAAATCGCGAATCAACTGATCTCGAATTATCTTTTTTGTGGAACCCAGGGTGTAACTGTTAGATACTTTTTGATTTACAGGCCAACTTGACGGATAGCGTTTTCCGTCTCTCGTTATACAGCGTGTCCCGGAATTAGTGTTACAAAACTCACAGGGAGATAGAAAATTGAAAAATACGGGGACTTTTGTTGATCAACATACCCTCGCAAACTAATACTAACGGATATAAAGGCTTTCAAAGCTGTTTTTTAAAAACAGTTTTTTTGCATAACTTTTGAACCGTTCAACCGATGTTATTCAAATTCAAACCAAGATTTACTAAGACAAGTGGTTATTGAACAATAATAACGAATCTCATCAGACATTTTTAGGGGCGAAGATATTAGGGGGCACCCGCCCCTTCCCCCCCCTATTTTCAACCCTCCTGAATATTTTTGAGAGCAGTTAAAATTTTTGAATTTTGCGTTCAATTCAACGAAGAAAGTTACTCTTGAGAAAATTTGGTAAGAGGCTTCATTTTCAAGATATTTGGGTTTGAAATATTGAAAAACATCTCGAAATCGCCACTTTCCAGGGCCCAAATTGTTTTTCTCTGAAAAACTCCATGTTTCTCAGCGAAAATGACGAATGATGAGTGTTTTCGAATTTTAATTTCTAGGCCCAGGAAAGTTGCGATTTCGAGATGTTTTCCAATGTTTCAATCCCAGATATCTCGAAAACGAAGCCTCTAATCAAAATTTTGCAAAAGTAACTTTTTTGTTTAAATTGAACGTAGAATTCAGAAATTGGAACAATTCCCAAAAATATTTGGGGAGGTCAAAAATAGGTGGAAAAGGGGGAGGGCACCCCCTATTACCTTAGCCCCTGAAAATGTTTGATAAAATGCGTTACTTTAGTTCAATAAACCTGTTTCAGTGAACTTAAGTTCAAATTTGAATAAAATCGGTTGAACGATTCAAAAGTTATGCAAGAAAAACTGTTTGTAAAAAACAACTTCGAAGGCCTGTATTTCCGTTATTATGCGTTTGCGGGGGTTTGTTTATCAAGAAAAGTTCCCTTATTTTTATCTCCCTGTGAGTTTTGTAACACTTATTCCGGGACACCTGTATACATTTTGTACATAAAACAAAAAACAAAATAAAGCCTCCTACTGTAATTTTTCTTCTTTATAGTAATTTCTCACTTATCTCACTTATTCATTTCTGGAGTATATTTATATTCCATTAATATCAAGTGACGGAGCTATAAATAATTGAAATTAAAAAAGTAACCGATTAGGTATTGCCTAGTTGCTTGTTACACTGTTGGGATTTTCGACGGGACTGGAGATACAGTCCAGGCATTAACTCTGCAATTACGACAGAGGTCTTATTTCTCGCGGACTATAAATATTTTATGATGATACCGGACGGGAACCGTTTTCGCTTGCAGGAGGCGGCACGCGGTGAACTTCAAAGGGAAATATTCAAAATTGATTTCGGTCGATACCATTCATGATATTTGAATTTTGAAAAAAGGTCAATATACAATATTCACCACAGAATAAAATGACTACCTTAGATTTTGAAAAACTTTTTTGAAAATTTGAGAAAATCGAAATTTTTTTTCCGAAAAACACAAAAATTGAAATTTTTGACTACAGCATCAAATAGTAATATATTCTAAAAATAATAACGTTTGAATTTTCAAAATCAGTCTATTGAGTGAATTTTGAGAATGTTAATAGTTTCCGCGCCATCTCGCGTCTCAGAAACACATTATTTTATCGTCCCCTTTAGCCTTAAGAATCCTATGTCACAATTCCGTCCAGGGCCCCCGATTCCCTTAGTCCACCACTGGTAGATTTATATCAAAGGATAGATTCGTATCTACCCTCTTACCGATTCCATCGAATTGTTATTCCCAGAGTATCATCAGCTAACAATTGGCAATGTTTAGCTTTAGCACTGAATTAATAAAATCACCTTAATGCGTCGATAAAATTATTAGCTAGGATCGATGTGGAATAATGATTTATCAAGTACCTGCCCTACCTAATCACTTTTATACATTCATTTTCAACACTTGGCATGACATTGAAAGATCAGGTAAATAGTTATGCGTTTTTCTGGCTACTGTTTTGATTAAAATTTAATTAAAATCTGTAGGTATAGAACACAACTCGCACATCAAATCAATCTTTCTACTGGAAATATGTATACGCAACTCACCTGCACTTCTAAAGCATGGTAGGCCACGATCAGGCCTAAAAGAATCACAGTCGAAACAGATATCAAAGTTTTGAGCGCAATTGAATAAAAATCGTCCTGAAACAAAACGAATTAAAATTAAATACCACCGAGGGACACATTTCAGAAGCTCACTTTGCGATAAACGCCAGCACTTGAAAGTTCATTTTCGATAACCATAACAATAATACCGAACATTCCCATGACTAGGGCGTAGTCGCTGATTCGTTTCCGTTTTTCAAAAAGGGCTTTGCGTCTTCCTAACCGGTAACCGACGTTTGGTTTGTGCTTAAGGCTACCGGACGATGGGCCTTTGTACACGCCGCTGCCGATGGTGCGTTCTTCCATGAACCGAGGATAATCCACATGACCCACGAGAGCAACTCCTGGCTCGTCTGGTTGCATCTTGCCCCCGGCTGTGTCCTTGCACGAGTTCTTCACCGCTCCGGGGATGGAAAGAGTTGAAACAGGCTTTCGCAGCTGCAAGCGAGTCATAGTCATTTCACAATCTCCATAAGGATATCTCTTACATTTCATAAAAAAACAACATTAACACCACATCAAAAACTTAAAGAAAATACAAAATCAGACGTCTAAACTTCCAAAACCAAGCGATAGCGATCTCGTACCTGGTTCTAGAATTGTAGGCGTCTTAAGCAAATGACGATGTGTTAACGCCTCTAGACTAACACTAGAACACAGGCAATTCATTCCAACATAACCATGTCAAACTAATGCGCGGGTGGTGAACTTCGCCACAACATCAAGAAGAAATGACATAATTACGTTGAAATAGAACCAAAAGGCGTAACTATTCTCCAAAATCGGGAAGTCCGTAACATTTACCTCATTTACTCATCACTTCAATGATTTTGACTTTCGTAATTTCAATTTTTACAACTAATCTTTTTGTGTCATAAAGAATCGTGAGTGTGAAGAACAAAGAACATTACAGCTGATTGAAGCGGAAGTGAATCTGAATCGGTGAATTGGTGTATTAGAAGGAAAAATCAAATAATTGAAACTTGCTCTATGGTTAGGACAATGTTATGAAATCGAAAGCCCTGCTTTGTATAGTGGCTTTGTGCTCCTTGAACATACTAACATATAATCACCATCTCTCGTGAACATAACAGGATATGCCCCGTATATGCTGCACCAGCTTAATTAACTCTCGTTTTATTAATCGTGGTTCAAATGTATTTAGTTAGATGTACGCAAATGAGATGCTTCTCTCAAGTCCATTGTAGAACGCGCAACATGGGCTGGGAACCACTTCCACTGTTACTCTAGGGACCGTCAGGCGTCAAGCTCTTGTCATTCTTGTCGGCCTATCCTAACCTAAGCCATTGTCAGTGTTACTTCGAAAGTTTCATAATAGGCACTAACTAATGAATTTCACAGCTTTTGTCCATTACAGTAAGCCATGGAAATTTCCATTTGTGTTGGGAATAATGCGTTTGATGAGCCAAATCGAGTTTAGCATCACAGGTTATCGTCAATTTGTTAATAACGTTTGATGATAGGGCTGCGATGGTAAGCAATCATTTATTTGCGCCATTTTGAAAGTGTTCTTTCCGAAACTTTGAATTTTATTATTTCCGTTCCATGGAAATGAAGAGACTTTGAAAGAATACCTTGAAAATGGCCCAGATGATTTCTTATATCAATGATAAAGTATTTCACCGGTATTCCCGAGACAAAAAGCTTTTCATTTGGTGAAAGCATTAACCAACAACTCCCCCTATTGTTCCACATTTTAAAATTAATATCGCCTGAATTGTCTGCCCAAAAGGCATACATAGCATTATCCTGAAATCAGAATTTCATAATCTATCCGAATCTGTCAAGAAAATTGGCGGTCGCGATTTGAGAAAAGTCACTGATTGAAAACAGGTAAGGACTAAGGGTGAAAAAATAAAAAGTATGGAACATGTTTCTTATGAAATAAATCAATTTGACCTGTCGAACCGTTTTTCAAAAATTCCTACCTAGGAAAAAATTGATTCAAGTTTCGAAACTTAACATGCTCTCTCTGACTGAAAACTAAATGTAAGTACATCGGTTTTGATGTCATTCTTATCTCGAGTTGACTTTGACTATTCATGTTCCTAGTAGACTCAAAAACTGATATCTCACGATCAAAATGACTGATTCATAGATATACACTAATACAGGCTGATGAGGATTACTATCTTCCTCATCTGTTCAAAAACTTTCTTTCAACTATCTATTAGTTTCATATCATAATGGACCTGCATCTTTTTGCAGAATAAAGATTTTTAACGTGGGAGGGTCTGCCCCAAAAATCATGCCGTAATGAATCCTGGATTGGGTGTAACGCATGAGGCCCACCTCCTCATTGATCAGTCCACTCACCACCCTCAAGGAGTCAAGGCATAAACAATATGGTGGTGACATTCCCGCCGACAAGACGACATTTACATGTTCCTCCCAATCAAGTCGGGAGTCCAGTACCCCCGTAATCAGTGAATTGACAGAATAATGACTTCCCTAACTGTTGTCCATTGACAGGTGTGACCTTGTTTGCTTCTTGACCCATCAGCTGTTTGTATTTTTGCCCACACATGCTTTTGCCAGGTGAATTTCTTATGTGCATACCCAAGTACTTCGCACTCTTCGCTTGTCGCAAGTTCTAAGTCGATTGGAAAATTTTCCTCACAATCATCCTGCGGCGCAGTTCAGACTCTCGAGCTCGACGGCTCGCACTCATCAAGCAGCCTGGAAAGGCAGTTTTATCAACCTTTTAGGACTGGCGTGATTTTGGCAAGCATTGCTCTCAAGCTGAGTGTCATTTGGGTCTTGCGGGTCCTCTTTGTTAAGAGTCCTCTGTACGCTCAGAGTGGCTCCAACTAAAATGCCTCTAAATCGAAGCCGGTGATTTTTTTTTAACTGGCATTTGGAGATTTTACTTCATATCTCTATATAAACATGTTAACGGAAAAAATCCGAGAAAAACCGATCACAGCCGAAGATAGTCAAATCTTACGCGTGCCACCCTAGGGCCTTTATTTGACTTGAAACAAAAATCCTTTTTTCAGGGTGGACTCTCAACAGTATTCTGCACAATCGTACCGGGTGGTTTCAGTTAAAAAAATTTCAGTCAAAGATATGAAGCTCCAAATTTTTGGGCATTTTTTGAATAATTTTCACAGCCAAATAACTTTGACTCCAGATATTTTATTGAAAAATCACCCGGTACGTTGGTGCAGAACGTCTTTTTCCAAGGAGGACTGTAGAGAGTCCTTCTTGGAAAAAAGGATTTTCTTTCAAGTAAAGCAAAGGCCCTAAGATGGCGCCCGTAAAATTTGACTATCTTCGGCTGTTATCTGTTTTTCTCGAATTTTTTTCCTTTCACATGTTTTTATGGGGATATGAAGTGTAATCACCAAATACCAGTTAAAAGAAATCACCGCCTCCGATTTGGAGGCATTTTAGTCGGAGCTGCTTTAATCGTACAGAGGACTCTTAATGAGAAGATGTGTGACAAGACGGACGCACAGAAGAACGACCACACGGGATAGACGGACGGCCTCGCCTATGAATCTGTCTCCCGGCTGTGTGGCCGGGAAATAATTTGCAAATGGAGCTGTCTCCCAGACCAAAAAGGTTAATCGCTTTCCGTGCCGTAGCTACTGAACGGATCATGTGAGAGATGATCTAGCAGCGCTTAATCTAGGACCTAGGACTAAACTATCGTGAAAGCCCTTGGTCTTCCATCACCAACTCTGCAAAATTTCCGTGTTCCGCCCGTTGCTTTTTTACGGCAAGCTTCGTCAATTTGTCACGCTGAACATTAAAGGAACTTGTTCTTATAGAAAGACCTTCCAGTCGTATAACGATTCTGTTTTTTGCTTTGTGCCCTATCGAGACAGAGTTGATGCAGATGACGTTGACTGTATGGAGGAGCAGCAATATGCTGGGTACCGTTCAAAAATATTCGTTCCGTTCGAAATACCGTTCGAGTTTATTCTGTTATTGGTAGTATACTTACTAGATTTGACATGATCCTGATATTAAGTATATTTTAAAGAAGGACTTTTTAAGAGCTGGTGACAGAGAAGTGACATGAAAAGTAATATTTGATTGAGCTTTCATATCTTTCATACTAAGGAAACATGACACACGCCATAATGAGCAACTTTACATTGTTGAACAACACCAATTACTTCAGTTCAAAGTCTCACTTCAATAGCAACAAATAGTAACTGGTATCTTGGGTAAAGGTACCTAAACCTTTACCATATACGAGTATGTCAACGTAATTTAATATAATCCAAAGAAACAATTCCGCTAGTCTTTCAAGTGTTTGAAATAAATAATTATAAAAATAAATCCGCAATTTTGCGCAAGAAAAAGAATACTACTTCTTTCTTGTGTTGGCAAACCAAAAACTCTTTGAAACTGATTTTGTTAAGCAGGCAGGTATGTCAGCGACGATTAGATTCTATAATACAACAAGTAGGTACGTAGAGGAAAAATGAATGATGTTACACAACAGTGATCCAGCCAACGAAATCTGCTAGCTCGTCCAATAACAATAGCGGTTTTCATTCAACGCATTATTGCTATGCTGCGCCGACTCCGCCGCCATTAGACTTTCGAACCATTCCCATTAACGCGTATGGGAAAGACGGGAGACGCGACATATAGTTTTCTCTCTCCCAGAGTGGTTCAAAAATCTTGACGTGAACAGCACTTGATTCTCATACATTTATGTTTATAGGACAAACGTAGATCTCTGCGACTAGAATTTTTTGCCTGCAAAGCAAAAGTACAAGAAGCAGCGAAGCAGATGAAAAATTTCTTTCTTCAGACTTGCGACTTGCGTCTTCAGACTTGCGTCTTCAGACTTGCGTCTTCAGACTTGCGTTTTTAAATTTTTTTATCTACTTTGCTGTTTTTGCATGTGCAAGACAAAAATTCTAGTCTCAGACTAATGTTTTTCTTAAAAATGGCCTACTATTGTATAAGGATTAATCATTATTATTATATTGGACAAGTTAGAAAATCCTACTGGTTGAATCTACTTAGCATGACGCCATTTGTATCTATCACACTGACTCTTAAATATGGCATTGAGAGGGCTCTGATTGACACATCGAAATAAAACGAAAAGATCCAATAACACTGAAATTTGTTTCGGTACACAAAAGACACAAAACGAAGTGACGAGTATAAAAATGAAGTTTGAATGTTGAGAGAAATCCCTGGGCTTCGTCTGGGATACATATACAAAATGGAATGGACTTGTACGTTGCATAAAGCTCATTTAGCTGTTTACAGTAAGCGTTCTGTGTCTCTGCGGGAAAGCTACAAAATGAATACATATTATCATTTGGACGAGTCTGGGATTCGAAATCCATTTACGATAGATGCGTGCTTCTTTACACATTCCCCGCGGTCGTAATGTTGTGCGTAGGTATACGTCTATGTATGGTGTATATGTCTGACGTCACTGCTGGCACGAGAAAAGAACTCGAGGAAAATCAGACAAATAAAAATGGATAACTCTGTGGTGTAACTAGAGCTTCAACCTATGAGGCCGCAACAGCGGATAAAGTATAGTAGATTAAGTAATGGCAGTAGGGTATTAGTTGAACAATAAGAGAGATGAGAAGTTAGTGACGACAAAGAAGCACGCATATAATAGGAAATGCAGCTATGTATTGTGAAAAAGTGAGGTACTAACCTAATATCGTGTGTAGTTTATTTAGATGTGTGTATGTGTATGTGTGTCAACCTATTCCGGCGATATTGTCATTTTAGTGAACCAAATTACTCCTTATGCGTAAAGGGAAAGGCTTTATTCGCTGAAAGGTAAAAGTTCTTGAACATTTTTGCATTTCGTCATATATTTTCTATGTCAATTGTAAAAATATTCAACCCATTATTTTAGCATTGACTGTACCTGCAAATAGGATATCAAGTGGGTAGGTACTCAACTCTTCATAATAAAAAAATAAATAAAAAGCTCCCCGCTAGTTGAACCATATTGGAAAATTATATTATACCTACTATACGGGGTGTTTCAGCGATGATAGCAAAAAATTTAATTGTGGGTAGATCTCGTCAAAATATGACGAAAACCTATAGCGGGTGGCATCTTTATCGAAGGGGACATCTAAAACATACATTGGCAAGTTTCTATCTTCAGCCCCCTTGCTCCCACTCACTCGAACTTTGAAATTTCAAATGACACCACCTACCTTGAGATACATCAAATTGAAGAGAATTGAGAATTCTCTTTCTGAAAAAAATATTTTCAAAATTTTTAACCCCACCCCCTTTCTTCCTAAAAATTTTCTAAATGTCTCATTCAATATTCTGGACCCCTCAATTCTCTTTAGTTGAGTCAGCATCATCCTATATAGCATCGAAGATGAGAATTTTCGGTGAAAAAAGTGTTACCCAAATTCACCCCATTGCTATTCAACAAAACACCACCTGCTTTATGATAAGTACCATCAAATTAGAGGGAATTCAATTCTCTTCCTGAAAACAATTTTTTTTGAAATTTTCAACCCCTCCCCCATTGAATTGGACATTTGGAGTATTTTAGGAGAGAATCGAGGGTTTTAAAAATTCCGAAAAAAAATTGTTCAGGAAGAGAATTTTATTTCCTCCAATTTGATGTATAGTATCACAAAGTAGGTACATATTGTCATTTCAGATTTTTAAGGTGAGGGGGGGGGGAACGTAGCGGTGATTTTGGGTGGCACTTTTTCCATAGAAAATTTTCTCTTTCGATGCTGTGCACGATGACATTGACTGCATTGAAGAGAATTGAGAGGTCAAGAATAATTAATTGGACTTTCAGAGCATTTTAAGAAGAAGGCGGATGGGGTTAAAAACATTATAAATATTTCTCAAAAAAAGAATTTGATTTTATTTAATTTAATGTTTCGCAAAATAGGTGGTGGCATTTGATATTTCAAAGTTAGGGTGGGTGGGGGCGAGGGGACTTTTAGATGTCCCCGCCTCGATATAAAAATCGACCTGTTTTTGCTCGAAGAAATATTCACTAGGAATCGGAAGTTATTGCGGGTGAATAGTTTTCTAATGATCACCCGGTATACCATTTTGCAAAGTTCGACATATTAACGAAGATACAGCTCTTCAAAGTTGATTTTTTTTTGTTTCCAAAAATTTGTAACTCAGTGACGTTTAGAGACCAAAATAACTTAAATTCAGCATATACTGATTTGTCGTAACTATCTATCGACCTGCAAAATTTTGAAAGAATCCAACCAGTGGTGTAGGAGTATAATTTAGAAGCATCCAAAGAAAAGTTGACTCAAGATGACCCCTCATAACTTCTACGCCACTGATTGGATTCTTTCAAAATTTGGCAGGTTGATAGATAATCACGACAAACCAGCTAATGATGAATTGAAGCTAAATTTGTCGAAACGTTCCTGCGAGTTACAAATTTTTGAAATCCGAAAAAAGTGAACTTTGAAGGGCTGTATCTTCGTCATTAGGCCGAACTTTGCAAAATGGTATATAGGTTTTGGTCATATTTTGACGAGATCTACTCACAGTCGAATTTTTTGCTATCATCGCTGAAACACCCTGTATGTATAATGTGTAGTCTATGAATTAAAAATGGCCCAGTTTTGGTTTTCTATCAAATAGCCCCAGAACTACGTTCAATTTCCCAACTTACCTCTAAGTACCGTATGTTCATTAAAAACTTCAATAAAGGGAGGCTGTGACGCAGGCCATCCGATCCGAAAACGACCGGGTTATCATCGGTCCACGGCCTCCCATTATTGAATTTTTTAATGAACATACTGTACATACGTGCAGGTGCACGCACAAAATACAGGGGCATTTCAAAAAATTTCCAATATATCTAGCGGCCCACAGTTTTTTCCACTTTCGATAGAATAGAATGTTTTGGGTTGAATTCAGAAATATTGTATTTACCTCACTCAAATTTTTCTTCTATATTTTGTTTGCGAGGGAAATAGTCTTTTCGGACACTTGAATACACTGTGTCCCAAATTGGTGATATCACCATGGGTAACTTTTTGATTATAGGAGATACAGACTCGGTTAGAACCCGGCCGGTGCGGTGGCGCGAAGAACTCCGTCTTTGGTAGCAATTCCAAAGATAGTGGGTTCGAGTCCGGCCTGGGCCAGGTGAAAATTTGTTTGCGCTTTCTAGTACCTTAGCGTGTACTATTGTGCGGCACGTCAAAGAGAAAAGACTGAAACGAGATGGACACCGATAAAAGGGCGCTAATAACCTCGCTGTTGATGCGTCCATAAAATGGTGGATGGTTTGTGAATCACCCGACACCGCTATCAGAGTACTGAGGCGGTGCTTAGGAGGGACTGCCAGTGAGTACACGAATCCCCACCCACCGCAATAAAAAAGAATCGGTTAGATTAGAAAAGTTTTATGTAATTTTATGACTTTTTCTGATCATCCAACAGATTTTATATAGGTATCTCTTTTATGAGATCTTAAATAAAAGCCAAAAAGTGCATTACAATTTTTGTATCGATAATTTGTTTTTTAATAATTCATTCCACGCTTTTAAAATTTGAAGATTATTGGACCACTTCTTAAAGACGCTTCCAGTGTTCTTTTTTTTCCATTTTGATACAAGCGTCTTTAAAAAGTGCTCTAATAATGTGCAAGTTTTAAAAATTCAAAATGAATTGGGGTGTTTAGAAGCCAAGGGGTACAAATGACAAAATCGGACAAAATATTCCTTGTTTTTTTTTTAGTACAGAGAATAGAATAGCAGTTTATTTCCAACAGACTTAGGAGCCCAAATATAGGAAACGTGAGGTTGGCAATAAATAAAACTGAACAGTGATAATAGTAGAGGAAAAATGAGACTCTATTGTGACTTTCGTGTGCACGGAAAGGTAAAAAGCTGGGGTGCATTTTTTATGGTGTAGTATGGCTTGGGGATGTAGAATCCACTTGTCGTCAAAAAATCGTCCAGTGTGGGGGCGGTATGGTTGCGGTTTTGTGAAAAAACAGTTTTTTTTAAATGTTCTACAGTTTGTCAGCTTTTGGCTGATATCAGCTTGGAACAAATCCGTCAACTGTAAGTTGTCGTAAATAATTTATGAATAAAAAGGTGATCATTTACTTTGCCATAAGAATACATGTAAAACTTGACTGCCTCGTGCGCAATAGTTATTTATGTACCATGGGCATAGAGTGCCACTTTTTTTCCCCGCTGTGCGAGATTGCGACCGAGGCCGTAGGCCGAGGGAAGCAAGCACAAGGGGAAAAAACGCACTTTAGCCCAAGGTGCATACAACGTTTTTTGCACTGGCTAGTACAAGACTGAAAATTTCGAGTTATTGAGTCGTTGAACAATTGTCATGGCAGCGCTGATTACTTGGTTGTACGTCGCACGATCTACAATGCGATCAACAAAATTCGGAATTGGGGTAGGCTGCGCCCTAAGAAAGCAGCTTGACATCCTGAAATTTAACCAGGTCATAGCCTACCAGATCGCATGGACGAGTGGCAGGTTATTACTTATCACCTACCTTGAACACGTAGCTGCCGGGGCCCCATCGCTTACTAGCATAAAACAGGTATTTATTGGTTTTGGTATGTAAACGTGCTAATTTTGTTGTTCTTGTAGTCTTTCGTGTTCCCTACAAATTAAAGTCCATTTTGCATCGCATCAAGTAGTTACGTCAAAATAGAAGGTGACGTCTCCTCTGACGGATCAAGAGCGCTCGTTGCCATGACGACTTTTTTGCCCAAGGGCTAAAAAGAGTCACTTTAGGCCCTGTTTTGAGGTCGTAAAATAACGCATTTGATATAGGTAGTGCAAAAAGAACGTTGAATATCTCAGTAACGTGTTGAATGACATTTTTCATTCCACTCCCACTCGATTATCTCCGTAACCACTAGTTCAATCAAAAAAGTTTCTTCTGTAAACCATGTTACCTATTCCATTGCGATTCTTGCGGTTTTTTCAGATTTGATTTATCTTGAATAGTAACTGAGCTAGGGACGGAATTGTAATGTACTGCATGCAGCGGACAAGTGCAGCGCTGTGGCCCTCGCGTACCCCTGCCACCCGCGCATCCCCGCGAAGGCCATGGTATATTGAGGCGGGAAATCTGCAGACTTATTATTGTGGCTGATGATCGAAACATTGTAAAAGTGTAGTAGGTAAATTTGCAATATAAATAAATATATACCCCTTGAATTACGACGTACGTCTTCACATATTATATTAGTCCAGTCAAAATAGGTTTTAACCGGAAATAAATTCGGAAGTTGACGAAATTTGGTGGATCGATGCAGAATTGAACGTGGAATGATATACTGAAATTCCCAAAAGGCTTGACTTTTTTTTAGGACCAATAAAAAGCACCCCCAAGCAACAAATTAGGGCCAAATTAGGTTAAAATCTACCTCACTATTGGTCAGCGACCAATTTTCAATAGGTCGGATTTACGTTTAATCGACGTCGAATTCAGGTAAGTGGGGAAAAATAAGTGGGTAATTTAAACGTCGAAAATTGGGCACATAGGTCGATTTGACTTATAGGTCAGATACCCTATTAGTCGGCTAGACCTACAATAAGTTACATTTTTGGTAACAATAAGTAATTTAAGACCTATTTTTACTAATTTGTGACCTGTGTCTTACAAGACTTGAATAGGTATTATTATCCACTATGGTATTATTTTGGGTTTTCCCGACTTATAGTTGGTCATACGACTTTAAAAGACATTAGTGCACAATAGTGTTGTTGGTGTTACCATCATAGTGATTGAGTTTCATGGCGGACCTCCGTCCTTCATAGCAAAATATACCTACCTACCTATAGCACGAAACATTTTGCGGACTTAGTGACTCCTCCCTGGTCATAATATTCACACGAAGGAAATATTTTTGACAAATGTGCCTCTTGCACCTCCAAATATTGCAATGCGCCTTGGGAAAATCGATTTTTTGCAGATCTTGCGGAAATAACAACTTAATTTTTTTTTGGTCAATCACAGTTTAGAGCACTAAAATGTTGATATTGAGCTCTTAAATTGAACAGTGTTTCTTAATTACTTTTTTTTTGCCTGGTGCCTGGCAAAAAAAAAACAAGTAATTAAGGGAATACAAAAATTACAGAACAGCTTTTATCGTAATGGCGGACGTGAAACCTGCTGGAGTAAATGGCGTGTCTGGTGATATTTCGAAATTTGACTTTCAGGGCAAATTTACTATTGTTTTCTACTTATAGGGAAAATTTCCCTCCGAACAGGGCAAAATTACTTGAAATTCGAACTTTGAAGTCAAAATTCACTTAATTAGGTAAATTTTACCTCATAGTCTACTCATGGTTTTTTGTTGTTATCGACTTCAGAGTCAACTTTCCCTAAATTACCGATTTGGACCAAATTTCAACTATGAAGACTACAATTTTAAATTACGCGCTCAATAAATCGGAGTCCAGTGCACGCAGAAGATTTAGGGAATTTCTGACGAAAGCGGAATTGGATCTTGAGATGGTGACACTTTTTTTTAATAGGCGATAGTAACCTGCGGTGTGCCTATACGGCTTAAACTTCTTAGAGGACATTTTCTGCTTTGCACTATTTCACAGCACAGCAGGTACTGGTAACACTGACAAGAGATGATCTGCATGAAAAACCCCAAACAACAAAGAGCCAGCTCATTTTCTGACCTCAAAATCCACATAAGACGGATTTCCTTTAAAGTTCACTATAATGGTACTTTCGCCCTCCTTTTGACCAGTGTTCCTTAATAAGTCAATTTTTATAGTAATTCTGACTTCAAAGTTCAAAGTCAAATGTTCAAATTGAATAGGTCCGCTTTTTTACTAAAATAACCCTTGTTATTTACCATGACCTGTAAGGCATTGTGTAAAGTTGAAAATTACCAAATTTGGACTAGTATAAAGAGGTTATTCATAACCAGACTTTGAGGTTGAAATTGGGGTAATTTCGAAGTAATTGCGACTACCGTTGATAGCCTAAATTAACCTCAGATGTAAAATGGACTTCAACGGCGAAAGTCAAGCGAAAATGAACTAATTTTTGCACTAGATAATGCCTTATAAATTTTAAAGAATTTGAAGGCATTTTTTAGGTGGAATCTAGGTAATTTTCAACTTCCAAAAACTTTTTGAAGTCGATGGTAAATTTAGGGTTCTCGAAAGGTTAAATCTAGGTAATTTTTGATTTAAATAATGACTTTGTAGAACATTTGTCATATAAGGAAAATTTTATGTCAAATTCATGCATATTTCGCCTTCTTTAAGTCAATTTGACTTTAGCTTGGTAATTTGGCCCTAAATTGCTGCTTGGGCCATCCTTGAAAATTTTCGTTTTTTTTTTCTGAATAACTTGTAAACTATTACCTTTTAGAACACAGCACCAACAAAGCAAATGTAGGCCGTTAAATTCCCAAGAGATCAGTATAAAACTCATTACTGTTCAGTCAATAGCCTCTGAGATACCGCATCTGCAAAAACGCAGTGAAAATTACTTGAAATATATTTCCGAATTTTATGTAACAATTTGCATAGTGTCAATTCAGGGGCTGTAACGTGGACAGCGAATGTGCGAATTTCAATGTGTTTCTTCTACATTCGGTATCACACTTTTGTTTAGAAGTCACCAACTTCAAAATGGTACTTTTTCTCGACCTTTGAAATCGATACTTGATGTCCCGAAGAATCCGCAAAAATCGATTTTTTTCATAAATAAAATGATCTGCACGCAGTCTTCCTTCAAATTGATTGTTTTTATTTCTGACCGGTTTCGCAGGTCTCTGGCCCTTCTTCATCAAAGTGTGGAGTCTAAAATAAAATACATAAAACATGTAGGTGGGTACATAAAAGGTGAATGATAACACACCGAATCACCGACATTGTATAAATGGTGAAGATAAAGTTTGTGTAAATGATGAGTGAATTGTTTTTAAATTCTTCAGATGTCAGTATAACATTTGTGATGTTGTCATGGAAGAACGGACAAAAGAACTTGATGGAAATGTATGAAATAATAATAGAGCTAATAATAATGGTACAAGGTGGGTGATGAATTAATGAAAGGATGGTTGAATGGAAAGAAAGAAGCTTATTTAAATCAAAGGCGTTGTAAAAATGTTTAAAAAAGAAATCTATACAATCTTTTAGGCAATTTCGGACAGAATTATTAGTTGCTTCACAAATTTCAAGAACCTCTATACTATCTAAAAGCCGTCCTTTTTTACAAACATGTAAAATTTCAAAATTAGTTCCAAGGACGAAGTTATGATTTTCTGAGATGATTTTGATGATTAGATGATTATGATTAATAATTCTTTCCAAAATTGTCTAAATGATTGTATAGATTTCCCTTTTAAACATTTTTACAACGCCTTTGATTCAAATAACCTTTTCTCTTAGTCAACCATCCTGCCTTCATTATTTATCACCCACCTTGTACCCAGGGCCGATTCTGAGTGGTGTGCTGGGTGTGCCCCTGCACAGGGGCGGCCAAAATTCAAGGGCGGCGAAAAGTCGCCAATTTTTTCTAACGAAAAATTGAGTGTCGAAAAAGGAACTGATGTTATGATTTTCGAGACCGACGGCAGCCGCCCTGCGTAAATTGTGATTTTTTAGTGCCGAGAAAATACAACAGGTTGTCAAGAATGGAGGCGAGGCGGCCGCCCTGCGTCAACTATTATGGATATCAGACTTCTTTCTCAGATAAGTGTCTGAGGAAGGGCAAGAATTTTCATCTCTTGGTAACATTTCGGATAGTCTGTTTGAAATCGGATCGGCGTGAAAAAATGCGGTGTAGTACAAAAAAAATTCACAACTTTCAAAGAAACCGCACTACGATCAAAATTCGAAAACCGTTTAGAGATATTGATATGTGCTTTTCAGAACTGCACTCAGAAAAAATCCGGGATTTTTTCACAGAAGCGGGGCATTGAATATTGTGAACCGGTTTTGCACTTCTTCTGTTTTCACCCTGTATAGCTCACTCAACGTCGTTGAACCTCTGTACCATCCAAGTATCTTACAGCCAAAAGAACACGCTATCTAGCATGACCACGATTTTCAAAATCGATCCATTTTTACCTGAGATATTCACATTTGAAGTAAGGCAAAATTTTCCAGTGATTCAGTTCAATTGTTGCCCATTTTATTTGAACAGCTTTATCTGATTCCATCCAACTACAAAATCAATATGCTTACCTATGAATTGGTATAAGTGCCTAAAAACTCATCTATAGGTCGCGGGAACATAACCGTCACCTTGGCACCCGCTATGGCAACGCTGCAAGTATGCCTGACGTGGCAACTGCGCAACGCGCATTTTTTTCGTCGTTGAATTGACATGAAACGCTCGCGCAAGCGCAGACAGGGTGCCAAGGTACCGCTGTAGAGACTCGTTTGTTTTCAACACTTTTCAGACAAATCTTGAGTTTAGCACAATTATTTTCTTGATAAAGTGGCAATTGTTTAATAAATCATCTATATAATTTATTACAACTTAAGAAAACGGTATTCACTTACTAGTGACAATAACATTATACCATATACCCATCTTTAGCACGCGATTTTTGCTCCCGCGACCTACAGGGTGTGCCGAGGGATATGTTGAAGTGAGGTGGCCATGGACGCACCTTGATCCTCAGCGGAAAATAGATTATAATTGTTCATAATTTTGTTTTAAATGAGGGGGGCTTTGGCGGTTTTAGGCCCGCAAAAGTGAAAAAAATCGCCTGCGGTGCAATTTCTAGAGAGCCCAGACGCCCCCGCTAGAAAATTGCTGCGGGGTTACAGCTGGCGGGCGGCCAAATATTTTTCGCACAAGGGCGGCCGACGAGCCAGAATCGGCCCTGCTTGTACCATTATTATTAGCTCTATTATTCCATACATTTCCATCAAGTTCTTTTGTCCGTTCTTCCACGACAACATCACAAATGTTATATTGACATCTGAAGAATTTCAAAACAATCATCAAATGCAAGTACAATATTCAGCAGTTAGTGTCCGGACTACCTTTTTTTTTTTCTGAATAGGTCGTTTTAGTCTTTCAACCCATACAACTCAGAAACCATCACTATAGGATAAATATTCCGAAACATGTTATTTTTTCTGTATTCAATTCTTCATATTTTCCCTGGATGGTTTTGCTCTACCTAAGTGAAAAATGAGGCAAATAGTATGGTATGAAAAAAATCGATTTTTGGGGATTCTTCGAGACATCAAGTATCGATTTCACAGGTCGAGGAAAAGTACCATTTTGAAGTTGGCGACTTCTTGACTTCCAGACAAAAGTGTGATACCGAATGTTGAATTAGCTTTTCCCGCATGTAAAACACATTGAAATTCGCACATTCGCTGTCCAGGTTACAGCCTCTGAATTGACACCATGCATATTTTTACATAAAATCCGGAAATATATTTTGAGTAATTTTCACTGCGTTTTTGTAGACGCGATATCACAGAGGCTATTGACCAAAAAGTGATGAGTTTTGTACGATCTCTTGGGAATTTAACGGGCTACATTTGCTTTGCTGGTGCTGGTGCTGTGTTCTGAAGAGATAATAGTTCACAAGCCATTCAGAAAAAAAGAAAATTTTCAAGGATGGCGCTTTTTTATTGGTCCTAAAAAAACAAGCTTTTTGGGAATTTCAGTATGTTATTCCACGTTCAATTCTGCATCGATCCACCAAATTTCGTCAACTTCCGAATTTATTTCCGGTTTAAACCTATTTTGACTGGACTATTATAATATGTGAAGACGTACGTCGTAATTCAAGGGGTATATATTTATTTATATTGCAAATTCACCGACTACACTTTTACAATGTTTCGATCATCAGCCACAATAATAAATCTGCAGATTTCCTGTCTCAATACACCACGACCTTTGCGGGGGTGCGCGGGTGGCAGGGGTACGCGAGGGCCTCAGCGCTGCACTTGTCCGCTGCATGCAGTACATTACAATTCCGTCCCTAGCTCAGTTACTATTCAAGATAAATCAAATCTGAAAAAACCGCAAGAATCGCAATGGAATAGGTAACATGGTTTACAGAAGAAACTTTTTTGATTGAACTAGTGGTTACGGAGATAATCGAGTGGGAGTGGAATGAAAAATGTCATTCAACACGTTACTGAGATATTCAACGTTCTTTGCGCACGAGGCAGTCAAGTTTTACATGTATTCTTATGGCAAAGTAAATGATCACCTTTTTATTTATAAATTATTTACGACAACTTACAGTTGACGGATTTGTTCCAAGCTGATATCAGCCAAAAGCTGACAAACTGTAGAACATTTAAAAAAAAAACTGTTTTTTCACAAAACCGCCCCCATACCGCCCCCACACTGGACGATTTTTTGACGACAAGTGGATTCTTCATCCCCAAGCCATACTACACCATAAAAAATGCACCCCAGCTTTTTACCTTTCCGTGCACACGAACTTCTCAAATAAGCACATTTCGCTTCATATTTTCCTCTACTATAAGTGGACTCGAACATAGCAAGACTAAAATATAGACTTCCAACAAAATGCTTTCGGATTCACATGGAAATAATGTGTAGAAAAAAAAAGCGCCGCAAGGTGCCGCATCGTCAAGCGTGAATAACGGAAACTTCAGGAATCTTCTCTGGACTGAGTCAAGTCTGGCAACGTGAGTGACGTACATGGAACACCAAATCAGAAAAAAGTATTCAAGCTTGGATCTCACAAAGGTGTAGTACAAAGCCCTTAGACAGTTAGACACGAAATACTTTCAAGCTCCCTGTAGCGCGATACGAAAAGCCAAGCGTCCTTAACGACGAAGACACAATACCATCAACGTGACTTGAGAAATAAAAACTGATGTCAAAGAGCACACCCAAATCTCTTGTGATTCCGCTACTTCTAAGTACCACCGGATCAACCGTATAATGGTAAGGTATTGGGTCAACCTTCCTGGTGTAGCTCGCAATCATGCACCTGTCGACATTCAAGGGCAAACCACTCTGGCGACACTAATGGGCGCTTTCCATTTAAAACATTTGTGTCGGTTTGTGTCAGCTTGTGTTAGCTTGTGTCGATGAGACAAAGGAAAACAGATCAAATGGAACGCATTTGTGTCGATTTGTGTCAACACAAGTCGACTTGTGTCGGTAAATGGAAAGCACACATTCTGAAACATAAACCACGCATCGCATCACTGAGCGCAGCACAATCAAGAACCATAACGACTCTCTGGAATATATCTTTAGATCGTCCGCGAACAGCAACTTGCTACAGTCGATAGACATGTCTATATCGTTATGTAAATCAAAGACAACAAAGCAGTGGTTCCCACTTGACCTCCTGGGCAACCCCAGAACTTGGAATAACAGGTGATCATTTGCAAACTATCCGCCCGTAATAACTCCCGATTTCTAGTGGAGATTCCTTCGAGCAAAAATAAGTCAATTTTTATATCAAAAGGGACATTTAAAACATATTTTATATATATATATATATATATATATATATATATATATATATATAAAATTTATATCTTCAGCCTCTTCGTCCTCATCCACCTCAACTTCAAAATTTCAAATGATACCACCTACTTTGGGATACATCAAATTTTGATTTATTGCAAAAATGAATACATAAAATTGAAGAGAATGAATTTCTCTTTCTAAAACATGAAAAAAAATGTGTATCCAATACAATATTCTTGAATCCTCAATTCTCTTTGCAGATAATCATCCTGCATAGCATAGAGGGAGAAAATTTTCCGTGGAAAAAGTGCCGCCAAATTCACTATTTCGCTCTACCCACCCCAACTTGACAATTTAAAATGACACTACCCACTTTGTGATAGGTAGATTAAATTGGAAGGCATTGAAATTCTCTTTTTGAAAAAATATTCCAGAAATTTTCAACCTGGCCTCGGGTCAACAAGTCTCAGACACGAACTGGGAGGAACATGCCAGATTTGTAGCTGTGGATCTTCCCTCCATGAAACCGTGTTGGAAGGGATAGATGTTTTTTTTCACCAGCGGATAGATTCAGAGGATAGTGTCAAAAATGTTGGCAAATTTGATAGAATTTAGCGATATTGGACGATAATTGTTAAGGACGGAAGGATCGCCCTTTTTCAACACCGGACAGACCTTAATCTGTTTCCAAGCTTTGGGGTTCGTTGAGGCAGCCAGGATTAGATTGAAGAGGGATCCCAAAGAAACAGGAAGGACACAAGAACAGTCACAGACGAGGAAACCGGGCACCATGTCGTCACCCGAAGTCATATTTTTTCCATACATCATTGTGTTTACGTCATAGTTTGGTATAGAACTTTAGCTATCATGTTTACCGGATGTATCCTTTGACCGCTTGATTCTTCACGATTTTATAAAATAATAATAGGTAGTATTATGCACTCTAATTTTTTTCAGAAATTATTAAGTTATACCCCTTGGCTTCTAAGCGCTTCAATTATAATTGAACAAATTATCGATAAAAATGATATTGCATATTTCTGGTTTCTGGAGAGATACGAACTCACACAGCGCAGCGCGAGTGGCTCAGCTTGTGGCTCAACTTTAATTTGTGAAATAAATACGTAAGTGTTATTTTTTTTTAATTCAGCTTAAAAGAACCTATCGAAATACAAAAAAATAGGCTCGTTATACAGGGTGTTCGGGTTTGGCTATTACAAACTTTGAGGGATGATTCCCCTTCAAAAATAAAGCCGAAAGAACAAAAAACTCATGGTCCTAAAATGCTTCCTTGAAAAGATACAGGGTGTTGAAGTTGACTTTTTCAAATGGTTTTTTTACCGTAACTTTTGAACCGTTGGATCGATTGTGATCAAATTTGAACCAAAGTTTAGTCAAATGAGTCTCCATCGAATAATAATACCACAATTTATCAAAAATTTCTAGGGGCGTGAATAATAGAGGACTGTTCCCTATTTTTGCCCCTATTTTTATCAACCTCAATTATTTTTTAAAATTGTTGATATTTTCGGATTCTACGTTCAATTTAGAAGAAAAAGTTACTCTTGCAAAATTTTGATTAGAGGCTTCATTTCCGAGATATTTGGGTCTGAAATTTTGGGAAACGCCTCGAAATGGCGACTTTCAAAGGCCTAAAAATTAAAATTCAAGAAAACTCATGATTCCTCAACTGAAATAAGTTTTCTAGGTCGCTTAGGTTGATTTACTGCAATTTTCGGCTAAGAAACGAGGCGTTTTCAGAGAAAAACAATTTGGGCTCTGGCATGTGGCGATTTCGAGATGTTTTCCAAAGTTTAAAAACCAAATATCTTGGAAATGAAGCCTCTTATCAAAACTTTGCTCTTCTAAATTGAGTAGAATCCGAAAATATCAACAATTTCAAAAAATAATTAGGGGAGATGAAAATAGGGGCAAAAATAGGGGACAGTCCCCTATTATCCACGCCCCCAGGAATCTTTGATGAATTGTGGTATCATTATTCGATGGAAACTCAGTTGACTTAACTTTGGTTCAAATTTGATCAAAATCGGTTCAACGGTTGAAAAGTTACGGTGAAAAAACGATTAGAAAAAGTTAACTTCAACACCCTGTATCTTTTTGAGGAAGCATTTTAGGACCATGAGTTTTTTGTTCTTTCGGCTTTATTTTTGAAGGGGAATCATCCCTCAAAGTTTGTAATAGCCAAACCCGAACACCCTGTATATGTAAAGAACTGTTTTTGACGGCTCTGTATTTCACTGAGATAGAGAAAATGTGATCAACGATCCGAAAAGCGCATAAAAGAATGGGGAACTATAGTGGCAAACGCCTGAAGTAATGGCGCTCGTGTTCCATGCACCCTAGGTATCATAACTGTCATTTTAAGCGTACATAACCTCAACTTTGGAAGTGTAATTTCATTTTCATTTGTCAGCACTCAGCATATAACCAGCGGTTTGCGTCGATTCGTGAGTTGAAAAGCAGAAAAAAAAAACCGAAAAGTCGACAAGCGAAAAATAGCGGTGAAAAAAAAATAGTGCCGTGTTATGTACCAGGCTGCACCTTTGCACCAGCTCTTTTTTTCCTCTCAGTGGGGTACCGCTTCGCCTCGACTCTTCTTTGAGCATTAGCACTTTTCCCCTTTCCGTACATTTCTTTGAGGGAGGTTATGTGCGATAACTGTCAAGAGTGTCAATATGGGTGCATGGAACACGTCGCCCTCTACAATCCGTTTTGCCTATAGTTCCCCATTGATCACGCAAAGTTTTTGAATGGCGAAAATATGTAGAGAATAGCGGAACTAAAGAGTAAAACATCTTCTGGACACCATTTTTTTTGTTTTACATGTCGTCACTTGTTTTCTGTTTCACTGTTTTACACCCACATCATTTGTTGGTCATCGTTGTGCACATGCAATTTGGAAGCACGCGTTATACAAGTGTCCCAGAAAGTACCTTTCAAACGCATGTACAATGTACATACAGTATGTCCCAAATGGGTGATACTACTATGGGTAACTTATAACAGTATCAACTTACAGCTTATTGGAAGCCGGTAAAACAAATTAGGGCGTCTTGGGTCAGTTCGATGTCGTTTACTGATTTATTTTGGACTAAAGGCCGAATCCACGATTAAAAAATGGACTAAATTATTTCAGACCAAATTTAATGCCTAGGTCGAGAGCTAAAGGTGTTGGTACAGGGTATTTTTCAGTAATATCACTATTCCAGTAGCTTCTGGCAAACAAAGTACGCAACTTTTCAACAGAGGAATGTCAGCATCTTCTTGTTTACAGTTTCAAGTTTTGTTTGACACCACAACCATGGTTGGCAGTCATCAACTTTGCGTACGCGGTGCCATAAAGCCTAAAAGTTGCAGTTTTTTATTTCCTTATTTTGAAATTCGAAGTTCTCCATTTCTGTATCAATTCACTTGAAACTTATAATAACAAATTGAAACATAAAATATCAATTTTGATAGGTAAAAGTTGTCTTTGTGCAACTTCAGGGCGGTGGCCGTCATTTTCGAAAACAGTATTTAAGGACAGTGTTCAATTAGTAAAATAAGCGTTGCGAAATCAATCCCTGTGGGTTTATTCCTTGACGGATTCTTACCATTTTGGTCTCTTTCGAACGCTACAAGGATGTACTTTGGTTTGAGCCCATTGGCATTTTCAAAATCCAAAAGCGACTTTTTAACACTGTTTCGTGCTACGGCCAAGCACAAATTTTTGTTCTGTCGCACCGTGCAGACAAATTTGATGGCTGACAAAGGTGGTTGTTTTGTCAAACAAAACTTGAAACTGCAAGTTACAAGATGCTGCTATGCCCTTGTTGATAAGTTGCGAACTTCGCCTGCCAGAAGCCATTCAAATTGTGACATTTGTCACATTACTAGAAAAAACACCTGTATATACGAAAAGTTTTTCATTTCCCATAGTGTTTTAGCCAGTTACCTATTTGTGGGACAGCTTGCATAAAGGGACGATGAGTGGAACGGAGTGACAAGTTACATACCTACATATTTTGTGCTCATCAAAGATAATCCAGAATTGATCACAAAAACATCACCTACTTTATTACCTACAAATTATTTCATCAACTCATGATTTCGTAACGGCAGTAACAGATATATTAAAATAGGTAATAATAGAGCAATCCTATTTCTGGTAATAAAATTTACAAATCGCGAGAAAGTTAAGCGCGCTTGTAAAAAGTATACAAACTTCCAATTCTCGACTCAATCGCTAGGTAAGTACTTTGTAACGATATATAAAATTTATACTGATCGCGGTTTATTATGAGCAGAAGAGTACCTAGTAACTTGGCACACGAAATTTTGAATCGTGAATAACTGGCGAAGAGCTCATCAAAATATTAATTTACTAAGCATTTCTTAATAACGGAAAATTCGTAAAAGGTGTTTTATGCTTTGAAGTTTGAAAGCGTGAAGTTTAGCGGCGAAGTAATACGTATAGTAATTGCGTTGAAAATTGGTGCGCTAAAGAACTCATCAAATCAAAATCGTTTGATTCAAGACCAAATTGAAAATCTGAATTTAGGCAAGTCCATGCCGCACCGAGAGATTGCCGAAGAATAAAGGAGCTTGTGGCTTTGCCTTATTCAATTTTCAAAAGCAAGTGATTTTCAACATGTTCCAGTATAACCATTTATATTTTTACTTTGGAGCACTTTGTTTCACAAAAAAATATGGTCCAATGAATTGACATCCAAAATATTCAAATAAATTAGGAGCACAAGTATTTGCTCTATCTATACCGGGTGTCCGCGCGAAAACTTACAGTTGCGATAATTTCCGCAATTTTCAAGATTTCAAATTTCACAGTGTCAATAAGTAACACGGGGGACATTGGTTCATCGGTAGGCACAAGTAAGAGCGGAGCGGACCAATTTGTTTCACCCCTAGCATCCCCAATTTGTTTTTGCAAATGGCACCCTACCTTTTTTTTCTGAAAAAGAATGTCATTCTTGATACATCTGTCAAAAATTGAAGAAGAATCTGTGAAGAATTTTTTGTGAAATTAATTTTTCAATGATCTGAAATTGCACACTTAATTTGGATGTTTCTTGTCGAAACAAGAAGCCATTACAACCGAATTGCTTGGAACTTCATACTGGATGTTAAATTGTACCTGTCAACAACTCGTACAAGTCTCGCTATTTTTTTTTATGTGAGAATGTTACTTTACTTTGTTAAAGGAAAGGTAAAATTTAGTTTAGTTGGTACAAAAATTGGTGTAGACGGTTTTTATTTGTCAAACATTTTTTTAATTGGCTTCAAAAGATCAAAGATCAAATACTTCGAATTCCAGCGGGTTCAAACCGAATTTGAGGTTCGTCTTTATCGCTGTATGGAAGTGAATGGCGAACATTTTGAGCATTTTTTTTATGAATTTGGAAGACATTGAAGTATTTCACTTCCATACTTTCAGTTAAAATTGATTTATTGCTTTTCTTTTACATACTTGATCGTAATAATATTTGATTTTTTGGAGCAAAAAAAAAATTAGTTTGACAAATAAAAACTGTCTGCACCAATTTTTGTATCAACTAAACTGAATTGTACCTTTTTTTTAACAAAGTAAAGTAGCATTATCACAATGAAAAGAAAACTAAAAACCATAGCGGGGCTTGTACGGGTGTGGAAGTGAGTTGTTGACAGGTACAATTTGTTTAGTAACATCGAGCATGAATTTTCAAGCAATTCGGTTGTAATAGTTCCTCCTTCCGACGAGAAAGTCAAGAAACATCCACATTAAATGTGTTACAATTTTAGATAATTGAAAAATTGATCTCTCAAAAAATGTGAACTTTTTTCTTTCATTTTTCACAGATGTATCAAGAATGACATTCTTTTGCAGATTTTTTTTCAAGGTGGGGTGTTATTTGAAAAAAAAAGGGTTGCTAGGGGTGGGACGAATTGGTCCGCTTTATTTCTACTTATGCTCACCGATGTCCCCATGTTACTCACTTATTGACACTGTGCACTGTGAAACTTGAAATCTGTATCTTGGAAATTGGAGAAATTATCGCAACTGTAAGTTTTCGCGCGGACACCCGGTATACTCGTACTACTACATCCAGTAATCAATTGAGTACGGTGCTCATATGCAACACTTCATAATATGTGTAACATAAAACTTTTTTATCGACGCTTTCCCGATGAATAGCCTTCTTTCAACAAGACAACACTAGAACAGTTGAAATCGGTTCATTCCTGACAGAGATATAGCGTTTTCAAAAAGAATCTCTTCGCCAGTTTTTTTTATCCTCCAACAAGCACATTTTGGTTTCTTGTCTGCATTTTTTTAAATTTACTGCTCAATTTCAACTAATTTTTTTCGAATACCTTACGAATTGAACCGACTACTGACACCAGTTTTAAAATGGCCGAAAAGTCTACATTCAAAAAGGCGGATGGAAGACGGAACACGGGCGGCCAAATTAGTACCATAGTTATTTTTGGCCAAGTAATATCAGCATGACATAACACAAGACACATTCCGAAAGAATGGACCTTTTTTTGCATTTTGAGACCGTTGTGAGTTGATTCGATTGACTGGCCATGAAGATTGAAGATGTAACGAAACATAATGTTGATCATTTCAAAGTAGGCATTTCAAATCAAACTTTCTTACTTGACGGATTTTTGTTTAGCAATTTCAGCATTTTTTGTTCATCAGTCAATTTTGTCGATTCTGGGATTGATAGCTAAATGAGCAGGCTAACTGTATGTCAAATATCAAGATGTTATTTGACTAATGCTAAAATCAAGATCGCGGGAATGTTAAAATTCAAGTTGGTGGACCCGATTCGATTGAATGGAGGTCAACCGATTCAACTCATCGCGGTTTTTAAATGCAGAGCAAAATTTGATTATCCCAAATTGGTATTTTGTTCCGTCATTCTGGTATTTCTTAGCCAAAAAAGAAATGCGATAATTGGCTGCCCATGTTCCATCTTCCATCCGTCATCGCAGTAGCGCAACTAGGGGAGGGTTAGGTGGGTGCGCTCACCTACCTATGCAGATTTTGCCTGTAAAGGCGCCTTTTTGGCGCCTTCATCAATTTTTATTTCAAATATTGAAAAAAAAGAAATGAAAAAATATTTTTTTTTTTGAGGAACGTTTCACATTTAGATTTGATTGAAAAAAATTTTAACTGAAAGTATGGAAGTGAAATACTTCCTTATTTGCGTCTTTAGATCCCGATAATTTTGCAGACGAAGACGAAGCGCATCAGGTAAACGGTTAAATGGACCTTATTATTTTTATTTCACCAAGTGTATGATCTTCCAAATTCAGAAACCATAATGGGTCTAGTTATTATGAGGAATTTAAAGCATTGTTTCTGGAAGTTTTTTCGGAAATTGAACAGAAACAAAATATTTCGAAAAACTGATCGTTAAATAGTTTGAAAGATAGTTATTCGAACATTGTTGTTTTGTATAAATTTTTTTTGACTTTGCCTATTACATCTGCTTCCGTCGAACGGTCTTTCAGTCGATTAAAATTAATAAAAAGTGGTTTGTGTCCAACAACGAGAGAAGACAGGCTAAGTTCTTTGGCGATCTTGAGCGTTGAAAGAGATATGTTGTGAAAGTCTCGACTTAGACGCAATTTGAGAAAAGTTTCAAAACGTCAAAAAGGGAAGGCTTTGGTTCTAGATTTTGGATGTCGTCTGTTTTTTCCTTATTGTATTTCTAGCTGACTACATCTTAATTGTATTTTTAGTATTTTCATTATTTTGTCCTTGAAAGATCTAGTTTCAACTTTTTTTCTAAATATAAAAAAAAATTGAGAAATGTCGAAAAAAAAAAGAAATTGTTGAGAAAAAACCAGAGATCAATGGCGCCTTTTTCAAACTTTCGTACCTGCCTGTAAAATATCCTAGTTGCGCCACTGCGTCATCGTAATTTTGACATTTCGGCTATTTTGCAACTGGTATTTGCAGCCAGTTCAATAAGACCACAATATTAAATTGGAAATCGTTGAAATCGACCCATTAATAAACAAGGACAGACAAGAAACCAAAATGTGGTTAACTGTCAATGCATGAAAAAGTAGTGACCAGATTTTTTTTAAATCTCTCAATCATTGTAGAGTTACCTTGTCAAGGATGAAGTTGGATTGGTGAAATAAGGCGTTGCGGAATTGGTTTTATCATTACAGTACAAAACTGGTAGGTATATTGTTTTATAATAGCTACATAAAGCCTTTTACTTGAAACAATTGAGTGTGAGTGATTGAAACTGACAATAAAACGACAAAATCGCCACCAATGTATCATATTAAAAAACTGCATGCCATGGTGCTATGTGCTACTACGGGATAATATATCGTCAAGGTTTTGTTTCTACGGCTATATTTCTGGCCAAAGACATGACGAATTCATACTTGTATGGATAAAAAAACAGAAACACAACCTTAAAGAATTTTGCAGCTCGAATTTAGATCTGTTCACTTAACCTCATGTTATATTGACTCTTTGGAAAAGTCATAAAATGACAATGACCAATTGAACAAGAACGAAGGTTTATTATAAACGTTTACATATAAGAAATACAGTAAACGTTTTATAACTGACACGATAATTTTATTTCGTTTGTAGCCATTTCGTAATCGATAAATGGGCGTAGGAAAAATAAAATTCTAGCTTACATATGTACAGAAGCTCTTAATAATATATTATTATTACTGCATTACCACCAACGTCGCGTTAATCATTTATTCCAACAATAAAATCTGTCTCACACTTAAGAGCCTTTATTGAATCTAACTAACGCTAATAAACGTTTTATGACATTATATATGTATAGGTATACGTATTTCCTGTGAAATAATAATATAAATTGAAATGCAGCTAAACTCCCGAAATAAGGCGCACGTCATTAGGAGACGGATAAACCCGCACGCGGGAACGACCCTTAGTGAATAAAATAAAGAACAAACATTCGACCTGAAACATGCGGAAATACGGTCACCGAAACTATTTCCCGACTATGCTGCTAAGGCCACTTTATCGCGCTCCTATAATAGTGCGCATTATTCTCACGAGGAAAGCTTTCATAACCGCACAGGAAGTCATTGAGTATTCTGAATTTGAGCCTCACAATAGATTTACATTGCATTAAAAAAAAAGACTTTAGAGACTTGGGGAATTTAAATTTCGGTGCGCGCGCGCTCGATAACGCCGCCACCTTTCCACTATCGCTGCCAAGAATTTAATCCGGAGAAGGTCCTTTCTTGATTGCGCGACACTTGCGCCTTTTCCGTTCGTCGGATCCAAAATATGAAACAGCGTCGGAAAACAAATAGGCATATAGTTCGCGGCCCATAGGATGTAATCCATAGCCTATAAAATTTATGAATGGCTTTTCGCCAGAATGGAGCCAGGCGAGGCAGGCATCCAGGACCCAGGAGCAGGCTAGCCAATTCACTGTGCGTATATCATATTATATTCATTTATATGGGTATATTCATATCTGTTTCCTTTTTTCAACTTGTTTAAATTCGAGTTTGCCTTTGTATGTCATTCATTATAATCTAATAAAGTGAAGCAGTTTTTCAAGTAAATACCTACTCGTATTATGCAGGTGGCACAAACTGAAATGTTGAGAGCTCGATTTACATCCCGTAATACACCTAAGTCGTACTAAGACAAAGACGATAATGACTGAGAACTGTAAAAAGAGATTATTGAATAATTAAGTATGAATTTCCCATTAGGTATATCATCAGTTGGGCAAGATTTGACAGGATGACAAAGGTGGACATGAACTGCAAGCAAAGGAAAACAAGTCTAACATAAGCATTTTGTAAATTGTCAAAATATAAATCTTTACAAAAACTCTACAACGTCACTTGTCAAGTCTTGTCACTCAAAGTGTCAAACAGAGCTAAAAACATAACATACGAACATGTTCATCACTCGACACGTGCTGAAATTACCTACTGTTTTTCTATAATCATAAGATTTATAAATTGAAACTTATTCAATTCAAGCCCTAGGTGATTTATCGCAAAAACTAACGTTATTTTTATATACTTTTTTTAGATAGGTATGTAGTATCTACCTACCGGGTCCACTTTATGGTTTTTGGCTATAACTTCGGCATTTTAATCCAATAAATTTGGAGCTTGCACTTCTGAAGTCATTGCCTACAATACGGAATTCCAGTTTTGGCCACAAGTGACCAGTGGCGTACCCCCCCCCCCCCCCTTCCCTCCCCAGTACAGTAAACGTGCACTGTTCGCGGCCGGCAAACCTTGCATGCTTCCATCAGACCTTCTAAACACGAACCTAAAACGAAACCGCGTTACACTATTATTTTTGCATACCTACTCAATGTTGGCTAAAATTTGAGCTAAACCCAGTTTTGCTGATTGTTAATGATTTTCGTCAATTGAAGTACGTTTTTACCTGGTATAAATTTCATCAGTGTGGGCCTTCGCTCAATCGGGTCCTGTCAACCATCCTCTCAGCAACCTGTCATCAATCTCCAATCTGTCATATGACAATAAGGTGATATTTGATAAAATATCACCCACGTAAACTACCCACGAGAGCTACCACTGCCACCAATTCCGCTGAATGATCCGTTTATACCCGTGTGCCTAACTACTTATACTACACTAGCTCAAGTCAGGCCGCTACCGCTAGTGTTTGGCGGTAGCCACCTTGGAAAGTTTCAAATTCATAAAGTAGGAACTTTTTGAAAGTGGTACCTATAGTAGGTAAAGATTAAATTTGTTTCCAGGAGCCTTTCATAGAAATACCTACTTCGCAGCTTTTCACTTTGCCAAACTTCTGGGCAAAAACTGTATCTTGACATAAATAGTTAACATAATTTGAATAATTATCTTGAGTGCTCATTGAGATATTTCCCCCATTATATGTATAAGGAAAGATTGCATAATACCCATTGACTTTACGTGAACGTGGAATCGATTGGGTGTAACAAAAACAATATTTTTATGTTTTACTATGTGTAACAGATCATGGACCGGGAACAATATAGTTTTAGTGTATAGTTTTTCTCCTGTGGCTATAACTCCTTCGATTCTGTTTTTTTTTCGACGGGGGCGGCGTGTGGGGACGGCGTCGGTTGTAACTATTTTTCCTGTATTGTCAAAGGGACAGGAAACACGATTACTTTTGTCCCGTTAAAACTCCTTTGTTCTCTGGTTCTGTTTTTGTCTTCAGGGGCATCTGCGTAACTCGCTTGCTTCCCGTTTTTGGCGTCTGGAGCAGGAGCGGATTTTTTCAACGATAAATTATCAAGTGATTCAAAGGCGTCTGAAAGAGTTATCCCAAACGCCGCACACTAAGGCGCCGACCCGACTCCCGGCGACAATAAGTGTTTCAGAGGCGTCCGACAGAGCTATCCGGGAGCTATCTCAAACAGACCCAACAGTACGACCAGCGAAGTGCGAGTGCATCATTTGCCGGCGATGCGCCGAGCACACATGTGTTGCCAAGGCGACCCGACTCCCGGCGACTATACACACGAACGCTAAAGCATGACAACGAAGTGTAACCGACAGACAAACCTAGCGCTATTCTTATATATATTATGTATATCTTATGTATATAACCGGATTGAATCAAAACAAAAATAGTAACATGAGCAACTTCGTCTCGTGATTCTGGTCAGATGATATTGGGTCTACTTTCCCCTCGTGAATGGCAGTCGTTCTAGGGTTAAAACGATTCAACTGAAAAAACACTGAGCACTTGTTATATTACTAATGAAAACTTCTTCCTTCATCTTTTCTTTTTACTAGGGTATCCTACACCTAACTTTATAGCTTCCGAGACAATCCACAGTATCTAATTTCGATAACAGTAGTTACCTGGTACCTATAGAATTATTATACATCTTCATTAGTCACAAAATTCGATCCACTAAAAAAAAATTTCCCACTTTGATGACCCATAACTTTAAAACGAGATGACATACCTATTACCTACCTTCAAATTTATTTCAGTATTGAAAAGGTCGTTCCCTTGATAGTAAATATGCTTTGCGTTCATCTCTGACAATTGGTATCTAGGTACCTACTAGGCAGGGTAATTTTTAATTCAGAATGACGTGATTTTTTGACCAAGTTTGTTAACCTGCACGGTGTGAACGAATCACCCTGTATACTTCGTGTAAACATTATTATGAAGTCTATAGTGTCTTAGCTATACGAATTTCTGTCCCAACTTTCTTTTTGCGAGAATTTATGATTTTTTCTCAGCGGGCAGGTGAAGAGGGGCGTTGGTGGGGTTGAACAGAGAACTAAACTAATATTAACGCGTGTTTTCTCGTATGTGGTTTTCTCTTCGTGCTTGAATCACAGCTGTCATATGTCTAGGCATGCCTTCAGAAAGATGCCGAATAGCCCAGGACAATTTTCCACTATTCTTGCAAAAGCCCTGCTCTTAGCTTTGTCAAACTCGCACACGCTGGAATGTGGGCTCTGATTCTTATTCCAAGCATATCTCAGGCATGTTTATCGGATTCATCCGCTCGATGTCATCTTCGTCCAAGTACTACTCGTTTACAGAGGACAAGCATTACCATTATGCATTAACATAAAATCATTGCCAACTTAAAGGGGAGATAACGTGCGACCCCAATATATCCTGGATTCAACCGCTGCGCTGGTCAGCGCTCCCCCATCGACAATGACACGACGGTGAGCGAAGACAAAATCGGTAGTCGTCAGAAAACGAATTCGACCCCATTCTTCATAATTCGTTGTTGATGTTGTCTCGCAAATCGTAGCCATTCTACTTGGTGGTGGGCTACTGCTAAAGCTTGGCCATGTCTATTCGCTAGCCTCCTAGCAGCTAGTCCATGTTCCACCAGCCTTCTCCTCACTGTTCTCTCACTTACCAGTCTTATCATTATACCTATTTCCTCCAAATACCTAGTCCAAATCATTCCTCGCTTCACCTTCAAGTAGTGTTTCGGTTACATAGAACCCTTACATCCAGAAAGTTGTCATCTCGAGCCTCGAGCAGTTGTGCACCTCTTTCTGACAAATCTAGCCTTTCGCCTTCCTTGTGTAACCACCTGTCACATGGAAACATTTTACAGCTCTTTGCACACTGCATCTAGTAAGATCCAAAACCCTGGCCACGTAATACTGAGACTTGAATTCATGCGATAGCCCTAGCGGTGTCGACTGCACTGAGAACCATGATTTGAACATGATGACATTACATGACATGATTTGAATCAACAAATGAGTACTAGAAAAATAAACAACAACGTGGTTGTCTAGGTTTATCAGCTAAATTGAATAACTTTTTTTGGGTAACTTGATGATGTCAAAAAATAATGGTTCGAGCCGGACTTACTTACAGTCAGACCTTGACTTTTATCATATCAGATCCATTGTAATGTTGCTCTGAGTAAGAGATCAAATATTTTGTGATAATCAATAAAGGCGACTTTTGTATGCCGTGTCGATGAAAAAGAAAAGTTGAGACAGATATTCAACAAGTAAGCGCATAGATAACACATTTTGGACTTCAAAAATGGGCAGATTTTCCAAGGAGATCGAATTTGGTCCCGGTGAGTATAATATGGTTATTGCTGCGTAGAGACCTTTTCTTGCTCGGACGCGGCTTCGCAGATGAACCACACAAAGCTTGTAGCGAGCAAAATGAATTATACTGGAACTGTATATTTTGCATTCAAAGTTATGTCACTCTTCCGGCAAGGGATAGTGGATGTTGGCACCAAGCTGATGCTTTATGGCCGCCATCTTCATATTCTCTCATGAGCAATAATTAAACTCTGCGTTGATTACGCAAAAGACATGGAAATCTCATCCCACCTTATGACATGTCGGGCAAATTTTTTTTTTATTTGTTCATGTGTAGTACAGACTCAAAGTAAGTGGGTATCTAGAACTGAATGAATATGCTCTGACAAAACCAGAATTTGTCCACCTTTGATCACATCTTTTGGCCATACCTGCGAAACACAATGTTGATGACAAACAATTAATTCTGCAAAAGGGAGGGAGAAATATTACGTTCAAAGGAACGTGACGGATTTTTCTTTATCTTTGTAGTCTGCAATAATAATAATACTAATCATAAAATGTAATAATAAAAACAGAATAAATATTTCACAATTTGGTTTCTGGCACACAGACTCTTCTATACAGGGTGGTCCAGGTTATAGTAGCAATAATTCACCATTCGATGGTCCATCGAAAACTAGGTCGACATGCATAATATAATTTTTCTCCAAAACGTTTCCTAAGGGAGAAAGCCCTTCAAAGTTCAGTTTTTAAAATCATCTTTTTGCAATAACTCTCAAGTCATCAAAGCGATTTCCACCAAATTTGGTACAAATACTTTTGAAATGAATACCCATCACTTGACGCAGATAACTTTTGTCAAAATTATCCAGTGGCGTAGATACCGGGGGATTGTTCAACTTCTCCCACCCCATTTTCTGCGCCACTGGATATTTTTGAAAATTATACTTTTTTTGAATTCCTTGTTCAATTTAGAAAAAAAAGTTACTCTTGTAAAATTTTGATTAGAGGCATTATTTCCGAGATATTTGGGTTTGAAACTTTGGAAAACACCTCGAAATCGGAATTTCCAAAGGCCTAAAAACTAAAATCCAAGAAAACTCATGATTCTTCAACTGGAATAAGTTTTTTAGGTCGTTTAAGTTAATTTACTGCCAGCTTTCGTTAAGAAACGAGGCGTTTTCAAAGAAAAAACAATTTGGACTCTGAAAAGTGGCGATTTCGAGATGTTTTCCAAAGCTTTAAACCCAAATATCTAGAAAATGAAGCCTCTCATCAAAATTTTACAAGACGAACTTTTTTTTCTAAATTGAACAAGGAATTAAAAAAAAGTATAATTTTTCAAAAATATCCAGTGGCGTGAAAAATGGGGTGGGAAAAGTTGAACAATCCCCCGGTATCTACGCCACTGGACAATTTTGACAAAAGTTATCTGCGTCAAGTGATGGGTATTCATTTCAAAAGTATTTGTACCAAATTTGGTAAAAATCGCTTTCATGACTCGAAAGTTATTGCAAAAAGATGATTTTAAAAACTGAACTTTGAAGGGCTCTATCTCCCCTAGGAAGCGTTTTGGAGAAAAATTAAATTATACATGTCGACTTAGTTTTCGATGGACCATCGAATGGTGAATTATTGCTACTATACCTGGACCACCCTGTATATTTTTTTTACAATTATTATCAACATCAACTATTGGAACTTCACTTATTTATCGATTGTATAATTCAAATTCTTGAATTCTTGACTTCTGAAAAAAAAATGATTTGAGGTTTTAAAAATCCTTCGTTCAAGTAGGTATTAAGGAAGTTACCACTCCTTTTTATGGTTGAATAAAGTTAAATGCATCCAATTTGAATTCAAATCGTACCTGCACAGGTCGTGTGATAAAGTGAAAATAATTACTGGTGTGTTAACAACGTAACGTACCAATTAGAGTTGTTACGTTTCGCTATATCAAATGAAAATTATTGGAAATGTGCACACGTGAGTGGAAGCTTCAGCAAAACGTTATGTTTTTCACATGTATTTTTATATCATTCATCAACAAAACAGAATTCTATAGCAAAAAGCAAGAATGCACATTAAAATGAAGTTAGGTAGGTACAGTGTGCCGGATTTTGTTTTATATTTAATTGGATAAGTGATTGATGAAAGTTGCGAAAACTATGGAAAAAGAAAAAAAATATAGATATAACTTCAAACACGTGTGTAAAGGTGTGATTGACTGTTGGAGCACATGTTATTTATGATTTGGGTTGGTACTTTAAGAAATGGTGATGATGCAAGATTTTAAATCCGCACGAATCGGCACCCGCGGACCGAACTGCGGAGGAAGTAGGCACTGTCGTATAATGTGGCGCGAATATGATTTAAATTATACGTGTTTACCTGTTCATTTCACGGTTTCCAAGATAACTGCGGTGGATACCGTTTCCTGGGAACAGACACATGGTTTTGCGCGAGTGTTCGAGATTGAGCTGCATGGGACGAGGTGTCGTCTTTGCTCGAGGTTAAGTGAAAAGAATCTAAACTTTGGAGCTGTGTGTGTTAAGTTAAAAGGACTCTAGTTGATGAGCCCACCGTTTTCACATAGGACACAGTATCGCTGGTTACTTCTGTAAGAGCGCGCTTGAGTCGTGTTCGGCGCGCTTGCGCCATGGTCTGAGAGGACAACAGCATCCCTGAACCCTGCGTAGGACCACATTAAGGATGCATGTTTCAGTATAACAAATATCTATCACTTTCCACATATTTCAATTCAGAAGCATTCAACTAATAATAATAATAATAGTGATTATTCTAGTTAGTAATCAACAACCGGACCTAGAACACTGGGCGCAAACGAATCTCGCCGCGTCCCTGCCAGAACGTCGTCCTTATTGCCGGCAAAATCAGATCCCGCGCGCAATCGAATTATCCCGCTGTTTCTCTCAAGTTGTTTTCAAAAATACGACTGTCCATATAATTGAAAACGACGGAAAAAACCACAGCTCGATTTGCGTGCGCCCATTGTACACCATTTTTCATACAATATATAATTATTTAATAAACATTAAAAACACCACACCACTCATTATAATTAATAATAGGAGCTGGACCGTCCCCCAAAATGGCACATCCATAAAGATGAAAGTGATTAAACCTCTGTTTTACATACAAAAATTCAAATGTGTTGTATTATGTAAGTTTCGTAAGTACATCAGGCATTTTTATCATCTCCTTCATTTCCTTCTGCATTTTTGGAATCGATCGCAGACTGAGGACGAAAATGCGTTGCCATTCAGCAAAATTAGTAGATTTTTACACCATAAGCTGAACAATTAAATTTTGCGCACGTAATAAAGGGCGCCTAAATATTTTTTCCATATAGTTACAAAAAGCTGATTCCATACGTATACATAAAAGAGGGGATGCTACATCGATTTCATGTTTGAATTTAAAACTTGTCGCTAGTTGACAGTGTGTGTGTGTGTGTGTGTGTGTGTGTAAGAAACATCTTCCAGACTGGTTAATATACTAGGTACGTAGTTACGTGACGTTTTGCTTTGGTCCGTATCCTCTACCTGGAATCGTTACTAAAGGAATTAAGCCGCACTTTGCCTTGCCGCTAGGTGCTCCCCACCATCATATTACTGAAACCTTTTGTATGTCGTCAACTGGACCAAAAAGTAAACAAGCAAATGTGAACACCAACACACTGAAATATGTTTTAATTAAAAAAGAAACTAATTGAAATTTCCCAAAATTCAACGAACCGCTTAATTAAATCAAATCGAGATTTGTATAATGTAATGTGTAATGTAATGTAGGTATAATGTACAATGATCGAGGAATTGGCCTGGAAAACATCTGCTTTTTCTTGGACTTGGATTGTATCTGAATTCAGTTTGACAATTGTTTCTTTGCACCAGATGCCAGATGTTTTAGCTTTATAAGGAAAGCACACGTCTAGACCAATTTTCCGGTGCATTTACTGCGCACCCAGTCAAATGGACCATCCAGAAATTTTAGTCGCATTCAAGTGACGTAACTCCTGAACGATTTGAATATTTTGGAGTTTTGTTTGTTTTCTGATTATTTCACGTTTTGTATGTATTGGACTACAGCTTTACGGGGAGAGGTCCGGGAGGGGGGGGTGTAGATATTTTACCATGGTATTACCATTTGAGAGTCCAAAAGGCACTTCCCATAATTCATACCGAGAGTTCATAAATTTAATGGGTCAAGGGTGCCTGTGAGTTTGAAAACGTCTGTCGGAACTAGCATTGCTCATTTTGTGTGTGTAATTTTTTGGTTATCGTAATGTCAAACCAATCGCAGTTCTCGGAACATTCAAAATATTGTTTTCATGGCAGGGCACAAAACCTACATGACCGAGACATATTTTCGAACTTGTGTGCGAAGAAATGAAGTTTGGAAATGCAGCCAGCGTTTATGTTTGAAAGATTTCCAGCCGCTTTTTCCAGATTTTGCAGTAGTACCAGATAAGTTTCATAAGTGTCTTGCACATTGTGTCAGTCTGTTTCGTGAAATTGGCTCTGTGACGCACAAAACAAGTGAGTATGCCTTCACGTGCGTGAGTCTAAGTAGCGCATTTTCTCAAAGAGGCATATTGTGAAAGTAAAGAAATTTGGTTGAAGGAGAAACACCATCTCTTGCCCACTTTCTTCATTCGAAACTCATTGTGATATTTTGTTATCAGAATGGAGTACTTGCCAATGAAATAGATTTGAATGAAAATTCTTCCACTCATCAATATTTTTTTGTTTGAGGGCGGGAGCTGGAAGCGGCGACTAATCAACAGTAGTCTATTATTCTTTCCCATTTTTAGTCGGCTATCCATATAGCGAAAGAATTAGATCGCTATGTCTCCGGGCTTATGTTTTCCATTAATCTCTTAGTTTGAGGGCAGCGTGTGGGGGTGGCAGCATTCGGCAAAGTAACTGTTGCACAGTTTGAGTTAGGAGTTCCTAAATGTTTAAGGAAATATGACAATCAGTGAAAATTGTGAAAGTTGCATTTTTTTGTTTGGGGGCGGGAGCTGGAGGCGGCGACTAATCAAAAGTGGCCTATCTCTTCCCATTTTTAGTCAGCTATCTATATAGCGGAACAATATTAGATCGCTATGTCTTCAGGGTTATGTTTTACATTTATCTCTTACTTTGGGGGCGGCGTGTGGGAGCGGCAGAGTTTGGCAAAGAAATTCTTCCACAGTTTGAGTTTGGAGTTTCTGAATGTTTGAGGTAACATTAAAATGTAAATCACTGGAAATTATTGAAAGTTAAACTTTTTTCTTTTAGGGGTGGAAGTTGTAGGCGGCGCCATATCAAAAGTAGCCTATTCTTTCCTATTTTTAGTTAGCTATCCATATAGCGAAAGAATTAGATCGTTATGTCTTCGGGTTTATGTTTTTCATTCATCTCTCACTTTGAGGGCAGCGTGTGGGAGCGGCAGTATTTGGCAAAGTAACTGTTACACAGTTTGAGTTGAGAGTTTCTAAATGTAAGGGAAATATGACAATCAGTGAAAATTGTGAAAGTTGCATTTTTTGTTTGGGGGCGGCAGCTGGAGGCGGCGGCTAATTAAAAGTGGCCTATCTTTTCCCAATTTCAGTCAGCTATCAATATAGTGAAAGAATTAGATCGCTATGTCTTCAGGTTCATGTTTTACATTCATATCTCACTTTGGGGGCGGCGTGTGGAAGCGGCAGAGTTTGGCAAAGAAATTCTTGCAGTTTGAGTCAAGAGTTTCTAAATGTTCGAGGTAACATTATCAGCTAAATCAGTGAAAATTGTTGAAAGTTGCACTTTTTTTCTTTTGGGGGCGGCAGCTGGAGGCGGCGCCATATCAAAAGTAGCCTATCCTTTTCCATTTTTAGTCAGCTATCCATATAGCGAAAAACTTGGATCGCTATGTGTTCGGGTTCATGTTTTTCATTTATCTCTTACTTTGGGGGCGGCGTGCGGGAGCGGCAGCGTTCGGCTGAGCAAATGTTGCATAATTTGAGTTGGCAGTTCCTAATGTTTAAGGGAACATCCCAATCAGTAACATTTGTGAAAGTTGCACTTTTTATCGTTTGGGGGCGGAATCTGGGGGCGGCGACTAACCAAAAGTAGCCTATCCTTTCCCATTTTTAGTCAGGTATTTATATACCGAAAGAATCAGATCGCTGTGTCTTCGGGTTTATGTTTTTCATTTTAAAGTGATTGGGGGCGGTTTTTAGCAGTTTTTTCATGTCGGCGGCGCATATTGGGGACGAAATGTTTCTTGGCTTACGTTTATAAGTGGCAACTATGTATTATTCAAAAAATGAGAACACCAGAGCATCAGGTCTGGTAGAAAGTGCGATATTATGTTATTTCAAGTTTATCGGGGGCGGTTTTCTCTATGTTGGCGGCGCAATATGGACATCCAATATAGCCTAGCCCTCCTTTGGGAGTGGCAGCTATGTAACAGCGAAAAAATTAGAAAGCTAGGTCGTCTAGTTTGGGAGGAGTTCGGGGAACGGACGGACGGACGGACAAAGCGGTTGCAATAGCGATTTTCATCAAGATGGAAAATGCGCTAAAAAGGTGCTGGCAGGCCGTTCGCACAGAAGAAGTTGTTGATGACGTTCGTCAACGTATGGAACGAGAGCCTGAAAAACCTTTGAGACATCTCTCTCAAGAAATTGGACTCTTCTTGGGAACATACCAGAAGATTGTCAAGAAGGACTTGGCCATGAAATCGTTGAAATACAGAATGCAGTCGTATCAAGCTCTATTACCAGCAGACCACCCCAGACGTCTTGTGTACTGCCACTGGTTTGTGGATGATTTGATGAACGACAATCTGCTCAACTTGACTTTTTTACTGAAGAGGTGTGGTCGTGTGGTTCCATCTTTCGGGGTACATCAATTCACAAAATTCACGCCGATTTACACAAACGCACTTATGGCAGATCAGAGATCAATAATATGGGACGTAACTTGTCAAAGTTTAACAAATTTATTACAAAAGGATTACCCTAGTTTCGACAGACGTTTTCGAACTCACAGGCACCCCTTAACATGTAATATACGAAGTGTTTCAAAAGTGAGTGCCTAGCTATATATCCTTAGATTCAGCTTTCAAAAACATAAGTTTGCGATAGGTAGTAATTGCAAGAGGTGACTCCTAAGAAAGTTACGTCTCCTCAAAGTTCAATTTTTGAAATCGTTTTTTCACCGTAACTTTTGAACCGTTCAACCGAGTGTAATCAAATTTCAATCGAAGTTTTCTGAAATTAGTCTCTATCGAACAATAACAACGCGATTCATCAAACATTGCAGGTGCAAAGATAATATAGGGTACCCTCCCCTTTCTCCCCTAATTTTTATTCCCCTAAACATTTTTAAAAATGGTCCCAATTTTTGAATTCTACGCTTAGTTCGGTAAAAAATTTACTTTCGCCAGTTTTAGCTTAGAGGCTTCGTTTTCGAAATATTTAGGTTTGGAACTTCGAAAACCATCTCGAAAACACCACTTTCAAGAGCCTAAAAACGAAGAACAAAGAAAACTTCTTCTTTGTTCGGAAAAATGGAGTTTTCTTCAATTCTAATTTTTAGGCTCTTGAAAGTGTTGTCTTCGAGATGTTATTCGAAGTTTCAAAGCCAAAAATCTCTAAAACGAAGCCTCTAATCAAAAATTTGCAAGAATAACCTTTTTACCTAAATTAAACGTAGAAATCAGAAATCAGGACCATTCGCAAAAATAACTGAGGAAGTATACAATAGGGATGAAAATGGGAGGGCACCCTCTATTTATCTTTGCACCTAAAAATGTTTGATGAAACGCGTCAACATTGTTCCACACAGTGCCGGATTAACGTATTTGCCGCCTCTAGGCCTGTCTCAAGTTTGCCCCCCTCCCCCTCCATAGTAAGGTTAGAAAGTCATACCAACACATGTTTACTGGTCACAACGAGCTCCTTTTTTTTAACGAAAACTTTTATTATGCAGGGTGTTACAGCGATGGTAGCAAAAATTTCAACTGCGGGTAGATCTTGTTAAAATATGACGAAAACCTTTAAGTATACCATTTTGCAAATTCGGCCTAGTGACGAAGATACAGCCCTTCAAAATTAACTTTTTTCGGATTTTAAAAAATTTGTAGCTCAAGAAATTTTTGATGAAATTAACTCAAATTTATCATAGACTGGTTTGTTGAAACTATCTACAGATCCAACCTGTCAAATTTTGGACATCCGAAGAAACGTTGACTTGAGGTGACCCATCATAATTTCTAAGCTACAGGTTGAATTCTTTCAAAAGTTGACAGGTCGATAGATAATTTTGATAAACCAGCTTATACTGAATTCAAGCTGATTTTGTCGAAACGTTCCTAAGTTATGAATGTTCGAAATCCGAAAAAAAATGCACTTTCAAGCTCTGTATCTTCGTTATACCTAAGGCCGAACTTTGCAAAATCGTATATAGGTTTTCATCGTATTTTGACGAGATCTACTCACAGTTGATTTTTTTTGCTATAATCCCTGGAACACCCTGCATAAATAATTGCACAAAAATGCATCACAAAGATAAAACTTTAAAATAAGAAACTGGAACTCACTGAAATAGAAAACAAACGAAAATGCTAGACCATCAACAATACATGGCAATGCAGAATGTCACAATGAAATTTTAATTAAAAAAAGATTGCCTCGATTTTGCCGCCCTAGGCCCGGGCCTTTTCGGCCTAGGCGTTAATCCGGCACTGGTTTCACAGAGGCTTATTCCAGTAAACATCTGTTGAAATTTGATTAAAATCGGTTGAACGGTTCAAAAGTTGTGATAAAACAACTATTTTGAAGATTGAACTTTGAGGGGCCATAACTTTTTCAGGAGGCATCTCTTGCAATTCATTCTTATCGGAAACTTCATATTTCTGAAAGCTGTACTTCAGAAATAGTTACTTACTTTTGAAACACCTGTATTTCAATTGAACAAGAAACCAGGTTTTTTTATGTAACAAATAATTGAATGCTTTAAAAAATTAGAATAATACTAATAATAATTACTTATGATATGAAATTATTTCCCAGAAAATGGAATGCATGCCAATAATATCCCTATTAGAAAAAAATTATATTTTAGTAAAGGGAACGAGAAACATACAACACACAGTTTCACGCTTATTTTGTTGGTATGGCAGCACCGCATCGCTTGAGAGAAAATATCTTCTTCGAAATTTTCCCCCAAAGGAAGATCTGACTTGTTCATTTATAAATTGGAATAATAATCACGGATCAGATGTGCGATAGTCAAAATCATTGTTATTTAATCTGCCTTGATTTACAGTAAGTTGTGGAATATATCCATTTGCAGTAAGGTCGTCCATTTCTTGTCGCTGAAAATTATTTTCATGAACAGGATCTGGGCCATTCCTAGATTTGGCCACATTATACAGGTGTCTCAAAAGTATCGCATTCCGAATCGAGAGCGGTATATAGAATCCACTCAAAAACACAAGAAAAATAATAAAAAAAATTAATGACGTTTATTTATAAAGAGATATGGGGGGGGGGGGTAAAAGATTGGGACTTCGCCTCTCTCTATTCCCGGTATTGAAAGTGATTTTGGGGAACTATTTGTGAAAGACCAATCAGCTCGCTAATCGGTAAAAAATATCAACTAGTGGGTGTGCACTGAATCACTGCTAACGATACAGGGTGAGTCATAAATCACACAAAAAGCCTGTAAAATATTTCATTGGTCTCTAAAATAGTTGAGAACAAGTCACGACTATTTTCATTTCCATAGAAGAATTTTTACTGGCGTTTTAGGAGAAAAAGCAATTATTGAGATTTATGAATCACCCTGTAAATTGAATAGGAGTTTAGTGTACTTGGTTGATAATTTTAGTTATTGGTCTATCACAAACAGTTTCCCAAAATCACTTCGAATAACGAAAATAGAGGGCAGAAATGACCCACCCTTGAACCTCCATATCTTCGAAAATAAACGTCAATAAGTCTTTTGGATATTTTTCTCGTGTTCTTGAGTTGATTCTATGTTTCGCTGTGAACTCGGAATGCGATACTTTTGAGACACCCTGGATAAAACGGCAATTGGAGCAAATTCTAACTGATGAAGTATTTTTGCAGTGAACGGACAGCTGCACATCGTGAACATCAAATGTCGATAAGTGGTGGCTAAGCCGTACCACACCTTGGGCGTATTTTAGGCAAAGCTTAAGCATCCCTTAGCTACAGTTTGTTGACGGTGCAGCGCCAAGGTTGATTGTTAGCGGTGCAGTTGGGCCTAATCGATTTTCAAGTTATGGGGCTTATGTTGGAGGTGAAACTTCCAGTAAGAAGGCTGAAGGGTCAAAATTAACTTAGGATCGAATTCAGAGTAAGGGAGGGCTATCGAAAGTGATTCAAAAATAAGCTACCTTATACCTTCTCTCTTCCTTAAATATATTTGGCCAAAGCAGGTAAATTATTGTAACGTGTCTTGGAAAAAGCCATCCATATACCAACCACCTCAAGGTAATTTTCAATCCAATTTGGCCAAGAACTGCTTGTGGTGAAATCAAAAGTTGACTCTTTGTTCAAGAAAGGAATATCCTATTTCTTTAAGTCTGTGAATGAATAAACTAGGATGCAAAAAAAAGTTTCCTTGTGGCCCGATTTTAGCTACGACGTTGGATATCCCAAAAATGTCTGTAATGACGCCCATGAGACCGCGCTTGACCGGAGACTCCGGAGAGCCTCTTAGATTTTTTGCATGCAATTCTTTACAGGTTAAGGTATTCTCAGCAGGACAAAATTATCTTCAAGATTTCTTCCTCAAAAATTAAGAGAAAAACTCAATTTTTTGTATACGGTGTACTGAGTGTATTAGAAAAGTTAATACATAGTGTTACAAATACAAATACTACTGCCGACCCTGCTAGCCGCCATCTGGAGGGTTGAACACCCCGTGGCTCGCAGCCTCTTTTTCTTCACACTATCCTATTCAGTTAAGTCGAGACCTTCGGTCCGCTCACTTGTACGATATATATTTTCTTTAATAAACCGTGATACCACAACATTCAAGTATTATAATTACATATTACAATTGCGTTTTTAGCGCATTTTCCATCTTGATGAAAATAGCTATTGGAACCGCTTTGTCCGTCCGTTCCTCGAACTCCTCCCAAACTAGACGCTCTAGCTTTCTGATTTTTTCGCTGTTACATAGCTGCCACTCCCAAAGGAGGGCTAGGCTATATTGAATGTCTATATTGCGCCGCCAACATAGAGAAAACCGTCCCCGATAAACTTGAAATAACATAATATTGCAATTTCTCCCAGACCTACTGCTCTGGTGTTCTCATTTTATGAATAATACATAGTTGCGGTACGGCATGGGTGGATATGCAGACAGGCTACTATAACGAAAGTCAAGCATCGCATCGCCCGCAGAAGCCAGAACCTGGATGGGTGACTGGTGGATAGCTGGGCGCGGAGAGAGCGGACGCAGCGTAGTGTACTTGCCCAAGGGGGCTCCATTACCTGTACACGCACATGAACGAGATGATTGTAGGTAGTAGCATAAATCTATAGTGCGGCTCGGTGCGTCCGACACCTCGACACTCAGATGGGTAAAAGAGGTTACGATTATATATATCTATATATATACATAGTTACCACTTATAAACGTAAGTCCAGAAACATTCCGCCTCCAATATGCGCCGCCGATATGAAAAAATTGCTAAAAACCGCCCCCAATCACTTTAAAATGAAAAACATAAACCCAAAGACATAGCGATCTAATTCATTCGGTATATGAACAGCTGACTGAAAATGGAGAAGAATAAGCTACTTTTGGTTATTCGCCTCCCCCAGATTCCGCCCCCAAACGATAAATAGTGCAACTTTCACAATTTTACTGATTGAGACGTTCTCTCAAACATTCAGAAACTGCCAACTCAAATTGTGCAACATTTGCTTAGCCGAACGCTGCCGCTCCCACACGCCGCCCCCAAAGTAAGAGATAAATGAAAAACATGCACCCGAAGACATAACGATCTAAGTCTTTCGCTATATAGATAGCTGACTAAAAATGAGAAAGGATAGGCTACTTGTGATACGGCGCCGCCTCCAGCTTCCGCCCCCAAAAGAAAAAAGTGCAACTTTCAACAATTTAGACTGATTCAGATGTTGATGTTACCTAAAACATTCAGAAACTGTCAACTCAAACTGTGCAAGAATTTCTTTGCCAAACTCTGCCGCTCCCACACGCCGCCCCCAAAGCAAGAGATGAATGTAAGACATAAACCTGAAGACATAGCGATCTAATTCTTTCGCTATATAGATAGCTTACTGAAAATGGGAAAAGATAGGCCACTTTTGATTAACCGCCGCCTCTAGCTCCCGCCCCCCAAACAAAAAAAAAACAGCTTCCAAAATTTTCACTGATTGTCATATTTCCTTAAACATTTAGAAACTCTCAACTCAAACTGTGCAACAGTTACTTTGACGAATGCTGCCGCCCCCAAACGCTGCCCTTAAACTAAGAGATAAATGAAAAACACAAACCCAAAGACATAACGATCTAATTCTTCCACTATATGGATAGCTGACTAAAAATGGGAAAGTATAGGCTACTTTTGATATGGCGCCGCCTCCAGCTTCCGCCCCCAAAAGAAAAAAGTGCAACTTCCAACAATTTTCACTGATTTAGATGTTAATGTTACCTCACACATAGATAAACTCCCAGCCCTAACTGTGCAAGAATTTCTTTGCCAAACTCTGCCGCCCCCACACGCTGCCCCCAAAGTAAGAGATAAATGTAAAACATAAACCTGAAGATTAACGATCTTATTCTTTCGCTATATGTATAGATGACTAAAAATGGGAAGAGATAGGTCACTTTTGATTAGTCGCCCCCTCCAGCTCTCGCCCCCAAACAAAAACAAGCGAATATGCCTCATGGGCATGAGGCTCAGTAGCGCACTTCCTTTTTGAAGAATTAGTGAACGCAAGATGTTGATTAGGGTTCTACCGTTAATTGGGCAGAAATTTCAATATGGCGGCCAAAATAGCGCCAAAATCATAAAAGGCCATAGCAGGATAAGGGGCCGAAAAATGCCCCCGCTCGGATTCAACTGAAATTCACACCACACGTCTTACTTAGTACTAGAATACATCATACCAAATATTAGCCCGATAGCTCCACCAGGAGGACCCCCTCCCGGGAGTATGCAAAAATTCGAAAAAAATTATTTTCTCAAAAATTAGGAAAAGGAAAAATTTGAAAAAAACGTACAGTATACATATGGATAGTGGGCTTCTAAAACACATCTAAACATCAAGATTGCTAGTCAAAAAATATATGAATATCAATTTTTTAGTTTTTTTAATTTTTTTTCTCCATGAAGGAATTTTTTGACCAAGTTTGTACATACCCTCCAACATTACTACTTATCTGATGTATATAGGGAAAAAATGACAAATTGCAAGTCCATGCGGAAGACAGTCAAATTTTGAAAACACTCATTTTTTCCGCGTTAATTTAGGTGACGAAAATTGATAAATGTGAGGATGAGTTGATGGCGCTAAAATGATCATATTGCCTTCATATTATCTTATGCAAAAGACGAGGCAAAAGTGAAATGTGCCATCAATGTCAAACAGCAATGAAAAGTGCTCAAAACCGTAAAAAGCGAGAAAATTAAAAATATTTATTTTTATGAAAAAAAAGATACATGCATGAAGGAATAACTGTTTAATAATGCATACTGATAATAAGGAAACATCATACAAAACACAAACAAATCACGTTTTAATCAGAAAAGAAGAAATTTCCACAAAATAGAGAAAAAATATTGAGAGAAAACACAGGTGAGGAAAATTGATAAATGTGAGGATGAGTTGAAGGTTGAAGGCACTTGAACTATTACCTTCATGATTATGATCCCATGAAGAGTGAAATGTGCCATCAATTCCAAATGCAATATGGCAGTATTGAATTGGAATGCGAAGTGGTAGCGAGCGGATAAAAGCGAAGTACCTGCGATATATTTCCAAGTAGATAACTGTTGGCGTGTATTGATTGTAGTACGCAGTAATAAACAGTGTGTGTTTTAAAACGATCGTCTCAATTATATTCGAACCCGTACGCGAAATACGTAACATTATTCTAGATCACGTCTTTGCAGAAAAATGTATTGCAATTGAAACATTTCCTCTTTATTGAAAATATCGATTTGAAAGCTTGATTTTTGCCCCAAAAAGTCATTTTACTGAAAATAAAAAGTAAACGGGATATAGTTTTTTTTTATGAGAAAGAGATAGCTTGATCTGAAAACTACTCAATCAAAGTGAAAGAAATGCATGCTGGCATTATTCTTTGGCAAAATCGAGAAAAAAACCAGTAATATTTCGAGACACTGACAGCTTAGCTGTGCTGATAATAAAAACACCGGAGGTTTTTCTCACTTTGATCGAGTAGGTTTTAAATGAAGCCTTTAATCATTCTTTCCTGCAATTTTTTTTCCCTGAAAATAATGGTATATTATTCAACAAGTGGGTAATGATTGCTTCTTACTCATGAGGATGCAATTTGCCGACACGAGCCTTGGCGAGTGTCGTAAAGCATCCGAATAAGTAATAGCCATTACCCGCGAGTAGAATACTATGCTTTATCCAGTCTTATTGAAAAATGCAAGCATATATGCGCGTGATAAGGCGTGCATTATTTAATAGGATTGGATAAAATATTTATTTCGTTCATTTTTTCTGCGGTTTTAAACTTTTCTGAATACTATTTGGCATTGATGGCACATTTCACTCTTCATGAGATCATAATATGAAGATAATAGTTCAAGTGCCTTCAACTCATCCTCACATTTATCAATTTTCCTCACCTGTGTTTTCTCTCAAATTTTTGTCTCTATTTTGTGAAAATCTCTTTTTTTCTGATCGAAACGTGGTTTGTTTGTGTTTTGTATGATGTCTCCTTATTATCAGTATGCATTAATATACAGTTATTCCTTCCTGCATGTATCTTTTTTTTTTTTCATAAAAATAAATATTTTTAATTTTCTCGCTTTTTACGGTTTTGAGCACTTTTGATTACTGTTTGACATTGATGGCATATTTCACTTTTGCATAAGATAATATGAAGGCAATATGATCATTTTAGCGCCATCAACTCATCCTCACATTTATCAATTTTCGTCACCTAAATTAACGCGGAAAAAATGAGTTTTTTCAAAATTTGACTGTCTTCCGCATAGACTTGCAACGTGTAATTTTTTTCTTATATACATCAGATAGGTAGTAATGTTGGAGGGTATGTACAAACCTGGTCAAAAAATTCCTTCATGGAGAAAAAAAATTAAAAAAACCAAAAAATTGATATTTATATATTTTTTGACCAGCAATCTTGATGTTTAGATGTGTTTTAGAAGCCCACTATCCATATGTATACTGTACGTTTTTTTCAAATTTTTCCTCTTCCTAATTTTTGAGAAAATAATTTTTTTCGAATTTTTGCATACTCTCGGGAGGGGGTCCTCCTGGTGGAGCTATCGGGCTAATATTTGGTATGATGTATTCTAGTACTAAGTAAGACGTGTGGTGTGAATTTCAGTTAAATCCGAGCGGGGGCATTTTTCGGCCCCTTATCCTGCTATGGCCTTTGGCTTGAAATTCAAAATGATCGTACTATAGACAAGGGTAAGTTCCAAGTTTCATGAAAATCACTAATAAGAGATTTCAATATGGCGGCCAAGATGGTGGCAGAATGTTGGAATTTGGCTGGAGGATAAGAATAATCATACGAAACAAAAGTAAGTCTCAAGCTCCATAAAACGATAAATAAAAATCGTTGAGTGATTAGAAATTTCAATATGGCGGCCAAGATGGCGGCAGAGCATCATTTGTCCAAAATCGGATGTATTTTGATAAAGTTCACATCGCCTGTGAATTTCACTCAAATTGGACCACTTTCAGAGAAATTCAAAATGGCGGACCATAGATGGCGGCCAAGTGACAAAAATCATTGGTCAACTTCATATGGTGGACACGTTTGCATTTCATTGCCGTTTGCACCACATCGATATATCTTTTCGTTGAGGCATAATTCTCCTAGTTCTATCACTTCGAAACATGTTCGATAGTGAGAATACAAGATGGCGGCGGGGCATCAATTGTCAAAAATTGGATGTATCCTGATAAAGTTCACATCGCCTGCAAATTTCACTCAAATCGGACCATTTTCAGAGAAATTCAAAATGGCGGATCAAAGATGGCGGCCAAGTGACAAAAATTATTGGTCAACTTATATGGTGGTCACGTACGTATTCGGTTGGCGTTTGCAACACATCGATATCTCTTCTCGTTGAGGCATAATTCTCCTAGTTCTATCACTTCGAAACATGTTCAATAGTGAGAATACAAGATGGCGGCGGGGTATCAATTGTCAAAAATTGGATGTATCCTGATAAAGTTCACATCGCCTGCAAATTTCACTCAAATCGGACCACTTTCAGAGAAATTCAAAATGGCGGATCAAAGATGGCGGCCAAGTGACAAAAATTATTGGTCACTTTATATGGTGGTCACGTACGTATTCGATTGGCGTTTGCAACACATCGATATCTCTTTTCGTTGAGGCATAATTCTCATAGTTCTATCACTTCGAAACATGTTCAACTAGTGAGAATACAAGATGGCGGCGGGGCATCAATTGTCGAAAATTGGATAGATCTTGATGTGGTTTACATCGCCTGCAAATTTCATTTTAATCGGATCACTTTTAGAGAAATGTAGAATGGCGGATCAAAGATGGCGGCAGAATAACAAAAAAACAAAAGTCAACTTGACATCCTGGACATATGTACTATTGATCAGCGTTTACACCACATCGATATCTTCTTTCCCTGAGAAGTTATCCCGGGTACGGACGGACGGACAAAGTGAAGCTAAAAGCGCCTTTTTCCCATTTTTTTGGGAAAGTGCGCTAAAAATGCAACTTTCATAATTTTCACTGATTTGTCATATTTCCTTACACATTTGGAAACCCCCAACTCAAACTGTGCAACAGTTACTTGCCCGAATGCTGCCGCCCCCACACGCTGCCCTCAAAGTAAGAGATGAATGAAGAACATAAACCCGAAGACATAACGATCTAATTCTTTCGCTATATGAATAGCCGACTAAAAATGGGAAAGAATAGGATACTGTTGATTAGTGGCTGCTCCCAGCTTCCGGCTCAAAACAAAAAAATATTGATGATTGAAAGAATTTTCATTGAAATCTGTTTCATTGACAAGTACCCCATTCTGATAACAAAAAATCACAATGAGTTTCGACTGAAGAGAGTGGGCAAAGAATGATGTTTCCTCTTCAACCAAATTTCTTTACATTCATAATTATGCCTCTTCAAGAAAATGCGCTACTGAGACTCACGCACGTGAAGGCATACTCACTTGTTTCAATTATGTGAGAAACAAATTTTTTTTTCTTCACAACTTTTTTCAAAAACGGCCATGTATTTAATTTTCTACGTCTCTCAAAATTACAAAACAGTTGATAATTTTTTCGTTTGTAAAAACATGTCCCAGGAATCCTTGAGAAACTTTTACAGTGTTTTAGGGCTATTCGGCTTCTAAAAAGAATGTGGGGTACAAACGGAAACAAGGTGGACAAACATTTGATGGAGTTCCACCAAAATCTCTATACCTCTTTGTCTTTATATTTGAGGGAGAAATCTTGATACCCTGCATAATATACAACCTTAACCAAAGATCTGGCATAATTCTGATTTTTGGATAAGTTGGATCAAGTGAAAATTTGCCATTTTTTGGCGTCCTACACCGATGAACAAAAAAAGTGACGCACCTAAAAATATCCCAAAGTTTGATGCTCTATAACTTTTGGAACGGTAAATGGATGTTGATGATTTTCATTTCGTTTTGGAAAGGAACTCCTTTGAAATGTAAACCTTCTTGTTTTTTAGCACAGTCCATATTCCACTAATATACAGAATGTAGAAGTATAGCATGGTTTTCCAATGAATTTTAAAGCTTTCCATTATGGAGTTTGGAGTTTAAGAGTGATTACAAAAAAGATGATCAGTTTAAGAGTGATGATGATCCACTTTAGTGTCATATTGAAGATCCATCTTTCCTTGACAACTCTTTTCAACGCACTTACCAAAAAAAGGAAAAATCGCTTTTAGCTTCACTTTGTCCGTCCGTCCGTCCTTCCGTCTGTACCTGGAATAACTCCTCAGGAAAAAGAGATATGGATGTGGTGTAAACGCTGATCAATAGAACATATGTCCAGGATGTCAAGTTGACTGTTGGTTTTTTGTAACTTTGCCGCCATCTTTGATCCTCCATTTTGAATTTCTTTAAAAGTCATCCGATTGGAAAGAAATTTGCAGGCAATGTAAACCATATCAAGATACATCCGAGGATACATCCAATTTTCGACAATAGGCTACTGGACTCAATTTTTTTAATTTCTTCAAACTAAATTACAATTTTTAATATGATTTATGGTGAAAACCGCAGCGCGATATCTCAATTCTAAGTGCCTGAAAAAAATTGAAAAAGAACGCTGGTGACGTCACCACTGAGCTATCTCCATCCCTGCTTTTCTTACCGCGACACTCGCATGCTGTGTTCGTTCCACGCGCAGTGCTTATGGAAGCGGCTATGACGTCACGCAAATTTTTAAAATCGCTGCAACAAATAGACGCGTGGAAAAAGTCAAGTTTTTCTTCTCAAAATAGGTTAAGGACGGAGTTCAATTGGTAAAATAAGCGTTGCGAAATCAATCCGTCTGGGTTTATTCCTTGACGGATTTTCACCATTTTGACATTCGGATTAAATTTTGACATTTGGAAAAATTATTTTTGGATTTTGGAAATGCCAATAGGCTTAAACCAAAGTACATCCTTGTAGCTTTCGAAAGAGACCAAAATGGTAAGAATCCGTCAAGGAATAAACCCACACGGATTGATTTCGCAACGCTTATTTCACCAATATGACTCCGTCCTTAACTGATGTGTACTTGATAGGCCGATCATGGTAAAATTTCAAAATAGCACCAGTGTCCAGTAGCCTATTGATGCTCTGCCGCCATCTTGTATTCTCCATATTGAACATGTTTTGAAGTGATAGAACGAATTGATTATGTCTCAACGAAAAGAGGTACCTATCGATGTGGTGCAAACGCCAATCGAATGCGTAGGTACGTGTCCACCATATAAAGTTGACCAATGGTTTTTGTCACTTGGCCGCCATATTGAAATTTCTCATCAGTGGAACGATTTCCATGGAACTTCCCTTTGTTTTGTAGGATAATTCCTAGTTTCTAAATAAGAAGTACATAAGAAGTAAGTTTCTAAGTACGTATCATGGGCGCACTTTGGTCTAATGTGGCCCAAATATAAAACGCCTCCGACAGCCCGTTTGGGTGAAGGATTTGGTAATAGGACGTTTCTTTCGGAGGAATAATTTATTCTGAATACGTTGAAGTTTTTTTTGCTTGCCCTAGCCAAGAATTGTAGGTGAAGGAATCCAATTAGAACTTCATGTTCAAGAAGGAAAAACAGCCCTTTGATCACCTAAAAATGTTCGTAACCAACACTACAAAAATCAAGACAATGGGTAATAGACAAACCAGTTTAGGTCATTCATTGTTTTGATTTTGATGGTTACGACCAATTTAAGGTGAACAAGGGGCTGTTTTTCCCTCTTGAACATGCAGTTGTAATTGGATTCCTTCACCTACAATTGTTGGCTAGGACGAGCAAGAAAAACCTTAATGTATTCAGAATAAATCGTTTCTCCGAAAAGAACATGACTTTTCATCCTCAACAGTGGCTCCACAGCCCTTTATGGGCCTTGGCCTCCTAAATAACGCCTCTCCAGTCTCCATACATCTCTATCTCTCGTTCTATCTCTCCAGTTTGCTATTTCCATGTCTCACAAGTTTTGCTCCACTTGGTCCATGTGGTTTCTGGGTCTTCCTACTGCTCTTCGTCCCTCAGGTTTTGCTCTTGTCACCGCCTTTGCGGGGTCCGCATCCTTCATCCTCCCACATGTCCGATTCATCTCAAGCGGCTCAGTCTCTTTGTTGAACATAATGTCTAGGTCTTCGTACAATTGGTAGAGTTCAAAATTATATCGTCTACGCCACATTCCACTTTCCTGGATTCCTCGGTAAAGATTCCTCAGAATTTTTGTTTCAAAGCCACCAAGAAGTTTCTCGTCGTTTCTGTTGGAGTGTCCATGTTTCTGAACCGTACAGAACCACGGGTCGAATGAGCGTTTTATAAATGCGACACTTGACCATGACCATCCTGGATATAAGATGAGATTTGAGATGTTTCGTAAGTCCACGGTAGGCTCTTTGTGCTATAGTTATTCTTCGCTTTATATATCCACTCCCATCGTGTGTGTTCGTGATTAGAGATCCCAGATACACAAACTCCGTAACTTCCTGAAAACATGACTTTTACCAAATCCTTTTCCCAAACGGGCTGTCAACGACGTTTCAGATTTAGGCCATCTTTTATGGAACTTTTGATTCTGAATGTTTGTCTCGAGTCAATTCTGAACCTAGGGTCTTTGTACCTGAAGTTTCAGCTTCAATATGAGCCGCAAGATTTGAAAATCGGTCAACGAGGAAAGGTGTTATCACTGCAAAACCAAAAAGATATTTTATGTGCAATCGTCCCGTGCTGTTGGCCCGACAGGAATGGTTCTCGACTTGGCTTGAATAGATTCGAGCGTATGTGATTTATTATAGAGATAGGGAGGTATATTCAGGGCCGGGCTTAGCAGGCGTGCAGTGCGTTCCGGCGCGCGCGGGTATGTATGGCAGGCGGCAAGTTATAGGGGCGATAATATAATAATGAAGTTGAATTTCGAAGGATTCTTTTCATTCCTGCATTTGGTGGGGCTCTCCACTGCCGGTGAGGGGGGCGGCAATTTTTTGGTGGCACGCAGGCGGCAAATAAGCCAGGCCCGGCCCTGGGTATATCCTTCAACGGACGTTTACAATTCAAACTAAAATCGAATGCCGCACACCCAAATGTAGACACAACTTTCAGGTATTATGTACCTATTAAGCAGGAAAGCAGGAGTGGATGATTAAAGCCCAGAGGGGAAAAAGAATTTTCGACAATTGAGGCTGAAACAGTTGCTTAATGTTCTAGATGTCAGCTGATTGTATAGCGATGATACTACACTGGTTTGGTAATCAAATTTTTATGTATGAAAATTGATTTTTGACATTATTCTTCGTTAATTTTTTGAATGGGTTGATTTCACCTCAATTAAATGTGACATTCTAAATATAAGTACGGTGGCGAGCACATAGCTGGAAATACTCATATCAATTCTGTCAATATTTCAATTTAACCTACGGCCTTATTTTGATTGGAGAAGATGATATCGTAGGAACTCTAGATAACCACGTAGTTACCTCAAATCACATTCACAAGGTATCTACCTACATACCTATGTAAATACCTATGTATTTTATATTTTTTCAAATAAAATTGATACCGGATCGAGTTTTCCAAACGATATTCTTACGCTTTGTGGAGATTATTAGATTGCCATGCTGTGCCTGTCAGAACACAGTTCCCACCGTGCTGTAATATAACGGGGAAAATTGTACAGTAAGAAAATCCGTCACGATGTCACATTCGCATAGTTATTTGTGGAGAATATTATTGATGAAAATAGATATTTATTGTATTAGGGGTATGAGTGAGACTTCATGTGACGGAGAATGGGAGTTTAGGCGCCGAGCGCAGCGAGAAAAGAAACAAAAAGAAGTCTAATCGTGAAAAAATCATGTCGAAAGTATTCTGCTCTTTGAGTGACTCATGATAATAATAATAATGGAAGCAGAGCAGGAGTACGAAAAGAACACCTCTTCGAACGTTTTTATTGTTAAAAGTTGCGATTGCATAGCGACCGTTATAGACCAAGCAAACCGAAAAAATGCACTTTTAGCACTCATTACATAAACTACTATTTTGTGTTCACTCTGTGAATAAAGGAGATAAGCAGGAAATTCAAACACCATCCTGTACTTTGAGGACCTCGGCACCTTTGTGGCTAAAATTCAAGAAAAAAATCTTTTCCGAACGGGAGCTTCTTGACGATTTAGAAAGCTATAATACAGAATCAACTTTGTTGCAACGAAAGTTGTGGTCAGTTGGTTAGAAAATTTGCTCGTTGAATGATTTTCATGGAAAATGTTCGTTGAATGATTAAGGGTATTCTCACACGAACGGTTTTTTCATAGCTTCTTGAGAGGAGTTGCTTGTAGAATTAACGGAAATGTGGCCGAAATGGTACTTAGTGTTACTGAAAGACTATGATGACTATAAGTGCATATATAAAAAAAGTATGGGCGAATCGTATAAACGGAACAGTAAAATCGAAAGTTCAAAATTAAAGTTAGAATTCCAAAGGCTGGCGCATAAAACAGACGCCAGAGGAAATATCGATGCGACTGAAAGAGGGAAGCAATTAAGAGAATCGGAAATGACTCATTATCGAATGAGCACGTGAGTGGATGTGGTTAGTGTGGTATAGGGATTGGTGAGAAGGAAGAAGTAAGCCAATAAGCATGAAACATGGGTGTAAGAAAATATCACTGATAATAAAAGAACCCCGCGCTGCTATGAGAAAAGCGAAGGGCAGGAAAACGTGAAGATCGATATATACATACAAGAATAGATAAGTGGAAGAAAATCCCGGTCCCAAAAGGTAGCAGAGAAGGACGGGATTAGGTAGGCAAGCTGGTAATATTATTCATGATCTAGGTAGGTACCAAGATATTTGAGAACGCAGTTCCCGGTTCATTCGTGTTCATCAAATAAATATTCCCGAATTCCCGTAAATAAATCCAGGTTCCATAAATTAATTTATGTTCATGTGATGCAACTGTACACAATGTACAAAAGATACGCAAACCTTAGGCTGCTCTTTTTATGAATATGCGGTTACAGGTACGTACAAACCAGGGTACAAATTCACGGGATCTCTGAGAGAAAATCAAGGTGAAATGGAAATTGCCACCAATAGAATAGATCAACATTTAACGGAAAGGAATCGATTTTATTCCCTGATGAATTACTTTAAATTGGATATGGTGAGTGAATGAACGGCGGAGTTTAAGCATATTTTTTGTATTAAATTAGTTCTACCGCATCTCTGGATCAGATAGCAATGATTCCTTTGCTTGGATATTAAGAAAGTTTTAGTAAACAAATCGATCTGTGCAGAACACACAAACTTATTCAGACGAATACGAAGCCAGGCCCAAAAGAAAAACAAAGATATAAATCCACTCCAATAACAAGAGTAAAGACGTATCCATGAAAAACGTTATAACTTAAGAAATCATAAATTCGATGTGTTACAAATTGCATTATTTCCATCGATCCGGATGTTCGGGGCCGAGAAACAAAAGCTGGACGATATTGCAATACAAAAAATGAGACGTTCGTATAATCGCAGACATAGGGTTACATGAGTACATAAGATTTGTCCCTATATTTATTCTTATTAATAACAATATAATTAAGTTGATGTCAAAGAACCGAAACGACTTACTCTACCTGCGACAAGCCATTTTCAGTTTATCTGAAAGAGAAAGTATGAACACGGACTCTACAACTTCACCTTTCCTAACTTGCCAAACTGTGAGTTATTTTTCTGCTTTGCAACTTGGTCCAACTACCTTCGCCAATATGTATATGGGAGAAACGGAGACACCATACAGATATCGTATGTTATGTTTGGGAATTATTTCCACAGTCACTTTTTAGCGCACTTCTCCAAAGGGGAAGGCGCTTTTGTCCTCGCTTTGTCCGTCCGTCCGTCCGTCCATCCGTCACAGCATCTAGTCCTAGACGAAAAGGTTTTTGCGAAAAAATTTCACTCTAATGGGTAGCTCATGACCTTGTATCCCGAACCAAGAAAAATCTCGACGAAATAATGATAAACAATTACAATAATAACAAATTAGTGTGACGCGGCATTGCCGTTGAATGCTGCATTTCAGAAGCCGGCCTGATCTCGAAAGTTATCACATGCGATCAAGTACCCGTTCTTTTCATTATACAATAATACATATGTGGATTGTGGAGTTATATTTAGAGGAGAATTTGAACTTCGTTTTAAGAAAAATTCCACATCGGTGCGAGGTACGGGTCAGTACTTATGAATTTTTAGCGCACTTCTCCAAACGGGAAGGCGCTTTTGTCCTCGCTTTGTCCGTCCGTCCGTCCGTCCGTTCGTCCGTCACAGCATCTAGTCCTAGACGAAACGATTTTTGCGAAAAAAATTTACTCCATTGGGTAGCTCTTGTTTCTTGAATTGAAACAAGAGTCTTGGAACTTTTTTCCGATTAATAGCTGATGTCCCCAAGGGTGGCCAATGGGCACTATTTTTGTTATCCATGCATACATCGTTATCATTATTCTCAAAAAACAGAGATTTCCTGTGCACTTCGATGAAGTTGAACTTCTCCTCGGGAAATAAAGCTACAGCCCTTGAAGATTGAACTTCATCCGGTGAATAGCTTAGGTCCTCAAGGACCAAATAGGCAGGTTGGCTTTCATAATTCGGCCGCCATCTTGGCTGCCATATTGAAATTTCTTATTAGTGAAACGATTGTCATGAAACTTGAAACTTACCCTTGTCTAGTACGATCATTCTTATTTTCAAGCCAAATTTCATGATTGCCCCACCATTTTGGCCGCCATATTGAAATCTCTTATAAGTGGAAGGATTTTCATGAAACTTGAGAGTTACGCTTGTCTCGTACGATCATTCCTATTTTCAAGCTGAGTTTCATAATTCTGCCGCCATCTTGGCCGCCATATTGAAATCTCTTTTTAGTGGAACGATTTTCATGAAACTTGGAACTTACTCTTGTCTAGTACGATCACTTTGATTTTCAAGCCGAATTTCATGATTCTGTCGATATTTTGGCCGCCATATTGGAATTTTTTGCCCAAGACGGTAGAACCCTAATCACTTAACATCTTGCGTTCACTAATTCTCCAAAAAGGAAGTGCGCTACTGAGCCTCATGCCCATGAGGCGTATTCGCTTGTTTAAAATGACTCCAAAGCTGCGGCTCGGTCGCAAATGATTATTCGTTGCTTGCTGGGGCTCGGAATCTTCTTCTCTGAACGGTATGGAATGCTTGACAAGAAAAGTTCAACTCAAATATGAGTAACTCATGATCTTGGTACACGAACCAAGAAAAAGCTTGCCGAAATAACGATAAACAATCACAATAATAACATTTGAGTGTATGGCGGCGTCGCGAAATTATTGCTGAATTTCACATTTGAATGTAAGAAATTAGGACATGCGGAGAAGTACGTATCCTTATGGAGATACACATGTGCGGAGTTATATTTAGAAAAGAATTTGAACTTTCTTTTAAAAAAATCTCCACTTCGATACGACCCCCGAGCCCCGAATTATAAGTTATTAATTTTTGAAAACGACGGCCAGTTACGACTCGGCGCCATTGAAAATCTGTACGACTCACTACGGGCGTGTGCGTCCGGTTTCTTTCTTTTAATTTTTGATGTTAAGCGCACTTTTCCAAACGGGAAGGCGCTTTTGTCCTCGCTTTGTCCGTCCGTCCGTCCCACAGTGCAGTGGTCTGAAATGAGAAAAACCGCGCAGAAATTCATTTTTTCTTCATTTTTTGCGGGCTTTTTTGACATTGCGATATCATAGTAGAAGGTTTGAACCATCTTTTGCCTAAATAGTTCCATTGGTCATTGAATATTAGTACCCAAAAACCAACGCTGAACTTGGCTTACTTGAAAAGGTTCAAAAACTTCTTTCTCAAAGAGAATGAAACACCGATTTTCTTCTTCACATATCAGGGAAAGTTGATCATTCTGAAAATTATCGCTATTACTGTGAGAAAGACCAAAGTTTCCTCTAACGAGATGTGTCATTGACATGCACTAGTTTCTCAATTGAAAGACTTTATCGATTATTTTTTGGAAAACTGTTCACAAGAAAATTTTACTGTGGAGTTCACATTTCGACGAAGCTTTTCTCACGAGTCCCAACAGGTCCCGCCCTGTATTTATTACTATCTTATTCGTCAACGTCTCAGCTTCAAAACTCAAAAAAAATTGGCTGCAAATAGTCGCAATATTTTCCGCTAGGCTTTTTTTTTGTTGAACACTGCACATATTGTCAAATTACAGTGAAGCGAAAACAGCGCAATTAATGAGAAAGTGGTGAGTATCTGGGGGCTAAGTCCGCCTGTTTTCAAATTTTATAGTGACAGATGATCAGAGGGATTAGGGTATATTCACCTCCTGTTCCTTGTCCCGGGTACTTTTCCATCAGAATTGAATTGGTAAAATTTTATTTTTGGTATTTAATATTCTATTAGTCAAAGCTGAATAATTATTATAGTTTATTATTAGTTAATAAAGTTAGGTAGTCTCCTTATCCTCATCATGGTATGCCATATTGCTTACGTACATGCTCTCCACGCACGCAAACGCAGGCGCAGTGCCGTTTACTGCTATAGCGACGCCGTCTAACGCAGGCTGCAGGCAGCAGGTAGCATACGTTGTTGTGCACTTGTGCAGGTTACTTTACTACAGACTGATTTTGTGAACAATTCGTTGTGTTGTAGACTCGTATGATATACTTGCTGCAGGATGGCGATGACAAAGCGAGTTTTATTTGAAATCATGCTGGAAAAATCAGTCACCAGTCTTGAAGCTATGACTATACAAAAGCATGTGTTTCAAGAGCTAAACGTGCAGGACGCAGAGAGTGATTCTAAAGAAGAGTTATTCAATCTCTCGAAAAAATAGGATCCAAAATTAGGCAAAAATTGGCAGACTCGCACAGACTTTTAGTCCATTTTAAGGATAAAAATTCTGAGTGGCTCAATTGAATTTAGCTCAATTCTTGAATTTCACTTCCAATCCACCCCCTACTCTAGTGCTTGATTTTTTCCAATATTTTTTCCCAAAATGTTTACCGATTGCCTATACTTATTCTGAGAGATTCATAAATTTCAGTTGTTTTTTTGAAATTCAACCCCCTGTTGCAACCCTTATTCCAAAGATAATATTTTCATGGTGCTTCTTTCAAAACTGTGTCCCTTTTTTTCACTAATTAAAATAATTTCAAAAATATTGATCTTTTTTTTTGCATTTTACCCTTTGTTTCATCCCCTATTTTGATGCTGGATTTTTCTCAATATTTTTCCTAGAAATGTCTAGCCGTTGTCTAATTATTCTGCAAGTTTCGGGCATTTCAGGTCCTTTTCCGAAATTGCACCCCCTGTCACAACCCCTATTTTGAGGTAGATTTTTTTTTGTATTTCTCCCGGAAATGTCTATATATGAACTATCCATTCTGAAACTTTCAGAATTTCTGCGCGGTTTATCTCATTTCAGACCACTGTGCGTCCGTCCGTCCGTCACAGCATCTAGTCCTAGACGATAAGGTTTTTGCGAAAAAATTTCACTCCAATGGGTAGCTCATGACCTTGTATCCCGAACCAAGAAAAATCTCGACGAAATAATGATAAACAGTTACAATAATAACAAATTAGTGTGACGCGGCATTGCCGTTGAATGATGCATTTGAGGAGCCGGCCTGTTCTCGAAAGTTATCACATGCGATCAAGTACCCGTTTTTATCATTTTACAATAATACATATGCGGAGTTATATTTAGAGGAGAATTTGAACTTAATTTTACTGAAAATTCCACATCGGTGCGAGGTACCAGTCAATAGTTATAAATTTTTGAAAATGACTCCGAAGCTACGGCTCGGCCGCAAAAGATTATTCGTTGCTTGCTGGTGCTTGATATCCTTTTCTCCGAACAAAACGGAATCCAATACAGAAAATATTTCAACTTGAATGGGTAGCTCATGGCCTTGGTACGCGAACCAAAAAAAAATCTATCCAAAATAATCATAAACAATTACAATAATAACATTTTGCTGTAAGGCGGCTTCGCCGATTAAGTGCTGAAATTTGCAGGTAGATGTTGAAAGTTACGATATGCGGGTAGCTACATGTTTTTATGAAGATACATTACTACATATATAGGATTATATTTAGAGAACAATTTGAACTTTCTTTTGACAAAAACTCCACCTCGATACGACTTTCGGGTCAATTGTTATGAATTTTTGAAAACGACCGCAAAACTACGGCTCGGCGCATATACGGGTTCCTACAAATTTAAAATCAGACGTGCCATTAACACTATTTAACATTTTGAAATAGGCGTTACTAAGTACCTGAAGGATAATGGCACTCAAACTATGAAACATGTTCGCCCAATAACAAAAAAAAAGTAGGTAGGTATCACTGAAAATCATGTGACAGACGACCATTTTTTCGGTTTTTCGATAAAAAAGAATTGTTCCGATTCAAAAATAAACCTGATATTCGTGTTCAGGAGATCGAAATCAGTTGGAAAACATTCTTTTATAAGTAACAGAATGACGCTTATGTGGCCGGTTCGTCTGTCTGTCTGTCTGTCCGTGTAGAAACTAGGATGCTGTACTTCTTCTCGAGAATTGAAGCAAGAGCCTTGGAACTTTTTCCGATGGATAGCTGATGTCCCCAAGGGTGGCCAATGGGCACTATTTTTGTTATCCATACATCGTTATCATTATTATCAAAAAACAGAGATCTCCTGTGCACTTCGAAGAAGTTGAATTTCTCTTCGGGAAATAAAGCTACAGCCCTTAAAAATTGAACTTCATCCGATGGATAGCTTAGGTCCTCAAGGACCAAATAGGCAGATTGGCTTTCATAATTCCGCCGCCATCTTGACTGCCATATTGAAATCTCTTATTAGTGGAACGATTGTCATGTAACTTGAAACTTATCCTTGTCTAGTACGATCATTCTCATTTTTAAGCTGAATTTCATGATTCTGTCGCCATCTTGGCTGCCATATTGAAATTTCTTATTAGTGTCACAATTTTCATGAAACTTGGAGCTGACCTTTGTCTCGTATGATAATTTTTATTTTCTAGCCAAATTTCATGATTCCGCCGCCATATTGAAATCTCTTATAAGTGGAAGGATTTTCATGAAACTTGAAAGTTACCCTTGTCTCGGATGATCATTCTTATTTTCAAGCTAAGATTCATGATTTCGCCGCCATCTTGGCCGTCATATTGAAATCTCTAATTAGTGAAACGATTTCCATGAAACTTGGAACTTACCCTTGTCTAGTACGATCATTCTGATTTTCAAGCCGAATTTCATTATTCTGCCGAAATTTTGGCCGCCATATTGAAATTGTTTGCCCAAATAACGGTAGAGTAGAACCCTAGTTACTTAACATCTTGCGTTCACTAATCCTTCAAAAAAGGAAGTGCGCTACTGAGCCTCATGCCCATGAGGCATATTCGCTTGTTTTTTTATGGCGCATCAATTGCAAGATTATTACCGCAGGAACTGTAATGTTCGTTTAAATTTCAGAAATAAGATCACTGATTTCTAGGAAACGTTAACTTTTGGCGTATGTATTACATTAAAAGGACTTAAAAAATGTCTGGGTCAAAAAATAATCGCCGTGATATTAGTCAATAACTCAATAATATGGAGCGAGGAGCAGAATTAATAGATGACGATGGATAACGGTGACAGTTAGAAATGACACGTGTGCTTTTCTAAAGGGTAACTCCGGTTGAGTTCGAATCGTTTGTAACGGGTGTGCGGTGATAATTTTAATTTTTTCGAAAAGAATTTTTTTTATTTTTTTCAAGAAAAAATTAAGATCTCGCGATGAATGAGCGAAGTTATCCTTTTTCTTCCCATATTAATCTCAATGATAGAAGAACCAAGAAAAATCTCGACGAAACAATGATAAACAGTTACAATAATAACAAATTAGTGTGACGCGGCATTGCCGTTGAATGATGCATTTGAGGAGCCGGCCTGATCTCGAAAGTTATCACATGCGATCAAGTACCCGTTCTCATCATTTTACAATAATACATATGGGGAGTTATATTTAGAGGAGAATTTGAACTTAATTTTAATGAAAATTCCACATCAGTGCGGGTTACCAGTCAATAGTTATGAATTTTTGAAAATGACTCCGAAGCTACGGCTCGGTCGCAAAAGATTATTCGTTGCTTGCTGGTGCTTGATATCCTTTTCTCCGAACAAAACGGAATCCAATACAGAAAATATTTCAACTTGAATGGGTAGCTCATGGCCTTGGTACGCGAACCAAAAAAAAATCTATCCAAAATAATCATAAACAATTACAATAATAACATTTTGCTGTAAGGCGGCTTCGCCGATTAAGTGCTGAAATTTGCAGTTAGATGTTGAAAGTTACGATATGCGGGTAGCGGTAGCTACATGTTTTTATGAAAATACATCCCTACATGTACGGGAATATATTTAGAGAACAATTTGAACTTTCTTTTGACAAAAACTCCACCTCGATACGACCTTCGGGTCAATTGTGATTAATTTTTGAAAACGACCGCAAAACTACGGCTCGGCGCATATACGCGTCCCTACAAATTTCAAATCAGACATGCCATTAACACTATTTAACATTTTGAAATAGGCATTACTAGGTACCTGAAGGATAATGGCACTCAAACTATGAAACATGTTTGCTCAATAACAAAAAAAAGTAGGTAGGTATCACTAAAAACATGTGACAGACTACTATTTTTTCGGTTTTTCGATAAAAAAAGAATTGTTCCGATTCAAAAATAAACCCGATATTCGTGTTCAGGAGGTCGAAATCAGTAGGAAAACATTCTTTTATAAGTAACAGAATGACGCTTATGTGGCCGGTTCGTCTGTCTGTCTGTCTGTCTGTCTGTCCGTGTAGAAACTAGGATGATGTACTCCTTCTCGAGAATTGAAGTAAGAGCCTTGGAACTTTTTCCGATGGATAGCTGATGTCCCCCAAGGGTGGCCAATGGGCACTATTTTTGTTATCCATACATCGTTATCATTATTATCAAAAAACAGAGATCTCCTGTGCACTTCGAAGAAGTTGAACTTCTCTTCGGGAAATAAAGCTACAGCCCTTAAAAATTGAACTTTATCCGATGGATAGCTTAGGTCCTCAAGGACCAAATAGGCAGATTGGCTTTCATAATCCCGCCGCCATCTTGGCTGCCATATTGAAATCTCTTATTAGTGGAACGATTGTCATGAAACTTGAAACTTATCCTTGTCTAGTACGATCATTCTTATTTTCAAGCTGAATTTCATGATTGTATCGCCATCTTGGCTGCCATATTGAAATTTCTTATTAGTGTAACAATTTTCATGAAACTTGGAACTGACCTTTGTCTCGGATGATCATTCTTATTTTCAAGATGAGTTTCATGATTTCGCAGCCATCTTGGCCGCCATATTGAAATCTCTTATTAGTGGAACGATTTTCATGAAACTTGGAACTTACCCTTGTCCAGTACGATCATTCTGATTTTCAAGCCGAATTTTATTATTCTGCCGAAATTTTGGCCGCCATATTGAAATTGTTTGCCCAAATAACGGTAGAGTAGAACCCTATAGTTACTTAACATCTTGCGTTCACCAATCTTTCAAAAAGGAAGTGCGCTACTGAGCCTCATGCCCATGAGGCATATTCGCTTGTTTATTTTGTAACTGTAGGGTTACGGCCGCCTACAGGTAAATAAGGGATGCGATTTTTTTGCGAAAACACGCAGTCAAGTTTTAGTTCTACCACGGACATTTCTTGGACAACTAAAGCGAAAAGCAAATCGAAATGGTCCGAATCAGCGCATCCTTTGAAGACACGTTTCAATTTGTTTCTATCTGTTATTAAACGAACAGTCAGAAGCTGTTTCGCATTCGGGTCTTAATAATTGTCTTCAATTAGTTTTGACCTCACAACGTTCTTGCCTGAAATTTCAGCTTCAATATGAGCCAAAGATGTTTAAAATCGGATAATAATGGAAGTAGTACTATCATTGAAAGCTTAAAATATCACCTTTTTGAGGTCACTCTGTAATTAACAAAGATAGACGAAAACCTGAAAAACCGTTTCGATGTATGGGTTCAATGTTTTCCCAGAACGAGTTGAAAAAATTCAAATTTTTTTTTGCGGATCGGGAGGGGTGCAAACTTTACATTTTGTGCAATACCTCACTACTACACCCTGTATAAATAATATGAAAAGCTTGTAACAAGAAAGAATTCTATCATGCCGTAGTCTAAGACCTTAGCTGTCCAGTGTCCAGGAAAAAAAACTGATTGCAATTCGGTTTTTTCTCGAGAGAATACGACCATTTCAATTTGACCAAAATTTTTAGGTATTCCACTTCAATTGTTGAGCACTGTATTTGGTTATTTTGTTTTTTCAAACAAAAAAATGTTTTGGCCCTTGGTTACTGAGATAGGTTCGGTTTTGTGTAAGCGCTATTTTAGAAACGGTTCAACATAATCCACTAAAATCTGGCAGCAACTTCCTCTGCTAAAATTGGCCGGAAAACCTTACGAGACAAAAAAAAAAGCTTCGAAGCGACATTTTTGGAACGATCTGTGACAATCTATTAAAATTTTCGACTAGCATTCAGTTGGGACTTGCAACGATGGTTTACTGAGCAAAAATAGTTCTAGGGTCAAACTAGAAAAAATTACTGCAATTTTTTGTCAAAAGAATACACTTTTCGATCGCATTTTATAGAAAACTAGTAGCTAATTCAGAAAGTTCACGAAGTTCCGTTTCTACGGTAGCACTTCTTGGCCAAGAGCAGATTTGATATTGAATCTCATCCGTTTCAGCCATACAGGGTGTGGTTTGAAATTTTACCAAACGATATTTTAGGATTTGTTTAACTTGGACATGGACAGACATTCTTCTGATTGTTTGATTCAACTAACTTGATTTTTTTTAATAAAATTAATTGTTTGCGTTACTTTGCAGAATGTTGCAGCGCAAAAATAGTCAACTACTTGTGTTTTAAAAAAAAATGTAGGTATTCCAAATTTTGAAAAAAAAAATCATCAGATACTAGTACTGTCACTTGATTCAGATTTGTTGAGAAATGTGATGAAGTCTGATGTCAAGCTCAACAAGCGACAAGTCATATTGATTAAATGTTTAATACCAAAGATATGATCGAAAAAACATTTTCAAATTCTGGAATTTCATATTTGTCCCGTAGAGCATTCCGACCAATTCCAACAGTTGCTGCCAAAATTCAGTTGATCATGTCAAACTACATATTTTAAAAATATCGCTTTCCAAAGTTTTTATAACGGAACTAATCTGGACTCGCCTCGATTTCCTCGATTATATCAAGCTATGTCAGTAAATTTTTTTGGTACTAATTTTCTTTATCTCCAAACATAGATAGGATTGTTCAGTTAGTCGTGATACTAACCATCTATTTCTAAGTCTGTCTAAAATTTTCCGATGGGTTCCGTGGGTGGAAAATACAAATGAGGTGAACTTATTTTCTCAGTCATGAATCTTTAAGATGTACTAAAGTAGACCATAAAGCTTCCAGAAAAAGCATCTGGCGTATCTCCAGTGGAACAAGGTAACTCTGGCTGAAGTGATTCAATAAATCCGCTGATCGGAATATGGGGTCGATTTATCGTATATTTCTCAGGTGTGAAACTTCATATAGGTACATTGATATTATCATAAAGGAAGGTTGAAAATAAGTCTGGATGAAACTGGACAATCAGGCTGGCGGCATTTTCAAATATGCAGAAATACAAAATTATTGCCCTTATTTTATCAAATTTATCAACTCTTAAAATTCTACACATGATAGTCTATACCATATTGCCATGGAAAAAACAAACCTGGCTGTTTTGAGCGGACACCAAGGCTTCGCCAGACTCTTTCGATGTTTGAAATTGCACGATCAAATTCAATATGCTCGGAAAGTTCTCAAAAACTTTAGGCACCCACTCTTTTTCATTGTCTTTTTCATTTCATGGTTGTACTATTGTGCTCCTGACAGCACATGTCCATATGTGTAAGATAATTTGAGCGTGAATTTTCGCAAAAAATGCCACCAACATCCGTTTTTTTTGCGCAATTTGTGGCAATTCGCGAAAGCCCGTTACAAATTTTCGGATTCAACCTCGAAGAAATGTTCAGAAGTACTGAAAATCCGGAAAGAGCACAACCTCAAGTGCAGTGATGTTAATTTGCCTGTCAATGTCAATAACGAAAACTTCACTGCCTCCCGGACTATCACACGAGTCTGACAAGGCTTTGGTGATCTTTTATTATAGCCAGACTGTATTTCAAGCTATTATTATAAGGCAAACTGTCATCTGACACATTTTCAAGACTGACAAAATGAGGGCATTTACTCGGGCATTTATTTTGTTGAAAAAAAAAAATAGTTTTTGACGTGCGAAACATATTTTCCATCGCCAGAGATCAGCCAGACTATCTTTTCGAATCAACTTTAGCATACGCCTTGTTGGTAAAACCATTATCATTAGTGTGAAAATAAGTGAAACGCATTTGTATTTTCTAAGGCATTTTCTGTCTGAACCCATCGGAAAATTGTAGCCAGACTTAGGAATAGATGGTTAGTATCACTAACTGAACAATCCCATCTAATATCTATACATATTTGGTGACTTAGAAAATAAGTACCAAAAATGTTCACCGCCTCCCGGACTATAAGTAATTAAACACTCTGTATTTCATTCACATTCGCCCACGGCTTCGTTACCGTTAGGTAGATACGTAAAGAAAGGATTAATGGTTCGGACACGAAACAGTGATGATTTGTTTGTTTAACTTGCATGACATAAAAGAAATAATTAAGCCCACGTTCCCTCGTTCGAAAACAAGCTGTTTGTGCGAAAATCTGAGACTGGAATGGAAAACAGATCCCCACTTGTTCAAGTTTGTGTTGCTCTGCTTTGAAATCTGGATCTGGACGTGATTGTGATTTGTGCGGCCAGAGTCCCCCCAGGTGTGTGAGCAGTGGAGTGAGGAGCGAGGCGGGTGAATGTGGTTGCAAATTCAACAAAGGAACATTTCAGAGATGCTTCAGCGACGTGGAATAGATGATATATTGACCTCGGTGGTGAAAAATTTTGTCTTGGGCTAGTGAGTGGACTTTTGTGTTGTTAGTAAGGTTGTTGTACGGGACAAGAGGGCTGAGATCAAGTGGGTATGTGGTGGCGAGTCAGCGGTACAAGAGATCGCTCTTTCCTGGCGCTGCGTTGTTATACGAAGGTGTATTATTGTACACCCTTGTTTAGTTAGGGATATGGCGTTGTCCTTGGACAATTAGAAACGTCGGACTTATCCCTTGGCGACCGGTGGCTGAACGAAAGTTGCAAAGCAAGTTTGGCTGATATACGACATACGTACTACGATAGCAGCGACTTCAAGAGAGTTTCGAGGTTGCTTCGAAGTGACCAAAACCACCTGAATGCCGCTGCAATATGGAAACGGGGAACATGTTCATTGTTCACGCTTCATACCTGGCGGAAATTCCGCATAGCGCCGTTGATCCTTAGCGAGTCCGCCGCAATTCCCGCGATGCCGACGCCGCCTTCGCCGTGATCCCGAAGTTGTCTGAGGGATGTGGATGGAGCAGTTCCGTGTACACAGTTTGAACCGCAACACGTAGCAGGAGCCGAGGACTCTGGCTGGGAACTTTGACGAATTATCCTGGACCCCGACCCCGAGAAGGTTGTCACTACCGGCGGCGGAGCTACCGGACATGAACTGCATGATACCTGCAAATCACCACCCAAGTGCAATAATACCACACTCAAATTGCCCACCCTCACATATATCCACACCAATTTCGTTATATGTAGAATTGGTACATACGAGCTCGAACTAGAGGAAGACAACAGACACAGGAAAGAAGTAGTATAGTAGTACAGTGGACAGTAAACATTTGGACAGACAGTGCAAGGGGTTAATATAGCCTAGAAATCTGGAACAACAACATTAGCAACATCGACTAAAGCACTCTATCATAGACCTCCAACTACACAAACCGGTGGCAGCGGCTCTAACCAGATTATTGTCTCGAAACAGCGAGAGATCTCAAAGAGCTCAAACAACACATTCGCTGCCAATAGCGGTAACATGCACGTCAAATACGACGACGAAATTCATTAAAAGTGAATCCAGAAGTGACAGAATCCGCACAAATAGATACCTAGTTAACGACTAAAACTCCTTTGATCTGCTCTGCTACTGCAGGTATAATGTTCAAAGGAAGCCCGGCTCAAGCCTGAGGCTTCACGAGCAATATGTTGCTTTCTACCCATCTCTTTCTATCATTCTGGCTGCATAGGGTTACTATTCAAAAGAAACCAAGAAAATATTGAATTTCTCACAGAAGTTTCGCTTTTACATACGCAATTTCCTTTGGTGTAACCTTGATTTTTTCCAAACTTTCATCATTATTTTGATAAAATTTCAGACAAGCTTAAATGAATTTAATATTATTATTATTATCACTGACACGCAAAGCAATAGTTTGCGAAGTCATCAACAGGCTGCTGCTGCTACACATCACCAAAGTCCTTTATTGTTAATCATTGTATTATATTATTGCGGTTGTATGTGTGACAAGATATCAATTCATAAAGTCACATTCCATAACTTGCTGCGATAGGGTTGAAGGATGAATAAAGCTTCTATCCTGATCCCTACTTACTTTTGAACGGATTTCTATAGGGGTATAGTTGTCTCACCCCGGGAAAACTCCGGGTGAGACAAGTTTTTATCTCTGGCTGTCAAAAATTACCGCAAAATAATGTTCCATGACATCTGTCAGTGGAGTCGATTGACATAAACGTTCTTTGTTCAGCAAATTGTATCGAATTCTTTTTCATTTCACACGCCAAGCAAGCTTCATTCACATCTACTCTACGGGCAGAAAGGTACAGGACGATAGACTGAACCCGAGACCCGAAATCGAAAAACAACGACTCTGGTTATATATGCCACTGACACAAGCTTGCAGGTACATTATTGTGTTATTCAACTACCTACAATAATTATACTTATCTGATATAGATATTAACTAAGGTGTTTACCTACAGTACAAAACGTTTTCAAGCTCTATCTAAAGTTGTCTAATATTAGTCTAGGCACAATAATATCTCTCAAAAAATGCTTTCCACGATGAAAACAAAGGCGTTCTACGCTAATTCAACCCCGCGCCGCTGGTAAGAGTTGCTGTTGGAAAAATGTATGCCCGTAATCCAAAATGGCGGGAAATATATGCAGGTAATCTTCGTAGAGACAGCAGAATTGCAGTCCAAGCGTCAATTTAAAATTTTCAGGCCTCCCAATAAAACCTAATGGGGAGGGGTCGAGGGAGGGGTCAATGCACTTTGGGGAAAATCAACTTTCGTTCGAAGCAATCATTCATTCTAAATACGTCAAGGTTTTTTCTTGCTTGCCCTAATCAGAATCAGAAATTGTGGGTGGAGAAATATATTTGACAACTGCATGATACCGAAGGCAAAACAGCCCCTTGGTCACCTGAAAGTATTCGTAGCCAACACTACAAAAATCAGAACAATGAATGACAGGCCTGGGTGCTTAAGGTAGGTAATCATTGTTCCAATTTTCGTATGTTCGTTACGTACATTTTCAGGCATCTAAGAAGCTGTTTTGTCTTGCCAAACTTGCAGTTGTAACTGGTTTCGCTCATCTACAGTTTTCAAGTCGGACAAGCAAGAAAAAAACTTTACGTGTTCAGAATAAATGATCCCTTCGAAAGAAAGTTGTTTTTCATCGGATTCTTCTCCTAGACCGGTTTTTGAGGGCATTTCAGCTTTGGGTCACTTTTATTGGAAGCCCTCCATTTTGGATGTCTGATCAATTCTGATCCTCGGGTCTCTTGACCTCGAGTTTCAGCTTCAATATGAGTCCCAAATTTTGAATATCGGTCTAACCATAACCATATATAGTAACCAATATTTGGGCTGCAAGTTCAAAATTGTCATCGTATTTTATGAAAAGATTTTCTGGGGTTTGCGGATAGAAAATGAGATGGAAGAAGGTGTAGGAGAACGAAAAGGATGGACTTGATGGGTTCAATGGAGAGAACGATGGTTGGAATGCGGAAAAGACGGTGTGAAGAGATTTCGGAGCTGTGACATAATTATATCTGACAAATTAATTATTGTAATTGTTGACAGTGTCGAGACATAAACTACCTCCGAAGAAGTCTCTCGATGGCACTATAAATAAATGAAATGAAATGAAATAACTGCAAAACCAAACAGGTGATTTTTTTTGGTGATGATTCCTGTAAATAAAAAAATAGAAAATTGAAACACTTTTCTGTACTTTGAGGACCCATCAAGGTTTCTTCTCAAATGGGAGCTTCTTGGCGGTTCAGGAATTTTACACTGTTTTATTAACCACCCTGTTCCCTGAACAAATATTATGTGAAGTGCTTAGTGTCTTGCAAAACACAAACTGACAGTTGAAAGATAGTGCCTAGCAAACACTTTCGACAGAATTGTTTGCTTCCTAACGCGTTTTTCGGTTTTGACGATTTTTTGCACCGAGGGGGTCTAATGTAATGTAAAGACAAGCAAGCGTAAAGACGCACACTCATCAATGCATAGGTTTGCGGTAGAGAGGTCTTCGTCTGTTGCTTTGCAGAAATGCATAATTTTTACTGAAATCAAAGCATTGCATTTTGGACTAAATGGAGGTTCATCCAATAAAAAACATCTAGTTTGCTTTAATACAATGTGCTTAAACAAGACTTACATCTTCAAATCTTGACCATCAATCTCTTCGTATGGCCTAAACAATGTATGTATGAGGCATTACTTTGCCTGGATTTTGATTGTAAACAGTTCATTCGTGTATTTATTGTCATTTTGCGTAAAAATTTTGTGATTGTGGCCACTTTTGACCCTCAAAAACAAGAAACTCTTTATGCAGACTGTTACTAAAGAACAAAAACAAAAGGAAAAAGCTCCCAAAGATGTCAAAACTTTGAGCATTGACATGAAAGAAGTCATCAATTCCATCACATGCCGATGAAACACCTCTGCAGTGATCAAAGAAGAAATGGTCAATTTCTTCAGTTCTTTTCAGGAAAAGACATTTGCGAAGTGTCGCCAAGAGACCAAGCGCACAAGCGATGAGTAACAACCTTTAATAATCATTTGTCATCGACATTCGAGAGTTGAAATCCCTCTAACGCCATCAGGCTCTCTCGAATGCGAAGAAATTGAAAAATTAACTTCAAGTTTGTTGCGCTGCACTAAGTGAACCCAAGGACGGAAATGGATGATGGCTATACTCAGAGATATGTATAAGCCTTGCGTTTAAGTGTAGAAACCACCAAGAGCATCTGACGATGCAAACATTTGAAAATCGGTGTTTGTTTGAACCTCCGCAGTGTGAAAAATAGCTGAAATCTAATCGATTAACCACCGGGGGGCCGAGATTTCAAGGGGGCCAACTAAAAGACAACCACTTTTTTTTCAAGCATCGAATGCCTCCACAGAACTACGCCAGGGGACGTTTCCTAATCAAACAAATGTCTAGATCATGATTTTGTTACTGCAAGACGCTATTGTCGCTAGGAGCCCCAGTATCACCCCCATGTAGAATTTGGGATCTTTGGCAATGGTATCCGAAGTGGACGTGTGATATGTCATTTCGTCATTTCCAATGTTTTCAGGGTCTGCGAATGTGATTCTGCAGACTAAATTTGTTTTTAATTACATTTGAGGGGAGGGGGGAGGGGAAACGAGATATCAATAATTTTTTTTTATGCACTCCGAATCGCCACTGAATCGGCTCTAGTAATATTATAGCATGAATTTGATATGTAGATTATGATTCCGCCACTGTCGGAGCGGCGCGACAACCGGAAGTCAATTAATAGCCAACATATCTGAATTCAAATAATATCTCGTTTCGTTGGCATTGATCGACAGAAGCGGTGTGAGGTATCATTTCTGAGGTTTCTGGGGTCTCGAAACTCATTTTTGAAAGTAAAAATGTGATTAGACCATGATTGGAGAAGCTGGTCAAAACATGGACTTTTTTTTATCAAGGCACCCAACACCATCATAACATCATGCTTGGGGACTTTTCCTCATAAATCAACTATGCAGATCACGATGCCGCTATTGCGAAAGCGATACGACAACCGTGAGTCGAGTTAAATTCGGCATATTCAAGAAAAACTTAATATTTTTATATACTGATAATGGTAATCGAATTGAACGTGCAAAGTATCTTTTCGTGAAGTCTCTGGGTCCATGAATTCACGTTTTTACATGCTATCTGTTTTTAAATGAATTTGGAGGGAGGGGATGGAATAAAAATTATTTTTTTTCTCCAAGCGCTCTAAGATGATTTTGAATCAAGCTTGCTGACGTTGTAGCATGAATTAGATATGTGTGTCACGTTTTGCCACTGTCAAAGCTGTGTGACAACCGGAAGTGGAGTTATGGCCGCCATTATGTGAATTTGAATACGAGTACTATCTCGTTTCTTTGGCATTGGTCGACAGTGGTGGTGTGGGGTATAATTTCTTCCGGTTGTCGCGCCGCTCCGACAGTGGCGGAATCATAATCTACATATCAAATTCATGCTATAATATTACTAGAGCCGATTCAGTGGCGATTCGGAGTGCATTAAAAAAAATTATTGATATTTCGTTTCCTCCCCCTCCCCCTCAAATGTAATTAAAAACAAATTTCGTCTGCAGAATCACATTCGCAGACCCTGAAAACATTGGAAATGACACATCACACGTCCACTTCGGATACCATTGCCATCCAGTTCAAGAGAGATCCCAAATTCTACATGGGGGTGATACTGGGGCTCCTAGCGACAGTAGCGTCTTGCAGTGACAAAATCATGATCTAGACATTTGTTTGATTAGGAAACGTCCCCTGGCGTAGTTCTGTAGCGGCATTCGATGCTTGAAAAAAAAAGTGGTTGTCTTTTAGTTGGCCCCCTTGAAATCTCGGCCCCCCGGTGGTTAATCGATTAGTGCAGCTGGTCAAATTGTTCATTTTGGTTCAAGGAATAATTGTGCCAAATCTGTTGCTTTTATCACAATTTGCAGTATTATTTCGTGAACCGCTAGCACTATTAGGATTCAGTTTGGGGGTGGCTCCATCATGGTTTGGGCAGGAATCAGTTCCTGTACAATTACGAAAGACGACAGTCCCAGTCCAGTCGACAGTCCAGAGGTTCAAACAAACCCCGATTTTCAATTTTTTGCGTCGTCAGATCCTCTTGGTGGTTTCTACACTCAAACACAAGGCTTATACACATCTCTGAGTATGGCCATCATTCATTTCCGTCCTTGGATTCACTCAGTGCAGCGGAACAAACTTGAAGTTAGTTTTTCAACTTCTTCGCATTCGAAAGGGCCTGATGGCGTTAGAGTGATTTAAACTCTTGAATATTGATGACAAATGATTAGTTAAGGTTGTTTCTCATCGCTTGTGCGCTTGGTCCCTTGGTGATACTCCGCAAATGTCTTTTCCTGAAAGAACCGAAGAAATTGGCCATTTCTTTTTTGGTCACTGCAGAGGTGTTTTATCGGCATGTGATGGAATTGCTAACTTCTTTCTTGTCAATGCTCAAGGTTTTGACATCTTTGTGAGCTTTTTCCTCTTGTTTTTGTTCTTTAGTAACAGTCCGCATGAAGAGTTTTTTGTTTTCGAGCCTCAATACAGGTTTCCTCAAAAGAGAGATGGAGAATCCGCGATTCCGCGCAGCTGTTTTCGGCACGTTCTGGGCACAGTGTGCCATGAGTGATCGCGCCATTTGTATTTGCATTGCTCCGCCGTGTTGAAAGTGCGTTTTATTTTTTGAATTCTAAAGCCAACCATGCTGGGAAAGTCGCTAAAAATATAACGAACTTCTCAATGAATATTGCAAATGAATATTTCGCACAGAAGAATTTGCCAGAGAGGCATTTGATGTGCGGATACGACTATTTTTGTAATGGATATATCAACGATATATGGACGTGCCCAGAAAGCACAGGTAAGTGCGTGTTCCAAGTCCCAGTTTTAATACTTTTAATGGTGTAGGTATTATGGCCATCACTGTATAACTTGTGGACTTGCATAGTGGCACACAACATTTATTTACCATAACTACTTGTAAAAACTGTATAAATACCAATCATAACACCATCAAATGATCAAAACACACGTTCGGCTTACGGTATCGGGGCAATGTTGGCACACTATGTCTGCGACGATTTACTGTGCAATCGAACGTGACGTCACGGGCCAGAAAGAGACGCTCAATTTAGGAAACCTGTATTGTGGTCACAATTATAAAATAGAGTGACAAAAGATCGCAATAAATACACGAATGAACTGTTTACAACCAGAATCAAGGCCAAGTAATGCCTCATACATTGTTAAGCCACAAGAAGAGATTGATGGTCAAGATTTGAAGACGAAAGATGTCACTGAACAAACTAAGCATGGTACTTGCTTTAGCACATTGTAACAAAGCAAACTAAAAGTTTTTTATTGGATGGATGAACCTCCATTTAGCCCAAAATTTATTGATTTGATTTCAGTGAAAATTATGCATTTCTGCAAAGCAACAGTCGAAGACCTCTCTACCGTAAACCTATGCATTGATGAGTGCGCCACTTCACGCTTGTCTTTACAATACATTAGACCACCTCCTCGACCACCTCTGCAAAAATTCGTTAAAACCGAAAAACGCGTTTGAAAGTTATGGAAATTTGAAAAAGTAGTCCTTAACTTTTGCTCAAGAGCGTATTTTACATATTTGGATTTGCCCTTTCTCAGAAATTACAAATCGTTCAGTTTTTGCAATTCGCTTCAACCGTTTGGAAGTTATTTTTTTCTGAAAATTAATGCGTTTGTCAGCAGTTAGGTACTAAAAAATCGCAAGGCACTTGGCTTCCAGGATATCTAGTTGGAACTTTGCCTATGTCTAAACAATAGTCTAGGGTATCTTTTGGGGGTAAGATTGCCTATTTTAGTTTTGGCATCACCTTGCTGTGACACATTGATTTTGGTGAATTTTGAAAGGCTATAACTTTATTTTTTCAAGTAGCACCCCCTGTTTCTTATTCCTTATTCGTATCAAGCGTCTCATTTCACATATTTTTCATGTCGTATGTTTTTTCTGAAAAATTTATAGTTTGGAAGATAATTCGGATTTTCTAAAAAATGAGCACAAATTGCATCGATTTAACTTAGCGTGCTATGAAAATCAACTAATTCTGACAACCAACGTTGAAGTGACTTCTATTGTACGTCGCTTTCAAAATTTTCAGAAGAAATTATCAAGTGAAAATAAAGAATGCTCTAATCGTAAACAAAGCCCTAGAGAAAAAATCGAGTCAGTGAAGTCAGGTGACCTCGCAGACCATGGCACCGGATAAAGTAACTAATCAACTTAAAAATCGAACTAATTATAAATCCAAACTGCGTCAACTAATTCTGACAACCAACGTCAATATGACTTCTGTTGTACGTCACGTTCAAATTTTGAAAAACGTACAATAGAAGTCACTCTGACGTGTCAGAATTAGTTGCATTGCACGCTAAGTTTCATCAATGAAATTTGTGTCCATATTTTAGAAAATCCGGATTATTTTCAAAACTATCAACTTTTGAGAAAAAACATAGAAAGTGAAAAAAATGTGAAATGAGACGCTTGATACGAATAAGAAATAAAAAAACAGGGGGTCCTATTTTAAAAAATGAAGTTATGGCTCTTCAAAATTTACCAAAATCAATGTGTCACAGCAAGGTAATGCCAGAACGGAAATAGGCCATATTACCGCCAAAAGATAAGCTAGGCTATTGCTTATAGACCTAGGCAAAGTCCCAACTCGATATTCTAAAAACCAAGTGTCTTGCGATTTTTTTAGTAAGTGACTACAAACGCAATAATTTTTAGAAAAAACTTAGTAATTTCTGAACGGTTGAAGCGAATTGCAAAAACTAAACGAATTTGTAATGCCTGAGAAAAATCAAATCCAAATATGTAAAAATATAAGGAATGCCACTTATAAAAACTGGTTTGAAAACTGCTCTGCAAAAATGGGGCATCCTGGTATAGGGCAAAATAATTTTACAAACTGCACTTTGAACTCCGGTTTGCAGTGTCGTTTGGTTTATTTCGATATCATTAATGGCTTAGGTGTAATTGAGAATTGAGCTCGCCCATATCAATGACTCACCCTGTATAGTAGAATATGTATCGGTGCTATTACCAAGTGTGCTCTTTTCACTTGCTAGTATGCAATAATCGATAGCTTAAACTGAGTCACGTGGGTCTTATTCGGTTGTTTTGATTGGCTGAATTGGTTGGTATGTGGGCGATAATCAGTATAATAGCCCATTTTGCAATAATGGGAATATTTAAAAATAAAAAATGCGCCCTTGTACTATGACCCCAGTGGTAGACTTCCTTAGAGATGGAATTATTGAATCTAATGTTATGCTATAATAACATTAGAGCTGAAATAGAAAATGTCGAATGACATCTGACAGGATGTAGACACGGTGATAAACCAATGATTTTCTTTTCACCATAATCCTACAATGCTTTCTTGAAAAAAAAAAATAATAGTGCTGAAGTTGACTTTTTGAATCGTTATTTTAATGTAACTTTCAAACCGTTCACCGATTTTGATCGAATTTGAACTCAAGTTTACCAAAATAAAGTCTTCATCGAGCAGTGTAACACCTCTCAACAAACATTTTGAGGGACAAAGGTAATAAGAGTTGTCCTCGCCCGTTTCCCCCTATTTTTACTCCCCTAGCGATTTTTGGAAATTGTATTTTTGAATTATATGTCCCATTGAGAAAAAGACCTATTCTTGCAAAATTTTGACTAGACGTTTCGTTTTCGAAACAGTTGGATCTGAATGTTTGGAAAACATCTCGAAAACACCACATTCAAAGGTAATATCCAAAAAAAACCATTGATTTCTCAACTGAAATAGGTTTTCTAGGTTCTTCAAGTTTTGATAAGTCTTTTTTTTGCTGAGAAACAACAAGTTTTTGGTAACCAAACAAAATAGTGGTTATAAGACTTATAAGGTTCTTTTTTATATTAAGCAATCATGAATTTTCTTGGATCATTATTCTTAGGCTATTAAAGGTGGGTCTTCGAGTGCGTATAATTTGAATAAATAATTAAGTATAAAAAACAGCTAGGGCTGTGAAAAATAGGGGTAAAAAAGGTAGGACACTCCCTGTTATTCACGTCCCTGAAAATGTTTGAAAGAAATCGTTATTAATGTTTGATAGAGACTCATTTTAGTAAACCTTAATTCAAATTTGAGCAAAATCGGTTGAACGGTTTAAATTTCAACGTAAAACAATGATTTCATGAAGTCAACTTCGACATGCTATACCTCTCTAAGGAAGCATTCAAGGGCCGTGAGTTTTTTCATTTTTCGAGTACTTTTTTGATGGGGAATCATCCCTTCAAGTTTTGTTACAACCATAAGTACAATACACCCTGTAGATTTAACAACTAACAAGCTTCTAGAGTCCGTGCATACATTTTTGACAACAGCGTTTTTTTTTAATTCAGCAGAGTACAATCAATTAGTTCAGAAAGCTTTGGTGATGGTAAAAAAATATTGCCGCTGCTTTTTTTGTGTGCCTAGACTGCAATACACGAAGTAGCCTACATCTTTGCAAATGAATTGAAATAAAATTGGTAGGTACCTATCTCATCATTGCGTTTATTAACATTGATCACTTTATACACAATAATAGTGGATGAACCAACTTGCACAAATACTTGAACAAGCCTCAAAGGCACGCGTTTACGACGTTTTTCGCAGATTTTCTAACTTTGTACCTACTAGAGAAAAACTAAGAACAAAATCGGATGGTAGCATCAAGAACAATAAAAATGATATTTTCTGTTCACATTTCGCCACGCGTCAAAAGAATTTCTACAACGAGTAGTATGTCTACTTATATAAAAGAGCTATATTAATTACCTATTACAAACATTGATATAAATTACAATAGGATATTGCAAGTACATTTAACTTACTATTCATTAATTACCTAATAATAGTGACAATAATAAATAGTGCTGTGAATTAGAAAATGTCTAGAATACATGCAGAAACATCGCAAGTGAGAAAAACAAGTGTCAAAAAATGCAGTGAATGGTGAAGCGAACTATGGAAGATTATTTACAAATACTTGATAGAAATAAATTATAGAACATATTTCATTTTAATAGCTGAACTGTAGGAAATTATCGGCAAGTACATGTTAGCGCATATTCCTGAAATACAGTCTCACGAAGTATTGACAGTTTGTACTGACTGAAATAATAAGCGGAAGCTACATTAAACTGCGGAAGTGCTATCATTTTCTAAGTTTATCTTAACGTTTTTTCTAATATAAAGATGGACTTAATTGGTTTTCTTGGCAACTAACTATAAAATGTGCATTAGTATGGATAATGATTTGAGCATCAGAGAAAGAGATCTCGCATAAGATTTTCCTGTACAGAATGCGAGTTAATTAAAATATGTAATTTGGCGGCAGTCAACACTCGACTAAGTTAATTTAGACGGCTGGCGCCCAGCCTCGATTTTGGTTGGCAATTTACAAGAACTTCCAGCTGAAGATATTGGAGTATAATAATAACGACTATTCCACACAACATACTTCTGACCAATCAATACGTTTGAAACCTTCGAGTTGAACCAATGAAATTAGTTTTATACTGATAAAACACCACCTTCGTATAGTTTTATACTGATAAAACTGTGCCTTCCTTTTTATAAATAAACATGATACTTGATTTAAAAAGTTCCTGAAAACCGTGCCTGCTATAAGCCTTTCAAGCGTCACCTACACACAGTGACACCGCTTCCAAAAGTGGTGATATTGCAATCGGTATATATACTCATCCCTTGTGTCCAACTAGAGGTGAGATGTAGTTTACTATATTTGTGAAATATCACATTTAGGCAGTTCCTAATTCAAATAAGTAACAATAATTTTGATCTACAATGATTATCCATGGAACATTATGTAATTTCTGTTTGTTATAATTGCCGCATTATTATTATTTTTGCCACAACGGCCGTACGTCGCCGTAGGTAAGGCAGGCCAGGCCACCCTCCTGCACAGCAGTTGTCACATTGACAATGAATGACATCCGCAATCCGTGCGGGGCACAAAATTGCAGATCTAGCCACAAAGAGGACCAGTTCATCACTTCTGTAAGGTTATGGTTATATTTTGCGGCCAATGTGGTTTCGTTTTTTGAATGGCAAAGCTTTGGAAGACGTTTTTACGATTGAGAAGCACAATAATAATTGAAATATTAGCTGTTTGTTGGAATGTAAGTGCACTTGATTTCCAAAGCAACTTGATTTAATTAGCATGACCGCATGACAGTGTCACAACGCTAAAAAACAATTTTACTTTCCCGGCCCGTCCAAGGGAAAGTTATGTAATGATGCAGGATGCAGGAGAAACGTTCTGACACGATAGCTGCCGAACCGATAATCTGATTGACTTGAAATTTGGTATACAGACAGGGTCTTGCTGTTAAATGAGCTCATTAGTTTTTGGCTGTCATCTGTCAAACGGAAATGTCACTATCAAAAAATGACAGAAGCTATATCTCACAGAACTTGACTTTCAAAATGCCGTTTGAAAGCCCATGAAAAACTGTATTCAGAATGGTTGAAATATTGCCCTATCTGTCATCTGTCAAAAAATAAAAGATGTCAAAGTTTAAAACTTTACCATTCAATTATCCAAAAAGCTATCCGATGAATTGGGACCAAATTTGGCAGAAAGCAACATAACATGAGAGTCAAATTAAGTCTGCAGTTGCAATTTTCCACCATTTTCCCGTCGGGCGTTATGAATTTTCAAAATTTCTCCTAGCCGTTGCCACCCGAGAGAACGACTCGCCCGGATTTCCACCAGGATGACTCGTTTTTGATGCAGCACTCCACTCAAAAATTCATTTCTGCTCGAGGATCAACTTTTTTCGAGAAATTTTGACTGATATCAGAAGTAGATTGAACTGGGCGTCTTGTAGATCTATTTTTAAAATAGACACAGCTTCGGTTTTCCGACGGTAATTTTTTCAATAACAAATTTGCACATATCGTGAATTTGAAAAAACTGCAGCGTAAACTTCAACATGCGGTGAGCCGTGGGTGAGCCACACGAAATATTCATTTTAGGTACAGACATGCTGCGAATGAAAGTTGGAGAAAAGATTGAATTAATTTTTAAAGGAAAAATTGTCACAATCGGACCCACGGTTTTCGAGTTTTCCTCTCTGGAAAAACTGCAAATTTTCCAACTTTTCATTCCGCGAACAGATTTCAACCATTTGTTATTAAGGAATAGATAACTGGTTGTTGAACATTTTCGAACAATTTTTCTCCAATTTCCCGGAAATTTTCCTGCTGGGAATATAAAACCGGCCTCGGTTATCGAGATCGGACTTAGATGATGGAGCTTAAAGTGGAGCTTGATTGGCGATTTCCACAATAAGATGATTTGGAAGAAAAATTGAGGTTTGCTCTGAAAATTCAAATTTTCCTGACAAAATTTTCTATTTCCTGCAAATATTTTCAATCTTTCTCTCCATTCTAACTTCCCATCCGAAGGGACGTTCCGATCAAAGTCATTACTGATGTCTCTGGATACCGCCGGGAAAGTTTTGTGTCGCCCACAACAGATTTTTTGATATGGGGTGGAGTTGGAATCAAAATGTTTTTATATTTTGATTTTCACGTTTTGTGGAATATTCTCCGCAAATACCACTCGAGCTAGTACGAGTTTTATCAAAATTTTCGAACTGTTTCTCAAGCTTTGTTTTCATGAAGCAATTCAACTCGTGAAAATGGTCACTTTATTATCAAAGACAAAAACCCTCCAGCTACGCTGTCGGGTTTTTTTCAGATAATAAAGTGACCGTTTCACACTCGGTGAATTTCTTGAAAACAAAGCTTTCGAGATAGTTCGAAAATTTTATCGATAAAACTCATAGCTCTTGTGGTATTATATACGATTAAAAAACCACCGATTCCAAGGCATATTTCAATATGGGGTAAATAACTATTTGTATTCCTATGGGACCATAGAATATCGCGTAAGTATGTTCAACACTCCTAATAAAAGTAAAACTTATTTTCACCACTCCGACGTGACGAAACGTGCTCCACCGGAAGCATGCTTCGGAAAACTAAACTTATAAGGTTTCTCTCCTACTTATTCGAAACTTTTGTACGTTTATCACAGTTTGTGCCGCACACGTGAATAATATTATTCGAAAAGCATTCAAGATATCCTTCGAAATAAAGATAATAATACCAAAGGAAAAGAAACCAAGAACTTATCTCAACGACAACAATGTATATACATAGGTACAGTAAACACATTTGATTGCACATCGCCAAATGCAAGACACCAACAAAGGATGCAAGCTTACAGGGGAGTGAGTGAATAGTGAGGTGTTTTTCTTCAAGGAGGCCTTACTTATGCGACAGGATCGGTACGGTGAATTCATGACGTACACAAATGAAATTTATTAATAATAATTATTGATGTGTCCTTGGAGGCAGAACTGATCGCGATTCTCCCGTTTAAGCTCGAAATCCTGTCTAGCATATTTTTTTTAGATAGGTTATATTTTTTTTGTGCGACATCAAAAATAGGAGCGCGCTAGCAGAGCTAAATAATCATAGTTTATTATGACCAACTGCAAGATCTGAGAGGAGGGATGAGGAGGTGGGTGGAAGGAGAGTATTTTTTTGTACTATGCATTTTGAAAAGCGACGTTGCTTATTTATCGTGAGAGGTGGAGACTGAATCATAAATGGCAAGCTAAAAATAAGCCGCTTATTTGAGGCAGAGTTGACACCGACACCCATCAGCCTCAAAGTCCATGTATTTTTTTGCAATAAATAATCAAGCTTTGTACATTTTGTTATTTACAGGCAAAAATGGCTTTATACTATTATTTATTATTAATTACAATAAACTTTTATTGTAAGTAGTTATTGTCGTTGTTTATGGCTATGGGTTCTCGTTGGTTGACCCGTGCAATTTCAAATTATTGTAATGTTTGGATATCGTTTATTATTGCTGAGCCAAAAAAAACCACGTGATCTAAGCGTAAGAAAAAAGCGTATAGCGTATAGTATAGCAAGTAGTTCAACGTGGAATGAATGAACTGGTCGTCAATTAAGGTGCAATTCCTACACTAAAAGGAAGTGAGCTCAACGTTTTTACCGTTGTTGACAATGTATCTGTTATTACAGATTATTATTTGACACACATTCAACAGAAACTCATGAGCATATTCCTGTTTAATGTGTCCAGCTTTTTAATGCATAGACATCAAAGTACCTATTGAAATATTTAGTAATAGTGAAGTCCAAGTCAGTCGACAATAAAACTGGTTTTACACCCTGTTTATAACGTGTGTATTAGTAAATTCACTGTTGCCAACTTTACTTGTAAATTGCCATTTGGTCTTCAAGCTATATTTGTATTTATATGAAGAACGTCAGTCTGAGCCTGAGAAATTTCACACAAAAAGATTTGTCATTTGTAGGTCACTAATAGGTATCAAAATAAAAAAAAATAAAAAAAGTTTGTTTTCCTCCTTATCGGCTTCTTCAACGCCATAGGAGTTATCTGCGTTTATTTAATTTAGTATACATTTGAAAAAACCTTAATTGACGCAAAATGTGGACAGCACAAAACACCCAGACATGACTAGGAATCGAACCTAGGACCATTTGCTATTTATTTCACTTTTCCAATATTTGATACCTTGTTTGGCAGGTACCGAATTAAAATTTGATCTCATTTTGGTGCAATTGGATTAACGGGGTTGTTTTAACCGGGCGATCAGTCTGTTCTATTCAGATCTTGTCTGTGTAGGCCGTACCCGTACACACCGACATACCCATACGATGATGAAAAAATTCGCTTGCTGTGCAGAAACTTCTAATTTTCATTTTCTAGAGTGAATTAGCACGTGGGCGAAACTCGAAAGTAAAATCAGTAAAATTTAATTAGGCAAGATATTTATAATTTATAACGCACTTTGGGAGCCAATCACTGGGAAAGTGTTATTGTTGCAACTTGGTGAGACGACGTTCTAAGTTTTTAATAAGACTTCATAAGATCTGAGTAACTAGCGTTAACTCAATGTACATAGTTGGTGCGCGGGGACCATATCACGGAAAGCCATCATTATACGCACCATGAGCCTTTGAATATTTTAGTAAGTGCTGGCAACTGAATCGGTCTTGAAAGCCGGCTCCGAAAACCACGGTTTTGATGATGGCTGAAAATCGGCATTCAGAGCCCGGTTTCGGGGCCGGCTTTCGAAGCCGGTATTCTGAACCGGCTTGCAATACCGGTTTTCTGAACCGGCTTGCAATACCGGTTTTTAAAACGGTTTTCAATGTCGGTCTTCGGAATTGGCTTTCAATACCAGTTTTCGGATCGGTTTTCTGTGCCGGTTTTTGGAGCCGGCTTTCAATACCGGTTTTACCGAGTACCGAAACTGGTATTCGACAAAACTGGTCCACCGGTTTTCATTTTCCCGGTTTTTGTCAGCACTACGTGATTCGCGCGCGACTCGAGTTCAATAACAATTGGACATAACGCCTCATAATCAACAGCTCAACAAAACTCATTGTCGGTTCTGTTTCGTTTCTTCCACTCAATAACAGCAATTTTGTCAAACCTAAAATTTTTTCCGAAATTGACGGCTGTCGGGCGCAGTTATTTGAATTTATCATAATATTGGCAATAACATATTAGTTTTACTTGATTTGTAATTTACATGCTTATTGGCAACGCATTTTCGTATACATACAACATACAATATTAGAACATAAACAGGATCAGTACTTATTACGTTCAAGAAACTTTAATGGAAAATTATATTTGCAATCACTATCTCCAGTAAGATTCCAGGAACTTGTTCGGTGTGGTCTTGCCGGCCGAATTTATTTGCAGACCAGAAAAACAAGTCGAGTTGAAATGATAATAATAATAACAATAATAATAATAATAATAATAATAATAATGATAATAATAATAGGCATTATACACCAGTGAACCAAAATCTACGTCAAGTCTAAATTTTTAAAGCAATCAACAATACACTTATTGCTATAGATTGATGTATTACTGGTCGAGTTTAGTTGCATAAAAATTACAGCCAAGGCACAGAATTTTGTCACAGGTGCCGTGCCGTGCATAAAATAATATGTAGGTAACCGTTTCCCCAATCCCCTCTGCCTGCAAGTGAAATTTGGCCGCTGCAGTGCAAGAGAAGCGAGATCAAGATAAATGAATTTGCTTCATAGTTGCTGGAATCTTATCTGGAAGCGTTTTATATGTATAGAAGAAACTAAGCGTCTATTCGGTTTCACATTACAGAATATGGTGTTTGCACATTGATCTTGCCTTACCGGCGTATTGAGGCACGGACAAGTGCAGTGGTGGATGGAACGGACACTCTCCCTCGACACTGAACGGACTATCTTGAGGGTTGATGCAGGTGTTTGCGATGTGCGCCTTTCCAAAATGCCCCGTGACGTCGACGTGTACGGAGCAAGTTGAAATGCATTCGACGAGCTTCTGTTCCTCGTTGGAATGTTTGATGACAGATTTGGCATGCATCCTTTCAGGTCGAGTCTGCGAAAATTGTCAGCATTTCAGCGTTCAGGAGCACTGCTGTTCACAACAAGTGGTGTAGGTAATATTTATACTTCAGTGTGCTTTAGTCATTAATCATCGCGCTCATCATCATGGCATGCGGCTTATTCTCTCAGTGAATAAGGAAAATGCACAAAGAGAGAAGCAACAAATCAAACGACACTTTGTCAATCTCGAACAAGGAATAAGTACTTTGAAAACTTCAAGCAATCCCTGATGCTTTTTTTTTATTGTCGGGTGCTCGGTGAAGTTGAGAAGCCTTGTTCATCGCTGGCTAAAGTTGAAATTAATAAATCTCAATCCTACTTATATGAACTAGGTAGAGGTACGCACGAACAATTCCATAAATTGAGAAAATGCGCCTCGTGACCTTTCTCCGGGAATTTATTTAGATAGGAATTTCATCCTTTCAAAGCTTACACAGAAATAATACAGTAATTCCAACTAAGTTACGAAAGCTCTTCTACTGGTGTGCAGAGATCACACAAATTCCTTTCAAACTTACGCGAGTCCTTGCTTTTCAAATTGAAAATAATTAAGTTTTGTGTAAGAAGATTCAAACTCGTGTTTGGTATAATTGTTCGTTGATACCATTGTGCGGAAACGCCGGGAGTTTTTGGAAGAGATAATAAGTTAACAACACTGTAGTCTCGAAGAAACTTTTCAACCATCAAGCTTTTGATATGAGAGGGCAAGCGCAGCCGAACAACGGTAGTTATACGCGTGTGAGAGTATATAGCAGCCATCTCCATCATTTTGATTTCTCTTCCTCCACAAATACGAGTTCAAGGATCATAAAGTTTTTATATTGCTCGCGTGATCTTTTAGGCTTTACTCTGAAGCTCTGGACAACGTTGGGAAGGGCGAGGGATAGTGGGCTACAAAAAAAGTAGATTGAATCATACCTGCAATGAAGTTCGATATCTGGTACCGACCTAGTGCTGTTCTCCTCCAAGCAAAGCGATCCATCCTCTTCGCTATCTGAAAACACAGACAGCTGAGGATGGTGCGATGATACCAAGAATGTGGTGCATTCTTGGCGCATCAGCACGGGTTTGGAGCAGTTTGCTGGAGAAGCTGCACTCGTCAGCGATGGTTGAGCTACCAGAAGACTTGCAGTTTCGTCCTGGCTGCTCATCTTCTCATCGAACTGTCGGCTCTGAAATGGAAAACAACTACACAATTAGTAGGTAAAGGTACAATTAGTATACCACTACTACTATACTACAGCACTTTATACTAGGTAGGTACTACAAGTACAAGTGTTGCAAAGCTTCCAAAAATCTATTTTTTGGGAAAATGTACGAAATTAATATGGAAAAATTGGAAAATAATAAAAGTTTTTGGATGTTATCCCTGACGAGATTTGATGCCTTCTGAGTTGTCGCTGATTATTTGACGAATTTTTATTTGAGATGGATATCATCTGTTGTAAAAAAAGTGTTACACAACCACTATGGTAAGTGATTTGGAGGTGACTCATTAGTCATTACCTACTGACGGAAAAGTGAAAAAATGTTACCTTCAGAATAATGCATCCCACCAAACAATGAGCTGCTGAATCAGCATTACCTGAACTCAATTTCAGCAAAATTGATCGGCCGATCTGGAAGTTATAACAAAAAAGTTGATTTTTGAATTTCAACTTTAGAACGCCTGGCGGCGAAGCCTGCGGATTATCTTTGCCCTTACCAGTCAGTAACGATGCGTTCAATGAAGAACGGTCTGGAATGTGTTTTTTTTTCATAATTAGATTTTTTGGCAGATCTTTCCGAATATCAAAAATAAACAGTTTTGTTCATAAAATGTTAGTAATAAACGCCAGATTTGGAACGAGAAAATTCATTTAGAATAAACAGCCATTGCACGGAAAATGTAAGCCAAATGCCCAAATCTCATTTTTTCATGTCAACGTATTTCGTATCTCAAAACAAGACAAGATCGTAGCACTTGACATTTCAACTCTAATCAATCAAAAGAATCTTGTCTAGTGCAGGGACTAGTGGAATTTCAATAAACTTCGCTTCAAAGGACTCCAAGAAATTGTGATTTTTTCCGATGTGTCGATCAATACTTTTTCAGTTTATCTCTGGTTTGCTTTGTTGTATCGAAACGAAATTTGTTTTGACATACACCTGTTTAATGCTTTTTTAGTCAATGGCAAAGATAGAACTGATATCCCAAGAGACTCGCAGTTATTTAAATAAATATTCGCAGTGGTTTCGTGAGCTTCTATTTCGTGTCCCGTCCGTTATCATATTTGTATCGCAACCTTAGCCTATCTATACAAATTCACGGCAAAAACTACCTATAATTTGCATAAACTGACCCTTTCTGAACAACGTAGTATATTGTTTATAGATATATTTCAGGCCATAATGAAGATATAGGTACCTAAAATTAAAAGTAGGAGTAAACATGAAAATTTTGTCCCGTCCGTTATCATGGAATGGCTGCCAACAATAACTCATTATTCACGGTTCTGATTTCTGAAGCATAAAACATTCTTCAAATTGATTTCAATAACCCTGTTTGAGGCTACTTCTACTTGTTTTATAAATGTGTATGTATGACGATTTGTATGACTGACTGTCAAGAATGAAATCTTCATCTTTATCTTAAATCTATTTTTACATATTCAATTTTTCTAACATGATTTTTTGTTTCAGACCCATTCTCATTCTTCTAACGGCGGGTGGGACCATTTAAAATAGATTTCCAATTTTTTTGAGCCATCAGAAATATTTCCAAAATTTCTAGATTTTTTCAACTTTTCCGGAAATTTTCCCAGTTTTCGCAACACTAGGTAGGTACTACACGAACTCGCCCTTTCAATGACTTCGTTTCTGCGTTACCCCCAACTTCCTAATCGTTATTAATGAAATACTTTGAACTTGACTGATGGAATTGAATAAATAACGAACTTGACATTTTGGTTCAGGTAGAGATATACTTTTTACTTAGGTATTCCAAATGATTAATGCCGCTGCTGCTGTGACAAACTTTAAACCTAATGAAATTGTCTAATTAGATTCATTCCGACTCCTACTGCAATACCTTTCATTCAGATCGATTGGGACTTAGGTGAATTTCTCAACCTCATTAAAACTTCATGGGTTTCTCTACGACGCTAAACATGAGCAATGTTCAATAAATGGAAGAAAAAAAACTACGATGATCTATTTTTAATCATAAATATATACAGGGTGTAACCGATCGACCGTAAAAAAAGTATACGACGTTGTTGGAAAGTGGTATATAATAATAATAATAATAATTTCGTCTTTGTTACGGCGAAGTCTAGCCAATGGCTACTCTACTTAACTTAGGTAGTCAGGCACTGCAAGTCATTGAGACCATATCCGTCTGCCATTCCAAAAACCGTTTTAGAAGAAACTAGCTCTCCTGCAACATATTGAGAACTTCGAGAAAGCTAATGACTTTTCATCAAAGCTGTATAAGTGTCAACACTGGAATCATTCGTGACTCGTGACACGGTTCACATCGTCTCTTGCTTATTGTGTATCAAGTGATTAGAATATAGCGATTACGATAGCCAGTGGAGTTCGAAGCAAAGAAAGTGCCAAAGAAAAACAGGACAAAGTGAACTCTGTGATCCCGAAAATGATCCAGATCTCCGTGGACGACCTGGAAAGTATAATCCAGCGAATCGTGACCAAAAGTACTCAGGACTTAGTTTCGGAAGTCAGGAGCCTAAGGGAGGAGATCAAGGACCTCAAAATGACGCGTATGAATACTACTAGAATATCGTCCCCTGTTCCAGATCCAGGAACTCCACCAGAAAATTCCAGTTCTGGCGCAGTTGCAGCGAGTGGAAGAGAGACCGACAATCAGCAGAAGAAGCCTGCTCGAAAAGATGAGACGACATCGAGAATCACAAAAAGTGGACCCGGTACTTCGAGCGAGCGCAACGGCAACAAGAAAAATCAACGAAATAATATCGTCACGGGAACGGCTGTTGACGAAGAAGGAGCGGGCGGCTTTGGGGCCACACAAAGAAGAGTGTGGCTGTACGTGGGACGCTGCAGGCCAAATACAACACCTCAAGACTTGGAGAAATACCTAGCACAAAAAGTTCCAGATTTCGAATTCGAAATCAGCTAGTTAACGGCAAAGGGCAGTAATTGTTCATTTACCACGGGTTCCACCAGAAAATTTATGAGCGGTTTAAGCTAAACCGAGATTAAACGGATTTTTTTCTGGTCAATGTTGGTAGATTCATTTTGGAAAATACGTTAAATCGCAAGTATACCACACTTTAGTTAATTACTCAGCGTGAAACCTGAATTTACATTGATCATTTGGCCAGAATTGATCAAAATAAATCTCGAGTTAGCTATCAGCTGGTTAAATATTTTGGTGGAACCCACGGTTAGAGTTGGGGCCGATGAGAGCCTTTCGAGAAGCTGTATGACTCTTCATTTTGGCCGAAGAACCTAATCATTAAAAGGTACAGGTTTTTTCGACAAGCGACTCGACAAGCAACAGGAGCACAACAGCCTACTAGCAACGAACAACAATGACTTCGCTAAAGCCTGGAGTGCCGCTGCAGTCAAATCTCCTATTTTGTGTTATTATCAAAACGTGAGAGGCTTGAGATCAAAAACGGCTGAGTTTTTTAATTCTATTTGTTGTGTTGATTATGATTTGCTCGCCTTGACTGAATCTTGGTTAACTAGTGGAATCTCTAGTGGCGAGCTGTTTCCCGACGGTTATAACGTTTATCGGCGCGATAGAGACCTCAAGGCCAGCGGAGTTTCCAGAGGAGGTGGTGTCCTCCTTGCTATCAGGAGTTCGATTCGTTCTACACTAATAAATACCGATTTTATCAATCACAGGGCCCCATTTCTCGACATTGTCGGTTGCAGTGTGTTGTTGGATAATTTTTTGTTATATGTATTTGATATTTATATTCCTCCTAGTTTATCTAGTGCCGATTACGAACATTGTATCGATCTTTTTTATGAATTGGATATAATTTTTGAAAATAGGTTAATTTTATTAGGTGATTTTAATGCTCCTCATTTTTTAGATGGATCACGGGACAGCAGGACGGCTTTGTTGAATGGTCTGATGAATTTTCACGATCTCCATCAATTTAACACTATTGGGAACTCTACTGGTAGAATGCTGGATTTGATATTTTCCAGCATTCCAATCGTCCTCGTGGAAAAAGCTGATTCTTTGGTGGTTGAGGATGCGCATCATCCTTCTTTGTGCTTCCGAATTGAATGCAAGGTTGCCAAACATGTTCAATTCAACACCAACAGAAACGCGCGTCAATATGATTTCAAAAGAGGCAACTTCGTTGAGTTATACGATTTGTTTCTCCATATTGACTGGTCTACTTTATACGACATTCCGAATGTCGATGACGCTGTAAGTAAGTTTTATGAAATCTTACATTCCGCTCTTGACAGATATGTGCCTTTGAAACAACACAATCCTCGTCAAAGTAGTAAGCGTTATCCTCCATGGTTCTCAGGTAGGATAATTTCTCTGATAAACAAAAAAAATCGCCTTCACAAAAAACTTAAGAAACACCATTCTCTATCTTCCTATCAACACTATACTACAATCAGAACTGAGCTAAAAAAAACATTAAATACCAGTTACATTTCATATAAATCTGATATCGAGCGAAAGCTTCACAAAGAGCCAAAGAAGCTTTGGGAGTTTATCGGTAGCCGTAAGGGGCAATCTAGAATTCCTGGCCTAATGTTCGATTCGATGGCGACCAAGAGCTTTCTAGCCTACAGGAAATTGTTGATGCCTTTGCCTCTTACTTCGGCAGCGTATACCAAACTGGTTCACAAGCTAAAACTGACGATTCCATGACTTGCACTGACACGCTGAACATTTCTAATATTTCAGAAGCCGAAATTATTGCGGCTATTCGTAAATTGAAAAACACGTCATCCACCGGCATCGATGGAATTCCCACCTTTTTGGTCAAGGACTGCAGTTCCTCTTTTATCAACCCATTGCACTATATCTTCAATTTGATACTAAGCACCCCTTCATTCCCGTTCATCTGGAAAAAAACTAAAGTCTGCCCCGTATTCAAGAAGGGTGATAAATCTCTCATCCAAAACTACAGACCTATATCAATCATATGTATCTTCTCCAAGGTTTTTGAGATCATTATTTACGACCATTTGTTTCGCCATGTCAAAAATTTCATTTCTCCAAGCCAACACGGTTTCATGCCCGGTAGATCGACAATCACCAATTTAGCGACTTTCTCTCAATATGCTACTAGAGCTTTAGACAATGCTGGGCAGGTTGACGTCCTTTACACCGACTTTCGTAAGGCGTTTGACCAAATTGATCTTGATATTTTGTTGATGAAATTGAGGAGCTGCGGGCTATCTGACTCCTTGATTAGCTTCTTCCGTTCTTACCTTTTTAACAGAGAACAATTCGTTGAATACATGGGTTATGTATCCGAATCCTTTATTCCTACATCTGGTGTCCCTCAGGGGGTTAACCTAGGTCCTCTACTTTTTCTTATATTTATCAACGACGTAGTCAGCAACATCAAGAGTTGTCAGTATTTACTATATGCTGATGACCTCAAGATATTCAGTTCAATTAATTCAATCTCTGATTGCAATGATTTTCAAAGCGGTATAAATCATATCTACGAATGGTGCAAAAGAAATAAACTTCACCTAAACATAGAGAAATGCAACGTTCTGTAGTACTCTAGGAAAACGAACCGTCTGATATTTCCTTACGCTATAAATGGAATTTTTTTTAACAGATGTTCCGAGGTGAGAGACCTGGGCGTCTTCTTCGATGAGCGATTTACTTTTCATAAACAGATTGAGGAATGTACTTTGGCCGCCACCAAAGTACTAGGCTTTGTTCATCGTAATTATTGCAAGGATTTCGGTATACATGTTCTCATGACTAGGGCTGGGCGATTATGAGATTTTTATAATCGATAATCGATTATAAGAAAATAATCGATTAATCAATCATTAAAAAATCGATTAATCTATTATTCCAAAATCGATTAATCGATTATTTCAAAAACGATAAATCGATTATGAAAAAATTTGATGAATCGATTTTTTTTGGTCATCAGTTTTTTTGCAATTACTGCATGCACTCGCATTTTGGTCGATTTTTTTGAAATAGTTCCAAACAATAATGCTTTTCATCTTAGTAGCAAGTGGTTTACGGAAAGACCCAATCGAACCAAACACCAAGTCAAGAAAGAACTGAATAAATGAGAATGAGCCGGCGCCACCTAGCCTAAAGCGTGCAGCTTTTCATTTATTATTACCAATTCGATGGTCTTGTTTATATGAAGCTCATATTACGTTTCGCCCGAGTTTCACCTTAGTGATGGATAGGTTGCATTCCCTTCATCCCTTCCCTTGACCTTGACGCAAGACGCAATACAATGCAATTTCAAAAAAGAAAGAAATTTGCTATACGTATTTTACAATAGGGTGATTGCATGAAATTCGTTCACCTAATCACCGGCAGGCAGCGCAAGGATCTAGTTATGTTTTGACGTTTGTTAGGGAATTGCGTTGGGGCCATAGACAAGGATTGGGGCACATAACAGGTGTAAGGCATTGTTAGAATGATTAGAAATCACAATCTCGATCTCGTAAACGCCGAACAAACCAGTATGTGAACAAAACACGTAAAAATGACAGTACTTAGTGAGAATAGTCCGGTTGACGTTGACTCCGCATGGATGAAACTTGACAGATGACAATGACACTATAAACATTTTGCCATAAACTCCCTCTACATGCAATCACCCTATTACTGTAGAATTGCATAGGTGATCAAATAGGTAGGGACCTATAACGTATCGATTAATAATTGATTACCAGTTATTCGATTAAGTGATCAGCGATTATTCCATTAATCGAAAAGTAAATAATCGTAATATTTTTAATTTGAAAAACAATTTAATTTATCGATTAGCGATTTTATCCCAATAATCGATTATTCGATCAACAACGACTAACGAATAACGTTAAATAATCGATTATTCACAATCGATTAATCGATTATTCGCAATCGATAATTCGATTGAATAATCGATTATTCGCAATCGATTAATCGATTTAAAAATCGATTCTTCGCAATCGATTGATTGATTAGTTGAATAATCGATTAATCGGAATTTTCGAATTATCGATCATTTTTCTGCATGCTAAAATAATCGATTAATCGATTATTATAATCGATTAATCGAATATATTGCCCAGCGCTACTCATGACACTCTACTTCTCTCTTGTACGTAGCCAGTTGGAGTACGGTATATTGATTTGGCATCCGATATATGGAGCCATGAGGTGTCACTGGAATCTGTTCAACGTAGATTTTCTAAACGATTGGTGTTTATGGAGAATGGTGTTTAGCCCCCAAGAGGCTATGACCACGTCAAGTTGCTCAGCGAGGTTGGCATTGAATCTTTACATGACCGAACTAAGCAGATAGCTCTGACTTTTCTTTTCAACTTATGTAACGGAAAGGTTGACTGTTCTGCCTTGCTGGAAAAGCTGCAGTTCCACGTACCGCGTATTTCTGCTAGGCAATGGCCTACTTTTTATTGTGAACGCTCTAATACCAACATTCTGTCCAGATGTCCCATATTTTTCATGTGCAATACGTTCAACAGGCTGTATCCTGACTGTGATATTAACTTCGACTCTCTAACTCACATTTTGAGCTGTTCTGGCATACCCTGAATTATTATTGATTCCTCATGATTCTTTCTATTTGTTAGATGTTCATTAACTGTTTGTTATTTTAATACTGGTGTTGTACTCTGACACAATATTTCCTGTATTAGGTGTCTACCTGTTGGAAATAAATGCTATTTATTTATTTATTTATTAACCGTGGACCGACAGCTTAACGTACTCTCCGAGGCACGGTGACAGAAAAATGTAACAAAAAATTTGTGGCTTCTCCTGGCTGAGGAATTACCATCAAAAAAAGTGGAACACTGGTAACTCTGCACAGCCACAAAAAAAGTGAATTCGTAAATCGTATCTCTATGAAAAAGGAATTATTTTAGTCGGAATTATTCAAGAATGTTTGGTCTAGCTATTACACATGCAAAGTGTCATTAATTTTTTTGAAGACTTGCAGCCAGTGCGATTCAACTTAACTCATACTTCCCTAGCGGAATAGAGCCGAATCTAAAGCGAAGGAGAGGCAGGAAGATTAATTCGTTCATAATGCCCAACCGCCTTGCAACTCCTCTCGTACCCGCCCCAGGTTCGTCTCTTATCATCTGAAGAACATTGTCTTCCATTACTGGCTGGTTTCTTTCAGGACCTCCGGCTTGGTGGCCACCTGGTGCTAATACTCGCCTTTCTCGCAGTCGTTGGTCCAATCTTCTAAAAACTTGATGGGACGGCAGTCCTCTCAGCGGAAATCTCTTTGCATAAAGCCTTGCTGCGGCCAGAGCATTTCCTGTACATTCTCCGTAGACCATGTAGGTACGTACATATCTGCATATTCGGCAAACGAATACATTCTAATTGCAACAATGACTTCTCGAATAGACACTGACAGCATATCAAATTTCGTCAGCTAGGTAATAGTTCCTGTTGGTTGCCGTGGAGGCAAAAAGGTTCATGTCATGATGCTGTGTTGCAACGTAATCCACAGGTAATATTAGTAGAATTAGTGCAAAGCGCGAATAAAAATAACTTGTAAGGCTAAACCGAGGGCTAAACCAGAAATTCATAACCTCAGAGGCTGCGCAGTAGCCCAACGTAGTTTTCAATAGTTTTACTTTCTACATCTCTTCTCTTAAAGAAGATATTCCAAGTGTAAATTGCGAACTTCTCATTATTACCATTACAATAAAAGTACTGGAAGCAAAATAGAAATAATACGTGTCATACATTCTCAGTAGGTTAGAGAACAACGCAGTATTTTTATTTTTTTTCGGTCGATCGGTTACACCCTGTATATAAATATATGTATAGTAGTTCACTTAGCGAAAAGATTATTGACAACAGCAAATAATTTTTGCCCAATAAGACTGTTCTACATTTCGCAACCTTTTGCAGCGAAAGAATTCACGAAATCCTTTTCACATGACTGACTATACTCAGCAATTTGGAGGTAATGCCGCCCTGAATGAAAACATTACAATTGCATGCCATCCATCCAACATTCATACAGAAATCTCTGAGCCAAGGGAAATCTTACATATACTAGATATACCGGGTGATCATTTGAAAACTATCCACCTGCAATAACTCCCGATTCCTAGTCAATATTTTTTCGGGCAAAAACAGGTCGATTTTTATATCGAGGGGGGCATCTAAAACATACATTGGCAAATTTTTATCTTCAGCCCCCTCGCCCCCACCCATCCCAAAAATAAAATTTCAAATGACACTACCTACCTTGCGATACATCAAATTGAAGAAAATTAAATTCTCTTTTTGAAAAAAATATTTTCAAAAATTTTAACTCTACCCCCCCTTCTCCCTAAAAATTCTCTGAGTGTCCCTTTCAATATTCTGGAGTCCCTTATTCTCCTCAGTTTAGTCAGCATCATCCTGAATAGCTTCAAAGAAGAGAATTTTAGGTGGAAAAAGTGCCACCCAAATTGACCCCATTGCTCTCCCCCACCTCAACATTAAAATTCAACAAAATACCACCCACTTTGTGATACATCAGATAAAAGGAAATCAAAGTCTCTTTCTAAAAACTATTTTTTTGAAATTTTCAACCCCTTCCCCATTTAACTGGACATTTGGAGTATTTTAGTAGGAAAACGGGGCTTTTAATTTCGAAAAAATTGTGTGTATCACAAAGTAGGTATTGTCATTTTAGATTTTCAAAGTGAGGAGGGGGGAGCGAAGGGGTGAATTTGGGTGGCACTTTTTCCGTAGAAAATTTTCTCTTTCGATGCTGTGCAGGATGACGTTGACTGCATTGAAGAGAATTGAGAGGTCAAGAATATTTAATTGGACACTTGGAGAATTTGGGGGGAAGAGGGGTGGGGTTAAAAATTTTAGAAATATTTTTTCAGAAAGACAATTGATTTCTGTTCAATTTGATGTATCGCAAAATAGGTAGTGTTATTTGAAATTTCAAAGTTGGGGTAGATGAGGGCGAGGGGGCTAAAGATAGAAAATCGCTAATGTATGTTTTAGATGTCCCCCTCGATATAAAAATCGACCTGTTTTTGCTCGAAGACATTTTCACTAGGAATCAGGAGTTATTGCAGGTGGATAGTTTTCAAATGATCACCCGGTATTTGCAAATGTTTTTCCAGAATCCTCAAGTGATTTTCTGTTTTCACCATAAATTGAAACAGTGAAGCGATGTGGGACGGTTTAGCAAATCAATAGTTCCATTCCATGCCCACCCAGGATGAGGTTATTGTGATACAGAATTAAATAATTAATCAGGGACGTCTTTATTTGCGCGAATGTCTATTGCCGTATGTTCATCCGATTAACAATGAAAATGTAATTCAATACTATGCCATAGCTTCAAGCTTCAAAGGAACTGCGAAAGGTTATCGTCAACCATCAGAGCTATTGAAATTGTGTCGCATTGTATAGTGTTGCTAAAATAGCTACCTATACCTACGCCCTGATGCAAACAAACATGCTGGATTGTAGAGGAGTGTATCGCGTTGCAAAATTTTGTGGTGGTTCTTTACAGGCTTCCACCTTTCACCCGTTATAAATCAAAGCGAAGCGTCAGCAATCAACCAACACCTCAGTCAGTTTCTTCCAATTTGCTTGTGAAAAGGAGCGTCTCTGGGCTTAATAATTTGTTTGTTACACGAAAATCTGATATTTTTGCCCTGGTTTCTACACCTGCATTCTTGTTTTTCTTTCCTAATACAGTAATGTCTGGATAATCCGAACAGAAAGTTTGCAGACCCCGTTCGGATTACCAAAACGTTCGGATTATAGAATTCACACTAAATTATATCTATAATCCGAACGTGTTCAGTTTATAGATACCTTGTTCAACCATCAAAATGCTGCGAATATGCATAAAAAAATATACAAATTATCCATGAAAGGTTTATTTCAAATTATTTCATATTATTTAATTGAAGCGTACTGCCAGGGTAGCGTATGAACATCCAGACTCCAAATGACGCAAAATATCAGCTTTTTGTGAAGATCAAGGTGACATGCTTCCGTGTTGAAGACATGGTTCAAATACAGCTTACAATGAAAGCTGAGACTTACAAGCTCGCATAAAATGTTCGGTATTCTTTCGAAAGGCAGCACAAAGAAAAACAAGTAACAGTTCGGATTACAGGATACAGGGGTTCGGATTATAGATATCATTTTACAGAATTGGGGTGTTCGGATTATAGAGTAGTTCGGATTATAGAGGGTTCGGATTATCCATACATTACTGTACTTGAAACGTTCAAAGATGGAGTTAAATTGGTAAAATAAGACGTCGCGGAATCAATCGCTGCGGCGTATTCCTTAGCAGAAATTTACCATTTAGGTCTTTTTCGAAAGCTACAAGAATGTACTCTAGTTTGAGCCCATTAGTATTCCCAAAATCTAAAGAAAATTTGGACATTTTAAATAATTTTTAAAAAAATATTTTGAAATCCTCAAAACAATTTTGGCCTGCTGAGAATACAGCCTTAATAGGAATAATAATAGAGAGTGAAGTGCTGATCAGAGAATGTAGTTACAATGTTTATTAAAAATAGGAATATAAAACAGTGTTGGATCTACTTACACGTCAATACATACCCACATTAAACGACCTTTTTCAATTTTTATCAATGACGAAATTAAAAAGACATCAAGCAAGACTGCCAAAATGACATTTTTAGCGCATTTTTGTAGGAAATACGCTATTAGCCGCGCTTTGATGTCCGTCCGTCTGTTCGTCTTATAGTTGAACTTCTCCTAAATGAAAAGTCGTAGCGGTATCGGGTTTTTCGCAAATCAATGCTGATTGTCTGCGGATGGGAATAGGCACAAAAAATATCTGGTCCGACCGCACGATTGCAAGAAAAAAAATTAAAATGTTTAAAAATTCGGTATTCAACGCTACGATGTGAACTTCTGCATCAAGGAATCTTGCGAACCGTTCTAGATATATGCCAACATCCAGCGAACGAAAGATGCAGAAAAAAAATGAAGAAATTTTTTGTGAAAAAATCAACCCAATTGATTCATTCTCAAGGAAGATATCTCTATTTTTATTCGGAATCTATATTTATGCATGCATTTATATGCGGATGCGATTTTCAAGTCGCGGCGCTGCGCTTTGGCTCAACAAGCTGATTCTGGCTCGGTGCTTGTGATCGATATAGGTATAATTCTCACTCATTCAGGATATTTTCTAGTTTTGGTTGATGTCATTCTGTTGTTTTAATTTATCATTGACTACTCGTGTTTTCATAAAGACTGATGATTTCTTGTGGTATGATAGTTTTGAGACAATCTGTTTACAGGTAACAGTGAACAGTGTACTCATCTGCACTCCGAAAATGCGCTCATGAGACTCTTCCCCGTGAGGACTTTGCTACTTGTTTATTTTTATTTTCAATTTCTCTCATTGAACTCAGAATTAAACATCTTTCTAATAATTAAAATCATCTACTGGTGCATATAGCCCTATTGAGGTTTGAAATGGTTCTCAAAGTTTTGCCACACGTTTTTCAATGTTTTCATTAGTCGACCCCCGTTTCGACACTAAAGTGCTAAACCACTTTCAAGACGTCGCGTCGGTCGTCCACAAAATAAAAATCGGTTGTGTCACCCCAAAACTTCCCCGACTAGTATCCAGGAACCTATGGAAATTTTTGTTCGAAACGTCCCTTCGGGTGGGAACGAGGGTGGGAAGTTGGAATTACAGAAAAAGATTGAAAATAATTTGGAGAAAATCATTATCAGCCGGAAAACTCCCGGGAAATTTGAAAAAGTTGTTGGAAAATGTTCAAGAACCAGTTACCTCTTGTTTAGGTGAAAATGGTTGAAATCGGTCCACGGAATAAAAAGTTGGAAAATTTGCAGTTTTTCCAGATAGCCCAGGCATGTTGAACTTCTAGGTAGAACAAATTGATGACTGGCCAAATTTGCGCAAAAGTAGTCCTAAAGGATCTTTTCTACGACATATCAAAAGTCCCCGGGAATCCCGTGTCCGCTTGTCTACTTTTTAGGGTCTTTTGTACCCCGAGTGAGAATATCACTTACTTTTTGATATGGTGCAAAATAATCCTACGTATGCGATGCCTGTAGCTCAATGCTAAAGTCTCTGACTGCTGCTAAGGAGGTCCGGGGATCGAATCCCGTCGTCTGCCGCATTTTTTTTAGCGGAATTGATACTCACCTTCCTAAAAAATAATCAAAAATTAAATCCTGCCCAATTGAAATCACATATTTCTGTTCCACAAGTACTGTGTCGTACGATCTCGCGCAAGAAGAAAAACGGAGAAACCGAAAATGGCTTGAGACCTTAGCTTCTGGATTTCATGGTCACAGTACTTGTGAAACAGAAATATACGATTCCAATTGAGCAGGATTTAATTTTTGATGATTTTTTAGGGAGGTGAGTATCAATTCCGCCAAAAAAAATGCGGCAGACGACGGGATTCGATCCCCTGACCTCCTTAGCAGCAGTCGCATCGCCTTAGTAGCAATGAGCTACAAGCATCGCATACGTATGATTATTTGGCACCATATTATAAAGTACGTGATATTCTCACTCGGGGTACAAAAGGCCCTAAAAAGTAGACAAGCGGACACGGGATTCTTGGGGACTTTTGATATGTCGTAGAGGAGATCCTTTAGGACTACTTTTGCGCAAATTTGGCCAGTCATCAATTTATTCTACCTTTGGATCAAATAAGACGTAACGTACCTGGGCCAAGAGAGGAAAACTCGGCAACTGTTGATCCGATTTCGAAAGTTTTTCCTCCAAAAATTAGCTCAATCTTCGCAGCAAAAAGGCTGTCAGATGTGACGGATACAATTTTATGGGACCATTTTGGATTTTTATTTTGTAGACGACGTCTTGAAAATGGCTTAGTGCCGGAACGCGCGTCGACAAATACAAACATTGGAAAACGTGTGGCAAGACTTTTAGAACCATTCTAAGCCTCAATAAAATTTTAAAAGCCACTTTAAGAAGCTATACCATCAATGCTAGAGACATATTTTAACATTATAGCCCTAGTTGAAGCTTACAACATAGGTATACTTAATTTTATTCACGAATTGATTCGTTTCCGACTTTTAAAAAAGTTTAAAAGTGGGCTATTCCCAACTTTATACAGCCAACCTCGATATGTCATTTTCCCAATTAAGGTGAGAAAAGCCAGCTTACTTGTTTTATTGTTTCACACGATGGCTGACAGCTGTGCGGTGCTGTTTTGTTTAGGGGTTATGTTTGGTGCCGGAAGAATTAAACTTTTTCAAGCTTTGATGATCTCGATTGCTCGATTTTTGACTTCGGCGTGTCCAATTGGGTTTTTCACATTGCATATTAGTTTTTTGGGGTAGGTACATAACAAGTTTTCGATTTTGCAGTAACTTTTTTCTTCTTTCATTCATTTCGAAAATTCAAAGCTCGTGTTGGAGCTCAATCTTTAGGTAAAAAGACCCTAAGGTCTGAATTGACTCTAGACAAACATTAAAATCAAGGGTTTCATCGAAGGTGACTCAAATCTCGAACACCCTCGAAATCCAATTTGAGAGGAAAATTCAATAGAAACCAACTTGCTTTGAACGAATCATTCATTCTGAATACGTCAAGATCTTCCTTGCTTGTATGAGTCTATTGAATCAAGAACGGAAGGTGGGGAAGCCTAATATAACTGCATGTTTTTGTAGGAAACAACCCCTTAATCACCTGAAAATCTTCGCAACCATTATGTACTACAAAAATCAGAACATTGAGTTATTTTTTTTTACGGGGATGGGAATTCATATTTGATTCCGTCGAGCTTCGAACTTTCCCATGAAGTTCCACACGAATTCATTGGAAAAATTACATTATGGAAATTGCCATATGCATGTGATACCATTTAACATCCAAACCGAGATCCAAACCCTCTCCCATGCAATTCCACTCACTCCATTAAAATAATCACAATATGGGAATTCTTACTTGATCCCAATGATTTTCATACTGTGTCTCATACGATTCCACCTATTTCAGTGCAAAGTCACGAGAAGAGAAACAGAATATTTCTTGTGGTATTTCATTGTTGCCAATGGTAATTTCCAACAGAATAGCCCGATCAGTACGGTGATATGACAATAACGAAATGAGTTGGAAAAGCTGCAGGAAAAAATCTAAATAACAAGCATGATATACGCACACTCACATTGTCAATATAATTTCGTTACTCTTCGTTCATAGTTAATGACTTTCAAATAAAATGATTATAATCAGGAGAGAGGAAATTAGGACAAGGCCGACAGTGAATTGTAAATATTATTAAAAATTTAGTCATATACACACATACCAAAATGGTTATTGATTGAGTACTTCTTTGTTTAACCGGGGCGTGAAAGATTGGGAAATAAAACAAGTGAGTATGCCTTCACGTGCGTGAGTCTGTGAGTCTGCGTGCGCATTTTCTTAAAGAGGCATATTATGAATGTAAAGAAATTTGGTTGAAGGAGAAACATCATTCTTTGCCCACTCTCTTCAGTCGAAACTCATCGTGATTTTTTGTTATCAGAATGGGGTACTTGTCAATGAAACAGATTTGAATGAAAATTCTTTCAATCATCAATATTTTTTTGTTTAGAGGCGGAAGCTGGGAGCAGCCACTAATCAACAGTAGCCTATTCTTTCCCATTTTTAGTCAGATATTCCATATAGCGGAAGAATTAGATCGTAATGTCTTTGGGTTTGTGTTTTTCATTTATCTCTTACTTTAAGGGCAGCGTTTGGGGGCGGCAGCATTCGGCAAAGTAACTGTTGCACAGTTTGAGTTGGGAGTTTCTAAATGTTCAAGGAAATATGACAATCAGTGAAAATTATGAAAGTTGTTTTTTCTTGTTTGGGGGGCGGGAGCTGGAGGCAGCGGTTAATCAAAAGTGGCCTATCTTTTCCCATTTTCAGTAAGCTATCTAAAGTGCTCAACAAAATAAGTGTCGCAACAGAAATTTTTACCCAAATTTGAATCAAAATAATTTTTGATTGTCACGGACGATTTCAATTCGGTTTTCACTGGTCGATTGCCTAATCTTTTGGCTATTTACCATGTTCAAAGATCACCTGAGAAGCTGCACATAAAGTTTCTATAAGGTGGTGAATAAAGCAGTTCATAATTGTTAAAATTTTAATGAACCCCCGTTTGAGCTAAAAACTTTTTTCTCAACAACCGATAACAAAATAATGGAGAATGATGACTAACGTCGGAACGGTTTTCGAATTTCCCGGATTAGAAGTGAAATAGCCAAGATACGATTTTTTTTGCTGGGAATGATGCTTTTCATTTCTTCTCCTTCATGAAAAATCAACGGACTCTCGATGTGAGAGGATATCTCTTAGCAGGCTTGCTCATTAGACGATTCTAAGCAATTTGTTGTCTAGCGCACCCCCTGTTCTGTCTTTTGGGGCTGAAATAGGGCGTACTTTTTTGTGAATTCGCCACCAATTTCACAACCTAGGCTTGTTTGGTATCAATTCTTTTGATGGAGGTTCGCTGAACAATATTATCTTGGTGAAAACATTCTTCTCTCTTTCTGTCTGTCAGTCATCTGTTGCTATAAATTCCGAACGGTTCATCGAATTTAACTGAAATTCGGTGAGTATGAAGGTACAGTGTCGATCGAAAGTTTGGAAACACTTGTCAAGCTTGTCAATTTTGGAGGTTAAATTAAGACTGAATGAAAAGGATTTGAGAAGGTGACATGCGCTCAAAATTTGAAGAAGACATCTTTTGAACTGTGAAAGAAAACACTTTTTTTTGTCATATCACATCCAATTACGTGTGCAATTTGACTTCAAAAATTGACAGTTTTCAAAAGTGTTTCCAAAGCTTAGTCAGTGTATACATATGCTGGCATAATTTGAATTTTGAGCAAAGGGGACCACAATATCCTTTATACACAAATCCCTGTATCTTTCACCATTCATACTCTCTCCTCTCAGTATCACCAAATCACTTATTCTTCCAGTCCTCATTTCTCCCCAAACAGTCACTCCTCCACCTCCAAAAACCACCCTTGCCTCTACGTGTTCTTCCAGAAGTCTTTCGTTCCTCTGTCGCCATACCAGAACCCGTCCATACGACCCAAACAAATTAAACTTACTTTCATCTGAAAACAAGCACCTACTCCACTCTGCTATTCCCCAGCGCTAATATGGTTTTGTGCCCATCTTAGGCTAGTAGCACGATGCTGCGGCTTCAGCAGAGGGAATGCCGCTCTTCTTCTGTTTTTACTTGATTTTTTCAAGTCCAGAACAACCACTCATGTACAGTTGGGAGCGAAATGATTCATACGGCACCGCTAGGAAGTGGGCTGAATTTCAGAAATGTTAGCTCCTTGGATCGTTCTTGAATGCCAGTTTTGATTACGACCAATCTCTAATCAAAACTGGCATTCAAGAACAATCCAAGCAGCTAACATTTCTGAAATCCAGCCGACTTCCTAGCGGTGCCGTATGAATCATTTCGCTCCCAACTGTACCTACCTTGATCGACAATTGGAGACAAAAAATACCAAGTGTTAAATTCGATAGAAATGAGAAGAAATGTTCATGTATTCAAAATTGATCTTGCGAGAGCAAAAGAAAAGGAACTGATAAGTAAGTAGGTATGGTGCGGTCTCTTAAGACCTTTAAAGATATTGTGGGGTCTCTGGATTAATTTGAATTTCAACCTTTATGTGTATACTAAATTTCAGTTAAATTCGATGTACTGGTTCGGAAGTTATCGTAACATAATTACAGACAGACAGACAGACAAAAGATCATTTTTATCAAGATAATCCTGTGCAGTGAGCCTTGATCAAAAGAACTGATTTTAAACCAGCCTGGCTTCACTATAGGTTGTGAAATTGGAGCATATCGTAACATGTTACAGACAGACAGACAGAAGACTGTTCTTATCAAGATAAGCTTGTTCAGCGAGCCTTAATCAAAAGAATTGATATCAAACAAGCCTAGGTTGTGAAATTGGAGCATATCGTAACATGTTACAGACAGACAGACGGACAGACAGACAGACAGTCAGACAGACAGAAGACTGTTTTTATTAAGATAATCTTGTTTAGCGAGCCTTAATCAAAAGAATTGATATCAAACAAGCCTAGGTTGTGGAATTGGTGGCGAATTCATCAAAAAATATACCCAATTTCAGCCCCAAAAGACAAAATAGGGGATGCGCTGGACAACAAATTGCTTAGAATTGTCTAATGAGCAAGCCTGCTGAGAGATATCCTCTTACATCGAGAATCCGTTGATTTTCCATGAAGGAGAAGAAATGAAAAGCATCATTCCCAGCAAAAAAATCGTATCTTGGCTATTTCACTTCTAATCCGGGAAATTCGAAAACCGTTCCGAGGTAAGTCATCATTCTCTATTATTTTGTTATCAGGGGCCCTATTTTCGGTACACGTGATCTGTTCCCCGGCGATCACCGGGGAACGCCGGTGAAGTGATCAGTTCCCCGGTTTTAAAAGTGGTATTTTCGTGACCACTTTTTCGGCTAAACTCGTACATGTCCGTGTAATGTCGAAGCTTGGCTGTCAGCTGTGATATTTGAAATCGAATTGTAGTTTTTCGAAACCTACCTACTTTTGCTATTTATTAACAGGGAATCTGCCGGCCCAAGCTTCAAGAGGCCACGATTGGATGCGATTTCCGAAATTAAAAAAGAAAAACTGACCGAACTCATGGCCAAGAACCCCATATATCCTTGTCAACTTGCTACGGTCAGCCGGCTTCCTTCCCCGGGTACTGGGATAAATGGCGTGACTAGTTCTGTTAACAAGCTCGCCGTAGCTACCTCTGTGTTCGCGACGTAAACGTTGTCTTTTTTTATCGCAATAATGTAGTGCATTGCTGGGGGCGTAGTCTTTCAGCTGCGCACTTCTGGAGCTAGATCTACAAACCTGCTAAATATGCCAACCATAACATGAAATAAGAGACACAAATGCAAACCCCTTTTTCAGATTATTTCTACTTGTCAAATTTCCATGTCAATATGTGGGTATTACAGGTATCCACTAGTGCCCACCTTGGCTACTAGACGTCGGAGTATGTTTTCCTCGTAAAAACGTCCTCGACGATCAAGTACCGAGCTCTACACCAGGTGGCGTTTTTCTAATGTAAATCGCCTATAGCGAAAGAATTAGATCGCTATGTCTTCAGGTTTATGTTTTACATTTATCTCTTGCTTTGGGGGCGGCGTGTGGGAGCGGCAGAGTTTGGCAAAGAAATTCTTGCACAGTTTGAGTTGACAGTTTCTGAATGTTTTAGGTAACATCAACATCTGAATCAGTCTAAATTGTTGAAATTTGAAATAATTTTTTGTATTCTTGAAATCAACAAAAGGAGAATGTTGTTTAGCTGGTTTCTAAAGTGACCTAAAGTTCCAAATGAGACAAGAGAGAAATAATTTCCGAAATTTGATAAACATTAACATAAACATAACATACAAACATTGATATTGTTCGTTTTCTACACATTAAAATTACGTTTCTGAATAGGTAGGTAATTATCATTCTTGCTTCTTTTCATTTTGTTCGCGAAAAGTTTCGGAAATAATTTTTTGTATTCTTAAAATCAACAAATGAGAAATTTGTTTAGCTGGTTTCTAAAGTGACCTTAAGTTCCAAATGCAGACAAAAAAGCATTTTTTAGCCACTTCACCATAACTTTGTGCTGTAATTTTCCAACCAAATACTGAAAAATCGAATTTTTAGAAATAATGTTCACTAGACTTGATTCCGGTCCTGGACTTTTGTCTTTTTTGCCGTACCAAGTAATAATAATGTGGGAAAGTGAAAAAAACCGTGACAGCATTAAATTAGAGGATGAACATCTCAAAGATCCGTGAAAGAATGCGTGCTTGACTGATTTTCACTAGATCGCAGCCGACCCAAATCTCAAAAGATATTTTTTCTTGGAAGACTTTGGATGTGCCGAAGAAATTGAAGGATGTTCCTTGTGAGTGACGGAAAAAAGAACGAAAAACAAAACATCGAATGCATAAGGTCGAAAAAGAAAAGGTCGAATTTACAATATATCGAAAGTGATGATGGTCGAAATACATATGGTCGAAAATACATAATATCGAATAACAGAATCTCGAAAAACAAAAGGTCGAAAAACAATTGGTCGAAAAACAAATGGTCGAAAAACAAAACGTCGAAAAGCAATAGATCGAGAAACAAAAAATCGAAAGGAAAGGTCTAGAAAGAAAAACCGTGAAAATCGAAATTGAGCAATAGGTGTATGTACAATTGTTGTAAAGACAAATGATTTGAGAGTTTGGGACGGGAGAAGAGAAGCTCTGAGTCAAAAATCAACCAGCCCAAATTTATTTCTGTGGAAAAACCTAATCAGGCCTTGAAAAAAAAACTAAACCTGACAAGGTCTGTGTGGTGTGTACACCGATTTATGAGTATAGATCAATTTTGCGTCAAAAAACCGAATCAGTTTTGCAAAAAAATTACTGAATCTGACGAGGTCCATGTACACAGCTTCACGTTTCAGAGTGGATCTTGCGTCAGAAGAAAAAAACGAAACAGGTCTGCAAAAAAATTACTGAGCCTGACGAGGTCCATGCATGTGTCCAAGTTGATTTTGCGTCAAAAAATCAAATCGGGGCTTCAAAAAAAAAAATAAACCTGACGAGGTCCATGTGCACAACCTGACGTTTCAGAGTTGATTTTGCGTCAAAAAACCGAATCAGGTGTGTAAAAAAAATTACTGAACCTGACGAGGTTCATGCACACAGGTTTGTAAGTCCAAGTTAATTTTGCGTCAAAACACCAAATCAGGTCTTCAAAAAAAACAAACTACTAGACCTGACGAGGTCCATGTGCACAGCTTTATGTGTCCAACTTGATTTTGCGTCGAAAAACCAAATCAGGTCTTCAAAAGAAAAAAAAACTAAACCTGACGAAGTCCATGTGCACAACTTGACGTTTCAGAGTTGATTTTGCGTCAAAAAACCAAACCAGGTCTGCAAAAAAATTACTGAACCTGACGAGGTCCATGTACACAGGTTTATAAGTTCAAGTTAATTTTGCGTCAAAAAACCAAATCAGGTCTTGAAAAAAAAAAGCTACTAGACCTGATGAGGTCCATGTGCACAGATTTACGTTTTAGAGTGAATTTTGCGTCAAAAAACCAAATCAGGTCTTCAAAAAAAAACTACTGGACCTGACGAGGTCTATGTACACTGCTTTATGTGTCCAACTTGATTTTGCATCGAAAAACCAAATCAGGTCTTCAAAAAATATATATACCAAGCCTGACGAGGTCCATGTGCACAACTTGACGTTTCAGAGTGGATTTTGCGTTAAAAGAAACCGAATCAGGTCTGCAAAAAAATTACTGAACCTGACGAGGTCCATGTACACAGGTTTATAAGTCCAAGTTAATTTTGCGTCAAAAAACCAAATCAGGTCTTCAAAAAAAAAAAACTACTGGATCTGACGAGGTCCATGTGCACAGCTTTACGTTTCAGAGTGGATTTTGCGTCAAAAAACTCAATCAGGTCTGCAAAAAAATCACTCAACCTGACAAGGTCCATGACAGGTTTATAAGTCTTAAGTTAATTTACGCTGACGCTGATCAGATTTAAAAGAATATACAGGTGTTTCGGTGGCCTTGCATAATACTTTGAGAGGTGATTTATCTCTGACGAATAAGTCGAAAAGTGAGAGTAAAATTTTTCCTCAAGTGCTCTCTGAGGGAGTCACAGCTCCTCAATCGATCCGAATTGTAATCACATTTAAAACAGGTATTTCTAGTTCGACATTGTGCTATTCGACATTTTATTATTCGATGTTTTGCTTTTCGATCTTTTGTTTTTCGACCTTTTGGTTTTCGACCTTTTGCTTTTCGATATTTCACTTTTCGACCTTTTGGTTTTCGACCTTTTGCTTTTCGATATTTTGCTTTTCGACCTTTTGCTTTTCGATATTTCACTTTTCGATCTTTTGATTTTCGACCTTTTGTACTTCCGACAATAGTGCTTTCGATGTTTTGTGGTTTCCTTATTTTGTTTCTCGACTTTATGCATTCGATGTTTTGTTTTCCACCTTTTGTATTTCGATCTATTTTCCGTCACCCGTTCCTTGTAGCATTTTTTCTGGTGTCTCCGAATCTGATACTGGTTTTGCAAAAAAACATTGAAAAATATGACTTTTCTAACAAAAACTTTGAAAATAAAAAAAATCAGTCCGGTCCTGAAACTTCTGAACAACTTTATGGTGCAATGTATTAGATATCATTAGGGGATCATACTTATCAAATTTCAGTCCAATCCAATAAGCCATCCGGAAGATATAGCTCATGAAAAACTTGGACAAAATACATGATTCACCCTGTAACATCAAAACGAAAAGCGATAAAAAAATTTCAAAGCGAGATCCTAGTTCTCCTAGAAAAACTGGACCTACCCTTAAGCCATGTTGGTTTCCTCATGCAACACCCTGTATATGATGATTGTGATATACCAAATCAACGGATAATGCTGTTGATGTAATGAGTTCATGACGTGTGCTCTCAGTAGCTAAGTTTTAAAATAGCATTTTATGTTTTTCAGCGCATTTTCCATCTTGATGAAAATCGCTATTGCAACCGCTTTGTCCGTCCGTCCGTCCATTCCTCAAACTCCTCGCAAACTAGACGCCCTAGCTCTCTGATTTTTTCGCTGTTACATAGCTGTCACTCCCAAAGCTGGGGTAGGCTATATTAGATATCTGTATTGCGCCGCCAACATAGAGAAAACCGCGGCCGATCAACTTGAAATAGCATGATATTGCAATTTCTCCCAGACCTAATGCTTTGGTGTTCTCATTTCATGAATAACACATAGTTACCACCAGGGCCGTCTTAAGCGGGCGTGCAATTCGTGCATCGCACAAGGGCGGCCAGATTCAGGGGGCGGCATTTCGGGGAAAAAATGCGTTTTTTCAATTTTCTTGCTTTTTGTATTTTACCCGAGATTTTACCTCTGTGGATTTTGAAATTTTTGTTTTTTTTTCATATTTTACGCCTGCGGCCCGGTCGCCCCTGAACATTTTTTTCAAACGGTATGATGGATACCTACCTTTAAAACACGTGAATATTATGAAAATTGATTTGGCAAGATCCTTGCTAAATTCTTGATTTCTGCCAAAGGGCGTTGGAATCGTATTCGATTCGTGAGTACAGTACCTAGAAGCAGTTCGGTATTCAAGTGTAGTTATTGTTTATTCCTTATAGACACGAGAAGAAGTCAGGCGTCTTATTTTGAACGTCATTTTATTTCATTCATGAACCGTCCGGTAGGTAAGTTAACTTTCGTTTATTTGTTAATCATAATATTGTAACTAACTACTTACCTCGCTACTTGCTTAACCCGTAACCACTGAGGTTCTGTATTTTCCTTCAACTATTGAGGTGGAGTCTCACAGACTCCGAGTAATAAATTGGGCTAATTAGGGTACAAAAATTGAAATAAATGCAATCCAAGTACTGCACTAGTAAGAGATGTTTTTTTGAGGTACATTCATACATTTTCCAACAAAAAACATCGCAACAGTGTTATAATAATAATAATTTGCAAATTACTGCACACAAAAAAAAGACGCATATTTCCTTGAAACAAAAAATTCAGCTACATAACTCCGTAAACAAGTAGTACAGGAAAAATAGGAAAAAAATCGGCAAAACCTCGGAATAAATATGGACGTCATGAAAATTTAATATTCTGTTCAAAATTGACTGCTCTACAACATATCCGAAATCGCCAAAAATTGCACCCGGGGGTTTTGAGTTATTGGAGGGGGGGTAAAAAATTGCAACTTAAAATGAAGGGGATGAAGCCTGTCAATCCATTGAAAGCAAATACGTTATAATTTGACGCATCATATCCCGCTGATACCATTTTGCCAGAAAAAGTGTCGATCATTGATAAAGGGGGGTCGTGGGGGGCGAAGCTCTGCCAGGTGGCTCATTTTGTTTATCTGGCCATGTAGAACCAATCACGACAAGTTTAGTATCTTTTCCGACTAAATTCAATCTTCTAAATTCGAATTTGATGTGTAAATTTGGATGAAAACAAGTTTGAACAAGTAAACTTGGGAAAACTTGTTTTTTCTTTGACAATTTTGACGAATTTTTTTTTCACTGTTACAGGTGTTAATCTTTGAAAATATTTCAGTGGCGATTAGATTGAAGTGTATTTTCCACTAGAATCATCCACTCGATGTATAATTTTGTTTCTCGAGTTTAAAAACTCGATTTGAACTTGAGCCGGCGCGGTGCGTCGTCTACTACTGACCAGAACACTACAGCATGCACCTTTTAATGAAAACACCTCAAACTATTGAAGAAATACTCTTTGAAAATTGTAGGATCTGTGCAGAATTGAATTCCCCATAACATGAACAAAATCGCCATGAATCGCACTGCAGGGTTTTGAGTTATTTGAGGGGAGCGGTAACAGTTCATAGAGCATGAATCTTGCCGAAATGCTATCCTCCTCCTCGAATAGCTCAAAATCCTGCATAGCGATTCAAGGCGATTTTGTTTATGTTATAGGGACGTCAATTCTGCACAGATCCTCCAATTTTCAAGGATAAGTTGTTATTTCTTCAATAGTTTAAGGTGTTTCCATAGAGGTGCATGCTTTAGTGTTCTGGTCAGTAGTAGACGACGCGCCGCGCCGGCTCAAGTTCAGATCGATTTTTTCAACTTGAGAAACAAAACTATACATCGAGTGGATGATTTTCAAGAAGAATACACTTTAATTTAATGATCCCTGAAAATTTTCTGAGAATGAACACCTCCAACAGTAAAAAAAAATTCGTCAAAACTGTCAAAGAAAAAACAAGTTTTCTCAAGTTAACTTGTTCAAACATGTTTTCATCCGAATTTACACATCGGATACAAGTTCAGGAGATTGAATTTAGTCGGAAAAGATACCAAACTTGTCGTGATCGGTTCTACATGGGCAGAAAAACAAAGTGGACCACTTAGCAGAGCTTCGCTCCCCCACTACTCTCCTTCAACAATGATGGACACTTTTTGTGCCAAAATGGTATCAACGGGATATGATACGACGAACCATGATGTATTTACATCCAATGGATTGACAGGTTCCATCCCCTCCATTTTTAACTGCAATTTTTTACCCCCCCTCCAATAACTTGGAGCCCCCGAGTGCGATTTTTGGCGATTTTGGATATGTTGTAGAGCACTCAATTCTGAACAAAATATCAAATTTTCAGGACGTCCATATTTTTTCCGAGGTTGAAATCTATCTTTCTTGTACTAAAGGTAATCATACTTGAGAGATAGGAAAAATGTGAAAAACCAAAAAATATTTTTTCAGAAATAAAATTCGTGCAGGTGGTTCTTCCTCCTTTTTTCGACACGGGTTGTACATATTTTTCTGGAACATCCAAGAGACATATTGGCTCCCGACAATCAGCACATACGTATTTCGTCTCCCTGTGAAATCTGGATGGATATGGTCTATCCCTATCCCTAGTATTGTCTATTTTCCAGGAACAGGAAAAGGAATAGGCAATTTCACTTAGATCGCTGTCAAGTTCATCAAGCCAACCCAACGCATGTCTTCAAAGTCAATATCGAGGGAAGTAACTTTGTGTTAGGAAGTTTCAGGCTTGGGATTCATTTTCATTCAATTTTTATCCCAAAAAATTCATTTTTTGAGAAAAGTGAAAATAATAAAAAAAAGTTACGTTCTTACTGGGGTTCTTACTGAGGTGGAGTCTGCGTGACTCCTGCTCCACTTCTAATGCTGATAATAATTTTTGCAATTATGACATGCCTCTTTCCTTTGGTGCACGGCTAGACTGACCCTTGGTTTGAAGGTACTAGAACCAGTGGACTGATGGGATCAAAATTGGGGATGGGGTTGAGAGCTGAAGGTGGCGCGGAGTCTGTGAGACTCCACCTCAGTGGTTACGGGTTAATAAACAAAATTTGGTTCAAAATGCAAAAATTGCAATTCCAGTCGCTGTTTCTGTTATTTTCATGAAATAAAATTCGAATTAAAGAAGCTATAACTGTACAAAATTTAACATTGAAAAAAAATGGAGAAAGGGGCGGCTTAACAGTTTTTGCACGAGGGCGGCCAAATGTCTAGAGACGGCCCTGGTTACCACTATGTATTATTGGGCTTATTGGGCTTATAAACGTAAGCCCAGAAACATTCGCTCTTCAATATGCACCGCCGACATGAAAAAATTGCTAAAAACCACCCCCAATCACTTTAAAAGGGAAAAAATAAACCCGAAGACATAGCGATCTAATTCTTTCTTATGAATGTATCCTTATAAAGTTCACATCGCCTGCAAATTTCACTCAAATCGGACCATTTTCAGTGAAATCCAAAATGGCGGATCAAAGATGGCGGCCAAGTGACACAATTCATTGGTCAACTTTATAATAACATGGTGGACATGTACGCATTCGATTGGCGTTTCATCACATCAATATCTCTTTTCGTTGAGATATATGTAATTCTCCTAGTTCTATCATTTTAAAACATGTTCAATATGGAGAAAATACAAGATGGCGGCTGAGAATCAATTGTACAAAATTGCATGTATCCTAATGAAGTTCACATCACCTGCAAATTTCACTCAAATCGGACCACTTTCAGAGAAATTCAAAATGGCGGCCAAGTGACAAAAACCATTGGTCAGCTTCATATGGTATACATGTACGCATTCGATTGGCGTTTCACCACATCGATATCTCTTTTCGTTGAGACATAATTCTCCTAGTTCTATCACTTTAAAACATGTTCAATAAGGAGAATACAAGATGGTGGCAGAGCATCAATTGTCCACAATTGGATGTATCTTGATGTGGTTTACATTGCCTGCAAATTTCATTCCAATCGGATCACTTTTGGAGAAATTCAAAGATGGCGGCAAAGTAACAAAAAACCAAACGTCACCTGACATCCTGGACATATGTACCACTGTTGATCAGCGTTTACACCACATCGACAGTGCCGTCTTTTGAACAAATGGGGCCCCGGGCACAAGGCAATGAAGGGGCCCCCCTTATAAAAGTTTGCGAAAAAAAGAACGTGAGTGAAGCGAGAGCACCACAGGCTAAAACCCCCCACGAAAAGGGGCGTAGAAATCCAGTGGCGTAGCCAGAATTTGAGGGCGGAGGGGGTAAAGGCAACGACGAGGGCGCAAGTTTGGGAGGTGAGGAGGGGGGGCGTACGATCAGCTTAGAAAGTGGCATAATTGAAAGAACGTCGTGGACGGGATATGAGAAAAATATTTTTCACAAAAATAGTCTTTACTTTTAGAAATTCAAGGAGGCCTCGGGGCCCCTTGAAAAAGCCGGGGCCCATGCCTAAAGACGGCACTGCACATCGATATCTCTTTTTCCTGAGGACGGACGGACAAAGTGAAGCTGAAAGCGCCTTTTTCCCACTAAAAAGCGGGAGTCTGCGACTCTGACTTACAGGTGTGTGTGCAAGCTATTTCTGTCATGGGATTCATGGGAAAGGTGGATCGTCACTCACTCTCAGATCGTTAATGATATAAATCATAAATCAGTCTAGACGAGAATGTGTTTCCGCATATTAGTACGTTCAGCATCATAATCATATTAATCCAATCCCATTGAATATTGCACGCATTATCACGCGCATACATGCCTGCATTTTTCAATAAGACTGGATAAAGCATAGAATTCTACTCGCGGGTAATGGTAATGGCTATTACTCATTAGGATGCTTTACGACACTCGCCAAAGCTCGTGTCGGCAAACTCAATCCTCATGAGTAAGAAGCAATCATTACCCGCTTGTTGAATAATATTCTACTATTCATGCCATTATGTATAAAATGAACATTTACAACACCCGTCAAAACATAACAAAAATGAGGAAAAGTCATAAGTAGGTAGGTACTTAAAACTTGAGTAACAAAGTGTAACAAAGTGTAACAAAGTACCTAGTACTTGAAAACTAATTTTCGAGCTCAAAAAACAGAAATTTGGTTATTGAACAGAAACAATTTTTGATCTTTGACCTAGACTTCTTTGAGGGATCTCTTGAGCTGCGCTGGAGACTTATCTTTCAGGTGATAACGGCAGTTTATTGTGAAGTAAGGGTTAGTGACGCAAGTTACGCCACTCATTTACGGCATCGATAAGCCAATCATCGCGTCGGATTGTGTTATGTTGCCATAGAGCTGGACTTTACACTTGCGCCTTGCGGCGGATCTCCGACTTGAAATCTAGCCCTGAGAGCCCATCCCATGGTAGTGCGTGGCTTCTCCTTCTCCTGATCGCTTGTTCTATGGAAGGGTATAACAAGATTATCCTTATTTCGAGTATTGTAGATGTGTAAATGCCTGGTAGTCTCCTTCATTGCACTTTATACAGGATTATTCAAAAGTCCGAACAAAATTCATAATTTTGTACCATATTTTTTTCGAGAAAAACGCTGGGAAAATTCATAGTTTCTCATCATATTTTCTCCATAAAAAACACTCGAACAGGTCGATTTTTAAAAACGGGGTCTAAGTCGTTTTTTCATGATACGTGTCATGATCTACCGTTAGCCCCTTAACCCTCGTTGGAAAGCGTCCAACCGCTTTCAATGGTAGATCTGAATACAGTTTTTGAAAATCTTTCCAACGAGCTCCCACAAACCATAGGGTGCGATTTGAAAAAATACTAAGGGTGTCTAGGGGTCAAGGGGTTGACGGTAGATCATGACACGTGTCATGGAAAAACAGCTTGCCCTTTTTAGAAATCGACCTGTTCGAGCGTTTTCCGAAAAAAAAGGTACAAAATTATGAATTTTGTTCCGGACTTTTGAATAACCCTGTATAATAATAGCTTGCAGTACGTCGCACCCAAATTGTGAGAAAACGAGATTTGGAACGACTTTTAACGATTAGGTAGTCACGGTTATTTTCAAGAAATTTCAAAGTGATATTAGCGACATACCTATGTCTTGTACTTCCGAAAACTTTATTATAACAATTTTACAGATGAGACTTGGAGAGTTTCTGAATAAATTGCCGTCATAAAATGAAAAATGTTAATTTTTGATTTGCGCGTCACTTTTGAATAGGGGGTGCGATGTGCGATAGACACGACACTAGTCTTTTTCGAGCGAATAACCGTTCATGACCGGTTACACTTGGTTATAGAATTTGACGTTTGAGCGAGGATTGGTTATAAGCGGTAAAGGAAGTGCCGCCATTTTGATATCATCACCGGTTATACATTTCATAACCTGGTCATGAGGCTGGTTATTGTTATGGTGGGGGAACAAATTGTGGCGGCAACAGATTTGAATTTGAAACAAGCAGCGGTCCAGAATTTCCAATCGTGAAACGTACACCTAACCTAACCTCAAAAACTTGAAAACTTGACTTGGCGACGAGAAGAATCGAAGACGATGGACCCACAAGAACATCGGGTAATCCAGATGTCCGATGGCCGCCTGATGGTGGTTAAATCCTGAAAGTACTTGTCATAACTCCTATTTATATGTATAGTAGATATATGAATAGTTGATTTTCAATTCAATTCAATATAACTGTTTATTGTTCCTTCGGTATTACACCATGAACAAGAAAACAAACAGGATTTCATAGAAATTGTATAGGTGTGATGTGATCACGATACACGTGTGATCCACAAAATTCGTAATCAGGGCCCGGATTGGGATCCACCCGGGTGACTTCGGAAACGAGATGTTCATCGATTGAAGTGACTGGATTGGCTGAATGACTGAATTTTTCACCCTCAAAGCTATCCTAGATTACGATAGGTTAAAGTACACGGTATGTAACAGAGACAAGTACAAGTACGTAACTAGTTGAAGCTATCAGTCCCTCTTTTCCCGCCAAATGCTGATAACCAAAGTTATAACCGCAACGTTTTAGCGAGAAATGTCAGATGTCGAAAAAATGACAGTATCTGTCAATTTAATGTCAACCGCTAATAACCAACCGGTTACAAAAAGTTACTCGCTCGAAAAAGACTACTGTTAGTATTTAAGGTGCGTTCAGTCAGCTTATTGAGCCGCAAGTTTTAATTTTAGTCGCAAGCGCAGCGACGCCCATTGGCTCTCACGAACCAGCCTCCTCAGAACAGCCAATAAGGGATGCAGCGCTTACGACTAAAATTAAAACTTGCGGCTAAATAAGCTGACTGAACGCACCTTTAGTATTTGTGAGTTTACAATCTTTTGTTTGCAGTCGTCGTTGTATCGAAGGCCAGACATGATTCTGAGACACTTCCTTTGGATGACAAAGACCCTTGTAATGTGAGCTGAATGACCCCAGGCTTTCTAAACATCGTAGTTTAGGTGACTTTGGAATAAACCAAAAGTAGGCTGCCGGGCTGCCCTCAAAACTTGCGTGAGAACCATTGCCTCAGTTGACAGTAGTTTGATGTATCTGGAATATTCGCGAGGATATTTCTTTGCACAGTGACGTCACATGTGGTTCCCAAGTAAGACCAGAGTTCAACGTGACTCCTAGGAATTGGATATCATAAGGAAGTGTATTATTGTTTTGTTTTTTGGTCGATACTATCGGCAGACTCGGCAAGAAAATGAACCGGAAGGAAAACCTAATAACGAAATGACGGTCCCTACATGGCCTGAATTATTCACCCATTTTATTTATAGGTACTGTCGTATTTTATAACCCCCACCGCAGAGAGCGCTATAGTAGCGTTTAGCATATAGGAGGGATTATTGAGTACCTAGTTTTGTAGGCGAAAAACACCAAGCTTTTCCAAATTACTGGGCGCCGACGCCGACACAAACATGCCAAGTATGCGCCAAATGTCGTTTCTTTTGGAGAAGGCTTGCGTTGGCAGCAGTATTCTCTACCCCGTTGTGTTGTTTGTAACAACTTTAGTTTCATGAGAACAGGCAATCACTTGTGCAATATTTGAATTTGAGACACGCTGTTGTACATTGCCGTGCAATCTGTGCAGTGTTTTCGCAATGTGCAATGCGTTCAATGTGTGCAATGCAATGCGTACAGCAAATATATCACAGACATTGCACGAACTGCATAGACATTGCACAAATTACATAAACATTGCACACACCAATAATGATGGCAATAATATGTGTATCTACTGGATGTTGTATCTACTGTATGCAATGTCTGTGCAAGGCGTGCAATGTTTGTGTAATGCATGCAATATATTTGCAATGCTATGCGTACAACGTTGTTTACCGTTTCACCGTTTGTGCAATATTATGCACGTGGGGTGGGCGTGGGACACCTACTTTGCAAGTGAGTACCCCTCGAAAAAAACATAGTCGGCCTATTCTTGCCCAAACGCTGAATGTTTACTTTTGCAGGAAATTGGGCATGAGCTTTCATCATCCGATGAGGGTTGTGACATCCGACCAATAGCGACAAATTCGCCTGATCGCTGAATGAAATTCAGCTAGCGAACCCTTCATCGGCATTTCAAAGTTTCATCATTTGTTCGCAAAACGCAAAACTGAATTCACTGACGATTAAAGTCATTTCGTTCGTTCATTGATCAAAATAATAATGAACTTTGTAAGGAAGCCATTTTTGTCGTTCTATTGTTTTCAAAACAGATTTTTGTGAAATCCTATCATCTGCTAGTCTGCTACCAATGCTACCACAGCTCTTGAGGGGAGGTTAGGGTTTTCTTGCAACTGTAATATCACGTTCAAGTGAATTCCTTCCGAAACTGCAGGTCGTCCTCTTCTCGGGCGATCTCTAACATGCGCCAACTCTCATACTTTGCAATAATTCTACTGATAGAAGTCTGAAAGGAGAGGAGAATCCGTTCTACGTGCGGATATCCATTATTTAAATAAAGGTACACTTCTCCCTAGGTAAATTTTTCATTCGCATAAAAGATTACCGAGTGAAACAACTCTGCACTTGGTGATAGAGTTGAGAAAACCCGAGGTTGTCAAGAGAGGGGGATCGCTACTAAGCTTATAAGCTTGTATACATATTTATAATTATGTGCTTATCAATGTCCACCAAGCAGTTCTGAAAAATATATTATATCTTTCGTGGAATGTTTTGAAAAAACAGTAAAAATATTCGAAAAAATGACTTTTCGCCCATAAAACAGTAAATTTTCGAAATTTTAAGGCACCTACAAGTTGGTAGGTATTTCTACAATGTGGGATGTTACAAATGATCAAATGGAATACAATGAGGAGCCAATTTCCAGGAAATACGACAGGCAACTTCTTCTTGTCTTCACTTCGGCCATTTTGAATACTGATGACATTTTGAACATCATTATATTCAATGGCAGGAAGATTCAAAATGGCCGCCATGAAGACAAAAAAAAAAGTTGACTGCCGTATTTCTTATACGGCAGTCAATTACGTCTTATACGATAGTCTTTGCAAGAAGATGGCAAGCTTGAGTTTTGCTGTCTCAGTTCTCAAGAGCAATTTGAATGGGTCCTACCTGTTGAATGTCTATTTCGCAATGGTATATCCCGTCCTTTCTTACAACATCATGTTTAGGGATGTAGTAGTAGCGTGCAGAGACTCTTCGTTTTGCAGAAGAGAGTTTTGAGAAATATTTTCAACATGACACCCAGAGAATCGTGCCGCGGTGCTTTTGAAAGTAATGGAATCCTGACGGTGGGCTGTATTTATTTATACAAGCTGTTGACATATATTCATCAAAATAAGGATCAATTGGTTCGTCATGGTGATTATCACTTGTACCTCACCAGAGGCAAAAGTAAAATCTGTATAGAAAAACCAAACAAGGAGTTTTTAAAAAAATCACCACTGTACATGGGAACTGTTTGCTTCAACAGTTTGCCATTGCCTATTGCACAGACAGAGAATGTCACAAAGTTTAAAACAAAACTCAAAGCATATATATATGATTGAAAAATGTTTTTACACCGTTAAGGAATTTTTGGATGATTGTAATATTGATAGCTGAGATTTTATTGTAATTTTATTTATTTATCTGTTGTGCTGTCCAACTTTTACATTGTTATGATTGTTGACATGTGTTGCTGCTACTGCTGTAGGTGCTGCTTGGGTGCCTAAATATTGACATGGCTGTGATATGTACAGTATATTTTTGAGCCGAATAAATTAATTTATTTATTCATTTATTTATTTATTATTCATATACAGGGTGTCGCAATTTTTTTTAATTTTCCCGAAACACCCTGTATTTCATCACCACAATCGATGCACATTGTTATCCTAATTACAAATATGCATCAAACTTCTAAAATTTTGTTTGACAGAACAGCCATTCCACGAAAAATGTAAACCAAATGCCCAAATGCCCAAATTTCAATTTTTTCATGTCAACATATTTTGTATCTCGAAACAAACAAGCGAATATGCCTCATGGGCATGAGGCTCAGTAGCGCACTTATTCCTTTTTTGAAGGATTAGTGAATGCAAGATGTTAAGTAACTAGTTATCTACTTGAAGCCACCCGCATTTGGCGGGCCGAAAATAATCCGGAGGAAAATAATTCAAAGCCGTGAAATCGAGGTATGAGAATGTGAATATTCAGAGTCAAGGCATCATTAAAAGATGTCGCTAGTTATTTAATTCATTCGTGTAAATCCCGCAAAGCTCTACAACATAATTTATTTGCTCCTCATCGACAATTCAATAACCGTCCCCGCTCGACGTCCGATGAAATGGTGAATTGGTGCATATAGAGTAAAGCACCCGCACTTCAACCCAGTCAGTTGCCGCCGTGTCGTACTCCTGCTGTTAAAGCGCTCCGTGCTGCCCGCTCGCCGCCGCCATCATCCGATGTTCACGTGTTGTCACCCGGTGTCCCAGCGCAGTGGATTAAATTACCCATTGGAATTTCACGGCTATACGCCGTTCGCGATCGTTTTGGATGCAATAAAATATTCCGAATTGCTGGGAATGGAGGATATCGCCGGAGATTGACCGTGGTACCTGGACCAATCCTCCTGGGCTGCCGTCCGCTCCCGACTTGTCACGTCCGCTGCCGAGTGCTTCTGCGAGCCTGTTAGCGAAGAGTTTTAGTCCCCATCGAGGAAGCTGAGTTAGAACCCGTTTATGTTGCGTCGCGACCCTCCTAGAGGCCGAAGCGTCGAAGCCCCAATGATGAGCCCCAGCCCACTTGGAAAATGACGAGTCGATTCCCCGGCTGATGTGTCTCAAAGGCCCCCTGGAGAAAGCCGAGTTGGAACCCTTCGGAGTCGTGTTTTGGTCCCCTTGGGGGCACGCTGAGTCGAGAACCCTCCAGGTTGAGTTTTGACCCTCCGAGAGACTGATGAGTTGCTTCCCCCGTTGAGTTGCAACCCGTCTCTAGGATGTCGTGTCAGAGCCCTTGGACGTTGAGTCTTGATCCGCCTCCAGGTGTCGAGTCAGAGCCCTCCGACGACGAGTTCCAGCCCTTTTGCCAGGTCGATGTGCCAAGGCCCTTCCGGTGTTGAGTTTCGACCCTTCTCCAAGTCGTAGAGTTGGGACCCGTTGACGAAGTGTTTCGAACCCCCTCCAGGATGCTGAGTCGCGTTCCCTCGACGATGAGTTCTAGCCTACCTCGAGGATGTCGAGTTGAAACCCCTAAATGAACCAGGCCCGATAGAAATGAGGTCTCTCGTTTCGGTATCTCGTGTGGCGAAGTGATGACCTCGACGAGCGGGAGGTTAGTCTTGGTGAGTTGGGATAGTTGCTTACGGTTAGGCTTTGTCGGAACAATGTATGATGGAGCTCACGCGTGCGTTCTGAATCTGCCTGCACGTGCTGGTATCTGCGCTACTGTCTGCCGTCAGGTACAGCCACTTTCAAGCCTCGTCCTTTGTTGGATACCTTCATAGAAAGGTATTCGCGCTCTTGGGCCCTCTGGACTTGGCTTTGTGACTGCGGTACTCAGAGCACCGGACCTAGTGGGTTAGATCTGGAAACTCGCGGGTGAGCTTCCTCTGCGTTTCTGAAGCTCCTAGTTATTCGGAAAATGTAAATTTTGATAACTACGGGAAAAATCAAGTGATTGAAATAAAATAGCATCGCGTTGAGATCGGGGTTCGGACCCTGCCGTAGAGTCGTAATTGTTGATCGGATTGATGGACACCCCCCCCCCCCTCCTTGAAACTAATGATTTTGTTTTAGCGCCACGACAGTTCCGGATATTTCCATATAGAGCTTGTTACGGGAATGAAGACGTTCTTATTCGAAACTGATTAATTTAATCCGGTACCCGACGACGCCACCGTTCAGATAGGGACTTTGTGAAAATGAATTGTTATTAGGGCTCGATCAGGAATAGTGTAGACGGCGATTACTTCGTGTTAGGGCAAAGATTATTTCGACGCCTCTCCGCATCGGCTTTTCGGCGAACACCCTGTATAGTCAATTCTCTGCGTTTTGTTTCTCCTGGCTGCGGCCTTCTCTCACAAATTGCGAAATAACAACGAACTAGCGCGTATACGGGGCGTGCTCAAAACGTTCTTCACATTAAATTAGTACCTTGACTTGAGTAATTGTTTCGCGTACACCATCGGTTCGAAAGTTTTTGGAAGGGCGAAATTTGGTTCAACATTTCCGGTTATAGGCACTTTCGATCACGGGAATCTTTCTGAGCATTGGGGGCAATTCACGGCGAAAACAGGTTTAAAGCCCCCACAAAGGCCAGCCATATCCAATCCCTTCCAAACGGGCAAAAGAGAACCATAGCCCAAAAAAGAGCGTTAGCCTTTGAAAAGAGGCTCCACAAAAAGGGGGCCACCGCACACACCGGCCCACAAATCTTAGATTGCATTCGTGGTCGAAATCACTCTTCTCTTTCCAGTGTCTAGAAGCCGGGCCTAACCCTAACATAACCTCTAACACTAACATAAGTGTTGGATCTGATTTAACCCCAAAAAGAACTTTGAACTGCGAAAGCCAGTCAGAATTAAATGTCGGTCAAGGTGTAGAGTCAGGTGTTCGTCGGAGGGTTGGGGTGTTGGGACGTCTGAAATTATTAGGGGAAAGTTATCTCTTCGGGAATAGGTTAGATCTTTTAGATAATTTAGCCTGCGTGGTGATGGTAGGGCTAGGTATAGGAGCGAGCCATCATTTAAACATTTTGAATTGTACATAGAAGTCAATAGATTGATGTGATGTTAAAATTTTATACTGTGTCTTATTGCGTTCAAACTCGTAGTCAGACCTGTCTCAACAATCTCGAGAGCTCTATAATCGAACAACAAGAAGAGAGGCACAACGGGAAGTCGTCCTGATACTAGATGATCATCGGCCAAGCGGTCCCAAAAGCGGGAAAATTGAGTTAATTCAAATAAGTTGAATTAAATGCCAGTGTAATGGGTTGCCTACCCATTCAGGGGTACAAGACGATAGCTGGGGTCGTTTCATACTCTACCGTTATTTGGGCAAACAATTTCAATATGGCGGCCAAAATTTTGGCAGAATAATGAAATTCGGCTTGAAAATCAGAATGATCGTACTAGACAAGGGTAAGTTCCAAGTTTCATGAAAATCGTTCCACTAATGAGAGATTTCAATATGGCGGCCAAGATGGCGGCGAAATCATGGAACTCAGCTTGAAAATAAAAATGATCATCCGAGACAAGGGTAACTTTCAAGTTTCATGAAAATCCTTCCACTTATAAGAGATTTCAATATGGCGGCGAAGATGGTGGCGGAATTATGGAAGCCAATCTGCCTATTTGGTCCTTGAGGACCTAAGCTATCCATCGGATAAAGTTCAATTTTTAAGGGCTGTAGCTTTATTTCCCGAAGAGAAGTTCAACTTCTTCGAAATGCACAGGAGATCTCTGTTTTTTGATAATAATGATAACGATGTATGGATAAAAAAAATAGTGCCCATTGGCCACCCTTGGGGACATCAGCTATCCATCAGAAGAAGTTCCAAGGCTCTTGCTTCAATTCTTGAGAACGAGTACAGCATCCTAGTTTCTACACGGACAGACAGACAGACAGACAGACAGACGAACCGGCCACATAAGCGTCATTCTGTTACTTATAAAAGAATGTTTCCCAACTGATTTCGACCTCCTGAACACGAATATCGGGTTTATTTTTGAATCGGAACAATTCTTTTTTATCGAAAAACCGAAAAAATGGTAGTTTGTCACATGATTTTTAGTGATACCTACCTACTTTTTTTGTTATTGAGCGAACATGTTTCATAGTTTGAGTGCCCATTATCCTTCAGGTACCTAGTAATGCCTATTTCAAAATGTTAAATAGTGTTAATGGCACGTCTGATTTTAAATTTGTAGGGACGCGTATATGCGCCGAGCCGTAGTTTTGCGGTCGTTTCCAAAAATTCATAACAATTGACCCGAAGGTCGTATCGAAATGGAGTTTTTGTCAAAAGGAAGCTCACATTGTTCTCTAAATATAATCCCGCACATACAGTAATGTATTTTCATAAAAACATGTAGCTACCCGCATATCGTCACTTTCAACATCTAACTGCGAACTCCAGCACTTAATCGGCGAAGCCGCCTTACACCAAAATGTTATAATTGTAATTGTTTATGATTATTTCGGAAAGATTTTTCTTGGTTCGCGTACCAAGGCCATGAGCTACCCATTCAAGTTGAAATATTTTCTGTATTGGATTCCGTTTTGTTCGGAGAAAAGGATATCAAGCACCAGCAAGCAACGAATAATCTTTTGCGGCCGAGCCGTAGCTTCGGAGTCATTTTCGAAAATTCATAACTATTGACTGGCTCCTCGCACTGATGTGGAATTTTCATTAAAATTAAGTTCAAATTCTCCTCTAAATATAACTCCGCATATGTATTGTTGTAAAATGATAAGAACGGGTACTTGATCGCATGTCGCATGTGATTACTTTCGAGATCAGGCCGGCTTCTGAAATGCAGCATTCAACGGCGATGCCGCGTCACACTAATTTGTTATTATTGTAATTGTCTATCATTATTCCGTCGAGATTTTTTTTGGTTCGGGATACAAGGTCATGAGCTACCCATTGGAGTGAAAATTTTTCGCAAAAACCTTTTCGTCTAGGACTAGATGCTGTGACGGACGGACGGACGGACAAAGCGAGGACAAAAGCGCCTTCCCGTTTGGAGAAGTGGCGCTAAAAATTTACAATGCCATCTTTAAAAACATCTATTTTTTAAGAATGATGGACCCATTTTAGAATTCAAACATGTCCAGGATATTTTGCTCAACTGTTGAATGAGATGGAATGGCATAAAATGAATAAACAAATATTTCGGACATATTTGATTCCTGAAATGAATCGACCTTTCTGGAAATCTTTTTTTTTGAGGTGCTACCGTAAACATTTCAATTTTTTTTTCAGAAAAAAAATTGAGTAGTGTCATGCATATTTGTAATCACGATAACAATGTGGATCGATTGTGCTGATGAAATACAGGTGTTTCGAAAAAATGCAAAAAAATTGCGACACCCTGTATATGGCATGAATTAGAAAATTATACTTGACATACTCAGAAACTACGGAAAAGTTGTTCCAGGATTTTTTTCAATGGGGTACTTGCCAATGAAACAGATTTGACTGGAAATACTTTCAATCATCAACAAGAGAAATAAATAGTATTTCCTGAAAATTTCTGGAAAATATATCCATTGGTTAAAAAGAGTTTTTTTTCATTTTTTTTTCAAAGGGTTGGTAACAGGGAAATTTTATATCAGTGAAATTTTTATGTCTGTTTTTTTCAAATATTGTGATGCCACTCTCACAGTTTCTTGAATTTTCAACCCAACAGTGCTGTTTGTTTAGTTTTTAGTATATTTGTGACGTAGTATATTTGTGACGTCACAAATATATTTTTAAAACAGGCACTACGGCCGCAATTTTGGGAATTCAGGAAAAAAGAAAATACGGGTGCAATATTTTTACCTGTAGTTTCGATTAAGCCAATAAAAAAAATTGGGCAAGTACCCCATTATCGTGAAGGGAAAGTTTTTTAGGCGAGGGGGGGTATACGTTTCGCGTGAACACCCTGTACCTTGAAATCTTGAAAATTTGCTGTTGATACTGATTTTAGCAAGGCCTTCGACAAAGTGGATCATGAGCTGCTCATTGGCAAGCTATATATGCTTATAGAGTCCGCGACCCTTTGCTGGTTTGTATTAAGAGTTACTTGACTGATAAGACGCAGCAGGTTAGGGTTAGGGATGCGTCGTTGTCTGGGGTGTATGATGTGCCATCGGGAGTCCCTCAAGAATCTCGTTTTGTTCCTCTCTTTTTTCCATTTTTATAAACGATATCGTTAATATTATTCAGTCTGAATGTTTACTGTTTGCTGTCTTGCTACTGTCTCAGCCCGATGGTGACTAGATCACAAAATAATATGTAATGGTTCTCCAACATCATTTCAAGAAATTTGTGCAATCAAGAGCATTGAAATCTGAAACGGCTGTCACAGTGGCATAGAAATTATACAAAATGTTTTTGTTTATTTGGTGCCTCTGCCAGAATAGAGAATCTATTTCTCCATACGAATAATGGTCGGAATTCGAAAATCGGTTGATGAAAGAAATCTATTCACTTTTTGGCCCGGATGTACTTACATTAGTTCGCATGGCAAGCCATACCCAGTCTCGAAGCAGCGTTGAAGGAGCCAACCAAGACATCGAAAATATGAATACAACTGCAGTGGCTGATAAAAAAAAAACCTGGTCGAAACTTTTGCCATTTATACAAATATGTCTAAAAATAAAAATAGAGCTTTACATGCTGGATACGCGCCCCCTCTCCATATGAAAATCTTTTTGGCGTTCTTTTGAAAATTGAATTTACCGGATTACCAATTCGGAAAGGACTATATGACACTATCACGACTGAAAATGATTTGGACAATGTAGGTACTAAATACAATTTCCACACAAGACAAAATAAAGAAAACATTGAATGACGAAGATAAAACTTCGAGTTTCAATCAAGCAACAGAAGAAAATATCTATAATATTCCTGAGTCCGAATACGGTAAATTATCTTCAGTGATTTACCTTTCTTTATCGGGTGTCATGGCTTGGTTTTTTGCCCTGGAAACTTCGTACCTCCCAATTATCCGTCATCAATTAAATGACGTAAGTGATAAATAGCAAGATTACATCCGACAAAACGCCGTATGTCATGAATTTCATTTGCTCTAGGTTGAAGCACAGGGTTTCCTTTACGTTCTGTGAAAAAATTACCTCGAACGCATTACAAATAAACTACGCAACGAAATTATTGTCCTACTCCAAATTTCACCTTTTTTCAAAACAAGAGAACTTACGACTGGTTTGAACAATTCCAATTCCGCTCGGAGCATTTGAGAGCTTGATTCTCTTGGTATAGAATCGTATCAACTCGAAGATTGATAGATGTCAGCTTGAGTTTGGAGTTTCTACAGGGTGTTAAAGAAAGTAGAGCAACATTTATAAAGTTTGACATACTCCCATTTGAGATAAAACTGTTTCTTTTGAATTTCAACATCTATGGCATGTAGCTAAAGTTCATATCTCGAAACGGTTTTTGATTTATCTCTTTTATTTACAGGGTGGTAGAGAAAAAACGACTTTTTGGTCTTCTGGTGATAACATTCTCCCTTCTTTACAAATTTCCTGAATCCAGGGCTCATATTGGAGCTGAAGCCTTAGGTAAGAAAACCCAATAATCATAATCGACTCAAGACCAACATTTAAAATAGGTATAGGGTGGCATCAAAAGTGATATATGAATTTATCTGTCCAGAAATCCGACCGGGTGGAGAATCAAACTAAAATCAACATTGTTTTCGGATGAGACATTCATTCTGAACACTCTTTGATGTTTCATGATTCATTGTCACCAGAATGATCGATGGAGGAACCAAATTAGAATTGAGTGTTTCTGAGGAAGAATCAGCTTTCTCGCTGGTCTGAAAATGTCCGTAACCAATGATACAAAATTCGGAACAATCGGGAACAGACAGTTCTCTTCGCTCTGTTTTCCGTAACACTGGTTACGGCATTTGCAGGTGAGTTATAGCGCTGCTTCTTCTTGGAAAACATGCGGCTGCAATTTGGACCCTCCATCCAAAGTTCTTGCCACAATCAATGAAACATTAAAGAGTGTTCAGAATGAACGCCCCATCCCTCATCCGAACACAATGTTGATTTTAGTTCAATTCTCCACCCGGTCGGATTCCTGGACAGATAAACTCATCTGTCACTTTTGATGCCGATGCCACCCTATATTTTAAATATTGGTCTTGAGTCGATTATGTTTATTGGGTTTTCTTACCTAAGGCTTCAGCTTCAATATGAGCCCTGAATTCAGAAAATTTGTAAAGAAGGGAAAATGTTATCACCAGAAAACCAAAAAGTCGTTTTTCTATACCACCCTGTAAATAAAAGAGATAAAGAGATACTTAAATCAAAAACCGTTTTGAGATATGAACTTTAGCTACATGCCTTTGATGTTGAAATTCAATAGAAACAGTTTTATCTCAAATGGGAGTATGTCAAACTTTATAAATGTTGCACTACTTCCTTTAACACCCTGTAGAAACTCAAGTTGACATCTATCAATCTTCGAATTGATACGATTCCATACCTATAGAATCAAGCTCTCAAATGCTTCGAACAGAATCGAAATTGTCCAAACCAGTCGGGAGTTTTCTTGTTTTGAAAAAGGGTCAAATTTGGAGTACGACAATAATTTCGTTGCGTAGTTTAGAAGCTTTAGGTGCATGAGAATGAAAACAACTGAAAACTTCAACCTCCATTATTGCCTTGAAACTATGAATTACAGACATACCGACGTCGTTTTGTCAAACAGGGGACAAGTAGTAACATAGTAGGTACATTGCTTACACTGTATTTGAAATAATCTGATTGGGTACGCTTCTCGGCGCGAAAAAAAAAATCAAAACCTTCAAGAAAACAAAACGCTACAGACATCGTCCTAGAAGTTGAAGAGATCTCATCCGTCGTAATGAATTCGACATTTTGAAACAAAAATTTTTGGACAACAAAGATGTTCCTGAACATGAAGTGAGTCTACGTTCACCTGTAACGGAGTTGTTATCCCCGATAGTTTCAGAGCATGATGAAATGCAACTGCACCAAAAAATGCATGAAAATTCGTGCAATTGTAAAAACCGTGGTTTGAAATGTAATAGCCGTTACCATCATTCACTTCCATGTAACAACAAATGGATCTTCTTTGTGTTATTCACTTATAATAGTATTGTGAAAGTTGAAAAATATTTTTTTTCAACAATTGTTATCTATTGGAACAATGGAATAACATTCCCTAGTCAATGTGCGAGCTTTGTTTTGATAGTTTTCATATTGCCTAAGCGGCCGACATTCCGCCGATTGTCCAAAGTACGCTAGGCGGTCTGCGGGTGCTGAAAATAACCGTTTATCTTGCTTGTCCATTTGGGCATTCTGTATTGTAGATTGCCTGGGCATTCTGCGGATCAGGGAAGAACGAAGAATCCCAGCAGTTGAGTGAGAATGGTATGGCGTAAGTATACCGGGTGATCATTTGAAAACTATCCATCTGCAATATCTCCCGACTCCTAGTGCAAATGTCTTTGAGCAAAAACAGGTCGATTTTTATATCGAGAGGGACATCTAAAACATACATTGGAGAATTTATATCTTGAGCCCCCTCGCCCCCACTCACCCCAACTTTGAAATTTCAAATGACACCACCTACCTTGCGATACATCAAATCAAATATAAGTAAATTAAATTTTCTTTCTGAAAAAAATATTTTGGAATTTTTCAACTTTACCCCCCGTTCTTCCTAAAATTCTCTGAGTGTCCAAGTTAATATTGTTGACCTCCATTTCCCTTCAATACAGTAAACGTCATCCTGCACAGCATCGAAAGAGAAAATTTTCTACAAAAAAAGTGGCACGCAAATCCACCCCTTCGCTCCCCCCCACCTGACCTTGAAAATTTAAAATGTCAATACCCACTTTGTAATACATCAACTTGAAGGAAATTGAATTCTCTCCCTAAAAAAGATTTTTCCACAATTTTTCAAGCCCCCCATTTCCCCCCTAGAATACTCCAGATGGTCAATTTATTGGGGAGGGGTGAAAAATTTCAAAAAAATTCTTTTCGGAAAGAGAATTCAATTCCCTTTAACTAGATGTATCACAAAGTAGGTGGTGTTTTGTTAAATTTGGGAGTTGAGGTGGGTAAGAGCGAAGGGGTGAATTTGGGTAGCACTTTTTCCACCGAAATTTTTTTTCTTCGATGCTATCTAGGATGACGCTGACCAAATTGAGAAAAAAATAAGGGGTCCAGAATATAAAATGGGACAGTCAGAGAGTTTTTAGGAAAAAGGGGGTGGGGTTGAAAATTTTGGAAATATTTTTTTCCAAAAGAAAATTCAATTTTCTTCAATTTGATGTATCGCAAGGTAGGTAGTGTCATTTGAAATTTCAAAGTTGAGGTGAGTGGGCGCGAGGGGGGTGAATATAGAAATTTGCTAATGTATGTTTTAGATGTCCCCCTCGATATAAAAATCGACCTGTTTTTGCTCGAAAAAATATTCACTAGGAATCGGGAGTTATTGCAGGTGGATAGTTTTCAAATGATCACCCGGTATACATATAGGGGGTGCATGGTGCATTTGTTTTGCACCCAGCAGTCCAGCTCTATGTGAAGTCAGTGGGCGTAGCCCATAGGTCCACTCAGTGGATAGTCCTAGTACTTATAAATGTAAATGGTTCCTGTTCATTATGACTTATGAGTGTATGAGCACCACATACTTAAATAGCTATACCGCTCATGAACCTATTGCGCATTCTGCCGCGCCGCGCAACAGAAGGAGTTAGAGAATGACGCCATCTTGATGGTTAATTTCCAGTGTATCTCAAAATACCGGGCTGTATGACTACCAAAAAATATCTTAAGGGCCGTGAAACTGATCAAACCTTCTGCAATTTCACAATAGCGATCCAGTTTTCTCAAGTACCATCACGTAAGTGTATTTAGTTTTCTTGAAATTACGAAATAATCACATCAAGTTTGATGGTTGGGAGCCACTGTACTCTGAGTAAACGAAACGTCAAGTGACAGCTTTTTGACAGTGTAAATAAACATCACGTAGTTAACCGAACTTTTGGTCGCTGGAATGATCGCACACCTTTTCTTCACCTGTTGATTACCAGTTGATGTTATTAGTGTTGATTCCACGTACTTTGAGGGAGAAGCAAAATAATGTCGTGCTTAGTCAAGTGGCCAAGTAGCGAAGTGGTGCCAGTTCACAGTACCCAAAGTCCCCAAATAACCATCAAGATGGCGGCGCCCATTATTACAAGTGTCGGACGTCTCTCTTGCGCGGTATAGCTATTCAAGTATATGATGAGCACAAGCAATATTTTCTACATGTGTGTATCAACCCACAACCGTCGAATAGGTATAATGTCGAGGTAGGTATAAGTATATCGATTAATATAGTAGAGATGAAGTACATTTTTGACCAACAAACTTCTACCAGAGGATTCATTCACGATATGAATTTTCTATTCATTTTGTGATTTCAACATAAAGCCAGAGATGTAATAAATTAGAATAGTTTTAAATTTGAAACATGGAAGCGTGGCTGCTTAGGAGCTTCCCAAGCCCTCAGAATACTCGTGCGGTTATAACCCAGAAGACATTTATGTATTTTCGTAGCAAAGTGTACCTTTTATGCGAATAAATTATAATAATAATTAACCTCATTATTCGCCCCGGCATATTCTTCGTTATGTTTTCGGTGGAGAAACGAAAAAAATCGATCAATATTTATCTCATCATTCTAGTACACGATGAAACATTTATATTCTGTGTACATTAGAACCGCCAAAGTTAATTTAATGAGGAATATCTATAGAAATTTTCATTGCCAACGAAGTTGTAGTTGATGTTTGAGATGACGTTGAAGGTTTATTTTTGTTAAATAAAAAACTAAAATAATCAAGATGCGGCATATTTTATGACTTTTTGAAGTGAAACTTCTTTCAGGAGGGTAACCTACACTACACTACGATCTGCCATATGGATATGAACCCCGTTTGATGCCGATGAAACAACAACAGCACGGGGCTGAAACGTGACTTTTGGGTCCTCAGTATCGTACCTTTTGCCGAGGGGAAAGTGTAAGCGGGTGTGTGTGCTGAAATTTCCTTTGAAGGAGGCGCTTTGGAAGTATTCAAACTCGAAACAGTTCTTGAAATTTTGTTCGGTGAAAAACATAATAAGAAACTGAAACGTGTTGTTACGATATCTCGCATACGGGTTCGAATATAATTGAGACGATCGATTAAAAACACGCAGTTTATTTCTGCGCACTACGACAATCAATAGCGCCAATAATTATCTACTTGGAATTATATCGCAGGTACTTCGCTTGTTTCGCTCGCGTTACCACTTCGCATTCCAATTCAATACTGCCCTGAGCTGCCGGCTGATGCCTTATATAAGGCCCCCGAATAGTGTTCCCGAACTTTCTGTCTGCTTCCAGCAAATTTCATAGTGGCACGGCATATGCGGTTTCTAGACCATTCCTGAATAATCACACACGTTACCCGTATAATAGGGTATGTGACGGTTTTTCAGTTTTGGTCTAAATAATTTCTAATTGCTTGGTTTTCACTGAAAGTAATATTTATTTGGACCAAAGCATGTTTATTTTACGTAGAAAAAATCTTTTTTATTTCGGTCAAATATTTGGCGCCCAAAAGCTTTATTAAAGTCAACGGCCATTGTGACGTCACAGTTCATAAACTGTCAAGTGTCATTCGCGAATGTAAACAAACCATCACATGTTCGCAAGGACGCTGTTCTGCTTGGAGAACAATGAGTGGAAAATCCTATCACTGGTGTGTGGTGCCTCTTTGCAAAAACACGGGAAAAAGTTCCCCACATAACCTTTTCATTGTGGTACCCAAAAAAGCACACATGAGAAGAAAGTAGCTGGAATTTGCAAGAAGGGATTCGAATGGATTATCTTCGAAGTCGTCCATCTAAACTGCTTGACAATTGAACTGCAACACCTAAAAATTAGGTGCGTTTTCAAATTGAGATAGCTCAAAAAATATCTGACGGATTCTAGAAATCCAGGCATGTGAGGAAAGATCATTTCTTTGACTATCGAGTGCTGGTATTGATGGTAAGTTTGATTGCACAATTTGTCATATACAGGGTGCCAACGGAGAGCGTGCAGATATGGGCAATCTTTCACCTTGTGCAACTTTCGAAAAAAAAATCCGAGATTTTTTCTATCGCGTGCTTTTGAAAGGTTGAATCATTATGCCGAAACGGTTTTTGAATTTTGACCCTAACTTTTTTTTTCAAAAATTTGTGCTCAATTTTCGGAAATATGCACTTTCTGATTAAGAAAAAGAAATAGAGACATTGTTTGTTTTCAAACGGCGTCCATATTGAATTTACTTACGATGATTTTTATTTGAGCCTCCACATCCCCTAGAAACTACCCCTTTTGGGACACCGTCTCACAACAAGATATGCAATGCTTCATTTAAAAGGCCAAAGAAAAGTACTCATCAATAATTGGATTGAAGTAAGTATACTACGATGACCCCACACGTACAGCTTCCTAAAAACCACCCCTTGACTTCAAGGGACAGGGCTGGTATGATAAGACATGCAATACATGAAAATTCCAAAAAACGTTTTTTTCAACTGTTCCACTAAAAAAGTGATGTTACACGATGACCTTTTACGTAGGTCATCCCAACAGTAGCTACCCTCTCGAAAAAAGAACTACCCTTTGAAAAACCAGTACTTCCGCAATACCTCATTTGTTAGGATTTTTTTAAAATCTGTCACAATAGTTTGCCGCTACGATGATTTCATTCACATATCTACCCGAAACTACCCATTCAGCTACCCCTTCAACATCGCATAGCCTCTAACTTGATGCATTATTTACGAGTTGAAAGAACTTTTGCCTACTAACCGTTTCATTGAAATGATGGTGTTTTCTACGATGATAGTACAAAACTTTCCTGAAACTACCCCTAGAAATCGTCCCTTTAGTAAAAGGTATGCAATACCTCATTTGGAAGCTCAGAGAAGGTGCGATTGAATAAGTTCAAAATGATTTCGCGATAACCTTACACGCATCAAGGTCAAGGCTATACGATATTGAAGGGGTAGTTGAAGGGGTGGTTTCGGGTAGATATGTGAATGAAATCATCGTAGCGGCAAACTATTGTGACCGATTTTGAAAAAATTCCAACAAATGAGGTATTGCGGAAGTACTGGTTATTTAAAGGGTAGTTCTTTTTCCGAGAGGGTAGCTACTGTTGGGATGACCTACGCAGACGGACATCGTGTAGCATCACTTTTTTAGTGGAACAGTTAAGAAAGACGTTTTTTGGAATTTTCATGTACATATTGCATGTCTTATCATACCAACCCTGTCCCTTGAAGTCAAGGGGTGGTTTTTAGGGAGCTGTACGTGTGGGGTCATCGCAGTATCCTTATTACAATCCAATTATTGACGAGTAATTACCTTATGCCTTTTAAATGAAGCATTGCATATCTTGTTGTGAGACGGTGTCCCAAATGGGGTAGTTTCTAGGGGATGTGGAGGCTCAAATAAAAATCTTCGTGAGCAAATTCAATATGGACGCCGTTTGAAAACAAACAATGTCTCTATTTCGTTTTCTTAATCAGAAAGTGCATATTTCAGAAAATTGAGCACAATTTTTTGAAAAAAAAAGTTAGGGTCAAAATTACAAAACCGTTTTGGCATAATGATTCAACCTTTCAAAAGCACAGGATAGAAAAAATCTCGGATTTTTTTTTCGAAAGTTGCACAAGGTGAAAGATTGCCCATATCTGCACGCTCTCCGTTGGCACCCTGTATATGACAAATTGTGCAATCAAACTTACCATCAATACCAGCACTCGATAGTCAAAGGAATGATCTTTCCTCACATGCCTGAATTTCTGGAATCCGTCAAATATTTTTCAAGCTATCTCAATTTGAAAACACACCTAAATTTTAGGTGTTGCAGTTCAATTGTCAAGCAGTTTATTTCTGTGAATACCATTTTGATGTAGGTGTATGAGCTTGGTAGGTACCTTCAATTATATTAAGTATCATATGTATAATCGATAAATGATAATAAAACACAATTTGAGATTTGAGGTTATGTTATTAAAAGTAAAGTTAGTGGTCAGACTTTATAGAGTTTAGACTACCACATTTTTGTGAATGTGCCTACAGTTTTATTATAATAAACTGCCCAACCATTACAGCGTCCATTTGAGGCAGCGTACTGCTATTCGCTCTCGAGAAAGCTGGATCTCATTTTATTTTCAGGTGAAAACACCGACACGCTTCGTCAGACGCTACGTGACATCTCCGGTGACAGATGAGAAATGACGGATATGAAGATTGACGTCACACCCAATCGTGGCGCGTTTTAGGTCACGTGACATCGATTTAAAATAATTGAATTTTTAATTTCACTTTTCTCATCAATTAATCAATGTATCATCGAGAAATATTGCTCAAGCTACATTTCAATTTCCACTTGTTCATAACAAAGACATAAAACCATTAAAATCTGACACAGTCACATACCCTATTCTGCCGGGTTCTGGAGCGGCGCCTCCGCCAAAATGGACAGATCTTTCTTGATCGAGCATTGAAGTCTCCCTTCAGTTTCACATACCCGAACGCTCTGGAATGCACCAGATCGCTCCAGACTTCTACACTACGATCTAATGGATGGAGAATCCAGAAAGATCGAGTGTTTACCAATATGTACGGGATCGCCGCTCGTAACAGTATTGCTACGAAGCTCGCGACCATCCCGGCTCTTTCCGGAGGAATCTAGATTCCCGCGTCGCATTCGAGAAGCATCGAGAGACTGCAGCGGTAGGTCACGACACGTCGAGACTTCTGGTGGAGGTGCCGTAGAAGGTACGCGTATATTCCATTCGGCTCTGGAATCCATTTCGACGCAGATACCAGAAAAATCCTTGTGTGCTAGAAACTGCAACGATCGAACAGGAAGCATCAAGAACCTTCGATGGCACTATTAAGAGGAACTCGACCTGGCATCGAGAGAGAGTTGGAATCGAGCGACCGTGGCGATAACATCTCAAGCGACATTGTGAATTTCTTAGCGATTATTAGTTGTGTGCGTTATTTAGTTGTATCGGTAGCAGTAAATAAAGTGCAGTTTGTTTACAAGTAAATCAGCGCGTTTAATTTCGAAATAGGTGAACCCCATTACCGTTACATTTGGTGGCAGAAGTGGATATTTCGAAATTTGGAAATTGGAACTGCTGATTTCGAGGGTATCGATTAGTGACTACACCGATTGTCGTCGAAACATTCGAGAGATCGTTTGATGACGACCAGAGGCATGACACAAAAAGAAACGGAAAAGGCTTCAGCAAGCATCATGGCGATGATGCAAGAACAAAAAAGGAACGTCTCAAAGAGAAGGAAGAATTGAAGAAAGTTCTAGAACAGCAGGAGCAGAGACGGCTCAAAAAAAAAACATGGAATTGAACAAAGTTCTGTAAGCCCAGGAGCAGAAGCAAGAAAGAATTCTGGAACACCAAGAGCAGAGACGGCTTGAGGAGAAGAAAGAATTTAAGAAAGTTCTCGAAGAGCAGAAAACAGAGCTCAGAGAAGTACTCGAGGGTCAAATGCATTATCTCGAGGAGAAACAAGAGAAGTTGACATTCTAGATAATACGAACCGATACAAGACGTGCATGGACAGATGAGGGACCAAATACAAACGGTCCAGGGATTTTTTGAATGTTTATTCATCCCCCATTCTCAACCTGGGGGCCTTGGAATACGAATCTGGCGTTGCAATTACAACACGAGCAGGTTTGAACTAGTTATGCAAGAAAAAATAGGTTTTTTGGGTCCACTTTTTTAGCATACCTTAATTTGGGCCCAAGGCTTCAGCGATCAAAATCCCCATTAGTTTCAAGTATTTGGAACTTGAGAATCATGCACTATATGCGCCTTTTGCTTTCAGAACCACTCACAATTGATTTCTTGGAGAACGGTCCATTCCTTTTTAAGCTAAATAATTAATTTGCTTAAACAATTGTGCATTTCGTGTAAAAGGCAGACACAAGCAATTTTCCTGTTCTACGATTGAAATAAAAAATTTTGAGGGTGGGAGGCATTCTGTCAGGGGGGGCTGAGTGGGGATTTTTTTGGGGCCCTTGGGGTAATTTACTTGTTATTCATTATAGAAGCCAAATCCATAATTTTTTAAATTTTGTGATTTGTAACAGAATTTTTGGAATGTTTACTTACCTCCCATTTTCAACCAAGGGGCCCTGGGGGGACTTTCTGAGGTGGTTCCCACGATTTCTATTTTTTGCTAAGTTGGGATCTATATTGACGTATTTGGTATCGTTTCTTACTAAATCCCACCAATTTAATCCAAATCTGATGTTGGAAATACGATATGAGCAGGCACCATTTCCAACTGTACAGGGTCGTCCATTCTAGCGTAATTATCCCATAGCGGTCTTACCGTTCAAGATAGGGAAAAAGATGTAAGAAAGAAGTTATATGGTTTGATGAGACCTATAACCTAAAATTATTTTCAGCTATACAGGTGTCCCATTTTGACGGGATCAACAAAACGTCAATTTTTTTAAATGGGACACCCTATATTTTTTTGCATTTTCGGATTTAGCTTTTTCAACTGTCTTATCCCTGTATTTTTGTTTTCCAATTGTGTGGCAGTGCTACCAACTAAAAATTAAAAACTGAAAAAAATCGCATTTCCACAGTTATCTTGAAAAAATCGTAGCGGCCTTGCTTTTCAAAACTAAGAGATGAAACTTGACATGGTGATAGTCAAGTCAAAGACCAATATCCCAATGTCAAAAAATTGCGATTTCTTGATACAGGGCGTTCACAAAAAAAAATCAAACTTCATAATTTTCAAAGTCTCATAACTCATTTTTTTCAAATAGCATGCCCCTAATTTTATAACGTCATCTGATAGCTTTTTTTATCCTCTTTCATTTTTACTAGGGATACCCTACCCTTAAACTTCATTTTTTTCGAGATAATTGGAAATTTTCACAAAATTTGTGATTTTTTTAATTTTTTTTCACAAATTGAGTTGGCCGTGATGAATGACAGACAAGCCAAATAATACGCAACTCTCAGTTAGTCAGTCTGAATATTGTCGAACAAAGAAAAATGACTTTACGCGAGAGAAAATGATTGATAAGATATTCTGGTAATGATCCCGATATCCAGGATCCCAATTTGTTTTTTTCTGCGTTGAAGCCATTTTCTTTTGTTCGACAATATTCAGACTGACTAATTGAGCATTGCGTACTATTTGGCTTGTCTGTCATTCATCACGGTCAACTCAATTTGTGAAAAAAAATTAAAAAATCACAAATTTTGTGAAAATTTCCGATTATCTCGAAAAAAATGGAATTGAGGGGAGGGTACCCCCAGTGAAAATGAAAGAGGATAAAAAAAGCTATCAGATAACGTTATAAAATTAGGGGCATGCTATTTGAAAAAAATGAGTTATGAGACTTTGAAAATTATAAAGTTTGATTTTTTTTTTGTGAACGCCCTGTATCAAGAAATCGCAAATTTTTGACATTGGTATATTGGTCTGTGACTTGACTATCATCATGTCAAGTTTCATCTCTTAGTTTTGAAAAGCAAGGCCGCTACGATTTTTTCAAGATAACTGTGGAAATGCGATTTTTTTCAGTTTTTAATTTTTAGTTGGTAGCACTGCCACACAATTCAAAAACAAAAATACAGGCATAAGACAGTTGAAGAAGCTGAATCCGAAAATGCAAAAAAATATAGGGTGTTCCATTTAAAAAAATTGACGTTTTGTTGATCCCGTCAAAATGGGACATCCTGTATAGCTGAAAATAATTTAAAGTTATAGGTCTCATCAAACCATATAACTTTTTCCTTACATCTTTTTCTCTATCTTGAAGGGTAAGACCGCTATGGGATAATTACGCTAGGATGGACCACCCTGTATTTGCGATAATATCAAATGTATTTCAGATTAGCGATATGTATTTGAGTAAACACCAATTGTATTTTAAATATGAGAAATGTAAACTGCGCACAAAATGAAGTGACAATTTTATTTTGGGAGGTTTTTCAAATGTCCGTAACTTTTTGAAAAATGATCGTAATCTGAAACAGTTTGCACTATTTTGAAGATACGTTATTCTACTTTCGTGAATCATACATTATCCAAGTCTTCCAAAGCGGAGAAATGCCTCATACAGGGTGATACAAAAGGGCCTGCAAAGTACTGCTCTTCTCATCCTGGAACAGGGAATTTTCACATCATCCTGTATATACGAATGTGATCGCATCTTGTAGCCTGTAGTATTTCTAACTCACACCCGTTTAGTTTTTCACTCTACGTTGTGTATTGACGGAAATATGATTTTTCTTGTAAAAAATGCCAATTTGCAATCTGTTCAACGGCAACAATTCCGTCGCATGAAACTGTCACCAACAAAGAGCTAACAATAAAAAGCCGTATCTCTGTATTTAGGCAATGGATTTTTAGCAATTGTTGGCGATCGGATCAAAGCTCAGGAAGATTAAGGAACACCGCCGGAATTTAGATTTCGGCCTGTACCATAAGAAAACCACTGCACAAAAGTTGACTACGGGCCCGAAAACGTTCCAAGTGCCCTGGAATAATCCTGTGAGCGCAGGTTCATCGGGTTGATCTGTGAGCATGGGGCTTGGGCATGCAGTATGCGACTCGGGACGGTGGACCGATGGAGGTATTTACGTAATGCAGAGTAGAAAGACAACCTGTCAGTTACAGATACGACAAACTACAAGATACAGTCGATTCGAGTACCTGTACCGAGTGACCATTCCTGCCTGCACCTGCGCAAAAAAAAAACGCAGTCTTTTCCCATCACCCTGTATGTATCATTTCTTTGCTATCATTGACAATTAAATTTATGGTTCTGTAAGAGAAAACAAATCATCCTATCTTAAGATGATTATCGTTTGATTAACAAACTGTTTCATACAATTATTACTTTTCTATGAAATAACTGGTACGAGGGGCTTCTCACTGTTGGCAATACTGTACAAATCACTGGCAATACGTGGGGAATAAAGAGCAATAGGTGGCAATAAGTGGCAATAATGGCAATAAAGTGGCAATGAAGTGGCAATACAGCGGAAATGAGGGCAATAGGTGGCAATAGTGGGCAATAAGTGGCAATAAACTGGCAATAAGTGGCAATAAACTGGCAATAATCAGTTCGTGTATCATCGGAATACTTCGTTTTTGCACCAAATCTCGTCTTTGCGAGCTCACGTCTTTTCTTTCCTCGCAAATCGCAGAATAAGAGCGTCGTGTTGGAGTCGCATATGGCTTGCCAAGCTCTATTATAGATGTATTTTTGTTTTTTCATCAATTGACAGTGTGCTATCAACTAAAAATGAAGAATTGAACATTTTAGTACCTATCTAATTTCAAGGTTTACTTTGAAAAATCCTAAGAGACCTTGTTTTTTGAACTTGGATTTAGGAAAAAATTCTACCATTACAATGGACCTTTTCAGAGAAGACAGACAGATGAATGCGCGTTCGTACCGCGCAGTTGGTGGTGTCTAGCTATAGCGGCGCCTAATATCTTCAAAGGAAACTCCGTTCGTTATGAAGTGCGCGGTACCACACTGCGGCTATGTGGGGCTGTGACGTAAATCGTGCGAGAGAGACCGCCTTTATTGAAAAGGTCCATTGTTGAATAGATGATGAATAACTTTATGACTACATCGTGCTTTATGACAAGAGAATTGAGGTTTTGTGTACAGCGTGTCAGCGTGTTTGTAATCACTATCGATAACTGTCGAACAGTTGACCTGATCAACTTGAAATTTGATATGCAGACATGGTTTGGCTCTGGAATGAGCTGATTAGTTTTTGGCTGTCATCTGTCAAACAGAGGTGTCACTATCAACAAATGTCATGGTCTGACAGAAAATTTTAGGTGATCCAATGAACGGCACAGAAATGGGTGAGAACACGTAGATGGAAAGCACCGTTTGGCACCCGCACATGAGTAAATGGCAGGTGTACCAGACTTAAGGCTAGGTGGAAAGCACCCTATATCTCACGGAACTTGACTTGCAATATGTCTTTTGAAAATCCTTGAAGAACTCTATTCAGAACAGTGGAATAGGTGGACCCGTGGGCTACGCCTTACACTTCTTCCGGTAGCATCTAATAAGTAGTACCTATATAAGCAGGAACGTTGCTCCTTTGTCTCGGTGATTATTTCTGCGAAAGACAAATGCGATAGAGGATTATACTATATTGGTTTGGCGAGACATGTTTTTACGGGGATTGCTCAAGTAGAAGGACGTCTTTGGTCTCTGTCGCTTAAAGGTATCTTCTCCGGCTCTCGAGATACTGGTCGTTTTTGAAAGTACTGGTTCTCGACATTCACATTCGGTTCTCGACACTTGTCGGGGGCGGCATGCCAGAGCGGCGGCGGCCTAAGAACACCCCAGTGTCAAAATAATTCGGGGGCGGCGGCGGTTTAAAAACACCCCAGTATTAAAGTGAACAACACAAAACATTTACATATTCAAATCGGTCGAGACCCCCTCAAGATATTCATCGGAGGCGGCACGCGGAGGCGCCGGCGGTTTAAAAACACCCAAGTTTTGAGACGAACAACACAATTTTCAAATCGGTCGAGTTACTTTCAAGATCCTCGTCGAGGGCGGCACGCAGAGGCGGCGGCGGTGGACACCTCAGTATTGCAATGATTCGGGGGCAGCGGCGGTTTGAAAACATCTCAGTTTTGAGGCGAACAACACCATTTTTTTTTTTGATTAAAATCGGTCGAGCCACTCTCAAGATCCTCGTCGGGGGCGGCACGTGGAGGCAGTGGCGGTGTTTTTTCTTTCAAACCACCCCAGTGTTGAAGCGAACACATCAACAAAAATTATTCAAATCGGTCGCGCCACTGTCAAGATCCTCGTCGGGGGCGGCACGTGGAGGCGGTGGCGGCGTTTTTTTTTCTAATTACCCCAGTTTTGAGGCAAGCACAACAAAAAAAATCAAATCGGTCAAGCCACTCTCAAGATCCTCGTCGGGGGCGGGACGCAAAGGTGATGGCGGCGGTTTTTTCATTTCTTAAACTACCCCAGTGTTGGAACAAATCAATTAATTTTTTTTTTATTCAAATCGGTCGAGCCATTCCCAAGTTTTTGCGAGACATAGAAAACGGACTCATTTTTATGATATAGGTCGCGGGAACATAACCGTCACCTTGGCACCCGCTATGGCAACGTTGCAAGTATGCCTGACGTGGCAACAGTAGCGCATCGCGCATTTCCGCGCTTCAGCCACTTTCGTTTTGCACCAGGACACAGTGGGCCAAGTGCCGTAAAAAGTGGCCAAAAGTCGAGCAAGGTCATTTTGATATTTCGGTCCAAATTTTTGCTATTATTTAGAAAAATAGTTGATTTATAAGTTACCAAGGTCTTAAGATTCCAAGGCAATTTATAACTTCTGTGTGATGCCTCAAACATAGGACTTTAAAATAGCTCTACTGATAACACTTTCATAGCATTTTGTGACTGAAGTGCTATTGCCGACTGTGCTTTTCAGAGGTCAGATATCATTCTATAAATTTTACCATAGCTCACTTGAAGCTTTTTGAAAGTAAATCATACTTCACATAGAATATATGTTCACTTGTTTCAGAATTATAATTTTTTTCAAATGGCGATGCTCGGTTAATTTGTTTTCCAAGAGTTCCATTTTTGCAGAGGCTTACAAAAAATGTTCCACCTTGCTCCAGCCTACAACTTCTTTCACAAAAAGCTACACCTTTTTCAAGTTGATTTCAAAAGAAATTGTATGCGTCCACGTGCGTCCCCGTGATTAACAAAATTTTTTTCAAATATATGGATAAAGAGACAAAAATTTGAAATTTCTGGAGAACGCTGATTTTCACTGGACTGCTGCGAAATCGTGTTAAGATTTTCAAGAAGACATTATTTCAATGATATTGGGAGAGCAGGGCTGTTTTTAGGGGTGTTTTGCATAAAAAGTGAATAGTTCTGTTTTTTTCGTTACGAGCATGTTTTCTAGTTTGAATTCTATTATCACTAAGAACTTGAAGTCGGAATTTTTTTCAATATTTTTCCCATAATCACCTCAATATTCTGGGACGATTTGATGAATTTCAATTTTTTCTTTCGCAATTTTTTTTTCAACCCCTAAATTTCACCCTCAAGGGTCAATAAATTTTATTCAATATTTTTCCCTTAATCGACTTGATATTTTGAGGCAATTCGCTGAACTGGAAATTTTTCTGTTATTCTTTTGTTTTTTTTCAACCCCAAACCCCAATTTCACTCCCGAGCACAATTGAAATTTTTTCAATATTTTTTCTATAATGACCTCAATATTTTAAGACGATCTGGTGAGTTCCAGACTTTTGGCCGCCGACAACCGATTTTGTCCCACTGTGCAGGAGCGTGGTAGATCCATCACGGCCCAGCTGGATCTACTTTCTTTGTCTAGTGATCTACCCTGAGCAGCTCCTGCCGGCACAACAAAAGCGCCTCTTGCCAGCTTCTTGCTCGCGCTTGCGCCTGGTGGGGTGCCAAAGTACTGCTGTAGAGATTCGCTTGTTTTTGACATTACTTAGTGAAATCTTGAGTTTAGCACATTAATTTTTTTTTTGATAAAGCGACAATTGTTTGATAAATTATCTATATGTTTATCACAACTTCACAACTGATGAAAATTGTATTGGCAAGTATAGGTACCTACTAGTGAAAATAATATTATACCATATACCCATCTTTAGGCCTCCATTTTTGTTCCCACGACCTATATACACTTCTGAGCAAAAGTTAAGGGCCACTTTTTCAAATGTGAATAACTCACAAACGCTTTCTTTTTATTTTGACGAATTTTCGCACAGAGGTGGTCTTATGTGTTGTAAAGACAAGTGTGAAGTGGCGCAGTCACCAATCCATAGGTTTGTGGTAGAGAGGTCTTCGACTGTTGCTTTGCAGAAATGCGTAATTTTTAGTGAAATCAAAGCATTGGATTTTGGACAAAATGGAGGTTCATCCAATAAAAAACGTCTAGTTTGCTTTGTTACGATGTTCTCAAGTAAGTACCATGCTAAGTTTGTTCATTGACATCTTCCATTTCCAAATTTTGACCATCAACCTCTTCTTGTGGCTTAAACAATGTGTGAGGCACTACTCTGCGTGATTTTGGTTGCATACAGTTTAGTCGTGTATTTCTTGTGATTTTGCGTCAATGTTTCGTGATTTTGGCCAGTCTTGAGCCTCAAAAACAATAAATCCTTTATGAAGATTGTTACTAAAGAACAAAAACAAGAGAAAAAAGCTCACAAATATGTCAAAATCTTGAGCACTGACAAGAAATAAGTCATAATTTTCATCACATGCCGATAAAACACCTCTACAGTGACCAAAGAAGAAATGGTGAATTTCTTTAGCTCTTTTGGGGAAAAGACATTTACGGGGTGTCGCCAAGAGACCAAGCGCAAAAACGATGAGTGACAACCTTGATTGATTATTTGTCATCAATATTCAAGAGTTTAAATCACTTCAAAGCCATCAGGCTCTCTCGAATGGGAAGAAGTTGAAAAATTAACTTCAAGTTTGTTGCTCTGTACTGAGTGAACCCATGGACGGATATGGATGATGGCCATACTCAGAGATATGCATAAGCCTTGTGTTCAAGTGTAGAAACCACCAAGAGCATCTGACAACGCGAACATTTGAAAATCGGGGTTTGTTTGAACCTCTGCAGTGTGAAAAACAGCTAAAATCGAATAAGTTCTCAATCGGGATTGTTCGTCTTTCGTAATTGTACAGGGACTGGTCAAAAACGACGAACGTAAAACACGTATCTCCCTGACAGGAAACGACTAGAGCGGTCGTGTATGATGTCGTCGTCGTCGTGGACAGCGGTTTCATGCAGATTGCATTCCACTCAGGATTCCGAATGGGGGTGGCTCTATCATGGTGTGAGTAGGAATATTTTTGATCAGTTCCTGTACAATTACGAAAGACGACAGTTCCAATTGAGAACGTCATTTGATTTGAGCTGTTTTTCACACTGCAAAGGTTCAAACAAACATCAATTTTCAATTTTTGCGTCGCCAGATGCTCTTGGTGGTTTCTACATTTAAACACAAAGCTTATACACTTCTCTGAGTATGGCCATCATCCATATCCGTCCATGGGTTCACTCAGTACAGAGCAACAAACTTGAAGTTAATTTTTCAACATCTTCGCATTCGAAAGGGCCCGATGGCGTTGAAGTGATTTAAACTCTTGAATATTGATGGCAAATAATCAATTAAGGTTGTCACTCATCGTTTTTACGCTTGGCCTCTTGGCGACACCCCGTAAATGTCTTTCCCCCTAAAGAACTGAAGAAATTCACCATTTCTTCTTTGGTCACTGTAGAGGTGTTTTATCGGCATGTGATGAAAATTATGACTTATTTCCTGTCAGTGCTCAAGAGTTTGACATTTTTGTGAGCTTTTTTCTCTTGTTTTTGTTCTTTAGTAACAGTCTGCATAAAGGATTTATTGTTTTTGAGGCTCAAGAGTGGCCAAAATCACGAAACATTGACGCAAAATCACAAAAAATACACGACTGAACTGTATACAACCAAAATCACGCAAAGTAGTGCCTCACACATTGTTTAAGCCATAAGAAGAGATTGATGGTCAAAATTTGAAGATGAAAGATGTCAATGAACAAACTTAGCATGGTACTTGCTTAAGAACATTGTAACAAAGCAAACTAGACGTTTTTTATTGAATGAATTTCCATTTTGTCCAAAATCCAATGCTTTGATTTCACTAAAAATTACGCATTTCTGCAAAGCGTAAGACGAAGACCTCTCTACCACAAACCTATGGATTGGTGAGTGCGCCACTTCACACGTATCTTTACAACACATGAGACCACCTCTGTGCGAAAATTCGTCAAGATCAAAAAAAGCGTTTGTGAGTTATTCACATTTGAAAAAGTGGCCCTTAACTTTTGCTCAGTAGTGTATATCCCGTTCACTTTTTATTTTCAGTAGAATGACTTTTTGGACCAAAAATTAAGTGACAAGCTGAAGCGCTGGAAGGATTCCGCTGGCGCTGATGGTAGCTGATAATTTCGCTCTGAAACTTTGCAGGTGCCATCAGCCGTAGTCGTAGCCCCCCAGCTTGTTACTTTAATTTTTGCTCCAAAAAGTCATTCTACTGAATTTAAAACGTGAACGGCATATATGTATAGATTATAAATCCACGTTAATCTGAGTGTACCTATACGTGGCAATACCGCGGCAATATTGGCAATAGAGTGGCAATAAGTCGGCAATAAGAGGAATAGGTCGGCAATAAGGGCAATAAGTCGGCAATAAGGGCAATAAGTCGGTAATAAGGGCAATAAGTCGGCAATAAGAAGGGAATAGTAATGTTATTGCCGGCAATTGGCAATACTGTACAAATTTTGATGCAGTGAGAGACCCCTCGAACTGGTACTTTTATAGAAGAAAAATAATCTCCCCAAGTACACATCGTAGAGTGAAAAACTAAAAAGTTATGAGTTACAGATGCTACAAGACGCAGTCACATTCGTATTTACAGGATGACGTAAAAATTTCCGGTGCCAAGATGAAAAGAGCAGAAAGTTGCACGCCTTTTTGTATCACCCTGTATGAGATATACCTTCACTTTGAATCGGTTGGATATGTATGGTTCACAAAATAGAAGAATGTATTCTCACAACAGTGCAAGCTGCTTTAGATTCCGAACATTTTTGCAAAAGTTATGGACATTTGGAAAAACCTCCAAAAATAAAATTGTCACTTCATTTTGTGCGCGGTTTAGTTTAGAATTTGCCAAATGTATTTTGAATATGAGAAACGTAGTTTAGAATTTGCTAAATGTATTTTAGATTTGAGAAATGTAGTTTAGAATATGCCAGTTGTATAATTGAATATTCAAATGTAGTTGAGAAAATACCAAATGAATTCGAGAATAAGGATATGTAGTTTAGAAAACGTGAATTTTAAGTGAGAAACTGCCAATTGTAGTTGAGAATGTACTATTTGGCCCGTATTCATATCCCCCTTTTAGCGTTAGAAGCGGTTTTAAAGATGCGCCTCTAACATTTCCGTATTCATACGTGGTTTTAGCGCGCCTCTATCATCACTTTAAACAGGCGTCTCTAAAGTCGTCTTAAAAGGGGATGTTTAGAGACGCGTCTATTCATATGTCTCTTTTACGTGTCTTTAAGCGATTTTGGATGGTCTCACGCATGCGTCAAGTTAGATGGGATCCAAATGTGCCAACAGGCGTGTTTTGAGTCCATTTAACCTACAAGCTGTGCCGTGTGTTCTTGGGAAGTGTGACGAAAATCACATTTTCTTTCTAAAATATTGATTTAATTGAATTAATGAAGCATGACGCCGAAATGCAGGAAGTGCGCAATGCTCTGGATGTCCCTTTCGGTCATACTCCTTTACTATTTACTGTACTCAAGGCGGGGACGACTTGCACAAAACAGTCGAAACAGGTGTTCACTTGTTAAGTTAACAGATCCAGGCCGCTATTCTTGAAACTGTGGAAGAAACTCTCTGAAAGTTTTTTGTTTTGTTTTTTTGTTTTGCGAGGTTTTATGCAATCCGCAGTACATCAATGTAGCAAGAGTTGCCAGCACTTTCGTTTTGCCAGGCGGAGCTGCTCGGGGTAAATCACTAGACAAAGAAAACAGATCCAGCTGGGCCGTGATTGGTGTATGTATCTACTTTCTCTATCTAGTGATCTACCCGGAGCGGCTCCCGGCGCAAAACGGAAGCGGCTTGGGGTTCTTGCCTACCTGCGTCCACCTTCGGGTAGGTAGTTTTGAGTACATTTCACAACGTTGCCAAATCAACACCCCCTTTAGTTAGATGGGCCCTAACAGGACGTAAAAGGTGGCCTATGAATACGACCGATTTTATCAGGTAGCCGAGCGCTTTTTGTAAGAGGCATGCTAAATGTGGCTTAAAAGTGGGATATGAATACGGGCCTTTACATTTTAGAACAACGCAAAGCAAGTAGGAACGGAAAAGTTTTGCTGATTGTTGGCAATGATGGTTGTCGAGGGAATGAGTTTTATCAGTAAAAGTGACGTTCAAGCTGAAGAAGTACTTTTTTGAATTTTCGAAATGAATTTAAGCGATATCTGTCCAGTTTGTCGAGCATCAATGTTGCGAAAAACAGTTATCCGGTTGCAGCCATGTGCCCCCCTCGTCCATGAAAGATGTGCAGATCGTTTCAATGAAGACGCGACTTGTCCTTTGTGTCGAAGTGAAATTGAAGATAGGGGTGTTGTGGAAAGAAAAAAGAACAGAACGAACAGTAACCATGATCGGAAACACATTGTTGAATGTGCTAACAGAGGAGAGGATTGGGTAGCTTTGTCGAAGTCGTTGGGAGTGCTATATAAAACTGCGTACATTTGGATTCGCTCTGGAAGACCAGACATGATACGTAAAGGAGGAAAGAAGAAGGCGCGTATTCATATCCCACTTTAAAGCCACATTTAGCATGCCTCTAACAAAAAGCGCTCGGCTACCTGATAAAACCGGTCGTATTCATAGGCCACCTTTTACGTCCTGTTAGGGCCCATCTAACTAAAGGGGGTGTTGATTTGGCAACGTTGTGAAATGTACTCAAAACTACCTACCCGAAGGTGGACGCAGGTAGGCAAGAACCCCAAGCCGCTTTCGTTTTGCGCCGGGAGCCGCTCCGGGTAGATCACTAGATAGAGAAAGTAGATACATACACCAATCACGGCCCAGCTGGATCTGTTTTCTTTGTCTAGTGATTTACCCCGAGCAGCTCCGCCTAGCAAAACGGAAGTGCTGGCAACTCTTGCTACATTGGTGTACTGCGGATTGCATAAAACCTCGCAAAAAACTTTCAGGGAGTTTCTTCCACAGTTTCAAGAATAGCGGCCTGGATCTCTTAACTTAACAAGTGAACACCTGTTTCGACTGTTTTGTGCAAGTCGTCCCCGCCTTGAGTACAGTAGATAGTAAAGGAGTATGACCGAAAGGGACATCCAGAGCATTGCGCACTTCCTGCATTTCGGCGGCATGCTTCATTAATTCAATTAAATCAATATTTTAGAAAGAAAATGTGATTTTCGTCACACTTCCCAAGAACACACGGCACAGTTTGTAGGTTAAATGGACTCAAAACACGCCTGTTGGCACATTTGGATCCCATCTAACTTGACGCATGCGTGAGACCATCCAAAATCGCTTAAAGCCACGTAAAAGAGACATATGAATAGACGCGTCTCTAAACATCCCCTTTTAAGACGACTTTAGAGACGCCTGTTCAAAGTGATGATAGAGGCGCGCTAAAACCACGTATGAATACGGAAATGTTAGAGGCGCATCTTTAAAACCGCTTCTAACGCTAAAAGGGGGATATGAATACGGGCCATGGTTTCCTGGATAGAACAGAAGTGCGACCTTACGTTGAACCAGATTCAAGGTAAAGTTCGAGAGAACTTTCGAAAGGATGTTTCAACTTCATCCATTTCAAACTATCTTGAAGGTCAACTCATAACAGTAAAACAAGTTCACACCGAGCCTCAAAACATGAACGATGAACGCAATAGAACATTGTGGCGCGAATACGTTCAGTCACTCAACAGTTACATCCAGAATGGCAAGCAGATAGTGTGGATTGATGAGACAAACTTCAACTTGTTCTGCAGACGTACGAGAGGCCGATCACGCGTTGGTGTTCGATCAGTACAAGTTTTGCCTTCGTCAAAAGGACCAAATGTACATTTAATAGGGGCAATTTCTGCAGCAGGTATCATTTCTATGGAGCGCAGAAGAGGCTCATTCACGAACGAAATGGCAAATGAGTGGATAAATTCTGTCCTAAATACATGGCGCCATACGGGCAATCAAACGGCCGATTTAGTTGCGGTTTGCGATAATGCGCCATGTCACTCTCGACTTGAACGTGCCATGGAACAAACCGATGCAACACTCTTAAGACCCTCTTAACAATTGTTTAAGAAAATTGATTATTTAGCTCAAAAATAATTGAACCGCTTCTCCAATAAATCAATTGTGTGTGGTTCTAAAAGCAAAAGGCGCATCAAGTGCATGATTTTTATGTTTCAAACAGTTGAAACTAATGATTCTCAGGAGGATTTTGATCGCTGAAGCCTTATGCCAGAATAAAGTCATGTCAATAAAGTGGACTCAAAAAACCTGTTTTTTCTTGCATAACTAGTTCAAACCTGCTCGTGTTGTAATTTCAACGCCAGATTTGGATTCAGAAAGCGGAATTTGGTAAGAAACGATACCAAGCACGTCAATATACGTCCTAATTTAGCAGAAAATGAAAATCGTGGAAACAACCCTAAATTATCCCCCCAAGGCCCCCCGGTTGAAAATGGGGGTGAATAAACACCCCAAAAATCTCGGAATAAATCACAAAATTGAAAGAAAAATGGATTTGGCTTCTTTCATGGAAAACAAGTAAATCACCCAGAAAGCCAAAAAAAAAACTTCAAAAAACCCCCTGGGTGAAATTCCAGAATGCCTCCCACCCTCAAAAATTTCCATTTTCATCGTAGAGCACAAAAATAACTTGACCCTGGCTTTTACTCGAAATGCACGATTCGGCATGAAAATAGCAATAAGCTGCCGGACTATTATTACCTATAGGTATAAATAGTCCCATAAAATGTAGCTACCTAAACGGAATTTTTCAAAGTAGATATTCCTATTATTTTCAAATTTTATTGATGTTTTCGGTCAGTCTATCAAATTTTTAGCTGTTAGCGGTAATGCAGAATTATGTACAAAAAAGAGTAAAAGTGCATTACATGTAATAACTTCGTATTACAGTACATTACAATGCATTACTTGAGATTACATGAGATTGCATATGACTTTACTTTTGAATTACTGGCATTATCTAGGAATTACCTGAATTATTTCAGCATTCCATGTGATTACTGAAATTACCAAGAATTACCAAAAGGTTACCGTAATTTGGCATTACGTGTACTCGGTATTTTCTAAGAAAACTGACATTCAGTGGTAAATATTTCTTTCTCATGATTTTGTCACAAACAGATTACGAAAATCCTTACTCTAGAAAAGAGATGTTCACTTCAAGGCCATGGACGCGATTGCGCTGTTCGTACTTCGAACTTGATCACGTGGTCAAGTAGGTAGTTTGAAACGAACTGATAGAGGACATTGACGTGACTGTGAACACTGAGTGTATCACAAGAAATAATAAACGTGAAAACGAACATGATCATCATAGGATATTTGGTCACAATTTTCAGAATGAATTTTTTAATGTTGGTGTTCTGCCGAAAGTTCGGTCCTTTTTATAAAATAATCCATATTTGATTGCGTTAGCTTAGACACTGTTCCCCTACATCAGTTGAGGGGTTTGGTTGGTTGGTGGAGTATGTTTGGTTGTCTACATCTGAGTGTGGTTGTGTTGTACAACAGCGAAGGTTACTGTTGTATGTTGTGTTCCCTATTATTATGCTCCAAGCTTAATGAAAGTGAAATGAGTAGGTACCTAGGTGCATCTCATTAGATTACGTTGTTATCAAGTGTTATAACGGTCAATTAGAACACCAAAATTGCAATAGTGACTTTGTGAATATCTGGAATAGCGTTTGACTGATCTATCTAAATTGAAATTTTCAAAAATATTCCTGAAACATTTCAGTTAGGTACTTATATTTTTTTTTTTCGAATCAGCCAAAGTGTCATTCTTTGAGTTTATTCGATTTTCAAGATTATTCAGTTTTCGAGTTTATTCAATTTTCGAGATTATTTAATCTTCAAGTTTATTCAATGTTCAGGACCACCTGACTTTTGGTTAAAGGCGCGCTTGCGCGCCTCCATGACCTAGTCTTTTTGAATTAACGAAACTAGAAAGATACTGTAGTGAGGAAAGAGTTTGATCTGGCATTGAAGGTTGAAGGATGTGAAAGGCGGTGAAGTATCAGGAACGAGATCAGGAAGAGATAGATTGCAAGCTGATATATTTTAAAATGTTCGATAGAGAAGGTCGATAGATCGAGCATTCAAATTAGTTACCTGCATAATTATACCGAGCGTTCATAAATTAAATGGGTCAAGGGTGCCTATGAGTTTGAAAACATCTGTCGGAACTACCATCGTTCATTTGATGTCTGTGATTTTTTGGTTATCGTAATTTGTCAAACCAGGCGCAGTTTTCGTTTTCAGAACATTTTTAATGTGGTTTTCACGGCAGGGCACAAAATCTACATGATCGAAGAGTATTTTCGAACTTGAAGTATTCTCGTGCACTTGTGGCAGATCAGAGATCAATAATATGAGACGTAACTTGTCAAAGTTTGACAAATTTATTACAAAAGGATTACGCTAGTTTCGACAGACGTTTTTGAATCCACAGGCACCCTTGACCCATTTAATTTATGAACTCTCGGTACAGACGGGAAAGATTCCACAAGATTGCCTACAAACTGAATTTAATAGTAACTCTACCAAAAAAGAAGGCCGCGGATAGATGTGAAAATTATAGAACTATCAGTCTAAACTCTAACTTCCCATGAATCGAAGATTGCAACCAAATATTTAGTTCCAAGAAGAATGGAAAAAGGGACTGAGAAGTACTAGGAAAAGATCAATTCGAATTAAGACGAAATAGGGCAACACGTGAGGTCCTTTTAGCTTTACGAGTTTTAGTAGAAAAAAAAACAAGAGAAAAAGGAAAAGGCGTCATTTAAGATTTTCTGAATTTCAAAAAAGCCCTCGACAATGTAAAATGGGAGAAGATACTAAAAAGAGTGTGGGAAAAAAAGATTATTATCAATATTAGATAAGTACGGAAAACAAAGAAACGGAGAAATAGGATAGTACTGATAGTAGGACATCTGAGACACGAAGGACTAGTTCGAGATATACCTACACTCGAGGCGGAGCGGAGGTGGTAAAAAGAGACGTATAGGTAGACCCATGCAGGTTAGATTACTGCTCCCCCCCAGATAGGGATGAAGGATATTGTCGACCTTTAGGAAAATGCGTAGGTTAGCGCAGGGTAGGAAGGGATGGAGGTACGCATGCAGCCGGTCTTAGGACTGAGAACTTTGTGATGGTGATACCGTACTGGTAATGAAGACGCGAATTTTTTAGCACCCTGGATTACCCGATTAATGCTTTTATATCAAAAGTTATCAAGTTATCAAAAGTTCAAAGTGACTCAAGTAATTAAATGTTTGAGCCTACCGGGACTCTGAAATTGTGAACATTTGTGGAAATTATTGTGATTGTCAAGTGCCCCTGGAATTTACGGATTTCCTGCACCTTCGTGAATTTAAGGAAGAAGAAAGCTTGAGCAAAGTAAACAATGGGAAAAAACTTTCAGATAATATTTTGTTATTATACTTCATACAATATTTATTGCATGAAAGGAAATATTTAGGACAAAATCTAATGGATAATTCAGAATTGATCTTGGAATTATTTTAAGAAGTACGTGTACCTCAATAAATCGATTGTCAATTTGGAAAGTAAATGTCAAACCACAGGTGTCCCGGAATTAGCCTGCCAAACTTTAGCAGCAGATTCTACGATCAACAGTAAGAAAAAGATTCCATAAATGTAAGTAAAAAATTCGTCATAATTTCTGTCCCGCGGTCTATTTAACTGCAAATTCACCAAAGATTTTACCTGTATGATCAATGATACGTTCAAATAAATAGATCAGATTTGTATGTCAGTCTGTCAAAAATTTGAACTTGAACTCCTCCTCGATAAATAAAACTGAGCTCTGCAACCTGCAACTTTTTCTGATTGTGTATTAATGTTATAGAAATATGTAATAGTATATTACATACCGAGGTGGGAAACGAGTTATTACTGCGGAGGGCAAAGATTGCTGCCGGGGCGCTTAGCGGTGAAAATAAGTGTCAAAAGTGACATCTCGCAATCCCAGACTCCAAGCATTCCTCAAAATGTGAGTCATCCACTTCACTTCCCTCTCAATAATCACATGCCGATGTACCTAAGAAGACTAAAAGAACTTTTTTTTGAATAAAATCACGTCAAAACATAACCTGGAACGAAACAAACAGCGATCTGTCAAGTGTCATGTGGATGCAATTTTTGCTTGCAATCACGTCAAAGACCACCCCAGTAGCAAGCAATATTCACCTAATATGTTCCAAATATTGCCGGAATATTACAATGTTGGCTAAATATTACGTATATTGGATCAATATTTGTCTTATATTTGCAAACAAATATTCATTTCTGGATGTACATCAAATATCTTTACAATATATGAAAACTAATAAGCAATTCACAATGTGCATTAAATATTCGTCTCATATGTGGAAACAAATGTGCATTTTTAAATGTGCATTGAATATTCGTCTGATATTTGGAAACAAATGTGCATTTCTAAATGTGAATTGAACATTCAGCTGATATATGGAAATAGTCCATCAGTTCATAATATGCAATGGACATTAATATGTCATTTGCGAAAAGAAATGTACAACTTCCAATGCTCATTAAATGTTTGTCTCAAGTCGTACGAAAAAAAAAATGGAGTTCTAAACCTACAACTGACAGACATTCATCATGTGCAAAAATATTTGTGTCGAGATTTTGTGTTTAATGTACCTAATCCTATTTTTCATGTTGACTACTGAACAAAGCTGATGATAATTATTGTCTCCAGGCCAAGGTCATTTAATGTACCATCGCGTGCAAAAAAATCTAGTACAGAGAGTGAAGTGGAGTGTACCGATTTCGGCCGGCTGTCACAGTGACATCAAGCCAAAATCAGTACACTCCGCTTCACTCTCTGTACTAGATTTTTTTGCACGCGATGGTATACCTACCTACATGACTGCTATCCATAGTTGCCAGCTAACTTTGGTAGACGAGCTGAGGAAAATAAATGCAAATCTATGTATATTGTACCAATTTGAATCCCATCTAGAAAATATGTTTATTAGGGCGAAAATAGAATTTAATTTAATTTATGGTAGTTAAGATAGAGATTTGAAATCCGCGCGGGAAATGTAGCCAACGTCAAATCGCAAACTACCAAATCATGCTGTTGTAAGTATAATCCAGATCAACGGGTGATGAGACATGGAGTCGGCGTAAATCAAAATTACCGAGCTATATCCTAACATTTCCAGTCAAGTAAAGCTGAGAATGGGCTGAAGTGCTGATTTTACGTGCAAAAACGTTTGCGTTTAGTTGCGTTTTCGCTGCTAGGTTGGCAGAGCTGGCTGTCAAGAGAGCGTCAGTGAGAATTATGTCAATTTTTGGCAGTGTTTCGCGGCTTTTTGCTTCCAGTGGGAAACGGTCTTGTGGTCTGGTCTTTTACTCTTCTGAAGCAGAAACTTTCAGAGTGCAGAGACGCTATTTCTTAATTAGTTCGATTAATTTTTGTCACAGGTAACTTGGTAAGTCGAATACATTTATTATTACACATTGCATTTAATGGTTATGTGTTGTGTTCTGCTATTCATGCCCCCTCACCCTCAGGGAGGGATTAGGGGGCGACTTTTATGAAGTGAAACTCATTATTAGATGTTTCATTTTTATGTACTGGTCGCCTGCAGCTGCCCTATTAAATTGGACGGATACGGAAATCGACAAAGAAGTAGGGTTGTTCCTGGCGACAAGTAAGTCGCGGTTGGTGCCATCAGAAAGATAAAATGGGTGCTAAGTCAACAGTTTATTTTTCGCATCATTCTCCTGGCGGTAAGTTTTCTGCATTCGTATTTACAAACCTCATTATGAATAAAATACTGTATATTATGTTTCAGAACGCAGAAGAATGAAGGCTGTAATGCAATTTCTGTTTTGAAATTATATTTTTTGTTGCATTTTTTACTTCATTTATTCTGTTACTATTTTTTACAGTTCTAATAAAAAATATGAATATATTTCATGCAATATAATTGAAATATCCTTGTCAAATCTTTATGAATATTCATTTTGAATATTCAGCTTTGAACCTGTTTCAAACAATTATTAATATTCGATTTAAATATCCACCAGATGTAATGCAACTAATATGGTATAGATATTTAAATTGAATATTTATAAATATTCACTTCGAATATTTCCCCTATATAAATAAATCTGTCGTTTTAATATTATATGAATATTTTTGTCGAATATGTCTTCAATATTTCTTTGCTACTGGGGCAGCGATCATAGAAGGCTAGGTTTTTCTGCCCAAGAGATGGCACACATACGTTTCGTTGGTTTTGCGATCTGGCGCCATCTGGGACCGTCGTATTCAATTCTGTTATCAATGGACCAATTTTAATGTAATTTGGAATTAACTCGCGCCTCATGCTACTAATCGTGATATCAAGCTTGGTTTTGCGATCCACCACTGTACAGGATCCACCGAGATTTTCCTCCCCTGTTAGAATCTTTTCTGTTGAAATAAATTGGTGGGGGAAGAAATTTTTATCTATTATTTTTCCCGTAGAATTCAAATTTGGACATCAAATTTTTTGCATCTTATAGTATACAGGGTGTTTCAAAAAACTTCCAATTTTTTTCGACACCTTGTATCTAAATATTGAAAATAATGCGGCTTTTTCTCTTGAGTCCAGATATGCAGTTTGATATCTGAATAAGATCATACACAGGGTGTTCACTTTTACACTTCTCACTTCAGATTTCTCCCCGCCAAATTTTTTTCAAGAAAAATGCCGGAACAGGTCGATTTTTATAGATGAGAATTCGGCAATACGTGTCCTAGATGTACCCCTCAAAATAAAAATCCACCTGTACCGGCGTTTTTCTTGAACAAAATTTGAATCTGGGGTGGGAAGTGTAGGAAAATGAACTTATATACGTATATGATCTTATTCGAGTATCACCTCGAGTATCACATTATACAGGTATCCCACGAAGTAACCGACATGGCTTGAGGATAAATGTAATTATTCAAGGCAAATCAGAATCTGCATTCGAAATTTTTCTGACGTCTTCCGTTTCCGATATACAGGGTAATTTATACGTTCAACCGAAAAGTTTGATTGGCCATATCTCAGGAATAGATCAATAGAATTGATTGAAATTTTGCCGGTATATTCTAAAAGAAAAGGCCCTTGTAGCGCCTTATCCATTTATAAAATAAATACAGGACCGTACCCAAAATTTAGTTTTTCGAGTTTCTGTTGAAAAAGTCATCCTGTATAGATTCTTTTCTAAAATCTGATGTCATATTCGGAAACTTCATGAAAAATGCTACAAAATGCGATTCCTAAATTGTTTGGTACTAATTTAGCTGATTCGAAAAAAAATTATTACCAGAGATTTTCTATTAATATTTTTGAAAATTTGATTTCAAATCACTCAAACGCTATTCCAGATGATCAAACAAAGTCACTATTTTAATTTTGATGCTCTACCAAACTAAGGATAATTTCAGGAGATTTTCTGGAAAGATGAATTTGGGTAGGAATCTGAGGTACATACCAAATTCATGTTTTCAGAAAATTCTCCTTGGTTAGTTACCGTGGGTTCCACAAAACAGATAATACGAGATTAGTTGATTTGCGACTTTTGTTTGTCAATTTGTAGCTGACTGATCAATGGAAATGCTGGTTTATCCCTCAATAATAGAAAGATGATGGGTCTAGTACAGATTTCAGGCATTTTTTGTGAGTAATCACCTAGCATTCAGCAGAAAAAAGTTCAGTTAATCTGCAATCAGCCTTGATCGCTGATCATCTTTTTTGTGGAACTGACGGTTAGAGCACCACAATTGAAATAATGACTTGGTTGGACCATGTGGAATAGCGTTTCACTGATTTAAATTGAAATTTTTAAAAATATTCCTGGAAAATTTCTTGTATTTTTTTAACAAATCAGCTTAATTAGTGCCAAACAATTAAAGAACCACATTTTGTAGAATTTTTCATGTAGCTTCCGAATATGACATCATATTTTGAAAAAAATCTATACAGGATGACTTTTTCAACAGAAACTCAAAGAACACAATTTTGGGTACGGTCCTGTATTCATTTCATAAACAAAGAGGGCGCTACAAAAACTCTTGTCTTTAGAATATGCCTGCAAAATTTCAATCGATTCTATTGATCTATTCGTGAAATATGGCCAATCAAACTTTTTGGTTGAGCACATAAATCACCTTGTACCTTATATCGGAAACGGGGGACGTCAGGAAAATTTCGAAGGCAGATTCTGATTTGCCTCGAGAAAGGACATCTACCCTTGAACTATGTCGGTTACCTCATGGGACACCTTGTACAATATCTGGACTCAGGAAAAAAAAAGCCGCATTATTTCCAATATGTGTACATATTTATAAAAGGTGTCAAAAGTTTGGAAGTTTTTTGAAACACCCTGTATACTATAAGATAAAAACAAGTGAGTATGCCTTCACGTGCGTGAGTCTCAGAAGCGCATTTTCTCAAAGAGGCATATTGTGAACGTAAAGAAATTTGGTTGAAGGAGAAACACCATTCCTTGCCCACTTTCTTCACTCGAAATTCATTGTTATATTGTGTTATCAGAATGGGGTACTTGCCAATGAAATAGATTTGAATGAAAATTCTTTCATTCATCAATATATTTTTAGCGCACTTCTCCAAACGGGAAGGCGCTTTTGTCCTCGCTTTGTCCGTCCGTCCGTCCGTCCGTCCGTCCCCGCATCTAGTCCTAGACGAAAAGGTTTTTGCGAAAAATTTTTACTCCATTGGGTAGCTCATGACCTTGTATCCCGAACCAAGAAAAATCTTGACGAAATAATAATAAACAATGACAATAATAACAATTTAGTGTGACGCGGCATCGCCGTTGAATGCTGCATTTCAGAAGCCGGCCTGATCTCGAAAGTTATCACATGCGAGGAAGTACCCGATCTTATCATTTTACCATAATACATATGCGGAGTTATATTTAGAGAATGATTTGAACTTTATTTTAATGAAAATTTCACATCGGTGCGAGGTGCCGATTAGTAGTTATTAATTTTTGAAAATGACTCCGAAACTACGGCTCGGCCGCAAATGATTTATTCGTTGCTTGCTGGTGCTTGATATCCTTTCCTCCGAACAAAACGAAATTCAATACAGAAAATATTTCAACTCGAATGGGTAGCTCATGGCCTTGGTACGCGAATCAAGAAAAATGTTGCCGAAATAATCATGAACAATTACAAAAATAACATTTTGGTGTAGGGCGGCTTCGCCGATCAAGTGCTGGCATTCGCGGTAAGATGTAGAAAGTTGCGATATGCAGGCAACTACAATTTCTTAATGAAATACATCACTGCATGTACGGCATTATATTTAGAGAACAATTTGAACTTTCTTTTGACAAAAACCCCACTTCGATCCGACCGTTAGGTCAATTGTTATCGATTTTTGAAAACGGCCGCAAAGCCACGGCTCGGCGCATATTACACGACCCTACAAATTTAAAATCAGACGTGCCGAAATAGTAATTGAACATTTTGAAATAGCCAATACTAGGTACCTGAAGGATAATGGCACTCAAATTACGAAACATGTTCGCTCAATAAGAAAAAAAAAGTAGGTAGGTATCACTAAAAATCATGTGACAAGGCTACCATTTTTTCGGTTTTTCGATAAAAAAGAAATGTTCCAATTCAAAAGTGAACCCGATATTCGTGTTCAGGAGGTCGAAATCAGTTGGAGCACATTTTTTTATATAAGTAACAGAATGACGCTTATGTGGCCGGTTTGTCTGTCAGTCTGTCTGTCTGTCTGTCTGTCCGAGTCCGTGCAGAAATTAAGACGCTGTACTCCTTCTCGAGAATTGAAACAAGAGTCTTGGAACTTTTTTCCGATTAATAGCTGATGTCTCCAAGGGTGGCCAATGGGCACTATTTTGGTTATCCATACATCGTTATCATTATTCTCAAAAAACAGAGATCTCCTGTGCACTTCGATGAAGTTGAACTTCTCCTCGGGAAATAAAGCTACAGCCGTTGAAGATTGAACTTTATCCGGTGGATAGCTTAGGTCCTCAAGGACCAAATAGGCAGGTTGGCTTTCATAATTCGGCCGCCATCTTGGCTGCCATATTGAAATTTCTTATTAGTGGAACGATTGTCATGAAACTTGAAACTCACCCTTGTCTAGTATGATCATTCTTATTTTCAAGCCAAATTTTATGATTGCCCCACCATCTTGGCCGCCATATTGAAATCTCTTATAAGTGGAAAGATTTTCATGAAACTTGAGAGTTACGCTTGTCTCGTACGATCATTCCTATTTTCAAGCTGAGTTTCATAATTCTGCCGCCATCTTGGCCGCCATATTGAAATCTCTTGTTAGTGGAACGATTTTCATGAAACTTGGAACTTACCCTTGTCTAGTACGATAATTTTGATTTTCAAGCCGAATTTCATGATTCTGTCGATATTTTGGCCGCCATATTGCAATTTTTTGCCCAAGACGGTAGAACCCTAATCACTTAACATCTTGCGTTCACTAATCCTCCAAAAAGGAAGTGCGCTACTGAGCCTCATGCCCATGAGGCATATTCGCTTGTTTTGTTTGAGGGCGGGAGCTGGGAGCGGAGACTAATCAAAAGTAGTCTATTCTTTCCCATTTTTAGTCGGCTATCCATATAGCGAAAGAATTAGATCGCTATGTCTTCGGGTTCATGTTTCCCATTTATCTCTTACTTTGAGGGCAGCGTGTGGGGGTGGCAGCATTCTGCAAAGTAACTGTTGCACAGTTTGAGTTGAGAGTTTCTAAATGTTTAAGGAAATATAACAATCAATGAAAATTGGAAAAGTTGCATTTTTGTGTTTGGGGGCGGGAGCTGGAGGTGGCGACTAATCAAAAGTGGCCTATCTCTTCCCATTTTCAGTCAGCTATCTATATAGCGAAACAATTTAATCGCTATGTCTTCAGGGTTATGTTTGACATTCATCTCTTACTTTGGGGGCGGCGTGTGGGAGCGGCAGAGTTTGGCAAAGAAATTCTTCCACAGTTTGAGTTGGGAGTTTCTGAATGTTTGAGGTAACATTAAAATGTACTTCAGTGGAAATTATTGAAAGTTGCACTTTGTCTCTTTTGGGGGTGGAAGTTGGAGGCGGCGCCATGTCAAAGGTAGCCTATTCTTTCCCATTTTTAGTTAGCTATCCATATAGCGAAAGAATTAGATCGTTATGTCTTCGGGTTTATGTTTTTCATTCATCTCTCACTTTGAGGGCAGCGTGTGGGGGCGGCAGCATTCGGCAAAGTAACGGCAAAGTTGCACAGTTTGAGTTGGGAGTTTCTAAATGTGAGGGAAATATGACAATCAGTGAAAATTGTGAAAGTTGCATTTTTTGTTTGTTTGGAGGCGGCGGCTAATTAAAAGTGGCCTATATTTTTCTAATTTCAGTCAGCTATCAATATAGTGAAAGAATTAGATCGCTATGTCTTCAGGTTCATGTTTTACATTTATCTCTCACTTTGGGGGTGGCGTGTGGGAGCGGCAGAGTTTGGGAAAGAAATTCTTGCACAGTTTAAGTCAAGAGTTTCTAAATGTTCGAGGTAACAGTATCAGCTAAATGAGTGAAAATTGTTGAAAATTGCACTTTTTTTCTTTTGGGGGCGGAAGCTTGAGGCGGCGCCATATCAAAAGTAGCCTATCTTTTTCCATTTTCAGTCAGCTATCCATATAGCGAAAAACTTGGATCGCTTTGTCTTTGGGTTCATGTTTTTCATTCATCTCTCACTTTGGGGGCGGCGTGTGGGAGCGGCAGCGTTCGGCTGAGCAAATGTTGCACAATTTGAGTTGGCAGTTCCTAAATGTTTAAGGGAACATCTCAATCAGTAACATTTGTGAAAGTTGCACTTTTTATCGTTTGGGGGCGGAATCTGGGGGCGGCGACTAACGAAAAGTAGCCTATTCTTTCCCATTTTTAGTCAGCTATTTATATACCGAAAGAATCAGATCGCTATGTCTTCGGGTTCATGTTTTTCATTTTATTGCACTTTTTATCGTTTGGGGGCGGAATCTGGGGGCGGCGACTAACGAAAAGTAGCCTATCCTTTCCCATTTTCAGTCAGCTATTTATATACCGAAAGAATCAGATCGCTATGTCTTCGGGTTTATATTTTTCATTTTAAAGTGATTGGGGGCGGTTTTTAGCAGTTTTTTCATGTCGGCGGCGTATATTGATGACGGAATGTTTCTTGGCTTACGTTTATAAGTGGCAACTATGTATTATTCAAAAAATGAGCATCAGGTCTGGTAGAAAGTGCAATATTATGTTATTTCAAGTTTATCGGGGGCGGTTTTCTCTATGTTGGCGGCGCAATATAGACATCCAATATAGCCTAGCCCTCCTTTGGGAGTGGCAGCTATGTAACAGCGAAAAAATTAGAAAGCTAGGTCGTCTAGTTTGGGAGGAGTTCGAGGAACGGACGGACGGACGGACAAAGCGGTTGCAATAGCGATTTTCATCAAGATGGAAAATGCGCTAAAAATAGTGTCCAAATTTGATTTAAACAGGAAAAATTGGTTGGGAAAAATTTCTTTTCCCACCAATTTATTCCAACGGGAAAAATTCTAACGGGGGGGGATTCTCGGTGGCACCCTGTACCTACAACAATCTATGATGTCGAAGTTAGTTTTACTATTCTTCGCCATCTTGCCAGCCATATCGAACTTATCCGGAATTGAACGATTTTGATAGAATTTTGAACATGCTCGTGTCTCATATAATTATTCACGATTTTGAAATTGGTTTTCGATTTGCTGCCATCCTGATTGACCCACCATATTGACTGTTTGGTTCAAATTCAAATGTTTATTGATTAATAATGGTTTTTTTAGTTGGCAGTAAATCAGTGTTTTCAGTTCTATTATCTTATCATACAAAGAAAAAGTTCGAAAAGACACATGTTCGAATCAAGACGCGTACGCGGTTCACCTTATTTATACATTGTAGGTACCTATATCTATCCCCCATCTCCTCCGTTTGTGTATATCACCCCAAGTTTGTCCCCTTGTGTGGTGCATGGTGCATTCTGCAGCAAGAACAAGTTATCAAGAGTCGACTCCCTTCAAGATTATTTTGACATCAGGCGTCATGTAAGTACCTACCATTTTATATTCTCGTCAAATTCGCTGTGTACCTTTCACTCACAGTCAACCGATTTTCGAAAAACTTGTTTAGGTATAAGTGATCAGTGATCAGTTGATCACTATGCGGATCTACCGGAAAGAAAATGCCCTATCTGGCATGCGAGAACAGAGCGTTTCTTTAGCTATCGAATTGAATGCTGGTTCTTCACAATTAAGTTTCAGTGAAACAGTTTCTTACATACAGGGTGCCAAAGAAGAGCGTGCAAATATTGACAAAGTTCTACAGCGTACAACTTTTGAAAAAAGTTTCAGGCTTTTTCTATCATCTGTTTTTGATAGGTTGTATTATTATGCCAAAACGGATTTTTTGTTTTGAAATTTATTTGTTTTTTCAAAAAGTTGTGCTAAATTTTCTGAAATGTTCTTTTTCAGATGAAAAGAATATAATAGCTTGAAAAATCTCGAACGGATTTTGGAAATTCTGGCATGTGAGGAGAGAGCGTTCCTTTAGCTATCGAATGCCTCTTTGAAATTAAGTTTCAGTGGAACAATTTGTCATTTACAGGGTGCCAAAAAAAAGCGTACAAATATACCTAGGCCAATATTTCACAGCATACAAATTTTGAAAAAAAATCAGGTTGAAACTTTATTTCCAACCAACATTCGATAGCTAAGGGAACGCTCTGTCTTCAAGACCTAGGAGGGTGAGGGGTAAAATGGACCCCAACTTGGTGACAGTTACCTTCAGTGCATCTTTATTTAGACTTTTACTAGTAACGGAACAAGCACAACAGAATCTGCACAAAATTCTCATTCAACTAGGTACGTTGAATGGTCGTTGATGGAAAACGATTGCAAGATAATAATTTTCACTTTCTCAAGCGCACGCCACACAATAGGATAAGGTGGTGCGTGGTCCGTTCCTCTCACCCTCTTCCTCTAGTTGCTCCCTCCCTCTCAGACGGTCTATTACTATCACCATCACAGACCACAGCAAATAGAGGAGGAAGCGTACTGTACCACAGGGAATGCCGTTTTTAGCTGCAATTTGTCCGTCCGTCCGTCATGCGAACTACTCCGCAGATAGAAATCCTATCAGTCTGGTACAAAGCTAATCGATAGCTCCATTGCCTCCGCATATGAAGTTGATAAAAATCTTGCCTACATAACAATAAACAACTGCAGTTATTTATAGCAATTCAAGAGCAACAACGCATGGACGACGAATTTGTGGATTTATGACTTGAAATTACCGACATGGACATGCGGACAGGTGTTGTGGAAAAACGTACGTACATAATGCGAGATTATCAATAGAGACAACTGATGAAACTCTCACTGATGAGGCCCAGAAGACCGAAACACGTGTCTAAGAGTCCCTTCCTTGCTCGGGCGTCCGAGGATGATGCGCAGACTTTGTAACCTATCCAATTATCCCTACAAAAACCCTCGCAAAATTCATTGTTCAATTATGGACAACAAATCACTTTCATCATAATATGGTTGGAAATGGAAGTAAAGATTATTTGTGAATTTTCTAATAAATCTACTTCATGCAGCGCCTCAATGTTGCTTTGTGCCAGCAAGGCTATCATAAGAAAACTCCCTAATATTTGAACTGTAACATTACCAGGGCCGATTCTGAGTGGTGTGCTCGGAGTGCCCCTGCACAAGGGCGGCCAAAATTCAAGGGCGGCAAAAAAATTTGCAACCAAAAATTCGTATGATTTTCGAAATTGAAGGCGGCGCCTCGGCCGCCGCCCTGCGTGAATTGTTATTTTTTTTGTGTCGAAAAAATACAAGTTGTCAAGAATGGGAGCGAGGTGAACGCAATTTCTCAGATAAATATCTAAATTCTGTTCGTTATTGACTGCTATTTCTTCAGTATCGTCTTGTATAGTTTATATCTTATTTTTTTATCTAAATCGGAATTATTATGATAAGTACCTGTCATATATGTAACGTATGGTCCGAAAGTTTTGGGAAATTTTTTAAAAGCTAATAACTTTTTTGGATAGTTTCAATTTTGTAACTTAATCTTGCAAAAACTAACATCATCTATAACAATACCAAAATATTCAACATATTGAAGATGGGCCATTATCTTTGATGGCTCTCAGTTTTCTTCTGCCATGTTCGATCATTCTCTGGACAACAACAGGATTAATTTCTCTGAGCTCCTGCCTCCCAATCTACCGCAAGCTCGACCAATATAAGATTTTTGGTAAGTATTGAGCAGGATAGTACACGACAAGGGATGGGAAGCTGCAAATGAAGACCAATTACGGTGTCGCATTTTTCAATAACATTAGAGAATTTCGCATCGGAGAAATTGATCCTGGAACATTATGGAACATTACAGAAGAAAATTGAAATCCATCGAAGATGATGGTCCATTATCAATATGTTGATTATGAATTTGTTATTGTTATATATGATGTTAATTTTTGCAGTATCATGTTGAAAAATAAAGACTAAGTATTCAGAAAAAGTTATAAGCTTTAAACAATTTCCCAAAACTTTCGGACCATACGTTATTTGTTACCTACTTTGATATTATAACGAAGGGCCAGAATTTTCATCTCTTGATAACATTTCGGACAGTCTGTTTGGCTGGTGAAATTTGCGCTCTACGCTCTGCGCAAGGTTTATTTGTCAAATAGCAAATTCAAAACTTTTTCAAAAGATGGGAATACCGGCTTAGTAGATAGGTATACCTAGCACCTTTTTACTACTCATAGACCTAGTACCGTTTATGTACCAAATATTATGTATTAGGTTTGTCAAGTTTTTTTGCTTGCAGAATTTTGCAAGTTGTTGTGTTTTAATTTTTTTCCAAGGCTATAGGTATTTCACCAATAATTGTTTATATTTAGTTCTGTTGGAAATGAGGGGTCTTGGCGGTTTTAGGCCTGCAAATCAAAAAATAATCGCTCAAGGCGCAATTACCATGGACCCCGGGTGCCCCCGCCAGAAAATAGCTCCGGGGTTACAGCTGATGACGGGCGGCCAAATATTTTTCGCACAGGGGATGAGTCAGAATCGGCCCTAAACATTACTAACATTTGCTGGGTAGGGTAGCGACGCTACTTTTAGTTTTCCTTGTATGTTCCTGAGGATTAAACTGATGAGTTTTATTTTTGCCTGTTTATTTTATTTTTAATTCGTACCTACAATAATAGTCAATGAAACATCTGCCCGAAATTGCTCTCACTAGCTTGTAAATATTTACCTACAGTCGCAGCTTTGATTTTATCTTTTACCTATAATAAAAGAAATTCTAGAGCTTTGAAGCGTTGAGATGTATCCTATCAATTTATTTCTTCACACCCGCGGAAAACTTGACAATGCTCATTAATACCCACCGTTCATCTCAGTTGTTCTTCCCGAAAATGTGCGAATCATAAGGGGATGATGAAAAAGTAAAGTAGTGTCTCGGCTTGTACAAGATGGCGTTATTGAGAGCACCACCAGTTATCAATTTGATATGAGAGCTTTGTGGGAATCATTAAAAATGGCGAAACAAAAGATTTTAGCTCTCGATTTGTGCATAATCCCTGCAAAAAACATTTCGGCTTGTGCCCAAGAATAGGGCTTTATTATCGTTTTATTGCACTACTTGCTAACTTGCTATCCTATCCACTGTAATTTTGTAGTTTTTACCTGGTATGTATGTACGTGTGTGTATGTTTTTTTAAATGCCATTCATAATAGAAATTTTCAGTCCAATTATCCACCAGCGCATTGCTTCTCACTTAGGGAACTCGCACAAATCGCGTAGCGATGGAATTTAATTTGCAAATTGGTGGTAGGTCTGCATCAGACGAAGAACTGAAACAAAATTCAATTTGTGACTTAATTTAGGATGGGGTGGAACGCAGTTATTCCTACGTTTTGAAATGTCTCCAATTCGTTTATTATTCCGCAGATCCTAACGATTATAGAATCCCGATGGAAAAAAGTCTATTTTCGTGTCATGTACATGACGACCGAAGCGCACTTACCTACACAGTTGATACACCGGGTGTCCACGCGAAAACTTATTTGCGATAATTCCCGCAATTTTGAAGATATAGATTTCAAATTTCACAGTGTCAATTAGTAACGCAGGGAACATCGGTAGGAACAAGTTCTCATGAGAATGGAGCGGACCGGTTCGTTCCACCCGTAGCAACCCAATTTTGTTTCAAATGGAGCCCTTTTTCAATTTTTTTTTCTTGAAAAGACTGTCATTTTTATATATCTGTGAAAAATTGAATGAAAAAGGTAACAATTTTTTGAGAAATCAATTTTTTAATATTTTTTAATTGTGATGCTTCTGCTCCATGAATACCATCACTATAGCGAGTGTTATGGAAGTAAAAAGTTAGAGCAAAAGATAAGTGAGTTTCAACTGCTCCTTGAAACAGACGTGTGTTCACTAGTAAAAAACAAAATTTATTAATTGCTTCACCCTCATCTGGACCATCACAGCATCAGCAGTCCACTGGTGTCACTGCCTTCAAGATCGGCCAATTCGTTGTGATGCAAACAGTGATACAAGTTTCCGTGCTGCAGAAATTATAATTCGGCGTTATCTTATCGAAAGTTTTTTGCTCTCTCATGGATTAGGTATGGAACCAGTCACTATAGAAAAAATACAGAATCTTCTCGAAACAGCATTGAAAACCCAAACAGACGAAATAAAAGAAGACAACAGGAGGAATATTGAAGCGGTACACAACAGAATAAGTAGAGTAGACACCCAGGTCCAAGAAATCACAAAGCGGAACATACTCCTAGAACGCAAAATCAGGAAAAACAACATTATTCTGTTTGGATTTGAAGTGAATGAGTCCGACTTAGTTCCCGCAGTACTTGAGAAACTGAACAAAACCTTGGGTCTACGTCTAACAGCAAGTGATTTGAATAATGTTTATAAAATGGAGTATTATACTTTTGAAAAATTTTCTTTTTTTTGATGGAATCAGAAACTATATTGAAAAATAACTGACCCGTATTTTTTTATTCAGCCAAAAATCGTATCGTTTGGCCGCAATAAATAAACGAAATTCCTATATTCTGCCTATTTCTGACGTCATTTACACAGGCAGTATAGGCGGTGACTCGCTGTGACGTCAGAACTAGTTGATGTTATTTATTTATTGCGCCCAAACGGTACGGTTTTTGACTGAATAAAAAAACACGGGTCAATTATTTTTCAATGTAGTTTCCATTTCAATCAAAAATTTTTTTTTGTATAATACTCCATTGGGAAAAGTGAGAAGCCAGCCACCATTGGTAGTCGAATTCATTTCGTATATGAAGAAACAAGAAGTTTTCAAAGATGGGAAGTTACTGGCTTTAAGGGGCACAGGAATGGCTGTTTCAAATGACTTGTGCGAAGAAGACAGAAGAGACCAAACAAGTGAGTATGCCTTCACGTGCGTGAGTCTCAGTAGCGCATTTTCTCAAAGAGGCATATTGTGAACGTAAAGAAATTTGGTTGAAAGAGAAACACATCATTCCTTGCCCACTTTCTTCATTCGAAACTCATTGTGATATTGTGTTATCAGAATGGGGTACTTGCCAATAAAATATTTAGATTTAAATGAAAATTCTTCCACTTATCAATATATTTTTAGTCGGCTATCCATATAGCGAAAGAATTAGATTGCTATGTCTTCGGGTTTATGTTTTCCATTTATCTCTTACTTTGAGGGCAGCGTGTGGGGGTGGCAGCATTCGGCAAAGTAACTGTTGCACAGTTTGAGTTAAGAGTTTCTAAATGTTTAAGGAAATATGACAATTAGTGAAAATTGTGAAAGTTGCATTTTTTTTTGTTTGGGGGCGGGAGCTGGAGGCGGCGACTAATCAAAAGTGGCCTATATCTTCCCATTTTTAGTCAGCTATCTATATAGCGGAACAATTTGATCGCTATGTCTTCAGGGTTATGTTTTACATTCATCTCTTACTTTGGGGGCGTCGTATGGGAGCGGCAGAGTTTGGCAAAGAAATTCTTCCATAGTTTGAGTTGGGAGTTTCTGAATGTTTGAGGTAACATTAAAATGTAATTCAGTGGAAATTATTGAAAGTTGCACTTTTTCTCTTTTGGGGGTGGAAGTTGGAGGCGGCGCCATGTCAAAGGTAGCCTATTCTTTCCCATTTTTAGTTAGCTATCCATATAGCAAAAAGCGAAAGAATTAGATCGTTATGCCTTCGGGTTTATGTTTTTCATTCATCTCTCACTTTGAGGGCAGCGTGTGGGGGCGGCAGCATTCGGCAAAGTAACTGTTGCACAGTTTGAGTTGGGAGTTTCTAAATGTGAGGGAAGTATGAAAATGTTTTACATTTATCTCTCACTTTGGGGGCGGCGGCGGCGTGTGGGAGCGGCAGAATTTGGCAAAGAAATTCTTGCACAGTTTGAGTCAAGAGTTTATAAATGTTCGAGGTAACATTATCAGCTTTATCGTTTGGGGGCGGAATCTGGGGGCGGCGACTAATCAAAAGTAGCCTATCCGCTCCCATTTTTAGTCAGCTATTTATATACCGAAAGAATCAGATCGCTATGTCTTCGGGTTTATGTTTTTCATTTTAAAGTGTTGGGGGCGGTTTTTAGCAGTTTTTTCATGTCGGCGGCGCATATTGATGACGGACTGTTTCTTGACTTACGTTTATGAGTGGCAACTATGTATTATCCAAAAAATGAGAACACCAGAGCATCAGGTCTGGTAGAAAGTGCAATATTATGTTATTTCAAGTTTATCGGGGGCGGTTTTCTCTATGTTGGCGGCGCAATATAGACATCCAATATAGCCTAGCCCTCCTTTGGGAGTGGCAGCTATGTAACAGCGAAAAAATTAGAAAGCTAGGTCGTCTGGTTTGGGAGGAGTTCGAGGAACGGACGGACGGACGGACGGACGGACAAAGCGGTTGCAATAGCGATTTTCATCAAGATGGAAAATGCGCTAAAAATTTTGCGAAGACACCTAACAGAAGCCAAAAAAATAACATACCAGCCAAGATCAAATTTAATGGAATCGAAATCGACGGAAAGTGGTACACAGTAAAGAACCTGGAAAACACCGATGCAGAAATAGAAGAAACTAGTCACAATAGCTCATCGGAAGAAGAAACTGTTGAAAAGGAAAGTGAAGGGGATGAAGATGGTAAGGCTGATGAAGGCAAGCAAAAATTGGACAAGGATGTGAACAGGAAGAAAAAGATCGATACAGCTAGTCCTGGGAGATCAAGAACAAGAAAGAACAAAAAGAAAAAATACTAGTCTTGAAAAAAAAAGATATTGTTAATAATAAGTATTCGGAAGAACATAAATATTAATTATTGTGTAGCTTGAACATAAATATTATAGTTTTATTTCATTGTATGTATGGTGTGTTGTTTAACTGTTTCATTATAGTCTTTTTGTAGGTATTTTGGAGAACAGTGGGAAAGTAATGGATCCTTATATACGAGATTTGAAATTGCCACAATAAATACGGTAGGATGTGAAAATATTTCCGAATATCGAAGGGTGGTGAGAGTGGATGGCGGAACTAATGACTTCAAGATATTTCACAGTAACATACGTAGTGTAAGTAAGAACTTCGATGAGTTCAAAATTTTTCTGTCACAGCTTGGTGAGAGCTATGAGTGCATAGTGCTTTCAGAGACCTGGATGCTTACTGATCACGGATTGTACAGCCTGGAGAATTATGACATAATTTACAATGAGGGTGCCTTAAATCAAAACGATGGTGTGATAGTATATATAAAAAAGTCTAGTAACTACTCTTATAAGATTTTTGACCTGAATGATATCAGGGTGATTAGTCTGGTGATTCATTATGATCAAAAAATGTACATCGGTTTATAGGTCCCCTTCAACGTGTCCTTACAAATTCAACAGAAGTCTTTACGAATATCTAGCGACAATCAATGAAAATAACTATGACGTAGACATTATAACTGGGGATATGAATATTGATATATGCGGGTTCAGAGATTATACCGGAGAATACCTAAGTTGCCTTAGTGAATGGGGATATGTTTCTGCAATTAATCAATACACCCGAGAGTTTGGCTTAGCGAAATCTTGTATCGACCACCTATTTGTAAAAACAAAAATAGAAAATTTGAATCTCAACCCAATCATACTCAAAACACATATCACTGATCACTTCTCAATAGCTTTACAAATTAAAAACTTTTTTAGTCGTAACAACATATCAACACCCTCGAATAAAAACAAATATAGGTCGTATCTGAATCGGGAAGGATTAGTGTCTCAGTTACAAAATACCACCTGGCATAAGGTTTATTCGCAGGATGACATGAACATAGCAATGAATGAGTTTATTTCCGAACTGCGGGGAAAAATCAGTTCTTGTACACATCAGAAGAGACTTGACAGTAGTGATGTAAAGAGAAAGAAGTGGATAACGGCAGGTTTGGTAAGGTCTGTGAGGAGAAAAGATGAACTTTATAAAAATATGAAGAGTAATCCAGGGAATGACGTTATTGCCAAAGAGTATAGTATAGGCTTTATAAATGCAGATTGACTCAGAGTATAAAAAGTGCTAAAACATTATACTATAAGAACCAATTCGAAAGAAACAAGAATTGTCCGAAAAACTTGTGGGAATCCATTGAAAATATCAATAATCAAGGCAACAAACAAAGCTCGGGAGTAAAATACACTGATCGTTTTTTGAAGTGGTTCTCCTGAAAAATTGTCCTAATTTGATGGGTTGTAACTTTTGAATGGATGAATGTATTCTGTTGAGTTTCTTTTTGTCAGAAAGGGCGTTTCTTTGGCAACAAGTGTGCTCAACTGCATCCGTTTGTCATTACTGATAGTGATTTTACAGGGTGATGTGTAAAGCTATGATTTTCATATCAAATTAACTGTGGTGCATGAGGTAAATGGGTCACCCTGTATATTTCATTTCAAGGTCATCATAGAGCCTCATGTCTTAGCACTACATTTTTATTTGGATTTTGGTCTTACGTCATTTGTGTCAAAAGATATAATTTTTCTAACCCTAATAAGTACAGAAAAATACGAAAACGTCAACAAATTTTGTTCTAATTTTTCAACGCATAACAATGAATAACTAATATGTAATTGTGAATGAGAAATAAAAAATAATCAATAACGGGTTAGGGCCACCTCTACTCTTTATCACGTCCTGACATCCTCATGGCATACTTCTGATAACATTATTGATGAGGTCACCCGGATGGCTTCCCATTCTTGCTTGTTGCAGGACATTTCCCAGCCCTTCATTTCTCTGAGGTTCAATTTCGCGGTCTAATATCTTTCTTTGGAGCGCATCCCACGCGTTTTCTATTGGATTGAGGTCTGGTGAAAGCGCCGGCCATTCCATTCTGGTGATATTCTCACGTTGGAAAAATTCATTCACTACGTTGCCGGCTCGAAGCGCGATTGACTATACTGTATGCAATATTGGAGCGTCGTGCTACTTCCCTGCGAGAGACACCAGCCGAAACCATTTCGATTATTCTTTCAAGAATTGTATCTTGTAGAGACGGCATTTTTACAAACAATTCAATTGACACAAATGTCAGAACATTATTAGTCCCAAAGATATCTCGATTTTTTCACGCAAATAAACATGCAGTGAATTAAAAATTGATATCTTCAAAGCCTAGTGAGTTAGACCAGAATCCAAAAAAACATGCAGCGCTAAGGCATAAGGCTCTATGATGACCTTGAAATAAAATATACAGGGTGACCCATTTACCTCATGCACATCAGTTAATTTGATATAAAAATCATATCTCTACAAATCACCCTGTAAAATCACTATCAATAATCACAAACGAATGCAGTTGAGCACACTTGTTGCCAAAGAAACGCCCTTTCTGACAAGAAGAAACTCAACAAAATACATAGGTACATCAATTCAAAAGTTACAACCCATCAAATAAGGACAATTTTTAAGGCGAACCACTTCAAAAAACGATCAGTGTACATTAAGGATGAAACTGGAGAGGTTGAAAATGATAGTGTCGACATTTCGAATGCTTTTAATAGTTATTTTAGCAAAATAGGTAAAGCTTTAGCTGGCAAGATTAAACACACGGCAAATCATCGTTTCAGTAGGGCACATTCATTGCATTCAATATACGTCACAGAGACAAATACCGAAGAAGTTATAAGAACTATTATGTCATTGAAGTCAGGGAAGGCACCTGGCGTCGATGGATTAAAAACCGAACTGCAAAAATTCATTGCTTCATACATTTCAGAACCACTTTGCTTTCTCATCAACAAGTCCATCCAGACAGGTGTATTCCCTGAAGCATTAAAGTATGCGATAGTAACTCCAATCTTTAAATCTGGGGATAAGAAGGAATGCTCAAATTATAGACCAATATCCATAATAAGCAGTCTCGGCAAGATATTTGAAACTATTCTGAGAACCAGATTTCTCTCTTATATGGATAAGTTCCAGATCATTGCCAGGCAACAATTTGGCTTCAGGGCAGCTAGGTCGACGGAAGATGCAATGGCGGATCTTATTTCAAAAGTTTACAATTCACTAGATACTGGGGTTCCGTCCATCTGCATCTTCGTCGACTTGGCCAAGGCTTTTGGCACAGTGAGCCACCCTCTTCTTTTGAAGTCTCTCGAAGAGATTGGATTTAGGGGCTTGCCTTTGAGACTTATGGAAAGTTTTTTGAGTAATCGCAGACAGGTTGTGAGAGTTAACGGTGTATTGGGTGAGGAGAGAGTGGTAGAATGTGGTATACCTCAGGGGACCGTCCTTGGACCGCTTTTGTTCATTATTTATGTAAATGACCTCTTCAAAATCAAGTCGCTGGGTACTATCATCAGTTTTGCAGACGACACGGCTGTGCACTATAGAGCAGAAACATGGGCCAAGCTACAGAGTACCATCAAGATTGACTTTCCTAAAATCATTGCCTGGTGCGATAGTAAGCTTCTTACTGTAAATTTTTAAAAAACCGTATTTGTTCCTTTTACTTGTTATGCCGACACCCTACCAAATTATGACTCGATTACTATTGTTAGTCAACAGCGGAATATCATACTAAGATCTTGTGACAGAGTCTTAGGAATAGTGATCGATTGTCATCTTAGGTGGAACCATCACATTGATTATGTTACTAGAAAAGTCAGATGTACTATTGTAGACAAAAAAAGCTGAACGACAGATGAATGACTTTTCTAATTTTTGACCTGTGAATCAGCTGTCATCAAGAATATGCCACCCATAACCAATAATGCTTTATCATTTTCTGTGTCAAACGGGACAGAATGTCCAATGAATCTGTTAGGGTGCAAATTATTCCTCTTGTGGAGAGTGGTATCGCGTGGAAGACGGTAGCAGACCTTTTCAGTAACAGGAAAGGGACGGTTTACAACGTTATGTGTAGGTGGCGGAAAAATTAAACGCTGACACGGCAACCAGGTTCTGGCAGACTACCGAAGCCGAAGATCAAGCATTGATCCAAATGGTCTATGTCCAGATCACGGTATGTCCAGATGCTAGAGGACGATTCGTTCGCCAATGTTCGACATGCTGCGAGCCGCTTAAATTTTCCTACAAGCAAAAGGCAACGGACCGCCATTGCCATGTACTCGTAGCATATTACATGGAATCAACCAGTACGAAGTCACCGTGTTGCAGGCTCGTGTTGATACAGTGGGTAGAAATCTCAGTGGAAATGATCCATTTTTATCTTCACCTTCTTCTACTCCTGGTTCATAGCTACAAAGAAATCAAAGATACAACTGACGTTGTCTTGTGACTCAAAAAAATCACTGGCATTTTGTCATGGGCTTGTCAAAAATGATAATCCTAAAGGGCCTTCTACACAATTTGAAAAGTCATTCATCTGTCGTTCAGCTTTTTTTGTCTACAATAGTATGTTGGGAAGTTTCAAGTTTTATCGTGACATATTTAGTGAAAGCCAATTAAAAATTTTGTACTGCGCACTTGTTCAATCGCATCTTACACACGGACTGATTGCTTGGGGTGGAGCCACTGACAGTCACTTGGCTAAGTTGCAGAATATCCAAAAGTGGATTATAAAAATCATGTTCAACAAAAGTCGTTTCTACCCCACCGCATCCCTATTTGATGATACAGGAATTCTTGATCTTCGACAGCTTTTTTATGAAAAGATTGCACTCAGGCTGTTTCATAAAAAAGAAGACATCAGACAGATCACCCACGATCATGATACTAGATACAAGGAATTCAATATCGCGACCTCCAGGGTTTCCAGAAGCATAGCGCAGCGGTGTTATACTTATCTTGTACCCTTTGTCTTTGGTCAGGTTTCGGGAATTCTGGCTGCTGTGCATTCAAAAATGCGTTTCAAAAAGGTGATAAGGTCTTTCTTATTGAATATTGCAAGTAGAGAAAATACCCACCGGCTTATTGACAGAAAAAACACATAATTGGTAAATCTTGGCTTTTCCGCTCTCACTGTTCTTCCTTGCTGGGCAGATACGAATCATCAAAAAACTCAACGACTTTCTTCCCTGTCTTCTCCTCATTTTGAATGTTTTTGTTGCAATAATAGTTTTTATTGCAGTTGTGTGTTACATTTTTAGATAACGAAGTACACCTTACTGCCTATACCCACGCACGAGATTTATCTCCTGTGGGTGGCTGCGTTTTTGAAATTTTGTTATTTCTATTTGTCTTTTTGTATGAATATAATAAAACGCTTATTTATTATTATTATTATTATTATTATTATAATCTAAAATTGCAACACATTTCATTTGGATGTTTCTTGTCGAAACGAGAAGCTATCATAACCGAATTGCTTGGAACTTCACGCTGGATGTTACTAAACAAATTGTACCTGTCAACAACTCACCCCCACCCCCGTCCACCGTACAAGCCCCGCTATTGTTTTTTTTTTATGTGAGAATGTTACTTTACTTTGTTAAAGGGAAGGTAAAATTTAGTTTAGTTGATACAAAATTTCGTGTAGACAGTTTTTTTTTGCCCTGCATCAACTACTAGGTTATTATCAGGTTTCTGGGGATATTGTGTAGTGTCCTCACGTACTACATGAGGATCGACAATCACGGCACTTGTGTCTGTTAACCAGACCAATTAAAAAAAAACACTTTCATTACTGAAACAAATGCTTTGTTCCAAAGAGTTGGGTATTTATTGCAGAAAAATTTGATATCTTTTTGCGAAGTGCTCTTTCATTTGTAAGCATTCTAATACTTTGAATTTATTCAGGTTTTTAAGCCTCGCCAGATGTAGTGGCAGAGGCTATTTGCGGCCGCTTTTTTTTTTCGTGATTTTTTTCTTCTCGTTCCTCGTTTCCCAACAAAATTCACCTAAATCTTCCGTATCATCCGAACGGTTGAACATATCCAGTTCATTCTTTCGTTAATCAAATGTCAACTGTTGCGGGCTAATACCGACGACGTTTAAAGATGATCGGTCAAATATAAACAATCTTTAACAACAATTAAGATTGCACAACTCGCGGCACTCATCTAAAATAGAAAAAAGGCATAGATACCAACGTATACATCATCATATCTTTTGATCTAATGAAGCTATGTGCTTAATTTTTTTTAAATCCAGTACATACCAGACCTTTCTTACAGTGTGACAGCGATTGAGGTTTATAAACATTTTTAACGGCTATGAATGCATCCAGATTTTCAGTGAGCGAGGGAAATTTCTGTTTTCACAGTTTTCTATACACAACCAGCGCAGCGATTGGGGCCAAAGTATTGCAGAAATTTTTGAGACAAAAATTTTGATCTAGGACTTATAGTTTTTTAGATATGATTTTTTTTCTGACGCAACCAACAACTGTAAAGAAGTGGTGCGCGCATGCCACTCATATTTACTATGCAAAATGCACTACATTACTATAGACCGTGAGCTAGCGGCCTTTGAGATCATGTTATTTCTAACCGCACCATACTTCTTGTGATGATAGCCACCCACATGGTAGTTGCTGAAACGCCAGTCTGCCTCCCCAAAGCGAGTCGTCTTGGGGGCTGCCAGTTGTCAAAAGTTCTCCGGAAAAACCCAATTTTGCATCGTTAATCCGATCGACTTGAAATTTGGTATACAGACAAAGTCTTGCTGTCAAATGAGCTGATTAGTTTTTGGCGGTCATCTGTCAAGTGGAAGTGTCATTATCAAAAAATGACAGAAGTTTTATTTCACAAAACTTGACTTGTGATATGTTATTTGAAAGCTCTAAAAAAACTGTATTCAGGACACTTGAAAGTACCCCTCCAACTCTCATTCGTCAGTAATTATAAAATATCGAAGTTCAAAACTTTGACAGTTTATTCTTAAAAATCTATCCGGTAGACTGAGATCAACGTGTCACATACAGTTTCTCTTTTCCTTTCATTCCCTTTTTCTTGCATCAATGACTACTTATTTTATCTCAGGTCACATTTGGCAGATATGTTTCGATATCACTTCATTGAAGTTTTAGAGTAGGTACTATTATTATTAATTTTTTGCCAAGCAATTTTCAAACAGTCTCCAAGCTAACAACAAACAATAACGATACTTATTGTATGTGTGTACGTGTTTTAGACATGTGTACTTTTTGTAATAATGAACCAAAATGATTTATTGCTGCGAAGACCTTTTCTTCTGGGCGAGGCTTCCTATTAGACACACCGCAAGGTAGGGAGATGGACTGGTTTTATCCGCTGTTCCCTTTAGAAGCTCAAGCACACATTGATAATATTCAAATTAGATGGAATCGAGAAGTCGATTCAGTACCCAGGGACAATTTTCATCAATTTTCTTGATTAATGACAAAACAATAATCCTCTTTTGCACTCTTACTTCACATCCTTGAAAAATATATACATATTGTTACGTATTTCGCGTTTAGATTCGTTTATAATTGAGACGATCGTTTTAAAACACACACACTGTTTATTGCTGCGTACTACAATAAATACACGCCAACAATTACTGCTTGGATATATTGCTGATTACTACTCGCTCTCTATCGCTCTCGATCACTTTGTATTCAATACTGCTCCGTGGGCGATCCATGATGCTTATTTATACCTCCGATTAGTGCTCTCGAATCTTCCATCGGTCCTCCAACCAATTCCATAATGACCCCGGCATAGGGTTTCTAGGCGACTCCCGAAAAATCACACACCTTTCGCGTGTTTCCCGCGTGTTCTGGAACGTCGGCACCTCCGCCAAACGGACAGATGTGGCCCACTCGGCCGTTGAAGTCGCCTTGTAAAATTCATTCGCTAAGCCATCGCGTATATTCTAGAAATGTCCAGAGCTTCGCACTTGTACACTGTGACCTGATGGGATCCGTCTAGAAAGATCAGGCGTGCTCCAGAATGCACGGGAATCGCCGTCGACAAGAAACATCAAAATTGAATGTGTTGCAATTAGATAATTGAGAATTTCAATTTACTTCCCCGACCCACCACCCAATGAGGACGGGAAATATTCTGAACGCGCTGAAAGTTTTTTCGACATTTCGACGGATATATCCGTTTTGAGGTCCCCTATGACGATTAAGACCATTTCCAGAATGATCTCTATCTGTATGTGCGTTTGTATGTTTGTATGTGTGTCTCTAACCTTCCACGATAACAGCCGCAACGTCTATCCGATCGACTTGAAATTTGGTACACGGACATGGTTTCGCCCATAAAAAAACTGTATTCAGAAGAGTTAAAAAGTATTGCCCTGTCTGTCATCTGTCAAATAATAAAATATGTGGAAATTCAAAACTTTACCATTTAATTATTCAAAATCTATCCGATGGATTGAGACCAAATTTCAATCTTCCACCATTTTCCAGTTTTGCGTTATAAATTTTCAAAATGTCTCCTAGCCGTTGCCACCCGAGAGGGCCTCTCGCCCGTACTCACAAATTCATTCCTGGTCTGGGATTGACTTTTTTCGAAAAATTCCAACTGATATCGAAAGTAGATTGGATTGGGCGTCGTATAGACCCATTTTCAAAATCGGCACGGCTCCGGTTTTCCGACGGTAATTTCATTCAATACTGAATTAATTTTTGGAGGGAAAATTTTCAAAATCGGGTCCACGGTTTCCGAGCTTTCATCTCTAGAAAAACTACAAATTTTCCAACTTTTTATCCCGTGAACAGATTTTCACCTTTTTTTAACAAGAGGTGGCTCTTAAACATTTTCCCACAATTTTCTTTTTAATTTCCCGGGAATTTCTCTATTGAAAATGTAAAACAGGCCTAGATTATCGAAACAGGACTTCAATGATGGAGCTTAAATTGAAGCTGTAATTGAATTCGGCATCTTTATTATAAGATGATTTGGAAAAAGATTGAGGTTTTCCCGGAAAATTCAAATTTTCTAAAGTTTCAATTTCCTACAAATTATTTTCTATCTTTATGTGGTGCCAGTTTCAGATTGTCCACCTTCATCCATGAGCCAATGCATCTGACTGCCTCACTCGCTTTTCTTCCTACATAATTTGGTTCCTTGTGAAAAACTGCAAATTTCTCCAGCAAAAAAATGGGGTGCTATTTAAAAAAAAATTGGGCCCGTTCCGTTTTTGCTTGTGCCTACAGATGTCTCCTGCGTTACTAATTAACACTGCGGAAGTGTGGAATTTGAAATCTGTATCTTTAAGGTTGCGGAAATTATCGCAACTTATCAGCAATTATCGCGTAAGTTTTCGCGCGGACACCCGGTATACCACCTGATGGGGCCTGTACCTGTAATAAATTCAACGTTTTCATTTGTTTCGTCATGTTTGTTTGTCAACAATTACAGTTTAATAACTATAAAATAGTTATTCGTTTCCTACACAATGCAGTAGTGGCGTGCTAACGTTGAATATTTCTCCTAAAATCCACACTCTACACATACATATACACACACCGTACCTATACACACCAACCTACTTATAGACTTCACGGTAAAACTCGGCACTAAAATTTTTCATCAACTAATTTACTCCGTGTTTATCATTTTACTCTCTTAGGATTTTACCACGTGCGGTGTGCGAATACTATTTTTAATTATACTTATTCAACCATTCAACTATTCCTAGCACATAAATTTCGGCGTATTTACAGATTTTAATGAGAGGATATAAATTCTCGAAAAACCTATAAAAAAAGCAATCTAGCTGACACTGTAGCTTTAATTAAAACAAACATGAAATTACGGGTGCCTAATAATTGTGCAAGTAATAAAATCGAAGAGATAGCAATATTAGTATCAAAAATTAGTAAATAATAAATGATTTTTCTCCTTATCGGCTTCAATTGCCATTGGAGTCTGCCCTTTAATTTTTTATCAATTTCACAAATATGGAAAAGTGCGATTTTGAACAACAAAACACCCAGACTTTTCAGTGGGAATCGAATCCGAGACTTCCGCACCGCAGGTAGCCACACGACCGCCTGCGCCACGGGGCCGTCTAGATTATTATTATTATTATTATTATTCACTGAGCGTGTAATGAATAATGATGTCATTACTTATGAGAGTATGTTTGCAGAGATGACCGTCACGTTGGTGTCTCTGAGTTACCTGGCCGTCAGTGGCGGATTAACCCTATGGGCCAACTAGGCCATGGCCTTAGGGCGCTGAGACTATTGGGGGCGCTCTAAAGCTAAAAAAAATAACATATTTTCATGATTTTTGGTTTGAAGGGGCGGGCTTCCTTCTTCGACTGGAAACGAAACATTTACAAAAAAATATAAATTAGAAGGTAGTACCTAACCTTGCCACGATTGCAGAATTGGCTTGAATTCAACACGGAAATCCTCACCACTGTCGATGCATTGAGGGATGTAATATGTATATCCGAGTGCCTGCGACAAACTGTTCTAGGGAAAGATCTTTTTCGACATTGGAAAGGGTGGAAAATCACTTCAGAAATAGTTAGTCGCAGATCAAAACAAGTGCGCTCCCCGAGGCGCTCCCTCAGCTTGCGATTGAGTCAGGTCTTCCAGACAAAATTGATTTCAATGAAGTAATTGAAACCTTGAAACAAAGCTCTCCGACTACCACAACATCAGATGGTTGGACCGAAACTGCACAGACACGTGTTTCGCCGCTATTGGGGGCTCATCAGTGCACAGGCATTCAGTCAAATCATCCGATGCTATGGCAGCCAGAGATCTCATGGTAATATATAACGCAATATTTATATTTGCGTGTTTGTTGTCTTTTAATTGAAACCTTGTTTTTTATTTTGATTTTTTTTAAATAATTGTATTGTTATACATACTAACATTACGATTATGATGTTTCATTCCCTTTTATACGTTTTTTTCATTTTTCCAATTCTCTGAGTTCCAAATAGGACTCAAACAAATAACAAAAAAGGAAGGGTAAGGCACTCAAAAATGTTTGGTCTAGGGCCAGGGCGCTGAATATGCTTAATCCGCCACTGCTGGTTGTAGAGCGTAGAGCTAAAAGCTGTTGCCGGTTAATGCTTTCCTTCACTATACCAGGAATTTTGCCGAACCACTGTGTGTTCCAACACAGGTAGAGATTTTTAACGACCACCAAAATCGCATGGGGCTGGCACCATCGTTCATATTTCACGTGCTATGCGACACACGGCGTCTTGCATTTAGCAAGCTATCCAACTAAATCCGACCGCCCCCCGGTGGGGTTCGAACCCACTACTCTTGGCATAGTAGTCGGACGCGCTGACCACCACACCACAAGCTCCTCGTAAGTTTTCTCAATATACAGGGTGTTTCAGATTTAAATCGCGTCCTTCCAGGAAGTGATGGGAAACGTCAAAAGAAGTAGACTATCTTGAAAAAATATATGTCAGAAACAAATAATAACGGAGATATAGGCGTTCAAAGTTGAACTTTAAAAATCGATTTTTCGTCATAACTCTGAGAATTCTCAACCGATTCTGTTCAAATTTGAACCGAAGCTTTCTAAAATAAGTCGGTATCTAACGATAATAACGCGGTCCATTAAAATTTTCCAGGGGCGTGTATAATGGAGTATGCCCTTGCTTTTTTACCCCTATTTTTCACCCCTTGAGGTAATTTTGTAGATCGTTCACATTTTTGAATTCTTAGTTCAATTTCAAAGAAAAAGTTACCCTTGTAAAATGTTGATTAGAGGCTTTGTTTTCAAGATTTTTGCGTTTGAAACTCCGGAAAACATCAAAATATCCACTATCAAGAGCCAAAAAAATATTTTTCCTGAAAACTTCTCGTTTCCTACAAAAACTCATGATTTAGCAACTTGAAACACCTAGAAAACCTATCCGCAATAGAGGAATCATTAGTTATCTTGGATTTTAATTTGTAGGGCTTTGAAAGTGGTGTTTTCGAGATGTTTTCCGAAATTTCAACCTTAAATATCTTGAGAACGAAGCCTCTAATCAAAATTTTGCAGGAGTAACTTCTTCGCTAGAATTAAACTAAACGTAAAATTAAAAAATATGATCAATTTGACAAATTACCTGAGGGTTAAAAAAATAGGGGTAAAAAAGTGGGGGCACCCCCAATTATCTACGCTCCTGGAAATTTTTGATGGAACGCGTTATTATTGTTTGATACAGACTTATCTCAGTGACCTTTGGTTCAAATTGGAACAAAATCGGTTGAGAAGTTCCAAAACCTATATGACGAAAAATCGATTGTTAAGGTTCAACTTTAAACGCCCATATCTCTGTTATTATTCGTTTCTGACATATATTTTTTTGAGAGTCTACTTCTTTTGACGTTTTCCATCACTTCCTGAAAGGACGCGATTTAAATCTGAAACACCCTGTATATAGAGTACTTTAAGAAGAATGTGCCACAGCTTAATGTCAGAAGACATCAAAGTGAGTCTACGTCAGTAAGAAAAAAAATTGTTTGGACATAGGTTAGAAAGACACTTCCAGGATGTTTTCTATGTTTGAGCTCGAATTTTCAAAAAAGTTTTTGCAACGGTGGCGGCGTGACATAATCAATTGAAATTTGACGGTAATGCTCCTCCACTGAGCGTCACAAAATGGAACAATTCGGATGATCGCCCCTGATGCTAGCCGCGTCTTTCTTTTGCGTTCTTTTAGAGAGTTCTGGTCTGGTGGTCTGGTAGTAGTCTGAGAGCTCTGTCCATCAAAAACGGTTGGATTCACTTTGATCTTAAGGATGGAGTTAAATTGGTGAAATAAGGCGTTGCGGAATCAATCGCAGTGGGCTTATTCTTCGACAGAAATTTACCATTCAGGTCTTTTTGGAAAGCTACAAGGATGTACTTTGGTTTGAGCCTATGAACATTTTGAAAATGTCTACAGGCTCAAACCAAAGTATAAGCCCACTGCGATTGATTCGGCAACGCCTTATTTCACCAGTTTAACTCCATCCTTATCAAGAGGCGCATTCATTTGCTTATCTCTGACTACGTCACTGCAGAACACAGTGGAAAGTCCCACAGCTTTCATATACCCGGAGACATTTCAGAACTGAATTCAGAACATCCTCTCGATCAATCTCGATTTCAATCCACCTAGTAAGCAATAAGTCTTGGGATGGCGGATGGCGCAGATGATGGTATGAGAACTCAACCCATTAGATAGTCGCTGCTTATGATCAGAGTTACGAAACGAAAAAGAATCGTAGTTCATGATCATAAGGATAGTGGTCCTATTAGGCACCTTGCCTTAAAAAGTGCAGTCCTATTTGTCAGGGCTCTTAATTCAACTGTGTATTCGTTGAATTTGATAGTGGTGGTGAGCATAAGTAAGTAAGTACCTAAGTAAGTTTATTGTTTGCAAATACTTTACAGTCATGAACAATTGGAGTAAAACATAAATATAAATAATATTCTTGAAATAACTATAAAGTACCTATGCGTATTGATTTAAAATACTCAAAAACCCATTTGTCAGTTTCTTTCTACCACACATATTATGTCCATTTTTTATCAAAGTTTTCTTAATCAGAATTGCAAGCCCGCCGCAAGCTCTTTCCTTATCTTTCACTTTTTTTTTACTTCCACAGTAGGTATAAACAGAATAGTTATGAAGGAAGCTTGGAAGTCACAACGGCGTTGTTTGTCATGTTTCGCACAAATAGACAGTGGCGTACTTAGCGTATTTGACACCCGAGGCGGACTATCCTGTAACACCCCCCTCCCCCTAAACCTACCTAGAGAATAAGCTGGAGACTGCGTAGTGCTAGTGACACCCCTTGTGCCGAATTAGGCAATTTTGCGCCCTTAGATTTTTAGGATCGAAAAATCGCGCCCAATTGGTGACATGGTATTTTTGGACATAGAAAAACGATTCCTCAACAAAGCAGAAAACACTACGAATAGTGACTGATGCAAGAAAAAAGCGCCGCAGCCGACATTTTTCGGAAGACGGGTCTTCACCAGCTTGTTTTGCACCCTCCAAGGCCTTGCGTTCTAGTTTTGTGGACTCGTTTTGCACCACAAATAATCCGACACTGACACCCCCTTACTGTTGGTACCTGGTGCGGACCGTCCTCTCCGCCCCCCCCCCCTCCCCGTTGATACGCCACTGCAAATAGATGTACCTGCGATGTATCAGTACGTGATGGTAATTTCCCCACATAGTTGTTGTCGTAGTGTGGTTGTTTCGCGTTTGTTCAGTTTAGTCCGGAGGTTAATGACCAAAAATCAAGTGAACCTTGCATTTGGTGACAAAAGCACAAAAATTGGTAGGATAGTCCACAAGACCTTGCTCTTTCGATTGAGTCGAAGCGCCACGCAGATTTTTTCTCGGGGGGTCGCCAGGGGGCCCCTGAAATTTGAAAGGGGTGGGGTTCCTATGGAACCACTTTCTAATATCGCTATATTCAATAAAAAGGAAACGTATGACTCCACTATAAACCTTAACAGCATCAGTCACCATGTCGCTGTCATTCAGGAGGAGGAGGAGGACTCATCAGGAGCTTCCTGACGAGTCGTGTCCAGGTTGTTAAGATTGTGGATGATGGTACCCAATATCTGTCAGGGGAGATGAAGGTCGACACTGGTGTGCCCCAGGGCAGCATTCTTGGTCCCCTATTGTTCATCATATTTATAAATGATCTACCAAATCTTTTATCAGATCATTCACTTTGCTTATTTGCAGATGACACGTCTGCCATCATTACGGGGAAAAATAATGCTGCTCTGAGCGTTGCTGCCACACAATGTGTTGTAGATATGCAGCACTGGTGCCAGAAAAACGGCCTAAAGCTAAACACAAGTAAAACTAACAGTGTGTTGTTTTCAGTTTCGAGATCTAAAAGGGAGCAGAGTATTTTGGTCAGATCTCTTGATTCAACCGTGATTCAGTGCGAGAGTGTGAAGTTTTTGGGTGTGTGGATGGATGAAGGGTTGACGTGGGGGGTTCATGTGGACTCCGTTTGCAAGAGACTCTCCAGCAAATGTTTTTGTATGACCCAATTGAAGACTACTGTCAGTCTTCCCACTTTGATGAAATTTTATTTCGGCTGCATCCACCCAATATTATCCTATGGCATCCTATCCTGGGGTAATTCGTGTCATGTTAAAAGGGTTTTCATTACACAAAAGCGCATTATTCGAGCAATGCTAGGTTTGTCGTTCACCACTTCCTGTAGGCGATACTTCTCAGACTATCAAATATTAACTGTATACTCGATATATATTTTAAAATGTGTGTGCTGGGTCAGAAAGAACGTTGAAAGGTTTTTGACGTATGGAGATGTGAACGCATACAGAACTCGGAATTGCAATCTTTTACACATTCCCAAATGGAACTTACAAACTGTAAACAACGGCCCTGAAATTTCAGCCATTAGATTTTATAATCACCTATCTGAAGACATAAGGGCAGAAACAGACATTCATAAATTCAAAGCAAGAGTAAAATGTTTTCTCCAGGAGTCTCCTGCAATTTATTCAATCAGTGAATATTTTAAATTGTAATTTGTTTGATTGTTTTATTACTGTATCGTGTTAGCATGAATATGCATAAATGTGATGTACCTGGTATACCTACTCACTAACTAGTGGTAGTAAATTATTTATTTATTATTTTTGTCCAATTGTATTGGACACAAACCTAAATATTTTAATTGACGTATCTTATATTGTACATAGTGACAATTTTTCAAGATAAATAAAATATTATAATATATTATTATTCTTCACTGTTGAAAAAAATAAAGTCTCGGCTAGTACGAAAAATGTGTTTTAATTTTTTTTTACCTATAAGAACATGAAAAATTGGCGCGTTTGATGTTTTTTCCCACATTTCCGCATCAGCTTATTCCATGGATAAAGTCGAAAATGTGAGGAACCTATTTTCGGGAGAATGCCAAACAAAGAAGTGAGCAATTTTCACTGCCCAGTTAAACAGCGATTTTTCAATATTACCAATCGATATTACCGATACCATTACTAGGGAAAAATAAGTTGGACTATCCTCTAACAATACTTCAAGATTTTAAATGCGGAACCGCACGCAAAAATCCCGTAGACTAATTTTTATTGAGGGCGGTAAAATGCCTCTAGTACTGTGCGAGTGCGTGATAGGGACTGCCAAAAGTACTTTGCTCAGAACATGCGGCTCAAACACTCATTGTCAAGGACCAGGACCTCAAAATAATAATAGCACTGCTTGCCGTGAAAACCAGTTGTGCAGAAAACTTTTGCAGCTACCTGCTCCATTTTTCCCGGAATAGGTACAACTGAGAGCTGAAAACCTTCTTACCGCTCTTGATAGAAAAAAATTTACAGGATTTTTACGTGTGGTTCTGCATTCAAAGTTTTGAAATATCGTTAGAGGATAGTCCAACCTATTTCTCCCTAGTAATGGTATCAATAATATCAACTGGGAATATTAAAAAAACCGCTGTTGAACTGGGCAGTAAAAATTGCTCACTTCTTTACTTGACGTTCTCCCGAAAATTGGTCTGTCGCATTTTCGACTTCATACATGGAATAAGCTGATGCGGAAATGTGGGAAAAAAGATCAAACGCGCCAATTTTCCATGTTCTTGTAGGTGAAAAAAAAATGAAAACAAATTTTTCGTACTAGCCAAAGACTTATTTTTTTCAACAGTGAAGAACGATAGCGACATGGTGACTGATGCTGTTGAGGTTTATAGTAGAGTCATACGTTTCCTTTCCATTGGATACAGCGATATTAAAAAGTGGTTCCGGAGGGGCTCCACCCCTTAAATTTCGGGAGCCCCCTGGCAACCCCCCGAGAAAAAATCTGCGTGGCGCTTCGACTCAATCGAAAGAACACGGTCTTGTGGACTATCCTACCAATTTTTGTGCTTTTGTCACAAAGTGCAAGGTTCATGTCACTAACCTCCGGACTAGTTGGAGACGATAAGTTTGTTCAGTTTTTTGGAATTAGTTTATTCGTGGACTCTTCCCAGCTGTACCAGGTGTCGTCGATATTTATCTTCATAATGTGCAACTGCTTCAGTTTTCTCATTCTACATTCTAGTGGTGGTGAGTATGGATGAGTAAAGCGTTGAATGACAGAAAAAAGGGAGATTGAAAGTCAGGGCCGGCAACTTAGGATTTAAACGTGTGGTGCTGACTGTTGAATATTTCAGAAAAAGAACTGGGGGGGAGGGCGTCGCAGGCGATTTTTTTTTAAGTTTTAAAAATTATTCAGGCACACGTCATATTTAAATAAAATATACTATACAGGCTGTCCCAAAATAAAGCAGCTAATAGAGGCCTCTACATATTTTCTCCGGGTTTCGAACTTTTTTTATTTTAATTTTAATTTGTTTTACTCGAGGTTTTACTACTGGTTGGATTATGCCAATACGTAGGAAATCATTCAAAACAAGTCTCTGGCAAATTTCAGCCGAACACTTCGACCCGTTTATGAATCATTCATGAAAAACCAATGAAAAAGTCAAATTTTGAAGAGCTGTATCTCGGTTAATATAAGGCTTTCGCAAAAAAATAATGTAGAGGTCTTCTAGTGTCTTCTGGATTCCCATAGACCGTTGGCTACTTCATTCTGGGACACCTGTATAATATAGGAGTAATATTGCAATATTAATAAAACTTTCAAAATAAAACAAAAATTCTAGAAATTGATAAATTGGAGTGCTGTGGCGCTAATTTCAATTTTTGCATTTTCAACATGTGGTGCTCAGCACCACCTCTTCGGGTTACGTGTGGTGCTCGAGCACGTCAGCATTACTGTTGTTACTGGCCCTGTTGAAAGTAGTATGTTACAATTTAAGGTCCTTCTTACCCTCAACACTTGTGTAAAATAATTACTATTATCGCATTGTACGGCGTTCAACGTGTTTAAGGACGGAGTCATATTGGTGAAATAAGCGTTACGAAATCAATCGGTCTGGGTTTATCCCTTGACGGATTCTCACCATTTTTGTCTCTTTCGAAAGCTACAAGGATGTACTTTGGTTTGAGCCCATTGGCATTTCCGAAATCCAAAAAAAATTGATAATTTTGACATTTGAAAAAATTATTTTTGGATTTTGGAAATGCCAATGGGCTCAAACCAAAGTACATCTTTGTAGCTTTCGAAAGAGACTAAAATGGTAAAAATCCGTCAAGGAATAAACCGATGATGATTTCGCAACGCTTATTTTACCAATCCAACACCGTCCTTAAATTAAAACTTCACTTTGATTTATCGACCCTACGCTGAATCAAAACGTGTAATGAAACGGTTGAAACGAGTGACTTTATGCAGTCAAAAGACTACGTTTCTGACATTTGACATTTCAAGTTCCATTAACGATGCTGCATTTACTGAAAGTTCCCGCAGTACCTACCTACCTAACACATCACGTTTAGGAATAAACGCCCGGCACAAAAAAAGTGATTTTCGTCAAAAATCATTTGTCTAGTGTTCGCGTGGCAAAGTAGATTAAAAATTTTTCGCCCTGCTTAATGTATGTACCTACATTAAATTGAAAAGAAAGGCGTCAAGCGTATCGCAGTTCAGGATGAAAATGATTTGTGTTCAGATTTTTATAAGTGCCCGCCCTAATAAAGGTCTACACGCAAAATCGTAATAACAACCACAACTAATCTAGACAATTTCCTTCTTCGTTTTAACAGGGTTATATTAATTTAGCACCTGTGGCATAATAATATGCGACATATAGGTACTGAAAACTGGGGGAAAAGACCAGAATCATGTAATGTTGTTTGCGCACAAACAACAAGAAGTAATTGATATGTTAACTGTCATCTACCCGGTATGAGAGGAGCTTGTGGTGTGGTTAGTTAGCGCGTTCGACTACCACTCCAGAGGTCGCGGGTTCGATCTCCGCCGGGGACGGATTTTCGGCCTCGAAAACAAGCTCCTTGGTTTAGTTGGAATGCTTGCTAAATGCAAGACGCGCCGTGTGTCGCATAGCACGTAAAATACGAACGATGGTGCCGACCCCATGCGATGTTGGTGGTCGTTAAAAATCCCTACCCTGTGTTGGAACACACAGGGGTTCGGCAAAATTTCCGGTATAGTGGAGGAAAGCATTCACCGGCGTCGGTATTAGGCCTCGTTGCGGAAATGGGCCGACGTTAAATAAACGATTTAAAAAAAAAATCTACCCGGTATGGAATGATTCACTTCCCATGCTCACGCAAAAAAAGTGACAGGTGCGCCCAGCTTTCTTTGATTGCTTCGTTGACTTTTGGACAAAATTTCAGGCTGGCCCAAAGTGCATTTTCCAAATAGGACTGAAGCCTGGACTGGTAAAAGCCTGGTACTGTTGATATTATATTCTCTTTTATAATAACGCTGTTTCGCAGCATGGAAGAATCCGTCCAAAGCGCCGAAGACTTTATATTTTTTGCCAATCCATCAAAATAGGATATCATGACATTTTCACTGATGTCTGCGTCTTTGCGGCTGGCCCAATCCTTGTAAATTCTGCAGGCACTTTCGCACCGTCCGCGATTTTTGGTTGACAAAAGGTTTTCTACCCGTTTTGGCGCTGCCTCTTGTAGTTTGGGCAAGGTTGATTGCGTTTCGATTTCCAAATCGGACATATCTACTTATAAATTATTATGAACCAACACCACAATGCCTAAATGTCAATTTTCAAAGCCATTCAACTTCCGTCGATGTCTACTGCGTAGGAAGTTTTGTTCGAGAATTATCATTTTATTGAACCAATTATCATTAGTTTGTTTTTTTGTGGGTAAAATCGTATACATACCTCCACGGTAAATGCGTTATTCCAGCTGCGGGCATAGCTAGCAGCTATCATTGCCCTTAGCAGTAATAACGCATTTCCCGTGTCGGTATGTAATATACTATAACCTACTTAATCAGTATAAATAACTAGGTATGTAGGTATTGTCAAATTTTGTGCCAGTGCCAGTGCTGAAGAGTTGATTTGCCAATTTAGAAGCACTGTTTATATTCATGAAGGTGTATTATAATGAAACAACAGGTCGCAGTTTTGTATATTAGGTAGAAAGGGGTTTCTGATGCGACTGAAAAAGTAGATCAATAGAATTGAAGGAGTTTTTAGTTTTTTGAGAACAGGAAATTCAAACTTGGGATGCGACTTCCCAACAGGAATGTACGGCCAATGCTATTTGATTTGAATTATTAAAAAAATATGTATAAAAATAATTTAAAAAGGATTTCTTTAAATTCGAAGCTCAAACATCATCGGCCGTCCATTTATTCTTGAGAAGTCACATACAGAACTAGAATTTTATATTTTCAAAAAAAATACACTCAAAAACCCGACTCATATCATAACCTAGTTTTTCAGTCGCAAAAAAAAAATAGAGGATGTGCATTGTAGCAGAAATGAAGTCAGTGGTTGTCTATTTTAACGAGCAAATGTGATTTGTCATAAGACAGTGGCGTACACAGATCAGTTGTTTCTCTTGTTCTTGCGGTCTACAATTACTATGAGTCTGAAATATTTAACGACGTTTGAGTCAGAGTCAGCTGATCGTTACTAACAAAAGCCATAGAAACGCGCTTGCGCTTATAAAACACTCATCTATGTATGAATATGCAATCATATTTCCTAAAAAAAAAAAACATGCGGCATATTCCTCCCCCAGGCACTTTTCATCGGGATAACGTCATTAAGATAGTTCCCTCGCTGGCGCTCTTCCTGATTAAACATCCTTATATCTACTTCATGCCTGATTCGAATGAAAACTTGGAACTTGAATGAGCAGCAACACTCAACTAGGTGGGTACCTACATACTGTAAATTAAAAATAATCTAATCCACCATCCACCCCTGGATTTATTGAGACGCGAGTTTTCTTCGTCTTTTAATTAGACAAAGCCAGCTTTTCGTGTTTTCAAGCCTCTCTATTTCTTATAGGTGAGAGGTAAGTGTTTTTCGATCCAGATAACAGCTGAAAGACCATGATGCAGCCTATTTTCAATCAGCTTAACAAGAAAATCAAACACTTGAGTCCGGTGAGCCCGCTTCATCTGAAGAGTGAAGCATTAAAGTGAACCTTTATTAAGTCAGACTTTTACAACGGGTCCATCTGAAAACTGCCAGACCCTCATTGACCTTTTTGTAGACATTTTAATTTTTCACCGAAATGATTTCGTTACCGCGTAGCTCACAGTTTAAAGCTGGGCTATAGTTAGAAAACAAATAATTGATCGGTCAAGTCATTACAGTTTAGGATTCAGGTCATTTGCGGGGTGATTTCTAGCTTTGTTATTGTAATAATAATAATTATTATTATAATAATTATAATAGTAATGATAATAGTAATAATCATTTTTTAAGCTGTCATTTTTGTCGTATTGAGCCATGACCAGAAGGTTGGACTGGAGGTTGGAGTTTGAAACTAAAAGTAGGTAGGTAATTGCAATTGACTGATGATTGTTTATAAACGTCCAAGAAAACTTTGAGTTGAATGGGTAAGCATCAGAATGAAAAGTAAAGAAGGAACTTCGGTAATTTGAATGTATCGCGGTTAAACTGAGATGATTTCTTCAATCGTTACTATATTTATTTAGTTATTAAACAAAGCTGCAATGCATTGGAAAATTTAATTGCACTGGAAGTAGCCCACACTTAACCCGTTGTCATTGTTTGAATCGATATAAGAGGGAAGGGGTGTTAATTAGTTTGATTAAATTCATTAAAATAGATGCTGATGTGTGGTTGGTGCATGTTATGCGTGTTTATTATCCTCATGTGAACGTTGTTCGTAATAAGGAAGCGACTTTATTATGCATGTTGGCTTAGGGGTTGTGTGTTAGGCTAGCACGTGAAGTTGGGGGGATGGGTCTCTGTCTCTGTGTGTTTGTGTTTGTGTGATGGTGGTTGAAGTCGTGGAGGAAAGATGCAGCAAGTCATGTGTCATGTCACGTGATTTCCAATCGACATATACACAATACACACAAAATGTGACCACTGACACACAAACACAAATTGGACACAATGTGCACTAGGTGAACAAGTGAATAAAAGAATACCTTCTTCAATCATCTTCCTGGTTTCAGGCTCGCACCTCCCGATGAAGACGGACGACAAAATTAAAAAGTATTAGGCACTACGAGCAGTTTCAACATAATTGATATATATGTGTTGTATATATATAAATATTATATCACCGGATTTTGATATGTAATTCGTATGGTCTCGTGTGGCCCGGCGCACCACCTGACGTTCTTATTCGATTCTCAGGTCATACTACAAATCGTGCGACGCCGGGTGCGCGACGTGCATTGAGCGTCGCCTCGCGTCGGGGCGCTCAATGGCGCGCCTGTTCGATTTGCAATATGCCGATGCCCCACCCGGCAAACTTCCACATTACTTGATTACTTCCAACAAAAATACACCATTAATTGTATTGACATTCTCCACCACATCGCTGCCAACATTCTCCGAACAGCACAGCACAGCTCGCTACTCCCTCTAGTCCAAGTGACGCCAGCGACTTCCGAAAAAAGTGCATCTCCTCGTGGCTTTCCTCTCCTTTCAATTTCCATAAACATAACTGAAAAGCGTGCTACGGTCTCCGGCGCGCGCTTTTTTAAAATTCCCACAAACTGCACTCGCATCAGCCAAGCCAAGGTCATTTGTTGGGGACTCGATTGGGGAATATAACGAACTGTTAACACCTGTGTGTTGTGTGTGCGTATGTAGAGTATTATTACACGTTTAATTTAGATGAAAAAGTGACTTTCGCAAATTTTTGATTAGAGGCTTCATTTTAGAGATATTTGGATTTTAAACTTGGAAAAATATCTCAAAATCACGACTTTCAAGGGCCTCAAAATGAAAATCCATGGAAATTTCTTGTTTGTCAGCAAAAAATAGTGGTTTATTATCTAAAGACAACTGAAAAAACCCATTTCAGCTGAGAAATCATGAGTTTTTTGGATTTTAATTTTTATACGTTTGAAAGTGGTGTTTTCGTAATGTTTTTCAAAGTTTCAAACCCAAATATCTCAGAAAAAAAATAGGGGGGAAAGGGAAAGGGACCTCTGTTATCTTCGCCCCTGAAAATGTTTGATGAAACGCGTTGTTCGATAGCGACTTATCTCAGCAAACTTTTGTTGAAATTTAATTTAAATCGATTGAACGCTTCAAAAGTAGCGGTAAAAAACGATTTTGGAAATTGAATTTTGAGGAGCCATAACTTTTCTATATTTTCGAAAGCTGAATCCGAGGACATACATACCGGGTGATCATTTGAAAACTATCCACCTGCAATATCTCCCGGTTCCTAGTGCAAATATCCTTGAGCAAAAACAGGTAGATTTTTATATCGAGGGGGACATCTAAAATATGCATTGGAGAATTTATATCTTGAGCCCCCTCGCCCCCACTCACCCCAACTTTGGAATTTCAAATGACACTACCTACCTTGCGATACATCAAACTAAAGAGAATTAAATTCTCTTTCTAAAAAAGTATTTTGAAATTTTTCAACCCTACCCCCCGTTCTTCCTTGAATTCTCTGAGTGTCCAAGTCAATATTCTTGACCTCCATTTCCCTTTAATACAGTCAACGTCATCCTGCACAGCATCAAAAGAGAAAATTTTCTATAAAAAAAGTGCCACCCAAATTCACCTCTTCGCTCCACCCGACCTTAAAAATCTAAAATGTCAATACCTACTTTGTAATACATCAAATTGAAGGAAATTGAATTCTCTTCCCGAAAAAGATTTTTCACAATTTTTAAAGCCCCCCCCATTTTCCCCCTAGAATACTCCAAATGACCAATTTATTGGAGGAGGGGTAGAAAATTTCCAAAAAAATTCTTTTCAGAAAGAGAATTCAATTCCTTTCAATTTGATGTATCACAAAGTAGGTGGTGTTTTGTTGAATTTGAGAGTTGAGGTGGGGGAGAGCAAAGGGGTGAATTTGGGTAGCACTTTTCCCAACGAAAATTTTCTTCTTCGATGCTATCTAGGATGACGCCAACTAAATTGAGAAAAAAATGAGGGGTCCAGAATATAAAATGGGACAGTCCGAGAATTTTCAGGGAGAAAGGGGTGGGGTTAAAAATTTTGGAAATATTTTTTCCAGAAATAAAATTTAATTGTCTTCAATTTGATGTATCGCAAGGTAGGTAATGCCATTTGAAATTTCAAAGTTGGGGTGAGTGGAGGCGAGGGGGTGAATATAGAAATTTGCCAATGTATGCTTCAGATGTCCCCCTCGATATAAAATCGGGAGTTATTGCAGGTGGATAGTTTTCAAATGATCACCCGGTATACATACATGGTGTTTCAAAAGTAAGTACCTAGCTATGTGTCCTCGAATTCTATGAAGTTTGCCATAAAAATGAATTGCAAGAGGTGCCCCCTAAGAAAGTTATGGTCCCTCAAAATTCAATTTTCAAAATCGTTTTTTTACCGTTACTATTCAACCGTTCAACCGAATCAAATCAAATTTTAAACAAAGTTCACCGGAATAAGAATAAGCCTTCATCAAACAGTAATGTAAGTCACCATTCTTACATCCAGATCAAAAGCTCACTGTACATACTAAATCAATACATATGGCTAACCCTAATATTTCCATATCACCATATCAGACGATACCATGTAAACCAATGCCGAGATCATTTTTACAAAATGTGAACAAACTCATTAAATCTGCTGTTGAAGAAATTCTATGTTTACCAGGCGATATCCCAGACAACATGTTATACTCAAAAACAATCGTGTCTAGGTGAAGTACTTAGGTACATCTCTGCAAGCACGGAAACTGAACTAATCGAAAATTTGAGCTCATAAAAGCCCCCAAAACATCTTAGAGAAAGCGAGTTTTAAAAGTGGTGTAACCTTTCCATATAAAGGTAGAGGCAAGTGAAGTTACAGAAGAATACACTCCAGCTAATTCATGGATTACAACCAAAAAAGGACTGACAAATTCTGAGTATACGGAAGCTTTAAAGATGATTGGGGATGTATCTGATCTGCATGCAGAGCTAATCCTGGAAGGTCTAAGGATGGTAGCGTCACTGCAGTGTTGGCACCGACAATAGTACCTTTCATTATCCAGCGCGCCATCAGCGCGCATACTCGTCTTCTGAAGTAATGGCGTCAAATACAAAATTTGCGAACAAATGCTAGAAAATGGCGTGAAAAACCGCCATAGAGTTGAAAAATACGCGCCGCAGTGAACAGGGTAATAGGCTAGAGGTTAATACACACTAGTGATTACTCATTTTTCATCAAAAAGTCCGCATTGTTCATTAAATTATAAATAACTGCGTTTTACATTGATCGGATGTGCGTACGCAACCCATAATGCAACCCCCAACAACTCTATTTTCAGTTTGACTAGCGAAAGTTGCCTAAAAACCACGATTTTAGGCAACACTCGCTACATCAGTGTACTGCGGAATGTGTTTTACTCCCAGGGACTTTTCTCACACGATTCAAGAATAGCGGCCCACTTGTTCACAAACGTACGACACTCGGAGCGAACTTCAAAATGGCGAATGAATAGTTCACGTTGACAGCAGACAGCAGCGGAAAGTCACGGCCGTTTCTTGTCAAACTGAAAATAGAGTTGGTGGGGGTTGCATTATGGGTTGCGTACGCACATCCGATCAATGTAAAACGCAGTTATTTATAATTTAATGAACAATGCGGACTTTTTGATGAAAAATAAGTAATCACTAGTGTGTATTAACTTCTGTCCTATTACCCTGTTCGCTGCGGCGCGTATTTTTCAACTTTGTGGCGGTTTTTCTTGCGATTTTGTAGCATTTGTTCGCAAATTTTGTATTTGACGCCAAAATTTGGCGCAAGCGTTGGGTATACCATTATAATGAAAGTTACTATTAAAATATGAAACACTACCACATATCCTTGGTGCCTGTCCACACAACGAAGCTCTTCGAAACTAAAGACATCATGAAGCTAGGTCATTTCTTTCTGAAAATCTCCGGAATGTTGGTATGGAAAATCATTTATGCCGATGACACCACAGTCTCGGTTGTAGATAAGACCCTAGAATCAACTAGGAAAAAATATGAAGCAGCTCTCTCGAAGGCTCTGCATTGGTACTCAACTAATAAACTCTGTATGAATGTCAACAAAACGAAAAAAATGCTCTTGATGACCCTGAGATGCGCTGACGGATGTGAGGGTTGCGATTCCTCTGCTGTTTTCCTGTGTGTTGAGCTGGACTCGAGACTGATGTGTTGATGCACTAGCCACGAAGCTCTCGAAAAATATCTTCCTACTTAGAAATCTAGAGAACCGCGTACTTTGGACTCTGTAACTCTCTCATCTCGTATGCTACACTCGCGTGGGGTAACGGTTCGGGTGCACATAGAGTTTTTCGGCTGCAACGCAGAGCGATGCGGATAGTTGGCGGCCTTGGTTACAGACAAAACTGTAGGGATGCCTTCGTAATAGTGGCCACTCACCTACAGGCCGCCTGCAAGCCGCTTCTCGCCACCCACCTAACCTACAGATCGCCGGCAGCTCAAGCCTGCAGACTTTGAAACCTGCATGAAAACTGTGTGTGTGTATGGCGATCTGGCGTAAGTTTCAACTGCAGGTGACATCTTTAGCGAGGTTGAAAGATTTCACTACAGTCCAGCAGTTCGAGAGTCAACATAGCGGTCGTACTAGTATGCAGAGCTGGGTAGTATTTGAACTTTTAAAGACTTTTCAAATAATAAATACTTAAAAGTATTTAAATACTTTTTCTGCTATCGGGAAAGTATTTATTATTTGAATAGTTTTCAAAAGTATTCAGTATTTATTATTTGTAAAAGTATTTACAAATACTTAGCCAAATACTTTTACGATATTTAAATACTTTCCAAAGTATTCAAATACTTTTTCAAGTATTTGGTATTTGATATTTGGGAAAGTATTTGTAAATACTTTCACGTTATTTAAATACTTTTCGTGTCAAATAAACTACGAAACATCGAATACGACACACAGAAAATTTTTCGGACGGTTTGGAATCTATTTGTGCCGTTGCTTAGCCCAATCTTTTGGTAATTTTTGAAATAAACATTGGAGGCATAAAAGATGAGTTCGTACCTCAACACCTTGCTCGATTCATTTCCCTAACATCTTTTATCCACAGGGCGGCATCAAAATAGTACTTTTTACACGACCGGGTGTAAAGTGAGCCTTTTTACCCTCATTTTCAGGCGTAAAGTGGCTCATTTAGCCCGAGGGCGTAAAATTTTTACTTTTACGCCCTCGGGCCTTGGTTTTTTGAGCATCAAAAAACAAATGCCTGTAATTATTATTAAATGTCACAAACTAATAAATTTGTTGAAATGCACAGCTCAGAGGCATTTGGGACACCCCCAAAGGCGGGGAAGGGTGTATGGTTTCACTTATTAAGCTTCTCGTTGAATTGTTTGCTTTGAAAATACACATATTCGAAACTCCAAAAGTGAGGTTATGTGCGTTGACGGCTCTGGCCGGATTCCTATTTCTCAGAGTTCCGTGCTCAGTTTTCTTGAGGGGGCAGGCGAATACTAAATTTGAATAGCCGTTTTCGATACAAGAGCGCAATTTCAGGCCCGAAGCCGTGGTTGCCATCATAAAACGTGTAGCCGAATGAATATTTTGGTTTGTAGGTATCCGTCTGCCTGTCTCTTTACGTAGGCTGTAACTTTGTCGTCCTTAACTGAAAGGGTTGTCTTCAGCATGGAAAACACGGACCACAAAGTAGAAGGCTTCACCACCTTGGATTTTTCAGCTAAGTATAGGTATACCTACGTTCTCATGTATTTTTTTTGGACTTTTCCGGCAGAAGATCGTGTGGCTCGAGAAGCCATCGCCATCGGCGGGAGGAGTGCAGCGCCTCAAAAACGAAAATCCTTGCTGAGTGCTTTTCAATAAAAAAGACACTGACACTAGTGATAATTATTAAATGACAAGTAAAAACAAAATCATAGGTGCCCATAATGTCATTGCTAACTAGATCGATCTATAATCGCTTTTTAGTTTTTCGGCTTTTATGGTTCAAAATCAAATTCAAAAAAAGAATGGGTCGTGTAAAAAACGTTGTATGCAGCTCAAGCGTAAAGCCTGTTTTAGGCCCTGCTCTGTCTGAATGTGCCCTCGCTATGCTCGGGCACAACTTACATACGTCGGGCCTAAAACAGTCGCTTTACGCTCTTACTACATAAATAACTATTGTGTATCAAGGCCATAAAGGTAATGTTTTTTGGCCGAATCTGAAATTTTGTAGCCGAGGCTGCAAAACAGGTGAAGCCAAAGAAGAACCTTTTGGCCGAGGTGCACACGACATTTTTTAGGCGACTATCACAAAAAATTGAGCAAAATACTGATGTTTGAATTGTTTGATTTCTTACTCGCAATCGCAAGAGTGCTTTTCTTTATAAAACATAGTTACCTGTGACATTAGAAAACAAAATTTGTAGGTGTATTGTTATGACAGTAGGTAGTTTAGACAAGTCAATGATGAACGAGGTATAGTGAAAGCGATTTTTCTCAAACCCCGCCGGCACCACATAGGCTGAAGCTCAAATGCGGCAGCTTTGGATTTGCTTCCGCTGAAATTACAAGCTGTATAGGTACTTACCTGCAGCAGTATGAACATTTTGTGATGAGGTGGTGCCTGTAAAACAAGGCAAAAATCTGGACAGGGTCTGTTTCTCTGGCCTACCTTTCGGGAAAATCACAATCGTGCAAGTCATCAACGTTGGTGGTCTATTTATTTTATTCCATGGTGAGGGCTGCGGTATACATCGAAATCCAACAGACACGCGAGTTTCGGACCTACCTACTTGGGCCAATTTTCACGACATAAGCATAGCATAACCCATAACCAACAAAACAAAATAATGAAATTGCCTTTGACTTTGACAGCATTCACATGAATTGACCAATGATGAGTAGCGTAGCAATCTTGCAACTGAAATCACCTCGGAAATCACTGCAGTTGCACCAACCTTACGGAGAAAATAACTGTATTTTCAAATTTATGTAATTATTACATCTGATTTTGGGTCATCATTGAATGATTAATTGCTCTTTATCAATCAGGTATACCGCCGACTACTTCGTGATGTAAATATTCAACAGCTAAATCGGTCTAAAATCATGTATGACATAAGCGTCCCAACAAAGTAAAACAACTGAGGTTTAGCGGCCGAAAAGGGAAATATTGACATTAGCGTTAAAAAAAAGACACTTTTGGGACGTCAAAAAGGATGTAAAGAAAGCTGTTGTGTGTTGGTCGCCTAAAAAACAATTTCTTGGTTCCTGGGGATATCATTTTTAGCGCATTTTCTTAAGAAAATGACGCTTATATGGCCGGTTTGTCTGTCTGTCCGTCCGTCTGTCCGTCCGTCTGTCCGTCCGTCTGTCCGTCCGTCTGTCCGCCAATTTTTTTTTGCCCTGCATCAACTACTAGGTTATTAGCAGGTTTTTACCGTAGGGTTTTTCTATAACGGATAACAATGATGACGATAACAACGAAGAAGTACTGTAAGATTTACATCTTTGGATCAGTGTGGGTTTATCAGTGGGGTTTTGTTTCGATGGCTTTCTCGTTTCATCCCTCTTTCCGGGGCATCACCGCACGATAGTAGATGCCCCAGTACTAAGGGACGCGTGAAAAAGTCCATCTGGCCCAGTGCGGATTTGAACCCGGGACCTTCGCCTTTGAAAGCGGGGCCGAGCTCACCGTACTACCGACTGGGTAAGGATAAATTATTGTTGAAAATTTCAAATCTTCGAAGGTACGTCCTGTCGCTAAATATCGTAGTGTTGCTATCAGTCTTTCCTCAGGACTAACTGCTTGTCTCATTCTCGTGGTTTTCTTTGTTATCATAGGTTTCACTAGTTTTAATAACCTCTTCAAACAATCTTGGTCCATTCGAAGATAGTTATGTAGGTCTTTACTATGACGAAGGCGAAGCCTTTCCAGGAGCCTCAAGTGCGAAAATTTATTTCTTTGTAGAAGCCAGTCCTTTACCCAATATCTTCTAGTTTGGGCAGGTCGATCCTCCGATATTAACTGTCGCGTAAGCGAGGATTTCGAAGAAAAATTCCGATTCTGGTGTTCACTTATTTATTAAAAACAAGGTAAATGTAAAATTTATAATGGCACATCGCCGCGCATTAATTGCGCTGCTCATTTGAGCGAAAACTTAGTAAAATATACTAGTACTTAAGACACGCAAGCGAACTACATACATCAATGGAGTCTGACAAACGAATGATACAGGAAGTGCCGAATCGGCACTCACAATCTCACAAAACTGACAATTGCTACACCCACCCTCTTCCGCTCACAGCGGGGCGCAGACCCATCGGTGGGCAAAGCAGGGTTGGGCTTCCCAAGATATTGTACATATTCCCCCCCTTGACGTGTCGTCGAAACTAAAAATTTCTTATCAAAGCAAAAGTAGCGTTAATCTATTTAAATTAAGCTAAATTAGCATAATGACATTAAAATCAATCATTATTTATACAAAATGGGGGTCTCCATTAAGACCTTTATGCGAACATTATCACAAAATCAAATATCAAACTTGATTATTTGAGATAAAAATTTTGAACAACAGTTTCAAGAAATGATCTTATACCTTTTTGCCGCCAAAAGACGATGAAGTGGACATAGGATTTCTTGGGATTTTCAGTATGTTGTTCACATGATCGAGGAAACCAGTTCCAGCAATTTCCAGATGAATTGGAACTTGAACGCCTATTTCAATAAATAATAGTTTCCAAAACAATGTCACTTATACCTTTTTTTCCGCCAAAAAACAATGAAGCGAACAGGGATTTTCCCAGTATTTTAAGTGTGTTGTTCAACTGACCAAGGAGACCATTTTCAGCAATTTTTATCTGTATCGAAACTTCAACCCGTATTTTAATAAATAGGTATGTAGTAACAAAAGAAAATTTCACTTATACCTTTCTGCCGTCAAAAACTAATGAAGCGGAGAGAAAATTTTTGGGACTTTCAATATGTTGCTGAACTAATCAAGGGGACCATTTTCAGCAATTTTCAGCTGTATTGAAACTTGACCGCCTGTTTGAATGAACAGTTCCCAAAACAATGTCACTTACACCTTTTTGCCGCCAAAACACAATGGAGCGGACAAAGGATTTCTTAGGACTTTCAGTATGCTGCTCAACTGACCAAGGAGACTTATTATTTTCACCTGTATCAAAACTTCAACCCGTATTTTATTAAATAGTAACAAAAAAAAAGTCACTTATACCTTTTTGCCGCCAAAAAACAATGAAACGGACATAGGATTTTCGAGGACTTCTAGTATGTTGTTCAATTGACAAAGGAGACCAGTTTTAGCAATTTTCAGCTGTACTGCAACTCCAACTCGTATTTTAATAAATAGTTTCTATATAATGTCACTTACACCTTTTTGCCGCCAAAAACCGATGAAGCGAACATAGGATTTTTTAGGACTTTCAGTATGTGGCTAAGGGGTTAAAGTGAAAGCGTTCAACCAATTTTTAGACTTACGTTATTTTTTTCCAGGTCAAAACCTAAAATGCTTGGGCTATATAGCAAACTTAATATTTTTAAAAGCTGAATCCGACGATGTACTTACAGCTAGGTACTTACTCTTGAAACATCCTGTATATTTAGTATACATATTGTATTGAAACCCTATATTACATACTAAGATAGCCATAAGCCGTGATGATGATAGATGAGAAATATCCCAATTTATATAAGTGACCCACCACAGAGCTCCAATTTTCACCGGTGCCTAATTTCTGTTTAAGTATTGTATACAGGTGTTCCAGCGGTGATAGCAAGAAATTCAGCTGTGGGTAGATCTCGCGAAAATTGACGTTCGGCCTAATGACGAAGATACAGCTCTTCAAATTTCACTTTTTTCGGATTTCAAAAATTTGTAACTCATAAACGTGTGGACGAAATTAACTTATCTACCTGCCAAATTTTAAAAGGATCCAGCCAGTGGCGTAGGAGTTACGAGGATCAATAATTTAGAAGCATCCGAAGAAAAGTTTACTTAAGGTGACCCCCCATAATTTCTACGCTACTGGTTGGATTTTGTCAAAATTTGGCAGGTTGATAGATTGTGTTGATGAACCAGCTTATGCTGAATTCAAGCTAATTTTGTCGAAACGTACCTAATTAACAAATTTTTGAAATCCGAAAAAAGTTGACTTTCAAAAGCTGTATCTTTGTCATTAGGCCGAACTTTGGTAAATGGTATATAGGTTTTCATCGTATTTTGACGAGATCTACTCACAGTTGAATGTTTTGCTATCATCGCTGAAACACCCTGTATATCGGTTACTACAAGTATTTACGGGTACGAGTACCTAAGTATAGAATAGGTGATATTCACTGCCCTTTCTCCGCTTGCGCAACCATGCGATGGGGGATGGGATATTTGAGAATGAGTTCTGAAAAAAGCGTCTCTTGGTCACCTTCTTGGAATAGTATATCGGAAATAGAATATCTGCTGGAACTAATTCAAACAAAAACGATTTTTTCACCATGGCTAGCTTTCAGTTCCCTCTTCAACATATCAAAAGTCCTCAACTCTAGGACTGCTACAAATTAGTATACAGGGTGAAAGTTTAATATTTTTCGTCAATTTTTTACTTTCTTGAAAAACTGATGACTGAAAAAAATGGTTTAAGGTTAGTTTGATAGGCCATAGTCTTCCAATAAACATATAAAAAATATACCACCCAGCAACTGCTGTGTATCAAGTTACAGGGTGAAAACTATTTTTCATCTTCAATTTTTTTTCTTGGTGGAACTGATCTAGATTAAGGCCGGTTTCAATTCTTCTACAAGTTTGTAATGTCATACTAAACATATGGAAAGGATACATCTCTGCAACTGCTGCTTTTCAATTTACAGGGTGGAAAGTAATTTTCACGTTTCAATTTTTTTCTTGGTGAAATTGGCTCGCACAACAATTGCGACTGATTCTTCTGTAAACTTGAAGCTTCTAGTCAAACATATCAAAATAATACATTTCTGCTACAGCCACGTTTTTTTTTATAAATTTAAATGTTTGGGTTAATTCGGGTATATTGCATCAAAAATTAAAAAAATCTTGGAACGCAACCAAAACATTTAAATTTGTAAGTGACATCGTAGCTGTAGCAGAAATGTATTATTTTGATGTGTTTTGACTAGAAACCTCAAATTTACAGAAAAACCAGTCGCAATTGTTGTGAGAGCCGATTTCTTCAAGAAAAAAATTGAAACGTGAAAATGACTTTTGACCCTGTAAATTGAAAAGCAGCAGATGCAGAGATGTGTCCTTTTCATATGTTCAGTATAACATTATAAGCTTGCAAAAGAACTGAAACCGGCTTCAATCTAGATCAGTTCCACCAAGAAAAAAAATTGAAGATGAAAAATAGTTCCCACCGAACTTGATATGCAGCAGTTTCTGGGTGGTATATTTTTTATATGTTTATTGGAAGACTATGGCCTATCAAACTAGCCTAAAACCGTTTTTTTTTTCAGTCATCAGTTTCTCAAGAAAATGAAAAGTAAAGAAAAATAATAAACTTTCACCCTGTATACTGATTTGTAGCAGTCCCAGAGTGGAGGACTTTTGATATGTTGAAGAAGGGACTGTAAGTTTGCCATGGTAAAAAAATCGTTTTTGTTTGAATTAATTTCAGCAAAGCACCTATTTTTAGCGCACTTCTCCAAACGGGAAGGCGCTTTTGTCCTCGCTTTGTCCGTACGTCCGTCCGTCCGTCACAGCATCTAGTCCTAGACGAAAAGGTTTTTGCGAAAAATTTTAACTCTATTGGGTAGCTCATGACCTTGTATCCCGAACCAAGAAAAATCTTGACGAAATAATAATAAACAATGACAATAATAACAATTTAGTGTGACGCGGCATCGCCGTTGAATGCTGCATTTCAGAAGCCAGCCTGATCTCGAAAGTTATCACATGCGAGGAAGTACCCGATCTTATCATTTTACCATAATAAAGGTGATCCATTTAGAGGTACTTTTTCTAGTAGGCTTTTTATGACAGATCAAATTGTCAAACAATCAAATTGCCATGGCATTTTTGTTCAGTATTGTTTGACATTTGATTATGGAAAAACGTACCCCGGCAAAGCGTCTACAGATTGTTCAGCTGCATTATGAAAATCAGCGTTCTACAAGAAATGTGTTTCGTGCGCTTAGAGCAATTTATGGTCTACATAATCGGCCTACCGAACGCACAATTCGCTATACCATCGAGAAATTTGAAACCCAATTTTCATTATTGGATAAGACGCTACCAAATAGACCACATCCACTACGTAGCGAAGAAAATATAGTGGCGGTAGCTGAGAGTGTACGCGAGGACTGTGATGAATCGATTCGGCGACGTTCTCAACACCTTGGCTTGTCGTATGGAACAACTTGGCGTATTTTACGCAAGGATCTTGGTTTAAAGGCATACAAAATTCAACTTGTGCAAGAATTAAAGCCAGCCGACCTTCCAAATCGTCACCGTTTCAGTCTTTGGGCTCTTGAAAAGCTTGAAGAAGATCCACTGTTTTCGATCACGCTTCGGGCCGGTGAATTGGCCGCCTAGATCGTGTGATATCACGCCTTTAGACTTCTTTCTTTGGGGCTACGTGAAGTCCAAAGTCTACGTGAATAAGCCGGCTACGATTGAGCAATTAGAAGCGAACATTTCTCGCGTCATTCGCGAAGTACCAGTCGATATGCTCGAACGCGTCGTGCAAAATTGGAACTCCAGAATGGACCTCCTTCGACGTAGTAACGGCCAACATTTGAAAGAAATAATATTTAAGAAGTAAATGTCAAAAATCCTTTTATCGTACGATAATTAAAGTTACCCAGTAAAATTAATATTTTGATATTTTTTTAATTTTTTAAAAAAGTACCTCTAAATGGATCACCCGTTACATATGCGGAGTTATATTTAGAGGATGATTTGAACTTCATTTTAATGAAAATTTCACATCGGTGCGAGGTGCAGGCCAATAGTTATTAATTTTTGAAAATGACTCCGAAACTACGGCTCGGCCGCAAATGATTTATTCGTTGCTTGCTGGTGCTTGATATCCTTTCCTCCGAACAAAACGAAATTCAATACAGAAAATATTTCAACTCGAATGGGTAGCTCATGGCCTTGGTACGCGAATCAAGAAAAATGTTGCCGAAATAATCATGAACAATTACAAAAATAACATTTTGGTGTAGGGCGGCTTCGCCGATCAAGTGCTGGCATTCGCGGTAAGATGTCGAAAGTTGCGATATGCAGGCAACTACAATTTCTCAATGAAATACATCACTGCATGTACGGCATTATATTTAGAGAACAATTTAAACTTTCTTTTGACAAAAATCCCACTTCGATCCGACCGTTGGGTCAATTGTTATCAATTTTTGAAAACGACCGCAAAGCCACGGCTCGGCGCATATTACACGACCCTACAAATTTAAAATCAGACGTGCCGAAATAGTAATTGAACATTTTGAAGTAGCCAATACTAGGTACCTGAAGGATAATGGCACTCAAATTACGAAACAATCATATTCGCTCAATAACAAAAAAAAAGTAGGTAGGTATCACTAAAAATCATGTGACAGGCTACCATTTTTTCGGTTTTTCGATAAAAAAGAAATGTTCCAATTCAAAAGTGAACCCGATATTCGTGTTCAGTAGGTCGAAATCAGTTGGAGAACATTTTTTTATATAAGTAACAGAATGACGCCTATGTGGCCGGTTTGTCTGTCTGTCTGTCTGTCTGTCCGAGTCCGTGCAGAAATTAAGACGCTGTACTCCTTCTCGAGAATTAAAACAAGAGTCTTAGAACTTTTTTCCGATTAATAGCTGATGTCCCCAAGGGTGGCCAATGGGCACTATTTTTGTTATCCATACATCGTTATCATTATTCTCAAAAAACAGAGATCTCCTGTGCACTTCGATGAAGTTGAACTTCTCCTCGGGAAATAAAGCTACAGCTAAAGCGGCTTTCATAATTCGGCCGCCATCTTGGCTGCCATATTGAAATTTCTTATTAGTGGAACGATTGTCATGAAACTTAAAACTTACCCTTGTCTAGTACGATCATTCTTATTTCCAAGCCAAATTTCATGATTGCCTCACCATCTTGGCCGCCATATTGAAATCTCTTATAAGTGGAAGGATTTTCATGAAACTTGATAGTTACGCTTGTCTCGTACGATCATTCCTATTTTCAAGCTGAGTTTCATAATTCTGCCGCCATCTTGGCCGCCATATTGAAATCTCTTGTTAGTGGAACGATTTTCATGAAACTTGGAACTTACCCTTGTCTAGTACGATCATTTTGATTTTCAAGCCGAATTTCATGATTCTGTCGATATTTTGGCCGCCATATTGGAATTTTTTGCCCAAGACGGTAGAACCCTAATCACTTAACATCTTGCGTTCACTAATCCTCCAAAAAGGAAGTGCGCTACTGAGCCTCATGCCCATGAGGCGTATTCGCTTGTTTTCTATTTCCAATATACTAGAAGGGTAACTTGCCGAGATAAAATTAATCGCGCTCTAGGGGCTCTAGGTCTCCTAGTTAGCATTTCCAACCCATTTTCATTGGAACGTTTCTTCTTGTTTTTGTCCAAGAAAACACAGTTAGTGTTATTGCTCTCATTTCTGTACTCAGGATTTGGAAATTTTTCAGGAGAATTTCAGGTGAAGTTTTGTTTGAAGTGGTTTATCTCGAAAACGATGCGTCGAATCGAAATATAGTCCTAGCGGTACACGTAAAAATGGCTCTAATTGTGACAAAAGTGTGAAATTTGGTGTGTGGACTCCTAAAAGCATTTGAAAGGTTTTTAGAAGGGGAGCCAAGAAAAATTTTGATTTTAATTTTTTAATTTTTTGTGACGTAATTTTTTTTATTAATTTTTTCATTTTTGCAGCTATTCAAGATTTTTGACTTTTGCTTTTGTATTATGGTGAGTAATTGCTTAATCCAACAAACGGAAGAAAAAATTGGTGAAAAAAATTAATTGAACTGAAATGATGGCGTTTTTTGTAAAAATCAGTTTTTTCCATTTTTTTCGAAAAATATTTTGAATATGTGAAAAATTAAAAAAGGCAATTATCCCTCAAAAGAAGCCCTATCAGAAGTTATCGAAGTGTTTCTCCAAATTCCAAGACGTTTTCGAGATATTCAGAAATATGTTATTTCTTGCGACGGTTTCTTCGTGTTAGCTCCTATTTCATCAAACACATAACAGGTTTTTTTTTTCTTGAAAATATACTTCAGAATGATCAGACCGAAGATTTCTTAGGAGTCATTGTAAATTGTAATTTTTCCAGTGGCGTAGATCATAGAAATTCGAACCATTTCTACCCTTTCACCGTACTTTCTACACCACTCGATTATTAGGAAAATATATGGCATTTTGGCATCATGAGCATCCAAGATCACCTAGCATGACACTTTATTTAAAAAGCACACAATTTTTTCGCTGATCAGATCGACTGCGAAACATTGCATCTTGCTCTTGTATCATCTCCTCGACATCTCCATCATTACTGTTATAGATGAATTATAGTTGATTGTCCCCCCAGAGTTTTTAAATCGGATATCATAACAGGTGGCTTTGGATGATCAACTTGTCAAATAAAATACAAATATTCACAAACAAATAGGTAGGTATGTTCCTATGTTCCAAACCGCAATAATTACAAAATAGATGCGATGACATCCATTGATCCATTGATGGCCACTCAACCAATTATACTGTTGATAAAGTGGATAATCTTCAGTTTGGGGGAAGAATAAACTATAATGTATCTAAAACAGTCATGATGGAGATGATCGAGGAGGTGATACAAAATGTAATATTTAGCAGTCGATCTAATCAGCGGAAAAATTGTGTGCTTAAGATCGTCGATCTCATCTTGTTTTCAAAAGAAGTGTCATACTAGGTGATCTTAGGTGATCATGATGCCAAAATGTCATATATTTTCTAAATAATCGAGTGGTGTAAAAAGTACGGTGAGAGGGTAAAAATGGTTCGAATTTCCATGATCTACGCCACTGGAAAAATTACAATTTACAATAAACTACCAAGAAATCTTTGGTCTGATCATTTCTAAGTATATTTTCAAGAAAAAAGAACCCTGTGGTGTGTTTGATGTAATAGGAGCTAATACGAAGAAACAATTGCAAGAAATAACATTTTTCCAAATATCTCGAAAACGGCTTGGAATTTGGAGAAGAACTTCAAGAACTTCTGTTAGGGCTTTTTTTGAGGAATAATTGCCTTCGTCTATTTTTTACATATTCAGAATATTATTCGAAAAAATTGAAAAAAATTTGATTTTTACAAAAAAAGTCATCATTTTAGTTCAAATAATTTTTTTCGCAAATTCTCTCTTCCGTTTCTTGGAAAAAGCAATTACTCACCATAGTACAAAAATCTCAAATAGTTTCAAAAAGAAAAAAAAATGACGTCACAAAAAATTAAAAAATTGAAATAAAAATTTTTCTTGGCTCCCCTTCTAAAAACCTTTTAAATGCTTTTAGGAGTCCACACACCAAATTTCACACTTTTGTCACAATTAGAGCCATTTTTATGAAATTTTGCTTATACCGCTAGGACTAATAGTACAGGAGACATAAAAAACTTTGATTTTCCAGATTTTTTTATCAAAATTCAGAAAAAGTCATAAACAAAAAAAATGGAGCCAAATTAATCCCCCTCCCCCCCCTTTGTAGACGTCCCTAATGAAATGTGGAAGTCTCCTTCACAACATTACTTCAGGCTTATAACATGCAGTGATCAAACTAAATTTCGTCATTTTTACCTTGGCAAGTTTTGGAGAAATTTGCAAAAAAATATCATCAGGTTTCCCCCTTCAAGGGGCTCTAGCTCCCTTAGGGGGCATTATTCGACCCATGTTTATTGGAACTTTTCTTCCTATTTTTTGACGTAGAATAAGCTGGTCAAATATTGCGGTCTAATCTCGGGACACCGTATTTTTTTTATTTTCTCCCTATATTTTTTGAGAACTTTCATGTCAAGTAGATAGTATAATTATACATATTGACATTGTGTACCGCACCTTTAAAGAAAAAACGTTCACTTGGTAACGACTGCTCCTCGGGCTGCTAGTGAGTCTAGTGAGCGTGAGCATTTTAAGGCTAAAGGGGACGATAAAATAATGTGTTTCTGAGACGCGAGATGGCGCGGAAACTATTAACATTCTCAAAATTCACTCAATAGACCGATTTTGAAAATTCAAACGTTATTATTTTTAGAATATATAATTATTTGATGCTGTAGTCAAAAATTTTGATTTTTGTATTTTATGGAAATTTTTTTTTGATTTTCTCAAATTTTTCAATTTTTTTTTGGAAATCCCAGGTAGTCATTTTATTTTGTGGTAAATATTGTATAATAACCTTTTTTCAAAATTCAAATATCATCAATACTATCGACCGAAATCAATTTTGAATATTTCCCTTTGAAGTTCACCGCGTGCCGCCCACCTGCAAGCGCGAGCAGTTCCCATCCGGTATCATCATACATTATTTATAGTCCGCAAGAAATAAGAACTCTGTCGATTTTTGTTGTAATCAAATTCTTGAAACATTCGAAAATTCAAAAAAAAGTTCACCCATACACCAACGGTACACCCTGGTGCAAGTACAACAACCTTATCTCAGCAGTCTGTCGCCCATTGGGAGCAGCCAATTTCAATCTTTGATTTCAATGGAAATTTAGAACAGGCATTGAACCCGAAGCTATGGGAAGATAAAGAGTAGCCGATCCTAGCGTAAATATCCCATAGCGGCCTTACCGTTCAAGATAGAAAAAAAGAATAGTGCTATTCTGTGAAAAATAACATTCCATAAACGCTTTGTTATGTAAAAATCCGTGTCGGCAATTGGCTGTTGTCTGAGTAATCACAACGTAACAGAGCCTTTATGGAACGTAATTTTTTAGAGAATCGCACTATAAGAAAAAAGTTGTATGGTTTGATCAGAACTGAACTTAACGGAATAAAGTTGAACTATGAGGCCTGTTTGTGGACCCGACGATCCATGGATATCTTGCGGAATCGCCAGACGGGCTTCTTCCTCATCAGAATGGTACTATCATCAGGGTGAAATGTCCTATTGGATTTGAAAGTAATCAATAAAATTTATTATTGATGATTTTAGCTCTAAAATATGTACATATTGCCCGAAGTCGGCTAAACAAAAGACCATACAAGAAGCTATACAGACCAATCAAAAATTTTGTTTGGAGAGAAATTCTCAGCTTAAACGGACACAAAATCACTATTTTCAAGTACAAGGACATAGTGCACTGGCAAAATAAAAACAAAATTGACTTCAATATCAAAATTCTATTGCCTGAGATCATCGATCTGCGAGCTTGTAGGAGCATGTCCATTCGAGAAAGTTTAAATGCCACGACTTTTTTCTCATCAACGTTTCTTACTAGCCACTTTTCGACACTCAAACGCGTATCGTACTACGATACGTAATACGAATTTTATACGAAACAAGAGTGCATTCTAATGGAACGATTTCAACAAAAATCAAATGAGCTGAGGTCATTTATGAAGATAACCACACAGACAGCCAAGTACACAAACAAACAGACAAATATCCACACAGGAGTCAAACGGACGGACGGACAGACAGACAGACATACTTCAGACGGAGTAGGAGTAGTAGTAGTAGTTCTTTGCAGTTTTGTTATTGCTCCCAGTGTATATAGTTTTAAATACATTTGTGCACTTGCAGTCTATTGTTTTGCAATTGCAATATGATTTTACAATGTTTGTCCCTTTATAATTGGATATAAGTATCTTGGAGTATCAGTAGATTCTAGATTTAGAAAGTGTGATCTCGTGAGATAAATGATCAACTTGAAAAAAAAAATTACAATTTCAGAAATCGTAGCAACGAAGTATATCGGCGTAATACCACGATGTCACAAATCTTCACCACTGCTCTATTTACATCGCCTATTTCTCAGAAAACATCATAACACCATGTGTGCAGAAAGTGATCACTACCTTTATCGTGAATGACTCATCGCGGAGAACAGCTGCAGCGGGCGGCAAATATCAAAGAGAGATTTTCAAAATGTGTTTCGGAGAGAACCATTAATGCTACAAAAATTCTAAAAACGGATTGATGTTTGATATTTTCAGTACTTCAAAATGACTACCTGCGATTTTTGAAAAAATTGAAATTAATTTGTGAAATTGAAAAAAAAAAATTAAAAAATTTTTGAATTATTTTTTTTGACTAGTGCATCAAATAGAATTGAAATCTCAGTATAATCCTTTTTTCAGATCTGAAATTGGACTGATGGTTTTCCCAAAAACATTTTATTACTTTTGATGTCTTTTCTCTCTGTCGCACACTTGGTACTCAATTTCAGTCCCCTTTAGCCTTAAAGGATAGAGTTCAACAAAAATTATGTATAGTCGCGACAATTTAGCAAACGATGTGCTTCATCGGTTTATTCGTCCATTGCAATTTGAGAAACATATTTTCTTCATTTTTGGTATCCTTTGGTTCTCACTCTGGGATTCTGTGAAAAAAATGAGAAAAATATGTATGTATATGTTTCTCAAGCTGAAATGAACGAATGAACCGATGACGTACATCGTTTGCTAAATTGTCCCGACTATAACTAACAGTAGTCACACTTCTGAGGTGATGAGCTCATCCCTGTTCCCTGTAATCAATTTTTTTATTATTATGATTTTGTTTCATACGGTATCAACATATATCACGGTACGGTATCATACGGTACAAGTTTTTGATCATACGGTATGTTTACTCTTACGAACATTCCTCAACGATTTCGATTTACATAACAGCCATTCACGTCTAAACGGGAAACGGGTCAAAACAGAAAATGTGGACTCGCATACGCAGTGCTGCATCCTCGGCTGCATCCGAATGTTCGGCAAGCTGTAAGCACAGGGTTTCCCAACCTTTTTTTGTTGCATGAGCCCTCCCGGATTATTAATATTTTCATGGCCCTCCTTTATTTTTCTCTATTATAAAAAACGGACAATATTTTGAGTATTATTATTATTAAAGTACATATACGATGCATATACGTCACTTGACTCACTTGTCAAAACTTGTTTGTTCAACAGCGACTGACGACGTCGCGTTTTGAAATAGTGACGAGCAGAATCAGTGAATGTGATTGTAATGTTTAATTTACGCGTTAAATTATTATTCCTTCCGAAAATGCAAACGTATTCCGCCCCCCTTGACATTTCTGTACGATCCAACGGTCCTATAAATTTCAGAACATGGAGACCGAGAGGAAACAACGGCCTCCGAAGACCATGGTGGTATTCTGCGGAGCTCGACGTCCTCCGCCGCGTCGGTGCAGGCACCGGCCGGAGTAGCTGCGCCAGTAAGTATATTTAATAGTAGTTTTCATCAGGTCTAGAGCGCATGCTCACGTCCCTTGCCGGTCAGCAAAAATTCGACCTTCGCGTGCTTGCCAGACTCGAACAGCTCTGTAATCAATAATCATTCTCCCTACTCTATACCTCTGGTGCTAGCCGACCATCTAGCCGACCCGAACTGTCAAATCTTGCGCATGCCCACTGAAACACAAAATTGTCATGAAAACTACTATTTATTTCATTTATTTATAATGTCATCGAGAGACCTCGTCGGAGGTAGTTTATATCTCGACACTGTCAATAATTACAATAATTAATTTGTCAAACATGTCACAATTTGTCACATCTCCGAAATCTCTTCACACCATCTTCTCCGCCTTCCAAACATCGTTCTCTCCGTGAAACCCATCAAGCCCACCTTTTCCGCTCTCGTACACCTTCTTCCATTCCATTTTCCATCCGCAAACCCCAGAAAATCTTTACAACTCCCCGATAGAGATGGGCCGAAAAATAATTAATTTCAGTGAACTACATCAGTCTAGCACTAATGTAGCACTAACCATCAGGCCCAACCATAGAACATTGGTTCTTCACCATCATTAGTGCCTGCTGGGGTTTTCAAGATGTACCGCAAGGTATATTTATTGATTGCCGAAACAAAGGGATGACCGAAGCACTATGAAGCACTAACGAAGCACGAACGAAACGACCCATTTTGATAAAAATAGCCTCATAATAATAATAATATTGTTTATTCATGATCTTTACAGATGTCGAATATATAATATTAGATACATAATAGTACTAATAATATTATTACTATGCCCATACCTCCCAAATTATACCCAATTACCCATGTCTCCCATACCCGTGTCATTCACGGGTATGGGAGTTTTCTCAAAATATCTCAGCCACGGTGCTCTCAGGACTGTGTTTCATGCCAACTTCGCGTCTCTACTGAGATTCGGCATTATCTTCTGGGGCGGTAACCAGGAGGGATTGGAGCAGGTGTTTGTTTTGCAGAAGAGGATCATGCGTACCTTATTTGGGAGGAACGTGAGGGAGTCCTGCAGGGGTTTATTCAGGGCTAACAGTATGCTGACGGTCAGTGCAGTATATGTGTTTGAGTGTGTGATGTTTTTGTGGAACAACAGACATTTATTTTCGGGCTACGAGGCAAAACATTCGGTCAATACGCGAAACGTCAACTATGTGTACCCGCACCACAGACTGTCAAAGACGGAAAAAAGTACCTTATACAGATCCATGAAATTTTTTAATGTTTTGCCCAATAGATTAAAGTTGATAAAAGAAAAAAATATTTTCAAACGAGAAATAATGGATCTGTTGGTGCGTCTGGAGCCATATACTGTTAATGAATTTATAAGCAACTGTGCTGGATAGTTTTATTTATATTGTGTTTGTTGACGTATTTTCATTTCTATGTTTTACAATGGTGGAGCTTTTTATGGAAATAAATTTATTCTGATTCTGATTCTGATTCTGATTCATTCCAATGCATACTACCCATTCCCATATCACCCATTTCTCTCCCATACTCATCCAACCCATGTAATCTATTCCATCCCTACACATCCCAATACCACCCATTTTTCCTTTTCATACTCGATTTCTATTTACTACCCATCCTTATTTACAACCCATCCCTGAAGGACCGCACATAGCATTCGGTCCACTGTCCACTAGATTCCAATCAAAGTAGCATGTTTTGTTGGTTTATCCGTTGAGAATCCATTTAGCCACAGACCACAGGGATGCATGAGACAGCTTAGCAAGAGATTTGATCTGTCGATTTCTGTTTTGCCTTTCCTGCCTTTCCTGGCTTTCTTGCAGCGGTACAGCGATTGCCCTTTTTGTCTTTGAACAGTACAGATTTGTTGTCTACACTACATTCATCTGAAACGTTGGAAGCCTTGACGATCTGCAGCAACTCGGCGAAAAGGTTCGAAATAGAAATTAGAGAATTGCCCACGATGACTTTGCCCGACAGCCATCCAGGTTGCATCTTCCTTAAGATGGTCACGCAGACGTCGAATACCTCGGCAGTTTATTAGGCATTTCCATTGACATCACAGCATTGTTGCCAACTGTCCAGAATTGTCCGCCAAATTTGAACCAAATTATATTCGGGAACAACCGAACTAAGGGCGCTTATGGAGTTCCAGTTTCTGCATTTTTTTCCTCGGCTACCTTTTTTGAGTTTGAGTTTGAAACTTTTGTATCAAGTTCAAAGCAATGTCCTTAATGCGCTGCAAAATAAGTTCTCGTGGAAAAGTGTGTTTTTTTGTGAAAAAGCAAGCCAAACATGTTAGGTCAACTGCACAGGGTAGTGGTGAAAATTCATATTTTCCGACAAAATTGGGCATGAACTTTGCCACCAAACCTCACCTGAATGTTGGGGGTTTAGGTTCCCGGCATTGCTGGAGTGATATGCCTTGTGTGGGGCTAGGTATGTACCTCTTCGGTTTGTGCTTCCCATTCACCCAAATACTTGAGGCCCAGCTTTTACTGCTGGATTAAAGAAACAAACAATAGTTTTTGTTTATATTTTATATTTTCAAAGTGCAGGAATGTCTTCACTTCGGTTGTAGAATATGGACAGAGGCAAAACATGGAAGTTTAACTCGAACAGCTGTTCGGCCACCGAAGATGTATTCGGTCACCGGAGCCCTCCTTGACAGAAATCTTACACCTGATTTAACGATATTGAATTTTCAACTACAACTTGATTGTGTCAAGACACATTTCTTAAAAATACAAATATTTATTGCTCTATTGAGGATTCTAGGCTCCAAATTGTGGTCGACGTAGCAATTCCTCAGTCCGTAGATTTTCCCATTTTTAGATTGCCAAAGGCCACAATTCTTGATACAGGTACTTCCTGAAACTAGATAGGCTTAGCAACAGATGATTTTGTGCAAACATCATAACTGTATTACAGCAATTTAGTTACCCATCCTAATTGTTATCGGTACAACCTCCGTATATTTTTTCAAGTGTATTCCTTCCTTCCTCCTTTCCATTTCTTGGCGCTTTGGGATACATTCCGTGATGCCTCGTACTTCCACGAGCCCCAGCGTTTCGAGAAAACCATGAATTTCTAATTTTTTTCTCAAAAAAAAAGATTCAACCACTCCAAACTCCAACCCAACGTTCACGTTCATTGAGCCCTCTACATCTCTAGTCATGCTTTCTCCATTGCTTTCACAAGCCTAGATGTTTGAATTGACAATAGTTTCCATTTTCTACTTCACTGTAGTTGTAATATTTGCTGTGATATAAGCACATGTGAACCAGATGGGATCGGCTCCGAGTATCTTCATCTTCTGTTGACCAAATCGTACACCTGACTTGACAATCTTGAATTTTCAGTTGAGGGCTTCATCGCGGCAAGACACATTGCTTAAAAAATCCTGAAATTTCTTCTTGTAAGCAGGATTTGAGGTAACATTGTGGTCAACTTAGAAATTCCTTGGTCGCTGGATTTTCCTATTTCACGATCGCCACAGGTCACAGTTTTTGCCACAGCCATACTTTCTGAAATCAGAAGGGCGCTTAGTAATGGATAATTTGTAAAATCACCTCACATTTATTCTGTATTCTAACAATTTAGTCAGCTTTTTACCTTATCGGCAGGATAATAAACTGGCATATTTTCTCCTTCCCAGATGTCTTTGAGTCACATTTCTTGGCACTTTGAGATACTTCCTGAGATGCTCTTTTCTTCCAGGAATCTAGTTTTCCGAAAAAGCCACGGATTTCTTTTTTTTTCGACGAAAATGATTCAAGCACTCCACCAAACTTTCTTGTTTATTGAGCTATTTGGGGCAGCACATCTCCAATTATCAGTATTGATCGAAGCGCCAGAGTTTCGTGAACAATTATCACGCACAAACTTGCTTCTTACTGTATCCAAAATCTCAAAAAAGTACTTTTTTACAATCATAACAACGCGGGTTGTTCCCTAACACTTTTTTGACGTTATAAATTCAACTAGGTTGGCAACACTGACGAGCTCGTGACGTCATGTGGAAATGCCTAATTGGACTTGGTTTTCGGTTGGGGTTGAAATCGGCTTCGCACACGTCCGTCCGTCCGTCCGGGGGACTGTTGTTCAGGGATTGGGAAGATACGCCAAGTTTACCTGGAGGCGTGGCACAGCTGCATTTGTCCTGGGTTAAGGTAACGTTGTCCATGAGGAACTCGAGTCGGAACAGATCCTCCATCGCGGGTTTATCCATATTCACTACTAATTTTTTACTGAATTTTGACGTGTCCAAAAAAATTGATTGATATGACATCTTCGGGGATGCTCTGGCCAACCGATGCGATGTTTACTACATACTTAGGGTTAGGGTCAAATTTCAAGTCCGAGTTGCAACCCGCGCAGCGTGGCGCAAGTAGTCACGTGATCCAATAATGGCATGCTCATTGGCACAGAGGGATCACGTGACTACTGCTTGCGCCACGCTGCGCGGGTTGCAACTTGGACTTGAAATTTAGCCCTTAATAAGTGATGCTCCACATCGGAAGCAACAACTCAAAATCGACGGCGTCGAAGATGCAAAAAAGCGATGCTTACTGGTTGGCGGTTGACCAGAGAAGAGGAAGAGCCATCCATTTCCATGTGGTTCACTCTCGCAACTCCACTTTTTCTCCCCACCTTGCACCTTGTATTTCGCCCCGAAGGTACCCGAAGCCCCATTGTCGGCTACGATCGCCGCAAAACATTAGGGATGTGTGTGATTTAAGCCTAGAGATGGCGCACGGGGTATTTTGGAGGCAATTTCTGGTCAAGGGATGTATGATGGGTTGTATAACCTCCGGGGGCAAACATACTTAAACTTGTTGGGACGAAACAACATGCAGCCATAATTTAATTCCTTCGTCAAGAAATCTTCCTATATACAGAAAGAGGTGTATCTTGAAATGATCATTTTGAATGGTTGACTTGAAACCAAATTGATTTCAGACGAGTTCCATCTCCAGATCTGATTTTGAGGGTTATTCAGATCTGTGTCATTTTTGATGTAGAGTCTCAGTTTCAAGTTTTCTTCTGCATCAATAGTGCGTTTTCTTGACCCGACGGCGCAGATGCAACTGTCGCTATTTAGTGCCAAATTTGAAACATCCAGACAAATATCGACTTTTCTATGGAATGCCAGGCTATTTCATGACTAACGCCTCGATACCAAGTTGGGGCTGAGACCGCCGTAAGTGCGGTTACTATAGCAACGGCCAATCAGACGGCTCTATTTGGCAAGTTACGCCATCTCAACTTTTGCGCTTTCAACTTGGTATCGAGCCCTTAGTCTCCAGATAGATACAAAAAAGTTACTAAAAATGTGAAGAAGAACCAGTCGCAAGCCGAATTTCTATTTTGTATAGTTTTTTTTCACAAAATAATGAAAATATTGGAAGTTCCTTGCTTACTTCGCAAATGATCCACAGTCTGTTAATCGCGATGTTGTCAGATTTGGCATGGCCGCCGATACCAATAATACGTTATATTACATATACTGTCACCTCAAATAGTCACTATAAAATCAATTTGTTTTGCAAGATGTTTTCTTGCGCTTTTCTAGTTAGAAAATCTGACACCATACTGAATGAAAGTTCAAAATTTGGAAATTAATATATCGAAGTAATTGAAATTTATATTTCTTGTTCACTTGGCAACCCCGAATAGGTACGGCTTTTGCCGTTCTCCTGTCTAGCTTCTGGGCCGGATAGTCTTATGCAATCCGCAGTACATTTATATAGCAAAGATTGCCTGAAACCATGGCCTGAAACGTACCGTATGAGAGTGGCTCTCGCGGCTCGCCTACCCTTGGCCCCAGAGGGTTTTAGTTAGAGGAGACTCGGAGAGGGCCCTGACCAAAACTTCCACGCCACGTGTTCGCGAAAACGGAATAAAATAAAACCTTTTTCTTCATCGTATCGACTCTCGTTTCTACACTTCTCATGGCAGTGTTTATTTCCATTCTTTCTTGTAAGAACCGAAAGCGTGCCTTCCTATTCCACCTTCAAAATGATTGTTTTTAATGTTTGAAAGATTGAAATAACATCAGTCTCACAACTCACAAACAGTGAGCATCAATAGTTGAAAATTTCACTTACACAAACGATTATTGATAGTTTTTCTGATCATGTTACGTGTTAACATACGCTATTTGTCTGGAAGTTTCATATCAAGCGCCTAATTCTACGCGCATGAGCCCGGATAACACTTAAGATACACAGTCCTATTTTGAAGACATATTCTTGTTCCCTAAAGCTTTAGCTTTGAAATGAGCTACAAATTATAAAAATCGGTCAACAGAGGGGAAAAAAGCTATGACCAAAAAACCAAGAAGTTGTTTTTCTCGAATCACCCTGTGGTGAAGAAAGATAATCGGGAAATTGAAAAGCCGTTTCGAGATATGGATGTACTATCCTCCCTGAACCAGTTGAAAATATCCAAAAACATGTTTTTTTAAAATTTGGAGTTACTCAAACTTTTTAGTTTTTGGGGGGCTTTACGCGACGCTCTGTATAACCAACAAGGAAGATTTGAACTTAATTCTGTATCCATTCTCTGATAGACGAAGAGCGCAGGTATGTGAGAGAAGAAAAAATTTGGAATCAGACCTATTTTTTTGGGAGCTAGGGCACTTTGAACTTTATTAAAAATTTTGGGTGGGCCACTTCAATCCACCTTTCCCATGAGCACATCACGCATACCTGTGAAGGCACAACTGGCAGTCTGATGCAGCCGTCTGTGGCAGCAGTCACACTGGAGCCATCACCATCCACTACCACCCACTACCACCAAGCAAAATAACCGGCCATGGTCTCACTGAGCCACCGTCCATCGTCCACCGTTAACCACCGTGTCCCCCTCCTGAATTTGACATAATCCTGTTTTATATAATCCGTACTACAATTCTGTAGCGAAAGTTGCCTAAAAACCACGATTTTAGGCAACATTCGCTACATCAGTGTACTGCGGAATGTATTTTACTCCCAGGGACTTTTCTCACACGATTCAAGAATAGCGGCCCAGCTCATGACAAGATTGACAAGTTCTGTGATTGTAATGATTTCGTCCGATGACTCAGATACCGACGAAGTTGTAGCTTTATACTACATCTCGAAAAAAATCCGTTAAACAACGCCGGAACATGTGGGTGCGTCAAATGTTTCTCGATAGAGAACAACTAGGAGAATTTCATCAATGATTGCCGCAGCTTGTTGATGAGATGAAGAACAATTTTACAGTTATTACCGTTTGAACAAGAAATGTTACAACTTGTTATAGTGACAAAAGTGAAACCTTTGTTCTCTTCGGGACATACACATTGTATGTTGTGTGTATACACAAAATGTTTTGTTCTGCATGCGCATCGAGATGCGTACCTATTGTTAACCACCGACCACTGACCACCACTTTGGAAATTTCAAACATATGGCCACCGGTGGTCACTGGGCGGTGGTAAGAGGTGGCTGCAGTGTGACCAGCATCATTACATTGCGTGCGTTTGATTTTTGGTTGATGGTAGTGGGTGGTGGTGGGTGGCTCAGTGTGACTGCTGCCTATTAGCGGGAATACACCTATCCCACCGCGATATCAACTCGGGAACCCTCTGCGTGCGCCGGTGTCATGGGGAAATTTTGCTTGGGGTTTGGACATAATTGGCTATTCTGGTAGTAGGTTGTTTAACTTATAGTAGACTAAACTGCACATGTTCAGTTCATTTTCTGTTTATTGTTTACAAAGGCATTTTTGAGGTTAATTTTCAATTCTATCTGATGAGTGTCATACATTTGATCCTGCATACCATAACCATAATTACTCTAATTTTAGTTAGGTAGTACCAGTTTTTACTGTGGTTTTCAATGCATGAATGCATACTGTTGCAATGCAATGACAAAAATGTGAAACTAGAGAATTGACACTGACAGTAGATAATATGCACCGATACCCGTCAGACTTGCCAACCTCAATTTTGAATATAGTTATATTGCCTGCGCACTGGGTCCAAAATTGTCCGACGGGATAGGTGTATATGCGCTCACAGGTATGCGCGCAAGTGATTTCCCTGATGGGAAAGGTGGATTGTTGAGTAGTTCATATCATTAGGAGAATATACCTATTGTTAGTTTTGTTAGTTTTGTGGTCTGTTTTGATTTTCAGTAAACTTGTTTGTTATTTTTCTTTTTTGTTTTTATACTTCTTTGCACATTTCCCAAAATTCGTAATCAAAATTCGCTGCTTTTCTCGCTTTTTCTTTGCACACTTGGCTAATGTCGTAATCAAAATTCTCTGCTCGCTTTCTTACCAATTTTTTCTTTTTTATTTTCTCACTTACAAGATGTTTTTATTAAACAGTTCCCTTTAGTGGCTAACGAGCTAGAACTTTGAGCCAAAAAAATATACAGGGTGTTCGGGTTTGGCTATTACAAACTTTGAGGGATGATTCCCCTTATAAAAATATAACAATAAAGCCGCAAGAACAAAAAACTCATGGTCATAAAATGCTTCCTTAAAAAGATACAGAGTGTTGAAGTTGACTTTTTTTAATCGTTTTTTCACTGTAACTTTTTAACCGTTGAACTGATTTTGATTAAATTTGAACCAAAGTTAAGTCAACTGAGTCTCCATCGAATAATAATACCACGATCCATAAAAGATTCCTGGATAATAGGGGACTGTCCCTTATTTTCGCCCCTATTTTTATCTCTCCTAATTATTTTTTGAAATAGTTGATATTTTCAAATTCTACGTTCAATTTAGAAGAAAAAGTTACCCTTGCAAAATTTTTATTAGAGGCTTCATTCCCAAGATATTTGGTTTTGAAACTTTGGAAAACATCTCGAAATCGCCACTTTCCAGAGCCCAAATTGTTTTTCTCTGAAAACGCCTCGTTTCTTAGCCGGAAATGGCAATAAATCAACCTAAGCGACCTAGAAAACTTATTCCAGTTGAGGAATCATGAGTTTTCTTGGATTTTAATTTTTAGGCTTTTCAAAGTCGCGATTTCGAGGCGTTTTCCAAAGTTTCAGACCCAAATATCTTGGGAATGAAGCCTCTAATCAAAACTTTGCGAGAGTAACTTTTTCTTCTAAATTGAACGTAGAATCCGAAAATATCAACAATTTGAAAAATAATTGAGATAGATAAAAATAGGGGACAGTCCCCTGTTATCAACGCCCCCAGAAATTTTTGATAAATTGTGGTATTATTATTCGATGGAGACATATTTGACTGAACTTTTATTCAAATTTGATTAAAATCGGTCCAACGATTCAAAAGCTACGGTGAAAAAACCATTTAAAAAAGTCAACTTTAACACCCTGTATTTTTTCAAGAAAGCATTTTAGGACCATGAGTTTTTAGCGCATTTTCCATCTTGATGAAAATCGCTATTGCAACCGCTTTGTCCGTCCGTCCGTCCGTCCGTCCGTTCCTCGAACTCCTCCCAAACTAGACGACCTAGCTTTCTATTTTTTTCACTGTTACATAGCTGCCACTCCCAAAGGAGGGCTAGGCTATATTGGATGTCCATATTGCGCCGCCAACATAGAGAAAACCGCCCCCGATAAACTTGAAATAACATAATATTGCAGTTTCTACCAGACCTGATGCTCTGGTGTTCTCATTTTTTGAAAAATACATAGTTGCCACTTATAAACGTAAGCCAAGAAACATTCCGTCTTCAATATGCGCCGCCGATGTGAAAAAACTGCTGAAAACCGCCCCCAATCACTTTAAAATGAAAAACATAAACCCGAAGACATAGCGATCTCATTCTTTCGGTATATAAATAGCTGACTAAAAATGGGAAAGGATAAGCTACTTTTGGTTAGTCGCCGCCCCCAGATTCCGCCCCCAAACGATAAAAAGTGCAACTTTTACAAATGATACTGATTGAGATGTTCCCTTAAACATTAGGAACTGCCAACTCAAATAATGCAACATTTGCTCAGCCCAACGCTGCCGCTCCCACACGCCGCCCCCAAAGTAAGAGATAAATGAAAAACATGGACCCGAAGACATAGCGATCTAAGTTTTTCGCTATATGGATAGCTGACTAAAAATGGAAAAGGATAGGCTACTTTTGATATGGCGCCGCCTCCAGCTTCTGCCCCCAAAAGAAAAAAAGTGCAACTTTCAACAATTTTCACTGATTTAGCTGATAATGTTACCTCGAACATTTAGAAACTCTTGACTCAAACTGTGCAAGAATTTCTTTGCCAAACTCTGCCGCTCCCACACGCCGCCCCCAAAGTGAGAGATGAATGTAAAACATGAACCTGAAGACAAAGCGATCTAATTCTTCCACTATATTGATAGCTGACTGGAATTGGAAAAAGATAGGCCACTTTTAATTAGCCGCCGCCTCCAGCTGCCGCCTCCAAACAAACAAAAATGCAACTTTCACAATTTTCACTGATTGTCATATTTCTCTTACATTTAGAAACTCTCAACTCAAATTCTTTCGCTATATGGATAGCTAACTAAAAATGGGAAAGAATAGGCTACTTTTGATACGGCGCCGCCTCCAACTTCCACCTCCAAAAGAAAAAAATATTGATGAGTGAAAGAATTTCTATTCAAATCTATTTCATTGGCAAGTACCCCATTCTGATAACAAAATATCACAATGAGTTTCGAATGAAGAAAGTGGGCAAGGAATGGTGTTCCTCTTCCAACCAAATTTCTTTACGTCCACAATATGCCTCTTTGAGAAAATGCGCTACTGAGACTCACGCACGTGAAGGCATACTCACTTGTTTGTTCTTTCGGCTTTATTTTTGAAGGGGAATCATCCCTCAAAGTTTGTAATAGCCAAACCCGAACACCTGTATGCATACATCATACATCTAGCGAATGAAAAGTGCAAAAAGAAATGGAGAAATTTTTAGTGCAAGAATTAACTTAATTATTATTATTAATTAATTAGTGTAAGAATTAACTTAATTTATTATTATTATTAATTAATTAGTGTAAGAATTAACTTAACCGGGGGATTGTTCAACTTCTCCCACCCCATTTTCTGCGTCACTGAATATTTTTGGAAAATTATACTTTTTTTGAATTCCTTGTTTAATTTAGAAAAAAAAGTTGCCCCTGTAAAATTTTGATTAGAGGCTTGATTTTAGAGATATTTGGGTTTTAAACTTAGGAAAACATCTCGAAATCGCCACTTTCCAGTGCCCAAATTGTTTTTTCTGGAAACGCCTCGTTTCATAGCAAAAAATGGCAGTGAATCAACTTAAACGACCTAGAAAACTTATTCCAGTTGAGGAATCATGAGTTTTCTTGGATTTTAATTTTTAGGCCTTCGAAAGTCGCGATTTCGAAGCGTTTTGCAAAGTTTAAAACCCAAATATCTCGGAACTGAAGCCTCTAATCAAAATTTTACAAAAGTAACTTTTTTTCTAAATTGAACAAGGAATTCAAAGAAAGTACAATTTTTTAAAAATATCCAGTGGTGTAAAAAATGGGCTAAGAGAAGTTTGAACAATCCCCCGGTATCTACGCCACTGGACAATTTTGACAAAAGTTATCTACGTCAAGTGGTGGGTATTTATTGAATAAGTATTTGTACCAAATTTGGTGAAAATCGCTTTGATGACTTGAGAGTTATTGCAAAAAGATTATTTCAAAAACTGAACTTTGAAGGGCTCTATCTCCCTTAGGAAGCGTTTTGGAGAAAAATTAATTTATGCATGTCGACCTAGTTTTCGATGGACCATCGAATGGTGAGACAGGGTGGTCCGACTTTTATGTCATTAAATACAAGGATCGATAGAAAATAAAAAATGAAGTGGACTTTCCCCAGAAAACATATTTGTGAAATGCCTAATAACAGAGATACAACCCTTCAAAGTTGGAAATAAATAATAATTTTTCCGCATAACTTTTGAACCGTTCAACCGATTTGACTAAAAATAGAACCAAAGGTTTATTGAAATTATCCCCTGTCCAACAATCATAACAAGTTTGATAAAAAAGTTTCAGGGGCGTAGACATTACGGGGTGTCCCTACTTTCCCCCCTTATTTTTCACCCCTCTAGTTATTTTTGAAAAATGTTCATAATTTTGGATTTTACGTTCAATTTTGAAGAAAAAATCACTTCTGCAAAATTTTGATTAGAGGCTTTGTTTGGGAGATATTCAGGTTTGAAGGTTTGGAAAACATCTCAAAAGCACAACTTTCAAGGGTCTAAAAATTAAAATCTAAAAAACTCATGATTTCTAGAATGATGGTTTTCTAGAATTTCAAAGTTGATAAACCACCATTTTTTCCAAAACACGAGAAATTTTCAGGAAAAAAACCATTTGGGCTCTGGAAAGTGGCGATTTCTGGATGTTTTCCAAAGTTTCAAACTCAAATATCTCCTAAACGAAGCCCCCAATCAAAATTTTGCGAGGGTGACTTTTTCTTTTAAATTGAACGTAAAACTCAAAATTATGAACAGTTTCCAAAAATAACTATGGGTGTGAAAAATAGGGGGGTAAAAGTAGGGACACCCCCTAATGTCTACGCCCCTGAATCTTTTTTATAGAACATGTTACGATTGTTCGACAGGGGATAATTTCAGTGAACTTTTGGTTCTATTTTGAATCAAATCGGTTAAACGGTTCAAAAGTTATGCGGAAAAAACGATCATTTATTTCCAACTTTGAAGGGCTGTATCTCTGTTATGAGGCATTTCTCAGATGTTTTCTGAAAAAAATCCCCTTCATTTTCCATTCTCTATCGATCCTCAAATTTAATGACATAAAAGTCGGACCACCCTGTATAATACAGGCTGGTCCAGGTTATAGTAGCAATAATTCACCATTCGATAGTCCATCAAAAACTAGGTCGACATGCATAATTTAATTTTTTTCTAAAACGCTTCCTAAGAGAGATACAGCTCTTCAAAGTTCAGTTTTCAAAATCTTCTTTTTGCAATAACTCTCAAGTCATCAAAGCGATTTTGACCAAATTTTGTACAAATACTTACGAAATAAATACCCATCACATGACGAAGATAACTTTTGTCAAAATTGTCCAGTGGCGTAGATACCGGGGGATTGGTCAACTTCTCCCACCTCATTTTCTACGCCACTGGATATTTTTGAAAAATTATACTTTTTGAAAATTCCTTGTTCAATTAAAAAGAAAAGTTACTTTTGTAAAATTTTGATTAGAGGCTTCATTTCCGAGATATTTGGGCTTTAAACTTTGAAAAACATCTCGAAATCGCCACTTAACGAGCCCCCACAAGCCATAGGGTGCCGTTTTAAAAAAATACCAAGGGTGGCTTGGGGTTAGGGGGTTGACGGTAGAACATGACACGTGTCATGAAAAAACGGCTTACCGTTTTTAAAAATCGACCTATTCGAGCACTTTCTTTCTGAAAAAATATGGTAAGAAATTATGAATTTTGTTCCAGACTGTTAAGTAAAACTGAAGTTCCTCAAAACTTCATGGTGAAGCGTCCGATCTAATTTTCAATGGTAGATCTGAATAGAGTTTTTGACAAGCTTTCCAACGAGCCCCCACAAGCTATAGGGTGCTATTTGAAAAAAAATACTAAGGGTGGCTTGGGGTTAGAGGGTTGACGGTAGAACATGACACGTGTCATGAAAAAACGGCTTATCGTTTTCAGAAATTGACTGGTTCGAGCGTTATATATCATGATATACCGTCCGTTTTTTTTTCTAGGCCCCAGCTTATAGCGCCTTTATTATGGGTTTTACACCCAACATATTATATATTTTTGAAATCAGAAGAACAAAATCTTTCGATTGATGGAATGTCAAATTATTTTTGACAGATGTCATTTTTTGACAATTGACGGAATAGTACTTGTGAAACACCATTTTAAAGCCCATAAAATTCTTAGGAGAACTGTGTTTTCATTTCTAGAATAGGATGTCTTTTACAGCTTCTGGAAGTCTTCGAATAGTAAAAATTGTTGAAATTCAGAAATACCTGCTCAATAATTGAAAGGTATTTTTAATATCAACTGATGATAATATTCTGATTTTAAATCATCCAAATTAGCGGGAGACTTTATAAACACCTTATCTTTCAGATAGGCTCATAAAAAAAATCGAGGGGGTCATACCTGGTCACTTCGGATACTATCGCGTTGGGCTGGCAGTTCCAATTCACCGGTCGTTGAATCTCCCATTTAAGGAATAAGGAGACGGTCATTTCAAGTAACTTCTTCAGGACATGTTTCGTTTCATTGTGATTATTTATTGATTATTATCATCAGTTATTATTAGAAATGCCTGTTTTGCCTATACTTACGTAGTTATTGAGTATTTCTGAATTTCAAATTTTTTTCCTATTTGAAGACCTGTAGAAGCTGTGAAAGACATCCTATTCTAAAAATGAAGACACAGTTTTCCTCAGAATTTATTGGGCTTTAAAATGATGTATCACAAGTACTATTCTGTCAATTGTCAAAAAATGACATCTGTCAAAAATAATTTGACATACCATCAATCGAAAGATTTTGTTCTTCTGATTTCAAAAATATATAATATGTTGGGTGTGGAACCCATAATAAAGGCGCTACGCGCTGGGGCCTAGAAAAAAAAACGGACGGTATATCCGACAAAAATGTTTCGCAATGGAGTTTATTTGAAGCATTGTGATCTGCGAAATTGGGCTTTATGCTTTACGCATGCAGCACGTCTCTTTGTCTCGACTTGTTTTCCTTTCAGAATGGATTTAATTTCGATTTATTGTGAATATAAATAACATCGATAATATTATGATTGATTTTTGTTCATGAATCGATATAATGTTTTATCTAATTTTTGTCCAAGTAGTGTTTGTTTCAATTTCAGACTTGAACATTATCTAAAAATCAAAATTACAAGAAAATATCAAAATATCGGATATATATCGAATATATCAATAAATATCCGATATTATGATATTTTGATATTTATATAAATATCATGATATTTTCCAACCCTGTCTATATTATCAACCCAAACTTTTTTGGAAATCACTAACTTATTAAAATTCAATATCATGCCTGAAGAGGTTTGTTCTTAGGAATATGTCTAGTGCTGTTATGTAATAAAATGCAAAATTGACCCATCATGAGTCCTAAAAATGTGTGAAACCAAGAAAGACCAATTTCAAAATGGAGTTGGATTGGTGAAATATAAGGCGGATTAATTATTCCAGTGGGCTTATTCCTTAACAGAAATTGATCAATCAGGTTGTCTTTGAAAGCTTCAGGGAAGTACTATGGATTGATCATAAAAATATTTTCTAAATTCAAGAACATTTTTTCGAAACTTGAATTTAAAAAAAAAACACCTTCAATTCATAGTAAATATATGAGGAATCTTCATTCCCCATTGAGACCATATTACAAGCCTAGGAGATAGTCACTGGTGAAGATACATACAGGGTTATTCAAAAGTCCGGAATAAAATTCATAATTTTTTTCCATATTTATTTCGGAAAAAACGCTCGAACCGGTCAATTTCTGAAAACGATAAGCCGTTTTTTCATGACACGTTTCATGTTCTACCGTCAACCCTCTAACCCCAAGCCACCCTTAGTATTTTTTTCAAATAGCACCCTATAGCTTGTGGGGTCTCGTTGGAAAGCTTGTCAAAAACTCTATTCAGATCTACCATTGAAAATTAGATCGGACGCTTCACCATGAAGTTTTGAGGAACTCCAGTTTTACTTGACAGTCCGGAACAAAATTCATAATTTCTCACCCTATTTTTTCAGAAAGAAAGTGCTCGAACAGGTCGATTTCTAAAAACGGTAAGCCGTTTTTTCATGACACGTGTCATGTTCTACCGTCAACCCCCTAACCCCAAGCCACCCTTGGTATTTTTTTTTCAAACGGCACCCTATGGCTTGTGGGGGCTCGTTGGAAAGCTTGTCAAAAACTCTATTCAGATCTACTATTAAAAATCAGATCGGACGCTTCACCATGAAGTTTTGAGGAACCCCAGTTTTACTTAACAGAATAAAATTCATAATTTTTTTCCATATTTATTTTGGAGAAAACGCTCGAACAGTTCGATTTCTGTAAACGGTAAGCAGTTTTTTCATGACACGTGTCATGTTCTACCGTCAACCCCCTAACCCCAAGCCACCCTTAGTATTTTTTCTTCAAATGGCACCCTATGGCTTGTGGGGGCTCGTTGTATTCCTTTAAAATTCATGGTCAAACGTCCGATCTAATTTTCAATGGTAGATCTGAATAGAGTTTTGACAATCTTTCCAACGAGCTCCCACAAGTCATAGGGTGCCATTTGAAAAAAAATACTAAGGGTGGCTTGGGGTTAGGGGGTTGACGGTAGAACATGACACGTGTCATGAAAAAACGGCCTACCGTTTTTAAAAATCGACCTATTCGAGCGTTTTTTCCGAAATGAATATGGAAAAAAATTATGAATTTTATTCCGGACTGTTAAGTAAAACTGGGGGTTTCTCAAAACTTCATGGTGAAGCGTCCGATCTAATTTTCAATTGTGGATCTGAATAGAATTTTTGACAAGCTTCCCAACGAGCCCCCACAAGCCATAGGGTGCTTTTAAAGAAAAAATACTAAGGGTGGCTTGGGGTTAGAGGGTTGCCGGTAGAACATGACACGTGTCATGAAAAAACGGCTTACCGTTTTTAGAAATCGACCTGTTCGAGCGTTTTCTCCGAAATGAATATGGAAAAAAAATATGAATTTTATTCCGGACTTTTGAATAACCCTGTATGACATACTGTATGACATACTGCATAAAATATTTTACGAGATGATAAATACAAATAACATGAATTATGATTATGAGAAACAAGAAGCAAACATATAACAAAGAGTACTCTACCTATAGCTCTAGAAATAGATTTGAATGTTTAATCTTTGTTGAGAAATATGACCGCTAGAATTGATTCGGCAACATCTTATTTCACCAATCCAACTCCATTCAAGCATAAGTGTAGATAAGGACAAGGATACAACAGGTAGTGATGGTTTTAGTTATGCCATACTGAAACTAAAACCATCACTACCTGTTGTATCCTTGAAAAGTATTTATTACTCAATAGTGCAATCCCAACTGAACTACAATGTTGTAATCTGGGGTGGAACTGTCCACCTTAAGCGCATTTTTTTGCTACAAAAACGTGTAATTAGGCTTATCTTTAATCTTAAGTACAGAGAAACATGTAGAACCACATTTGTTAATGAGGGAATACTTACATTACCCTCCTTGTTTATATTGAGATGCTGTATATATGTTCATACCTATAGAAACTCTTTTATAAATAATAATGCATATCACCATTATGAAACGAGAGCGGGGAGGGAGATCAGGCTCCCAAAGCACAAAACTGCCCTGTACGAGAAAGCTCCCGATTACTGCTGTGGGCAATTATACCGCAAACTTCCCAGTGTCATAAAAAATCTCAACAGCATTGTTGTCTTCAAGAAACAACTAAAGGAACTCCTAATAAAGAAATGTTTTTACAGTATGGATGAATTTCTCAACTGTAGTGCCCTATAATATGATTTTGTTTTTTATATTTGCTTCTGCTTGCTGCCATGATTTTAATGTGTATTGTACAGTCTATCAACTTTTGCTCTTTCATTTCGTGTTGCAGTCTGTTGCACACGATATTATATTTACCGCATAAAATGTGTGTATACTCTTACTGACGAAGCCTGTAGCATAGTGTATGTTTTCTGATGGTGCAATAATAGTATATTATATACCAAGGTTGAGAAAGTATTATTATAGCTGAAGCGCCAGTTTAGATCCCGAAGCGCAGCTGAGGGATATAAGGCGCTGAAGCTATAATAATTTTCTCAACCGTGGTTTATATAGTATTTTTTTTACTACTATAAAATCGCTATCCTAATTCAGGGAGAGGTTAATAATGATTTACTTCACGGCTAGTAGTGAAAAAATATATTTATTTATTTATTTATTTTAAGTTCAGGCGATTTACAGGAATTCACTTGCTTTGTTCATAAAATGATGGTTTTCGACTTTTTTCCCCACCCTGTATATACCACGGGACTGTTTAGAACTAATGGCTAGTCTGAATCGAATCAGAATGGTTTAATCAACTTATCTGTTGAGTAGCGTCTTGGCATCATAAAATTTTAAAGTGCAAACATTTTTTTAGTAACTAACATCTAGGCCATTTTGTCAAAAAATGTTAAAAACAATCATTATTGAAAAACGGCTCTACCGATTTTTTTCATTTTTGTGTTAAAATAATCCTAAGATAGTGTAAAGAAAATAAGCACAAAAATCTAGGAGGTGCACGTACTTTTGGGTTGAACTCGTTTCAGGCTAGGCGTGTCTCAAGTCATCGAAGCGATTTTTACCAAATTTAGCACAAATACTTGTGAAATAAATACCCATCACTTGACGTAGATAGCTTTTGTCAAAATTGTCCAGTGGCGTAGATACCGGGGGATTGCTCAACTTCTCCCACCCCATTTTCTACGCCACTGGATATTTTTGAAAAATTATACTTTTTTCAAATTCCTTGTTCAATTTAAAAAAAAAATTACTCTTGTAAAATTTCGATTAGAGGCTTCATTTCCGAGATATTTGGGTTTGAAACTTTGGAAAACACCTCGAAATCGCGACTTTTCAAGACCTAAAAACTAAAATCCAAGAAAATTTATGATTCCTCAACTGGAATAAGGTTTCTAGGTCGTTCAAGTTGATTTACTGCCATTTTCAAGCTAAGAAACGAGGCGTTTTCAGAGAAAAGACAATTTGGGCTCTGGAAAGTGGCGATTTCGAGATGTTTTTCAAAGTTTAAAACCCAAATATCTTGAAAATTAAGCCTCCAATCAAAATTTTACAGAAGTAACTTTTTTTTTTAAATTGAACAAGGAATTCAAAAAAAGTATAATTTTCCAAAAATATCCAGTGGCGTAGAAAATGGGGTGGGAGAAGTTGAACGATCCCCCGGTATCTACGCCACTGGACAATTTTGACAAAAGTTATCTACGTCAAGTGATGGGTATTTATTTTGTAAGTATTTGTTCAATTGCAAAAAGAAGATTTTAAAAACTGAACTTTGAAGGGCTGTATCTCTCTTAGGAAGCGTCTTAGAAAAAAATTAAATTATGCATGTAGACCTAGTTTTCGATGGAATATCGAATGGTGAATTATTGCTACTATACTATAACCTGGACCACCCTGTGTAAACTGCTCAACAATGAACGTGTTACAAAGCAAAAATTTTCCCAATTTTGAACCGCTATAACTTTTGATTGGCATATATGATTCCGGTTTTGTTTCAAGCACTGAATAGTTCAATCTTTTGGCCATCTTCCTTGTCAATATGAAATGCATAGAGCTTTTTATCAATTTTCTACAGGGTGATGAATAAAGCAGTGCAAAATTGATGAAAGTTCAACATACCCCCGTTTTCGCAAAAACTTTTTTTTGGGAGTATTAACACCAAATTTATGAAGAATGATGTGTTTTCTCGAAACGGTTTTCGAATTTTTGAGATTCCAATTGAAACAGCCAAAATGTGATTTTTTATTTTGAATACTGCACCGGGTGATCATTTGAAAAATATCCACCTGCAATAACTCCCGATTTCTAGTGAATATTCCTTAGAGCAAAAACAGGTCGATTTTTATATCAAAAGGGACATCTAAAACATAAATTGGCAAATTTCTATCTTAAGCCCCCTCGCACCCACTCACCCCAACTTTGAAATTTCAAATGACATGACCTACCTTGCGATACATCAAATTAAAGAGAATTAAATTTTCTTTCTGAAAAAAATATTCACGAAAATTTTAACCCCACCTTCCTTTGCCCTAAAAATTCTCTGACTGTCTTATTTTCAATTCTGGACCTCTTAATTGTTTTTAATTCAGTCAGTGTTGTCATCATAGAAAACATCGGAAAAAAGAATTTTCGGTGGGAAAAGTGCTACCCAAATTGACCCTTTTGCTCTCCCTCACCTCAGCTTCAAAATTTAACGAAACACCATCTACTTTGTGATACATCAAATTGAAGGGAATTGAATTTTCTTTCCGAAAACAATTTTTCTGAAATTTTCAACCCCTCTCCAAATGAATGGGACGTTTGGGGTGTTTTGTGAAGAAAATGAGGGTTTCAAAAAATTTGAAAAAAATTTTTTCATGGAGAGAATTGAATTTCCTTCAATTTGATGTATCACAAAGTAGGTATTGCCATTTTAGATTTTTGAGATGAGGTGGGGAGAGCGAAAGGGTGAAATTTGGGTGGCATTTTTTCCACAGAAAATTATCTTTTCCGATGCTATGCAGGATGACGTTGACTGCATTGAAAGGAATTGAGAGGTCAAAAGTGTTAAATTGGACACTCAGAGAATTTCAGGAAGGAGAGGGGTCGTGGGGTTAAAAATTCTATAAATATTTTTTTGGGAAGAGATAGACAGATAAACAAACAGATAGACAGATCTTATTGACAGAATCCCATTCAGGGGACCAACATTTCAAGGAATGATGCCAAACATGCCTATGTTTCGAAATTTAAGGTAGAGGCGGAAAATTTCAAAATGGCGGAAATGTGGTTAATCCAGTTCTAATGACGTAGTTCCATGTTGACTAAAGAGAATAAAAATTAACCTTTTTTCAATGCTAAAAACCCGAATTTTAGGAGTAGTACCAAAAAGTATACGCTGCCAATTGGTCTTTTCTTCACCCCTACACTAGACAATAGGAACGTGTTGCAAGTCAAATTGCTCAGAATCCACGTTTCCCGAAAGGCTTCTGCGCATACCTACCTGTGAAAGTAGGACGTTGCCATATCTATATCACGACAACAAGTTGACAACACTGTAATACGGTGTGCGTGTGCGGTCAGTCGGTCACGCAAATTTCAGCTGACAGCGCTTGACGTCGATTTGACGTTTCGAAAACAGATCTAACCAAATAACGCTCTTGTTTCGTCGATCGCCTTGCAGCTCGTTGTGTTTCTTATCACCTGAATCTTTTCTGCGTCTTTCTGCCATACAACAGAACATATCATTCTGAACAATATTAAATGTTGAATGGTTAGGAGGTTATGTTTGTTGTTTGTTTACATTTCGATTTCGATTATTGATTGACAGTTGCCATTGACAGTGACACTTCGTGCGTCAAAATTGAAATTACCGCGCTCTGCAGGTATGCGTTCTCATGTGTGCGCTGAAGTGATGTACGGTGATGGTAAACGTGGATTGTTCAGTGAACAAGCCTATCAAGTGGCGTCATCTTGATATGAAAAATTCTAATGTTTTTGCGTTACTACAGGAATAATATACAGTATTCACAATAAAAAATCACATTTTGGCTGTTTCGACTGGAATCCCGAAAATTCAAAACCGTTTCGAGGGAACACATCATTCTCTCCATAAATTTGGTGTTGATACTCCCGAAAAAAAAATTCGACGAAAACGGGGGTAGGTATGCTGAACTTTCATCAATTTTGCACTGCTCTGTTCATCACCCTGTAGAAGTTTTATGAGGGGCTCTATGGATTCCATATTGACAGAAAAGATGGCCAAAAGATTGGGCTCTTCAGTACTTGCAACAGAATCAGAATCGTTCGTGCCAATCAAAAGTTACAGCGGTTCAAAATTGGGTGAATTTTTGCTTTGTAACACTTTCATTGTTGAGCAGTTTGACATGGGTCGTTTGACATGTCCTTAGAATAACACTGAAATAGCGGTACTAGCGCGGAGTTCCTATTTTTACTGAAATCTAGCAAGCTTAGATTGCCTAAATATAAAATTTTAGACATATACGTCAAATAGTTCATCTTTGGGGCCCATTTGAGATACACGACTCCTGGTATTTTGCGAAAATGGAGAAAAATGAGATTCGCTCTGTAATCAAATACTATTTTTTGGAAGGCCTAAAGTCTTTACAAATGATTGAAGACTTCACGAGGACTTTAGGGGAATCTGCTCCATCGAACTCAACTGTTTCAATTGGTACAGAAAATTTAACCGAGGTCGTACGAGCACGACTGATGAACCACGATCTGGAAGGCCAAATAAGGTCACAACAGCAGAAATGGTCCAGAAAATCCATGGTATTGTGTTAGACGACCGTAAAGTGAAGGTGCGCGAGATTGCTAAAGCTGTGGGCATCTCAACTGAACGTGTATTCAACATCTGCACGAACATTTGCAAAAGAAGAAGCTATCGGCTTGATGGGTGCCGCGATTGCTGAAAATCGACCAAAAGCGCAGTTCCCCACCCATCGTATTCTCTAGATTTAGCCTCATGTGACTTTTCCCTACTTCCAATACTGAAAACTTGGCTCGGTGGAAAGAAATTCACATCGAATTATAAAGAAATCGACGCCAAAAACAGATATTTTAAGGATCTCAAAAATCATACCATAGCGAAGGAATGAAAAGACTTGAACATCGTTCGACCAAGTGTATAGAGCTAAAATGAGACTATGTTGAGAAATAAAACTAATTTTGACCCAAAAAAATGTTTCTTCATGTCCATTCTAAAGACTTATCAAACGACCCTCGTATATACCTATCAAATTTTAATCGAATCCATTAAGCCATTCGAAAGATGAAGCTCATCAAAAAATTCTACATAATAGGTACCTACATGATTTACCTTGTAGGAACTTCGAAACGAAAAGCGATACGGTTTCTTCATGCAAAACGCTTTATGTCCACCTCGAAAACGAAATCGACCTGTTTCAGCGTTTTTTTCAGAAAAAAATTGTGCAGCGAGAAATTGGAGATGGGTCCTTTTCAAAAAATCACTCTGTATATTTTGAGTTCTTTTGGAGCACGAAGGCAAAGGCAAAGTTCGAAAATTGGAACAAATTGCGTCCCGCTTCAGGTTACAGTGGGACGCGGGACACTACTTACTACCCTCTGAAAGCGGACTGCGGGACAGTTGGCAACCCTACGTCGCGTCGCCCCCATTATCTGTGAGCGCCATCGTTACAACAAAGTTGAAAGTTTGTTTTGTCGTCGCGAAAACTCGACTTTTGTTTGGTGTAGGGTGTAAGTATACCTTGTTGCTTGTGTACCTTATATTATAATAGTTAATAGTGTAATTGAATTAATGATAAGACAGACATTTCGAGCGTAAAGTGGGATGTAAATACCTACTTAAAGCCATTTTCCAAAAGAGTTTAGAAATTTGCGGTTTGCTCCATATCGTGACATTTCTGGAGGAGCCAATCAAATCACTGGCGTCACTTACGAATCGCCAGCGAAGGGCTGAATGATTATTATAGATTATAAATAGGTATCATAATATTATTGTTTGTGAGAAACAGACGAAATTGAATTTTCGAATTCTGACAATCTAACCTGAAAATTTTGGCAGTGGCTCAGGTGACAATAACGTTTATGGTGTGGAAGTTGATTTATTTGATTTATACCTACAAGGTGCGCTTCAGTGATAAATAGTAGGTAGGTAATTAATTATTGATGATGATCGTTTTGTGTTTATTTTAATCGGGACGGGACGAAGTGCTCGAAAAGGTTTTTATTTATTTATAATCACTGGGACATGTTTCAATGCCATTGCTGACTTGACTGCAGGCTGCAGGCAGCGAGACTGCTACTGCTAGACAGGCGAGGTGCGACAAAATAGTGGTTGTGCAAGAAGAACAACCTGTTTAGTGTTTATTAATAATATTTCAGGAATTAAAATTATTGTAAGCCACGTTTGTTTTGTAATGTGGGTCTGCATGGTTTGATTGATGAAAATATTGAAATGTGCAACCGAATTTGGCAGTTCGGCAGGAGAAATCGCAAAGTGCGGCGTTTTACGCAAGTACGCAGGTATTTTCTGGAAAGGGTTTCAAATAGGCGCGGGCTTTTTTTTTGACAGTTTGCGCTGGCGGAACGGCGCGCGTTGACACTGGTGACAGTTAACAGTACTGACAGTTGATGACAATGACAGGACAGGTCCGCTCCGCTCTCGCGTTGTTGAAAATTTGACAGCCGCTGTAGCACTTTGTATTATTTGGTGTTGGTCAGTTTTTCGATTTGCTTTAATATTGCGATGTTTCAGCATTGGGCTGGGTTTGGTCTCACATTCGAGTGATTTCTATTTGTTGCAATAGTTTGTGATGGTTTTCTATGTCAAGGCACGTTAAGAACACCGAGGACTCGAGTCCTGAAAAGAGGTTGGAAGAGCCCCAGACTAATAACAAGAAGCGCCGTTTGGAGATCGAAGTTGATGAAAACATGAGTGACAATTCGACGGAGCGTAACAGGCGCGCGAATTTCTCAAATGTGCCTCCGAACGGAGTCAACAGGAGCCTTCACATGCCCACAGGGAAGCCAACCACAGCCAAAAAACTCACCATCAAAAACTTCAAAAGTGAGTACCTACGTTTTCGGGGGCCCAAGGAGGGTGTCAATGATGCGTGCTTGTTTCAGGCGAATGCAAGCTGCCCGACGACTACTACGAGACGACATGGGATAAACTGAGCAGCGCTGTCGTGGCGATACAGCAGTCCAAGCCTAATCAGTATTTGTTCGAGGAGCTGTACCAAGCCGTCGAGAACATGTGCAGCAATAAAATGTCACAGATGCTGTACACACGACTATGCCGCTTAACCGAAACACACATCTGCAATAACATCGAGCAGTTCATCACCGAGCCGATGGATCGGTTCCTGTTCCTCAAGAAAATGAACGACACCTGGCAGTCCCACTGCAACCAAATGATCATGATACGTAGCATTTTTCTTTACCTAGATCGAACGTACGTGTTGCAGAATCCCAACGTCAGTTCCATTTGGGATATGGGACTGGAACTGTTCCGGAAGTACTTCATGATACACACACTGGTTCAGACGCGCGTCGTCGAAGGTCTGCTGATGCTAATCGACAAAGAGCGACAGGGCGACAAAGTCGATCGCATCCTACTCAAGTCGTTGCTGCGCATGCTGACTGACTTGCAGATCTACAACAAAGCATTCGAGCAGAAATTCCTCCAGTCCACGGAACGTCTGTACGCCGCCGAAGGACAGAAATTGATGCAAGAACTAGAAGTGCCTGAATTCCTCGCCCACGTAGACAAGAGGATCCACGAGGAGAACGAACGTGTGCTGCACTATTTGGATTCCAGCACCAAATACCACCTGATCCACACTGTCGAGAAGCAGCTGCTCAGCGAACACGTTACCAACATCCTACAGAAAGGCCTTGACGGATTGCTGGAGGAAAACCGTTTGCACGATCTTTCTCTGCTCTATCAGCTGTTCAGCCGGGTGAAGAACGGACTGACGGAGCTGTGCACGGCGTTCAATGCCTTCATCAAAAAGCAGGGGCGCACGATCGTGATCGATCCGGAAAAAGACAAAACCATGGTCCAGGAACTGCTCGATTTCAAAGATGCGATGGACAATATCGTCGCGAGCTGTTTCAAGCAGAATGAGAAGTTCAGCTACTCGCTCAAGGAAGCGTTCGAATACTTCATCAACCAGAGGACTAACAAACCGGCAGAACTCATAGGTAAGTTGGAAAATGCATTAGTCTTGACAGCTAACTTTGTCAGTATCATATAGAAATTGTCATTGAAACTCGCCTCGGGCTCGTTATCAGAATGTCTGGTAATAATCAAGTTGACTCACTGTTACCAATTTCAACAATTTCTCTTGGAAACTTCAGGCTGCATTGGCAGCAAACGCCAAGTCAGATTACAAAATTGGTTTGTTCCAACCCACGCCAACGCCACGTCAAAAGCATTTGCAGAAGTGATTATTCAGTCAGTTGTTCAGTTTTCTACCTAAAAACTCATTTGTGCGATTGGTTTTGATCGTTCAGTGACGGCTTTCGGTGTTGATTGGTTTCTGTTGCTAGCCTAAATTTGATTTACAACTTTTTTACAAATATGAAGTTGGCAACAGTGAGTGGTGGTACAACGTGCAGACTGCAGCGCTGGACACGTCACACGTCCAACTGGATGTGATTTGAGAACGAATCACTCACAACTCTTAATTTTTCTAGGGAATCCTGTTTGGGTTTTTCTAGTGTGACGTCATGGTCGTGCTATGATCGTTTGCACACATGGTAGCCAAAAAGTGATGAGCCATTTGCCACTTTGCCAGACTGAGTCTCAAAGACACACCCTTGTACTCTCGCTTTTTTTTTTCTTTGAAAAAGTCTATTGCTGCGAGCCTGGTTACGCGATGGGTTCGAAAGGGAATAAATCGGAAATTCTTACTCAACTTGTGCAGTTTTTAATTTACAAAAAGATGCCTTAGAAGTATCGCTTTCCGAATCCAGAGCGATATACAGAATCCACTGAAGAACATGAAAAATTCAATACAAAAAATGACATCTGTTTCTGAAGGTATACATGAGATTCAGCACTTTTTCAGAAAAAAATTGTGCAGCAAGAAATTGGAGGTGAGTTCTTTAAAAAAAAAATCGCCTGTATACAGGTGTCCCAAATCCAATGTCGCAACACTCAAGTTGTAGCAATATATCGTAATTCTTCAATTCATCCAGTGCAACGCCGGGGCTGTGTCGCTCTCCTGCCATATGGGAAGTAAACTCAACAATATTGAACACAATTCGTTCACATCACACATTAATAAACACCTTCAACCGCATCCCAAACGTCAAAGTTTTCAGTGTCTCCTGAAAAGTAGCACTTTTCGGGATACGACATATTGTCCTTTCACCGTCGATTAGTACCTTCGATTTTCGAGAGAAATCGATTGGTGAAAACCGCACCTCGATATCTTGAGCCATTTTTGAGTTATACTCGAATCTGACATTTTCTCGATTTTGAAAAACGAAAGTGCCAAAAAAATTTTATTTCATTATATTTTTTCACATGATGAAAACTTTCTCCGGGCATTTTTTACGTAAATTATTATTCGAAAAAAAAAATCCATTAGAAAACATTTGCATGTCACGAAGCGATCGCAACATCAGATAAGTAAAATGAAAATGAAATATCAAAATAAATAGATTTTGGGCAAATAGTAGGGATTCACGGCTTGACTTGATTTTCAAGCTCAAGTGAAGTGGTGAAAATCGAATTTCAAGTCAAGTCAAGTCAAGTAGTTCCTATGTCAAGCACTTGAAAAATTGAGTATTTTGTATTAGTGTGGCTCTACATCCCATTGAGGAACTTGGCCCACAAAGCGGAAGGTTAGAGCTTCCGTTATTTGTATCCACTACCCCACTATTTTGTATTACTTGACTTGATACTTGATTTTGTTTTCAGTACTTCACATAGCTTTTATTTTAAATGCAACAACTAAAAAAACAAGGGTAGATACAAACATAAAATATGGAATTTTTAACAAAAAAATCCATTACACTCTTCAAAAACAAAAAATTCAGATTGCATTAGTTCACATCAAAATCAGTATCACTTTCAAAAAGCAAGAATCAGTGAAACTCTGAAAAACAAAAAATACAGGTTAGTAACATAAGTTCACATCAAATTATGATATCACATTAAAAAAATAACAATAAGTGAAACTCTAAAAAAACACAAAAAATACAAATGACGTTTATTTTTGAAGGTATGGGGGAGTCAAAGGGTGGGACTTCGCCCCTCTCTGTTTACGTTATCCGAAGTGATTTTGGGGAACTGTTTGTGAAAGACTATAACAGCGAAAATTATCAACTATACTCTATTGGCGAGGAACATTACCGATGGTGGCGCTGCTGATGCGCTTCGCATGTAAACAAACATGTCGGATAGGGCACGGATTGTTGCCCGCGCGTTCAAAAATCTTATCAGTAGTAAGCGGTTTTTAATGTCCTCCAGACGTGAAACGTGGTTAATTAGTACCTATTGCGGTGGAACTAGAAAATGACAGAAGCGAATTGAGTGTTATGAAGGTTTTCAATCACTGGATGGCCTCAAGCCTCAACGGATTCTCGATCTATCGTGATGGGATACTGATGGGAGAGGAAATTCTGAAGTCACAATTTCTTGTGTTGTGTGGTCGAAAGCGAACCGAATCAAGCTTCAGTTCAAACATGGACATATTTGGATTGTGTTTACAAACAAGCGCATTGTATGAATCTCCTCATGAGGCAACTGAGATTGTAATTAAAAGAAATAGTAGTAGGAGTTCCTGCGAGAGTTCCTGTGAAATTGGAACGTTTAAATGCACTTGCAAAGCAGGCCAGTCCGGGACATGCAAACATATCGCAGCTGTGCTTCTTCGATGCAGCCATTTAAAGCTCCTATTTTCAGCGACACTTCTCAGGCTTTTCTCGTAGTCATATTTTTCACAGTGCCAAGTTTGTTTGTCATCTTGACTACCCAACTTGCGTCTTTCGCTTTCGACGGGAAACGGTGAAAATGTAACTCTCCTTTTTTCCGGTTTCCACAGCGCGACTCGCACTCGGAAACGCAACAAATTCTCCGCCACTTTTTGTCACTATGACAAAATCACAAATCTTACCACCTCCCATTCTGATGCCGCTTTTGCTTGCCAGTCGTCGTACACGTGCCACTCTTATTTAAAAATGCAATGCTTTTGCAACCGACGACACCTAGTATATTCAAGATAATGAAACGTGCGTGGCTCACGTACTTTGTTGGAAAAAATCAACGCCGCGTTAAGTCAGATGGAATCAATTAATGTCACCAAACACCGCAACGCTCATAAGAGCCCACACAAATCTGCGGTTGTTCCGTGCACAAACGTCGTTTACACGTTGGCCGTCAGATGGCGTATTCGATCTTGAAACTCGCCAATACACTGATAGAAAGGACCACCAGATTCCTCCGCTTGAAAAGTAGTCCCGAGCGTTACCCGCGAAATTTAAAATTCCAGTAAGAAAGAGGTGCTTATTTCCGCTAATCACAGCTAAGTGCTATGCTAATGACTAGTTTAATGACACTAGTTTAATACCAATCTTGATGAATGAGAATATAATTTTTTTAAATGAAGCTGATTTTATATTATACAACACTCACAACAGCCGAGCCGACTAAAAATAACAAACATCATAGAAAAATGGAGGTTAGAAATCGTACGTAAGTGTCAATCTCGCTGAATATAATGCCATTGGCTTGGCGTAGGAATAATTTACCCGGGTAAGACTACCAACCGAACAAAACTAATATTACTTCCAAACGCGCCTATGTTGTTACAGTCTTTGGTGCTTTTGTTTGCTATAGGTTACATCACTGGAATTCAAAAAAAGTCCGTTCTATCGGTGAACAGGGTTGCGTTCGAGAACTACACTATTCTGCGATTGTTGCAGAAATTACCGTTCGAGATCTCTTCTGTGCGCACTATCGGCAACGCAGTAAACCGTTCGAGAACTCAAAACGTGTCGCGTTGAAGTGACAAAATTCGCAGCATCTCCGAGCGCTGTGAAAGTTACTCGTCATGCGCACCTCAGCACCCCACATATTTCTCTGTCAGATTTTTTTTTATTTTGATTATAATCGTTATTCGTTTCGATTGGGTACTTACGTGGTAGGCAGTACCTATAAAAATGGGTACTTTATCAGAAAAGCTTACTTCACTTTGAAACTAAACAGCACTGCGATCGCCAATCAGTTATATTGACAGTGACATTTCCAGCACAGCGAAAATCGTTCGGAAAGTGGTTGTTACTTTGCCTTACTTGATACCCCCACTTCAAAAATGTAAGAATCGCAGAAAAGTGTAGTTCTCGAACGCAACCCAGACTATACTGGGTGTGCACTGAACAACTGCTATTCATAAATTTCAATAATTCATTTTCTTCCAAAGAAGCCACTAAACTGTTTTTGAGTGAATGAGTACAAAAAATCAACCACTGAATCTGTATTGAATTTCTGTTCTCTGTGAGCTGTGAATCCTGTAAACTATATCTCTCCTAAAATGCAGGCATCATTTTCATAGAACTCTTATACTTCTGTGTTTTAAGGAAAACTGAACTTAACAATTTTGAATCACCCTGTATAATTATGTAGTCAAGTAATTTCAAGTAGCTTGATATCAAGTCAAGTCAAGTAGTAATTTGAAAAAATCAAGTCAAGTCAAGTCGAGCAGTTGAAAATCAAGCTTTTTAAAAATTCAAGTCAAGTAAACTGCTCAAGGACGGCATTTCCTAATGTTTTTTCTTTAAACGTGAGTTTCATGAGAATCAGTGGAGTAAGATACTTGAAAAAAAGAAGAGTAATCTAAAATCTAGCATGAAAATTAATAAGTATTGAAAAATTTCAAAATTCTTATATTTTTGAAGCCCGCCCAAATTTGATTAACTCATTTTTTTTTTTGTTACATTTTTAGCTGCTCAGATTTGGCAGAAACTCACGCCACAAGAATCTATCTGTTTCTCTTTCGCTCTGCAGCTGATCCGCAGTCTGTTTCAGCCATTTTTTATGCTAGGAAATGCCGTCCTTGACATTTGAAACGTCGATATCAAAAATGTTGCCCTTTTCCAAAACAGTATAAATTTGGATTGTGTCAACCGATTCCGATTTTGTTTTCACGGTTGTTTAGATACATCTTCCAGCAATCTACTTGGTTGGCGAAATTTTTTGATTCATTTCAATTACATTCTTCACAGGGTGGAATGTAAAGCATTGCAAAATTGTGCTTTTTGTGAACAATTTTTTTTTTCAAATTTCAACAATATAATCATGATGAAGCCTCGCCTGATGTCCTATCTCAAAACGGAATTCTGAATTTTCCAAATCAGAAGTTTAATAATGATGACATGATTTTTTTGTTGTGAAAGTTGCATTTTAGTCTAGGGCTGGGCGATTATGAGATTTTATAATCGATAATCGATTATAAGAAAATAATCGATTACTCCGATTAATCGATTTTTTCGAATAATCGATTATTGAAAAATCGATTAATCGATCATTAAAAAATCGATTAATCTATTATTCCAAAATCCATAAATCGATTATTTCAAAATCGATTAATCGATTATTTCAAAAACGATTAATCGATTATTTCAAAAACGATAAATCGATTATGAAAAAATTTGATGAATCGATTTCTTTTGGTCATCAGTTTTTTTGCAATTACTGCATGCACTCGCATTTTGGTCGATTTTTTTGAAATAGTTCCAAACAATAATGCTTTTCATCTTAGTAGCAAGTGGTTTACGGAAAGACCCAATCGAACCAAACACCAAGTCAAGAAAGAACTGAATAAATGAGAATGAGCCGGCGCCACCTAGCCTAAAGCGTGCAGCTTTTCATTTATTATTACCAATTCGATGGTCTTGTTTATATGAAGCTCATATTACATTTCGCCCGAGTTTCACTTTAGTGATGGATAGGTTGCATTCCCTTCCCTTGACCTTGACGCAAGACGCAATACAATGCAATTTCAAAAAAGAAAGAAATTTGCTATACGTATTTTACAATAGGGTGATTGCATGAAATTCGTTCACCTAATCACCGGCAGGCAGCGCAAGGATCTAGTTATGTTTTGACGTTTGTTAGGGAATTGCGTTGGGGCCATAGACAAGGATTGGGGCACATAACAGGTGTAAGGCATTGTTAGAATGATTAGAAATCACAATCTCGATCTCAAACGCCGAACAAACCGAATGACACTATAAACATTTTGCCATGAACTCCCTCTACATGCAATCGCCCTATTACTGTAGAATTGCATAGGTGATCGAATAGGTAGGGACCTATAACGTATCGATTAATAATTGATTACCAGTTATTCGATTAAGTGATCAGCGATTATTCTATTAATCGAAAAGTAAATAATCGTAATATTTTTAATTTGAAAAACAATTTAATTTATCGATTAGCGATTTTATCCCAATAATCGATTATTCGATTAACAACGACTAACGAATAACGTTGAATAATCGATTATTCACAATCGATTAATCGATTATTCGCAATCGATTAATCGATTATTCGCAATCGATTAGTCGAATAATCGATTAATCGATTAGTCGAATAATCGATTAATCAGAATTTTCGATTAATCGATCATTTTTCTGCATGCTAAAATAATCGATTATTATAATCGATCAATCGAATATATTGCCCAGCGCTATTTTAGTCATTTCGTTTGGCGATAAATGGCGTTTGGCATTTTTGATTATAAGAACCTGCCATTTCTCATGCTTGTTGCTTGAACTGTTGAGAACTGCTGCGTCTTCAGAAACCTCCGTTTTACTTTCTCGGTTCGCGTTCTCGAATGAAACGGAAAAAATTGTGAACGCGCAAAAAAATTGTTTTCGGATTTCGAAGAATACTTTATTTTAAGGTCCATCTAATCGATTTATTTAGACCATTTTCAGATCAAAGTCGGTCTGTCTGCCTGTCTGTGTGTCTAACTCTGTGTAGTCGTCAATGATCACTCCCAAACGGTACATCCATACACAATATTGCGCGGAAGTGGCGCTCCGACACGGATGTCATGCGAACTAAGAAAACGGTGATAAGTTATTAGGTTTGTTCCATCAACAGTCCCTGACGGTCCGCGGACGTCAGCGGCATGCGCATTACGATTTTGGCGTTCCATCAAAATCTCGGACGATCCCCTGACTGATGATCCGCTGTTCCACCATCGGCTCAAACTAGTTTCGGGACGGTCAGAAAAGTTTGCGGATTTTACGGAAACTTATCGTCCGGGCTTGCGCAGCGGAATATATTTATTTGTCATCGAGCCTTCTCTGGTCAATGTTTACAAATAATATGGGTTAGATTGGTGGTTTCATTATTCATTCATTTAATTTATAAAATACACGGCTTATTTCCAGCTGCAAACTGCTAAACAATAGAAAATAAGGTACCTAGCCATTAGCCATGATTGACGGTTTGGTGTTCCATCAACGAGCAGCAGCCAGACGGAAACTGGTCCGAAGTGGGCCATGCGCATTGTTTACAGTTTGCAAACTGTCGGTGACTAGTTTGGGATTTCCGATGGAACAAACCTATTATCGCGCATGTTCAGGGCCGCTATTCTTGAATCGTGTGAGAAAAGTTCCTGGTAGTAAAATACATTCCGCAGTACACTGATGTAGCGAATGTTGCCTAAAATCGTGGTTTTTAGGCAACTTTCGCTACAGAAGTGTAGTGCGGATTATATAAAACTCCCAGGGACTCTTCTCACACGATTCAAGAATAGCGGCCCAAAATTCGACAATGACATTGATTTCTGTGTTTGACGTTGACATTTTGTTCAGTTTTATCAGCAATTTGGAAGCCTTATTCCGATTTAAAATGGATATATTCGGCGGTCGAAAAAGTGTGTGCCACTCAGAGGACTGACTGTCACCACATCATGCTGTCGTCAATACAATACAGCACTGATTAAATGGAATATCCCCAGAGAATTTTGCGGTAAATTTGAATGTTATGGTTGAAGTGTTCCATGTTTTTTTATTTCGTAATTTGGGGCATTTGGGAATGATCCCTCACATATGTGCTTTCATGAATAGGTTGCGAGGGTTACACCGATTTTTCTATGTAACCACTTCTACTTCAAAACGACGCATAATCCATTGAGCTTAGTTTGAGAATCACCTATTTTACAGCGTAACATATGGAAGACTTAGAACGAATCACCTCGTTTTTTAACGCATGCGCTAAGCGGTCACGCAATATTGTGTATTGATCTAAAATTTGGTATGTAGCCATGGTTTAGGCGGCCAATGAACATTTATGTGATTTTGGTCATTTTCTTTCGAATCAATTTCTTTTGAAAATCCGTAGTGCAAAATGTGAAATCCATTTTGCCCTTACATTTTGCCTTTACCTGTTGAATAGGCGAAACCCCCCAAAACCAACAAATGTGAGAGCTGTACATGGATACATTGTACATATAGGTGTCAAATGATAGGACTTCGCCCCCTCTATTTTTGTTATTCGAAGTGATTTTGGGGAACTGTTTGTGATAATCGACTGGTTGAGATTTATGATTCAGAGATCACTGCACAGTGCACACCCAGTGGTTGATAATTTGTACTAATTGGTCTACCACAAAACAGTTCCTCAAACAAAATCTCTTTGAATAACGAAAATAGAAGAAAGCGAAGTCCCACCCTTTGACCCCCCCCCCATATCTTTGAAAATAAACGTCATTAATTTAGGCTGAGGGTGTGCGAAACAAGGGTCTGTGGCTTTGGTAACGAAAGGAATAAATTGCTTGACTTCAATCCTGCAGGATAGGCTCGCCACGGAACATCTGTTTTGGCTGTAGGTAAAAAGAAGATTTTCGTTGCATTTGTGGAATTTTTGAAAGAGGCTGGCATAGCTCTGTAAATGTTGAATTTTTTTGCTCTTGTTTTTTTCGTCAAACTATCAATTTTTACCTATGGTGTTTTGATTCCATCTAGTTGTTCTGTTTTTCTTTTTGTTTCTAAAGGAGATTCTTGTGAACCAAGAAAATTCTTGAAAGAGGAGAGAAAGAGTCATTACTTTTTTAAATATTTCTTCGTAATCTTAAGTGGATTCCATATATCGCTCTGGACTAGAAATACGATACTTTTGAGACACCTGCAGGTACCGTACTATGTTCTTGAAAAACCGTCCCAGCCTGTAACTTTCTTACGAATAATTTTAGTTTTGAAATTTTTGCGGGGTATGTAGGAGTGTTTATTGTTCATCTTTTCAACGGATCATTCATAGAGCTGCTTGCGCTTCCAGAAGTAACCGGAAATAACAGCGGCTTTCAATTTTCAAATGGAACCAGCTGTGTGTCTAGCTGTGAAAGCTAGAAAGCTTTCTGCGAAAGCTCGGTGTTTTTAAAAATGCTCGACGATGAAAAATTAAGATTTCATGACTGTAAAGATCGAAGCATGTAAGTAGTCAGACGTCAAGATCGAGATGGACTTCATTACTTAAATAACTGCAAAATACTTCTGCGAAATACGTTACTTAGTCGCTGAAGTTAACGCTCAACAAATGTACCAAGGTGTAGAAGGTAAAATCATTTTCGCTACACTTTGTATTCTTAAGGGGTTTCTGATGCGACTAAAAAGGTTGTTGACGGGAATCGGTTTTATTTTATTTTTTTCGTCAAGTAGAAACTCCTCCAAAAAGAAAATGTACGGGCAATGCTATCAAATTCTGGAAAATTTTTATTTTGAATTTTGAAAATTCAAAAACTAGATAGCATCGACAATACATCTTTCCTCAAGAAAGTCGCATGCCAAATTTGAAATTTCTATTTAAAAAAGAAGGTACCAAAAATGATTTATTGGCGTAGACATGAAAAAAGTGAATTAGTAGAAATCATTTTTGGTATCTTTTTTTGAAAATGAAAAGTTCAAATTTGGCATGCGACTTTTCTTGAGGAAAGATGCATTCTTGGTGCTGTCTAGTTCTTGAATTTTCAAAAATCGAAATAAAAAATTTTCAAAAAATTTCGACGCATTTACTGCATCGCTTAAGTAAATAGAGAGTTATTGCAGATGAAATAAGGGCAAGCAGTATTAAAAGCGGCACTATTTTGACAACAACGCTTGCGCAGATTAGTGCGACGTTAAATTTCCCTTAATAAGGATAGTGCCTGCCTTTATTTGTGCACTCTTTAGGTCGACCTTATTTATACTTTATTTTGACAAGTCCCAGAAATGGCCCTGTTCGTGTATTGTTGGTTGCCTATATTTTTCGAATTTTGAACAAACTACCCGAGAAACTACCCTTACGTTATTAAATTGGGGGCTAATTTCTTGCAGATAGACTCCACAGGCCTTGTAGTACACGTGTGCCAACAATCAGGGCTGTCGGAGGGGTCCTTGTGTACCATGCATGCGGCATGCGCTTAGTGACACCCGTTAGAGGGTATAAGTAGAGGGAGTAGAAAATTTGCGATCTGCAATAACTCTAATTCTGCAACCAAAAATAAGGTGAGCAGTATTTTAATAACGCCCCCTTTAATAGTGCCGTGCAGTAAAATGCCATTCTGCAATAACTCTCTAATGTCTGGTGTCTTTTCGTATGGTTGGTCTATCATTCCTCAAACCCTCCCCACATTTATTCTGAATAACGATCTATGATGTATAAATCAGTTTTACGTTTCTCTGCCGTCTTGGTCAGCCATATTGAAGTTTTTCGTCAACTAACCGATTTTGATGAAGTTTGGAACTTACTCGTGTCTCGTATAATAATACACCTATGCCACCGCGATATCAACTCGTGAACCCGCTGCGTGCGCCGGTTACATGGGAACATTTTTCTTGGGGTTTGAATATAATTGGTACTCTGAAATTGACAGTTGACATTGACAGAGTAGATAATATGCGCCGATACCCGTCAGACTTGCCAACCTGAATAGTTATGTTGCGTGTGCATTCGGTCCATAATTTCCTGACGGATAGGTATGTTATCAATGATTGTTAGGTTGGTTTTACGATTCGCGCCATTTTGCTCATCTTTGTCCGCCATATTGGCTTCCCCACAAGTCAGCCGATTTAAGAAGACTTCTTTCTCACTACGTGGATCCACCTGAAAGAAAGTACGCCATAGTATATGCACTGTTTTGTAGAATCTTTTTTTTTCTTTTCATATTTTGATGAAAACATAAGTGGTTCTATAATTCATTGTTCACAAAACAGCAGGGCCTGTTTTGAATGTTCGAAAAACACTGAACAGGCAGTTCTAAACTAAGTTAGGCACCAGAAGTAAAAAACTCAAAATGTCTTCGATTTTTTTCAGTTGTCTCATTTTTGCCAATTTTGAAATTCTCATGCAATACCTCGAAAACTGCTGCTTCGAGTAAAAATGTACTTGATTGATGATTTTTTTTTTCCCGAAAAGTCTAGTCTGACGTTATATACCCGTCTTGACTTTCTGTTGTGCAAATAACGTGTGATCAGTTTTAATTTTCATTTGGGGTAGGCTGTGAAGTGAAAAATGTTCTTGTGAGTAATAAGTCGATTGCAGTCAATTTTGTGATTCTCTGGCAGCGAATTCAGTACGCTTTCAACATATTTTTTCCACATCACAGCTTATTTCAATTAAAACTCGAATGAAACTCTGCAAAACCACGCGTTTTGCGAATAATTGTACATGATTTTAATAATGTACACATTATCTTAAAATATAGGAGTTTAAGAAAAATAACTGAAGTTTTGTCAGTTTTCTAATTAATTGTACCTGCTTGTAATTCAGTTCTAGAAGTCCGTCATGAACACTGCAAGTGGCTGTCCTCAGAATCCGAATTATTTTATGTTTTAGGTACTTATGAGTTATCACCTCTAGACTTGCCAGGTATAGGTCAATAATAAAAGAAATGGTAAAAGTATGCTATGCTCCTGGGAATGCGACTTTTGCAAAGCGCACAAAGGAACAAATTGATCAAATTTTTTTTTCAACTACCAATCAATGTTTTTGTAAGGGAACTATTCTTTACACATAGATTTTGGCTATTGTTCACTCTGTTATTTACCAATTCATTCATGACCTGTATATGAAAAGTCGCGAGTCGCTTTGTTGACTGTTGAAATTTGAGTTTGATGTGGAATTTCGTTTCGTTTTGCAGCCAAGTTTGTTGACTCGAAGTTGCGCGCCGGCAACAAAGAAGCAACTGAAGAGGAACTGGAACGATTGCTGGACAAGATCATGGTACTCTTCCGGTTCATCCACGGCAAGGACGTGTTCGAGGCCTTCTACAAGAAAGACTTGGCCAAACGCCTGCTGGTCGGCAAGTCGGCCAGCGTGGATGCTGAAAAGAGCATGCTGAGCAAACTGAAACAGGAATGCGGCGGCGGATTCACGTCGAAACTGGAAGGGATGTTCAAAGACATGGAATTGAGTAAAGACATAAATGTGGCGTTCAAACAGCACCTGAACATCAACACGCCCGAGTTCATTTCTCTCGACATGACCGTCAACATCTTGACGATGGGTTACTGGCCTACGTATACGCCCATGGACGTGACGCTCCCCGACCAAATGGTGAAGTTCCAGGACATATTCAAGGAGTTCTACTTGAGCAAGCACAGTGGCCGGAAGTTGCAGTGGCAGCCCACCCTGGGGCATTGCGTTCTAAGAGCTTCGTTCAGAGCCGGCCAAAAGGAGCTGGTGGTCTCCCTGTTTCAAACTCTTGTCATTCTGCTGTTCAATAAATATGACGAGCTAACATTTGAATACATCAAAGCGGCCACCAATATCGAAGACGGCGAGTTGAGAAGGACTCTCCAGTCACTGGCTTGTGGCAAAGCTCGCGTGCTCAACAAACTTCCCAGGGGTCGTGAAATCGAAGATAATGACAAGTTCAAATTCAACAGCGAGTTCATAAATAAGCTGTTCCGCATCAAAATCAACCAAATACAAATGAAGGAAACAGTAAGCTTTTAGTGTTTCACATTTGCAAGTTTGTTACATTGACATTTTTTCAGACTGAAGAACAGAAGGCAACTGAAGAGCGCGTCTTCCAAGACAGGCAGTACCAGATCGACGCAGCCATCGTGAGAATCATGAAGATGCGGAAGACCCTTAGTCATAATTTGCTCATTAGTGAACTACTAGGACAACTGAAGTTTCCCGTCAAGGTTCGTACGCAAATTCAAAATATTTACATATTTTGTTGATATTAGTCTTGAATAACTTGACTTAACTTGTTCTGCTTTTCAGCCTTCTGACTTGAAGAAACGTATCGAGTCGCTGATAGATAGAGATTACATGGAACGTGATAAAGATAATTCCAATCAATACAACTACGTTGCTTAAGTTTCTTCTATCTAAGGCTTTTTTTTTATTTATTCAATGTAACTCCCGAGATCATAAACATAAACTCAGTTCTAGTCCAGTCGGTTTTTTGAGCGAGTTTCTCTGAGCTACCGTTTCCTAGAATTATTTAACTTGTCCATAATTTTGGTTGTGTGTTACATTGATTGGAATTCTATTATTTTTCTTCTTCCGATATCCTGTTGTTTGGGGATAAAACGTGAATTCAAAAAATGTGGTTTTCAAATGCTTGTAAATAACAGTTTTTTCATTTTTGACTTATATGTTCACCGTGTCTTGGTTTTGTAAATATACAGATAGTATATGATAATAGAAAAAAGGAAATTACTACAAACTGTAATTGCTTTGTATATCTCATAAAGATTACCTAGTTGTTCTAAGATTTTGATTTTTTTATTATAATAAAACCGTGGTTTTGAAATTGCTGTTGTTACTGCCACAATTAAGTAGCTGTAGTAAAATCTGCTTCTGGTGACTTCACTGGCATGGTAAGCACTCCACCGGCTCTATAGTAACAGCTATGAGTGGGCATAATCACATGTAGGATTTGTAAGCGGTTTTTTCTGTCAGTCTCGGCAGCAAGAGAGCAAGAATGTACTATAAAGAGATAACTGCTTCACAGTCGTCGCTGGCCGTTCTCTTGCTGTGCTACTTTGCTCAACTTGAACGATCCAGTGTTTGCTCCAAAATCTCCAAAATTGTGGGATCGTTGAAAAGGAATATAATTGGTTTTTTGTAGAGCAAACATGACCAACGGTCGCTTTTCCTGGTGGTTATTATTACTGATCATTTGACCCTTGACATGGGTCACTGTTGGTATGGTAAGGTGATCGGGATTAACCTGTTGTCTGTATTTAGATACTAGTTTGTTGGGGAACTTGACATGAAAACGCCTTCTGTACGTAAACTTTCTCCTTTATGCTGAAGATTTTGAAAAAGTGGCCATGGTCGGATGACCAAGCAGACCAAGTACACATTCAGCTGTTCAAAAATTCATTTAATATCTTGTTTCAAACGTTTTACTAAAATCTACAAAAGCATCAAGGTACAAAAGCGTACAGGGGTCACTACAAAATTGAAAAAATATTTTTTAGTTACTGACCAGAGTAATACCTAATACACGATATTGCGCGGAAGTGGCGCTCCGACACGGATGTATGCGAACTAAGAAAACGGTGACAAGTTGTCATCGCGCATGTTCAAGGCCGCTATTCTTGAATCGTGTGAGAAAAGTCCCTGGGAGTTTAATATAATCCGTACTACACATCTGTGGCGAAAGTTGCCTAAAAACCACGATTTTAGGCAACATTCGCTACATCAGTGTACTGCGGAATGTATTTTACTCCCAGAGACTTTTCTCACACGATTCAAGAATAGCGGCCCACTCGACAATGACATTGATTTCAGTGTTTGACGTTGACGTTTTATACAGTTCTATCAGCAACTGGTGAAGTCTTCCGATTTAAAATGCATATTCGGCGGTCGAAAAAGTGTGTGCCACTCAGAGGACCGACTGTCGCCCGTGCTGTTGCCACACCATGCTGTCGTCAATACAATTGGCGAGTAACATTACCGATGGTGGCGCTGCTGATGCGCTTCGCATGTAAACAAACATGTCGGATAGGGCACGGATTGTTGCCCGCGCGTTCAAAAATCTCACCAGTAATAAGCGGTTTTTAATGTCCTCCAGACGTGAAACGTGGTTAATTAGTACCTATTGCGGTGGAACTCGAAAATGGCAGAAGCGAATAGTACGTTCTCCTGACCCGACGGCGCAGATGCAACATGGACGCAACTGTCGCTATTTAGTGCCAAATTTGAAACATCCAGACAAATATCGACTTTTCTATGTAATACCAGGCTATTTCATGACTAAGTCTCCTGATAGATACAAAAAAGTTACTAAAAATGTGAAGAAGAACCAGTTGCAAGCCAAATTTCTATTTTGTGTAGTTCTTTTTCACAAAATAATGAAAATATTGGACGTTCGTTGCTTACTTCGCAAATGATTCACAGTCTGTTAATCGCGATGTTGTCAGAGTTGGCATGGCCGCCGTTACCAATAATAATTTATATTACAATTACTCTCACCTCAAATAGTCACTATAAAATCAATTTGTTTTGCAATATGTTTCCTTACGCGTTTCTAGTTAGGAAATCTGACACCATACTGAATAAAAGTTCAAAATTTGGGAATTACAATATGGGAATAATTGAAATTTATATTTCTTGTTCACTTGGCAACCCCGAACGAGGCTTCTGCCGTACTCGTGCCTGGCTTCTGGTCCGGATAGTCTTATGCAACCCGCAGTACATTGATGTAGCAAGGATTGCCTAAAACGTAACGTGTGAGAGTGGCTCTCGCGGTTCGCCTACCTTTGGCCCCAGAGGGTTTTAGTTAGAGGAGACTCTGAGAGGGCCCTGACCAAAACTTCCACGCCACGTGTTCGCGGAAACGGAATAAAATAAAACCTTCTTCTTCATCGTATCGACTCTCGCTTCTACACTTGTCATGACACAGTGTTTATTTCCATTTTTTATTGTAAGAACCGAAAGCGTGCATTCCTATTCCACCTTCAAAATGATTGTTTTTAATTTTTAAAAGATTAAAATAACATCAAACTCACAACTCACAAACAGTGAGCATCAATAGTTGAAAATTTCACTTACACAAACGATTATTGATAGTTTTTCTAATCATGATACGTGTTAACACGCTATTTGTCTGGAAGTTTCATATCAAGCGCCTAATTGTACGCGCATGGGCCCGATTAACACGTAAGATACACAGTCCTATTGAGTGTTATGAATGTTTTCAATCACTGGATGGCCTCAAGCCTCAACGGATTATCGATGTATCGTGATGGGATACTGATGGGAGAGGAAATTCTGAAGTCACAATTTCTTGTGTTGTGTGGTCGAAAGCGAACCGAATCAAGCTTCAGTTCAAACATAGACATATTTGGATTGTGTTTACAAACAAGCGCATTGTATGAATCTCCTCACAAGGCAACTGAGATCGTAATTAAAAGAAATAGTAGTAGCAGTTCCTGCGAGTTCCTGTGAAAATGGAACGTTTAAATGCACTTGCAAAGCAGGCCAGTCCGAGACATGCAAACATATCGCAGCTGTGCTTCTTCGATGCAGCCATTTAAAGTTCCTATTTTCAGCGACACTTCCCAGGCTTTTCTCGTAGTCATATTTTCCACAGTGCCAAGTTTGTTTGTTATCTTGACTACCCAACTTGCGTCTTTCGCTTTCGACGGGAAACGGTGAAAATGTAACTCTTCCTTTTTCCGGCTTCCACAGCGCGACTCGCACTCGGAAACGCAACAAATTCTCCGCCACTTTTTGTCACTATGACAAAATTACAAATCTTACCACCTTCCATTCTGATGCCACTTTTGCTTGCCAGTCGTCGTACACGTGCCACTTTTATTTAAAAATGCAATGCTTTTGCAACCGACGACACCTAGTATATTCAAGATAATGAAACGTGCGTGGCTCACGTACTTTGTTGGAAAAAATCAACGCCGCGTTAAGTCAGATGGAATCAATTAAAGTCACCAAACACCGCAACGCTCATAAGAGCCCACACAAATCTGCGGTTGATCCGTGCACAAACGTCGTTTACACGTTGGCCGTCAGATGGCGTATTCGATCTTGAGACTCGCCAATACAGCACTGATTAAATGAAATATCCCCAGACAATTTCGCGGTAAATTTGAATGTTATGGTTGAAGTGTTCCATGTTTTTTTTATTTCGTAATTTGGGGCATTTGGGAATGATCCCTAACATATGTGCTTTCATGAATAGGTTGCGAGGGTTACTCCGATTTTTCTATGTAACCACTTCTACTTGAAAACGACGCATAATCCATTGAGCTTAGTTTGAGAATCACCTATTTTACAGCGTAACATATGGAAGACTTACAACGAATCACCTCGTTTTTTAGCGCATGCGCTAAGCGGTCACGCAATATCGTGTATTACAGATTTTATTGGAGACCTATAGTGGTAAGGGATGAACGAACGAACATACCACCCCTGAGGGCTGAGGGGCTCATTACTGCTTAAAATTTGTACAGGTATTGCAGCAATAGGTATTCTAGGCAGGCACGGAGCTAGACTTTTAATTTCAGGTGGCCAGGTCTGGGCCCAAAAAATCAGTGGTGGGCACAACAGAAATGACCGCCGCAGGCGAAATTTTTTCGAAATAATAATAATATATATAATCCTATAATATAATAATCCTAAAAATAATGCCAAGAACATTGATGTCACTTGTTTTTTCCAATTTTTTTTATTGGGTGTTTATGGGCGCATCGAGCACTAGCTCATTAGCGCCCTTGCAGTGACTTCCTCCGTTTCGGGTGACGGAAAAAAGATCGAAATACAAAAGGTCGAAAACACAACATCGAATGCATAAAGTCGAGAAACAAAATAACGAAACCACAAAACATCGAAAGCACTATTGTCGAAAGTACAAAAGGTCGAAAATCAAAAGATCGAAAAGTGAAATATCGAAAAGCAAAAGGTCGAAAACCAAAAGGTCGAAAAGTGAAATATCGAGAAGCAAAAGATCGAAAACCAAAAGGTCGAAAAGTGAAATATCGAAAAGCAAAAGGTCGAAAAACAAAAGATCGATAAGCAAAACATCGAATAATAAAATGTCGAATAGCACAATGTCGAACTGGAAATACCTGTTTTAAATGTTATTACAATTCGGATCGACTGAGGAGCTGTGACTCTCTCAGAGAGCACTTGAGGAAAAATTTCACTCTCACTTTTCGACTTATTCGTCAGAGATAAATCACCTCTGAAAGTATTATGCAAGGCCACCGAAACACCTGTATATTCTTTTAAATCTGATCAGCGCCAGCGTAAATTAACTTAAGACTTATAAACCTGTGCACGCATGGACCTTGTCAGGTTGAGTGATTTTTTTGCAGACCTGATTTGGTTTTTCGACGCAAAATTAACTTGGACTTATAAACCTGTGTACATGAACCTCGTCAGGTTCAGTAATTTTTTTGCAGACCTGATTCGGTTTCTTTTGACGCAAAATCCACTCTGAAACGTCAAGTTGTGCACATGGACCTCGTCAGGCTTGGTATATATATTTTTTGAAGACCTGATTTGGTTTTTTGATGCAAAATCAACTTGGACACATGAAGCAGTGTACATAGACCTCGTCAGGTCTAGTAGTTTTTTTTTGAAGACCTGATTTGGTTTTTTGACGCAAAATTCACTCTGAAACGTAAAGCTGTGCACATGGACCTCGTCAGGTCTAGTAGTTTTTTTTTTGAAGACCTGATTTGGTTTTTTGACGCAAAATTAACTTTGACTTATAAACCTGTGCCCATGGACCTCGTCAGGTTCAGTAATTTTTTTGCAGACCTGGTTTGGTTTTTTGACGCAAAATCAACTCTGAAACGTCAAGTTGTGCACATGGACCTCGTCAGGTTTAGTTTTTTTTTTTGAAGACCTGATTTGATTTTTCGACGCAAAATCAAGTTGGACACATAAAGCTGTGCACATGGACCTCGTCAGGTCTAGTAGTTTTTTTTTTTTGAAGACCTGATTTGGTGTTTCGACGCAAAATTAACTTGGACTTATAAACCTGTGTGCATGGACCTCGTCAGGTTCAGTATTTTTTTTACACACCTGATTCGGTTTTTTGAAGCAAAATCAACTCTGAAACGTCAAGTTGTGCACATGGACCTCGTCAGGTTTTTTTTTTTGAAGCCCTGATTTGATTTTTCGACGCAAAATCAACTTGAACACATGCATGGACCTCGTCAGGCTCAGTAATTTTTTTGCAGACCTGTTTCGTTTTTTTCTTTTGACGCAAAATCCACTCTGAAACGTGAAGCTGTGTACATGGACCTCGTCAGGTTCAGTGATTTTTTTGCAAAACTGATTTGCTTTTTTGACGCAAAATTGATCTATACTCATAAATCGGTGTACACACCACACAGATCTTGTCAGGTTCAGTATTTTTTTTTTCAAGGCCTGATTAGGTTTTTCCCGAGGGGTTAACCACTGTGGAGGTTTTCTGTCCCTTGCCTTGGAGATCCGTGGAGGTTTGGTGGAGATCCGTGGGGATCCGTGGAGATCCGTGGAGGTTTGGTGGAGATCCGTGGAGATCCGTGGAGGTTTGGTGGAGATCCGTGGGGATCCGTGGAGATCCGTGGAGGTTTTATGGAGATCCGTGGAGATTTCGTGGAAATTTCTTCTCAATTTGGACACTTTTCTGATATTTGAAGTCATATGATGTCTTTGGATCAATGTTTTAATATCTAAGCTTGATTTGTTGGCCAGCTCTAGTTGAAAATAGTAAGGATAAATACTTCGTATTGATAGATCGGCAAATTTTTGATATCGTTAAAGCAGAATTCTGTATTATCCCATTCAAGACGACCTGTAATGGATGTCACCCCTGTTTCCCTTTCTTGTTTTGCGAATCGTTGCGAATGAGAAAATCAGGGTGAGTGCTCGAGTGAAGGCCAGTTTGACGAAAGCGAAATAGCACTTTTCGGGAATAGATCCTGGAGTAAACTGCACGCCGGCGAAAGTTTAACCCAGGAGGTTATACCAAGTAAAAAGTAGGTGACCGTGTCATAAAGGGGACCCGAAGCCGTACATTTCACAGTAACAATTTTATCATTATTCCCTTCATCATGCAATAATTTTGAGTCGATCTAGGTACGGGAGAATGCGATTTACTAACGTGAACTATTCAATTTTCGCACTTGAACAATGTCCACTTTCCTTGCTGGTCGCCACAGTGGCGGACTAAGGGGAGGGCGGTGGAGGCGGTCCGCCCCGGGCCTCGGGGCCTCAATCATCTGATGGGGCCTCCAATTCCTCTTGTTTGCAAAAAATATTGCAAAAAAATTGGGATAAAATCCAAAAATTTCAATTTTTTTCCTCAATGGTCATTTTTTTCGCATATTACTCAAGTGAGTGATATTTTTTTCCTTTTTTTACATTTTAAAGTTACCTTGGCAGGCCCCATGACAACAGGTTTGGGGGCCTACACACAGGCAATTAATAGGGGTGTGTCTGGTATCACGGAATCTCTAAGAATTATTCTCACTTCAGGCTTCAGGGGCCCCGACCCCGGATATCATAGTGCCAGGGGCCTCAAGCCCTTAAAATTTTGTATTTTTTTTTTTCAAAAGATGAAAGAGACAAAACAACAAAATTATCTTCTCTGCGCGCTACAGACTACGCCACTGTGTTTTTTTAGTCAAGTTAACAACTCATATTTTTTTGTTTATTAGGCTTTTTCTCAATCACGGCGGGGCAGGGCGGGCCAAAAAGTCTGCCGGCACCCCTAATATTCTCAACTTTCACTCCTTAGGGGCCCCATCTCACAATTCCGCCCAGGGCCCCCGATTCCCTTAGTCCGCCACTGGGTCGCCATGGTAACCACACTCTCTTCTCGCTGTTCTTTTCTGACAATTGACGTTTCAAGGAGCTATGCGAAAAATGTGAAGATGCATGTGCTTCACATAGCGCAGTACGTTATTGGCATTAATAAAAACAGCAATATGATTTGAAAGGCAAATAGAGAAATTACACGCGTCAACTACCTATTTTTCGCGACTTTTTTTTCCCGTTTTTCGTGTTTTATTCCTTCTTTTGATTAGTACTTTACCTCCTTTTTATGCTTTTGCGGGATATACTTTCCATGCGTTGTTATCCTTTTTTGGGCTCTACCGTTTTTTCCTTGCACTCCATTCCTTCCTTACACGCGTCGACTGCCTTATCTTGCGACTTTCTTCCCGTTTCGTGTGATTTATTCTTACTTGTCAATGTTTTCTTTTACGATTGTTAGCGATTTTTAGCCCTGTTTCTTGTTTTATGACGCGTTCTTTTTAGTCTCTTCCCGCCCAACAGTCCAATTTCACCCCTTGGTCCCGTTGGTGTCTTTTGGTAGCGTATTGCCACAAAACCAATGTCTTTCACTGATTTTCTTACAATTACTTGCGATTTTTCACCCCGTTCTTATAGTTTTATGATACGTTCTTCCCAGCTTCTCCTCGCCCAACACTCCTATTTTGCTCCATGGTCCCGTTTGTGTCTTTTGGTAGCATATTGTCACAAAAACAATGTTTTCCTGGTTTTCTCCCGATTTCTTGCCATTTTCTGCCCTGTTTCGTTTTACGACGCGTTATTCCGCCCGGCGCAAAAATACACTGCGTAGTTTCCTTCCTTTCATTTTTTTTCTCGAAAATCTGTGTATCTTCCGCAAAATTTCTTTTAAAAACCTTCTGGGCCACCGTTTGTAGTCTATTCCTACTTTTGGACAGATCGAAATCGGGATTGGGATCCCCTTTATGACACGGTCACAAGACAATTGGTCACTTCATCAGAAGACAATAATTGATTTTGATCCCCACTTGAGATAACCCTATGCAGTATGTGTGTACGTATGTACGTGAACACTGCGCATGCGCTAGACTGGAGATCCATGGAGGTTTTGTGGAGATCCGTGGAGGTCTTGTGGAGATCCGTGGGGATCCGTGGGGATCCGTGGAGATCTGTGGGGATCCGTGGAGATCCGTGGGGATCCGTGGGGATCCGTGGGGATCCGTGGAGATATGTGGAGGTATGGTGGAGATATTGGAGGTTTCATTCTATTTGGAGGTTTTTTGTACCAGATTTTTGGTCGTGGTCGACCCCTCGGTTTTTCCACAGAAATAAATTTGGGCTAGTTGATTTTTAGCTAAGTGCTTCTCTTATCCCGTCCCAAACTCTCAAATCATTTGTCTTTACAACAATTGTACATACACCTAATTTCGCGCTCAATTTCGATTTTCACGGTTTTTCTTTCTAGACCTTTTCTTTTCGATTTTTTGTTTCTCGATCTATTGCTTTTCGACGTTTTGTTTTTCGACCATTTGTTTTTCGACCAATTGTTTTTCGACCAATTGTTTTTCGACCAATTGTTTTTCGACCAATTGTTTTTTGACCAATTGTTTTCCGACCTTTTGTTTTTCGACATTCTGTTATTCGATATTATGTATTTTCGACCATATGTATTTCGATCATCATCACTTTCGATATATTGTAAATTCGACCTTTTCTTTTTCGACCTTATGCATTCGATGTTTTGTTTTCGACCTTTTGTTTTTCGTTCTTTTTTCCGTCACTCCTCCGTTTCACCCTTTTTTCCCTTGACGTGACCGCTCGGTAAGTACACGCCAAAGTACTGTACAATGCGAGAGCGCATAGAGAAAAGCCACCTGTCCCAGCGGGATTTGAACTCCGGACCTCTGGGTTTGAAGCAAGAGACGGAGCCCACCGAGCTACCGCCGGGCCTTTTTCCTATTTTTATTTTTTATTGGAAAAAATTATGTCCCGTCAGGAGCAAAATACTGCATACATCAAAATTTTTGTCACTAGAAAAATAAGGAGCGACAAGCTCTTGCTTCGTTGCAGTTTTGGCCTAATAGAATAAAAAAAAAGGCTTGGTTCCTGACGGCGAAATGATTCATACGGCACCGCTAGGAAATTGGCTGGATTTCAGAAATGTTAGCTGCTTGGATTGTTCTTGAATGCCAGTTTTGATTAGAGATTGATCGTTATCAAAACTGGTATTCAAGAACGATCCAAAGCAGTTCTGAAATCCAGCCGACTTTCCCAGCGGTGCCGTATGAATCATTTCGCTCCCAACTGTAAACATATGTAATAAAATCATCATTCAGGATTTTTTTTCGTTCTCTCAACATGCAAAAAATTTCTATTACTATAGTAGTTAATCTTTTCCCATTATGAGTAATTTATTCATTTTAAGCGTCTATCCCAATAATTTATTTAATTTCTCCCATTTCAAAATATTTTCTCATTCATATAACTTGGAAAAAGAAATTTATTAAAACATATTCCACTAAAAAATGTTGGTACACGGTAGTGGTTATAAAAACATGTAAAGATAATGAGTAAAAAAAGGATTGAAATATTAAAAATTCATACAACTATTTGTGACATCATTTTGCTTATTTTCGTTTTACGTATTTAAAGTTCACCTGTATATCATCACGGCACGATTTTGTTCGATTAGAGTAAATATTAGTTTTGAATTATTTTCTGGAACGAATGAATGATAGGTAATACTTTTTCGTGGTACAAGAACGGAAGGAAAAAGCGGTGATAAGGCGAAACTGATGATTCTTCAGCGTCCCTTGGTAACGAGAGGTACTTTGGCTATGAAATTTTGATTGTTTGTGTCTTTGAAAGATTTGTAATATCTGCACACATAAATCGATCGCAACCTGAGGATTATTAGCCGGTCCTCAAAAATCTCTGACTGAATTTGCCAAGCGAGAACGACTCGAAGTCGGATTATTTCTTACACGAGGGATCGCTTGAAATCTTTCTTCACCGTCTCCAACATCTGAGACGTTACTATTTCTATTTTGTCGGGAGACAAATAGCATATTTTGCACTCCTGAAGTTTATCAACCGCTGGTATAAAAACTTTACTTAACCCGGCGCTTGTGTGGTGGGGTAAAAAGCACCCAAGCAAAATTTCATGTCGTTATATTTCGGTGTGTTTACGAACTTCACACCCTTGCTTCTCAGTACCTTCAAGTGGCTACCTTTTCTTCACTTTTCAGTTGCCAGTCGGCTATCACAGCGCATACGTCGACAGAAATTAGCCGATAAAGTTCAACTTGGGTCATTTTGACCCCACCACACAGTTCACGTGCAAATTTAGAAAAAGGTCTCTCCAAAGCGCAAGCAACCCTGCTTGCTCTTGCTCATATATCGATCCCTTGCGGAAGACATATTTACATCAACCTATCATCAAAACAATGTTCAGTTCTGGACCAAACATGAAAAACCAGGCCATTATTGCCCCAATTTCATGAATTTGTGTGGTGGGGTGAAAATCACCCATGGCACGACGGAAAATCAACTTATCATTTTTTGCATGATATGATGGTACCTCTCCAAACTGTAGAATCGATTCTGGTTTGGTAACTTCATAGAACATCAAAGATCATATTGGTCACTATTTTTAATGAAAAAACTTTTTTTTTTGTGTGGTGGAAACTTTATTTTCCACCACACAAGCGCCGGGTTGAAGCCGCTCAACATCACTGAAGGCTTCTATTATCCGGCTGAAACCTAGGTTGATTGGAGAGCCATATTATTTGGATTCATCAAGGGTTGTGACTAAAGGCGAACTACCTACTCTGTCTTCACGGAAAAGAACAACAGGCAAAATACGAGTGTCTGGAACAGCATCTATATTATTCCTAGCCAACTATAATACCAGCCCCTTTTGGAAAGTGATTGCCACAGTGGAAAAGTGAAGGTAGGTAGTCCTGTAGAGAGGATAAGCTACTGTGTTTTCTTTTTTTTTTATCGCCATTACCGGTCCAAACGTCTAGTTAAGAGTTCAATATCCGTCACCTGATTCATCGACGCAAAACTTGAGACGTTGCACAGCTGTGAAACGCCCCGCGAGTTGCACTCAACCCCTCATGCTAGGCAAATCTTAATTAGACTCGGGAGTCAAGGTAGAATTCACTTTCAGACTCGAAGCCGTAGATTTCTCTTTGCAGGCCTGACATTCTAGGGCTATTTCGGTATTTAGTTGTGGAACTACCACCAGTTACTTGCACAAACACTCTGTATTAGTCCTCGTATAATTTGTTTACCGATACCTACCTGTATATATTGAATTCACCAAGTCGTGTGTAGTGATTTCAGAAACCACTCTTTTGATTTTGTTTTATTTATTTTATTTACTTACTTTTCGTAGGTAGTTTTTCTTCCCTCAAGATTAAACGTTTTATCAAATTGGAATTTTATCTTTTCTTTCATCGTGAATTATTATTTTCGGGTTTGTACTTAATAGGCGAAATTCAGTGCCATTTCTGCGCTGGCGCAACCATGCTAGGGGATTTGAGAATAGTGCCGTATGCTAACACATGTAAAAAGCGTAATTTCAACATAGTATATAATTGAAACGGCTGGAAATGAAACTTTCAAATAAGCTATGGAAAAAAGAGTGTTACTTGATCTCTCATTGTGTTCAAGACCAGCAATAATGGATCACTTTTAGATACACAAGGAGCAAAAATATGGTAACGTGTTCATCAGTTGGTGTGTTTTTAAAAATACCGCCCTACTTCTGGTATTCTTCTCTGCCTTACGGTTGCCGTCCTGTCTGTCAATGGCATTAAACTGCATGTAAACAAATGGTAACTAAAATTTTATCGGGTTATATGGATGGGTTATATGTATAATATATCAGAGGTTTAGTGTTTTCTGTTTTTTTTTTCAAAAATGTTGGGCAGTTTGTTGAGTGCCTGGCTGCAAAAACCGGACGAAAAGAACATTACAGTTTCATTTCATGTGTGTTCCCAAAAAACATCACCTTCTAGGCAACCAGTTATACACTGAAAACGGCTTTTTCGATCTTTTCGGAACACTATACGCGCGGAATTCATTTTTTCGACAGCAATGCACATGGACAACATCATTCCGCATAATCTAGCATGGAAATCAGGAGTTTCTTGTCATCTATTTTCCTTTGTTGAATCGATGGCTGAAAATCTGCAGGTTTTGACTTTTCCTAGCTCGCGCAGACGCATGAGTTCCATCCCCTAGCTTTGCGAACCTACAGCGCATGTCGTGCCTTTGAATATCGCATATTAGCGTTGAAGTTATTAAGATTAATTTGGTAAGGGTACCTAGTTATTTATTGTGAGCACCACACAAATCCGTGGCGCCTTTTGTCAACTTTTTTAGAATCCAGCCTTCTCCGCTGACGCTGGCAGGGCCGGCGCTCACAATTCTGTTGAGGTCGTAATATATTTCTCCAATATTCGGAACACGTTTTGTGTCCATGCTTGAACATTAAAAAAACTTGATTCCAGTGTGTAAAATCTGGATATTTTCTGAACTATTGATAACTACCTATTTGGTATGTATTGCACTAATAGTCTAGTCGACAGGTAGTTTCAGATAGAAAAAGGTCGGAAGTTAATGAAACTTTGGAATGTTGTTCAGAGATGGTTAATTTACATTTTCCCAAGTTTTGGACCTCGAGGACCCTGTGCGAAAAAAGAAGGGGGGGAAAAACTTCAGAATTTTCGACCTTCCTTCGGTTTTTCCTCAATAACATTTTTCCCTGACGTCCTGCGGCAAAGCATCCTGGAACTTTTTTGTAGAGTGTTAAATTTCCTTTATTTCGATTCTTCGAGCATGTTTGTATGTCAATTCGTTATCGAGATATGACGCTTCGAAAAAATGTCATTTTTCAAAATTCGCAAAAATGCAGAATCCCACCTTACTTCTTCTGTTATACCTGAATTATGATATTTTTTTTTCGTAATTATGGTTTATGGTTACAATCACCAACTTTGGACACCCCCCCCCCTCTTTCTACACTTGCAGGAAACAATCTGTGGGATGTCATCCGGCGCAGAATTTCTGGTTGTGGGGATTGGTAGTAGGTACCCCTCGCCTGGTTAGGCTCCAGCCCCAAACTGATGGGAGAAGTTCATTGCCTAACCACGCCTGTACTTGCTGGTAAGTGCAGAGGGAGTGGTACTTGGTAGCGTCCCTTGTTGGTGGTAGGCGGGCTAGTTGCAATCTAGCTTTCGTCACTGATCGTGTTAATAATCGGTATCGTAAGTCGTCGAGATTGTGAACTGTAAACGAGGGGTGAACCTCGACTGTAAACATAAACTGCTACCAGGAACTTCCTCCAGAGTCGTTGATCTGCTGAGGAGAGGCGTTTGGTGTGAGAAACGGAGCCGCTGCTGCAGAGAGGGAGGTATTCTTCATGTAGTGCTGCAAATTATCTGTTCTCCCAATCCATACGGTGCTGACGTGGTATCACAACCACTCACTACGTAGAGGGAAAGTATGTACTTGGGGGGGGGGGGGGAGCAAAAACTTGCCGAGTAGAGGACACTAGGACCACTGCCTCTTCCACTTCTCTGAAGATAGATGTTCTTTGTGGACGTACCTAATGGTATCAATAACAGAATAAGTATGTCCACATCTTCAACAGTAAGTAATGAGGACGCTGCGAATTCGCTGGCCTTGGATATGGCGGTGTTGACGATCATCACGTTGGCGCCTTCATATGCCTACTGATGCACATGATACTAGCATTCGCCATTCGTGTCATATCAACATCAACATCGAAATTGATGCGCTCTAATTGTGATCGTTTGCCATGAACTTTTCTTGTGCTATGGTCATCATGGTAGCAGGGCCGGATTAACCGTAAGGCTGATTAGGCTATAGCCTAGGGCCCGAAGCTCATTGGTGGTCCTTGAATTATGGTACTTTTTTTTTAGTCGTTTACATAATACGAAATAGGTACGCGGCCCGATTGCAATTCTCAGGAATTGGATAGTTGGAAATTGGAGACAGCATTGCATCGGCTTTCATCGGTAGATCGGTAAAGGCACGCACGATTCCCATCAATAGCTTGGTCTTATGACAATTTTTTCGAAAAAATTGGGCAATAAAGTAGCAATGATATCGGAAATAAGATGCAGCTTGTGTCGCTGGTGGGGGGCCCTCAAAATTTTACAGCCTAGGGCCCAAATAAGACCTAATCCGGCCCTGCATGGTAGATGAGAAAAACTAGACTTTGGTTGCTGATTGTAATGAAGAACGGCGAGCTCGTTCTACGGCTTTGGTGCTTTAGTAGCCAGCATTAGTGAGGTATCATTATCCATCAAATGCAATAATCACATTGCTCCCAAAGTGTCTCTGCACGTACCCAGACAGCACATAAACATTTTCAAAATGTTTGTGAAATATTAGAAGCCAAATATTATAATATTTATAAAATATTGGAATTCATTCAGTGAATATTGTATAAATATTTATTGAATGTTTTGATGTCCCGCTTTTTAATATTTGTACAATATTTGCCAAAAATATTTTGAAAACATTTAGAACCGGGTATTTTTAGAAATTGAAAAAAAAATTGTTTTTCTTCTTATCGGCCTTTTTTGGCCATAGGAGCTCGCCTTTATTTCATATACAATTGATTTAGCTGAAAAATTGCCTTTCAAAGACGACACAACGCCCAAGCTACAGCAGGAATCGAACCCGCAATCTCCGCACCACAGGCAGATACTGACCACCTGTGCTACTGGGCCGTTGAAAAGATTCAGTGGTTCTGGGTAAACTACTATGTGAACACGCAGATGTCCGCTATATGAATTTTGCTAACTATATATCTGAAAGATTCAGCGGCTTATCCACTTTTAGGGATACTCGGCTACCACCTCGTCCCTAAACACGCGGATTTATCCGCGTACTTGCTACATAAATTACCAATTGGTGTCGAAATAAATTAAAGTGACATATTTGTACGAAACAAATAAAACAAGGGATGTATTTCACGACATTATGAATCATTTCAACCGTAACATAGAAAAAACCTATTGTAGGCCGTTAAAAAGGCAATTTCAGGACCACAAACCGAGTTTTGCTAATTTAAGGCAAAATACACTTGAAGTCAAAGGGATGTGAAACGCTATCTTTTCAACACAACACACAACACAACTAAACTGCTCAACAATGAAAGTGTTACAAAGTAAAAATTCACCCAATTTTGAACCGCTATAACTTTTGATTGGCACATATGATTCTGATTTTGTTTCAAGTAGTGAATAGCCCAATTTTTTGGCCATCTTTCTTCTCAATATGAAATGCATAGAGCTTTTCATAAATTGTCGACAGGGTGATGAACAGAGCAGTGCAAAATTGATGAAAGTTCAACATACCCCCGTTTTCGCAAAAATTTTTTTTTGGGAGTATCAACACCAAATCTATGAAGAATGATGTGTTCCCTCGAAACGGTTTTTCAATTTGCGGGATTTCAGTCGAAACAGCCAAAATGTGATTTTTTATTGTGAATACTGCACCGGGTGATCATTTAAAAACTATCGACCTGCAATAACTCCCGATTTCTGGTGAATATTTCTTCGAGCAAAAACAGGTCGATTTTTATATCAAAGGGGACATCTAAAACATAAATTGGCAAATTTCTATCTTGAGCCCCCTCGCACCCACTCACCCCAACTTTGAAATTTCAGATGACATGACCTACCTTGCGATACATCAAATTGAAGAGAATTAAATTTTCTTTCTGAAAAAATTTTTACAAAAATTTTAACCCCACCTTCTTTCGCCCTAAAAACTCTCTGACTGTCTTCTTTACAATTCTGGACCTCTCAATTGTCTTTAATTCAGTCAGTGTCATCATAGAAAACATCGAAGAAAAGAATTTTCGGTGGAAAAAGTGCTACCCAAATTGACCCTTTTGCTCTCCCCCACCTCAGCTTCAAAATTTAACGAAACACCACCTACTTTGTGATACATCAAATTGAAGGAAATTGAATTCTCTTTCAGAAAACAATTTTTTTGAAATTTTCAACCCCTCTTCAAATAAATTAGACATTTGGGGTGTTTTGTGAGGGGAAATAGGGGTTTTAAAAAATTTGAAAAAATTTTGTTCATAGAAAGTATTTAATTTCCTTCAATTTGATGTACCACAAAGTAGGTATTGCCATTTTAGATTTTTGAGATGAGGTTGGGGGAGCGAAAGGGTGAAATTTGAGTGGTATTTTTTTCACAGAAAATTATCTTTTCCGATGCTATGCAGGATGACGTTGACGGCATTGAAAAGAATTGAGAGGTCAAGAATATTAAATTGGACACTCAGAGAATTTCAGGAAGAAGGGGGGTGGGGTTAAAAATTCTATAAATATTTTTTTGGAAAGAGAAAGACAGATAAACAAACAGATAGACAGATCTTATTGACAGAATCTTATTTGGGGGACCAACATTTCAAGAAATGATGCCAAACATGCCTGTTTTGAAATTTGAGGTAAAGGCAAAAAATTCCAAAATGGCGGAAATGTGGTTAATCCAATTCTAATGACGTAGTCCCATCTTGACTAAAGAGAGTAAAAATTAACCTTTTTTCAATGCTAAAAACCCGAATTTTAGGAGTAGTACCAAAAAGTACGCTGCCAATTGGGCTTTTCTTCACCCCTACACTAGACAAAAGGAACGTGTTGCAAGTCAAATTGCTCAGAATTGTTCAGTGGATAAGCCTACCAAGTGGCGTCATCTTGATATGAAAAGTTCTAATGTTTTTGCGTTGCTACAGGAATAATACACAGTATTCACAATAAAAAATCATATTTTGGCTGTTTCGACTGGAATACCGAAAATTCAAAAACCGTTTCGAGGGAACACATCATTCTTCATAAATTTGGTGTTGATACTCCCGAAAATTTTTTTTAACAAAAACGGGGGTATGTTGAACTTTCATCAATTTTGCACTGCTCTGTTCATCACCCTGTAGAAGTTTTATAAGAGGCTCTATGGATTCCATATTGACAAGAAAGATGGCCAAAAGATTGGGTTCTTCAGTACTTGAAACAGAATCAGAATCGTTTGTGCCAATCAGAAGTTACAGCGGTTCAAAATTTGGTGAATTTTTGCTTTGTAACACTTTCATTGTTGAGCAGTTTATATATTTCAAAGCTCCGTGCAAATGACCAAAACAAAAACCGGAAACCACATTGCCTAGAATACTGTAAATATTAGAGAAATTACTTCACTAAATATTTTGATAATATTTATTGCTAAATATTCAATAAATGTTCAAAATATTTGCTGAATGTTGGCACAATATTTCACCTTAATATTTTGGTAATATTTGTGACGAATATTTTGTGAACATTAATAGAATGTTGTAAATATTCATCAACTACTACCAAATATTTTCAAAACATTTCGTGCTGTCTGGGTAGTTGATGTAGGTACGTAGAGCACAGCATCTCGAATGTGGTTGTGGGAGTTTTGTTTCACACCACTTTATGTAACAAGTATCCTCCGTTCAAAATTGGTAATTGTGACCAGGAGCCATGATTACAACATTCCATCATAATTTGGGTGTCAAAGAAGAAATAAGGTGAAATTCTGGATTTTTTGCAAAATTTGAAAAATGATCTTTTTTTGAAGCGCGATATCTCGGTAACGAGTCAACATACAAACATGTTTGTAGAGACAAAATTGTAGGAAATTTAACGGTCTACAAAAAAGTACCAAAATGCTTTGCCGTAGGACGTCAGTGAAAAACGTTATCGAGGAAAAACCGAAGAAAGGTCGAAAATTTGTAAGTATTTCCCCCCCTCCTCTTTTCGCACAGGGTTCTCGAAGTCCAAAACTTGAGAAAACGTCAATCAACCATCCCTGAACAACATCCCAAAGTTTCATTAACTTCCGACCTTTTTCCACCTAGCCCCACTTTTTCCAACCTGTCGACTGGACTATAACGTGTAGGTAGTTTAATATTCTTTTAAAAGGATTCTGTCTAGGGTAAAGGGGGGTACGGTACGGATAACGGCCACATGCAAATCCAAACAAAAAAATTGGAAAACCACTCAGAACGGTGTGTATAATGATGTTCTGAAATAAAATTTGCGGATTATCCAGACATTTTTGCAAAAAAAATAAACGCGTTAAAAGAACAGTATAAGTTTCTGGATGTTGTTGTATTGTTGATTGCCTACATCACTTCAGTGGAAATTTAGAGCAGGTACGCCACAGTGACTCATGACTTACACCTACAAAACAATGTTGCGCGTAGGCCTTGAATGGGCACCGCAAAGAAGAGTAGTATGACCTAAACAATTCAACTGCAAAGAAACTATACCTAAGTGTAATCGTGATTTGCCCCTCGGTGGCGACTAATATGATATGATATGATATTTATTTTCAATAACAAAATAACACACAATAATACAAGTATGTTTACACGCATACAACTCTGTGAATAAAATATGAAAAAACATAACTCCCGATGAGACACACGGAAAGTTCATAATAAAATTTGATAATAATTTAAAATTGAAATAATCATGAGTAGAAGAGGCAACAGAATTGGTTTCGTGGTTGTAAAAAGTGTTTAAAATGTAGCCGTTATCTGTACCTACTGTTGTACCCGTAAAATGTATCACGATTACGTCCTTTCAGGTGTGCCTAGTTCTTTGTTTTTAAATTATTACTTGTTCAAAATTTGAAATTTACTGAAAATTTAAGTTTTTTCCTGATAGAACGCAATAAGGTGCAGGACTGCGGGGTTGACTGGAAACTTTGTTTCCGATGAGATGGGCTCGTCTATAATGCAGTACCTATCTGTTATTCTTCGCCCCATAATAAGTGGGCTTATTTACAACTTGTTTGAATTTTCTGCAGTCATTATTCAGAAATTTTATCAAGGCATGTTGTCGTGTTTTGTTTTTTAATTAAAGAAGGTAAAATCGTTACGTAACTTATGGCAAGTTTTTTGTTGTTCCGGCTTGACTTGCATTGCTCGATTGGCCTGTTCCATGCACATTGTCGTTAGGTCAAGGTTTCTCTTCAAGTTGTCTCGTCCACTAAAACAATAAAAAATCACTATGTTCTACAGGTGTCTCGGTGACCTTGCATAATATTTCGGGGGGTGATTCCTCTCAAGAAAATAAGTCGAAAAGTGAGAGTAACATTTTACCCTGAAATGCTTCCTAAGGGAGTAATAAAATATCAATTCTGTCAAACTTGTTGGGGTGGGCTTCTCTTTGATCTCAGGTGTACACCTACCTATCTATGGGTGGGCGTGCGTGAATATAAAATACCTACCGACGAAAAATTTAAAAAAGCCATACATTTTTTAAATGGAATTTTATTCATATAAAGACATCAATAATTATTTACTAGGGTATAAACTGTACAAGTGGATCATCAACATATTGCCGCAAAATAAGATAATTTGATACCGATTGAACGCCCCCCGATTTGTGGTAATTTGATCTTGGGACTCTTGAGGCATCGCGACGTGCCAGGCGGCACTTCGAACGCCATTCAGTATGTTCCATGCAACTCTGCCCAGCAGATCTTTTTCAAATATGAATTAATTTAAATTTGCAGTCATGGACCACATGTTGCTGATTCTTTGTTTTATACCTTCAGGAATATCGATTAACCTCTTTGGACCGCAGTGAGTAGATATCTTAGTAATATTGATCATAATAATCGTTACACCTATGCGATCATATCGAATATCGATCAACTTCAAAAACAAAAGCACGGTTTGAATTTGAACTTTCTCGTCTTGACATTTTGCGCGATGGCGAACTGCGCGGCTTTGGCGAAAACCTCCCGCACTCCGAACAGAGTTTTGGCAGAACATTCGATGTACGCACGTGCTTTGATCTTCTTGGCCACTTTGAATGCTTCGGAGGACTTCACCGGGTGCAGGTTGTGCTGACCCAGGCTGGCTATCACTTCGGGATCGCTCCTGAGGTCCAATTTGTTGCCGACCAGAATGATGGGCACTTTCGGGCAAAAATATTTCAATTCGGGTGCCCATTTCTCGGTCACGTTCAGCAACGAGTCCGGATTGTCTATCGAGAAACACAGAAGAAGGATGTCAGTCCTAGGATAAGATAACGGTCTGAGCCTGTCGTACTCTTCTTCTCCTGCCGTATCCCACAGAGCTAATTCCACAGATTTGCCGTCGAATTCGATTTCTTTGGCGTACGTTTCGTAAATCGTCGGCACGTGCTCTTCAGGGAATTCATTTTTGCTGAAAACAACACACAGACAAGTCTTTCCGCATGCACCATCACCAACAACCACGACTTTACGTATGCAAGACATCCTTACGTGGTTGAAATAAACATTTTAACTGATGCATAAATTTGCGTTGATGAAGGTTTTTTATCAGTTACCTAGCCAAACAGATAAGTAGGTACAGTTCAGAGAATGAGATAAGATAGGCGCCCTCAGGAATTCCCGCTTCTATATAGTCTGTAGAATTTACGGTAAAATTTTGATTTCCAGACCCAGAATCATTTCCAACGATGGTCACTTGATTTTCAAATCGGCAGAACACAGGAACATCAGTTTTGAAACGCAAGGAACCGGCCGAGTTCACGTCAACGGGATAGACTTGACGAAAGCTGCTCAAATTGTAACTTGATAACGGTTCGATTAAAATCCGTATTTTAAATCGCCTGCGTGTCTATGTTCTAGTCGAATAGCGCGCTGCAAGCCATGGCAAAGTACCAGACTGATTTCGAAAGTTCTTTCGAGAAAATTTCGAGGTTCGAACAGATTCTGGACAGCAACGACGGACTTTTCAAAAAATTGTTACAGGGTGGCTCCGGAAATTCTAGCAATTCGGCAGATGTTGCGGTAAAACTAAAAATAAATTTTCCACAGGAATTCTTCCATTCTGTAGCGTGTTAAAAATGTGTAGTTGTTCTTTCTGTCTCAACACTACTCGATGCTCGAAGGCGGATAAGTACTAAATCAATGTATATTTCGAGCCGGCGCTCATCATCAGGGGTTTTTACTTTTAAAAAAAATCAGATGTCAGACGAAAATAGATAGATAGATAGATAATTCATTTAACATGTTACAGAAACTGGAGTTAATAAAAGTCTCTTACTGTAAAAAATAATTCCAAGTTTTCTAAATCTCCCTCTAACCCTTTTCGAAAATTCTCTTAATTGGGAGGCGAAGGAATTGAAGATAAAAATTCGGCAATACGTGTCTTAGGTGTTCCCTTTGAAATAAAAATTGACCTGGTTTAGCTGGAAAATCTATTTCTCAAGAATTGGGAGCTAATAGGGGGAATACTTCCCTTTATTTGACAATAGAAGCTTTTTAAGAAGGGTTTGGGGTGGTTTAAAAGATTTCAAAATTAGTTTGACAGGAAGAGAATTTTATTACCTTGAATTTGATGTATCACAACGGGAATATATGCATGGGAATACCTTGAGGAGACTGGTAGGGAGGATTTGTTGCAAAGCGTCTAGAACATCGGCGGTTGAACATTTCCTGCCTCGACAAGTGGGGTTTGCCGTCCCCAATGGTAATGAGGCTGCAATTCAGGCGACCAGATCTTTCATGGCTGACAATGACAACAAGGAGAAGGTCATCATTAAAATCGATCTTAAAAATGCCTTTAATTGTGTTGAAAGAGATTCAATGCTCTCCGCTGTTGGTAAGATTGTACCCGAAATACTTCCTTACCTTTTACAGTGTTATTCGTCGCCTTCACTACTATTTTTTGGAAAGAGTATTTTAAAATCCCAAGTTGGAGCTCAACAAGGAGATCCTCTTGGACCGCTAATTTTTAGTTTGGCGATTAATCCAATTATTGAAAAAATACGTTCAGATTTAAACATATGGTACCTTGACGATGGCACTTTGGGTGATTTTTCAGAAAAAGTATTAGAAGATTTGAAAATGTTGATTCAAGAGCTGAGTCTAATAGGTCTACAATTTAACGCTTCAAAATGTGAACTCCATTTTTTAAAACAAACGAACAAAGATATTTTACAAAAATTTGAAGACGTTCTTCCAGGGATCAAAGTAATTGAAAAGTGTGACATGTCTTTACTTGGAGCACCCCTTACTTCAGAAGGGACACCGATATTTCTGGAAAACAAGCTACGAGATATGGAGAGGATGTTCAGATTATTACCAAAATTGACTTCCCACGTATCTTTTGTTTTTTTGAAATTTTGCTTTGGCATGCCAAAATTGACCTATCTTTCAAGAACGACTCCCACTTGGATGTTCCAAAATCAAATTCTAAAAATTGGCAATGCTATAAAAAATGTTTTGGAATCTATTTTGAATATTAAATTTGATGACGTGCAATGGTCACAGGCTTCATTGCCCATTTCTTTTAGTGGGCTTGGAATTCGGCGTTTATCCGATGTTGGCCTCCCAGCGTTCTTACCATCATCTTTTAGTGTCGCGGATTTAGTCACAACCATATTACCCCTGAAAAGTGACATTTCCAAGATTTTCTACTTAGATGAAGCACTTGATATATGGAAAGAGAGGCCTGGCGCCAACATGCTGGAAAATAAAAGTCGACAAAAAGCATGGGATACTCCTTTGATTGAACGTTCATATGATGCCCTATTAGGTTCTGCATCTCCCTTGAAATCAGCACGAATCCGTGCAGTATCCACACCAGAATCCGGCTACTGGCTCCAGTCCATTCCTTCACCCAACACCGGATCTCTGCTAGACAACACGTCTTTAAGGATTGCTGCAGCTCTTCGTCTAGGATGTGATGTTTGCCAACCTCATACATGTGTCTGTGGTTCCCATGTGGACTCTAAAGGCCGTCACGGATTGAGCTGCTCTAAAAGTGCTGGCAGATTTTCTCGACACCAAATGCTCAACGATTTGTTAAAAAGAGCTTTAAATTCCGTTGACATCCCTTGCCTACGTGAGCCCACTGGTCTTTTCAGAAATGATGGCAAGCGTCCGGATGGCTTAACCCTAACTCCCTGGTCAAAAGGTCGGTCTCTGGTGTGGGATGCAACCTGCGTAGACACCATGGCAGCTTCCTACATTAAGCTTATAGTAGAGGAAAAATGAGACTCTATTGTGACTTTCGTGTGCACGGAAAGATAAAAAGCTGGGGTGCATTTTTTATGATGTAGTATGGCTTGGGGATAAAGAATCCACTTGTCGTCAAAAAATTGTCCAGTGTAGGGGCGGTATGGGGGCGGTTTTGTGAAAAAACCGTTTTTTCAAAAAATGTTCTACAGTTTGTCAGCTTTTGGCTGATATCAGCTTGAAACAAATCCGTCAACTGAAAGTTGTAAATAATTTTTAAATAAATGGGTGATCATTTACTTTGCCATAAGAATACACGTAAAACTTGACTGCCTCGTGCGCAAGGAACGTTGAATATCTCAGTAACGTGTTGAGTGACATTTTTCATTCCACTCTCACTCGATTATCTCCGTAACCGCTAGTTTAATCAAAAAAGTTCCTTTTGTAAACCATGTTACCTATTCCATTGCGATTCTTGCGGTTTTTTTAGATTTGATTTATCTTGAATAGTAACTGAGCTAGGGACTGAATTGTAATGTACTGCATGCAACGGACAAGTGCAGCGCTGAGACCCTCGCGTACCCCTGCCACCCGCGCACCCCCGCGAAGGCCAGGGTGTATTGAGGCGGGAAATCTGCAGACTTATTATTGTGGCTGATGATCAAAACATTGTAAAAGTGTAGTCGGTAAATTTGCAATATAAATAAATATACAACCCTTGAATTACGACGTACGTCTTCACATATTATAATAGTCCAGTCAAAATAGGTTTTAACCGGAAATAAATTCGGAAGTTAACGAAATTTGGTGGATCGATGCAGAATTGAACGTGGAATAATATACTGAAATTCCCAAAAGGCTTGACTTTTTTTTAGGACCAATAAAAAGCACCATCCTTGAAAATTTTCGTTTTTTTTTCTGAATAACTTGTAAACTATTACCTTTAGAACACAGCACCAACAAAGCAAATGTAGGCCGTTAAATTCCTAAGAGATCAGTATAAAACTCATTACTGTTTGGTCAATAGCCTCTGAGATACCGCGTCTGCAAAAACGCAGTGAAAATTACTTAAAATATATTTCCGAATTTTATGTAAAAATATGCATGGTGTCAATTCAGGGGCTGTAACGTGGACAGCGAATGTGCGAATTTCAATGTGTTTTTTTCTACATTCGGTATCACACTTTTGTTTAGAAGTCACCAACTTCAAAATGGTACTTTTCCTCGACCTTTGAAATCGATACTTGATGTCCAGAAGAATCCGCAAAAATCGATTTTTTTCATAAATAAAATGATCTGCACGCAGTCTTCCTTCAAATTGATTGTTTTTATTTCTGACCTGTTTCGCAGGTCTCTGGCCATTCTTCATCAAAGTGTGGAGTCTAAAATAAAATACATAAAACAAGTAGGTACATAAAAGGTGAACGATAACACACCGAATCACCGACATTGTATAAATGGTGAAGATAAAGTTTGTGTAAATGATAAGTGAATTGTTTTTAAATTCTTCAGATGTCAATATAACATTTGTGATGTTGTCATGGAAGAACGGACAAAAGAACTTGATGGAAATGTATGAAATAATAGAGCTAATAATAATGGTACAAGGTGGGTGATGAATTAATGAAAGGATGGTTGAATGGAAAGAAAGTAGCTTATTTAAATCAAAGGCGTTGTAAAAATGTTTAAAAAAGAGATCTATACAATCTTTTAGGCAATTTCGGACAGAATTATTAGTTGCTTTACAAATTTCAAGAACCTCTATACTATCTAAAAGCCGTCCTTTTTTACAAACATGTAAAATTTCAAAATTAGTTTCAAGGACGAAGTTATGATTTTCTGAGATGATTTTGATGATTATATGATTATGTTCAATAATTCTTTTCAAAATTGGCCTAAATGATTGTATAGATTTCCTTTTTAAACATTTTTACAACGCCTTTGATTCAAATAACCTTTTCTCTTTCTAGTCAACCATCCTGCTTTCATTATTTATCACCCACCTTGTACCATTATTATTAGCTCTATTATTCCATACATTTCCATCAAGTTCTTTTGTCCGTTCTTCCATGACAACATCACAAATGTTATATTGACATCTGAAGAATTTAAAAACAATCATCAAATGCGAGTACAATATTCAGCAGTTAGTGAATAGGAAAAAAAACTACCTTTTTTTTTTCTGAATAGGTCGTTTTAGTCTTTCAACCCATACAACTCAGAAACCATCACTATATAATAAATATTCCGAAACATGTTATTTTTTCTGTATTCAATTCTTCATATTTTTCCTGGATGGTTTTGCTCTACCTAAGTGAAAAATGAGGCAAATAGTATGGTATGAAAAAAATCGGTTTTTGGGGATTCTTCGCAAGTATCGATTTCATAGGTCGAGGAAAAGTACCATTTTGAAGTTGGCGACTTCTTGACTTCTAGACAAAAGTGTGATTCCGAATGTTGAATTAGCTTTTCCCGTATGTGAAACACATTGAAATTCGCACATTCGCTGTCCAGGTTACAGCCCCTGAATTGACACCATGCATATTTTTACATAAAATCCGGAAATATATTTTGAGTAATTTTCACTGCGTTTTTGTAGACGCGATATCACAGAGACTATTGACCAAAAAGTAATGAGTTTTGTACGATCTCTTGGCAATTTAACGGGCTATATTTGCTTTGCTGGTGCTGGTGCTGTGTTCTGAAGAGATAATAGTTCACAAGCCATTCAGAAAAAAAAACGAAAATTTTCAAGGATTGCGCTTTTTATTGGTCCTAAAAAAACCAAGCTTTTTTTAGAATTTCAGTATGTTATTCCACGTTCAATTCTGCATCGATCCACCAAATTTCGTCAACTTCCGAATTTATTTCCGGTTTAAACCTATTTTGACTGGACTATTATAATATGTGAAGACGTACGTCGTAATTCAAGGGGTATATATTTATTTATATTGCAAATTTACCGACTACACTTTTACAATGTTTCGATCATCAGCCACAATAATAAATCTGCAGATTTCCCGTCTCAATACACCACGACCTTTGCGGGGGTGCGCGGGTGGCAGGGGTACGCGAGGGCCTCAGCGCTGCACTTGTCCGTTGCATGCAGTACATTACAATTCCGTCCCTAGCTCAGTTATTATTCAAGATAAATCAAATCTAAAAGAACCCCAACAATCGCAATGAAATAGGTAACATGGTTTACAGAAGGAACTTTTTTTATTGAACTAGTGGTTACGAAGATAATCGAGTGGGAGTGGAATGAAAAATGTCATTCAACACGTTACTGAGATATTCAACGTTCTTTGCGCACGAGGCAGTCAAGTTTTACGTGTATTCTTATGACAAAGTAAATGATCACCTTTTTATTCATAAATTATTTACGACAACTTACAGTTGACGGATTTGTTCCAAGCTGATATCAGCCAAAAGCTGACAAACTGTAGAACATTTTTTAAAGAAACTGTTTTTTCACAAAACCGCCCCCATACCGCCCCCACACTGGACGATTTTTTGACGACAAGTGGATTCTTCATCCCCAAGCCATACTACACCATAAAAAATGCACCCCAGCTTTTTACCTTTCCGTGCACACGAACTTCTCAAATAAGCACATTTCGCTTCATGTTTTCCTCTACTATTACATCAAAAACGCCCAAAGCTGCAGCTGAAAACGCCACACGCAACAAACATCAAAAATATTCTGACATCAAAAAAGCATATGAATTCGTAGCCTTTTCTGTGGAAACAATGGGCCCTTGGAGTGAAGAAGCTTCAGTTTTTGTAAATTTTCTATGTTCAAAATTGAAAATGGTGACTGGTGATCCACATTCGGGTAGATTTTTCAAACAAAAAATTTCACTTGCCATTCAACGTGGAAATGCTGCTAGCATATTGGGCACCTTGCGCTCAATTTCATTCCAAAAAATGGAAGAAATATTATATATTGTTACATAAATGTTTTTATTAATTTATACTTCTTTTTTTTATTACTATATTATCTTTGTAAAATTTACCTATTAATAAACGTTTTAGTTAAAAAAAAAAAAATTCTGTGAAGTAGGGTAGGGTGGTGGCGAAGGGGTTGAAGATGAAAATTTGACAATGTGTGTCCTAGATGTTTATTTATAAATTTTTTTATTTAGTTATTTAATTGTCTTATTTTACGAGGCGACATTCAGCTATAAGCTGCTCTACCATACAACCTCGGGGACAGCACAAAATATTCATGGATGAAGTAGGATTCGAACCCACACAGGGCAGCGCGAATGGTTTGGCTTGCCATCACCTGTACCACTCGGCCACCACCGCTCCCCCTCCCCCCTCAAAATGTCCCCCTCAAAATAAAAAATCGACCTGTTTCGGCGTTTCCCAAGAAAAAAATTTGGCAGCGCGAAATCTGGAGTGGATCCTTCTCAAAAAACCACCCTGTATATTGGTTTAGTACACATCCGCCCGCCTTTAAAGGTGCTTTCAGTCAGCTTATTTAGCCGCAAGTTTTAATTTTAGTCGTAAGCGCACATCGCTTATTGGCTGATCTGAGGAGGCTGGTCCATGACAGCCAATGAGCATCGCTGCGCTTACGACTAAAACTAAAACTTGCGGCTAAATAAAGGTGCGTTCAGTCAGCTTATTATCCGCAAGTTTTAATTTTAGTCGGAAGCGCAGCGACGCCCATTGGCTCTTATGAACCAGCCTCCTCAAAACAGCCAATAAGCGATGCAGCGCTTACGGCTAAAATTGAAACTTGCGACTAAATAAGCTGACTGAACGCACCTTAACTGACTGAACGCACCTTAAGAAGTGTTGAGACAAAAAGAACAACTACACATAAAAATGAATTAATAGGTAATAACCGGTTCCACCAAACAATTCAATTATGAAGAGTTTATACGGATTTCACTCATTCTAGTTTGTAATAGGTACCTACCTAGGTACCTTCTACCTGAGTTAATAATGCATTCCTACTAGAGTAGAGCAGGTGACCTACTTATTGTAGCGCGTGGGCCATAAAAACCCGTACCTACTGTTTTATTTTCCTCGCCGATTTTTTGTTTCTTGACCGATTTTGACAAGCTTGGTATCGTGTAGCTAATTGAAGAGGCTACCAGATCCATATACAAATGATTCCTAAGTGTCAACATTCAAAACGGCGGAAACAACTGAAAATAGGCCTCCTTTTGCAGTCGTCTTTTTTTAAATTAAAATTTAACAAAATAACCGAACTAAAGACGTTTTCTAAAAGAATAAACTATTTTCTACATTTTGAGACCACAACTAGCTCAATTGGTTCATTTGTCGGGGAGATGTGGCAAATTGGAAAAGAGCTTATTTGCCATTGTTTCAATCCAAAATGAATAATAAAAAATATTGTTTTGCCTGCCAAATTTTTGTTTCTGGAGCGATTTTGACAGGTTTAGTATCATTAGGTAACCAATTGAAAAGGCTTCAAGTGTCATGTACGAATATGATTGAAATGTCAAAATTCAAAATGGTGGACACAACTGAAAATGAGCCTTCTTTTGCAATCTTTTTTTTTCATTGAAATTTGGCAGAATTAAAGGGGCTTTTTGAAAAAAAACGATGTGCAAATATTGTGGAAGGAAAAGACTATTAGATTATTTTTCTACCATCAGTGAAATTACAGGTCTATTTTAAAACTAACAGTGGATTCAAGTAATCAACAACAACTTTGACCAACACAAATACAAAAAATAGGATAGTCTTCAAATGTTTGCAATCAGAGAGTCCGCGTCCATAGATAGGAACCTGAACCTATCTAGTGAAACTCACCCTGTAAAATAATTTTCAATTTATTTTGAAAAACGGTGATTATATCTCAGGCACCCACCCCTTGAATAAATTTTCCAGACGAAATAATAGTTTTTGCTATTCGTTTTGGATTGAAACAATAGCAAATAAGCTTTTTTTTAAAATTTGCCACATCTCCTCAACGAATAAACCAATTGAACTTGTTGTGGTCTCAAAATGTAGAAAATAGTTCATTCTTTCAGAAAACGTCTTCAGTTCGGTTATTCTGTCAAATTTTGATTTAAAAAAACGACTGCAAAAGAAGGCCTATTTTCTGTTGTTTCCGCCATTTTGAATTTTGACACTTAGGAATCATTTGTATAATTATGGTTCTTATAGCCTCTTCTATTAGAATGCCAAGCTTGTCAAAATCCGTCAAGAACCAAAAAATCGACGAGGAAAATAAGACAGTATACGGTTTTTTATGGCCCACCCGGTAGGTACCTATTTTACCAAAATTTAAAAAGCTGTTCCTGAATGGATAACAGACTTTTTTTCAATATTTTTATAACAGATAAAAAACTTACTTGGTCTGAAAATGTTGAGGAAAGGTCATTCTCTTGAAATCGATCGTCATTCGTTATGTTATTGTGAAAACTTTCAATTAAAATTGAAAACAAGAATGAGCGCGATGGCATCTCATATACGTAATAACCTACCTGTGTCAGTCATCTTAAATTTTGATATTTCGTCATCTTGATATTTTGACGCTTGTAGATTTAGCAATAAGCCACTGGAAGTTTGTTGGAATCGGATAGGAAATAAATATTTGGTTAGCAAAGTGAAACTGCGTTTTCTTTGGTCAACCCAATATTATTTGGTAGGTCTAGGTAACATCTTTATCCACCTAATTTAGTAATAATCATTGTAGCTTATATTGCGAAGCGTGAGGTTATTGAATCGGAAATTGATAGCCTTACAACGAAGGATGAACGTGTTAAGTACGACTATGAGCAGAGACGAATGTTTGAGCAATCCGTGCCAAAACGGTGGTACATGCCAGGACATGTTCAATGGTTTTCTTTGTCTTTGTCCTAAGGAATGGGAGGTAAGTTCATCAAATTGCTTTTCTTTGTAGGTACCTATTTCAGATAAGTGATTCTTATTATTTTCCTCTATTACATACCTACTTACGACGGGGTTAACCACTGGTCAAGAATTTTGTACACGCACATAGGTACCGTCAATAGGCTGGCGACGGTAGGTACTGCCCACCTACCTACTGCCGATACCGCTGACAACTGCTCGTTTACTTCCCACACTGCCGAAAATTTGTCTGCCGCTAAGATGGGTTAACCCTTTCATTTACCGTACCTATACTTGTTGTTAATATTATTATTATTATTATTATTATTGTTATCATTATTATTAATTGTAATTAGACCATGCAACAGACCGAAGTCCAATTACAGCATGGCAGATACTCATCTACTTTTTACCTTTTCATCGTGATCGTGTAAGTTTGTACCTAATGCATAGAAACGGTCATTCAGGGCTCGACGTGTCAGAAAGATGTGAACGAATGTGCCAGGTTTGCCGGAACCGATTTGGGCTGTCAAAACGGTGCGACTTGCATCAACAGACAGGGCTCCTACGAGTGTCAATGCCAACATGGATGGTTCGGTCTCCACTGCACGAGGAGATCTCAAGACTGCAACTCAGCTTCGAGCCTGGAACTGTGCGGACACGGTTCATGCCTGCCGCAAAACAGCGAAGCCGGCTACAAATGTCTTTGCGACCAGGGCTGGACTACCGACGGGAAAACTCCAGCTTGCAACACAGACGTGGACGAATGCGCTTCGAACAAGCCTCCGTGCTCGACGAATCCCTTGGTGGAATGCAGAAATTTGCCTGGGACGTTCTATTGCCTGGCGTGCCCAGCCGGCTACACCGGAAACGGCTTTTATTGCACCGACATCAACGAGTGCAACATCGACAACGGTGGTTGCAGCAAGAACCCGGTTGTACAATGCGTCAACACGATAGTAAGTTTGCATTTTTGTCTGCTGATGGAAAAAATTAATATCTGTTCTTCCAGGGCTCCAGAATATGCGGCAACTGTCCTCCTGGATACGTCGGCGATGGCATTTCGTGCTCATTTGCAGCAGCATCGGGAATATGTTCCATAAACAACGGCGGTTGTCATCACTTGGCAACATGTCGCGATAATCCAAGTATAAGCGCGACATACGTTCAATGCTTATGCCCTGCTGGTTTTGTTGGCAGCGGAATAGGCCCTACTGGTTGCGGATTATCCACATCCGTCACTACCAATCCATGCAATTCAAATCCGTGCATTAGAGGAACGTGTTCCATCAGCAACGTAACAGGAAGTTTTGTATGCACTTGCCCATTACGGTACACCGGTACGTATGTCAGCGAATAACAACCTTCTGTAATTATATGCAGTGATGATTATTACGCCGGCGCCGGCTGGATGGTTCAGGACTTCAGGAGCGAAAGAGTGCTGCCTAGTGCCCACACCTTAAATTTAGACGTATCCCCTTGGAGATACGGAGATACGGAGATTAGATCCCAGCCGGTGCGGTGGAAGAAACTTTTTAATCCAAGCATCGCTGAAATATAAAAACTGAACAAAATGTACCTACCTACCTACTTGTCAAAACCTTAGAAATCAACCTGGCGCAACATTCAAAATCCGTGTTAGAAGTCAAGAAGAAGGAAAGCATATGTTTATTTATTTTAATTATTATCATCATCATGTTTCAGGCCTACGTTGTGAGCATTTCAGGGACATGTGCAATCCGGATCCTTGCTTGAACCGCGGAACTTGCATTTCGGTGGTGGGGATCAGAGCGAGATGCCTCTGCACTGATTCGTTCACTGGGCCCAGATGTGAAGATGAAAAACAAAGTTTGTATAGAAACCAACTACTAGGCACATTTTCCGTATTACTACTTGAAATTTTTTTCAAATCATTTTCCATCAGAGCTCGCTTTTTTCGATTTTGACAAAAACGCTGTAGAATTGTATGAAGCGATTTGGTACTAAACAGAAGCATTTAATTTTCAGATTGCATGGCTAGACTCCAACAAGAATCCGGAACTTTGACGTACCCTTCTAGTTTGTATGGCACAACTACGTACGACCATAGGGTTAGTTGCGCTTGGACTATTGAAACGAACATCACAAAAATCTTGAATATAACTTTCACCCGCTTCAACGTAGAAGATGCTCGTGGTTGTCAATACGATTGGTTACAAGTACAGTTGAAATGCTTAGTTTTTTATTTATTTATAGCAACGCACTTTTCAGATACACGATGGTAAAAACACAGCAGCTCGTTCTCTCGGTAGATTTTGTGGCAATAAGTTGCCAAACGGTGGCGTGATCACTTCTACTCACAACGTGATTTATTTGTGGTTTCGAACGGACCATTCCGTCGCACAAACTGGTTTTCAATTGAATTGGACATCCATAGATCCAGTTTGTGGTGATACGAGATCGATTAAAACTCACGGAACCATCCAATCACCCGGATCTCCCGGAGATTATCCAAATAACCGGTAAAACATAAAAATTAAGCCCATTCTTCCTTTAATACAAAAAGAGGGTGTTTCACCAGCAAACCGACATAATTTGAGGGTAGGTCGAGTCGACTCTGTCTACAAAATCTCTTCAAGGTCCTTTGTTTTGAAGGATGTAAGTAGGTACCTATACAGAATGTTCCATGCGTAATGTGCCATAGTTCAAGTGAGGGGTAGAAGACTTTTTTTCAACTTCGATTACGAACTCTGGTAGAAATCTAACATCTTACAGCTGGTAAATCTTGTAAAGGTGAAGTTTTGTGTAAACGCTGTCAACAACCACCTTTTATACCGGGAGATCATTTGAAAACTATCCACCTGCAATAACTCCCGATTCCTAGTCAATATTTCTTCGAGCAAAAACAGGTCGATTTTTATATCGAGGGGGACATCTAAAACATACATTGGCAAATTTCTATCTTCAGCCCCCTCGCCCCCACCCATCCAAAAAATAAAATTTCAAACGACACTACCTACCTTGCGATACATCAAATTAAATAAAATTGAATTCTCTTTTTGAAAAAGATATTTCCAAAAAATTTAACTTTACTCCCCTTCTCCCTAAAAATTCTCTGAGTGTCCCTTTCAATATTCTGGACCCCTCAATTCTCTTCAGTTAAGTGAGCATTATCCTGAATAGCTTTAAAGAAGAGAATTTTTGGTGGAAAAAGTGCCACCCAAATTGACCCCCTTGCTCTCCCCCACCTCAACTTTGAAATTTAACAAAATACCACCCACTTTGTGGTACCTCAAATTGAAGGAAATTGAATTCTTTTTCTAAAACCAATTTTTTTGAAATTTTCAACCCCTCCCCCATTTAACTGGACATTTGGAGTATTTTAGTAGGAAAACGGGGGTTTTGAAAATTTCGAAAAAATTGTGTTCAGGGAGAGAATTCAATTCCCTTTAATTTGAATCACAAAGTAGGTATTGTCATTTTGGATTTTTAAGATGAGGAGGGGGGAGCGAAAGGGTGAATTTGGGTGGCACCTTTTCCATAGAAAATTTTCTCTTTCGATGCTGTGCAGGATGACGTTGACTGCATTGAAGAGAATTGAGAGGTCAAGAATATTTAATTTGACACTCAGAGAATTTAGGGGGAAAAAGGGATAGGGTTAAAAATTTTAGAAATATTATTTCAGAAAGAGAATTTTATTCTGTTGAATTTAATGTATCGCAAAATAGGTAATGTCATTTGAAATTTCAAAGTTGGGGTAGGTGGGGGCGAGGGGGCTGAAGATAGAAAATCGCTGATGTAAGTTTTAGATGTCCCCCTCGACATTAAAATCGACCTGTTTTTGCTCGAAGACATTTTCACTAGGAATCGGGAGTTATTGCAGGTGGATAGTTTTCAAATGATCACCCGGTATAAAAAACCCTATGCGGTTATGAATTTGCCCTGGGTATTTTTATAATTTAGAAACGAACGTACAAATACACCGTGTTAATTACTGTGTACTACGGCTCTGATACGGAATAGCGCTGGTCAAAATAGCGTCGGTCAAAAAAGCGCTACCAAAATAGCGCTGTAACAAAAAAGCGTCAGGAAAAATAGCGTCGCGACAAAAAAGCGCCGACAAAAATAGCGTCGCGACAAGAAAGCGCCGTAGTAAATGGCGCCATTTCAAAATCGCGCTGTAAAAAATAGCGTTGCGAAAAAATGGCCCCGTACGAAATAGCGCCGTGAATAATAGCGCTGCAACAAAAAAGCAGCTCAAGAAGCCTTAACACCCTCAACACGTTCACTGCCACGCTGGTTCGATGGGCCCAGCATTCTTTGTGGCTCGATGTGTCCGTATGGTCCTGCATGGTCCAGCTGACCGCTGGTCCAACTGACGGTCGCCGTGCATTACATGGGACAAGCATGACCCGCAGATGTACCTCGACGGTCAGTATTGTTTTCTTGAGCGGCCTGGGGGGAGGGGACTTTTTTCAAAAATATGCTTGGCAGTGAATGTATTAAAAATTATTGTACTTAGACGAAGGCGTTTTGTTTTGAAGTAAGCAAATCATTTTCAATTACCAATTACCTGTGTCCGCCTGTGTCCCTGCTCAGCTCCCTGTATGAATAGTTAAAGGTAGTAGGTGAGTACATATAATGTGAAGGATATCGTGAAACTCATGAAAATCACATCTTACAAACAATAATCAATTGTGCATCATCAACTCAACAATTTGGTTCATGTCGTATTTTCATTTCCCCGATGAGCTTACGTCAACCCCTTTTGTTGGATCTTTCGCCACAAATATTTTATACTTTTGTCAACAGCTGACGCCAGAAAAGCCTACCTCGGTAACAATCCGGCGCTATTTTGTCGTAGCAATATTTCTCACAAAAAAGCGAAAAGCGCTATTGTGTCGCGGCGGTGTTTTGTCCCGGCGCTTTTATGTCCAGTGTTTTTTTGACGCGACGCTATTAATTCCTGAGCTATTTTGTCGCGGCGCTATTACGTCCAGCGCTTTTTCGACGCGACGCTATTTTGCCCGGCGCTTTTTTGTCGCGGCGCTATTATTGGAACGCTGTTTTGACCAGCGCTATTCCGTATCAGAGCCGTGTACTACTAAATACACGTCAATTAAATACCTATGCACTTGCATAACGCTTTGCTCAACTTCGCCCATGTACTCGCTGTCGTCGCCGTGAATTGAAATTTGGTCACGGTAAAACTGATACGTTTGATGTGAACGGCTGATTCCATTATAATGAACACATAACTTCGATGACCAATGTAAGGTCGATAAGGAGGGAAATATGATTACATATCATTCATTGTTGCCCTACTCACATAATAATTAAATTCTTTGTAGTGATTGTTATTGGTCTTTACTGGCGCCGATGGGAAAGCGAATTCTCTTCCATTTCTTCTCTCTAATAATAGGCGACAATTCCGATTGTGAACACGATTACTTGGAAGTAAGTAAAAACGATCTTTCAAGTCGATGATCGCTTGATTGGCAGGTGCTTTAACGAATCAAGTATCCGAATAACAGATAATAATGAGTGTACCACTTGCTAATAAAACGAGGCATCTTCCGATTGAATGTCGACGAAGCGTTGTGGAAATAAGAAAAACACCACTAACTAAAACTCGCTTAATTTTCAGTTTATATCGGGAACGGCTCCGACGGATCCAATTTTCGCCAAGTTTTGCAACACGACGCATCCATCGCCGCTGTTTTCAGCCGGGCCAGAAGTTTTGATCCACTTCCACTCGGACGCCACAAAGAATTATCCAGGCTTTCAAATGACTTACTCGGTGGTCGAAGGCATCCCGGGGTGTGGCGGTGTTTACACGCAAGATCACGGCGAGATACGTTCCCCGTCATTCGAAGGACAATATCCCCCCGACGTCCTTTGCGAATACAAGATTTCATTGAGCGAACGGTCCAGAATCAAAATAACTTTCTTGAGCTTTGCGCTGGAAGACTCGGACAATTGCAATTTTGACAGAGTCACCGTGAGTATGCCAAAGTGTTATACACCTATCCCATCGCGATATCAACTCGGGAACCCCCTGCGTGCGCCGGTGTCATGGGGAAATTTTATTTGGGGTTGGGACATAATTGGCTATTCTGGTAGTAGGTTGTTTAACTTATAGTAGGCTGAACTGCACATGTCTGGGTCAACGGTTTAGACCTACTCATTGTGTGTTACCCGTTTGCATTGACCAAGGATGTCCTTGGCATTGACTGTTTGTGTTGATTCAGTTGTTTACGAAATCTGTGCCTTGTTGTGGTTAATTTTCAGTTCTGTCTGGTGAGTTTCATACATTTTATCCTGCATACCATAACCATAATTATCATTAATTTTAGTTATTACGAAATTGACATTGAAATTGACAGAGTAGCGTGCAGAGTATGTAGATAATATGTACCGATGTCAGTCAGAATTGCCAACCTCAATTTTAAATATAGTTATATTGCGTGCGCACTGGGTCCCAAATTCCCCGACGGGATAGGTGTATATCAAAAATCTGCCGCTTCAGTTTGCATGCTTTTCAGATCCACGCCGGTTCAACTTCGGATGCCCCACTGATCGGGCGGTATTGCGGAAAAACGATTCCTCCACCGTACACTTCGAACGACAACGAAATTGTTATAGTTTTCAAAACGGATTGGGCTTCAACTGATGAAGGTTTCGTGATAAGATATGAGTCCGTGTGTGGAGGAGCGTTTACTCAACCAAATGGCATAATCGAATCGCCGAATTACCCGAACCAGTATATCACGGGAAAGACTTGCATCTACGAAATAGTCCAGCCATTCGGCACCAGTATATCGCTGCGGATTCTCGACCTCGACGTCGAAGGAAACTCGTATCCCCAATGCTTGTACGACTATGTGGAAATACGAGATGGCGATTCTGAAAATTCAACGCTGATAGGGAGGTACTGCAAGCGGAAACCGCCGGTGATTTTCTCGTCGTTCAATTATTTGTGGATCAAGTTCCACAGCGACATGAACGAGATAGGGCGAGGTTTCCAAGCTAACTACACCACTACTAAAATAGGTTGTGGGGGAATTTTGAAAGACAAAGTCGGCACCATTCATTCGCCAGAACATCCCGATATCTATCCGCCGCAAGCGAATTGTAAATGGATAATTTCTGCTCCGCCAGGAAACGTCATACAAATCGTTTGGATGAACTTCCACTTGGAGCAAAGCTTCAAATGCACGTACGATTCCGTGTCTGTCTATGATAACAACACCGAAGCGGGCATGGGAGGCCTAATCGGAAAATATTGCGGACATACATCCCCGCCGATACTATTGAGTTCTTCAAATGTAGTGACTATTATATTTACCGCCGATACTACGGTGAATTTGGACGGATTTTTGGCATCGTACAGTTTCATTCAGGAGCAGAACGGTTGGTATCTACCACGGAAAGGATCTTTGAACATATCTCTTCTATTCGAAAGTCGAAATATTCCTCTCTGAAATGTTAACAGACCGACATCGATTTTTTTTTCAATAAGTCTCCATGTTATAGGCCTGAGCACGGGAACCTCGAAAAAGCAGTATATGCAAAGACCGTGAACGATTCCCATGGAGAATGGACCCAGGTTACATTTCCTGAATAGATAATTATGTTGTAGTCCAATTCGAAACTAACCAAAATCCATCAATCGTGAAAAAAATGTACAGTTTTTTCTGCAGAAGGCTGAATGTGGGCGTTTTGGAGGTAAGAGCATTTCAGTGTATTTTCTAACATGACATGTCTCACGATAATGGGACTCTCACTCCCAGCCCCTACTTGTGGATATCAAATTCGAGATTGTTTGAAACTCATGCAGATGGTTCTATTTTGTCGAATCATGATTTGCGGTGCAAATTTTTTTGCAACCCGTTAATTAAGGTAACGTAAGGACAAGGTCGAAAAAAACATCGACGGTCGAATAGGCTGAGCTTGTGAAATTGTGCTCTCCGGTTACGCTAAACGAAATTCCTAAGCAAAAATCATTCGTTTGATCAGTTTCTACCCCACAGAGGGTTGAATTTAAGTATAATGAAGCATGAAACATCTTTCCATGTCATCAACCAATGTACTGAAAATCGTTCTATTTCATATTTTGTTCCGTAACAGTATCTCTCCTTCTTTTTCTTCTTCTTCTTCTTCTTCTTCTTCTTCTTCTTCTTCTTCTTCTTCTTCTTCTTCTTCTTCTTCTTCTTCTTCTTCTTCTTCGTCTTCTTCTTCTTCAAAATTCTTGATGCTGCGGAGAAAGTCTGCGTACGTTTTTCTGAATTGGATTGTGAATCCCATCTCAAATCAGCTCTGTCATAGACTCATGTTAGCACCCCCACAGCGGGTGGGATATTGACATTTTTTTGGTTATGCTCTTGGCTGGATTATTGTTGGTGGATTGGTGTTGTTATCAAAGTTCTCAGAATATTTTTTTTAGGCGTTTTCACTTCACATTATGTATAATTCTTTGGTTCGGATACACCACTAAAGCCGGCACCACACATGCGGTATTTGCCAAATGCGGAATAACAAATGTTTGCTATTTGACGAACTTCTTCAATCCACACATGTGCCAAATAGTCGAATGTTCGCTATTCGCCAAACTTCAAACCCATCGATTGTCGGTAAATGTCCCAAGTCAAAGGCGACGAATGTTCGCCTTATCGCAAATTCGGCACCAATAAACACATGGGCCAAACATTCGTGTTTGAGCCTATGTAGGAAGAGTGACGTCTAGGGGACGGTACTTGATGTTGTGAAGTCGAAAACCATGGAATAAAACAACGAATTAGTTTTGGAATTCCTGGACATTTACGAAAATGATCCGGTACTTTGGAATCCTGCTCACAAATACACATGAACACCCTAACGAGGTCCATGACGTCTGGAAACGAATTCAACAGCGGTCAAGTAACTCTCTTGGTGGCTTCATTCAGAACATGTTTACCAATTCCCACATTGTCCATGTCGAGGTCTCTGTTGGTACATGTTCGCCAAATAGATCGCTTTTTCCCGTTTTCTCGTATTTCGACAAATAAAGACACATGCGTGGGCCGAGGGGTTTGTTATTTGGCAAATAGTTCGAGGCATAGCGAATGTTGGGAGAATGTTCGGCATTCGGCAAAAACCGCATGTGTGGTGCCGGCTTAATGATAGTTGTGATTAAAGAACTTGAAGTCATTTGAATGGAAGTTGCTCAGTCTAGGCAAAATTTTATGTTACACTCTTATTTCAGCTCCTGCGATTAGTTGTTGATCGATGAAGAAATACAGGGATAATTTCAATCTTGCTCAGTTTATTCGAGATCAGGGTGATTTGGGTTTTGATAATATAATAGTGGTCTGTTCTCAGCATCACAAGTGGGGGTTGATGGTGAGGAAAGGGGTTATTTTTTCACAAAAGAAAATTGTTATGAGCCATCTCATGCTTATGAGAAAGAGCATTTAAATGTTCTCACTAACCTCGCGACATTTTTTTTACCTTCAAAACAGTCATCTTCAACCTGAAATTTTTTTTTTTTTGTTACTGTTGATAATATTGGTCTCCAAACTGGACTACAACAACCATAAGCTCTTGAAATTTATCCGGGACGCATTTTCCGAGTCGTTTATAGTCCGTTACAATTATGTTTTTTAAAAAATGTTGTCTCTTTTTCTTTTGCCATACCTAGCTTTTATTTTCGACGAAAAGTGAAAACGAGACTAAACGGGAGCAGTCGAAGGCCTAGAGTCTCAATTGTGTCTGCCATCTCAAATTTTGGCCATTTTGAAATTTGAGATTTGGTAACCATATTATCTTCAATAATTGGTTAGCCATTGATACAAAAAACAAAAACCTCGTTGGAATCGGTCCCAAAACAAATGTTTTTAGAAAGAAAAATTTCGGTTGCGTTGCTCACGGTTTTTTTCATGGGTATTGTACCTAGTAGTCGTCAATTGGAGTGTGATAAAAACATTCAGTCAATTTTGGTAGTTTGTAACTTTCGACCAGGATGACCGGTTTTAAAAATTCTTCCACTGTTGGATTACCTCATTCTTCGGCAATGCATTCGTCACATCGGTTTTGTTCTAGGTTTAGATATGTTTTTATTTTCGTGTCCACCCTCTAATTATGTATTAAGTATCTTGCCTTGTGAAGACATGTTGCAGCTACATACTCTTTGAATTTTTGTTTGTTCTTTTTCCAGCCTTGAAATATGACTCCATGTGAAGACGTGTATAGTATTTTTCTTAGCTCTGCTTTACTTAAATGAGGTATTGGGAGGCTGTCATTTCACCACCGCACCAGCTTGAAGATTTGGGTAGAATTTTTGTTCATCGATGTTAATGCTTGACTGCCCCGCGCCGCGGCAGGCACCTAGTAAACGAGTTTTTTGAAGGCATCAAGCGCATGGTGTAGCCGGCCATATCGCCTAATATGAACCCCATTGAACACGCATAGGACCTTTTGCAATGGAAGTTGTCAAAGGGAGCACCAGCAAAGACCATGGAAGGGTTAATTGAGCTGATGACCTCTTACACGGAGACGGAAGACGGATGGACGGCGAAGATGAAATTACCTGCTCGCTAGATTTGTGCCTAAATAAAATTAAGTTTCCCTGTTCTAATCATACAGGGTGATTCATGAGTGACCTTACATAGGCTAATGGGAGAAAAGGACTTCGAGGCAAGTCAGGATCCACTGAAGAAATTTTATTTTCTCCAATGGTTACGAAGATACAAGGTGTTTTGTGTGTTTCGTATGAAACTTTGATAAGCGATATTTCTGAAACGGCCAGAGGTATTTTGTTGAAATTTACCCGTAATATTTCTCTGTTGGAACTCATCCCGAAGCCGTACCGGGTGAGTCAAAATCCAGGGCCGGGCTAGAAAAAAGGTGCCCTTTTTTTGTTTCATCAAAAAGTAAACCGTTTTGACAATAAAATTAAAAGTAAAATTTGTGGGTGAGTTCCCATTTTCGACCGGACATAATCGACTCATTGTTTGATTGAATTCATCAAAATTCATTTTTCGGCTTGTCTCTGTTGAATAGAAGAGCTTGGTTGAAAGAAAAATTCAGAGCCGACCATTTTTTTTTACGATCAAATCGAGAGTGAAACCAAAATTAGACTCGATTTGGTCGTAAAAAAAAATCTTCGGCTATGGAATTTTTCTTCCTACCAAGCACTTCTATTCCACAGAGACAAGCTAAAAAATGAATTTGAACGAATTCAATCAAACAATGAGTCGATTATGTCCGGTCAAAAATGGAAACTTACCCATAAATTTCACTTTCAATTTTTATGTCGAAACGGTTCAGGTGTGCCATCTAAATTGAAGAGTGATTCTTGAAGCATTTTTCCTTAGCTTTTCGAATCCAATAGCAATTTTTTAGAAAAGCGGTCAAAAAATATACTTTTTGATCAAATAAAAAAAGGGCACATTTTTTCAATCCCGGCCCTGGATTTTGACTTACCCAGTATTGCTTCAGGGTAAGTTCCAATAGAGAAATATTTACTGGTGAATTTCAAAAAAAATATTTCCAGCTGTTTCAGAAATATCGCTTATTAAAGTTTCATACGAAACATACAAAACACCCTGTATCTTCGTAACCAATAGAGAAAACAAAATTTCTTCAATGGATCCTGACTCGCATCGAAGTCCTCTATCTCCCATTAGCGTATGTAAGGTCACTCATAAATCACCCTGTATATCAACAGGGTTTTAATAAAAATTAAACTGGAGCACCATATTACATTATGAGCGCAGATCTCAAGATTGAAGAACAAAAATTCAAGGAGTCTACAGCTGCAACTTATCTCTATAAGTTGTGTCTTAGAATAATCGGTTGTGTCACCCCAAAACTTTCCCGACTAGTATCCAGGAACCTATGGAAAATTTTGTTCGAAACGTTCCTTCGGATGGGAAGTTGTAATTAGAGAGAAATATTGAAAATGGAAAATGTTCAAGAACCAGTTACCTTATGTTTATAAAAAAAAAATTGATGAGAATCTGTCACGGGATAAAAAGTTGGAAAATTAGCAGAGAGGAAATCTCGAAAATCGTGGGTCCAATGTCAAAAGTTTTTCCTCCAAAAATTAATTCAATCTTTTCTCTAACTTTCATTCCCAGCAGCATGTCTGCACCTAAAATGAATATTTCGTGGGCTCACCGCTCGTCGAAGTTTGCACTGCAGTATTGTTTTCAAATTCCGAAATGTGCAAATTTCATTTTGAAAAAATTACCGTTGGAAAACCGGAACCGTGTCGATTTTAAAAATAGACCTACACGACGCCCCATCCAATCTACTATCGATATCAGTTGGAATTAAAAAAAATTGATCCCCGAGCAGGAATGAATTTTTGAGTGGAGTCCCGCTACAAAAGCGAGTCGTTCTGGTCAAAACACGGGTTGAGAGGTCCGCTCAGGTAGCAACGGCCAGGAGAAATTTTGAAAATTCATAACGTCCGACTGGAAAATGCAACTGAAGATATAATTTGACTCTTTAGTTGTGCTGCGTCCTTACAAATTTGGTTCCAATCCATCGGATAGATTTTGAACAATTAAACGGTTAAGTTTTGAACTTTGACATTTTTTATAATTTGACAGATGACAGATAGGGCGATACTTTTAATTGTTCTGAATACAGTTTTCCAAGGGCTTTCAAATGACATATTGCAAGTCAAGTTTCGTGAGATATAGCTTCTGATATTTGATGATAGTGACAGTTATTCAGTTTAAAAGATGATAGCCAAAAAACTAATGGCCACATTCCACGGAAAAAACCATGTCCGCATACCATTTCAACTCGATCGGGTCAACGGTTCGGCAGTTATCGTGGAAGATCACACACACGCACACGACACATCATTGAAAATGGTCTAAATCGTCTTGGGGGACCTCAAAACGGATATATCCGCTGAAATCTGAAAAAGTTTCTTCTGCACGATTACAATACTTTCCCTTCCATGTTGGTGGGGGGTCGGGACAGTAAAACATAGTTTCCTAATTATCCTGTATGCGTTAAGAACTGTGAAAGAATTTTTGAAGTCCGTCACCCGGATCAGAAGTTACAAGCACCCAAAGTTGTTGTTCTTTTTGCTATCCCACTTTAATTGACGACTAGTTTATGTCTTTCTTTCAAAGTATGCGGAGGAAACTATTATACTTCTGCTGGGATTATCAAGTCGCCTAATTACCCGAAGAACTACCCAATTAATATTGAATGTTCCTGGACCATAAATGTTGAACCTGGTCACCAAATCATGCTGAACATAACTGATTTTGACATCGAATCGTATTCCGGCTGCAGATACGATTGGCTGGAGATTCGGTGAGTCAACTTTGATGCACGTATGACCCGTTTTCATAGTCGTTGCTGAGTACCTATACTTACATCTTGTCAAATTTTACTTGAAAACAACATGAACAGCAAGTACGACTTCCGTTTCATTGACAGATTGTCGGATTTTCTCGTAAAACAGTAGGTACCTACCTACCTACCCCTTCGTGCATTGCCAACATCATGAACAGAAATCACTGAGCTGAGCTGAAAATTTGACAGATCTTTTACATTGACACTCTTTACTATGATCTATCTGGTAGGTAATTCATTTTTTACGCCATTATGTAAATCTTCCTTGGAGACATTTTGATAGATAATTGGATTTTAATGCTACTTTAACCATATAGGATTCTAACCGCTTTTAGGATTTTCATTGATATTTAGACAGATTCAAGTGATTTTAAGTGTAACTATTTGCCATATTGTATTGCGTCAATCTGTTGGGCCCGGCATGGACGGGCTGCGGCTCTTTCTATCTCGCTTGCAGCAGGACCGGGCCTGGCCTATTTGCCACCTGCGTGCCACCAAAAAATTGCCGCTCCCCTCACTGGCAGCGGAGACCCCCACCCAATGCGGGAATGAAAAGAATCCATTGAAATTCAACTTTATTATATTATATTGTCGGCTCTATGGCTTGCCTCCTCCGTGCAAGCACGCACTGCACGCCTGCTAGACCCGGCCCTGGCTTGCAGTCGAAAAATCGAGTTCTTGGATATTGTTGAGATGCTTGCTAAATGCGAAAGCACGTCGTGTGTCGCATAGCATGTAACATTTCGTGTGAACGGTGGCGCTGACTCCATGAATGTTGGTCATATAAACGAACAAAAAAAATAATTTCAGTGTAAGACCCAGGTACCTACTCCAGCTTTGTTGTGACAGATTTCACTGGTTCGAAGTGACCGTTAAATGAATGAATATCCAAACAGATTTTCGCCGTTCAAGGAACAAATTTTTGACAATTCTTTGAGCTTCAACTAAGTTAATAAATTTTGATAGTTTCCACTCATGCTCGATAATAAATATTTTCATCATTTTAACGCTTGAATAGCCCCCTCAACAACAGGCAATACTAGAGATAGAAAAGGGTTTCCGTTATCCACAGGGTGTAATACTGGAAGCAAACTTGCACGTATGTGTCATGGGTTTCGGCTCGAAAGTCATGTTCGTGTATAAGTGGACTTAACAACGACTTGGATACGGGCGGGCCCAGTCATGGCTGGCTGAGAGTCATTACTCATTATGCGATTGAACTGTTTCTTTATCCCACAGGAACGGAGCGAATATGGCATCACCTTTGATAGGTAAATATTGCGGAACTGACATTCCGAAGCTTATTCCGTCGCACGCGAACACGATGCATTTATTCTTCAAATCCGACATGACCAAAAGTAATCGGGGATTTAAAATTTACTGGGACTCAACGACGACCGGCTGTGGCGGAAGCTTAAACGCTCCAACTGGATCTATAATTTCTCCCGGCTATCCAGAACCCTACAGCGTCAACACCGAATGTGTTTGGCAAATATCTGTCAGTGCCGGGTCCAAGATTAGCATCGCTTTCACCGATTTAGACCTTGAAGTGCATCCGAATTGCTTGCTGGATTACATCGAAGTATAATAACTCTCTCTTCATGCAATTTATATTAATGGTTTGTGTTGTAGCTGTACGATGGTCCATCGTTAAATTCGAAAATGATTGGAAAGTATTGTAGTCCCTCCCATCCGAGCTTTGTGGAAAGCACGTCGAATCATGTCACGGTCAAGTTTGTATCGGACATAAGCCACCAAGGACAAGGTTTTCAACTGAAATACACAACGAGTACGTTCGATTTTTTAGAATGCGATGTGGTACCCATCTATAGTTCGAGTTTATATCGATTTTTTTCAGTGTGCAATAATACTGCAACTGGATTCAGAGGAGTCATCGAAAGTCCGAATTTTCCTCACGGATATCCGCACAATTTGAATTGCAACTGGGAAATTAAAGTTTCTGCCAAAAACAAAATCAACATAACGTTTTCGCATTTCGAACTCGAAACATCGATGCCTTACGGCATGAACGTTACCCTCGGAACCTGTCTGTACGACTTTGTTCAGATTGATTACGGCAAAGTGGAAGACCTCTATACCGATGTCGAGGAGTTCGTCAAGTACGGCACGTATTGCGGCAACAAAGATCCACCGTTGATTTCGCTGAATTCCGATCACGCCAAGGTGCATTTCGTAAGCGACAATTTATTGATTGGTTCCGGATTCCGGCTAGAATGGCAGATAGATGGTGAGTTGAAAGGCGGAAGCAAACTAGATCCGATTTTGTTTTGGCTCGTTCAACTGCTGGGTCATTAGCACCATTTCAGTGTGCCCCTCCCCTCAATAACCTTTCCTTGACATAATAGCTCAGTAGTACATGGCGAAGTACCGAAGTTCAAATATTATTGATATTCCAGGCTGTGGTGGTGTTTTAACTAAACCAAAAGGAACAATCACCTCGAAGAACTATCCTAAGCCATACCCAGCTGCAGTAGAGTGCATATGGAAAATTCAAGTTGATTTCGGCAACAGCATCAAGATCACGTTCACCGACATCGACATCGAGAAAGATCCGACGTGCGATTATGATTCGATCACTATTTATAACGGCGAAGACCACACTTATCCGCAACTTGCAAGTTTTTGTCACTCGGAAAACAATAAACCTGTCTCGGTTATATCATCGGGGAACTTCATGTACGTTCATTTTAAAGCCGATGCTTCGTATGAAGGCAGAGGATTTTCCGCCAACTATTCAACACAAACCACAAGTAAGTGTCTATACTGTCTAGCGACAACGTCGATGAATGTTCACTACTGGCGATGGATTTATTTCCAGAATGCGGAGGGCACTACACAGCCCAAACAGGCAGCATCATGTCGCCGAATTACCCAAACAATTTCGACAAGAACGACACCTGCGGATGGCTGATCGATATCGAAGAGAGCAACGTGGTGGAATTTTCCTTCGAATCGGTGGATCTGGTGGTCCCGATTCCTCCTGTGAACTGTTCCGCGAATAACAGAAGTCACGTCACAATTTACGACGGACCGACGGCGGCTTATCCGATGATAACGAAGGTGTGTGCGAAGAACAAGCCGAACGAAACGTTCTCGTCGACTCACAACCAAGTTTTCGTCGAAATGGTTTCCGACAACGTGCTTACTTCAAAAGGTTTCTTACTCAAGTACCGCAAGGCTTGCGGTGCTCGCATCGAAACGTCGACCACCGGAACCATCAAAACAAACTCGATGTCGTTCACGTTAGAGCAGGAGAACTGCACTTGGACCGTGGTGGCAAAGGATCCCAGCAAGCATGTGACGTTGACCGTAACGCATTTGGACACCCTTTACACTTACTGCGGTGAAGACGACTTCCCTCTGAAGATCTACAACGGCGAGTCTTCCCAGGCGCCTTTGCTCGGCGAATTTTGCGGCACGAAAATACCACCGACGTTGACGAGCGACGGTTCCGCAATGAGAATCGTTTTGGGCAACAGCATAAATTTTTTCGCCACCTACTCGGTTTACGATTCTGGTAAAAAGCGAGTAAACCCTACCTAACAGTTGATTGCAACGTGTCTTTTCAGCTTGCGGTGGGACTTTAACTTCCATCGATGGGTTTTTCGCTTCGCCAAGTTACCCCAAAAAGTACCCCACGGACGTTGAATGCGAATGGACTATAAGCGTGTCACAAGGAAATCACGTTTCTCTTAATTTCCTCAATTTCGAATTGTTAGAGTCAGACGATTGCAATACCGACTATTTGGAGATAAGAACAAACAGTAGCGCTGGTAAATTATTAGGAGTGTTCTGCGGGACCAACACACCAACCAACATAAGTCACATGGGTAGTTTATGGATATTTTTAAAAACAAGTCACGTATCTGGAGATCAGTCGCTCACGACGGCTAAAGGATTCTATGCTGAGTATGCATTGAGTAAGATTATCTCAACATTCAACAGACAACAGGTATCAACAAATTTTTGCTTTTATTCAGATACCGTCAATGAACTGTTCGGCCCGTCTGGTATCATCGCTTCTCCTTTGTATCCTGAATCGTACGGTTCGTTCAAAGAATTCGCATGGAAAATTACGGTTCATTTTGGAAAAAGAATCTTGTTGACATTCAAAGAATTCTACCTGGAAGTCAATTTGGACACGTACTGCTATCTTACGAGATTGGAAGTCTATGACGGAGCAGACGATACCGCCACACTACTCGGAACTTTCTGTGGAATCACCATTCCAGATCCGATTAAATCCACATCAAACGTTGTCTACATAAAAGTGTCTTACTCGGTTGTGAAGTTCCATTCCAAATTCTTACTTGAATGGTTACAACTTGAAGATAAACCTACACCGCCCGTTTATCCCAACGATAAGAGTAAGTACTGCCTGTCTTAGGCCCGCCCATACAGTGTGTACCAAATTGATAGCATAGTGATAGCACTATGGGTAACTTCGTTATTATAGGAGATACAACATTACAAAGTGATTATCATCTTGAAAAAAATCGGTTGTGTCACCCCAAAACTTCCCCGACAAGTAGCAAGAAACGGATGGAAATTTTATTATGAGACGTTCCTTCGGGTGGGAGGTTAGAATTTGAGAAAAATATTGAGAATTGAGATAATTTCTCTAATAAGGGCTTCATTTTGTGCTCCATCATTTGAGTCCGGTCTCGATAAGCCAGGCCGGTTGCTCATTTCAAAGTGGAAAACTCTCGGAAAACTTGGAGAATTTTAAGAGAAATGGCCTGAAAATGTTCAAGAATGACTTACCCTTTCTTTTAAAAAAAGTTGGTATAGATCTGTTCACAAGCTAAAAAGTCTGACATTTGCAGTTTTTCACAAGGAACCAAATTATGTAAAAAGAAAAGCGACTGAGGCAGTCAGACGCATTGGTACATGGATGAAGATAAACGATCTGAATTTGGCACCACAGAAAGATTGAAAATGATTTGCAGGAAATTGAAAATTTTGAAAATTTGAATTTTCCGGGAAAAAGGTCCTGTTTCGATAACCCAGTCTTGTTCTACATTTCCAACAGAGAAATTCCTGGGAAATTGAAAAGAAAACTGTTGGAAAATGTTCAAGAGCCAGTTACCTCTTACTTAAAAAACAAGCGAATATGCCTCATGGGCATGAGGCTCAGTAGCGCACTTCCTTTTTGAAGGATTAGTGAACGCAAGATGTTAAGTAACTATTGGCGAGTAACATTACCGATGGTGGCGCTGCTGATGCGCTTCGCATGTAAACAAACATGTCGGATAGAGCACGGATTGTTGCCCGCGCGTTCAAAAATCTCATCAGTAGTAAGCGGTTTTTGATGTCCTCTAGACGTGAAACGTGGTTAATTAGTATTGCGGTGGAACTCAAAAATGGCAGAAGCGCAATTGAGTGTTATGGAGGTTTTGAATCACTTAATGGACTCGACGGATTCTCGATGTATCGTGATGGGAGAAGAAATTCCGAGGTCACAATTTCTTGTGTTGTGTGGTCGAAAGCGAACCGAATCAAGCATCAATTTAAACATAGACATATTTGAATTGTGTTTACAAACAAGCGCATTGTATGAATCTCCTCACTATGTAACTATGGGAATGTCATTAAAAAAAATAGTAGTAGCAGTTCCTGTGAAATTGGAACGTTCAAATGCACTTGCAAAGCAGGCCAGTCCGGGACATGCAAAAATATCGCAGCTGTGCTTATTCGATGCAGCCATATAAAGTTCCCATTTTCAGCGACACTTCCCAGGCTTTTCTCGTAGTCATATTTTCCACAGTGTCGAGTTTGTTTGTCATTTTGACTACCCAACTTGCGTCTTTCGCTTTCGACAGGAAACGGTGAAAATGTAACTCTTCCTTTTTCCGGTTTCCACAGCGCGACTCGCACTCGGAAACACAACTAATTCTCCGCCACTTTTTGTCACTATCTATCTTGCCACCTGCCATTCTATGCCACTTTTGCATGCCAATCGTCGTACACTTGCCACTCTTATTTAAAAATGCAATGCTTTTGCAATCGACGACACCTAATATATTCAAGATAATAAAACGTGCGTGGCTCACGTACTTTGTTGGAAAAAATTAACGCCGCGTTAAGTCAGATGGAATCAAATAAGGTCCCCAAACACCGCAACGCTCATAAGAGCCCACACAAAATGTGCAGTTGATCCGTGCGCAAACGTCGTTTACACGTTGGCCGTGAGATGGCGTATTCCATCTTGAAACTCGCCAATAGTTCTACTCTACCGTTATTTGGGCAAACAATTTCAATATGGCGGCCAAAATTTTGACAGTATAATGAAATTCGGCTTGAAAATCAGAATGATCGTACTAGACAAGGGTAAGTTCCAAGTTTCATGAAAATCGTTCCACTAATAAGAAATTTCAATATGGCGGCCAAGATGGCGGCGAAATCATGAAACTCAGCTTGAAAATAAGAATGATCATCCGAGACAAAGGTAACTTTCAAGTTTCATGAAAATCCTTCCACTTATACGAGATTTCAATATGGCGGCGAAGATGGTGGCGAAATCATGGAATTTGGCTTGGAAATAAAAATGATGATACGAAACAAAACTCAGTTCCAAGTTTCATGAAAATTGTTACACTAATAAGAAATTTCAATATGGCAGCCAAGATGGCGGCAGAATCATGAAATTCAGCTTGAAAATACGAATGATCGTACTAGACAAGGATAAGTTTCAAGTTTCATGACAATCGTTCCACTAATAAGAGATTTCAATGTGGCAGCCAAGATGGCGGCGGAATTATGAAAGCCAATCTGCCTATTTGGTCCTTGAGGACCTAAGCTATCCATCGGATAAAGTTCAATTTTCAAGGGCTGTAGCTTTATTTCCCGAAGAGAAGTTCAACTTCTTCGAAGTGCACAGGAGATCTTTGTTTTTTGATAATAATGATAACGATGTATGGATAACAAAAATAGTGCCCATTGGCCACCCTTGGGGGACATCAGCTATCCATCGGAAAAAGTTCCACGGCTCTTGCTTCAATTCTCGAGAAGGAGTACATCATCTTAGTTTCTACACGGACAGACAGACAGACAGACAGACAGACAAACAGACAGACGAACCGGCCACATAAGCGTCATTCTTTTACTTATAAAAAAATGTTTTCCTACTGATTTCGACCTCCTGAACACGAATATCAGGTTTATTTTTTAATCGGAACAATTCTTTTTTTATCGAAAAACCGAGAAAATGGTAGTCTGTCACATGATTTTTAGTGATACCTACCTACTTTTTTTTTGTTATTGAGCAAACATGTTTCATAGTTTGAGTGCCATTATCCTTCAGGTACCTAGTAATGCCTATTTCAAAATGTTAAATAGTGTCAATGGCACGTCTGATTTTAAATTTGAAGGGACGCGTATATGCGCCGAGCCGTAGTTTTGCGGTCGTCTTCAAAAATTCATAACAATTGACCCGGAGGTCGTATCGAGGTGGAGTTTTTGTCAAAAGAAAGTTCAAATTGTTCTCTAAATATATTCCCGTACATGTAGGGATGTATTTTCATAAAAACATGTAGCTACCCGCATATCGTAACTTTCAACATCTAAATGCGAATTCCAGCACTTAATCGGCGAAGCCGCCTTACACCAAAATGTTATTATTGTAATTGTTTATGATTATTTCGGACAGATTTTTCTTGGTTCGCGTACCAAGGCCATGAGCTACCCATTCAAGTTGAAATATTTTCTGTATTGGATTCCGTTTTGTTCGGAGAAAAGAATATCAAGCACCAGCAAGCAACGAATAATCTTTTGCGGCCGAGCCGTAGCTTCGGAGTCATTTTCAAAAATTCATAACTATTGACTGGCTCCTCGCACTGATGTGGAATTTTCATTAAAATTAAGTTCAAATTCTCCTCTAAATATAACTCCGCATATGTATTATTGTAAAATGATAAGAACGGGTACTTGATCGCATGTGATTACTTTCGAGATCAGGCCGGCTTCTGAAATGCAGCATTCAACGGCGATGCCGCGTCACACTAATTTGTTATTATTGTAATTGTCTATCATTATTCCGTCGAGATTTTTTTTGGTTCGGGATACAAGGTCATGAGTTACCCATTGGAGTGAAAATTTTTCGCAAAAACCTTTTCGTCTAGGACTAGATGCTGTGACGGACGGACAAAGCGAGGACAAAACCGCCTACCCGTTTGGAGAAGTGCGCTAAAAAGGTGGAAATCTGTTCACGGGATAAAAAGTTGGAAAATGTGCAGTTTGTCCAGAAATGAAAACTCGGAAACCGTGGGTCCGATTACGAAAATTTTCTTTCCAAAAATTAATTCAATCTTCTCTCCAACTTTCATTCCCAGCATGTCTGCACCTAGAGTGAATATTTCGTGAGGCTCACCGCACGTCAAATTAAGTTTGCATTGCAGTTTTTAGCGCACTTCTCCAAACGGGAAGGCGCTTTTGTCCTCGCTTTGTCCGTCCGTCCGTCCGTCCGACCGTCCGTCACAGCATCTAGTCCTAGACGAAAAGGTTTTTGCAGAAAATTTTCACTCCAATGGGTAGCTCATGGCCTTGTATCCCGAACCAAGAAAAATCTCGACGAAATAATGATAAACATTTACAATAATAACAAATTAGTGTGACGCGGCATTGCCGGTGAATGCTGCATTTCAGAGGCCGGCCTAATCTCGAAAGTTATCACATGCGATCAAGTACCCGATCTTATCATTTTACAATAATACATATGTGGAGTTATATTTAGAGAAGGATTTGAACTTCATTTTAACAAAAATTCCACATCGGTGCGAGAAACGGGTCAATAGTTATTAATTTTTGAAAATGACTCTGAAGCTACGGCTCGGCCGCAAATGATTATTCGTTGCTTGCTGGTGCTTGATATCCTTTCCTCCGAACAAAACGAAATCCATTACAGAAAATATTTGACCTCGAATGGGTAGCTCATGGCCTTGGTATGCGAACCAGGAAAAATCTTCACAAAATAATCATAAACAATTACAATAATAACATTTGTGTGTAAGGCGGCTTCGCCGATCAAGTGCTGGCATTCGCTGTAAGATATGTAGGAAGTTGCGATATGCGGGCAGCTACAATAATTCCTTATAAAAATAGATCATTACAATCATGTACGGGATTATTTTAGAGAACAATTTGAACTTCCTTTTGACAAAAACTCCACTTCGATACAACCCTCGGGTCAATTGTTATAAATTTTTGAAAACGACCGCAAAGCTATACGGCTCGGCGCATACGCAGCCCTACGAATTTAAAATCAGACGTGCCATTACACTATTTAACATTTTGAAATAGCCAATACTAGGTGTACCTGAGGATAATGGCACTAAAACTACAGAACATGTTTGCTCAATAACAAAAAAAAGTAGGTAGGTATTACTAAAAATCATGTGACAGAGTACCACTTTTTCGGTTTTTCGATAAAAAAGAATTGTTCCAATTCAAAAATAAACCAGATATTCGTGTTCAGGAGATCGAAATCAGTTGAAACTTTTTTTTTAAGTAACAGAATGACGCTCATGTGGCCGGTTTGTCTGTCTGTCTGTCCGTGTAGAAATTAGGACGCTGTACTCCTTCTCGAGAATTGAAGCAAGAGCTTTGGAACTTTTTCCGATGGATAGCTAATGTCCCCAAGGCAATGGTGGGCAATGGGCACTATTTTGTTATCCATACATCGTTATCATTATTATCAAAAAAACAGAGATCTCCTGTGCACTTCTAAGAAGTTGAAGTTCTCTTCGGGAAATAAAGCTACAGCCCTTAAAAATGGAACTTTATCCGATGGATAGCTTAGGTCTCCATGCAAGGACCAAATAGGCAGATTATTGGCTTTCATAATTCCGCCGCCATCTTGGCTACCATATTGAAATCTCTTATAAGTGAGAGGATTTTCATGAAACTTGGAAGTTACCTTTGTCTCGTATGATCATTCTTATTTTCAAGCTGAGTTTCATGATTCCGGCGCCATCTTGGCCGCCATATTGAAATTTTCTTATTAGTGGAACGATTTTCATGAAACTTGGAACTTACCCTTGTCTAGTACAATCATTCTGATTTTCAAGCCGAATAACGGTAGAACCCTAATTACTCAACATCTTGCGTTCACTAATCCTTCAAAAAGGAAGTGCGCTACTGAGCCTTATGCCCATGAGGCATATTCGCTTGTTTCAAATTCACGGAATGAGCTAATCGGAACCGTGCCGATTTTGAAAATGAATCTACACGACGCCCAATCCAATCTACTCTCGTTATCAATTGGAATTTTTCTAAAAAAAGTCGATCGTCGAGCGAACAGGAATGAATATTTGAGTGGAGTCCGGCATCAAAACCAAGTCGTCCTGATCAAAAATACGAGCGAGAGGCTCTCTCGGGTGGCAACGGCTAGGAGAAATTTTGAAAATTCATAACGCTCGACTGGGGAATGGTGGGAAATTGCAACTGCAGACTTAATTTGACCATTTTGTTTTGTTGCTTCTTGTCAAATTTGGTCCCAATCCATCGGATAGATTTTGAATAATTAAATGGTGAAGTTTTGAACTTTGAAATTTTCTATTATTTGACAGATGACATAGGGCAATATTTTTACCGTTCTGAATACAGTTTTTTTGGGCTTTATTTAAAACGGCATATCGCAAATCAAGTTCCGTAGATATAGCTTCTGTCATTATTTGATAGTGACACTTCCGTTTGATAGATGGTAGTCAAAAACTAATGGGCTCATTCGACGATGAAACCATGTCTGGGTACCTACCAAATTTCGAGTCGATCGGATAAAGGTTGCGGCTGTTATCGTGGAAGGTTACAGACCCACCTACATACATACCGGGTGGGCCAAAAAAAACGTGCTCGCAATTTTTCCTTCTAAAATTTTTATTTCGCCACTGATTTTATCGACTTTTTCAGTATTGGTTAGTCAATTGAATAGGCTATTATTTCCGTTTTCCAAAATTGCCGACATTTCAAAATTCAGGATGGCAGAAACAATTGAAAATAGGCCTTCTTTTGTTCTCGTTGCTTTTATTGAAAGTTACCAGAAAGTCAAAACCAATAATGTATTATGAAGAAATAGACCTTTCTTGTCAATTCCAGACCACAACCAATAAAATCGGGTCATCTGCTGAAGAGCTATTGCGAGTTAAAGCCAAGCCTGCTTTCCGTTTTTTTCATTTCCGCATAATTGATCCAAATTTGGGTATCCTGCCAACCAGTCCGCCATATGCTTATTACCTACTCAACCGATTTTCTCAAATTTAGTATCAATGGCTAGCCAATTGGACAGGCAGAAATTAGCAGAAAGTCAAGACCAATGATTATTATGAAGTAATAGATCTTCCTCGACAATTCAAGACCGCAACCAATCAAATCGGGTCATCTGCTGAGGAGCTATTGCGAGTTGAGGCGAAGCCTACTTTCCGTTTTTCTATTCTAACAAGGACGAATAAGGCCTGTTTTCAATAATTTCAGCCATCTTGAATTTTGACATGTTGGCCATTTTCTCATATGGAAATCGTAGCCTGTCCAATTGGCTAGCCATTGATACAAAATTTGTAGAAATCGGTTGGGAAATAAGGATATGGCGGGCAGGAATCCTAATTTTGGGTCATTTATGCGGGAATAAGGAACCGGTAGGTAGGCTTCGCTTCAACCCATCACAGCTCCTCAGCATATGATCTGATTTGATTGGTTGCGGTCTTGAATTGTCGAGGGAGGGGGGATTGTCAGGGGGGGTGGTCTATTTCTTCATAATAGTTATTGGTTTTGACTTTCTGTTAATTTTTATTAAAAAGCAATGAGGACAAAAGGAATTCTATTTTCAATTGCTTTGGCCATCTTGGATTTTGACTTGTCGGTCATTTTTTTATATGAGAAAGGTAGCCTGCCCAATTGGCTAACCATTGATACTAAATTTGAGAAAATCGGTTGAGAAATGAGCATATGGTGGATTGGCGGCCAGGATACCTGAATGTGGGTCAATTATGCGGAAATAAAAAAAACTGAAAGTAGTCATCGTTTCAACTCGCAATAGCTCCTCAGCAGATGATCCGATTTAATTGGTTGTGGTCTTGAACTGACAAAAAAGGTCTATTCCTTCGTCATACATTATTGGTTTTGACTTTCTGGTAACTTTTGATAGAAAGCAACGAGAACAAAAGAAGGCCTATTTTCAATTGCTTTTGCTATCTTGAATTTTCATTTGTCGGCCATTTTGAAATATGGAAATGATAGCCTATTCAATTGGCTAGCCAATGCTGAAAAGTTCAATAAAATCGGTGGCAAATTAAAAATTTTAAAAGGAAAAATACTGAGCACGGTCTTTTATGGCTCACCCAGTACATACAGACAGACAGAGATCATTCTGGAAATGGTCTTAATCGTCATATAGGGGACTTCAAAACGGATATATCCGTTTAGCGTGAGTTACGTTCCATGAGTTGGAGTCGGTTTTTAAAAACTCGTTTTTCCAAAAGAAAAACTTATCTCGCGTTCACAATACTACACCATCTTCGTTGGGTGGTGGGTGGGGAAGGTAAAAAAAGAAAACTGAACAAGTCACTATACCTTGGGCCCACTATAACTGAGACTACTGAGAGTGACTCATACTTTTCATCCTAGTTCCACGTTATTCGCCGCAACGCTTCAAATGTTCACTTACTCACTCACACTCACTGTGAATGTGGATAAGTCACTCTCAACTATTTCGATCCTCGAGTATAGAAGCGTATTCGAAAAGTGCTCTAATACTCGTAATGTTTAAAATAATGTGCAAGTTTGAAAAGTTTGTTTAATGAAGTATTAAACAAATTATCGATAAAAATGATGATGCACATTTTTGGTTTTTATTGAATATCTCAAAAACTAAAAAAAATATTCAAATCGGTTGAACGGTTCAAAACTTATGTCAAAAAATCAGTTTTAAAAAGTCAACTTGAACACCCTGTAACTTTTCAACGGAGCATTTCAGGACATCAAAGGTATATTTTTTCCTGATCCATTTTTGATAGGGAACCTCCCCCAGAAGTTTGTATCCCATTTTGGAAACACCTGTACAGGTGTTCCGAAATTAATGCAACAAAATTTACAGGGAGGTAGACAATTGGAAAATAAAGGGACTTCCTCAATGAAAATACTCTCGCAAACGTAATAACGGAGATACAAGCCTTGAAAGTTGGTTTTCCAAACTCCTGAACCGTTTAGCCGATTTTATTCAAATTTGAACCAAAGTTTTCTAAAATAGGTCTCTATCGAACAATGATAACGTATTTCATCAAACATTTTCAGGGGCGCAGATAATAGGAGGTACCTTCCCTCTTTTTCCCCTATTTTCACCCCCTTGAATTATTTTGGAAATCGTTGCAGTTTTTGAATTCTACGTTCAATTTAGAGAAAAAAGTGACACTTGCAAAATTTTGATTTAAGGCTTCATTTTTGAGATATTTGGGTTTGAAACTTCGGAGAACATCTCAAAATCGCCACTTTTCAGGGCCCAAATTTTTTTTTCTGAAAAGCTCCATGTTTTTCAGCAAAAATGGTAGTTTGTCAACTTGAAACACCTAGAAAACTTATTTCAGTTGAGGAATCTTGAGTTTTCTAGAATTTTAATTTTTAAGGCCTTGAAAGTGGTGTTTTCGAGATGTTCTCCGAAGTTTCAACCCAAATCTCTCAAAAATGAAGCCTTCAATCAAAATTTTGCAAGAGTAACTTTTTTGACTAAATTGAACGTAGAATTCAAAAATTGCAACAATTTTCAAAAATATTCAAGGGGGTGAAAAATAGGGGAAAAAGGGGGAAGGTACCCCCTATTATCTTTGCCCCTGAAAATGTTTGATAAAATGCGTTATCATTGTTCGATAGAGATCTATTTTAGTAAACTTTGGTTCAAGTTTTAATAAAATCGGCTCAACGGTTCAAAAGTCATGCAAAAAAAAAACTATTTTAAAAAACCAACTTCGAAGGCCTGTATCTCCGTTATTACGTTTGCGAGAGTATTTCCATTAAGGAAGTCCCCTTATTTTACAATTGTCTACCTCCCTGTGAATTTTGTTGCATTAATTTCGGGACACCTGTATAGTGGGTTCCTTTGGAAGCAATTCCAGAGATAGTGGGTTCGAATCCGGCCTGGGCCAGGTGAAAATTTTCATGCGCTCTCTAGTACCTTGGCGTGTACCACCGCGCGGTCACGTCAAGAGGAAAAGGGTGAAACGAGATGAGACACCGAAAAAAGGGCGCTAATAACCTCGTTGTTGATGCGTCCATAAAATGGTGGGTGGTGTGCGAATCACCCGGCACCGCTTTCAGAGTACTAAGGCGGGGCTTAGGAAAGACTGCATAGTGGTATCACCAATTTGGGACACACCGAGGGATACACTGTATTCACAGTCGTTGTTCATGGTCCGACATCTTATCTACGAATTTTGTTCTTTGGACAAATCTTCATAATTTATGGTCCATTGACATCAGCACTCGAGACCTTATTATAGGCATTCTAGAATACTTACTGTTTGGTAGAATACAAGTATAAGGTGGATCTCGATAAGCAACGGTGGTGAATACGGACATTACATTCAATACGGCACCGTTATCTACTTTTTGAATGTTTGGAAGCCAATGTTTATTATGTTGTTTAGAAGAGAAATGCGGAGCTAAAGAGCCGATCGATTTGAACGAACTGAAGAACTACACCCAGATCGAATCGCCGGGGTATCCTAACGGGTACAAAGGTAACTTGGAGTGCGAATGGATCTTTTCGACGATTCCGATGAACCATCTCAAGGTGACTTTCACGTTTGTCGATCTCGAAAAAACATACATGTCCAGGTGTTACTTGGATTATATCGAAGTTTACGAACGAACAGTTGTGAGCGCCGATTGGAAGTCGCTCAAAAAAGTCTGCTACGATAACTACACGACGGTTGAAACAACGAACTTGATGAAAGTGATATTCAAGACGAACGGTTTCATCAACGGCACGGGATTCACGGCTAAGATCAAAGAAGGTTTGATATTTAAAATTTACGCTTTCCAGTTTTACATAGTTTTCGTTTTAGAATGCGGAGGCTCTTTAACTGATGAATCTGGTTTCATCAGTTTCGACAACAACACAGCTTACTTTGGATACTCCTATATGAAATCTGTACGGTTCTGTATTATTACATTTTTTCTTTATGTGGTGGATGTGTAATAAGAAGTTACCTCTAATACCGTCATGAGCCTCCTATACTCGAAAGTTTGCCCCTTCCCTCCCCTTTTAGTGCAGTAAAGATAATAAAAAAAACTCCTCAACCGAGTCGGTGGCACGGTGAGCTCGGTCCCGATTTCAAAGGCGAATGTACCGGGTTCAAATCCGCAGTGAGCCAGATAGACTTTTTCACGCGTTCCTTAGTACTGGGGCATCTACTATCGTGCGGTGATCCCCCGGGAAAAGGGATGAAATGAGAAAGCCATCGAAACAAAACCCCACTGATTAATCCCCACTGTTTCAAAAATGTCTTCGTTCTTAATGAAACTTCAAAGTTGATATTGATCCAGAATTGCATCTCCTACCACGAACTCAAAATACTCAAAAATCCCATATGAGGAATTTGTTCTTTTTTAGTGTCAATGGAATGTAACTGTCAAGTCCGGCCGTACTATCCAGATAGATTTCATTGATTTCGACATTTATCATGACAACAGCGGCTGTAACAATTACCTGATGGTGAGTTTTTGTTTTTGTTAAAATTCGCTGATTATTTTCCGATTGTCTAATCGAATCTTAAAACATTATTCAGTTGAGAAATGGATTGTCTGCCTCGTCTCCTTTACTCGGCAACGGTAAATATTGTGGAAGTGTCAAGCCACCAGTGTTGAAAACCACCGGGAATCATTTGTATTTGAAGTACTCGGGCGAGTGGAATGTGAAGGTAAATTTTGCGGATGAGAAATGTCGCAAGTTTTCTGTTGACTTTGTTTTGCAGGGATTCAAATTGAGTTACCGCGAAGTATCTTTCGAGTGCGGTGGTCAAATCAGTTTGAGCAAAATCGAAACAACCGCCCAAATAAATTCGCCGAACTATCCGAATATACCGTCGCCGCACACCGAATGCAACTGGATCATAATCGGACCTCCTGGTGAAATTCTCCGTTTAGACTTTGTGGACAGGTTTGACCTCACAGAAAGCACCGAGTAAGTCTGAATCATGATATGAAAAGCTTAAGATATATAAAAAATATGATATTTTAGCTGCAAAAAAGAGTTGGTGGAAGTAAGAGACGGAGGTACGATTAGTTCTCCGTTGGTCGGGAAATACTGCGGGGCAATGCCGACGTCACCGTTCACAACCGATAACGTCATGTTCGTGAGGTTCTTTACAGATATTGACGATCCCAGCAACGGATTCCGTGCCAATATCAACATAGGTATTGTAGCGCTAGTTAAGATTCGTCATGAATTGTACTATACGTGAAGTGTTCCAGCTAAATGCGGTGGAACTATCAGAGGAAAAACCGGCGAAATCTTGTCGCCATTTTTCAACAGGTCAAACAATTACCCCAAAAACTACAACTGTACTTGGCACATCGTCGCCCCGCTTGATCACAATATGAAACTCACATTCACCAAAATCGATTTGCCTGTGCATCCAATAACGAAAAACTGCTCGTACGTCGATCATGTGGAAATAACTGAATCAAACTTAGCTACTCAAGAAGGTAGGTGCAGAATAGTATTTTGTGAAATAAGCAGCGGTGGCAGTTCCGACTGGAATTCGCGAATCCGGTGAGATAGGTACCTACTTGAGAAAAGTGAAAAGTCGAAAATGATTTGGGGCAGCTAGTTCGGCTATTGGTATTCACCTGTTTATTTTCAGTGACCCGTTTGGGAGACTTTTGTGGCAAAACGACACCAGAACCGATTGAAACATCCTCGAACGAAGTTACCGTACATTTTGAAACCGGCAACCGAGACTTTCACCTTAGTGGTTTCGCGCTGAAGTTCAACGCGAGCGTTGAAAGTATGCAAAACACCTTCCATTGCCTGTTTTCAAATTTGATATTTCTTGATATTTCAGAGTGTGGCGGAAATATCGAGGCCAGCACCGGTTTTATTCAGTCGCCGGGTTATCCGGTCCAACACAAGATCTACAGGTTCTGCGAGTGGTTTATCAAAGTGCCGCCGGGTCGTCGGGTCACTCTCAGCATTCTGGATTTGGACATCGACCAGCGCAAATCCAGACGGGAGTCGATAGGTCTCGCTCTGTTCAACGACAGGGATTATAGGTCGACCATCGCGTTCCTGAAACCATCCGATTCGAGGAAGGTCATCAGCTCCAGCGAGAATTTCATGCTGATTTACTATTGGGCCCACGGCGGCAACAGGCGAGGATTCAAAGCAGAGTTCAACTCGGACGAACCCACAGGTATCAGCCGGTTCCGTTCGTGTTTCCTTATTTTTATTTTGATGGACAAGGGTTAGTTCTTTGGTACATAGGTGATCTAAATTCTAAAAGTACAAAGTAGACTGAATCTGAAATATTTTACAAAGGAGAGATAATCAATCAATCATGTTTATTGGCCACTATGCAAATATACACACTCAAATGGTCTAGGGATCAACCCGAAATTTTGTCGTCGTTAAAATGACAATTTCTGGAAAATCTGGGGTTTTCTTCCCCCAATCTGGTCAGATTGTCAGGTCCTATATCTGGTTGGTCGAAAGCAGTCTGTGAGAGCTTCCGGGCACAGTTCCGAGAGTTTCGAGGTTTTGTCGGGGGTCCCGCAGGGATCTGTGCTGGGTCCTCTCCTTTTCATCACTTTCATAAAAATGACATTGGGCTGAGCCTCAGGAGCTCGTTCCTCCTCTATGCTGACGATTTGAAGATCTTTTCACTTTTTTTTTAATCGTGTGCGGTTCCGCGGTCATGCAATTACTGGACTTGACAATCTGTTGCATGCCCGTATAATACTAGTGATGATAATAATTTCTCGAGAAAACATCAGTCGATTTTGTAAATTTTTCTTGTGCTCAACAGAGTAATCTTTTGACTACAAGGTATGTATCACCTTATATCACCCGATTGTTGACTCCTATGTACGATATACAGGGTGACTATGAAAGGAGCGCATTGTCGCAAATCCACCAGCAGAATAACGTACCTTTCTATCCGATTTTTATACACACCATAACTCATCAGCCCATCGTTTGTTTCAAGGTACATCATACATAAAACTGAACACAGAAGACTGGCCTAGTCAAGAGGTCTCAATCTTGGGCTCACAACGTGTTATACCGTAGTTGTAAGCATAGGTACTCTATGAAGCTCCATGATTGCCGAAATCAAAATATAAATTGAATATACTATCATAGTGGAATATCTCCATATTGACTGTGTCACCGCAAACAAAATTGGATTTCATAAGTGAGAAATTGATTTTCATTTATGTGAATGAAAGTTCTTTATTCTCGTTCTTCTTTGTAACATTCTACTGTTTTCTAAGCAATAAATATTGAATTGAATAGGTGATAGCTCTATCAATAGCTTTTTATGAGGTTGATGTAACGGTATCGAAGACAATTGACATTTTTACTGGCAAACAAAACGTAACAACGGTGGGCAAACGTCTATGAAACGTAGCTCGATAAAGTGGAACGTAATCTTAAATTGAATTGACTGATTTCTTATTTGCAGTTTGTGAAGGTAATTTCGGCGAGAATAATGGCGTCATAACGCAACCTCAAAACACGAGCGTGCCGTATTTTTGCACGTACACCAGGACCAAAACCACGGGGTTGAACACAACTTTAGCAATATCCATACGAGGAGTTTTCAATTCCACCAATCCGAAGTACAAGATTTATTCTTGCGAGTTCACTTCGGCTTTTCTCAAAATCACCACCGAAGACGTTCGACAAATCATTGCTTTGATTTGTTTGACTACTCCCGAATCGACGATAGTCCGATCTCCCTACCCGATAACTAAAATTTTGGTATGCGCCTTAGAACAATGCTTGTGTGTTAAGCGCTCGTAATTATTTATGCGTTTAATTCCAGGCTTCGCAGAGTTCGATATACAGGATGAATTTCACGCTGTCGTACAAAGAGCACCCTTGCGGTGGCGTGATTAGCGGCGAAACTGGCACTTTATCAAGTCCGAATTTTCCGAACGCTTATTCGAATTCAAAAGCGATCGAATGTGCCTGGTTGCTCACTCTGCCGAAAGAGCAGACGGTCCAGGTGACGATCAAAACGCTAAATTTGGGAACGAATTGCGAGTCGAGCTATCTGGACATCTACAACGGAAACTTGCCCACAAAACCGAAAATCGGCAGGTATTGTCAGAACAACATACCCGGTGTCATCCGTTCGCAGACCAACAATGTGCTCATCGAATACAAAGCCGATCCGACCGTCGACAATAAAGCTCCCGGCACGGGCTTCTCTTTAGATTACGAACCTATAATTAACGGGTGCGGTGGCATATTCCACGACGCAACCAGACTGATCCAGACACCGTCTTTCCCGAACAACTACCCGAGCAATGCGGAATGTCTGTGGGAAATCGTCAGCGAGGAGGGCTTCCACATCGGCTTGAAGTTCATTAGCAGGTTCCACGTCGAGTCGTCGGACAACTGTCAAAATGACTATGTTGAAGTGTGGGATTGGAAGGACGACAGTTGGGTTTCATTCGGCAAGAAGTGCGGACGAGAAATTCCCGAGACGATGAACTCGACGAGCAACAGAATGAAAATATTGTTCAGGAGCAACGAACAAGTTGCAGGAGCCGGTTTCAAAGTGAGTAAAGAAAGTGACTTATTCCATGAATTCCTGTTTTGAGTGGAAATGGAATACCTACCTATACCGTTTCAGGCTCAATGGGAGTTGAACTGCGGCGGTACATTTGCTGCTGATTTGAAGCAGCGCTTCATACTGAGTCCGGGTTTTCCCACGAGATACAAACCGAACATGAATTGTCAGTACAATATTTCCACACCAGTCAATAAATTCGTCAACATCAAATTCCACGACTTCAACATAGAAGGAGGTTCGTTTTAAAGTCTCCAAGGTAGCTGTTCTCGAAAGTGTGAGAGAAACTCCCTGGGAGTAAAATACATTCCGTAGTACACTAATGTAGCGAATGTTGCCTAAAATAATGTTTTTCAGGCAACTTCCGCTACAACAGTGTAGAACGGATAATATAAAACTCCCAGGGAGTTTCTCCCACACTATCAAGGACTACCCTGAGCTTTCCCATTCGAAATTTCGATTTTCTTCATTGGTATCTTGTAATTTAAACTGTATAAGTATTTTTTTATGAACGAATGTCTCTTTTGATGAAACGGAACAGTGAACGAAATGCTTTGACAAGTGAAATTTCAGGTTCGCCGGAATGCAAGTACGACAACGTTACAGTATCAAATGTCGCTTTTATATATAAAAATTGGGCGGCTCCAAAGCAAATTTATTGTGGCAGCACTGTACCGCCCGATTTCCGTTTTTCACACGCGGCCTATATCAGTTTTAAAACTGACGCGTACGTACAAAGACAAGGCTTTCGATTTTCGTACCAGCTTGAAAGTAAGTAGAATGGCGCTTCGACAGAAATGGAATACGACCTGTGTCGTTGCAGGTTGCGGTGGTGCAATCAAGGCGCCCTCGATGGTGTTTTCGCCTCCGTTGAATAACACCCGGCGACCAATGGAATACCAGGGTTACGTTCAGTGCCAGTGGAACATCACGGCTCCGCTCAAGAAAATCGTTGTCATTCAATTCGAACGGTTCGAGTTGGCAATGAGGCCCAACTGTTATTTCGACAACGTTGACATTTTCGAGGGGATCAACACGGATCCTCTTAAAAGAATCGCTAATTTGTGCGGTAACTTGGACGTCAGTCCGCCTGTGATCAAGTCGGTAGGCAACACAGTCTTGATGCGTCTAAGGACAGATCGAACGAGCAACATGGCAGGATTCAAGGCCAATGTGTACTTTACTGACGGTCCTGACTCCGGATGCGGCGGCAAGACGGACTTGACGGCCACGGAAACGATAACCGCTCCCAATTTGGAGGACATGGATTGCACTTGGCTGGTGTCGGTCCCACAAGGCTACAACATCAAAGTGCAATTGAAAGAAATGAATTTGCCAGCGTCATGTAGCATAGGCAATCATACGATCAAAGGTTGTCGCTGTGCAGTGCTAGAAGTACGTGTTCAATGTTCTAAGCATGCTTCTTGTAATTGAAACATTCCGTGTTCCAGTTGCGAGATGGAGCCTCGCCAGTGTCGGAACAAATTGAAAAATTTTGCGCCACGACGACGGAGAACAACGAAAACCATTTGCTGGAATACGTAACGTCGGGACGTACTCTATCGATTAGGTTATATACCAGAGGTGCAGTTAGCCGAGCATTTAAAGCGAGTCTGACTAAAGTGACATGTATGCACACGCGCCTTCAAAATTCCCATACGTTACTGAATACTTTGCCAATTTGAATTTCAGCAATTTGCGGTCCGCTATACCTGAACGCAACCGATCAAGTCCAAACGCTGACTTCACCGAATTATCCAGGACATCACGGTAGCATCAGGTGCACGTGGCAAATCCGATCTGCCGCAACTTTTAAAATTGTGCTGCATTTCCTGGATTTTGATTTGTTGGAAGACACGGCTCATCACACTACAAATCAATGCGCTAAGGATAAACTACAAGTGATAGATGACCCGGTGAGTAATACAGTAATACCTACACTGCACGTTTTTGTGACAGACGCCCTTGCTTCAATTTGAACAAAAAACATTTGGTCTGGTCTGACAGTGGAAGCCTCAAAAACGTTGTTGTGTCGGGATGATGTCAGCCTCTAGGTTTTTTCGTTCTCGAGTTATTAGTTTTCAAGTTTATGGAAACGACTCTTCAAAACGAACTCTAAATCAACGTCGCAAAATCTAGCACTGTATATGCCTGAAGATGAAACAAAAACTTCACCTCCAGGATTTCTAGGTCTTTTCGTTCCCGAGTTATCGATTTGCAGCTTTATAGGAACGACCTTTAAAAACAAGCCCCCAACGAAAAAAACTTACCAGTTTGTACTACTGTATGCGATTGAAGACGGAACACAAATTTCGCCTCGAGATAGTTTCGTTCTCGAGTTATCAATTCTGAAGTTTATGGAAACCACCCTTAAAAACCCTGAAAAAAGGTTAAATTCGATAGGACACGATGCGACTGCGGTATCATGTTTGATCTGATAACCGCCTCAGCAAGCCTCGATTTTTGGTTTGCGCCTGAGGTTGACCGAGTGACGTCACAGGATCAAAAGGAAGATATATTTTTTTTTAAAGCAGCGGAAAAATGGACACGATATAAACAATTAGGTCAGAAACTATGGGAAATTCAATTTGAAATCCATATATATTTTTTTAGTACAACATTCCATTGAAAAACGTTCTCAAGAAACGTGAAATGGAGAAAAATTGTATAACTTTTTTTTAAACAAAAACAGAAAGGTAAGTAAAAACCGTTTCAAGGGAGGACATAATGTTTCATAATTTTGGTATTGGTATACATTAAAAAAAATCTTGGCAATATGGAGGAGGGTTAAATCTTCAAGAGCACTGCACTGTTTTATTTGACACCCGTACAAACTTTATGCGGCTTTTCACATTTTCTGCAATACTTGGGTCCGATAGCTAAAGAATGGCCAGTCGAAACCGATCCAAAATCCACGGAAAGAATTCAAATCTGTCTGGTTTTGAGAACCGATGAGAATATCGATTATACATAACACTTATTTTGTTGACCACTCAAGTTGTCAGATACACACCTATGAAGTGTCAGAACAGTCCAATAGCGTAGTAGAACTAGGAGAATTATGCATCGACAAAAAGGACAATAGATATCGATGTGGTGCAAACGCCAATGAAATGCGTACGTGTCCACCATATAAAGTTGACCAATTATTTTTGTCACTTGGCCGCCATCATCTTTGATCCGCCATTTCGAACTTCTCTGAAAGTAGTCCAATTTGAGTGAAATTTGTAGGCAATGTGAACTTCATTGAGATACATCCAATCTTCGACAATTGATGCCCCGCCGCCATCTTGTATTCTCCATATTAAACATGTTTCAAAATGGTAGAACTGTAGGAGAATTATGCCTCAACGAAAAGAGATATCGATGTGGTGCAAGTGCCAAGAGATATCGATGTGGTGCAAGTGCCAATCAAATGCGTACGTGTCCACCATATAAATTTGACAATGATTTCACTTGGCCGCCATCTTTGGTCCGCCATTTTGAATTTCTCTGAAAGTGGTCCGATTTGAGTGAAATTCACATCGCCATGTGAACATCAAAATACATCCGATTTTGGACAAATGATGCTCTGCCGCCATCTTGGCCGCCATATTGAAATTTATCATCACTCAACGATTTTCATGGAGCTTGGGACTTACCTTTTTTTCGTATCATCATTCTTATTCTCCAGCCAATTCCAACATTCTGCCGCCATCTTGGCCGCCATATCGAAATCTCTTATTAGTGGAACGATTTTCATGAAACTTGGAACTCACCCTTGTCTATATCAATCAATCAATCAATCAATCAATCAATACTCTTTATTCGTTCATAAAATACTATAAAAGTGTTGAACCCGTCATTCATATGTATATAGATAATTTAGATAAGTGTATAAATAAAAATATATGTACAAAGTATGTATAAATAAAAGTAATAAATAAATAAATAAATGAATAAATTATTAAATAAATAGATAAATATGAATAAAAACATCGAACAAAACAAAACACTTTGAAAACGCACATCGTCATTCAGGAATTCTTCCACCGAATAGTAACCCTTGGCAATTAAAAAGATTTAAGTTTTGGTCCTAATGATTCGAGGGGTAACCCTGTGATATATGTAGGAAAATGATTGTATATCTTCAGTATATTATATGTACAGTTTTTTTGTAGATATGTAAAATTGATCTTTTCGCCTTTCAAGCTATCCTTATCTCTTGTGTTGTAGTCGTGCTGGCGGATGTTTTCTGCAAATAATGACGGGTTTTTTAGGATGAACATCACCACCTCGTACACATAGAGACCAAATACAGTGAGTATTCCCCTCCTGAAATATGGTCTACAACTTTCTCTGGGATGCAGTTTGAATATTGCTCTTAGCATTCTTTTTTGTAGAATTAAAATCCGTTGCATGTCTCCCGAATTACCCCAGAGAACCACACCGTACCTGATTCTCGACTCGGCCAGGGCATGATAGGCGGTCAAGGCCCTTTCAACACCAACAAGCTGGGAAATCTGTCGCGTACGAGTACGTACGTATAGTACGATCATTTTGATTTTTAAGCCAAATTTTATGATTCTGACGCTATCTTGGCCGCCATATTGAGATTTCTGCCCAAATAATGGTAGAACCCTAATTAACATCTTGCGTTCACTAATCCTTCAAAAAGGAAGTGCGCTACTGAGTCTCATGCCCATGAGACATATTCGCTTGTTAAATAATGTTTTCTGAGAGACGTCTATGTTTCGATGCTCCTATGAGTGCGAGGATTTTTCTACTAAAACTTGGACCACCTTATATGTTCAGAATACTTGAGCCTGTGTACAAATTTTCACCTCTATTTGACTGCACTTGGATGATCTCAGTAAAAGTGGGTACTACATACTCTCCCAAGAGAATCTATTTATCGAACACAGGAAAGTGAGAAAATTTTCATATGTCTCTCACGACACCAACTGAGCCTGTATAAGTTTTTTTTTTTTTAGCCCAATCAAAATTTAATTTGATAATTTTTAGCAAAATAGACATCAAACCCTTTCCCCCAAGAAAAAAAAGGTCGTCATTTCTGCCGCAGGACCTCTCATCGCGAGCATCTGTGCGAATTTCTAAGTGGGCAAGTAGAGGTGTTGCTTTTTTTAAGATGAACCAGATCTTCAGTAATAGAGAACCCGTCACTTTACTATTTTCTTGTTGGTTTCATCTTCAACAATAATTTTATAGATGAACTTTTATTGTAGCACTGTAGCGAATTCAATACACACTAGATATATGCCGTACGGCTACGGCTGATGGCACCTGCAATTTTTTGGAGCGAAACTATCAGCAGCCATGTAACTTCCTAGCTCTCCAGCTTGTCACTTTATTTTTGTCCAAAAAGTCATTCTACTGAAAATAAAAAGTGAACGGTATATATTTAGATACAAACTATTCACGAAATTTGAAACACTATATCATAATAACTGCCGAGTACGCAAAAAAAACGCACGACAGATTTTTCCTCTTTGAATTTCCAATCTTTGACCGATTCTGGTAAAGTGGTACCAACCACCATCTTACCAATTTAATAACATATGTCAAAACGGCAGAAGTATTAAAATCAAAGATGGCGGACGTGACCAAATATATATATTTGGTATATAGTATATATATATACTAGGTTCAATTCTACTGATTCTAGTTGGCTGGGCAAATTTTCAACTTAATCATTGCAGGCTTGCCGCATTTTTACCTGGTTTGTCAAAAATTAAGGTTATGTTGCTTATCAAACTGATATCGAAGTATTGAAGTATTGGAAAATTCGATAGATAGATATATAGATATTTTATTATTCTTTCCTGTTCCATAGGTATAAATAAAAAACAATTAGCAAATGGCTGTGGAAGTCGTCATGAATAAACTATACAGGGTTATTCAAAAGTCCGGAGTAAAATTCATAATTTTTTTCCATAATTTTTTCGGAAAAAACGCTCAAACAGGTCAATTTCTAAAAACGGTAAGCCGTTTTTTCATGACACGTGTCATGTTCTACCGTCAACCCCCTAACCCCAAGCCACCCTTAGTATTTTTTTTCGAATAGCACCCTATGGCTTGTGGGGGCTCGTTGGAAAGCTTGTCAAAAACTCTATTTAGATCTACCATTGAAAATTGGATCGGACGCTTCACCATGAAGTTTTGAGGAACCCCAGTTTTACTTAACAGTCCGGAATAAAATTCATAATTTTTTTCCATATTCATTTCGGAAAAAACGCTCGAACAGGTCGATTTCTAAAAACGGTAAGCCATTTTTTCATGACACGTGTCATATTCTACCGTCAACCCCCTAACCCCAAGCCACCCTTAGTATTTTTATTTAAATGGCACCCGGCAAATGGGTGGCTTGGGGTTAGAAGGTTGACGGTAGAACATGACACGTGTCATGAAAAAACGGCTTACCGTTTTTAGAAATCGACCTGTTTGAGCGTTTTTTCCGAATCAAATATGGAAAAAATTTATGAATTTTATTCCGGACTCCTAAGTAAAACTGGGGTTCCTCAAAACTTCATGGTGAAGCGTTCGATCTAATTTTCAATGGTAGATCTGAATAGAGTTTTTGAGAAGCTTTCCAACGAGCCCCCACAAGCCATAGTGTGCCATTTGAAAAAAAATACCAAGGGTGGCTTGGGGTTAGGGGGTTGACGGTAGAACATGACATGTGTCATGAAAAAACGGCTTACCGTTTTTAGAAATCGACCTGTTCGAGCGTTTTTTCCGAAATAAATATGGAAAAAAATTATGAATTTTATTCCGGACTTTTGAATAACCCTGTATAGGCATGACATTATTGACCTTGTCATACGTGGAAATACGACTAGGGGGGCGCAGAAATGTGTTACCGTCATTCAACCCCAAAACGAAAGCAAATTGCAAATTGAAGGTACTCACATTAACTTCGGTCCAATACGCAATTTTGAGCGACAGGGTGTTTTGGAATCTGGTTCATCAAGCGCGCGCCTTTCAATTGAGGACGTGATATGTTGATTAGAGCTAGATTGATTGCGGCAAAGTCTCGAATCTTGTAGATACGCGTAGCTGGGCGGGCTGGGCGACAACAACAAATTCAAGATGGAACCAATTCGCCAATAGTCCAGTAAAATGAGGCGATTTTTAGGCCAAAGTTGGAACAAATTAGGGGCAGGATGAAAAAAATATGGCGATGTAGGGAATGAAAAACTGAATAAGAAAAATCAAACTTTCATTTCCAGTCATCCCGGGAACCATGGAAAAAAAATGGAGAAAATGGAAAAACATGCGCCGCGATCTTTCTTTTTTAACGGTAAGAGAACGGTGAGAAATGTTTGAAAACTGTCAGGGACAAAGTTGTAGGGAATTCAATAATCTACAAAAAATCCCTGGGGGGATATGTCTAACTTCTTCGGTTTAGCCGTTTATCGCAGTCAAGTTGCGCGCCGGTCTAGTGAAGTGGAAAAACTGTCCGCGTGACCTTCCTTCTTGGATGCTGTGAGAACGACAAGAGATATTAAAAAATTGTGAGCGACAAAGTTGTAGAGAATTGAATGCTTCACTAGAAAATTTTCAAGGCCAATCATTATCACTTCTAGTTCAGCCGTGAACCACGTTCGAAGTTGCGTGACAATCCTGTTGATAAAGTGGTTCTTCTGGAAAACTTACAAAACCCTAGCCTCGATGAAAAAACTATGACAGTGTAGAGGATGAAAAACTGGATCTGAAGTTTCATTTCACACCGTTTTGGGAAACCTGAGAAAAAAAAAGAAAAACTTGAAAAATAGTGACTTGCACTCGCAGCTTCCTCATTAAATACTGAAATAAACGTAATAAATATGGGAAATCTGAACAAACTAGCTTGTAGAGGACTAAATGATCTATAGAAAATCCCGTGATGTCATGTATGCATCTTTGTCGACTTAGCTGCGGAGCGCTATCAAAGTTGGGGTACATGACTCGTGACGCATCGCATATGTGGTGAAACTGGCACGACGTTGCGGTCATTGTTCAATTGATTATTGAACATGATTATGTGATTTGAAAAAATTGCGTGCTTTGTTGAACGTCTGGTAACTATTGTTGGAAATGTAACTCCGCGGATGAACGCTTTGTTATGTATTAAGTTTCTTGTTTGGCAAAATCAAAGTCGTAAGTGTCACTGTACTATTTTCGTCATATTTTCATTCTAAAAATCTAGGACGAGAGACTAGGTTGCTAGGGAATTTCTGAATTTGTCGTTTCTAATCATATATTTATAGCATCAAAATAGTACAAAAATACTATCGTGACACTCGGGCTTAAAACTGAGAAAGTACTCGTATTTTGTAACACAATATGTATAATAATTGAAAAACGTGATTCACGTTAGATAATGAGATGTTTTTCAACTGATTTCTGATGAACAATGATCATTCAACAACAGCTCGGAGATAATAATTAACTGTCCACCTGAACAATGGGGTTGGAAATTAAACATTTCTCTGTTGATGCCTATAAGAACCCAGGATAACGTAGCTCTCGAAAATCTGCTACGGCTGATTTCCTGCACATGCTTGAAAAACTGCGAGAAGCTTTGTGGATGCAGAAAAGCTGACCTCAAGTGTACCAAGTTTTGCCACCACTGCCGTAAAGCCACCTGTTCTCACGCTTCCTGCATTGTCGTTTCGGAAGACGATGATGATGACTAGAATGATAATTCTAACAATAAGTAGCTACCCAGACGTTGAACAAAGCACGCAATTTTTTCAAATCATTTAATCATGTTTTATAATCAATTAAACAATGACCGCAACGTCGTGCCAGTTTCACCACATATGCGATGCGTCACGAGTCATGTACCCCAACTTTGATAGCGCTCCGCAGCTAAGTCGACAAAGATGCATACATGACATCACGGGATTTTCTATAGATCATTTAGTCCTCTACAAGCTAGTTTGTTCAGATTTCCCATATTTATTACGTTTATTTCAGTATTTAATGAGGAAGCTGCGAGTGCAAATCACTATTTTTCAAGTTTTTCTTTTTTTCTCAGGTTTTCCGAAACGGTGTGAAATGAAACTTATGTTTTTTAGATCCAGTTTTTCATCCTCTACATTGTCATGGTTTTTTCATCGAGTCTAGGGTTTTTGTAAGTTTTCCAGAAGAACCACTTTATCAACAGGATTGTCACGCAACTTCAAACGTGGTTCACGGCTAAACTAGAAGAGATAATAATTGGCCTTGAAAATTTTCTAGTCGAGCATTCAATTCTCTACAACTTTGTCGCTCACAATTTTTTGATATCTCTTGTCGTTCTCACAGCATCCAAGAAGAAAGGTCACGCAGACAGTTTTTCCACTTCACTAGACCGGCGCGCAACTTTGACTGCGATAAACGGCTAAACTGAAGAAGTTAGACATATGCCCCCAAGGACTTTTTTTATAGATTATTGAATTTCCCTACAACTTTGTCCCTGACAGTTTTCACACATCTCTCACCGTTCTCTCACCGTTTCAAAAGAAAGATCGCGGCGCATGTTTTTCCATCTTCTCCATTTTTTTTCCATGGTTCCCGGGATGACTGGAAATGAAACTTTGGTTTTTCTTATTCAGTTTTTCATTCTCTACATCGCCATATTTTTTTCATCCTGCCCCTAATTTGTTCCAAGTTAAATCCTTACGGCTCGATACCAAGTTGGGGCTGAGACCGCCGTAAGTGCGGTTACTATAGCAACGGCCAATCAGACCGCTCTATTTGGCAAGTTACGCCGTCCTAACTTTTGCGCCTGCAACTTGGTATCGAGCCCTTATTATTTTACTGGACTACAATGCAAATTACTAATCGTAGGTTTCGCTGGATCTAACATTCAATTAAACTCAATACTGAAAAAAAACGTAGCTATTATTACAAGCAAGGTATGGATTTATAAAACTTTGTTTCCTTCTTACAGAGCAGTCAAATTATAAGCAATGGACTCGGACCGCAGACTGTCATCGGTTTTAGACGAACATCGACGGAATTCCAGCCTTACAACCCCGTGTATGGCACGCACCAATTTTGTGGGAAGTCCCTGCCCTTCGACTACTACACCACCAGAGAAGCCGTGATTGTGACGTTCTCGAGCAGCGGCGACGAAACATCCCAAAGCAGGGGTTTCAAGTTACAGTACCAGCAGGTCGCCTGCAACAGGAATTTCACTTCGGAACAGGGCCGGATCGTCAGCTCGAAAATGAACGATTGCTATACGACGATCACCGTGCCCAAGAATAGCACGATATCACTGTACTTCCAGTACTTCCTGATGGTACAGACTCCGAACTGCGACGACGTCGGCATGGAAATCCGGGACGGTGGCGATCGGTCCTCGAAGTCCTTCATGAAGCTCTGCGGCTATGCACTACCGAATCCGATATTTTCGACGACGAACAAGTTGTGGATTCATTCGTGGAACAAAAGGACTATTTCATATGTGTCCACTTACGACATTGTTTACACATCCTCGGACAAAGGAAAAGGATGCGGTGGCACGATGTATAATTACAAAGGCAGATTCACTAGCCCGTTGTTCCCGGTTGAATATAAAAAATCAGATTTGTGCAAATGGAATGTCAGGGTGCCGATCGGAATGAGGGTGGCTCTCAAGTTCATTGGTCAGTATAAATGCGACACGTCCTGAACACTTGCAATGAGAAAAACTGGGAAAATAGTGAAAATACCAGGTGGATAAAAAAAAAACCTGCGAAATTTTTCTTCTCAAATTTCTGTTTTTCAATCGTTTCAACGAACTTGGTATCAATGGCAAGCTAGTCGAATATGCTATAATCACCAATTGTCAGATGTCCAAATTTCCAAAATTCGAAATGGCGAAACAAAAGTCCTTCTTTTGAGCTCGTTCTTTTTTATTGAAAGCTGTTGGTAATACTGAACCAACGATTAGTTTCAAAAGAACGAGACTTCCTTGGCAATTCAAGATCACAGTGAAATAAATCGGTTTATCCACTGAAAACCAATAACGAGTTTAAATAAGGCTTACTCGTCATTTTTAGCGCATTTTTGTAAGAAAATGACGCATATATATATGGCCGGTTTGTCTGTCTGTCCGTCCGTCTGTCCGTGTAAAAAATTAAGAAGTTGTACTCCTCCTCGAGGAATGAAGCTAGAGCCTTAGAACTTTTTTTGATTAATAGCTGATGTCCCCAAGGGTGGCCAATGGGCAATATTTTTTTCATCCATACATAGTTATCATTCTTATTATCAAAAAACAGATATTTTTTGTGGACTTCTAAGAAGTTGAACTCCTCTTCAGGGAATCAAGCTAGAGCCTTGGAACTTCTTCCGATGGATAGCTGATGTTACCAAGGGTGGCCAATGGGCAATAATTTTTTTATACATACATAGTTATCATTATTATTATCACAAAACAAAGATTTCCTGTGCACTTCTAAGAAAATGAACTCCTCCTCGGGAAATAAATCTATAGCCTTGGAACTTTCGCCAATGGATAGCTTAGATCCTTGTGACTGGCCAGTGGGCAGATTGGATTTCATGGTTGCGCCGCCATCTTGGCCGCCATATTGAAATTTCTTATTAGTTGAACGATTTCCATGAAACTTGAAAGTTACCCTTGCCTCGTATGATCATTCTTATTTTCAAGCTGAATTCCATAATTCCCTCGCCATCTTGGCCGCCATATTGAAATTTCTTATTAGTGGAACGATTTTAATGAAACTTGGAAGTCACCCTAATCTTGTATGAACGTTCTTATTTTCAAGCTGAATTTCATGATTTCGCCGCCATTTTGGCCGCCATATTGAAATTTCTTGTTGGTGGAACGATTTGCATGGAACTTGAAACTTACCCTTGTTACGTATGATCATTCTTATTGTGGAACGATTGTTATCAAACTTGGAACCTGCTCTTGTCTCGTATGGACATTCTTATTTTCAAGCTGAATTTCATGAATCGGCCGTGGTCTTGGTCGCCATATTGGAATTTCCCATTAGTGGAACGATTGTCGTGAAACGTGAAACTTACTCTTGTCTCGTATGAACATTTAATTTTCAAGCTGTACGACTGGAGCGACTTCTCTGTCACATCAATTGGGTTTCTTTTTGCAGTCAAATATGACTCCTGAAGAAGTAAAACTCTTTTCAATACATGGCGTACGATTCGGCAAATCATGAATGACTTTTCTGAGCGGAACTTGAAACTTAAAAAGGCAGACTCTTAATGATTTTACCTGACCAATAAAATAAGGGAACGAGCTCATTCAATCAGAGACCTGATAATTCCAACAAAAACGAACGAACTCAAAAGACTCCCTGTTTTGGCTACTGTGACAGTTGATGATGACAGCCTATTCAGTTAGCTTGTAATTGATACCAAACTTTATAAAAAAATTGTGAAATCAAAATTAGACGGGCGAGAAATGAAAAAAAAAACAAGTAGGGAGTAGGCCTCATTTCAATTCACTATAAATCTTTGACGGATATATCCGTCAAATTTTTTTTAGCGCGTTCACAATACTCCCCTTTCTCGTTGGGTGGTGGGTCGGTAAAATTTAATTCTATTGGAATAGTGAAAGAGAACTTATTCGATTTAAAGCATTGCCAATCCCATGTTTTTTTGTTGTAGTTTTCGACATACAAGGCAATTGTGATGACAACTACGTAAAAGTTACAACGAAAGACGGAGAAAACTCACTCGAACATAAATTTTGCAAAGATGTATGTTTACACGTAAACACTTGAGTTTTAACTAGGAAGTTTGACTTATTGCGCACTGTTCTAGGATAATCCTGCGACATTGTATTCCACTTCACAAGCAGATGTTACGTATCAGTCGTCCTTGCAGAATGGAGGAAGAGGATGGATCGCAGTATTCGAAGCCGTTAATTAGCGTTTTATCCTGTTTTCGGATTTTCTCACACTATAGACTTTCTGCAATAAAATATACATACCAAGGCGGGAAACGTTTCATTACAGCCGAGGACAACGATAGCTGTTGTGCGCGTACGTCAGCTATGGCCCGATGCTGGTGTGAAGTTCTTCGCCGAGACATGTATACGATTTCATTCGCAACGATACGTTGCACAGTTTAGTAACTAACAAAATAAATAGATAGGTAGCTAGACATTGACATTTAATACAAAAATAAATAGTTTAATAAAATGTACTGTCGGTCGGCTTACTTTCAAGTAATTTCTGTAATTATGACAGTATTTCAAAAAAATTAGGAAAGGGGCAGTATCTATTTCAGATTTCCTGGAAAAAGCAAGTCGCTGTGGGCCAACAAACACGTCACATACTAGAGAGAGATGCTCAATATAGGGAACCTGAATTCGATCGAAAATGAACTAAAACGTAATGTAACTTTTCGAAACAACGTCAATAATCAAGAACTCAAGAAAGCTGGGATCCATCACCGACTCATTCTGTTTAGAGTTTCATAGCCTCGCTCATGAATTTGTAAATGAAGGACATTGAAGACTCTGTCAAGTTTTGCAGGAGGAGATGACTGTCATCTCTGCGATCCGTGGCCCTCCTGCAATTACTAAAATAAATATGGGTACAAAGAAAAAGGTTCTTAATTGAAAACATCTTGTTTAAGAACACATCCAGTTCTGGTATAATTATATTGACTAGGTACATTTTTTTTAAACACAGGTTCAATATGCAGGAGCGGTAACTTGGAAGCACATAGCATGCTGACCGGACATCACACGTAACTAGACCAGTTATTGTCTCATTTTATCGACTAGTTTTTTTTTAGCAGCAAAGGCAAGAAACATAGAATCGGAACAATTTTGTCTAATCAAACAAACGTCTTACAAAAAACAGTAACTCTAACAAACAATGCAAGTTGGATTCACGTTGGATCGCTTTTTTTATGTTTTTTTTTGCCGTAATAAGCGATTGGAATGGAAGAGCAATTCCAGCGTAAGCCCACTCGAGTGGATGGCAACACATCTTTGTTTAAAACTATCAATATTGATTGTCGAAATGTAACACAACGCAATCGGAGTTGGGAGTTTCTGAAAAAAAAAATGGAAGTAGGTACTCGCAGTTATTGTCGTTGCAGTTACTCTATTATTTTTATTGTCGCTTGTTGTAATTTGACACCATGTTGCACGATGAGCAATAAATTGTATACAAGCTGTTCCAAATTCGCGGCTCACCACGGGAATCTTGGAAACGGTAAGAGGCAAGTACAGGGTGTTTATACGATATTTGACAATGCCACTTAGACTTAGAACCTTCCCCCTTTGAGATTATAAAAAAAATGAAAAACTTGTTCTGACAAAATTTTTAGGATCCCACCTGATTATAAATAAGACCAAGAACTGATGTCATTTTTTTATCGTCGTGCTTATACAGGGTGTTAGGTCAGTTACAAACTTTGAGAAGTGATTCTCCATTAAAATGAAGTCGAAAGTCGAGATGACTGAATTCTGGAGATTTTAATAAGAAGATTACTCAGTTTTTAATGTATTCCGCTTTTTACACTACACGGTTGATGAATATTTCAACGATATTTTTTTTTAGCCTTTTTAATCTGCTGTGATGTCCACTTTATATTTATTACGTTTACGATTGTCTCTTATCGTATGTATAGACATACTTTTATTTCCACCTCTCCCCGAGCATAACTGACTTTGTAAGCATTTACAATGTACATAAACACCAATAAATTTGATTTGATTTGGTAGTAAAAAAAAACTCCCGGACCTAAAGGCTTTTTTGAGATTGTTAAGTATGGAAGTTGACTTTTTGAAATCGTTTTTTCGCCATAACTTTTGAACAGTTCAACCGACTTTCAAGATCAAGTTTCAACCAAAGTTTACTTAAGTGAGTTTCTATCTAACAATAGTAATGCGTTTCATCAAGCATTTTTAGGAACGAAGATAATGAAAATACCCCTCCCCGTTTCTCCCTATTTTTACTTCCATAGTTTAGCAAAATTTTGGTTTATCAACAGTAATATGACAAGTGCTTAGATTTTCACGATAATTTTGGCCAGGCGATCGCGAGTGCTGGTTGTAGCGATAAATGCCCGACTCCGTAGTTTACTTAAGTGAGTTTCTATCTAACAATAGTAATGCGTTTCATCAAGCATTTTTAGGAACGAAGATAATGAAAATACCCCTCCCCGTTTCTCCCTATTTTTACTTCCATAGTTTAGCAAAATTTTGGTTTATCAACAGTAATATGACAAGTGCTTAGATTTTCACGATAATTTTGGCCAGGCGATCGCGAGTGCTGGTTGTAGCGATAAATGCCCGACTCCGTAGAAAAACAGAATTTATCTAGGGACAACCGCTCAAGGGAAACGCTTGGCCAAAATTATCTGGGAAAATCTCGAGCACTTGTGATATTACTGTTGATAAACCAGAATTTTGCTAATGAATAAAACTTGGAACCATTTTCAAAAATACCTACAAAGACGTTAAAAAAAATAGGGGGAAAAAGGAAGGTACCTCTATTATCTTCGCCCCTAATAATATTTGATATAACGCATTATTCGATTCAGTAAACTTTGGTTGAAATTTGATTGAAATCGGTTAAACGGTTCAAAAGTTACCAGTAGAACCAGTACCTAATACCCTATAAGTATGCCTGATTTTCGTGATTCTGTTTTTCGAATTCTCTATTTTTGTGATTGACAAGTCAGATTTCTTTAAAGGCATTGTACATCAGACCATTTTGACCTCGATGTGGGGCGGGTGGGATCGACAACGTTGACAGTGACAGCTGAATGCTGAAAGTCTGAAATAATCGGAAGAGGTAATGGTGTGGTTTGGTTGTTGTTTGTTAGGAAGTTGATAGAAGTGGTTTTTGTTCGAACTTTTTGCGACTTGACGTTATCAATTAACGTTACGATAGTTATATCGTTTGTCCTTTCGGTGTGGAGACATTGGGGTTCTGGAGTCCGTCGGCCAAATCTTTTATTTCAGAAGTTAATCGGAAAATTTTGGAAGGACTGGTGAGTTTCGTTCTAGAGAGTTCTTGACGCAGAGGGTCAGTTTAGAGATCCAGAGAGGAAACGCTATTGCCATTCAATCTACTATTCCTCCTCAAAGATCTTTGGACGAAATTTACTATATTCTTCGATAAATTCTTCTTGTATTATGCAGCACACTTGCTGGATTGTTTATATTCACTGGTTTTTTCTAAGTTATATTGTATATAGAATAAAAATATATTGTTTACTGAAAAAAAAATAAATTTGTAACAACAGTTACTTCGATCTGGGAATCTTTGAAGCTTTTGATCGTTTAACGAACTGTCACTTGCCTAAAATCGGGAGAAATAACGCGAGAAGAAATTTGGCAGCCATTCACGAGTTCCTTGGAATAAGGAAAACGGAAAATTCTAAGGTATTTTCGTTTTCAAGAATGTGAAAACAAAATATTTGTCTTTATGCTGAAATAAACTGCAAACATGAAAAAAATCTTTCGAGTTACGTGTGTTTGAAGTTTGTGAGTTTTGGAGGGTTTTAACTGGATAGCAACTTCTAAGGACCCAAAAAAAAAAAAAAAAAATCTCAGGCTAGTCTCCACTGTTTTGTCATCATTTTTTATTGAATAAAATTTCATTCAAACATGTAGGGAGTGCTATAGCAAGGAACCGCGGACGCGGGAGTGTGTTTCGGTGTTTTTCGACCACAATTTTACACTGTCTGCGTTCTTGAAGAAGGCGAACAAATAGTGAGGAGTTCAAGCCACGTTGTAATTTTAGGGGCAAAGCAAAAAAAAAACGTGGCAGGCATTGAAATTTAGCTTCGTGCTTAAAAATTTTGCCAGAGCACTAGAAATTTAATATCTTCACACCTTCCATCATACTCTGGTTGCTTGTTAGTTTCCTCCGAAACCTTCTTAAAAAACAACTCCTTTCATTGATGATGGATGTTTCAAATATGTAATTCAAAAACCGTAAACCGTCGCAAATGCCAAACCAGCGAATTGTCACTATACACAGGCTGGTCCAGGATTAATCTAAAAAAATTCAGTGATCGGTAGAGCATGAAAAACCAATAAGAACAAACAAACAAAAATTAACGGAGATATAGTCCGTCAAAATGAAGGAGAGAACCGTTTTTCTTTAAATAACTTATAAACCATCAGACCAATTCTGCTCTAATTTAGTGTAGATAAACCTTGAATAGGTGTCCGTCGATCACCTAATGAAAATTTCATGCAAAAGGCCTAGTGGCGTAGATTTTGGGGGGTTGCCTCTTTTTGCTCCCATATTTTCGACGCCACTGGATTTTGTTGGAAAATCATCAGATACGACATTCTGATTGAATTTAGAAGAAGAAACTTGTGTATAAAATATTCGTCAGAACGGTGGTCTCGGAGATATTTGAGGTTGAAATTTCAAAGACACCAAGTACACTAACTCCTAATTTTCATCATATCTTATTTTGAATCAGTTACTTGGTAACACAACAAAAACAAATAACATAACAGATTTTCAAAATGCATTCCCTTATCACCCGAACACATTTGACAACTATTTTTCTGCCAAGAATCCCAGTTTTTTTACCTTCAACTTCGACGGGCTGTATCTCGTAATAATCTTTATCAATGTTTTACATACAAAGATATGTTTACACACATGCATTTTTGATTTATGGTTTTTGGGTTTGTTCTCCTTGTTTTCTCACACTCTATCGATGATTGAAATTTTTTCAGATAATCCTGGACCATCCTGTATGTGTCAGATAGCCCGACCAACCATGATATGCCCACATCGATGTCAAAAATCAATGTCAAAAAAGTGACTCCTTCTCAATCTGATGAGTCGTAATTATTTAATTTTCGTAGACAAAGCAGCACTACCTATGTCCAACTCGCCAAAATGTTGCCTTCGCTAGTGCCTAGTCCTACTTGGTTGACAACTACATTTCATTTTCGAACAGTTCGTCTTGTCCTCCTGTGGTCTTGTCCCTGTACTGGCTCATTACCTACCTTTTGATCTAGCCAACTTCGTCGTAATTGACGTGAGAAGTTACTCCCAGTAGGCTCTCTGGAAATCGGTCGCCACCAGAACGTCACATTTACATCGCAAATGACGTAAATGCGCCGTAATTATTCTGACGTGACTGTTTGGCGGAGAACGAACACATCGGTTTTGAAACAGTCGGTATACGTAGGTACTTAGGTATATTTTATTTATGCGTTCATCAAACCGTCACGCACAAGTTTTGTTTTTTTTTTATTACAAGTCTACAATGTATATTAGCGTTCAGCAACAGAGGAACACGTTAGTATCACTTACAGAAAACTCTCCAATCGCGCTTGAGCGTTGCGTTAGCGTTTTGACAATCACTATTGAGCCCGAAAGCGAGTGTGTTCTAGCCAAATAACAAACTTGTTCGCAGTTTTTCTAGTTTTAGTATACTTAGTGAAAAAAAAAACAATTCTCCAGACACATGTAGGTATGTTTAAAACGTAGTTGATTAGTGATTGCCCACACGTCGCAATTTTAGATGAACGCGCAACGGTTTGGGATTTCAGCCAGAGGGCTTGCGGCAAGGACCAGTTAATATGACGGGGAAGATCATCCGGGAAAAAATTCCTTCCAACACACATCATGAAAATGACACCCAAATCTAGTGGAGGAGTATATGAAATGATATATTATTCTCTCCAAACTTTCGCGTTGAGGTTAATAATTTTTGGCTATTTCTCCTACTAAATAGGTGTGTTCCTAATACTATCACATTTTTACATTTTGAGCAGCACCAGTGACAACTGATGCTCAAAGTTTACCCGGGGCTAATTTGGAAGTTAAATGGAAACGCACCATGGAAGCGCAAATGCGGGTTACTGATCATGCAAAGTGGATTGTATTTGTAGATACTAATTGTATGTATAAAATCTCTGACAAAGAACAATATTACCTTGTCAATAAAAACACGTTGTGCTATAAAATCGATCATAAAACTGCATATTTTCAATAATAACAATGTTGATAAAGTGAAATAAAAAGAAAAATATTGAGAGAAGATGTGACTAGAGCCTGCGTCTTAGGTTTGATTTGCTGAAGGAGCTGCTACTATCTACAGGACGTTTCAATCCGACTTGCAGGAAAAACACATCATTGTGACACCCAGCAAACAGGATGAAGTGGGGCTGGTGAAATAAGGCGTTGCGGAATCAATTCCAGCGGGCTTATTACAGAAATTTACCATTCAGTCTCTTTCGAAAGCTACAGGAAGGTATGTACTATGTACTATGTATTTGTGATGAACAAAACAAAACATTTTCAAAATAAAAAAAATAACAAATTTTGAAGAAATTATCTACAGGAGGAATAGACCGCTGGAATTGATTTCACAACTTAATTATTCATCACTCAAACTCCATCCTCAATGTATATTGTAAAGCCAGTGTTACAATGACGACTACTACTGTAAAACGGTAAGTTAGCTTAAAGGGTTTCTGATGCGACTAAAGAAGTTGTTGACGGGAATCGGTTTTATTTTATTTTTTCTTCAAGTAGGAACTCCTCCAAAGTGAAAATGTACGGGCAGGGCTGGGCAGTATTTCAAATACAAGTATTTGAAATACGTCTTTGGAATACATTCAAGTATTTTGTATCTTGTATTTAAATACATTTGATTGAGAAGTATTTGTATTTTGTATTTTGGAATAGTTCAGGCAGCTAGTATTTCGTATTTTGTATTTTAAATACATTTTTCGGAAAAGTATTTCGATTTTCAAAATACACAATACAAAATACATTTGTTTCCCATGCTCTTCAGTCTGTTCGGGCTGAAATTGTTCTGGTAATACTATATTCACCCCATTGACATTTCTTGCTTTTGCACACTATCTGGGATTGATAATGAGTTCGATTGCATCTTTTACGTTTTACTGGTAAGTGCATCCTACTGTCAGCCACAAGAGGTTCCATGTCGGATGTCGGACAATATTTTTGAAAAGCTGGTTGTCCCCAAAGGAAATCACCATATGTTATTTTGAAGAATTGATGATTGAAGTAAGGAATAGGTTTGAATATGAAGTTTTCTTCACTTTATGTTTATTTTTTTGTCTTTTCATAGTTCATAGTAATTTACTTATTGTTGCGACTGAATCAATAAAGTGTTCCCATTGAAATACTTCACGGTTTTTCCAATAAAATAGTTGAAATACGCAATAAGAATGTATTTTGTATTTTGTATTTGGAATACTCTAGGTTGTATTTTGTATTTTGGAATTTCTTAGCTTTCCAAAATACGTATTTTGTATTTTGTATTTTAAAGACATTTCAACAAGTAGTTTGTATTTTGTATTTCGACTATCTTGGATCGTGTATTTTGTATTTTGTATTCAAATACATTTTTCGAAGTATTTTGCCCAGCCCTGTGTACGGGCAATGCTATCAAAATTTTGGATTTTAATTGTTGAACATTTGAAACTAGACTGCATCGTGCATACATCTCTCTTCAAGAAAGTCGCATGCCAACTTTGGATTTTTTTTAAAAAAAAAAAAAGGTACCAAAAATGGTTTCTACTAACTCACTTTTTCATGGCTACGGGAAATCATTTTTGGTACCTTTTTTCTGAAAATAGAAAGGTCAAAGGCATGACATTTTTTTGAAGAAAGATGTATGCGCGTATGCCGTCGCATCAGAACAGAAACAGAAACCCCTCAACGAGCCGCGAAGCGGCGAGCTTAGCTAAGTATATGCAAGTATGTATTACAAAATTGAATTGTAATGCCTAGTTTTCATATACATATATGGTCTATTTTGCGTTATTCTCCTGATAAAAATGAGAAAATGTGAATGGCACGGATATTTTTTATGTGCTTGTGTCTGTAACACATAGAATGACATCCTTTGTCATTTTGAAAAAGTCAAGCAAGAAAAATTCAAGTTTCAAGCTGGACTAGCAGTCAAACTTACTTAGCCAGCCCTAAATACAAATGAAAATTCATTCAATTATAATATTATTGACAAATGAGAACATACGAAAAATTGAGTACAATGAAAAAGACATGATTATGGATAGCCAATGAACGGTTCTGGAAAAAGTGACTGTTTATGCTATTTGACTGGGCGGTAATTTTGAGCGTCAGCGTAGCTAGGACATAAAAGTTCCCGAAGATATGTTATATTGTCTTGTCATCTTTATTGAATATTTTAATTTTGATGCTGATTTTGCTGGCAAGATAAGTACATAATATTATCACGGTTACGGTGAGAGCCATTTCGTATCGTAGGTAGCTATTGTAGACAATTGTGAATTTCGTTAAAACAATGAACCTGAAGCGGTAAGGATTTTTTCATACTCGAGCTAAAATTTGGCTACTTACTGATACGCAACTTCAAGGGAAGCAATAGTAAAACTCATGTATGAAAATGCAGGTAGAAAAGATAATACAAATAGGAAAAAATGTATGCTTATGCATCGCTATACATACACACACAACAAAGACGAGATAATCTAAATTTCATTCCAGTTATAGAAATGGTGTGCATAGTCGGTGTGTGTTTCTGGAAAGGACGATATTTTTTAGCAACATTGCCGTAAAAAATATATAGAGCGTATTCCCAGCCGCAAGCAATGAAATCCACGACCTGCGCACAGTAAACTCTAGATAACATCGTTATAAATCTATAGAAAACTAGGATATCTTCTCTTCCTAAGGGTATAAAATATATTTAAAGCGTTGCAGAAGGCTCCGAAGCTGATTATTGTCACGGGTGTGCCGGCACCAAGGGAGGTGCTTGGGCTACAAACTAGTATAAGGTCCTCGGAGGCTTCTGCACAGGTGGCGATGTTATGGAATATACTGAACCCTCATATGTCGCTCGTTAAAATACTGTTTCAGGACTTGGAATCTTGAAGACAAGTTGTTACGTGACACGCGCCCTGAATGACATGTAAATACACGATAAATATATACCTACATAACACTTATACAATACACTTAGGAGTACATCTTCCACATCCAAAATTGATATGCTCGTCGCTTTTTTTTTAATTAGAAAAATTAAGCTCTCTCCCTTTTGTCTAGGCAAACTTAGCACTTAATCAAATTTTGCGCGCTTTATGTTTGACTTTTCGGCTCACGCTCAAAATATAACGTAATATCGAGTACACTGCTCCGGAACTGTGTGGAAGTTCCTGACTCCGAGCGCGCTGGGAGTTTGTTGGTTCTTGAATCGGTTAGGTATAACAAATATGCACATACATATGTTCAGTATATTCCAAAATACCGCACTAAAATGTATATGATACAGCTGTATAAACAGATCACATGTAGTAGCGGTCCGCTCGAACACTAGGTGAATTGTCACGAGATATCACTATAGGATCATTCTAGATATTGTGCGTAGCTGGATTGTGGCAGGGGAAACTTCTATACCGACCACAATATATATATTTATATATATATATATAATATATAACAAATGCGTCTCTTACTAATTAACTTTTGTAAGCATCCTGTTCATGTAAATGTCTTAGAAAACCATAGTTTACCGTGTATAATTTGTACCATTCATTCTTGTTACATTATTGTCAGCTTAATTAAAATTATTGTCTTATCTAATAATAATTATCTAGTCGGAATTGTAATAATTCATTTGCTGCAAGATCCAGGGGATATATTTGGGTACATAAGCATAAACTCCGGGTAAGTGTGGATGAGCACATTTGATCCCCCAACTGACGATTCCACCTACGAACCATCGGTCTGGATCGTTGTCGTCTCGGCAGAGCAAAGGACCGCCGGAGTCTCCCTGTGACACACACACACACATACATAGATGTACACATACACACGCGCGCGCATACACACACATACATACTTACATACATACACACATACATATACGGACCATTAATTCATCTCCGGTTTTATCGAAAATTCGCCGGCGCCCTCATCTTACCTGACAGGCGTCCTTGCCGCCTTCCTTGTAACCGGCGCAGATCATACCGTCGGTTACGTTCAGATCGCGATTTTCCAGCCAGGCGTTGCACAGGTCTCGGTTCAGGACGGGAACTTCCACTTCATTTACCTCGGGCTCGTATTCCGACACTGCAACAGAAAAACAAACCAACGTTCACGCTCGCCTTCGTAGACACAGGACACAGTCCTCTTCCGCAGCACACAACAATCAAACGACGTAAAGCGCAACCCCGAAACCCATTTTTCCAATTTCTCAATGCAAGGCCAATGTTGTGTGAACACGTGGATGCATCAGCGCCGCGCTTGGGGAAAATTATTTATGGGGCAAAAGTCGATTTGCGTTATTGCTATTCATTTCAATATTTCCTACTCGGTAGGTATCATTTAGTGGAAGAAATACGTAACCTAGGTACGCTGATTAGCGATCAGTGAATAAGGGAAAATTGTTTATAGTGAAAACTGATAACTTTCTACCAACTAGAGTACAACCAGGATTACGGATCTTTCATCTTTGCCTTAGCCAGAGACTGAATCTACCGGAACATTTATAAATATGTAGTGAGACTTACTTCCAGTGTCTTCCTTCTTGCCCCAGCCGATAACAGTGCACACCGTCCCGGGTGGTAGTTTCTTATTGGCAGGCGGAAGGCAAACCGGCAACAAATGTTCGTGGAACGTCACCCTGGACGAGAGCTGCGGGCAGATAAATCAAACATGCATAATTATTAATTATTGGTTCGTAGCCGTCACATGGATAGATTACAACAGCAAAACACTTGTAAGCAACAGTGGGCGCGTACATACTACAGGGTGAACAGCAATCATTGAAAAACCTTCAAATTTGTGCTGTGTTGAACTTTGTTGAGCCAACACTTGACGACAATGACGATCGACGAAAATATCCACGAGCGTGATATTCCGTTTTCTAGATGTTGAAGTCGCAAAGCAAATCTTTTACTGAATATTTTACTTTTATGTCTAAATTTTTCTCCCTTATGACCTGTTTTGTTCTGTTGGAAGTTTTGTTGCTGTACGTTTTTCTTGCTTAGTTTTAGACCCATATTAATGATACTTATCGACGAACTCATACAATTTCTTGTACTAAATCGTATGGTCGACTGTTGACAAGACAAACCTATATGATCTAAGAAGAACAAAACATCAGCAAATACACTGCTCTCCAGATTCAAATGAGGATACCTCAACCGACAATTGAGAAGCGTATTTTTCGCTATGAAGGCGAAGTGTGAAGTACCCATATCGAATGTGATCGTCAGTGACATTGACATTGGGCACGATATCAGGGTAACAACAGAGGGGGTGTCAAAAAAGTGGATTTTCAAAGGCGCATAAGTCATGTGGAGAGAATTGCGGATTTTTCTGATTTAATTTTAAAAAAGTCGGCATCAATATCTCGATTTTTTTTATTATTTTTGACGTGGATATGTCTATGTTTTCGGTTTGTAATAGGAGCATAGGGGGTCATGTCGTGAACAGGAGCTTATGCACTAACGCCATCTGTTGGTGCATAAGTGAACGAAGTCAGGAAGTATGAGACCTACTATACATATCAATAATTCGCTTTTTCAATTTCAATCACTGCTTCGATATTTTCAAGCGATGAGAAAATTCTACCCGCAGTGAATTCTGACACTGAATCATTGAAACGCCACTTATCTTATGTGAGATTTCAAATAAACAAATGAATCACTTCTCAGTTTCATCAAAGGAGAGTTCAATTTAGAATGCTGCCAGACTAACCCCACAACTATAGACAATAGGACAATACGTATCTTGATTTATCCTTCACACGGAATTTAATTGAATGTCAACCTATTTTGTTATATTTCATACTTTTCGTATCATCGACCTGTGCTTAATAAACTCAGTCTGAAATATTGATTCGTATTGTTCTTCCAATTGTCCGAATATCCGACATATCCACGTAAAACTTACAGCTGTATCAAAAATACAGATTACAGCCAACCAGGGATTTTATGTGAAATTAAATTTTCTGATATCGATCAACTCATATTTGGCAACACTGAATGATTTTGCTTCAATGACTATCTGATGTAAAAAATTTGATGTCATTGACACGTGAAGGTACTAACATAGATTTGAAATGAAACTGGTACAGCTCCTAAATTGAGTCGCTATGAATTTCCATGTAATTATAATATTAATAATATTTATTTCCCATTTCAGCAACACCAGAAAAAAATTACACTTTACAAAATAACACAACCACATACATCAACAAAGCACTAGCTGTACTGGGAAAAGAGTAAGCCTCAGTCAAAGTTCCTCAAGGGAACTTTGTGTGTGAGTGCGATTAAATAGTCAACTATTGAAAATTCAAAAAAGTTTTCTGAGATGTTAAAATAACTTGACCATTTGATGAAATGTGGTGGATGGTGTTCAAACCAAAAGCCCACGACAAAGTGCGTAGACAAGAGGACAAAATGAGCTAAACACAAAAGGAGTCAGCAATAACCAGTAACGTCTCTCTGGCACATGGCTGACAGTGACCTTAGAAGGATCAATTGTATTCACGATCCTGCACGTTTACTAAACTGCTGGACAACGAAATTGTCGGTATCGGGAAAATGGTTCGATTTTGAAGACCAATTACTTCCGACTACCGGATGTGATTTCCAATTTAATTGTTGTGTTAATTATCCTAATGTTTCCATAACGTATCCTAAGAAGGTGAATGTTGAAAAACTTCATGTAAAATTTCTACAGGGTGATACGTAAAGTCCTGCAAAATTGCACCGACTTCATCATACCCCCATTTGCTCGCCCATTTGTTAAGATAAATTTTTATGTTGAATGTTACAGACTGGCCTTGGTGGCACGCAAGGTTGAGTCACTTTTGATAAATGAATATTTACACTGAGCAAGATTGTTCGTACAACAGTCTAGGACAATTTTACTCACAACACAACCCGAATGTTTAGTGTGGGACCAAGCGGGGGACACTTTTTTAAATGGTTGTCACTGCCTGTTTTTTGTACCTCTAATTTCGTCAGAATTTCATCAGAATTTTAGATGTGAAACATGTTTTATTTGCAAGTTCAAGCCCCTGAACTTTACGATATAAAACTTCAGTTTCCGAGCGAAGTAAAGCCCCCCTGGACGTTATACTTTTTGAGCATGTGATATGCCTGAGTTTCGTAAATCTGCAACATTCAACATAAAAATTTATATCTTCAATGTTCGACTTCCAATCTGGGTAATTCCAAAACCGTTTCGAGATAAGACGCCACACTTCATGATTTTTGTATTAGAATATTGAAAAAATATATTTTTGAAAAAGGGGGGTACGATGAAGTATGAGGTACGATTTTACGTATCACCCTGTGGAAAATGTACATGAAGTTTCTCAACATTCACTCCTGAAAGATTAAGCTGGGTAACGCAACAAACAAAAAAAGGAAAATCGCAATCGTCAATTACGAGATATTGGCCTACAAAGTCGAACCATTTTTCCGAAACCGTCAACTTCGTTGTCCAGCAGTTTATAAAAAAAGTGGTTTCGGTAAATTTGTCAGATTTTTTTCCATTTGCTGTGATCTTGACTTGGGGAATATACCGAGAGTTCATTAATTAAATGGGTCAAGGGTGCCTGTGAATTCAAAAACGTCTGTCGTAACTAGCGTAATCCTTTTGTATTAAATTTGTCAAACTTTGACAAGTTACGTCCCATATTATTGATCTCTGATCTGCCGTAAGTTTACGAGAATACTTCAAGTTCGAAAATACTCCTCGATCATGTAGGTTTTGTGCCCTGCCGTAAAATCACATTTAAAATGTCCCGAAAACGTAAACTGCGACTGGTTTGACAAATTACGATAGCCAAAAAATTACAGACATCAAATGAACGATGCTAGTTCCGACAGATGTTTTCAAAGTCACAGGCACCCTGCAACGTACCTTTGCAACTACAAAAGACAAATAAAATCAAACCAAACCAAAAACAAAGGTAGTCACTCTCGAGGGGTGGTTCCGTCCCAGTCTAGGGTTAGGGGTGTCTCTGGTTAATAACAACACGACAAAATTGGCACAATTAATATTTATTAAAAATTGAATAAATTTGACAGAAATGTGAACTATGAATGGATGAATTAAATTGATGAGAATTTGAAGTATAATTGATAATTTAGATAAGATTTAATAGAAATAAAAATAATTTAGAATGAAGAAATTCAAATGACTAATTCGAAGTAAATTATTACAAGATTTGGACAAAAGATCAAACTGTATATGAGTGTTTTAATAAACACAAGAAGGTAAGATAATAATAATTTCCTGAAGGGAAATGAAACTCAAGAGTATATTAATTAAATTTGAGATTCCTGAAGGGAAAACTATACAGCGAAATTGGACTTATGGGTGGCAATATTTAATACAGGTCCGTACTCAACTTAGCAATGTAAACAGTGCAATAACAATATAGCGCAGTTTAGACAAATGCAATTTCGCTAATTTCCTTTTGTAGGAACAAAAAAAAAATAGATGGTCTGATAAAATGCTAGTGACTAAACGGTCTAAAATTCACTCTCAACGCTGAGTATAACTGAAAACAAAACGGCAAACTGTTGGAGCTACTAGGTAAGTATCACTGTAATACTGTAAATTTATTTTTTGGTACCGAGGGCCCTAGGTCGCAGTGCACAGCTAGCAATTCGCAATTAAGTTTCTAAATTTACAGAAGCCGACGGTATGTGGCGCCAACAGCGAAACTCACGCAAGTATTCCCTAATTTTTCCCTAGAATAGACCGAGCTTATACTAGCACTTATCTGAGATCCTTTTTGTGACGTATTTCGACGCACGTATGGCACTGGTGCGGGGTGAACTTGCCAGTACGGTCCTGTACGATGTCTGCTACCTACTAGTTGGGTGTTCTTAGCGAAATTTCAGGTTTCTGGACTTCCAAATTTCATGTGCTGTGATGCGTAGTACTCGTACACAGTTAAGAGGAATCCGCACGAACCAGGAAGAAATCAGAATCGAATAACAAGCAGAAAATCCTCGGCAGATAAAAACGGAAAATATAAAAACCCTAAAAGAAAAGCACAGTTATAGTTCCTTCCATCAGATTTCCCAGCACAGCAATACTACCTTAACGAATAAGGGTTTTCCTTCACAATAATTTCGCAATAATCGCTGCAGTAATAATTGTAGGTACTTCCAATAACGACGACAAGGAGAATCTTCCGAATCGAAGAAAACGAGCGCTGAAATCTCCTCTTAACAAGTAACACACACGCGAAGAACGATTTCCAATTTCTGGCTTTAGAAAAATAATTAATTTCGACTATTTTCGAGCCAAGCTTTCGACGGCGGTGCTACAGCGGTTCTTCCCGCAGCGAGAGGCGGGCAAAAAAGTGATAAAAAGCAAAAAAACTTCTCTGATAACCGCTCGAAGAACAATAGGCAAAACCTTATCGCGACTGTACCGCTGTTTCTTCGTGCTGATTTTCACCTACTTCAGCGGCTCTAAACCAATTTAAACATTTTTGGAACCTCCGATTTCTTCGCGAATTTTTACCCGTTACAACCCTTGACCCATTTAATTTATGAACGCTCGGTATTTCTAAAAAAATTGGACCCTTCTTATGAACAGTTTTTCCCTTGCTATTATTGGCACTTCGATGTCATCTTGTCCTTTTGTAATTGAATAACAGATGAATAAGTTCACTATAGCAAGCCATGATGGCAACGGAGCGCAAAACCAACTTTAAATTTAAAATCATAGAAATGTAATTAACCTACATGGTGTAGAGAGAACAACTAACAGTAGGTTTAAAATTTCACTAGAATCGAAGAAACTTGAATCACTGACAAAAAAGTTCAATATGGCGGATCAAGAAGTTGGCGGTAGAGTCGCAGGTGAGAAAACTCCTCATTTTTGTCATCATTCGTAATGAATAAAGCTATTTATAGGAAGTGCCCAGTGTTCATAATTTCACAGGTCTGTTTTTAGAAACGTCGATCAGAACCAGATTCGTGATGAGAGAATGTCAATAACAATGTATGCATTAAGAATAAATTTAAAAAAAATTAGACAAATTGCTCCAAAATAGTACGTACGGTTCCTGTAACCTGTAACGTATTCTATGGTGCATAAAGCATAAGCAATTTTCTTCAAGGCAGTTTTTATGTGTCAAATTTCCGAACAGATTACTTACATTGTGATAAACGTCAACTTTCAAGATCACTAATAATGAGCTGTATTCTCCAGATCGAAATTCGAGCAAAGCATTATGCGTGTAACGTAATACCTTAGGGTAGGTACCTTATCGATTTAGTAGTTACGTGTGGCATAAAGGAAGGAATTCAGCAGTGCTTAATTACCAATTAAATATCTGATTTTCCATAGCCAGCTAGCTTTGCTAATGATTATCACACGCTGCCGTGCCAAACTGGAGGTAGGTCCTAACTGGACCTACTTTGAATTTTAAGATAGAACCACTTTGCTTGCACAGGGAAGATAAGACAAATTATATTTTTCAAAATAGTAACATAACTCCGACATTGAGCAAATATGGTACTTTCCTTCTTCCAAAATTATTAAATAGGTAGTGCTGGAAGAAGAGACAATTAGGAGAAAAATCGCAATTTTATCAGTTGAGCCCCTTCAGCTTAATAAGGCACTGTTGTGGTATTTTCAATTTTAACGGGACAGCCAAATATCCAAAATATTTTAAAACGATCTCCGCGCAACCTTCATTAAGGACGGTGTTATATTGGTAAAATAAGCGTTGCGAAATCAATCCGTGTGGGTTTATTCCTTGACAGATTCTTACCATTTTGGTCTTTTTCGAAAGCTACAAGGATGTACTTTGGTTTGACCCCTTTGGCATTTCCAAAATCCAAAAATAATTTTTTCAAATGTCAAAATTTAACTTTTTTTTAATTCGGAAATGCCAATGGGCTCAAACCAAAGTACATCCTTGTAGCTTTCGGAAGAGACCAAAATGCTGAGAATCCGTCAAGGAACAAACCCACACGGATTGATTTCGCAACGCTTATTTCACCAATATGACTCCGTCCTTAACCAATTACAACGTGTCAAAGCGTATGTTGAAAAGGTGGCGAGTAAGCCGAAATATCTTGACGCAAAGGATTCCGTCGATAAATAATGTGCAAATAAAATTTACGAGTAATTATAGGTATACAGTCATATACCGTTGAGGGGGGAAGAGGTGGGGCTCGGTGGTTTTTCAAGCGTCAGCACTACAGCCCCTGCAACGTTCCAATAAATTGTTGTTTACCCAACCAAAGTCTATTAGAAAACATTTCCGGGACAACACGTGCCGTGCTTTCATAATTCCTGCATGCTGCAGCACCGTGTGCAAAATCAAGCGAACCCGACCGTCAAATTCAATTGGCGGAAAATTTTTATTTGCATTAGACAACTTACCTGGAACAAAGCCACGTCGTTGTCATGGGCCACTCCAAGGTTGTAGAGGGGATGCGGGACAACCCTCTTGACTTTCATTTTTTGGCCGTAAAACGAATGGGCATGCCTCCGCGTTATTCCCAGCTGAATGGTCCAGCCGGAAACGTCGGAATGACTAAAGACAAAACAAAACGAATTACAATATTATAAAAATCCACGCCTTCCAGATCGCAATTCAATGCTATCTATATTATTATCATAAGTATACCAAGGTTGAGAAAGAATTATTATAGCTGAGGCGCCAGAATATATCCTGAAACGCAGCTGAGGAATATAAGGCGCCGAAGCCATAATGATCTTCTCAACCGTCGTTTATAGGTATACAGGCTGGTCCATCCTAGCGTAATTATCCCATAGCGGTCTTACCGTTCAAGATAGAGAAAAAGATGTAATAGAAAAGTTATATGGTTTGATGAGACCTATAACCTAAAATTATTTTTAGCTATACAGGATGTCCCATTTTGACGGGATTAACGAAACGTCAATTTTTTTAAATGGAACACCCTATATTTTTTGCATTTTCATGTTCAACTTTTTCAACTGTCTTATGCCTGTATTTTTGTTTTTCAATTGTGTAGCAGTGCTACCAACTAAAAATTAAAAACTAAAAAAAAAATCGCATTTTCACAGTTTTCTTAGAAAAATCGTAGTGGCCTTGCTTTTCAAAACTAAGAGATGAAACTTGACATGGTGATAGTCAAGTCAAAGACCAATATCACAATGTCAAAAAATTTGGACTTCTTGATACAGGGCGTTCACAAAAAAACATCAAACTTCATAATTTTCAAAGTATCATAACTCATTTTTTTCAAATCGCATGCCCCTTATTTTATAACGTTATCTGATAGCTTTTTTTATCCTCTTTCATTTTTACTAGGAGAACCCTACCCTTAAAATTTATTTTTTCGAGTTAATCGGAAATTTTCACAAAATTTGTTATTTTTCTTGGTTTTTTCAAAAATTGAGTTGGCCGTGATGAATGACAGACAAGCCAAATAGTATGCAGCTGTCAGATAGTCAGTTTGAATACTGTCGAACAAAAAAAATGGCTCCAACGCAAAAAGAAAACAAAGTAGGATCCTGGATATCTGGATTATTAACAGAATATCATATCAATTATTTCCTCTCGCGTAAGATCATTTTTCTTTGTTCGACAATATTCAGACCGACTAACTGAGAGTTGCGTACTATTTGGCTTGTCTGTCATTCATCACGGCCAACTCAATTTTTGAAAAAAAGCAAGAAAAACAGCAAATTTTGTGAAAATTTCCGATTATCTCGGAAAAAATGAAGTTTAAGGGTAGGGTACCCCTGGTAAAAATGAAAGAGGATAAAAAAAGCTGTCAGATAACGTGATAAAATTGAGGACATGCTATTTGAAAAAAATGAGTTATGATACTTTGAAAATTATGAAGTTTGATGATTTTTTGTGAACGCCCTGTATCAAGAAATCCCAATTATTTTTACATTGGGGTATTGATCTTTGACTTGACTATCACCATGTCAAGTTTCATCTCTAAGTTTTGAAAAGCAAGGCCGCTACGATTTTTCTAAGAAAACTGTAAAAAATGCGATTTTTTTTAGTTTTTAATTTTTAGTTGGTAGCACTGCCACACAATTGAAAAACAAAAATACAGGCATGAGACAGTTGAAAAAGTTGAACATGAAAATGCAAAAAAAATAGTGTTCTATTTAAAAAAATTGAGGTTTTGTTAATCCCGTCAAAATGGGACACCCTGTATAGCTGAAAATAATTTCAGGTTATAGGTCTCATCAAACCATATAACTTTTTCATTACATCTTTTTCTCTATCTTGAACGGTAAGACCGCTATGGGATAATTACGCTAGGATGGACCACCCTGTATACCGTCCGTTTTTTATTTTAGGCCCCAGCCCGTAGCACCCTTATTATGGGTTTCAGGCCCAATATATTATATATTTTTGAAATCACAAAAACAAGATCTTTCGACTGATGATATGTCAAAATATTTTTGACAGATGTAATTTTTTGACAATTGACAGAATAGTACTTGTGATACATCATTTCAAAGCCCATAAAATTCTGAGGAGAACTGTGTTTTTATTTTCAAAATAGGGTGTCTTTTACAGCTTCTAGGGGTCTTTCAATAGGGAAAAATGTCAATTACAGAAGTAGCCACTGAATAAGTAATTTTTTTTTATATTAGCTAATGGTAATGATTTCATTTTCAAATCGTTCAAATTATTGGGAAATTCTATAAACACCTTATCTTTCAGGTAAGCTCATTAAAAAATCGAGGGGGGTCATATCTGGCAAGCTCGGATGTCATCGCGTTGGGGTCGGTAGCTCGAATTCACTGATCGTCGAATCTCTCATTCAAGGAACAAGGAGGCGGTCATTTCGAACAACTTCTTCAAGACATTTTTTGTTTCATTGTGATTAATGAATAATTATTCATCATTAGTTAACATTAAAAATAGGTACCTGCTTTACCTACTTACTTATTATGTATTTCTGAAATTCAACATTTTTTCCTGTTGAAAGGCCCCTAGAAGCTGTAAAAGACACCCTATTTCAAAAATGAAAACACAGTTCTCCTCAGAATTTTATGGGCTTCAAAATGATGTATCACAAGTACTATTCTGTCAATTGAGAAAAAATGACATCTGTCAAAAATAATATGACATATCATCAGTCGAAAGATCTTGTTTTTGTGACTTCAAAAATATATAATATGTTGGGTGTGAAACCCATAATAAAGATGCTACGGGCTGGGGCCTAAAATAAAATATATACAGAGGGGTGCATAAAAACGGCCACCGCTGTAGCATCGTTATTCCGTATCCGATCTTCAAAATTCAAAAACCAGTTTAAATGGTTTTATGTCTTCTATGATTCGACAGTGAAAAATATTTTTTTTGTTATGATGCTTCTGAGCACTGATAGTCAACTTTTGTTTTTCAAATGGCAACTATATTTTTTTAATTTTTTTTTTGATTCCTTATGTTTATCTGAATATAATGATGCATCAATATCACACATTTTATTATTAGACACGAAGAAAAAAAATTGAAACTGCGAAATTTTTACACATCACAGTAGCATCACAACACCCACGATATGCACGCAATCAGGTAGGCTGGGTGCAAAATGATTATCAAAAGCACATAGTAGCTCACGCGTTTGGTTTTTCAAAATGTAAATGTCAAAATGTTTTCAAAATCTGAAAGAAGCTGCCCGTCTCTAAGACCTGTTTATTCTCTATTTTTAGCTTACTATTTTATATCTCTTCAAGTGTGTATTGTGGAAATGAAAAATCAATAAGACGTTTTTGTCCTGACAGGTCACAATACCTACTTGAAAATGTGTAAAATATTAAGCTGAAAATAGAGAATAAAGACGTCTTAAAGACGGACAGCTTCTTTTGGATTTTGGAAACATTTTTACATTTACATTTTGAAAAATCAACCACCTGACCTACTTTGTGCTTTTGAACATCATTTTGCACCCAGCCTACCAGATCGCTTGCATATCGTGGGTGTTGTGATGCTACTGCGATGTGTAAAAATTTCGCAGTTTCAATTTTTTTTCTTCGTGTCTAATAATAAAATGTGTGATATTGATGCATCATTATATTCAGACAAGCATGAGAAATCAAAAAAAAAATTAAAAAAATATAGTTGCCATTTGAAAAACAAAAGTTGACTATCAGTGCTCAAAAGCATCATAACAAAAATATTATGTTTTACTGTCGAATCATAGAAGACATAAAACCATTTAAACTGGTTTTTGAATTTTGAAGATCAGATAAGGAATAACGATGCTACAGCGGTGGCCGTTTTTTATGCACCCCTCTGTATACCATACAGGGTGTTTCTGGGATGATAGCAAAAAATTTAACTGTGGGTAGATCTCGTCAAAATATGGCGAAAACCTATATACCATTTTGCAAAGTTCGGCCTAATGACGAAGATACAGCCCTCTAAAGTTCACTTTTTTCGGATTTCAAAAATTTGTAACTCAGGAACGTTTTGACAAATTCAGCTTTAATTTAGCATGAGCTGGTTTGTCATGATTATCTATCAACCTGCAAAATTTGGAAAGAATCCAATCAGTGACGTAGAAGTTATGAGGAGTCACCTTAAGTCAACTTTTTTTCGGATGCTTCTAAATTATTGTCCCTCATAACTCCTACACCACTGGTTGGATTTTTCCCAAATTTGGCAGGTTGATAGATGATTATGATAAACTAGCTTTTGCTGAATTAAAGCTTAATTTGTTCAAACGTTCCTGAGATACAAATTTTTGAAATCCGAAAAAAGTGAACTTTGGAGGGCTGTATCTTCGTCATTAGGCCGAAATTTGCAAAATGGTATATAGGTTTTCGTCATATTTTGACGAGATCTCCCCTCAGTTATTTTTTTTGCTATCATCCCTGAAACACCCCGTATATATATATATATATATATATTGTTTTGTACTAGAAAATTGTTATCGAGATTGAGAAACAGGTTTATGATGATATACTTACGTCACGGTTAGCAGTAATAATCAATATTGAAAATTTATTCGCATAAAACGTAGTGTGCTCTAGAGGATGGAGTCAATATGTCTTAATTAACGAGTGGAATATACCGTGTGATCCAAACCATTCCGAATTGGAGTAGGCTGTGCCCTGGCGAAAAGCAGCTTTACATCCCGGAATTTGACCATGTCGCAGCCTATACCCCAGTTCGGAATGATTTGAATCACACGGTATTATTTTACCGACTTAACAAGTAAATTGCGCACCAATTGAAATGGGCAACCCAAAATTTTTTGTCGAATTCAAAGTGACATGACTCCTGAATAAAAGGATAATTTTGAATGAATTTTGGTTTTCTGATTAGCTTAGTGTTACGTGATGGACTACACCATGCCATGGGCCGTTTCCGGCAAAGGTGTTTCGTTTTAATTATACAGGGCGCGTTCAATAAGGTTGAACAGTTCCCATTTCACAAAAAAATGCTTTATTCAAGCGTTTCAGGGTTGACGTTGTTGATAGTTGTTATAACTGGGTCCTGCGCCAACAATTTTCATCTCACACAATCGAAAGATACCTACCTCAAAAAAGTCAAAATATGTATTCAAAAACAGTGGTCGGTTTGAAGACAAGTTGGTTTTTGTTCAGTTCTTCCCCTAAACCAGATTTCTAGGGCGCTTACATTTGGGTCACTTTTAATTCAACCCCTTTCTTCAGGATTTTTTTCTAAGGTCCAATCTGATCCTTGAGCTATCTTGTCTCAGCTTTTATCTTCAACAATAATTCTAATTTCCCAAAAGCGGTCAAACAATAATCCTAATTTCCCAAAAGCGGTCTACAACGAAAAAAGTAAAACCAGTAAATTATTGCAATACCAGATGGTTGCAATTTTGAGATCACCTGTAATGAAAGGAGATGAATAAAAATTTGAAAAACGCCTTGAGGTATAAGAACACCTCCCCTGAATCACATGGGAAAAAAACAATTATATTTTTGGAAAATGGGAGCTGCTTAAGCTTTTCCATTTTTGCAGCACCTGAGTGAGCGCCTTGTATCGTAAAACTTGAGGAATGATAACTGGACGGATGTACTCTAATTGACTGGGAGGTGGGTACCTACCTATATTATTGATTGTTTTGATTCGATTTGTCGATTGCAAATGATCTTCAACTTGGTCTGGCGCTAAAAGATCCCAGTTTAAAATATCCCTTCAGAAGCGATAAGTATTGTTAGAAAAGCACATACTCGTAGACTGTATGGCGAAATGAACTTCAGACGAGCAAATTGACCCTAACTTTCAAACCGAGTAACTTTAGAAGGAAACGATTCAACCCTTGTTTGAAATGTTCGAATACTTGCAACCAACGTTACGGAAATGGGAACGATCATTGACTTGTTGTCATGAATTGGTCTGATTTTTGGAACGTTGGCCAGCTACGGATAGTTCATTTAGGTGCATAAGGGCTATGATTATCCATCGAACGCACGCAGCTGTAGAGTCCTGGAAATACACCAAGTTAACGTCCTTCATTCTTTCTTACTGTAGGGAAATAATGAGTAAAGCTGGATTCCCAGTTGCGAATATTCGGACAGAAAATGCGAAATTTAATGTCAAAGTCGTCACATTGGCCAATCAGAGCCTTCGAATTCAAAATTTGACATATAAAATCGCATTTTCTGTCCGAATATTCGCATCTGGGAACCCAGCTTTAGATAAAAAGTTGCTAGGAAAACGTAGGTCTTAGTTAGACTCACATTTGCTCTCTTTGACAATTTATGGCTCAAAATCGATATTCTGATAATACACGTGCTCCGAAAAGTAACCAGAAAAGGATGTTCATTTTGTCTTTTGCCTTGGTGTATTTGGAGGACTATAATTTGGTGCCTTTTAGAATAAATGGTCTGTTTCGAAGGCAAGCGGACGTGATTTCAATTCTTCTCCATCTCCTAAACTGGATTCCGGGAGGGATTTAAATTTGGGTCACTTTCAGTGTAACCCTATATTTTAAAACCTGAGCTTTATTTAGTTTCAACACAAGCCCTATAGATCTTGAAAGTCGGTTCACGAATGAAGAAAAATTATCACTATAAGACCAAAAAGTTGATTCTTTGAGATCACCCTGTAAATAAAAAATTTACAGGCATTCAATTCAAAAACCGTTTCGAGTTATGTGGTTTGTAGGAGCTCAAGTCCAGAAAAATTATTTCTGTTCAAATGGGAGCATGCTGAACTTTTGAAAATGTTTCACTGGTCTGTTGTTAACCACCCTGTAGGAACTTAAATACGGACTGAAAGTCAAAGGATCGAACAGTTCAAACAGAATTAGGACAATTTTCAGAAATCCAAATTTATTCGATTCTAAGGTTGAGGGAATTTGGTCGTGTGATGTTTATTTTGTTGATCAGTTTATTTTTGTCACGGGATAATTTACCACCTTATGGACGGATGTTTTGTAATAGGACATTTATTTTACCTCGGACCTTTTCATGAGATATTTTCGATTGGGATTTTTTAGCGCCATACCGAGGTCAAGTCGGATATAGGACACAGAGAGCTTACTTTCCAACACAATGCGAAGCCGTGAGCACCCATTGATCGGCTATTAGAACTCCAGCACAGTAAAATATTTCCTCGGGACCGCCGAGGAGGGCAGCCAGAAACGGCCAGTCTCCAGGCTTGGATCGCACCCCGCCGACTATCCTCAGGGTCCGCTCGGCGTAACTCTTTCTCGCCTTGCCGCACACTATAATAAAATCGACCCTAAATAAAACCTTCCATGTCTTTTCATAATTGAAAACGCAGAGAGATCAATTTTTTTTGTGGTTCCGGACACTGAAATTGGCAATTATTCCTTGATCGTTTTGTCACTATCGCTCAACAGAATCAATTTTTTTCACTTAGCAACGTCAGTTTTCCATAAATATATCATAATAATAATAATAATTATTACTATTTACAAAAGCTTCTGCACGACCTTGACAAAAAAAAAAATAACAACACCACCACGAAAAAATCCTCTGAAATTTCGCGCTACTTACTGTAATTCGTGCAGACAAGTTTGACGGTCGGAAAAGACGAGCCGTTGCAGGATCTGAACTCCCGTATCAAATTTTTGGGACGTCTGTTTTGGTTCAGCCGCCAAATGCCTGTTGTGTCTTGCATAGGAGCGGAATTGTTCATGTCGGGGCCTCTCAATAAACGGCTTTCATTGAAATTCCTGCAAGACCGGCAGAGAACAACTCACATATCAACAAAATAATACGATTCCTACGAGCTCATGGCGTAGTAACACGGGACGGGGACGGGCGTAAAGAAACGGAAATTATGTGAGTTTCTAGGTGTCCAGGTTCACTGTTCGGAGGAGGCATAACAACATACTCTAGTTATAAAAAAAAGTGTGGAGGTGAAGTGTGTGAGGTAAGTGGTGGGTTTGTTAGCTTCAGTCCGTCTCCCAAATTTTGTCGCTCAAAATCAGTGCGAGGTGATTCGCCCTGGGGCGAAAAACTGATGTACACGCATAAAAGGATTTTTTTATGCTTCACGCATCACAACGTTTAGTGAGGATGGTTGATTCGAAGCATTGATAAGAAAATTCGTCGAAATCTACTTCCGTGTGATTTCCGTGATGTCAATATGCAGCTGCAGCCTAAAGACGCGTCCAGACTTGGTAACATGTTACGTAACATTGTTTCAAAACAATGTTTCTTAACAATGTTATGTTTGTTTCATCGTCCACACTTGAAGGCTCGCTTGAAGGATAACATGCAACATTTTTGGCGCACCAGTTTCATTCACAATGCCTCATGAGGAAGATGTACCTACTTCTGTTACCTACTTGCGGCCGCTGCCCGAGTCATTTTATCAACAACAAAAGTGAGAAGAAACGTTTTTGGGTACGGCCTACATTACGTGCCAGGCAAAGGTTCAGTGGCTTCTTTTCTCCATTCCATCGTTGGTTAGTTGTATTAATTGTGTGGTAATTATTGTAATTTACGGCAAGAGAACCTTTACGTGCCAGAACCGCGAAGAAAATGATCAACTGATGACTGCCGGCTGGCGGGAAACACCAAGTCTGGACGGCCGTGCAACATGTTGCAAAACAATGTTTTCTAACATCCTTTGATCGTACCGCCACCCTACGGATAACATGTAACATGTTGAAAAAGCAAATGTTTTGCTAGAAAGGCGTGTCCAGACATGCTATCTAACATTGTTATTCCGCAAAGTTATCCAACATGTTGAGTAAATTTCGCGTGTTTCTAGCAAAATATTTGCTTTTTCAACATGTTACATGTTATCCGTCGGGTAGCGGTACGATCAAAGGATGTTAGAAAACATTGTTTTGCATCATGTTGCACGGCCGTCCAGACTTGGTGTTTCCCGCCAGCGGCAGTGCCGTCTTTAGGCATGGGCCCGAAGGGCCTGTGCCCAGGGCCCCGGGTTTTTTGGGGGCCTCCAAGGCTCCATAAATTAACAAAACTAATGACGATTTTTGTGGAATAAAATTGTTCTCATATCCTATTCACGACGTTTATTCAGTTAAGTCACTTTTTGAACTGATCGTGCACCTTCATCCCATTTTATCTATTTTTCTTTCGAATTCTGTATGCGGTAGTGCCGACTTTCATAGACCTTCATAGACCGACTTTTGAGGCCCCCTTTGGTCAAAAGACTAGGCCACAATAGAGGCTCAGCTATCCAGACCAGTCCATATTCGCCGTTTTTTTTGCATACCTTTATAAGAGGACCCCCATTACCTTGTGCCCGGGGCCCCATTTGTACAAGAGACGGCACTGGCCAGCGGCAGTCATCAGCTGATCATTCTCTTCTCTTGCCGTAAATTTCAATAATAACCACACAATTAATACAACTAACCAACGATGGAATGGACAAATAAAGAAGCCACTGAACCTTTGCCTGGGATGTAATGTAGGCCGTAGGTTACCCAAAAACGTTTCATTTCACTTTTTTTTTTATAACATGACCCGGGCAGCGGTCGCAAGTAGGTAACAGAAGTATCTTCCTCATGAGGCATTGTGAATGAAACTGGTGCGCCAAAAATGTTGCATGTTATCCTTCAAGCGAGCCTTCAAGTGTGGACGATGAAACAAACATAACATAGTTAAGAAACATTCTTACGTAACATCTTACCAAGTCTGGACGCGTCTTTACGCACCTAGTTGACTGAGGAATTTTGTGCGGATGCTATTGTGTGATGCTTCGTTACTAGAAAAAATTTAAATAAATAAAGATGGACTAGGAGTAACAGTCACCCAAATGGTGTTTTTGTATATTAGGTCTGTTTTGGCAGCGATTGGAACCAGTTCGGAAACCGTCAGGAATGGGTGCCCAGATGAATATTCATACTACTGTGTTGGCCAACAAATTCTCACCTGTGGGTTTGCGTCTGGTCGTTCGCAAACCGTTTCCTACTGCTGTCAAAACAGACCTTTTGTTTCCGTCCCTATTTGTTTTAATAGTCGGGACGTTATTGCTTTTTTTCGGTAATTATTAATGCCACTCGGTAGATACATTGATGGGGCTCTCTTTAACTGATAAAAATCGGTAGCTACCGCCGCAATTATGGCTGACGTCATATACTGGGTGAAATAATTTTTTTTTTGGAAATCCATATCTTATGAACCAAAACCATCGGAGCTGTGGAAATTTTTTAGAAAGACGCTTACATGAGTCCCTTGTTGAGGTCCAGTGAACTATTCTGAATTATCTTTGAGAAAAATCAGAAAATTGTACTTGATCAATTAATTGCTCAATAATATCAGAGATACTATCCAATCGAGAGCGAATGCTCACATTTGTTGTTTCCAAAAACAAGACAGTCAATTTTTAGGGCATTTTCGTAGGAAAAACGCTATTAGCCGCGCTTTGAAGTCCGTCCGTCTGTCCGTCTTGTAGTTGAACTTCTCCTAAACGAAAAGTCGTAGCAGTATCTTTTTTTTTGTAAAATAATGCTAATTATCTGCGGCGGAACAGGCAAAAAAAATATTTGGTTCGACCGCGTAATTGCAAGAAAAAAATTAAAATGTTTAAAAAGCCCGTATTCAACGCTACTACGGTGAGAACTTCTCTCGGAACTTCTACATCAAGTCTACATCGAGCATCGAGGAATCTTGCGAACCGTTCTAAATACATGCATACATGCAGCGAACGAGAGATGCAGAAAGTTATGAAGACATTTTAAGTGGAAGAATAATTTTGATTCCTTTAGTGCAATAGAAGATATAATTTTTTTAAGAAGCGGGTTCCATCCCGCGGTTCCACATTCGTCGGTATTTAACGCTACAGTGTGAACTTCTACATCGAGGAATCTTGCGAACCGGTTCTAGATACATGCATACATCCAGCAAACGAAAGATGCAAAAAGAGATGAAGAAATTTCCAGTGAAAAAAATAGCTTGATTCATTCTCAAGGAAGATACATCTATTTTTATGCGGAATCTATACTTATGAACTTATTATGCAAAAGCGATTTTTACAGCCGCGGCACTGCGGTTCAGCGGCTCCGTGCTTGTGATCGAAATAGGCATAATAGTTATTTTCACTTATAGGACATTGCCTAGTTTTGGTTGATGTCATTGTGTTGTTTTCATTTATTATTGATTTTGATCGGTTTCTTTGTCCTTCTTTACGTATACTGTGGCGTTTTGGATAAAATCTTTTGGATAATTACCAATTAATTATCCAAAATCTATCCGATGGATTGGAATCAGATTTGGCAGGAAGCAACAAAACAAAAGAACCAAATTGAGGCCGCAGTTGCAGTTTTCCACCATTCTCCAGTTGGGCGTAATGAATTTTCAAAATTTCTCCTGGCCGTTGCCACTCAGGAGGGGCTCTCACCGGTGTTTCGACCAAAACGACTCGCTTTTGTAGCAGGACTCCACTCAAAAATTTATTCCTGCTCGGGGATCGACTTTTTTTGGAAAATTTCAACTGATATCGAAAGTAGATTGGATAGAGCGTCGTGCAGGTCCATTTTCAAAGTCGACACAGTTCCGGTTTTCCGACTGTAATTTTTTCAAAATGAAATTTGCACATTCCGTGAATTTGAGAAAAACGCAATGAAAAACTTCTACATGCGGTAGGCCCCACGAAATATCAATTTTAGGTGCAGACATGCTGTGAATAAAAGTTGGAGGAAAAATTTTCGAAATCGGATCAACAGTTGCCGAGTTTTCCTCTCTAGAAAAACTGCAAATTTTCCAACTTTTTATTCCGTGGACCGATTTTAGCCATTTTCACCTAAACAAGAGGTAACTGGTTCTTGAACATTTTCCAACAACTTTTTCAAATTTCCCGGAGTTTTCCAGCTGCAAATAATTTTCCCCAAATTATTTTCAATCTTTTTCTGTAATTCCAACTTCCCACCCTCGTTTTCACCTGAAGGGACGTTTCGAACAAAAATTTCCATAGGTTCCTGGATACTAGTCGGGGAAGTTTTGGGGTGACACAACCGATTTTTTTAGCTTGTCTCTGTGGAATAAAAAATAGAAGGGCTTGGTCGGAAGAAAAATTCCATAGCCGTAGATTTTTTTTTACGACCAAATCGAGTCTAATTTTGTGTTTCACTCTCGATTTTGTCATTAAAAAAAATGGTCGGCTCTGGAATTTTGCTTCCAACGAAGCCATTCTATTCAACCAAGACACGCAAAAGAAAAGAATTTCAATTAATTAAATCAAACAATGAATCGATTAGGTCCGGTCGAAAATGGGAACTGACCTACAAATTTCACTTTTAATTTTATTGTCGGAACGTTTTAGGTGTGTCATCTGTAGAGAGCGGATTTATAATTTTTTACATGTTTTATTCGCTAAGTTGGATGCAACTGTCGACTTGCATCTTGACGTTTCCATCTATAAGGAATCTAAATACCAAGTTTTATTTCGCATATAATTTATTATTTTGACTTTTTACCGCATACAATTTGATAGTCCATATAATCGCATATAGCCGCATATTTAGTCAATATTTTTGCATATAACTGAATATTTGTCACTATTTTGGCCATTTTATCTATATTGTGCGAGAAAATCACGATATTTTAATTTCAAGAAAAAATAATTTAAATTTTTCGAAGAAATTTTTTTTTTTACTTTGATGGTCTAAGTTGGTTGGTTGGTTTTACATGTAAATGTTGTATTTTTCACTATTCTTGCAGCTTATATCACATATTTACTCGCATATATTGCTCTATTTGAACATTTTTACCGCATATTTTGATACTTTTTAAGCGCATATAAACTACATATTTTGGACTTTTTTACCGCATATAAATCCGCTCTCTAGTCATCTGAATTGAGGAGTGATTCTTGGAGCATTTTTCCTTAGCTTTCTGAATCCGATAGCAGTTTTTTTGGAAAGCGGTCAGAAAATGTACTTTTTGATTAAACAAAAAAAGAGCACATTTTTTCTATTCCGGCCCTGGATTTTGACTCATCCAGTATGGCTTCGGGGCAAGTTCCAATAGAGAAATAGTACTGGTGAATTTCAAGAAAACATCTTTCGCCGTTTCAGAAATATAGCTCATCAAAGTTTTATACGAAACACACAAAACACCCTGTATCTTCGTAGCCAATGGAGAAAACAAAATTTCTTCTGTGGATCCTGACTCGCCTCGAAGTTCTCTATCTCCCATTAGCCTATTTAGGGCACTCATGAATCACCCTGTATGATACAATACCAAGTTGCAACACGATATCAGAAAATCTGTTAATAATGATGGGAGAAAACGTTATGAGTTAGTAAATATTTTCAGAATTTCATTTTCAAAATATTACAGAAATTTTGGAGATATCAACGTTTCATCAAGTTTTCACAACTCCACTTGTGTCGGTTCATGCAATATAAATTTTCAATCATTATTCCTGTATTATCCTGTATATGTATACGGCGCCAGCCATAGTTGCGGCGGTGGCTACCACTACCACTGCACTGAGTGGATTTTATTTACGACATCACTTGCCATATTTCTACCAAATTGCATCACGATAACTATAAATAATGGTTTAGTCTAATTTTTTGTGATAGCAAATGTGGACGTCTGCTTTTTTTTCACCTGCATCAACTACTACTGTGGTCATTAGCAGGATATTTCCTATGTGGGTTATTCTGTAACTAAACTGCTCCACAATGAAGTTGTCGCCACCAAAAAAATGGCTTGACTTTGACGGCCAATAACTTTCGATTGCTGAAAGTGATTTTCATTCTGTTTATTGCGTTTACTAGCCCAATCTATCCTCAACAGATCCTGTAATTGTGAATATCAAGAAACTGCATGTAACATTTATATAGGGTGTCATGTAAAAAGGTGAAAAATTGCGACAACTTCATCGAACCCCCATTTGCAAATCCCAATGTGAAAATCATGAAGTGCGATGCGTTGTCTCGAAACGGTTTTGGAATTACCGAGATTAGAGGTCTTGCACAGAAGATATGAATTTTTATATGGAATGTAACAGATTTGCCCTATTTTCTCGCAAGATTGAATCACATCCAATGAATGGGTGGTTGACATTGGGTACGATTGTTCCTACAACCGTTCCGGATTACTTGAATTTAGAAACAACCCGAAAATTTGGTGTGGGGCCAGGCAGGGGGCACTTTTTTAAGAGCTAGTCACTGTCCGTTTTTGGCACGTTGAATTTCATCAATGTTTCAGATGTAGAACATGCTTTTTGTAAGTCTAAACCCCTGAATATGGTTGAATTCATTTTCCGTGGAAAAGGAAGCCCCTTGGAAGTTAACTTGTTGTGCTTGTGCTATGCCTGAGCTTTACCCCTAATTGCGTTTTGTCTGATGAAACCGTGCTACAAAGATGATCAAAAATGTGTGTTGCTACAGTAACGCTGAAAACACAATTTTCGGCATTGTTGGAGTGACTTGACGTGTCAGTATGAACAATGGCATAAATATAGGTTTTCAGCGTTACTGTAGCAACACACATTTTTGAACATATTTGTAGCACGGTATCAGCAGAAAAACGCAATCAGAGGTAAAGCCCAGGCATAGCACAAGCACAACAAGTAAACTTCCAGGGGGTCCCTCTTCTTCGGAAAATGAAGTTCAACATTTGAAATATTGATGAAATTCAACGTGCCAAAACCAGACAGTGACTAGCGTTTCAAAAAATGCCCCCTGTCCGGCCCCACACCAGATTTTTGAGTTGTTTTTAAATTCAGGTTATCCGGACCGGTTGTAGGAACAATCGTGCTCAATGTCAACCACCCATTCATTAGAAGTGATTAAATCTTGCGAGAAAATAGGGCAAAGCTGTTACATTCCATATAAAAATTCATATCTTCTGTGCAAGACCTCTAATCTCGGTAATTCCAAAACAGTTTCGAGACAATGCATCGCACTTCATGATTTTCACATTGGGATTTGAAAAAAAAATTTTTTTTGCAAATGGGGGTTCGATGAAGTTGTTGCAATTTTTCACCTTTTTACATATCACCCTGTATAAATGTTACATGCAATTTTTTGATATTCACAATTACAGGATCTGTTGTTAAGGATAGATTGGGCTAGTAAACGCAACAAACAGAATGGAAATCACTTTTGGCAATCGAAAGTTATTGGCCGTCAAAGTCGAGCCATTTTTTTGCTGGCGACAACTTCATTGTGGAGCAGTTTATAACAACGACGATTATGTGTTTGGAATAAACAGTGGGGATTCTCAATGTGGGCTTTTTTCGATGGCTTTTTCGTTTCATCCCTCTTCTCGGGGCATCAGCGCACGGTAGTAGATGCCCCAGTACTAAGGGACGCGTGAAAAAGGCCATCTGGCCCGGTGCGGATTTGGACCCGGGACCTCCATCTTTTAAAGCGGAGCCGAGCTCACCGTACTATCGACGCGACGTCGGGTTACGTCTGCTTTTGATTGCATGATATTTCTTATATAATTTGTTGTATAATGTAGGTACGAAGCTCTACCACGATATTTCAGGATTTTATTTTCAGTATATTTTAGGAAGTTTTGAAGATAACCCAAGATAGTTTTTGTACAAATTTTCGCAGCTCTGACGGTTTTGGTTCATAAAATGTAGATAAAAATAATTGTATTGACCTGTATATGGCGGTGGCCATGACGTATTGACTTTTGCGTAGTTATGAATCACGGTTCATGTTAATAGCAACTCCAAATTTCAAATGCTCCTGTCTTCTGAAAAATTGGTTCTCGCTGTTGCGCATGGTGTTCTTTTTATATGACGCACTATTGTATGGTAGAGGTAAATGAAAAGGCAAACAAGCACGTGTGTTTGGGGGAGGGTTCATTACACATTTTACCTCACTTCAAAGTACTGTTGATAGATGAATCTCGGATTTTTTGTGTGTTAAATTCATGGCATCAAATTAGTTTGCTAAGTAGATTTCATGCCCGACCAAAAGGGGCAATTAACCGGTTGATGTTCGCGCTGAATATCCACATATTGCACATACGCATTGGGGATATGATTATAATGATCTACGAAATTCCACTGAGTAGGATTATTATTAACTGGTAGTACCGTTTGTGTCAGGCTTATGGTATGTCAATACGTTGGTTAACCACAACTAAGCTAGTTACCTGAAGTTTATGAACACAATTAGTTATGATTAGTCATGGGTACTTCAGTTAAACGGAATGTTTCATGGTTAAATAATTGGAATGCCGTTTTGTTGGAAATTCAGGAATCGCATCCGAGCAGAAGGTTATTTTACAGTCGAGTATTAAAACTGTTGGTACTTATACTCACGAGTATCCGAGCAGCGAGCAAATTTCTTTCGGGAGTTTCTCGTCCCAATGGTCGACGCATGCCGGAACCCATTTCTCTTGGTGCGGGTTATATACTTCGAGTTGTCCCTTTCCTTCGTCGCCGTTTCTGTCGCTCAGCCTTACTGGAAAATCAAATGGAATGAAAACATTACAACCCATTGGAGTTGGAGTTGACTTTGTAAGCAAAATTTAATTTTTTTATGAATTGGAGCGCCATTCAGTCAATCCAGTTCCAAAAGGAAATTTCGTTGATCATATTCATAATAATGATTTTCTTCAATAATTAATTGACCTAAACTAGCAAAAAAAAAACATGCAGGATGTTTCTCCGCAGAGTTTGTGGAAAAATTGACAATGTATGGATATGTAATTTTCAATTTTTTTCCGACTTATTACCGCATCTGTTCTTATTGTTTATATCGTTTTAGAATGCGAGAAGAACTACAAAATAACTATAATTTTTGGACAAAGGCCATTAAAGTGATCTTTGTGAGTACTCACGGCAGTTCCTCTCGTCCTGACCCCAAGGACAATCGACAATTCCGTCACACATGTGTTCCTGCGTGATGCACTTGTCACCGCCGCAGTTGATCATGCCCTTGTTGCATTTGTTGCATTCGAGTTCGTCGGATTGATCCTTGCAATCGATATGACCGTCACACTGCCAGTCCTTGGGTATGCAACGTCTCCGATCGCATTGAAAGCCAGTGGGACACACTGCGTTATAATATAGTTACAGAGAATTAATTGGGGACATTGGATTAAATCAAATTTGGAGAGCAGAGCAAAAAGACGGATAAGAACAAAGGGGACATTTAAAACGGCATAAATTACTAATCTCACGCTGTATAGGGATTTCCAGCGCCATCTCCGTTTTATTTAATAATGAGAAGCGATAAATTATGCCGCGGTACACGAATTAGAATTTCTACTTAGGTAGGTAGATACTAGATTCATCAAGAGCATTAATGTGGATATTTTCATTTGTGAATAAGCGCGTGCGACGAGACAATTCAGATTCCTTTCGGCTATTCCGGTATTCACTACTATTATACCAACCTCGATACCAACCTACCAACCAAATACGCATGCTAATATAAACGTGAAGCTTTTGAGTCTATAATAGGTAGTAGCAGTGGCAGTAGTGAACATGTAAACAAGCTTGCGCCGTTTTATTTTTTGCTTTCACCTCTCATGGCAGTTGAAGAGATGGTAGGTAATCATTCAATTTTTTTTTACGAGATTTCAACGGAACTTCGACGTTTTGGCATACCGGCATCTCAAAAAAGTGGTTTTAAAACTACGTCAATCTTTCTTTTCTGTCATTCTGTCTGTCGTGTGCCTTGTGCGTGTGTGTATGTGGTATTTTTTTTTGACATTCAATAACTCTAGAAGTAGATAGGTAGGTATATAAACTGGGTCAAAACTGGAGTGGATCATCCCAAAATTTTGCCTCGATTAAAATGATACCTTGAGAAAAAATTGCTCGATTTTAGAAATTTTTGAGATCTTCAATCGAGTAATCTTTTGACTACAAGGTACCATTATAGATCACCTGATTGCCCACCTTATGTATAATATACAGGGCGATAATAAATGGGGTGCAATAATGATCTTGACTTCAGCAAGGTCCCGTTTTGCGAAAACAAGCTAAAGTCAGGTCACTTTTGCACTCCATTTATTGTCACCCTGTGAATTGTGCATTAGGTCGATAATTAGGGGACTTGAAATAATAATATCTTGCAGTTGAAAGAATACTCTTTCGAGCATCATAAAAATTTCAAAAATAGAGCAATTTTTTCACGAGATATCCATATTTTAAGCAAGTCAAAATTTCGGGGTGGTCCACTTCAATTTTGGCCTAGTTTAGATATAACTTTTTCATATATTTCATAGTACATAAATATGTATTGGGATTATCCAAAAACAAAAACGTAGTATGTATAAACAAGCGAATATGCCCCATGGGCATGAGGCTCAGTAGCGCACTTCCTTTTTGAAGGATTAGTGAACGCAAGATGTTAATTAGGCATCAAGCATAAATAGGGCATCAATTGTCGAAAATTGGATGTATCTTGATGAAGTTCACATCGCCTGCAAATTTCACTCAAATTGGACTACGTTCAGAGAAATTCAGAATGGCAGATCAAAGATGGCGGCCAAGTGACAAAAACTATTGGTCAAATTTATATGGTGGACACGTACGCATTGGATTAGCATTTGCACCACATTGATATCTCTTTTCGTTGAGGCATAATTCTCCTATAGTTTTAATCATTTTGGAACATGTTTAATATGGAGAATGTAAGATGGCGACGGGGCATCAATTGTCGAAAATTGGATGTAACTTATATAAGTTCACATCGCCTGTAAATTTCACTCGAATCAGACCACTTTCAGAGAAATTCAAAATGGCGGATCAAAGATGGCAGCCACATGACAGAAATCATTGGTCAACTTTATATAGTGGAGACGTACGCATTTCATTGGCGTTTCCACCACATCGATATCTCTTTTCCTTTTCGTTGAGGCATAATATTCTCCTAGTTCTATCACTTCGAAACATGTTCAATATGGAGAATACAAGATGGCGGCGGGGCATCAATTGTCGAAAATTGGATAGATCTTGATGTGGTTTACATTGCTGCAAATTTCATTTCAATCGGATCACTTTTAGAGAAATTCAAAATGGCTGATCAAAGATGGCGGGCGGCAGATTAACAAACAAGTGAGTATGCCTTCACGTGCGTGAGTCTCAGTAGCGCATTTTCTTAAAGAGGCATATTGTGAACGTAAAGAAATTTGGTTGTAGGAGAAACACCATTCTTTGTCCACTTTCTTTAGGCGAAACCCATTGTGATAATTTGTTATCAGAATGGGGTACTTGCCAAGGAAATAGATTTGAATGAAATTTCTTTCACTCATCAATATTTCTTTGTTTGGGGGCGGGAGCTGAGAGCGGCGACTAATCAACAGTATCCTATTCTTTCCCATTTTTAATCAGCTATCTAAACTGCTGGACAACGAAGTTGTCGGTATCGGAAAAATGGTCCGACTTTGGTGGTCAATATCTCTCGATTGCCGATTGCGATTTTCATTTTGTTTGTTGCGTTAACTAGCCTAATCTTTCCGTAATCCATCCTATAACAGTGAATGTTGAGAGACTTCATGTAAATTTTCTACAGGGTGATACGTAAAATGGTGCAAAATTGCAACGACTTCATCGTACCCCCATCTGTGAAAAAATTATTTTTTTGTATTCTAATACAAAAATTATGAAGTCTGGTGTCTTATCTCGAAACGGTTTTAGAATTTCCCAGATTGGAAGCCTAACATTGAAGATATGAATTTTTATGTTGAATGTTGCAGATTTACGAAACTCAGACATAGCACAAGCACAAAAAGTATAACGTCCAGGGGGGCTTCACTTCACTCGGACATTGACCAAATATTGGGATTGTGTTGAAAGTTTAGTTGTTCTAGACTGTTCTACGAACAATCTTGCTCAATGTCAACATCCATTCATCAGAAGTGACTTTATCTCGCGTGCCAACAAGGTAAATCTGTAACATTTAAAATAAAAATTTATATCTTCGATGTTAGACTTCCAATCCGGATAATTCCAAAACCGTTTCGAGGTAAGACACCACTATTCATGATTTTCGTATTAGAATACATAAAAAATTTTTTTTGGACAAATGGGGGTACGATAAAGTCGGTACAACTTTGCAGCATTTTACGTATCACCCTGTAGAAATTTCACATGAAGTTTCTCAACATTCACTATTATACAGGGTGATTCATGAGTGACCTTACATAGGCTAATGGGAGATAGAGGACTTCGAGGCGAGTCAGGATGCACTGAGGAAATTTTGTTTTCTCCATTGGTTACGAAGATACAGGGTGTTTTGTGTGTTTCGTGTGAAACTTTGATCAGCGATATTTCTGAAACGGCTGAAGATATTGTGTTGAAATTTACCAGTAATATTTCTCTGCTGGAACTTATCCAGAAGTCATACCGGGTGAGTCAAAATCCAGGGCCGGAATTAAAAAAATGTGCCCCTTTTTTGTTTGATCAAAAAGTACATTTTCTGACCGCTTTTCTGAAAAACTGTTATCGGATTCAAAAAGCTAAGGAAAAATGCTTCAAGAATTACTCTTCAATTCAGATGGCACACCTAGACCGTTTCGACAAAAAAATTAAAAGTAATATTTGTGGGTAAGTTTCCATTTTTGACCGGACATAATCGACTCATTGTTTGATTGAATTCATTAAAATTCATTTTTTAGCTTGTCTCTGTGGAACAGAAGGGCTTGGTAGTAAGAAAAATTCCATAGGCGGAAATTTTTTTTTGACGATCAAATCGAGTCTAATTTTGGTTTCGCTCTCGATTTTATCATAAAAAAAATTGTCAGCTCTGAAATTTTTTTTTCAACCAAGCCCTTATATTTAAAGCAGTAGATGATTTATTAATAAAAATATAAATATAAACAACACTAAATAGAATATTAAATAAACGAATGGGTTCTGATATAGTATATATGTATAAATGGATATATTAATAAATTCAGCCACAAAAAGGCACACCAGCACCATCACCAAATTCCCTCCAGCTCCTCCATCTCTTCCTACTCCTTCTTAAGCACATGCTGGTGGCTCGAAGAGTGGCGCAGCTTATTCTGACTCTAAGCCAGTTAATGATTTGGCTGTAAGGTCTGTGCCACCTTTCGAGTAACCTCTCGGCTAGGACTCTGAGAAGAGCTTGGAACTCTTTCCCAACATAACCATCAACAGATGTTACTAGTGGCGTGAAGGACGCATGTCGCTTTTCGCAAGCTGGCAGATATTTCGCTTTCTTCTCTGTTTCTGCTCGTTTAATCACTGCATCAGTGGATAAAGAGGAATAAGATTGGGCATCTGTGTCCACTACACGTACGTCAAATAACGCCTCAACCTGTGGCTCCCACACTCCACGACATGCAAGATCAGCTCGTATAGCAGGTTCTTCACCGACGACTGGCTCCAAAACACAGTTCCCCACGCAACTTCCATCAAGTCACCGAGCGCATCCCTCACTTCATTGTGACGTCTAATTATCAGTCCGCCATGCCGACATTTCAGAGCATGTTGGACGTCAAAAGCTTCTTCACAACCATCGCAGGTTGATGGAAGATTAATGGGCTCCTTTCCGTATCGGATGGCAAGACTGTCTCGAAATTCAAGAGGGGACATATCCAAATTGGGATTTTTCAAAGGAATGGATGTCAGCCAACTCCCGGTTTTCATGCTTTTATCGGCAGCTCTTCTTATTGCTCTTTGGTTTTTGGACGGGAGCTTCTGCAGTGCATCTTCGAGTATGATTTTTATTGTATCTTTTTTTTTTAATTTGACAAAGTTTTCGGGAGTGTCTCAGAGATGTTTCGTGAGCATCAATGTCCAATGTTGTATTATCTTTCATAGTTTGGATCAACACTTGGGATCCCATTTTCGAAAACGTAAAGTTTCTTTCAGCTTCAAGTACTGGGTTGGTCATTCCAAGACCCCCATTTCTGACTGGCAGGTGTATTATGTCGCATTCCTCATTGCTTATTTTTCTTCCAATTATTGATGAAAATAAATCACTTCTGATCGTATTAAGTAGTGGCTTGTAGATATCTTCATCATCGTGTACTACTCTTTGGAGGAATGCCCATTCTGCTTGTAGCGATTTTGTAGCTACGGCATGGGCTGACTGCGGGAACTTATCAGATATCTGTGCCAATTTTAAGATGGAGTCATTCCAATCATCAACTTTATCCTTCATAAATGTCTTTCTTTCATATTCTAATCCAACAAATCCTCCGAGCAATCTTTTACCTGTAACTATTCTCACATCCGTTCCTGCAAATTTCATCTCCGCTTTTCCAATGTCATCTGGATGCACAACCAAGAAGGTTTTCTCCGCCTGCGGGTAATATCCATGTAATGGTCCATTTTCTTTCAAGCAATACCACTTCCGAATATCCTCTATCTGTCCCTGACAGGAAGAGTCATCTGCATACCATGTTTGTGTTACGTTCTGAACCATCTCAAGTTTGCGAATCAGGGGCAGAGTGGCCAGTCCATAGAGGTACATCGAAAGCGGATCCCCTTGTGTAACTCCTTCTCTGCTATAAAGTATTTCCTTAGTACCAGCCATAACCAGTTCTGCATTACCTTTATATGTGTTGTAAACGAACTTTGCTGCTCTTGGCCAGTGCATCCTTACTTGCCAAAGAGCTAATGTTCGATTTATTCTATTAAAGGCATTGTCAGCATCAACTAAGAGTAGACCCCATCCAGACCCAGAGCTGCAATGTTCTTGGAATGTTTCCTCCATAAAATGAATAGCTCCCTCAATCCCTGATTTCAGTCCACCACACAGTTGATTGGCTCCACAAACTTCAGTCACGTCGTTCCCAGAAGCCAAGACAATACATTTGGACAAGATTCTGCGTAGGCATTCACCAATGCCAACGGGCCGGACTCCAGGACATTTGTCAATGGCTACAAGCCTATTAGCCATTAAGGCCTTAATATTTGACCAAGGAACGATATTGGTATTAAGTTTCATGGCCAATTCAGCAATTAAGATTCTGAGGTTTTCGCTTTTCTTTCCGTGGTGGAGTAAGAAGTCCATTGGTCTGATGATCCACCTCCAGGTCCTCCGCTTCCATGTATCCGACGTGCAACTTTCTCTACTGTCTCGCGTGTGACTTCAACTGATTCAAGGCGAGGAAGATCATTCAAATCAGGATGAATTTCCAACAAATTTGTGTCAGGATTAGTTCGTGAGGGATGTTTAGAATCTAGGATATCAAAAACGGTAAGTCCAGTATCATCAACAACATCATTTGCTTCTAGTACTCCTCCCTTGTCTCGCTCCTTAATCAATTTGGACGCTTCTCTTATCTTGCCTTTCTGCACCAGCCTGTTGAAGAAGATCTCTTCGCGGTTTTTTTCATCTTGTATCGATTTTCGATAACCAAGACTCTTATCGCAACGCATAGCTTCATTTACCAAACAATCAAATTCACCTTCATGCCAGAGTAAGAGACGACGCTCAAGTAGCTTTCTGATGTCCTTGGCTTGCTTAACCATTTTGTCTCTTTGTAGAATAGTTGCAATAAAGCATATCAATCGTTCAGATATTTCAGAACCGCTCTCCAATAACTTTATTTCTTCGGCCAATATTCCAACAAAACTGTCACCAATTTTTCCACGAGGAAGGTCATAGTGTCTTCTTGAAAGTTCCACAATTTTATACCAACGAGATATCCACATTGATGTGTTTGCTGGAGTTTCCGTTAGATTATCCTCAAAAGCTGAAGCCAAAATACTTGCTGTTTCATCTAGTCGTAGCGGTACACCAAATTATTCTGCACTTCTAACGATTTCGATTATTTTTGGCACAGATGATCATTGGACCTATTTAAGCGTTTTGACCCGCAGCACCACCAAATTTGCCTCTCAGGAATGGAGGGGTGGGGGTATCTTCAGAATTTGAAGCTCCATTTCTAGTATGGTCCAATGAAGACCCACAAAGGCAAGTGAGTAGTCATTTCCGAATGATTTTCATCCGCTGATATCGATTCTGACGTGAAAAATGAGTTGCGCAATCATTTGACAAAAATAATTGGTAATAATAAGAGATAAAGATGAAATCAAGTGGTCATCTATTGAGCTCTGTGGGAACTTGTTTTTTGTGATAAATACATGAAACTTGGGGTGACTGTTCATTATTACCCACTTCCCAAATATGGAGGGAGCACCACGCGTTCCGACGGATGACGTCGCGACGGAATATCAAAAAACAGTGGTCGCCATTTCCAGAACAGTCGATAGGAATATTATAATTTCTTTGATTTCTTCCATCAAGCCATATGCTTTCAAGATTCAATATCATATTTCTGTCGATTTGGGGAAACGGTGGGCTACCAGTGGTAAACCAGGTGCCTGTAAGGGGAACTGTGAGGTTTCTTCACCCCCAAATTTCCGCGGTCAACATCTTCGGATAAAACCGAGGATAAAACCGAGGATAAAACTAACTATTTTGAAGTCTGTGCATACGAATATGTTATCTGGTTAACATTTCTCGTGTTTCGTCCTTCTAGGGACTCCTCAGTATGTTTATACAGATCTAGCGATCAAATGAAAGGCACTCAGAAAGGTACTTTTGATTACTGGAAAAAAGTGATATTTAATGTTGTACCATATTAGGTACATACTCGGTTACAGAACTCTTACAAACTAAACTATAAATCATTATAACGATTAATCGGCTGTTAATATCGATGCCACCGTACTGAAAAAAAGAAATCGCTTTGTATGAGACCGTATCAAATGATTGAACCATTATTGTTTGTTTATTTGTTGTTTTTATCCTTATCGGCATTTCTTATGTCATAGGAGTTTGCTGAATTTGATTCCCAAATATCACAAGCTGAGAAACTTTGTTTCTATAGCACAAAGCACTATGCCGGGAATCGAATTCAAGAATTCAAGTTTTTGATATTGGTGCTTTTTTCAGACGTATTTACTTCATTCATATCCGAGACTTTATTCATACCCTAACACTAGAATCGCAGAAATTGCATTTACTCCTTTTTTACCCATTTCAAACAAAACGGTATTCCAGAATCGGTTACTTTACTAGGTAGTCTAAATGATCTCGCGCGGTTGCGAAATCTGTATAAACCATACTGAGGAGTCCTTAGAAGGACGAAACATGGAGAATGTTGACCAGATGACATAATTATCCATATGGACAAACTTGAAAATAGTTTTATCCGAAGATGTTGACCGTGGAAATTTGGGGGTAAAGAAACCTCACAGCTCCCTCTAGCAGACACCTGACTTACCACTGGTAGCCCACCGTTTCCCCAAGTCGACAGAAATATGTTATTGAATCTCGAAAGCATATGGTTTGATGAGAGAAATCAAATAAACTATGATAATATATCGACTATTTTGGAAATGACGACCACTATGTTTTTTGACATTGCGTCGCGACGTCATGCGTCGGAACGCGTGGTGCTCCCTCTATATTTGGAAAGTAAGTAATAATGAACAGCTCTACCAAGTTTCATGTATTTATCACAATAAAACAAGTTCCTACAGAGTTCAGTAAATGACCACTTGATTTCATCTTTATCTCTTATTATTACCAATTATCTTTGTCAAATGACTGCGCAACTCATTTTTCACGTGAGAATCGACATCAGCGAATGAAAATCATTCGGAAATGACTACTCACTCGCCTTTGTGGGTCTTCATTGGACCATACCAGACCTGGAGCTTCAAATTCTGAAGATACCCCCACCCCTCCGTTCCTGAGGGGCAAATTTGGTGGTGCTGCGGGTCAAAACGCTTAAATAGGTCCAATGATCATCTGTGCCGAAAATAATCGAAATCGTTAGAAGTGCAGAACTTGGACGATTTTAGGCCCGTACCGCGACGACTAATCATCATCATTTGCTGTATTTCTCAAAGTGTACAAATTACTTGAGTCGTTCGCTATTTCTGATGTTTCATTTCCTGTTGATATTCTTGGATGTCTTTTCGAAATATGTATGCGTAGACCTCTGTTCCCTCTGTAAGTTTTTCGATCGGCGCAGTGGGGACATGAAAGGAAGGTGTTGGACGAATTTTGCGTGTTGTCATTTTGAAGGGTGTTCGAACATTCGCTTGTAGTTCCGCTTGTTATTTCGCTAGATGGTCCAACTTCATCTGCATCCTTTTTGGAAATTGTCCATGTCGATGTTTTGTTCGCAAATTTACCGCTGTTTGGATATTTTTGTGGTAAATAATCATTTCCGAAAGAGTCCTCCGATGACAGTGACATTGATATTTTTATATATTTTACCAAGCCCTTATATTCAACAGAGACAAGCCAAAAAATGAATTTTAATGAATTCGATCAAACAATGAGTCGATTATGTCCGGTCGAAAATGGGAACTCACCCACAAATTTTACTTTTAATTTTATTGTCGAAACGGTTTAGGTGTGCCATCTAAATTGAAGAGTGATTCTTAAAGCATTTTTTCTTAGCTTTTTGAATCCGATAGCAGTTTTTTAGAAAAGCGGTCAGAAAATGTACTTTTTGATGAAACAAAAAAGGGGCACCTTTTTTCTAGCCCGGCCCTGGATTTTGACTTACCCGGTATGGCTTCGGGATGAGTTCCAACAGAGAAATATTACTGGTGAATTTCAACAAAACACCTTTGGCCGTTTTAGAAATATCGCTTATCAAAGTTTCATACGAAACACACAAAACACCCTGTATCTTCGTAACCATCGGAGAAAATAAAATTTCTTCAGTGGATCCTGACTCGCCTCGAAGTCCTCCATCTCCCATTAGCCTATGTAAGGTCACTCATGAATCACCCTGTAGGATGGGTTACGGAAGGATTAGGCTAATCAACACAATAAACAAAACGGAAATCGCATCCGGCAATCGGAAGTTCTCGGTCTTCAAAGTCGGACCATTTTTCCGATACCGACAACTTCGTTGTCCAGCAGTTTATACTGGGTGTTTCGCAATTACGGTTACAAAATTTTAGGGGAGATTCCCCATCAAAAATGGACCAGGAAAAAATATAACTTTGATGCCCTAAAATGCTCCGTTGAAAAGTTACAGGGTGTTCAAGTTGACTTTTTAAAACTGATTTTTTGACATAAGTTTTGAACCGTTCAACCGATTTTGTTCAGATTTTGAAAAAAGTTAGCTGAAATAAGTTTCTATCGAATAATAGTAACGTGTTGAGAAAAAAAGTTCAGGGGCGTAGATAATGGGGGGTGTCCTCGTATTTCCCCCCTTATTTTTTACACCCCTAGCTATTTTTCCAAATTGTTCTCAATTTTGGATTCTACGTTCAATCTAGAAAAAAAAATTACTCTTGCAAAATTTTGATTAGAGGCTTCATTTTTGAGATATCTGGGTTTGAAGCTTTGGAGAACATCTCGAAATTGCCACTTTCAAAGACCTAAGAATTAGAATCTAAAAAAAACTCATGATTTCTCAACAGAAATAGGTTCACTAGAATTTCTAAGTTGATTAATCACTATTTTTTTAGAAAAACGAGAAGTTTTCAGGAAAAAAAAACTGGGCTCATTGAAAGTGGCGATTTCGAGATGTTTTTCAAAGTTTCAAACCCAAATATCTCAGAAATTAAGCCTCTAATCAAAATTTTGCAAGAGTAACTTCTTTTTCCAAATTGGACGTAGAAACCAAAAATTAGAACAATTTGAGAAATAGCTAAAGGGGTGAAAAATAGGGGGGCCAATATGAAGACAGCCCTCATTATCTACCCCCCTGATATTTTTTTTCTGAACACGTTGCTATTATTCGATAGAGAACTATTCTGGTTGACTTTGTTATAAATTTGAACAAAATCAGTTGAACGGTCAAAAGTTACGTCAAAAAATCAATTTTAAAAAGTCAACTTGAGCACCCTGTATCTTTTTAACGGAGCATTTTAGGACATCGAAGTTATATTTTTTCCTGGTCCATTTTTGATGGGGAATCTCCCCTAGAAGTTTGTAACCGTAATTGCGAAACACCCTGTATAGCGGAAGAATTATATCGCTATGTCTTCAGGGTTATGTTTTACATTTATCTCTCACTTTGAGGGCGGCGTAGGGAGCGGCAGAGTTTGGCAAAGACATTCTTCCACAGTTTGAGTTGGGAGTTTCTGAATGTTAGCGGTAACATCAACACCTAAATCAGTGGAATATGTTGAAAATTGCACTTTTTTCTTTTGGGAGGGGGGGGGGGAGCTGGAGGCGGCGTCATATCAAAAGTAGCTATCCTTTCCCATTTTTAGTTAGCTATTCATATAGCGAAAGAATTAGATCGTTATGTCTTCGGATTTTCTTTTTTCAATCCTCTCTCACTTTGAGGGCAGCGTGTGGGGGCGGCAGCATTCGGCAAAGTAACTGTTGCACAGTTTGAGTTGGGAGTTTCTAAATGTAAGGGAAATATGACAATCGGTGAAAATTGTGAAAGTTGCATTTTTTTGTTTGAGGGCGGCAGCTGGAGGCGGCGACTGATTAAAAGTGGCCTTTCTTTTTCCGATTTCAGTCAGCTATCAATATAGTGAAAGAATTAGATCGCTATGTCTTCAGGTTCATGTTTTACATTTATCTCTTACTTTGGGGGCGGCGTGTGGGAGCGGCCGAGTTTGGCAAAGAAATTCTCCCACAGTTTGAGTCAGGAGTTTCTGAATGTTTGAGGTAACAATAACATCTAAATCAGTGAAGATTATTGAAAATTGCACTTTTTTCTTTTGGGAGCGGAAGCTGGAGGCGGCGCCATATCAAAAGTAGCTTATCCTTTCCCATTTTTAGTTAGCTATCCATATAGCGAAAGAATTAGATCGTTCGGGTTTATGTTTTTCAATCATCTCTCACTTTGAGAGCAGCGTGTGGGGGCGGCAGCATTCGGCAAAGTAACTGTTGCACAGTTTGAGTTGGGAGTTTCTAAATGTAAGGGAAATATGACAATCAGTGAAAATTGTGGGAGTTGCATTTTTTTGGGGGGGGGGGGCGGCAGCTGGACGCGGCGACTAATTAAAAGTGGCCTTTCTCCTTCCAATTTCAGTCAGCTATCAATATAGTGAGAGAATTAGATCGCTATGTCTTCAGGTTCATGTTTTTCATTCATCTCTTACTTTGGGGGCGGAGCATGGGAGCGGCGTGTGGGAGTGGCAGCGTTCGGCTGAGCAAATGTTGCACAATTTGAGTTGGCAGTTCTTACATGTTTGAGGGAACATCTCAATCAGTAACAGTTGTGAAAGTTGTACTTTTTGTCGTTTGGGGGCGGAACCTGGGGGCGGCGACTAACCAAAAGTAGCCTATTCTTTCCCATTTTTAGTCAGCTATTCATATACCGAAAGAATTAGATCGCTATGTCTTCGGGTTTATGTTTTTCATATTAAAGTGATTGGGGGCGGTTTTTAGCAGTTTTTTCATGTCGGCGGCGCATATTGAAGACGGAATGTTTCTGGGCTTACGTTTATAAGTGGAATCTATGTATTATTCATAAAATGAGAACACCAGAGCATTAGGTCTGGTAGAAATTGCAATATTATGTTATTTCAAGTTTATCGGGGGCGGTTTTCTCTATGTTGGCGGCGCAATATAGACATCCAATATAGCCTAGCCTAGCTTTGGAAGTGGGAGCTATGTAACAGCGAAAAAATTAGAAAGCTAGGGCGTCTAGTTTGCGAGGAGTTCGAGGAACGGACGGACGGACAAAGCGGTTGCAATAGCGATTTTATCAAGATGGAAAATGCGTTAAAAACCAAAAGTCAACTTGACATCTTGGACATAATGTACTATAGATCAGCGTTTACACCACATCGATATCTTTCTTCCCTGAGGAGTTATCCCGGGTACGGACGGACGGATGGACAGACGGACAAAGTGAAGCTAAAAGCGCCTTTTTCACATTTTTTGGGAAACTGCGCTAAAAACGGGATAGTTATAACGTAATATCGTACGGATATCAAGAAAGTTTGGTTTGCAGTATTTATTCAACTGTATGAACAACCTTGCCAAACAATTTGACCTGCTTTCAACAAAGGATACCATATACAGGGTGTTTCAGCGATGATGGCAAAAAATTTAATTGTCAAAATATGATGGAAACCTATGTACCATTTTGCAAAGTTCGGCCTAATAACGAAGATACGGACCTTCAAAGTTAATTTTTTTCAGATTTAAAAAATTTGTAACTCAGTGACGTTTTGACCAAAATAGCTCAAATTCAGCATAGGGTGATTTGTCGAAACAATCTACCGACCTGCAGAACTTTGAAAGAATCCAACCAGTAGTGTGGAATTATGAGGGTCAATAATTTAGAAGCATCCGAAGAAATGTTGAGTCAAGGTCACCCCCTTATAACTTCTACGCCACTGATTGGATTCTTTCAAAATTTTGCAGGTTGATTATTAATTACGACAAACCAGCTTATGCTGAATTGAAGCTAAATTTGTCGAAACGTTCCTCAGCTACAAATTTTTGAAAACCGAAAAAAGTGAACTTCAAAGGGCTGTATTTTCGTCATCAGGCCGAACTTTGCAATATGGTATACTTCTAGGTTTTCGTCATATTTTGACGAGATCTACTCACAGTCGATTCTTTTGCTATCATCGCTGAAACACCCTGTATAGTGTGTTGAATATAATTTTGAAAGATTATAAGAAAGACCTCACAAAGGTCCGATAGAATGTGAATATATTTGATTTGATTGAGGAATTTGATTTGAAAAAATATTCTAATTTTACGTCAAAATACCAAAAAGTTCAACCATAGCAATTAAACTTGGTGTGCATAGGCATAGCGGTCATAGTGTCTAGTTGTCAAATCAAGCTTTTGGCTGCGATCCGCCGATCAGGAGCACCAAAACAAAATTATGAGATCACGGGCGAGCGTTGCAAATTTCGTAAATAATTTTTATTTTCTGAAATATTTGACAAAATACTTCTAAAATTTTCTCGATTCCGCTTTTCATCGTTATTATAAATATATATCACACTCGATAGGTTACTCAACAAAACACATGTGAAAAAATTTGAAAAGTTTGAAAAAATGTACTGAGATTTCAAAAAATATCGAAAACATAATTCTTTTTTCTCGAGTTTGTAGAGTTGAGTTGAATTAAGAGAAAGTTTCGAACTATGATCAAATCCATTCTACCAAAATGATGAATAATTTACTGAGTAACTTTTGAAAAAAAAGTTTTGATATTTCATCCATGTTTTCACAAGTGTTCCGTTACTAGCCTATCAAGTGTGATATATATTTATAATCAGGATAGAAAGCGGAATCGATTTCCATCTTAAAATACAGGATGTCAAATCTGACAAAAAAATTCGATGCTGCACCCGTAAGCGATATCTATATTACAGAAAATTTTTGCGAACATATTCGAAGCCTAGGGAACAAGTCATATGAGAATCGTTTTTTAATTTCAAAATTATTTTCAAAGGGTAGTGTCCAGGAGGGGGGGGGGGTAATTTATACGTGACACGCGTAGGAGCATTGTCACACGCGTCATTTTAAAGCACGATGAGCGATGCGACGATGGCCTAAGTCTGGAATGTCAGAAAAAATGAAACGAGGAACACTACGAAAATCTGATCACTGAGTAATAACCTGGCTTGTCTGTCACTCATTGTTCCGATTTTCGTCATTTGTGGCTACAAGGATTTTCGGGAGATCAAAGGGTTTAAAGGCGCTGATTTTCTTTCAAAAACATGCAGTTGGAACTGGACTCCTCTACCCTCCGTCCTTGACTCATACAACCAAGAAAAATCTTGACGTGTTCAGCATGAATGATTCGTTTGAAAGCAAATTAGCATTTATAATGATTTCTTCCACAAACTGAGCTTTGAGGGCGTTTCAAATTTGGGTCACCTTTGATAGAACCTTTGATTTTGAATGTTTGGTCTTTTTAGCGCACTTCTCCAAACGGGAAGGCGCTTTTGTCCTCGCTTTGTCCGTCCGTCCGTCCGTCCGTCACAGCATCTAGTCCTAGACGAAAAGGTTTTTGCGAAAAAAATTTACTCCATTGGGTGGCTCATGACCTTGTATCCCGAACCAAGAAAAATCTCGACGAAATAATAATTAACAATGACAATAATAACAATTTAGTGTGACGCGGCATCGCCGTTGAAGGCTGCATTTCAGAAGCCGGCCTGATCTCGAAAGTTATCACATGCGAGGAAGTACCCAATCTTATCATTTCACAATAATACATATGGGGAGTTATATTTAGAGGATGATTTGAACTTCATTTTAATGAAAATTTCACATCGGTGCGAGGTGCAGGTCAATAGTTATTAATTTTTGAAAAAGGGCGGCTTCGCCGATCAAGTGCTGGCATTCGCGGTAAGATGTAGAAAGTTGCGATATGCAGGCAACTACAATTTCTTAATGAAATACATCACTGCATGTACGGCATTATATTTAGAGAACAATTTGAACTTTCTTTTGACAAAAACTCCACTTCGATCCGACCGTCGCGTCGGGTCAATTGTTATCAATTTTTGAAAACGACCGCAAAGCCACCCACGGCTCGGCGCATACACGACCCTACAAATTTAAAATAAAATCAGACGTGCCGAAATAGTAATTGACCATTTTGAAATAGCCAATATTAGGTACCTGAAGGATAATGGCACTCAAATTACGAAATATGTTCGCTCAATAACAAAAACAAGTGAGTATGCCTTCACGTGCGTGAGTCTCAGTAGCGCATTTTCTCAAAGAGGCATATTGTGAACGTAAAGAAATTTGGTTGAAGGAGAAACACCATTCCTTGCCCACTTTCTTCACTCGAAACTCATTGTGATATTGTGTTGGAATGGGGAATGGGGTACTTGTCAATGAAATAGATTTGAATGAAAATTCTTTCACTCATCAATATATTTTTTTGTTTGAGGGCGGGAGCTGGAGGCGGCGACTAATCAAAAGTGGCCTATCTCTTCCCATTTTTAGTCAGCTATCTATATAGCGGAACAATTTATTCGCTATGTCTTCGGGGTTATGTTTTACATTCATCTCTTACTTTGGGGGCGGCGTGTGGGAGCGGCAGAGTTTGGCGAAGAAATTCTTCCATAGTTTGAGTTGGGAGTTTCTGAATGTTTGAGGTAACATTAAAATGTAATTCAGTGGGAATTATTGAAAGTTGCACTTTTTCTCTTTTGGGGGTGGAAGTTGGAGGCGGCGCCATGTCAAAGGTAGCCTATTCTTTCCCATTTTTAGTTAGCTATCCATATAGCGAAAGAATTAGATCGTAATGTCTTCGGGTTTATGTTTTTCATTCATCTCTCACTTTGAGGGTAGCGTGTGGGGGCGGCAGCATTCGGCAAAGTAACTGTTGCACAGTTTGAGTTGGGAGTTTCTAAATGTGAGGGAAATATGACAATCAGTGAAAATTGTGAAAGTTGCATTTTTTGTTTGTTTGGAGGCGGCAGCTGGAGGCGGCGGCTAATTAAAAGTGGCCTATATTTTTCCAATTTCAGTCAGCTATCAATATAGTGAAAGAATTAGATCGCTATGTCTTCAGGTTCATGTTTTACATTTATCTCTCACTTTGGGGGCGGCGTGTGGGAGCGGCAGAGTTTGGCAAAGAAATTCTTGCACAGTTTGAGTCAAGAGTTTCTAAATGTTCGAGGTGACAGTATCAGCTAAATCAGTGAAAATTGTTGAAAGTAGCACTTTTTTTCTTTTGGGGGCGGGAAGCTGGAGGCGGCGCCATATCAAAAGTAACCTATCCTTTTCCATTTTCAGTCAGCTATCCATATAGCGGAAAACTTGGATCACTTTGTCTTTGGGTTCATGTTTTTCATCTATCTCATACTTTGGGGGCGGCGTGTGGGAGCGGCAGCGTTCGGCTAAGCAAATGTTGCACAATTTGAGTTGGCAGTTCCTAAATGTTAGAGGGAACATCTCAATCAGTAAGATTTGTGAAAGTTGCACTTTTTATCGTTTGGGGGCGGAATCTGGGGGCGGCGACTAACCAAAAGTAGCCTATCCTCTCCCATTTTTAGTCAGCTATTTATATACCGAAAGAATCAGATCGCTATGTCTTCGGGTTTATGTTTTTCATTTTATTGCACTTTTTATCGTTTGGGGGGCGGAATCTGGGGGCGGCGACTAACCAAAAGTAGCCCATCCTTTCCCATTTTTAGTCAGCTATTTATATACCGAAAGAATCAGATCGCTATGTCTTCGGGTTTATGTTTTTTATTTTAAAGTGATTGGGGGCGGTTTTTAGCAGTTTTTTCATGTCGGCGGCGCATCTTGATGACGGAATGTTTCTTGGCTTACGTTTATAAGTGGCAACTATGTATTATTCAAAAAATGAGAACACCAGAGCATCAGGTCTGGTAGAAAGTGCAATATTATGTTATTTCAAGTTTATCGGGGGCGGTTTTTTCTATGTTGGCGGCGCAATATAGACATCCAATATAGCCTAGCCCTCCTTTGGGAGTGGCAGCTATGTAACAGCGAAAAAATTAGAAAGCTAGGTCGTCTAGTTTGGGAGGAGTTCGAGGAACGGACGGACGGACGGACGGACGGACGGACGGATGGACGGACAAAGCGGTTGCAATAGCGATTTTCATCAAGATGGAAAATGCGCTAAAAAGGTAGGTAGGTATCACTAAAAATCATGTGACAGGCTACCATTTTTTCGGTTTTTCGATGAAAAAGAAATGTTCCAATTCAAAAGTGAACCCGATATTCGTGTTCAGGAGGTCGAAATCAGTTGGAGAACATTTTTTTATATAAGTAACAGAATGACGCTTATGTGGCCGGTTTGTCTGTCTGTCTGTCGGTCTGTCTGTCCAAGTCCGTGCAGAAATTAAGACGCTGTACTCCTTCTCGAGAATTGAAACAAGAGTCTTGGAACTTTTTTCCGATTAATAGCTGATGTTCCCAAGGGTGGCCAATGGGCACTATTTTTGTTATCCATACATCGTTATCATTATTCTCAAAAAACAGAGATCTCTTGTGCACTTCAATAAAGTTGAACTTCTCCTCGGGAAATAAAGCTACAGCCCTTGAAGATTGAACTTTATTCGGTGGATAGCTTAGGTCCTCAAGGTCCAAATAGGCAGATTGGCTTTCATAATTCCGCCGCCATCTTGGCTGCCATATCGAAATTTCTTATTAGTGGAACGATTGTCATGAAACTTGAAACTTACCCTTGTCTAGTACGATCATTCTTATTTTCAAGCCAAATTTCATGATTGCGCCGATATTTCGGCCGCCATATTGGATTTTTTTGCCCAAGACGGTAGAACCCTAATTACTTAACATCTTGCGTTCACTAATCCTTCAAAAAGGAAGTGCGCTACTAAGCCTCATGCCCATGAGGCATATTCGCTTGTTTGAAATTTACCTTTTGTAGCAATTTTTTTGACCGGGTTTGGCAAGAAAGAAGTTAATAACTTTTTCCCGAACATACGCGTAGCAAAAACCTTGCGGGGAGGTCATTCAGCGTCGAGAGGCGGAACGTGCGGTCGTGAGTGGCCATCAGTAATCAAAAATACTTTTGATTCAAGTAACTCGAAAGCCCTCACCGTCATGTGCCTCGACTTATTATTTAAACCACGCGGTTCACGCTAAAAAGTAAAGATTTCAATAACGTTCCTCAGATAATTCATTCCCGATTTTTTTTAGACCGTATTTAAAGACATTTTGATCTACCCAACATGGAACTCGAATCAATTATTACCATAAGCCCGATGAACATCTGAAGGGTAGGATATTGACCAGGAAATAAATAGCACAAATCTAATTTCGATTTCCCTTGTAGGCTCTTAGATTTACGCTAAATACACCAACGCATTTTGGCTAAATATGACGCACGAGTAAATTCCTGAGGGACAGACCGTCATTTTGAGTTTGGATTTTATCAATTTTTTAACACTTTCATCAATTTTCTACACTCACCAATTTCCACCACATTTCATCGTTTCCATCAGTCAATAAGTGACACCATTTCAAGTTGCAACCCTTTTCCCATTAACCATCGAGAGTCAAAGGTACCGTCAGGACTCAGGACCATTATTGGAGGCAGGGGGCTCTCGCATGCCGGGCAGAATATTGCATCATTACCTACTTACCAGTGGCCTGAGTGACCAGGGACCTTATGATTTTCCCCAACCAGCAAAGTCTACATTGGAACTGCCCGTCAGCATACTTGCTTCAGCTACACACAATTGAATTATTGAGTGAGATATTATGTTTGTGATTGTCCCTCCTTGTTCCGCTGTAGTAGTTATTACAAAATTTGTTCGCGAATCTAGTCTGCGCAAATCGTAAGCTTACGTGTTTGGTTAACGCGACCCGTTTGTATTTCACCCTGTATTGTGCGGCAATTGGTGGGGATATCATTTCCAGCTGATCACCTAAATATTATTTTTATATTAATTCCATTACTTCATTTGAATTTTGTGTACCTTGAAATTTCTATATAGTTGTGCGACCGGTAATTCTCTTTTTAAATAAACTAAAGCTGAACTCAATTTCCATCGTTGTCAACTTACTTACTACATCATATTTTACCTGTGCCTAATAATTATTAGTTTACCCGTTAACTTTAATTCACTTTTATTAACTAACTAAATCAAGGGCCAACGGGTTGGCGCCTTTCCATCAGTTTTCCAATTGTTAGTTTTCCAACCCAGTAGAGTAAGAAGAACCCACGCTTTCCGCGCCGCTGTAAGCTAGCCAGCTACAAAATGTGTAAAGGTTGGTACACTTTAACACAAAAGTTGACACTGCAAAACCAAGAAGTTGATTTCTTAGATCACTCGGTAAATGAATAAGACAGGAAGAAGTTGAAAATAAATCTTTTGGAGATATTGGCGTCATGACTTCCCTGGACCAGTTGGAAAAATTCCAAATATCTTTATACGGGGGACCTGTATAAAATTTGGCATGTTGAATGCGATAGTGCAAAAAGTCAATTATTCATAAATAAAAATTTTGCGAAATACTTAAGCCGCATCCACATAGTGCAGTGGCAACGGTATGGTAAAAAAGCTAAACTATGCTTTTTTTTATATTGAGCGTTAACATAGACTTACGGTAAGAAACTTACCTTTAGACTTACTCTCCAGACTTCTTACCGAAAGTCTGTGAACGCTCGAAATATAGAAAACCTATAATTACCTTCTTTACCATACCGGTACCGCGGTACCACTGCACTAATTGTATGTGGATGAGGCTTTAGTCCTTTTCCTCGAGCAGCTATACCACTTCGAACTCCACTGAAATTTCAAGGTGTCACACTTCAATTATCTAGCAGGTTATTTGACTAAATGTGATGAAATCTGATTCAGTAATAGTATTCAGGATTAAGCAGGAAATGAAATTATTTTTTTAAATGAAACTAACAAGAGATTGATAATTAGGTACCAATGAAGTATTATCGGTATAATGTTATTTTCACTAGTACTTGTGGATACTATTTTCTTTAGTTGTAATAAATTATATATATAGATGATTTATTGAACAATTGCCACTTTTGAACAATTGCCACTTTATCAAGAAAATAATTGTGCTAAACAGAAGATTTGTTCGAGTAATGTTAAAAGCAAACGAACCTCTACAGCGGTACCTTGGTACCCTGTCTGCGCTTGCGCGAGCGTTTTATGTCAATTCAACGTCGAAAAGGATGCGCATTACGCAGTTGCCACGTCAGGCATACTTGCAACGTTGTTGCAACTATTTACAGTTGTTGGTTGTGTCAGAACAAAAATCATATTCAAAAAACTGTAAGTCCCAGATCAAAATTTTTTGTTTTAAAAAATTCTGCAATACGTTGGCCCCAGCTGCTTTGCTGGTTGTATATAGAAAACTGTGAAAACAAAAATTTCCCTCGCTGACTGATGCCGCTCATAGCCGATGAAAATGTTCATAAACTAAATAAATAAATAATAAACCATTGTTTCTCAATTGCTGTCACACTGTAACAAAGGTCTGAATATGTACTTAATAAAAATTTTTATAAAAATTTAATAAAAATAAAAAAGCACATAGCTTTATTAGATCAAAATAATATGATAGGCATGTTACGGTCGCCTGTTATTAAACATGTTCGTAAATATTACGTTAGTGAATGACAAAAAGCAGCGCTTATTGTCTGTTCTGGGGAGGCTGGTTCATAAGAGCTAATGGACGTCGCTTCGCTTGCGACTAAAATTGAAACTTGCGGCTAAATAAGCTGACTGAACCCAACCTAATAGACCTGTTAAGTCTGATGCTGATGCGACCGGAAAATTTTGCCGTAATCAGGTTTAAGGTCGATCGCGATTCAAAAACGTTTAGAATGGATCTGATACATAGGAAAGAAAAAAGTAGACTTACTAGGCCTCCGGGCCCTATCCTTAGCCAGCTTGACCTCCTCGTGTCCAATGCAAACGTTGTGATCCTCCGACTCCGGAAACAGGTCGCAATCCAAATAGTCCGGCAGAGACAGTCCGAACACGTCCAGAAAGAAACCGCACCGCCGCTTGCTCTCTGTAACAATTCAAACAATGTAAGTTAGGTATGCATGCGGGAGATGATTATTATTTCAAAAGAAGGTAGGAGATAAAGGACAAACCAACCGTCGCAGAGGCTGCGACAAGGACGCACGACTCCTCCTTTGGGTCCGCATTTCGGAACGAACAGCGAACACAGGAACAGAGCGGCCAGTTCGTAGCACCGCACGTCAACGACGGCATCGTACACTTCCAGTTCCTGTTGTGCATCCCTCTGGCTGAACTGTCCCATATAATTCGGAAACACTGTGAAATTATAGGGGACCTTGTGCTCCTGACAAAAACTGACGATCACCGGAAGACAGATGCCGGGCGCTGGATTCACGTTGATCCTTTCTATGACCGCCGGAGTAGCCGTTGCATTCAAAGTGGCACTGAAAACGCGCACCGCGGTCGGATAGGCTGCAATCAAAATCGGATATATAAACACACCACTCACGGATTACACCGAAAGGTTACCACCGGAAACTGGGTTTACCTTTGAAATACGCCGCCATCCCCGCTCCGATGGCAAACAGGGCGATGGCATTAAAAATCACTTGAGCAAATCTGAACCTCAGCTTCACTCGGCGTGTGTAGTGGCTCGAGGGACGTCTCATATCTCTAATTATCTATGAAGGAAATTTAATTAAAATCGCCGCCCCCATAGGATTAATTTCAATTTCTCTCTCCTCACCCTGTGATGAAGAGACATGTTCGAGCCGTTGTGAAACCTCACAATGGTCTGTAAACTCGCTGGCGTTGATGCACTCTTCGTTATCGTACTGTTGCCATTTGCATCGTCTTCAATACTTTGGCCCTTCGTTAGCAGCCCATTCTGTTGCTTGACTGGTGTTTTTGGTGGCAAAAGCGGAGTCTCCATTGTTTTCGTCGTGTAGCTCGGCGACGAGGTCTGACTAAAACTATCACTGGATACACTCGAGTCTTGCCGTATTGACACCCGTCCCGAGTTACATTGCTGGCTGACTGATGGAACTTTATTCGCTGGCGGAATGTTCACGGACTTCTTGGGGGCCGGTGGCGGTGGGCCGACGGGGGCCGGCGGGATTTTCGAGAATTCCTGCTGGTGGTTCGTAGCAGTGCCTCCAAACTCGAAAGCGCACACCTTCTGCTGCTGGTGCTGTTTGGGTGATGCATTTCGGTTTAGGTCGTAGATTCGCTTGTTGTTTATGTTAATTGAATCGTTCGAAATTTGATTTCTCAGAGGCGGCCGCGGCTTGTTATCCACAGGTGGTGGTATCGGTGGCAAAGCCCTAGACTTTGGTGCAGGTGGTATCGGCGGAGGTTGATTGTGAGCTCTGATATTTATTTTGAGAGCCTCAGTCGGATTCATCGGTGAGGGAGCATGCGATCTTTTTGGCACAGCAGGTGCTCGCAATGGAACTGGCGGTGGTATCTGTAATTAAACTCCGGCTGTAGGTACTCCATTACTATCGTAAAGGGGTGAATTTTACATCATCCTACCTCACATCTGCCTATCTCTAACAGCGGAAAATAAAACTACCGGGTGGGCCAAAAAAAATTGCACTAAAATTATTCCCTTGTAAAATTTTTATTTCTATTCCGATTTTGACAATCTTAGTATCAATGGATAGCCAAAAGAATAGGCTTCAAACTCCAAAAATCAAAATGGCCACATCTCCAGAATCCAAGATGGCGGACGCAGTTAAAAATAGGTCAACTGTAGAGCTCGTTTTTTTTTATTGGGAATTGTGACAATAAGTAAGCCGATGGTACATACCAATAGAATAGGCTGTTGGCAACATTTCAAGACCAATATGAAAAAAATCGGCCCACGGGATGCAAAGAAATTGCAAATTGAAAAACGGCCTGCTTAGCGTTTTCAAAGCGCAAGCAGTGAGAACATCACTTCGGTATTCGCACTGCTAGATTTTTGTTTATAGTCCGATATTATGGTATCGGGTGTCACTGAATATCCAACGAAATGGGCTTCAAACGCCAATATCCAAAATGGCCGCTTTGCCAAAATCCAAGATGGCGGATGCAGTTTAAAATAAGTAAACTGATGAGCTCGTGTTTTTTTATTAGGGTTTGTAAAAACAAGAAAGCCAACGGTACATGTCGCTGAAATAGGCTATTGGCAACATTCCAAGACCAAAATGAAAGAAATCGGCCGACGGGTTGCAATGAAATAGCAAATTCAAAAAAAGGCCTGATTGGCGTAAATCGGGAGCAGTGAGCACATCATTTCGGTATTTGCACTGCTGGATTTCTGTTTCGAGTCCGATATTGTCGTGTTGGATGTCACTGGATAGCCAATAAAATAGGCTTCAAACACCGGAGTTCAAAATGACCGCTATTCGAAAATCCAAGATAGCGGATGCAGTTGAAAATAGGTCAGCTGAAAAGCTCGTTTTTTTTTCTACTGGGAATTGTGAAAATAAGAAATCCAATGATACATCTCGATAGAATAGGCTCTTGGCAACATTTTAAGACAAAAATGAAAAAATTGGCTGACGGGTTGCAAAGGAATGGAGAATTAGAACCACCACTCAAAATTGGAATTCGGGGAAATTCTTCTCAATACTGGAATACCTATTTTCGCAGCTCCTCAATGTCTCTGAACTGATTACGTTTATTGTTATGTGAGCGCTGAATAAAATAGAACCACACGAGGTAATTAAAGAGAATAAGTTCCGGGCTACAAGGTGGCTAGCTTTTTGACTCAGTGAAATTTGTGCCACCATTTCTCAGGTAGTCAACAGTTGTAGCTGCTGTACGGGCAGGTGCACCATCCTAAAGGGATACACTGGTTGGTGAGTTATTCTGTCCAGATCAGGAACATATTTCCTACAATACACAAGCCAAGCTGACGCAGAACTATCAAAACATCTGAATCTTGAATGTTCTTATACGAAAATTGATCAAATACCAAGTACGTGCCAGCGATATTCGCCACCTGCCTTGTGGTCTTACTGGTTCCAGGTCTATTTTTCGAACTCATTTTGGAAATTAGTTCCAAGACCTATTCAGAGTTTTCCTTGGAAACAATAACGTTCAAGTTGCAAGTGGGCTCTGGAAACATTTTGATGTTATTGTCCCCAAGAAAAACGCTGAAGAGGAAGAGAACTGATTCGTAGTCCGGAAAATAGGCCTGGAACCAGTAAGATCACAAGGCAAGTGGCAAATATCACAGGTACGTACCTGATTTTCCTGCAGATTGATAGGAAGAAATCAACTTACTCATCAGTCATATTGAGTATTTGAATATTCACAATGAAAATATTTTATCCAGACATCTCTCGATCATCGGTACGGAGAATAACAAAAGCGCCAAGCAGGCCGTTTTTCAATTAGCTATTTTTTTGCAACCCGTGGGTCGATTTTTTTCGTGGGTCTTAAAATGTTGCCAATAGCCTATTCTATTGGTATGTACCATTGACTTTCTTATTTTCACAATACCCAATAGAAAAAACGAGCTCTACAGTTGACCTATTTTTAACTGCGTCCGTCATCTTAGATTCCGGAAATGCGGCCATTTTGGATCTTGGCGTTCAACCCCATTTCATATTCATATTCATTGCCCATCCAGTGACATCCAATACCATAATATCGGACTAAAAACAGAAATCTAGCAGTGCAAATACCGAAATGATGTTCTCACTGCTCCCGTTTTGAAAACGCCAACCAGGCCTTTTTTTAAATTTGCTATTTCTTTGCAACCCGTCGGCCGATTTCTTTTATTTTGGTCTTGAAATGTTGCCAATAGTTTATTTCAGTGACATGTACCATTGGCTTTCTTGTTTTTACAATTCCCAATAAAAAAAACACGAGCTCTTTACTTGACTTATTTTAAACTGCATCCGCCATCTTGGATTTTGGAATAGCGGCCATTTTGGATATCGGCGTTTGAAGCCCATTTCATTGGCCATCCAGTGACATTCGATACCATAATATCGGACTATAAACAAAAATCTAGCAGTGCGAATACCGAAATGATGTTCTCACTGCTCGCGCTTCAAAAACGCCAAGCAGGCCGTTTTTCAATTCGCAATTTCTTTGCATCCCGTTGGCCGATTTTTTTCATTTTGGTCTCAAAATGTTGCCAATAGCCCATTCTATTGGTATGTACCATTGGCTTTCTTATTGTCACCATTCCCAACAAAAAAAAACGAGCTCTACAGTTGACCTATTTTCAACTGCGTCCGCCATCTTGGATTCTGGAGATGCGGCCATTTTGATTTTTGGAGTTTGAAGCCTATTCTTTTGGCTATCCATTGACACTAAGATCGTCGAAATCGGAATAGAAATAAAAATTTTACAAGAGAATAATTTTAGTGCAATTTTTTTTGGCCCACCCGGTATGTGCATTTAGCTATCAAAATTAAACTTTGATTACGGTGACTTTGGCAAAACGACAAGAGAAGAAACCTGTGCCGCGTCTTATTCATTTTCAAAGAATTTAAACAACCTGATAGTGCGATAAATAGATGATCGACTCAGCCTGGAGCATCCGACACCGACTGTCCATCTTCTCAGCGGTTGTGAACGTCGCGTCGTCTCTGTGCGTAAAGCTTGGCACTTTACGAAAATCACCGCTTTATTCTTTCGCAAAATTGTACTTCTTAACCTTTATGCAAACCTCCCAACAATTCCACTCATACTTTTTTCTACCAAGTCATAGCATTTTCTGGGAACTTGAAAACAAAAATCCAGGACAACCGGAAAACATCTACCAGCCAGTGTTGTTGGACGACTTTGGCGAATGGACCGGTACAACCCTGATTCAGGGAAAAAGCGCAAACAGCTAGCGCTCAAACCAGTTTTATGCCGGGTCGTCCGACAACACTCCAAATTGGTTTCTAACATCTCCAAACCTGAAAACCAGAAAGTCAAGTAAAGATACTGAAACTCAAATCCAACCGTGGGTGCTAATAACCATGCAGTTGATGCACCCTAACAAGAATTGAAAAAAAAACCTTTATGAAATGTGAAAATAGTCCTGAATGTTTTTATTCATATTGTCATGATGTTTCTTCCGTATTCGATTGATACGATAATTATTACGACCTTACCATGTAACATTTGATGGTAATAAACTTTACTTCATCATATCTTTGGGCCTGTGAAGTAAGGTGACCAACCGTCCTGATTTGGTAAGGACAGGTTTAAATTTTTACACCTTTGTCCTGTTTTACGTCCATTACTGATTTGTCCTGATTTCAAGCAAAATCCTGGTTTTCCGTATTTTAAATTCACCGCGAAAATATCAAGTGATTCACCAACTCACCCCTCTCCCACATCATCAACCTACCACTTCCCTGCTACATACTTCCTGTAGCTATTACACTTGACATTATATTCGCAGATAGGTTCTACAACCTACTAAGCGTACGCCCGTGGTCACTATAATAGCTCGACGAAAAATAGGGAACGGCCGGGCCGCTCGGCTATACCAAAGAAATGAAAGGTTTAATTTTCTGTTTTCTCTGTTATGGAATTTCATTTTTAATAATCATACTTGAATTTTTTGTGGTATTATTAGGGTTGCCAGAAGGTCTATATTGTAAAGAGAACATTTGTTCTCTTTTTCGACGGCGATTTTTTTACTCTTTTTCTTCCAGGCACAGCACAGCCCAAGGGAGTTCTCTTTTTTCATTTCTCAGCAATAGTTGTATTTTTTATGTTGGTAAAAATTTTTGGGAAAAAGGGCATTTTGCTTCGCCTCCCCAGACCCCCCTTTCCCTTACGCGTGTTCTGTTTTCTGTTTTTTTTTGTCAGTGTCTTGAGTTTCATTCATTTGAAGTTGGTCACCTGTAAAGCTATGGGTCCAATTTTTCTTTTAAATTGAAACACACAGACAAACCTTTCGAATGGTGTAACGAGGGCGTGGTTCCGAGAGCGGATTAGAGCAATGATTTTTTTTCAACAGAAAACATCTGATTGGGTATGAAATGTATCAAATTTTGGGATATGCGAGAAATGTTTTTGTGTAAATTTCTATTATACAGGGTGTCCCGAAAATACACCGACAACGTTCTAGGGCAGCTTCCTCTCATCAAAATCAGAAGAAAAGTTCCCATGAACATGGGTCCAAAAATGCTTCATAAGGGAGCTACAGGCCCCTAAAGGTGGCACCCTGAAGATGGTTGTTCATTTAATATTTCCGAAACAGTTCAAGGATAATCAATCAACCTTGACGCATTTATTAACCTTCTTATGCCTAACAAAATTTGAATGCCTAACAAAAATGAAGTTGCTTTGAAATAGTTTTTGTGTGGGTAGTGTGTTTTTTTTATAACTGTGGGTAGATCTCGTGAAAATATGATATTTTTCACGATTTTGCAAGTTCGGTCTAGTCACGAAGATACAGCCCTTCAAAGTTCACTTTTTTCGGATTTCAAAAATTTGTACCTAACTCAGGAACGTTTTGACAAAATTAGCTTAAATTTACCATCGACTGGTTTGTCGAGACTATCTACCGACCTGCCAAATTTTTAAAGAATCGAGCCAGTGGCATAGGAGTTATGAGGGTCAATAATTTAGGAGCATCTGAAGGAAAGTCGACTCAAGGTGACCTCTCATAATTTCTACGCCACTGGTTGAATTCTTTCAAAATTTGGCAGGTTTATAGATAAAATGTTGATAAACCAGCTTATGCTGAATTTGAGCTGATTTTGTCGAAACGTTCCCAAGTTACGAATTTTTGAAATCCGAAAGAAGTGAACTTCTAAGGGCTGCATCTTCGTCATTAGGCCGAGCTTTGCAAAATGGTTTATAGGTTTTCATCGTATTTTGACGAGATCTACTAACAGTTGAGTTTTTTGCTATCATCCTTGAAACACACTGTATAACCTGCGAAGCAAATGATGCCAAAGCATTGGAAAATCTAAAGAAAATATATTATTTATTTAGGACTTGACGCAGTTTCTCAGAGCCTTTTTGCTCTGACGCGCCAATACTTGACTTACATAGCGTGCACCGCACAGCACGGGTACTTTTCGCCAAAGAGAGGTGCAACCTGCTGACATTTCATGTCATTCAAGATCGGCTTCGTATCAATATTGTTCTTTCTCTTTTAGTCATATATTAATAAACTACAGGGTGTTTCAAATTTAAAAGGGCATTTCAGCACTTTATAAAGGCTTTTTCCACAGGTAGGTACGTACCTAATATGACGTGAAGAAATTTGTTATTCTATTTTATCTCACGACAATAACGCAGAGAGAATGATACTAGTAGTAACCCAGTTCGCCCATTACATTGACGCCGCTGACAAGCTCAATGCTGGCGGCCAAGACATGCCGCGAGACGCTGTACGCTGACTGTGCCTACAAAGCAGTACCGTATTAAGGACGTAGTTGAATTGGTAAAATAAGCGTTGCGGAATCAATCCCTGTGTTTATTCCTTGACAGAATCTTACCATTTAGGCCTCTTTCGAAAGCTACAAGGATGTACTTTGGTTTGAGCCCATTGGCAGTTTAAAAATCCAAAAAAAAAATTTTATTACGCTTATTTTACCAATACAACTTCGTCCTCAAGGGATTCATGATGCGACTGAAATTGAAAAAGCTGAAATGTATTATTTTTATAGAATCGGTTTCTAGTTTTTTTCAGTTGGAACAGAAAATTCAGTTTCAAAGTTTTCTTGGCGGAATTATTTTCAGCTTCTGTTGATTCCTGTTCTGTTGTAACTTTTTGGATGCTACCATAACTTCGACATGTCATTTGAAAAGTGGAATGAAAACCACGTCGTTTTACTAGGCATATATCATCATCTTGATTACCACACTTTTCTTGTAAATGCCGAAATGACATCATATTTGTCGAAAGAAATGTGTTGTGTCGATTAAACGGCGTCCAATTATTTCGTCCTGCGAGAGTTTCGAGGGTACATTCGCATTTTCGTTTGTTATATTTACGTCATTCATTTTCTGGCAACGTAGCACTAACGAGAAAATAAACCCATGTCATCTTTAGGAAATTACAAAAAATATACCCACTGAGCTTACGATTGTTGTTGGTTTTCTTTTCACCCTACGTTTCTTGACCGAGTTAGACGGAAACTTTTTCTTTTTTTTCTTTTTTTCGATTTTTGAATATTTCCCATTATAAGAGACCAAAGTACCCGCTGAAGCATCAAAACACCAGACAACCTAGTACAGGCCTGCACTATAAAGAGCTTTCCTTTTACAAGTTTCCTTAGATGATCTCACCCCAAGTTGTTGTCGCTTTCCTTTTGTCAGGCGCATGTGAGGAGAAGTGAGATTCCTCATTTCCCCTCTTGCCGCAACCGAATGACCCCTCGAGTACCCTTGCGAAGTGAGTATAGCCAATGAGAGCGTGTTCCTGGATTGACAAATTGGCGGGTTTTAGGCTGTCACCTAGCTTTGAATTTTTCCTTCTGTCAGACAGGTGTGTTGATTTGTAAACAAAAATAATCACCTCAAGAACAATACCCAATCCTTCAGCCATTTCCATCAGAGTATATTTTCATGACAGTTAAAAACAGTTGGGAAACAGGCTGTTCGTGAACAACAAATAGAGAATAGCCCTGTACTTATTGTGTTTGTTTATCCGTTATGTGATGTCAATATGTTATACATGCACGACATGCCATCTTTGTTGCAAAGCAACTTTATGATGGCCAATAAATTGTTTGAGTTTGAGTTAAATGCGCTTTTAGCTTAAAAGCAAGATATGAATACGGCTCTATATTTCTAAGCAAAAAGTCTTTAATCAAAATTTGGCAAGAGTAACTTTTTTCTCTAAATTAAACGTAGAATTCAAAAATTGGAACTATTTTCAAAAATATTCAGGGTAGTGAAAAACAGAGGGAAAATAAGGGGGGGGGGTGTACTCCCTATTATCTTCGCCCCTAAAAATGTTTGATGGAATGCGTTATTATTGTTCAATAGAAACCTTTTTGAGTAACCTTTGGTTCAAATTTGTATGGAATCGGGTCAAAAGTTATGCAAAAAAAACTGTTTGAAAAAAACAACTTTGAAGGTCTGTTATTACGTTTGCGAAGGTATTTTTATTAAGGAAGTCCCCTTGATTTTCAATTTTCTACCTCCGTGTGATTTTTGTTGCAATAATTTCGGGACACCTGTATATTGACTCTCCTGAAATCTATACCCGATATCGACAAGTGCCCAGACGCCACAGCCACACGTGTTGGGTCGCGACAATCCGAGTACAATGAGTACGCCGAAAACAGCTCTGTTAACAAGGTTCGGTCCCTAGAAGGCATCAGAAAGTCAACGTTCAAGCGGCGGCGCCAGCATTTCTTAAACGGGTGGGCACAAAAAGGCACACTATTCAGGGAGGTGGGCACAGTGGCGGACTAAGGGGGGGGGCGGTGGGGGCGGTCCGCCCCGGGCCTCGGGGCCTCAATCATCTGATGGGGCCCCCAATTCCTCTTGTTTGTGAAAAATACTGCAAAAAAATTGTGATAAAATCCAAAAATTCCAATTTTTTCTCTCGATGATCATTTTTTTCGCATATTACTTCAGTGAGAAACATTGTTTTCCTATTTTTTCCATTTCAAAGTTACCTTGGCAGGCCCCATGACAACAGGTCTAGGGGCCTACACAGAGGCAATATAGGTGTGTCTGTATCACTGAATCTCTGCGAATTATTTTCACTTTACGCTTTACGGGCTCCGGCCCAGAATATCATAGTGCCAGGGGCCTCAAGACTTTTGAAATTTTGTATTTTATTATTTCTTTTCAAAAGATGGGAAAGACAAAACAACAAAATTATCTTGTCTGCGCGCTGTAGGTAGTAGAAATTCATATTTTTCCTAATTTTATATATACGAGTAGGTTTTAGCATTAAGTCAACAGTCCAAATCCAATTCAACATCCAAAGTTGGAACCGAAAACTTCTTGTAGGTACTGGTAGTCAGTGGCATAGCCAAGTGGGGCGAAAGTGGGCGAATGCCCCCACCCCTCTACCTCCCAAGCGCCCGCGTCACTTCATCCCATACTAAACCGATACAGAAAAAAATTCTGACCAGAATTTTCAGGAAGCGCAAAAATTTTCTGAAAAGAAGTTTGATTATCAAGTAATTTTGGTGAAAACGTCAAAAACCGAAATCGCAACACACATGAAATATACCGATTGTCGTCAGCATCATTATTATCATGCCCAAAAAATTTCGTCTGCGGCGCTACTTTTCCCTGGCTGCACCCTCGCCGTTGCCTCTGCCCTCTCCGCCCTCAAATTCTGACTGCGCTACTGTGTTTTTTATATGTGGTCAAGTTAACAACACTCATTTTTTGTTTCTTAGGCTTTTGCTCAATTACGGCCAGGCAGGGCGGGCCAAAAAGTCGGCCGGCCCCCCTTCATATTCTCAACTTTCACTCCTTAGGGGCCCCATCTCACAATTCCGCCCCGGGCCCCCAATTCCCTTAGTCCGCCACTGGGTGGGCACTCATCTATTCATAATATGTTCAACCTTCCATTCTCCAAATAACTTTTATATATAAAAAACAGTCAAGCGCAAATAATTCTTATTTCAAGTTGTTTTCATTGGTATTCACTTGGTTATGCAATTAAGGTAGTGTTTTTTTCATTTTAGCATTTTCCAAGACATTTTTTGAGAAATAGGGTGGGCACGCGGGTGGGTACCTATGATTTTAGGGGAGGCACGTGCCCACCCTGGCCACCCCCTGACTCCGTCGCTGCGTTCAAATCCCCACACAGCAAGAATCAAGATCTCATCAAAATTTAGTACGCCGTCCTCATCAAAAATGTTCGATAAAACATTAAAAAATAGTTGGAAATCCCCACAAGGCGGTCGCGTAACACTTGTAGGTACCTACTGGTTGATGGCGGTTCAAAATAAATGTTAATAATTTATTTGTAGACCAGAAAACATCTCTGTTTTATTCACAACTTATATTATAAGTTGTTTAAATATTTTTCAGCAGGCTTCGTTATCTTGTAATTCCTTTCCCTTTTCGATGATTCTTCTTCCTCACACTGCCGGTTTCCCTCTGCTTCTATTTCCGATCCCTTCCTGTTTGTGACAATCTTCGGCTGCCTGTTGTAGAGTCTGATGACCACGACCACAGGCGCTTACCCTTTTCACGCCGTCCAACGTCCAAGCATGAAGCAAGCATTTCGTTGAAAGAGCACTAGTTTGTGCTCTCTGCATCGGCGTTAAATCCATCTTGATTTTTGGGCTGGAGATCTTGTACCACTGTCAAAGGTAACTTTAATGGGGCGAAGTCTGTTTTATGGAAGAAGCAGCGGGATGGCCTATTCTTACGACGACAGCAATATGACCAGCGGCACCACACCACGACATTATTCTATCTTTGGTAGAAAAGAGGTCCTGCATTCAATACATTTATTAAATATGTTTTAATAATAACTAGGTCATGAAGGCGCGCTTAAGCGCGCCTTTGACCAATAGTCAGGTGGTCTTGAACACTGAATAAACTTGAAGATTAAATAGTCTCGAAAAACTGAATAATCTCGAAAATTGAATACCCATCCTTAAAATTATTCGAAATATAATTTCTCCTCAACATTAAGGACGGAGTTAAATTGGTAAAATGAGGCGTTGCGGAATCAATCAGTGTGGGTTTATTCCTTGACAGAAATTTACCATTCAGGTCTTTTTGGAAAGCTACAAGGATGTACTTTGGTTTGAGCCTATAGAAATTTTCAAAATCCAAAAAAAATTAAGTTTTGAAAAAATAATTTTTGGATTTCGAAAATGTCTATAGGCTCAAACCAAAGTACATCCTTGTGGCTTTCCAGAAAGACCTGAATGGTGAATTTCTGTCAAGGAATAAACCCACAACGATTGATTCCGCAACGTCTTATTTCACCAATATGACTCTGTCCTTAAGTACTTTTTCATCCGTTATTGTAGAACACACAATGAAAAAGAAATCAATTTTTCAGATCTTCAACATTTCATAGCTTGGAATTTCTTCTTTCCAAAATCTGATTCGGAGGCCACCATAAAACATGCTATAAAATGCGATTCCTTAATTGTTTTGCACACTTTGGCTGATTCGAAGAAAAATTAATAAGTAACTGAAATGTTTCGGGAATATTTTCAAAAATTTCAGTTCAGGATCAGTCAAACGCTATTCCAGATATTCACAAAGTCACTAACGCAATTTTGGTGTTCTAATTGACCGTCTTAACACTCGATAACAACGTACTTAATCTAATGAGATGTACCTAGGTACTCATTTTACATTCGAATTTAGGCAATAATAATAGGCAACGCAACATACAACAGTAACCTTCGCTGCGATGGAGAGTGAGACGAATAATCGTACTCAATGCGAAAGAAAGAAAGGACCGACCGAACCTACTGCGCATTTTCCTAGTCAAATCTTGAATCTTGGTGGACATCTCTTTTCTAGAGTAAGGACCAGAGTAAGGATAATGATAGAGCTTTATTTCCAACAGGTTTAAACTAACCCAAGCACAGGAAATACAGATATAAAATAATTAAAAGAAAAGAAAAGTAATAACTAAACAAATAACATCAAGGGAGTGGTGCCACTGTTCAAAATAAAACACAAGTACGCGAAATATTAAAACTGTCAACAAATAATACATACAATACAGTCGGCGCAACGAACATTAAAGCTGTTGCAAGCATTAAAAATTGGGCTTCTTATCAAGGGATTGCTTCTAGGAGTTTCGCAATAGAATACAAGCCAAATGCCTCGCCTTCAGGCGAGGAACCAAGAAGTTAATCCGCTCGAGGAGCATGGGGCAATCGATTACATTATGCAAAAGATGATAGAGGAACTTTATGTTCGATACTCGATACAGAATGCCTGGTCTCAAGAGATACAAAATTATGCTTTGACAATAAGGAGCTGTGGTCAAATCCACGGACGGGGATTTACACCAGGGTTTCCAACAACGCAAAAAGGCACAAGGGGGCTTACTGGAGGTCACAGTTCTGGAAGCCACAAAAAACCATGAGGAGGCTCGTCAGTGCTCCAAATGACGAATGAGGGCACAAGGAGGCCCAATGGAGTCATGTATAATCAAATAAGGTAGATGGGGATAACTGGTCTTCTGAAAGACAAAAAAAAAAGTATAATGGCCTAACTAGGGCTCCAAACTACACGCGAGGGCACAAGGGGTGAAGGGGGTCCGATATACTCCTAAAGCCATGGGAAAACAACAAGGGAACCCAGTGGTGCTCTGTGTAATAAAACAAGGCAAAAGGGGGCTTACTGGTAGGTACCTACTCTGGAAGCCGTGAAAAAACAAGGGTCCGAAAGGTCTCCGAATGACATGGCCGCACAACGGTGCTCTGAAAGTAGCGGAAAACGCAAGGAGGCTCAGCAGAGCTTCAAATCATATCGAAGACTCAATAAGGGGGCCCAATCGAGCCTGGATAACACAAGATGGCAAAAGAGGGCGTATGAAATTCTGGACGCCATGAAGTACATAAGAGGGCTCATTATGGCTCAAAAAATTAACATCACATAAAGGTACAAGGAGCTTTCCAGTATTCTAGTGCTTCTGAAGCTTGGTGTACTAGCGAATGTTTTGAAGAAATAAAGAGGCCCAGTAGGGACGTTTTGATCTTTTTTTGTCTTCATTTCGGTGCGCTCGTGTTTTAGGACGAATGGTACGATGCTACGAGTGATGCTAGCTTAATATTTTGACGGCTTGAAAGATGTGCTATTTACGTTTTGTTCATACGAGACGGATACCTCCCTAAAAGGAAAATCTTTCCTTGAAGAATTATTTCCTTAGTTTCTGAATCTGTCAAGTGTAATTTTCCGCTTTGTGCCATATACAGGATGTCGCAATTTCTTCTGCAATGTTTCTAAACACCCTGTATTTCATCACTACAATCGATGCACATTGTTATCCCGATTACAAATATGTATGACATTTCTAAATTTTCTTCAGAAAAAAAGTTTTTTGAGATTCCATTGTAAATTTTGAAATCTTTCCAGCAAAATCAGGACCAGTATAGCATATTTGTAATTAGGAAACGAATGTGCTCATGTGCATCGATTGTGGGGATGGAATGCGGGGTGTTTTGAAAGATGCAAAAAACTGTGACATATGGTACGAAATGAAAAATTATTCTTGACATATTCTTGAAACTTTTCAATAGGAATTATCCATTTCACGTCAGCAACCTGTAAAAATGTGATAGCTGTCACCGTCATCTTGACACGATGCACCCGCAAGTGAAAATTTTCGAGATTACACACACAGAGTGTACACAGTAAAAATTAGAAAAAAAAGTAAGCCTCTTTGAGTGGATCTCCTCGCCGGGATTGATGCTGCTAGGTAAGCGGTGATGACTGAAGATATTGATGGCCAAGTGGTTAAGCGCGGCGGTACTTGAAGAGAATAGAATGAAAATGCCCGACCTGTGAGACTGAGAAAACATCCTTATTTTTTTTTCTTCGTGCTCTTGGTCTTTGTATCCTGAAATGGACATGCGTTCAATTCCCCGACCCAGATCTTTTTTCTTGAAATTTTCTTTGAGAAAAAAAAACACAGGAGAAATTGGGGGTGGGAAGTTTTCAAATTGACACCCTGTATAATTGTAAGGTTGGTTCCCCGATATGATGCCATATTGTCTGGAATAATATCCCGTGTTTGAAAAATAGCTCCGTATTGAAATGCCACATTTCAGGAGGCAGGAAAAATTAATAAAACCCCTAATTTTGCTTTAGCTCTGAAAACTGGCTCATCTACATTGGTCGTAGAAAGGCATTAGCGCAACACAAATCAACATGAATATATTATGTAGGTACCTACTCTCTTTCACGCTCCTCTCTGAGGCCAATAAAATTCGTGACGTAAAAAAAATTATTGTGTCGTCCATTACAAAAGGAAGCGGAATGAACGTTCAATAATGTATTTTCAATATTCGAACAATAACTTGTCTAAAAGCCCGGAGAAACCCGACACATTCAGGACAAAGGAAAGCTGAAAAGTCAATTTCAAAATTCATACTCTCTCTACAAATTAAAGATATTATTGCGTATACTCTGAAGGCTCCAAACATCTTGGCTTGTTTTCTTACCGGCTGCGGCCATTGTTCTGTCAATTTATTCCCCGGCACAAGAATCCATGGAATCCGAAGAAATGTATTTTTGTTGATGATGCAAAATAGTAACCTTTATGCTCGCGTTTTTGTGAAATGTCGATGTGACAATGAACGGAAATTTACTGCCATCGTAGGTGAGTAAGGCACCTACTGCTAATTTATTATTTTTTGAAGTGTGAAAACTCGTCCAACAATCAGCTTTCCCAAACCCCAAACGCAAAGAGCGATAAAGAAACAAGCCCAATTATAGAGGGTTTGCAAAACAATACGCTGCTTTGTCGCCCCGGAAACCGGGGCATTCTCGTTTTTTATTCAATTTTCAAAGGCGGCTTTTGTAATAGTACATTGGAAGGCCCCGTAGCAGGGTTGGTTGTTTTAAACAAATGTTTTCCAAGTTTTTATTGTATAATATTATAGTTCAATGTACAAATATATCGTAGTCTCGATCGTAGTGTATAAATATGATAATGATAGATACGAAAAAAAGAAAAAAAAAACATGCTGAAGAAAAGAAACGAGTGAGTATGCCTTCACGTGCGTGAGTCTCAGTAGCGCATTTTCTCAAAAAGGCATATTGTGAACGTAAAGAAATTTGGTTGAAGGAGAAACACCATTCCTTGCCCACTTTCTTAATTCGAAACTCATTGTGGTATTTTGTTATCAGAATGAGGTACTTGCCAATAAAATAGATTCGAATGAAAATTCTTTCACTCATCAATATTTTTTTGTTTGAGGGCGGGAGCTGGTAGCGGCGACTAATCAACAGTACCTGGTCTATTTTTCCCATTTTTAGTCGGCTATCTATATAGCGAAAGAATTAGATCGTTATGTCTTCGGGTTTATGTTTTTCATTCATCTCTCACTTTGATGGCAGCGTATGGGGGCGGCAGCATTCGGCAAAGTAACTGTTGCACAGTTTGAGTTGGAAGTTACTAAATGTAAGGGAAATATGACAATCAGTGAAAATTGTGAAAGTTGCATTTTTTTTGTTTGGAGGCGGCAGCTGGAGGCGGCGGCTAATTAAAAGTGGCCTATATTTCTCCAATTTCAGTCAGCTATCAATATAGTGAAAGAATTAGATCGCTATGTCTTCAGGTTCATGTTTTACATTCATCTCTCACTTTGGGGGCGGCGTGTGGGAGCGGCAGAGTTTGGCAAAGAAATTCTTGCACAGTTTGAGTCAAGAGAGGTAACATTATCAGCTAAATCAGTGAAAATTGTTGAGAGTTGCACTTTTTTTCTTTTGGGGGCGGAAGCTGGAGGCGGCGCCATATCAAAAGTAGCCTATTCTTTTCCATTTTTAGTCAGCTATCCATATAGCGAAAACCTTAGATCGCTATGTCTTCGGGTTCATGTTTTTCATTTATCTCTCACTTTGGGGGCGGCGTGTGGGGGCGGCAGCGTTCGGCTGAGCAAATGTTGCACAATTTGAGTTGGCAGTTCCTAAATGTTGAAGGGAACATCTCAATCAGTAACATTTGTGAAAGTTGCACTTTTTATCGTTTGGGGGCGGAATCTGGGGGCGGCGACTAACCAAAAGTAGCCTATCCTTTCCCATTTTTAGTCAGCTATTTATTTACCGAAAGAATCAGATCGCTATGTCTTCGGGTTTATGTTTTTCATTTTAAAGTGATTGGGGGCGGTTTTTAGCAGTTTTTTCATGTCGGCGGCGCATATAGAAGACGGAATGTTTCTTGGCTTACGTTTATAAGTGGCAACTATGTATTATTCAAAAAATGAGAACACTAGAGCATCAGGTCTGGTAAAAAGTGCAATATTATGTTATTTCAAGTTTATCGGGGGCGGTTTTCTCTATGTTGGCGGCGCAATATGGACATCCAACACAGCCTAGCCCTTCTTTGAGAGTGGCAGCTATGTAACAGCGAAAAAATTAGAAAGCTAGGTCGTCTAGTTTGGGAGGAGTTCGAGGAACGGACGGACGGACGGACGGACAAAGCGGTTGCAATAGCGATTTTCATCAAGATGGAAAATGCGCTAAAAATCTCGTCCAAATAGTCTGTCAGAGGTGATGTGCCCATGACGCTGATAGCGTTTCCACGCTGGATAGGATAGTGAGGCTGATTCGCCGCATCACGAAAGGGCTTGATTTATGTGCTGGAGACTCTTCTGACAGCAGCTTTTAATGTCGTTGAAAATTGCTTTGGTGTCAGGACTCCAAGGTCCAAAAGTTTCAACAGCAATAGCAGCGAACTCATGGTCCTTCTCTATTTTGGCATACTTCTTGTGCTTGAGTTGTTCTGCTGACTGTGCAGCGTAGCCAGCGTTCATACAGCTACCATGTACCGTTGCGGACTTTTTAAAGTGGAGGACAGTTGACAGATTTTTCAGGATTCTGGCCTGAACGTCGCATGACAGCAAGCCAACTCGTTGACATTGTCGTCCACTTTATTTTGACCGCAACCGTACCTTTCTATAATTTCAGACAAAAGGAGTTCTGAGTTTGAAAGTCAGAATTTTGAGGTTAAAGGACAGAATTCTGAGATTAAAATCAGAATTCTGAGTTAAGAGTCAAAATTCTGAGATTAAAGTCAGAATTCTGAGATTCAGGTCGGATTCCTGAGTTTGGAAGACAGCATTCTGAGATTAAAATCAGAATTCTGAGTTTAAGTCGAAATTCTGAGATTAAAGTCAGAATTCTGAGATTAAAGTCGGAATTCTGAGTTTAAAGTCGAAATTTTGAGATTAAAGTCAGAATTTCGAGATCAAAGTCAGAATTCTGAGATTGAAGTCGTAATTTTAAGTGTGAAAGTCAGGATTCTGAGATTTAAGTCGGAGTTCTGAGTTTAAAAGTCACAATTCCAGGTTGCAAAGTCGGAATTCTGCGCGCGCATCGGCAGAAATGAATCAAGAATCAAGCCGGTTGATCAAATGGCGATTGGCGACCCTTCTTATTCACACGCAGTCACACAGTACGGAACTTGCATTTCTCTTGCAGACAGCGGAGGGGTCACCAATCGCCATTAAATCAACCGGCTCGATTCTTGATTCATTGCTGCCGATGCGCGCGCAGAATTCCGACTCTGAAACTCGGAATTGTACGCGCGCAGAAGTCCGAGTTTGAAACTCAGAATTCTGACTTTTAAACTCAGAATTCCAACTTTAATATCAGAATTCTGACTTTCAAACTCAGAATTCCGACTTTAATCTCAGAATTGCAACTTTCAAACTCAGAATTATGACTTATTTAGTATCAGAATTTCGACTTTTATCTCAGAATTCCGACTTTAAACTAAAAATTCTGACTTAAGTTTCGGAATTTCGAGTTTTTTTTATAAATTATCAAAAAAGCCTGATGTCCGCTCTGCGCCTCCGTACACACCAATGCTCTGCCTCTCTTCCATGGTATCAGGGACATACCATCTGGACGCTTCCCGTCGCCGTCGTCTTGGAACAGACCATTGGGTTCCAAAAGGCTTGGGATTTGTACCGAAGCCAGAGTTCGTTGTAAGAGACTGTTTGTTTAGAGCATTGTGCCGGTAAAGTCTTCCCGCGCTTCGCTGACAGGACAGACCGTGATGTCCAAACTTGTCAACCGTGGCTCCTCACACGCATGTATGTGGTTGGCAGATTTCAATACGGTTTCTCAAGTATACACGCGATTTCAGTGATGACGTCAGAGTCGCCATTTTTAAATGCCGGATCCAACAATGGTCCGAGAACAAAGGAAATTTCAGAAATTTATTTTTGGTAGCATTACCTTGCATATTTAACTATATTGGGGTACGAAGTGACAAACTACAGAGCCTAGAGGTCATTTTGAAGTATATTCCAATTTTTTATCTTTTTTCTAAAAGATTATATCAGCAAAAGAACTTTGAAAGTGACAGCAAATGTTGGCGCGACATAACCTCAAAGCGCAAACAACACTGCACCTGCACCAGACAACAACGAGAACCAGTTGACCACACAGCAAAGTGCAGAGCTGCAAGCTGCGGACGTGTGGAGAAGCTTTTTTGTGATTTTTAGTTGATCATTTTACAGTGAAAATGGTAAGTAATGTGTTGGGCATCATCAGATTGTAAACACTACAATGAGCGACGAAAATGTAAATTTCTTACATTTCCAAAAGACGAAACGGAAAGAAAAACAAATCGAAGAATCTTTTGACATACCTCTAAATGTTGGTAAATTTCAACTCTCAACTTCTCCAACACGTCTGCAGCTCTGCACTTTGCTGTGTGGTTGACTGGTTTTCGTTGTTTGGTGCAGGTGGGTGCAGTGTTGTTTGCGGTTTGAGGTTATGTCGCGCCAACATACGCTGTCACTTTCAAAGTTCTTTTGCTGATAAAATCTTTTAGAAAAAAGATGAAACATTGGAATGTGCTCCAAAATGACCTCTAGGTTCTGTAGTTTGTCACTTCGTACCCCAATATAGTTAAATATGCAAGGTAATGTTACAAAAAAATAATTTCTGAAATTTCCTTTGTTCTCGGACCATTTTTGGATCCGGCATTTAAAAATGACGATCCTGACGTCACACTAATATCGCGTATTGCGATTTGTAGACTTTGCTTGTCTAGCAGTGTTACGACGTTGGAGGATGGTAAAACATTTAACCGGTATTATAAAACGTGAATTTGTCAAAAATTGACACTCAACTCCCTCGAAAACTCAGATGGGGGGATGAATCAAAAATCGTTTCGAGATATTGTAATAAGCTTTTCTAAAATTCATTGGGGAAGAATCTACGATTTTTTTCTCGAAAAGGTGTGCACTGTTGAAAATTGGCCATTTTGACCCTGGTTTTCTTGTCACCCTGTACATGATAAACGATGCCAACGTCCACGAGCTCAGCACGACATTTTGTAGCCAGAAAAATGACCTATCCGGCATGACCACATTCTTTGAAATCGATTGGTTTTTCTACGAGATTTTCGATTTTGAGGTAGCGTGAAATTTTTGGGTGGACCAGTTCAATTGATCACCTGTTTATGAGGTCATCCAGAAATAGTTCGCATAATTTACATGGTAGAGTCCCTAGTTAATTTCATGACTCCCTATAAAGTTTTTTTTTTTTTTCGACTCCAGAACCACTGATTGGATTTCAATAATAAAACTTGACTTGTTAGGTAATCCAAAACAAGTCTCTTGAGTATTATGAATTATTCATTAGCAACCAATAATAAGAGTCAATCTTCCGCTGCGCTTTGGGATTTAATCTGGCGCCTCAGGTACATTTTCCCAACCGTGGTTTATATAGGATTTTTTCTACTAGAAAACTGACATCGCGATTCAGGAACATAATATAATGACGTACACTGACGGCTAGTAGTAAGAAATCAATTTCAATCAATCAATTCACTCCATCAGCAACAAACGGAGGAGATAACAAAGATTGAAAATAAAAGAAAAAGAGACATTTCAAATGACGGCGAGGACTCGAGGAGAAAAACAAAAAAGTAACCGGCATAGCTCTGGCTGTCCGGAAAGTATTGAGGAAGCTTGAACTAAATATGTACGAGTAGGTACATCCTACATGCATAAATACTTTATTTCGTATCTACTTTGCCATATTAGTAGTTGAGCTCTTATCTCTTACTGCGTGGTTGAGCTTCGAATCCCCTCTGATAAGGGATCGCCACATACAGACATACCTAGACACTGGATTTCGCTACACGACCGACAAAATAGATACATCAAATGGGCGTGCTTACCGCATCACAGGTTAGCAAAAAATGTACCGAAAGCTTCGTGTGCTTTCAATTCGCGGAAAAATGCACCGCCATAACAAGAATACGGGTTTTATAAAGGACATCTGCTATGTACAATTCGTATATTTGTGTGCATGGAAACTTCATTGTATAGGATTTTCCACTTCATACGTAGGTTCATTGTCCCTATTCCCAGAGAAAATGAAATTGTACACAAGGGAAGAGCGGTAAAATTGCAGTGAATCCCCATCTTGAATGCACTGAGACATTTTAATAGCTCTTCAAGACGATTGGGAGCTCTTGAACTCTGAAGTGGAAAAAGGCAATGACTGAGGAAAATAAAAATAAGAAACTGGGTTAGCTTCGAAATTAAAATTGCACTGGGATATTTTTTCTCCACAATTTTACCTGGTCCAGACTAGAAAGTCTAAATCTGAAGTACTTCGCAAGTGTGTTTGTTAGTTTTCAAGATTGACTTTTAGAAATCGTCCTCATTTCTGCCGCGAGACCTCTCATCGCGAACATCTTGTCTCTGCAAAATTTTGAAGCAGGTGTTGGGTAGGTATCCCAAACGACGAACCAAAACTTCAACCGAAAATCCGTAACTACTATTTTCTTGTGGGTTATGAAAGCTTCAAAAATTTTCAAAAACATCGCTAAAACAACCGCAAATGACCGGGAATGTAAAGAATGAAAAATTGAACAAGAAAAACCAAAAACACATTTCTAACCGTCCCGGGAACCATGGTAAACAAGTAGCAAAGTCCTCACGGGGGTGAGTCTCATGAGCGCATTTTCGGAGTGCAGATGATTACACTGTTCACTGTAACCTGTGAACAGATTGTCTCAAAACTACCACAAGAAATCATCAATCTTTATGAAAACACAAGCAGTCAATAATAAATTAAAACAACAGAATGACATCAACATTTCCTGAATGAGCGAGAATTATACCTATATCGATCACAAGCACAAAGCCAGAAGCAGCTTGTTGAACTTTTTTCTTGCAATCGTGTGGTATGACCAAATATTTTTTGTGCCTATTCCCATCCGCAGACAATCAGCATTAATTTGCAAAAAAACCCGATACCGCTACGACTTTTCGTTTAGGAGGAGTTCAACTACAAGACGGACAGACGGACATCAAAGCGCTGCTAATAGCGCATTTTCGTAGTAAATACGCTATTAGCCGCGCTTTGATGCGCTTCATTAAAAAATGAAGAAGACATAAAAACTTGCGCCGCAATCTTTCTCCTGGAACGGTGAGAGAACGGTAAGACATGTGTATCAACACTGCTACTGATTCAATGATCTACAAAAAAGCCCGCGAGGATATACAGGATGATTCAAAAGTGTCCAGCCACCTTGAACCTGTTGAATTTTTGTTTTCTACACAGGGTGAGCCACAAACTACAAAAATTTAGTTTTCCTGAAGAAAAAAAAACCGAAGAAAAAGAATCTATTGGAATGAATTGTGTTTTATTGTGCTCTACATAAATTATGAGACCATTGGGACTGTTTGCAGGCACTTCTAAGAAACATCAATTTCCAGGATTCATGACTCACCCTGTATACAAAACAGAAATTCGTTATAGATTCAGAGGTTGATTTTTTGTACCCATTGTTTTTCCATAAACAGTTAACTAAAATCTTTTGAAACAACGAAAATAGAAGCGATCGAAGGACCAACTTTTGTCCCTCCATAACTTCAAAATTGAAAGGGAATTTTGTCATTTTGATCATGACATTTTGGAATATGATTGTCATGATCTGTGATTTTGTTGTTAAGATTGTATACAGGGTGAATCACTGATATGGGCGAGCTCAATTACACCTACGCCATTATTGATATCGAAATGAACCAAACGGCACTTCAAACGGGAGGTCAAAGTGCAGTTTGTAACATTATTTTGCTCTATACAGGATGCCCCATTTTTGCAGAGCAGTTTTTGAACCAGCTTTTTTGAATGGCACCCCCTGTATATTTTGCATATTTGGATTTGCCCTTTCTCATGCATCACAAATTCATTTAGCTTTTGCAATTCGCTTCAACCGTTCAGAAATTTTTATTTTTTTTCTAAAAACTAATGCGTTTGTAGGCAGTTACTAAATAAATCGCAAGGCACTTGGTTTGTAGGTTATCAAGTTGGGACTTTGCTCATGTTAAGGCAATAGCATAGGCTATCTTTTGGCGGTATTATCGACTATTACTGTTTTGGTATCACTTTGCTGTGGCACATTGATTTTGGTCAACTTTGAAGGGCCATGACCTCATTTTTTCAAATAGCACCCCCTGCTTTTTATTCCTTATTCGTATCAAGCGTCTATCAAGAAACTATCAAGTGAAAATAAATAATGCTTCGGAAAGCCTCTCTAATTATTCATTGCATATTTTTCCTGGTATTGACTTAAGCTTCATACACCCCATCATAAACAAAGCCCTGAAGAAAAAATCGGGTTAGTCAAGTCAGGTGACCTCGCAGGCCATGGCACCGGATCAAGTAGGTAATCAACTTAAAAATCAAACTAATTCTAAATTCAAACTGCATCAACTAATTCTGACAACCAACGTCAATATGACTTCTATTGTACGTCACTTTCAAATTTTGACAAGAAATTATTAAGTAAAAATTAAAAAACTCAAAATGTCGGAACAAAGAACTTAACAATATTACTTATTGAGGTAGTGCAACAAATCAATAGTGATAACATTTACTACTACATTTGCAATCGTAAAAACTGTTTAAAATGACAAAATTTCTAGGCAAAATTTTAAAGTGACGTACAATAGAAGTCAACTTGTGAAAAAGAACTAAAAAAACCGATTTCCATCAACAAGTTTTTCAGTCACATCGGAAACCCCTTTGTTCAGAAAATATTTGAATAAATTGATTTTGTGACACCTGGAGATTAATTTCCATGTGGCACGTCAATATGGCGCAAATCGTGGAACTAACATGAAAATCAACATTGCATACACAAGACATGACTAGGTTCCAATTTTCATCAAAATCGGACCACTTTAACCCATTTCAACATGGAGGACAAAATGACGGCGGATCAAAAAGGAAACATTGAAACCATACTTCTCCATATAAAACATGAGTGTATCTCAAGTATTATGAAAATCGGATCACTTTTGAGAAAATTTGACATTGCGGATCAAGATGGCGACGGTTTGAGACAATTTTTTCCCTAATTCAATTCTCCGGTGAATACATGTTACATACAAGAAGTCGATTTTCGCTAGGTCTTTTTGCTCAGGGGCAATTAATTGATAAGACAGACAGTAAGACCGTTGGACAGACGGACATCAAAATGCCGCAAAGAGCAGCATTTCTAGTAAGGTACGCTAGAGAGACAATTACGTGAAGTTCGGTTTGTATAAATATCATCGGGTGTACTCGAAAATGTTGAATAAAGAAATTTGCCATAGCTAAACTATGAACTGTCATATTTGGTGTAACGAGACCTGTCAAAAAACAGTGCTAAACGATAATTATAGTAAATTTTGTTGTTAAATTTTATTCAATTTCGTTTTTCCAATTGGCGGTGACGTTGATGCGAAAAAAAATACAAACCACAAGAACAACATATTTGGCGCGGTTTTTCCAAGATGGCGGTCTTAAGCTACTCGATACAAAAACGTATTATGGCTTATTTTTATCCTGGTATTGTGGAGATTCCAAAAAGGTTTGACACGTTAAGTCTCCAGGGTGGAAATCAAAATCGTGATTTTTGGCTCCTGGCTCATCGACTATAAGCACCGCACCCTACCCATAAAATAGTCTACCTACTGAAATAATACGCACTGATTTCTGATTTGGCGACGCAGTCCAGTCCAGTCCAGAAGCAGGGGGATTTTGCACTTCGACGGGAGGCTGCTCTGTGGGTATAAGGATGCATTGAACAACGGGATATATTGGAGTAGCCGACTGCAGCGTAGACGGCAGGGAATACGTGGGTTTTTGTACAGTAGACTGCGTTTTAGGTAGACTGCTGAAATGGTAGGATGCCAAATACAGAGCTTTTGCACGTTGACAGTCGTGACCTTGTGGGTATTTTGTCAGTAGACTGCTTTGAGAAGTAAAATGGGTATTTTTGCAGTAGACTTCTGCGTTGGGCGGACGGTTCAAATGTAGGATGTTTCTCAAGTGGGATGATACGATGGAACCCGCTCTAAGAAGCTCTAAGATTTTTAGGAATAGATTCAAAAATACACCGAGAAATTTTTTTATAACAAACTTTCCAGGAAAACTTTCTCTTTCCATTACAGCCTCGAGAAAGCACCAAAGGAGTACAATGGGGGGGCTTGAAGATGAAGGAGTAGATTCGTACACACTGGTGACCAAGGATTTTATTTTCACCGTAGCATACTTTATACTAGACGTAGCTTCAACAACATGCTACACGTCACAATAAAGTTGATGAACCCTTAAGTCCGATGGGAATGGTTTCGTGATATCAAGAAATCTAGATGTGATCAAGTAACTTGGCGATCAAACATGATGGGAAACGAAAGATTCGTTTTATAATAATAAAGAAAATTCAACGTACTACGAGTACCACAACCGGTTGACGTATTTAATAGTCTTGATACTTACAAGTGGTATCGTGGCATGCCGTTCCTCGGTAATGGGGCAGGTGTGTGCCGAGTGTCGTCTGGCGTAAATGTTGGAGTTGACCGGGACCAGCGTGAGGGAGGTGGGTTGTAAACGGTGCTGATCGCTTCCATCGAGTATGTCTAAGAGTGTCCGTTCATTTGCTAAACTTCCATATCTGCGGGACAGAGGCATGGATCAGCAAAGGTCAAAAGGAAGGACGAGAGAAATTATTCCAACGAAAATATTGATAAAACAACCTACCGTGGCCTAGGCCTCGGCTCTTCTATCTGGTTGATGCTGTGACGATGTCTATCCACCATGGTTCCCCTGACCCCCTACAGCATGCTGCGCTATGCACACACGGCAAACCTGTTGCACCTATAATACAACAAACAAATTATTGAGAGGGATATGGTCGGGGGCTGCTGGATAGCTGTTTAATTATAGCAGAGGCGATGATGGAGCGAATCTCGGAAGAAGGAAAGAGGACGGATCTGAGATAAAAATTCCGACCAGACAGACCAGAGAGTAAATTTATGGCACAATCAATCATTTTCCATGACGCGTTAAACACTGACTGCTGTCGAATTGGAATTGGACGCGGAGATGACTCGCCGCAAGGGATGAAAGTTTTTCAGAAGTTTTTATCGCGGCGCGAAGTTTTCAACGGCCGAGCGCTCGGTTCCTTTATAGAGTTGTTCTGTTAATAAATAATTCTAATTTTTTTTTCTGTGTGTATTTTGGTTCTTCGCCCGTCTGTTGTTTTATATTTGTCCCGGTTTCGTGATCGTCGGATTGACTGATGTCGGTCAGTGACCTAAATAGTATGGATGTAGTATGCGTATTACGTAGATCGTACACACACTCACCTGGAGCGATGCGCGCGTAGAGTAACGTGTGGCGTGCGTGACCGCGGCGTGGCGACATGTGTACGCGAATGTGTCTAAGCTCTAAGCTCAAAGCTGTGCTGCCGCCTTCAAGCCTGCGCCGCCGCCGCCCGGTCGAGCCACCGGCGCCCGGCCTAAGCTGCGCTCGATGCAGCGCTCGAAAACCACGTGGAAGTCTCAAGCACTCAAGCTTCGAATATAGAATTGCAAAATACTAAAATACTAAATACCCAAGCTACATCTACAGGCTCTCCGGCTGCCTGCCGCCTGCCGCCTGCCGCCTGCCGCCTGCCGCCTGCCGCCTGCCGCCTGCCGCCTGCCGCCTGCCTCCTGCCTCCTGCCTCCTGGTCCAAATACCCCAAATATCCGACCTGATGACTGCAGACTGCCCAATGCCTATTAGCTAGCTCACTCCGGACTCCGGAGCGAGCTTTGGGGTTTGTTTTCCCTCTTTCCGTCGCCGATTTCATAAAATGTTTAACCCTGCCGATGCGATGTCGGAATCCGCTTCTCTGCTCCGGCATGCCCCCGAGCCACCGAAAAACTTCCTTCATACGGCCGTCGTTACACCAGCGCCAAAAATAATTTGGCCGTAATAAATAATAAGTATTTATATCAGATGGTACCTACCTGAACGATTTCAAATTTCAAGGAATGTCACTTAGACCCTAACCTATGATGGTCTTGGTATGGATCCTTATCTATGCTTTTACTCCTGACATACAAAACCGTCAAGTCGCGGGATTCGAACTTTTTCTTTAAACGTTTCATGGGTTTATCCAAACTAGTCAGGTACCGTAGGTTAAAAAAAACGGATCCCGTGGGCTCCTTCGTGAAGGGGGCAAAAGGCCTTTAATTTCTTTTAGTTCTATTTGGAGATATCGAAATGTTTTGGTGCCACTCATTCAAAATGGCGGCCATTTCTTTCCGGTGACATTTATTCGGACCTAACTTGCTTTATTTTCAACCGATTTGAATTTTTTTCTTAGAAATACGTGAATTCATATTTTTTATCCTCTGCTGTCATCGGTTATTATTTATATTGATTGATTTGTTTGATCGGAATTAAAAAAAAAACTGAAAAATATGATGACTTTTGGTCCTCTCGACTGTTTCTCAACCTAATTCAAGTTGTATTGGTCCTAACAGCAACAGCATCTGCAGTAAATGAAGTTCACTAAAAACTCAGTTTGCGGGAAAAATTATGACTACAAGTGATACAGTAGGGACTTAGGGAAAAAGAGAGCGGTATTTCACGGAAAATCTTGCGGAAAATGGTAAAATTATAGTATATTATTCAACAAGCGGGGAATGATTGCTTCTTACTCATGAGGATGCAGTTTGCCGACACGAGCCTTGGCGAGTGTCGTAAAGCATCCGAGTGAGTGATAGCAATTACCCGCGAGTAGAATACTATGCTTTATCCAGTTTTATTGAAAAAATGCAGGTATGTATGCGCGTGATGATGCGTGCATTATTCAATAGGATTGGATAAAGAAGTAAAGTTCCGCGTGTTTTTTCGAGAAGTAGGTATACGTGTGATTTTTTAGTTACTACTTCTCTGGCCTCTGAAGACCACATCTGGGCCTCTATTCTTGAGCTCGAGAGAAGTGAATAGCGTCAAGGGATGTGTACAAAGTTCATATCACCTCCCCTGTGCGTTCCTTTCCCTCGCAGGTAAATTCGGTATTCTTGAATTATCGTGGGCTTTGGAACCACTACACCGCGCACTCTTCCTACTTGCCATGTTGCCAATGTACTTTTCCGAATGCCAGCCAATCAGAGCGCTATTCTGATATCACGCGACCTAAGAGAGTGATGGGTGGGTCATCTTTCCTTACCATCACAGCTAGCAGCTATCCGGCGTTACCTGATTCCATACTCGCCTCGACGTTCGTTCTTTGAGATAATTTGAAAAAGAAAAAACTTTCCTTAAACAATGATTCTTCCTGTAGATTTTAACATTGGGAACAATATTATTTTACAACCAATAATATACAGAGTGTCGCAAAAAACTTTTTTTGGTTAATGCGAGACCCTGTAGGTACCTACCCATGTTCGAATTGCAATCGATGTATTTTTTTATTTTGATTACAAATATATACCATAGTTTTGAGTTATTTCCGAAGGTGAATTGTCAAAAAATTCACAAAAATCTCATGATACTGATCTAAACTTCCGTTTATTTGGCCAGAAAATTCTTCAAATTTGGATGAATTTGTTTTTCGGGGAGATAACTTCTTTTAAAACTCGAATATAAGTTTAGCACTATTTAAAAAATTGTCGGCCAAATTTCAGAACGTTTTTGGCCTAATTAACGTAAGTTTAGGTCAGTGTCATGAGATTTTTGTGAATTTTTAAAAAATTTGCTTTCGGAAATACTTAACTCAACACGCTGTGGTATACAGAGGGGTGCATGAAAAACGGCCACCGCTGTAGCATCGTTATTCCTCATCCGATCTTCAAAATTCAAAAACCAGTTCAAATGGTATAATGTCTTCTATGATTTGAGAGTGAAAAATAATTTTTTTATCATGATGCTTCTGAGCACTGACAGTCAAGTTTTGTTTTTCAAATGGCAACTATATTTTTTTAATTTCTTTTCTGATTCCTTACGCTTATCTGAATATAATGATGCATCAATATCACAGTTTTTGTTATTAAACACGAAGAAAAAAAATTAAACTGCGAAATTTTCACACACAACGGTAGCGTCAGAACACCCACGATATGCATGCAATCCGGTAGGCTGGGTGCAAAATGATGTTCAAAAAACATAGTAGGTCAGGCGTTTGGTTTTTCAACATGTAAATGTCAAAATGTTTTCAAAATACCAAAAAAGCTGTCTGTCTCTAAGACGTCTTTATTATCTATTTTTGGCTTATTATTTTCTATCTTTTTGAGTATGTATTGTGACCTGTCAGGAAGAAAGGTCTTATTGATTTTTAGCGCATTTTCCATCTTGATGAAAATCGCTATTGCAACCGCTTTGTCCGTCCGTCCGTCCGTCCGTCCGTCCGTCCGTTCCTCGAACTCCTCCCAAACTAGACGACCTAGCTTTCTAATTTTTTCGCTGTTACATAGCTGCCACTCCCAAAGGAGGGCTAGGCTATATTGGATGTCTATATTGCGCCGCCAACATAGAGAAAACCGCCCCCGATAAACTTGAAATAACATAATATTGAACTTTCTACCAGACCTGACGCTCTGGTGTTCAAATTTTTTGAATAATACATAGTTGCCACTTCTATACGTGAGCCAAGAAACATTCCGTCATCAATATGCGCCGCCGACATGAAAAAACTGCCAAAAACCGCCCCCAATCACTTTAAAATGAAAAACATAAACCCGAAGACAAAGCGATCTGATTCTTTCGGTATATAAATAGCTGACTAAAAATGGGAAAGGATGGGCTACTTTTGGTTAGTCGCCGCCCCCAGATTCCGCCCCCCAAACGATAAAAAGTGCAATAAAATGAAAAACATGAACCCGAAGACATAGCGATCTGATTCTTTCGGTATATAAATAGCTAACTAAAAATGGGAAAGGATAGGCTACTTTTGGTTAGTCGCCGCCCCCAGATTCCGCCCCCAAACGATAAAAAGTGCATCTTTCACAAATGTTACTGATTGAGATGTTCCCTTAAACATTTAAGAACTGCCAACTCAAATTGTGCAACATTTGCTCAGCCAAACGCTGCCGCTCCCACACGCCGCCCCCAAAGTAAGAGATAAATGAAAAAAATGAACCCAAAGACAAAGTGATCCAAGTTTTTCGCTATATGGATAGCTGACTAAAAATGGAAAAGGATAGGCTACTTTTGATATGGCGCCGCCTCCAGCTTCCGCCCCCAAAAGAAAAAAAGTGCAACTTTCAACAATTTTCACTGATTTAGCTGATACAGTCACCTCGAACATTTAGAAACTCTTGACTCAAACTGTGCAAAAATTTCTTTGCCAAACTCTGCCGCTCCCACACGCCGCCCCCAAAGTGAGAGATGAATGTAAAACATGAACCTGAAGACATAGCGATCTAATTCTTTCACTATATTGATAGCTGACTGAAATTGGAAAAATAGAGGCCATTTTTAATTAGCCGCCGCCTCCAGCTGCCGCCTCCAAACAAACAAAAAATGCAACTTTCACAATTTTCACTGATTGTTATATTTCCCTCACATTAAGAAACTCCCAACTCAAACTGTGCAACAGTTACTTTGCCGAATGCTGCCGCCCCCACACGCTGCCCTCAAAGTGAAAGATGAATGAAAAACATAAACCCGAAGACATAACGATCTAATTCTTTCGCTATATGGATAGCTAACTAAAAATGGGGAAGAATAGGCTACCTTTAACATGGCGCCGCCTCCAACTTCCACCCCCAAAAGAGAAAAAGTGCAACTTTCAATAATTCCCACTGAATTACATTTCAATGTTACCTCAAACATTCAGAAACTCCCAACTCAAACTGTGGAAGAATTTCTTTGCCAAACTCTGCCGCTCCCACACGCCGCCCCCAAAGTAAGAGATGAATGTAAAACATAACCCTGAAGACATAGCGATTAAATTGTTCCGCTATATAGATAGCTGACTAAAAATGGGAAGAGATAGGCCACTTTTGATTAGTCGCCGCCCCCAGCTCCCGCCCCTAAACAAAAAAATGCAACTTTTACAATTTCCATTGATTGTCATATTTCCTTAAACATTTAGAAACTCTCAACTCAAACTGTGCAACAGTTACTTTGCAGAATGCTGCCACCCCCACACGCTGCCCTCAAAGTAAGAGATAAATGGAAAACATGAACCCGAAGACATAGCGATCTAATTCTTTCGCTATATGGATAGCCGACTAAAAATGGGAAAGAATAAACTACTGCTGATTAGTCGCCGCTCCCAGCTCCCGCCCTCAAACAAAAAAATATATTGATGAGTGGAAGAATTTTTATTCAAATCTATTTCATTGGCAAATACCCCATTCTGATAACACAATATCACAATGAGTTTCGAGTGAAGAAAGTGGGCAAGGAATGGTGTTTCTCCTTCAACCAAATTTCTTTACGTTCACAATATGCCTCTTTGAGAAAATGCGCTACTGAGACTCACGCACGTGAAGGCATACTCACTTGTTTATTTTCACAATACACACTTGACAAAATATGGAACAGTACCTTAGCTAAAAATAGAGCATAAACAAGTCTTAAAGACGGACAGCTTCTTTCGGATTTTGAAAACATTCTGACATTTGCATTTTGAAAAACCAAACGCCTGACCTACTATGTGCTTTTGAACATCATTTTGCACCCAGCCTACCGGATTGCGTGCATATCGTGGGTGTTCTGACGCTACTGTTGTGTGTGAAAATTTCGCAGTTTATTTTTTTTTCTTCGTGTTTAATAACAAAAAGTGTGATATTGACGCATCATTATATTCAGATAAGCGTAAGGAATCAGAAAAGAAATTAAAAAAATATAGTTGTCATTTGAAAAACAAAAGTTGATTGTCAGTGCTCAGAAGCATCATAATAAAAAAAATATTTTTCAATGTCGAATCATAGAAGACATTATACCATTTAAACTGGTTTTTGAATTTTGAAGATCGGATGAGGAATAACGATGCTACAGCGGTGGCCGTTTTTTATGCACCCCTCTGTATATTAATATTCAGAATAAAAACTACATCGATTGCAATTCAAATATACAGAGTGGTTTCTACGGCAAAAATTGTTCAAGAAAAGTTTTTTCTTTTTAAAATTATCTCAAAGGGGAAGCCTCCAGTATGGGGGGGGGATTCTTGCGTGATCACCCTGTACTGTATTTGTTTCATGTTCTCAAATCAGAAACACTGAATCAAATAAACTGAATCGAAAAAATCGAATCGAAAAAAGTGAAACAAAAAAATTTAATCAAGAAAATCGATTCGAAAAAATTGAATCTGAAGAATCGAATCAAAAAATCTGACCCGATATATCGAATCGATCCACTGTTTATTAAAGTGAATCAATTTTATTAGATTAATCTCCCAGGCTTAGTTACGTCGTACGTACCAAAACAAGAGCGCAGCTCATTACACGACAACTTAAACTTGGAACGTCTTTGTTGCAGTCACGTGAGTCTCTCTATACTTTTTTTTCATCTAGCTATATCACTTCGTTGTACAGGCCTTATGCGCTATTTCTCCGGAGAACACACGACTTCTCTTGGGTATCTAGCAAGAGATCAAAGTACGCCGAGAAATCGGTGAAGTGAACGCCGAAATGACGCAAAGTCCAGTTCACAATTTTCAAGAATACCGCGAGGGAACTTTATGGCTAAACCACGCCCAGTTCTCATGAGGTGATATGGGCCTTGTTTACGCGAGGTTTAAAACTGGTGTTAAGGTCCGTAACATCAATGTTATCGTCCGCATAAACACCTCTAAACGCAAGTTTTGCAACAGCTGTTAAGCTTTGCTAAATGTGATTTTAAATTGCATTTAGTAAGCAAACAAGTGTTGGCAACCGCACGTAAACGCCCATGCCCATCCGCAGTACACTGATGAAGTGTACTTTCACTAGTAGAACTTTCACTACAGAAGTGTACTGCGGAATGTATTTTACTGCCAGGGACTTTTCTCACACGATTCAAGAATAGCGGCCTAGGTTAAGGGGCTGTCAGCTGTCATTTTGGTCGGCGCGCGTAAACACTCCTAACTAACCACTGTTAAAATCTCTGCTAAGCCTCGCGTAAACAAGCTCATGGACTTTGGTTTCAAGAATAGGGAATAGGGGTCCAGTTCTCATGAGGCGATATGGACTTTGGTTTCAAGAATAGGGGTCCAGACAGTATGTGCTGAAGACACCGAAATGTTATGGTACCAATTCCAAAATGGCGTCGTTCTGGCGCCAGAACGACATTCGCAACATTTGGGGTTTTATCAGGGCCGTCTTAAGCGGGCGTGCAACTCGTGCATGGCACAAGGGCGGCCAGATTTAGGGGGCGGCATTTCGGGGCAGAAATGCGTTTTTTTCTATTTTTTTGCTTTTTATATTTCACCTCCACGGCCGCCCCTGAACATTTTGAAATCTTTGTTTGTTCTTTTCGTTTGTTCTTTTTATATTTTACGCCTGCGGCCCGGCCGCCCCTGAACATTTTTTTAAACGGTATGATGGAGACCTACCTTTAAAACACGTGAATATGAAATCAGATCTTGCAAGATCCTTGCTAAATTCTTGATTTCTACTAAAGGGCGGTGGAATCGTAATCGATTGGTAAGTACAGTAGGTACATAGAAGCAGTTCGGTATTCAAGTGTAGTTATTGTTTATTATTCCTAATAGACACGAGAAGAAGTCAGGCATCTTATTTTGACGTTATTCTATCTTATTCACGAACCGTCCGGTAGGTAAGTTAACTTTCGTTCATTTGTTTATTATAATATCGTTACTGACCACCCATTTAATAAAAAAAAAAAAGGTTCAAAATACGAAAATTGAAATTCAATACAAAATTCAACATAAAAAAAAATGGAGAAAGGGGCGGCCAAACAACTTTTGCACAAGGGCGGCCAAATGTCTAGAGACGGCCCTGGGTTTTATTATAGTATGTGGCAATTTAAATGTCCCACATTCTTCTTGCCGCGGATGTAGGGGAGAGTGGGGCACAGGAGTCCGGCGGGGCACAGAGGTCTTCGTGAATAATTATGATACATGTGCTGCGATCTGTACGGCAAATATCGCATTTGCAGCTCAGAAGGCATCTGCATCGGTCAGTAATAGTAATAATATTTCGCCATTGTGGTTAAAGCTGTGAGGGAGCCGGCAGGAAATGTGATTTTCGAGGTCAGTCTTGTAAAATTTAGTTGTCTAAATTCCATCTGAAGAAGCTTAACGTATTGGGTTTAAGTAAATCTTTCGTAGTAGTTTGATAGTGCTATGAATAAAGCTTAGAGAACCCCTGATGGTTGAGCATTATGAAACGTTTTGATTTCCTAACCAATTTTTTGTATGAAAAATGTGCACTTGGGGCAGAGAGGACTGGTGCGTGGTGCGTGCAGGGACCTCAGAAGATGATGACAGTTTCCTCGTGCATCAAATGTGGGGCTGACAGCGATGATGCTGAAAATTTATTTTACGAATGAGATTCCTATTGTTTGAATGTTTTTTTTAGATTTTTTTTGTTTCGGTATAATATTTTTGAGATCCTATATTACATACCTCAAGCTTCGTACTTTGTTCGTAAAATTACCGTGAATAAAATAGCTTGTTCAGCATTTACGATATGTTTACATTTTCCCCATATGTTGAGCATGGTGGTCCGATGTGCCCCGAGGGGTGGGGCACACAGGTCCAGGGCTGGGCGGTATTTCAAATACAAGTATTTCAAATACGTATTTAAAATACATCTGAGTATTTTGTATTTTGTATTTAAATACATTTGATTGAGATGTATTTGTATTTTGCATTCAAGATACATTTTTTGGGAAAGTATTTTGATTTTCAAAATATAAAATACAAAATACATTTGTTTCTCACGCTCTGTAGTCTGTTTGGGCTTAGATTGTTTTGGTAATACTATACTTCACCCCATTGCTATTTCTTGCTTTCGCACTCTATTTGGGATCGATGAGAAGTTCGATTACATATGTGGCCAGGATTAAAATTCTCCGGAATACTCGAATGTAAATGTGAATTTTCTTCATCCGGCCAAAACCAACGAAGATGCAAGTTTCCTTTTCCAACATGTGCAAGTTTTGATCGTATGAAGCAGGATTACGAAGTCATTGTCTCAACGAAAAAGTTCCACCACGGCTGTCATTTTTTTACCGAAGGGCACCGTCACGAGGAGCTGCGCTCACATAATACGGAACACGTGTTATGTGGCCTTGTCGTGTTCCGTATTATGTGAGCGCAGCTCCTCGTGACGGTGCCCTTCGGTAAAAAAATGACAGCCGTGGTGGAACTTTTTCGTTGAGACAATGACTTCGTAATCCTGCTTCATACGATCAAAACTTGCCCATGTTGGAAAAGGAAACTTGCATCTTCGTTGGTTTTGGCCGGATGAAGAAAATTCACATTTACATTCGAGTATTCCGGAGAATTTTAATCCTGGCCAAAAAACCCTGAAATGGTGAAACGGAAAATTAGCCAAATCGCGGTGTCGAGCAGAGAAAGAACTGAGATTACTTGCCTTTTATTGACAAAAGGGCTGCAACTAAATATGTGCCATCGGCGAAAAAGAGAAACTTGTAATAATTATTCTTGTTATCAACTTGCGTTCCTCGCAGTCGTGGCACCCAGAGTGACTTCTCAGTTCCTCCCTACCCAACAGGTCAACTCGGCCAATCCCCGCTGCCCATCCAGATAAGAATTTACTCCTATTTAACCGGAATGTTCCGTAGGGGAGGGTGGAGCACAGAGGACCATCTAAGCATAAAAAGATTTTCAACGTTGATTGATAATGATATGCTTTTATTATATGATGAGCAATACTTATCTGGCTTTCGACTTATCCCATCAGTTTTAGTCTAGTCTGTGGTTTTTAGGTTCTATTACAAAAAGTTTGGACCATTGCACTCGGACCTGTGCAGGACTGGGCAAAATACTTCGAAAAATGTATTTAAATACAAAATACAAAATACATGATCCAAGATGGTCGAAATACAAAATACAAACTACTTCTTGAAATGTCTTTGAAATACAAAATACGTATTTTCAAAAACCAAGAAATTCCAAAATACAAAATACAACGTAGTATTCCAAACACAAAATACAAAATACATTTTTATTGTGTATTTCAACCATTTTATTGGGAAAACCGTAAAATGCAAGTATTTCAATGGGAACTGTTGCTGCATTCCACTTCGATAATTTATAGCTCAGTTGGTGGGCCGGTCAGCATCTTCGTTTCTGTAGCCTTTGGTGTGGATGAACAAGTAGAAAATACTAAGAACAACGCACTTTTTATTTTGACACGCTTTATTCTCTCAACTTCTCGCCATCTTGCTTTTAATGCGCCTCCCGCGCGCGCTCTAGCCAGAAAGTAAACAAGTATATATGGTTGCATACGTTTGTATGCTACATCGTGGTTTGCATGCTGCCACCGCAACATGCCGGCGGCCTTGAAAAGCTGTGCATTTCCACAAAAATGAAATAAGAACAAAATTATCATCTTGATTACAAATTCAATGGTATCAAAAATAATTTCAATATAGTTAGTAATCGAGTCTTTGATCACAAGCCGAAAAATAAAATGGATTTTTTGCACTTTCGGGAAAAAGATCATCACTCAGACACAGGCAACACACACAATTTGTGAACTGGGCGTTTTGTAGTGTGACCACCAGGAAGACGCAAAGTGGCCGATCTGATGACGGAGTCGGCACCGCGATGTACCTCCAATACTCTACCCAGGACCCAAGCATTGGGTGGGGTATTGTCTTCTCTGATGAGCACCAGACTGTTGACCTTGATCAAGTCTGGTAGATGTGCGAACCATTTGCTTCGGCGTTGCAGCTCAGGAATAACTTCAAGTGACCAGCGCCGCCAAAACTGTTGAGTCAGGCGCTGACCTCGTTGATACAACGTCAAGCGATTTTCAGCAGTTGAAAGTAAATCTTTTTCGGGTAGAGAGCGGAGAGGCCGGCCGATCAAGAAGTGACCTGGTGTTGAGGGTGGAAAATCTTCGGGATCCGAGGACAAGGCCGAAAGGGGTCTCGAATTTAAAACCGACTCGATCTGTGTTAACACGGTGCTCAGACCTTCGAAGTCTAAATTGGTGTTGCCTAATACCCTCTTCAAGTGAAATTTAGTGGATTTCACGCCACTCTCCCACATGCCGCCTTGATGTGGTGCTCTGGGTATTATGATCTTCCATACGATACCCTCGTCAGCTAAGTATTTTGAGACGCAACCTTGGGTGTCTGGATATTCCAAAAATTTGAACAATTCGCGTAATTCGTTATTGGCGCCGACAAAAGTTTTCGCGTTGTCGCTGGAGAGAGTGCACGGCTTACCTCTGCGAGCTATGAATCTTAGGAGAGTAGACAGAAAAGACTTTGTAGTTAGGTCAGTAACCAGCTCTAAATGAATGGCTCTGGTTACTAAACATACAAATAGACAGATATAGGCCTTGATCATTTTAGCATTACGAGTGCTTCTGTCCTTGATCAGGATAGGCCCTGCATAATCCAATCCAGTGTTGTAAAATGCAGGAGTATTGAAATGCAAACGCTCAGGGGGAAGATTGCCCATCAATGGGTTGTGGGAAATCGGATGCGCTCTGAAACAAGGGACGCAATTGTGGACTATCTGCTTTGCGGTAACACCACCAGACACTGGCCAAAATCGTTCGCGGACGCAGGCAAGCAATTGTTGCGCACCACAGTGCAGCAAATCCTTATGGAATTGTTCCATAATTAGATTGGTCAATGGATGGCTCTTTGGCAAAAGCAAAGGATGCCTCTTTTGGAAAGGAAATGCAGTATTGGTAATTCTACCACCTACTCTCAACAATCCGTGCTCATCGAGAAAGGGATTCAATGATAAAATTGACGATTTTGATTTCAAATTATGGTTTGATTGCAAAGCTTTGATTTTACTTGGAAATTGTTCTTGTTGACATTGCTTGACTAAAGCGTCTGTAGCACTTTGCAGTTCCGTTGTCGTTAGAAACGGAGATGTATTGCGCTTCTCGTTGTTTTTACAATTGGACCAAAATCTGAAAATCCAAGCGGTGATTCTTTGCAATTTTCTGAAACAGGAATACCTGCGGAAAAGGTCGATACCTTGGTCACTATCGGAGATAGCGACAGTACACACTTTTTTCAATTCCAAATCGGGTTCAGTGGGAAGAGGTTTCTCCATTTTCCAGAGTTCGCTCGGCTCTGGCAGAAAATTAGGCCCATTCCACCAGAATGAGTTGGAAATGATCTCCGTAACAGCACAGCCCTTGAAACAAGGTCAGCTGGATTATCTTTAGTGCCGACATGGCGCCAACACTTGTAGGGAAAAAGTTCTTGGACAACAGCAATTCGATTTGCGACAAAGGTTTTGAACTTGTTGGGAGCAGAGCGCAACCAATTCAGGACGACGGTCGAGTCTGTCCAGAGAAAAATTGTATGTTGATTTTCGACAGCCAGCGCCTTTCGCACCTTTTGCATCAATTGGGCGAGTAAAACAGCCGCGCATAATTCTAGTCGAGGGATAGTCACGGTGTGTAAAGGTGCCACACGAGACTTACTGCAAAGTAATCTACAGAAGATTCGGCCGTCGGAAGAAACACACCTCACGTATATGCATGCACCATAAGCGTTCATACTGCTGTCAGAGAAACCATGCAATTGTACCTCTACAGCATCACTAGGTGTAACGCATCTTGATATCTGTAATGATTCTGGAAGAGGAAGTTCACTTCTAAATCGAACCCACTGGTCACTGATATCCTCTGGAACGCTCTCATCCCATGTGAGTTCCAGTGCCCACAGCCTCTGAATCAGGATTTTACCCTGAATTACAACAGGAGACAGCAGTCCGAGAGGGTCAAACAATAGGCTACTGGACATCAATCGCATTTCAGTATAAAAGTACCATAAATTTGATAAATATCTGAATGACGAATTTGTGGTTGGAGAAGTTTTTCGAAATATGATTTCATTTCGGTAAAAAATCAATTTGAAAGTGGACTTATTTAAATCAGAAATAATTGCTACGTCACACCTTGAAAGTGGGCTAGGAGGTGGGAGGGAGGAAGGAGAGGGGAACACATTTGACATTCGACCTAATCAGTCCTTCTGGATCCATTACGTAGTGGTGTATTTTCACGTGCGAGCACAACTCTATTACAAGGAACTTGTTTTTGATGCCATTGCATGTATTATGAAGCGAAATTGTATTCAAAAAAGCTAGATTATTTGACGTGAGCTTGACATATGGCATGAGACACTCGCAGTACTGCCACTCATATGGCACTAATAACACTGTTGTGACATTAATCCGAAGCCTGCACGAGCTAAAGAATAAGTGAATTTTAAGGAAGAATTGACCAAAATGTGAGATCAAACCATAGCACTCCGGCATTTCATTTGATTTTTTTGGTATAAATCAGTTCAAAACGAGAAGGTGTTCTTCAGTCATTGAATGGCCAACTAGAGTTTCTATTGGCTCTTCAAAATGTGACGTCACGCACTTGCCGCGCCATTCAAACAGACAAATCTTTTCATGTTTTTTTTTATATGTACAAAAACTTTTTTATGTTGTATCAATGCAACAATTTTGGGAGGATCTTTCATAAAAACAAATGAAAAAACCCATGTCCACTAGCCTATAGTGAAATCATGGAAAGAATGGAACGTTTAGAAATCGAAGGACCATTTTCGCATATTTTTATTTTGTAAAAGATTGAGTCCGACAGAGAATTCCAAGCCAATCCAAGAGCCTTGGCATTGGCCCTATCTTCTAACGGGATAGTATGGAGTTCTGTCTGAGTGTTATTGGAACTTTCAATAACCTGTGTATCATTTGAAAGAAATTTTCTAATGGAAATACCAGCTTCTGACAATATCGTGGTTATCTGATTTTTTATTTCAACGACCTTTTCAAACGTGGCCGTTGAAAATAACAAGTCGTCCATATAAAAATTGGATTGGATGACATGGGCCGCTTCGGGAAAGCGCTCTCGATTGATGTCTGCTAGGTATGATAAACACTTAGTGGCCAAATAGCTGGCTGAAGCGGTACCATAAGTAATCGTATTTGATTGATAAATACTGACGGGATCTTCAGGATTATCCCTCCAAAATATTTTTTGGAATTTTCGTTCAGATGGATGGATCAGTATCATCCGATACATTTTTTCGCAGTCTCCGGTAAGTGCAACTGCATGCTGTCTGAAACGGAGTAAAATTGTTAGCAGGTCGTCCTGTATCACGGGACCCACTAGCTGTGTGTCATTTATGGAGACGCCTGTGCCAGATGCACAACTACCATCGAATACCACGCGTAGCTTGGTAGGTAAAGAGTGATTTCACAACCGAGTGATGAGGTAAAAAATTGCTGGGAATTTTCGAAACATCGACTTCGCTTTCTAAGGTGGAAATTTTTGTGGGTTGATCGTCTGAATGATCCGGTAAAATAACTTCCTTGGTCATGTGATGTTCATATTCTTTTATAAAACCTCTTTAAGCTCTTTTGAGAATCGGATCTTTGTTGAGCTTTCGCTCCAACTTGTAAAATCTTTCCAATGCAACGTTTTCAGATTCTCCGAGTTTTAGCAATTTACAATTGAACGGAATAGAAACCATCAATCTCCCAGAATCAGTCCTAGTCACCGTTTTCTCGAAATGCTCTTCGCAAAATCGTTCTTCATGTGAGAGTAGTGATCGGTTACTTTCTGGATGGATGCTTTCGACTTGCCAGAATTGACTCAATGAATGATTCAATTCTTCGTTGGAGATTTTATCGTTGATTACAAAGTTTGAACAAACAATGTTCGGAATGGAGGTTGGAAATGAATTTTGTAGGGATACGTTTCCCGAAATAACCCAACCGAACAGGGTTTTCTTGAGAACTGGTTGATTTTTTCCCAGAGATATTTGACCTATGCACATCAAGTTGTAAAAATGTGAGGCACCTATCAGAAGATCCAGAGGCTTCGACTGGTTGAAGCTTGCATCGGCCAATTTCACATTGCTGGGAATATTCAGGACTGATTTATTGAAGCTCTTCAAAGGAAGGCACTCTGTAGGTAATCTTAGGAATCACCAAGCATTGTAGCTCAGTTTGAAAGTTGTTTTGTAAAGATGAAATCTGTACCTTCACAGATCCGCTCAATTTTGACAAATTTGAGTTCATTCCCTCTACAGCGGTGTTTGCCTTTTTAGGTTTTAGCCCAAGCCTTGAGACCAACTGCTCCGTTGCAAAGCAGGATTGGGAGCCGGAATCAAGCAAACATCTAACTTGTTGCCATTTGCCGTTGCTCAATTTTACTTGAATGAGTGCTGTGGATAACAAAACTTGGTCTGCTGTGACACAAGATTTTTTTTTTTTTAAATTAATAAACTTTGCAATCTGTCATTAAATACAATTTTTAATTGTTATTAAAAACAAGGTAAAACATGTAATGACCACAATATAATTCATTCAAGTATTGAGCGTTTGAACCGCTTGAGCCTCGATTCCCCAGCGGCGCTGACTAGGAGTTCATGGACTAGCGGGTTGGGGTGTACATCCAGTCTGTCTCGATATTTTGTTTTAGCCTTCGTGACTTCTTCTCGGATAGGTATTACCTGAAGGTCCTGTTGAATAACGAAATTTGGCACGTATCTAGGAGCGTCGACCATTATACGAAGAATCTTATTTTGAAACCTTTGGAGTATATCAATATTTGAGGCAGCTGCAATCTCCCAAAGTTGAATGCCATATGTCATGACTGGTTTCAAAATAGTTTCGTATACGAGAAGTTTATTTTCGAGTGACAACTGGGACTTGCGACCAATAATCCGATACATTCTACTGAACCTCATACCGAGCTGCTTTCTTTTAGTAAAAATATGTTTCTGCCATGTCAACCTCCGATCGATGTGGATTCCGAGGTACTTCACGTCTTGAGCCTGTGGTAGTTGTTGACCGTTTAGGGTAACCGGAGGGCAGGTATCTCTTTTCATGGTGTAAGTGACGTGAGTGGACTTGGTCTCATTCACCCGGATTCTCCATTTTCTGAGCCACTGCTGTACCTTGTCCAGATGCCTTTGTAGATTTCTTGACGCAGAGACAGGATTTGTATGTGATGCAAGGACGGCTGTGTCATCCGCAAAAGTGGCAACTGTTGTTAAACGTGTAGTTGGCAGGTCAGCTGTATAAAGAAGGTACAACAGCGGCCCCAGCACACTTCCCTGTGGAACTCCAGCTTTGATCGGGTACAGCTCTGTATATTGTCCCTGTTGTTTGACGTAGAAATATCTATCCGTTAGGTAGGACTTCAGAAGATGGTAAAAATGATAGGACAGATTTTTCTTGATCTTGTAAAGCAGCCCCAGGTGCCAAACCCTATTGAACGCCTGACTCACATCCAAAAAAGCAGCAGAGCAATACCTTTTCCCGTCTAGATCATTTCTGATTTTTTTTAACGATTCTATGAACCTGTTCGATAGTGGAATGGAGATTTCTGAATCCAAACTGGTGGTCCGGGATTAATTTTTTCTGGTCCAAAATTGGAGTCAGACGTTTCAGGAGGAGCTTCTCAAAAACTCTGGACAGAAGGGGCAAGAGACTGATTGGCCTGTATGACGTAACCAGTTCTGGTTTCTTGCCTGGTTTCGGTATCAGAATGATCTCAGTCACCTTCCACTGACCCGGAAAATGACCACTCAGGAGAATACCATTGAAGATCTGTGTGAGGGCGTTCATACACTTTTCAGTAACTTTTTGTAAGATTTGACCTGTGATTAGGTCAAATCCAGGACACTTTTTGGGATTGGTTTCCTTTAGTATTGTTCTTTTCACCTCTTTCATCTTGAACTTTCTTATCGGCAGATCTAGTAGCAGTGGTGCATTCAAGAAATTCTGCATTTCGTCTTCTTCATCTGTTCTGTCTGGTACATTTGGTTGAAACACGTTGGACAGGTGTTTGGCGAATGATGTTGCCTTTTCTTCATCGTCTCTCGCCCATTCCCTGTTGTGGTCTCTAATTGGAGGAACTGGGTGGTGTGTTCTTTTCAATTTTCCTGTAGCCTTCCAAAGAGAATAATCGTTGGCTTCAGACGGAGACAGATTTCTAAGGTACTCTTGAATTGCACTGTTCTTTAGATTCAGCAGATGTTGCTTGAGGTCCTTGGTTGCTCTATTCAGTTTCCTCTTGTCATTCTCGTTTCTAGTCCGTTGCCATCTTCTCCTGAGTTGTCGCCTCTCAGAGATCATTTGTTTGACTGTTATTGGAAGCTTCTCATTTATACGAGATTCCACAGCATCAGGAGTGGCCTTCCAAGCAGCATATTGGATGTTCTTAGTCAGGTTGTCTACTGCAGATTCAATATCAGTTTTAGATTTTAAAGGTATATCCAGGGAGATTCTAGAGTCCAGACTTTCCCTGAAGGTTTTCCAATTTGATCGGTTTTCCTATGATCTCAGAGCATTTTGTAAGTATGATCGGTGTATGATCGGAAGAAAGGTCGAGATTTGATTCCATTTTTATTTTCTTAACGTCAATTCCTTTAGTTATACAAAAATCAAGAAGATCTGGTATTTTATCTCGATCGGTCGGCCAATACGCCGACATTGAGCCCCATCGGACGTGTTTAGCGTTGAAGTCTACGCCGGCGATGAACCTGTTGCCCAGAGTTTTGAAAAAATGTTTATATTGCTCTGTTTTGTTGTTATGCTTTGGGGGGCAATATACAGATGAAATGGTTAATACGCCTGACAGTTCCTCTATGGCGATACTCGTGGCCTGCAAATAGTCGTGTTCATATTTTTCAAGCTCATGGTGTTTGATGGTGTTACGAATAATGACCGCTGTACCTCCGCACGCCTTACCTCCAGGATGGTTAGTGTGGTATACTTCATATCTTGGAATTTTAAAGTAGCTCTTCTTTGTCAAATGGGTTTCTGATACCAACATTATGTCTATATCGTGTGACTGGAGAAATACTTTTACCTCTTCCACATGCTGACAGAGACCATTGGCGTTCCATACTGCAACTTTGAGTAATACTTCCATTAATTATGCCATTTTATTGATAAGAGTCGATAGTAGGTTTAACATGGTGCTCATTTGTTCTGTAAGTTTTTTCATCATTTCTTTCAGTTCTGACATGTCATTCTGTGATGTCGTGTTGGTAGTTGATGTCTGTTGCATTTCTGGTTGAGCTGCTTGGGCATATGTTACTCCGGGTTGAATTGGTCTGGAAGGTTGAATTGGTGCGGCTTGTTCAGTCTTTATCTCTCCTGCTGTAGGATACATACGTTGTTGTAACTGTTGGTGGACTAAACAACCACGATAGTTTGCTGGATAGTTTCCATTGCAGTTGACGCACCGCACGTCTTTGGTTTTCTCCTTTCGAAGGCATTCTTTTGTCAAGTGACTGCCAGCACATTTGACACAGCGGGATGGTTTACTGCAGTAGTTCTTCGTGTGGCCATAACTTTGGCATCTCATACATTGTGGTATTTCTTTTCTTACACGCGGAGCTTCAAATTGTACAACTGTATTCATTAGAAGTTTGACGTTGTATATATCCTTATTATTTTCCTTTGGTTTAAGATCTATAAAAAATAGAGGTAGTGGTTGCTTTGTGCTTCTTTGCTTGATATTCCAAATATTCGTGACTTCGTGATTCAATTTCTCGAATTCTTTTTTCAGCTCTTTTTCATCTGTAGAAGGATGCAGGTTTTTGAGCACTACTCGAAAACTTCTTGTTTGCTTAGATCTGTAGGTATGAAACTCTGTTTTCCTCTCTTTCAAAGCAGCAATAATAGTGGTGTATTTTTCAGAAGTCATAGCTTGTATTTTCACCTGCTCATTTCCCAAGGCCTTGAGTGTATATTGGTTTATTGCTATTGCATTCAAAACTTGTATGAGTGGATTTATGTTGGTAACATTTGACACAAAAATTGGCGGAGGCTTAGGCATGTCTTTTCCTGGCTCGGTGTTTTGGTTCTCGGGTAATTTTTCATCTTCCAATTTTTCAAATCTGTTAGATGTTGCTGGTCCTAACCAGTAGTCCGTTAGAGTTGGTTGTTTTTTTACTCTTTTTTTTTCGGGACTTGATCGTTTCCTTTTTTCTGCTGGAGAATCAAAGGGTCACTGTTGTCTGTAACAGATTGCACGAAAGCGTCGAATCTCTCTAACTTGTCAACTTGCAGCGACAGATCTGAAAGAAGCAGTTTTACCGCCGTTGAAGGTTCGTCGCCTTTTTGTTTCTTTGGCATTTTGAAGGTTATTACATGCAAAAACTGTGTTGCACCAAAACGATACGATACTTCAGTTTGTGAATGAAAACTTCGAAAGCAGGTGTCTTTATTTAGAAACCAACGATCATGAAACAATTGGAATGAAATGAAATGTCTTATACTCAGCTGAAAGAATATCCTATGGAATGTGCGCCAAAGGCTGCTGCACAACAATGCAAATTTTAGTCAGAAGGACTGTGAAAACCACTTTGCGGGTGTGGCATGTAGAAAACTGGAAATGAAGTTGGCCGAAACAAAATTCGGTATGAAAGAACGAAAGCTGTAGGTTATGAAGCAGATCGAGTCTGATTCAAAAAAAGAGAAAGTTTTTTGTTTTTATTGAAGGTGGCAAGTGACTTAGGATATGGAAATATGGAAAATACCTGGTCACTTCCCAAATTGCTGTAAGCGTCCGGCCGAAGGTCCAAAGTGTTGCTGCATTCCACTTCGATAATTTATAATAGCTCAGTTGGTGGGCCGGTCAGCATCTTCGTTTCTGTAGCCTTTGGTGTGGATGAACAAGTAGAAAATACTAAGAAAAACGCACTTTTTATTTTGACACGCTTTATCCTCTCAACTTCTCGCCATCTTGCTTTTAATGCGCCTCCCGCGCGCGCTCTAGCCAGGAAGTAAACAAGTATATATGGTTGCATACGTTTGTATACTACATCGTGGTTTGTATGCTGCCACCGCAACAGGAACACTTCATTGATCCAGTCGCAACAATAAGTAAACTCTTATGAACTATGAAAAGACAAATTAAATAAACATAAAATAAAGAAAACTTCATATTCAAACCTATTCCTTACTTCATTCAACAATTCTTCAAAATAACAATTGATTTTCTTTGAGACTCAGACTGGCGGGATGTGTTTTTGGGAGTTCCGCAGGGGTCTGTGCTGGGACCGCTGTTGTTTTTGTTGTATGTCTGCGAAATGCAGAAACATTAATTTGAGGGCCGGAAAAATCGTGATGTTCGCTGATGACACATCTTTGGCGGTCTCGGCTCGGACCCCTGAGGAGCTCTCTTCCTTGGTGTCTGCGGCTGCTGGTGACTTCCAGGCGTGGTGCTTGCGCAATGGAATGGTCCTTAACAATGACAAAACTATGGTGATTCATTTTCCCCGAACAAGAAGAATTCCTTGCAGCATTTTCTAATCAATGGGGTAAGCAGGTCTTTGGCTACTGAGATGAGATTCCTGGGAGTGCGTGTGGATTGTCTTTTGAGGTGGGATTTGCATGTTGATGATGTGTGTGGGCAGCTGTCAAGACCGTTCTTTGCAATGCTGACCTTGAGGGACATGCTGCCGCGCGGGGGGCTCCTTGCGGTCTACTATGCTCAGGTCTACAGCAGGTTGGCCGATAATGTTGTTTTATGCGGAAGTGCCACGGGCTGGCAAAGAGTAATCATTTGTCAGAAACGTATTGTAAGATTGATGTTTGGAGCTAGGTTTCCCACTTCACTAGGAGATGTTGAAAAATTGTAAACATCACACAAGTAAATTTGAGAAGTCGCCGACATATGCTGGCATAATGTTATATAATAAACTACCTAATGAAATCAGGGCTCTTCAATGTAATTTTACGTTCAAGAACCAGCTCAAACAAATGTTGATTCGTAAATGCTATTACTCTGTTGATATTTACCTAAGTGACAGTTTCTAATAATATGTAATAATTATTGAATTTCGAACTCAATCACATTCGGTTGTTTTCATTTAATTGTTGTATATGTATATTTAGGGTTGCCAGATTGTGTGGAAGTGTCACCCGGAGAAATAATAATAATAAATTACTATAATAATTACCATATTACAATGAGCACTGCTGAAGCTTTGACGACTTACAAAATTATTGGTATATTCTGCGGCTGCTGGTGACTTCCAGGCGTGGTGCTTGCGCAATGGATACCAATCGATATATAAATATTACCAATCGATCGTGGCTACGTTCACACCGCGGCTTTCATCCGCGAACTAAGCATCAAACTCGACCCAAATAGGTTTAGACCACGTTGTGTAAACGATCACGGACAAGGACCAAATTAGGACCAAGTAACTTGGGTCAGGTCTCCGGTTAGCCGTGGACTGACCTAAATTTTGTTTTTGAATTTATTTAGTTTCAGTTTATATTTTGAAATAGGTCGGCCGCGTAGTCTGCGGTGTAAACACTGATGGAAGAGAAGAATTACTTTTGGTGGAATTTGGGTCAGTGCTTTGGTCAGTATAGTCCAACTTAAGTCTACCGGTTATCGTAGACATTATCGCCATTTTTACGAAGCTGTACGTGATATTACATCAAACCTAGAGGTGTATTCATCACGACAATTCACTGTACAAGCCTAAAAACGCCTAAAAGCTGGAAGTGTGTTGCCAACTGGTATTACGGCGGTAATACACCTGAGGGAGGTGAATTGTCACTCATATCTTGCGATGACAATCTCATACCGTGACGACAAATCTAGGGAAAGAAATGCACGTGCTTTAGTTTCCAGAAGTCACGTGCTGCTGTCAATTTGCTGCCAGCAGTCACATGATGTTATAACAGATGTCGCCACTTCAACTTTTAATAATCATTACAAATTTTTCCTGTACGATATTTTGTTGAATCTATTTTCTTTTTGGAATTCCCGGAGATTTCTCCAGTCTGGTCGGAGTCCGGAGATGACCTTTGAAAACCGGAGACTTCGGGCGAAAACCGGAGATCTGGCAACTCTATATACAGGGTGTTTCAGGGATGATAGCAAACAATTTAACTGTGGGGAGATCTTGTCAAAATATGATGAAAACTCATATACCATTTTGCAAAGTTCGGCCTAATGACGAAGATACAGCCATCCAAAGTTCACTTTTTTCGGATTTCAAAAATTTGTAACTCAGGAACATTTCGACAAATCTAGCTTTAATCCAGCAAAGCTGGTTTGTCATAATTATCCATCAACCTGCCAAATTTGGAGAGAATCCAATCAGTGGCGTAGAAGTTATGAGGGGTCACCTTAAGTCAACTTTTCTTCGGATACTTCTAAATTATCGACCCTGCTGCGAGTCCGGCAATATATTACATTTGTTCAGAAAAACAACCATCCGCTTATACATTAAATGCTCAACCACTTAAGATTAACCACCACACACTCACACTCAATACTAAAACTGGCCTATAGTTGGTCACTATATATTTGTCATTTTTCTTGTGGATTGGAGTTATCAACGAAGCCTTTAGCGCAGCGGGAAATACTCCCATTTCGACTGATGCATTAAGGACGGCATTTCCTAGTATATCCTAGTGTTTTCCCTTTGAACGTGAGTGAACATGAGAATCAGTGGAGTAAGAGACTTGAAAAAAACGAAGAGTGATCTAAAATCTAGAATGACAATTAATAAGTATTTGAAAATTTCCAAATTAAAAAAACTTAATTTTTTTTCAAGACTTTTATATTTTTTTCAAAAAAGTCCCTCATTCTTTCGCCAGCCTAGATTTGAATACCTCATTTTTTTTGTTACATTTTTAGCTGCTCAGATTTCGCAGGAACTCACGCCACAATTATCTATCTGTTTCTCTTTCGCTCTGCAGCTAATCCGCAGTCTGTTTCAGCCATTTTTTATGCTAGGAAATGCCGTCCTTAATAGCAGCGACCAAAGGGGCCGCTATGATGTTACGAATGCGCTTCAGAGCCGCAGTCGGTATTCCATCGAGGCCACAACTATGCTTATTTTGCAAACCCCCGATTGCGCCACTTACCTCCTCACCAGTCGCCGGCACAAAGAAAAACGTTTCGCCGTTTATGCAATCATTCAAAGTGCAGCTCAACGTGCTGTCAAATCCTGTCCCTCGAATAATGGCCTGAGGTGCTTCTACAAAATGTTCAGCAAACACATCCGCAACAAGCAGCGGATCAGTCAAGGAGGCCACTCTCTGTAATCAACGCAATCTGAGTTTTACTTTTTTTTTTATTATTATTCATACCAAGTCCAACAACATCCCAAATCGTTTTTGACTTATTGCACGATCTCTCTTTAATGCCCGCATAGTATTGTCTTTTTGTGGCCCTTATCAGTCTTTGGTATTCCTTTTTATCAAGGACGGACTTGAACTGTTGAAAAAAGCGTTGCAAAATCAATCCGTCTGGGTTTATTCCTTGACAAATTTTTGCTATTTTGGTCTCTTTCGAAAGCTACAAGGATGTAGATACTTTGGTTTGAGTCCATTGTCATTTCCAAAATCCAAAAATCATAAATCCAAACGGATTGATTGCGCAACGCTTATTTTACCAATTCAACACCGTCCTTAACTCTTCACTTTTCACGAAGTGCATTATCTCTTGTAACTCTAACCTGCCAAAAAAAGTTCCTTTAAATCACGCCCAGCTTCAATCACACTCTCACTAATCCGTTTGTTGCATTTCTGCCGCTCATCCCAAGTCCCATCACAGGCTTTCATCGGGCAAGCAACGTCCATCGCCCACACAATCGCATCAGTTAACTCACCAAACATCACATCCACATCATTACATCCACTCAAACCAGAGAAATCCAGGCGGGACAATAGTGCCGCCATTTCATCCAACCTTGCTGTCGAGACGCATCTGCGCCAAAAACCAGGGCCGGCAACAACACGAGGGGGAGGCTCCCCGCAGTCTAACAGCTCCAAATCCACAACCAAAGCCACCTTCAACAAATGCACCTTTAATAAAGGCTGAATGAAGTTTACTTTGGCTTTTAATCTTTTAAATTTGAAAAAGAAAAAACAGTCGACTCAAGAAGTGAAAGGTGGCAGTACCAACTAACAGGTAACCAAACGTAACAGAACAAAAAGCACTAAGTCGCATCATTAAAGGTGCTTTAACGAAAGTAAACCCGTATACACGCAATTTTAATTATTGTGTAGTTATGTTAATTATTAATTTTAGTTATTGTCCACGACAGTTTGACGTGGATTTCCACAGTCACAGTGTCCAGATTGAACTTTACCACATTTATACAAAAAGTCGGCGGTTCTACCGTGGTTGCATCTAATTCGGTTCGCAGTCTTCCAGATTTTCCTTGGAAGGTCGAATCCACTCGGCTTCTGGTCGACTGGTAAATATAAGTTTACATCTTGGGTTGTTGTCTGACTCCATAATTCCTCCCACTTATGTATGATATTGAAGTTTTCAACGCGAAGTTGAATGGCCGATTTGATGGGTGGTCTACGCGATTTTAATCGAGTTGAAGACGCGGTGACAATATCTTCGTGTATAGGTAAATGCCCGTTTTCCATCACCTTTCCGAATTGACGAAATAAAGCAGCTTGTCTTCGGAGAAAGAGAGGCGCAATATGGCTAAGTGTGGGGAGCCAGTAAGTCGGTGTAGATTTAATGCATCCCGTGATAATGCGCATTGCACTATTGAGTACGGTGTCGATTTTGTGCACGTGATGGCTGTTCAGCCAGACTGGAGCTCCGTATTCTGCGGCACTGTAAACCAAACTCATTGCCGAACATCTGAGTGTGTCTGCTGAGGCACCCCATGTTGTACCACATAGCTTCTGGAGTATGTTATTCCTCGTTCGTGCTTTAGCTGCTACATTAGACAGATGATAGCTGTACGTAAGGGTTCTGTCAAGAGTGATGCCAAGATATTTTGGTGTTGGATTGTTTCTGAGCAAAGTTCCATTGAAATATATAGTGAGATGATGGTTGGCGAGTCTGTTATCCAAATGAAAACAAGCACATTCAGTCTTCGTAGGGCTTGGGGTCAATCTCCATTTACGGTAGAACTCGGCAAGAATTCTAAGATCGTCGGTCAGGATTTTTTCCGTGCTTTCGATTGTTTTCCGTCTAACGGCTATCGCCAGGTCATGAATTACATAAACGTACATACATACGTTTCTACATAAATACATAGAGGTACATAAATTTCTTAGAGGTAGTTGGTGGTAGGTCAGCTGTGTATAAGTTGAATAAGATGGGGGCCAGTACTGAGCCTTGAGGTAAGCCATTCTGTAGTTTTCGAACTCTGCTTATCACGTCTCCCATGGTAACTTGAAATGGCCTGTCACATAACATGATGTTTAAAAGTTTGGCCAATTTTTGATTTGGGATAACACGGAGGAATTTGTACATCAAGCCATCCCGCCAGACCGTATCATAGGCGGCCGTTAGATCTACAAAGGCGACAGATGTTTTGAAGCATTCTTGGAAGCCAGCTTCAATGAAAGTAGTTAGACTTAAAACTTGATCTGTACAGCTGCGTGAAGGTCGGAAGCCTGCTTGTGTAACCGGAACGTGTTCGTTAATTTTAGTTTCGATTCTTCCAAGAATTATTCTCTCCAAGAGCTTGTAGCAAGAATTTAAAAGAGAAATTGGTCTGTAGTGCTCGACTCTATCCTTTGCTCTACCGGGTTTGAGGATAGCTATTATTTTAGCTTTCTTGAAGTTTTTAGGAAGAAAGTTGGTATCGAGGATGTCTGAGAAAAAACAGGCCAACCATTTTCTTGCATATTTTCCAGTGTTGACCAGAAACTCATTGTGGATCCCATCAAATCCTGGGGCATTTCCAGTTTTAATATTCTTCAACGCCATGGTGATCTCTTCGCTGTCGAAGGGTCTCGAAAAATGGTCTTCTTTTGATTCTTTTCTTTTCAGATTTTTCAGGTCTTGTTTTATTCGTTTAGTATGAGAACGATCTCTAGGTGCCCTGGACATTGAAATAATCCGATCTGCAACTTGATTCGGAGAAATTTCTGGAATCACGCGAGACACTGGATTACTTGCTCCTAATTTCTTGAGCAAGCTCCAGGCTTTTCTGCTGGAGTGTTTGAAATCTGTATTTTCAGTTATTTCATGCCATTTTTTCCTCCGCGCAGCATCAAGGGAGTGTAGTAGATCGTCTCCTGTCGAGTGGAGATACCACTATAGGAGACGATCTACTACACTCCCTTGATGCTGCGCTAATTTTTCTTTAGCTAACCCATAAACCAATCTATGTTTACATCCCCAGGAAGCACCAAATTTTCGGATATTTTTCTACAATAATTGAGAGCTTCAATAATGATGTCAAAAAATAGTTCTAGTACCCTCCCGGGAGGTCTATATACATTCAGGATGCAATAGGTACATCCACGCAGATCCAGTTTTACCGCTGCACAGTCACAAATCACAATGAAGCTCAACAGGAAGCTTATTCTCGATCTCGTTCTCGATGAATGAAAGACTCGTCGCCCGCCAACCTTCACTCACAGATTATGGAACCTCCATGTCTATGGTGTTGTCTAGAGAAACTGCTGACCAACTCATAATCAGTCAATCGGAGAAGACTGAGGCGCTGCTCATTAAACCAATGTTCGGAAACACACAGTATGTCCGGCTTCCTGATGACTTTCCAGAAAAGACTGCACCTTCAGCTGGTTTTTCCCGTTTGGGACGATACAGCAAAATTTTCTCGTCTTTTGAAAAATATAAAACTTCGCACAGCCGCACCTTCATCAGGCCATATATCTGCATCATACACTTGTTCGCAGTGCCGAATGGAAAAGCTGACCCTGAATGATACGGTTGCCTTGATTCTTTTCTTTTCCAGTTCTTTTGATTTCCTCGTACTCAAAAAGTATATCTGGGGCTGTTTAAAGTTGTCAAGTGTTTCCGCTGTAACATCGGCATGCAATCTATACACCATGTAGATGGCCCTTTTTCGGAATCGTCTTGACCGAAGAGTTCGTTGCATTGCTTCCTATGACAAGCTCCTTGCGTTGCTTTGTTTCGGACGGTGTAGGTTTTAAAACTTACTGCGGTTTGTTTATATTTGGTTTCATCCCAATGTCAGTTTTTGCGTCCGTATGTTTTTGTTGTATTCCGATTTGTGGAACACTTCTTCTTATTTCAGGCGGATTCCTTATCTCCTTTTTCTGCGTCTTTTGCACTGTAGCGGAAATTTTGTTATTTTCTTCAGAATTTTTCTTCAGGAGCGTTATTAGGTCTTCCTGATTTTGCGTTCTCTTTTCTAGTTGATAGGCCAGCCTAGACATTGTTTCATTTTCGTTCTTCAGGCGTTTAATTTCCTCTTCGCACGTTTTGCTGCACTGCGTCGATCGAGTTGTTCGCTCACCAGTGTTTTCCAGTTTTCCACGAAAGTCTTGAGCAAACTCCTTTAAACTGGCACTTGTCACATTACTTGGCAAATTATGGAACAAAATAATTATGTTCAATTATTTGTTTTTTTCCCAACTTGTTTAACTCCGCAGCAATTGCTGCGTGTTCATCAGTCAGCGCCATGTTGGAATAAGATTGCGAAAACAAATAACGTTATCGGCGACTGAAAAATTTTCATTTCATTAGTTTCATTTCATAAAAACTAATACACAATAATTGATAGCGAAAATGATAGTTTTTTGCAGTTGAAATATCATTATTCATCGATGAATACAAAAAAAGGTCCATCGTGTTCCAAGGTGAATTTGGTTCAGGCTTGCTCATTAGACATCTGTTCAATAAAATCAATTATTCTCTGCTTTCAACTGCTTTTTTGTCTTCGGTGTAATTTTTTTATCAAAATTTCTCAAACACTGAGATATTATTGCACTGATGTATTGCAGGTTTGATGATTAATAATGGATTTTTGAATTTGTTTGTATTCTCAAACCTAGATGTCGAATGTAGAATGACAAGGGAGAATTTTTAATACCTACTCATTGAAAGTTCGTTTCTGTGATAAAATGAGTGAAATATAGACAACTGTAGAAAAAGAAATGAGTCGGAAATTGGAGCGTAATTTTGAGCTAAACGAAAAAGTAAAACGGCTATACCTACGCACTAATGTGAAAAAATTTGACATGATGTGGCAGGAGTTTTCCCAGCAAAGAACAGGAATTCCTGGATAGATTCAACAGTCAACGACTGACAGCGGTGGCAGAAATTCAATAAAAATGCGGCGAAAAATCTAATTTTGTAAGTATTTTGCATGACTTTCATATTTTGTGAGTACGTAGAGAAGTTGTGTGGGTAATCTTTTCTGGAATACCTATAAGTTACGTTGTTTAAGGAACTCACCTGTTCTGACCCCTCGAAGATACTTATTTTTTGTTATTCAAAATTACCGTTTTTTTGCTCGCAAACTTCAAGGAATGAGTGCCAGCTTAGATATTGTACTGCGGCTTTGCAATTTTTATAAAAAGGAGAACAGGTGATATAATCGACTTATTTAACGAGGCGACTTTCAGGTATTAGCTGCTCTACCATGCAACCTCGAAATATCAGTAATGATCTTGTCAAGTGTGCTATCATGGACTTGATCATGGACTGGGATTACTGGGAAACTGCCGTCTTACCCTTTTGATTTGAACATTTAACATTATTACAGACGGCATAAGTAGGTATACGAGTCAGTGCTGTTAACCGTATACTTACATGTTTCTAAATCTATAATAATAAATATAAGAATTTGTGCTGTTATCACGACCTTATTATGGACCTAGTTCCATAAGATCAGAGTTTTCTCATTTATTTTGATTTTAACCCTCTTAAAATCCACCCCATTTTCAAATGAGATTTTTTAAATTATTTTTTCTGTATTCACGATTTTGTTCTGAACTAGTTACATAAATTTCAGATTTTTGGACAGTTTTTTTTTGAAGTAAAACTACTTATCGCTCGCTTAGATCACAACAACCACAGATGAGGGACTCTGTGGATGGGGATGAATTCAGTTGATGCGAGGATGATGTGTAGCGCTCTGGTGTAACGTTTTAGTGGGTGACCAGTGGCGTCCCAGAGAATGGAAGAAAGGAATGTGTTGTGAGGCTCGCTTTTAACTGTTACGTTAGTATTCTTTTACCGCTTGCATCGTGTTTTAAGTACTTCAGATTTCATCATAAATAAAAATTTGATCTGATCGATGAATTCCAACTTACAAAAGTACTTCATTTGCAATCAGAAAATGATCAATTTATTTCTTTAATCGGTCGCCGCAGCTGTGTTGTAATGGGGCGACCTCTACCATGGAATATACAAACTTCCATTAATACAGGTATTTGCTGCCGGCGTTGCCGGCATGTTAGTCTCAAAATAGAAACCTATTTATCATTCTCAACTTTTCTGTGTACCTGAACTAGGGATGTTCAAATGTTGTCAGTGAATCGATTACTGTTAGTCGAGCTGTAGTCGAGCTAATCGCAATGAATAGTTTGCTTCGATGAAAACAATCGTATGAGATGAATCGAGAACCGATTTTAGGTGAATAATGATTGTACTAAATCAATGTGAAAGCTCTAAAAAAGCCTCGAAAAAAACTTTTAAGCAAAAAGATACAAACGATGGATTTCATCCAGACTTGACAAACCAACCAAGTTAGCAAGCGGAGCGACTAGCGAGTTGCTTTGCCTGATTTTATAGACATTTGGCCACTTAATTCTGGGATACCTGTAAGTATAGTATACTGTACAGCCTGTGACTGTACCTAGAAGTATATACAGGTTGTTACACTTTTTTGTCAATATTTGAGGAGGTCGTAGAGCGTCAAAAAATAAGTGAACTATATATCTTGAAAAAATAATATCGGAAACGCTTTATAACAGAGATAGAGGCTTCCAAAGTTGAGTTTTGGAAATGGTTTTAAGCGCACTTTCTCGAAAAATAAGGAAAAAATGCTTTTAGCTTCACTTTGCCCGTCCGTCCGTCCGTCCGTCCGTCCGTCTGTCTGTCTGTACCCGGGATATCAACTCCCTCAGGAAAAAGAGATATCGATGTGATGTAAACGCTGATCAATAGTAAATAAGTTCAGGACGTCAAGTTGACTTTTGGTTTTTTGTTACTTTGCCGCCATCTGATCCGCCTTTTTGAATTGATCTAAAAGTGATCCGATTAGAATGAAATTTGCAGGCAATGTGAATCACATCAAGATCCATCAAATTTTTGACAATTGATGCCCCGCCGCCATCTTGTATTCTCCATATTGAACATTTTTGAAAGTTATAGAACTGGCAGGATGAGAATCATGCCGCAACCAACGAAAAAAGATATCGATGGGGTGCAAACGCCAATCAAATGCGTACGTGTCCACCATATAGGTAAAGTTGACCAATGATTTTAGTCACTTGGCTGCCATCTTTGATCCGCCATTTTGAATTTCTCTGAAAGTGATCGATTTGAGCGAAATTTGCAGACGATGTGAAATTCATCAAGATCCATCTCATTTTAGACAATTGATGCCCTGCCGCCATCTTGTATTCTCCATATTGAACATGTTCCAAAGTGATAGAACAAGGAGAATTATGCCTCAACGAAAAGAGATATCGATGTGGTGCAAACACCAATCGAATGCGTACGTGTCCACCAAATTGATCAATGATTTTTGTCACTTGTCCGCCATCTTTGATTGAGTGAAATTCGCAGGCGATGTGAATTTCATCAAAATACATCCGATTTTGGACAAATGATGCTCTACCGTCATCTTGGCCGCCATATTGAAATTTCCTATTAGTGGAACGATTTTCATGGAGCTTGGAACTTACCGTTGTTTTGTATGATCAGTCTCATTTTCCAGTTGAATTTCAACATTCCGCCGCCATCTTGGCCGCCATATCAAAATCTCTTATTAGAGGAACGATTTTCATAAAACTTGGAACTTTTCCTTGTCTAGTACGATCATTCTGATTTTCAAGCCAAATTTCATGATTCTGCCACTATGTTGGCCGCCATATTGAAATTTCTGCCCAAATAATGGTAGAACGATAATAAACATCTTGCATTCACTAATCCTTTAAAAAGAAGGTGCACTATTGAACCTCATGCCCATGACGTGTGTGAAGCTAGCATCTTTTGGTGCCAGAACCTTTTGAGCGCATAGCAGAGATCGCGCGGCGTGGCATATCCAGCATGTATGTGTGTCAAGCCAGCACCTTTTACATTTAAACATTGATACCCTATTTCAGGCGGCTGAAACTTTGCACACGTATACCCTTCGACATGACGAAGGGCCTGTCAAAAGCTGAATCGGGCGAATCGATCCTAAAAGGCTCAAAAAAAATTAAAAACTTAGATAATTTTTCCTTCTCTACCGCATTCATTTGAACCTTTTAGAATCAATTCGCCCGATTCAGCTTTTGACAGGCCCTTCGTCATGTCGAAAGGTATACGTGTGCAAAGTTTCAGCCCCCTGAAGTAGGGGGACTAAGGTTCAAATAAATGCGGTAGAGAAGGAAAAATTATCTAAGTTTTTATTTTTGAGCCCTTTAGGATCAATTCGCCCGATTCAGCTTTTGACAGGCCCTTCGTCATGTCGAAGGGTATACGTGTGCCAAGTTTCAGTCCCCTGAAATAGGGGGGGATCAATGTTTAAATGTAAAAGTTGCCGGCTTGACACACATACACGCTGGATATGCCGCGCCGCGCGGTCTCTGCTATGCGCTCAAAAGGTGCTGGCACCAAAAGGTGCTGGCACCAAAAGGTGCTAGCTTCACACACGTATGCCCATGAGACATATTATTCGTTTGTTTTGTTATAACAACTCTATATTTAACCACTGGATTTTGACCAAATTTGGTACACAAAGTAAGTTGATGCATACCTACAAGCTGGTTATGTGAATGTAAATATTTATTGCCATAATTATAATAACATCAATAATAATCATAAAAAGTGTATATAATATTAAGTATATAATTATTTCAACTGGTTATGTTGACTTTTGTCATATTTTTTTCAATTTTAATTTTTTTTACCTATTATTATTTGAAAAAAAATTAATTAATTAATATTTTTTGCGGAAGTACATACCTATTTTTGGATGCTCTATTATCTCTACACTAAGTATCTACACATTTGCATAAAGTAAAATTTTATAAATCTATTGTGAAACAATAACACAAAAACGAATAGAACACCTGTTCTAACGTTGTTTGCTAACTGATTTCATACCTATATAGAAGTTTCACTTCTTCCGAGGGTGACCATGGTCACGCACTCACGTTTTTTTGATTTTATCCCACTGTGAGTCGTTGGGAATCCAGTAGAAAAGCACTGCGTCACCGAGGCGGATGCACGGGAGCTCTGGTAGGTGGTCGCAATTTTCATAATCAACAGTCAACACAACAAAAAAAGTAAACGAACACTTTTAGAAACAAGCACTTTGTGGATAAACACCATTTAGGCTGTTGGTGTTAGTTCTTGACCGTTGACTTAAGGTACGTTCCGATATTCCAATCGGTTAACCATCCGGTCGACCAATTTTTCAGTGGGTGACTTTTGATATCGAAACGACAGTTGACGTTTAGGTTAACCTTCCCTGACCGCCCTCCGAAGCTGGTCGTTGTGGTTGACAGATGGTTGACAGCTGGTTAACCTTTTTCAGCAGCCGGTCGTTCCAATATACAGTTTTCAGGAGGTTGGTTAACCAGAACAAATATCGGAACGCACCTTCAATGACTTGACATTGACATGACATGACAGTTTGTTTGGTTATGTAACTAGATAATTGGCAGCATTGCATTCCAAACTACTCGATTTCGGTGAACTGTCTTCCGAAAGAGCGTCGCGTCTCGCGTCGTTAACAAAAAAGGTAAAAATAATTACAAAGTGAAAACGTGAAACGTAGCAGTGACTAACTATATCACATACATACACTTTCTCTTTCCAGTAGGATGACTTTTTGGAGTGAAAATAGAGTGACAAGCTGGGGGGCTACGTACGGCTGATGGCATCTGCAAAGTTTTGGAGCGAAATTATTAGCGGCCATCGGCCGTATCCTCCCAGCGCCCCAGCTTGTCACTTTATTTTTGCTCCAAATAGTCATTCTACTGAGAATAGAAAGTGTATGTGATATAGTGTTTTGCTTGAACAGACCATCATTGTGCTCCCTTTAATATTCAGTGCAAATCTTGCTTGGCGGTGCAGATTTCAAAGATGGTGCAAAAGAGCCCCTTCCTCCCCTTCAAGGCATTCTCCAGGTAAAAAACCCGGTAAGTGTTCCGCATGCGGTGAAACGCCAAAAACTCGTTTTTTTTCGGGGGAAAAGACTCTGACCGATAGATTTCACTCCAGAGAACACGATTCCGCTGTCGGAGCCTGTTTTTTTTCCTATTTCTTTTGATTTTCTAACCTCAAAAGTTTCACTGTATATTACGGAACAATTACCGCGGGGATATTATTCCGTATGCCGTGAAACTGCTGTCAGAGCGGCACTTCCCATCCGCTTTACAATTCACCTTTCCTATTTACACGCCCCCTCTGACGTCATAGAAAGATGCGTACGCGCACGTTGCACCGTGCCCTGTTTGTATGTTGTGTTTTGACATTATGTTTTTAAGGTTATGCCAAATCAGAAAGAGATTTGCTTAGAAAAGCGATTTTCTCTTTAATCCTACACTGCAGAAGGACCTTGCATGGCAATTTCATGCTCTAATCGTTCTAACAAGCCCGACTGGAAAACAAATTTTCGGGAGCCCACTAAACAACCCACAGCGAAATCATCCTACCATTGAAACATCCTACCGGAAAAACAGCCACCGCTCATTTTGCCACGAATTCTGCAACCGTGCAAACATGCTACTGCTAAATCAACACACCGGAAAAAGTGCCACCACGCATTTAGCCACCGCCCATTCATCCTACTGCTGAAGCGCTCTCGGTGGCTGAATGAGCGGTTGAACTTTTTCCGGTGTGTTGATTGAGCAGTAGCATGTCTGCGGGGTTGCAGAATTCGTGGCAAAATGAGCGGTGGCTGATTCTCCGGGTGTGTTGCTTTAGCAGTAGGATGAATGCGCGGTAGCGGTCTCGGTGGCTAAATGCGTGGTGGCACTTTTTCCGGTGTGTTGATTTAGCAGTAGCATGTTTGCACGGTTGCAGAATTCGTGGCAAAATGAGCGGTGGCTGTTTCTCCGGTAGGATGTTTTAATGATAGGTTTGATTTCTTGGTGGGCTGTTGCATAGGGACTCAAATTTTCCACACATCTACTGTTCCAAATGTTCTCTTCAGTATGTATAGTCGCATCAATATCATTTGAGTAGGAGTCAAACAGTAGTCAAAGTTGAAGCTCGTAATAGAAAATATTGGCAATATTTTTGTACTTTTTAGGAGCGGCACTATAATTATTTTGCCAGGTAATCTGCAGTTCCCATTACGAGGCAACCACATATACCCAGGGTAGAGAAATCCTTCCATTTTTCAATTCAGAGTGTTGTGAGTGTTCATATCATACCGCAGGGAAGGACTTGCATCATCACCGCCGAATGTGATATATGGACACTTGCAGCAAAGATGCAGCAGCCAGACAACAACATTATGTTATAGCCAGCACAACAGAGCTATGTAGCCAACATAATGTTGTAACAACATCATCTTATGACGAAATTACAGAATCACCCCAGCCAGGAGTGAAGTGAAAGTGACATTTATTAAACATAACCTTGAATTTCGTGCATCAGCAGCATGGCACACTGGTAAAATTGAAACGGAAATGGGTCCTAAATGTTGCATACGTTCTTGCCGTAAGAAAACACAGACGGGCCAACAGAATTTTGTCTTTTGTTCGGGCCTTTTGAGAGAAAAAAAAGCGGAGAGGCGGCTGACGATGGTACAGTATGCGCGCGCTTGCTGTAGGCATTTCTTTCCATCTCATCGAAAGTGAGCATAAGACCCTTTCACTCTAGCATATAGAATAGGTGGAGACCACCCACGAAAACGTCACTTTCTGTACGGCACAGTAGGCGCGTAACTTGCCGATTGCAAACACTGTGCGCGGAAGTGAAAATATCGTCACTAGTCCCTTTTGCTTTCGCTTTTCAATGCCAAACGTAGTTCCATGGCAAACGATCTTCCATTATCCAGCATTTGGGGAACATCCCTGGGCCATATACTTCCCTGGGCATGCCACTGATGCTTCTTTGTCCTCAGTAGATGGTCGTTGTTCAAAGTCGAGAACTTCCAGTAATCAATAATAATGGAAATAAAACAAAATCTCATGAGAATGTTGGCTGGATCCGTGACATTAAAATCAAGAGGGATTGGAATACTAGTTTTCATTTGGTCAAAATAATCAATTTTCATCTTTTTCTCCATGGAAAACAATGCTGTATTGACATGTTTTGCATCGATTCCCATGAATTTGCAGTCGCTTCATCCATATATGAAGGCAGAATTGCGATATTTAGTCCTGTCCCTAGCAGTACTTCTGTAGGAAAAACGATGTAATCAATTTTTTTTTTTGGAATCGTTAGAGAATCATCCCAGGACAAATAATCACTCGGGTGCTTTCGCGATTTCTGGTACATTTTCCAGCAATATCGCATCAAAGTTGGCGGCTGGTCAATTCTTCAGTTCGCTGATATTTCTTGGGGTTTTTGCGATTTTCTTCAAATAAAAGTACTAATCTACCCAAAAAACAATTTTGGATCGAATGGTGCTGTCAGATGTTGACTACTTGCGTTATACCGGGTGAAAAAAAAATAAAACGAGTTTTATAATTTTTTTCCAACTTTTTAGTTTCTTGGCCGATTTTCACAAACTTTATGTCAAAAGCTCGCTGACTAAATCGTCAACTGAAATCAATTGTCAATATAGCCAAATTATCAAAAATCAAGATAGCAGCGGCGAACCCAAATAAAAATGTGTCGTATTTCGAGATTTTTTTTTTGATTTCTAAACTTTGTAAAGAACGACACTGATGGTGAATTCTGGAAGATTCAGCTTTCTTCTGCAATTCGGGACTAGATTTACTTGATTCGCACATTCCACTGTGAAAATATAGTGAAATAAAGAAAGGTCCACTTGTAATTTTTTCCAAATTCACAATAAATCAGCAGTTAAAAAGCCTCCCGCGAATCCTTATTTCTGAAGCAATTTCTACACACTTGGTAGTGATCGTAAGCTGTATGCATAGGCTACAAATACCGTGCTAGTGCATGGCCGTAGTTTCGAAATTTTAGATGATAGATGACGTAAATGGTGGAGGTGCGCATGTCAAATATCGAATATTCTACTTTTTGTTCTCACATGTTCTAAACGAAATTTCTATAAATGGTTGGCTTAATGCTCAGCCGAATAAACACGCAACGAGAGTCAAATGTTGAAAGAGTCGAAATGTAAAATTTTCAAATAGACAACTCTACTTCTTTGGAGAAAATAAAACGGTTCCATCGTTAGCCCAGGAATTTTAGCTGTTAAAATCGCAAATTGCGAACAAAAATGAAAGCCAGCCGGATTTTTGTATATATGTATACGCTCAGTTAAGCACGTAGTTCAACATAGTAAAAGTCCTCAAGAATCCGGTGTGAGCTTCGGCCGTTGTGGCTGGAGAAGAACTTGAGGATCAGTTTTTCGCGTATATCTCGAGAACAATGGCACTTGAGAAGAATGTGCTGAGGACGAAATTGTTGAAAATTTTATTGTCTATAAGAAAGGTCCTCACACATTCCATCGTCAGTCCACTCTTTCTTCGTCAAAACACAAGAAAATTAAAATAATCCAGATGCTCGATGCTGAAGACTGTATGGAACTTGAGTTTTATGATGGCGGGGTGCCACTTGGTAGAGGTGTTGTTCGATCTATTCTGTTTTGACTGAAACTATTTGCCATCAATACAACTATGCCGGCGGCATATACAGGGTGAAATAAGAATAAGAAGTTAAAGAAAGTACCTCAAGAACCAAAATAGGTGAAGACATATAAACCGCCAAAAATATTTCTTATTTTATGGTCATGAAGTCGTCGTAAACTTGGATCAAATATGTTGAGCCGTTTCTGACATATCTTCAGAAGACTGAAGTCGTTACGAAGAATAACTAGTTTTCCGTATATCAGTAACTCTTCAGATATTGAATCGAGACTTAGTGTTTTGAATCGAAACAATGATAAATTACATTTGAAATGAAATAATAGTGAAAAACACTCTCTAGGCCAACTACTTATAGAAAAAACACAGTCAACTTTTTTTCTGATGAGTAGACGAAAAAATTATTTTTTTCGGTAACAACTTCAGTCTTTTAAAGATATTTCAAGAACGGCATAAGATATCTGATTCAAGTTTACGACGACTTCATGACCATGAAATCAGAATTATTTATGGCGATTTACATGTCTTCACCTATTTTGGTTCTTGAGGAACAAATGTTCAACTTTTTATTTTTATTTCACCCTGTATATGCCGCCGGCTTGGTTCGTATTCAATCAATCAAGAAATAGTGGACCAACCAACACCTCTACGAGGTGGCATTCCGCCATCATAAAACTCAAGGTCCACACAGTCTTCAGCATCGAGCATCTGGATTATTTTAATTTTCTTGTGTTTTGACGAAGAAAGAGTGGACTGACGATGGAATGTGTGAGGACCTTTCTTATAGACAATAAAATTTTCAACAATTTCTTCCTCAGCACATTCTTCTCAAGTGCCATTGTTCTCGAGATATACGCGAAAAACTGATCCTCAAGTTCTTCTCGAGGCCACAACGGCCGAAGCTCACACCGGATTCTTGAGAACTTTTACTATGTTAAACTACATGCTTAACTGAGCTTATATACAAAAATCCGGCTGGCTTTCATTTTTGTTCGCAATTTGCGATTTTAACAGCTAAAATTCCTGGACTAACGATGGAACCGTTTTATTTTCTCCAGAGAAGTAGAGTTGTCTATTTGAAAATTTTACATTTCGACTCTTTAACATTTGACTCTCGTTGCGTGCTTATTCAGCTGACCATTAAGCCAACCATTTATAGAAATTTCGTTCAGAAAATGTGAGAACAAAAAGTAAAATATTCGATATTTGACATGCGCACCTCCACCATTTACGTCATCTATCATCTAAAATCTCGAAACTACGGCCATGCACTAGCACGGTATTTGTAGCCTATGCATACAGCTTACGATCACTACCAAGTGTGTAGAAATTGCTTCAGAAATAAGGATTCGCGGGAGGTTTTGAAACTGCTGATTTATTGTGAATTTGGAAAAAATTACAAGTGGACCTTCCTTTAATTCACTATATTTTCACAGTGGAATGTGCGGATCAAGTAAATCTAGTCCCAAATTGCAGAAGAAAGCTGAATCTTCCAGAATCCACTATCAGTGTCGTTCTTTACGAAGTTAAGAAATAAAAAAAAAATCTCGAAATACGACACATTTTTATTTGGGTTCGCCGCCGCCATCTTGATTTTTGATAATTTGGCTATATTGACAATTGAGTTGAGTAGACGATTTAGTCATCGAGCTTTTGACATAAAGTTTGTGAAAATCGGCCAAGAAACAAAAAAGTTGGAAAAAAATTATAAAACTCGTTTTATTTTGTTTTCACCCGGTATAACGTAAGTACTCAACACCTGACAGCACCATTCGATCCAGAATTGTTTTTTGGGTAGATTAGTACTTTAATTTGAAGAAAATCGCAAAAACTCCAAGAAATATCAGCGAACGGAAGAATTGACCAGCCGCCCAACTTTGATGCGATATTGCTGGAAAATGTACCAGAAATCGCGAAAGCACCCGAGTGATTATTTGTCCTGAGATGATCCTCTAACGATTCCAAAAAAAAAAAAATTGATTACATCGTTTTTCTTACAGAAGTACTGCTAGGGCCTGGATTAATTGTCATTTTACGAAGAACAACTCGCAAAAAACTGCACCTTTCTGTAATGTCAAATTCAACAGCTATTATTTGTTTTTTCCCTTCCCGCTAAATTAGTAATAATAATAATATTTAGGTTGAATATTCTGAAGTGTTTTTCAACTGTTTCCTTTGAGATTGAACCTCCAAACTTGCGTGGAACTCAAAAATTCAGTTTTTCTTCCCGCCCGGTGTTTCATAGTGGGACGAAAATGATAATTTCCTGTCAAAACCCTGTAACCTGTGGAGTCGTCAAATTTCAGATCGTGATTATAAGAAAAACCATGAAAAAATCCCACTGATGAATTGGGGCTGTTCAATAGGGGATGAAAATGTAAAAAACCAACAAAAATTCTGAAAACTCAGATTCATATAGAATGTTAATGTTACCACAGAATTGATGGAAAAATACTTTTAAAAATCCCAATAATAGTTCGGGGTTGTTTTGAGAGATGGGAATCAAAATAACTGGAAAAAATTCGGAAATGTTAGATTTTTATAGAATCAGACTACAAAATTGGAAATAAACTATTGAATTGAAACATAATAACCGTGAGCTAGCGGCCTTTGAAAGCATGTCATTTCTGACCGCACCATACTTCTTGTGGTGATAGCCACTCACGTGGTATAGGCTGTCTGATTTCAACATGATTCTAGTGGGCTGTGTTTCTGGTCGCCATCGGCCGATCGCGGTCTGAATCGCAGCCCACTAGAATCATGTAGAAATCAGACAGCCTATTGGCGAGTTTCAAGATCGAATACGCCATCTGACGGCCAACGTGTAAACGACGTTTGTGCACGGATCAACTGCAGATTTGTGTAGGCTCTTATGAGCGTTGCGGTGTTTGGGGACTTTATTTGATTCCATCTGACTTAACGCGGCGTTAATTTTTTCCAACAAAGTACGTGAGCCACGCACGTTTCATTATCTTGAATATATTAGGTGTCGTCGATTGCAAAAGCATTGCATTTTTAAATAAGAGTGGCACGTGTACGACGACTGGCAAGCAAAAGTGGCATAGAATGGAAGGTGGCAAGATAAATAGTGACAAAAAGTGGCGGAGAATTAGTTGTGTTTCCGAGTGCGAGTCGCGTTGTGGAAACCGGAAAAAGGAAGAGTTACATTTTCACCGTTTCCCGTCGAAAGCGAAAGACGCAAGTTGGGTAGTCAAAATGACAAACAAACTCGGCACTGTGGAAAATATGACTACGAGAAAAGCCTGGGAAATGTCGCTGAAAATGGGAACTTTATATGGCTGCATCGAAGAAGCACAGCTGCGATATTTTTGCATGTCCCGGACTGGCCTGCTTTGCAAGTGCATTTAAACGTTCCAATTTCACAGGAACTCTCGCAGGAACTTCTACTACTATTTCTTTTAATTACAATCTCAGTTGCCTCGTGAGGAGATTCATACAATGCGCTTGTTTGTAAACACAATTCAAATATGTCTATGTTTGAATTGATGCTTGATTCGGTTCGCTTTCGACCACACAACACAAGAAATTGTGACTTCAGAATTTCTTCTCCCATCACGATACATCGAGAATCTGTTGAGTCCATCAAGTGATTCAAAACCTCCATAACACTCAATTGCGCTTCTGCCATTTTTGAGTTCCACCGCAATACTAATTAACCACGTTTCACGTCTGGAGGACATTAAAAACCGCTTACTACTGATGAAATTTTTGAACGCGCGGGCAACAATCCGTGCTCTATCCGACATGTTTGTTTACATGCGAAGCGCATCAGCAGCGCCACCATCGGTAATGTCACTCGCCAATAGTTGCTGAAACGCCAGTCTGCCTCCCCAAAGCGAATCGCTTTGGGAGCTGCCGACTCTCAAAAAACACAACAAAAAAAAACAATTTTGCAGAACCATTTCTGACCGGTTGAAACCGCGTTAGGTGATAGCCGTGGATGTAAAAAATGCAATGCCAACGTTCTGCCGACCGAAAGCAAGTCGTTTGTTGTTCTGCCAGTGGCACGAATGTCGCCAAAAACAAAATTTTCAATATCATTTCTGACCGAATGAAATTTTGTGGGTAAATAGTTGACAATATTAGAAACGCGATAGCATAATTCTGCCGGGCCATATCGAGTCCTAAAACCGTTTGCCTAAATGTTGAAGTTGTCGCTTTTCGGCCCCTTGCGAATCGTCTTGTTTCGCTTTGTGCAGTTACACAACCGTTTTGTCACTTCCGTATTTCACTTTCACAAGCAGTCAAATAATTATTCAGTTTTGTGCCAATTTCCAAAAAGTTGAAAAATCTTTTATTTTGGGTTTAGCCGCCTTGACAGAAGTAAAAATATAACTCGTGTTACTTCAAAGGTGAAGGATATCATAAACAGAGTAGGGGATTGTAATGAATAAGTGTATCTATTGGAATTTTAGATATAAATCATGGTATGTATTGAATTCAACAAAAAAAAAATCTGAAGCGCTACAAGCCTGAATAAAGTTGGGGCGCTTCGAGGGCCGCTTCAGTTATCGAGATGGTCAGACTCGTCAGTGTCGTCACTATTATTTTCACCGCCGCTTTCGCTCTCGCTGCGTGAACTGCAGCGCCTTCATTTATACAGGGTGTTTCAAAAGGTATGTGCCATACGTGAATGGCAGATGGAGGATGTCAAGGCGAGTTGAGATCAAGAAGAGAATTTTTTTTTTCGCGATCGATCTCGAAGATACAGGGTGTTTTGTTCTTTGGTCACAATTTACAATAAGCGATATCTCTGGAGCGGTTTGATATATACGAATGAAATTTACCTGTCACATTCCTCTGCTGGTACTTGATTATATGCCATAGCAGGTAGAAGAGAAATCAGGTCCGGACTTGAAAAAAAAGTTTTTGAGTTTGCCTGCCAAAAAGTATATTTTTTGAGCGGATTTCGGAAAAAAACACCACCATACACTACAATGAATGAGATCAATGAGATCTTTCAAAATTAGACTAAATGAGCACCGCAGGGAACTACCTGCGTTCGATATAAAATCAAACTTCACAAGACATGTAGTTGCCGAAGGCCATGATTTTGCTTTTAATTGTTTGAAACCAATCCAAAAACTTGACAACAGACACCTAATTGAATTTTCTGAAATTTTGCAAATAAAAAAACAATACAATCTTGACCCAGATAGCCTCCTCAACGAACAAACCGATTTTTTGTTGTTCTACCTGTTACGACTATTCTTCATTGCTACATCAATACTTAGACATAAAGTTCTATGCTATGTCACATCAGTTTTGAAAATGGCTTTATATATTTAACAAGCCGAAACTCGAGTAAAGGATATAAAAAACACGCGGAGAAGACTTATTTACTACAACTTTATAACTCGTACATACCAGTGTTACTATTTAGAGTGAAATTTTTATGAGGCGCAATAATGGATACAATTCGGTACGATCACTGCAGATTCTTCAGTTCTATCATATCTTCCACTTAGACTCGACATGTCTCACAAGGGAAAACATTTCTTAAAAAAAATCTCGAGTAAACCAAAATTCTCGCCAGACTTGGACTGTTACAATTTTGTTCTTTTGTTTCATTCATATTTATTTGGATATGCAGAGTTCACAGATTTTTGTTGGAATTGTTATCACATTTGGCCGGTGTACTACCTCCGGGATTCACAGTTAAACACACTTTCAGCAATAACAAATCTTAATTTACTCTGTATCGCACAAAGGTCGCTCATCTACTGCTCATAAGTCCTATCATCTTACTTAACACCTTAAACTGTAATCTCTATTATATAATCCTCGTGCGCACGTCTAGCTAGCCGGCAGGTGACTCGGCCGGTGATATTCCTGGGTAGTCGGTCTCCACAGCCGGAATAATCAGTTTTCTTAGTAGGTACCTTATTTGACCATACAAAAAATTAAATAAGAGAGAGTTCCATCATTTCTTATACCACAAAATATTCGCTCGTTTTTGTTATACCTACCTAGTTCACCTGGGTAACTTTATTTTTTTGAAACATTTATTGTTGTGTTGTCAGTTGTGTTACAAGTTGTTTGTTCGGTCCATAGACAAGGAATGTCAAAACGCTGCGTTTACTTAGATCGGCAACTTGGCTTCAGAATTTATCCCGTGTTCAGCGCCCCTAGCGTAATAGCAGGGTACTAATCAGAGAAGTGCCTATAGTAGGTTCACTTGTACTGTGACTCTAGTTGGCTGGGCAAATTTTCTACTTCAGCATTGTAGGCTTGCCGCCTTTTCACCTGGTGTGAAACTGACTTTCTCTGGAAGTGAAGTTATATTTCTTATCAAATTGATATTAAAATCTTGGAAAACTGACCTGGTCATATGTGGAAGTGCGACTAGGGGGCCGCGGAGCTGTGTTACCGTCATTTAGACACCAAAAGAGCACGGGGCGGCCGCAAATCTGAGTCATCTTGACGGCGGCCCATTCAGAGTCGACAAAAACTCGTCCCGGAAACCACAAAACGAAAGCAAATTACAAATTGAAGGTATTAACATCAATTTCGGTTCAATACGTAACTTTGAGCGGCTAGGTTTTGTGAAATTTGGTTCAATTTACTTTTTACACGTAAATTCTTTTGCCAATGACAGACTGCAGGGCGATCCTTGTATCGCCCATAATTCTTCAGGGTTTGGCTTGTATTTTTGACTGGAAGAGGCGAAAGGGTTGATGATTGCATGGGGCCCCTTTTTTGGACGAAGGGCATTGTATACTCTTTAATTTGAAGCACCGAAAGTTGAACCGGCTTCAAGAGGTTAGGAATATTTTTCACAACTGTCAAATGTCAAGGCTCTCTTGATTTATTTGTTCATTGGCGAAAATTGAAAAACAGGTCGAAAAATTGTTACATTCTCCAATAAAATGGAAAAAAGCGTCTGACATCACGTCCCGCAAAAATGTTCCGGCTATCTGTGAAGGAAATACGCAAAAAATGTGTTTCAAAACTGATCCGGCCAGAGCAGCCAACTGCAAAGTTTTGGGGATTTTCTATATTTCACATTTGGAAATTTAAAAACAAAATCTCACAGCCGACTAGAATCACGGTACAAGTGAACCTACTTTACTAGATTTTACGTTTGAAATTGAAGACTTTCAATTATTGTTGTGAGCATTTTGCTCTTGCTCTACAACACTTTTTTCCCGTTTTGTGGACGGTTGAGAAGACCAGATATTAGTAAAAATCGAACCTTTATTAAGAAAATGTATACAAATAATATTATTCTGTAACGGACGCAACAATGAGGTTCACTAAATTGTCCAGGCGGAGACAAACCCTTTTGAGATGAACTCCAATTTTCACAAGCAGGGTCGAAGATGCGGAGGTAATGGGAACTGGAAGCACCAAAGTCATCTTCTGAAGTTCTGAAGGTTCCTTCCTACTGCTGAGTTCAAAACCGGCTCCGGATGTCCTAGCTTGACTTGAGGGCTTGATGGGGGATATGCGCACCTGGGCAAGGGGTTCCCAGGGAATCCAAAACTTGTTAAATAAAACGCTGCACAAAAACTACTTTGAATACTGCCACACTATCCAATATCCGACACTAATGCACAGAATAACTTGCATGGACACTAAACTGGCTATAATAACTGATATTTTTGTTAAACGGAGAACGCTGGAAAATGAGGCAAACGAAAAATTTGTTTATAATTCGTTGCTTTGGCAATCCCACAGCCATCGCGAAACCCTGCCCTACCGCGCTGCAAATTCCGATTTTGTAGGGCCGAATCGGGGGGTCTCGGGACTTGAGATATGAATCGGTCGAGCCGAGAAAGATCACCAATCAGGAGCGGGAAGAGTGACGCTGGCGCCATCTGGGAGGCAGACAGGGAGGCTCAACCCCCAGACGTCAACCTTTCGAAAACGTTGCCACGGCATTTTTACGGGGAGTGCGTAGACCCTGGTTCGGTCCAAATAAATCCTCGCAAACAAAATGCCCAACTGATTTACAAACGCTGAATTCGCCGATATTATTTTCGTGTGTGGGTTCTGCGATGGCAACGGGAAATCCGCCAAAAGGGAATTCGAGCTAAGATATCCAGGTCGCAGAATACCATCTCGAAACACGTTTGGAAGAATTTTTCAATACAGTCGTGACCATGGGAGATTCCCCGGAACTGCTGTTGTAGCTGTACCTCCGAGAAACATCGAACGACCGAGAGTGGATGCCCAGGAAGAAATTCTGGAGATGGCAGAGGAAGATCCTTCCATAAACACGAGGAGGATAGGACATGCCTTTGGTATTCCTCATGCTCGAGCATGGAGAGGATCAAAAAGCGAACGCTTGTATCCTTACCACCTGCAGAAGGTGCAGCGACTAGAGCCAAATGATCCAGCCCCGCACGCCTCATCTTTTGCAGATGGATTGTGAACCATTCACGAACTGTACCTCGGATTTTATTCACAGATAAGGCCCAGTTTGAGGCGTTGGGCTGGATCATTTGGCTCTATGGAAGGATCTTCCTCTGCCGTCTCCAGAATTTGTATAGATGTTGATACAAACTGATGTTGTATAAACTGCTCGTCAAAAGTTAAGCATAGACCAAAATTTGCTCCAATTTCAAGCTAGGATTTCTTCGAAGAAAGATATCCGATTAAAAAAAATGTATGGTGTCTAGTAGAACTTTTCTTCAGCTACAAGACGCTGTGTCGACTTACGGCACCATTGACTTTGTCTATGATACACAGGATGCCAAAGGAAGAAGTGTCAAAAGTGTTAATTTTTGAAGTCGTGGAACTTTTTTAGGAAAAGTTTCGGATTTTTTTTCTCTTCAGTTTTGGAAAGCGGATGTCAATATCTCGAAACGGTTTTTGACTTTTGATCCTATTTTGTTTCTTCAAAGAGTTCTTGATTTTTTTGTGGAATTTGGATTTTTCTATACAGAATTTGCTAGAGCTGTTGCTTTTTCTTGAAAATTCACAGAAACATTCTCAATTCCTGGATGAATTATACCATGACAAAATTTGACCTCATGGGCCCCCAGAAGAGGTTATTCTCTGGACCTCTTCAGGGGAGATACCCAATGAAGCATGCTGCGACATCACATTGACACTTATTGACTCCAGCGTAGATAAAAATGCAAGACTTGAAACCATACGATGCATCAAAATTACCATGGTCACCAATTAGTCCCATCATGGGTGATTTTGTTACTGCCCAAGTCACTGTAAATTTCCAGAAGTGATATCTTCCAGACGAGTAGAGATAGAGCCATAATTCTTTTTTTGATTCCAATCGGACACATTATGGGCCATTCGAGCATGATGTGCAAATTTTACGCGTTTATACTTTTTCAGTAGTGGGGAGTAATTTTGACGTTTGTCATGTCGGAACTTTTTTTTGTGCTTGTCATCATTGAAATGTCAGCATGAATGTAATCAACCACTTCTACATCTTAAGCTCTTAAGCTCTTATCACTTCAGCTCTTAAGGAAACTACACATTATAATGTACCTACTTTTCATTTGAAAAGTCACTTGTTCCATCAGTGGAAATAGTTTCACACTTCATCCTATACTTACCTCTCAACTTACCCACGGTGCCGTGCTAATAAAAAGTAGCTTTTGCTTTCACTTCGATTTTCTTAGGAGTTGATAAACAAATTCCTCTTAGCAACTCATTATACTTCACTATACTTCATCATAATATATCAATCATGTTCTTTCTGATATAAATGAAGGCGCTGCAGTTCACAGCGAAAGCGGCGGTGAAAATACCAATGACATACGAGTGACGACACTGACAAGTCGGACGATCTCGATAACTGAAGCGTCTCAACTTTGTTTAGGCCTGTAGCGCTTCAGAATTTTCTTAGGTTGAATTCAATACTATTATTCATATCTAAAATTCCAATAGATAAACTAATTCATTACTATCCCCCATCTGTTTATATCCTTCACCTTTGAAGCAACAAGACTTACATTTTTACTTCTTTCAAGGCGGCTAAATCCAAAATAAAATATTTTCCAACTTTTTGTTTATGGAAATTGGCACAAAACCGAATGATTATTTGACTTGCGAAAGCGAAATACGGAAGTGACAAAACGGTTGTACAATTATTGCACAAAGCGAAGCAAGACGTTGCGCAACGGGCCATCTACTGAGGAGCTATGGCGAGTTGAAGCGAAGCCTACCTACCGCCCTACCGGTTCCTTATTCCCGCATAAATGACCCAAATTTAGGAATCGCCATATCCTAATTCCCTAACTGATTTTTTCGAATTTGGTATCAATGGCTATTGGCTAGCCAATTGAACAGGGACTTATACAGGTGTAGGGATGTTCGATCTTTCCGAAAAGATCGATCTTGTGGATCGATCTAGATCGATTGCAACAAAATCGATCCTATAAAGAATCGTCTATAAAAGATCGATCTTCCAAAAGATCGAATAAAGATCGATCAAGTAAACTGAAGAGTAACTGACGTAGACGTAGAAGCTGATGGTACATTGATAATGATATATACTACGTTTCCATGGAGAATTGAAATCGATTTGAAGACGGTATCGGGATTGAATACGGAAGTGTTCACATGAGTGGTTCGAACTCGGTATTCAAATCGATTTGAATTCTGTTTACATATCTGTCATGTAAGTCTAACCCTAACCTAAAACTATCCCAACCTAACGTATCAAAGAAAGTGCAAGTACTCTGAAAACTGCAAGTGTGCAGAAGGCAGAAGTCCAGACGACAGGTGCAAGTATGAATGCGACCCTCGATGCGACCAGAACAGCGGTTTTACTCATTGCTATGTATCAGTTTCTGTTTGTTGACGTTTCGATCCAATCCGATTGGGTTTCCATGAGTATTATTTTGATCCGATCCCGATACGATCCCAGAATTTGCCGAATCGACTTTGAGACTCAAATCGATTTGAATACGATGTTGCAAGCGTTTACATGCAGTTTTCAATCCCGATATCGTTTTCAAATCGATTTCAATTCTCCATGGAAACGTAGTAACTGTAAGAGGCCGTATCGAATTATCGTACAATTCGACACAGCAGCAATTTCACTGTAATTGGGTAGTTTCCGAGATAGATAATAGATGGCGGCAATGCGAGACTCTCTAACTGCAAACTGCAAGTGTGGTTGTGGGCTCATCCTGGCATCCTGCTGAATTCATTGAAATCTCGACGACAGTGTTCCATTGCGCTGTTTTGAAATAGTCCGACGGCAATCAGTGCCTCTGTCAGTAGCGAATGTAGCGAAAGATCGAAAAACCGATCTCTGTCCCAAAAAATCGATCCCAAAAAAAATCGGAGCTGAGAAGATCGATTCAAAAGATCGAGAATCGCAAGCGAAAAGATCGATCTTTCTGAAAATCGATCTAGATCGAACATCCCTATACAGGTGTCCGTTTTTTCGAGGCTAAGCATGAGTATCTCGCTTATCTTTAGAGATACAAAGTCGGTTAAATTAGGAAAAAGTTGCCAATTTTCATGACTCCAAGGGGAATTGAATGTTGCCAAAATCGTTATTCTAGCTTTTAAAACAACCGAGATATGACATTCAACTTTTTTTTCTCTAATGGGCGCCATATTGGATTTTGACATTTTTGAATGCAATTTTTTTTTCTGGTTACAACGATGTGTCACATGCCACTGTTGAATTCATGCTTTTGAGCAACATTTTTTTAAATTTTTCAAAGAGTGCTTTCGAAACAAAATCAGCACCGACAATAAAAAAATCTGTTGTGGGGCGACACAAAACTTTCCCGGCGGTATCCAGAGACGTCAGTAATGATTTTGATCGAAGTGTCCCTTCGGGAGGGGGCGATTCGATTTGGAAATTGATGAAAAAATTCTATTTAGTCGAGCGTTTAGCGAGCATCCTGCATCCATTGTTGAGCGGACAGAAAAAATGACAGGTTAGGTCAGTTTTCCAAGGTGATGAAATGATCCAAAAGGTAGAACTAGGTAGCTAACTGTTGTGATATCTCAAAAATGCAATGCTGGTTCCTTATTGAAATTTTTGTTCCTACTTTAGATAGATATGATGATGAAATCGCAAAAACTTGATTGAAAACTTTTACTGCATCTGTGTGTCAAATTTCAACTCTATATTTTCAATTTAGAGCTTGGGCAGACAAACCCAGACCCAATGTGCCACCTGAGGGCTTCCGATCAAAATCATCCACCCAAAGTCTAATCAGATCATTCCAGGCTGAACTTAGGCCTCCGTACCTGATTTCGATTTGATCGGATCAATAATTCGGTAATTATCGTGACAGAACCGCTTAATTTGTACGATCGCATGAGTGGTTTTATATTTTCAGGAGGAAAATTTCCGGGAAATTGGAGAGAAATTATTGAAAAATGTTCAAGAACCAGTTATCTATTCTCTAAAAAAAAACAATTCCAAGAAATCTGTTCACGGAATAAAAAGTTGGAAAATTTGCAGTTTTTCCAGAGAGGAAAACTCGGCAACTGTTGATCCGATTTCGAAAATTTTTCCTCCAAAAATTAGCTCAATCTTTTCTCTAACTTTTATTCACAGCATGTCTGCACCTAAAATTAATATTTTGTGGGGCCTACCGCATGTAGAAGTTTGCATTGCGTTTTTCTCAAATTCACGGAATGTGCAAATTTCATTTTGAAAAAAATCTGTTGTGGGGCGACACAAAACTTTCCCGGCGGTATCCAGAGACGTCAGTAATGATTTTGATCGAAGTGTCCCTTCGGGAGGGGGCGATTCGATTTGGAAATTGATGAAAAAATTCTATTTCGTCGAGCGTTTAGCGAGCATCCTGCATCCATTGTTGAGCGGATAGAAAAAATGACAGGTTTGGTCAGTTTTCCAAGGTGATGAAATGATCCAAAAGGTAGAACTAGGTAGCTAACTGTTGTGATATCTCAAAAATTCAATGCTGGTGCCTTATTGAAATTTTTGTTCCTACTTTAGATATGATGATGAAATTACAAAAACTTGATTGAAAACTTTTACTGCATCTGTGTGTCAAATTTCAACTCTAGCTCAATCTTTTCTCTAACTTTTATTCACAGCATGTCTGCACCTAAAATTAATATTTCGTGGGGCCTACCGCATGTAGAAGTTTGCATTGCGTTTTTCTCAAATTCATGGAATGTGCAAATTTCATTTTGAAAAAATTACAGTCGGAAAACCGAAACCGTGTCAACTCTGAAAATAGACCTGCACGACGCTCAATACAATCTACTTTCGATATCAGTTGAAATTTCCAAAAAAAAGTCGATCCCCGAGCAGGAATAAATTTTTGAGTGGAGTCCTGCTACAAAAGCGAGTCGTGCTGGTCGAAACACCGGCGAGAGCCCCTCCTGAGTGGCAACGGCCAGGAGAAATTTCGAAAATTCATTACGCTCAACTGGAGAATGGTGGAAAACTGCAACTGCGGCCTCAATTTGACTCTTTTGTTGTGTTGCTTCCTGCCAAATCTGGTTCCAATCCATTGGATAGATTTTGGATAATTAATTGGTAAAGTTTTGAACTTTAACATTTTTTATTATTTGACAGATGACAGATAGGGCAATGTTTCCAACTGTTCTGAATACAGTTTTCCAAGGGCTTTCAAATGACATATTGCAAGTTGAGTTCCGTGAGATATAGCTTCTGACATTTGGTGATAGTGACAGTTGGGTTTGACAGATGACAGCCAAAAACTAATGGGCTCTTTTCAGGAAACAACCATGTTTGTATACCAAATATCAAGTCGATCCAGTCAACGTTACGGCAGTTATCGTGGAAGATCACAGACAGACACACACACATACACACACATACACACACACACACACACACACACACACACACACACACACACACACACACACACACACACACACACACACACACACACACACACATACACACAGACAGACATCATTCTGAAAATGGTCTTAATCGTCTTGGGGGACCTCAAAACGGATATATCCGGTGAAATCTCAAAACTTTTTTTCTGCACGATTACAATACTTTCCCTCCGTGTTCGTGGGTGGGCCGGGAAAGTAAAATTACAGTCGGAAAACCGAAACCGTGCCAACTCTGAAAATAGACCTGCACGACGCTCAATACAATCTACTTTTGATATCAGTTAAAATTTCCAAAAAAAAGTCGATCCCCGAGCAGGAATAAATTTTTGAGTGGAGTCCTGCTACAAAAGCGAGTCGTGCTGGTCGAAACACCGGCGAGAGCCCCTCCTGAGTGGCAACGGCCAGGAGAAATTTCGAAAATTCATTACGCTCAACTGGAGAATGGTGGAAAACTGCAACTGCGGCCTCAATTTGACTCTTTTGTTGTGTTGCTTCCTGCCAAATCTGGTTCCAATCCATCGGATAGATTTTGAATAATTAATTGGTAAAGTTTTGAACTTTACCATTTTTTATTATTTGACAGATGACAGATAGGGCAATGTTTCCAACTGTTCTGAATACAGTTTTTCAAGGGCTTTCAAATGACATATTGCAAGTTGAGTTCCGTGAGATATAGCCTCTGACATTTGATGATAGTGACAGTTGGGTTTGACAGATGACAGCCAAAAACTAATGGGCTCTTTTCAGGAAACAACCATGTTTGTATACCAAATATCAAGTCGATCCAGTCAACGTTACGGCAGTTATCGTGGAAGATCACAGACAGACACACACACACACACACACATACACACACACACACACACCTTGTACCTCTCAAGATAAGCGAGATACCCATGCTTAGCCTCAAAAACGGACACCTTGTATTCATATGAGAAAATGGCCGACATATCAAAATTCAAGGTGGCGGAAAGAATTGAAAATGGGCCTTATTCGTCCTTGTTGAAATAGAAAAACGGAAAGTAGGCCTCGCTTCAACTCGCAGAGCTCCTCAGCAGATGACCCCATTTTATTGGTTTGGTCTTGAATTGACAAAAAAGGTCTATTTCTTCAAAATACATTATTGGTTTTGACTTTCTGATAACTTTGAATAAAAAGCAATGAGAACAAAAGAAGGTTTATTTTCAATTGTTTCCTGCTATCTTAATTTTGGATATGTCGGCCATTTTGAAATACGGAAATGATAGCCTATTCAATTGGCTAGCCAATGCTAAAAAGTTCAATAAAATCGGTGGCGGAATAAAAATTTTAGAAGGAAAAATTCCGAGCACGTTTTTTCTGGTCCACCCGGTATATGAATCGGAATTTTCAGAATTTTTGTTGGTTATTTAGATTTTCATCCCCTAAGAACAACCCCAATTCATCAGTGAGATTTTTTCATGGTTTTTCTTCTATCACGATCTGAAATTTGACTACTTCACAGAGTTACAGGGTTGTGGCTGGACATTGTCATTTTCGTCTTACTGTGAGGCGCCGGGAGGAAAAAAAAACTAATTCCTCGAGTTTCACTCAAGTTTGGAGGTTTGGAGGAGTGTGCGTCGTCAAAGCGTCGCGCTCTACATAAGCTGCCATGCTATCCAGCGGGCTTCAAAACTGAATAAAAAATTCCAGGTTAATCTGTTTTTCTGGTTTTTCATAAAATCTGCACAAAACTGATTCTTAGGTATTGTACAGGACGATTTCTTGACGACCGACGGAAACACGGAAACTGGCCCACAAATGACTAAGGAACCTATAAAATAAAACATTTTCCAGCTTTCAACTACAAATTTCCAACGGAAATCATAATTCGAGCGGCTGTGGACTCAACTATGGGGAGGGGACGCCATCCCATAAATGCATACCTGCCTGTCTACATTGACTTTCTGAAAAGCTCAATCACAGCTTCACTCAGGTTACAAAGCTCCTCTTTAAGCTCATTAGACATCTGTGGTTTTCCTAATGAATTCGGATGACCTTTACCTATGACAAGCAGCTAGCAGAGCAGAGTATGTCAAATTTAATTTTCACAATTTGTAATGATTCCGAGCTGGCTGAAATCTCGTAAGCATTTGCGCCTTACCTGAAGAGATTTATTTGATGCATTTGTAAAAGGGATGGGCAAAAGAAAAATCGCCAATAATTAATTCGACTCTTACGGAAGCGATAGAAGACGCACAAGTCTCTAGATAAGCGGAGTAGCGGCAGAGGTGCGGTCTTGAAATTTCCCCGGCTGAATGTAATTGTGTTATATTGTTGAGTATTTTATGACAGTTCTGAGCTGGAGGTGAGTTGGGAGAATAAATGTCACGCTTAGGAATTTATTATGATCCTTTTAACGAAGTTTTGCAAACACGTCTTCGCCGTCGTCTGAGTGAAGGCTCGAATTAGGAGCGAGGTTCTGCATATAATTAGTCGATTATTTCTCTCAGTTCTCACATTACAAATGAAAGAATAATGCATTTTCAAACTGTCTTTGAAACTCAAGCCAGAAATAGAGAGCTGGACTAGGGTAGTTCATCTTACAGGTATCAGTCTACAAGGACGAACGAAATCTTTACGTGCATTTGTGTTCTTGAGACAGTGTAAAGAGGCAAAATGATATAGGGCATTAAAGGAGTATTGAGTGGAGAATGGATAGATATAGTGAGGGTATAGTTAGCGGTTATTCGAAGGGAGTAGGGCTTGTTTGTATAAGGTTGAATGGTGTGTTGCTGATGAGTGACTTGTTCGAAATTAATGCGGTGTCAGACAATAGCTGAACGATGACAACATGGTCGTCTCGTTATATTTGTCTAGTATTGACATATTTTCACTTTACCGCATTATCTTAGCCGCCATATATGAAATTTCTTATTAGTGGAACGATTTTCATGAAACTTTGAGCTTACCCTAGTCTCGTATGATCTTTCTTATTTTCAAGTTGAATTTCATGATTCTGCCGCCATCTTGGCCGCCATATTAAAATCTGTTTTTAGTGAAGGGATTGTCATGAAACTTACCCTTGTCTCGTATGATCATTCTTATTTCCAAGCTCAGTCAGTCAAAAAAATAAAATAAACATTTTTCTCGTTTTCGTAGTACCTACATAGTAATCAAAAGTTTAGCAGAATTTTCAAAAACGTTATGTCACGTCTCTCAATTTGAGCTCAATTTGGATAGAAGTGAAGTTGAGGGACGTAACAAAAAATTTTTGAAAATTCTGATGAAACTACTTTTTGTTGCTCCTGAAAAAACGTGTTTTTTTAAATTTTTCTGACGAATCGGCTAAAATTTAAGGCCATAATGGAACATTTGGAAATATGTATTATTATACTAAATTAAAGAGAATTGAGGGGTCCAAAGAGGAGGGCATAGCGTGTAGTAGGCCGCTCCAGTCGGATGATAACTTGACTGCAGCAACGTTGGCCGATGCCAAGAGTTGGATAGGTGACTAGGCGTCTTTCATCTAACTCAAAGCCGGTCTGGTACTCCTCCTCGGGTGGTCCTGGGCAAACCCCCTTAGTATAACATGCCTCCAGCTGGCGGTACGGCAAAGTGTAGAGGACAGCCGGCAGCGTTGTCTGGGGGACGTGTGGAATTGTGGATGTGTCGGAAATCCGAACCTGCGTTCGGGGGTGAAAGATGGAGTCCGTGTAACCGTGCGCTTGTCGGTCTCAGTGCTTGGATGGACCTACCATCAAGCATCCAGGCACCACTTTGCGGCTTGGTGAGTCCGGTTGGTGGGGCACAATAAACTTAAGTCTTTTTCGAGCGAATAACTTTTTGTAACCGGTTGGTTATTAGCGGTTGACATTAGATTGACAGATACTGTCATTTTTTTGACATCTGACATTTCTCGCTAAAACGTTGCGGTTATAACTTTGGTTATCAGCATTTGGCGGGAAAACAGTAAATTTAACTGAAGGAGAAAATTCTGCGGTACTTGGCGGTACCGACAAGGGAATAAAAACTCAATTTCCTGGAAACTTTTTGTTTTTATGTGAAATATTGGTATCCTAATTTAAAACCCCTTATCCTAATTTAAAACCCCTGAAAAATCTGAGTTACGGCTAGAAAACAATTTAAAAACTCCAACTTTTAAGCTACAATTAAAAAAACGGCGTAAATGACACTTTTACGCAAGGGGAATCCCTGAATCCCTTGAAGTTTGTGACACCAGCTTGGAAACACCCTGTAGAATCCGTTCAAAACTTGAATCATAGATCATAGGGGTTAACCATAGGCGGCCATCGGACATCTGGATTACCCGATGTTCTTGTGGGTCCATCGCAGAGGAGTCCATCGTCTTCGATTCTTCTTCCTTTGTCGCCAAGTCAAGTTTTTGAGGTTAGGTTAAGTACGTCTGACGTTTGGAAATTCTGGACTGCTGCTTCTTTCAAATTCAAATCTGTTGCCGCCACAATTTGTCCCCCCACCACAACAATAACCAGCCCCATGACCAAATTATGAAATGTATAACCGGTGATGATATCAAAATGGCGGCACTTCCTTTACCGCTTATAACCAATCCTCGCTCAAACGTCAAATTCTATAACCAAGTGTAACCGGTCATGAACGGTTACTCGCTCGAAAAAGACTATAGTTTCAGTGCAGAGGCAACCCAACCGACAATAGTAATGAATGAGGGGTCCAAAACATTAGATGGGACACTCAAAGACTTTTTAGGGAAAGCTTTCACGCTCGAAAAATTTGTACACCACTGCTCATTTCTCGATAGTGTGGCCACTGCAGAGAACCACTGCCCACATTTCCTAACACTGCCCACAATTTATTGAACACTGCCGAATTCAGCCACCAATTTCAGCTTTCTGTTATTTAAAATAAAATAATACGTGAAAACCGATTTCCGTAAGCGCGGTAACTTTTCAACATCAAAAATTGATATTCTCGGAAGCTCTGGCTCAATAACTCCGGGTCGTACAAAGATCATTCTGGTGTCAAATTGAAGAGAATTCAGTCTGTTTTCATATGCACAATAAAATTTCTATTTCATTTCTACCACAATTTAGATACTGTCAAAAACTTGTTTTTTGAACTTTGAACATTTTTGAATATGGCGGCGCCCGCTGCAAAAATATTAGTCGGAAAAGTGCAAATCATGGATGTGCAAATTCAGAAAGGGCACTTCATAAGTGTGTCAAATTTGAACAAAATGGAAAAACCTGTGAAAAGCTTCTCAATGAAATTATAAAAAAAAATAGTTTTGACATTCCTCGGTTGTATTTTTTCAATGGTAGGTAGGTTGGGATTAAAAAGAAAAATTGATTATGCCACAAAATAAGATATCTGAAGTCAAAATCCGATGTAAAATAAAAATGATACAGCAATTTTCTCATGACCGTGACAAATTCATTTTGGCGCCTTCACCATATTTGCCTCCGGCAGATGTGTTGACATTTCAGGAACCGATTGAGACATACAGTCATACATTTTCACAAAGCTGGACACGACAAGGCTATTTGATACCTTGTGCCTTGTGCCTCCTTAGATAATTCCCGCCATTTTGGGAAGGGCCGAAATGGGGGGGGGGGGTGCATTTAAATCCTAAGAGACGAAAAAGTATCCGGGATAGGAAACCGGGGTTTTTGTATTCAGCAAGGTCGAATTAGTCTAACGTCATGTTGTCAAACAATAACAGTAAATGCCGCTGAACTCACTCATTTTTAGCGCACTTCTCCAAACGGGGAGGCGGTTTTGTCCTCGCTTTGTCCGTCCGTCCGTCCGTCACAGCATCTAGTCCTAGACGAAAAGGTTTTTGCGAAAATTTTTTACTCCAATGGGTAGCTCATGACCTTGTATCCCGAACCAAGAAAAATCTCGACGGAATAATGATGAACAATTACAATAATAACAAATTAGTGTGACGCGGCATCGCCGTTGAATGCTGCATTTCAGAAGCCGGCCTGATCTCGAAAGTTATCACATGCGATCAAGTACCCGTTCTTATCATTTTACAATATTACATATGCGGAGCTATATTTTGGAGGAGAATTTAATTTTAAACTTAATTTTAATGAAAATTCCACATCAGTGCGAGGAACCAGTCAATAGTTATGAATTTTTGAAAATGACTCCAAAGCTACGGCTCGGCCGCAAAAGATTACTCGTTGCTTGCTGGTGCTTGATATCCTTTTCTCCGAACAAAACGGAATCCAATACAGAAAATATTTCGATTTGAATGGGTAGCTCATGGCCTTGGTACGCGAACCAAGAAAAATCTTACCGAAATAATCATAAACAATTACAATAATAACATTTTGGTGTAAGGCGGCTTCGCCGATTAAGTGCTGGAATTCGCATTTAGATGTTGAAAGTTACGATATGCGGGTAGCTACATGTTTTTATGAAAATACATCCCTACATGTACAGGAATATATTTAGAGAACAATTTGAACTTTCTTTTGACAAAAACTCCACCTCGATACGACCTTCGGGTCAATAGTTATGAAGTTTTGAAAACGACCGCAAAACTACGGCTCGACGCATATACGCGTCCCTACAAATTTAAAATCAGACGTGCCATTAACACTATTTAACATTTTGAAATAGGCATCACTAGGTACCTGAAGGATAATGGCACTCAAACTATGAAACATGTTTGCTCAATAACAAAAAAAAATTAGTAGGTAGGTATCACTAAAAATCATGTGACAGACTACAATTTTCTCGGTTTTTCGATGAAAAAGAATTGTTCCGATTCAAAAATAAGCCCGATATTCGTGTTCAGGAGGTCGATATCAGTAGGAAAACATTCTTTTATAAGTAAGAGAATGACGCTTATGTGGCCGGTTCGTCTGTCTGTTTGTCTGTCTGTCTGTCTGTCTGTCTGTCTGTCTGTCTGTCCGTGTAGAAACTAGGATGATGTACTCCTTCTCGAGAATTGAAGCAAGAGCCTTGGAACTTTTTCCGATGGATAGCTGATGTTCCCTAAGGGTGGCCAATGGGCACTATTTTTGTTATCCATACATCGTTATCATTATTATCAAAAAACAGAGATCTCCTGTGCACTTCGAAGAAGTTGCACTTCTCTTCGGGAAATAAAGCTACAGCCCTTTAAAATTGAACTTTATCCGATGGATAGCTTAGGTCCTCAAGGACCAAATAGGCAGATTGGCTTTCATAATTCCGCCGCCATCTTGGCTGCCATATTGAAATCTCTTATTAGTGGAACGATTGTCTTGAAACTTGAAACTTATCGTTATCTAGTACGATCATTCGTATTTTCAAGCTGAATTTCATGATTCTGCCGCCATCTTGGCTGCCATATTGAAATTTCTTATTAGTGTAACAATTTTCATGAAACTTGGAACTGACTATTGTCTCGTATGATCATTTTTATTTTCAAGCCAAATTTCATGATTTCGCCACCATTTTCGCCGCCATATTGAAATCTCGTATAAGTGGAAGGATTTTCATGAAACTTGAAAGTTACCCTTGTCTCGGATGATCATTCTTATTTTCAAGCTGAGTTTCATGATTTCGCCGCCATCTTGGCCGCCATATTGAAATCTCTTATTAGTGGAACGATTTTCATGAAACTTGGAACTTACCCTTGTCTAGTACGATCATTCTGATTTTCAAGCCGAATTTCATTATTCTGCCGAAATTTTGGCCGCCATATTGAAATTGTTTGCCCAAATAACGGTAGAGTAGAACCCTATAGTTACTTAACATCTTGCGAAAGGGAAGTGCGCTACTGAGCCTCATGCCCATGAGGCATATTCGCTTGTCTGTTTTGTGTCTAGTCTATTGCCACAAAAGCTAGCTTCCCAGGAAATGGAAAATCATGGAGATCTGTTCATTCCTACAGGAGATCCAGCAATTTCAAGTTGACTAAAATTTCCAGGTGTTTCACTTTAATTCGCACTTCTATGGGTTTTGAGCAAAAAATGAATTCAAATAGTAGAGCCATCGTGGAGAACACGTATTTTTTGTTGGATTTTTTGCGTCATTCAGGTCCCGAGAAAAATTGAGAAAATATTGCGTGATGTACTCCTACTAATATTGGGAATGTACAATTTTGTTGCTTGATTTCTTTGAATGTTGTGCGGACTGGGAACAACCATTAACTCATAAATACCCGCTTTCAGGTAATTTCAAGTCTTGAATTAAAATATACATTCAATAATAAAAATATTATAAATTATATATATATATATATATATATATATATATATATATATATATATATATATATATATATATATATATATATATATATATATATATATAAATTCAAACGTAGAAAACGTGTATATTTTATAGAGGAATTCCTGCCCCATCGAGAAATTCATCTCTTGCTGACCTCCATCTTTTCCTTGATCTTCGAAGGCAAAGGCTGGATGCTCGGAGGGTAGCACATGCCAGTCTTACTCTTACCCAGTTCATGACAACGCTGAATCACATTTCAAAAGTGACTGGAAATTGAAGGTATCAAAATGTAACCCCCTGTAAAGGGGTCACGTTTAGTTTGCGCCTAAGATTGACGGAATGACGTCATAGGATTAAGTTCTCGCGCTTGTTTCATAATATGAACAATTAGATCAGAAACTAGGAAAAACATTCAAAATCAATATTTTTTTTAGTAGAACACTCCATTGTTGAACACTGTAATTATTAGAAGGCTATAATTACATAATTAAAAAAAAAACAGTTGTGTGCCCTCCAAGAAATATTCCTGTTCTATTCTCACCTTATTAATTAGCCTGAAGGATGAGCGATCTGAAATTGGTTGAGCAGTTTGATGACTACCACGGAGTTAATATAGCCTATAATGTGCTATGCTTCAAACAGCTTAAATACCTTGAATCTTGACAGGACTAGGCCAAACATAATAGAGCAACACCGGTCCCAATTTTCTTGGAAAGCTGTAATCGGGATGAATAAATTTTGGATCAGTCTGCCGAGAGGTTCATCGTTAAAAAGTTCCAAGTATATCGATTGTTAACGAATTCCGAGAGAGGGATTATTCTAAACGTATGGTATGTGGAAAGAGAAATAGCAGGTAACTCGGCAGGTAACTTGAAAAAGGTGTTCTGCAGTTATTTCATTTTTTTTTCATTTATTTATACTCCACAATTACAATTAGCCTAAGGTGTTTTAAATCTTCGAGTGTCCATGATACAAAAATTACAAAAAAGTCAACTTGCATACTTTTTACCGCTCAATGGAACGAATGTACCTATTTTGATCGTTTTATTAACGTAGCCACTAATCTGTTTATTGGATTACTGTATTATATTATACATCAACAGAAGCGACAAGAACGGTTTCTGATGCCACCCGAAAAATGTCTATTGTATAAGATTGATTTTAACATTAGCTTGGGCTATAGATAGGGTATATGCTATATGGATCACGCACACGCTTCTGAACACGCACACAGACAACACACGGCCTCACACCTCTACACACACACGCATGCAGAATCGACATATAAGGCAAAATAATTTAAATCGCTTCTCAAAATTGTATATTATTTGTATTCCACTAAATACCTCTTGAATATTTCCCAAATTGCACACATTATATAAATTTTTGCCGGCCGCTTTTCCAGAAAGATACGCTCTCAGAAGTGAGGATCGACGTAAGCCCGAAACACTCTTTGAAGTCATTTCGTTGATGTAAACATTTTAATGGCATATCAGGGGAAAGATGGGAAGGACTTGAAACAATTACTATTTGAGCTGATTTATGATGCAAAATAAAATCGTTTGATTCGAAACGAGCTCGTTAGCAAACTGCCGGAAAAAATGACGGATTCTAATTTTGGAAAACTAGAAAGACGGTTACAATTTGTGAATCAATCAAAAAATCAATTGTTTCAAGATAAGATGAGATATCTCCTCATCTCGCGGTGTGTTCGATGGATTGGAATCAGATTTGGCAGGAAGCCACACATCAAAAGAGTAAAATTAAGGCCGCAGTTGCAGTTTTCCACCATTTTCCAGTCGGGCGAAATGAACTTTCAAAATTTCTCCTGGCCGTTGCCACCCAAGAGTCGCCGGTGTTTTGACCAGAACGCCTTTGTAGCAGGACTCCACTCAAAAATTAATTCCTGCTCGGGGATCGACTTTTTTTTGAAAACTCCAACTGATATCGAAAGTAGATTAGATTGGGCGTCGTGTAGGCCTATTTTCAAAATCGACATGGTTCCGGTTTTCCGACGGTAATTTTTTCAAAATGAAATTTGCAGAAAAAAACCGCAATCATAATCATAATCACAATAATCAATGCAGACTTCTACATGCGGTAGGCCCCACGAAATATTAATTTTAGGTGCAGACATGCTGCGGATGAAAGTTGGAGAAAAGATTGAGCTAATTTTTGGAGGAAAAATTTTCGAAATCAGATCAACGGTTGCCGAGTTTTCCTTTCTGGAAAAACTGCTAATTTTCCAACTTTTTATTCCGTGGACCGGTTTTTTTTTTAAACTGTAACTGGTAACTGGTTCTAAAACATTTTCCAACAAATTTCCCTGGAATTTTCCGGTTGGAAATAGTTTTCTCCAAATTATTTTCAATCTTTTTCTGTATCTCACTCTTTTTTCTTTTATCACTCGTCAACAAAGTATTTCTAAATAAATGAATGAAAGCAGAGGCGGAACAGCCAATATTCCCTCATGAATAAGACTTTGGTGGAACTGTCTGTTAGTAGGAATAATCTATTTAGAATATGAACTCTGCTTCTCACACTTTCTTCGGATCGAAAAAAAATTTACCTTACAGTTCAATAGAAAATTCAGTAAGAAATTTAGTAGGAACCTATTTCACCTCACCACTATTTTGTTACCAAATATATCAAGTTTTAATAAGATGTGTCTTTTATTTCAGTAAGTCCAATTGACGAAGAGGAGGGACAGTTGTGTCAAGCACCCGGGTAGTAAAGAAGACTGAAGCGATCAAAGGTAGGACTGTTATTTTTTTCCTTTTACAGTAAAGGTCAACAATGGGCACGATTCTAATTCCGTTACAGATTTTATGTCATAAAAAAGCTCTCATGGCAACGTGATCATGTTATTTTCCCAATTCTACGATGAATTTCTCAAAAAAATAAGGGTCACCCTGAAATTTAATCTGACTTGAACTAAACAACTTTGGAATAGGCGAAATTCAGTACCATTTCTGCGCTGACGCAACCATGCTAGGGGATTTGAGAAAAGTGCCGTATGCTTACACATGTAAAAAGCGTAATTTCAACATTGTCTATTATTGAAACGGCTGGAAATGAAACTTTCAAATAAGCTATGGAAAAAAGAGTGTTTCTTGATCTTTCATTGTGTTCAAGACCAGCAATGATGGATCAGTTCTAGATACACAATGAGCGAAAATATGGTAACGTGTTTATCAGTTGGTGTGTTTTTGAAAATACCGCCCTACTTCTGGTATTCTTCTCTGCCTTACGGTTGCCGTCCTGTCTGTCAGTGGCATGAAACTGCATGTAAACAAATGGTAACTAAAATTTTATCGGGTTATATGTATTATATCAGAGGTTTTGTGTTTTCTGTTTTTTTTTCAGAAATGACGGGCAGTTTGTTGAGTGCCTGGCTGCAAAAATCGTACGAAAAGAACATTACAGTTCCATTTCATGTGTGTTCCCAAAAAACATCACCTTCTAGGCAACCAGTTATACACTGAAAACGGCTTTTTCGTTCTTTTCGGAACACTACGCGCGGAATTAATTTTTTCGACAGCAATGCACATGGACAACATCATTCCACATAATCTAGCTTGGAAGTCAGGAGTTTCTTGTCATCTATGGCTGAAAATCTGCAGGTTTTGACTTTTCCTAGCTCGCGCATACGCATGAGTTCCATCCCCTAGCTTTGCGAACCTACAGCGCAACTCGTGCCGCTGAATATCGCATATTGCTCGCTAGCCTAATCTGTTAGCTATAAGTTCGTATCTTTGCAAATCATAAGATTCTTCACATAAAGTTTCTACAGGGTGTTCAGGGTACACATTTTCTAAAGGCTTCCTCTTCAACAATTTTATTACCTAGAAGATTTCAACACCGTAAGCAAGAAGGTAGATCTCATACTTTGGGACGGCTTTTTAATTCCCAGTTGAGCTCTTTTGTTTGCAGATTGAATTCAAAAAGTCAATTCTCTGGTGTTACACTGATGGAGTAATAAATAAAGGTGGATGCCATCGGTCTGATGTTCTGAGATTCCTTTCCTCATCAAACTAAGAACTTGTTTATTCATTGACCGATTTTTGCGATTTAGAGCCCATTCGGAAATCAAGCTTCAGGTAGGATCAGAAGATCGAAATCAACAAGTCAAGACAAAAATTCAAAATATAGGGTTGCACAGATGAAGTATCTGATGTTTTGCAAAGGTATAGACTAATAATAGGTCAAATATTGAGCTAGCGAACGGTCTGAAAACTGATCTAATCGCTTGTAGCAATCCAAAGTTGTCCAGTTTCAAAATCAGGTCAAATTTGAAGCATAATGGGCCTATACAGTGTAATTTTTTTTGCTTGAGCAAATTAACGGAATTAAAAATTGACGTATTTTTTGTTCTTGTGAAATTTTGAAAATTTCAGGGAGGAAAAAAATAGTAAAGTTTGAGAATTTCATTCCTATTTTCAAACGTAATATACGCGCCGTATGTGACGTCATCGTGACCCATCCAATCTTCTCAATCATTCAATCACTTTTCATTATTTTTTTTACAAATGTGTAGAGCAAAACAAAAGAATATATTTAGACGAATATTCATTGTTTGGCTTGTGTAATCAAATGACACAATAAAATAAAATAGAATAGAATAGAAGAAAATAGAAGAGAATAGAAGAGAATAGAAGAGATTAGAAGAGAATAGAAGAGAATGGATTTATTCCCCTCCCCAACAGGCAACGCCCAATTGCAGGAAAACTTTATACAACAAAAAAATGGAATAGGCTTAAAATAGCAAGTTTAAAGTACCTGTACCCATTTATGAATTTATTTGATGACCACACTGTTATAAGTAGAACTTGTAGCGAGACTTGGGATCGTGTCCGCAGGTGTTTACGGAAATAAATTGGCATACGCTCAATGGGAGGCATGGACGATTTTGCTCCCGCCAGGAGGCGCTGCGATTGGTTGGGACCTCTAGGCATTTTATCTAGCCTAGATTGCATAAACAAGCGAGTGAGCGAGTGACAAACTGACGAGTGTTGTCAAATCAATAACCGTCAAATTTTTAGAAATGTCACCGTGAACATAAATTGGAATTTTTGAATCGTATCGTTGATTCGTTCATGAAGATGCCGTAGGCTCTTGCGAGTCTTGCGACAAGGGTCAGGACGCGGCCCCAAACTCCGGGTAAGCTCAGTTTGACTGCCGAAGATAAAAATACATTTTTATTCACTTTTATCGTAGACCCGGGCCCGGTATGGGGTACTGGATAGGTAAATAGATGCTCTGAATAAGCCATTCCTGCTCCATTCTGCCAGACAGATGAAGACAAGAATCATCGAAAAACGTTGTCATTGCTGAGGTGCATGAAGGGATCTAGGTTATGTTGTTCTATGTTGAAGTTTTGAACTTGTTCAGTTAAGTTATTATGTTCACATCGTTGTGCCTAGTATAAGAACATTAAACACTTGGAATACAGTTCTTAATTCAGCCAGGGCATTTCACTTTATCATAATAATACGAACCATCACTTTACAGAGTTTTCCATACTCCTATAAAATTGTGAAGCCTTTAGGTTGCTGGCTTATTTTGTGTTGTGCCTGATGCCTTGCCAATAGTGGGTATATTTTGCTTGCCTACTATCATGCGGCTCACGTCCGGCTTGTAGATAGAAACTGCAAAATGATTTCAAACTCATTGAATGTATTGATGATAGAATGATGGACTCAAATACCTCGACTTCATCGAGTGGAAGGGTGACTCTTGTATTGGTGATACCGAAATGTCCTTCTCCTGGTTCTCGTACAGTCTAATTTCTCTCTCCGTTATCCATGTGCTAGTATGAAGCAGGAGGGGCTTATTCAGAGCATCTATTTGCCTCTTCAGTAGGTGCCATATGGAGCCCAGGTCTATGGGAGTAAACAAAAATGAATTTTTGCCTTTGGCAGTCAAACTGAACTTACCCGAAGTTGGACTAAGCCCTGCTTTGACATGATAGCTTGGGACCACCATGGGTTGCATTTATCGTGTCACCGGCCGGGGATTTTGTCTCGCACGAACCGCCAGACGACCCCGCGCTGCTCCGCTCGCATTTGCCCCTTTCAAACGACAAGCACCCGGTACCGGTGACACGCACATTATATGCGACGACAATAAACAATAAAGATAGGTTAGGTTAGGCTCTGACAAGCAAAGACAACTGGAAGCTTGACCTTGGGCTTGACGTTGACATGACGTTGACATTTGGTCCCAAGCCTATATCGCGCCCTCTGGAATGCGTTTGAGAGAATGCATCCCATTAGTATGACGTCAAAACGTGGCCCAGGTCAAGGTTTTGTATGAAAACAAAGAACACGTAAGTTGGCAATACTTCTTGTCAAAGTGAGATCTAATGCGTATTGTGATTTATTTAGGTTTATCAACCGTTTAGAGAAAAGTACAACGACCTTCCTGTAGGGTGTTTTGTAACCAAAAGGGCCTTCGAGGGTGGGAATGATGCTGGTTGAATACATTTTACATTTTGTTTGACAGCCGCAGTGGAGGGTGCGGGAAGGGGTAGAGGGGAGAATCTGGAGTGACAGTAAGTGCTGCCAACCTAGCAGAGATTGTTTTCATACAGGACCCTGACCTAGCATAACTTTTGACGTCATCATTAATTGAGTGTCTAAGGAGTCCACAGTGTTCCAGGTGGAAATGTGGGGTGATTAAAGCAAACCAAGTTTCTGTAAAGAAAATCAGGAACGAAACAGTGCATATCCTGGCAAATAGCAGGACGCGGTGCTCTTTTGGCCCTGGCATGTCGGCAGAGTAACTTCCGGGCTAGGGAACATACTTTGGTGGCACCGACATTAATTATGTGAATGCTTTCACAGCAATGCCTGCGGGACAATTTGGTGGTTTGGCTGACTCAACGAGCTTTTTTCTTCTTATCCATACAATATATCATAAGCGCTATTAACAGCCCTCAGAGCCATTGAGTTATGGCCACAGCAAACTACTTACAGAAAGGCGGCGTGGTTTTTGACCAAGTCTACCAACTAGGTTCTTGTCTGTTTCTGGAGCACTTCCAATCTGCTTCCAAAAAGTCTTTATACTTACTGTTCAATTGCTTATACAGTTTTGATGACTGATCAAGTGTCTAGAATAACCGTTTGCGCGTTATAATTTGCTTGAAAGCTATTGCGAAAAGTCTCTAAAACTGCCGAGCTTGCAGTGAATTTTCAAGGACTCATCGATACATGAATGGCTCGTATAACCCTTTTATGTGTATACTGCAAGATATAGAAAATTTTCGTGTCCAAATTTGAATTCTGCAGGAAAAATTGTTACGAAAAATTCTTTTCGTAACAATTTGATATTGGCGCTGGTCGCTGGGGTCTGGTGCAGATTGGACGCTGTGGGCAATTTTCGGCGATACTCCAGCCACTGTTCAGTCCCAGATTGCAGAATTGTGTCGCGCTTCAACTGCAGACTGTCTTCTTCGCTTTTATCTAGCTGGGCCAAAACCGTTGCTGTTAAAATTCTTCAGCGTCCATATCAGGTCTCTGACAAAGCTCACCATTGTCTTTTAGAGCTTCGGAAAATTTTCCTTGCTTAGAATACTTCATTTTTTCTCGCCGATCGATCCTTTGTTCTGATGGCGTTTGTTTAGTGCTCGTTGGTTTTGTGCTCGTTCGTTTTTCTCTGCTCTTTCAACTTTCAGCTTCTTTCGCTTTTTATTTTCACCTTTGTCAAGTATCTGCGGTATTGTGTGACACAACCGAGGCAGCGCACCTGTCTTAAGAACCTTTGAGACAAAAATTTACTCTTCTTCCTCCCCCCCCCCACCAGTGGCGTACCCAGACTTATGGACAGGGGGATCGAGTTGGTTTAGTACAAATTTTAAGAAGTCGTCTAGGCGACTTCAACAAGAAAGAATTTTTTTTGGCATAATACTAATACTGCTAATCCCGTATTAATTTATACTCTTACCCTGTAGGTGATCATTATAAACCCCTTGAGGGAACCGTCTGTTTAGACCAATGGGATTTTAACGATCTGGTCGTCTCTATCTGTTTGGGTGTATTTATGTATTTGCGGTTGCGCAGTGTACTGGTATTCACCGAAGACGCAAGACGTGTCTATAAGGGACGTAGAATAAATAATAAATGTGCTGTTAAGTTATAGCTGCTGCTCCAGTTTATTATTTTATCCAACCCTATCGAATAATGCACGCATTATCACGCGCATACATGCCTGCATTTTTCAATAGGACTGGATAAAGCATAGTATTCTACTCGCGGGTAATGGCTATTACTCATTCGGATGCTTTACGACACTCGCCAAGGCTCGTGTCGGCAAACTGCATCCTCATGAGTAAGAAGCAATCATTACCCGCTTGTTGAATAATATGCTATTATCTACTGCTATTAAATAATTCTGACAATAACTATCCGTTTCTGATTCATTAATGACATTTATAACCCACTGCCAAAGCCCCGCCCCATGGGTTATGGGCTCACAGCCCAATGGCTCCAACCAACCACAAGTGGCAATTTCCGTAAATGTAACAAATCAAGGAGGCTTTTATGAGTGACTTGATTCTTAGTCAAATGTCAAATAAAATTTATCAGGTACATGTCACTGTAAATTTTATATTCTGCTACATTCAAGAAACTAGAATGAGTTCCTATGAAAACGTAGACCATGAGCCTCCAGAAATTTTAGAAACGGCGAAATCAGTGGTCTTGAATTTACTACCGGACAACTCTCGACCGAGCTCTCGACACAAGTCGACTTGTGTCGACTGAAGGTTAGCTGTCTTCTTGGCATGGCGGGTTGCCGTCCACCATTCACCAACGCGGGGCGAGCTTCAATTTTATGCAGTCGCAGTGGCAAAATAATTTGTCAGGTTATCATACAGTGTCCTGCGTCTCACTCATTGAACGGTTTACATGGTAGAAACTTCATTAATAGACAAAATAATAATGGAGGTACATTCAACAAAATTATTCTCATTCTTGAATGACGTTGACTGCATTGAAGAGAATTGAGAGGTCAAGAATATTCAATTGGACACTCAGAATTTAGGGGGGCAGAGGGTGGGGTTAAAAATTTTAGAAAAATTTTTCAGAAAGAGAATTTAATTCTGTTCAATTCAATTCAATGTATCGCAAAATTGGTAGTGTCATTTGAAATTTCAAAGTTGGGGTAGGTGGGGGCGAGGGGGCTGAAGATAGAAAATCGCCAATGTATGTTTTAGATGTCCCCTTCGATATAAAAATCGACCTGTTTTTGCTCGAAGACATTTTCACTAGGAATCGGGTGTTATTGCAGGTGGATAGTTTTCAAATGATCACCCGGTATGCTGATTTACATGACTCCAGCACTTTCGGTTCTTCGGATAGAATTTTGTAATTTTTCAACTTCATTTTTCACCTGTATGCGCTACTTGCAAAGTATGCCTCACATCCGGGTTTGTTGAGAATAATTAAAAGAGCATGTGTGCCAAGTTTCAAAACTTGTGTTCTGTGTTCAAAACTGCACTTCAAACCAAGTGCAGAGTTTTTTCCCTTAGTACCCGGACTAGTAGTAATGTAGTGCATTTTGCATAGTAAATATGAGTTGCATGCGCACACCACTTCTTTACAGTTGTTGGTTGCGTCAGAAAAAAAATCATCTAAAAATTACAGGTCTTGAATGAAAATTTTTTGTTTTAAAAAATTCTGCAATACTTGGGCCCCAATTGCTTCACTGGTTGTATATAGAAAACTGTGAAAACAAAAATTTCCCTCGCTGACTGAAAATCATGATGCATTCATAGCCGATGAAAATGTTTATAAACTTAATAAATAAATAATTAACTATTGTTTCTCAATCGCTGCCACACTGTAACAAAGGTAAATATGTACTTCAATTTAAAAAAGAAAAGCACAAAGCTCTAATAGATCGAAAGATATGATGATACCGAAAGATATCTATGTTGCCGGTCTTTTCTAAAATCCTCGAAAGGGTGATGAATGGTCAGCTCGTTGCTCACTTTGAGACCAACCGTTTGTTTTCAGAGAAGCAGTTTGGTTTCAGGCGGGGCAGATCTACATCCCAGGCGTTGTTGGACTATGTTAGGAGGTTGGTTGATGGCTTTGAGGAGGGAGACTGTGGTGTATCTACGTTTCTCGACGTCGGCAAGGCTTTCTACTGCGTCTCTCATTCCGTCTTACTCCGCAAACTTTACTTCTATAATGTTCACCCCACAGCTTGTAGAATGATCTCGTCTTATCTTGCCCGACGATCTCAATCGGTTTGCCATGGTTCCACCATGTCTTCTCCGCTCCCGGTTGATCATGGAGTTTCCCAAGGTTCCGTGCTTGGACCGACACTGTTTCTGATTTATATCAATGACTTACCTTTCGAACATGCCGATGAAAATCGATCATGGTGGTGTTAATTGTGTAATTACAGAGTGAACTGTAAAAGCAAACTGGGCTATCAGGTTGTTCGCTGATGACACAGTTCTATGCAGTTCGGCTCCAGGACTTGAGGATGCTGTCTGTCTCGACGCCAGTTTGCGAGGGCTAGCTACACGTTGGTTTGCTTCGAATAGGCTGAGCCTTAATAATGACAAATCTGCTAGTGTTTTGTTTACTTTGAATAGAGTCGGTGATGTGGACCTGGAGGGATCGGCTGAGTTTCTGGGACTGCACATAGACTCCAGACTGTTGTGGGACAAATATGGTGATGTTTTGGGGACCAAGTTGTCAAGACAGATTTACTTGCTGCGTAGTATCTCGAACTGTGTGTCGGGCTCTGTATTGCGTAACGCTTATTTTTCTGTCATTGAGACTCACTTGTCGCATGCGTTAGCTGTATGGGGCCACTCGTCGGTGAGATCCTACATTTTACGTTTACAAAGAAGAGGTCTCTCTTCGTGTTGTTGCGGGTATTGGCTACAGAGACGATTGTCGGCCACATTTTGTCAGACTGAAAATCATGACCTTGCCTTGCCTTTATATCTTCCAGTGCTTGGTCCACGTCAAAAACAACTTATCGGAGTACTCCGCGAATTCAGATATCCATGTGCACGATGCAAGGAATAAGCAGCTTTTGCGTCCTGCTCCTCTGCGGCTTACCCGGTCTCGGATGGCCAGTAATTATCATGCCATCAGATTCTTCAATAAAGTCCCAGATGAAGTCAAAAAGTTACCTTTATTGTCATTCAAAAGCCATGTCAAGAAACTGTTGATCAAGGAGGCTTACTACTCGTGGGACGAGTTTCTCAACTCCGACCACAACGCTTTTTTGTAATTGTACGTTGCTTCAGAACTTTGTTGCATATAATGTGTTTTCTGTTTTTGTATTTTATGTTTTACATAGTTTTCGGTGAGACGGAAGATCAGCCGTTGAGCTGAATCTCACCTTTTGTGTACCTTTTACACAATAAATTCTTTATTATTATTATTATTATTATTAATATTATTATTATACAAATTTGGTAAATGTGCGTTTTTTCTATTTTAGATGAGTTTCGCGATTTACGCATTCTTTATTGTTGTAAAAGATTGTTTATATTTGACCGATCATCTTTAAACGTCGTCGGTATTAACCCGCAATAGTTAAGATTCGATTAACGAAAGAATGAACTTGATATGTGAAACCGTTCGGAAGATACAGAGGATTTAGGTGGAATTTGTTAGGAAACGAGGAACGAGAAACGAGGAAAAAAAATCACAAAAAAAAACAAAAAGAAGCGGCCACAAATAGCTTCCGCCACTACGTTTGGCGAGACTCAAGAATGACCTCCACCAACCGCCACTACATCGTAGCACCCTCACTAACAACCAACTCCGGTCTCCCCTACCATTATACATAGATATCCGAATAAGTGAAATATCCAAGCCGTAAGATGGGCTTTAGCTGCATCTCCTAAGTTATTTTTCTTTCCGCATTCCATAGGAAAGTGGCGAACCGCGTAAAATCAAAATCAGAAACAATCATTATTTAGATATCGATATCGGATAAAGAACTTGCCTCCGCACTTCAGAAGGGTTTTTATTACGCAATTTTCCGAATGTCACAGATTTCATTTTCATCTTTCAAAAGAATGCTTTTAGCAGCGCCGAAGCAGTTCGGAGATAGGAAAAATGTAATTGAAATGAAATATAGATCTTGTGAACCGTTTATTGGAAACACGTCAACTCGCGCCGATTTAATAGGCAGTGACCTTAATAGGAGATGAAAACGGGACGCTCCGATCGACGGGGCCAACTATTGAGCATCATGCCGAAAGTTCTAAAACTGGCAAAACGTTTATTTTGGCGTTTTCCATCAATCTTTATCAACATTGACAATTCCTTTTTTCTCAATTTTATCATAATAATATGCGTTTAGCGTTGACTTTTACTGAAATGCATACCTACGGTCTGCAGCCAGTTGAACTGAAATTTGTAAGCGATGTGGAAAGCCCATTTAAGTATCGTGTTAGTAAAGTTAATAGTCTTACACGAACCTAATCGCTGGTCAAGCTCTTTTCCGTTGCCCCAGGAAATCTGGCGAGTGGCAAGGGGATTATAGCTATTCCCTCTCTCGGGTCTCGTTCATTAACGAGTTGAGTATTTACGCCCGGAAACTTTTGCATACAAGCTTCGCAGTTTTGAAGGCATGAATTTGACCGGGTCACAGTCTACTTACAAGTAAGAATTCATTTGATCACACGATAGAATACACATGCCCAATTTCAAGAGATTCTATTGATTCATTTGAAAAATATGGATGATCAAAGTTTTCGACCAAAGCTAATAATCACAATACAGTAATACAGGGTATTTACTGAATTATGCTTGAAGTTGTGGTTACAGGGTGTTTCAAAAGTAAGTACCTAGCTATACCGTCCGTTTTTTATTTTAGGCCCCAGCCCGTAGCATCTTTATTATGGGTTTCACACCCAATATATTATATATTTTTGAAATCACAAAAACAAGATCTTTCGACTGATGATATGTCAAATTATTTTTGACAGATGTCGTTTTTTGACAAATGACAGAATATTACTTGTGATACATCATTTTAAAGCCCATAAAATTCTGAGGAGAACTGTGTTTTTATTTTTGTGATAGGGTGTCTTTTACAGCTTCTAGGGGTCTTTCAATAGGAAAAAAATGTTGAATTTCAAAAATACATAATAAGTAAATAGGTAAAGCAGGTACCTATTTTCAATGTAAACTAATGATAATAATGATTGATTGATTGATTGATCAGTATGCTGTGTACTTTTGCAACCCGGAGTAAACGGGCAGCCCACTTTATGTTTGAATAAAGTTTTCTCTCTGAAACAAAAAATGTCCTAAAGAAATGGCTTGAATAACCGCCTCCTTGTTCCTTGAATGAAAGATTCGACGATCAGTGAATTAGAACTACCACCGGCCCAACGCGATGACATCCGAGCTTGCCAGAAATGACCTCCCTCGAGTTTTTATGAGCCTACCCGAAAAATAAGGTGTTTATATAGTTCCCCAATAATTTGGACAATTAAAAAATCGGATCATCACCATTAGTTAATTTTAAAAATACCTATTACTTATTGAGTGGCTATTTCTGAGATCGACATTTTTTCCTATTGAAAGACCCCTAGAAGCTGTAAAAGACACCCTATCTTAAAAATAAAAACACAGTTCTCCTCAGAATTTAATAGGCTTCAAAATGATGTATCACAAGTACTATTCTGTCATTTGTCAAAAAATGACATCTGTCAAAAATAATTTGACATATCATCACTAGATAGATCTTGTTTTTCTGATTTCAAAAATATACAATATATTGGGTGTGAAATTCATAATAAAGATGCTACGGGCTGGGGCCTAAAATAAAAAACGGACGGTATATCGTCAAATTCAGCTTTCAAAAATATGAAGTTTTGCGATAAGAATTGCAATTGCAAGAAAGTTACGGCCCATCAAAGTTCAATTCGTGGAATAGTTTTTTCACCTTTCAACTTTTGAACCGTTCAACCGATTTCAATCAAATTTCAATCAAAGTTTACTGAAATAAGTCTCTATCGAATAATAATAACGCGTTTTATCAAACATTTTCAGGTGCAAAGATAATAATAGAGGGTCCCCTTTATTTTTTATTTCCCTAGTTATTTTCAAAAATGACGCCAGTTTTTGAATTCTAGGTTCAATTTTACAAATGAGAAAATTGCTTGTTAACATGTTTTACTGTACTGTCGTTTTTAATCTGCCACACTATTTTACTCTTGTTTTTTTTAATAAATGTTTTACTATTGTTATCGGATTTTGAACCAATGAGTAGTATTGATAAAAAAGAAGCATAAGCATTTGCTTAGGTTTTTGAGGAGTTGCTAAGCAGACTTTCCCTAGCAACGCCCATGAAATCCAAGCGAATGCTTGTGCTTATTCTTTATTAATACTACCCTATAAGGTGAAGACACAAATACACCTGCACACAAACAAAGTTCCATTAAGTAGGGTTTACCATATTTATGTCCTTGATATTATCAAAATTATTCTATCCGCTGTAAATTATTTGAAGGGAAATAAATTATTATTGTATTGTATTGTAATTCAGATGAAAAAGTTTCTCCTGCAAATTTTTGATTAGAGGCTTCGTTTTCGAGATACTTGGATCCGGAACTTTGAAAAACATCTTGAAAACATCACTTTCAAGGGCCTAAGAATTAAAATTCAAGAAAACTTCTTCTTTTTCAGCAAAAATGCTGGTTTGTCAATTCAAGACACCTGGCAAATCTACTGCAGTGGAGGAATCATGACATTTCTTGAATTTTAATTTTTAGTCTCTTGAAAGAGTTGTTTTCGAGATGTTTTTCGAAGTTTCAAACTCAAATACCTCGAAAATGAAGCCTCAGACAAAAATTTGCAGAAGTAACTTTTTTACCTAAATTGAACGTGGAATTCAAAAATTGGGGCCATTTTTGAAAAAAAACTAGGGATAAAAAATAGGGGAGAAAAGAGGAGGGTACCAGTATTATCTTTGCACCTGAAAATGTTTGAGAGGACGCGTTTTTATTGTTCGACAGAAACTTTATTTAGTAACCTTTGATTGAAATTTGATTGAAAGTTGAAAGGTTCACAAGTTACGATAGAAAAACTATTTCAAAAATTGAACTTTAAGGGCCCATAACTTTCTTAGGGGGCACCTCTTGTAATTCATCCTTATCGCAAACTTCATATTTTTTAAAGGTCAATCCGACGATATATAGATAGCTAGGTACTTACTTTTGAAACACCCTGCATACATGTGTCCATTTTTCGACTCGAGAGATACGAAGTCGGTTCAGTTGGGGCAAAGTTGCTTATTTTCGTACTGAATAATTATCTGAAAATAACATTGAAATATCTAAATAGTTTTGGAAATACATATCGCAAAAAAAACGAAAATTCCGTTTTTATTGTATCGCCAGATGAACCGACCCAAACGTTATGGTGTGGTCGCCGAAATTGATGTGGATTTTCAATTGACCTGTTGTTCGTTGTGGCGAGTAAACCATCAACAAGAACATAGCTGGCTTTGACACTGGTTCTTGAAAACGACTTGACTGGAAAAAATATTGAGCACTTGTTATATTACTGTTGATAAATTATTATGATTGCGTTGGAGTGTTAGATAAACGAGAAACGTCAGAAACGAGGGTGATGCTATAAGGTACAGTTAATATTCATTATAAATCCAATAGTTGATTACGACACCGCTTTATATCAATTACGCACCGTACATTCTATATGGGATCAGGTGATTACCGTCCTACGTCGACGTTGTCGCCTGGATTCGACTAGGTTACGCCATGCGATTATATAACTAAGCGCGTGTTGGGGGGTTTTTCTTGTGAATATAAATTATCTGTAGCTAATTAGCTAGCATTCGAGGAGGCCCCAGCGAAGTCGGTTCGGAAAGAGTAGGTACTCACACTTTGGACGTTAAACTGTTTCAATAGGTTTGTTTTGGCAGCGAGTTGCGGACGGTTTGCTAACTGTGATTCAGCGCGCATACTCGACTCCAACCAGTTTTCAAGTGGTTGGAAAGTTTTTGCTGCAAGAACGCGTAGCGAGCGGTTCCAGTTGAAACTAGGGACACAACAACTTGTCAAGTTTTCCCCGCCAAGCCGAGGTCTTATTTAAGGGGTTTCTGATGCGACTAAAAAAGTTGTCGACGGAAATCGGTTTTATTTTATTTTTTTCGTCAAGTACAAACTCATCCAAAAAAAAATGTACAGACATTGCTATCAAATTTTGAAAATTTCCAAAATATTTTGAAAATATTTGAATTTGATTTTTGAAAATTCAAGAACTAGATAGAATCGACAATGTATCTTTCCTCAAGAAAGTCGCATGCAATTTGAACTTTCTATTTTCAAAAAAATGGTACCAAAAATGACTTCTACCAATTCACTTTTTCATGTCTACGAGAAATCATTTTTGGTGCCTTTTTTTGAAAATAAAAAGTTCATATTTGGCATGCGACTTTCTTGAGGAAAGATACATTGTCGATGCTATCTAGTTTTTGAATTTTCAAAAATCAAAATTAAAATTTTTCAAAATATGATAGCAATATCCGTACATTTTCTTTTTGGAGGAGTTTCTTCTTGACGAAAAAAAAAAATAAAACCGATTCCCGTCAACAACTTTGTTAGTCGCATCAGAAACCCCTTAATAAATTTACCGAATTAATGTAAATATGTAACTTTCAGCAGGTAAAACTATTTTAAATTAACCTCGAAAATGCGTCTTTATTTACTTTTACTGTCACACTGTCACATTACGCGCCACGCCATCAATCAAAGATCGCCCGATTGCGAAGAAAGGCGTACGCATGCGTCTGATCACCAGTTTCTTTTTAATTCTCAAACTGCTCTGACCGTCCACAAACTGTTTTCGAACCGTTGGAGGCACCTGCCCAAACAGCTTACCAACAGTTGGCAACTCGAAGTTTACACTGCCCGAACGGCTTAACGGAAGCGCGCAGAATCCAAACGGTTGGAAACGGTTGTGTATCGCTGCCAAAACAAACCTAATATGTACAACAAATTATGATACAGGCGATGTATGGCAAAACCTGCAGGTAGCTATAAAATAATAATAATAATGAAAATAAAATAGATGTTTCCTTCCTTATCGGCCTGCAGTGGTCATAGGAGTTTTTGCTCTTTATTATCAGTTTCATACACGCAGAAAAATTGCAAATTGGATAACACAAACAGCCAGACATTTCCGGGAATCGAACCCGGAGCCTCCATGGCCGCAGGCAGCCACTCAACCACCTGCGCCAAGGGGGCCGTTTACCTGATATGGTCTAAGGACGGAGTTGAATTGGTAAAATAAGCGTTGCAAAATCAATCCCTGTGGGTTTATTCTTTGACGGATTCTTACCATTTTGGTTTCATTCGAAAGCTACAAGGATGTACTTTGGTTTGAGCCTATTGGCATTTTGAAAATCCAAAAATAATTTTTTTGATTTTTGGATTTTGGAAATGCTTATGGGCTCAAACCAAAGTACATCCTTGTAGCTTTCGAAAGAGATTGAATCCGCCAAGGAATAAACCCACAGGAATTGATTTCGCAACACTTATTTTACCAATTCAACACCCTCCTTGTTGACAGAATCTTACCATTTAGGTCTCTTTCGAAAGCTTGTACTTTGGTAGCTTTCGAAAGAGACCTAAATGGCGAGATTCCGTCAAGGAATCAGGGATTTATTCCGCAACGCTTATTTTACCAATTCAAGTCCGTCCTTGACGGAATTTGGTCAAATCCAGTTGTAGACCAATGTCTTTCAGTTACGTATTGAAAAATCGAAGGATATCGAATGTCAAATTTGTGGCCAAAAATAAAGTTCAAATGATCATTTCCTGCTCGACAGTTGATCTGATAATTCTTTATGAAATTATTATTGATGTTATTTGCTAATTCCGAATTCGTTCCCCTCTCCCCGTACCTCAAGTTCGAAATTTTTTTCAATTGTTTTAGAACCATGATTGTAGACAATCCCCCTCTGCAAGTAGATTTTCTTAGCCACCTTCCGTCAACTTGATTTCTGATATTCCTCTTTCATATATAGTATAGTGATGTAGTTATGACTATCTACAAGTTTTCTTTTTTTTAATAATTGGCGAGTAACTCTGTCCCTGATATTCACATTTTTCAATGATCCCCATCGACCACGGTGCCCTAGACTTAGTAACTTCGACTGTTTTTATCGGTGCATAAGTGTTCAACAGAAGCAACAAACAACTGTTAAAACTTTTGTGGGCAGAGCGGGCCGAGAGCTGACAGAGGTAATCTTGGATTTAAATAGCGTGATAGTTATCAATAGCAGTGGCACGAAACTAAATCCTCCATCGCAACCTATACTAAATCAATTATGGATTTGGCCATTTGATCGCATAACTTAGCGGCAAAGGCACAACATTCGATCTTCGACAATACCTACAGATCTGACACTACAGCAGATGAGGTCGTTTGATTCGACCCCGTTTCTAACACGCTATCATAAGTATCATAACTACCATTGTCAAGGGCTTTCTTTGCGACACCATCCACCCTATTATTGCCGAGTATCTCACATTACACCTTTACCCATACAGGGTATTAGGTACTGGTTATTGGTATAAACTTTGGAGGGATGATTCATCATTAAAAATGAAGTCGAAAAATAAAAAAAAAACTCACGCTCCTAAAATGCTTTCTTGAAACGATGCAGGGTGATAAAGTTGACTTTTTAAAATAGTTTTTTTACTGTAACTTTTAAACCGTCACTAGGCTTCCGCCGCGCACGCGTGACATTCATCTGAAGAGGATTAGCAATATCAAGGAACAATATAGCAAATAGAAATTGGTTCGTATACCTAATACATGGTTGAGCAGTCAGTATGCCCACTTTTCGCGGCCAACACAGGCGTATAAATTGCGGTAGAGTGATGGATCGAAAAGCAGAGGAAAGCTCGTTTCATGCCATTTTTAATATGTATATTGAAATCTGAAAAATAACATCGGTCGAATGCGCGTCGTCGGAAATAATAAATAATGCATCGTTGCATTCTCGAGTAAAAACTCCGTTCCAAAATGGTCAGCACTATTCGCTGTAATTTAGGCTCAAATTCTGGTTTTGGGATCTTCCACTTCCAGTGTACAGGGTTTATCAGCATAGACTTGAGCTTTCAAGAAAACCCGCACAGGAGAAATCGGTTGATCTCACCACACAATTAATGTCATCATTTCTCGAAATCAAACGTCTATGAACCAAGTGGGCACTTCTTGGCATGTGAAATTAAACCTGCCAAAAATTTCCAAAACATTCTCAAATTATTCGGAATGAATTCGAACGGAAATAGCCCAAACAAGCGAGTTAATTGCAGGATAAGTTGAAAAACGAGATATTTTAGAAGCCTTTGTATTGCGTTGCAGTGTGCATTGAAAGGAATATTTTTCCCAAAACTTTTCACATTTATTTGCGGGCGGCGACTAATACGAGGTATCTAGTCGATTTCGAGGAATTCACAATTGAGAGCCAACATATTATTACACTGTTGCAGTTGACAACAGATCGCACCAGGGCCGCTATTCTTGAATCGTGTGAGAGAAGTCCCTGGGAGTTTTATGCAATCCGCGATACATCGGTGTGGCGTGAGTTGCCTAAAACCACGTGAGAATGGTTCTCGCCTACCTTAGAGTAGATGAGAAAACTCGCATGGGTTGCACCATTATACGGCGTGAAGTATCAAGTGTCATGGCGGGCGGCGGCTTCGGGTGAGGGTTCGGACCACGTTACGGGAAACGGACAACTGCGAAAGGAACCGAATCGGCCATTTCTCCCACACTTCAAGAATACATGTCTCGGACTGGCATGTGATTTTGTCACATGAGTGGGTTGCATCTCACCCGTGTGAGTTCCTCAATAATAAATTCAAGAATAGCGGCCGGGAGAAGGAGCAATACAGCGAAGCATTCAGCGCGCGCACCGTCGCAACCCTCGCGGTTTGGGGGTGTAAATTACGTAGCTACGTATGAAAATGAGATATCTACAGTTTGAAGCGTTCTCAAAAATATAAGTACCTACCTCAAATTTTGGGTCTTTGACCGAAGCTTCGACAAATCGGTGATCATTATTGTGAGCAATAAGAGAATGAATAGGGGGAAAGTATACCCCAAGACGAAAATCCGATTATAGCGTTATGTCGTTTTATGCTTTTGAACTGACAAAGACAGACGAGAAGTAGAAAAAGAACGAAAGCACAAAACCTCAATAATTAGGGCGGCACAGCGCGGCGCGGCCGGTCATGTTATTAAACAATATCTGTTACGACAAGTAAGTTCCATCGGCGTGATTCGTATGCAACGGAAGTGCGGAAAATTGAATTCCGGTCTTAATGGTGGATGGCGGTGGAAAGCAGAAGCTCGATAGGCGGCACTCGGCAGTGATGCTGAACCCCTAAACTAAATAAATAAACTCGAGGGATTCTGGTGCACGGAGCGGCGAGGCAGAGAGGCAGCTACTTTTAAGCTCGGCACGTCTTCACTATAAACCATCCTGACCAAAAAATTTAAGAGACGCCGTGTTTGACACGCTCTCACTATTCCACTAGACGTACCTACTTGTTACGTATCGTAAGTCACATTTCAAAGTGGAATTATTTCACAAGTTTTATTTTTACACACCGTAGGTACAAGGAATAATTTCAAGCTAGACCGCCAGCAATAATTACTGACTTCATGATAATCGCTCCAAAACGGAAATGGGAAATGGGATGGGAAGCTGGTGGTAAATGGTTTTTACTTTCGCGGCCCACCACTTGACCGATGACTGAAGGGAGGGGGTGGTTACGGAATGAGACTGTTGTATTTCTCTTGGATTTCAAGAACATTCTGTTGTTTGTTAAAATTCAGCTTGAGATGTGAAATTTTGTAGATGTAGACCCCAAGACATCCATAATGTTGTATTGGACCTACATATATACGGTCAATAATTGATTATGGTGCAGTTTACTACGGATCTGCATCCAACACGAAGTTGCGGAATTTAGATCTTGTACAGTTTCAGAGCTTTATGCGCATTATGAGCTTCTATGTGCATTGGAGCCATGAGGTCCTCTCCCTGTCCAATTCTCCTGGCGGAGGCCCAGTGGCGTACCTAGCGTATTTGGCATCCGGGGAGGACTATCTTATGACACCCCCTCCCCCAAACCTACCTAGAGGATGAGCTGCAGACTGTAGTGACATTACCTGTGCCGAATTAGACAATTTTACTCCCAGGGATTTTAGGGAAAAATTCACGCCCCAGCTATTTGGTGACATGGTATTTGACGTAGACGTGAAGAAAAGATTTCTTGACAGAGCGGAAAATAGTACAAATAGAGACTAGCATGAGAAGAAAACGCTGCAGGCGATTTTTTTTCGGGAAACGGGTCTTCACCAGCTTGCAGATCTGTATACCCCTTTTGCACCCCGAATAATCCGACATTGACACCTACTCACTGTTGGTACCCGGTGCGGACTCCCCCCTCCTTGGTACGCCACTGCGCAGGCCGGTGATCCTCCGCTGACACTCCAACGGCAGTTACTATCGGGAAAATTTCAAGCGAAGGTGAAGATGCTAAAGTCAAACGATGAAGAAAAAAAATAGGCAGCTTCTAATGTATTATCCAACAGTCCCATACTGGTCAAAGAAAAACCATCCTATTCCTGCCAAAGCATATTAGCAACTCGAGTCACTTGATTACTTATTTGATCAGGATAAAAACATTCCCCTGTCCCGGACAAGTTATGGTGCAGTGCTGCTCAAGCCGGTGTGGTCATACCGGAATACATACACTGAAACTACTCTGAGCCATAGCTGACTTATTGGGCCTTATGAATAAAGATTAAGCAATTGCTTTTGCTTGATTTTATGTTTTTAAAAAAATCACAAAAAATCTGAAACTTCAAGTAATTCTTTGATTCAGGTTTTATTGAACATTTGATTAACTGATTGAAATAATAACAATGGTTCAAAGTCTCATTTCCTAATGTTTCTCCGTTTTTTGCTGCTAGATTTTAAGCAAAAGCAATTGCTTGATCTTGATTCATAAGGCCTATTGAGTGAGTAGTCTGGTAAAACAGTAATTTTCACGGACAGTACAAAATCGGAAGAGGGTACAGGATGTGCCTTTCTGATCAACGATACCGCTTTACAGTCCCAGTTCAAATTATTTAATGAATGTTCAATTTTCTCTGCCGAAGCGTATGCCATATAATTATATTTATGGAGGAAATTCATCATTCTACCACCATTTGTGGTCTGTATAACAAGGAGTAATCAATAACAATAATTGAGAACTTGAGAAGTATAAGGGTATGGACAGGGAGCTGGTGCCTCAAAACTTACATCATAAGGTACATGATTTTAACCCTGTAGGTCTAAGTGCGTTGATAAGGTTGTTAAAAATTGCTTTGTCTACATGTCAGACCGGGGGCTTTAGGTTGGTATGAGCTTGTCAATTTTCGAAAAAATGGCCAAAAATTTACGTCATAAGGTACATGAATGAAACTAACTGGGTTTTGTGTGGGAACATCCCCTTAATTGGAAATTTGATCGTGATACAAAATTTTTGGGGGCTTTCGGTCCATAAGACAAGTTTGAAATTTTCCAAAAAAGACCAAAATTTATCAATTTTTTCACAGGCGTTTTGTTGACTAACCCACTAAGTGTGATATATATTTGTAATCAGGATGAAAGATGGAATCGATTTCCATGTTAAAATACAGAGTGTACGATTTGAGAAAAATTTTTCGATGTTGCACCCTGTAAGCGATGTACCATTAAAAATTCTCGTGGACAGATTCGAAACCTGCGTAAAAAATCATGTGAGAATCGTTTTTCAATCCTGAAATTATGTCAAAGGAGAAGTCTTCAGGGGAAGGTAAATTTTGGCCCTTATTGAAGATTTCAAACTTGTCTTATGGACAGTCCAGTTTTTGGGGCCCCATAACCCTTTGAAATGGAAGTCATAAGTTGTGAATCACCCTGTATACACAACCAACCGGTTTAGGGATCACCTCGGAATTTTGTCTCGGTTAAAATGACGATTTTTCGAGCAAAAATTGCCCGGATTTGAAAAGAAAAGCGTACATCAATATGACGAAACGGTTTAGGACTTTTGATCGTATTTTGCTTTTCCAAAGAGTTATTGATTTTTTTTGTGATTTATGGACTGAGCTGTAAAAGAGCATCTATGATAAGACAAATTGGTTACTATGGCAATGGTAATGCATCGAATACTTGCCACTAGTGCATTTTGAATCACTCTGGGCTCTTAACATGTAATGCAACGTCGCAACATGCTTGATTTGTCATGGTCCCAAAAGAGGTGCAGGTCCCTCACCACTTTTGACGGTCGATGGGATCAAATTGTTTCATGATACATTTGATAGAGCTATTGTGTACGTTCTTGTCCAATTCCAAGGGTTAGCAAGACCGCTGGCAGAGTCTGCACCAGAAAATCAAAAAACCACAACAAAATCAGTAACTGTTTGAAAGACCAAAATACGATCAAGAGTCCAAAACCGTTTCGGCTTATTGATATAAGCTTTCCAAAATTTCACCTAGAAAATTCTGCAACTCGTTTTTTCAAAACGGGATCTCGCTGAAGTCAGGCCATTTTTGCGCTCCTTTCATTGTCACCTTGTATATCGTCAGGGAATTCATTGAGTCAACAATCGGGTGATCTAAGGTGGTAACTTACAGTGAAAGGATTATTCATTCTATCGGCCATCACAAAAATTTACGAAATCGACTGATGCTTTCTCCAAAAAATGTTCTTTTTAACAGAGACAAAATTTCGGAGTGATCCCTAGACCATTTGGATGTGTATATTTCGAGCTTTTTTGGCAATGATTTTGGACCGCCATATGAACAGGATCCCAAGACATGAGGCAATGTTTCGGTCATTCTGTCTCAGCACAGTGTCTGCAGCACTGGTAACCGTATTGGGACCTTCCTGGGACCTTCCTGGGATTCCTCGAACATTGGAAGCGTGGCCGACCATTTTGAAAAAATAAAAGGAAAAAACCCGAGAAAAACCCATCACTGCCGAAGATAGTCAAATTTTACGCGCGCCATCGTAGACCTTCCATTTGACAAGAATTTTCTTTTAGACTGGACTCTTTCCTGTACTCTGCACAATAATAGGTCCGAGTGATTTTTCAATATATGAAGCTGCAAGCAATTTTCAAGTAATAATTCTTCAATATTACTGTGTTCCCTACTTGTATTGCTTTTTTTGCATTAACACATTCTATAAATAGGCAATGTCCTGTAGAATGTTCACTAAATAAATAAATAAATGAATCATTTCACAACCAGATAACTTCAAACTGCGGCTCCGATTTTTCTATGGACAAATCACGTGGGCCTGCCTTGCAGAGTACTGTAGAGAATCAACCCTGAGAAAAATAAGATTTTCGCGGGTCCAATAAGGGTCCTAGGATGGCGCGCGTAAAGCCTGAGGATTGTCGGCTGTGATCGAGTTTTCTCGGATTTTTTTCTCTTCACCCGTTTATGTGAAGATTTGAAATTATTTTTGGAAACACCAGCTGAAAGAAAATCACCGGCTTCGATTTAGAGGCCTTTTAGCCGAAGCCGCTGTTCGCATACAGAGGGCTCTTAAGGGGCGGGCTTGCGTGGATTTGGGACACTGGAGGTGGAGATTTGGTTATTGTGACCGATTCACTCTCTGCCCTGGAAACAATAATGCTCACCAGCCTGCACCAATTCTTACAATCCTTTGCGCTGTCAGGGGAAAAATTGAGCGACGAAAGGACACGACGGCGACGGCTTGACGGAAAATAAGGAGGTGGACAGATTAGCCAAAGACATGGTTGGTTTGAGAGAAGGTTCTGGTACCCGTGAGGATTGTTGTCGTATCTACACGTTAGCTGCTGCCTGACAGCCGGCTGTCATTTGTGCCGTTTCCTATTGCGCCGCCGTAGTAAAACCGCATAATTACCAAATCTGTCATCATGAAATTTGAAGTTTCCTAGTGTCAGAAAAAATTGGAAAAAACACAGTATGTATCATTTTTGAAGCCCAATCGAACCATGGCATCATTTTGGAATGGTCACCGGCTGTCAGGCGGCGTATCAGTGATACATGTATTACTAGAATGCCAAATGACCGCCGGCGGTACACTGGGTATCTATCCATCCTATTTTTTTAATGTGTAATAAATGCTTGAGAAAAACTTTTCTGGCCGCAATTTGAAACAATATAGCGTTTTCCTACGAAAATACGCTAAAAATACTACTTGAAACTTGAATAATTTTTTTTCTGAAGTGAACATGCTTGGAATGCCGAACCACTTCAATTGGGGTTTCCTTGTATGCCGAAGAAACTAGCCTTATGCGGAAAACCATGAGATTTGGATCGCCGGCTTCCAGACGACGTTTCTAGTAATGCGCGTTTTTCACAGCGGGCGGTCCAGCGGCGTACAAGTGATCACACGTAATGACCGCCGGCTGTCAAGTGGCATTGCGGTAATGGGCAAAATTCGGTTCGGCGGCTAACGTGTTAAAATGAGAATGCGAAAGAATTGGGAGGAAATGTGGATGGAGCTCATATCATCAACTAAGAAACGAATAAAGATTGTAACCGCTGTTTGCGATTGCGACGATGAGACAATTGGTCACTCCAATCACCTTTTTTTTTTATGTAATAAATATGAAAACGCCAAAAATACTCGTGGCGCCTCTTAAGTCCTACGGGATAAGGTCGCCTTATAATAGATATTACATCGATATTGGGTGATGACAAAAAGAGCGTTTCAATTCAATTGTTGATCTCGTGAGGGAGACTGAGCTTTTCTTGTGAGTGCATCATTGCAATTTTTTGTTTTTCCTTTTGTCTTGTTTTCGGTTTGACCTTGCTGGTCGTTCGGATTTATTTTTTTTTTTTTTGAAAGAAAGAATATTCTTTGGCAGACGATCAGAATTCAGCTACAAAAAAAAAGAATTACGTCCGTACCCGTGCTGTCCAACGCACATATTCATTCTTCCAAGAAGTGCCACTTTGAATCGGTCGTTAACACTCGTGATGTATGTTTCCATATTACATCTATAGGTCAGCGAACGCGGTTTGGGATTCCATGTGGCAATTTTTTTTCAATTCCCAAAACTGCTTCAGATTTATCTTTGAGATTTATGTTGTTTTTCTCATCAGCATTATTGAACATCTAGCGTTGACACGATCGTCGTAAGTTGAAGATTCATCCCTAGGCTGGCTGCATTTCGCTTGGTCGTCCTTGCAATGTCCAACCAAGTTCCGTATTTGTATAGTCGTTAAATCTTCGGTTAGCCGCACAAATTCTCCAGATGCCATTTCCGGGTAGCTGTCTGCGCCTATCAAAAGCACGATTCCCAGGTACTGTGGATGCGTCCGAGTGTGGATGTCTTTCCAAAAATTGAGACATCTGCTAATTCCTGAATACGCATTTTTGTATAATCGATTTTGTCAGATGTTTGAAAAGAATCACAACACATTTCTGGAACTTCGATGGCACTAATCTTGATTGGATGCTTACTGTATTGCGATGTCAGCTTGGAGTTCAACTCTTACAAAACCTTCGGCGTAGTTTTTTCGTCACAGCCAAAGTGCACGACCCAAAGCTTTGTTTTATCCACAGTCGTTAATTTCAGTTTCCCAGAAGTGTTTCACTTTATGTATGTGAACTGCCAGCCCCCATCAATGATTAGGAGGGCGAATTCATTTCTTTTTTCTTGCCTCGACGTCGGTGAAATGCTAACCTTTGCTTTCTGCGGAAACACGTGTCGATTTTGATGTTTTTTTTTATGTTACATGTCGATATTTGGTCACAACGACCTTATTTCGGCAAAATCTGGAGGCATGATTAGGCCTTGTGCGTTAAAAACAACGGTTGTTTTACTTCAATCGACACATTCTTTTTTTGCTGAAGGCACACACTAGTTTTTTCACAATTTTCGGTCAAGTGGTTCGTGGACTTGCAGAACATACTCTCGTTAGTAGATGTTAGAAGCAGGCATGCAGGGTAATTCCTGGAATCTACGGTTGATTTATGATCCTGAATCTTTTATTTCGTTTCCCCCCCATGAGCTTCAGCGGCGGCAGCATTATTCGTTGCTGATAATCGGCGATTGGGCCTTTTTGATGATTCCATTTCGACATTCAGATAATCCAGTTATTTCTGGAATTTGGTCGGTTTGTTCTTTTCCGGGATCCTTATTATTTGTAGTAGATTTTCATGCTGTATGGCACGCAGTTCAACAGGACTCAGTTAGCTTTTACTCCCAAGGACTACTAAAAATTTCGAGTTATTTTCACAGACTGAAAAGTTTTTGGATCAAGCTGTCGATGATCTTTTGCATATTGCCGAATTTTCAGCGCACTTCCCCAAAAAATGGGATAAAGGAGCTTTTAGCTTCACTTTGTCCGTCCGTCCGTCCGTCCGTCCGTTCATCTGTCCGTACTCGGGATAAATCCTCAGGAAAAAGAGATATCGATGTGGTGCAAACGCTGATCAATAGTATATATTATTATATGTCCAGGATGTCAAGTTGACTTTTAGTTTTTCGTTACTTCGCTGCTATTTTTAATCCGCTATTTTGAATTTATCTGAAAGTGATCCGATTGGGATGGAATTTGCAGGCAATGTTAACCACATCCAATTTTCAACATTTTAATGCTCTGCCGCCATCTTGTATTCTCAATATTGAACATGTTTTAAAGTGATGAAACTAGGATATGTCTCAACGAAAAGAGATATCAATGCGGTGCAAACGTCAATCGAATGCGTACGTGTCCACCATATAAAGTTGACCAATGATTTTTGTCACTTGGCCGTCATCTTTGATCCGCCGTTTTGCATTTCTCTGAAAGTTGTCCGATTTGAGTGAAATTGGCAGGGGATGTGAACTTGATCAAGATACATCCGACTTTGCTCAAATGATGCTCTGCCGCCATCTTCACCGCCATATTGAAATCTCTTATTAGTGGAACGAACAAAGCTAAAAACGTTGAAATAAAAATGCGTTGTAGAAAATCTGATTGTGTATTACAAACTGTTGTAACACAATTTTAAATAAAAGTGTTTAAACTGCTGTGACCGAATGTAAAGTCGAAAAGGGGAAAACAGTATTAAATTTGCCTGAGAATTTTTGCAGTACAACTTTCGGAAGATTAAGTTTACGTTTACTTGAGTTTGCTCTTTACGTGGTCAGGAGGCAGTGATTTTTTTGGACTAATTTTCCCATTCGATAAATGTCGGTAGGATTGTTGTATTGGTGCGATACTAACCATATATTCCTGAGGCTGGCAAAAAAACTTCCGGTGGGTTCCATTGGTGGAAAAATTCAAATGAGTAAATTTTTTTCTCAGTTACGAATCTTAGATGTACTAAAGTAGATCATAAAAAGAAAAGCTCACTGATCGGAAAATAAGGTCGATTTATTGGATGCTTTACCTTTATTTTTCCACGTTTGTAACTCAGCATACAAATTATTGATATTATCGCTATATTACGACTTGTTAGTGGAACCATTTTCGTTAGCGGGGAAAAAGTGGGGGACGCATTTGAATTTTCCAACGCATTTTTCGTCTCAACCCTTGTCGCCCTCGTAACAGGTGTATAATAATAAAAATAAACACTTAAATTGAGACCGACAACTTGGAATAACGATTAAAATAAGACCCCATCGTTCTTAACCCATAACTACTGTTAGCGGTCTGACAGACCGGTACGCACTTTTCAAATTTGAATATTGCGCCTAATCAAGGGTATATCTTAGTTTCCGCCTAGTTATGTTTTAATTGGCATTGCATCAGTGTGCACCCGAAGTGACAAGTGGATGGTCGCATCTTATTAGCGGATAAGAGAGAAAAACATTGTGGTAGCGGTCCGGCAGACCGGTAACGGTGAGTCCGTAACTATTTTTCGCATATTATTTTTCACGGCGGATTTTGTTTCCACGGCTTACGGCATTGATATTTGTAGATTAAGACCAAAATTATGTCTTCTCGGCCTGGTCCATCGCGAGTTAGGCCTACAAATATGTTGAGTATAATATTTCATTTATTATAGAATTTTATGATTGTTTTTGTTATAATCAGAATAATAAAATTCCCTACTATTTTATTTACTTTTTGGAACCATTTGTTATTCTTGAACATCATCCCTTACCTAAGACCACAAAAACTTTGATAAAAAAAATTGGGGTCCTATTTTAATCGCTATTCCAATTTGCCGGTCTTTCAGACCGTCGGACGGTGACTACGTAACAAAAGTGAGTGACGGTAGTTACGGGTTAATCAAAGTTTATGTATTCTTAGGTTTAGGATGATGTTCAAGAATAAACGTACGGTTTCGAAAAGTGAACAAAATATTACGAAATTTTACTAAACTATTAAAAATCTGATCTGGCGTCCAATTTTTTTTTAAAAATATGTATAATTTGAGTTGGACGGTGTCTATCCTGATCGATATTGTTCTTAGGGGCTGCTTTTGAAGCGATTTGGCTTCACTGCCCTTGAGCGGCGGAGAGAGCTGCGTTCGGTTATTTTTTTAGACAAGATCATTAACCCGGACCCGGCATCCGACAGGTGAAATTTTTTCAACAATTCCAAAAGGTGGGGTGTGTCGAACCTATTTTTCATGTAACCTTTAATAATTAGATATGGGAATTTTCTCTGATGTAAAACATTTTGTGACTCAGGAACATTGTTTTCATCGATAGGTAGTGAGAGTTTTGTCAAAAAATATATTAGAACAAATGAAACAAGAAAATACGTCGAGCCCGATCTTACACTGGAAAAAAATATACTCGTTCCATTGTTCACTTGAGAAAGAAAACCTTCATTCAATACATGAAGAAAGACCCAACTAACGTAATGATACAATTACATTCAAATTACAAAATTCTAAACAAAAAGAACTTTTTGAAAATCGGTACAAAAATAAAAAACTTATAATTGCCCAACTTGGTGCAATTTCTGAAAAAGTTCAAGGAATAAATTTATAAAGTTGAAGAATAAAGTTCGAGGCAAATAAATTTATAAAGTTGAAGAATAAAGTTCGAGGCAAATAAATTTTTCACATACTTCGCAGGCTTGTCTAGACTTCCTATCCTTGACACGCGAGGACAATCCGAAAGCTCTCCTTGCTCATTAGGTCGCCTTTTGACAGCCTGTCTACGCCACTGCCCGATTCCAGATAGCGACGGTTGTCAAGTAAAGGTTCAAAGTCTTGTGACGTCAGTACGGCCAGTACGAGAGTAACCGTGTTTTTGGCGCAAAAATATGATCTCAAACTTCAATCTCCATATATTAAAAGTAAGAACACAACCTACTGATCAAAAATTTCTCCAAAATTAGTAATATTAATTGTCCATGAAAAATTGCAAGTTCCGACACGTGGGGTGTGACAAACCCAAGTCGACTTTGAAACGAACACACTCCTTCTGGGGTAATAATTGCACTGCCGCCAGGGTTTGGTCATTACACGTAGAAAATTATTTTTCTACATCACTTTTTTTCTTTTTTTTTTTTATTGTCACCCATGTATATTTACAATCTGTTTTTATAAGCATTCAGTAAATAAAATAAAATTTGATTCTGACATAGTATAGACACTGACCCAGCAGCCAGCTCTTTTCTCTTTACATAACAATCCTTACAATTTTGCTATGTTTTTTGGGCTCCCTGCATCTATGCTGATATCGCTTCGTTGAGGTAGGTCCAGGGGTTCGAATCTTTTCAGTCTTCTACTAGGAATGTCGACGAGAAGGTTTACAGCTAGTTGGTTAGGATGGTCGGAGAGTCGGTCTTGGTATTTCTTGCTTTGGATGGAGATCTCTTCCTTAACTGTGGAGATATTCAGGTCATGATGTAGAACGTGATTTGGGACGAACCACGGCGCATTACAAATAGCACGCAAAGTCTTCGATTGAAATCTTTGCAGTTTCAAGACGTTTGACTCACTAGCCGAGCCCCACAGTTGAATGCCATATAACCAAATAGGTTTTATGATGGATTTATATAGCAGGACCTTATTTTCAATGCTAAGGTGCGAGTTTCTATTCAGTAACCAGAACATCTTCCTGTAGGTGAGGCCCAGTTGTAGTCGTTTGCTCCAGATATGTTTTCCCCACGTCAGGCGTCGATCCAGATGGATGCCGAGATATTTTACGTCGTCTTTTTGAGGAATCGGGTGGTTATTCAAGAAAACCTCAGGGCAGGTTTCTTTTCTGAGAGTGAATGTCACATGGGTGGATTTGGTACTATTGGGTTTGATTCTCCATGTTTTCATCCATTGCCCAACTTCGTTAAGGTGTCCTTGAAGGTGTCTGGAGGCGACTAAAGGGTCTTTATGTGCCGCCATTATTGCTGTATCATCGGCAAATGTGGCTACTTCGGTGCTGATGGTGGTTGGCAGATCGGCAGTATAAAGGAGGTACAGGAGCGGCCCGAGTACGCTGCCTTGTGGTATACCTGACTTTATGGGTACCATTGATGAGAAGACCTCGCCTTGCTTCACGAATAGGTATCTATTTGTTAAGTACGATTTGAGTAGCTGGCAGTACGGATGGGGCAAGCTGGTCTTGATTTTGTAGATCAGGCCCTCATGCCATACTTTATCGAATGCGCTTGGGACACGTCCAAAAAAACGGTTGAGCAATACAATTTATTCTCGAGGCTTTCTCTGATCTTTTTCCCGACTCTGTGGACTTGCTCGATTGTTGAGTGTTGTGCCCGAAAGCCGAACTGGTGCTTTGGGATTATGTTCTTTTCTTCCAAGAGTGGTTTAATTTTGGCCAGAAGAATTTTCTCAAACACCTTGGACAATACTGGCAGGAGGCTTATCGGCCGATAGGAACTCGCTTCTGCAGGATCTTTGCCAGGTTTCTGTATTAGGGTCATTTGCGCGACTTTCCACTGTGATGGGAAATAGTTCAGTCTCAGAATGGCATTAAATATGAAGGTGATCAACAAGAAGCCTTCGTGTGGGAGTTCCTTCAACACTTTGCCAAGGTGTTCAAGGAATAAATTTATAAAGTTGAAGAATAAAGTTCGAGGCAAATAAATTTATAAAGTTAAAGAATAAAGTTCGAGGCAAATAAATTTTTCACATACTTCGCAGGCTTGTCTAGACTTCCTATCCTTGACACGCGAGGACAATCCGAAAGCTCTCCTTGCTCATTAGGTCGCCTTTTGACGAGTCCCTATGCAACAGCCCACCGAGAAATCAAACCTACCATTAAAACATCCTACCGGAGAAACAGCCACCGCTCATTTTGCCACGAATTCTGCAACCGTGCAAACATGCTACTGCTAAATCAACACACCGGAAAAAGTGCCACCACGCATTTAGCCACCGAGACCGCTACCGCGCATTCATCCTACTGCTCAATCAACACACCGGAAAAAGTGAAACCGCTCATTTAGCCACCGAGAGCGCTTCAGCAGTAGGATGAATGCGCGGCAGCGCTCTCGGTGGCTAAATGAGCGGTTTCACTTTTTCCGGTGTGTTGATTGAGCAGTAGCATGTCTGCGGGGTTGCAGAATTCGTGGCAAAATGAGCGGTGGCTGTTTTTCCGGGTGTGTTGCTTCAGCAGTAGGATGAATGCGCGGTAGCGGTCTCGGTGGCTAAATGCGTGGTTGCACTTTCTCCGGTGTGTTGATTTAGCAGTAGCATGTTTGCACGGTTGCAGAATTCGTGGCAAAATGAGCGGTGGCTGTTTTTCCGGTAGGATGTTTCAATGGTGGGATGATTCCGCTGTGGGTTGTTTAGTGGGATCCCCTTTTGACAGCCTGTGTACGCCACTGCCCGATTCCAGATAGCGACGGTTGTCAAGTAAAGGTTCAAAGTCTTGTGACGTCAGTACGGCCAGTACGAGAGTAACCGTGTTTTTGGCGCAAAAATATGATCTCAAACTTCAATCTCCATATATTAAAAGTAAGAACACAACCTACTGATCAAAAATTTCTCCAAAATTAGTAATATTATTTGTCACATGAAAAATTGCAAGTTCCGACACGTGGGGTGTGACAAACCCAAGTCGACTTTGAAACGAACACACTCCTTCTGGGGTACACCCTGCACTGCCGCCAGGGTTTGGTCATTACACGTAGAAAATTATTTTTCTACATCACTGGAAATAATTACGCAGAATATGTAGAATATCTAGAATAATGTATATTACGTAGAAAATTCTAATTCGCGTGATATCAGCTTTCAATCGAAAACATTCACTTGAAGATATGAAGTTGAAGATACAGTTAAATCGTGCAGATGTGGGAAACTCTTACATGAGTGTACACACTCAAGCTCAAGGATGTTCCATCCGATGGATATCGAGAATTTTTGGTTTGTTGATTATCTTTTATTGTACTTCAAGCATTATTATTTTATTCAATAAAACATTATTTCTACTAATACACCTTGATTTACCCATATTCTCGAGTTAATTTTAGATTAAGTGAAGGTTAGAAAACACAAAACACGCAAATAATTGCGCCTCTTAGGGCCATAGCCGACCCATCGCATTTTCAATAAAACAAAGTTTTTCGACTATCACACCAGACAATCAGACTAGAACTGTTCAGACACGTGTTTCGTCCCTGTTGGGGGCTCATCAGTACGGAGGCATCCAGTCTGACTATTTGACTATTTTGAATCCCCCTTATGAGTGTACATCACAAAGATTTCTCTGACTGTTACAGCACTGGATGATACCACTCGATGCTCACGCACTGATGAGCCCCAAACAGGGGCAGAACAAGTGTCTGTGCAGTTGTGGTCTGATTGTCTGGTGTTTGGTAGTAGAAAACTTTGTTTTTCTTGAATTGAATGTGTTTACATGCAAAATAATTTTCTACGTGTAGAATATGTAACAAAAATTGGAAATCTAGTGACATATTCTACAGTAGAATATACACGTAGATTGCGCATTTTCGACGGTGTATATTCTATTGACCCAACCCTGACTGCCGCTGATGCAGTAATAGGTACCTAGATTCATGCATTTCCGGAAGCTACTGAGAAGCTGCGGGGGCTGGGTCGAAAATTTGAACAATAAAACTACGATTTTCGGGCCCTTGGGTTTGTCACACCCCACGTGTCGGATGTCAGGTTAATGGCCAGCTATGCATGCCCGATTTTTTTGGCCCGAATACCTATCAGTGTTCATAGTCTTGGGTCAAGGACGGAGTTGAATTGGTAAAATAAGCGTTGCGAAATCAATCCGTCTGGATTTATTCCTTGACAGATTTTTACTATTTTGGTCTCTTTCGAAAGCTACAAGCGAGGCTACAAGGATGTACTTTGGTTTGAGCCCATTGAAATTTCCAAAATCCAAAAATCAAAAAAAAATTTAATCCAAATATTTTTGGATTTTGGAAATGCCAATGGGCTAAAACCAAAGTACATCCTTGTAGCTTTCGAAAGAGACCAAAATGGTAAAAATCCGTCAAGGAATAAACCCAGACGGATTGATTTCGCAACGCTTATTTTACTAATTCAACACCGTCCTTAAGGACGGAGTCATATTGGTAAAATAAGCGTTGCGAAATCAGTCCCTGTGGGTTTATTCCTTGACGGATTCTTACCATTTTTGTCTCTTTCGAAAGCCACAAGGATGTACTTTGGTTTGAGCCCATTGCCATTTCCGAAATCCAATTTTTTTTTGAAAATTTTGAGATTTGAAAAATTTATTTTTGGATTTTGGAAATGCCAATGCGCTCAAACCAAAGTACATCCTTGTGGCTTTCGAAAGAGACAAAAATGGTAAGAATCCGTCAAGGAATAAACCCACAGGGATTGATTTCGCAACGCTTATTTTACCAGTATGACTCCGTCCTTATAGTGGAGCGAAATCGGCCTGAAAAGTCGTCGATTTTTTTTTGAAGGTATAACAGCACCAAACCTAATAGGTCTTATAGAGAATCAAATTCCACGTATGTATGGTCATTTTGGGGATGATCTTGTGGTAGGGACCTTTTTTATAGGCAAAAAACCTCAAAAATTGAAAATGAGCAGTTCAGCATTCACAATGTTATATTTCTGGATCCAGTTGAGCTATCGGTCTGTTCTTTTTTTTAAACAAAAGTACATGGAGAAACCTTTTCATCGGTACACCACTGACTAAAGATAATTGTTCACGAACGTGTTTATAGAACAATAAACATTATATTGACCAAAGATGCAGTCCCTTTTTGACCATGCAAAGAACTTCTTTCCTCGTAGGAATTTTTAGATACAACCTGCGAGGAAAATGAAGACAAAATATGAGAGAAAATTTTAAAGGAAGTTTCATTGATCTAGGCCGTATAGTTTGTCAGTTATGAATTTTTTTTCTGGCGCATTGAGTTGGAACGTCGCCCGGCGTGTGCTTGCATACAGTAAATCGCCGCATGATAAACACCTAGTGACGGGAGCCGTGCCGCGCTTACTGTTCGTTTGCGGCGATTTACTGTATGCAAGCACACGCCGGACGACGTTCCAACTCAATGTGCCAGAAATTTTTTTATAACTTATAAACTATACGGCCTAGATCAATAAAACTTCCTTTAAAATTTTCTCTCATATTTTGGCTTTATTTTTCTCGCAGGTTGTATCTAAAAATTTCTACGAGGAGAGAAGTTCTTCGCATGGTCAAAAATAGACTGCATTTTTGGTCAATATAATGTTTATTGTTCTATAAACACGTTCGTGAACAATTATCTTTAGTCAGTGCTGTACCATTGGAAAGATTTTTTAATGTACTTTTATTTAAAAAAAAGAACAGACCGATAGCTCAACTGGATCCAGAAATATAACGTTGTGAATGCTGAACTGCTCATTTTCAATTTTTGAGGTTTTTTGCCCATAAAAAAGGTCCCTACCACAAGATCATCCCCAAAATGACCATACATACGTGGAATTTGATTTTCTATAAGACCTATAAAGTTTGGTGCTCTTATACCTTCAAAAAAAAAAACGACGACTTTTCAGGCCGATTTCGCTCCACTATTAGGGACAATGGACGTTTCAACTCTGTAGGCAATAACACTTTGGGCATTGGAAAAAAATTGCTCATCATTCTAACTTTGGCGGAAGGATTATTTCTTTATTGAAGAATTATTTAACATGAAGACATACGCCACCAGCCATCTTTGGATCAGAGAACCACTGCTCACTTATTCCACCATTTATTTTATTCTTCAGAAAACGTGTTGGCATCTTTAGGTGTAAACTACTTTGAATATTCATCCAAGAAACAAGGAATATTTCAAAACCTAAAATTACGCATCCGAGATCTACCTTTGAAAATCAGTACGACCTTCCAGAGGACACACCAAATTGGCATTTTCTTTGAGGATAAAACTTTTTCAATGTCTTCTTCAAATATAACGTCGCATATATACCCTTCTATTTTGAAAATTTAACATAGTCCATCGCTGGTCGAAGATTTCGCGTCTTTTTCATTTTTTGGCTGTGCAATTCTTTGATTTCCAATTTTTGTGGGGCCACCTATTAACGTGAACCTGAAAATATTCTCAACGTGAGCACCGCAGAACTTGGCTCTAAGCGCCAGCGAAGAAATTTTTCCGATATTGTTTTTAGTTCTTGAGATTCGACGAGTACCATGATGTTTTCTCTCCATTCAGAAAATTCACAACATAAAGCGAACGGCACTCAGTTTTTTCGGCTAGAGCGAGTCGTGGGTTTTTGACTTGCACGTCGCACAGACACAAATTTATACCGCGCCAACCAGGGGAGTCTGTGCGAAGATGTTAATTGGTGGAGTATGTCCTGGTCTATTCCAACAACAACAAAAAAGAACGTGCTTGCCTTTTTTTTGTAAATAAACCAGATGGAATGGTCGTGCCTTATAGGATTTCTTTATGAATGAACTGACTTAATTGAAAGTACGATGAACGAAAATGAGATTTAGAATATTTAGTCCGGCTTTAGTCCTCCGGTGTAATCGTAGTCATTCCATTGCATTGGTCCCTAAAGTAATTAGGAACAAGATGGGCCTTTTTTCGTTTCCATAGAAAAAAGTTTCCGTGTATGTCGCCTTACTTATTCCTTCCTCCTTCCGTCTTTGAGGGAAAACGAATTTTTGAGATGCATAAATTACCCTTTATACTAAATAGAAGTTCAGTGCACACCTTGTAGTTAATAAGTTTTATTGATTAGTCTGTCACAAACAGTTCCCCAAAATCACTATGACTTACGAAAATAGACAGGAGAGAAGTCTCACCCTTTGTTCCCCCCACATCTTCAAAAGTGGACTAAACACCTCTGACTAAACAGATACAAAATAACAGTTCACCCGGTTCTTCGACGCCCGGCGCGATCAACGGTGAACGACTGAACCATAGACTGACTATGACTGAACAGATACAAAATAAAAGTTCTGTTACTTTTGCCTTGTGATATTGTATTGAGAATCCTGGGGCCCGTTTCATAAAACTACAAACGACAAATTACAAATGTATAACCTTGACGACCGATTGTTGCAAAAATGGGTTAGGTACCAAGACTACACACACACACTTGTAATTTGTCATTTGTAGTTTTAAGAAACGGGCCCCTGGTTAATTTGTAAAATAACAGATTAACAGTATCTGTTATTTTTAACTGTTATTTAAAAATAACAGTAACAGGTTGTATCTGTTATGTAAAAATAACTGTTTTGCCCATCACTAGTGTACAGGTACACTGGTGGGCAAGTACACTACGCTGCGTCCGCTCTCTTCGCGCACAGCTATCCACCAGTCACCCATCCAGGTTCTGGCTTCTGCCGGCGATGCTTGACTTTCGTTATAGTAGTCTGTATGCATATCCACCCATGCCGTACCGCCGACTGTATGCATATTAATATAATATATTCCTTGGTATGAGGAAATAACAGTGCTAGTGCCAAAGAAAACGTCACCACCAGACACCAGACGTTTTAACCAAAGTATGCGAACGCGACTGCTGAGGCCTTATTTCTAGCGGGAAGCGATCACCAGGCGATCACAATTCAGCCAATAACAGCCCTGGTTGCCTAGCAACTTCACATGGGAACGGATCACATCCTTCCTAGAAATAGGCTTCCTGGCGGCCGCGTCCGGACGTCGCGGCGAGACGCTACGTCCGGCAGTCGCAACCAAATCCCACCTTTAGGTTGATTTACTGCCATTTTTTTTGCTGAGAAACGAAGCATTTTCAGAGGGATGCTCTGGAAAGTGGCGATTGCGAAGCGTTTTCCAAAGTTTCAAACCTAAATATCTCGGAAATGAAGCCTTTAACAAAAATTTTACAAGAGTAACTTTTTTTTCTAAATTGAACAAGGAATTCAAAACAAGTATAATTTTTCAAAAATATCCAATGGCGTAGAAAATGGGATGGGAAAAGTTGAACAATCCCCCCGTGTCTACGCCACTGGACAATTTTGACAAAAGTTATTCACGTCAAGTGATGAATATCTTTTTCGTAAGCATTTGTATCAAATTTGGTCGAAATCGCTTCAACGACTTAAGAGTTATTGCAAAAAAAGATTTTAAAAAATTGAACTTTGAAGGGCCCTCTATCTCCCTTGGGAAGCGTTTTGGAAAAAAAATTAAATTATGCATGTCGCCTAGTTTTAACCAGGATGTTAATTTTGTTACTTTGTCTCCATCTTTGATCCATCATTTTGAATTTCTCTAAAAGTGATTCGATTCTAATGATAAACAAGGGGGTAATAAGATGGTTGTCTGAGGCGTCATGCTAACCCCATCACCTCGGGCCTCCAGGGGTCAGCGACAACCGGGTAGTGAACACAAAGAGCGGAAGCTCCAACCTTCCACTTTGTAGACCAAGCTCCTCAATGGGATCTAGAGCCACACATATTATTATTAATTGTCGGAAAACTTTTCTTACTCTTCTGATTTTCTTCGAAGAAAGCCAAAAGAATTTATCCCTGACACTTGAAAGCTCACACACACACACCAACACCCTCTTCCACAGCATTATTCGCCCATCAGGTCGATATAAATTATATCGCGATTCATCAGCGAACAAATAGGATACCCGCTCATTATCGAAACTCGAAAGCAGTGTGTTGACCTATGCCAAGCGGTTCGTGCGTGTCCAAAGGTTAACTTAAGGTAGCAGAAAGACCTGCGAGCCTTCGAATCTGCCCTTGTGCAGGTAATCTCGAATTGCTCTTGAGTACACATTGGCTGATCGATTCCATCCCTGACAAGAGACCAGTAACTGGATTGTGTGTTGGGGTGTTGTTGGGCTCTCCGTATGAGCTGTCGACTTGAGCAGGCCTCAATATCCTTTAGCGTCCCTCTCCGTGGCGGTATGCAGGTGTACCTTTTGCCAGTTTCAGTTTTTCAAATTTTTCTGCTCAAATTTACGAATTATTATTGTCAGCAGTTTGTCAACTTTACAAAAGTTCTTCGAGTTAATCCGGGGATCCACTATAGAGGCAAGCTAAGCTATTCTATTCTATGCCAATTTTTTCAAAAACGTCGGCGTGCTATCCTATGGATATGTCACAGTCTATCCACCTGAGCTTTGTTGTGCCATGCTAATGCTGTACGTGCCTAATAATAATAATAACATAACATATTGCCTGACATAATAACTTGGCAAAAGTGTTCTAGGGACCCATTAGGTCATTCTGGCCCGCAGCACTACCTCACCGCTCATGGTGGGCAGCAATTTTCCAAAATGGCCGCAAAGAATACGAATTTCGAAAGGAGAATGCGTTTTGGAAGATATTGGAGTCGTTTCCGGATAATTTAATATCGCTGAGTAAGAAACCTTCTCGTATGTAACATAAACTACTCAACAATTGAAGTGGCCCACTCAAAATTAATAATGGAGTTCAAAGTGCTCTAGCTCCCGAAAAAATAAGACTAAATAATTCCAAATTTCTTCTTTTCCCAAATACCTGTGCTCTTTGTCCATGTTTGTTGTACAGGGCGTCGTGTAAGACCCTGCAAAAACTAAAAAGTTTGAGTAACTCCCAATTCTGGAAAACATATTTTTTAATATTTTCAACTGGTCCAGGGAGGTTGGTACACCCATATTCTGTGACGGTTTCTCAATTCTCTGATTATCTTCCTAAACTACAGGGTGATTCGAGAAAAAAACAACTTTGGTTTTTTGGTCAAGCTTTTTTACTGGTTGTACCGATTTTTATAATCTGTTGCTCATGTTTAAGCTAAAGCTTCAGATAAGTGTTCGAAATTAATCCAGAAGAAAACTTGATATTAAGAGACTGCATCAAAAGTGACGCAGATTTGAATAACCTCCGAAATCAGATTTGGAGATAAAACTCGTCGGAAATCAATTAGCTTTGAAGTGAACTAATCAATATGTTCATTTTAAGATTCAGCTCTGCTTGTATGAGAGAAGATATCTTGACGAGGGAATTAAATTACGCCTGCATGTTTTCCGAAGAAAATCAGTGTCCCTACTTACCTGAAAACTAATGTAACCTACGTTACGAATAAGAAAGCTGGTAATTATTGAATCGAGGAAAATCCAACAATGTTTCTAGATTCAATTACCAGCTTTGTTGTTCGTAATGTAGGTTACATTAGTTTTCAGGTAAGAGGGACACTGATTTTCTTCTGAAAACATGCAGTCATATAATTATTATTCCCTCGTCAAGAAATCTTCTTTTAAAATGGGAAAAGGAATATCTTAAAATTATCATATTGAATGGTTCGTTCCAAAGCAAATTGATTTTCGACGAGTTCCATCTCCAGATCTGATTTAGGGGGTTTTTCAGATCTGCGTCACTTTTGATGCAAACTCTTTATTCCAAGTTTTCATCATCATCAAAATCGGTCGACAAAAAAAAAGCATTGACCAAAAAACCAATAAGTTGTTTTTTTCGAATCACCCTGTAGTTAAGAAAGATTTTCGGAAAATTGAAAAACAGTTATTAGTATTCAAAAACATGTTTTTTGGAATTGAGAATTTCTCGAACTTTCTAGTTTTTGCAGGGTTTACGCAACTTGGGCATCCAATCCCGGGATCCCATTAGGTTTCCAATCCCCAAAAAAACCGAAATTTTTCCATCGAGATCCCGGAATTTTCGGGATTTTTGGGATTTTTGAAATGATGCATCTTTTTACCTCAGTTGAATAAAACATAGATTCAACACAAGAAACACAGATTATTAAAGTAAGCACATCATAATTTCATATGGAAATGAAAATACCGGCCCTTGAAAACTAAAAGAACGACATGTCCAAACTCTTCAAATAAAACAAAAGTAGAATAAATTAAAGAAAAACAATTTCTTTTTTCTCAGCAAGTAATTTTGGCTTTCTCGAAGAAAGCACGCATTATTGCAATGCAACTGCGGTGTTTTATTTACACTGAACCAAAAGTGTACATGAATACAATAAAAAGCTACATTGAGACTATGAATTCGGTTATCGTTTTTCAGCCGATGAACAAGTTCATTACACGAATGAAGCGTACTTCATTGAATGAATGAAATCGATCTTTTCACATCAACAATCATAGTTCTTCAAATTGAAGAATGTATTCATCAACTCAACGAAGCTTTTCTTTTGTTGAATGAAAAGGAGTCCTTGTCCTCATGATCACCAATATTTTGATCAAACCATGCCTTCATTGACTCAAAGAAGAAATTCATTACACGAAAGAAGCGTACCTCATCAAATAAATGATTTTTTCCTCATATCAATGAACATAATTCTTCAAATTGAAGAATAAATTCATGAACTCAATGAAAATTTTCATTTATTGAATGAACATGAATTTTTGTCCTCATGATCACAAATCTTCCACTCAAGGCATGTCTTCATTGACCCAAAGAAACCATTTATTGTTGATTGATAAGAGTGCTTCACTGTCCCAATGAAGTGCATTTATCAATACAATGTATAGGATGATCACGCAAGAATTCCCCCTCCTCTCTTGGAAGCTCCCCATTTGCAATAATTTGAACGGGAAAAACCTCCCTTGAACGATTTTTTCCGTAGATTTCATAATTGGAAAGTACAACTCTCTATCAAACACCCTGTATTTTTCATAACAACTGATATAGTTTTCCATCCTGCACACAAATATCTGATAAGTGGAATTTTTTCAATGCTTTTTTTTTCGAAAAATAACCGAAAAATTCTCAAGTTTGCATTTGATCTAATCTGAACTCAAAAATTGAATAAAAGTTATATCTGCATGTTTGTCAAGTTTTGATTGAAAAGTGTTTCTTTTGAATTTTTCCTCGATTTTTCCTATTCAAATAAAAAAAAAATCCAACACATCGACGTACAATTCAATGAGTAAAATTAAAACTTTTTTTCCTTGGAAAAAAGCCTACTATGTCATAGGTAATATATTTGTGTTTAGGATAAAAACCACAACAGATCAAATGAAAAATACAGTGTTGCTCGAATAATTTTTTTGTCCCACCCTGTATGTATATGACCAGTGGTAGAAAAATTGTGCTTTTCAATTTTGAAATTCACGGAAAAAATCGGTTTTTCCCCCTTCAAAGTATTGCAAAGGTACAGCTTCCAGATTTTGGAGGGTTCTCCTCATTTCTTATCCAAGCCATTAGACGAAACTCGCATCTTGCTTGATATCTGATTCTGGTACCCATGCTCCATGCAGGTCGAGATCCAGGTGCTGATTTTGTCATTTCTCGCCGATATGACTAGCTCACGTCGGTAGTCAGAATTGCATTTTGAGAATATCAGTTGACAGGAGATAGGTGAAATCTTCAAAACCATAACAAAATGAGACACTATGTAAACTGTGACTGGGTTTCATGGTGCGATTCTCTAAAAGATAACATGCCATAAACGCTCTGTTACGACGCTGTTATTACGTAGGCAACCAGCCAATGGCCGACAGGATATTTTTTACATAACAGAGCATTTGTAGGATGTTATTTTTTACAGAATGGCACTATTAGACCTAAGTGCCAATTGTTTGTGACTTCTAGTACGTTTTCCTCAAGCTCCAAAACTTTTCAATACTTACCTTTTATAATAATCTTACATTATACTTACTTAAATATCAAAAATGCCAAATGCCAAAAGTTTTTGAAACTTATTTTTTTTTTGTGACGGTGGTGGAGGTGATCAAAATATAATTCAAAGCCAGATCCTACAATTTTTAGTGTCAAAAAGTGCAAGTATTTTAATATGATGTAACTTCTTTTGATACATATACATAATTGAAGAAAAGAATACACAATAAAAATCAGTTTTAGTCTGCATCATTTATTTCAAAGAAATCGTTCAGAAATTGTACCTTTGGGTACTTACATGTGGTTTTGAATTTATAGAAATAAGCTTCCAGGAAACAAAAAAAACATCTCACTTTCGACCTCAATCCATACTCACGCGTTAAAATGGCCGATAGCGATAGCTTGGGCACGCCAGCTACGTCGCTCTCTTGATGACTCGATGACGCTAACCGAGGTGCTCAGGTGTTCAGGGCAGGTACCTTGCTAGAGATGAATAGGGAAGTGGAAGGTAGATTTCCTGCTAACTGCTCAGGTAGGCAGGTCTCGCTGGTCTTGGCTTCTCCTGCCGTGCTCAAGTTCACTTGCTTCAGGTAGCGTCTTTCGCTCGTAAAAACTGAGAATTTGTCGAATGTTATGGAAGGGCCTAGTTGAAAATTGCATCTTTAGCGGATGATTTAGATAAAGTTAATTGTTTAAACTCACTTGATCTACTGGTAACACGTCCTAACAAACACAAAACAATTCAAGAGCGTTTCTCTGGACCTCTGTATAGCACGGACATAGACATCAAAAAGAAACCGCGTGCCCTTTTTCATGTCGCTCCTAGAGAAAGCTCCGGCCCGTCTTGCGCCCAGGTCAAAATACCCTTTAATGCGTTGGCCCATCTATGAGTAGCTGTGTTAAATGAAAATCTTTGAAACTTTCATCACCGTGAAACGTTCAGTCAATAAATGATAATCATTAATACCATGTAAAGTAAATGTTTACGTGAATGATCAACTTTTCATTGCAGTGAATCACAACTTCTTCAAAAAGAAGAAAAATGCTCATTGATTTGATGAACAAACTTCATCAAATAAATGAATATGAGTTCATAATATTGATGAAGAAGGTCTTTATTCTATGAACAAAGATTCATCGAGTCAATGGAAAACTTCATTGAGCCAATGGAAAAAAGTCAATAACAACCGTTCATCAATATTATGAACAACATTTTTTTCTGTGTATGCCAAAGATATCCAATAAAATACTGATATTGGTCTCAAATGATGATGTACTTACTTGAATGATCTGTGTTGCTTGCATTTATTTTCAACTGGTCCAGGGAGGTTGGTACACCCATATTCTGAGACGGTTTGTTGTTTTTTTACTCAACCGAGGTGGAAAGCTGCATCATTTGAGAAATCCCGAAAATCCCGGGATTTCAATTATGTCTCGGGATTGGATGCCCTATACGCAACGCCCTGTATAACCAACAAAAAAGGTCTGAACTTGATTCTGTATTCACCCTGTGATAAACAAAGAGCGCAGATACTTGGGAAAAGAAAAACTTTCGAATTAGTCCTATTTTTTCAGGAGCTAGGTTACTTTGAACTCCAATAAAAATTTTGGGTGGGCCACTTCAATTGTTGAGTAGTTTATACCTAAGTTTAATGAAGGTGGCCGGAATATTGGTCAAATAACACAGTTTTCTTCCAGTTCCAGTAACCCTCTCGAAGGAAACCACCATTTAGGTCTCTTTCGAAAGCTACAAGAATGTATCTTCAACTTAATGAGCTCAAATTTTGAATTTTTGGGAAGAAATGAAATTTTTTGAACTATTTCTCTTAAATTTGAAATTTGAGCCCGTTAAGTTGAAGACCATTCTTGTAGCTTTCAAAAGAGATCTGAATGGTGATTTTCTTCCAGAGAATAAGGTTACTGGAACTGAAAGAAAACTGTGTTATTTGACTAATATTCCGGCCACCGTGCATACTATATTTTGAGGATTTAGATAAAAAAGTGCAATATTTTCATCTGGTGAATTTTCAACTGAAAACCTGTTGAGTTTAGTGTTTATTCGGCTTGCTATGAAATTAGAGAGGTCGAAAATGATAATTCAGACCGCAATAGAATGAATCAAACTTTTTATTTTTGATTCATAGCTAAAACCTACATATAGAATTATAGAAATTGCAGATATATTGAAGTATATATTACACATCAAAAGAATCTAGCGGAGAAGCAAATTCAGACGATTTCTGAAATCATCATAACTTTTGACTCCCGTCAGCGATTTTTTATCGGTTTTCAGTGTTCGATAGCCCAATCTTTCGTTTCCATGCCTTGATCACGTCAAATACGAACAATGTTTTATAAGGTTGCTACAGGGTGATCAATGGAACAGTGGAAAATTGCCGAAAGATCAGTACGACTGCGATTTCCCAAAAAAAATCATGCATTCCAATAGCACAGTTAGTTATGAAGATCGGTATTTCAGCTTCAGTAACGTTCTTGAATTTTGGAAATCGAAGGTGAACTGCCAAAGATATTGATCATTTTGTGCCGCCATGTTGAACTTTCGATCACGCTATATTGAACTTTTTCATGAATGATTCGATTTGAATGAGACTTGAAACACACTAGAATCGAATCATTTACACAAAAGTTCAATGTGGCGGCTTGAAAGTAATCAGAAAAGACATTCGACCTTGAAATTCCAATTATTTAAACCAGGCATGAGTGTGATCCAAGTTTCAATGAAATCGGATCACTTTCTTGGAAGTTCAACATGGCGGCACAAAATGATCAATATTTTTGGCAATTTACCTTCGAGTTTCAAAATTCAAAAACGTTACTGGAGCTAAAGCACCAGTCTTTATAACTGTGCTATTGGAAGGCATGAAAAATTGTTTTTGGGAAATCGCGCTCGTACTGAACTTTCGTCAATTTTACACTGTTCCATTGATCACCCTGTAGAAACTTTATCAAACATTGTTCGTATTCGACGTGATCGAGGCATAAAAACGGAGGATTGGGCTATCGAACACTGACAACCGATATGAAATCGCTGACGACCATCAAAAGTTAGATGATTTTAGAAATCGTCCAAATTTGCTTGTCCCCTAGATTCTTTTGATGTGTGTATTTTTGCAGCTGTCAAAATTTCTGTTGAATCAACACTGCAGATTATAAAATACCTTTGATGTATAAGTCATCATGAAGAGTATAATGAATAGATAAATGGATAAATGAAATGAAAACCAAAAAATTAAAATGAAAAAAATCACAAAAGAAGAATATCGATACCTGTCACAAGCATCAGCCTCCCGGTTCCCCTAGTCACAGAGTCGCATATCCGGTTTCTTGGCAACCAGAGGTGGGACTCTGTGTTCTTTGTCAACAGTCGCTTTCTACCTGACCTTGAGCAGGTACATGTAAGTTCCCTATGCTTAGCGTCTATCGCTTGGAAGCGACTGTCGATAGCGACAACACAGAGTCCCACCCCAGAGCTATGTCAGCTACAAAAGAAAATGACCGGGGGGAAGGGGGGGGGGTACATTTCGGCGTTCGGAGTTTGAAACTTGTTTACTCTCCACAGACAGCTGGAATATTGAAATGCTGGTGTCATGAAAGGACCCTTCTGCAGTAAGACTCCTGGGGTTGTGGTCAATGTAATCATGAGCTGCTACTGTGAATACGCCATCAGTTCTAAAATTTGCAGGCCGCAAAAGACCTTCCTTTGCAGTGCGTTTCACGACCAAATGGCACAGATCCGACTAAGATATACTGGGAGAGGTGGTTGGTGTGTTTTTTTTGCCTGTGGTTTTTTTTGCCTGACAGCATCGCCCTTTTGGACTTTCTTTCTGGTGGTTCAAGAGAATTAACTGGTATATAGAAATCGCTTGCTTCGTTGTTCTGCAAGACTCAGGTATCGCTGTGCCATATAGAAGAGTATTACAGCTGCCAACAATACGGGAGGGACACAGCTCCCCTCACAACCCAAAAAAAAGTCTCCATCGCAAGTGACAGAGAAGTCAAACATCTTCTTCCTAAGATCACGAGCGAACGCAGTAAAGCAATAATACCATTGTCTTTCTTAGTCTTCTTGAGCTACTAAAAGCAGCAGTTAGTTCTGCTGTATCTGGCACCAGAACGTATCAGATTTCTTCAAAACGTTTGAAACATTATATTCGATTAGAACCGTGGCGCCAAAGAATCCAGATCTTCTTCCTCAGCTTTCAGCTGTGAAAATTGCTCCAAAATCTTATTTCTCAGTCTGGTAGTATGAACGCTGGGCAAGGTTCCTTCAGAAACTCCAAGGAGCTGTGCCAGCCTTAGCTGGTACATTTAAGTGATTTCACCTATTTTGTAAGAAAAACTTGCTTTTTTGTCCACTATTTTCCATACAGAAAGCATCAGTCCACTTTTGAAAAGTTCAAAAAGTGTGACAAAGGCTTCTTTCTGTTGCTACCTTAGTCGTGAACTGCATACGCACACGTACCTTGGATGTAAGTACACAACTAATTCGGCGAAAGCTATTCCCTCACTTATGACGGTTCCTGGGTTTCCGTCAGGAGCAGCTGTTGTCTGCCTGTACCTGTTGTACAGTCTCACACTTCCCATGATACTTGGCGTCTTGGGGCAGACAAATCACCAAACTGTAGGACGCCACTCTTAGGTGCGAGTATCCTGGCAAAGTACTCACACAACGCCTACGGTGTCTGTGTGCCCATCACCATCACCCAAATCACTGACACTGACCGTGAATATGCTGCCAAGCGAGTATTGTTAGGGACGTAGTTTGTCCAATTTAGATGCTAATGTTGCACATTTGCATATATGGCGTTTCTTTTTGATGCAGCAGGGTTTCGTTCTGGACGTAACAAGTTTCCTCCTTCATCTTGACAAAATATACATTTAGTCAAGTCAAGTACTGGTGCTGTAGAAGTTGGTAGACGTGGATCATACGAGTCTCGCTGGTCTCGAGCTCGTCGTCTTCCATGGCCGTCGGCAGTTGCTGGGGTACTTGTATGTTTGGTATGTACCTACCTAGTTTATCGACTGTCGGGTCGGCAATGCGGAGTAATGCGGACATATTTCTTATTGGGGATGGTGTTGTTGGCTAGATCTCGACGATGCTTGGAACTATCCTGGAGCTGTCTGAAGCCGAGGTGTAGGTACTGTGGCCCTAAGTGTGTAATTTTCCCGTTTCTCCAACAGCAACATGGATTTGAGCAAGTCTGAACTGTAGTTAGGGGTCATCCGGTATCCCGTGGACACCTTCGTGAAGGGGACAAGAGACCTTTAATTTCTTATAGTTCTATATGTGGAGATACCGAAATGTTTTGGTGCCACTTTCAAAATGGCGGCCATTTGTCTCCGGTGACATTTATTCGGACCTAACTAGCTTCCTTCTCACCCGATTTGAATTTTTTTTAGAAATACGTGAATTCATATTCTTCATCTGCTGCTGTCATCGGTTATCATTTATATCAATCTGTTTGACCGGAATTAGAAAAAAACTGAAAATTATGATGACTTTCAGTCCCATAGGTTTCTCGACTGTTTCTCAACCTAATTCAAGTTGTATCCTAACAGCATCTACAATAAATGAAGTTCACTAATAACTCAGCTTGCTGGAAAAATAATGGCCACAAGTGATACAAGTAGGGAAAAAAAAAAAGCGATATTCACGAAAAATGGTAAAATTAAGAAGGAAAGTGCCGTGTGTTTTTTCAGGGAGTAGGTATACGTGTGATTCTTTAGTTACTACTTCTATGGCCTCTGTAGACACCGAAATGCTCTTATACCAATTTCAAAATGGCGTCGTTCCAAAATGGCGGCCATTTGATTTTGGTAACATGGATTCACACTCAACTTACGCCTATTTTCGCTCGACTCTAACGATTTCAATGATTTTTCTTTTGATCAGGTATGGATTGATGTTCTCTATTTTGCTATTGCCCGAAATTTGCATCTGTGCCAAGTGGTTTTTCCAAAAAGTGAAAAAAACTAGAAAATCAATGATTTTTACGATCCCTATTGCCTCAAGTGCTTTGTGCTGCTTCCCCGTGAGAGGCATGCCTGGCAAATATTTTTTTCATCATTTTTATATGTATAAAGTTACCAAAATGCTTTGCATGGTGCCACTTTCAAAATGGCAGCGTACCGATTTGGCTGTCACCTGGATTTTGATAAGGTATTCGATAATGCAAAAAAATTCCAACTCGGTAACCAAAAGAGTTATATTATTAATAACTAATGACACTAATGACTAATGATAACTAATTAATGAAAGTCACAGGCTGGATTTACAATTCAGTGCTTGTTAAGATAAAACAAATCACATCTCTATATCTTGAGCCGTTCCTGAAAAATCCTGATATTAGTAGTCAGTTGCATAAAAATTGACATTTTTTAATAAATCAGTGGTTTCAGGAACGGCTCAAGAAATGGAGGTCATATTGGTGAAATACGGCGTTGCGGAATCAATCCGTCTGAGCTTATTCCTCGACAGAAATGCCCAGGCAACACACTTTCGTTCAATAAACGTTTTTTTTTGTCAGAAACTGAAGAAATATACGGTAGATGGTAAACGTATAATCAATGTCAGAATGTCCGCGACTCAAACCAATATATTGGCCAATTGTTCAGTGTAATTTATACGTTTTTATCATCTATGTAAACTACCAACAATAAGCGTATAAATTCAACCTTTATTCAATGTCAGAACGTTGCCAACTTATACCAAAATTATTTGTGTAATTTATACGTTTTTATCATCTATGTAAACTACCATCAACAATCGTATAAATGCAACCTTCATTCAATGTCAGAACGTTGGCGGCTTATACCAAAATTATTTGGGTAATTTATACGTTTTTAAAGAATATGTGAAGTACCAATAATAAGCGTAAGATTGTTTTTTATTCCACATTAGTCAAAAACAAATAACAGAAAACAAATTCTTAAGGTAATAATAATTATACATAACAATTAACATTAAGTTGCATGTATACAGGGTGTTTCAGTTTTAATCGAGCAAACTTTAGGATAAAATTCTCCTGTATACATGCAACTTAATGTTAATTGTTATGTATAACTACGGGTATACGTATAATTACGTATATGGAATTACGGTATAATTACAGGGTACATAGGGAATAAAGTGTAGTAGTATAATGGATGATATAAAGTCAGTACTCAGTACTTATATGTAATGGATAGTTGAAACTCAAATTCATTCTTATTATTTCTTATTTTTTATACACTGTTGAACCGGCTCTTCGCGAGCTTTAGCCAATCTTTTATTGCATTTTCCACATTCATGTCGCTCAATTCGACCGGCTTGTGGTCGCTCTTGCCGTAGGAGGTCAAAATAGCGTCTGAAACATTGAATAAATAGTAAATTGCTAATGGACTAATTCAGGATTGATTTAAAATTCATTTCCACATGTCAATTCATCAATTAAAATAAAAATCCGCATGGCTATTATTAACGTGCACGATTCATGCAAGTAATTTTGACCACCTACCTCGATTTTTCTTTAACTTCGTTGTGCGGGCACAATATGGCGTCTTCTTTAACAGACTCCGCTACCCAAACCACTACAACAGCACCAGCACAGCACCCAAGCAAGACTAGGACTGACTGGAACAACGGGGAGGTAGTCGGACTGCGCACGCCCCACAGATTCACGACTCGGTCATGTGATCAGCACCAGCCAATCAAGCCACCATGCATTTGCGAATCGCGACGTGTACTAGGCGCGCATTCGTTCGACTTGATGATCGAACGTACAACGAACGTATTTGATGTACATAAAATAAGCGTTTACACACGGCACTTTCCTTCTTAATTTTACCATTTTTCGTGAATATCGCTCTTTTTTTCCCCACTGTATCACTTGTGGCCATTATTTTTCCAGCGAGCTGAGTTTTCAGTGAACTTCATTTATTGTAGATGCTGTTAGGATCAATACAACTTGAATTACTTTCAGTAGAGCGAAATCGGCCTGAAAAGTCGTCGTTTTTTTTTTGAAGGTATAACAGCACCAAACCTTATAGAGAATCAAATTCCACGTATGTATGGTCATTTTGGGGATGATCTTGTGGTAGGGACCTTTTTTTATGGGCAAAAAACCTCAAAAATTGAAAATGAGCAGTTCAGCATTCATAACGTTATATTTCTGGATCCAGTTGAGCTATCGGTCTGTTCTTTTTTTTAAATAAAAGTACATGGAAAAACCTTTCCAATGGTACATCACTGACTGAAGGTATTTGTTTACGAACGTGTTTATAGAACAATAAACATTATATTGACCAAAAATGCAGTCCCTTTTTGACCATGCGGATAACTTCTTTTCTGGCGCATTGAGTTGGAATGTCGCCCGGCGTGTGCCTGCATACAGTAAATCGCCCCATAACAAACAGCTAGTGACGGGTGCCGTGCCGCGCTCACTGTTCGTTTGCGGCGATTTACTGTATACAAGCACACGCCGGGCGACGTTCCAACTCAATGTGCCAGAAAAAAATTCATAACTGACAAACCATACGGCCTAGATCAATAAAACTTCCTTTAAAATTTTTTCTTATAATTTGGCTTCATTTTCCTCGCAGGTTGTATCTAAAAATTCCTACGAGGAAAGAAGTTCTTCGCATGGTCAAAAAGGGACTGCATTTTTGGTCAATATAATGTTAATTGTTTTATAAACACGTTCGTGAACAATTATCTTCACTCAGTGATGTACCATTGGAAAGGTTTTTCCATGTACTTTTATTTAAAAAAAAGAACAGACCAATAGCTCAACTGGATCCAGAGATATAACGTTGTGAATGCTGAACTGCTAATTTTCAATTTTTGAGGTTTTTTGCCCATAAAAAAGGTCCCTACCACAAAATCATCCCCAAAATGACCATACATACGTGGAATTTGATTCTCTATAAGACCTATAAGGTTTGGTGCTGTTATACCTTCAAAAAAAAAAAAAAACGACGACTTTTCAGGCCGATTTCGCTCCACTATTTGAGAAACAGTCGAGAAACCTATGGGACTGAAAGTCATCATAATTTTCAGTTTTTAGCGTTTTTTTTCCAATTCCGGCCAAACAGATTGATATAAATGATACAATGACAGCAGCGGATGGAGAATATGGATTCAAGTATTTCTAAAGAAAATATTTCCAGATCAGGTGAGATTGAAGCAAGTTAGGTCCGAATAAATTTCACCGGAAACAAATGACCGCCATTTTGAAATGACGCCATTTTGAAAGTTGCACCAAAACATTTCGGTATCTGCACATATAGGACTAAGAAATTTCTTCAACGTTTCTTCTCATGATGATGCTAAGATCTTTTTTTTTTGTCATACATTTACGCATCTTGCCCCGAAAAAATTTATTGATTGATGATGTTGAGCTTCTGATCAGGCTTCAAGAGGTCATGAATACCTCATGAGTTTGGTTGGTGAAGGTACATCCCAATTCCCAAGTACTCCATTCCGGTTTTCTCAATGCATTTAATTTTATTGGTTTGAGCTCACGCTTAGCAATATTGATCGCTGAGCTTTTGTCCTGATTAATGTTGAGACACATCTTCGCAAATAATAATTTTGTCAAGTCGACTATTCTTACTGCTGATTTTATGCTATTAGCTGTAACCGCTTGGTCATCTGCAAATCACGTTTGGGTTGTAGTTTTCTCACTTAGAAATAAGCAGCGGCGGCGCCAGCATTTCTTGAACGGGTAGGCACAAAAAGGCACACTATTCAGGGTGGTGGGCACTCATCTTTAACCTACCATCCTCTAAACAACTTTTTTTATATAAAAATAAATAGTCAAACGCAAATAAGTTTTATTGAAGAAAAAAAACAATGGGATACATTCTTATTTTAGGTTGTTTTCATTAGTATCTACTTAGTTATGCAATTTAGGTAGTGTGATTTTCTCATTTTAACATTTTAAAAAGTGAATTTTTCTTGTTACCTTATTTCGCAGGAACATTAAGCTTTAAAAAGGGGAAAAGAAACTCAAAACGCTCGAGACGAAATTTTACTGTTCCACGCTATTCGCATCGGTACTTTATTGACAAAATAATGAAATTTCCGAAGGGGGGCCTGCTCCGTCCAACTGGGCAACGGGGCACTGTAATGACACAAATTGACAAACACTGCGTCGCCCAACAAACGGAAACGAAGGAAGGAGGCAAGAAAGGTACTCACATGAGGCCAAAATGAACAGCGCCCGAAGCGAGGTGGCCTGGAGCTTCCAATGTGGAGTTTGGTCGAAGACGACGACGCAAAAGCTTTCTTGAGGCCTCCAAGGCACCGCTGAATTCTGACGTGGTGCGGAATGCGGCTGCTAGGTGCTGCGGAGCGTCTCGACACAATCTCTCACCGATTCGGCGAACAGCTAACAGTATCGGGAGACTGGCACTATCGACAGCAGCGAAAATGGCAACGGAAAAATGGCTATTTTTCAAGACCTCGTCGTGCACTCGCCGTTGTCGACCACCATCTTGCTTGAGCTTTTCTTTGCTTGCGGAAACGGAACTCAACTTGCGGCGGATCGCACAAGCTCCCGCGCTGGGAGCGTTTTTCCCTCTCAAAGCGCTGCGGGCCTCCTGAAGGTCAAACAGGAGGGGGACACGGAGAGCAAGGATGTATTGTTGGTTGCCTACAGTGTTTGTCAATAAGTGTCCTAAATTCAAGAGTGAACGCGCGGCCGGAACACCTTATACCTTCCATAAAAAAAGACATTGAGGAATGTTGAAGAAAAATTAAAACATGATTTGAAAAAAAAAGATTTTTTTAATTTTTTTATTTTCATGAAAATTGCTTCATTTGTAGATTTTGATGTGCCCTTTCTAAATTTGCACTTTTCCGATTTCTATCTTTGCCGCACGCACCATCATATTGAAAAAATAATGTCTGAAAAGATGTTTTTGACTATATCTAAATTTTGGCCCTTGTGACATTAAAATGTTTATGTACATATGAAAGCACATTCAATCCTCAACAGTTTGACATCATTCTGAACCAGCTCTGTGCGACCCGCGGTTCTTGAGCTAGACCTCCTGGAAGTATCAATTTTCGGTTCCAAAAGAATTAAAAATCACCTCTTGGGGCTGTGCCAGGTCCACCAATGTTCATGATTTGTGATGAATGACGACGCGTTATTGGTGGGTAACTTGATTAAGACATGGTGGTGATCCAGTTGTGAAATTCGGTAGGCGCGGTCACTATTTAACACCGAAAATTGATACTTCCGGAAGCTCTAGCTCAAGAACCTCGAGTTGCACAGAGTTGGTTCAGGTGTCAAATCGTGGAGAATTAAATGTTCTTTCATACGCTTATAAACATTTTAAGCTTGCATGGCCTAAAATTTAGATATTGTCAAAAACTTCTTTTCAGATATCATTTTTTCAAGATGGCGGTGCGCATTGCGAAGATATAAATCGGAAAAGTGCAAATTTAGAAAGGGCACATCAAAATCTACAAATAAAGCAATTTTCATGAAAATAAAAAAATGAAAAAATCTTCTTCTTTTTAATTTTTTTTTGCAATTTTTTTTCAACATTCCTCAATGTTTTTTTTTCATGGAAGGTATAAGATAACAAGAAGAATTCACTTTTCCACAAAATTATGTCTTGTGTTGAAATCGGTTGAAAAATAAAAATGTTATAGCGATTTGCTTATGACCGTACTAAATTCATTTTGGCGCCTCCACCAAATTTGCCTGCGACAGGTGTCAATGTTCCACCATTTTTTTAAATAGTGTTTGATGTCCCAGAAACCGATCGAGACATAGCTCCATATATTTCAACAAAGCTGGACATCACCAGGCTATTCGATACCTTCTGCCCCTGGATAAAATCCGCCATTTTGAAAAAGGGGCGCCATTCAAAAGGGACGAAAGGAAAAGCACTGCGGGTCAAATCGTTCATTTAAGTCTTAGTTGCGATCCTGCAAAGTGGTTTGCCTTTTCATCATTTGCAACTTGTTTTTTCCTACCAAGTCCACTATTACATTTTTCGTTGATTCATTATATTTTATCTATGTTTTCTTTTAATAGACCACTTTTACACTGCGTTAACTATATCACTCGCTAGTCAGCCACATTGCAAAAGTCTGTATTTTTTTTACATTTCTTGGATCACGAATAAGTCCACCTAGCGAGTCCAAAGCGTACATTTCCATCTCTCTCACTCCACTACTTCATGTATAATAATCGAGGCAAAGAAGATTTTGACCCGGACATTTAGAATTACTAAGCGGGACCTTTTGCAATATTATGTCCGGACACCTTTTAGGAGCTCCAGAAAAAAGTCCCTGCGCCTCCCAAGTGGGATAGGTCAGATTCCCAGGAAATCCTGGATAAACCTCAAGTTTTCCTGGAAAAATACTAAAATCGGTCCTAATTGACGTAGCGAGCTGATTTTTTTTCCAATTTATAGCTTTTGATGCGTACAATAAGAACATTTACGGCACATTTACATACGTGCAGGATTTTCAAGGTATGCCTGGAAAAACCTTGTACTTTCCTGCCAAGAAGGTAGAGCGGTGATTCTTTTTGCCAGTGGCTCGTTTTGACCCATACATATCAATACCACACCTAGATAATAAGAAATTCCATTTTTTTTCCAGGAGCCCCTGTAAAAACCCGGATTTTCCTGCAAAAGCTAACTTTGAAACATATGGAGCTAGAGGTGTCATTCTTTTTTTTTTCACAAGATGGTTTCGATGCGTACGGGGTGAGAATGAAGGAATATTATTAAATCAATTTATTTTTGATCTGGGATAAGTATTCGCCTTTAAAATTTTATTCAAAGTCTGAACCAGAATGTCAAATTTGAAAAAAGTTGACGTACAAACTTACATAATGAAAAATATAAATGAGTTAAGCAATGTAAAATATTATCAGAGTTTCCGACATTTTTATGTTAGGGCGCCGTCTTCTTCTGTTACTTTTGTATGGTTCTTGACATCTCAACATCAATCATAGTCATTTAGCTTTGCAGTCAATTGTTGCATTGTGAATTGAGAGTCGTCACGTTTCTTTTCCAGGTACTTACACAGTGATTCAAACGAAGCGTTCTTGTCACTGTCACACTTTCTACCGAGTAAAGGAGCAGTACCAGAGAGTATAGATTCTGGTCTCTTAAAATAATTGTATCAGTCTCTATGGTACTGTCCTTCAGCGAACACCAAATCAGACACTTTCTCAAGCCTCAGTTTTACAGTGTTAACTCAGAGATCATTTCCAGCACTTGCATATGTACGAATCATTTTTATCACCTCTAATGTTCCCACTTGGCAGAATGGATGACGATCTGGATGAGCAGCGTCAACAAATTTATCACAGAAAAGACAATGCGCTTTGAAGTCAACCGGAGGCGTGGAGACCCGTTTTGGGCATTTAACTTCTTGAAGTTTTGGAGAAGCTTTAGGTCCCTCAGTGTAAACTTCACGACATTCCATATGTACCTAATTCAACTTCCAGTTTATCTTCAGAAACATGATCAGCTCCATCTTGTTTAGTTACACTACACTTCACAATAGTATCCAAAGCAGCTTTTTTGCACCGAAACCATTTTCCTTCCACCACCACATTTCACATATGGATATAAATAAGCGAATATGCCTCATGGGCATGAGGCTCAGTAGCGCACTTCCTTTTTGAAAGATTATAGGACGCAAGATGTTGATTGGGGTTCTATCGTTATTTGGGAAAAAATTCCAGTATGGCGACCAAACTAGCGGCAGAATCATGAAACTCGGCTTGGAAATCAGAATGATCGTACTAAACAAGGGTAAGTTCGAAGTTTCATGAAAATCGTTCAGGTGATAAGAGATTTCAGTATGGCGGCCAAGATGGCGGCGGAGTGTTGAAATTTGGCTAGAAAATGAGAATGATGGAACGAAACGAGGGTAAGTTCTATAAAAATCGTTCCACTGATAAGATATTTCAACATGGCAGCCAAGATGGCGGCGGAATCATGAAACTTAGCTTGAAAATAAGAAGGTTCATACGAGACGAGATTAGGTTCCAAGTTGCATGACAATTATTCCACTACTAAGAGATTTCAATATGGCGGCCAAGATGACGGCGGAATCATTAAATTTAGCATGAAAAAAGGAATGATCGTACTGGACAAAAGTTCCAAGTTTCATGAGAATCGTTACACTAATAAGAAATTTCAATATGGCAGCTAAGATGGCGGCAGAATCGTGAAATTCGGCTTGAAAATGAGAATGATCGTACTAGACAAGGATAAGTTTCAAGTTTCATGAAAATCGTTTCAGTAATAAGAAACTTAAATATGGCAGCCAAAATGGCGGCAGAATCATGAAATTCGGCTTGAAAATAAGAATGATCGTACTAGACAAGGATAAGTTTCAAGATTCATGACAATCGTTCAACTAATAAGAGATTTCAATATGGCGGCCAAGATGGCGGCGGAATTATTGAGCCAATCTGCTTATTTGGTCCTTCAGGATCTAAGCTATCTATCGGATAAAGTTCAAGGGCTGTAGCTTCATTCCCAGTCGGTGCACAGGATTTTTTTTTGATGATAATAATGATAACTATGCATGGATAACAAAAACAGTTCCCATTGGCCACCCTTGAAGACATCAGCTATCCATCGAAAAAAGTTCCAAGGCTCTTGTCTCGATCCCCCCCGCTAACATCAGACATTTTTTAAGTCCTTTCAATGTAATACATACGCAAAAAGTTAACGTTTCCTAGAAATCAGTGATCTTATTTCTGGAATTTAAACAAGCATTACAGTTCCTGCGGTAATAATCTTGCAATTGATGCGCCATAAAGAAGACATCAAAAATTAAAAGAAAGAAACCGGCCATATGAAGCGTCATTATCTTACTGTATGCGACTATGCGCTACCAAAACACGCACACGCCTGTAGTGAGTCGTACAGTTTTTCAATAGGCGAAATTCAGTACCATTTCTGCGCTGACGCAACCATGCTAGGGGATTTGAGAATAGTGCCGTATGCTTACACATGTAAAAAGCGTAATTTCAACATTGTCTATTATTGAAACGGCTGGAAATGAAACTTTCAAATAAGGTATAGAAAAAAAAGTGTTTCTTGATCTTTCATTGTGTTCAAGACCAGCAATGATGGATCAGTTCTAGATACACAATGAGCGAAAATATGGTAACGTGTTTATCAGTTCGTGTGTTTTTGAAAATACCGCCCTACTTCTGGTATTCTTCTCTGCCTTACGGTTGCCGTCCCGTCTGTCAGTGGCATGAAACTGCATGTAAACAAATGGTAACTAAAATTTTATCGGGTTATAAAGTGCTCAACAAAATAAGTGTCGCAACAGAAATTTTCCCCCAAATTTGAGTCAACATAACTTTTGATTGTCCCAGACGATTTCAATTTGGTTTTCACTCCTTGATTGCCTAATCTTTTGGCTATCTACCATGTTCAAAGATCACCTGAAAAGCTGCACATAAAGTTTCTACAGGGTGGTAAATAAAGCAGATCAGAATTGTTAAAATTTTAATGAACCCCCGTTTGAGCTAAAAATTTTTTTGTCAACAACCGATAGCAAAATAATGGAGAATGATGACTTACCTCGGAACGGTTTTCGAATTTCCCGGATTAGAAGTGAAATAGCCAAGATACGATTTTTTTGCTGGGAATTATGCTTTTCATCTCTTCTTTTCCATGAAAAATCAACGGATTCTCGATGTAAGAGGATATCTCTCAGCAGGCTTGCTCATTAGACGATTCTAAGCAATTTGTTGTCTAGCGCAACCCTATTTTGTCTTTTGGGGCTGAAATTGGGTATATTTTTTGATGAATTCGCCACCAATTTCACAACCTAGGCTTGTTTGATATCAATTCTTTTGATTAAGGCTCGCTAAACAAGATTATCTTGATAAAAACAGTTTTCTGTCTGTCTGACTGTCTATCTGTCTGTCCGTCCGTCTGTCTGTAACATGTTACGATATGCTCCAATTTCACAACCTAGGCTTCTTTGATATCAATTCTTTTGATTAAGACTCGCTGAACAAGATTATCTTGATAAAAACAGTCTTTTGTCTGTCTGTCTGTCTGTAATATGTTACGATATGCTCCAATTTCACAACCTAGGCTTGTTTGATATCAATTCTTTTGATTAAGGCCCGCTGAACAAGATTATCTTGATAAGAACAGTCTTCTGTCTGTCTGACGGTCTGTCTGTCCGTCTGTCTGTTTGTTACATGTTACGATATGCTCCAATTTCACAACCTAGGCTTGTTTGATATCAATTCTTTTGATTAAGCGCTGAACAAGCTTATCTTGATAAGAACAGTCTTCTGTTTGTCTGTCTGTAACATGTTACGATATGCTCCAATTTCACAACCTAGTGAACCCAGGCTTGTTTGATATCAGTTCTTTTGATCAAGGCTCACTGCACAAGACTATCTTGATGAAAATGGTCTTTTGTCTGTCTGTCTGTCTGTCTGTCTGTCTGTCTGTCTGTCTGTCTGTCTGTCTGTCTGTCTGTCTGTCTGTCTGTCTGTCTGTGATTATGTTACGATAACTTTCGAACCAGTACATCGAATTTAACTGAAATTCAGTATAGACATGATTCATGAAGGTTAAAATTCAAATTGATCCAGAGACCCCACAATATCTTGAAAGGTCTTAAGAGACCACACCATACCTACTTACTTATCAGTTCCTTTTTTTTTGCTCTCGCGAGATCAATTTTGAATACATGAACATTTCTTTTCGTTTCTATCAAATTTAACACTTGGTATTTTTTGTCTCCAATTGTCGATCAACATTATGTGTAGTTGTTCTGGACTTGAAAAAATTGACTAAAAACAGAAGAAGAGCGGCATGCCCTCTGCTGAAGCCGCAGCATCGTTCTACTAGCCTAAGATGGGCACAAAACCATATTAGCACTGGGGAATAGCAGAGTGGAGTAAGTGCTTGTTTCCAGATGAAAGTAAGTTTAATTTGTTTAGGTCGGATGGACGGGTTCTGGTATGGCGACAGAGGAACGAGAGACTTCTGAAAGAACACACAGAGGCAAGGGTGGTTTGTGGAGGTGGAGGAGTGACTGTTTGGGGAGAAATGAGGACTAGAAGAATAAGTGATTTGGTGATACTGAGAGGAGAGATACAGGGATTTGTGTATAAAGGATATTGTGGTCCCCTTTGCTCAAAATGTTGGTGACAATTTCATGTTGGTTGACGACAACGTCCGACCTCATCGGGCTGAAATTGTCAACGAATTTTTAGGGGATCACAATATTGAAAGAATGGATTGGCTACCCTTGTCTCCAAATATGAATCCTATCGAGCATGTATGGAGTAGGATAAAGTTGAAATTGAAAGAAAAGAAGGACAATCGGACAATTTGAATGACTTAGCGATTGCAGTTCAGGAAGAATGGAAGGCTTTTCCTCAGAATTTTCTGCGGGCTTTAGTGGAGAGCATGTCGAGATAAGTAATGGCTCGATCTGATCCAGGCAAGAGGGGGACCGACAAAATACTGATTATTTAAGCCTCTCAAACTGAAAATCATAAACTGGAAGGAAAATGTTACTTACCTAGTACCTACCTACAAACCTGGTAAGTTTGAGGTCCATCTTGCAAATGCTTGAAAAAACTGATAGATAATTACGGGATGGTGTGCCCTCTAGTGCACCGACTTGAGCTAAAATCTTATCAACTTACTGGAAAATTCAAATTATGCCCGCATATGTACACTGACTAAGCTTTGGACACACTTTTGAAAACTGTCAATTTTTTAAGTCAAATTGCACACGTAATTGAATGTGATATGACAAAAAAAAATGTTTTCTCCCACAGTTCAAAAGATGTCTTCTTCAAATTTTGAGCGCATGTCACCTTCTCAAATCCTTTTCATTCAGTCTCAATTCAACCTCCAAAATTGACAAGCTTGATAAGTGTTTCCAAACTTTCGATCGACAGATGACTGACAGACAGACAGACAGAAGAATGTTTTCACCAAGATAATATTGTTCAGCGAACCTCAATCAAAAGAATTGATACCAAACAAGCCTAGGTTGTGAAATTGGTGGCGAATTCACAAAAAAGTACGCCGTATTTCAACCCCAAAAGACACAACAGGGGGTGCGCTAGACAACAAATTGCTTCGAATCGTCTAATGAGCAAGCCTGCTAAAAGATATCCTCTCACATCGAGAGTCCGTTCATGAAGGAGAAGAAATGAAAAGCATCATTCCCAGCAAAAAAATCGTATCTTGGCTATTTCACTCCTAATCCGGGAAATTCGAAAACCGTTTCGAGGTAAGTCATCATTCTCCATTATTTTGTTATCGGTTGTTGACAAAAAAAATTTTAGCTCAAACGGGGGTTCATTAAAATTTCAACAATTATGAACTGCTTTATTGACCACCCTGTAGAAACTTTATGTGCAGCTTCTCAGGTGATTTTTCAACATGGTAAATAGCCAAAAGATTAGGCAATCGACCAGTGGAAACCGAATTGAAATCGTCCGCGACAATCAAACGTTATGTTGATTCAAATTTGGGGAAAAATTTCTGTTGCGACACTTATTTTGTTGAGCACTTTATGTACCGGGTGTTTATAAACGTTTGTTATCATATCGCCTTTGGAATCTCCTATCACTCTTTCAAATCGTGCCTTTCACTGCGACTTTTGGCCTGACCAAAGCCTGCCGCGATCACAGACGTTTATAAACACCCGGTATAATATATCCATACCAATATATCAGAGGTTTAGTGCTTTCGTTTTTTTTTTCAAAAATGACGGGCATTTTGTTGAGTGCCTGGCTGCAAAAACCGTACGAAAAGAACATTACAGTTCCATTTCATGTGTGTTCCCAAAAAACATCACCTTGTAGGCAACCAGTTATACACTGAAAACGGCTTTTTCGTTCTTTTCGGAACACTACGCGCGGAATTCATTTTTTCGACAGCAATGCACATGGACAACATCATTCCACATAATCTAGCATGGAAGTCAGGAGTTTCTTGTCATCTATTTTCCTTTGTTAAATCGATGGTTGAAAATCTGCAGGTTTTGACTTTTCCTAGCTCGCGCAGACGCATGAGTTCCATCCCCTAGCTTTGCGAACCTACAGCGCAACTCGTGCCGCTGAATATCGCATATTGGGCCGAGCCGTAGCTTTGCGGTCGTTTTCAAAAATTAATAACTTATAATTCGGGGCTCGGGGGTCGTATCGAAGTGGAGACTTTCTCAAAAGAAAGTTCAAATTCTTTTCTAAATATAACCCCGAACATGTGTATTTCCATAAGGATACGTACTTCTCCGCATGTCCTAATTTCTTACATTCAAATGTGAAATTCAGCAATAATAGTTTCGCGACGCCGCCATACACTCAAATGTTATTATTGTAATTGTTTATCGTTATTTCGGCAAGCTTCTTCTTGGTTCGTGTACCAAGATCATGAGTTACTCATATTTGAGTTGAAATTTTCTTGTCAAGCATTCCATCCCGTTCAGAGAAGAAGATTCCAAGCCCCAGCAAACAACGAATAATCATTTGCGGCCGAGCCGCAGCTTCGGAGTCATTTTCAAAAATTCATAAGTAGTGACCCGTACCTCGCACCCTCGCTCGCACCGATGTGGAATTTTTGTTAAAATGAAGTTCAAATCCTCCTTTAAATATAACTCCCTAAATGTATTATTGTGAAATGGAAAGAACGGGTACTTGATCGCATGTGATAACTTTCGAAATCAGGCCGGCTTCTGAAATGTAGCATTCAACGGCAATGCCGCGTCACACCAATTTATTATTGTAATTGTTTATCGTTATTTTGGCAAGCTTTTTCTTGGTTCGTGTACCAAGATCATGAGTTACTCATATTTAAGTTGAAATTTTCTTGTCAAGCATTCCATCCCGTTCAGAGAAGAAGATTCCAAGCCCCAGCAAACAACGAATAGTCATTTGCGGCCGAGCCGCAGCTTCGGAGTTATTTTCAAAAATTCATAAGTACTGATCCGTACCTCGCACCGATGTGGAATTTTTCTTAAAACGAAGTTCAAACCCTCCTCTAAATATAACTCCGCATATGTATTATTGTAAAATGAAAAGAACGGGTACTTGATCGCATGTGATAACTTTCGAGATCAGGCCGGCTTCTGAAATGCAGCATTCAACGGCAATGCCGCGTCACACTAATTTGTTATTATTGTAATTGTTTATCATTATTTCGTCGAGATTTTTCTTGGTTCGGGATACAAGGTCATGAGCTACCCATTGGAGTGAAAAATTTTCGCAAAAACCTTTTCGTCTAGGACTAGATGCTGTGACGGACGAACGGACGGACGGACGGACGGACAAAGCGAGGACAAAAGCGCCTTCCCGGTTGGAGAAGTGCGCTAAAAACACTTTTCCATCATGTCAGCACGTAATCCATAGCACTCATTAACTCACACGTAACGGCACAAAGTCACTCGCGGTAGTTAAACATACAGCAGATCGGACCTTGCACGCGGACGCGTCATCAACGCAGGGCAGGGCGGTCGGTCGCAGCCGTCAGTGGTCGCAGCGGTTACCGGGCAGTTACTGAATATGGTTGTGCCGCATATTTTTACACTGTACGCATTGAAAGATTAAATTAAATTATTAGTCATAACAACCCGTGAAGGGTTTCGGCTGGCTTCTCTGCCTATTTATTAGGGGACCTGCAGTTTGAAGTGGATTCCGAACCACGAGTGAATAGGAACAGCCAATCACTATTCCAGAAGAAGCTTTAGAGGGCCGAAGTACTTGGAAGGTTTTCCCAGAACCTTGCCGTGGACGCATTAAAAGATACAATAAGTTTAAAAAAAAAGAAATCAGTTCACTACGTGGATTTGGACCGATTTTAGTGATTATTCCAGGAAACAGTCATTACATTCATGGATAATTCTGCATACCAAAACTTTTTTTTTGTCCTGCATGATCATAATTATACTCAGTTATTAGCAGGTTTTTTCCGTGGAGGTTTTTTGGTAACGATAACAATGACGATAGCAACGAAGTACTGTAGATTTACATTTTTGGATCAGTGGGGGAATTATCAGTGGGGTTTTGTTTCGATGGCTTTCTCGTTTCATTCCTCTTCCCGCGGCATTACCGCACGATAGTAGATGCCCCAGTACTAAGAAACGCGTGAAAAAGTCCAGCTGGTCCAGTGCGGATTTGAACCCGGGACCTTTCGCTTTTGAAAGCGGAGCCGAGCTCACCGTGCGACTGACTGGGTTAACAAAAATGGGGAAAATAAATGATTACTAATATGCGCACCGTTACACAAGTAACAGAAGAGGACGGTGCACCAAAACAATGACGTCGGAGACTCTGCTAATATTTTATATTGCTTACCTCTCTTATATTTTCCATTATGTATGTTGTACGTTAACTTTCTTAGAATTTTACATTTTGATTCTTTGGTTCACGCTTTAAATGAAATTTTAAAGGCGAAAACTTATCTTAGTACAAAAATAAATTGGTTTAATAATATTCCTTCATTCTCACCCCGTACGCATCGAAATCGCATCCCGTAAAAAAAAAGAATGACACCTCTAGCTCCATATGTTTCAAACTTTCAAAGTTAGCTTTTGCAGGAAAATCCAGGTTTGGACAGGAGCCCCTGGAAAAAAACTGGAATTTTATATTACCCACGTGAGGCATTGATAATTATAGGCCACAACGAGCCACTGGCAAAAAGAATCACCGTAGATGTGCCGTATATTTTCGCACTGTAAGCATCAAAAGCTACAAATTGAAAAACAAATCAACCCGGCCGGTAGCGCGGCGGACTTCGTCTTTGGAAGCAATTCCAGGGATCGTGGGTTCGAATCCGGCCTGGGCCAGGTGAAAATTTTCATGCTCTTTAGTACCTTGGCGTGTACCACCGTGCAGTCACGTCAAGGGAAAAATTGTGAAAACGAGAAGGACGCCGAAAAAAGGGTGCTAATAACCTGGCTGTTGATGCGTCCATAAAATGGTGGGTGGTGTTGGAATCACCCGGCGTCGCTCTTAGCCTACTAAGACGGCGCTAAGGAGGTACTGCCAGTGACTACACGGATACCCGCCCACCGCAAAAAAAAAATCAGCTTGCTACGTCAATTTGGACCGATTTTAGTATGTTTCCAGGAAAACTTGAGGTTTATCCAGGATTTCCTGGATATCTCACCTATCCCACTTGGGAGACTTTTTTCTGGAGCTCCTGAAAGGTATCCGGACACGTTGCAAAACGTCCCGCTTAATAATTCTAAATGTCCGGATTTAGTGAAAATATGTCTGGACTGTAAGTCTGTCTCACAAGGTGACGCCGTCCTTAACCATAGAACATCAAGGTGAGGTTTGGCCTCGGTATCAATATGGCAACCACGTACACTTCAATTCTCTAAAGATGCACCTTATGTCACGAATTTATTTTCGAGTTATGCGTATGCGCAACGTTATTGTCATGTATCACCGTGTTAAAAAGAAACACCATGGACTACCATGTCTTCTACACGCTTTATTGGCAAAAGCGTGATGATGACAAACACCACTGCATAAATCCAGTCGTAGCGCATAGCGCTGAAACATGCTTATCAACTTCAACTATTTCAACAAAACCTGCCGCTGAAACTATCTCGTGGTTTAATTTTTTTTAATCTGTAGCTGCCGCAGTTTCAAGGAGTTTCTTTTTTTTTATAGGTGTGCTGGATCACTCTTGAAGTTCCCGGTTGAGGTGACTCTTGTCGGCTTTTGGCCGCCCAAAATCGGTTATTCCCGAACCAACGGAAGCCGCCCTTAAATTCATACTTTAGTTCAGTTTCATAATATACCGATCTACCTTACTGAATTTCAAGGAAAAGTTGAAATTTTCCAATTTCTTGTAAATGTTTTTCATTATATGTATTGCCATTGCGGTTTAGATCATTTTTTCCTGATTTTTCCATCTTCATGCCGCTGGTTTTCTTGAAGAATAATCTAATGTCTAAAATAATATCTCTTCCATGGATTCACATTCATCCCGTTGTAGAATCTTTGTCTCTGAGGATGCCGGCTTCCCACTTTCAGCTCTTATTTCAGCGGGTAATCTATTGTATAATTTAGCACAAGCGTAAGCAGGCGATGTTTCGTATTTTACAGTTCTATGCCTAGCAATTCTGAGGTCTCCACCATGCCGGGTCGCGTAGCCATGACTGTCGCTATTTTTCAGGAAATCCCGGATGTGTTGGGATGCATACATGCAGCATTTAAAAATGTGAACACAAGGCACTGTCATTATTTTCTTAGATCTAAAAACCGGCCTACAACTATCTCGCGGCTTCAGTGAGAACATGAGTCGAATGATGCGCTTTTGCAGTATAAGAACTCTCTGTACCTCGACAGACCCACCCCACAGCATGACGTTGTAGGCCACGTGCGGGTAGGCCAGGGCATAATACACGTTTCTTAAGTTTGTGACGCCCTGTACGCCCAAAATGGCAGGAACGTCCCAAACGCTCGCGGCGCTCGTGAAGTTGCGGAAGAGCGGGCGTGGGTTCGCGTCGTAGTCAGGGGGCATAGGGTCAAAAAAAGGCTTGGCCGTGTGCAGCTTCGTGAAGATATATAGGGATATGTCCTAATCGATTCCTGGGCCATCAAGGACCATGAAAAATTATGGTGGAATATTGACATCTGCTGCAGGCAAATATGGTGGAGGCGCCAAAATGGGCTTCATCTGATGATAAGAAACTGGCTGTAGCTCGTTTGTTTTTCAACGGATTTGAACATCTGAAACATCATTTTGTAGACAAAAAAAATATCTTCTTATTTCATGCCTAAGTTTACAAACGTCATTCCGGGAAACTGTCAAAATTGTCTTCATAAGATATGCTAAATTCCGGCCTTTTTTTCAAGGTTATCTGATATTTTTGAAACTTGGCAGTATTATAGATCTTGAGGTGCCCTTTCCGAATTTTCACTTTTCCACTTCGTATATTTGCCGTTTTGGCCGCCATATTGGAAAGATGGCGCCCAAAAAACAGTTTTTTGTCAATATCTTTATTTCAGGCAATGTGAGATGGGAGCGTTTGTATGCGAATGGAAGCTTATTCAATTCTCTACAATTTGACACCTTACTCGTGCACGTGCTATTTCCGGTTCTTGGGTTATGGCTTCCAGAGCTCCCTGAAGCATCAACTTTTGTCATCCAATCAGCATGTCAAGTTGAGCTTAGCTCCACGTGGCAGTCAAATTAACCATAAATAATGATAAATTGTCAACCACAGACCATTAATATCCAGAAAATTAATCATGGTAACGGTTGCTATGCAACTACAGGGTGAACTCTAAGAGAAAATTAACTTTGAGAAGGTATAGCTTGAGAACCGTAAGTCGCATATGAGTGATTCAGACGTCAAATTATAGAGAATTTGATAGACCTTCACTTTTGATATGAATTCTCAAGTTTTATGACAAATTTTCGAAAAAAAATCGAAAATATGTTTTGTTGGGCGCCATTTTTTCAAAATTATGGCCAGAACAGCAAAGATACGAAGTGGAAAAGTGGATATTCTGAATGATGACCCCAAATCTCATCATAATAATGAGTTTCGAATGTATCTGATATCCTTCAAATGCTATATTACCTTTATTTCTTTCTAAAGTCAGTTTGCTTTCACAGTTCACCCTGTAATTACACAAATAACATCACCATGATCGATTTTCTAAATTTTTATCATCTATGGTTAATGGCCAAGAGCTATTGATGGGTTATTTGCCTACTACATGACAGTGGTATCAATTCAACATGCTGATTGAATGCCGAAAGTTGATGCTTCCGGAAGTTCTGAAAGCTTTAACTCAAGAACCGTAAATCGCACATTAATGACTGATGTCAAATTGTAGAGATTGGAATGGGCTTTCCTCCGCATACACACATTTTAATCTTGAGTCAGTTGAATTCAAGATATTGGCAAAAAACTGTTTTTTGGGCGCCATCTTTTCAATATGGCGGCCAAAACGGCAAAGATACGAAGTGGAAAAGTAGAAATTCGAAAAGAGCACTTCAAGATCTATGATACTGCCAGGTTTCAAAAATATCGGACAATCTTCAAAAAAGGGCGGAATTTAGCATGTCTTATAAATACAGATTTGACAGTTTCACGAAATAACGTTTGTAAATTTAGGTATGAAATAAGAAGAGAATTTTTTTGTCTACAAAATGACGTTCCAGATGTTGAAATCCGATGGAAAACAAACGAGCTACAGCCAGTTTCTTATCACCAGATGAAGCCCATTTTGGCGCCTCCACCATATTTGCCTGCAGTAGATACGAATATTCCACCATCATTTTTCATGGTCCTTGATCCCCCAGGAATCGACTAAGACATAACTCTATATATCTTCACGAAGCTGCACACGGCACGACCTATGCCCCCATACTATCGTGTGTAATTTATATGGCGCCAACCAAGGTTACACGAAGGCGAGGTGGAGTGATGTCCCAGGGAGCCTTGGTTTCCCTTACGGACGTACATACCTTTAATGATGTTGGGCTTTCTAGCCCCGCTCTCCCCTACCAGTAAAGTGCTGCTGACCGCGAAATGTCACCGGTGACGGCTGTCGGGTACTTTGACGTCGATGTCACTTCAAGGCAAATGAGTACGACTTTATTGTACTTTTAACGGGTTTTAATAAGAAAAACTGTCAGGTAATGTACTAAATTGGACGCTGGTTACATCGACTCGACACGTACGCTGGTTTCAGCTGCAGCGAGACCGCGCGGGACCCGGCGAAAGCCCCCAAATGTCGGCTTGCAGAAGTGAGGTTATGTCCTGTGACCTCCCGTCGCCGCTCCCGTCTCGAAGTTGGGGCTCGGACCTGTCCTTTGTTTTGAGCATGTCACCCACCACCTGCCAGGCCCGCTTGCTAGGATTCTCGGCAGTAGATATAAGTCGGCCGTAGTACTCCTTTTTTGTCTCCGCTATCAGCTGTCTGTATTCCTTGAGTTTTTGCTTATATTTCGTTTTTGTCTCGCTCGTTGGCATTATCTGTGTTTTGGTAAATAGCTCGTTGACCTCTCTCCTGGCGGTTCGCACACCCATCGTCCACCCAGGAATGTGTTCGAGTAGGTCGCGTACAAACCATTATCCAGGGACACTCGACATCAAAATGCCACATGAACAACTTCAAGAATTCATCAAATTCTGCGTTCACCCCCAGCCCCTCCAGGTGTTGCCAGCTCTCGCCCTCCAGGCTGTTTTTCAATCTCTGGAGATTTGCAGTTGTGATCGTTCTCTTTAACTGTCCAGCGTCATCCGCTGATTTATTAGAGCAAGGATCAGCTTCGTCCGCCTGGAATATCCTCAGTTCCTGTGCGAAGTGGTCAGATATACCGGGTGATCATTTGAAAACTATCCACCTGCAATAACTCCCGATTCCTAGTTAATATTTCTTCGAGCAAAGACAGGTCGATTTTTATATCGAGGGGGACATCTAAAACATATATTGGCAAATTTCTATCTCCAGCCCCCTCGCCCCCACCCATCCCAAAAATAAAATTTCAAATGACACTACCTACCTTGCGATACATCAAATTGAAGAAAATTAAATTCTCTTTTTGAAAAAGATATTTTCAAAATTCTACCCCCCTTCTCTCTAAAAATTCTCTGAGTGTCCCTTTCAATATTCTGGAAGCCTTATTTTTCTTCAGTTTAGTCAGCATCACCCTGAATAGTATCAAAGAAGAGAATTTTCGGTGGAAAAAGTGCCACCCAAATTGACCCCATTGCTCTCCCCCACCTCAACTTTAAAATTCAACAAAATACCACCCACTTTGTGATACATCAAATCAAAGGAAATTGAATTCTCTTTCCAAAAACAATTTTTTTGAAGTTTTCAACCCCTCTCTCATTTAACTGGACATTTGGAGTATTTTAGTAGGAAAACGGGAGTTTTAAAAATTTCGAAAAAATTGTGACCAGGGAAAGAATTCAATTCCCTTTAATTTGCTGTATCACAAAGTAGGTATTGTCATTTTAGATTTTAAAGGTGAAGAGGGGGGAGCAAAGGGGTGAATTTGGGTGGCACTTTTTCCAGAGGAAATTTTCTCTTTTGATGCTGTGCAGGATGACGTTGACTGCATTGAAGAGAATTGAGAGGTCAAGAATATTCAATTGGACACTCAGAGAATTTAGGGGGGAAGAACGGTGGGGTTAAAAATTTTAGACATTTTTTCAGAAAGAGAATTCAATTCTGTTGAATTTAATGTATCGCAAAATAGGTAGTGTCATTTGAAATTTCAAAGTTGGGGTAGGTGGGGGCGAGGGGGCTAAAGATAGAACATCGCTAATGTATGTTTAAGATGTCCCCCTCGATATAAAAATTGACCTGTTTTTGCTCGAAGACATTTTCACGAGGAATCGGGATTTATTGCAGGTGGATAGTTCTCAAATGATCACCCGGTTGGAACAGTGGTAGTGATGTAGTCGATCGCCGTCGATGATGTTGCCTCGTTCTTGTTGGTGCATACTCTTGTGGGCTCTTTCAGGACGTTATTCAAGCGAAATGAGGCTAGAAGGCTTCTCAGCAAGTGCAGGTTCACCGACTCTGTGAGTGCATCGACGTTGAAACACCACAAAGAATCATCTCATCATACTGGCGAGACGTCAAGGTCAGCATTGTCAGCAAGGTCGACACACAACAATGTTGCAGAACACTTCCATATTACCCTGCGGTGGACGATATGTGCAGATTATGCAGTACTTCACCGACGACAGCTTGAGTTGGATTGCGCAGCTCTCCACACCCATATCTACGTTGATCTCGTTTGGGACGGTGATTTTTTTTGGCGGTAAGGCCCTTCCTGACATAAATGAGCACTCCTCCGTGTTTTCGCGCTCGACGGCAATAGCTCGATACAATCTCATACCCCTTAATGCTCATGGCGGCAACACCCTCTTGAGGAATTCACGTTTCAGTCAAGCACAAGATGTCAGGTTTACTCTCAGCAGTCATAATTTCTAAATAGTTCAGCTATTTTGTTCCGAATAGATTGTACATTTACATGAATAATCTTCAGTGTAGTGCGGCGTCCTCTAAAGCAGCTGCGCTCTTCGTGCTGGTCCTCGAAAAAAATGGAATCTTCTCACTATCAGATTAGCCGACCACACCTCAGGTTTCATAAAGTCGTCAAGCAACTCCATTTTCATGCCAATTTTAAAGGACTTCGTGGTGCTGTCGTAGTCATGTCTTTTCTGCAACTTCTCCACCTGGTAGCTATCGTCGGAGCGAATTCTTTTTAGGTATTTTACTATTTTGTCGACCGTGGTATCCTGTCTCACTCTTCCCAGAAAAAGCCATGCCATTCGATCCACAGCACAAAATTCTTCCACCTTGGCTGTTCCATATATTACTTTCGTTTTCTCTTCCCGCCTTTTCGCTACTTGCTTTTCTTCCTCAGGGGGGCTGTCGTCTTTCTTGGTATCGATCTTCTTCGCGGGATCGCCGCCGCCGTCAATTGTCACTGTTTTGTTTCTTGGACTCTTGTTTACTTTCTTTTTTTGTTGGTTTCTTGTCAGTGGACGCGATTCAACGCCTGGTTCACTAGGTGCTCCACCTAGCGGATTATCAGGAAAGCTATTCATGCTTGCCCTGCCGCTTCCTACTTCCAAGGGGGTTTCTGGAACTTTTTTCAATAGTTTCTAGATAACCTCACTTTGCAATTCGATTTTTGTCCTCTGTTAATGGATCATCCCAGATTGGGCATCGATTCGACGCAGGCACTCCTGGTCTCCCGTCTCCAGACCTCGGACCATCCTCAGGAGCTGGCTCAGTCTACCCCCGTGCTCGCAACAGCTCCGGCACATCCATCGAATACACTTCTCGTTCGCCGTCAAAAACTGCAGCTCTTTGGGTTTGTAGGGGCTGCACGTGTGGTGCAAGCCTGTTTCATCGCACTGCCCACATTTTATGCTTTTCTCGTCACAGGTAATTACTTTACCACACTCTTCGCAGCCGTTCGCGCTGGTCGCCATCTTGTAATCAGTTCGCTTACAAATGTTCGCATTACACTTCGCTAACAAAAACGTTTCACATTTTGAATATGAATGAATAGGTCATCGTAGGGGGTATAACAAATGAATGAATTGTAATTTTTTTTTAGTTTTTGAGGTTATTTTGACAAGTAGTGACAAATCAAGTACATAAACTCTAAAATGCATATACCGGGTGGGCCATAAAAACCGTGCTCGGAATTTTTCCTTCTAAAATTTTTATTTCGCCACCGATTTAATCGAACTGTTCAGCATTGGCTAGCCAATTGAATTGGCTAATATTTCCATATTTCAAATGCCCGACATATCAAAATTCAAGATGGCAGGAACAATTGAAAATAGGCCTTTATTTGTTTTCGTTGCTTATTATTGAAAGTTACCAGAAAGTCAAAATCAATAATGTATTGTGAAGGAATAGACCTTTCTTGTCAATTCAAGACCAAACCAGTAAACCAGGCGAGAATAGGTTGTTGCCCTCTTCTCGCCAGTTTGGTCAGTGATTCGCCGTCCCACTTCTTTTACTAAAGAAAGGCCTTCTTTACCCCACACACCACTGGACTCCACGGCAATTGGTATGAAAACAAAACGATCCTGGAGAAAAGAACAGTATTTCTTTTTTTTTTATTCGCCGCACTCTGCTGCCTAACCAGCACGAACCGCAGTTCTTGGAAGGTCTCTTTTTATCGATACTTGATCATCCAACGGGTTCAAGGATGGACGGTATATTCGCTGATCTCAAGGCTTTTTGGATTATTTCATTGACTGAGGAATGTCGACTGAAACGGTCAGCACTTCGTTTGCAAGCCAAACCATGTAGGCCTGTTTTTTGTTACATTTTGCTCCGCAATTACAAGTGTGTACTTCGCAAAGATCACAGCCGAGTCTCGCTCCAACTGATATTCTAAAAGTCTCGTTGGGTAAGTGTGTGCCTAATTGTGGTGAGGGAGTGGGGTTCAGTCATGCACCTGCAAATGGTTGCCAGGCGGCATTGTAGACTAGGCAGAAAATCTCAAAAGAGGCCTAGAAATCACTCCTAGAAGCAAATCGTGTAACAATTGATTGACAGGCGGTTTCTTAGGTTTTAGACGCCGCTGAACACTACCAGGGGTGTGACCTTTTCGAAATTTCACCCCTTGTCCCTTAAATCCAAGATGGCGGAAAATTGAGGGTAAAAACAGGGTTAGCGCATAAAAAGCTTATTTCTGGTCCGAGTTTCCTCAAAATTGGTTCTTTTCTTATGTTTTCGGGGTCGTAGAAGATGATGAGGTAAATTTAAAATACCCCTGGGAAGCCATTCGGTCTGAAATTAGTGTTGTCTAACTTCCAGGAGCAAATCAGAAACAAATTTACGAATAACTCAAGATAAAATCATGAAACAATCAGTTAACAGGTGATTAGTTATGTTTTGGACTCTGCTGATCACAGCTAGGTATGTTAACAGTTGAAATGTTAACTCCTTATGTCTCAAATTCAAGATGGCGTATAGTCAGAGAAGAGTGGCGAGCGCACCAAAAAGGCATTTCTAGCTCGACATTCCTCAAAATTCTTACTTTTTGAATGTTTTTGAGGGTGTAGAAGATGATTAGAATAATTTCAAAGACCTGTGGCGGTCATTCGTCCTAGAGTTAGTGTTGCCCAAGTTTCAGGCGCAAGTCAGAGTGAAAAGTTAGAAATAAACGATAATTAGAATGTTGGTACATTTTTGTATCAAAGCATAGAATATCATTATGTAGGTACCTAATTATGTATTATCACACATGCAATGGACAAAGGCAAATATAAGAAACTGTCAAGGGTAAAAAGTGAAAAAAATCTGATTTTCTTCATAAAATAGCAATCATAGGTATGCAGGTACAATGTGGATGGAAAAAAGTCTCTCTCTACTTTCTGCTTAAGATAAAATCACGGAACAATCAGTTACCAGGCAGTTACTCATGTTCTGGACTCTGCTAATCAACGCTAGGTCTGTTATTAGTTGAAAATTTCACTGCTTGTGCCTCACATTCAAGATGGCGTAGGTACCTATAGTTAGCGAAGAGTAATGAACGTACAAAAAACACATTGATTTTTCTGAATCACACTTGTCTTGATTATTTTCAAAATTCTGCTTTCGGAGTTGTAGAAGGATAGGAGCCCAATTTCGAGGACATCTGAGTGACCATTCCGGCTCGTTATGCGTGTTGTCCAACTTTAAAGGGAATCAAATTATGCAACAACAGTTTACAGATTGTTAACTACTTATAATTTGAACTCTGCTGAACATGACTAGATATGTTAGACTTGGTGGTAATATCCCGGTCTTCCGCCAATGATGTTCATTTGGCTACGCCAGTGCTTAATATCATTGCCCAATGGTCAGTTGTCACTTCACTCAATAAGGTGGGCGCTATTATTGTGCAAGAGGTATCTACTGTTTTTTATAATAATTGTCTCAAGTCAAGATGTAAAGGTGCGGAGTTGCAGCAGACAGGTGATGATTGGTTTTGAAACTTTTGTCTTATTACTTAGGTACTGTAGTTGAATCTGTTCTACTCCAACTTTTAGCAGATTTGATAATGAAATCAATTGTCTTGTCTTTTACTTGTCCAAAGTAAAATCTGTCTGACTTTCATACATAGAAAATTGCATTACAAATACGTTTAGTTGTTGATAGTTGTTAATTGATAATTCCTAAACCGCAATTAATTATTTTTGGCGAATTTTTGAACAGGCACCGTCGCCAAGTGACTGCGGCTGGAAGGTGCATGGCAGAGGGCAAAGTTTTACCGGTGTGGACGACCCGAGGGCCAGTTCCCGAAGAAACCTTGTCTCTAGTATACTGTGGGTGTGCAACTCCCTGTCGCACAAAAAATTGTGGCTGCAGAGAGAAGGAATTCGCATGCACTGCTCTGTGTAGATGCCTGCTTGAAAAATTTTCAAACAAAATAGAAGACTCGTGATGCCTAAGAAAATCATGGGCTAACTTTGACACTTTCTTACATATTTGCCTTTCTCAATTGCATGTGGATTATACATGATTGGGTACATATATCTATGCTTCAATCATGGATACATGTTCAATCCTGGAACATTTTCAACATTTTCAAAAATGTTCCAACATTCTAATCATCGTTTATTCCTAATTTTTCACTTTGATTAGCCCCTGGAACATAGGCAACATCAATTCAAGAACAAATGACCACCCACAAGTCTCCAAAATTATTCTAGTAATCTTCTACACCCCCAAAAACATTCAAAAAGTAAGAATTTTGAGGAATATCGAGCTAGAAATGCGTTTTTGTGCGATCGCCACTCTTCTCTGACTATACGCTTGAATTCTTATATCTTGAATTTGAGACATAAGGAGTGAACATTTCAACTGTTAACATACCTAGTTGTGATCAGCAGAGTCCAAAACATAACTTATAACCTGTTAACTGATTGTTACATGATTTTATCTTGAGTTATTCGTACACTTCTTTCTGATTTGCTCCTGAAAGTTAGACAACACTAATTTCAGGCCCAATGGCTTCACAGAGGTATTTGAAATTGGCCTCATCATCTTCTACGACCCCGAAAACATAAGAATAGAACCAATTTTGAGGAAAATCGGGCCGGAAATAAGCTTTTTATGCGTGCACCCACTTTTTACCCTTAACTTTCCGCCATCTTGGATTTAAGGGGCAAGGGGTGAAATTTCGAAAAAATAACACCCCTAGTCGTGTTCAGCGGGGTCTAAAACCTAAGAAACAACCTGTTAATCAATTGTTACATGATTTGCTTCTAGGAAGTCTTTTTTGAGATTTTCTGACTAGTCTATTGAGGCGGGCTTTACTTTTGTCAGAAATGCATTTTGAAATCAATCTATGTTTTTTCGCGTTCACCATTGGAATTTCCGAAGCGATTGCCTTTCCTGGTTTTCTGTCGTTTTCAGTGAAATTGGTCCAGATGCCAATTGCTTCGTCGATGATGGTGTTGTCGGAAAAAATATCAGCCGTGCAATAGAAACGGAAGCTCTAATAAGTAAGAAGAAGGCCGTGTGTGACGACAGGTTGACCAATCGAGGTGCGATGACTCGATGAGCTGGTAGTTTTCTATTTTTCCATTAATTAATGACTCAATAGACTCAAGTGTTACCGGAACTCCCAGTACATATGCACTATCGTGTTGAGTTAAATGAACTCCAGGAGCAATGTCGTTGAAGTTTTCAATCATGTTTTGTTGGTGTTGTAGGATGTACTTTGGTTTGAGCCCAGTGGCATTTCCAAAATACAAAAATTGAAAAAAAAATGGATTTTGGAAATGCCAATGGGCTCAAACCAAAGTACATGCTTGTAGCTTTCGAAAGAGACCTGAGTGGTAAGAATCTGTCAAGGAATAAACCCACAGGGATTGATTTCGCAACGCTTATTTCACTAATCCAACTCCGTCCTTAAGCATAGAGAAATCATACAAAACATTGCAGAGGAAATAGCTCAGTAGATTGTGCCCTAAATTGCTTAGCTCAATCAATGGCCTCAAAATTGCGCAAATATGCTTCTTGTATACCTATCAGAGCGATATCTCTGATTTGCGGTCAAACAAAAACATCGTATTTCGTGGTATTTGGCACTTACCCTTTGCTCGTGCCGTGCGGAAGTTTCACGCTGTAGCGAAACTGACGAATCAGGAACGCTTTCTCAACGAGGGACGCGCCGGTTGGAAGCGCGGTAAAACTACCGTCAATGTAGACATTAGGCTATGGCGGAATATTTAGAATGACAGTGAATTGACGTAATGTCATTAACTTGCAAAATAGACCAACAGGGCAGGGCGCCAAATACGGTGGGAAGTTCGAATTGACCAATTTCATCCTGATGTCTTAACTCACCCCAGTTTTCGGTACCGGAAGTTTTCTCGCCGAGCGAGTTTCGACGAAATAATGGAGCGCTACGAATGGGGTTCAAATCTTAGCTCACGGAGCATGGGAAAAGAAAGGGATGACACCTCACATCAGACAACCCCCCGCGACGTGAGGTCGATCCTGCAGCCCTGGACCTGGATGGCCGGTGAACGGAGTGGTAAAGCTCGAACTTGAACTGTGAAGCGGTGGCAGCATGCAGCTCTCCAGTGGGTGCTCCCGTGTCTCAGTCAGACGGCGACATCAGGCTCGTGACGAAACGGTGGCCGCTATGCGGTGGCACTTGTCGACGTAGCATTATTTTGCTGAAGAAAAATACGATGCCGTGCTGACTGGATGTGCTCCTGGGGCTAAAGTTTAGGACGGGAAATCGTGGATGACCCCTGGCGTGCTGGTAAAACGCCAGAGTCTTGGCAAGGTTTACTCAACAGTCTCATTAAACGTATCATGCGCCGATAATATTTTTTTTGCCCACCTCTGTAGAAACTACCCCATTAAAAAACTATCCCTTTCAAAAAGTTCTTGCCCCATCAATTCTGGAAAATCTGTCACAATATTTGGATGCTACGTTACTTCATCCACAGAAAGTTGTTGTCAAATGTTGTAACAGATTTTCCAAAGTTGATGGGACAAGTACTTTTTGGGAGGAGAAGTTTTTTCTTAATATGGTAGTTTCTACAGTGGTGGACAAAAAAAGATCAACGACTCATCATACGTTAAATGAGACTGTTGAGATAAGACTTGCTAAAACTCTGCAAGGAAGGTATGCAATGGATGTCTAGTTATTAGGGGATGATTGTTGGGGAATGTGTGGGACAATTTTTGACACTTCGAATGTTACGAGTGATGTTAGAATATTGAAATGAGATGAAAATGCTCACATGTTCAAAATCTTGAAGTCACTCACAGCCCCTATTGTGGAGAGATGATTTGAAAACATCCTGTAACGTTCATTTTTTTGATCTAAGACCACTCGTGGTCATTGGCCTTATTTAGGTACTTGTATTCAGTTTTCCTCCATCTAAGTAATTTCTTTCTTCCATTTGAAATTTCGCTTTGACATATTATAATATCGTAGGCTATTACTGTAGGTAAATAATGGGAGTTTATCGGACCAAGCGAAAAAAAAGCAGCACGTCGAAGAAATGCGCGATAAGGTCTGAGGCGCTAATAAAAAGTGTGGTAGGTGGTTCAAGTTTCACAAATTTCGACGCTCGAAGAGACTTTGGAAATTATTGCAACTGATATATTCGCATTTTGTGATTACTCCAGCTGGAGGATTTGAAATTATCAGTGCGGTAGAAATCGGTTATTACCTACCGGATAATTCCGTCGTCGTCTGTTGTATATGCCGAATTTTGGAGCTAGTATTTTTCTTGAACATCTACGGAAGTTCTGTGCGGTAAGGTTTCGTAAATACCTATTGCCATCGAGCGTAACTCACAGTTTCTTCTTTTATTAGCTGATTTATTATTGCTGGATACATCTCACCGTTTTCCCGAGGGGCGTTGTGGATCCGATAATTGGTATAATTTCTTGTGAGCCATATCTGCGGAATATTGAGGTAAAGGTTGATAGATGTTGTCATTCAGCGAAAATCTTGTTTTCTCCTTTTTTTTTTAGATAACTTTATCCTGGAATAGTTGGCCGTTGTGTGCTTTATTGTACGTGTTATCGTAATTATTTTCTGGACCCAATCACTACAGTCTTTTTTTCAACATCTACACATTTAATTGGGGTAAGATACCTCATCTTCGCCATCAAGCAAAACCATAGCGAAATATTCTTTTTTAGTCTTTTTCTTTTGGGGTGCGAGGAATTTTCCATCCAATTGGAGCCCTGGTGTACCATTTGTTTCCGTTCCACTTTTCCCTTTTTTTGTGGAGGACCAAGAGAATTTGACATTCTGGCGTCAAGTAGGAAGGATTTAATCCTGTCGGGGCTTAACCAGGATCCAAGCTAGGTGGCTAGAGATAAGATCCGCCGTTTTGTCAATTCCAAAGAATCCCATTAGATTGTGCGCCGTGTAATTTTTAGTGCGGCTTAATAATTCATTAATAGATAATTAATTGTTATTATAACAAGTGAACTGATACACGTTATTAATTAAGTAGTGCTACAACTGTATGTACAGTTGAGTTTTTCGGTTGATCGGTGTAAATTCGGGTGTAAGAATAACGTAGCAATTTTCCTTTTAAAATTATTCACGCAGGAGAATAGGTGCTGGAGTGCAGCATAGACAGGACCGGATTCGGCAGCGGTGGCCAAAAGTATTTCTTTCGTGCACGAACGTCTATACCCCAAAAAGTCAATAGCTATTTTCATCTATTTTTTTAAGTAAATTTTTGAGTTGCCTTGATCTACCCCGTCGCGTGCGGAACTTAGCCCCTTTCCCTTTTGCGCTTTTCGGATGTAGTTTTGGAAATTTTGTGGTGAAGTAACCGATTTTCTGAAAGCTTGACTCTCGAGCTTTCTGTAACTACATTTAACCTCAATCACAATCTCGTCTTGTTCACACCTCACGTCAATTATTAAAACTGTATTTTTTTTCATGGTTGTTTTTTTGTCTATAGTGGTAGCTAGTTTTTTGAGTTGCACAATTTGTCGACTTAGGTCCTCCGACAATCGCCATATTGAGGCCAGGACCTTGGCGCCCTTCTCCGAATTTGAGTCTTTTTTTTTGAGACCGAACTCACGCCCTTGGCCGGGCACAATTGTCCAAACTAACCGGGACCAACTCTTTTTTTTTGTTTTTTTTTTGTTCAACTGTTTCTCAGACGGAAAAGTTTGTGACAATCCTCGCAATAGTGAAATGCTCAGGATAGTATCGCAATGAAGATAAACAAAAAAATTGTCTTCATGTTCCATCGTTCAAGAGATACAGCCTTCAAACTTTGTGAGTACAACAACCCTTGACAAAAATGAGAGAAACGGGGTTGTAATGATCTAAAGGGAACTTATTTATTATGGAATGGATTGGTATCATAAAGCGTGAATTTGTGAAAACTTGACATAACTCCCTTAAAAGCTCAGGTGGGGGGATGGGTCCAAAACCGTTTCGAGATATTGTTATAGGATTTTCAAAAATTCATTGAGGAAGAATCTACTATTTTTTGTCGAAAAGTTGTGCACTGTTAAAAATTGGGCATTTTGACACTGGTTTTGTTGTTGTCACATTGATAAACAACGTCAACGTCCACGTGACTCAGCATGGCATTTTGTAGCCAGAAGAATGATCTATCCTGCAGGACCACATTCCTTGAAATCGGTTGATTTTTCTACGAGATTTCCGATCTTGAGGTAGCGTGAAATTTTTGGGTGGACCGTTCAATTGATCACCTGTTTAGAAAAATTTTTAGTGTGTAATGTTACGGTTTATTTTTCATCCTATAGTTCGTCGGCTAAAATTGAGATAGAGCGCTATTTCTTATACCATCCGAACTTTGATAACGCCTTACGGTTCGATACCAAGTTGGGGCTGAGACCGCTGTAAGTGCGGTTACTATAGCAACGGCCAATCAGACCGCTCTATTTGGCAAGTTACGCCGTCCTAACTTTTGCGCCTGCAACTTGGTATCGAGCCCTTAGATACCTACGAGCTTATCGCATTCTGCTCGAACAATTGAATAAAATCGACACCAATTAGCTTAACAAATTTTACGTGAATTTTCGGCTGGGTGAAACTCCAGGTGTATAAAAGTGCCGTGTGCCAATCTTCCGAGTGAAGGAAAAGTCACCTCGTGAGTTTCTAATAATTTGATCTGGTGAAAAGTGATCCATATCGACCTTGTGTCGGATTAAAAACCCACCGATAAATTGGACCCCGCACGTTCTCTATGAAAAAGTGGTTTCGGTGAATTTGGCTAAATTTTTTATATGTTGTAGATCTTGATTCAAGAAATATATTCCTGAAAAATTGGACCCCTCCCATGAACAGTTTTTCCCCTACACCCCTAATAAGGACAAAATTAGGAATAGTCTGAAATTTTTTGAAATTCATGAAACTGGTTCAAATCGAACTCGTGATCATGGGAAAAATAATTAAAAAAATCCAAGTTGTGAATTGGGGTAGTTATCTAAGGGGTTGGGGATCGAAATTGAGAAAATAAATTAAAATTCCGAATTTTTTCATTCTTATAAAATCTGAACTGAATAATAATCGAGAAATAATTTTGGAAAATCTGAATCAATCAATTGGGGGCTATTCTAAAGGGGGCTGGGGGTCGAAATCAAGAAAACGCAGTGAAATTCTTGAATTTGCGGTTCCCATAATATAACGAGCAATGGGGAAATTGCTCAAAAAAATCTAAACCAATGGATTCAGGTGTTAATAAGGGAGTAGAGAGTCGAACTTGAGAAAACAGTGGAGTTCTGGAACTTCCAGTTTATCTAGGAAGATCTGGGCGAATGACAAAATGATAATATAAGGACTGAGTTCATCGTTTCTCGATCATCCTCACCCCTTACCCAAGTACCTGGGTACCAAGCTCTGGGTACAACCATTATGATACCTACCCAAAACCACAATGAGGGCCGGGGGGAGGAGGGTGGAATCGAGACTACTTGAAACAGCATTATTAATTACAGTTCTCGAGAAGCTCTCCACGGTTCTGTGTGCTGTCCATCATATAGCTTTAGCTTGTGTCAAAAAAAATTGACTGGACTATCTTTTTTTAAATAAACATAAATCCTGCTTTTGGTCATTGGTTGATTCAATGATATTCCAAAAATAGATCGATATTGGAAGTAAGGCTCAATTTTTCAAATCTGAATTTTCAGTTCTAAAGGGTCTTTCAATAAGAGTGATAGAACTTTGATAAGATTTTACTGTCATTTTTTGACATAAATACTCAGTATATCTTACAAAATCATCTTCTTTCAATAAGACGGGGCTACGAGCCACACAGCAGGAGAAACCTTGGGACTTGTTGGCCGGAAACTTCCAAGGAAGAACAATTTCGCGGAATGGCGATTTCAATTGGCCAGCGAGATCTTGCGATATTACGTCCCTGGACTTTTTTCTGTGGGGTTATGTGAAGTCCCTGGTATACAAGAACAAGTCTAGAACCATTTAAGCCCTGAGGGACAATATTGTGCGTGTTGTTACTGAAATAGAGCCCGATATCTGCCAGAAAGTCATTACAAATTGGACTTCCCGTCTGCCCGCCGTTAGACAAAGTCGAGGAGGCCATTTACTAGATGTTATTTTCCACACATAATGTCAAAAACTTTTCTTTGTTAATTTGTTCAATTCCAATTTGAAGTTCTATCACTCTCACTGAAGGACCCCACCCCTACATTATGAATTTGAAGTTTCGGAATTTCTTCCTTTTTCTAAATTTTGACCACTGTCCCCCCAGTAGGGAACCATCTCAATTTATTGATTCAGATTTTTTTGAATTATTTCTCCATTACTCTATTCCTGGAATGCCAATTCCTTTACTCGATTTCAACCTCCGCCCCCTCGATAATTACTCCAATTCATATATTATATTTTTTATTCTTCAACTTAAAGTGAGCCAGTTTCATGAATTTTAAAATGCTTGAGACAAATTCTTATTTGGACTAGGACATGGTCGTAGGCAGATATTATGGTAGGTGGGAAAAGGGATGGTCGAGAAATGAAGAACTCAATCCTTATGCAGATTGGTTTTATTATCATTTTGTCATTCACCCAGATCAATTTTAAGATGAACTGTAAGATCCAGAATTTCATTGTTGTCCTGATTTCGACCCTCTACTTCCTCAATGACACCAGAACTCATTGGTTTAGATTCTTTTGAATTATTTTCTCAATAATGGGAATCGCAAGTTTCGGAATGTTACTCCGTTCCCTTGATTTTGACCCCCAGCCCTCTTTAGAATAACACCCAATTAATTGATTTAGGTTTTCCAGAATTATTTCTCCATTATTATTCTATTCAGATTTTATAAGAATAAAAAAATTCGGAATTTTAATTTATTTTCTCAATTTCGACCCCCAACCCCCTTGATAACTACCCCAATTCAAAACTTGGATTTTTTTTAATTATTTTTCCCATGATCACAAGTTCGATTTGGACCAGTTTCATGAATTTCAAAAAATTTGAGACTATTCCTAATTTTGGCCTTATTAGGGGTGTAGGGGAAAAACTGTTCATAGGAGGGGTCCAATTTTTCAGGAATATATTTCTTGAATCAAGATCTACAACATATAAAACATTTTGCCAAATTCACCGAAACCACTTTTTCATATAAAACGTGCGGGGTCCTTTCCACTTCAAAGGCACCTACCAACTCGTAAGTTTTTCGCTCTTTCTGCTCTTTTGCTTTTCTTCTTTTTTCTTAGACGACCCTTTTCTTTTGTTTGCAGGCCTTTTCTTTTTGGTTTTGATTTTGGCTCTAAGTGCTCTTATTTCCTCCTTTGTGAACGATTTTCGCCCGTAATCCGAGATCTCACCACGACCACAACAACTGTAATTATTTTGAAATCTGCTGGCATATTCGTCGGAATTTGATGTGGACTCCTGGATTTATTTCGGCAACTGCTTGCTTGACCGTTTTGGACCCAGCGACTTGGATCTGCACACTCCTGTGGGAACCCAGGACTAAAGCTAAGCCCTCTGTATTTTTTCTTGCTGCTGAACGCCCAGTGAAATTTCGTGCAAAACACCACCTTATTATCTCACCGCAAATGTCTCCGAATTTGTAAAAATAAGAGCATAAAAGAATTGGTGTTTATTCGTTTTCCAGTGAATTAAAATTAATCTATAGTAGTCTCAACTTATTGTCATTATAATTAAATATTTTATAGCCGTTTTCGTTTAAAGAAAAAGTAAAATTCATTATTCTCCTTTTTTTACGGCCTGTCTGAACAGGACCGGAGTCAGTGCGAATTTTGACCCGCGGCAATCAGGCTAGAACAATCAAAATTAGGAATCGCGCGACGCCGACTTTTTGTGCACAAAAACTAGGGATACGCGGCTTTGATTCTTGTTTTTTCAACAGAAAACCTAAATCTCGGTTGCGCCTGCGCTCAAAGTTTTAGCCACAAGTACTTTTCTCGTTTCTTGTTTGATCGATTTTATTTTACCGCGAACTTTTTAAATGAAAACGCCCACTTGAATTTTTGTTACCGCTGTTAGACAAAAATGAATTTCTTGTTCCATTTTCTTCTTGCTTGATGTCAACAATTTGACATTCTGCGTTACTGACACGATCTTGACTTAGTAATTTGATTTTTTTTCAAGTTCACAAAATTCTTAAAACAACCTGGCGTTTAATTTCTTTGATTTTATTTTCGTATTCAATCTTTTTTTTTGCGTGTGAGTGTCGAGTTGACCTACTGTCGAATAGGTCCTTCGACAGCGAAAATGCTGGTAGCCAATCCGGACCTTGGCGCCCATAAAAATAAACGCTCTAGATCTCAGAGATGTACAGAGAAGGTTGGGACTTGAAATCAAGGAGAATGGTCAGTGGAAATCCGGGCAGGAACTAAAAGCAGGATCAATTGGATCGAGAAGGAAAACATGGAAAGAAAAATCCCATGTAGGTATGGTATGCATTAATTCATTACACTCTCCTATACCCACAATCAACACATTTGCAAGTGTACTTATGTACCCTGCGGTGTACCTCATAATCGTGGCACATTGTGATTGACCCTATTTCTGGAGAGAGCCCAGATACTTCTCACTTTCTGCCTGCGGCAACAGGATTCCGCCCAGTACACAGGCGGACAGCCGCCCCGTCGCAGCGTGAATGTAACGTGTGTTGACTTCATCGCGTTAGCCTTGATGCGCCACTTCGACATCCAGTTGTGCAGTTCATCTAGACTGCTCTGCAATTATTGCGATGCGATCACCTGGTCTTCATCCGATGCTAAGATGGCGGTGTCGTCAGCGTAGGTGGCAACAGTTATCCCCCTCGACAACGACAGATCGGCCGTATACAGAGTGTAGATAATAGGCCCCAGAATGCTGACCTGCGGGACTCCCGACCTCACAGAATGCAATCCCGAATGTTCCTGCTCGTGGCACATTGTGATAGACTCTATTTCTGGAAAACCTGGATGGCTTTATCGGTCCTGTGAAATACAAAAGAACTGCAGTTTTGTTACCATTTTATTTTGCTGTGTGTTCAATTTAAACAAAGCAAAAACTTGTTCTCATGATACGCTAGTTCATCAACATCAACAGAAAGAATAATAAAAAGAGTGATTGGCGCGCGATTCCGGAATGTCGCCTTTCGATTAGTTTGACGAAATTCCTTTTACTAAATTCGACTTACAATCCATCCAAATTTGCACGCTTTAGTGTAAAGTTTTAGTGAAGTTCTCTGCATGGCACATTTTTCTTACTTCGTTCAAGTAATGGTTAGACATGGAGGAGCATATGTTTAAAAAATTGTGAATGGGCCATGCAGAGGTTTCTGGGGCCTTGATGCTAGAACGTTTGATATACACATTTTCCTCCTTATGGGCCGATGTCGTGGATTTCGTACTTTCGAACACAGTTTTAGTGAAGTTCTCTGCATGGTACATTTTTCTTACTTTGTTCAAGTAATGGAGACCTTAAGAAGTATATATTAAAAAATTTGTGAATGGGTCATGCAGAGGTCTCTGGGGCCTTGATGCCAGAACATTTGATATACTCATTTTCCTCTTTATGGGCCGATACCGTGGATTTCGTACTTTCGAACACAGTTTTAGTGAAGTCTCTGCATGGCACATTTTTCTCACCATGTTCTAGTAATGGCAAGGCCTTAAGGAGTATATGTTCAAAAAATTGTGAATAGGCCATGCAGCGGTCCCTGGGGCCTGGATGCCAGAACATTCGATATTCATTTACTTTTCCCCTTATGGCGGCTTTACAGAATTTCGTATGTCGCTGTCGTATGTCGTGTGTCGCTGTTCAATAGGATTAGATCTGGCTGTATTCCCCTACCTCCCTCTCCCTCCTATCATTCTCGCGACACGAGTTTCTGTCGTCGTGCCGGCCGTTCAAATTATTCAACTACAGTTGGTGTCGCCAGATTTTAGCAAAGGAGTGGGGCACTGTCGCCGGCGACATACGAAGTTCTGTAAAGCCGCCATTATGGGCCGATCTCGTGGATTTCGGACTTTCGAGCAAAAGTTTCAGTGAAGTTCTCTGCATGGCACATTTTTCTTAATTCGTTCAAGTAATATGGTTAGACCTCGAGGAGAATATGTTTAAAAAATTGTGAATGGGCCATGCAGAAGGCTCTGGAGCCTTGATGCCAGAACGTTTGAAATAGTCATTTTCCTCCTTATGGGCTGATGTCGTGGATTTTGTACTTTCGAACACAGTTTTTGTGAAGCTCTCTGCATGGCACATTTTTCTTACTTTGTTCAAGTAATGGTTAGACCTCAAAGAAGTATATATCGCGGGTCTTGAATAACAGGGTTCTAACTGCAATTTTTTTGCCAAAATGAGATTTGTAATGAAATCCAAATCATTTTGACGGCAATAAAGCAAAAATGGCCAACTTTGAAAAATGAATTTGACACATGCAGCAAAATCAGGTATAGGCTAATAACCCTCCTTGGTATTTTGTGATCGATTGAATCGATTCCAGCGTGTGGCTTCGCAGTTAATAGTCAGGGAGCGAGACCCGGCACCCCCAACCGATATAGTAATGATAATCGTTAATCAATCAAAAGCTCATATTTTTAGTGTGCATTATTTTATTAGGAGTAAGAGATGAATGCATTTATTTTTGTTACACACCTATACCATAGATCATAGGTAGTTACGCTCTAAATTAATTAGAAGCTCGAACTTTCTCGCTTTCGCTGGCTTGATGGACGTGATAATACACCAATTCGCAGTTCTGCAATAAACGTACACTTAATCGTTTTGATATTTAGTGTTTGTTAGTAAAGTTACGGAGATAATTCCAGGATTACAAACTTCCACCCCAAGTTTACAAAAGGTTTCCGTTTCATCCCTTCGAAGCACCTGATGGCAGCTCCAACGGAACTTCGTATTGAGTTTCCCAAGCAAATTTGGATGACATTTATTTTGAATTTCGTTCACCTTTTTTCCTTATCTATAGGTCGGAGGGTTATCTGTCACACAGAATTGTTCAAGAACTGAATTAATCGAGATTTGCAATGATGAATTGGGTGAGGGCGAGTTTTGTTATGTTCAAACAGGAGAACCGTTACTCACCTAAAAGGTCGGAGAAAGATGACAGCGTGTGCTTTCCACAATTAATGTGCCGAACGTTACATACAAGGGAGTAAGGGACGAGGTGATCGGTTTGTTTTGATTTCATTATGCCGGAGCAGTTTCAGGCACCACCGGAGATTGGCTGGACCGAACCCGGTGTGGTGGTCTGAGTCCCGTCTCTAATGGATATTTCACGAGAAGAGAAGAGAGAAGCAGCACTAAATATTATTTAGCATTCACGACAACATTTAGCTCGAGTACGTGGCGACAGTATGCGTCCGTCGCTTGCGCTATTGTCTGACTCGTAATAGTCATATCGTGGTAGAAAGTCACATTCAGGTTGGACTTACTCTTGCTGAATTGGCCAAATTTCGTTCCTAAATCTAGCCAACGTTCACTATGCGCGAGGAGGGCGTTTGTCGCGTTTTTATATGTCGAAGTCGAGGTAAAAATTGATCATCTCATACTTACCCAAATTGGTCTCCCGAATTGTACTGTACTGTACTGTACTGTACTAAATGCAGTGGCGTAGCCTATAGCCTTTCAAAGCGCCCACGGGCCACGGCGCCTCATCACGTTGAACTAAATCAGTAATCCAGAGGCGCGTTATACAATAGTTTGGGAGGCAGTGAACATTTTTGGTACTTATTTTCTCAGTCACCAAATATAGATAGGATTGTTCAGTTAGTGATACTAACCATCTATTGCTAAGTTTCGCTAAAATTTTCCGATGGGTTGAGAAAGAAAATGCCTTAGAAAATTCATAGGCGTTTCACTTATTTTCACACTAATGAAAATGGTTTTACCAACAAGGCGTATGCTGAAGTTGACTAGAAAAGATAGTCTGGCTGATCTCTGGCGATGTAAAATATGTCTGGTCCGTCAAAAACTAACGTTAAAAAAAATTAGTTTTTGACGGGCCAGACATATTTTCCATCGCCAGAGATCAGCCAGACTATCTTTTCTAGTCAACTTTAGCATACGCCTTGTTTGTAGAACCATTTCCATTAGTGTGAAAATGAGTGAAACACCTATGAATTTTCTAAGGCATTTTCTTTCTCAACCCATCGGAAAATTTTAGCAAAACTTATCAATAGATGGTTAGTATCACGAACTGAACATTCCTATCTTTATTTGGTGGCTGAGAAAATAAGTACCAAAAATGTTCACTGCCTCCCGGACTAAAAGCAGCAGCAGCCGCAGCAAAAGATTATTCAATAAAAAATTGTACAGAAAATTCATCTACTGAAATCGCAAAACGCCTGAGATATGTCTATTATTATCATCAATATTATTATTTCTCCAAAAATTGCGCCTATGACGTTACTGCTCGCGGACTTGGAACCCACGTCTTTGCCTATTTGTGCCATTTTTTTTTACCAGAAAATTACATTTTCTGATCCTTCTTTGAAGAAAAAAAAAACATCGCATTCAGAAGGTTCAGGAAAAACGCTCGGAGAATTGCTTCTTAAATCGCACGACACACTTCGACCGGTTTGATAAAAGCAGGTTAAGGTTGAATTTTGTAGTTGAATTTTCAAATTTGCGAACTATTCAGAATGAAATTCTAGTTTTCAGATAGAAAATTTAAAGGGTGCCAGTTGAAATGAAATGTTGGGTTGGCTGGGGGTGAAACGGCCCAGTCTGGTCAGACGGCACTTTCGCTTATTCATGTCCCCCGCGTTACTGATCCGATCAGATATATCAATTTGGAAATTTCTATCTTGGAAATTATATTCAAAATATATATTATATAGTAAAGTTGAAAAATATGTGTATAATGATAATAATACTATAAAAAAATAATAACATAAAAAAATAGTATATCATGGTAAAATCTTCGGTAGAACAGTAATTCGGAAAAGTGCCAACTGCAGAAGCAGCGTTTCCTCTTTGGACTTCTATTGATAAGAGTTGCCAAAGGTACTCCGCTGCACGTTTATCCCCTGCAGTCTGCATCAACCTGCTGCCGAGTTCATTTACCAGTTCCCTCGTTAATTCGCCATTAACACCCATAGTTTCGAAAGCGATCGGATAAAATTGATAGACAGCCAAGGTCTCTATATTTATTGACTTTTTCTCCGTTCGGCCTCTTCAACTGCGGAACCACAATGTGAACTTGACGATTTTAAATATTTGCAGCGAGAGTGTCTACAACAGTCACGTCCCAGGCTAGGTGTCGACCTCTACACCAATGGAATGATGGTTACGCCGTCAGGTCTCTTCTTGTCTTTCATTGTGCCATGAGGACAGACTGGATGTGCAAAGATGCCAAGCTTCGTGAAATGACATGACTTACTGCTTCATGTCGAGATATACGTCACATAGGCTTTTTGTTGGAAGAGAAACCATGAACGCCGGAAGAATCAACTTGAGCACCACATGAACACTGGAATTCTTGACAAATCCTTGCAACAAGGCGTAAAACTATAGACACACGAATCGCTTCGTTTGATAAAACAGTCCCAAGCTGTGAGGAAGGTAGTGGATGAAGCCACTTAATAACTGTCTTTGTGACATACAGCTCTAAGTCTTGCAGACGATCTTGAATCAGAATAACTGAGCAGTTCAAAATATCTCAAAATATCTTTTATCCAGTGGATTCTTTTCCCTGAATTTTTGCAATGAAGCAAAGGAAGGTTTGACATGTCTTCTTCCGATAAGCTACGACCCAGCAGCAGTATGGCTTCAGATGAACCTGTCAAGGTCAAACTGGAAGTTTTTAATATCTCTGAAACCAAACTGGTAGCTGCATGTGTAGAAGAAAGGAAACAAGACACCAAAAGAGCACGGTAGTGTAGCCTGATTGTATACAGATTCCGTCATGTTGATGTTTGTTATCTTCTCAAGACAAATTCGATAATCGTTGTCAATTTCTTCCAATATATCAGGGTGTTTATACGCTTGCGAGCACCGTAAAAGGTAAGTCAGTTTTGGGCCAGCGCTAAGACAGTATCTCATCAATTAAATATATGGCTGGATGTCTGTCTAGAATTTCTAGCCTGCAACACATCAATTTGCAGATGTTAGCCTTCTTTGTCAATACTTGTTTTGCAGCGAGACTAAGAATCGGTGCGCCAAGAAGTTCAAAGTCAGTGTCATCGAGTAGTTTAATACCAGGAAGCATCTTAACAAAGGATGAAATCATTGAACTTCTTGAGTCCATCTTTTTGACATAGACTTCGCATGCATTGTGATTAAGCTGAAGACCACTGATTTTTGAGATTTCCAAAACTTTTTCAACATCTGCTTATGACATCAGCCAGCTTGCCTCCTATTATACCATCATCCAGATACCAGACATTCAAAGCAGATGTAAGAGAATGTGTCAGCTCCATAATAGAAAGACTGAACAATTGTGGTTCCAATGGATCCCCTTGTTGAGTCCCACATTCTGATTTTAAAATTTCATTACCATAATATATAACAATATACCTAGAGGCATTCCTGTGTGCCTGCCATAACATTTTGTATAAACTTGGGATCTCCCTTCGTATAATCGTTAACATACCGGGTGATCATTTGAAAACTATCCACCTGCAATAACTCCCGATTCCTAGTGAAAATGTCTTCGAGCCAAAAACAGGTCGATTTTTATATCGAGGGGGACATCTGAAACATACATTAGCGATTTTCTATCTTCAGCCCCCTCGCCCCCACCTACCCCAACTTTGAAATTTTGAATGACTCTACCTATTTTGCGATACATTAAATTCAACAGAATCAAATTCTCTTTCTGAAAAAATATTTCTAAAATTTTCAACCCCCCCCCCTTTCCTCTCCCAAATTCTTCAAGTGTCCAAATAAATATTTTTGATCTCTCAATTCTTTTCAATGCAGTCAACGTCATCCTGCACAGCATCGGAAGAGAAAATTTTCTATGGAAAAAGTGCCACCCGAATTCACCCCTTCGCTCCCCCTCCTCGCCTTAAAAATAAAAAATGATAATACCTACTTTGTGATACATCAAATTAAAGGGAATTGAATTCTCCCCCTGAACACAATTTTTTCGAAATTTTTAAGAACCTTGTTTGTCTACTAAAATACTCCGAATGTCCAGTTAAATGGGGGAGGGGTTGAAAATTTCGAAAAAATTGTTTTTAGAAAGAGAATTAATTTTTCCTTTAATTTGATATATCATAAAGTGGGTAGTATTTTGTTAAATTTTAAAGTTGAGGTGGGGTAGAGCAATGGGGTCGATTTGGGTGGCACTTTTTCCATCGAAAATTCTCTTCTTCAAAGCTATTCAGGATGATGCTGACTAAACTGAAGAGAATTGAGGGTTCCACAATATTGAAAGGGACACTCCGAGAATTTTTAGGGAGAAGGGGGGAAGATTTAAAAAAAATAAAGAGAATTTAATTTTCTTCAATTTGATGTATCGCAAGGTAGGTAGTGTCATTTGAAATTTTATTTTTGGGATGGGTGGGGGCGAGGGGGCTGAAGATAGAAATTTGCCAATTTATGTTTTAGATGTCCCCCTCGATATAAAAATCGACCTGTTTTTGCTCGAAGAAATATTGACTAGAAATCAGGAGTTATTGCAGGTGGATAGTTTTCAAATGATCACCTGGTATAATTTCTCCATACTGAATCAAATGCATTTGCAAAATCAAACTTCACTAAAACTTCCGCTTCCTCATTTATATCCAAAAACGTTCTTGGAAATTATTTCCAGGCTTCAGTTTTTGCGCGGACAGTTTTTCCCGTTGGCATAAATTGGTGGAGAATTTTATATCTCATAGCATACAGGGTGTTTGAAATAATCAATTTTTTTTGATACCTTGTATCTAAATAAACTGCTCAACAATGAAAGTGTTACAAAGCAAAAATTCTTCTTCTTCTTCTTCTTCTTCTTCTTCTTCAAAAATTCAAAAAAATGTAACTTTTGATTGGAACAAACGATTCTGATTCTGTCTCAAGTACTGAAGAGCCCAATCTTTTGGCCATCTTTCTTGTCAATATGGAATCCATAGAGCCCCTCATAAAACTTCTACAGGGTGATGAACAGAGCAGTGCAAAATTGATGAAAGTTCAACATACCCCCGTTTTCGTAAAATTGAATTGAATTGTGAAATTTTTTTTCGGGAGTATCAACACCAAATTTATGAAGAATTATGTGTTCCCTCGAAACTGTATTTGAATTTTCGGGATTCCAGTCGAAACAGCCAAAATGTGATTTTTTATTGTGAATAGTGTATATTATTCCTGTATAGCAACGCAAAAACATCAGAATTTCTCATATCAAGATGACGCCACTTGGTAGGTTTGTTCACTGAACAATTCTTTAGTTCTGCGATCAGACTGAGGAGACATGCCATAGGTGCGGTAGAAAGCACGAGCCCCAGGCCTGCAACAGTAGCCTTAATTGTGTAAACTGAAAGAAAATGCGAATAGCAGACAGAAAGCATTCAGCTCGTGACAAACAGTGTCCCTGTTACGTCAGGAAAGTGGAATTGGCGAAGAATCAAATCGGCTATTCGGAGGAGGATTCGAACCAAAAAAAACGGGGAGAGATGAGAAGTGATGAAGAACGAATTGGAAAGTCGACGACCATAGCGAGCGTCGGGATGGAACTTGAGTGTCGCGATTTAACTACACACATCAAAAGAATCTAGGGGACAACCGAATTCAGACGATTTCTAAAATCATCATAACTTTTGATTGCCGTCAGCGATTTCATATCTGTTTTCAGTGTTCGATAGCCCAATCCTTCGTTCTCATGTCTTGATCACATCGAATACGAACAATGTTTTATAAAGTTTCCACAGGGTGATCAATGGAACAGTGTAAAATTGCCGAAAGTTCAGTACGAGCGCGATTTCCCAAAAACCAATTCTTATGCATTTCAATAGCACAGTTATTAAGACTGGTATTTCAGCTTCAGTAACGTTTTTGAATTTTGAAAATCGAAGGTAAATTGCCAAAGATATTGATCATTTTCTGCCGCCATGTTGTGATCATTTTGTGCCGCCATGTTGAACTCCCAAGAAGTGATCCGATTTCATTGAAACTTGGATCACATTCATGTCTGGTTTCAGTAATTGGAATTTCAAGGTCAGATGACTTTCTCGGTCACTTCCAAGCCGCCACATTGAACTTTTGTGTAAATGATTCGATTTTAGTGTGTTTCAAGTTTCATTCAAATTGAATTATTTATGTGAAAAGTTCAATATAGCGGCTCGAAAGTGATCGAAAGTGACATTTGACCTTGAAATTCCAATGACTTGAACCAGGCATGAGTGTGTTCCAAGTTTCAATGAAATCGGACCACTTTCTTTTTTCTTGGAAGTTCAACATGGCGGCACAAAATGATCAATATCTTTGGCAATTCACCTTCGATTTTCAAAATTCAAAAACGTTACTGAAGCTGGAGCACCAATCTTCATAACTGTGCTGTTGGAATGCTTGAAATATTTTTTTTGGGAAATCGCGCTCGTACTGAACTTTTGGCAATTTTACACTGTTCCATTGATCACCCTGTAGCAACCTTATGAAACATTGTTCGTATTTGACGTGATCAAGGCATGAAAACGAAAGATTGGGCAATCGAACACTGAAAACCGATATGAAATCGCTTGCGGAAATCAAAAGTTATGATGATTTTAGAAATCGTCTGAATTTGCTTGTCCCCTAGATTCTTTTGATGTGTGTATATGTTTCTGGAATAGCAACGGCTTTTTGAGCGTTTCAGACTTTTTTGTGGACGTCTTTTCCGGCTTTGGATTCGATTTTCCTACGTCTGTGAGACGTAGTCAACATCTGAGGTCCAGGTGCCCGCTTTTCTCGCTGACCACTATTCTGTCATAAGCTCTCCTGCAGTAAGGGAGAAGTCACGTGGAAGGGCCAGCGGCGGCTTGGCAATTTTTTATAAAAAGGTCTTCAGCATCAGGATACTTGACTCGACACCCTGGTGGATCAACGTTGAAGTTGTCATGAGTGGTTATAAAGTTGTAATTAGTTTTGTATATTTTGAGCCCTCTCTGTCAATTTTTAATATGTTGCAGGCTTATCAGGATTCGCTGGAAGGGTTTGTCAATGTTTCCGGAAACACTATCAGTATTGTGGCTGGCGACTTCAATGCGAGGGTGGGTGGGAGTGATGGGGCTGTCTCGGGCTTGCTGGAGGGGTGCGCTCTGTATCAGGATAGAATAAGCCTTGACCGCGTGTGTAGTCCCAGGGGTCGCGACCTGATGGGATTCATGAGTGAGTTTTCATTGATCTTGTTGAATGGTAGAGTGCGGGGCGACAGACCTGCTCAGTTCACCTTTAGTAGTGCCTTGGGCAGTAGTGTGATTGACTTAGTCTGGTGCTCTCCCAACTGTTTCGGTATCGTCAAGAGTCTTGAGGTCCTCGACTGCGTTACTCTATCCGACCACTCCCCAATTTGTTTAAGACTTGATTTGCCGACTCGGGCAATTAGACTCGCTGGCCCGGTGGTCAGAGGGACGACTGCAACTCATTTGAAGTGGTTCGACAGTAAATGCATCGATTACGTTCAGTCCTTAGAGTCTCCTTTTTTGGTGGCGCCTCCGGTGGAAGTTGAGGAGATGCATAGAAATTTCTGCACAGCCATAACGCAGACGGCAATGTCTGTCGGAATGGTGGTTGGGAGCGCCGAGTTTTCTGGACACCGCATTCCCAGGAACCCCTGGTTTGATAAAGCCTGTAGAACTGCTATGAAATCAGTAAGAAAACTTCTTAGAGATTTTCGCTCAAATAGGAGTGATTCTGCGTTCAAGTCTTATATTGAAGCGAAGAAGAAATACTGTGCACTTGTAAAATCAAAAAAGAGCGAACACGAAAAAGGTATTGTGGTCGAACTGAGCAACTCAAGGATCAGTCTCAATTCTGGCGGACGGTCAACAGATTTCGTCGCGGTTACTCACCGTCTCCGCTTACTGTTCGCGAGTGGACAGCTTTTTACTGCAATCTTTATCCCAGTAGAATACTTGATAACAACGTGTTCATTGATGCCAGAAATCCCACACTTGATGCTGCTATAACGTTGGACGAGCTAATATGAGTACTGTCTGAAAGTCAAAATAACAAGGCACCGGGCAGTGACGGCATACGAAGCGAATTTCAAAAGTATTTGCCTCAGACTCGGCTACTGTACTTGGTCACCATGTTTAATAGAATTTTTGATACTGAATGTTTACCTGTGGGATAGTCGGAAATCGTTTTGAGAATGTTGCACAAGGGTGGGCCAAAGGATGACCCGAACAATTACAGAAGGATAGCTCTGGTGAATTGTCAAACTAAATATTTTACTCAGATACTACTGAACCGATTGTTGGGGTGGGCCGAGTTAGCTGGGGCTGTTCCTGAGTGCCCGTCAGGATTTTGGAAGGGCCGTGGCTGTTTGGACAACGTGTTCGCGCTTAGTTGTGTCACTCAGATCCACCTTAGGCTGAGGCGTCGGAGAGTGTTCGCTGCATTTGTAGATTTTAAAAGAGCTTTTGACTCCATAAATCATTCTAAATTATGGTTCAAGTTGTACAAAAACGGTCTCAGCTCTAAGATCAAAAGAATTGTTCGGTATCTTTATGAATGTGCTTCAGTTCGGATCAGGGTCGACGATGAGCTCACGGAGGGGTTTGATGTAGCGACTGGTGTTCTGCAGGGAGAGTGCCTCAGCCCATTTCTTTTTTCACAGTATATAGGCGATATGGAAACTTTTTTCAGGTCCAACGGTTCCTCAGGTCTGTTTATTGATGGCGTCAGGGACATACTGATGCGGACGACCTGGTGCTGCTCGCGGATTCGGAGGTGGACCTCGGTCGTAAACTCGGTCTGCTTGAAAGGTATTGTTTGGAAAATGAGTTAGATGTCAACACGAAGAAAACTAAAATCTTTTGCTTTTATAGGGGAGGTGGGCCTCCTCCTAGTGGTGTTTTCTACTTCAATAATGAGCAGGTTGAGGTGGTCAAGCAGTTCCGATACCTTGGGGTCACATTTTCTTCGTCCTCTTTATTCCTCGAAATGACACGTGCAGCCGTACTGAAGCAGTGGCGCAGCCAAGGGGGGGGCTAGGGGGCTATAGCCCCCCCCAGACAGTCTCGCTTTTCCACCGAAGCAATGAAAAATTTTGAACAAAATAAAAAAAATATTGTGTTCGACTGTTACCTTCTTCATCATTTTAAAAATAGATCATTAGTCTCTCTGTGTAAGAGTTTACTGCGATTGGATTGCGCGATTTTTTTTCAAGTTGTGCGGAGAGAGAAACTCTTCCTGTTTAAGGACGGAGTTGAATTGGTAAGATAAGCGTTGCGGAATCAATCCCTGTGGGTTTATTTCTTGACAGAATCTCACCATTTAGGTTTCTTCCGAAAGCTACAAGGATGCACTTTGGTTTGAGCTTATTGGCATTTCCAAGATCCAGAAATCAATTATTCATCCAAAAATAAAGAGAAAGACATTTTTCGATTTTGGAAATGCCAATGGGCTCAAACCAAACTGCATCCTTGTAGCTTTCGAGAGAGACCTAAATGGTAAGATTCTGTCGAAGAATGAACCCACAGGGATTATTGATTCCACAACGCTTATTTTACCGATATAACTCCGTCCTTAAGCAAGTATACTCACCTACCTATCAGGCTTATCTTGTAACTTCCCGTTCACTAACGACTCGTTAGCGATCGATTATCGTTCAGACTGCCAACTAACGACTCGTTAGCGAACGATTATCGTTCAGACTGCCACTATCGATAGATCTAACAAGAGCACGAAAAACCGTATTTCGTGAACAGCTGCGTTCGGCCGTATCGTTTGTATGTGCCGAACGATCGTGTATGACGTTTCTACGTGAGCGCAGCGCAGCTGTCAGTTTGCAAGTGTCATTACTACCATTTATTACTGACATTTTTCACAAACCCGGGAAATACTGAATTTAATACCTACTTCAATTTGAGGTAGGTAACATTGGTACCACAATAATTATACTTGAAAATAGAATGACCAAGGCCCTTTTTCCGGGGGGGGGGGTCACCTTTGGCGCAGCTCGCTTCGCTCGCGTTCGTTAGCCCCCCCCATGGCTAAATCCTGGCTGCGCCACTGTACTGAAGTCTAAACAAGCATCCGCTGCGGTTTTTGACCTGATGATCAGATCGAAATTAAATTCGTGGTCTTCTAGGATGACACTGTTCCAATCGATTTTGGGGTCTATTTCTCATTGCCTGCCTTTGTGGGGGATGGGATATCCTGATCTGCTGGAGAGAGTTCAGATGGAGTTTTTTAGACGACTCTTGTGTTTGCCTAAGTCGACCTCTGGTTCTTTGATTCGACTGGAGACGGGCATAAGTAGGGTTTCCCTCTTGACATTTAAATCTGGTCTTGCCTGGCTGTTGAAATTACTCCGGATGCCCACCAGCAGATATCCTAGGGCGTGCTTTGACAGGCTGGTCAGTTTGTACTCGGTCGACGAGTCCGCCGTCGATATGCGTTATAACTGGGCAGGTCGGCTCGCTGAGCTCTTTGAAGTTGTGAACTGTCGCGATCTCTGGGATAACCTTAATTTTGAAAATTTAAGCTCGAGAAAGGCTGAAATGATTGACACGTTGAGGGAGAGATTGTTTATAGAGGACTTGAGATATCTGGAGCGCGCCCCACAGTCGGTGTTTTTCCTTCCACCCATTTTGCAGGAGCCTCAGCAGTATCTGGAATTCCAAATTCCAATACACTTTGTAAGATTTTTGGCATAAATGAGACTTGCCAATAACCTTTCGCTCAAATTTTCTTTCAATGGAAATACTTATAACATAAACACCTCTGAATTTTGTACGTTGTGTAATTTACACTGTCACGAGAGTCTTGATCACCTGATTTTTGAATGTCCCCTATACCGCAGCTGCAGATCTCTTCTTCCTGCGGGGCTGAGGACGTTTGACGATTTGATTGTTTGTTTGAGAGGGGTATTGACCAGAGAGGCGCTAAGAGGCTAGGAAATTACATCATGGCTATGCTTAAGCTCCGCTCATTCGCTTTTAACGAATGACGTGATATTTTAAAATGTGTTGAACGGTTTGTGTACCAGTATTGTTTTAAAATGTATTAGTATTAGTGTTAACCGTGATCTTGTTCCACAATTGTTATGAGAGTTTTATTCTCAAAAAACAATAAATCATTTGAATTGAATTGAATTGAATTGTGAAATTTTTTTTATCGGGAGTATCAACACCAAATTTATGAAGAATTATGTGTTTCCTCGAAACGGTATTTGAATTTTCGGGATTCCAGTCGAAACAGCCAAAATGAGATTTTTTATTGTGAATAGTGTATATTATCCTGTAGCAACGCAAAAACATTAGAATTTCTCATATCAAGATGACGCCACTTGGTAGGCTTGTTCACTGAACAATTCTGAGCAATTTGACTTGCAACACGTTCCTATTGTCTAGTGTAGGGGTGAAGAAAAGCCCAATTGGCAGCGTACTTTTTAGCGCACTTCTCCAAACGGGAAGGCGGTTTTGTCCTCGCTTTGTCCGTCCGTCCGTCACAGCATCTAGTCCTAGACGAAAAGGTTTTTGCGGAAAATTTTCACTCCAATGGGTAGCTCATGACCTTGTATCCCGAACCAAGAAAAATCTCGACGGAATAATGATAAACAATTACAATAACAACAAATTAGTGTGACGCGGCATCGCCCTTGAATGCTGCATTTCAGAAGCCGGCCTGATCTCGAAAGTTATCACATGCGATCAAGTACCCGTTCTTATCATTTTACAATAATACATATGGGGAGTTATATTTAGAGGAGAATTTGAACTTAATTTTAATGAAAATTCCACATCGGTGCGAGGTACCAGTCAATAGTTATGAATTTTTGAAAATGACTCCGAAGCCACGGCTCGGCCGCAAAAGATTATTCGTTGCTTGCTGGTGCTTGATATCCTTTTCTCCGAACAAAACGGAATCCAATATACAGAAAATATTTCAACTTGAATGGGTGGCTCATGGCCTTGGTACGCGAACCAAGAAAAATGTTTCCGAAATTATCATAAACAATTACAATAATAACATTTTGGTGTAAGGCGGCTTCGCCGATTAAGTGCTGGAGTTCGCAGTTGAAAGTTACGATATGATGATATGCGTTACGATATGCGGGTAGCTACATGTTTTTATAAAAATACATTACTACATGTACGGGAATATATTCAGAGAACAATTTGAACTTCCTTTTGACAAAAACTCCATTTCGATACGACCTTCGGGTCAATTGTTATGAATTTTTGAAAACGACCGCAAAACTACGGCTCGACGCATATACGCGTCCCTACAAATTTAAAATCAGACGTGCCATTAACACTTTAACATTTTGAAATAGGCATTACTAGGTACCTGAAGGATAATGGCACTCAAACTATGAAACATGTTCGCTCAATAACAAAAAAAAATCGGTTGTGTCACCCCAAAACTTCCCCGACGAGTAGCAAAGAACGGATGGAAATTTTATTATGAGACGTCCCTTCGGGTGGGAAGTTGGAATTTGGGAAAAAGATTGAAGAATTTCAATATTTTCTCTAATAAGGGCTCCATCATTTGAGTCCGGTCTTCATAAGCCAGGCCCGGTTACTCATTTTGAAGTCGAAAACTCTCGGAAAACTTAGAGAATTTTAAGAGAAATTGCCTGAAAATGTTCGAGAATCACTTACCTTTTGTTTAAAAGAAGCTGGCATAAATATGTTCACAAGCTGAAAAGTTATAGAAATTTGCAGTTTTTCACAAGAAACCAAAATTATGTAGAAAGAAAAGCGAGTGAGGCAGTCAGACGCATTGGATGGTACATGGATGAAGGTGTACGATCTGGAACTGGCATCACAGAAAGAATTAAAATAATTTGCAGGAAATTGGAAATTTTGAAAATTCGAAATTTCCCGGAAAAACCTCAAATCTTTTTCCAAATCATCTTATTGTTCAGATCATCAATTACGGCTTCACTTTAAGCTCCATCATCCAAATCCGGTTTCGATAACCCAGGCCTGTTTTACATTTTCAACAGGGAAATTCTCGGGAAATTAAGAAGAAAATTATAGGGAAAATGTTCAAGAGCCAGTAACCCTTTGTTTGAAAAAAAAAAGGTGAAAATCTGTTCACGGGATAAAAAGTTGAAAATTTGTGGTTTTTCTAGAGACGAAAACTCGGAAACCGTGAGTGCGATTTCGAAAATTTTCTTCCCAAAAATTAATTGATTCTTATTTTCAAGCTAAGTTTCATGATTTCGCCGCCATATTGAAATCTCTTATTAGTGGAACGATTTTCATGAAACTTGGAACTTACCCTTGTCTAGCTAGTACGATCATACTGATTTTCAAGCCGACTTTCATTATTCTGCCGAAATTTTGGCCGCCATATTGAAGTTGTTTGCCCAAATAACGGTAGAGTAGAACCCTATAGTTACTTAACATCTTGCGTTCACTAATCCTTCAAAAAGGAAGTGCGCTACTGAGCCTCATGCCCATGAGGCATATTCGCTTGTTGGTACTACTCCTAAAATTCGGGTTTTTAGCATTGAATAAAGGTTAATTTTTACTCTCTTTAGTCAACATGGGACTACGTCATTAGAATTGGATTAACCACATTTCCGCCATTTTGGAATTTTTCGCCTTTACCTTAAATTTCAAAACATAGGCATGTTTGGCATCATTTCTTGAAATGTTGGTTCCCCTTAATGGGATTCGGTCAATAAGATCTGTCTATCTGTTCCACCGACTGTTTATCATTTTCCACCGAAATTTTTTTTCTTCGATGTTTTCTATGATGACACCGACTGAATTAAAATCAATTGAGAGGTCCAGAATTAAAAATGAGACAGTCAGAGAATTTTTAGGGCGAAGGAAGGTGAGGTTAAAATTTTTGTAAATATTTTTTTTAGAAAGAAAATTTAATTCTCTTCAATTTGATGTATCGCAAGGTAGGTCATGTCATTTGAAATTTCAAAGTTGGGGTGAGTGGGGGCGAGGGGAGTACTTGAAACAAAATCAGAATCATATGTGCCAATCAAAAGTTATAGCGGTTCAAAATTGGGTGAATTTTTGCTTTGTAACACTTTCATTGTTGAGCAGTTTATTGGAAATGATGCGGCTTTTTCTCCTGAGTCCATATATCTAATTTGATTTTCTAATCTGATCATGGTGTTCGTTTTCACACTTCACACTCTAGATTACTCATTCGCCTTTTCCCCGCCAAATCTCAAGAAAAACGCCGGAGCAGGTCGATTTTTATCTTAAGGGGGACATCTAGGACACGTATTGCCGAATTCTCATCAATAAAAATTGGCCTGTTCCGGTGTTTTTCTTGAAAAAAATTTGGCGGGGAGAAATCTGGGGTGAGAAGTGTAAAAGTGAACATCCTGTATATGATATTATTCAGATATTAAATTACATATCTGGACTTACAAGAAAAAGCCGCATCATTTCCAATATTCAGATACAAGGTGTGGAGAAAAAGCGAAAGTTTTTTTGAAACAACCTGTATACTAAAACATAGAAAGAATTTTGGTGTCCAAATTTGGATTGTACGGAAAAAATGGCAGAGATTTTTTTTCCGCACCAATTTATTTCAACGGGAAAAATTCTGACAAGGGGGGGGGGATTTTGGTGGATCACCTGTACCTGTTATCTTTTAGATTTAGGGTATAGGTGAGTGTCACATGCAATTAAAAACTTCACAAATTTCATCTTTCAAAATTACTACCTGCACAGATGTTCCTATATTGTTTTCATGAAAACAACACAACTATTTACTGTCTCCTATAAATAGGAAGCACCATCTATCATATATTCATTACTTCCTTGACCCACCACCCAACGAAGAAGGGAAGTATTGTGAACGCGCTAAAAAATATTTTGAGATTTCGACGGATATATCCGTTTTGAGGTCCCCTCTGACGATTAGGACCATTTCCAGAATGAACTCTACTGTGTGTGTGTGTGTGGTGTGTGTGTGTAGGTTTGTCTGTAACCTTCCACGATAACAGCCGCAACTTCTATCCGATCAACTTTAAATTTGGTAACCAGACATGGTTTCACCGTCGAATGAGCACATTAGTTTTTGGCTGCATGTCATCTGTCAAACGGAAGTGTCACTATCAAAAAATGACAAAAGCTATATCTCATGGAACTTGACTTGTGATATACCGTGTAAAAGCCCATGAAAAAAACTGTATTCAGCACAGTTAAAAGTATTCCCTTGTCTGTCATCTGTCAAATAATAAAAAATGTCAAAGTTCAAAACTTTATCATTTAATTATTCAGAATGTATCCGATGGATTGGGACCAAATTTGGAAAGAAGCAACAAAACAAAAGAGTCAAATTAAGTCTGCAGTTGCAAATCTTCCACCATTTTCCAGTCGAGCGGTATGAATTTTTAAAATTTCTCCTAGCCGTTGCCACCCGGAAGCTCGCCCGGAAGGGCCTATCGCCCGTATTTTGACCAGAACGACTTGCCTTTGATGCAGGACTCCACTCAAAAATTCACTCCTGCTCGGCGATCGACTTTTTTGGAAAAAGTCAAACTGATATCGAAAGTTTATTGGATTGGGCGTCGTGTAGACCCATTTTCAAAATCGGCACGGTTCCGGTTTTCTGACGGTAATTTTTTCAAAATGAAATTTGTACATTCCGTGGATTTGAAAAAACTGCAATGCCAACTTTGACATGCGGTGAGCCCCACGAAATACTCATTTTAGGTGCAGACATGTTGGGAATGAAAGTTGAAGGAAAGATTGATTGAATTTTTGGAAAGAAAATTTCCGAAATCGGATCCACGGTTTCCGTGTTTTCATCTCTGGAAAAACCGCAAATTTCCCAACTTTTTATCCCGAGATTTTCACGATTTTTTTTAACAAGAGGTTACTGGCTCTTGAACATTTCCCAATAATTTTCTTTTCAATTTCTTGGGAATGTCCCTGTTGAAAATGTAAAACAAGCCTGGGTTATCGAAACCGGACTTGAATGATGGAGTTTAAAGTGAAACCGTAATTGACGATCTTCATCATTATGAAGATTATTTGGAAAAAGATTTGAGGTTTTCCCTGAAAAATTCAAATTATCAAAATTTTCAGTTTCTTTACAAAATATCCTTCCAAAATTATTTCCAATCTTTCTGTGGTGCCAGTTTCAGATCGTTCACCTTTACGGATGTACTAATTGCGTCTGACTGCCTCACTCACTTTTCTTTCTACATAATTTGGTTACTAATGAAAACCTGCAAATTCCTAACTTTTCAGCTTGTGAACAGATTTATACTAACGTTCTTTAAACAAAGGGTAATTGATTCTTGAACATTTCCAGGCAATTTCTCTTGAAATTCTTAGAGTTTTTCGAGAGTTTTCCGTTTTAAAATCCACCGGCCTAGCTTATCGAGACCAGACTCAAATGATGGAGCTTTTAATGAATCCCTTATTAGGAAAAATATCTCAGTTCTTCAATCTTTTTCTCTAACTTCCCACCGGAAGGGACATCATTTCATAATAAAATTTCCATCCGTTCCTTGCTATTCGTCGGGGAAGTTGTGGGGTGACACAACCAAATTTCTACCAAGTTGCTACTGAAAAAGAGTGGGGCGTAGACGTAGCCCACAGGTTCACGTTAGTACAAAATAAATAGAACTCCTGGCGCATCAGCGTAGTCATCCTTACGGAATAAATTCCCCCGGTCTCTCTCGCGCGCCCAGGGAGAGGAAAACACCAAGTTGATGTAATCAGTGGCTCGAAGCCGCTGGAGTCACTTTGAAGAAAACACAAACAACATTCAATTCGACATCAAAAAGAACGATGAAGGCAATAAAAGCCAATTAATGAAGCGTTCAAAAGAAGCCGGGATTTTAATAAGCCGCTGCTGTGTGCTGAAATTACACTTTCACGTTGTCAATTTTTGCTTTTCGAGCAGTAAGGGTTTGTCGCTGGTCTACAGGGTGTTTCAAAAGTTTTGCATTCAGAATCCACAGCGGTACACAGAATCCACTTAAGAACACAACAAAAATATTTTAAAACATTATTGATTTTTAAAGATATCTTAGGGGGTCGAAGGTTGAAACTTCACCCCTCACTATATCCGTTATTTCAAGTGATTTTGGAGAACTCTTTATGGTAGAATTATCAGTAAAAATTATCAACTAGTGGGCATTAAATTTCTTCCAACGATACAGGTCAGTCATAAATCACAAAAATCCAGTTTTCTTCTATAATGCCTCTGAAATATTCCATTGGTCCCTAAAATAGTTCAGAACGAGGTATTACGAATCTTTTCGTTTCTATAGAAAAATTTGTAGTGGCGTTTTTTAAGGAAAATGAGTTTATCTAAATATATGAATTACCGTGTATATTAGGAAATAATTCAGTGCACCCCAGTGGTTGATATTTTTTCACTTTATCACAAACAGTTCCCAAAAATCATTTCGAATAGCGAAAATCACGATCCTCATAATGTGATCCCTTGGAGAGACACCTGGGGCCCTATTTTCGGTGCACATGTGAACTGTTCCTATAGGAACTGTTCCCTCAAAAACAGGGGAAGCGGCATTTTCGGGTACATTCACGCGTGATCACGCCCGTTCTCCTAGGAGCTACCGAGAGAACAGCTCATTCCCCGCTTATGTCAATCAGGGCACACTCGTTCTCTTAGGAACGACCGAGAGAACAGCTCATTCTCTGCTTATGTCAAATAAAGCAAAGGACTGCAAATAGTCTAAATTGAAAATCACTAAAAAAAGCACATTGTTCATAGGTTGGCAACGCTGAATGCACCAAAAATACAACTAAAACAATTGCCAAATGACAGATGACAGATATAACTTTGACAATTGAAATTCTCGTTCGGCGTCTTTTCAATAATTTCAATTTTACGTTGCAATCTCCAATTTTTCGAAAGTTTCTTGAAATAATTTGGGTAAAATGGATCCATTGAACGCGGCATTGGCGGTCCATGTAATCGCGGACTTGGAAGCGGCCGAAGAAGATGCGCGCCAACCCGGCAAAGGATTTGTGGACGATAATGGGGAGAATCCTTTTGAGGAACTTTCCGAAGTGCAGTTTGTGCAGTATTTCCGCGTGTGACACAAGACTTGGCCCGGCACATCACAGAACTAGTCACGCCATTTATCCCAGTACCCGGGGAAGGAAGCCGGCTGACCGTAGCAAGTAAAGTAGGTACCACGTTTGGACAATCAAGTACCTACCAAAATCCTGTTTTTCCTGATACAATAATATGACGTTATGAGTTATGATATCAAGTAGCAATACACAGGGAGGCTAGAAGACCCGTTGGTGTTATTTTTGAAAGTCTTAAAAGATTACAATTCGATTTCAAATATCATTATGACAGCTGACAGCCAAGCTTCGACATTACACGGACATGTACGAGGTGTGTACGAGTATATCCGAAAAGTGGACACGAAAATACCACTTTTAGAACCGGGGAACTGATCACTTCACCGGCGTTCCCCGGTGATCGCCGGGGAACAGATCACGTGTACCGAAAATAGGGCCCCTGTTGTTCCCTTGTTGTCAGTGTTGAACTGATGTAATCAACTTTTTCATATGACAAGACAGATCTTTGTATAGAGTAATTTCTTCTTGTTGAGATTCAGTTGCTATCAGTGGCATTTTGGTGCGTCATCATGATTCATGTGGCTTCGTCGTCGTCGGCTTCGTTCTACATCCGATCCGATTCGATTTGTACCTGCAGTACTCGCAACGATATGTTCGTCGATATACCAACGTCCGAACGGCGAACGCAAATATAATATAACCGCAAAAGATGCAAAGGGACTTGTTGCGTAGGGTGGTCTGAAAAATTAATTTTTTGAAAAGTCATGCTCCTACCGTTGAAAGTTGTTCTCGCTGGGTTAATAATGAGTTTACAAAAAACCAATCGAAGACGAAAAAAATGGAGCTATCCCAAGCCAATTAAATTTTCATGATAATCAATGATCTAAAAAAATAATGCTGTACTTTTTCTCACGTGCCAAACTTTATTGAACAATAATTATGGTATTATTGAGTACAATTCGGCTTCATATCTTTCAGAGCCTTCTTTCTGCAGTCAGGATAAGCCTTTTGATGTTCAGATACCATTGATCCCATGATCCTCGTGCTGGGTTATTTTGCGATTTAGTTTCTGAATTAGAGCGACTCTTCTTTCAGCCATATCGTTGACTACACGTAGACTCTTGAACAGTATATTATGGTTTTGGGACACGGTGAGCTTGCGAGGAGTGCTCTAAAGAAAGGAGTGTGACAATACATGTTATTACGACACGTCCACTTCAAGGTGAAAAAGGTCCAGTATTCTTTGGAAGCATCCATTTGTGACTTGGGTTCCTCGTCAACAGTTTTTGTCACATACAAACTAAAAATACCTTTGAACAAAACAAAATTCTACTGGATTATACAACAAATTTGGAAAATAAATTGGACACTGAGAGGAAATCCGTGATTGCTGTTCCAGGAAAGCCAGCAGAAAGTTAATAACTGGTGTGGCCTTTTCTGTCAAATCAGTGCTACTTACGAAAAACAAACGTCCATCGTCCATCCCAAATACTATACAGCATACATGCACAATCTCTACAGTCCTTCTAAAAAAAAGGAGAAATGCAAAAAACTTGCTAATAGCCGAAATGGCTGATGCAAAAATTTTATTGAAAAAAAAAACAAAGATCTGACAGAAATGAAAGCGGAAAACTAAAATGTTGTATTTCTTAAGGTGCGTTCAGTTAGCTTATTTAGCCGCAAGTTTTAATTTTAGTCTCAAGCGCAGCGACGCCCATTGGCTCTTATGAACCAGCCTCCTCAGCGGTGCAGCGTTTACGGCTAAAATTAAAACTTGCGGCTAAATAAGCTGACTGAACGCACCCTTACTTTGATAATATACATATTCTGTATATTGATTGTTTCAAATATGTTTTTTTACTGTTAAAAATGGAAAAAAGCAAAGTACTTGGAAGGGGGGCAACGAATAAGAATGTTCTTCAGTACTTCAGCAATTTGTATGTTTTCATATTGTGAATATTGTGCCATTTTAAATTTCCCACATTCTTCTTACCGCGAAATTACAGAACATTCTGGTAGAATCGGAGTAAATTCTTATCTGAATGGGTGGCGGGGATTGGCCGAGTCGACCCGTTGGGTAAGGAAGAACTGAAAGGTCGCTACTATGGGTCACTATGGGTGCGACGCTTACGAAGAACGCAAGCTGACAACAACAATTCTAAGTTTCCTTTTTTGCCGCTGGCACAAATTTAGTTCCGACTCTTTTGTTAATAAAAGGCAAGTTATCTCAGTTCTTTCTCAGCTCGGCACCGCGATTTGGCTAATCTTCCGTTTCAGCGTTTCAGGGTTTTTTGGCTGGGATGGGAATTCTCCGGAATACTCAAATATAACCTGTTAATGTAATTTTCTTCATCCGGCCAAAACCAACGAAGATGATGCAAGTTTCCTTTTTTCAACATAGGCAAATTTTGATCTTGATGCAAGATTACGAGGCCATTGTCTTAACCAAAGGTTCCACCACAGCTGTCACTTTCCTCTACCGAAGGGCACGAGGAGCTGCCAGGCTCACCTATACAGAACAAGACAAGGCCAGAATCTTTATCTCTGCTATCGTAACACGCCGCCTTTGAAATCATTTTGCTGCTTCGCTCTTCAAGCGAATTCAAATCAACTTTCCACTCCACCCCTCAGATGAATTTCAATAACCTTTTCTTTGTCACTCTTCAAGTCTTCCAAGTGACCATTCAACTCTTTATCTTGTTTTGGATCTCTTATTTTTTATTCTGTTAGGATTGAATATTGCAACTTCTTAGTATTAAGAGCAAGTTTCTCCCACCTATTCTCCCCTTTTTGAGTGCACTCGCACCGGGCTTTCTTTATTAAAAAACCGCGGCGCGATTCTGTACGCTAATACTTACCGCCTCTTGCAATATTCCTTTCATTTAAGCTGTTCAATTTTCAACAATCAGTTCATCTAAATTATTAAAAAAAAATACTTACGTTCAGTTATAATTCCACGTCTGAAATTTATCAACACAAGTTCTTGATAAAACCGACCATTTTTCCAAAATCATTTATTGTTCTGCACTCGGTTCTGCATCTTATTACAGTAGAAGCTCGATAACGTGGACACAAAAATCCCAAGCTTGTTCACGTAAGCGCAAGTGTTCACACTAGCGGAAGTGCAAAAAGAGCCGTTTTATAGTGAAAAACACTTGGAAAAATGTTTATTTTCTTTGTTTTCAATACCTTCATAAGATATTTGAACAAAAAAAATTACTTAAAAACGATTTTTCAAGAAAAAAAGAGGTAATCTTAGTTATACTTTTCCACAGATTATTTTAACGTGTGACTGACAGTACTAAGGATCTCCTCTCTCTTGATCTTAACAGAAGAAATTGTTGATTTAGCCACTACATATTACTTGAAAAGAACAGTTAACGTGATCCCTTTTCTGTGCTCTTCAACAGAAAACTTCAGAGAAAACTTGAACTGTTTTTTTTTTTGTATTCGGCATTTCAATCAATAGTACTTAATATAACAAGTGCTCAGTGTTTTTTTCAGTTGAACGTTTTAACTAGAAAACAACTGTCAAAGTCGAGGGATTTTGTCCAAGATAATATCGGGTCTACTTTTCGAGCGATTGATAGTTTGTTTTAGAAATTTAGAACATTCAACTCGAATAAAACACAAAGCACGAGTGAAATTTTGCTGATTATCGCACAAACAGACTACTAGTAAAAATGGTAATTTCAATGTATCATTGTGTAGTAGAGTATATGTATAGATACTATTAAATGTGCTCTTGTCACTTGCTAGTATGCAATAATTGATAACCTGACTCACGTGGATCTTATTCGGTTGTTCTGATTGGCTGAATTGGGTATCTGGGCGTTAATCACATGATACACTTCCGCTCCGCATAGAACCTGCACACGAAATTCAACTGAATTGGAGTAGGGGATAAAGGCTAAACGCAAAATTCAAGTCTTGACTTGCAGTTCATGTTATCGAGGGTATCGCTGTTCACGTTACCGAGTACTAATGGGAAAAATCGGGTGTTCACAGGACTGAGATGTTCACATATTCGAATGTTCACGTTATCGAGCTTCTATACTGTATTTCAAAACTTTCTCATCAATACAAAAACCGTAACTTCTGCCTTCAGTGATTCGGGCAGTAGTGCCAATTTAAAAACCAGGTAAATAGAGAATAAGTTTTCGAATCACTTGGCGTCCGTCACTACAGAAATTTCAGCAAACACCTAAAAGCCCCAGACCCAAGCTCTCCAAAATACCCATGCGCGTTCGCACCGACTGAAGTTGGCTATAAAATTTTTGGGGAAAGAGGGGTATTTTGCTTAAACAGCCCCCTTCAAATCGGAAAATTTTCATCTGGTGACGCTACTGGAGGGCTCTGCTCCCTAGAGCTGCCTTTGCTTCTCGCATATCGAGGAGGGGCGGAAAAATTGGGTTTTGCACCCCCCTAAAAAATCGTAGATCCGGCACTGAAAGGCGCTTTGTCCGTTTGTCAGGTCGCCCGTCTGTCTATCACAGCATCTAGTCCTAGACAGAAGGATTGTTTCGAAAATTGGAACCCGAACCAAGAAAAATCTTGACAAAATAACGATAAACAATTAACAATAATGCCCAGTTCGACGCGGCAATAATGTCCAGCCAAAATGTGACGCGGCATCGCCGATGAAATGCTGCATTTCAGAAGCCGGCTGGTTTTAGAGAATTTAATCTTTTTTTAACAAAGATTTCACATCGGTACAACTCACGGATCAAAAGTTACGAATTTTTGAAAATGGCCCCAAAACTACGACTTGGCGACAAAGGATTATTCGTTATCTGCTAACGTTTGAAATCTCCTCCTCCAAACGAGGAGAGTCCTAGACAAGCAAGATTTCAACTCCAATGCCTGGCTCATGACCTTGATGGTACCCGAACCAAAAAAAATCTTGGCGAAATAACAATAAACAATTTCAATAATATTTTAGTATGGCGCGGCGTCGCCGATCAAGTGCTGAAGTTTACAACTGGATTTAAAAACTTATCACATGCGGACAAGTGCCCGTTCTTATGGAAATATATGAACACGTGTACGAAGTTATATTTGGAGACGAATTTGAACTTTTTTGACAAAAACTTTATTTCGATACGATCCCCGGGTCGAAAGTTACCAAATCTGCGAAATCACGCGTGTTTCAACAGTGCAATTCGACTGTTTCCAACAATTTGAAATAGCCATTAATAAATACCTGCAACCTGAAAGATTTTGTCAACCAAAGTAAGAAACATTTACAATCATCAATAATAATGAAATCAAATCAATAGATAGCCCTGAAAATCGCAGCAATTTTGAAACCCACAATTTTCATGCGATTGCGTTCAAATTCATAATGTGGACATAGAAAATATATACCTACCTGTTCAATATAGACTTGACTGCATAGGCTTGTTTCGGGTGCGGTAACCTACCCCAGTGTTCTTTCAAGGATCTCCCTAAATGTTCCGAGACAGGGCCTAAGGCGGAGTGATGTTTTTTATGTGAGGCCCACACAAAAGCTCTTTTACTTCAATTCTCCAGTGAACCGCCTTGCCCTGACATACAATAGGTTCCAGGAGAAGTTCGACATTTTCAGCTGCAGTGCGGCGGATGTCAGGCGAGTTTTTGATTGAGATGCAATCGACGCATTGTTCTTGTCTGTAAGTAGTGTTGCGACGGATTTTCTTTTCTTCGTTCCGCGGTCACGCTATTATTGGACTTGTTAGTCTGTTGCGTGCCCGTATATAATAATAATTATAATAATGACATGTGATGTTAAATCCGACTTTTTTTCTTGGTACCTAGTAAGTAATCAGAATCACTTTCTGGTCAACTGGGTTTGGATTTTATCTAGACATAACTAGGAAATTGGAAGAATGCATTATGAGTATGTGTTTCACCTCCTGCATCTCAAGATATACTCTTGATCTATACTTCATGGTTTTGGGAACCGAACTTGGTAAACTCGTGTCTAAGTAACGGCCGCACGCTAAATTTCGGCATGCTATGCTATGAATATGTTGCAATATCACCACCTCAGCTGTGTTGTGCCATGCTAATGCTGTGCTTGCGTATGTCTGACATAATATTCAGTTTGAACTACGTGTGGTTGAGGCAGCGTGCCCTTCTAGAGTTGGACTTGAATTCCGAGGGAAACTCGGACATGGAGTGCGATAAAATGGTATGTCTTTTGCTGTCTAAGAACCGAAAGAGAAAAAGCCGATTTTGGTAATCGAACCATAGTCAGCAGAGGCAGGAAAAGGGATGAGTTCAACCTGTAAGCAGAATTTAGCGATGACCGATGAATATGCCTGTCCATCCTCCTCGAAATGCCACACAACACACAATAGTCCAGGGTGAGCTTTGACAAGCATAAAGGGAAGCTTGTGGCATAAAAAGTGGATGAGGTGGTAAGAACTAGTCTGTTGAGAGGGAAAGTCATGCCTCGCTGTGTTGCTGAAAAATCACTTGCCTGGGGATCTTATGCTATAAGCTGTAGTATATTGGAAATAGAACATCCGCTGGCATTAATTCAAACAAAAACGATTTTTTTACCATGACTAGCTTACAGTCCGTTCTTCTACATATCAAAAGTCCTCAACTCTGGGACTGCTACAAATTAGTATACAGGGTGAAAGTTCATTATTTTTCTTTACTCCCTCTCTTTCTCGAAAAACTGGTAACTTAGAAAAACGGTTTTAGGCTAGTTTGATAGACCATAGTCTTTCAATAAACATATAAAAAATATACCACCCAGCAAACTGCTGTGTGTCAAGTTACAGGGTGAAAACTATTTTTTATCTTTAATTTTTTTTCTTGGTGGAACTGATTTAGATTGAAGCCGGTTCCAGTTCTTTTGCAAGCTTATAATGTCATACTGAACATATGAAAAGGATACATCTCTACAACTGCTGCTTTTCAATTTACAGGGTGAAAAGTCATTTTCACGTTTCATTTTTTTCTTGGTGAAATTGGCTCACACAACAATTGCGACCGGTTCTTCTGTAAACTTGAAGTTTCTAGTCAAACATATCAAAATAAAACATTTCTGCTACAGCTACGTTTTTTTTACAAATTTGAATGTTTGGGTATATTCGGGTATCAAAAATTCAAAAACTCTTGGAACGCAACCAAACATTTGAATCTGTAAATAAAAACTTTGCTGTAGCAGAAATGTATTATTTTGATATGTTTGACTAGGAACCCCAAATTTACAGAAGAACCAGTCGCAATTATTGTGTGAGCCGATTTCATCAAGAAGAAAATGGAAACATAAAAATGACTTTTCACCCTGTAAATTGAAAATCAGCAGATTCAGAGATGTGTCCTTCTGATATGTTCAGTATGACATTATAAGCGTGCAAAAGAACTGGAACCGACTTCAATCTAAATCAGTTCCACCAAGAAGAAAAATTGAAGATGAATAATAGTTTTCACCCTGTAACTTGATACGCAGCAGTTGCTGGATGGTATATTTTTTATATGTTTATTGTAAGACTATGGCCTATCAAACTAGCCTAGAACCGTTATTTTCGGTCATCAGTTTTTCAAGAAAAAAAGAAAGTATAGAAAAATAATAAACTTTCACCCTGTATACTGATTTGTAGCAGTCTCAGAGTTGAGGACTTTTGATATGTTGAAGAACGGACTGTAAGCTTGCCATGGTAAAAAAATCGTTTTTGTTTGAATTAATTCCAGCAAAGCACCTATTTTTTTCTATTTCCAATATACTACTGTGCTATAAGCTAACGCGGTGCAGCCGAACAGACGACTTCACACATTATTTCCGAATGCCCTATACGGAAACTCGTCCCTGGCCTTCCCATTCTACATTCAGCTGCTCCTGAGGCAGTCCAATACAGAGGCGTATCTACGGGGGGGCAAATGGGGCACGTGCCATGGGCGCACTTTGATCCTCAGGGCGCAAATGAGAGGAAAAAATGAAAATGTGAAAAATGTAGAATAAAAAAAATGGAAAAATGTAAATATTTGAACTGTTGGGCACGAGGTTGGGCAAAATTCGTGTGTTGACGAGCAAAATGGGAAAGAGAGAAAAGGAAAAAACCAAAACCAATACATCCAAACAGACGACCAACTTTCGACTTTTTCATCTGAATCAGATAAAGCTTAATAGGAGGGCCTAATTTGTCGTTGGCCCGCCTGAATTCTGAAAAAAAAGCCTAATTCAGGGGCGCAATTCTCAGTTTTGCCCTGGGCGCAATTTACCCTAGATACGCCACTGGTCCAATATTTAAGACATCTGGACATTGAATTATGAGTTTTTCAAGCACTAGATATACATACCTACTTAGACATTATTCTTGTATTGTTATACGAAATAAAAAGCTAACTCGGTAAAAATCATAGCATAGCAGAGCTTAGCTCGTGGTGGAAATGGATGCATCTTAAAAGTAGTCTGTACGCTACCCTTGGAGCGGCTCCAACTAAAATGCCTCTTATTCGATTCCGGTGATTTTCTTTAAAATGACATTTAGAGGTTTCGCTTGACATTTTCCATAGAAACAGGTGAAGAGACCCAAATTTCGAGGAAAAACGATCACAGCCGAAGATGATAAAATTTTACGCGCGCCATCCTAGGGCCTTCATTTGACCCAAAAACATTTCTTTTTTTCCAGGATGGACTCTACAGTACTCTGCACGACAGGTCTGGGTGATTTTTTCATGAAACATCTGGAGCCAAAGTTATTTCGTTTTGAAAATTGATGAAAAATTGCTTGAAAATTTTCAGCTTCATATCTTTGGCTGGAAATTTTCCTGGACCCGGAGAGTCCACCCTAAAAAAAACTTGTGTCAATAAATGGCCCTAGGATGGCGCGCGTAAAATTTGGCTATATCTTCGGCTGTGATCGGTTTTCCTCGGTTTTTTTCTTTTCTCATATCTATATAGAGGTATGAAGTGAGATCTCTTAATGCCAGTAAAACTCACTGGCTTCGATTTAAAGGCCTTTTGGTTGGAGCCGCTCTGAGCGTACAGAGGACTCCTAAACCACTCAGACGAGGTTTCTGAAACTCAGCCATGGTATAGCCTAGCTTTCCTCTGTAGTGGATCTCCTGCTTAATTAACATCTGGTGTTCACTGATCCTTCAAAAGAGAAATGCGCTACTGAGCCTCACACCCGTGAGGGCATATCAACCTGTTTTGGCAATGCCTCTGCTTTCTTGAGCACAATTCTGTAGTATTATTGACCGGGAAAGCAAGGTCTCTGAAGCACACACACTCCAGAAAATAATAATCGAACGGTATTTCTTGATCCTGGAAAGGCGGTGACGACACAACACTCACAACAGTATGCGTGTGACACAGAATGGATTGGAATGGGCGCTTTCTATAATTTCACGCGATATTCAGTAGAAAGTAGACCAAGAACACACAACATATGCCTTCCGACGTTGGAAGAGCACCATGCCCCTAATGGCCCGTCCACAATGATGTTAATGTTAACGTAATGTTATCGGCAATGGTAATGTTTAGCATTTCAAAGCAACGAGTTTCAATGGGTAATGCTCACCATTGCCACTAAGATGATTGTGAACGTCACCATTTGAAACTCATTGCTTTGAATGCTAACATTACCATTGCCGGATAACATTACGTTAACATTACATCATTGTGGATGGCCTATAAACTTGTATGACAAATACCTCTGTTCAAATGCTCTTCTTCACCCCCTCCCTCATTTGGCCCTCCCGTCACCAGTTCGGAAATCTAAGAGTTACGGAGATTATACCGACACCCTATCCACGACAGTAGTATATTATTCAACAAGCGGGTAATGATTGCTTCTTACTCATGAGGATGCAGTTTGCCGACGCGAGCCTTGGCGAGTGTCGTAAAGCATCCGAATGAGTAATAGCCATTACCCGCGAGTGGAATACTATGCTTTATCCAGTCTTATTGAAAAATGCAGGCATGTATGCGCGTGATAAATCGTGCATTATTCAATAGGATTGGATAAAATAGTTTTTTATTTATGTTTTCCAAGGCTTGCTGTTAGTCATTGCTGGAATTTAACAGAAAACTTTTTCTGTGAAGTTAGAGGACGAAAGAAGAATTCGGAGTAATTATTAAGGTGTCGCTTTTCTACTCGGTCCTCACCCTCTGTCGGTGGAGTCTCCCGACTCCAGTGCATCAAAAATCAATGCTGGGTTCAGTACTTACTTATACAGTGGTACAGAAATGTTTCAAGATGTTTTTGATTTGTTGGTTCCTGCGTAATTGCGATAGTTTCGCGCATTCGGCGTTCTTTTATAATTTGGATGCAGCTTCTCTTTGACCCACAATTTGAGAGATTTGCAATCGATAATGTATGTACGTACACTAGAGCAAAGGACTAGCTGCATTCTAAGCGCTCTCGTATTCGGCGCGACAAAAAGTCGACCAAAAAACCGCCAACCTTGAAAACTGCCACCAGTATTTCGCCAGCAGCAAATCGCGAATCAATGGAGTTGTGGACTTTCAAGTAAATATCTCCACTTCCGTATCTAAGTTTAAATGGAGGAATTCAACTAACAATCGCTCAAGTGCCACTAAAAGCAACGATGGCAGTGAAGTGTAAAAACATTTTTGAGTTTTCTATGGACCCGATTCGGATGATTTCATAACACATCCAATAAAAAAAATTGCACTTAGATGAATTTTTGCCTTCGCTCTTGGGTATTGGCAATGTGTTTGCAGTATGCGTTGTAATTTATCGAAAGGAATAAGCGTAATGGATTGGCGATGTTGACGATGTTTATCCAAGTGCAAGGATTTCTTTTTCTTTCTCTTGGGAGTAGTCTTCGAGTCGTTCTAGTAAATTGACGATGTTACGAAATATCGTGTGCACGACAGACATTTCAGGTCTCAAGGACGCGAGCCAGCACTCCAGCAGCACGAACGGAAGAGCTCCTGCTTGCGAACTGAACAGCTGGGTCCGACGGCGACGCCGAAAGGCCACCCCCTACAGGCTACACCCACGCAAAATAGCGTGCGACGGCTCCGGCGTGGGCGTCGTCTGCATGCAGGAATGTAGACCAGACGTCGATGTGCACGTGGAAGCGTACTACTACATAGTATTCGCGTTGGGGGGTCGTAGTAGACGGGATGATGGGAATTCGACCAATGTTCGCTTCAACGCCTTTGCGTGGGTAAAGGGTAGAGGTACTCGTACTCCACTGATTTCCGATTCTGCAGTCGGCAGATGTTTTCCTGACCGGCTTCTTAAGAGTCATTGGCATTATCTAGTCGTTTGTTCGACGGGTAAGGATAAGGAACAACTTCTACCTTACTGAAAGAAAAACGCATATACAAAAGCGTTTTAGTTACTGGTTTTTAGTCGAACACTGACTGAACCATCGGAGACAATCATTTTTAAGTCGACTTTTTTTTTCGATTTCTTGGTCTCTCCTTTTTTTTTTGTTCGATTGTGTTCTGTTGTGTCTATCTTTTTATGGGTTTGTGTGTCCGTGTGTCTAAATCTGACAAAATAACAATGAACAATTACAATTCTAATAGTGAGGTGTAGCGCGGCGTCGCCGATTTCACAAGTCGGTTGTTTGGTAACCTATGACATGCGAACAAGTACCCATTCGTATAGAAATACATGGATACATATTCAATGTTATATTCAGAGAAGAATTTAAACTTTTTTTGCAAAAAAATCACATCGATACGACCCATAGGTCAGGAAGTTATAACTTTTTGGAAATAAGCCCAAAGATACATTTCGGTGGTTTAAACTCTGTAGTGTTTCTGATAGTGAAATTCGATTGTGCAACATTTTGAAATAGCCATTATTAGGTGCACGCAAAATTCAACTTGTGACGTACCTTGCTTCTTTTTGTAAGTTTCGTTTCCATTTGCTTGAATCTGAACGCTGTTTTCTCACCTTTGTTGACGGTACTTCGACCGGTGCTACATCCATTATTGCAACAATGTAAGCGACTAACAAAATGGCGCAATGATAATAATTATTAGTATTTCACCTTCTTCATATTGTTACGTTACGAGCGGCGATTTCCGTGCATTATGGTAAACACGCGATCTTTCTAGAGTCTTCCATTGGGTTGCAGTGTACAAGTGCGGAGCGCTCTTGTGCATTCCAGAGCGTGCGTGTACGTAAAACTGAATGGGGAGATTCCAACGCTCGATCAGGACACATTTGTCCATTTGGCGGCGTCGCCGGCTTTAGAGCACGGCAGAATTCAGTGGAGCGATTGAAGCTCGCTAACGCGTCTCCTTAACGAATTATTTGTTTGGTAATTGTTGACGACCACTACTTCTCGACTTCAGCCACCAACTTTTCACGGTAGGTAGACACCACCACAACATCACGTTCGTCGACCGTAGTTTCCTGGGGAAACCAGTATTTCCACTGTAAAATGCCCCTTCTTTCCATTACTTGTCCTACGACGTAAGTACATGCAAGAAGGAAGCGTCCTATATAGCTGTTTAAGTGGTTGCCTAACTCTTGGAAAATGCTAGTCGAGAAGTAGTCGTCGTCAACAATAACCTTTTTTTTTAGAGTATAACACTCTGGAACCATCACCATTCGATTGAGAAAACATCAGGCTTCAGAATATATAAATTTCAGCAAAATCGCGAGGTACCGACATCGAGTTTTTTGCCATCAAACCTCGAGAAGGTCCGATTTTTCAAGGGATTTCATCACTTACAAAAATTGAATTTTTTAAAAAAATATACGGTCTTGATGGCAGGTTCTGACGTCAATTTATAGAGAATTTCTTGGGCAACATTTTGATGTACGTCACTCTCACTCTGTTTCCCTAGTTAACCCGGAAAACAAAAAAATGTGCAGAAAACAGCGACGAAATTTGTCAGTGTCCGCGTTCCCTTTACGATAACTTTCGAATTCACGATATCAAATTAGGATTTTTTTACACAAAAATGTTCCTCAATTTATTCTGAAAATATAATCCCGCATAACATATAGTCGCGTTTCAAAAATGAAGGCGTCAGAAGCAAAAACATCGGAGCGCGCGCTCCCGTAAAACTGTCAGCCGAGCCGCCCAGTGTTTTCTGCACATTTTTTTGTTTTCCGGGTTAATTAGGGAAACAGAGTGAGAGTGACGTACATCAAAATGTTGCCCAAGAAATTCTCTATAAATTGACGTCAGAACCGGCCCTCAAGACCGTATATTTTTCGAGAAAATTCAGTTTTTGTAAGTGATGAAATCCCTTGAAAAATAGGACCTTCTCAAGGTTTGATGGCAAAAAACTCGATGTCGGTACCTCGCGATTTTGCTGAAATTCATATATTCTGAAGTCTGATGTTTTCTCAATCGAATGGTGATGGTTCCAGAGTGTTATACTCTAAAAAAAATAACTCGTTAAGGAGACGCGTCAGCGAGCTTCAACCGCTCCACTAATTATACGCGAAAGGCGTGTGATTATTCGGGAGTCGTCTAGAAATCGTATGCCGGGTTACTGAGGAAACTGCTAGAGAACGCATGGAACATTCGAGATGAATTAGTCGGACCTATAAAAGGCATCAATCGTCGGCTCACGGGCAGTATTGAGTTGGAAGAGACAGCGAGCGGATAAGATGCGATAGTCCCAGCGATATCACAAGCGTAAATAATTGTTGGCGTGTATTTATTGTAATACGCAGTGATAAATTGACTTCTACTGGGTGATTTGGATATTGTCAACTTGGCTAGGAATCTGTCAGTGGAGATTGATTGCTAATTTTGCTATGAACGGGCGTTTTAGAATAGGATTTTTTATGGGAGAATGTTATTTTAGCAGCAGATTGATTTTACAGTGATTGAGAACGATTCTGATGTACAGTATCTCCCAAAAATCCGAATTTCGATAAAAAATGGAGATAGTCACTTTTGATATGACACACCTCAGTCCTCTCATGTCCTAGCATGTGTAATAATAGACATTGCTCCTATCGATCTAAACAAAAATCAAATTAAAAAAAAACACGTGATTAATAAACATTATGCTAGGACATGAGAGGACTTACGAGGTGTGTCATATACATTGGAAAAGACTGATGGTAGTTGAGTGGTCCATTTCTCAGTTTGAAATTGTAGAGTAGGCAATCACAATGTTAGGTGCTCGATTAGGTGGTATTACGTATTTTGCTATATATTTTATTGGCAGTTATTTTGGTCAATAAATAAATCGGTGTAAGTACCGGGTGTTTATAAACGTTTGTTATCATATCGCCTTTGGAATCTCCTATCACTCTTTCAAATCGTGCCTTTCACTGCGACTTTTGGCCTGACCAAAGCCTGCCGCGATCACAGACGTTTATAAACACCCGGTATCATCTCGTAGGTATGTTAGTAGTCGTAGGTACGGCTCGCGTTCCCCGCATTCGAAGGTACCTCGGTTAGTGCCGGCAACTGCCGAAAAGACTACTAAAGGGGCTTAACGGAAAAATCAAAACCGTTTCAAAATTTGAGATCCATCATAATTCCTTTAGTGTTGGAATTCGAAAAAATCTATTTTTGATTAAACGGGAGCATACTGAACTTCCAGAAGTCTTGCACTGTTTTTATTCACCACCCTGTAAAAGTTTCATGTGAACTACCTATTTTTGAAAAAATTTAGACTAGTGAACAAAGGATTGAATGAGCAAACGACTCAAACAAAATTGAAATCGTTTATGCAGTCCAAAGTTACTTATTTTTGAAGTTGGGGATGATTTGGCCGTGTAACGTTTATTTTGTTGATCAGTTTATTCTGTCTTTTAGTCGAACAGTGACTAGACGTAGACGGCAGCTGATTTACCATGTAAAGGCAAGTAACCTTAAGTTCAGTCGTTGATACTTCAGGTTTGAATGTAAAACTGTCAGCGGTATTGTACTTTATGATAACGTGTGATCAAATGAATTCTCAATTTGGACAGGCTGTGGTCTTGATCACACGATAGAAGAGCGGTCACTGGGCTACTTTCCTGGTTGTACTTATTCTTATTTGCTAAGCAGTTGAAGCCATAGAAAAACAAACTATATGACACCTCCACCTACGTGGATTAGATTTCTTGTTTTGGAGGATAGTTTTGGTCTGTTCAGCTCAGATCCTTGTTATTGCCAGAGAAACTTCCCGGCTGACTAGCTGTTTTTGTTCAGTAATAATTCTAGGAGGGAATTCAACCATAAGGAAGTGACTGGAAATTTTAGATCTCACTTTGTTCTGTTTATTTCTATTTTGTGGTGAACGCAATGTGTAGGCAAGTGATCCTCACTCTAGAAAAGAGATGTCCACTTCAAGGCCATGAACGCGATTGCGCTGTTCGAACTTCGAACTTGATCACGAGATCAAGTAGGTAGTTTGAAACGAACTGATAAGGGACATTGAGGTGACTGTGGACACTGAATGTACCACAAGAAGTAATAAACGTGAAAACGAACATGATCATCATATGATATTTGGTCACAATTTTCAGAATGAATTTTTTAATGTTGGTCTTCTGCCGAAAGTTCGATACTTTTTTATAAAATAATTTATATTTGATTGCGTTAGGTTAGACACTGTTCCCTTGTTGAAGTATGTTTGGTTGTCTACATCTGAGTGTGGTTTCCAAATTTGTTTTGGAATTTACTAGACCATTCAATGCTAGAACGCAATAACGCATTTCATTTCTGTGATTCTGTGTTCACGGCGTGTTCGTGTAGTCGCAGTTGAGAGTTCAGCATTATTCTGTGGTTCAGCTGTTGTAAAATTAGCGAAAAGGTGAGTGTTTTATTCACAGGCCATAATCCTCACTCTAGAAAAGAGATGTCCACCAAGATTTGACTAGGAAAATGCGAAGGTTACTGTTGTATGTTGTGTTGCCTACTATTATGCTCCAAGCTCATCGAAATTCGAAAGTAAGATGAGTACATACATTGAATCTCATTAGATTACGTTGTTATCGAGTGCTAGAACGGTCAACTAGAACACCATAATTGCAATAGTGACTTTGTGAATATCTGGAATAGAGTTTGACTGATCTAAATTGAAATTTTTGAAAATATTCCCGAAACATTTTGTTACTTTTTTTTTTTTTTCTTCTTCTTCTTATGCATATATGTATATTTTGTCAACATTTTACATTTTTCATTACTTATATTTTTTTTTCTTCGAATCAGCCAAAGTGTGCCAAGCAATTGAGGAATCGCCTCGGTAATCGCATTTTATAGCATGTTTTATGGTGGCCTCCGAATCTTGTATCAGATTTTGGAAAGAAGAAATTTCAAGCTATGAAATGTTGATGATCTGAAAAATTGATTTCTTTTTCATTGTGTGTTCTACAATAACGGATGATAAAGTAATGTTGAGGAGAAATTATATTTCGAATAATTTTAAGGGTGGGTATTCATTCTTTGAGATTATTCAATTTTCGAGATTATTCATTTTCGAGATTATTTAATCTTCAAGTTTATTCAATGTTCAGGACCACCTGACTTTTGGTTAAAGGCGCGCTAGCGCGCCTTCATGACCTAGTCCAATTAAAAGACGAATAACAGAACAAATCTCTAGATAGTCGAAGTTTATTTGATTATATTGCGTTGATAACTTGCGATGGTTAATTATGAGAAAATAATTTTATGTTAGAAATGTGTTTGATTTAGTTTTCACATTTCAATAATTGCGATAGATCTATTCAGTTTTTGATCAGGTACGTTCAAATGGGTATGTTTGTTTTCAGTCCCGAAGATGTTAAAATAAAATCAACGAAATGAGAAGACACGCTGACGCTGCAGAAATCTCCTCAATGTATAGGCGACATTGAGATTTCTGCCGCTTCAGCCTGCCTTTTGTATTCAGAAGAAAATGACGTCTTGCGTTTTGGTGAAGTAAATAATAGTACTTCTAATTCATAGAAAAACTGCAACGGCTAACATTTGATTCCTCTGCTAATCATCATGTCGACTTGATCAAAATTCTTATATTAGCTATGTCATGCCCACGGTTGGTTCGTAACTCTCGAGTTGGTGTACTTTTTAGTGCGAGCACGCTCTCCTGTCCTGTTTGAAAAATGACAGCGACTTGGGATTGGGAAAATGGTCTCGCCGTAATCGAATCCCTAGAGGGTGAATAATTCTTTTCTAGATCTTTCGATTCTATTAGCGAGAACTCATTGCCCGCTGGTCTGGATGTCAGAGATGGTTGATATTTGCATTTTGCTTATGTGAAATAATAGAGTACATAGAAGCAGGTGACTTATGTACTACTCTATTGACGTACTCACGTAAGTCCATGTATCAGCGCGCCTTTTCGCACTGGAGCGCCCGGCGCTTTCCCGTGCTGAAACTGGAACGCTGAAAGCTACGTACACGCCGCTGAAGGCTACGAGACTACGTCGAACCGAGAGCGAGAGTGGGGATGCAAGACGCAAGCGGGGGTAATTTTGGGGATCTCCAGTCCTCCTCATGCTCGACTGGTGCCCTTGACGTTGATCGCATTTGCATCTAAAGTGATGTCAATGCATTCCGTCCCGATGGTGGTGCCCTTCTTGTTTACATATGCGAGACGTCGACACGTCGACGAGATACATCAACTGAATCAAACGAATCAACAACAAATAAAAATTCACAGAACGTCTACTCATCGTGTTAACCAACACTTATTTTCTTATGAAAATTGCATTTTTAATTAAAAAAAAAAAGTATATTCGATACCTACTACTAGTACTGACAGTGACAGTACATAATGAAATGAAAAGTGCCAACTACGGAGTTGAAATGGTTAACATAATTATCAGTAATATTTTCATCTGATGTTGATTTATCTATTATTCAACAGAGATGCGACCAACAAAATAACTTGCTAACTTGTCCAATAATAACACAGACAGCCCGAGTTTTCAAGGACGGGATTTTCTAACGTTTTTAGCGCACTTTCCCAAAAAATTAGAAAAAGGCGCTTTTAGCTTCACTTTGTCCGTCCGTCCGTCCGTCCGTCCGTCCATCCGTCTGTCTGTCTGTCCGTCCGTCCGTCCATCCGTCTGTCCGTCCGTCCGTCCGTCCGTCCGTCCGTCCGTACCCGGGATAACTCCCCAGGGAAGAAAGATATAGATGTTTTGTAAACGCTAATCGATAGTACATATGTCCAGGATGTCAAGTTGACTTTTGGTTTTTTGTTATTCTGCTGCCATCTTTGATCCGCCATTTTGAATTTTGTTAAAAGTGATCCGATTAAAATGAAATTTGCAGGCAATGTTAACCACATCAAGATCTATCCAATTTTCGACAATTGATGCCTTGCCGCCATCTTGTATTCTCACTATTGAACATGTTTCGAAGTGATAGAACTAGGAGAATTATGCCTCAACGAAAAGAGATATCGATGTGGCGCAAACGCCAATCGAATGTTTACGTGATCATCATATAAAGTTGACCAATAATTTTTGTCACTTGGCCGCCATCTTTGAACTAACTCTTTAAAAAGGAAGTGCGCTACTGAGCCTCATGCCCATGAGGCATATTCGCTTGTTTATTTATTATTCTCTTGGGCCTAGGTTCGTACCCCTTGCACTGAAACAACAGTTTATTGTGCCCATTGAATGTTAACTTCATAACCCCCGTTGCCTCAAAAAAATCGATCACAGTAATGGTAATGGTTTTCAAGTAATGGCATTTTGAACAACTACTTGGAATTCTCATGAATCAGGCTATGAAATGCCTGATTCATGATTCAGGAGCGGAGGTAGCCGAGTGGTACAGGTGATGGCAAGCCAAACCATTCGCGCTGCCCTGTGTGGGTTCGAATCCTACTTCATCCATGGATATTTTGTGCTGTCCCCGAGGTTGCATGGTAGAGCAGCTTATAGCTGAATGCCGCCTCGTAAAATAAGACAATTAAATAAATAATGAATTGTGAAATGGGAGCCACTTGGCGTAAGTCCCGCTAAACTCTGCTAAATTAATTTCAGGAAGTTTGACATTGTAATGTTGCGCATGATTGTTTGCATTTTGGCTTTGTGACGGTGGTGGTTGACGTCCCTTGATTTTGGAACCTTGTCGTTCATTTAGAGCAGCTTTAACCTTGTACCAGACATTCTCGAATACTTCATGCAGTTGCTCATGCTATGCGATTACTCTCGCGGCAGCAGCTGTGACTTCATCCAATATCAGGATGGCATTTTGAGTTTCTTTGTACTGTTCGAGAATACTCGGCAACATGGTTATTCTTTCCTCGATCTCCTCAAGAACTATCTTTGCGTCACACCTCTCATCAAATGACATAATTCGCGTCAACTTGCTACGAATAGTGCCACGAATTTGCACGAGTTTGAGGGACGCCATGGTCCTATAGCTAAGCAGACTTTCTTGGCTATTATTCACAGAAGAAATGAGAAACAAAAAAAAAATTATGTACAATTTGTACAATAATAAGTTTCTCAAACGAGTCGCCGCTTACTTTGTTTCATGCCAAAAAGGCCTAGTGCCTTTTCGGTGCGACTTACCATTGGTCTGTCTTCTTTAGGAACACAGCCCGCCAACTGATCAGAGAAGATAGGTCGGGGTTCTTTTGGATGGTCGGGGGCGCCACAGTATTGTTGACCGAATTCCCCCCCCCCCCCCCCCAAAATAACAACAACAACCTTTAGCACCAAACAATGACTAGTACAACACGTCAGTGAGTACAACACTGAAGACGGAATATTTTATAAACGTTTTGTGGGAAGACCGCCTTTTATTTATATATTTTCACATTCTATACCAACTGTGAGCCATGGCGGATAAATTTCTGAAGATAAAAACTGAAGACGAAGCAATGATTGGATTTCAAACACAAAGTTTATTCACAAAAGGTAATGAAGATGAACAGGTGCCGGTTGGCTAATTTTACAATAAAGGAAATAAACGAGGTTGAGATGTCGAATAATATTGTCGAATAATGTTGTCGAATACTGTCGTCGTATAATGCCACAACAAAGTTTGTTACGTTCGGAAAAGAAGCTCGGCTTCAAGCCGGAATTAAAATGAACGTTATCTGTTCCAAAGCGTAGGTACCTGTCGTCCGGTTTTTGACAATGCCAGATAACAATTCAAGTCGAGGTGAATCTAAAACGGCATGGTAGGTACTGCGGCGATATGGGGCTCGGCCCTAGAAATTCGCACGCAACGCGGCACTCAGTAGTTTGCTACGGTTAGAGCTGGGTCGTGGGGTTTTCCCGATGGTACGCAGAAGTACGACGGCAGCAGAATTTATTAGGCGCCAACCAGAATAGGCCGACGTACTGGTTCTGGTATCGCTGGAAGTCCTGGTTCCCCAGCGATAATCCCTGCTTTGTAATTGATGATACCGATCGAGGAGGTAGATGTTGGATTCCGTTACAACCCCCTTTATCCGTTTCGCCGAACGGCCCTGGCCGCCTAGTGTCAACTGTCAACGTCAGTAACATCACACGAAGGTCGAAACTCGCGAAAAATAAAAGAGTAATTTGACGTTTTGAAATTTAATGACAGGAACTAATTAACGGAGGTAAAATTGGAATACATAGAAGGTTTGTATTGTTATAAAATGTGCATAAGGCTTGCAGGAGCACGCTGCTGTTGACGCTTAGTAGCCGCAAACTCAGCCGGAGGCACCCAGTGACCCTCAAGAGCCGTCACGCGAAGTGAGGTTATGTCGCACCGTGAAAGATTCGCTTAGATCCGCTTTCACCTAGCCGGAAACGAAAGACCACGGGACGCAAGATGTAAAGGACGTTGTTTGGCGCCCCGCGGTTGCCCTGAGCTCATAGACCAAGAGCTAGCAACGTTTTATTTACGTTACCTCATATAAGCAAAATGCAGTTTGACTTCTGGGGCATGTAGAGATTATGATGGGCTCCCATAAAATCTTTGTCTTATGAAAAACACCCCCTGCTTTCTCACAAGACAAGCAAAGAAATGTGCCATTTGACAGCAGTATTCAACAGCGGATTTTCTGGGGTTCTTAATCGATATAAATATCAATTTTATCAGGAATGGATAGGTTGAACTATCTTTCAACCAAATTGAATAGGACCGAATCTCGTAATGTATTAGAAACTACCAAGAACCAGACTTTCTCAACTGGCATGCTCAAGCTAGTAGGCTAGGCCGAGCTGTTTGGATCGCATTTGATGGCCGATTCTCGAATCACGCCTACTAGAAAAACCGATGCCAACTTCTGTCCGCTTGGAAATTTGGTTTTTTGTAGTTTCTAATACATTTCGGTGTTCTTTTTCATTCAATTTAGTTGAGAGATAGTTCAACCTATCCATTACTGATAAAATTGATATTTATATCGATTAAGAACCCCAGAAAATCTGCTGTTGAATACTGCTGTCAAATGGCACATTTCTTTGCTTGTCTTGTGAGAAAGCAAGGGGTGTTTTTCATAAGACAAAGATTTTATGGAAGCCCATCATAATCTCTACATGCCCCATAAGTCAAACAGCATTTTGCTTATGAGGTAAATAAAACGTTGCTAGCTCTTGGTCTATCAGTTATAAAACGGTTGGCCCCACTGACGTATAATACTAGACCGAGTTGTTTACATCCGTGCTGGATGTTTACATCAACTGAGGTAAGCCCGTTTAATGAATGCAGGGCCAATGTGTGGATTTTTACTCCAAATCGTCAAGATATTCAATTCTGTACTATTTCTTGGGAAGATTTTCCATGTCTGATTAAAAACTAAGAATAAAGTAGGAGTACAGGTAGAGAGTAGGGATTAAATTCCAAGTGATCACATCTCGATTGTAGCACCTTGATGTGGGTCGCGCGCTGCGGTCAGCTGATCGCGTTGCATGCTGTCACACGTCACACCATAGCGGCCCATTTCTTTGTTGCTCATTATTATTTGTCGTTTCGTTCGATATTTTGCTTATTTCGCGAGGTAATAATGGTGCAGCAGTGTCAGGTGTGCAAAGCTTCGGCATACCGGGAGAATACATTGACGTTATTTTTGACCTTCATTTGTTTTGCCCCCTTAACATAAACAAAACGCTGCAAGCACGCCTATGTGTCGTCCTGATAACAAACTCCCCCCCCACTTTCCCCTGGTCCTAGCGGTTCTGGCGCGTCAACACAGTGTGTAATAGGGATAGGAAAGCTCCGTCTAGTATTATACGTCAGTGGTTGGCCCTAACACCGGATCACAACGGTGACAAAACTCGAGCACGGTCCGTAGCTCTTCGCACTAAACTAGGCTTAGCAACTAATTGAACAAGACACGCCTCACCAACACAACGTCTCCCCGAGACCTCACCGACAACCTCTCAAGCTGGAGACGAACAGGAAGCTTGGCCCATGTGGCTGGTGATGATGGTCTCGTAGAATCCTGGCCGGCTCGGACGTTGCTGTCTGCGACGTTCCTGCGGCGCTTAGGTGGTCAGCGGCCACGTGCAGGTACTGCTGCGATGCTCTGCACAGCTTGGAGCCTTAGGTGGCGCCACAACAGGCCTAATCGGTGGACTCTGTTGCGGCTCTCCTTCTGTGACGGGATCGATATCGGAACGAAAAAGAAAGTATTTCGGCAAGACACACCTTGCCTGTCCCAAGACAGTGAGATGGTACCGGAGACCAGATGGCTTTTCCTAGCCCTACGACCTAAAAGAGAACCCTGTACCACCAAGCTAAATTATTAGGACGGCCTTACCTCACAACAGGAGCGCCTTACCCCTGGGGAAAGTATTAAAAATACGAAATTCGGGAGCCACCCCAGAGAATTTCCGCAGATTGGTGTAATATCACCGTTGGAGGATTCTTCCGGGCGTTCGTTACGGCTCTTATCACTTGAGAAACCAAAAAACGCAACCCGCTTATCTCCTGTCAGCCAGCAATTGTGGTGGGAATCCCGTCGAATTTAAATGTGCCTGGTCGTAAAAGTTAGAGGTAGGTATGCCTGTATGTAGCAACGCTACAGTACCTAAGTTGATGAGCCACCCCAGAGAGTGTTATCGGCTTCTTTTTCACAAGTTACAAAAACAATAATAATTATATACATGAAACCTTGTGGATTTAATTCAGAGATTTTTCTTTCGAAATAATAATTACTGATTACAAGTCAAACTAGGACCTTTCGCCCTATAACATCTACGTTAATTTCAAAGTCACAGACAATAAGGTACCTACCACGAGACTGTCGGTGGCAAAACTACAGAATTTGTATTCGGATTTCAAAAGATACAGAATGGTGTTAATTTAAACAAAGCGCATATACACTTCGCGAATGGTCGAAAATCGCAATAATTAATTTGCGAGCAGACTGAATTTCAAATTTTACCCTCCATTTTCCCCTGAAAACTGTCAATCTATTTTTCTTCCATCTTTTTCTAGAACGGTACTCGAGTAGTGTTCAGCCAAATATCAACGTGAAAAATGATTATCGTTCACGCATTTTTAATGAAACACAAGTAATAGAGGGAAGATAAAGCAACACAGTAAGCAAAATATCACCGGGGCTTACTTGACCAAAACGCAAAGCTATAAACCCGGTGACGGCTTTTTGACGGCCGTGATCGACAATTTGTCGTACGCTGAGACTTCCAGAGTGCGGCGATGGCTAGACTCGGTGTCGTAGAAGATGGGGGGCCCACGCTAGTGCGACAGGAGTCGTCGGCCGGTTTGGAAAATCTTGCACTCAAACCAAAAGGCGGGCTCGGGAAGTTCCCTGTTGCGTAAATGCGACGATGTCGATGACGGTGACGTTGAGGCTTGCTGGCAAAATCTCCAGATTTTGAAACGGGATGACAGGAAAATAGAGACGTCGGGAACTTGATCGTAGAAAAACTCGTTATGTAGCAGAAAAACTGAGTGGTGGGTAAGAGAAAGAAACCTACAACAATTCACTCAACTCAGTATCGACTCCAACTCGAAAATATGACAAAAAGAGGAACCAAATAAATAATAATAATTGAGCCTTTATTTTACCTGGTGGGGTGTCAGCCGACAGCTGTTGTTAATATCAACCAGGGTTTCCAAAAATTCACAAACAATATATTTTAATGCGGTCAGCATTAAATCAGTCTTTACTTTACCTCCAGGTGACAGCCGGTTTCGTTTGATGCGCCAGGTGTGGTTGTACTTCTTTAGACGGAGAAACAATGCCTTCTTCGGGTCCAATACCCTGATGATCCAACGTTCGCCAAATAAACCCGCAAAACAGGCGGTTTCTGGCTTCGAACTAACACAATTTTGACCACTCGAAAGGCAAAAGCGTGGATGTACAGCACACATTAGACGACAGCTCCGATGTGAGTTTCAAATTGAGAAGGAAGAAGTAGCTACGTCGCTTCGTTTTATCAGATTCTCCTCGCCGGCGCGCGGGGCTAGTTCTTATCTATAGCCAATTGGAGAAGGGCACGCGGAACTCGCTTGCCGGAACGGCCACTGCAAGATAACGAAATTTCCCAAACTACTAGAAAATAAACGGCAGGGCAGTACTGGACTGGCCCAATCGGTCCAAGTATTCAAAAACAAACAGAAACAGAAAACGACGTAACAACTTGAGCGTTACTATTATCGTGTTCTTTGCTGTCCGCAATTAGAAAACAACGAAATTTTTTACAATGGAAGGTCAAACAGGAAAGTTTGAGTCACTCATCAGTTGTTGTACTTGGCTGCTGGATGATATCGAAAGACCACCTCGGAACTGGCACTCGCTGGTCTTCAAGAATTTTTGACCCAGTCACTCGATTTGGCATTTATTAAGCAGATCACTTGATCACGCTTGAACTGTTTCACTTTTCTGATGCGAATCACTTGATTCGGCAATTAATAAGCAGATCACTTAATCGCGTTTGACTGTATCACTTTTCTCTCGCTGGGTCTACCATCCGCTTCGATGGGACCAGAAAATGTGGGTATCACCCACGGGGTAAAATAATAAACTGGAGCAGCAGTTTACAGAGCAAACAGGTAAAGCCGACCAGGTCGTTAGAATCCCATTGGTCTAGACAGACGGTTCCATTAAGGGGCTTATAATGATCACCTACAGGGTGAGAGTAAATCAATACGGGATTAACAGGTAGCATAATGAATAAATAAATAAATAAAGCGACTTTATTCGGCTATAATGACTTGTGCCACTTCCCAGTTCGTTGGAAAGTGACCCATGCCCGTATTCATAGTCGTTGTCAAGTGCACCTTGTTCAAGTATCACTTTTAATCAGGCTGTAACTCAAGTACGATTTCTGTTTCATGGACATATTTTTGGCTATTCCCGTGAAATAGTATTCCTCGAGGAAAACCGAAGTTATGTCTATGAAACAGAAATCGTACTTGAGTTACAGCTTGATTTAAAGTGGTACTTGGATAAAGTGCACTTGACAACGACTATGAATACGGGCACCAGTCTGAAGGCAGCGTTGCATATTGGTGTGATTGCTTCGAATGCTTTTCAGGGAGTTGTTGCAAGATGTAGCTGGTGATTAAGTCAAATCCTGGTGGTTTTTTATTTCATTTCTTTGATTATTTGCTTGACTTCTCTGATGGTAGCTTGGGTCACTGGGAAATCCATTCGAAATGGCGATGCTAGAAAATTGTGGATTTGTTGTCGTCGTCTGGGCACTCCTCATGATTTAGCAGCTGTGGATTCGTCAATTGAGGCCTCTTGATCCTTTTGGTGACCTTCCAGAGAGAGTAGTCTGTGGCTTGTGAGGCTGTCAGTCCACGGATAAAGCGATTGACGGATTGACTTTTGATGTCCAAGATCAGGTTCTTCAAATCCTTACAAATTCTGTTGAATGCCGTTTTATCCGCGGTAGTTCGAGTTTCTCGCCATCGTTTCCTAATTTTACGCTTTTCAGCTATTATGTCTCGCAGGCAATGGGGCACTCAAAGTCCATTTGTTTCACGTCAGCCGCCGACGTCTGTGTTGATGTCCAGGCTGCACTTTGGATATTAACTGTCAGTCAATGTTGTAACTGCTTGGTCTACTTCGGCTTTCGTCTCGTCTTGAGAGGGATGTCCAGTTCAACTTTGTCCCTAGAAACTCTCCAGTCAGGGTTCCTCTCGGTTTGTCTTGGTGGTCTTTTGATTGGTATAATATTTGCATGAAGCGCAATCAGAATAGGAGAGTGATCAGATGACGTATCAAGCGAAGATTTTGTGTCACACTGTCGTGTGTTGATACCTTTGGTGACACAAAAATCCAAGAGATTCGGGATTTTATTGGGGTCAGTAGGCCAGTACGTTGGTTCGCCAGTCGAAAGATGTAATAAATTACTTGCGACCATTGCTTCTTGCAAAGCTCATTGTTACAGTGGAACATTATTCGAAACTCGATTGGAAACTTCCGAATATTTGAAAATTCCGAATATCAAATATTCGGAATACTCGAATATTCAAATATTTTAAATATTTGAATATTTTGGATATTCGAAGAATGTTCCACTGTGATAATTCGTATTCGAATACTCGAATTATTCGTGTTTGATTCCCAGCTTTAGTAAATTTTCTGTTATTTCACAACAAGTGTGATTGTTAACTCAAGTACATTTAGTGGTCTCGGGCCGGGGATGGGAAAGTAAAATAAATATTTAGGTACGTATAAACTTTTTATACCTTATTGTGTCTCGAACAGTACCACGACTGCCACCACGGCATGGATCCGCCGGCCCTGAAATGCCAGGGAGGTGATCCTCCCCACCACCTCCACCGGTTGCCCCTTGTCGGAAGTACAGGGCGATGTTTCTGCACAGGGAGGACTTGAAGCACATTACGTGGTGCCACTCCCTCTCTTGGAGGACGGTGGCGACCACAGGGAACACTGTCATAGGATGAACAATGTTCCCTGTCCTCCGCGGATGCGCTTGAATCACTCCACACTCCCTTCATGACAACGTTGTTAATGCCTGCGAGCAGCAAACATATTTAGTAGTGATAAATATCTGTTATTCCACAACAAGTGTGTGGGTTCTAGGAAAATTCGAGAGCAATTTCCAAGTGTGTATTGAACGAAATCACAAGGAAAAGTACAAATACATGCAAATAAACAAAATGGGCCCGCTGCACACGTGACACACGTGTCACGTGTCGCAGCTAGGGATGGGCGATATCGTAAAGTAAGTAAAGTAAAGTAAAGTAAATATTTATTTCTTCTGACAGTAGACAATTACAGTGTAAGTGATCAGCCCCTAATCAATATCTGCTTAACATGTCGACGAAATATGTCATTACTCTTCAAGTCTTTGATGTAAGAGGGCAGATTATTATATAGCTTCAGTGAGATATGAATCTGATCATTTTGCGTCTGCGAAAATTTTCTTAGAGGGATGAACAGTCTGTCGGCGTTTCTGATTTCGTAAGCGTTGATTTGCTTGTTAGTTTTAAATTTTACAATGTTTCTGCGAACATGACAGACGCACTCCAAGACGTAGAGGGAGGCAACAGTAAGCAACTCGTGCTTTACAAAACTTGAGCGGCAGCTGGCTCTGGGTGACAAATTGAACATGAGGCGTATAATACGCTTCTGGGCTACAAAGATCTTCCCAGTTCCGGGACTTTTTCCCCAGCAGGCTATGTCATAGTTCAAGACAGGTTGAATATTCGCGAAATAATACGTCCTTATGGTATCATAGTTAACAATGCTCCTCAGCTGCAAAACAGCGAAAGCCCTGGACGAGAGAGCCTTTGCAACCGCGTCAACCTGAGCAGAACATGTCAGGTGTGAGTCCACTGAAACTCCAAGAAACTTTATTTCGTTTATCTGAGGAATAATTTTCCCTTCTGGTGTTCTAACCAACAAACTCAAGTCCGCCCGACTGAAGAACACAAACCCAGTTTTTTCGGCATTCAATATTAACCCATTTTCACTGCACCAAGTAGCGATACTGGCTATACAAGTCGAGAGCTTGCCATGTAATTCCTCGTAACTCTCCGCAGAAAAGACAGATGCAATGTCATCCGCATACAAAGTGCAGAAGGCGTTAGTCAACGTTAGATCATTTATAAATAATATAAAGAGGATCGGGCCTAGTATGCTTCCTTGAGGAACTCCATGCTTTATGCCAACCTTAGCCGAAGAGAAATGCCCACCCTTCCCCCTTACGGTCACGAACTGACTCCTGTCTGAGAGATACGATATGATCCAGTCCGGAGGCTTTCCCCTAATGCCATACCTATGCAACTTGTCAATCAAGAGTCGGTGATTAATGGTGTCAAATGCTTTACTGAGATCGAAGAAAAGCCCAGCGCACCTCAGTCTGCCCTCAAAGTTCTCCAGTAGCCTGTTACAGACCGAAATCATTGCATCACGGGTTGATTTTCTCTTGCGGAAACCAAATTGGTTTTCACAAAGGATCGAGTGTTTATCAATGAAACTTACCAATCTCTCACAGAACAGTTTTTCGATCACCTTCCACAGAACAGGTAGGATGGCAATCGGTCTATAATTCACAATTTCAGACTTTTTTCCCCCTTTGTGAATTGGTGTAACTTTGGCAGCCTTGAGTTGCTGAGGGAAAACACCATTCTCGAAGCTTAGATTTATTAAACAGGCCAACGGTTCACTTATAATGTGGGCAACAGACTTCAAAACGTGCGTCGGAAATTCATCGATCCCCGCAGAGGTGGTATTTGAAAGTTTCATAATCGTTTCAAAAACTTCAGTTGTGGTTACCTCGGACAGAAACATGCTATTAGTTTGTGGTTTTATAGAAGCTTGAGATTCAACCTTTGTGTTTGATATCAACCGATTTATGGTGTCAGTGAAGTATTTGTTAAAAGTGGCCAGGAATTCTCTTATGTCGGCCAGCCTCTCACCCTCATGCGTCACCATACATGACGGGAAAAATGTATCCGATTTTCTATCTATATTTCCGTTGATCACCTGCCAAATTGCCCTAGATCTATTTCTACTTTTGTCAATCAGGTTATCATGGTATGATTTCTTGGCTTTCAAGATGTTGTACTCATGCTTCCTCTTTAAAATTTTGTATCTGGTTAGGAGTTGGTTGTCGTCGCTCTCAGAACAAACTCTGTGAAACTCGCGGAGGAACTTCCCCTCTTCCACAAGACGAGGGGTAACCCAGGGGTTCGATCTCTTTTTATCCCTAACCTTGCATCGTTCCAAAGGAAAAGCGAATCCAAAGCCAGAATCAACCCTCCCGAAGAAAGAATCAATATGTGCCAATGGGTCCCCGCTGTCACAAACTTCAAACCAAGACTCATCCTGCAAAGCACTTGCGAACTTATAAATATTCTCTTGTGAGAAAGACCTTTTCAAAGTAAATTCGTCCCGACGCTCTTTAGCCTGAGTCACGGGTAGCAGAGCCAGCTGCGCAAGGTGGTCAGAGAATGTGCTGTCCACCGTCATCGTAACCACGCGTGCCGCCGCCATGCTCACAAAAACATTGTCTATAAGTGTGTTGGTCACACCCTGAGATCTCGAGTGACCAGTAAAGCAGGAGTTCAAACCGTGCGCCGACATCATGCCCATCACCTCAGCAGCCCTTGCATCACCTGAAAAACATTGAAAATTGTAGTTAAAACGCCACAAATAACTTTAATTCCCGAAAACTGATCGGTACTAAACAAAAGTTGCTCAAGTGAGCTTAGAAAATAGGAATCATCTGCCCCCGGCGACCTGTAAATACTTGATACATTGAGCAGGGTGCCATCCTTTGTGACGTTCACAGATGCAGCTTCGAACTTTTGTACGCTCATATCTATGCGCCTGAGCGGCTTCTCAGAGTACTCGAGATCATCCCTAACCAACACAACGACCCCACCCCCGCGCATTCCATCCCTGCAGTAGCTGGCAGCTTTGTTGTAGTGCTCTATCCTTATCTGTTGAAGCTCTTCTGTCGATAACCAGGTTTCAGTTAGGCACACTACTTCAGGATATTTGTTTTCTCTCAAAAAAAAGAGACAGCTGTGACGCCTTGTGTCGAATGCTTCGAACATTCAGATTCAAAACTCTCACTACTACTTCCGGTTTGGGGCTGCCGGTCGCCGATGAAAAAACCTCCTGACAACTGCCCCCTTTGGCCAGAGTTCGTTGTTTTTAGCTTTGTCCAAGCTAGATAAGTTGAGGATAACTTTGAACGCTTTGTGGTTCTGCTGCTGGGGCTGTTCAATGTCTTCACATATGACTTTCGAGAACTCTGGCTTCAGAAAACTCACAACGGACTGCTTTGTTGTTTCCGGGTCCAGTCTTGACAAGAGAAAGTAGGCTTTTTTTGGAATGGTCTTGATGCTGCCAAACTCCAATAAGGCTTCTCCAATAATGAACTCACTTTTGGATTGGTGTGGTTTTTTAGTCTTGACAGTGCCTGTGTCTTTACTGGTGGACGGCAAGGTAGGTTTGTCGTTCACTGCTCCCGTTTGTCGATCTGGATGTTTCCCACTGTTTTTCGTCGCAGCAGCAGCATACGATGACGACGATGATGTTTGTTTATGTTTGTCACTGCTTGTCTGTTTTGAACTGTCATTCTTGACAGATGTCGGATTGTTGGAGGAAACTGCAATTTTATGAGCCTGAGATAACTTGTTATCTCTCTTGTCGATAGATGGCGATGGTTGTACAATAACTTTGTTGGAATCGAGTTTATTGATGAAAATAATCTGATGCTTTAATGAGGATACGGTGTCTTTCAATCTATGGATCACAGCATCCTTTTTCCCTTATTTTAAATAAATTCTGACATTTACCAAACATTTCAAAGACCATTGTAGATAAAATGCTGTACGATACACGCGTTAAAAGTGTCTTATTTTGTTCGCGGGGTTGCTCTACTCGCTAATGCTCGTTTCGCAAGCGTCCCCGCTCACAAAACAATACCTGTCACTTTTAACACTCGTATCGTAAATAGCTATTAAAACTTCATTCCTGCAATAAAGAAGTTTCCAATCGTTTCAGGGGAATATTCTGGAAACATGAATTTGGTACCTCAGATTTACCCAAATTCATGTTTCCAGAAAATCTCTTGAAATTATCCTTAGTTTGGTGGAACATCAAAATTGGAACTGTGACTTTGTCTGACCATCTGGAATAGCGTTTGAGCAATTTGAAATCAAATTTTTTTAAATATTTCTGAAAAATCTCTGGTAATATATTTTTTTTCGAATCAGCTAAATTAGTGCCAAACAATTTAGGATTCCCATTTTGTACCATTTGTTATGTTTTTTCCAAATATGACTCCAGATTTGAAAAAAATCTATACAGGATGACTTTTTCAGCAGAAAGTCGAAAAACAAAATTTTGGGTACGGTCCTGTATTTATTTTATAAATTTTTTTTACAAAGGCCCTTGCTTTTAGAATATTCTCGCAAAATTTCAATCAATTCTATAGATCTATTCCTGAGCTATGGCCAATCAAACTTTTCGGTTGGACACATAAATCGGAAACGGAAGACGTCCGAAAAATTTAGAATGCAGGTCATGGGATACCCCTGTATTTCGACGCATACACGAACTTGCATCACCGACATCCACAGTGGCGCCATCCACCAGCGCACACAGTAACTAGTATTACCGACATCTACAATAGCGCCATATATGCCAACTTATAGACATAATGCATCAACAAAAACATTTGGAACGGATCCCAGTGCCCAGGTCAACGACGTATCACCCTTGGGCCGGGGGCTCTTGGGTGATATGATATGCACTGATGCTGACCTGGGCACTGGTCCAATGAGCGCTTATTCCGCACATTAGTCCACGTCAGTGACATCGTTGAAAACACCCTTTCCAGGTATTGCTGGAATACTTGAAATGTAAGATACAATTTTGAACAATGAGTTCAATTCGGTTTTGTTCGAACATATTTCCATCCACTTCTTGTAACCGTCCGTGTTCTTTTTAATGACCAGTGGCAATATTTGTTCCACAGCATAATAGTCCTCAAAACAAACAAATTGTCGATGTCAGCGTCTTCTAATAATTGTAACACTTCAACTGTGTTAGGAAGCTCATTGAAATTCAATTCAGTTCCCAAGCTCAAAGTTTGGAAATGGAAGTAGGGATTATCCTCTGAAAAATCGAAGTTATCCCCCATGTACTTGATGCCACATGAATAGAACCTATCGAAGTCATCCGTTTCAGTTTTGCGAACGTTTTCGTTTGAACGTTCCAAACTAGCCATGGTATGGGAGCCATAAAATCGTTCATTCAATCTAGGCGGTCTTGTTTCTCAAAACATGCCTGCCACTCCCCGACCCCGAACGCAAATAGAGCGATAAAACTCTACCGGACATTACTACTTGTTTCTACTACGCATTTATACAATAATTTCCCTTTGGCGTTGACCCAACACTGAATTCCGCAAAGCAATTTTCAGCTCAGTCTTTTCACTCTTTTGCAATTGACAAACTTCACAAATTACCTGGCGTTAGTTCTCCGGAAATTGAAATTCGTCCAGGATCGGTCCGAAGGTTCCTTTGGATGCCGTAAGAACACGGAACTCTTCTTTTTTGTCGTTCTTGCTGCAGATTTCCTTTCGTCTCGAACGAACCCTTCTCTTCCTTTCTCGATCAGATCTACCAGTGACAGTTGACATTGTTGACACAATAGTATATGTAATGTGAAAAAAAGGCTCAATTTCCAACAAAATAGCTCACAAACGGTATGAAACAGTCCATCTTGGCCATCCAGTGTTCATATATATTACAGTATTAAAGTTTTGCGCACCTCTTACCCTCTGCGCCAATAAATTATATAAATACCCTATTTTTAGGTATTCACCCGGAGCTAGGGTAAATACCTCGGTAAATACCCATTTTTAATTACCCTACCCACTGTGTATTTACCCGACCCACATCACTAGTTATACCCTCGGTTATACCCTAACGTTTTAGCTACAAAATGCAATGAACAGTTTTTGCTACTCTCCGCTACTTTGGTCGCAAGGCCTCTTTTCAAGCCAAGTTGCTCATAATCTGTAAACTTGTTGAAAATATTGTACTCCATATTTGACGTCTATGTACCAAAGTCAAAGCCAAGAAAAACTATGGATCCTCCATGGTTCGATGGTAGCATAAGAAAACGCGTAAGGTTGAAGGAGAGGTTGAGACGCGCCTCAGCGTCTGGGGAGTTTCTGCGCTTCCGAGACTGAGGGCTCTTCGGGCGGGTCTCAAGCGTGACATTACAGTTGCTCACGCCAGATACTTGTCCCGGATTGAGGGTAATATTAGGGGTGACCCAAGGAAGTTCTGGCAACATATCGCGAGCAAGAAAGGTCGGTCGGGCATACCCAGTGAGGTTTTGCACGAAGGTGAGTCTAACAGTAATCCCCGTGATGTTGCCAACTGCTTCGCACGTTATTTCTCAGGTGTCTATGCGAACATTAACAATCCGGCTTACTCCTGTGGCGACCTGGGGTCGACTGACTACCTTTGCCTCACCACTTTCAGCGAGAGTGACGTCGTGGCAGCCTTAGTCAAGCTGAAGGTTGGTAATGCTGTCGGGCCGGACCTCGTTCCTACATATCTGTTAAGGGACTGTCGTTCTGCCGTTGCCCGCCCCCTGCAATTGATTTTCAACAGAGCTCTTGCTTCCTCCACCTTCCCCAAATCATGGAAAAGCTCTAGGTTGTGCCCTATTTACAAGAGCGGCCCTAGGAACTGCGCTGAGAACTATAGACCGATCGCTATCTTGAGCAACGTCAGCAAGGTGTTCGAGATTTGCTTGCATAGGGTCATCTCGGGGTTTGTTGAACAGAAAATAGTTAGCGAGCAGCACGGTTTCATAAAGGGAAAGTCAACAGTCACGAACTTGATGGAGAAAACGCAATTTATATCTGATTGTATGAGCGAGCGTAAGCAAGCCGATGTCATCTACACCGATTTTTCAAAGGCTTTTGATCGTATAAGCCACGACATACTCTTGAGGAAGTTGGGAGATCTGGGGTTCTCCCCCGATCTGGTCAGACTTTTCAGGTCCTATCTGGTCGGTCGAAGGCAGTTTGTGAGGGTTTCGGGTCACAATTCCGAGAGCTTTGAGGTTGTGTCGGGGGTCCCGCAGGGATCTGTGCTGGGTCCTCTACTTTTCATCATTTTCATAAATGACATTGGGCTGAGCCTCAGGAGCTCGTTCCTCCTCTATGCTGACGATCTGAGGATCTTTTCACCTGTGAATTCTTCTGGGGACTGCTCTCGCCTTCAGGAGGACATCGATGCATTGGTGGGATGGTGCACTGCGAACGGTCTTGACTTGAACGTGACGAAGTGCATGGTCATGTCCTTTTCGAGGTCCTCTGGACCCCTGGAGTTCCCATACAAGATTGGCGATCACATTCTGGCCAGACCCAGTGTCATGAAAGACCTTGGCGTGTACTTCGACCCAAAGCTTTCTTTCTCAGAGCACATTGGTTACGTGCACAGGGCAGCCTACACTACACTGGGTTTCGTGACACGGAACTCCAGGGACTTTTCCAACATCGAGACATTGCAGCGTCTCTTTTCGTCCTTGGTTTTGCCACGGCTGGAGTATGCATCCGTCATCTGGTGCCCCTACCACGAGAAATATGTGTCCTTTCTGGAGGGTGTGCAGCGGCGTTTCCTGAAGCTGCTGGCCCTCAGGGTCGATGGAGTTTACCCTTGTGTTAGTTTCCCGCAGCAGTCGTTGCTGGCCAGATTTGGTCATCGGTCCTTGGAAAGCCGAAGAACGGTTGGCTACCTTCTTTTCCTGCATAGGCTTGTTTCGGGTGCGGTAACATCCCCCAGTGTTCTTTCAAGGATCTCCCTAAATGTTCCGAGGCAGGGCCTAAGGCGGAGTGATGTTTTTTATGTGAGGCCCACACAAAAGCTATTTTACTTCAATTCTCCAGTGAACCGCCTTGCCCTGACATACAATAGGTTCCAGGAGAAGTTCGACATTTTCAACTGCAGTGCGGCGGATGTCAGGCGAGTTTTTGATTGAGATGCAATCGACGCATTGTTCTTGTCTGCGAGTAGTGTTGCGACGGATTTTCTTTTCTTCGTTCCGCGGTCACGCTATTATTGGACTTGTTAGTCTGCTGCGCGCCCGTATATGATAATAATTGAAAAAAAAAAATTTCAGGCAGTCTTCTCCCTGAGTTAGGGCTTCACATCTCTAATCACCTCATTTAGGGTGAAAGTGCTAACTGGATGCGAAACTACTCTCCGGTCTCCCCGCAATAATGCTCATAAAATATTGGTTCATCATAAATGAGTGGTATGAACTTCTGAGCATAAGCTTGTAACGTTCACATTTTCACATTAATTAAAAATTTGCAGTTTGTGTTGAATTAAACAATAATCAAGTGAGCCGCCTCCCGGTAGAAATTTAAATATCTTCAAAGGAGTGGTAGCGGTGAGGGTAGAGGAATCTGCCCATCGAAAAATGCTTTCGATGCAGGGCTCTGCTCATTCTTCGCGAAGTGCCAGAGGGCTCTGTCGTTTGGGGAAGGGAGCAGAGAGAGGCACATGAGCGGTGTAGCCAGAGATTGTCTTCCTTTTAGCTGCAAGAATTGTCGCGGGTGACATCGGCGCCTGAAATCTTGCAGCCAAGCGCCATTTTAGGCGAGAAAACCTCTTCGTTCAAAGCGGCATAGCCGCCCTCGTGTGATATAGTTTCCATCTGTTGAAGGTATGTTTTGAACAACAAATAATTCAGATTTAGAACGCGACAATCCGACTTTTAGGTTTTCCTTTTCTGTGCCGTCTTTCTCCGTTTTGGGAGCCCACTAAACAACCCACAGCGGAATCATCCTACCATTGAAACATCCTACCATTGAAACATCCTACCGGAAAAACAGCCACCGCTCATTTTGCCACGAATTCTGCAACCGTGCAAACATGCTACTGCTCAATCAACACACCGGAAGAAGTGTAACCGCTCATTTAGCCACCGAGAGCGCTTCAGCAGTAGGATGAATGCGCGGCAGCGCTCTCGGTGGCTAAATGAGCGGTTGCACTTTTTCCGGTGTGTTGATTTAGCAGTAGCATGTTTGCACGGTTGCAGAATTCGTGGCAAAATGAGCGGTGGCTGTTTCTCCGGTAGGATGTTTTAATGGTAGGTTTGATTTCTCGGTGGGCTGTTGCATAGGGACTCTCCGTTTTCTATGGCGGGTGTGCCCGAAAAGTACCCACCGTCAACGTCGACGCTTCCACGAATGCCGTCCCTGTAAACCTGTTCTGTATTACAATTTCTGAGGCTGCGGTTTTCTGCACGTCGGAGTCAGCTGGGACCCCGCGCGTCAACGGCCAGCTGTTTCGCGGTTTTCCCGGAATCCCGACGAAGAGGCCGTCGCCGCCTGCCACCTGAGAGCATTTTCTACCGTCACCCATCAGGAGGCGTTTCAACACATTTTCTACCGTCACCCATCAGGAGGCGTTTTCTACAAAATTCCCGGCGAAGTGCTACCTTCCAACCAGTAGGCCCGGTACCATCGATTTCTGAAGCACTGCGTGCCGCCTTGCCGCATGGGGGAGAGATTTTCTGCTGCCATCCGGAGACGTCTCAACCGGCCCTCCTGGCCCTTAGACAGCTGCTGCTCCTGCAATAGTTCCTGTGTTCGGTGACGTATGTCCTTGACGAAGTATTTTGAGGTGCCCCCCTTTGTTAATTTTTTACACGGAATAAAGTGAGGCAACAGAGTTTTGCTAGGATGCGTTAGGATAGACAAGAAATATATCTGTGCACAGAAATAAGGTTCTCTCCTAGTCGTTTGACTAATTAATTTCAGGACGAAAGTCACGTCCTTTAACTAGGTTTCGAAGGGATTAGCCACGGATACTAATTTTGTCATGGGTGTATAGTCGCACCATAAAGCTTTTGCTGCATTTCGTTTCAGGAGTGTTTTTTTGTGTACCAAGTTTTCATTGAATAACACAGATTGTGAAATCAGTAAATTTTCTATTAGTAAACACATCTATTCCTCGCAAGAACTATTTCTTTTTCTTTATCTATTAATTTTTACAATTCCAGTTCCTATCAGTTGTCGCCAGTTTCCACATAAAAACCATCAATCGTTTTGGAGTTGGGCGTATAAACCGGGTGTTTCGCTCAATGGACTTGGCCGAGAAGTTTGAGCCGTCTACCTAACCTCGGTTGGCGCCCCATAAAAAATTAAATAAAAACGTAATTGATTTGATTATTTACTAGAAGGGTCTGATGTATGTTGGGGAGTTTCAAGTTTTATCGTGACATATTTAGTGAAAGCCAATTAAAAATTTTATACTACGCACTTGTTCAATCGCATCTTACATACGGACTGATTGCTTGGGGTGGAGCCACTGACAGTCACTTGGCTAAGTTGCAGAATATCCAAAAGTGGATTATAAAAATCATGTTCAACAAAAGTCGTTTCTACCCCACCGCATCCCTATTTGATGATACAGGACTTCTCGATCTTCGACAGCTTTTTTATGAAAAGATTGCACTCAGGCTGTTTCATAAAGAGGAAGACATCAGAAAAATCACCCACGATCATAATACTAGACACAAGGAATTCAACATCGCGACTTCCAGGGTTTCCAAAAGCATAGCGCAGCGGTGTTATACTTATCTTGTACCCTTTGTCTTTGGTCAGGTTTCGGGGATTCTGGCTGCTGTGCATTCAAAAATGCGTTTCAAAAAAGAGATGAGGTCTTTCTTATTGAATAGTGCAAGTAGAGAAAATACCCACCGGCTTATTGACAGAAAAAACACATAATTGGTGAATCTTGGCTTTTCCGCTCTCACTGTTCTTCCTTGCTGAGCGGATACGAATTATCAGAAAACTCAACGACTTTCCTCCCTGTCTTCTCCTCATTTTGAATGTTTTTTGTTGCGATACTTGATAGTTTTTATTGTAGTTGTGTGTTAAATTTTTAGATAACGAAGTATACCTTACTGCCTATACCCATGCACGAGATTCTTCTCCTGTGGGTGGCTGCGTTTTTTTGAAATTTTGTTATTTCTATGATTTTTTTTTTTTGGCATGAATATCAATAAAACGCTTATTTATTATTATTATTATATTATATCTCATTACTGAACCCACGACCGCTCTACACGAAAAACGACTGGCCGCGTGCAATAAAATCTTTCTGGACTTCAAGCTTCAATGGTGGGTGTATGGGTGCTACTACTAATTTGAGTACATTACTCCTCCTACACTCCTTCACACCACAATTACATTTATTGTACGAAAGAACTACGACAGATAGAATCAAATTGATACACAGATCTTTAATACTACCCTCGTCAGCGGGAGATTTCTTTAAACATCCTATCTCAATTTTACATCACCGTTCAATTGATTAGATCAATCGACTTTAGATTCCCGTGGAAAAAAACACTGCCATGACATTCGCCTATTGATTTCGCGAGGAAACCACGAAAACCCCGCGACTAGCCTGAACAGCGATATTAATTCCTAGCTCTAATCAAGGCGGGAACAAAGCACCCGCTAATTACCTATCGTACCTGCCTCATCTATCTGAAACATAAGGTGGGCGGCGCATGAAAACTGAAGGAGAATCCTATCCAAAATGTACAACATTTCAGACTTGAATCTAAAGCAAAGGGAAAACAGAATCTAGCTAAAACATATATCGCAAATCGGAACATCTGAGTACTGGACAGTTGAACATAGCTACGTTTTACATAAATATGGCGCCCGATTCGATAGCCAACGACATCAGTTATAGCTTTGTAATAAACTGCGCAACAAATATGTTGTCGCAAGGGAAAAATTGGTCCGACTCTGGACCACAATAACTTTTGAATGACACAAACCATTTCGATTTAGTTTTCATGGTTAGTGAGATCAGTTTTTCCGTTATTCACCTTCAAGAGGTGAAGATCAGGAAGCTTCATGTGAAATATTTACAGGGTGAAATGTAAAACAGTGCAAAATTTTAGCAAATTAAACGGACCCCCATTTTCAGAATAATTTTTCTTCACAAATGCAAATGAAAGGATCATAAAGCGTGATGTTTTGGCTTGCCCCCAGTAGTGGAATTTTTGGAATCGAAACTCTGGTTCTGACTTTATGATTTTTTTTCTCTTGGAGGATGCTGATTTATCCTATCGCTACAACAAAGACTATGTTAGCCCAGGGAGCCTGAGATCATCAAAAACTGAAACTGACCATCAGCATCAAGTTCAGGAGGTCAAAATCAAAAAGAAAGTTTGTTTCAGCTGTGAAAATCTGATCAAATTCAATTTTTAAGAAAAACAGCTGTGTCGCCCATTTTGAATGGGCCCCTTTTTTGAAGCCTTGATCAAGGTATTTCAGATGGTCTGCAAGTTAAGTTGCTGGGAACCGTTCAAGCAACAATATTCGTGAATTGCAACCTCCCATCATCAGAATAACATAGTCTTCTTTGTACCGATAGGATAAATCAGCATCTTCCAAGAGAAAAAAATCATAAAGTCAGAACCAGACTTCCGATTTCAAAAATTTCGAAACTGGGCGCAAGCTAAAACATAACGCTTTATAATCCTTCCATTTGCAATTGAGAAAAAAAATATCTGAAAATGGGGGTCCGTATTATCTGTTGATGGACAGGAAGCTGGTGCCTCCAAACTTACTCATAAGATACATTAATTTAATTCCGAAGGTCTAATGTGCGTTGATAAAATTGTTGAAAATTACTTTGCCTTACATGTCAGACCGGGGGCTTTAGGCTGGTATGAGCTTGTCAATTTTCGAAAAAAGGGCCAAAATATTTTGTCATAAGGTACATGGATGAAACTAAAAAGTAGTAACAAGTGAACGAAACAAGTACATTGTAAAAGTCGTGTATTTTACACACGGAAAACAATGGATTTGAACACAATGTACAATAACAACGGCCGCTGGGCAAGGTACATGGTACGAGAAGGGAAGCTTCCCGTTTCAAAACGCAAACAATACGGGCATAAGGCCTCCTACAAGCTAGTCTGAGAGAGCAGACGACCCTCCTAGCTCAAGACGGGGCATTAGGCCATCGCAATGTAAACAATTAATACGAATGCACACTGTGCCGGATCTGCTTGGCTTCTAGCTCTCTAGTGAGTAGAATAAATTGGAAATGACTTCCCTTTGGCCGACGTGTGATGCTGAAGTCCTGGCGTCCCCCACTCCTGCTGCTTCACCAAGCCGATGGCTTCCCCGGCGGATGTCCCCGGGCGTCGGCACGTGGTCCGGGCGCCCAGGCCTGACGAAGCTTCTGCCGACGCCGGAACTAGAGGCCTGTGAGGGGAATCCCGTCGGAGGCACCGTTGACCTGGCGGCAGACAACAGAATCGGAACTAGCACAGTACATAACACATGGCAAAATGGTAGATAATAACAAGGACGGTACCAATGCGGGCGTCCGGTACTTTTCAGTAGCCAGGCTAAACAATTGTATATTAATTACACATTGAAAACAAGCAAAAATAACAGTCGCGTGTCAGCTCCGGTTTTCTAGGTTAAGGCATTGACAGTCCGTCAACATGACATTTGGATGGCGTTCGCGATTCTCGCCTCAATCGGTGCAGGAGTCCACCAGCATACTAATCCACGTCGAGATGGCGGCTTTTTCGTCAACAATACATGAACCCCTCAACTTGTTCTCATAGCGGACGATGCAGCCGGCGGCGTATTTCGGTGGCGAGTGCAGCTCATGGCCCGTGGGGCGAACTCTAGGGCGCACCCGGCCGGGCCGGCCGTCGTAAAGAATGGTGGGAAGGTCCCTCGGCTGCGAGCTCGAGCGGACAGTCGCGGAAAATGGCGGTGATGCCATCGATGGCCGAATCCAACAGAATGACGACAATCAGCGGATAGCCGTGAAAAATTGCGATGGTGTCATCGGTGGCGGAGTCCAACGGGAGGCTGCGATAATCAGCGGACAGCCGTGGTAAACAGCGATGGTGTTATCGGCGGCTGTGGGACGTGGAAAGTCCGGTGGGCGGTGGGCCCCTAAAACGAATTAACCGTGGTTTGCTATTCCGTAGTGCAAGCAGTTCTCTTTACCTGGAGGAACGGGCCGGGGCAGCCCATCGGTTTTCTCGTGCGACACCATTACTACGATTTTGGCAATAGAGAAGAACAAGTTTTTCCGCTCGAAACCACTTATATAAGCTTGCGCTTATCGCCGCCAAAAACTCAACTGAAAAGTTGAACACGGACCGTCAACGTGGATTGTGAAACGGGTGGTGGCAGTACCAAATTCCCTAGAAGTCACCAAGGCCGTGGGTGGACGCACAGCGGCGAGACTCGCTGGTGCGAAAACTTGAACGTAACAAATTAACAAAAAAAAATCTAAGAAATTAGCGATTTTCCGCCTATAGCTGTAGATATTGTGCAGGGAGAAATTTGTTGCAAGCTGAAGGTCCTGTACAGCTTTCGTAAATACGGCTGCACGTTCGGGACGAAAGGTCCAAAGATCAAATGGACGAAGAATAGTGTTGAAGTGTAGCTTTGCCCCTTTGCCAATATAAAGAAGACAGCCAAGACCAAAGCGAAGGTGGCGAAGCAAAGTCCAAAGCAAAGCACGGCAGAGCCATAACATGGCAGAAATTTTACAGCGGGATGAACGTGAATACATGGAAGAAATTATTATTTTAGACATTAGATTATTGGGCGTCTCGCGACTCGCGCTATTGATGATTTTACAGTATACAACGCTGTCCACATTTGTTGCGCACTGAGGCAGCAATGGCATCCAACCTACATACATCCAATCAAAGCTGAGTCATGGGGTCATGTTTTGGGAAAACTCATGTGACGCCGACAGTGTTTTGGCTGCAAAAAAGCGGTCAGACTGATTATCTGGTTAAAAAGAAGAGATAATTGCACACCGTATTTTACCAAATATGGGCTTCTCACATGATCATCTACGAGGTTGTGATGTTCACCGTGACCAACCTGGATTTGTTTCAGGGGTGCAGGTTGAGTCATACGTGATACGTGCTCCACAAGAAAAAAGACATTCTCATCACGCAGAAATTTGATTTACTTATCTCTAGAAAAATATTCCGTAGTTATACGGCTTGAGAAGTTTCCAACTGAACGATCAAAACTACGTAAAAATATATTGGGACAAAAACTGAGAACATTTTTAGCACATGAAGCGTAACTGTTACTGCACTCTAACAGAGTTTCTGACTGATGACTGATGGCGTTTCCGACTGGCTAGAACCGAGCCGGTTCCATTCCGACTGAGCATGCGCAGTTTATCAGAGCAACTTTTCTGTTCGACTGGAAGTGGCATTGCTCCCGTGCTACTCTATGTTGTGCTCGACTGGGAATATTTCTACGCCATTTGCACGGAACCAGCTCCAAATTAACCGCATCGGTAGTCAGTTCTACTGTTGAACTACATACTACTACATATGTGATACTACGGACAGAACTGACAGATAGCTTGATTGATGCGTTGTTGCCAACCTCAGGTCCTCAGGGACTCCGTTTCATCAAGAATATTTGTAATTTTTTTGATCTTCATAATATGTACAGGGTGATTTTGGAGCATCATGCCAGAAGTCGAGAGGAGCTACCAGGAGGCAATTGTGCACAGTTCGTTCCTGTTTCTAAAAAACGACTTGACCTACTGGCTTCGTTTCTTTCTCCTCTTGCTCTAAGGCATTCTAGAGTGGACTAGATCTGATGTTTGTGACGTCACGGAACAGACATTTTACGAACACCAAACGCCTGTTCTATGCGGCGAACTGTGGGATTGTGCTGTAGAACGTATCATATCCTACCAATTAGAAACATTTTGTTGGACCGAAGAATAATAATAATGTATGTTGGAGTTGAAAAATCTAAAAAACATAAATTCTTCTTTATTTAATATTTAATATTCTAAATCAAGTCTCTGAGATCCATGTTCTTTTAGAAACCACACCACAATGTCCAATATCTTCAAACTGTTTTATTGGTTAATGAAGGGTGTTTTTTCATGTGTTGAGCCAGGATCCAAAAAATCACGATTTTGGTTTCCACCCTGCGGACGTGCCGTGACGTAACTATTTTGAATTCCCCAATAACACTAGCATAAAAATAAGCCATGATAGGTTTTTGTATCGAGTAGCTGAAGACCGCCATCTTGGAAAAACGGCGCCAAATAAACTGCGCACAAAATGAAGTGACAATTTTATTTTTGGAAGTTTTTTCAAATGTCCGTAACTTTTTGGAAAATGATCGGAATCTGAAGCAGGTTTCGCTGTTGTGAGAATACATTCTTCTATTTTGTGAATCATTCATATCCAAGCCATTCATAGTAAAGGTATGCCTCATACAGGGTGATACAAAAAGGCTTTCTGCTCTTTTCATCTTGGCACCGGAAAGGGTTGTCTTCAGCATGGAAAACACGGACCACAAAGTAGAAGGCTTCACCACCTTGGATTTTTCAGCTAACTATAGGTATACCTACGTTCTCATGTATTTTTTTTTTTAGACTTCTCCGGCAGAAGATCAAGTGTGGCTCGATAAGCCATCGCCATCGGCGGGAGGAGTGCAGCGCCTCAAAAACGAAAATTCTTGCTGGGTGCTTCTTAATAAAAAAGACACTGACACTAGTGATAATTATTAAATGACAAGTAAAAACAAAATCATAGGTGCCCATAATGTCATTGCTAACTAGATCGATCTATAATCTCTTTTTAATTTTTCGGCTTTTATGGTTCAAAATCAAATTCAAAAAAAGAATGGGTCGTGTGAAAAACGTTGTATGCAGCTCAAGCGTAAAGCCTGTTTTAGGCCCTCTATCTGAATGTGCCCTCGCTATGCTCGGGCACAACTTACATACGTCGGGCCTAAAACAGTCGCTTTACGCTTTTACTACATAAATAACTATTTTCCCTCTGGGCTTTAATCATCCACCCCTGCTTTCCTTCCTAATAGGTACATAGGTACCTGAAAGTTGTGTCTACATTTGGGTGTGCGGCATTCGATTTAATTTTTGAATTGTAAACGTCCGTTGAAGAATATATCCAGGGCCGGGCCTGGCCTATTTGCCGCTGCGTGCCACCGAAAAATTGCCACCCCCCCACCGGCAGTGGAGAGCCCCATCAAATGCGGGAATGAGAAGAATCCTTCAAAATTCAAGTTTATTATTATATTACCGCCTCTATGACTTGCCGCCTGCTATACCCGCCTGCGCGCCGCGCCGGGGCGCACTGCACGCCTGCTAGGCCTGGCCCTGAATATACCTCCCCATCCCTATAATAAAATACATCAGCTCGAATCTATTCAAGCCAAGTCGAGAACCATTCCTGTCGGTCCAACAGTACGACAACACGAAGAGCAGTCAAGTGTCGGCGATTAGTAAAAAATAGAACCGAACGCGGCGAACGCTGCAACAGCTTATTCTTCTATTTCCTGGGACGACGCTGGTCGCCCCAAGGTCAGACAAGACAACGTTACAGGCGTTCGTTACAATGCTATGAACCAATTTCACTCCTATGTGTGGTTCTGCGTTAGTTGTGTGTTGTGATCTAGGCGCGAGAATAGAAGTTTCACTTCAAAAAAAACTCCCATAAAATTGTCACTTCATTTTGTGCGCAGTTTATGTAGTTTTGCGGTTTGAAATTTTTTTGTCGTTAACGGCAATTCCAGTTGGAAATATGAAACTGAATAAAATTGGACAACCAAATTTCTTATAGATATCGTTCAGCACCATCTGTTGAAAGGTCTTGTTACTCCCAATATGACAGTTCATAGTTCAGCTAAGGCTGATTTCTCTATTTATTAATCAATATTTCTGAGTACCCATATCTGGTGAAATTTAGACAAAACCGAATCTGCCGTCATTGCCTTTCTAGCGTACTAACTGTTAGAAACGCTGCTGTTAGCGGCATTTTGATGTCTGTCCATCGTTCTTACTATCTGCCTTTTGGACATGTCTGCGAAAAACAGAGGTATATGAGAAACTTACTACACTATTATACATACGACAAAATTTGCTTAAACGTTGTATGTGTATGTAGGTATGTATGTCCAAAACTGCGTTTCGACCATCTCCCATCCGTGATTACGGTGATGTTGCCAACCCCATCGCCAACGCATCACCCCGCTTACTGGCAAATCTATGTTTCTCTCGGTCAGCGGCTTCCACGGTCTCCACTCTCCCTCCAGTCCCTCCAGTAATGAATCTTTTCATAACTGAAAAAGTTATGGAAACAGCTAGTCAAGTGAAAGATTTACTCTCTAGTTTTTTTTTATCAATAGCGGGGGATGAGTCATTTTGTAGAGTGTTAGGTAGGCATTTCAGCAAACGTTATGAGCTTTCAACTGGCAATCTGGCGCTTTCTCATCACAGGTTGGCACTGGTAAAAAAAGGCACTGGTAAGACCAATCCAGTTATAATACATGAGCTTCCATTGAAAATTAAATCGACATCTAAACTTCTGGATAACTAAGTTGTCGGTATCGGAAAAATGGGTTCGACTTTGAAGTTTGAAGACCAATAACTTCCGATTGCCGAATGTGATTCCCATTTTGTTTGTTATGTTGATTAGCCTAATGTTTCCGTAACCTATCCTGCAGAGGTGAATGTTGAAAAACTTCATGTAAAATTTCTACAGGGTGATACGTAAAATGCTGCAAGATTGCACCGACTTCATCGTACCCCCATTTGCCAAAAAAATTATTTTATCTATTCTAATATAAAAATCATGAACTGTCGTGTATTATCTCAAAGCGGTTTTGAAAATTGCCCAGATTGGAACTCTATCTGACAGTAAAAATATAAATTTTTATGTTGAATGTTACAGATTTGCCTGTTACAGATTTTTTGAGCGAAGTGTTAAGAACTTGTTGTTTTTCCATGTTTTCTACTCCGTCCGGGTGTTTTTAAATTGTGATAAATTTTAATGTGACTATTTAAAACTCGCTATATTATATTGTTATACCTATATGGGTAGGTACCTGCATACATTTATTTATTTATTTGTTCTGACAAGTCCTGATATGTGATTATTATTCAGTGATATCCTGACATTCTTGGCAATAAGAGGCAAACGGCAGTGAGTTATTTTGGAATTGTCTTGAATAAATCGAATTTGATTAGAATGTAATATGTAGCCTTATAGCCTAATAGCAGCAAAAAAGGAATATGGCAAACATTCTTGCGCCGAGGCGAGAAGGTAAATCGAATTCGATTTATTCAGAGAGATTCCAAAATCACTTACCGTTGTTCGCCATTTTTCGGCAATATTCTGCATGGACGTCGTGAAATGCACGAAGTGCAAAAGCACAACTGCTTCTACTCAATAAAACGATATTTTGAAGTGGGTAGGTAGGTAGGTAGGTAGGTACCCATATTATGCAACTTACTTTTCAATAACCGCTCCAACATTGTTGAAGAACTATTCAACAATGCTTCTCGCCATTTCCTCTGTTTTCCTTTCTTCTTCCTGTCGACCTTTCTTTGGTTCTTTATTTTTCTTGGCACGTTCTGCTCCAATCCGACGATTTACACAAACTTGACGCCTACGTTTCCTGCACGGTTTATATGACTCCTTCCGACTCATTTTTAGCGAGTTAAGATCCTCAGCAACAGCTTCCTTTGGAAGATTAGGTAGAAGAATGGAGTTCTCACCACCGGAAATTAAATACAAGGAAACTTAGAGCTAATTTTTGTATAACATGAGTCTCATGTTTCAACCATGAGAAGTATTGATTTTTATCTGAAACTACATTATTTTCAGCATCGTCAACGTCCCTTAACACGGACGGATTTGGCGCTGCGGCTATTTTCATCTTTAACTACATCCTTATCAGCGCCGCCAATTTTCATTAACACAGGCGGATTTGCTCGTATCTCAAGGGGTTTCTGATGCGACTAGAAAAGTTTTGACGGGAATCGGTTTTATTTTATTTTTTTCGTCAAGTAGAAACTCCTCCAAAAAGAAAATGTACGGGCAATGTTATCAAGTTTTGAAAATTTTTGATTTTGATTTTTGAAAATTCAAAAACTAGATAGCATGATGATACATCTTTCCTCAAGAAAGTCGCATGCCAAATTTGAAGTTTCTATTTCCAAAAAAAAGGTACCAGAAATGATTTCTCGTAGATATGAAAAAGTAAATTTGTAGAAATCATTTTTGGTACCTTTTTTTCGAAAGTTGAAAGTTCAAATTTGGCATGCGACTTTCTTGAGGAAAGATGCATTGTCGATGCTATCTAGTTTTTGAATTTTCAAAAATCAAAATCAGAAATTTTCAAATTTTTTTGGAAATTTTCAAAATTTAATCGCAATCCCTGTACATTTCCTTTCTGGAGGAGTTTCTACTTGACGAAAAAATATAATAAAACCGATTCCTGTCAACAACTTTTTTAGTCGCATCAGAAACCCCTTAAACACGTCGTTATCAGCATCCACGAAAGGAAGAGTTGAGTCGAACAAGCCCCCCCCCCTCTAGTGGTTTTTCCAAAAAAACGTATTATTCTTTGTAGGTTAACGCATACATCTTGAGCAAAACTCTTTAACAAACAAAATGAAACAGGAAGGAAACGTCTATTGAAAATAATAATAATAATAATAATAGATTTATTTCTGTACGGAATTGTCCAATTACACAGAAAAAAAAGAAACAAGAAAAAACAGAATGACACAATAGAATAACATGTATGAGTTGACAACAGAAAATGAGAACAGGTGTACACACGAATACTAAGAGAATACATTCAAAAGTTTGACCCTGTCTTTAAAAACATTAATTTTATTTTCATGTATGTCCAATTGACCGGACTTGTCGTTTGTCAGCAATCGATTGATAAGGTGGCAGCCTCTGTACAGTGGTGAGACCTGAAGTATATTTGTTCTGGCGGCAGGAACGTGAAAAAGAGCAGCTTGCCTCGACCCGAGACGTGGAACGCGAAAGGTAATGCAGCTCAGCAGACCTGGGGCATCCACACCATTGTTGCATAATTTGTAAATAAACACGGCATCGAGCATGTCTCGACGCCGCGACAGAAAGTCATAGTTGAACATCTCCAGGAGCTGGTCCTGTGGATGGCCTCTTTCGGGATACGTCCCAGCCACATGGAAATGCAGGAACTTGAGATACCTCCTCTGAACAGATTCCAACTGATTGATATATTTCTCATAGTGTGGAGACCACACAACAGAACAATACTCAAGCCTTGGCCTGACGAGGGTCCTGTACAACGTGGCCAACGCAGTGGTACCGGAAAATTCACGGCAATTTCTGCATATGAAACCCACCGTTCTAGATGCAGCGGCGGTGATTGAATCAACGTGAGCCGCAAAAGACAGCGTAGTCTCGAACAGCACACCAAGATCCTTGACCTCAGTGCAGCGTCGCAAGTCCTCATCGCCCAATTTGTAGTTGTATTGTATTGGATTTCTTGATCTGCTGTATGTGAGAACACTACATTTGGCGATGTTCAAGAAGAGGTTATTTGTTGAGCACCATCCCATTAAAGTATCAAGGTCAGCCTGAAGTGCATCGCAGTCCACACTGGATCTGATACTGCGAAATATCTTGACATCATCCGCAAACAGCAGAACTTCGCCCTTCAGATCCCGTACGATGTCGTCAATGAAGATGAGAAACAGGAGGGGAGCAAGGTTGCTACCCTGTGGTACTCCACTGGTGGCAGTATAAGTGAAGGACCTGTGTCGCATGTATTCTACGAACTGGCGTCTGTCAGACAGGTAACTTTTTAGAAGAGCTATAAGATTCTGGTGGAAGCCGTAGCTTGCCAGTTTTGAGATGAGAATATGATGGTCCACCCTGTCGAAAGCCTTGGCGAAGTCTGTATACACTGCATCAACTTGGCCCCCACTGTCCAACACTTTGCTAATGCAGTGGGTGATGTATACTAGGTTCGTCGCTGTTGAACGGTTCTCGAAGAAGCCATGCTGTCTCGTAGATATTATGTTTTTCACTTGGCGGTAGATACGGCTATATATACAGGTTTCGAATACTTTAGCAAATCCGGATATAAGTGCTATGGGTCTATAATTGGTTACATCTTCAATGTCTCCTGATTTATGGACCGGCGTTATTTTTGATGACTTCCATCTGCCGGGAAAAGTCGATGATCCAATAGACAAATTAAACAGATGTCGCAGAGGTCGAGCCCAAGCCTCCGCACAATCCTTAACTACGAAGCAGGGAACCTGGTCCGGACCAGTCGACCGCTTGGGTTTCATCTTTTTCAAGGCACGCAGAATCTCTTCCTCGGAAAAATCAGTGATGGTGATGTTTTCTCTCTCGGAGCTTGATGTTTGATTGGTCTTGAAATTAGTGGCAGGTTCAGAGAAGACACTTCCGAAGAAAGTCGCAAAAGCATCCACAACTCGATGTGGACTGGAAAATTCTGTTCCCTCATAGTGAACTCTCCCGGGAATTCTGGTTTTCTTTTGCTTGCTCCTCACAAAATTCCAGAATTCATTTGGGTCTGTAGTAATTTTTCTTTGTGTAACTTCCAGATAGTCCTTGTATGCTTCTTTGATTCGTGCCTTTAGATCAGCTCGTAGAGCGGCATACTCCATCCTATGGGCAGGTATAGCTGACTCTCTCATAATTCTATGCAGTTTCTTTTTTCTCTTCACATCGTTGATAATTTGGGGTGTGAACCACACTGGATAAGACTTCTTTTGCTGGCGAGTCCTGGTCCTTGGAACAAACCTGTCAAGAACGTTGTACAGTCCAGCATAGAATATGTCAGTGGCCTTATCAACATCTTTCTCTGCATATAATGCCGACCAGTCCAAGTCAGATATTGCATGATAAAGACCAACAAAGTCCGCCCTGCGAAAATCATAGCTTGAGGAAGCACCACCAGCCGGAAAGTTAGGGATAATGTCACATCTAAAACTTGGGTCCAGCGACAAACATGGATGGTGTAAAAGAAAAAGAATACAAAATAAACAACAAACTGACTAGAATCTTGGACAAATCTTCACACTGTTAGGGTGAGTTTAGTCAGCTTATTTAGCCGCGATTTTAGTCTCAGCCATGGGCGTCGCTGTGCTTCCGACTAAAATTGAAACTTGCGGCTAAATAAGCTGACTGAACCCACCCGTACTTCCAAGCTTGCCTTCGATATACAGGGTGTTCCAGCGATGGTAGCAAAAAACTCAACTGTGGGTAGATCTCCTAAAAATATGACGAAAACCTATATACCATTTTGCAAAGTTCGGCCTAATGACGAAGATACAGCCCTTCAAAGTTCACTTTTCTCGGATTTCAAAAATTTGTAACTTAGGAACGTTTTGACGAAATTAACATAAATTTACCATATATTGGTTTGTCGAAACTATCTGCCGACCTGCCAAATTTTGAAAGAATCCATCCAGTGGCGTAGGAGTTACAAGGATCAATAATTTAGAAGCACCCGAAGAAAAGTTGACTCAAGGTGACTCCTCATGATTTCTACACCACTGGTTGGATGATTCTTTCAAAATTTGGCAGGTTGATAGATAATGTTGATAAACCAGCTTATGCTGAATTTGAGATAATTTCGTCGAAACGTTCCTATGTTACAAATTTTTGAAATCCGAAAAAAGTGAACTTTTATGGGCTGTATCTTCATCATAAGGCCGAACTTTGCCAAACTGCAAACTGTGTATAGCTTTTCATCGTATTTTGACGAGGACGAGATCTAATCACAGTTGAATTTTTACTATCATCTCTGAAACACCCTGTATATGGAGTGCAACAGTAGATAAGTAGATGATTCATGGATCGTCGATAACCATAATAAATTAAAAATTAACGTCCAGATAAATTTGCACCGAAACATAACAAACAGGATTCGGATTTGCCTCTGCGGCTATTTTCATTTTCAACACATAATTATCAGCGTTGTCAACTTCTATAAGAACGGTCGGATTTGGCGCTGCCGCTATTTTTATCGTAAACATATAATTATAAGCGTCGTCAATTTCCATTAACACGGGCGGACTTGCCCAAAGGATGGAGTTGAATTAGTGAAATACGGCATTGCGGAATCAATCGCGGCGGGCTTATTCCTTGACAGAAATTTACCATTCAGGTCTCTTCCGGAAGCTACATGAGGTACTCTGGTTTGAGCCTACTGACATTTTCGAACGAGTTTTCGAACTTCGAAAAAATTCAAATTTGGAAAAAAATATTTTTGGATCTTGAAAATGCCAATAGGCTCAAACCAAAGTACCTCCTTGTAGCTTTCGGGGTAAATTTCTGTCAAGGAATAAGCCCGCAGCGATCAATTCCCCAACGCTTTATTTTATCAATTATTCAACTCAATCCTTGAACACATCATTATCAAATAACTCTTCAATAAAAACTCTTGAAAAAAAATAAAACAAGAGGAAACTCTTTTAATAAAAACAAGAAAATTCCAAAATAAATAACAAACATATGAAATTTTGCCCCTTGTTGCTCTAGTCATTTCGCAGCGAACAATGCGGCAGTGCATTCTTTACAGACATCATTATGCTCTAGGCAAGTGAATTTCTGACAGAAACGGCACTTTAATCTTGTTTTTCGATGTTTAAATAAGTTTCTACTATTGTAACATATTATGTGTTAGAAAAGGTGTTCCATATTGATCTCTTATGTCTACCCTTTACCTTTATAGCCCCTATACCCCAGTAGTTTTTCCCAAATTGGCGGTGAAAGCACTCGTTGCACATTTTCTAGTTGAATGAGTTGAACTAATCATTTCTGGAAAAACTACCAGGGTATATGGGCTATAAGGGTAAGGGTAGGTAGACATAAGGAATGAATGTGTATCACCCTTTCCTGGATATAATATGCATAAATAGTGGAAATTCATTCTAACTTATCAAGAAACAATTTATTTCCAGTAGCGCAGAGTAGAAGTTCATAATTTTTTGGAGGGTGAATGTCAGATTTTAGGGGTTGCTACCCAAGAAATACTTGATCAGCAACAGTTTGAACATACAGTATCAGAAATTCGAAAAAATTCCCCGTTTATTTTGGTCGTTATTCGACTTTGAATTTTCAGCCATTTTTCGAAATGCTAGGGGTGGTTTGTTAAAATTGGTGTTGTCCTAAAATTGTTCAACAATGATTTAATCAAACATAAAAAGTTCGTTATTTCTTATCTTTCCAAAAATGAGAATATTGCCGGTCTTTCTGTAGGTATGATTACAGACTACAGCGCATGATCGGGGCCCTATACTAGTGGCATATTTTCTTGCCATTTTGTTGCAAAACATCATCGTTGGCATTCTTGAGCCCGTATCCTCGAGGTAGGCACCAAAATGTGTCTGCATGAGTTCATGTTGTTCAGGAGTCCAAATTTTTTTTCGGTTCCGCGCAAGCGGCTTTCTGGTCCTCCATGTTGCGCTTGGACGCGCCTTTCATTGCACTCAAAGAATACGAGGCCGGAAGTACGGCTATTTTTATCTTCAACTACATCATTATCAGCGTCGTCCATATCCATTAACACGGGCGGATTACCGCTGCGGCTATTTTTCTCTCAACACTTTCGCTACCACGGGAGGTACTCCAGAGTTGAAAAAAAATACATTTTTCTCGAAAAAAAATTGAACATTAAACGACAAATGTGGGTATAGAAAAAGTAACAAAAATATGTTTCTGTTGAAAAAAATGGTACCTCAGGGTGTGGGAAAATCTGGTACACTCAGTTCCAAATGAAAGAAAAACTACAATTCTGTCCGCTAAAACTGTTACACATTTCAAGACACACCATTTCGATTAATAAAATAAAATGTACGGTAAAAAACCGATTATAAAAATTGAATTTTCAGGGGCCGTAATTTTCTTAGGGGGTCTCTTTTGCAATTCGTTCTTCTCGCAAACTTTATATTTTTGAAAGTTGAATCCGACGATATACAGGGTGTTTCAGTGATCTTGCATAATACTTCGGGAGGTGATTCCTCTCAAAAAAATAAGGCGAAAAGAAGGAGTAAAATCTTTTCCTCAAGTGCTCCCTGAGGGAGTTACAGCTCCTCAAAGGTACAAAATGCAACAAAGTTTTCAATTATTTGCTCAAGAACTGTCAAAGGTAAGAGCTTCAAATTTGATGTTTTCGATGGATTCGTTCAATCCAAAACTTTTATTCCTCTTGTATTTTTCCCGTAGGATGCATCGTTCTGAAGTAATAGTATATTACATACCGAGACGGGAAGTACATCATTACTGCTGAGGGCACAGAGAGCCTCCAGACTTTGCCTGGAGGCTCTAGCCCGAAGCTGGAATGATGTATTTACCGTCGAGAGTATGTATACTATTTTACTCACAACCATGTACTCAGCTTGCAGGATTACAGGCGTTCAAAAGTTGAAATCTGAAAATTAACTTTTTGTCATAACTTCCAGAGGCCGATTAATTTTGCTGAAACGTGGTTCAGGAAATACTGATCAACACACTTTTTGTTTGGTTGGATGCATATTTTGAAATTTCCCTTCTAAAGCTACCATTTCTTCTCTTTCTAGTGAGGTCGGTAATGGGTCACTTCCCGACCTCCTACTAGGTATGTAATGAATCAATTACCATAGTGGTTGTGAGTGAAACTGTTTCAAACGGGTGGGGTGACTTCGAACACCATGCTTTTATTTATTCATGTTTTTTAAATTCAGGCCTCAGGCTAGCCTAGGATACAAACAAGGGAAGAACACGTTCAGCCAGTTCCCGGACTGGTGCCTGTACTATTCACTGAACTGAAATGAACTGAGACTGACAATTCACCTCACTTCTTAAAATAGTAGGCCGTATAAGTGTTATTACCACCAAGGTCATTGGTGAAAACTTCTCTGTGGTAAAAACACATCTCCAGAATGACCAACCTTAAACATTCAAGTGGTTTTCACTTTTTCAGGAAGATTTTCAGTGCTATTTGGTTAATTGTATTAACGAATACACCTCTGGGCTCGATATATTATCGCTTACATCTCGATTCACACTCGGGTCCCCTCGTAAAAATCCTCGATGTAGCGATAATACACCTCACCTATCGGTGTATTACATACGACAATACCGAGGACAATACCATCTAATGAGGTTACCTACTCACCTTTAATATCTTGGTGGCATATAATACCTTAGGGCCTTTCCTGTATGGGCAGTGATATACCTGGAATAAACCACGTCAGCAAACGCATTGTCACGAAATACCTATACAATTATTCTACACAAACTTTCTGACAATAAATTTCCGAATTCATTTGACAAAGACTGGAAGAATTCCGCATCTTTTAGCCGCCATCGCCAATTATTACAATCTTGTTCCTCAATGCCGAAGCTTGCGGTTGCGGACGTTCAACCGTCCCTAGTTTTTGGCTGTTCGATTTCTTTCGACAGCGTAAGACTTTCAATATTTTGCATATTAGCTAAAGCTGAGCGTTCTGAAAAAATGAAAAAAAAAGTTGTTCAAAATAGCAAAACTGGTGAGAAAACTATAGTCTAAGACTACAGAGTTTCATCCTCACCGCCTCACCCTGTAAATGGGTATCTACCTGTTGAGTCTCTATCCGCCTCTGAAGTTTTTCCACCTTATTCCTGAACAACCTGTATGTTGGTGTATTTGAATGCTTTGTATCAGAAATAAAATTCATCCCTGAAAGACCATCATTTAGATTTCCACTCCTTGAAAAGAGTTACGAGGTGAATATGACTATATAGTGGACGTGGTAGGAAAAAACAAGTTGCAAATGATGATAAAGGCAAACCACTTTGCAGGATCGTAACTAAGACTTACATAAACGATTTGACCCGCAGTGCTTTCATTTTCGTCCCTTAGGATTTGAATGGCGCCCCTTTTTCAAAATGGCGGATTTTATCTAGGGGCAGAAGGTATCGAATGGCCTGGTGATGTCCAGCTTCGTTAAAATTTATGGAGCTATGTCTCGATCGGTTTCTGGGCCATCAAACACTTTTAAGAAAAATGGTGGAACATTGATATCTGTCGCAGGCAAATTTGGTGGAGGCGCCAAAATGAATTAGGTACGGTCATAAGAGAATTGCTGTAACATTTTTATTTTTCAACCGATTTCAACACAACATATCTTATTTTGTGGAAAAGTAAATTTTTCTTGTTATCTTATACCTTCCATAATAAAATACGTTGAGGAATGTTGAAGAAAAAGATAAAAAAAATTTGAGAAAAAAAAGATTTTGTTTATTTTTTCATTTTTATGAAAATTGTCTTATTTGTAGATTTTGATGTGCCCTTTCTAAATTTGCACTTTTCCGATTCATATTTTTGCGGTGCGCACCGTCATGTTGAAAAAATTATGTCAAATTTTTTTTTTTGCATATCTAAATTTAGGTTCATGCGAGATTAAAATCTTCATAAACATATGGAAGTACATTCAATTCTCCACGATTTGACACCTGAACCATCTCTGTGCCACTTGGGGTTCTTGAGCTAGAGCTTCCGGAAGTATCAATTTTTGGTGTTAAATAGTGACTGCGCCAACCGGATTTCACCACTGGATCACCACCATGTCTTGATCAAGTTACCCATCAATAACGCGTCGTCATTTATCTCAAATCATGAATATTGGTGGATCTGGCACAGCCCCAAGGGGTCATTTTTAATTCTTTTAGAACCGAAAATTGATACTTCCAGAAGGTCTATCTCAAGAACCGTGGGTCGTACAGAGTTGGTTCAGATGTCAAACTGTGGAGGATTGAATGTGTTTTCATATGTATATAAACATTTTGATGTCAGAAGGACCAAAATTCAGATATTGTCAAAAACTTTTTTTCAGACATAATTTTTTCAATGTGGCGACGCGCACTGCAAAGATACAAATCGGAAAAGTGGAAATTTAGGAAGGGCACATCAAAGTCTACAAATAAGGCAAATTGCATACAAATAAAAAAATGTTGAAACTTTTTTTTTCAAATTATTTTAAATTTTTTTCTTCAACATTCCTCAACGTCTTTTCTCAATGAAAGGTATAAGGTATCAAGAAGAATTCACTTTTTTACTAAATGAAATATCTTGTGTTGAGATCCGTTGAAAAATAAAAATGTTGCAGCAATTTTCTTATGACAGTACTAAATTCCTTTTGGCGCCTCCACCAGATTTGCCCGCGGTAGATGGCAATGTTCCATCATTTTTTTTTATTAGTGTTTGATGTCCCAGAAACCGATTGAGACATAGCCCCATATATTTCTACAAAGCTGGACATCACCAGGCTATTCGCTACATTCTGTCCCTAGATAATATCCACCATTTTGAAAAAGGGGCGCTATTCAAATCCTAAGGGACGAAGAGAAAAGCACTGCGGGTCAAATCGTTCATTTAGGTCTCAGTTGTAACCCTGCCAAGTGGTTTGCCTTTATCATCATTTGCAACTTATATTCCCTATTTCGGTTGTACCACGTCCACTAATATAAGCGATTCTCCCTGAACTGTTAGGGCTCGATACCAAGTTGGAGGCGCAAAAGTTGGGACGGCGTAACTTGCCAAATAGAGCGGTCTGATCTGATTGGCCATTGCTATAGTAACCGCACTTACGGCGGTCTCAGCCCCAGCTTGGTATCGAGCCGTTAGACACGTATGTCAAAGTGCCAAGCGCTCAAGCTCAATTCGGTTGTCTCTCATCAACCAAAGACAGAGCGAGACTAGAACCCAGGATAAGTGACAATGTTACAAGGTCCAAGAAAAAGGAGTAGTGATCGTTCTCTCTTAATATGATCTGCAAGTCAATCGAAACTGCGAATACTGTCGATTAGTTTGACGCGATTTCACTTATATAGGGTGGAAATCTTGACTGGAATAAATTCCGTTGCTCAGTTACAATGTATCCCTGTGGAAATACCTGAAACAGGTCGATTTTAATTTTAAACCGCACACATTTTAATAGGAATGTAAAGAAAAGACCAGGGTAGAGTTCATGGGCGCCCGCAGGATTTTTGTCAGGGGGGGGCAAATAGCTTTAGTTAGAGAACGTCACATACCTACCTGGCCTAATTTGCGAAGTCCTTTAGATTAGCGCTGCAGGCGGAAATTTTTTCGAATAATAATAATAATGGTGATAATAATTATTGTGCGAGAAATAAGGAAATATATTTGAAAATTAAACTTAACTTTAGTGAAATTGATTAAAATTTGTAATTTTGTACAAAATGTATAAAAATTTACTTCAAAATAGCCAGGTCAATAGTTACACTCGTTCATTATCTTGAAAAAACCCCCAAGTGTTTTAAACCAGAGGTTTAGAAAATTTCAATTATTGCCATGATTGATATAGAGGTCAATTGTTACACTCGTTCATTATGTTAAAAGAAACCCCTGGTGTTTTAAACCAGAGGCAGAGGTTCAGAAAATTTCAAGTATTGCTATGATTGATATAGGTAGGCCTACCTACCTACCTATCTACCTATTTTATGACTTTACGGGTAGCTATCTAATTTAGGTAGAAGCCTAATGAAATTTCAAATTGCTCTAACAATTCAAGAAAATATAAATTACCTTCTCAAAGTTTTTTCTTTCGAAAATGATTTTTTTTTTCCTTTTTTTTTCGTAAGGAAGAATTTATTCAGCTGCTCCGGAGCCAGGGGGGGGCAAGTGCCCCCCCTTGCCCCCCCCTCCGGGCGCCCATGGTAGAGTTGGCCATGAATCGTGATCTTTTACTGTCGCTGGTACTCTCCATGCGAGGCTCCAAAAATATGGGAAAAAACACAACACCAATGTCACACCCGGTATATAGCCATTACTGACTTTATTCGATTATTTCTTACACACTGTTATTCTTGAGGAATCAACCTTTCACTCGAAAGAAGAATTTCTCAAATCAGACGAATGGTTTAGGAGAAAACCGACTTCAAAGTTATGGCAAAATTTTAGTGCTGCGTTAATTTTGCACGCCAGTGTATATCAACTGCTTGCTGCTGATGCTGGAGACGGAGTGTGGTAGATTGTGCGTGTTGGCGTAGACGCGGGATGCTGACGCATGCGAACTGATTGTGGCGCGAAACTCAATACTGTGTAGTGTATTGAGTTTCGCGCCACAATCAGTTCGCACATAGCTCAATCCCCGCTGATGTAGGAAGCCTTCCAGTTTGTTGAACTGCGCAAGGGGTCTGGGTTCCAATTCCCTTGCAATTCCTTAGGATGAAAGCGACGCTTCTCTTCCTCAAACACATATTGTCCCATTTCGTTTTGGAGATCTGAAATAAGCTGTCCGACTTGTAAGTATCCCATTTTGGACATTTAGGGTTTTTATTTTTTCTTCCGTCTTTCTGGCCTGTTCTTCTAGGTTTCTGGTTCGTTCTCCAGCTTTTTGGAGTCGATATTCTTTTACTCTAGCCTGTTCTCCTAGGTTTCTGGTTCGTTCTTCGGCCTTTTGGAGTCTATATTTTTTTTCTCTGGCCTGTTCTTCTAGTTCTCTGGTTCGTTCTTCGGCTTCAATGAGATTTTGGCATGCCTGAAGCACCCGAGGCGCTTGGTGCAGACGTCCGGAAGCTCGGCCACCAGCATCGCCTTGACTTCTTGGGAGGTTATCTTGTTTATACCTGAAGAAAAACACAAATCAAAATCCGCTATGAAATCTCTACCTAGCAGACATACATCTGCGTTAGGTATGACATGCATTTTTAATTTTTTGCACTTATTCTCAAAACAAACTGAAACATTTACATAACCATTTGGAATCATTTCTTCACCTGTGTAACCTTTGAAGATTACTCTGGTCGGTTGCAATAGACACATATTGAAATACTGCTATATAATTTTTCGCTCAAAGTGGAACCGGCTGAGCCTGTATCTAATTCGAATTTACACTGTTAGTCGTTTACTATAACGTCAATAGTTATTGGATTACGGTTATTTAAACAAACTGTATATATTGGAAGTTCTATCACCTGATGTTCCACATTTTCTTCTGAAGTTTCTGGCTCCTCTAGGTCTTCAACAGCCATCGGGTTGAGAGCATTGATTCGGGTGTGACCTAACGCTCGACAGACCCTTCGCAGATGGCCCACCTGTCCGCATCCATCACATGTGAATGCAGCGTATCTGCATTGGCCCCTGTGATTCCTGCCGCAACATCTGCAGGAGTCTCGCCGCTGCCTGTGACCGATTGCTGCCCTCTGCGAATGCCGAACTTGGTGCTGTTGCGACTACTGCGTCTGCATTGGCCTTCTATTGTACTCTGATGTTCCATTGCTGCCCTTTGACTTTATTGCTTGAATGCTTGAGCACGAATTTCCTTCCGCTGTTTCCTTACTTTTCGCAATCTTGAGCAAGTCGGCTATGGGTTTGGCAACATCCTCTTCGACTAATCTGTCCAACACCCTTCCTTGCTTCATGCCCGAGATGATTCTGTCCTTGAGTATGGCAACCAGGTTCGTGAACTCGCAGTTCATCGCCAATCCTTTCAGTCTTGCATACCATTCCTATGATGATTCGCTCGTGGTCTGAACAGCTCGATAAAATTCAATTCGTTCACGGTAGACATTTCCTTGTGGCGAATAATGTTGTTTCAGCGTTTCGATTAGTTCTTGCAACGTTTTATCTTCTGGTACTGTTGGATCTGATAGGTTTTTTACCGTCTTGAAAACGTCCTCCGATAAGCGACTCAATAGCTGCGCTGTTTTTTTTTCTTCATCCGTAATTCCATTTGCCGAACAAAAATGCTTAGATCTCGCTCCGAAAATGATGAAATCGTCTTGCGCCTGGAACGTACCCAACATGCTTCCTTCCGATATGCTGGCCATCTTCTTCAGACTTCAGGGTAGGTACTCGTTGGCGTTGGCCTCCGTCCCGCTGAACTTGCTACACCACCCACCACATGTTTCTTTCTTCTCACGCCCTCCCGCGTTTTTCTTCTTACGCCCTTCCGCGTTCCGTTTTCCTCGTCACCAAGTGAAATATCTTCGGTGTGGTGGTGGAGAGGATCAGCAAAACGTATGATCAGATCACGTACATTTGGTTGATCAGCGTTGGATTTATTACATCGAATAGGACATGATGTATATATCGTGTGATCAAATGAGTTCTTATTTTAGGCAGGCTGTGCCCTAGCCGAACGCCAGCTTCGCACCCCTGAATTTGACCAGGCCACAGCCTACCTAAAATAAGAATTCATTTGATCGCACGATACATAAACTGCTTGCTGCCGATGCTGGGAATGGAGTGTGGTAGATTGTCGAAAGCTACAAGGATGTACTTTGGTTTGGAGCCCATTGGCATTTCCGAAATCCAAAAAAAATATTAAATTTTGACATTTGAAAAAATTATTTTTGGATTTTGGTAATGCCAATGGGCTCAACCCAAAGTACATCCTTGTAGCTTTCGAAAGAGACCAAAATCCGTGAAAATCCGTCGAGGAATAAACCTAGACGGATTTATTTCGCAACGTTTATTTCACCAATTGAACTCCGTCCACAAATCTTGTATTTAAATTTTACTTTTTTTCGGTTCTGCGCAAGCGGCTTTCAGGTCCTCCATGTTGCGCTTGGACGAGGCTTTCATTGGACTCAAAGAATACGAGGCCGGAAGTGCGGCTATTTTTATTTTCAACTATCGTGTGATCAATTGAATTCCTATTTGAGGTAGGCTGTGGCCGGGAGTACGGCTATTTCTATTTTCAACTCCATCATTATCAGCCTTGTCTGTTTCCATTGTAACGGGCGGATTTGCCGCTGTGGCTTTTTTATCTCCAGCACATAATTATCATGGCATCAACCTCCATTATAACGGGCGGATTTGCCGCTGCGGCTATTTTTATCTTGAACACAATTAGAACCGCCGCCAACTTCCATTAACACGGGCGGATTTGCCTGCATCTTAAACACATCTTGTATTTAAATTTTTCTTTTTTTCGGTTCTGCGCAAGCGGCTTTCAGGTCCTCCATGTTGCGCTTGGACGCGGCTTTCATAGGACTCAAAGAGTACGAGGCCGGGGGTACGGCTATTTCTATCTTCAACTAAATACATCATTATCAGCCTCGTCTATTTCCATTATAATGGGCGGATTTGCTGCTGCGGCTTTTTTTATCTTCAGCACATAATTATCGTGGTATCGACTTCCATGATAATGGGCGGATTTGCCGGTGCGGCTTTTTTCATCTTCAGCACATAATTATCGTGGTATCGACTTCCATGATAATGGGCGGATTTGCCGCTGCGGCTGTTTTTATCTCGAACACAATAAGAAGCGCCGTCAACTTCTACTAACACGGGCGGATTTGTCCGTCCCTTAACACATCTTGTTATTTAAATTTTTCTTTTATTCTGTTCTGCGCAAGCGGCTTTCAGGTCCTCCATGTCGCGCCCAAGCCAATGCGGTCCAAACGCGGCTTTCATTGGACTCAAAAAGGCCGGAAGTACGGCTATTTTTATTTTCAACTACATCATTATCAGCCTCGTCTGTTTCCATCAACACGGGCGGATTTGCGCTGCGGCTATTTTTCTCTCAACACTTTTGTTACCAGCGGAGGTACTCCGGAGTTAAAAAAAACAATTTTAATGAAGAAAAAAGGTTTATTAAACAACAAATGTAGGTGTAAAAAAAAGTAACAAAAATATTTTGCTTTCATTGGACTCAAAGAATACGAGGCCGGTAGTACGGCTATTTCTATTTTCAACTACATCATTATCAGCCTCGTCTGTTCCCATTATAATGGGCGGATTTGCTGCCGAGACTATTTTTCGTCCAAATAAATTTCCACCATACCCTTCAGCACATAAACTGCTCACAAATTGGAATGGATATTTTTAAAAAGAGATTTTTTGAAAATCGCTAGAAAATTCTTGAAAATCACTCGATTGTGAAACCGCTTGCACTGTTTTGAAGAAAAATGTCAATATTTTCAAGAGCTACTGAAGTCCTCCACAAAAATCATATGGATATGTCTAATACAGGGTGATGAAAAAAGTCGTTCAGTTTTGTTCTTTTTTACTCCCGTGCAGGAGATTGTTCATCCACCCTGTACACCTATATTTACTTGGATCTTATAGCCTGTAGCTTATGTAACTCGTCAGTTTTTAGTTTTTCGCTTTCCGTTGCGTACTTACCGAAATATAGCCTTTTCACTTTCCAAAGTCGTTTTATCGATGAATCTGCTAAATCCGGGCGCTACTGGTTTTTTTTTGTACTAAGCAATGCCACTTGGTACTTTTAGAACGATTTTTCGCGCAGATTTCAAAATTAACGGAGGATGGCGTCTCAACCATCTGATGTATACAGGGTGTCGCAAAAAAATCATTTATGAGATTCATTTTATTTCGAAATAATCAGTAGCAAAATGCCGTTGCAAAGATCAACTCCAGGTAAGTTCGATATCGTTGCAAATATCTTGCGGAATGGTACAAGGCAAAGAGAAATTGCCGATTTGGTGAACGTATCACAAAGTGTCATCGGTGGGGACGGTGGGCAAAGAGACGACTCCAGGCCACTGGCAGTGCCCGAATCACACATGGAGAAGGTCGCCCAAGACTAATTTCAGTAATGGAAGATCTCTTTTTGTTAAACATAAAACTGTAAAATTGAAGAGTGAAATTTTCTACAACCTGTAATAAGGTGTCAGAAACAAATTTCTTCATTCATGCGACACCCTGTATATTTTCATGTAGTCTTCCATTTGAAATCTGCTCAAAAAATCGTTCTAAAAGTACCAAGTGGCATTGTTTTGTAAGTACAAAAAAAGCCAGTAGCCCCCCGGATTTATTCATCGACAAAATGACTTTGGAAAGTAAAAAGGCTGTATTTCGGTAAGTACGCAACGGAAAGCGAAAAAATAAAAACTAACGAGTTACATAAGCTACAGACTATAAGATCCAAGCAAGTATAGGTGTACAGGGTGGATGAACAATCTCCTGCATGAGATTAAAAAAGAACAAAACTGAACGACTTTTTTTATCACCCTGTATTAGACATATCCATGTGATTTTTGTGAGGGACTTCAGTAGTTCTTGAAAATATTGACATTTTTCTTCAAAACAGTGCAAGCGGTTTCACAATCGAGTGATTTTCAAGAATTTTTTGTCGATTTTAAAAAAACCTTTTTTTTTAAATATCCACTTCAATTTGTGAGCAGTTTAATTATCATGGCATCAACCTCCATTATAACGGGCGGATTTGCCGCTGTGGCTTTTTTATCTCCAGCACATAATTATCGTGGTATCAACTTCCATGATAATGGGCGGATTGGCCGCGGCGGCTATTTTTATCTCGAACACAATAAGAAGCGCCGTCAACTTCTACTAACACGGGCGGATTTGTCCGTCCCTTAACACATCTTGTTATTTAAATTTTTCTTTTTTTCGGTTCTGCCCAAGCGGCTTTCAGGTCCTCCACGTCGCGCTTGGACGCGGCTTTCATTGGACTCAAAGAATACGAGGCCGGAAGTACGGCTATTTTTATTTTCAACTATCGTGTGATCAAATGAATTCTTATTTAAGGTAGGCTGTGGCCTAGCCGAACGCAGCTCCGCACCCCTGAATTTTACCAGGCCATAACCTACCTAAAATAAGAATTCATTTGATCACTTGATACATCATCATCAGCCTCGTCTGTTTCCATCAACACGGGCGGATTACCGCTGCGGCTATTTTTCGTCCAAATAAATTTCCACCATACTCTTCAGCCTTCAGCACATAATTATCATGGCCTCAACTTCCAATATAACGGGCGGATTTGCCGCTGAGGCTCTTTTTATCTTCAGCACATAATTATCATGGCATCAACTCCCATTATAATGGGCGGATTTGCCGCTGCGGCTTTTTTTCATCTTCAGCACATAATTATCATGGCATCAACTTCCATTATGATATGCGTATTTGCCGCTGTGGCTTTTTTCTTGTCCAGATGAATTACCGCCATAACACAAAAGGGGCGGATTTGCCGCTGCGGCTCTTTTTATCTTCAGCACATAATTATCATGGCATCAACTTCCATTATAACGGGCGAATTTGCCCGCATCCTAAACACATCTTGTATTAAAATTTTTCTTTTTTTCGGTCCTGCGCAAGCGGCTTTCAGGTCCTCCATGTTGCGCTTGGACGCGGCTTTCATTGGAAAATTATAAATTTATTATATAAATTTCATAAATTTCCACCATACCCTTCAGCACATAATTATCATGGCATCTACCTCCATTATAACGGGCGGATTTGCCGCTGCGGTTTTTTCTTTGTCAAGATAAATTACCACCATACCATAACACAACAGGGGCGGATACGTCACAGCGGCTTTTTTTATCTTCGAAACATAATTATCATGGCATCAACTTCCATTAACACGGGCGGATTTCTCCGCATCTTAAACACATCTTGTTTTTTAAATTTTTCTTTTTTTCGGTTCTGCACAAGCGGCTTTCAGGTCCTCCATATTGCGGTTGGACGCGGCTTTCATTGGACTCAAAGAGGCCGGAAGTACGGCTATTTTTATTTTCAACTACATCATTATCAGCCTCGTCTGTTTCCATCAACACGGGCGGATTTGCGCTGCGGCTATTTTCCTCTCAACTTTTTCTTTACCAGCGGAGGTACTCCGGAGTTGAAGAAAAAACAATTCTTTTGAAAAAAAAAGGTTCATTAAACGACAAATGTAGGTGTAAAAAAAGTAACAAAATTTTTCTTCTGTTTAAAAAAAATGGTAACTCGGTAAACAGTAGTACGGCTATTTTTATTTTCAACTACATCATTATCAGCCTCGTCTGTTTCCATCAACACGGGCGGACTTGCGCTGCGGCTATTTTTATTTTCAAGTAAACTGCTCCACAATGAAGTTGTCGCCACCAAAAAAAATGGCTTGACTTTGACGGCCAATAACTTCCGATTGCCGGAAGTGATTTCCATTCTGTTTGGTGCCTCTACTAGCCCAATCTATTCTCAACAGATTCTGTTATTGTGAATATCAAGAAACTGCACGTAACATTTATACAGAGTGATATATAAAAAGATAAAAAAATTGCGACAACTTCATCCAACCCCCATTTGCAAAAAAATTATTATTTTTTTCAAATTCCAAAGTGAAAATCATGAAGTGTGATGCCTTGTCTCGAAACAGTTTTGGAAATTCCAATTGGAGGTCTTACACAGAAGATATGAATTTTTATATGGAATGTAATAGATTTACCCTATTTTCTCGCAAGATTGAATCACTTCCAATGAATGGGTGGTTGACATTGAGCACGATTGTTCCTATAACCGTTCCAGATAGCTTGGGTTTAAAAACAACCCAAAAATTTGGTGTGGGGCCAGGCAGGGGGCACTTTTTGAAAAGCTAGTCACTGTCTGTTTTTGGCACGTTGAATTTCATCAATATTTCAAAATTGATAAAGGGATCCATAGTACTCAAAATGGAGTTGTATAATATACTATATAATATAATATAATATACATACTTTACAAGACATGTAGTTGCCGAGGGCCATGATTTTGCTTTTAATTGTTTGAAACCAATCCAAAAACTTGACAACAGACACCTAATTGAATTTTCTGAAATTTTGCAAATAAAAAAACACTACAATCTTGACCCAGATAGCCTCCTCAACGAACAAACCGATTTTGACAACATCTACATTATACCAGCTCTACTCCCAATTTTATAATCCTCTCCTTCATTTTCTTTTGTTGTTTTACCTGTTACGTCTATTCTTCATTGTTACATCATTACTTAGACATAAAGTTCTATGCTATGTCACATTATTTTTGAAAATGGCTTTATATATTTAATTAGCCGAAACTCGAGTAAATGATATAAAAAACAAGTGGAGAAGACTGATTTACTACAACTTTATATTATACAACTCCATTTTGAGTACTATGGATCCCTTTATCAATTTTAAATCAGCTAGTCGAAGCTCGAAGATCCAGTTCTACAAGACGTTACGTTTCCAAATTAAGAAGTACTCCCTCAACATTTGGTTCATCAAAACATGCATTACAAAAGGACTGATTCCAAAGTTCATCTATTTGAAGACAAATCTAACATCGCTGTCATCGAAAAAAGCCCTGCAAGCTGGACAAATCACTTGGCTGAAAGCGGAACTTCACAGCTGGTACAAGAAAAGAGACCTTGCCTTTCTCCAAACAAGCTACCTACACCTGGACCTCATCAGCATTTTACACCCTGCTATTTGGGACGCTATGGACAATGAGTTGAGAGAGAGAGTTGAGCTATATGGTATAAATTCTTTTGAAAGGCTATCTAATAAGATTGATATTTTAACATCACAAAAAAGATTCATCAAAGAACCTGTAACATATAACCGTAAATTTTCAGAACATCAATTTCATCCAAGAGTTTTGAACATTTCTGACAAGAACATCCCTGAAAAATACATAAAACTCCTGAGTAAAGGTTTAAAATTTGCTCCAGTTAAAACCAAGATCAACAAAAAACAACTACACACTCTAGTAACTGAAAGTGAAGTTATTTTGAACAAACTTGATAAACAGAATTTCAATAAAATTGCTTTAGGAGACTATATTTCAAGTAAAATAAAGAAAAACATTTCTCAGTTGACAAGATCCACCAGTAACAACACGGACAATTTGTCTACCAACATCTATCATAATACCATTCAGAATATACAACAATTCATTTCAAATAATGATTTAATAGTATCCAAAGCTGACAAAGGGAACTGCGTCGTTCTGATGAATAAAACTGATTACGTCAATAAAACTGAAACATTCCTCAACACACCTTCTTTTGAAGTCCTCACTAAAGACCCCACTAATTCATACCAAAGAAATTTGAAAGGATGTTTGAAAAATTCATCCAACACCTTGTCTTTTTTCAACATCAACAAGAACTCTCTTGTTTATTCCAATCCAAGAGTTCCTCGGCTATATTCCCTACCTAAAATTCACAAAAAAGATATACCCATCAGACCTATAGTTTCTCTATTGAATTCACCCACATATCTTTTATCCAAAACCATCAATCAGATTTTAACATCTAACCTGGAGTTATCATCACCTTATTCAATCAAAAATTCTTCAAACCTTATTTCAAACCTAAGTCCAATAAAAGTCCCCAACAACAGTTTTCTTGTTTCTTTTGATGTAGTCAACTTGTTCCCATCTGTACCTGTCGACGATACTTTACAGCTAGTCAAAGATATTCTCTTCAATTCCAGCTTAAATGATGTAAACACCAGAAATCTATTCAATATGCTACATACCTGTACAAAACAAAACTATTTCAAATTTAACAATAAAATATATTTACAAACCTCGGGTTTGAGTATGGGTTCACCACTCTCACCATTATTAGCTGAGATCTTCATGACATGGCTAGAGAAAACTCTCATTTCTACCAGTAACCTTTTCAAAAATCATATCATCTACTGGTACAGATACGTAGACGACATCATTTGTTTATTTCAAGGTAACCAGTCAGACCTAACAGATTTCCTCTCATTTCTCAATTCATTACATAATAATATCACTTTTACCTTTGAAACAAGCAACAATAACAACATTTCTTTTTTGGATCTAAACATCTCTATAGTTAATTCAAAACACGTTTTCAAAATTCACAGAAAACCGACATATACAGACACCATAATTCCTTTCGATTCATGCCACCATCAAACTCATAAGTTTTCAGCACTCAGTACTTACATTCATCGGCTTTTCAACACTCTCCTCACACCTGAGGATTTTTCAGCTGAACTCAATATCATAAGACAAATTGCATCCAACAATGCATTTCCCGAAGCAGTCTTCGAATCTTTTTACAAGAAAAAGCTCTTAAAACATCAAATAAAAAACAATTTCAGCTTGACTCAAGAAAAAACTCAAAAGAATTATTTTTCTTTATCTTATTTTGGCAACATCTCCACTTCAATTTCACGTTTCTTTAAACAATTTAACATCAATATTAGTTTCAAAACACCTTTCACTTTAAGCTCCCATTTAGTAAAAACCAAAGACCCCATTGACCCTCTAAATTCTAGTGGAGTCTACAAATTAACTTGTTCCTGCGGCAAAATATACATAGGTCGCACAATAAGATCTTTCAAAATTAGACTAAATGAGCACCGCAGGGAACTACCTGCGTTCGATATAAAATCAAACTTTACAAGACATGTAGTTGCCGAGGGCCATGATTTTGCTTTTAATTGTTTGAAACCAATCCAAAAACTTGACAACAGACACCTAATTGAATTTTCTGAAATTTTGCAAATAAAAAAACAATACAATCTTGACCCAGATAGCCTCCTCAACGAACAAACCGATTTTGACAACATCTACATTATACCAGCTCTACTCCCAATTTTATAATCCTCTCCTTCATTTTCTTTTGTTGTTTTACCTGTTACGTCTATTCTTCATTGTTACATCATTACTTAGACATAAAGTTCTATGCTATGTCACATTATTTTTGAAAATGGCTTTATATATTTAATTAGCCGAAACTCGAGTAAATGATATAAAAAAACAAGTGGAGAAGACTGATTTACTACAACTTTATATCAATATTTCAGATGTGGAACATGCTTTTTGCAAGTCTAAACTCCTGAATGTGGTAGAACTTCATTTTCCGTGGAAGAGGGAGCCCTCTGGGAGTTTACTTGTTGTGCTTGTGCTATGCCTGAGCTTTACCCCTGAGTGCGTTTTTCTGGTGATACCGTGCTACAAAGATGATCAAAAATGTGTGTTGCTACAGTAACGCTGAAAACACAGGTCTCGGCATTGTTGGAGTGACTAGGGACCTTTTTTATGGGCAAAAAACCTCAAAAATTAAAAATGAGCAGTTCAGCATTCACAACGTTATATTTCTGGATCCAGTTGAGCTATCGGTCTGTTCTTTTTTTTAAATAAAAGTACATGGAAAAACCTTTCCAATTGTACGTCAATGACTAAAGATAAGTGTTCACAAACGTGTTTATAGAACAATAAACATTATATTGACCAAAAATGCAGTTCCTTCTTGACCATGCGAAGAACTTCTTTCCTCGAAGAAATTTTTAGATACAACATGCGACAAAAATGAAGCCAAAATATTAGAGAAAATTTGAAGAAAGTTTCATTGATCTAGGCCGTATAGTTTGTCAGTTATGATTTTTTTTCTGGCGCATTGAGTTGTAACGTCGCCCGGCGTATGCTTGCATACAATAAATCGCCGCATAACAAACAGTGAACGCGGCACGGCGCGGTGATTTACTGTATGCAAGCACACGCCGGGTGACGTTCCAACTCAATGCGTAAGAAAAAAATTCATAACTGACAAACTATACGCCCTAGATCAATGAAACTTTCTTTAAAATTTCCTCTAATATTTTGGCTTCATTTACTCGCAGGTTGTATCTAAAAATTCCTACGAGGAAAGAAGTTCTTCGCATGGTCAAAAAGGGACTGCATTTTTGGTCAATATAATGTTTATTGTTCTATAAACACGTTCGTAAACAATTATCTTTAGTCAGTGATGTACCATTAGAAAGGTTTTTCTATGTACTTTCATTTAAAAAAAAGAACAGACCAATAGCTCAACTCGATTCAGAAATATAACGTTGTGAATGCTGAACTGCTCATTTTAAATTTTTGAGGTTTTTTGCCCATAAAAAAGGTCCCTACCACAAGATCATCCCCAAAATGACCATACATACGTGAAATTCGATTCTCTATAAGACCTATAAGGTTTGGTGCTGTTATACCGTCAAAAAAAAAACGACGACTTTTCAGGCCAATTTCGCTCCACTAATATCCATGTGATTTTTGTGGGGGACTTCAGTAGCTCTTGAAAATATTGACATTTTTCTTCAAAACAGTGCAAGCGGTTTCACAATCGAGTGATTTTCAAGAATTTTCTCTCGATTTTAAAAAAACCTTTTTTTAAAAATATCCACTTCAATTTGTGAGCAGTTTATATCAAATATCGATAATTATCAAAGTATCAAAAATTGATAATTATCAAAATATTAAAAATCGATAATTATCAATTATCAATAATTATCAAAGTATCAACAATTGATAATTATTAAAATATCAAATATCAATCAAAGTTATCAAAGTATCAAAAATTTATAATTGTCAAAATATCAGAATGAAAAAAAGGATATCAAGTGGATATCCTGGCCATAAACAACAACAAAAACATTGGCTGGATGATATATAGATCCCTAACCTAGATCAAAAAAAACCGTGACAACTACAGAAACATCGCTCTCATTAATCACATCTGCAAGATCTTCACACAAATTCTGTATCAAAGAATCTCCAAATTCTCCGAAAGTGCCATGATTTTACCAGAGGGTCAAGCAGGGTTCAGACACAAACGTCATTGCCTGGACAACATCTTCACTCTAAATGCTGCCATCTGTAACAGTATCAGACTGAGTAGAAGGAAAATATTCGGGATCTTCGTGGACTTCAAACAAGCCTTTGATACGGTCAAGCACTCAACCTTGTGGAAACAGCTTTATGTGAATGGAATTAGTTCCAAACTTATCCGAATAATACAATCTCTGTACGACGGAGCCCAATTATTCATCAACGACACTTTTGTTACGATAACACAGGGAATTCTGCAGGGTGATCCTTTGAGCCCTCTTTTGTTTGCAATCTTAATAGCCAACATCGATGATTTCTTCAAGAAGGAAGGAGTGAGAGGAGTACCTCTGGATGGTGAAACAGACGTACGCATGCTACTCTATGCTGACGATCTGGTACTGCTGGCAGACTCTCCAGTCAATGTCACCAAGGTCCTTGGCACGTTGGAGAAGTTCTGCGATCTTATGAGTCTTACCTTAAATACGGAGAAAACGAAAATTGTGATCTTTAGAAAGAATCATAGGATGAGCTCAGTTGGACCTTTCTTTTTCAAAGAAACAGAAATTGCGATAGTGAATGACTACGTATATCTTGGAATAAAATTTCATTATAGCGGAAAATGTGAACAAGCGATGACTGAGCGTGCCCAAAAGGTTCGTGCAGCTTCTGGGCCCGTACGGAGAATTATCCAATCATCCAAAATGACAGACTGGAACTCTATAATGAAGCTCTACAACTCAGTGATTATGCCGACATTCAACTATGGTATAGGGGTTTAGGGTTTGGGACTGGGGGAAGAGCTCGAGAGGGCTCAGAACCGGTTCTTCAGGAGTCTTCTCTACCTACAGTCATCAGTACCAGGCTATATTATCAGAACGGAGCTTGGCCTGCCCAAAGTCTTGGTTACCTCCCTGAGATGCGCTCTGTCTCTTTTATTGAAGTTGCATAACATGGCAGAGATGAGATATCCGAAGAGAGCTTTGAGACGGCTTATTCAGCTGGATGCCTCTGTTAGTAACAAAACAGAATATAATTGGTTTTCGCAACTGAGGGTGCTGCTCAGCGGGTTCGGGCTGACCTTAGATTCATTGGTGATCACGGAGGGTGTGATAGAAGATATGCTTGAGAGGGTAGGGCAGGTTTGCAGGAGTTCGGACTGGGACGCGATTCTCCTAAGTCGTTTTTATCCGGATTATAAGTACGTGATTGGTGCCAACCCCTTCATAAGATTCAACTCTTACTTGAACTGGAACATTTCACTCAACATCAAAAGATGCATAGCCCAACTACGTATTTATAACACGCGAGTTTTGATAATTTTTGTCAACGGGAGCTTCTATAAAATCGAGAGAGACGTCAAATGCACACTCTGCAACTTGCGAAAACAAGAGAATCTGGATCACATTTTGTTTATGTGTCCATTGTATGACGGTTTGAGACCACCACTGCTCACTGGCGCGCGGGGAGACTCTCACGAGCTCCTAACAGACCCATCGAGAGAGGACATAGTCACCTTGGTCGACTATTTGCAAAAGAGCATGAAACTTAGAGCCTTTGCCATGGAAGAGTAAAAGCATTTTCTTGCTTTCTGGATATTTTTCTCTACTTTCAACTTTCTTCTTTTTTTTTTTTTTTTTTTTTTTTTTTTGAGGGAGAATGATCTTGTGTCTTTTAAACAGCTTCATGTATGATTATGTAGTGTTCACTTTTTTGCGGGTTTTATTTCATTTTGCTGCTCGTGTTGCTACTTATGTTTCCTTTTAGTTGATTCATCTGCTTTGTTCATAATTTTAAATTAATTGAAAGAACAATAAAGTATTATTAAAAAATATATATATATATATATATATATATATATATATATATATATATATATATATATATATATATATAGATCCAACAATTTGAAATAAGCGAGGAACGACCAACAGAGGTTCATATTGAAAAACAAAAAATATATGAACCAACTATTCCGTTTTTCAAAGAACTTTATGGCCTCAAAGATATAACAGTTTTGGGACTGATGGTTGGAGCTCGCGGAACTATAAGCTCAATATTTCGAGAATTTTATACAAAGTTTGGAATATCTCCATCTAAATTTTGCAAATTGTGGCATCGATAACACTCAAAAAATCTATACATATTATGTTGCGACACCATTGATATAAAATATCTTAGTTTATAGTTTATACATGATATCTATACTTAATTAAGTTTTTATACACGTTAATTCTTTAACTTTTCTATGTTTATTCACCTATTTGTATTGTATTCTTTGTTATTCAGCAGCTCAGTGTTGAGAAGATGTTTTAATAAAAACTATATATATAGAAACAATAATCATCGATGGTCATCCCAGGGGCCTAGGGCAGAGACATGCGTCTGAGACTTGGGGCGAGGTTTCCTGCAGTCTTGCATGATGAATGAAACTTAGGTACTTCTTTGGCGGCCTTTGGTCTTCTATCTTAATATTCATTAATATTTCAATGATATGATAACCATTGTCTATATTTTGATAATATGTTCACATTGATCGAAATCTGATATGTATTTTGATAATGATTGACATTTCATATTTTGATGATTGAGTATCGACATTTGATATTGTGATAACTATCGACATTTGATATTTTGATAATTATCGATATTTGATATATCGATATGCTTTAAAAATTATATCATTAGTTGATATATCGATATATTGATAAATTTATCGATATATCAATAGTTTTGCCCATCCCTACCAACGACCCATTGCGTGTGGAAGTAGCGGATGTATGACTCACGAGTCGAGTTGTAAGAAGGGGAGGGCTTCTGGCTTAACAGTTAGATGAACAAGATATAGACCACACGCAGAGAAAAGAGTATCATACCTAATCACAATCCACGTTTCCCGAAAGGCTTCTGCGCATACCTGTGAAAGTAGGACGTTGCCATATCTCATATCACGACAACAAGTTGACAACACTGTAATACGTACACAAATGGTAGCTGACAGCGCTTGACGTCAATTTGACGTTTCGACAGACCTAACCTAATAACGCTCTTGTTTCAGTGATCGCCTTGCAGCTCGTTGTGTTTCGTATCACCTGAATCTTTTCTGCGTCTTTTTGCCTAACGTAACATTTCATTCCGAACAATATTAAATGTTGAATGTTGAATGGTTAGGAGGTTCCTTATGTTTGTTTACATTTCGATTATTAATTGACAGTTGCCATATTGACAGTGACACTTCGTGCGCCAAAATTGAAATTACCGCGCTCTGCAGGTATGCGTTCTCATGTATGCGCGGAAGTAATGTACGTGATGGTAAACGTGGATTGTGAGAATCTCTCACGAAAATTGTGTTAAAAAAAGAGACATAAACAAATTGTGGCAAAACTGACCATAATTTTGTTTGTGTTCGGATGTGACAAATATCGCTCCACATTGTTGGAAAAAGTACAACAGAAATATTACTAAAAACTGCAGCAAAAATATCTTACAAATACCAATAAACAACTATAAATCATCATACATAATTGTAGTATGATTGCCAACAATGTTGCTTTAGGTTTCGAACCTTTTTGTAACTGAATTTTCAACTTTTGTGTGAAGGATTTAGTGTAAATCTTACTACAATCTTGTGGAACAGCTGCAAATCAAACGTGGCCGACAGTTAGTACACCAAAATAGTTGGAAAAAACGCAGAAGTTTATTGTGGAATGTATCACAATAACTAATATTTTTTTTCTTTTTTTTTATAAAAATTTTTTTATTTCTAAAACAGTCTGGATTAAATTCAAACAAAATGCATATAAATTAATCAGTTTATTCCATGATCAAGGAAATTGTACAAAAGTTTTTTTGAACATAAGAGCGATAACATAAAATATATATCAAGAAATACATAACAATAAATAGAAAAACAAAGAATAGTTTTATATACAATGTCTCAAGGAATTGAAATACAAATTTTGATTTTTGGATAACATGGAGGGCTGAAAATCATCAATCAATCAACTCACTTGCGAAACTTTCTCCGATGGCGTCCAGGAGGCCCCATTCGGCAAGCTTGGCCTTCACGAAAGGATCAAGTGACTCCATGATGAAACAAACCACAAACCAAAATCCTGCATAAGTTTGCACGATACCATCCACCACAGAAGATCCACCATGAAGCTCATAAGGAAAATGGAGCTTTTTGCATCCGCGCTACCCGATCAGGATCTACTTTCCATTACTACAGACCAATCACAGGGTGGAAAAGCATCATTACCATATATGGTTAACGCGCCAAAATACGTAAAATGTACTGTTTGCAACTATTGTGGTAAAATGCACTACAATTGTGATAAATTTTACTGCAACGTTGCGATAGATTTCTACTTCACCTTTGTAATGAAACTGCAATATTTATAGAAAAATATTCAACATTATTTACAGGTAAATTTCACCACACTCAGTTGTATTTCGTTCCAGTTATTGTTTTGAAAATCGGTGTGGTAAATTCTGAAAGAATAATACGACATACGACATACAATTATCTCTATACGTAGCAATACTTGAAAGAATAAATTGCTTCATGTATTTTCATACTAATCTCTTGGAGCTTTTTGTAGCTATTGTAGGAATTCCTATGATAAGTTCTATGCCACAATTCTTTGACTCTGCCTGCTAAAACATTCTCGGCAAAAGTCAAGTAAATGTTGTAGAACATACAGAAAAGTGATTTGATACAACGTTGTAGTAAAATTCTTGAACAAATTTTTCTGCGTGCAAGAGCTAGCAACGTTTTCCTGCCATCATTTGATAAAGGTCTGTCCCCATTTTACAATGTTCAGGTACAGTTTCTGTGTACAAAAGTATATGTTATTTGACCAAGAGCCGTTGCTCTTCAGCGAACGAGAGGTTTCAAAAACTGCGGAAACGACAGTGTATGATATGTACAAGTGGACCGGGATTACCAACGCGTCACACTTCAAATCGTGAAGACCGTGGTTCGAATCCACTCCCAAGGTCATTCTTTATTTTAATAAATTAAATATTTCCATTCCTAAAATATTCAAAAGTACTTGTTTTAAATAGTTATAGAATAAACCAGCATTTTTTTGAGCCTCTGAACTTTTAAGAGTTGGGTTTGGTGCTCTCTATAATTATTATTATTATGCTGCCGTGCTAAGCGCAGAGGGGGTATCTACATTTTGATAAATCTGATACACTGCATTTTCATGCCAAGTTTTTGTAACGTTATGTTATAGTACCGAGCGTTCATTAATTAAATGGGTCAAGGGTGCCTGTGACATTAAAAACATCTGTCGGAACTAGCATCGTTCATTTGATGTCTGTAATTTTTTGGTTATCGTAATTTGTCAAACCAGTCGCAGTTTTCGTTTTCGGAACATTTTTAATGTGGTTTTCACGGCAGGGCACAAAACCTACATGATCGAGGACTATTTTCGAACTTGAAGTATTCTCGTGCACTTATGGCAGATCAGAGATCAATAAAATGGGACGTAGTTTGTCAAAGTTTGACAAATTATTACAAAAGGATTACGCTAGTTTCGACAGACGTTTTTGAATTCATAGGCACCCTTGACCCATTTAATTTATGAACGCTCGGTATAATATGAATGAAGCAGTTATTTGAGAAGCCTAATTATTGCGCCATCCATGTATCATCATAACCACATGATCATAATTAACATCATAGCCCTTAAAATATCAGCATAAAAATGCAGTGTATCAAATTTATCAAAATGTAGATACCCCCTCTGTGCTTAGCACGGCAGTATGTATATATCGAACATACTCGTACTAATGAATGATTGCTATTCATGATTAATAAAAGGTTCACAAATGACCTTCTATGTGGTGAATAATTTGAGACAAATCATTCATTATTATTGAAGCCAATAATACCTAAATTGAGTCTAAAAAATTAGAAGGCGCCGATGTTTCATTAGACACAAAATAACAGTTTATTCTATGAATATTTAATAAAAGAATTTCCAAATATTTTGGGAACGGAAATAGTCAGATTTATACAAAAAAAAAAACAATTCCGGAGGGGATTCGAACCTCGGTCTTCGCGATTCATAGTGTGACGCTTTAAGGTGGGATTTCGTTGCGACTGCCGGACGTTGCTCAACAGCTTTCCATGTTAACCACATTTCCTCATCGTTAACCATGTGATCTGTTGCCCCTGAGTCCAGAAACCAACTGACGTTGTCTACAATGTTTTCAGATACAGCCGAGAGAGAGAAGTGCTCATCTCCGTCCGCACCGTCTGCTTGCTGTGCCATGTTTGCTGCGCCTTGTTGGCCTTGCTTGCTCTTTTTCACAGTATTCTTTTTTCTACAGTCAGCTTTCTTGTGCCCGAGAATCCCGCAGAAATGACATTTGAAGGGGAACGATTCCTTTCTTGTATTTCCATTGAATTTTTCATGACTGTTTCAGTTACCACGTAATGCTGCCGAAAATGCAACAGGAGTAATGCTGTTTATTTTCTTTCCTGAATCTCTTCATTTCGATTCCTCGTCTAGCAAACGATTTTTCACAAAAGCTTGAGTCAGGTTTTCCGCCGACAGTGTTTTCAGTGTACACCACCACATCGTATTCCGCCGGCATTGTGAGTAGGAGATTGCAAACTACGTCTGTTTCTTCAAGCTTTGCTCCAGTCGAACGAAGTTCCCGCACAAGCTTATCAAACTTCAGAAAGTGGGATTCGAGCCTTTCCGCTGACGGGCTGTACTTCATAGCTAACAATGCCTTTTTGATTAGTAACTGACTGGCTACTCCTTTGCGTTCGAACGTTGAGCATAACGTCTGCCACATGTCAAGACGCCGTTCCTGCATCCTTCACGTACTCTAGGTGACTGTCTGTAATCCGCTGCACAATTTGCGACCTACATTTCCGGTCCCGTTTCCTTAGCTGTTCTAGCTTCTTTTCCTTTTTCGCTTTCTCTTCCCTAGTGTCCGTTTCCGACTCTTGACCCTTTCCGAGTACGGCTTTTCCACCATTTCCAACAGATCTGTTTCTTCCAGCAGTATGAAACGGTTTCAAAATCAAGAGTGAATGATATAAAGGATTGTCGGGGAGAGTTTGGTTGTTGACAGCAGAAAAAAAACAGGAGATTGTTTTGAGAAGAACATTTCGATGGAGGCATGAGCGAGTAGTAAACACCTAGTTGGGGTTCCGGCGACACCGCCGCAACCAGCCCACCATATTCATCATCGCCGTCGTCACCCATCACCGTTGTGTTTGATCACCGATGTCCTAGTCCTGCCCATCTTGTCATCATGAAGCGCCAACATCAGCACGAACCTAGCTGAACGACAGCGCCAGCATCTCGTCGATGCCACTGGAGACAAATTTGCCGACAACGATGCAGAGCTGCTCCCAGTTTAGTGGTTCCTTTTTGATCTGGTGATGTGAGCCACATCCAGCTTGGTTGCTTCAATATTTTTCTTTGACATTGTTACCGGTATTTTTCCTCCTGGATGGTGGTGCTCGTGGCTGTCACAGTGACAGGACGCGTGTTTTTAATCAAGAAACGACAGAGATGGTGATCAACAAAAACACGGCTAGCGTACGGGAGCAGGAAACTAATAATAAAAGTATAACAGGCGGTGAAAAAGTTAAATTCGTGTATTGGGCACGATGCCGATGGTTAACACGGTGAGTTGTGCAACCGGAAAGTGAATACAGGGTATTGAATAACTTATTCCAGGGACGTGCCAGGTGGTCGGTGGACTCAAGTGAAGTGGCGTCCCGAAGTCCGAGTCTTACCACCAATCCACCAGTCTACTACAGCAAGAAGTACCTAAAGGACCGTTTATCAGTGTACGACGTGTCGCAGTACCCTAATGTGTGAGCTCACCTATCAGTTACGACATGAAACGCGAAACTTCAACACCGGGGGTACGGGACTTACTGCAGGAGAATAGAGAAAAATGGCAAGAGGGGCTTACGGACGCTTGAGGCGATGACAACCTCCTCCCACGTGGCCGTCCGGATCACCGCTACTGGACGCGAAGTTCGGGTCGGGGCCCTTCTCCGCAGATGGATGGGGTGGGTTCGGCTTCTGTTGGTCCACCCTGGCCGAAGAGGATGTCGTGGGGCGAGTGATGGTGCTGTGGGGTTCTGTGCCAGCCCGGCTGTCGATGTTGCCTCGTGATATGAGGCACAGGATCCCAGGAACCAACAATTGGCCACGAAATGGTTCAACCCGAGATGGTGGTGTCGAACGTAACCTCACTCCGGTGGTGGGCAACAGGTGATTGTGGGGTACGGGGATCGTACTTCGTGAACCGAAGGTGTATAATAAAAACCTAAAAGATTACTTTTCAGGGACTGTAATCAAAGAGGAAGGCACCGCAGTGCGACATACCCTAGATGGGGAGGGTTTTTCCTTGTAGCGAGTGGGCTTACTTGCTGTTTCTCTCCGGGGTTCGCCGTTGGGACCGAGTTTGCTCCAAAACTTGGCGGTCGTCGATGAGGAGGACAGAATCGAGCTGTCGATATATATCTGCCAACCTCCTACGAGAAATTGACCCCTTTTTGAAATTGCCACTGCACTCGTGTGAGAAAGTTAGAGGAATAAAGATGGCTCTCCCTTATCAGAACCAAGATTTTTATTCAATAAAAACTGTCCCCTCCCAGAGATCGAAGGAGGGAGTCCGTCACGCGATGACAGATGTCATTGTCAGGTTTGTTTACCTTTTAAACGGAGGTTGATCCCGGCTTCCGGAGAGAATTTTTGTGCGTAACAACATCTACAGTTGACAGTTGCATTCTCACCGGCTAGGTGTGCCGCAGGACATCTATGCCTAGACATAAACTTATCCCGTTCGATCGTATAATCCAAATTTGGGGACCGCGTACCTTGCTCTGGGCTGTGTCTCTGGCAGGTCAAACAAGCCTAAACGATTATTGATCCGTCTTGGGTTGCAGGTACTACTTCTGGCAAACTGGTCCTTTTGGGTGGAGTAACCCGGTGCTGATTCCAACGAACTCGCTGTGTTCAGCTGTCCTCCTGACTATATCGTTGGTGACTCCGTGTAATGTTCATCCAGCCAGGGACGACAAGACATGTGGAACCAGGGAGGCACCAGGAACACCCCGAGGACCGGAGAAGCTAGAAGGAGTACCTGATGGAACACCTTGGTATAGGTCGCCTCTCCTTGACCTTCATCCTTTTCGATTCCGTTTTATCCCCGTATGCATCTAAAGATGAGTTCTTTTTTATCTAACACACAACACCATACACATCCATTTGCTTTATACATATATAATTTATTCTGTACTGAGATCGATCCACACTCTTGAGTTATTGTTAATACACGTCTTAAAATTGTCTCTTCCTTTTTTTTTCTTTTCTCATCTCATTCTTTCCCAAATTTCAAATTCACTGTCTATAACTAAAGTCAATAAATCAACTATCATAGGGGTAAATTCGCCCCGAGAGATAAGCCTCTCGGCCCCTTGGCTCGTACGGAGCCTAAACCCTCGGTACGCCGCAGGCGTATCTAAGGAAGGCTGTAAGTGTCTCCATGCGGAACTTCCAGTTATTGAAGTCGTGTCCATCAAAGAGTGGTACCTTCAAGCGCTCCTTCGACGTTCCCACCATTTCCAGTCCTCGATCAAAGTATATGATAAGTAACTTGAAGAGCGCTCCGATTTCAACTTACAGGAATCCTTGGCTGCTCTTGCCTGCTGGGCCCATAACCTGTTGGTTTGTAGCAAGCGGATTGAGCAGCCAGTCGTTTTTATGAGAAAGAAAGAATTCAGCAGCAGATCTGACGTACAAGTTTAAATTCTCTATTCATTGACTTCTTTTTTTTATTACATAGGCGACTAAGATACCAAAACCAATGCAGGTAAATATTGCTATTTATAACATTCTCCACCCAGGCAAAATGGCGACCTGTTCCAAGGCCAGCTATCACTATCCTATCCTGCTGAATCCGCCCACTTGGAGTACACCATGTCGTGTCGCCATAACACCGATCCAAGCCAACGTAACTGATTCGAGTGCTACGAACGAATGCTAGGTAGTAGGTACGATGGTAACTAACTTTCTGCCAGGGGGTAGTTTGCAACTGTATATAATAACCCGAGCAGCGGATGTGTTCACTTTGTTAATTGCAAATGCCAGTTTGTTAGTCATACAAATTTACCTGAGCTCCAATGTATTGGTGTTTCAAGTAACTTGCTAGGTAGGTCCATATTATTTGTATTTCAGGGACTGAAGCTAGGACAAATGAACTAATTATTACTGGATCAAGAATTTGAAATTCAGACGAAAACCAGGACTGGAGTTGATATGTATCAGTAAAATAGACGTTAGTAGGGTACTAAATAAATTTATTTATATTGTCAACGAGTAATAACTATATGTTTCAATTGTAAACACACTATTTGGTCAATTTCAAACAATTTTCTCAAAGCCAATAGAAGAGTGAACTAAAAGTAAGTCTGATTTGAACAGTTTCTTTTCGTTTTCAAATAAAATGGAAATCACAACCACTTGTAAAACTGCACTAACCGGTTTTTTTTTGTGCTAAACTTTTTCGTAAAGCCAAAGCTAACTCCTTATTTAGGTACATAATGCATATTTCATAAGACTCATTCAAAATTTAACAACTAATCAACGATACTAATTTGACAACTCGGCTTTGCCATCTACATTTTGAAGATGATACCAACAATAATAATCAACAACAAATACATATTTTATTCATTTAATAGAGATCACTTATACTTTGGTTCAAAACTAGTTTCAAATTATGATGAAAACACTCACGTGATTCGATAAATTACATTAGTACACTTATTGCTACTGAATTTTAATTGAATGGATTGACAAATGTTTCAAGAGACTCCTTCAAAATGCACTCGCATTGGAAATGTATCGTTCCAATTAGAATCACAACTTTGATCACTGCAAATTAAAGTTTTAAACCCTTCGCCTTGAAAGGAACATACAGGGTTATTCAAAAGTCCGGAATAAAATTCCTAATATTTATCCACATTTATTGCGGAAAAAACGCTTGAACAGGTCGATTTTTGAAAACGGTAAGCCGTTTTTTCATGACACGTGTCATATTCTACTGTCATCCCCCTAACCCCAAGCCACTCTTAGTATTTTTTTTCAAATGGCACCCTATGGCTTGTGGGGGCTCGTTGGAAAGCTAATCAAAAACTCTATTCAGATCAACCATTGAAAATTAGATCGGACGCTTCACCATGAAGTTTTGAGGAACCCCAGTTTTACTTAACAGTCCGGAACAAAATTTATAATTTCTTACCATATTCTTCCAGAAAAAAACGCTCGAACAGGTCGATTTCTAAAAACGGTAAGCCGTTTTTTCATGACACGTGTCATGTTCTACCGTCAACCCCCTAACCCCAAGCTACCCTTAGTATTTTTTTTTAAATAGCACCCTATGGCTTGTGGGAGCTCGTTGGAAAGCTTGTCAAAAACTCTATTCAGATCTACCATTGAAAATTAGATCGGACGCTTCACCATAAAGTTTTGAGGAACTTCATGGTGGCTTGGGGTTGGGGGGTTGACGGTAGAACATGACACGTGTCATGAAAAAACGGCTTATCGTTTTTAGAAATCGACCGGTTCGAGCGTTTTTTCCGAAATAAATATGGAAAAAAAATTATGAATTTTATTCCGGACTGTCAAGTAAAACTGGGGTTCCTCAAAACTTCATGGTGAAGCGTCGGATCTAATTTTCAATGGAAGATCTGAATAGAGTTTTTGACAAGCTTTCCAACGAGCCCCCACAAGCCATAGGGTGTCATTTGGAAAAAAATACTAGGGGTGGCTTGGGGTTAGGGGGTTGACGGTAGAACATGACACGTGTCATGAAAAAACGGCTTACCGTTTTTAAAAATCGACCGGTTTAAGCGTTTTTTCCGAAATGAATATGGAAAAAAAAAATGAATTTTATTCCGGACTTTTGAATAACCCTGTATGTTCTAATACTGATATATTGAATATCCTAAATTTATGGAATAGAATAGAAACAATGATAAGTCGACAGTACGTATGTTGATATGGATATGGAAGTTCATTTTGTAAGATCTGCAGGTCCGTTTTTGACTTGCATATACGTTGACCATGTAACATGAGAGATGAAGAAGAGTGATAACTATAGGTAGATACATACTTGTGCTTTTTTTTTCACGCCCTAATTAGTTTTACACGCCCTTCTACAGCATGATAAAATTATATAAAAGGCTGATGCCTATCTAATAAGATTAGTATGTATCATAAGGAACATTTCATTAACAGTACCATTTTTACAAAAAAAAAGAAGATATATATATAATCAGTGCAATGCTTACAATGTGCAATTTACCCGTATTGTACCATTACCCTACTGAAAGTCTGGTTCAATCTGGTAAAACCTGGTAAACAGATGGGCAGAGATTTATCCGGTTTCAACTTTATTTTGATTTCTACTTATACCTCGAAAATAACCTAATCAGTTTGTATCTGAAATTTAATGTCGAACGAATTTCATCAAGGCACTGAAAACCATTTTTCGCAATGAATCTATCAATTAAACTACGCAACGAAATTATTGTCGTACTCCAAATTTGACCCTTTTTCAAAACAAGGAAACTCCCGACTGGTTTGAAAAATTTTAATTCTGTTCAAAGCATTTGAGAGCTTGATTCTCTAGGTATATAATCGTATCAATTCGAAGATTGATAGATGTCAACTTGAGTTTGTACAGGGTGTTAGAGAAAGTAGTGCAACATTTATAAAGTTTGACATACTCTCATTTGAAATAAAACTTTATTTTGAATTTCAACATCAATGGCATGTAGCTCAAGTTCATATCTCGAAATGGTTTTTGATTTATCTCTCTATCTCTTTTATTTACAGAGTGGTATCGAAAAAACGACTTTTTAGTCTTCTGGTGATAACATTTTCCCTTCTTCACATATTTTCTAAATCCAGGGCTCATATTGAAGCTGAAGGCTTAGGTAAGAAAGCCCAATAAACATAATCGATTCAAGACCAACACTTAAAATATAGGGTGGCATCAAAAGTGACATATGAATATATCTGTCCAGGAATCCGACCGGGTGGAGAATCAAATGAAAATCAACATTGTTTTCGGATGAGGCATTCATTTTTAACACTCTTTGATGTTTCATGATTGATTGTTGCAAGAACTTTGGATGCAGGGTCCAAATTGCAGCCGCATGTTTTCCAAGGAAAAGCAGCGCTATAACCTGCAAATGCCGTAACCAGTGTTACGGAAAACAGAGCGAAGAGAACTGTCTGTTCCCGACTGGTTCCCGATTGTTCCGAGTTTTGTATCGTTGGTTACGGACATTTTCAGACCAGTGAGAAAGCTGATTCACTCTCAAAAACACTCAATTCTAATTTGGTCCCTCCATCGATCATTCTGGTGACAATCAATCATTCATCGTCAAAGAGTGTTCAGAATGAATTCCTCATCCGAAAACAATGTTGATTTTCGTTTAGTTCTCCACCTGGTCGGATTCCTGATGGACAGATAAATTCATATGTCACTTTTTTTGCCACCCTATATTCTGAATGTTGGTCTTGAGTCGATTATGTTCATTGGGTTTTCTTACCTAAGGCTTCGGCTTCAATATGAACCCTGGGTTCAGAAAATTGGTAAAGAAGGGAAAATGTTATCACCAGAAGACCAAAAAGTCGTCTTTTCAATACCACCCTGTAAATAAAAGAGATAGAGAGATAAATCAAAAACTGTTTCGAGATATGAACTTTAGCTACATGCCATTGATGTTGAAATTCAAAAGAAACAGTTTTATTTCAAATGAGAGTGTGTCAAACTTTATAAATGTTGCACTACTTTCTTCAACACCCTGTAGAATCTCAAGTTGACATCTATCAATCTTCTCATTAATACGGTGCTATGCCTAGAGAATCAAGCTCTCAAATACTTTAAGCAGAATTAAAATTGTTCAAAACAGTCGGGAGTTCTTTTTTTTTTTTTCTTTTTTTTTTTTGCCCTGCATCAACAGCTAGGTTATTAGCAGGTTTTTGCCGTCGGGGTTTTTTCTTTAACGATAACAATGAGGACGATAACAACGAAGTACTGTAAGATTTGCATCTTTGGATCAGTGGGGTTTTGTTTCGATGGCTTTCTCGTTTCATTCCTCTTCCCAGGGCATCACCGCACGATAGTAGATGCCCCAGTACTAAGAGACGCGTGGAAAAGTCCATCTGGCCCAGTGCGGATTTGAACCCGGGACCTCCGCCTTTGAAAGCGAGGCCGAGCTCACCGTGCTACCGACTGGGTTTCGGGAGTTCTCTTGTTTTGAAAAAGGGTGAAATTTGGAGTGCGACAATAATTTCGTTGCGTAGTTTAGTTAGGTTGTCTTTCATCTGTGAGGTCCTGATCCCGATTTTGTGACAGGTCCTACCAGGTTTCTTGGCAAAGCACATCCACATGTACATCCACAATGTACATGTCGTTATATGTGGATCTACCAGAATTTTATCTCAGGTTTAACCTTCAAGAACCTTCTTTTTTCAACCAAATCCACATAGAAACCAGAGTAGGGATCCACCACGGTTTTTTCTTAGATTTTACCTGCAATATCCTGTTCCAAATCTTGAATCCGATCACACCAGTGAAATTTATCTAATATACTGCCTTCCAAAAAAAGTGCAACACCTCGATGCCGTTGGCTGATTTTGATCAAATTTTCACAAAACAAGTATTGCATCTACACTAACAAATAATGATTAACATTCTGGATATCTAGGCGCTGTAGTTGTTTTGTTTTTCCCCTTGGTAACCGTAAAACACAAGAAATTGTTTTTCGTTTTTCCTGGTTGTTACAAACCACATTTTTTGCAATAAGTTTCAATAGTGAACCCCAAGAGTCCTGAAATGCCAAGAACCCGTCAACCTCGGCAGTACCATCATTTAACCGAGTTCCAGAAGGGACAGATTATTGGCTTAAAAAAACGAGGGGATTTCGTATCGAAGAATTGCGAGACTTGTTGGTTGCAATGCTTCGACTGTGATGAGATGGTGGCGGAGATGGAACGAGGAGGCCAATTATCGGCGACGGAATGGATCTGGTCGTCGTAGAGCCTCCACGGTACGTCAAGATCAACGTCTTCGAGTAGCGGCTGCAAGAGACCGATTTACGACAACCCGAGCAGTCGGAAACGAGTGGGTTGCAGCTATAGGACGCCCAATCTCAATGAGCACGGTCTATAGAAGAATTAGGTCTTTTGGGCTAAGTTCTTATCGTCCGCTGTTAACCCTTCCCCTCACTCCTGTTCACCGGGCCAGAAGATTGGAGTGGTGCAATGAGCGCAGAAACTGGGTCCAAGAATGGCATCGGGTGGTCTTCAGTGACGAGTCCCGCTTTTGTCTTTGGGCTCATGACGGCCGGGGGAGGGTGAGGCGCTTTCGTGGGGAACGGCATAATCCCGAATTTTTTGCCGAGCGACACACTGCCCGTACACCCGGATTGATGGTTTGGGGAGCAATATGCCATGGAAGCAGGTCACCATTGGTGTTCATTGAGGGCACTATGACAGCTGCATCTTACATCGCGAGTGTGCTGGAACCCGTTTGCCTTCCATACTTTCAGGGGCTCAACAACCCTATTTTCCAGCAAGACAATGCACGTCCTCATACGGCAAGAGCTTCAATGCAGTTCCTGGAAGATGCACACGTTGACGTGCTTCCATGGCCTGCTTGCTCTCCTGATTTGTCGCCCATCGAACACGTGTGGGATATGATGGGAAGAAAGGTGGGGCAATTACGCCATCCTCCCAACAACTTGGAAGATCTCCGTATGGCCTTGCAAGAGGCATGGGATGGCTTGTCACAAGCGGCAATTGACCACTTGATTGAAAGCATGCCTCGTAGGGTTAATGAGTGTCGGGCAAATCGTGGAGGAGCGACACATTATTAATTTTTTCTGAAGTTCCTTGTATTACGATTTCCAGAATCTAATCGTTTGTTTCTATTGTTAAAACACATGTTTTGCGAAAATTTGAATAAAATTGATCCACGGCTTCATGGTGTTGCACTTTTTTTGGAAGGCAGTATATAACGATCTTCGAAAACGGGAATAAATCATAATAGGAGTGCAAAGTCAAGAGATGATTAAAAGAGGGCGCCAGTGATCCAATTGTGGAGTTTCGAAAAAAATATGGCAATGCCTAGCAAGTACATATGTGGAAAAAAGAGATCCGCGCGGTAGTGTTCAGCCTCGTAAGATGCTCGGAATTTGACAGTAAACGAATGTAACGAAACTCAGAGAAGAACGAATACTTTCCTAGGTGGGTATTCGTTCTGTGGAGTGCACGGAGAGTAACAGTTCTTTTGTAAGAAATCCTCACTTTTTTTTACATCATTACTGTTTGAATACGTTTCACTAAACGCATTGAACCTGATCGAGCAAAGTGCCAGCTAAACCTGGTTGAATGTTGAACTGATGAAACCATATCCTCTGTAGATTCTCCTAATTCAAATTGGTCAAATACGTTTCACTACACTCACTGGACCTGATTGAATTTGTCAACCGTTTTCTACCCGTTCCCTGGTAAACCACTCTATAAAACAAAGACATAGGATTCAACTTGTTCTTTTTCAGTAGGGTATTGATAGTAACATTACATGGTTTTCCGTGGGTATATTCCAAGATTTTACTGATCCCCTTCAGTCCAAGTGCAATCCAGCAAGCAATGAAATGCCAGTAAAAAAAAATACGAAAATATCACACGCTTTCCCTACAGTCTTCTATTCTTTACTTTGTTTCACTAAATTTTTACAGTTTACAGTCATTGTATAAAAAATCAGGCACCTATCTCACAACGCTGTCTTTTTAATATTGTAGTTCAAGCTAAACAAAAAATATACTAAATCGTAATAATGGACTGAAGTGGATGGATTTATGTAATTAAGTTAATTGCAATTTTAACCTATTTCTACAATAATAATACTACACAAATCAACAAATAATAATCATAGTTTACAAGCGAATTTGTCTCGATCAAGATCAAAAGCGAGATCAAGAGCTATGTATCATACACATACTTGGTGATAGAATGAGTTAAACAGAAGTATGGAATTGTGGATATAGGTACCCTTGTTTTAACACTGATCAGGAATTATTTAGATGAAGAATTTTGATAACAGTCGTATTATGATACTGCTAAACGTTATCAATAATTTTTTGTCTATGTTGAATCGTAGACGTATTTTTGACTCAACCTTTGGACTAGGTACCTATTAGGTAGACTTTTACCTCAATGACTCAGCAAAAATAATTGAGTTTTTTTTTCTTACTGTAGGACACACAGAATTCCATTTCCTTTCTGGAAGTATTACAGTGAGTAATAATAATTATAGACATAAACCCATAAATAAGTGTACATTCACAAATTTCAGCTATACTCTTCATGTAAATATCACTTTAATGTTTGTTGGAAAACAGGATGCAGCTTAGCCATTTTAAAAAAATATTGTTCATAAAACAAAACTGAATAATGCAACTTGATTGATTGTTATCAGATCCTTATTGTCAAAAACAATTTAGAAATGTTACCTGCAAGAGGAACATATCAACACAGAAATATGTGAATTCATCTCGAAATGCATTCAAGATATTGTAGATAATTTCATAATAGCACCTAGATGGGAGTTCATTATTTTTAGAGAGCACCAATTGAAAGAAGAGTCATGAGCTAATTCCAAAATTGAAAAAACGACAATGTAATGGCAAAACATGCATTCTGTGCTCAAAATTAGAATACGCGAATACTTCCGACGCGGTACGCTTTTCAGTTTATTTATCCATGATACTTTTGGAAGTCGGCAGTCTATAATTATTATCTATGATTACGGTATCGTTGAACAGAGGAAACCTGGATCCACCGATGCTACTTTTGCAGTCAGAAAAGCATGCATGCAAAACAGCAAACTTTGAAGTATAGAGCATTCTAGTTCCTGAAACATCAAAATATTGGCAACAATATACGACACTGGCTAGCCGTGAACCAAAACTTTGTTCCTCTAAATTAGTCCATTGTGTATCAATGATATACTTCAAATTCTATTAGACCAGTCGCTCTAAACCAAGTCGTACATCTGTTCTAGCTCTTCTTTTCAATGGACTTCTTAAACCATCACGTAGATTTTCTTTTAATTTTCTACTTTCTGCCTTGGACTCTACACTTGCCAAAACGATGCAGATAAAGCATTTTAGTCGTGATGAGATTGGGACTGTTGGATTGCATGAAGTACATTAAGGCCCAGTTGCACCGTTGCACCACTTCTACTTAGATGTTAAGTGACACTTAACTGTGGCTAGTGGCAGATACGCGTTGCACCCGTCATTATAAGTAACACTTGATGGCCAAGTCGGATCAAGTGATACTTTAATATAAGCTAAACTTTTGCTCGGCTTAGTCACAACTTAACTTTGTTGTGTTTTTTGTTGTTTGTTTTCAAAAAAATAAAAAATAGCATATTTCGTGAAAACTTCCGATTATCTCGAAAAATATAAAGTTTAAGGGTGGAGCACCCCTAGTAAAAATAGAAGAGTTGAAAAAGCTATCGGATAGCGTTATAAAATTGGAGGCATGCCATTTGAAAAACTGAGTTATGATACTTTTAAAATTATAAAGAGAGATTTTTCTTGTGTATCATAAAATCGCATTTTTTTGACATTTGGATATTGTTCTTTGACTTGACTATCACCATGTCAAGTTCCATCTCTTAGTTTTGAAAAGTAAGGCCGCTACTACTTTTTTTATTCAAACTGTGAAAACGCAATTTTTTCAGTTTTCAATTTTTAGTTGGTAGCACTGCCACACAATTGAAAAACCAAAAATACAGGCATAAATCAGTTGAAAAAGCTTAACACGGAAATGCAAAAAAAATATAGGTATTCCATTAACAAAAATGACGTTTCGTTAATTTCGTCAAAATGGGACACCTGTATAGCTGAAAATAATTTTAGGTCATGGTCTCATCAAACCATATAACTTTTCTCTTACATCTTTTTTCAATCGTGAACGGTAAGACCGCTATGGGATAATTACGCTAGGATGGACCACCCTGTATAGCTTCTGACATTTGTTGATAGTGACACTTTTGTTCAACAGATGACAGCTAATGGGCTCATCCCACAGAAAAACCATGTCCGCATACCAAATTTCAAGTCGATCGGGGTCAACGGTTCTGCAGTTATCGTGGGAGATCACAGACAGACACACAGACAGACAGGGCCGGCCCGAAGGGGGGGTGTGGGGGGTGTAACACCCCCCCAGTCGCGAACATCCAGTCGGCAAAATCAAGCTCAGTCGGCAAAATCGAGATGAACTGAAATATTGTACATAAAAACTATTTGAAAAAAAAAATAGGTGCTCAACTATCACGCTTGAGTACCTAATGCAAAAGAAACTTTGTTGGTAGGTACCAAATAAAGTTGTGGTACCTTATGCCAAATCAAAATTGGAAAAAAAAAGTTTGTGGTTATTGTGTTGTATTGATTGTGGTAGAACTACTAACGTGAAGCCAGAATTGAAGTTCAGAAGCCTGATTTGCGGAAACATGGGTAGTCATTGTGCTAACTATAAGCAGGTTTTTAAGATGCTCGTTTCCGTAAATCTTTGTCGTGGATTATGATCCATACCATAATCTCATTTGTTATGGATAAAGTAACTTTTGGAACACTTGAACACTATCAGCAAATTGTCATCAGTGTTGGAAGTTCGAAGTTTTTTTTTTTGAAGTTTTGCATCAACACCAAAACACCATATAATCAATTTCACGGCTTTCTGAATTAGAGCAAGCTGTGGAAAAAATGGGTTGCGTTGGTACGAATGGGAGGTTGACAACTTGTTGGCAGCTAGCTGTCTTCATGTGCAATTTTCAAAGTGACATTGTCACCGTCTCGGGGAGCATGTACGTGAAAGTGAAAATTTTCGAGTATATGCGAGGAATTGTTATTTCCTTTGAGTGTTTTGAGTGAGAGGACGTTGAGGGCGATTGTCTCTACTGGTTCGTGGGTCTTCGCCAAGGCCACTGCCCCAGAGGAAACTTATTCTTTAAATGGACAATATGGATAGTGGAACAATAATTTATGGAGTTGAACTGTACGGAAACGAGACAATTTGGGCGTGAGTAAGGTAAGTACACTTGATACCTCAACACGGTGACAAGGTGTCACATTGAAAATTGCACGTGTAGAAAACTGGCTGGCATTCTCTTGTCATCGTATCATTCGTATCAACACAGCACAATTTTTCCATAGCTTGCTGTAATGCAGAAAGTAGCTATTCCCGTTCAAATTCCCGTCAATAAAGAATGGTCCAATAATTTGCGGTCCCACAATTCCACAGTATCACAATAACAGTCGGCATTTTGAGATATTTCACACCCCCCCAAGCAAATCGGTTTTGGTCCGGCCCTGCAGACAGAGATCATTCTGGAAATGGTCGTATTCGTCTTAGGGGACCTCAAAATGGATATATTTGGCGAAATCTCAAAACTTTTTTCTGCACGATTGCAATACTTTTCCTTTCATATTGGTGGGGGGTCGGGAATAAAAAAATAATTATCGTCCACTCACCTTGGAAGAAGTGTCGGTGTATTAAAACAAAAATAGCAAGCAAAAGACGCTTGGTATACAAGGTGTTCACGGGAAACGGATACCCCCCCCCCAGTGGCGTACCAAGCGGGGGGCGGGGGGTTCGGTCCGCACCGGGTACCAGCAGTAAGGGGGTGTCAGTGTCGAATTATTCGAGGTGAAAGAGGCATCTACTGATTTGATGCGTAAGGAACTTGAAGGCGCAAAACAAACTGGTGACGCCCCGTTTCCGAAAAAATCTCGCCTACTGCACTTTTATTCTTAGATTAGTCACTATGTGGTGTTTTCCGCTATTAGTCCGGCGGAAAAAGACACCAATTGTGCACGTAGGAAAAAAAACTGTTTGTAATTTTTTCCTTGATCTACACCTAAAAGTAAGTCGATTAGGGAGCGGAGGCATTCTTGTAAGGTCATTAGTAACTGAGTACGGCCCTGTCAAAATTTGAAAGAATTTCCAGAAAATTTTTGAAAGTTTGTCGATGGCTCTCGGTTATGTGTCAATTTCTATGTATTCGAAGCTGAGAAATCCAACAAAAATGGCCCCGAAGAGATAGTGCCGTTATTTTCGAAGATACAGGGTGAAACGTAAATTTTGACCTAACATTTTTGAGGTATTTCCGGATTTTTTTCCGAAGTGGTGAGAGAAGGAAGACTTACCATTTCTATTTTATCTTAATTTTTGGTCCTTTTGGAACAAATTCAGAGGGGTAGGCAATCGCGAACAGTGATTGGTGTTTTGGTACAGCTCCGCAAAAACTTCTTGTAACTGTTAGGTCATGTTCATATTTTGGAATGCCAGAGACGTTTCAAGTTTGCATTTATATCTCTAATAAAAAGAAATACGATTTAATTGAAGTCGGTAAGGTAGCGCGATTTTTTTCATTGATACAGGGTGAAACGTCTATGTCACTCGATATTTTAGAGTAATTTGATGATTTCTTCTGTGTAGCCTGCAGGAAAAGGTTTTACTGGCATTCTTCTTTTCACCTTACACACCTTAGATACCACAATATACATACCTGAAGGCAACCTCAAAAGGTTCTGGGCAATACAGTGCAGCCCCGTAAAGCGTTCCCGCAACCCCTAAATTAATTATTTTCGCATTTCGCAACCGGACGAGACGGTTAGTGTGCATTTGCACGTTTTCGTAAACCAGAAACACCATTCGATTGATGCCAAAGATATAAGACCCTTAGTTTCTCCAATACAGGGTAAAAAATGTGTAACGTGACTCGGTAGCCGAGAGATATTTTGAAATTTTTAGCGCACTACTCCAAACGGGAAGGAGCTTTATGTTCTCACTTTGTTCTTTTGTCTGTCCATTCGTTCCCGTCCGTCATCCGTCTGTCCGTCCGTCCGTCCGTCCGTCACAGCATCTAGTCCTGGACGAAAGGATCCTTACTCTAGAAAAGAGATGTCCACCAAGATTTGACTAGGAAAATGCGCAGTAGGTTCGGTCGGTCCTTTCTTTCTTTAGCATTGAGTACGATCATTCGTCTCACTTTTCAGCTCAGCGAAGGTTACTGTTGCCTATTATTATGCTCCAAGCTTCATCGAAATCCGAAAGTAAAATGAGTACCTGGGTGCATCTCATTAGATTACGTTGTTATTGAGTGTTAAAACGGTCAATTAAAACACCAAAATTGCAATAGTGAACTTTGTTATCTGGAATAGCGTTCGACTGATCTAAATTGAAATTTTTGAAAATATTCCTGGAACATTTCAGTTATTTTTATTTTTTGTTCAAATCAGCCAAAGTGTGCCAAACAATTAAGGAATCGCATTTTATAGCATGTTTTATGGTGGCCTCCGAATCTTATATCAGATTTTGGAAAGAATAAATTTCAAGCTATGAAATGTTAATAAGCTCAAAAATTGATTTCTTTTTCATTGTGTGTTCTACAATAACGGATAAAAAATAATGTTGAGGAGAAATTATAATTCGAATAATTTCAAGGGTGGGTAGGTATTCTTTGAGATTATTCAATTTTCGGGATTATTCAGTTTTCGAAATTATTCAATTCTCGAGATTATTTAATCTTCAAGTTTATTCAATGTTCAGGACTACCTGACTTTCAGTTAAAGGCGCGCTTGCGGGCCTTCATGACCTAGTGCGAGAAATTTCAACTAATGGGACCCAAACCAAGAAACAAACATCTTCTTTTAAAGTGTTCCTATTGGCGAGTTTCAAGATCGAATACGTCATCTGACGACCAACGTGTAAACGACGTTTGTGCACGGATCAACTGCAGATTTGTGTGGGCTCTTATGAGCGTTGCGGTGTTTGGGGACTTTATTTGATTCCATCTGACTTAACGCGGCGTTAATTTTCTCCAACAAAGTACGTGAGCCACGCACGTTTCATTATCTTGAATATATTAGGTGTCGTCAATTGCAGAAGCATTGCATTTTTAAATAAGAGTGGCACGTGTACCACGACTGGCAAGCAAAAGTGGCATAGAATGGAAGGTGGCAAGATAGATAGTGGCAAAAAGTGGCGGAGAATAAGTTGTGTTTGCGAGTGCGAGTCGCGCTGTGGAAACCGGAAAAAGGAAGAGTTACATTTTCACCGTTTCCCGTCGAAAGCGGAAGACGCAAGTTGGGTCGTCAAAATGACAAACAAACTCGGCACTGAACCAGAACCTTTTGAGGTTGTCTTCAGGTATGTTATATTGTGTTATCTAAGGTGTGTAAGGTGAAAAGAAGAATGTTAGTGAAATCTCTTCCTGCAGGCATCGTTACATAGAAGAAATCATCAAATAACTCTAAAATATCGAGTGACATAGGCGGTTCACCCTGTATCAATGAAAAAAATCACGCTACTTTACCGACTCCAATTAAATCATATTTCCATTTATTACACATCTAAATGCAAACTTGAAACGTCTCTATCATTCGAAAATATGAACATGACCTAACAGTCTTAAGTTTTTGCGGAGCTGTACCGAAACACCAGTCACAGTTAGCGATTGCCTACCCCTCTGAATTTGTTCTGAAAGGCCCAAAAACTGAGATAAAATAGTAATGGTGCTTCTTCCTGCCCCCACCATTTCAGAAAAAAATCCGGAAATACCTCAAAAATGTTAGGTCGAAATTTATGTTTCACCCTGTATCTTCGAAAATAACGGCACTATCTCTTCGGGATCATTTTTGTTGGATTTCTTATCCTCGAATACATAGGAATTGATGCATAACCGAAAGCCATCGGACAAACTTTCGAAAATTTCCAAGAAATTCTTTCAAATTTTGACAGGGCCGTACTCAGTTGCTAGTGACCCTGCAAGAATGCCTTCGCTTCCTAATCGACTTACTTTTAGGTGTATATCAATGAAAAAAATACAAAAAGCTTCTTTTCCTACGTGCACAATTCGTGTCTTTTTCCGCCGGACTATATGTCAGAAAGTCGTTTTTCTGCGTCTAAAAAAGCCATGTCGCCAATTAGCTCGATATTTCAATCGCAGGGTTCCCAGAGCGCAAGATTGCCTAATTTGACACTGGGGGGTGTCACTTGTGTCACTACAGTCTGCAGCTCATTCTCCAGGTATATAGATAGGGCTGGATTGGGAGGGGGGGAGGGTGGTTGTCACAGGATAGTCCGCCCCTGGTGCCTAATACGCTAGGTACGCCACTGCCCCCCCCCCATAAACGGCTTTCCCTTCATGATAATTCAAAAAAGAAAAAACTTTCTTGAAACAACTCTGTAGTTTCTGAATATGTCAGCAAAAGTAATTTTCCATCCCGTGACAATTTTTTTGAAACAGCCTGTATTTCATCATCACAATCGATGCACATTGTTATTCTGATTACAAAAATGCATGACACTTTTTAACTTTTTTTCATATCAATGGCATCTCTTCAAAAAACTTTTTATTTTAGAATGATGGATTCATTTCAGAAAACATATTTGAATCCTAAAATGAAACCATATCGTTCTCAGAAAAAAAAATTTTTGTTCGCAATTGTAAATCTTTCACTATTTTTAGAAAAAAAAAATCAGAAGTGTCATGCATTTTTGTAATCAGGATAACAGTGTGCATCAATTGTGGTGCGAAAAAAATGCGAAAAAAATTGCGACACTCTGTATGTGGCGAAATGGAAAATTATACTTGACATATTCAGCAAATACAGAAAAAATTATTCCAGGAAAGCTTTTTCTTTTTTAAATTATCGAAACGGGAAAGTTTCTTATGGGGGGGGGAGGATGTAGCCGTCTCGCCTGAGCACGTGTTTTAAACTGTAAACTGGGGCTGCTTGTGTTACAAATAGCGTGTGATTAATGCGACTATAGATCTCTAAATAGACATGGTTAGCACATAACCTTGTGACACGTGAGTGAAATGACGCACAGGGCCGCCAACATGCAAATATGGCGACGGCAAATGTGTAAAATATCTTGGACACTTGGCAAAGTCACGCCAAGTGCAACTTAAACATGGCCGGTGCAACGCAGGTAAGATAAGTATGATTTTCAAGCGGAACTTGCGGTGTTACTTTGGCAAGTACAACTATACTTGTACTGTGGTGCAACCGGGCCTAAATCTCTCCATGGTCTAAGTTATGCTTTGATCCACTATACTTACACTACACTTACACTCCATTCCACATACTACTTTATTAGCGTCAGGTGTGACGCCACAAAATCCCTAGGTTTTAATCTGGATGAACGTTTGACTTGGAATAATAATCTTGGCCACGTTGCCAAAAAAATCAACTCTGTGCCTATTTTGCTATTACTACAGAAATATCGAAACAAGAAAATTTCGACTGAGTGCTGTGAATAATAACAATAATAATAATAATAATAGTGTGACTCTACATTCCATCGAAGAACTTGGCCCACAAAGCGGAAGGTTAGAGCTTCCGTTCTTTGTGTTCACTACCCAGTTGTCGCGGACCTATGGGGGCCAAAGCTGATGGGGTAAGTATCACGCCTTGAACAACCGCGAAGGTACCCAATTTTTTATGGCGACTGGGTTGGTCGCTTGCCGGAAAGGTTGACGACAGCAGTAAATTTTTTATCATTGCCGCCGCGTGGTATCGAACTCACTACCTTTAGCTTCACAGTCCAACGCTCTAACCGCTGCGCTATCGCCGGCCAATATCCTTATAATTGTACTCAATTTCAGTCTTAATTTCGGCATTAAGGTCGAGTCGATACGGGACGTGTATAATAGCTGTATCAAATGTACCATGAAAAATCTGATCCCACCAGCCCTCAGAAGTGCTGAAGACCTAGACCTCTTGTGTGACCATGGTAAGTCAAGCATGCTGTGACATTGTATTACATGTTAGATGGCCCAGAATGGTTCAAAATGCATCAATGGCAACTATCCGTTCCATTTGCCATAGTCACCAATGTGTACCATCATGGGTGCCTGTTTTACTGCTCAATTCTCACTTAATAAATCACAAAACAAACAATAACTCTGTGAAAAAACAAATTACGATCAGAAGTGCAAAACCGTTTCGAGATATTGATATATGCTTTCCAAAAATGTGACCTACCTACAAGATTCTGCAACTTGTTTTCTTGAAACGGGATCTTGCTAAAGCCAGGTCAAGGTCTCTTTTGCACTTCTTTCATTGTCACCCAGTGTGTGTGTATCCTACATAAGTAGTCGGTGTGGTACGCGACATAAAATGGCAAAATACCGCAAATGAATTAGACGGGATGCCCTTTGGTATGATGACTCTTATACCAAGGTGATTAATTTTCGCCAAGGATGCGTCAACATTTCCCACTCAGAAAAAAAGATGGCGACGATTTTTGACAGGAGCTAATTTTTTATAAAACATATGCGTGTAGCACATGTCTTCTCACTAACTTTGACCTCCTGAATACGAATATGGAGTTTATTTTCACATTAGAGATCAACTTGACCTCATATTTCACATCTGAAAACCGCAAAAATAGCAGACTCTCGCTAATTTTTGAACTGAAAATTTTGTGTTTCATCAACGGTGATTTCCAGCCTTGAGCTGGCTGTATAGATCCCATAGAACAAGTTAACAGTATAAGTTCTGCAAAATAACTTTTCTAACATCGCCAGGGTGCGCCTCAAATCATACCAAAAATGGGCGCTAGGAGCATACTTTGCTGTGGCTGGTTGGGGAATGTTAGTGTGAAAGGAAGAATGTTGTGCAATATGTTTTACTGTTTAATATATAAGCTAACACATGCCAAGCATATATCGACATACCATGGCAATTTGAAACAAAATGTCGTGAAAACAAATTTTCATGACTGGTTCATAACTTTTTTTATGACAGGTACAATTGATACCAAAAAACGTAACTTTGATTTTAATGATGTTTTTCATCAAAGTAAATACATCAAGAGACCTTTCTCACCTGGAACATCACCCTAGCTCAAAGTTTCATATAATATAGAACATTTTTCTCAGATCCGCGATTGCCAAACATCAGAAAAGCGTCTTTTAATAATTCCTTCTTCCAGAAAGTTCTTCTTTGAACTTGTTCTGGAATGCAACATTATACGGCTGATGGTTCCGCTTTGGCTTGAAGTTTTCTGTCTCGCCCGTGAACTCATTCAGGTGTCTAGAAACTTCTGGACTGGATAGGTATGCACCAACGACAAATGTCAGTAGGATCTTCAGTGTTATTCGTATTCCTATGGCACCAACTTGAAATTTGTTGTCGTGTGTGTGTCAGAATTTTGCGAGAATGAAAGTAATGAGCTATAAATGAAGGCTCAAAAACGTCTAGGACGTGGACAAGCCAAAGAGCATGAAAACATACACCATGTATTATAGGTACTATAGTTGCCAAATAAGAGTTGTAATGTTGAAAAGGTCTTGGTGCCTACCTGATCACTTTTTCATATGTTTTCCACGTCCGTTTTCTATGCCTGTTCACCTCCTAGGTATTTTTGCGCTTTCCCTGATAACACTATACTTCCATTCTCGAAAATTCCAACACACCAAGACAACAAATTTTGAATTGGCAATAACACTGGAGATCCTACTGCCCTTCGCCATTGGTGCATATCCAGTCTGAAAATTTCTAGACACCTGAATGAGTTCATGGGCGAGATGGAAATACTCTAGAAAACTTTGAACCAAAGATTCACCATCAGCCGTATGTTGCATTCCAGAACAAGTGTAAAGACAAAACTTCAAAATCAAAAGAAGCTTTTCTGATGTTTGGCAACCGCAAGTCTGACGAAAATGTTCTAATCATGAGTCGCTATACCGAAGCTTTGAGCTAAGGTGGTTGTTTCAGGTGGAAAAGGTATCTTACCTGGATGAAAAACATCATCAAAATCAAAGCTACGTTTTTTAGTATTTATTGAAAAAAAAAGTTATCGACAAATCATGAAAATATATTTTTTCTGTTTTTATCTGGAATTGTCAATTTATGTTGATAAATCCTAGTATATGTAAGTTTACTATATAAAACAATAATATATATTTCAAAACATTTTCCATTTCACACTTACATTCCTTGAATCAGCCGCAGAAAAATGTGCTCCCAGAGCCCATATTTTGTATGTTTTGGGGCGCACCCTGGCGATGTTTGTAGAGTTATTATGCAGAACTTACACTGTTAACTTGTTTTGTGAGATCCATTTAACGAGCTCAAGGCTGGAAATCGCTGTAAATGGCACACAAAATTTTCAATTCGAAAATAAGCGAGAGTCTGCTATTTTTGCGGTTTTCGGATGTCAAATATGGGGTCGATTTGATTTCTAATGGTCAAATAAACTCGATATTCGTGTTCAGGAGGTCAAAATTAGTAAGAAAACATATCCCACATGCCTATGTTTTACAAAAATTCAGGTCCTGTCAAAAATCGTCGCCATCTTTTTTTTTGAGTGGGAAATGTTGACGCATCCTTGGAGAAAATTAATCACCTTGGTATGAGTAGTTATCATGCCAAAGGGCATCCCGTCTAATCAATTTGCGGTATTCAAAATCGTAGCACCCCGACTAAAGGTCGCAAGAATCAGGTGACTGAAGATAGTATCTTGTAGTCGAAAGATTGCTCTATCGAACACCCCAAAAAAATTTCAGAATCGGGCAATTTTTTCTCGAGATATCCCCATTTTTACCGAGGCAACATTTCGGGGTGGTCCACTTCAATTTTGGCCCAGTTTATATGCATGTATTGATGTTTTCTAACTAATTTAGAGTTCCTATTCACAAATATCGTGTTATTTTAGCATTGGAAATTAGTATGATCTCAAATGTTCCTTTGAAAAACCGAGGACTCTCACATATTTTTTTAAAGTGAATATTTTTAGTGTCGTTTACATCGTATTCCAGAAATGAATTGCATTGTGGAATGAAAAATGTTTTGCATCTTTGCGAGTTATTCGTTCTGGTTCACGGCTAACCCAACGGACTTACCTTAGTTTCAATGGCTCTGGAATCCACGTCCTGGAAATGCAACTTCAGCTTCGATTTTCCATCATCAGACGAACCGCGAAGCTGTGAGAATTTATACTGCCACACTGGTGTCTTGGAGTCGCCTTCGTGCAAAGAGAAACCCAAGTTCCAGTCGAGAGTCAAACCGGCGGTTTTCCCGTTACAGCTCACAGTGAAAGTTTTAGTCTGGAATGTTTCAGTTTGACTTTAGTAACAGTCAAAAACGATCATCAGTAATGTTTTTTTTTTACCCCTAGCTTCATAACTGCAGTGCACACTGAACAGTGCCAAGCATTTTCGATTCTCAGCAATTCTTGTCTGGTTTCAACTGAAAAATATCTCGAATCCTGGCCCGAGGTCTGAACCAAAAAACAATGCTGGCGTTCATCGACGTTTTCGGAATCTTTGACGACGCGGAACATCGTCTGGTATACTTTGAACATCAATGGGCATTTACTCCAATCCATGACGTTCAACTGAAACGCAAGCTTTAACAAACAAGGCTGGACAGTATCAGTCCTACTGTTTGATTTCGGCGGGCAATGCATCACCACCACATATGATTATATGTATAGGTAGTTGTCAAAAATTACCGGAGGCGAGTCGAACAACATCAGATCGGTGCCTTTGAGGGCGAAGAAGCGGGGTTTGTAGTTCTGCCATGGTTGATTATTATTAAGAACGCCTTCGTTGACCCAACCCATGTATTCGATACGATCAGACACACTAAAATTACGATTGTACAATTTCATCTGAAAAAACCCGCATCAGTAAATTGAAAAATGAAATGAAAAGACATCAGGCGCTCACTTGGAGGTTTGTGAGACCAATAATATTATCAGTAATAAATTTAAGCCACTGGGAAAGAATAGCTGAGTCATCACAATGTATGATACCAGTACTGACACCGTTAAGGCCTCGGACTTCGAAAGCGTTGGGTCTTAATTTGTCAGTTCCAAAAATGTAGCGCGTCACGTAAGCCATCATCAAGGGCAAGGTGACCATGTCCGCCCAGCGGATCAGAGGTTGATCGTGTTCCGATTCTGAGTAGATCGAACTTGGCCTGCTGCTGGTACTGTTTGTCGTCACCCTCAAGCTCTCGTCAGACGCTTCTTTTTCGTCGCTGTTACTGTCTTGTTGAGAATCTTTGTCTTCTATAAGAAGAAAATCGTTTTAATAAGTACCGAAGCTGCTGAGTAGGTCACAAACTGTAGATATACCTTGTTTCTGGAGGAAAGGCGTGGCTGCTTTGTAATGTTTCACGGTGAGGACTACCAAATCACCGGCGTTTCGGAGGATATTGACCGCATCGTCATGAGGGCAGGCAGTGATATATTCCCCATTGACTGAAAAGTGAATATTAAAACACTAGCTGCATTACGAAAACTGATTAATTTGCATACATTAGCGCCAGACCAAATAATTTAAGGTAGGTAACTAGGGTTGCAAGAATCAATCTAGTGGTCAATTGACTGGGAATTTGACCAGAGTCAAATATCTCGGTAAAATATTATGACGCCCCAAGCCTGCGGATGCGAAAAAATCGCGCATAGTCATTATCACTACTTTTGTTATCATGAATGTATGATCTCATGTCCTGTCATGTCTTTGCGTCTTGCATACCTTTTCTATTTGTCCTTTTTGACGGCAATAATTAAATCTTATCTGACTGGTCCAAATTGCAACCCTACAGGTGCACCTACCTCTGTTGGGAATAAAAAATAAAACAAAAATTCAAATTCTTGTTTTTTCACGATATCTCAAAAACTAAAATCGATACGTCAAATTTCTTTTTGGATCATTGATCGTCATGAAAATGCGCAACTTTTTCCCAATTTAACCGACTTTGTATCTCTCAAGATAAGCGAGATACTCATGCTTAGCCTCAAAAAACGGACACCTTGTATACAGTACGATACCTACAGATTTTTATTTAAATCTATATTTTATGAACCAGGGATTTAGATTAAATTAAGATTTAGATTTATTTGAATTGAGCATTTAAACAATAATTCTCATTTACTCTCATTTATACACTACTTATTCTCTGTAAATTATTTTTGTAGTTTCATAATTTGTACAATGTACCTAATAAATAAAATGATATTTATGAACCAAAATAGTCGGTGCTACGAAAATTTGTATGAATATGCGAATCCTTATTACGATGCAGTAAATTATTTTGAATTGGCTTTGAAACTAATTGTGACATTGTGGTGCAACTTGGTATAAATGCAATAAATCGCGAAATTTCACGATCGGATTGAGCGGCAGCACAACCTTATCCTCATGGGATTTAATGAGAGTCGAATGTAGACGATGAGAAAGTAGTACGGGAGATCTTTGCCTGGATTTCCCCGAAAATTCCTGCATTTCTTTCAGCAATTTTTCCGGTTGAACCGGCTTCGAGAGGTTAGAAATATTTTTGACACGTGTCAAATGTCAAAGCTGCTTTGATTTATTTGTTCAATAAAATGAAAAATAGCGTCAGACATCACGTCCTGCAGAAATGTTCCATCTATCTGCAGAGGAAATGCGTAAAAAATGTGCTCCAAAAGTGGTCCGAACGACTTCGTGTCTCTTCGTGGATAACTATTGTTCCAAATGAAGCCAGAGCAGCCAACCGCAAAGTTTTGGGGGTTTTCTATAGTTCAGATTTGGAAACTTGAAAAACAAAATCTCACAATCGACTAGAATCACGGTACAAGTGAACATACTATAGTCGGGAAAGTTTTGGGATGACAACCGATTTTTTGGGATATCGTGGTGCAATTTAGTAGAAAACACGAAAAGCGATGTTTGAAATGAAAATCAATGGCTAACAACCGACGCAACCATGGCTAACGCCGTATATACAGGATAATAAATAATTATAAAACAATCGAAAATTTATATTGCGTGAACCGACAAAGGTGGAGCTGTGGAAACTCGAACGAACGTGCTGGATTCACTACTAAGATCATTGCTAAGATGTAGCAAGCAGTTTGGTGGCGTGGCAAGGATCTACGTAGGTTTCTCTACATCCATTCTGATTGTGAATCCCATCTCAAATCCAATGAGGTTGTATCCAAGCAAAGGAGCTGTTTAATTGCTTCGATAGCTCAATGGGTCGAAAGGAGAAAGAAACGTACAATCTGCCTTTCAACACGTTTATTTAGTTTTTGAATGGACATGTAGCCACGACGGCGAAAGCAAAGAGAATGACGGTTACAAGAATACAAGAAATCATTGAGAGGGTGGCTTACCCCCTCCAACCACCGGCAGGTAGATGGGCCGGTTTCTCCCAAATAAATATAGCCGATTGTGTCTAACACTTAAACTGTCTACATGCATTTACAGGAGCTATGTATAATTAATTACATTAACCTTCTCTGAAGTGTGAGAACGGTTCATAAAAATAATACTCCGAGAACTTTGTTAACAACATCAATATTATTGATCAGTAATTCAGCCATAATTCATAATTCGACAAAATAGAAAAAGGTTTATAACCCACTCCCGCTGAGTGCTAACATGAGCAATATGATGGATTTGGAGTTTAGATGGGATTTAAAATCAGAATAGATGTAGGGAGAATTACGTGGACTCCCTCCACGGCATCAAGACTGATTTTGAATACCATGATGTTCATAAGCAGGGATGGGGATGAGGGACGGGGTTGGAATTGAATTTTTTTTTAGAAGAAGGAATACTGTCACGAAACATGATATAAAAGAGAACGATTTTCAGTCATTTGGTTTATGACATGAAAAAATGTTTCATCCCTCATTATAGTCAACTTCAACCCTCTGTTGGATAAAAACCGATCATACGAATGAGTTCAGCGTACCCCCTAACGAAGGGTTGAGAAAAATGTTTGCCAAAATTCATGATTTGACAAAATATTTAGAACCATCTGCATGGCTTTTAAACGTGTTCTCGAATTTGATGTCCACAAGTAGAGGTTGGGGTGAGCTGTTTTTTCCCACACCAGAAAAAGGGAATGGTCATGACATGTCTTCAAAGCACCAACCTTCAACCCTCTACAGAAAAAACCGGTAGTTTATTTCAGTGGCGTATTTAGAGATTTGAGATAGGGGGGGGGCAAGGTGATTTTTTTTAAATAACGCAAAATACGTGAGAAGGGGTGGGGGGTGAACGGAAGGCAGACAAAATGCCGCCATCCATCAATAAACAGCAAAGATTTGGACTAATAGTAATTATTGTGTAGAAGGGTAGGTAGAACGTATTAACGGGTGTTTTTTTTAAATCTGGCGTCCAAGTATGCTGTGCTACAGCTGAAAAGAGCCTCATTCGGCCGGAGCACAGCATGCTTGACGCCAGATTTAAAAAAACACCCGTTATACCTACATTTATTATATACACACATCACAAGAATCTAGGGGACAAGCAAATTCAGACGATTTCTAAAATCATCATAACTTTTGATTTCCGTCAGCGATTTCATATCGGTTTCCAGTGTTCGATAGCCCAATCTTTTGTTTCCATGCCTTGATCACGTCAAATACGAACAATGTTTTATAAGGTTACTACATGGTGATCACTGGAACAGTATAAAATTGCCAAAAGTTCAGTACGAGCGCGATTTCCCAAAAAAAAAATCATGCATTCCAATACACAGTTATGAAGATCGGTGTTTCAGCTTCAGTAACGTTTTTGAATTTTGAAAATATAAGGTGAATTGCCAAACATATTGATCATTTTGTGCCGCCATGTTGAACTTCCAAGAAAGAAGAATGTGATCCGATTTCATTGAAACTTGGTACACACTCATGTCTGGTTCAAGTAATTGGAATTTCAAAGTCAAATTTTACTTTCGATCACTTTCGAGCCGCTATATTGAACTTTTTACAGGAATGATTTGATTTGAATGAAACTTGAAACACACTAGAATCGAATTATTTACATAAAAGTTTAATGTGGCGGCTTGAAAGTCACCGAAAAAGACATTTGATCTTGAAATTCCAATTATTCAAACCAGACATGAGTGTGATCCAATTTTCAATGAAATCGGATCACTTTCCTGGAAGTTCAACATGGCGGCACAAAATGATGGCTATGGCATCTTTGGCAACTTTCCTTCGATTTTCAAAATTCAAAAACGTTACTGGAGCTGAAGCTCCAGTCTTCATAGCTGAACTATTGAAATGCATAAAAAATTGTTTTCGGAAAATCGCGCTCGTACTTAACTTTCGGCAATTTTACACTGGTCCGTCCATTGATCACCCTGTAGAAACTTTATAAAACATTGTTCGTATTCGACGTGATCAAGGCATAAAAACAAAGGACTGGGCCATCGAACACCAAAAACCGATATGAAATCGCTGACGGCAATCAAAAGTTATGATGATTTTAGAAATCGTCTGAATTTGCTTGTCCCCTAGATTCTTTTGATGTGTGTACATATTACGTATTATACAACGAAATTAGGTATACATTTTTAAATTTACAACATTATCGGAGCGCGCCTGTTCTTTTGCCGGTATTCCTTCTTCTTATTCTTATTATTATCATTACAGACCGATGGGGGGGGGGGGGGGGGGGGGCACGCGACCCCCATGCCACCCCCATAAATACGCTTCTGGTTTCTTTTTGGTTCACGGCTGATGGATTTTGGTTAGTTTTAAACTATGCTGTTACATATCAAAAATTTTGAAATTTGGCCAAGTCCCCTTCTCCATAATAATCGTGCTAGTCCTTACTGGCACGATTATTATGGAGAAGTAAAACAATAACAGATCTCGCAATTCTTGCAACCACTGGAAAGTCTTGAAAACAAATACGATATGCCTGATGAACACGTTTTATTACAATTTTCAAAACAACAAATTTCAAAGTGAGAAAAGAACAGATATTAATTATTTTTGTGAAGGCTCAGCTTTATACAGGGTGTTGCATGAGGAAACCGACATAGCTTAAGGGTAGGTCCAGTTTTTCTAGAGGAACTAGGATCTCGCTTTGAAATTTTTCTATCCCTTTTCGTTTTGATGTTACAGTATGATGATACTTGATGAATCATGTATTTTGTCGAAGTTTTTGATGAGCTATATCTTCCGAATGGCTTATTGGATTGGACTGAAATTTGATAGGTATGATCTCCTATTGATAGCTAATACATTGCACCATAAAGTTGTTTAGAAGTTTCAGGGCCGGACTGAATTTTTTTATTTTCAAAGTTTTTGTTAGAAAAGTCATATCTTTCAATGTTTTTTTGGAAAACCAGTATCAGATTCAGAAACACCAGAAAAAATGCTACAAGAAACATCCTTCAATTTCTTCGGCACACCCAAAGTTTTCCCAGAAAAAAATATCTTTTGAGTTTTGGATCGGCTGCGATCTAGTGAAAATCAGTCAATCACGCATTCTTTCACGGATCTTTGAGATGTTCATCCTCTAATTCAATGCTGTTACGGTTTTCTTCACTTTCCCACATTAGTATCACTTGGTACGGCAAAAAAGACAAAAGTCCAGGACCGGAATCAAGTCTAGTAAACATTATTTCTAAAAATCCGATTTTTCAGTATTTAGTTGGAAAATTACAGCACAAAGTTATGGTGAAGTGGCTGAAAAATGCTCTTTTGTCTGCATTTGGAACTTAAAGTCACTTTAGAAACCAGCTAAACAAATTTCTCATTTGTTGATTTCAAGAATACAAAAAATTATTTCCGAAACTTTTCGCGAACAAAATAAAAAGAAGCAAGAATGAAAATTATTCAGAAATGTAATTTCAATGTGTAGAAAAAGAACAATATCAATGTTTGTATGTTATGTTTATGTTAATGTTTATCAAATTTCGGAAATAATTTCTTTCTTGTCTGCATTTGGAACTTTAGGTCACTTTAGAAACCAGCTGAACAAATTTCTCCTTTTGTTGATTTCAAGAATAAAAAAAATTATTTCCAAAATTTGATAAACATCAACATAAACATAACATACAAACATTGATATTGTTCGTTTTCTACACATTAAAATTACGTTTCTGAATAATTATCATTCTTGCTTCTTTTTATTTTGTTCGCGAAAAGTTTCGGAAATAATTATTTGTATTCTTGAAATCAACAAAAGGAGAAATTTGTTTAGCTGGTCTCTAAAGTGACCTAAAGTTCCAAATGCAGAAAAAAGAGCATTTTTCAGCCACTTCACCATAACTTTATGCTGTAAATTTCCAACTGAATACTGAAAAATCGGATCTTTAGAAACAATGTTCACTAGACTTGATTCCGGTCCTGGACTTTTGTCTTTTTTGCCGTACCAAGTGATACTAATGTGAAAAAGTGAAAAAAACCAAGACAGCAATAAATTAGAGGATGAACATCTCAAAGTACCGTGAAAGAATGAGTGCTTGACTGATTTTCACTAGATCGCAGCCGACCCAAATCTCAAAAGATATTTTTTTCTGGGTAGACTTTGGGTGTGCCGGAGAAATTGAAGGATGTTCCTTGTAGCATTTTTTCTGTAGTTTCTGAATCTGATACTGATTTTGCAAAAAAACATTGAAAAATATGACTTTTCTAACAAAAACTTTGAAAATAAAAAAAATCAGTCCGGCCCTAAAACTTCTGAACAACTTTATGGTGTAATGTATTAGCTATCATTAAGAGATCATACATATCAAATTTCAGTCCAATCCAATAAGCCATTTGGAAGATATAGCTCCTCAAAAACTTCGACAAAATACATGATTCACCCTGTAACATCAAAACGAAAAGCGATAGAAAAATTTCAAAGCGAGATCCTAGTTTCCCTAGAAAAACTGGATCTACCCTTAAGCTATGTCGGTTTCCTCATGCAACACCCTGTATAAAAAATGTCCACCTCACTTCTATGTAATGGGTTTTGGACAGTATAAGTTTCATGCTTCATACTGCCGTTAAAGTTGATGCGTCAGAAAAAATCATATCTGAAAAACTGAAGCCTGAAGTCCTAAATCAATAAAAAAATTTCAACAAATTCTTGAATGCTTTGACCTCACTTGCTTTGCTGGTTGTATAAAGAAATTTGCATAAATAAAAAAGTTGATGGCTTGCTGTAAAGGATAATAAATTCATGGGTGATCGAAATGAAAAAAATTTCAACAAATTCTTGAATGCTTTGACCTCACTTGCTTTGCTGGTTGTATAAAGAAATTTGCATAAACAAAAAAGTTGATGGCTTGCTGTAAAGGATAATAAATTCATAGGTGATCAAAATGTTTGAAAAAATTATTTTTGGATTTTGGAAATGCCAATGGGCTCAAACCAAAGTTCATCCTTTAATTGTAACTTTCGGAAAAGTCCTGAATGGTGAGTTTCTGTCGAGAAATAAGCCCACAGCCTTTGATTAGTATTATGGCGGCGTGCTCGGTACATGGTGGTAAGCCCTATGCAGTGGCGGACTAAGGGAATTGGGGGCCCGGGGCGGAATTGTGAGATGGGGCCCCTAAGGAGTGGAAGTTGAGAATATGAAGGGGGGCCGGCAGACTTTTTGGCCCGCCCTGCCTGGCCGTAATTGAGCAAAAGCCTAAGAAACAAAAAATGAGTTGTTAACTTGACTACATATGAAAAACACAGCAGCGCAGTCAGAATTTGAGAGCGGAGAGGGCAAAGGCAACGGCGAGGGTGCAAGTCAGGGGAAAGTAGCGCCGCCGGCGAAATTTTCTGGGCATAATAATAATAATGATGCTGATGACAATCGGTATATTTCATGCGTGTTACGATTTCGGTTTTTGACGTTTTCACCAAAATTACTTGACAAGCAAACTTCTTTTCAGAAAATTTTTGCGCTTCTTTGAAATTTTCGCCAGAATTTTTTTCTGTATCGGTTTAGTGTAGTATGAAGTGCCGCGGGCGCTTGGGAGGTAGAAGGGTGGGGTCATTCGCCCACTTTCGCCCCACTTGGCTATGCCACTGACCACCGGTACCTACAAGAAGTTTTCGGTTCCAACTTTGGATGTTGAATTGGATTTGGACTGTTGACTTATTGCTAAAACTTACTCGTATATATAAAATTAGGAATAATATGAATTTCTACTACCTGCAGCGCGCAGACAAGAAAATTTTGTTGTTTTGTCTTTCCCCTCTTTTGAAAAGGAATAATAAAATACAAAATTTCAAAAGTCTTGAGGCCCCTGGCACTGATATCCTGGGCCGGAGCCCCTAAAGCGTAAAGTGAAAAGGATTCGCAAAGATTCAGTGATACAGACACACCTATATTGCCTCTGTGTAGGTCCCCAGGCTTGTTGTCATGGTTTCGGGGTCAAAACAAAAGGGGGGGCCTTAGCCATCGATTTTCCTGAAAAAATTTAGAATGTGGCGCTTTTTTGTTCGCTTTGTTCGCATTATTGCATATTTTTCAGTCGTGACCCCCCCATTGGACACTTCTAGTTACGCCACTGGTTGAGATAGATAGCTACTGGCGCCAATGGTGCAACCGCCGCATACAGGGGAAAACAGAAAAAAAAAGTGTTTTTTATCTCATGAACCAAAGCAGACGGAGTGTTGCAAATCACGTTGTATGTCAGTTATTTCATGCTTATGAAAGAGCAGCAAACGATAATGCTGCAAAAACTACAAGAGCAGCCACTAAAAGTTACACGCCACCTAGGCTGTGTATTGTGTTCAAATGGAATCCAAAAACAATCACCGCTAAAACTTTGAGCTGCCTAGCAATTCATGAAACAGTAGTACGAGATAATGAGGTAGGTGACAGTTAATCATGGGATAATGAGGCGAAAGCAAAAAAAACTATTGAAAACTTACTGCGGGTTCCAACAAAAGTCTTATGAGCCAGTTAACTTAAATCTGAGTTAGTTGGTATGACACAGTCAATAGCAAGGCTAGTTGCTTACCAACTAGCGCAACTAGCTCACATTAGAATCAACTCGAACCCGCAGTTGAAACTGAAAAAGATCAATGCTGGACTTGAAAAGTTTCTCTTCCAGTTTTTTTTTTTGTCAAATTTTGTGGGGTTCGACCGAGCCCACATTCATTCATTATTTCTCTCTGTAGAGCTGAAAGACAGCATTGTTCGAAAGACGGAATGAAAAATGCTCGAATGAAGTCAAAAACTGTAAGCTAGCTTATAAGGTTGAACTACTAACTTTGTATGGCGTAAAAGCTTCAAAATAAATAAAAAATTGACCGCATAAAACACGATAACTGTTTATTGACGTCAGTAAATTTTTGAAAAAGAAAGCAATAAACAAAATCAAAGTGAGATTTTCGAAATGTCTCTCTTCCGCATTTTCTACATCTGACCAATAAATACCGTGTCGCCTTTCTGATTTTTTCCATGTTGATCCTGATTTGATTTGAAGCTGCCACTGTCCGCTGTCGAAGCTCAGGCAACTTCTTTCATGTGGCCCCCAAACGTGATAATCTGAAACGGTCAGGTCAGGAGATACTGGACGTGGTAGGAAAAAACAAGTTGCAAATGATGATAAAGGCAAACCACTTTGCAAGATCGTAACTAAGCTTAAATAAACGATTTGACCCGCAGTGCTTTCATTTTCGTCCCTTAGGATTTGAATGGCGCCCCTTTTTTCAAAATGGCGGATTTTATCTAGGGGCAGAAGGTATCGAATAGCCTGGTGATGTCCAGCTCCGTTAAATTTTATGGAGCTATGTCTCGATCAGTTTCTGGGCCATCAAACACTTTTTAAAAAAATGGTGGAACATTGACATCTGTCGCAGCAAATTTGGTGGAGGCGCCAAAATGAATTAAGTACGCTCATAAGAAAATTGCTGTAACATTTTTATTTTTCAACCGATTTTAACACAAGGTATCTCATTTTGTAGAAAAGTAAATTCCTCTTGTTATCTTGTACCTTCCATAAAAAAAGACGTCGAGGAATGATAAAGAAAAAAATAAAAAACAATTTGAAAAAAAAAAAGATTTTTTTAATTTTTTTATTTTCATGAAAATTGCCTTATTTGTAGATTTTGATGTGCCCTTTCTAAATTTGCACATTTCCGATTTATATCTTTGCAGTGCGCACCGCCATGTTGAAAAAATTATATCTGAAAAGAAGTTTTTGAGAATATCTGAATTTAAGCTCATGCGAGATTGAAATGTTTATACAGGGTGATTCACCATCAAATGGACATAGCCTAAGGGTAGGTCCAGTTTTACCAGGCGAACCAGGATCTGGCTTTGAAATTTTTCTAACACTGTTTGTTTCGAAGTTACAGGGTGATTAATGTATTTTGTAGAATTTTTTGACAAGCCGTGTCTTCAGAACGACCGAATAGATTGGATTGAAACTTTGTGGGTTGATTCTTCTATTGATATCTGAAGGCGGGTACTCATCAGCGCGCTGTATCTGCAACTGCAACGTGTAATGCAACTGTTACTGTACCAAGATTCCATAGTGTGGACGGCGCGCGCGAACCTACCTTGTATAGGCGGGTACTCATCAGCGCGCTGTATCTGCAACGTGTAATGCAACGTGCAATGCAACGTGCAATGCAACGTGTAATGCAACATGCAACAGATACTGCAACACATTCAGGTGTGTGTGTGTGTGTGTAGGTACGCGTTGACGAACATGCCGCAACACTCTGCGATCGCACAACATGCCGCCAAGCTGTTTTAATCGCATTTGGCCGTCGATGTTCGGGTCGCCCCTGTTAGAAAAACGCTGCCGAAATACTACCGCTCGAGAAAAGTGTATTTGTAAAGACTTTCTGACGCAGTTTGATCTCCAGTTCAAACAAATGTACTTAGTTAACAGTTCGGCTTAATTATTTCTGATGATGTTTTGATACTAAGATATCGATTGGAAACATTGTGAAGATATTGTAAAAAATTGTAGTCACATGGACAACTTCTTTAGCTTGCCATTCTTCAAGAAATACCAGTATTAACAATATTATTTCATAAATAAACAGAGCGCATAAAAATTAGTCAGGAACGATGCACAACTTAAAACTTGTCAGTTCATCTTTACATGGAGAAGAAATCTGTTGTGGGCGACACAAAACTTTCCCGACTGGTATCGAGGAACCTACGGAAATTACGACAAGAGCTACGATAAGCTGGTTTTAAATTTTTAACTGGAAAACTTCCGGAAAATTGGGAAAAAAAATTGTTAAAAAACGTTCAAGAACCAGTTATCTTTTGTTTGAAAAAAAATTTGTGAATCTGTGCACGGGATAAAAGTTGAAAATTTGCAGTTTTTCGTGAGTGGAAAAATCGAGAACCGTTGGTTCGATTTCAAAAATTATTTTGATATTTCCTCCAATTATGACCCGCAGCAAGTCTGCACTTAAAATGGATATTTCGTGGAGCTTACCGCATGTCGAGGTTTGCTCTGCAGTTTTTTGGAGATTACGGAATGTGTAAGTTCCATTTTTAAAAAATCACCGTCGGAAAATCAGTACTGCGTCGCATTCGAAAACAAGCCTACACGACGCCCAATGCAATCTACTTTTAATATTAATTGAAATTTTTCGAAAAAAGTCGATGCTCAAGCAAGAAAGAGCGTCTGACCGAAGTCCTGCATCAAACGCGGGTCGTTCTGGTCAAAACCAGGGTGGGTGGCTGTCTCTAGTGGTAACGGCCAGGAGAAAATTCAAAAATTTGTAACGCCCGACTAGAAAATGGTGGAAAACTCGAACTGCAGTCTTAGTTTGGTTCTTATGTTGTGTTGCTTCTAGTCAAAGTTGGTTCCATCCATCAGATAGATTCTGAATTATTGAATGGTGAACTTTTAAACTTTGACATTTATTAATCATTGACAAGTGACAGTTAAAGGGATATTTCAAACTGTACTAAATACAGCTTTTTCAGGGCTTTCACACGACATATTGCAAATCAAGTTTCGTGAGATAAACCTTCTGTCATTTTTGATAGTGACACTTCAGTTTGACAGATGACAGATGACAGAAGCTAATCAGCTTATTTGACATCAAGATCCTGTCTGTATACCAAATTTCAAGTCAATCGGGTTAACGGTTTGGCAGCTGTCGTGTCAGAACGGTTTCCTGCATCATCACATAACTTTCCCTTCCAAGTGAGGGGACGGGTCGGGAAAGTAAAATACTGAAAATAGGTTATAGTAACCAGGTGAAGAAATTGATATTATGTATTTGTGAAAAGAATAGCACAGACATAAAACAACAACTGAATATCGCCCCTACGTGCGTGAGTCGCAATAGCGCATTTTCTTAGTGCGGTCTGTCAATGATGGAAATGAAGTCCAGTTTGAAGATGAGAATGTTCATACGACACAAGAGTTGGTTTCACGTTTCATGACAATCGTTCCACTTATAAGAAATTTCAGTATGGCGACCAACATGGCGGCGGAATCATGAAAATCAGCTTGGAAATAAGGATGATCATACCAGACAAGAGTAAGTTCCATGTTTCATGAAAATCGTTCCCCTAATAAGAGATTTCAATGTGGCGACCAAGATGGCGGCGCAATCATGAAATCCAATCTGTCCACTGGCTACCTCTGAAGACCTAAGCTATCCATCGGAAAAAGTTCTAGTTACAAGATTCTGGCTTCATTACCCGGAGAGAAGGTCAATTTTTCAAAAGTTTATATGAGAAATCTTCGTTTTTTGATATTACTATGACCCTATTTATGGATGAAAAATAATGCTCTTTGGTTATCCTTGGGAACCTCAGCTACCCATCGGAAAAAGTTTCAAGGCTCTAGCTTTATTCCCCGAGGAGGAGCACAACTTCCTAATTTCTACACGGACAGACAGACAGACAGACCGACAAACCGGTCATATAAGCGTCATTTTCTTACGAAAATGCGCTTAAAAATAAAGTCAGTACTCACAATAGATTTATATGGTCATTTTACTATACAGGATGTTCATTTGAAAAGTTGTCACCCTTGGTTTCTTGCCGCCAAAATTCTTTACATGAAAACGCCGAAACAAGTAGATTTTGGTTTCAAGGGGGACATCTACAACACATACTGTGAAATTTTCATCTTCAACTCCTTCGCCCTCACCTCACCCTTCTTTATAATTTCAACTGGCATCACCTATCTTGTGACACATCAAATTGAAGGAAATAAGATTTTCTTTCTGCGAAACATATTTTTAATGTCTTTAAACCGCCCCCCAACCCTTGTGAAAATCCTCTATTTTGTTAATGAAAGGAAGCTTTTTCCCCTATAAACTTTCGATTCTTGAGAAATAGACTTCCCAGCAGAAACAGGTCGAATTTTATTTTAAAAAGGTCATACGACACAGATGGCAAACTTTTCATCATCAACCCCTTCGCCCCCACTTTATCCTACTTTGAAATTTCAAGTAGCATTACTTATTTTTTGATGCATAAAATTGAGGGCAATAAAATTGTCTTTCCGTCAAAATTATTCCAATCTTTTTTTAAATCACCCCTTTGAAGTAAGGTAAGGTGGGGGGTGGGGGCGAAGGGGTTGAGGATGAACATTTGCACATACGAGTTTTACATGACCCCATTGAAATAAAGATCGACCTCTGTTTCTGCTCAAAAGTCTCTTTCTCAAGAATCGGGAGTTTATATGTTTACATCGGGAGTTTACATGTTCCTTTCATTATTAAAGAGAAATTTGTACAAGAGTTGGGGGGTGGTTTAAAATGATTGAAAATATGTTTGACGGAAAGAGAATTGTATTGGCTTCAGTTTGATGTACCTCACAAGATAAGTAATGCTGTTCGAAATTATGAATTAAGGTGGGGTGAGGGCGAAGGGGTTGAAGATAAAAAAGTTGGCAGTATGTGTCCTACATGTCCCCCTCGAACCAAAAATCGACCTGTTTCGGTGTTTTCTTGTGAAAAATTCTGGCGGCGAGAAATCAGGGGTGATAACTTTCCAAATGAACACCCTGTAGGAATACTTAGTGATATTAAACGATGGGTTGGTATGAAGTTGTTGTGTCCTCAATCTCAACAATTTGACCCGTAGAGGTTTTTCTTCTTCCCCTTCTGAAACGATCGTAATCGTGAGAAGCTTCAACAACAACTGTGCAATTGTGCAAAAAAGTCACTGCTTATTCAACGAACGCCGTATTTCGCGAATGGTTTGAATGTACCGTAGTCAAATGCCACAGCACTCACAGCAGCTCAATAATAATTACAAATTAAAATCGTAAAGCTGAATTTTTTATTCTTCTTTTCTATAGGTATGAAGAGAGAATTGACATCATTTTTTTGTTGCAACTAGTGGCCGGTGTGTCAAGCCCTGCGGGTATTTCAGCCCGAGCGTCTTCCTTCAACGGCTTCTTGAAGTAGTTGGAATGTTTCGGGCTCCATATTAATGGGAAACTTCTATATAAATTAAATTATACCACCGCCTTCCCTTCCGGCCACTCTGCCATGACATTGTGCGATGGTCACTTCGTATTGACTACGACTTTGGTATGAATGTCTTTGTTTGTTTTATTTTGGCACAAAAAACGTCTTTGTGTTCGCGGCATTTATCGACGACCGCCGTAATGCAACTGATACTGCAACAAATTCCATAGTGTGTACGCTGTTCGCGAGCCTGCCGCGAGCCCAAGCTGCAACGTTCGCCGCGATCCGACCGCCTGTCGATGAATGCCGCGAACACAAAGACGTTTTTTGTGCCAAAATAAAACAAACAAAGACATTCATACCCAAGTCGTAGTCAATTCGAAGTGACCATCGCACAACGTCATGGCTGAGTGGCCGGAAGGGAAGGCGGTGGTATAATATAATTTAAATGAAAGTTTCCCATTAATATGGAGCCCGAAACATTCCAACTACTTCAAGAAGCCGTTGAAGGAAGACGCTTGGGCTGAAATACCCGCAGGGCTTGACACACCGGCCACTAGTTCCAACAAAAAAATGATGTCAATTCTCTCTTCATATAGAAAAGAAGAATAAAAAATTCAGCTTCACGATTTTAATTTGTAATTATTATTGAACTGCTGTGAGAGCTGTGGCATTTGACTACAGTACACTCAAACCATTCGCAAAATACGGCGTTCGTTGAATAAGCAGTGAGTTTTTTTGCACAATTGCACAGTTGTTGTTGAAGCTTCTCACGATTACGATCGTTTTATTCGTTTTAGAAGGGGAAGAAGAAAAACCTCTACGGGTCAAGTTGTTGACATTGAGGACACAACAACTTCATACCAACCCATCGTTTAATATCACTAAGTATTCCTACAGGGTGTTCATTTGGAAAGTTATCACCCCTGATTTCTCGCCGCCAGAATCTTTCACAAGAAAACACCGAAACAGGTCGATTTTTGGTTCGAGGGGGACATGTAGGGCACATACTGCCAACTTTTTTATCTTCAACCCCTTCGCCCTCACCCCTCAGTTCAAAATTTCGAACAGCATTACTTATCTTGTGAGATACATCAAACTGAAGCCAATACAATTCTCTTTCTGTCAAACATATTTTCACTTATTTTAAACCACCCCCAAACTCTTATAAAAATTTCTCTTCAATAATGAAAGGAACATGAGTTACCCCTATAAACTCCCGATTCTTGAGAAATGGACTTTTGAGCAGAAACAGGTCGATCTTTATTTCAATGGGGTCATGTAAAACTCGTATGTGCAAATGTTCATCCTCAACCCCTTCGCCCCCACCTTACCTTACTTCAAAGGGGTGATTTAAAAAAAGATTGGAATAATTTTGACGGAAAGACAATTTCATTGCCCTCAATTTGATGCATCACAAAATAAGTAATGCTACTTGAAATTTCAAAGTAGGATAAAGTGGGGGCGAAGGGATTGATGATGAAAAGTTTGCCATCTGTGTCATATGACCTTTTTAAAATAAAAATCGACCTGTTTCTGCTGGGAAGTCTATTTCTTAAGAATCGAAAGTTTATAGGGGAAAAAAGCTTCCTTTCATTAACAAAATAGAGGATTTTCACAAGGGTTGGGGGGCGGTTTAAAGACATTAAAAATATGTTTCGCAGAAAGAAAATCTAATTTCCTTCAATTTGATGTGTCACAAGATAGGTGATGCCAGTTGAAATCATAAAGTAGGGTGAGGTGAGGGCGAAGGAGTTGAAGATAAAAATTTCACAGTATGTGTTGTAGATGTCCCCCTTGATACCAAAATCTACTTGTTTCGGCGTTTTCCTGTAAAGAATTTTGGCGGCAAGAAACCAAGGGTGACAACTTTCCAAATGAACATCCTGTATAGTAAAATGACCATATAAATCTTTTGTGAGTACTGACTTTATTTTTAAGCGCATTGAAAATGACGCTTATATGGCCGGTTTGTCGGTCTGTCTGTCCGTCTGTCCGTGTAGAAATTAAGAAGTTGTGCTCCTCCTCGGGGAATAAAGCTAGAGCCTTGAAACTTTTTCCGATGGATAGCTGAGGTTCCCAAGGATAACCAAAGAGCATTATTTTTTATCCATAAATAGGGTCATAGTAATATCAAAAAACGAAGATTTCTCATATAAACTTTTGAGAAATTGACCTTCTCTCCGGGTAATGAAGCCAGAATCTTGTAACTAGAACTTTTTCCGATGGATAGCTTAGGTCTTCAGAGGTGGCCAGTGGACAGATTGGATTTCATGGTTGCGCCGCCATCTTGGTCGCCACATTGAAATCTCTTATTAGGGAAACGATTTTCATGAAACATGGAACTTACTCTTGTCTGGTATGATCATCCTTATTTCCAAGCTGAATTTCATGATTCCGCCGCCATCTTGGTCGCTATACTGAAATTTCTTATAAGTGGAACGATTGTCATGAAACGTGAAACCAACTCTTGTGTCGTATGAACATTCTTATCTTCAAACTGACTTCATTTCCATCATTGACAGATCTGCACTAAGAAATTATGCTATTGCGACTCACGCACGTAGGGGCGATATTCAGTTGTTGTTTTATGTCTGTGGTATTCTTTTCACAAATAGATAATATCAATTTCTTCACCTGGTAACTATAACCTATTTTCAGTATTTTACTTTCCCGACCCGTCCCCTCACTCGGAAGGGAAAGTTATGTGATGATGCAGAAAACCGTTCTGACACGACAGCTGCCAAACCGTTAACCCGATTGACTTGAAATTTGGTATACAGACAGGATCTTGCTGTCAAATAAGCTGATCAGCTTCTGTCATCTGTCAAACTGAAGTGTCACTATCAAAAATGACAGAAGGTTTATCTCACGAAACTTGACTTGCAATGTGTCGTGTGAAAGCCTTGAAAAAGCTGTATTTAGTACAGTTTGAAATATCCCTCTAACTGTCACTTGTCAATGATTAATAAATGTCAAAGTTTAAAAGTTCACCATTCAATTATTCAGAATGGATGGAACCAACTTTGACTAGAAGCAACACAACATAAGAACCAAACTAAGACTGCAGTTCGAGTTTTCCACCATTTTCTAGTCGGGGGTTACAAATTTTTGAATTTTCTCCTGGCCGTTTCCACCAGAGACGGCCACCCACCCTGGTTGTGACCAGAACGACTCGCGTTTGATGCAGGACTTCGGTCAGACGCTCTTTCTTGCTTGAGCATCGACTTTTTTCGAAAAATTTCAATTAATATCAAAAGTAGATTGCATTGGGCGTCGTGTAGGCTCGTTTTCGAATGCGACGCAGTAATGATTTTCCGACGGTGATTTTTTTAAAATGGAACTTACACATTCCGTAATCTCCAAAAAACTGCAGAGCAAACCTCGACATGCGGTTAGCTCCACGAAATATCCATTTAAGGTGCAGACTTGCTGCGAGTCATGATTGGAGAAAATATCAAAATAATTTTTGAAATCGAACCAACGGTTCTCGATTTTTCCACTCTCGAAAAACTGCAAATTCCCAACTTTTATCCCGTGCACAGATTCACAAAAAAAAATTTCAAACAAGAGGTAACTGGTTCTTGAACGTTTTTTAACAATTTCTTTTCCCAATTTTCCGGAAGTTTTCCAGTTAAAAATTTAGAACCAGCTTATCGCCGAAAGCTGACTCAAATGAGAAAGCTCAAAAGGAAGCCTCTAATTGACGATTTTTACAATGGAACTGGAGAAGGCTTTGAGTTTTTCCCGGAAATTCAAAATACTTTTTGACAAAATGTTCAGTTTCCTGCAAATTTTGCTTGAATCTAACTATCTCTCAAACTCCAAGTGCCCATTCGAAGAAACGACTGAAACTAAAATTTCCGTAGGTTCCTGGATACCAGTCGGGAAAGTTTTGTGTCGTCCACAACAGATTTCTTCTCCATGTAAAGATGAACTGACAAGTTTTAAGTTGTGCATCGTTCCTGACTAATTTTTATGCGCTCTGTTTATTTATGAAATAATATTGTTAATACTGGTATATCTTGAAGAATGGCAAGCTAAAGAAGTTGTCCATGTGACTACAATTTTTTACAATATCTTCACAATGTTTCCAATCGATATCTTAGTATCAAAACATTATCAGAAATAATTAAGCCGAACTGTTAACTAAGTACATTTGTTTGAACTGGAGATCAAACTACGTCAGAAAGTCTTTACAAATACACTTTTCTCGAGCGGTAGTATTTCGGCAGCGTTTTTCTAACAGGGGCGACCCGAAAATCGACAGCCAAATGCGATGAAAACAGCTTGGCGGCATGTTGTGCGATCGCAGAGTGTTGCGGCATGTTCGTCAACGCGGACCTACACATACACACACCTGAATGTGTTGCAGTATCTGTTGCATGTTGCATGTTGCATTACACGTTGCATTACACGTTGCATTACACGTTGCAGATACAGCGCGCTGATGAGTACCCGCCTTGACACATCGCCCTACCAAACAGTTTGAAGTTTCCAGGGCCGGCCTTGTAAAAAAACTTCAAAGCTTTTTTCAAAAAAATACATTCTGTATGCACATTTTCCGAATTTTATTTTCAAATTCGAAGACTACATCAAACATGCTAATAATAACGCGAAAAAATTGCTTGGCACCATCGAGCTGTCAAGAAAATTTTGACAATCGTAATGATTTTTGAGGTTAGGATTTTTTCTAAATTATTATTTTCAAATATTTGCAAATGATCTATTATGGCCCTGAATTTCAGCCGTTTCGTCAGAAAAATGAAAATGACATTTTTCTCGTTTTCTCAGAAATAACAAAAAATTTCATCAGAATTTTCAAAAAATTTTTGATATGTTCCTCAATTTCAGCTCAAATTGGGATAGAAGTGAAGCTGAGGGACGTGACAATAATTTTTTGGAAATTCGGCTGAAACTTCTTGTTACTACTGAGAAAACGAGAAAAATGTCATTTTTACTTTAATGACGAAACGGCTGAAATTTGGGGCAATAATAAATCATTCGTGAATATTTGAAATAATAATTTACAAAAAATCCTAACCTCAAAAATCATCAGGATCATCAATTTTCTTTTGACAGCTTGATGGTGCCAAGCAATTTTTTTGCGATATTGATAGCATGTTTCATATAGTTTTTGAATATGAAAATGAATTTTGAATAATATGCATACAGAGTGTCTTTTTTCAAAAAAGCTTTGAAATTTTTTTTTCAAGGCCGGCCCTGAAAATTTTCAACTCTTTAATAAAGTGATGTGTCAGATATCAATAGAAGAATAAACCCATAAAATTTCAAACCAATCTGTTGGGTTGTTCTAAAGTTATGGCTTGTCAAAAAATTCTATGAAATACATTAATCACCCTGTAGCTTCGAAACGAACAGCGTTGGAAAAATTTCAAAATCAGATCCAGGTTCGCCTGGAAAAACTGGACCTATCCTTAAGCTATGTCCATTTGGTGGTGAATCACCCTGTATACGTATGAAAGTACATTCAATTCTCCACGATTTGACACCTGAACATTTGAAGCTTTTTGTATTAAAAAGTGCTAGCGGTGCTTCTGCTACCAAGGTAATTAATGCCCTGACAAGACCGCTCAATCCTGTGATAGGGAACGGCTATCTTCTGTGGATTTCTAGTGATGTACTCATGGTATGAAGCATTTGTCCTGGAACTACTCGCACAAAAAATTATGTCAGCAATAGAATATCGAAAGAGTGACGTAACTTCGACAATACCCTGTATTTTATTGATTCCCTTATTTTAAGTAGGTCGAGAGCTTCTTCGTCTAGGTCTCTCAGATATCAAAATCATTTTTAGAAATACAGTCTTCTATGGTTGACGCTAATTTTTCAGCTGCTATCATCCGGGCTCCGTTTGGGACTCTTCACACTGCTCTAATATTTAGAAGATTTGCAGTTTGAAAGTTTGTCTTGAAGCGAAGTGACGTCTATTTTCGAATCATTGGAAGCAATGGTAGGGCGACAATCTGGGTGCATTCTAGACATGTGGATGTTAAGGCCCCTCTCTCTTCTTTGTACTTTTTATCATCCGTGCAGTGAAGGCATAACTGGTAAGCTGGATTTTTGGATCCAGAATTGTCATCACAAATGTCATCACAATCATTTCTCATGATAGGTAACGTGCTTGACTGTTTCGACGAACCCGCCTCTTTCAGGTCTTTGGCCGATATTTTAAAGTTCCTCAGTTCTCAGTTTGTAACCAGTATTATTACATATTAGGAGTCCTCCTGGGTGTATATTACCATGAAATCAGTGGCTGCCACAGCATCGGATGGTTTGACTGAATGCCTGCGCACTGATGAGCCCCCAATAGGGGCGAAACACGTATCTGTGCAGTTTCGGTCCGACCGTCTGATGTTGTGGTAGTCGGAAAGCTTTGTTTCATTAAAAATGCGAGGTGCCCGCTTTATGGCCCAAAAAGGCGCAATATTTATATTTTCGTGTTTGTTTGTCTTTTAACATGGCTCTACTCGGCTTGAGTATACATGTGTACACCTACCATCGATGCTCTTGGTGACGGTTGGCTTTACATGGAATTGTGTTCAATTCCCTCGCCTGCCTGATGCCTTGAAATATAGCATCTGCGGAATGCCTTCGATAGATGGCGTCGCTTGGAGGACTGGTATATTAGGAGTCCTCCTGGGTGTATGTTACCGTGAGTCTTTGGCTGCCACAGAATCGGATGGTTTGACTGAATGCCTGCGCACTGATGAGCCCCCAATAGGGGCGAAACATGGGTCTGTGCAGTTTCGGTCCGACCGCCTGATGTTGTGGTAGTCGGAAAGCTTTGTTTCATTTCTGGGGTATTTGGACGTCTGGGGCCAATTATCTTCAGAGCTATCATCGTCACTTCTTGACTTGACCTATTTTTTTAAATTATTTGGATGAAATTTCAATCATTGTGACATTAAAATTCGAAAGCAATAATCAGTTGTTTGACAATTATTTTGACATTTTATTGAGGTTGGCGTCAAGTTAGCATCGTGCCATTGCTAGCAACCCATTAATTTTGTTTTCATATCCTCATATCATATCTTAAATAAATCGAGGATCAAAATAAACCTAACATACTAAGACACTAATAGACCAGCCGACACGGAATTTTTTTTTCGACAGATCTCGACGTTTTAGCATAAGGGAAGTCCCAAAAACGAATGATTTTTTTTTCGCGATTACCTTACTTCTCATTTTTGGAAAAATTCGATGAGAAGTAAAAGGGTCAAAACCAAACGTATCGTTTAAATTTACGTGGATGTGTCGCGACAATAAAAATCTTTTCGAACCATACAATAAACGTGTATGCAAACGTTGAAGAAAACCCAATGATGCAGAAATATCAAACGTTGATTTGAGCATAGTTTCTAAAACGTTTAGTAGAACGTAAGTCACAGCGTTTATTTGATTCCGTTGTTAAGGCTGTAGTTTGAAACGTTGTATTGGCGAGTTTCAAGATCGAATACGGCATCTGACGGCCAACGTGTAAACGACGTTTGTGCACGGATCAACTGCAGATTTGTGTGGGCTCTTATGAGCGTTGCGGTGTTTGGGGACTTTATTTGATTCCATCTGACTTGACGCGGCGTTAATTTTTTCCAACAAAGTACGTGAGCCACGCACGTTTCATCATCTTGAATATATTAGATGTAGTCGATTGCAAAAGCATTGCATTTTTAAATAAGAGTGGCACGTGTACGACGACTGGCAAGCAAAAGTGGCATAGAATGGAAGGTGGCAAGATAGATAGTGACAAAAAGTGGCGGAGAATTAGTTGTGTTTCCGAGTGCGAGTCGCGCTGTGGAAACCGGAAAAAGGAAGAGTTACATTTTCACCGTTTCCCGTCGAAAGCGAAAGACGCAAGTTGGGTAGTCAAAATGACAAACAAACTCGGCACTGTGGAAAATATGACTACGAGAAAAGCCTGGGAAGTGTCGCTGAAAATAGGAACTTTTTATGGCTGCATCGAAGAAGCACAGCTGCGATATTTTTGCATGTCCCGGACTGGCCTGCTTTGCAAGTGCATTTAAACGTTCCAATTTCACAGGAACTGCTACCACTATTTTTTTTTAATTACATTCCCAGTTACCTAGTGAGGAGATTCATACAATGCGCTTGTTTGTAAACACAATCCAAATATGTCTATGTTTAAATTGGTGCTTGATTCGGTTCGCTGTCGACCACACAACACAAGAAATTGTGACTTCAGAATTTCTTCTCCCATCACGATACATCGAGAATCCGTTGAGTCAATCAAGTGATTCAAAACCTCCATAACACTCAATTGCGCTTCTGCCATTTTTGAGTTCCACCGCAATACTAATTAACCGCACGTTCCACGTCTGGAGGACATTAAAAACCGCTTACTACTGATAAGATTTTTGAACGCGCGGGCAACAATCCGTGCTCTATCCGACATGTTTGTTTACATGCGAAGCGCATCAGCAGCGCCACCATCGGTAATGTTACTCGCCAATTATGGCGTTGCTTTAAACGTTATCTTGAATAGTATAAATTACGTACATGCGTTGCAACATCAAACGTCTTCTCGAACGTAACGATGAATGTAAATGTAACGTTGAATAACACCTGATGAGGTTATATCGTTTTCACAAAGACGAATATACCAGGGGAATATACAAATGATCCAGTGCTCGGACGAGACAACTCTATTCACGTTGGTTCGTTGGGCGTGGTGCAGTGGCTTGGCCGCACGGCGCCCTCTCTTGGTCACCGTTGGGACCTCCTATTCGTAGCTGATGGGTGATGCGCTTCCTACCTATTTTCTGTTGCGCTACCTAGACGCTTATCACAAAAGTAACTTTAAACGTTCAATCACTGAATGACTTACGTTTCTTTCTACCCCAAAGAAGAATCTTTCAAAGACGTAACATATTTACCTTAATATATACGTTACGAAAGTAGCTTGAAACGTAAATAACACAATTATATAAGTTTTTTTAACCATAGCAGATTGATGTTTCCTGTAACATTTTGTAATCAATATAAACTACGCACAAATCAATACGTCGTTCCAAATTTTTTTGCCTTTTTTCAATTTGATGTAAATTTGGATTACTACAATGAATTTGCATTCTGTTTGAAGTGTCCGTTGACTTCATCCTTTGGCTATCAATCCGTGGTTTTGCAAGACACTAGATAATTCACATAAATTTTGTACAGGGTGTTCAATAAGACAGTGTAAAATTTCTGAATCGTCAAGAAGCTCCCGATTTTTTCTCTTGAATTTTTACCACAAAGAAGACGAGGTAGGCTTTAAAGTACAGGATGGTGTTTGAATTATTTGTTTATCACCTTCATTTACAGGGTGAGCACAAAAAATCATCTTTTTGGTTTTGCATGGATAACATTATTCCTCGTTGACCGATTTTAAATATTTGCGGCTCATATTGAAGCTAAAACTATACGTAAAAAGACCTGAGGATCAGAAATGACTCAAGACAAACATTCAGAGCCAAGGGTTCAATGAAATGTGGGCCAAATTTTAAACACCGTCGACAGCCCGTTTAGGAGAAGGACTTGCTAATAGCCACGTTTCTTTCGAATAAATCATTTATTCTGAATACATCAAGGTCTTTTGTTCTTGTCCCAGCCAAGAATTGTGTAGGTGAAGGAATTCATTTACAACTGCATGTTCAAGGAGGAGAAACGGTCCCTTGTTCACCTGAAATTGGTCGTAACCGTAACCAAGACTACGAAAACAACAAGTGAGTATGCCTTCACGTGCGTGAGTCTCAGTAGCGCATTTTTTTAAAGAGCCATATTGTGAATGTAAAGAAATTTGGTTAGAGGAGAAAAACCATTCTTTGCCCACTCCCTTCAATCGAAACTCATTGTGATATTTTGTTATCGGAATGGGGTACTTGCCACTGAAATAGATTAGAATGAAAATTCTTTCAATCAACAATATTTTTTTGTTTGGGGGCGACAGCTGGGGGCGGCGACTAATCTATAGTAGCCTATTCTTTCCCACTTTTTGTCGACTATCCATAAAGCGAAAGAATGAAATCGTTTTGTCTTCGGGTTTATGTTTTTCACTCATCTCCTACTTTGAGGGCGGCGCGCGGCGTGTGGGGCCGGCAGCGTTTGGCAAAGAAACTCTTGCACAGTTTGATTGGGAGTTTCTTGATGTTTGAGGTAACATTAACATCTAAATCAGTGAAAATTGTTGAAAGTTGCATTTTTTTGTTTGTTTGGGAGCGGGAGCTGGAGGCGGCGACTAATCAAAATTAGCCTATCTTTTCTCATTTTTCATCAGCTATCTATATAGCAAAAGAATTAGAATACTATGTCTTCAGGCTTATGTTTTACATTTATCTCTTACTTTGGGGGCGGCGTGTGGGAGCTGCAGCGTTTGGCAAAGAAACTCTTGCACAGTTTGAGTTTGAAGTTTCTAAATGTTTGAGGTAACATTAGCATCCCAATCAGTGAGAATTGTTAAAAGTTGCACTTTTACTTCCCCGACCCCCCACCAACATGTAAGGGGAAGTATTGTAATCGTGCAGAAAAAAGTTTTGAGATTTCACCGGATATATCCGTTTTGAGGTCCCCCAAGACGATTAAGACCATTTTCAGAATGATGTCTGTCTGTGTGTGTGTATGTGTGTGTGTCTGTCTGTGATCTTCCACGATAACTGCCGTAACGTTGACTGGATCGACTTGATATTTGGTATAAAAACATGGTTGTGTTGGGAGAGCCGGGACGTCGCATTCACTCAATAAGACACCTTATTACGCTCGAAAACTTTATTATCACGAGAGCGACTTTACACACGTCCGCCTTATTCATGCTATGGTCCCGTACTCCCCGCTTGGTCCTGCTTCCTGTGGCACGCAGGAAGTAGGTACCTCGGTACTGCCAACCTAACCATTGCCAACTTTGGCGCTAACACTCGGCCAATCCTGGCCTGAAAATGACCGCATTTTCGTCTAGGTAACTTTCCGGACTTCAGTTACAAGCATTAACATTATATCATATGAACACTGAATTCTATCAAAGCTAAGGTACTATTTCGGCAAACGATATGAACATTGGAAACAACCGAAACTCATCATCTAAACGATATGAACATTGGAAACAACGGAAACTACCGTAAAAATATGAACAAAAATATTCTTTCTACCTTCGAGTCTTTATTTATTCACTCCGTATAATCCTCAAGGTATCCAGGCCGTCGTCGTGCCCGTTTGTCACTCACTTGTCTGGAGCTTTTTTCGACGGTGGGTATTAAAGGCCTTTCGCGAGCACTCCCGCACATTTCGTCGCCACTTTCTGGAGGATCCGCGTCACATTCACTACATGCCTTTTCAGCCGTTTCGGTATTTACTGACTTTTCGCGGAAACTCCCGGCACTTTCTTCTTCGTCCACGTCGTCGCTTGGCTTCTCCTCGTCGCTGCTGTCGTCTTGTTCCGGAAGTCGATACACCTTGAGCTGACTCACCGTCGCCGTCGTGTGGTACTTTCGTCCCTCGATGTTCGACACTCTGTAGGTATCACTCGGCAAAATCTCTGTGATCACCAAGGGTCCTCGGTATTTTGGCTGCAACTTGGTGCTTTCGCCCGTCATTTGTGGCACACGTCGCAGGAACACCACGTCTCCTATGTTGTATTTCACTCCGTGAAATCGAGACTTGTCGTAGCGGCGCTTGTATTTCGCTTGTTCTGCACGTATCACGTCTCGTTCCACATCGTTCATTACACGCATCAGTCTTCCATCTCGCAGTACATAATTCGCGATGTCCTTTTTCTCCGCGTCCGTGCGGTTTGCGTCTTCTTTCCGGAATATTTCTATTATTCGGCTCACTTTTGGGTCACTACGCTGCACCGTCAGCACGTAATCCTCTTCTTCCATTGTCAGCAGGACTTCGCACCTCTCATGAATTTCGTCCATCGTATCTTTTGCTGCACCCACTGGATCCCTTGACAGCGCATCTACGTGACACATCCTGCTTCCTTGGCGGTGCTTAATTTCAAGATCGTATTCCTGCAGGAGGTCGTACCATCTGGCCATCTGTGCGTTCTGAGTTTTCCACATGTTTAGGTGCACGATCGCCTGACAATCCGTTATCACAACGAATTTGATCCCGATTAGGAAATTACGCAGTCTCTCTACACACCAAACCACAGCCATCAGCTCCAATTTGGAGGAGTGGTACTTGGATTCAACTTCTGTTGTCTTTTTAGATACATAATATATCGGATGCATCCTGCCGTCTTCGGCTTCTTGTAGAAGCATGCCCGCTAACCCAATTGCAGACGCGTCTGTGTGCAACTCCGTTCGTTTTGCGTGCGGGTTATACAGTTTCAGAACAGGTTCCGCGCACAAAATATCTCTTAATTTTTCGAACGCTCGGTCCTGTTCCTGATCCCATTTGAAAACTGCGTCTTTTCTCAGGAGGTCACTAAGGGGTCGCGCGGCCACGGCATAGTCCTTCACGAATCGACGAAAATATCCGCTTAGCCCGAGAAATCGACGAACTTCACGCACGTTTTGCGGTCGCGGAAAATCTCTAATCGCTTCGATTTTTGCACACCCCGGTTTTATGCCGTCCGCTGACAATTGCATTCCAAGATACTCCACTTCGCGCGCGCCAAAAACACATTTCGAAATTTTCAAAGTCAATTTCGCACTTCTCAGTCTCTCGAAAACTTCGCGCAACTTGGTAATCATCTCTGGCCAATCCCTTGCTGGGCAGATCACGTCGTCCAGGTATGACATGACCACTTGATTTTTCAGGGGTCCTAAGGCTAAACTCATGGCTCGACTAAACTCGTAGGGCGCATTCACCAGTCCGAACATCAATCTTTCCAGCTGCCCGGTCTCATCCATCGTTATAAAAGCGGTCTTCTCTTTTGCTTCTTCGGACAGTGGTAACTGCAGATAACCATGAGCCAAGTCAAGAACCGAGAACAGTTTACAGCCGTTCAGATTCTCGAGGTGTTCTTCTGGATTCGATATCGGAAAGTTCTTTTTCACTGTCTGACTGTTCAATTTGCGGTAATCTATCACCAGCCGCGGCTCTCCTGTCTTCTTCGTTACCAGTAGCACTGGACTGCAGTAGGGTGAATTGGTTTCTTTCACCAAGCCATGCCTTTTCCACTCGGCAATGATCTCCTTGGTGACTTGTCGTTCCTTCATGCTAGCCCGGTACGGCTTCGCCTTCACTGGCACTCCGCTGTCCTCTATGTCGACTTCAACCAAATTCGTGCACCCTAGCTCCGCCAATGTAAGTGAAAAGCAGTCCCGAAACTCGTTGCAAAGCCGGAGCAGATCATCTATTATTTCAGGGGGTGTGTCTTGGTCCACATTCAACATTTCTTTCGTGATTGGAGCTTTCTCCTCATCCTTCGTCTCCAAGCACATCACCGCATTGAACGCCGAGGCCCTTCCCACGCAGGTACCCTCGCCAATGGTGACGTCCTTGCCTGAGCTGTTGTCCAGAGGTATCATCCATGTCGTGTCATCGCCCGTTGCTTCTACCTCAACGAAACTCACTGAGTTTTTCAACAACATGTTGTTTCCCACGGTACGAAGCTTGACTCTCGGAGAAATTTCACTTATTTCGAGATCTCTGAATGGCATCTCCTGTCTATAGCCAAACACTAAGGCGTCGCCCACACGCGCGTACGCCACTTCCTCCGACTCGGTGAAGTTGCGACCGACAATCACATCGATTCCTTGCGCACTGTCCGGCACTACCCGTAACTTCACGTTCTCGAGGGTAACATCGTCGATCGTCAGGCTCGCGCGCACGAAGCCACTACTCGGCACCGATTGTCCACCAAAACCAAACAGATTTTCGGGTTCCGACACGATTTCGCGTTTTTCCAGCCACGCCCCTTCGCGCACGGTGGAAACAGCTGACCCCGTGTCAATGAAACTTTGGCACTTTTTTCGATTCACCTCTATCTCCCGATAGAATTTACAGGCTGACGTGATCCTTTTGTCGTTATCCTTCCACGAATCACGGCTGTTTTCTACGGTCATCACTCTGTTATTGTCTCTGACATTTGTATGCGGCTGTCCCGCCGACGACATTGCCGCGCTCGGATCTCGGTTGGAACTCGCTCGCGGTGTACTGGTAGCCAATGGGCGTCCAGCTGGCACTTTTTGCCTACAGTCCGAAGCAAAATGCCCTGGCAAACGACATACGAAACACAGTTTTTCGCGAGGCTTTGTGCATTGTCCAGCGAGGTGACCATCTCTTTCCCCGCAATTGAAGCATCGTCTCAGCGGCACCGCCCTTTCGGTTACGTCACGTCTCCCGGTTCGCGCTCGACTGTCACTCACACTCACACTGCCTCTATTCTGCTCGCCCGTGTTCGCCGCGTCGTAGGACACTCTATCGGAAAAGTTCTTCCTTTCGATAACGCGCGTTAGTCGCTGAATATCATGCAGCAACTCCTCGATGCTTGTGTGGTAGGCGGTGAGCAAACCAGGAACGAGAGACTTGTTCCACAGGCCCGCCACAATTTGTTCTTTGCACTCGCCGAACGACAATTTGAGTTTTTTGCAGAGTTTGTACTTTTCATGGAAATACATCTCTACCGGCTCCTTGTTGCCCTGCACTCTCGAGTTCATTTTGCGCCACAGTTCGGTCATGCTGTCCTGCACAACAAACGTCGCCTTGAAAAGTTTTTCAAACGCTCCCCACGACTGGATCTCATCACGTCGTACTTCATACCAATCCTTGGCTGGCCCTGTCAAGTGCATCCTTGCCGTCTCCAACTTTACTTCAACCGGCCAGTTGTGCAATGTTCCGCAGCTGTTGATCCGATCTAGCCACTCTTTTGCGTCGCGCTCTTTTATTCCGTCGAAATCCGGAACGGCCCTGTTCAAGTCGGGCATGACTTGATATTGTACATTCGTGTTCGGGCGCACATCGCTCTCGTGTTGATTTTGTAGAACCGTCAACAAAACATTGTTGGTTCTTGCTCGCTCCTCCTCCATCCGTGTCATCATCTGCATGAACGCTGTAAACATTCCTTGCATTCCCGCCGCTTCGACGCCAACGTTTCGACTGTCATTCACACTCTGCTGAGAATCCACGCGCTCGCGCCATCTCTGGTTCGTTGCTCCATGCTCATTTTCCCGCTGTCTTCCTGTCTGCGTCGTGATTGGTGATACCCGCGGCGACTCGAACTCCTCTCGGCTCCACTCGGCTTCTTCTCCGCCATCATGCCGAACCCGTCCGCGTTCACCTTCGTCGTTGGTATCCGCCATCTTGAGGAAAAATCCACACAGCAATTTCCTCGTTTCTTCTCTTCGAATGGCCTTTTTGGTCAGCTTCTTGATGCTCAATCCCACTTCTGAGATGTTGGGAGAGCCGGGACGTCGCATTCACTCAATAAGACACCTTATTACGCTCGAAAACTTTATTATCACGAGAGCGACTTTACACACGTCCGCCTTATTCATGCTATGGTCCCGTACTCCCCGCTTGGTCCTGCTTCCTGTGGCACGCAGGAAGTAGGTACCTCGGTACTGCCAACCTAACCATTGCCAACTTTGGCGCTAACAGTTGTTTCCTGAAAAGAGCCCATTAGTTTTTGTCTGTCATCTGTCAAACCCAACTGTCACTATCATCAAATGTCAGAAGCTATATCTCACGGAACTCAACTTGAAATATGTCATTTGGAAGCCCTTAAAAAACTGTATTCAGACAGTTGGAAACATTGCCCTATCTGTCATCTGTCGAATAATAAAAAATGTTAAAGTTCAAAACTTTACCAATTAATTATTCAAAATCTATCCGATGGATTGGAACCAGATTTGGCAGGAAGCAACACAACAAAAGAGTCAAATTGAGGCCGCAGTTGCAGTTTTCCACCATTCTCCAGTTGGGCGTAATGAATTTTCAAAATTTCTCCTGGCCGTTGCCACTCAGGAGGGGCTCTCGCCGGTGTTTCGGCCAGCACGACTCGCTTTTGTAGCAGGACTCCACTCAAAAATTTATTCCTGCTCGGAGATCGACTTTTTTTTGGAAATTTGAACTGATATCGAAAGTGGATTGTATTGAGCGTCGTGCAGGTCTATTTTCAAAGTTGGCACGGTTTCGGTTTTCCGACTGTAATTTTTTCAAAATGAAATTTGCACATTCCGTGAATTTGAGAAAAACGCAATGCAAACTTCTACATGCGGTAGGCCCCACGAAATATTAATTTTAGGTGCAGACATGCCGTGAATAAAAGTTGGAGAAAAGATTGAGCTACTTTCTGGAGGAAAAATTTTCGAAATCGGATCAACAGTTGTCGAGTTTTCCTCTCTGGAAAAACTGCAAATTTTCCAACTTCTTATTCCGTGGACCGATTTCAACCATTTTCACCTAAACAAGAGGTAACTGGTTCTTGAACATTTTCCAACAACTTTTTAAATTTCCCGGGAGTTTTCCGGCTGAAAATGATTTTCTCCAAATTATTTTCAATCTATTTCTGTAATTCCAACTTACCACCCTCGTTCTCACCTGAAGGGACGTTTCGAACAAAAATTTCCATAGGTTCCTGGATACTAGTCGGGGAAGTTTTGGGGTGACACAACCGATTTTTTCTTTTGGGAGCGGAAGCTGGAGGCGACGCCATATCGAAAGTAGCCTATCCTTTCCCATCTTTATTCAGCTATCCATATAGCGAGAGACTTAGATCGCTATGTCCTCGGGTTCATGTTTTTCATTTATCTTGAGATTTATCTCTTACTTTGGAGGCGGCGCACATAGGGGTATTTGAGCCAAAAAGCTGACATCTTTTGACATGTAGTTTAACATCCACTCTATCATACATTGTTATCTTTCACCTTTTTTCCTGATTCTGGTAGCCGAGACATCCTTCGAAACTCGGCCACTCTTATCTGGTGCGTTTTTTGCTCTTGAAACTTTTTTTCAGCAGTTTTTCGAAATTATTTGTAGGTTTATTGATTGAAGTGAAGTGTACCGATTCATGATGGCTTTACAAATAGAAAGTAAGTACTTAAACCTGATGCATCATATTGCTATTAGGACTTGATTTTACCACTGCCACTGGTTTTATCACGTGTACATTATTGTTTACCTCTAGCAAGAATTAAACATTCGCATAGTTTTGAGCCGTGCAAATTGTGGGATGCCGTGCACCGTAAAGTTGAGGTTGCAGTGTATGGTGTGACACGTTTGCAACGGCCGGCGCAGTGTATGGGACGGACCCGGGGGTGTTAACTTTGCAGCAAGTGACAGTTTGCTGGGGAGAGCGTTATCGGACCCGTTTTTTCCGCCTTCGCCTAATCGACGACGCAGACAACAGAGGCGTATCATCGAAAGGGGCCTTCCGTTAATCCGGATTGCTCTCGTAATCCGGTTTTAACCATCTGATGAGTAGCCCAGAAAACTCAGCTACTTTCTATTCACCTCGACCAAGCGAGACCATGGACGACGACTTCGAACAAGCCGAGCTGACCCCGAAACGCCAAGAACAGCCAGAAGATACAAAAGGAGGGAAAACGACTCGAAACATCAAAAAAAGAAGAATTAACTGTTCACCTCAAGTGGGATCGGCGTCCGTAGAAGATGAAATTCTGAACGATATATTGAACGCTCTTGATATCATTAAAAAACTTACGATTTCATGCGTCACAGAAGAGCTGATTGATGCCAGAGAAACAATTTACAGAAACATTGTTTTACTAACTTCGAGAACCAAACAAGTTGAAATTGAAAACATCACTCTTAGAATGGAACTAAGCCTACGTGACACCGTCCAGAGTGGCAACCCAACCAACAATACCGGACAGAAACACCCACAGCAGCAACAACAGCAGCAGCAGCAGCAGCACCAATTGCAACCACCACAACAACGAGATATTCCTGCTGAAACGGTCTCTTACGCTCAGGCAACAGCGAGATCATACGGTGAATTCCCGAAAAGGAACTCCGCTTCGAAAAATGTGAGCCACGATAAATGGAAACCGCCAGAGGCGACAACAAAGAAAACCAACGAACTTTATTTAACATCTAAGAATGATGCATCACAGATTGAAGAAAAATGGGAAAATCTACGCAAAACAATTGACCCCAAAGAGATTCATGGTGGTGTCAAAAATATTGTACGGATTAACAAAAACAAAATGCTTATCCAGACCGAAAACCAAAAACAAAAAGAAAAACTACTCGATATTTTTTCAAAAGATGAGGATATTGAAGTCAAAGAAAACAACACAAATGATCCCATAATCCAAATCAGCGGTGTGTATGGAGAAATAAATGAAGAGGAGCTTAGGGAACGGCTCTTTCAAGAAAATGATGATCTTGCAGAAAATTTTCCTGGTAACAAAATACAAATGGGTCTTAAACTTCTGGCAAAAAAGAAATGCAGGAATGACAAGAAAAGCAACCTTATCCTACAAGTAAAGCCAGACATCGCCAGCTTCCTTCTCCAGAAAGAAAAAATAAACCTAGATCTAGTGAAACACTACATCACCGAAGTAATAGACGTCACCATTTGTTTTTTGTGCTGCGGCTACGGACATGTCCAAAAATACTGCGACGAGAAGGCCGAAACCTGTCATAAGTGTGGACAAAAACACGACAGTAGAACTTGCCATGAAAATTTAAATTGTATCAACTGTCAGAAATTGAGAATCTCAGCCCGTGCACATTCAGCCAGAGATCCTAACTGTCCTTGCCGAATAAAGAAGATAGAAGACAAGAGAAGAAATACTAACTACTATGAGTCAAAGTGACAATCCCAGGACTCTGCAGACCCACAACAATCGCGACAGCAGCATCAACACCAGGAGCGGCAACAGCACCACCACCAGCAGCAGCAGCAACAACAGCAGCATCACCAGCAGTATTCCCGAGAATACACCAACATAACTTTCTGGAACTTGTATGGCTACCGTAATCTAAATGACTTCTTTGTTACTTACGAAAGTTCTGTTGATGTTGTTTGTGTGTGCGAAACATGGTTAACGAGTGCTATCCCAAATGCTTCATTGGAAAGTGGTCTGTGTGGTGCGGGTGTTTTCAACGCTATTTACTCCCCGGCTATCAGGGAAAAGTCACTAGGAAGAGCGAGCGGAGGGCTTGCAATACTAGCGAAAAAGAATTTCATTACAAAAACTTTATATAGCTCCCCATGGTGGATTGTTGCAGCGGTGGATAGCAGTAGAGTTAAATTGATCATTTGTTCTGTATATTGCAAACCATCATTAGATATTGTTGTTTTTTTGGAAATGTTGCAGGATATTGTTACGGAAGTCCAAGAAACATACCCGAATCATATATTCATTATTGGGGGTGACTTTAACTGTAGAGTTGGGACTCTTGGCGATATTGCTCCAGATCTTTTAACAGGGACAAACCTTTATGAATCTAGACAAAGCTACGATAATACATGTAATGCCCGCGGCCGTGCTCTTTTAAAGTTTATGTACACCAATTGTTTCAATTTGCTTAATGGTAGAACAGTGTCAGATTATCCAGCGCAGCTAACTTTTTTGAATGAGAGGGGAGGTAGTGTCATTGATTTGGTCTGGTGCAATAACCTTTCTTTGCCACTCGTTAATGATCTCAATGTGTTGCAGTTTCATTTTCAGTCGGATCATTTCCCTGTTTTATTGTCCATTTCTCGTCCTGGTCTGGAAGGTTTTTTGCAGAGCGATCGGGCAGCAGTTGTGGATTCTTCGAGGGAGGTTCTTGGCTGGGAGGTGCAACTGCGTGGTGAGTACGTAACTTTGATGGAAAATTCCCCGAGGGTCAGTCTGGCTGGTACGTCACTTTATGATAACTTCACAGCCGCAGTGTGGGAAACTGCCACGTCACTTGGTTTGATACGTGTAAAGCGCAACCGCATAACTTTGAATTCCCATCAACACAATAGAACGAAGTCCTGGTTTGATGCTGAGTGTCGCACTGCTAGGAGAGCCTGTAGCAGTCTCTTGAGAATCTGTCGTTCCAGTAACTTTTCATCCGATTCTAAAGCTAAATATCTTGTTTCTAAAAAACTGTATAAAAGTCTTGTCAGGTCAAAGAAAAGGGAACAACAAACTAAACTAATTGATCGTCTCAGTAGTGCGAAAAATTCAGCGATTTTTTGGAGAACGGTGAGATTGTTTCGATCTACTGATGGACGTAACGATACCGATTTGGGTAGAGCTGCCTGGGAGGCGTTTTATGAATCTGTTTTTCAGCCACACGTTGCAGATAAACTAATGTTTTTTGACGCGAAGCATCCATTTTTGGACGATTCCATAACTACCGAAGAAGTTATTAGCTCCTTAAATAAATGCAAGTCGGGTAAAGCCGCGGGTAAGGATGGAATAGGCTACGAATTTTTAAAATCTCTTCCAGATAATTGGGTACTTTACCTCACAGTTCTGTTCAATCGTATTTTTGAATCAGCGGAAATCCCAAACAGTTGGACCGATGTTATTCTTTGTATGCTGCATAAAAAAGGGCCAAAGACCGACCCTGCGAACTACAGGGGTATTGCATTGACAAACTGCACCGAAAAAGTTTTTTCTCAAATATTTCTCGAAAGGTTATCTCAGTGGGCAGAGGAAAATTCCTTGATCCCTGAATGCCAGTCAGGCTTTAGGAAATCTAGAGGTTGTCTAGATAATGTCTTTGCGTTGTCTGCGGCTATACATATCCATTTGAGGCTAAAAAAACGAAAGATTTTTGCAGCATTTGTTGATTTTAAAAGGGCTTTTGACACAGTTGACCACAGGCTTCTCTGGCTCAAATTGTACGGTTTAGGCATTAGTTCAAAAATTCTAAGAGTGCTTATTGCAATCTACTCAAGCGCGACAATACAGGTTAGGGCATGTGACGGTTACACAAGGGAGTTTCCTGTCAATCAAGGGGTTTTACAGGGCGAGCCTTTGAGTCCACTTCTTTTTTCACTCTTTGTTTCCGATATTGAAAGCTACTTTCGCGATCGTGGACTGAGTGGGATAGGACTGGACGGGGTTAATGATCTAATTATGTTACTGTACGCAGATGACCTGGTTCTTCTGGCCGACTCTTCCGTTGACTTAAAACGCAAACTTCGCGCTCTGGAAACATATGCAGAATGCAACAATTTGGAAGTCAACATCCCAAAGACAAAAATTGTGTGCTTTAGAAGAGGCGGATATATGCACTCCAATGCGGATCGTTTTCTATACAAGGATCTCCCACTTGAGGTGGTCGGTAAATTCACCTACTTGGGCATTAACTTCACCTCTTCTTCTCTCTTCTCTGACGCAGCAAAAAATGCGGTGACTGCGGGTAAATCTGCGGTGGGTGCCGTTCTGGGTATAATGGCAAAGTCTAAAGTAAACTCGTGGCAGTCGCGCATTACACTATACAACACACTGATTCTTAACTCACTGACGCATTGCCTGCCTATTTGGGGACCGCGTTACGCTGAGCTTGTTGAGAGAGTGCAAGTAACGTTTTTTAAAAGGTTGTTGTGTTTGTCCAGGAACACTCCGGATTATTTGGTGAGACTCGAGACCGGCACAGTCAAGTTAAAATGGCTTATCTTTAAATCGTGCTTAAATTTTTTGATCAGTATCGTTGCCATGCCAGATTATCGTTTGCCAAGGGTCTGCTTCAACAGACTGTTCGCACTTGAGTCTTGGCCGCAGAATGACGTTCGATACAACTGGGTTTCACAGGTAGGGGAAATTATTGGGGAGGTGGGTTTCTCTCGGTTGTGGACCAAGGTGGGACTGCGGTCTGTTGCGCTTTACAAAAATGTCATGTTAGATAAGTATCGCGAAATTTTATTTCAACAGGATCTTGACGCTCTAGCCAACTCCAGCTTTGCCATGTTCTACAGATCTTTTGGCGTGGACAGAAGTGCTTGTGGATATCTGCAGTGTAGCAGACCCATTCACATCATTCGCTTTGTATCACAGTTGCGCCTCGCATCAAGGACTTTCGTACGGTTGCGGTTTCAAACAGTTTCTTACACTTTCAACCAGGACGAGAACTGCACACTTTGCAACATGGCTGAATCTGAGTCTGTTTCACACATCATGTTCCGTTGTCCGATGTACCGGCCTTTCAGGGGGGAGTTCATTAGGGGTTTAAATGACATCGATGGCCTCGCCTCCCTTCTAGAGCAAATCACATATCCTACAGCCAAAAAATTGTATACTGTCTTTGAGGGTATATTTAGGATGCGTTCATTTCTCATGAACGAGTAATTTTCTATTCTTTTTCTTTTCAATTTCCCTCTCTGTTGACCTGTTCTGTGAAATACCTATGTATCAATGAAACTCCTGAAAATGTATGTATAACCTGATAATGTTATTTAATTTCTTGTATTAGAACCATTTATTTGTTTATTTATTTTGTCAACGTACATTTTTTGTACACAAGACAATAAATATTTATTATTATTATTATTATTATTATTACTTCAGTTCCAAGTATTTGAACATGCCTCATCAAATATTCTATTATTAGTTTTTCTTTTGAAAAATCAGTGTTTTAGTAACAGTGTCGGGGGGTGTCGCGCAGAAATGAATATGGTCCTTTATAGACCAATTCATTTGCTATCCAAAACTGTAAAAAAATCACCCGCGAACACACGCCATTAAAAAATTTTTTTTTTTAGTTATATAAATACATTAATTTTTGACGGGTGAAATTCATCAAATTTCAAATTTAGGATTGTTATCAATAGATCCGTCTTCTTACAGACACAGAAGAGCATATAAAGGAGGTGACCAGAAGAGAACTCTACAACCTGATGAAACTGTGTCCTGAACATCTTATAGACGAAAAACTAGACTTTGTGGAAGGATCTTTGCTGAAAATCAGTGATTGTCCAAGCCAAGAGGTCAGTGCGTTCAAACGTAATTTGAGGTACTTCAAGTCAGACTTTAAAAAGAAGTGGGTATCAGCATCCAATAAAGAAGACCGGTTTCTTCAAAACAATGAAAACTGGTTTGCTGGCACTGTATTGCTGAAAATATGGTCGAAACAAACGGCCGGTCGACCTGTAAAAGATTTTGCAGAATGCAGTGATCGCACTAAGCGGCGAAAAACTAAGGTTTTAAGAGACCAAGTGTCTGATGCAGAGTTAATGTTTGCGACTCAAATGAATTTGAAGGCTGCCGGTAAAAATGATGCGTCTGCCATTCTAAAGGAGCTGGCCAAATCTCCAAGCAGAGCTTCTAAGGTTCGCAAAGCTATCGTAGGCTCCCATGGAACAGAAATTCGTCCATTAACCCCATTAGAAGCGTTATCAATGTTTGTGGATGCTGATTTATCAAGAAGACAGTACAACATCATTCGGAACACGAATAGAAAGCTATATCCATGTTATTCAGTTTTACAGAAAGCGAAATCTGCGTGCTATCCTAAGCCAGATTCATATCGTGTGACGGACACATGTGCTGAGATAAAGCTTCAAGATTTATTGGATCATACTACAGCAAAACTATGTACGTATCTGGACGAAGTTGTGATCAGACTGTCCGATGAGGAAAGAGGAAATATGGAGCTAATATCCAAATGGGGTTGCGATGGTTCACAACAAGCTCAATTCAAACAAAAGTTTCAAGACAATGCAAGCAGTGACGCGAACATTTTTCAGAGCTCCTTCGTACCTTTACGGTTGATCTCGGTAACTGACGGACATGAAAAAATAATTTGGCAAAATCCGGTCCCCTCAAGCCCCCGATTCTGTCGACCGATTCGCATCAGATTTCTACATGAGACCAGCGACATCACGAGGGAGGAAATACGGTATATGAATGAGCAGATCGACACCTTGAACAGAACGGAAGTTCCAGTGTCGAATGGAGTTTTGAAAGTGAAACATAGGCTTATGCCTCCTATGGTGGATGCGAAAGTGTGCAATGCAGCAACGGAGACGTCTTCGACGATGCGCTGCTATATCTGCAAGGCCACCTCAAAAGAGTTCAACAAGCTGGAACAAACACGGGAAGTTGATCCCAGTACGTTGCAATTCGGATTATCAATCCTACATGCACGGATAAGGTTCTTCGAGTCATTGTTGCACTTGTCTTACAAACTTCCCATTAATAGATAAGTGGCAAGCAAGATCTGAAACCGACAAAGAAACGATAAAGGAAACAAAAAGGCGGATTCAACAAGAATTAAAAGAGGAGATGTCGCTGTTAGTTGACATGCCGAAAGCTGACTTCGGCAACACCAATGACGGCAATACCGCACGCCGATTTTTCTCAAATCCCGAGGCAGCTTCCCGAATCACCGGAGTTGATCTTGAACTTGTAAAACGATTCAAAACTGTATTAGAAATTATTTCAAGTGGTCATAGAATTGATACTGCAAAATTTTCTACGTACTGCAATGAAACAGCAAATCTTTACGTGAGTCTGTATGGCTGGTATCCTATGACACCTACAGTTCACAAAGTACTAGTTCACAGCCCCACCAATATTGATTATTTCATGTTGCCGATTGGTCAACTATCGGAAGAAGCAGCTGAGGCTCGCAATAAACATTTCCGAAAGTATCGAATTGATTTTGCTAGGAAATTCACAAGAACATCGTGTAACTTGGACGTAATTAATAGATTATTACTCAGCTCTGATCCACTGCTCTCATCTTTGCGTCCAAGAATAAGCAGAACACGGATACCATTTTCCAAAGAAGCTCTGGACTTTCTTCTGCCTACTGAACCGATCTACCTACAAGATCTCGGTGAAAATCCAGAAGATCTCCAAGAAAACGGAAGCGAAAGTGAAGATTCTGACGATCAGACTATCCGTTCTGATGACGAACACAACACATAAATTGTATTCAAACTATTAGAAAAAATTCAACTAATTACCTAGTTTCTAGAAATATTTTTTATTTTTTAGTCAATTTGGCCAGAATCATTAAAGACACCTGAGCTGGAAAAAGCGGTTTTGAAGTTCTAAACAGTGAAAACAATTAAAAAACACTTTCTAAATCATTAATCAGCTCATTTCCCATCGGAATCAACAAAAAAATATTTTGGCCAGCTTTTTTGATCTAATACCCCTATGTGCGGCGCGGCGTGTGGGAGCGGCCGCGTTTGGCTAAGCAAATGTTGCACAGTTTGAGTTGGCAGTTTCTAAATGTTTAAGAAAACATCTCAATCAGTAACAATTGTAAAAGTTGCCCTTTTTGTCGTTTGGGGGCGGAATCTGGGGGCCTAACCGGGGCTACTTTTACTACTATTAACCAAAAGTAGCCTATCCTTGACCATTTTTAGTCAGCTATTCATATACATATAAAAGAATTGGATCGCCATGTCTTCGGGTCTATGTTTTTCATTTTAAGGTGATTGGGGGCGGTTTTTAGCTGTTTTTCCATGCCGGCGGCGCATATTGAAGATGGAATGTTTCTGGGTTTACATTTACAAGTGGCAACTATGTATTATTCACAAAATGAGAACACCAGAGCATTAGGTCTGGGAAAAATTGCAACATCATGTTATTTCAAGTTGATCGGGGGCGGTTTCCTCTATGTTGGCGGCGCGATATAGACATTAAATATAGCCTAGCCCACTTTGCGGGTGGCAGCTATGGACAGCGAAAAAATCAGAAAGCTAGGGCGTCTAGTTTGCGAGGAGTTTCAGGAACGGACGGACGGACAAAGCGGCTGCAATAGCGATTTTCATCAAGATGGAAAATGCGCTAAAAACAATGAATTACCTAAACTGGTTTGTCCATTACTCATTGTTTTCATTTTTGTAGTCTTGGTTACGACCAATTTAAGGTGATCAAGGCGCTGTTTCTCCTCCTTGAACATGCAGTTGTAATTGGATTCCTTGACCTACAATTTTTCGCTGGACAAGCTAGAAAAACCTCAATGTATTCAGAATAAATGATTTCTTCGGGAAAAAAGTGACTTTTAGCTAATCTTTCTCCCAAACGAGATGTAGACGGCGTTTAAGATTTGGGCCAACTTTTATTGAACACTCGATTCTGAATGCTCGTCTCGAGTCAATTCTGATCCTCAGGTCTTTTCACCTAGAGTTTTAACTTCAATATGAGCCGCAAATTTTTAAAATCGGTCAACGACGAAAAAAGTTATCCATGCAAAATCAAAAAGATGATTTCTTTGTGCTCACCCTGTAAATAAAGAAGATAAGCAGTGAATTCAAACACCACCCTGTACTTTAAGGCCTACCTCGTCTTCTTTGTGGTGAACATTCAAGAGAAAAAATTCTTTTTCGAACGGGAGCTTCTTGACGATTCAGAAATTTTGCACTGTCTTATTGAACACCCTGTACAAAATTTATGTGAATCATCTAGTGTCTTGCAAAACCACTGACTGATAGCTTAAGGATTAAGTCAACGGACACTTCAAACAGAATACAAATTCATTGTAGTAGGTAATTCAAAGGACCCCGCACGATTCTTATGGAAAATGGCTCCCGGGTCAATTCTCTGAATTTTTGATATGTTGTAGCTCATGAGATACTAATCAAATACCGTGAACCCCAAACTCAAATAATGGACAGTTTTTCACCCACAGGGGGTTGAAGTTGGAGGTTTTGACGGCTTCAAAATGATATTATGACGTTGATGAAAGCTTTTTATTTGGTTTCTCTTCAAGTTGTGTTTCATGCTAAATGTATTTATTTGACAGAAAAATATCAACCCCCTCCTCCACCCTCAACCCCTATCTACCATCATGAAATTCGAGATTACTCCCAAAAACCCTGCGGATGGCTTCTGTGATTTAAATTATGAATTTTGACATTAAAATTATTTTCCACCCCTAATGTTGAGGTGCCGATTTTCCAATTTTCCTTGGTTAATTTGGCTGAATTTTTGGTATTGTGTATTTCTAATTCTGCTGAACAAAAAACTCATACCAGAACTCATTCCTATGAACAGTTTTTGTTCTGCAGGGGACTGAAGTTCAATATTTATGCTCTCAAATCTTCAACTTCAGTCCCCTGTAGAACAAAAACTGTCCATAGGAATAAGTTTTGGCATGAAAACTTTTTGTTCAGCAGAATTAGACGTACATAATACCAAAAATTCAGCCAAATTAACCGGGGAAAATTGGAAAATCGGCACCCCAACATTAGGGGTGGGAGATAATTTTTATGTCAAAATTCATAATTTGCATCACAGAAGCCATCCGCATGGTTTTTGGGAGTAATCTCGAATTTTATGATGGTAGATAGGGGTTGGGGGTGGAGGAGGGGGTTGATATTTTTCTGTCAAATGAATACATTTAGCATTAAACACAACTCGAAGAGAAACCAAATAAAAAGCTTTTATCAACGTCATAATATCATTTTGAAGCCGTCAAAACCTCCAACTTCAACCCCCTGTGGGTAAAAAACTGTCCATTATTTGAGTTTGGGGTTCACGGTATTTGATTAGTATCTCATGAGCTACAACATATCAAAAATTCAGAGAATTTAACCGGGAGCCATTGCCATTTTCCATAAGAATCGTGCGGGGTCCTTTACATCGAATTGAAAAAGGGCAACATTTGTTGGAACGACGAATTGATTTGTGCGTAGTTTAAAATATACGTTCAGAAAGGTACTTTAAACGTTAATTCATTAAATGATGTACGTTTCTATCTACTCCAAAAAAGAATGTTTCAAAGACGTAACATATTTACCCAAATATATACGTTACAAAAGTAGCTTGAAACGTTTAATAACACAATTTTATACGTTCTTATAACGATAACAGAATGATGTTCCCAATAACGTTTTATTTATAATTAATCTAAAATATACGTTTCAAAAGCAACCTTGTACGTTTCATAATCATAACCCAATTACAAACCTCTTTTTAAGCGATTGAATTAATACGTTTTTATAAACAAAAGATTCCAACCTGAGATAAACGTTCTGTGATGAACCTAAAACGTTTTTATCACCCAATTGAACGTATTAAGAACGTTTTATGAACCTAGTTGTGTTTACTGGGTGGAGTAATCTTTGCTAGAGTGCCTTTCCGAGTGCCTTGGAGCAAGAGCACAAAGAAACGAAGCCAGTAGGTTAGGTCGTTTTTTAGAATTAAGAGCGAACTGTACACAGTTCTGTTCAAATGTTTTTTTTTTGTGAATGAATTGGGGTGCTTCAGTCATGAAGGGCAACAGAAACCGCACATTTTACAGTAACCATTCTACCACGATTCTCTTCCTTATTTAACTGTGGGTCGATTTAGGTACGGACGATTGCGGTTTAATTCCATTAAATATTCCATTTCGGCACTAGAACTTGAACGTTTTCACGTGAGAGCTGCCATGGCTACCACCTACTGCCTAACTCGCTTTCTATAATTATTGTTTGTTGAGTTGCATACCCGCCCGGCGTAGAAAATATATTATGTGTTGTTCCAAAATTTCAATAACTTATTTCTTGAAAACTAGTGAATAATCCGACAATTTTCTTTCGCAAAATCTTCTTGGATACTGTTTTCAGTCCATTCCTACTTTTGAAATGTTTCAAATCGAGTCGACCGCCGAAAATAAGATACACTGCGTGGGTTCCTTAACTTTAATAATTTTCTCCTTGAAAACTAGTGGATATATAATCCGCAAATTTTCTTTCACTGAACCTTATTGGACACTCTCTTTAGTTTATTCCTTCTTTTGGAATTATCAAAATCGTGTTGCCCTTTATGACTCAAGAGTCAAGACCCGCTTTTTTTTGTGAATAAATTAGTACTCCTCCTCTGGCATGATGCTCCTGAATCACTCTGTACATTACATAGCATAATGGTAGCCTTACATTAAGCATCAAATGCTGCAGCTTTTTTAGCTGCCGAGCTCTCATTGGTCACTTGTTGGTCACTCAAATTTTGCCGCAGCAGCATGTGACAAAGCTGCACGCACATTAATTAAGATGCATGAAGAAGCGACGTATAACGTTCAATAAGGTCAGATATAGTAAGTTCACTTGTACTGTGACTCTAGTTGGCTTGGCAAATTTTCTACTTTAGCATTGTAGGCTTGCCGCCTTTTCACCTGGTGTGAAACTGACTTCTCTGGAAGTAAAGTTATATTTCTTATCAAATTGATATTAATTAAAATCTTGGAAAACTGACCTGGTCAAAAGTGGAAAACTGACCTGGTCACAAGTGGAAGTGCGACTAGGGGGACGCAGAGCTGTATTACCGTCATGTAGACACCAAAAGAGCACGGGGCGGCCGCAAATCTACGTCATCTTGACGGCGGCCCATTCAGGGTCGACTCGTCCCGGGAAGCCCCAAAACGAAAGCAAATTGCAAATTGAAGGTACTAACATCAATTTCGGTCCAATACGCAACTTTAGGCGGCTGGGTTTTTTGAAATTTGGTTTAATTTACTTTTAACACGTAAATTCTTTTGCCAATGACAAGACTGCACGGCGATCCTTGTATCGCCCATAATTCTTCAGGGTTTGGCGTGTATTTTTGACTGGAAGAGGCGAAAGGGTTGATGATTGCATGGGACCCCTTTTTTGGCCGAAGGGCATTGTAGGGGAGAGTGCTCAACCTAGGGACAGTTACTTTATTATCATTTATTTATTTTTGTCCTATAATTCTTCAAATTTGTCGCGCTGAACATGTCATTGTATGCTTTGATGACTTGGAAACAGCAGTGAATTTTATGAATGGTGTTTTTCTGCAGAATTAGAATTTATTACTTCTTTTATGAGAAAGTGATTTTCGTCCCAGGGTACATACCGGCCATGTTCCTAGGGACAGGCTGTTTGTACCTAGAGACACTGGGCTATATTATAACGAATCTACATGAATTATTTCAGAAGCGTTGATAAAGATTTTACTGATTTGCAGGTAATAATCTACAAGCACTCAACAACAAAAAATCAAATTCGGATAATTGTCACCAGTAACAACAAAAATACAATTGGTATGAGTGTAAGTTATAATTAAACAAGTGAGTCCCAAGCTCCATGAAAATCGTTAAGTGATAAGAAATTTCAATATGGCGGTCAAGATGGCGGCAGAGCATCATTTGTCCAAAATCGGATGTATTTTGCTGAAGTTCACACCGCCTGTGAATTTCACTCAAATCGGACCACTTTCAAAGAAATTCAAAATGGCGGATCAAAGATGGCGGCCAAGTGACAAAAATCATTGGTCAACTTTATATGGTGGTCACGTACGCATTCGATTGGCGTTTGCACCACATTGATATCTCTTTTCGTTGAGGCATAATTCTCCTAGTTCTATCACTTTGAAACATGTTCAATATGGATAATACAAGATGGCGGCGGGACATCAATTGTCGAAAATTGGATAGATCTTGATGTGGTTTACATTGCCTGCAAATTTCATTTCAATCGGATCACTTTTAGAGAAATTCAAAATGGCGGATCAAAGATGGCGGCAGAATAACAAAAAACTGAAAGTCAACTTGACATCCTGGACATATGTACTATTGATCAGCGTTTACACCACATCGATATCTTTCTTCCTCGAGGAGTTATCCCGGGTACGGACGGACGGACAAAGTGAAGCTAAAAGCGCCTTTTTCCCATTTTTTGGGAAAGTGCGCTAAAAAATCACACAGAACTTCAGGTGATTCGAACTCCTTTTTGTTGAACCACTTCATAAAGGGTTTCTTTGATTTCCTTTATGATTTGTGCAACAAAATACTGGGGACAGCACCAGTAGGCAGGGGCGGCGGGTTTTGTAATCTTGTATGGGTGCAAAAGATGAAACCAACCTACAGAGAAAGCAATGAAGATAGCGAGCGAAGCGAGCAACAGCGCCGCAAACGGAAATTTTTCGAGAAAAGGGGCGTGGTCAACAATTTTACGGATATAAAACCATTAGAAAATGAACAAAGACCAGGTAATTACCTGCTATGGGTTTCATTACTAATTATTTAGGCCTTTTCTCGAGATTATTGCCCGAGTTATTGACAACATTGTTCATGCCAACAAGGCCAGTAAAAGCCGGATAGAAGGACATCATGGAGTTTCTGTCACAAACTTATTCGTTATTATATTGCAATTATTGAATTGATTATATGAGCGTACCGCATACCGTACGGTGCTAAATAAACAAAGTAGGTAAATGAAATAAACCGCCTGGAAATTTTACAGTATAACACTAAAAATTTAGGCTTGAAGAACGTATATTCCATTAAGCTTGCATGCATGGGTGCAATGCACCCGTATAATCACTTTACATGGGTGCATGTGCCCCGATGCACCCTATAAGTCGCCTCCCCTGCCAGTAGGGACAGTCCCCAGGTACAGCTATCTCATTTGTCCTCTGGTAGGTTGAGGATACACTTTTGACAGAGTTAAATATACGAATGTCAAAGAGGTTAGAAACTGGTGTCTACTGTATCTGCTTTTCAGAACTAATCAACCCACCCACTACAGGGTAAGGGCAGATCCTAAAACTACGTATATGAGAAATATTTGACTCGTAGAAACAGAAGAAAATTTACTTTGGAGTAGCAAAAACGGTAATGTGCCTCTGTCAACGCCAAATGCCGGATTATCACAATTAGACTCAGGTTAGACAACCATACATACATAGGGGATATAATTAAGCATATTTCAAAGTTTGATCGCCAACAGATTTTGAAATAAGAGGGGTGTCCCCAGGTACAGTGTGTCCCTAGGTTGAGCATCCTCCCCTATACTCTCTAATTTGAACCATCGAAAGTTGAACCGGCTTCGAGAGGTTAGAAATATTTTTGACAACTGTCAAATGTCAAGGTTCTCTTGATTTATATGAAAAACAGGTCAAAAAATTGCTACATTTTCCAGTAAAATGGAAAAAAGCATCCGACATCACGTCCCGCAAAAATGTTCCGGCTATCTGCAGAGGAAATACGCAAAAAATGTGTTTCAAAACTGGTCCGGCCAGGGCAGCCAACTGCAAAGTTTTGGGGATTTTCTATATTTCACGTTTGGAAACTTAGAAACAGAATCTCACAGCCGACTAGAATCACGATACAAGTGAACATACTATATACACTACCGTTAATTCCCCAATATTAACATTCACAATGACAGCATTGACAACAATGACAGACGTCCGTTTGCTTTTGCTGCAAAAGAAGTTGACTAGACGTGAATTTCTTGAGCAGCATGGCGGCAAAACTTTTTGAATTTTGCCCATCCAATCAGAATTCTGCTGCAAAGAAAGCTGCAGCATTTGATGCTCAATGTAAGGCCACCATTACATTGAACATCAAATGTTGCAGCTTCTTTTGCAGCAGAATTCTGATTGGATAGGCAAAATTCAAAAAGTTTTGCCGCCGCAGCATGTGACAAAGCTGCACGCACATTGAGATGCATTATAAGAAGCGACGTATAACGTTCAATAAGGTCAGATATACACAACGGTCAATTCCCCAATATTCATTCACATTCACAATGACAGCATTGGCATCAATGACAGACGTCAGTTTGCTTTTGCTGCAAACAAGAAGTTGGCTAGACGTGAACTTCTTGAGCAGCATGGCGGCAAAACTTTATGAATTTTGCCCATCCAATAAGAATTCTGCTGCAAAGAAAGCTGCAGCATTGGATGCTCAATGTAGGGCTACCATAAGGCCACCATAAAGATCAAAAAAATCACAAAAACAATCTTGATGAGGACCTGAGGTTGGCAACAACGCATTAATCTGTCTGTCACTTCTGTCAGTAGTGTCATTGTCAGAGTTAACTTCGCGGGATGGGAACAATAACAATTATTGTTATTTAATTTTTCTGTTACTAAGGTTACTGGTGAGCCAGTGGTCGTAAGATTGGGTGCAGATCGTGAACAATTGTTGTGATATTTTGGAACAATAGTGACGGAAAAGACTTTCATATTGTGATCCTCATTCCCACCAGGTAAGAAGTTCATTAAAATGATGTGATAATATGATGAATTTGTCAGATAATGTCCCTAATCTTGGGATGGAAATGATGGAATCCTTACCTTAAACCCTGTACTATCTTGACTAACAACTAACAACCCCCCCGGTTGCACCAAAAAATTCAGTCATGAAATAGCTAATTGAGGATTTTCTATGATGAAATCGGTGCCGATTCATTGACCACAGGAAATGTATACTAGCTGGTGTGAACTAAAACATGTTTCTATAGTCATCATAAAATTGCTTTTTTCATTGGTGCCCGTGCCAAAATTCACCAAAGAAAACCCTCAAATGAAAAATGTCAATATCGAAGGACTGAATGATTTGAAAGATTGTTTAAATTGCAAACTTTGCATGATATTTCTGTTGATGGCATGACAAAACATGGGGGTATGGCAAAACAATGCAAAAGTACTTCAATAATAAGCAGAGCAACTCAGATTGTGGTAAAATATGTACATGTTTATTAGGAAATAAAAACAAGCAGTAGCACAACAAGGGACAGGGACAGGCGACTAGATAACAGAACGGATTCAAGGCAAAAAGCGGGGCATTCCAGTCACCTTTGATAATGGCATCCCCAACGAAAAGCTCGCCGGTTTGTTCGGCTGCTTGATTTTTGTAAATCCTCGATATCAGTATGGGCAGTTTGTGTTCGGCGCCTCCTTTGATGCTGAGCCCCAGTCCTCCGACCTTCTGCCTCCGGATTTGCACCATCCTTTCCTGAAGTGCAACAAAAAAAAAACTGAATATTGATAAAATAGAATTGAGGCCTTTCATACTTTGGCATTGAGCTGCTTTGATTCAGGAGGAACCGGCTCTTCTTTCTGCAGCCGCAGCACTTCCATGGACAAGTGCAGCCGGACTTGAATAGGCCTGGTCTTTCCGTCGCTGACGGTCACCATTCCGGTCCTCACCTTCAGCTTTTGATCCACCTTCTCTTCAATCGGAGTGGTCATCCTTGTTGCGTTTATCCTCATATTGGACCTGAAAAGCGCGCCTGCATGATAATCTGGAGCAACAATTGATTTTTCTCCACCTTTCGCCCACCTTTAATATCACACTGCACTAATTCAATGGGGGTTAATAATCATGGTTCGATGGGATAAGGTCGTCCGGGGTGTAGGGTTTCACTTCGAACGTTCAGCGGTGATTTCCATCGTTCGCCAGCCTCCTGGATGTTGCCATTTTTGTTGAGCGGGTCAAAACAAATGATTCAAGTTCCACCGAGCGTTGCCAAATTTCGCCGCTAATCCGAAGTCGCAATCTAGCAGGGAATTCATTCGGCATTACTGAATTCTTTCTATATTATCTCTCATCAGTGTTTCTCGATTTCGTCTACTTTGTCGCGATTCACGATAAAAATAAATAATTCACGTCGCATTGACAGGTGGAGAATATCAAACGAGTCAAATGACAGAAGCCAGATGCCATCGGCGACGCGCCCATTGGTCATTGGTGGCGCGCTGTTTCCCGCCTCGGTGAATTCGAATCGCGATGTTTCGGTTAATAAAATATATATTCCGACGCAGCGTAATGTACTTGCCCAAGGGGGCTCCCTTTACCTGTACACGCACATGAACGAGATGATTGTAGGTAGTAGCATAAATCCATTGTGCGGCTCGGTGCGTCCGACACCTCGACACCCAGATGGGTAAAAGAGGTTACGATTATTTATATATATATATCGTAAATATTTATTATATATACCTAAATAGTCCAGTAAAATGAGTCGATTTTTATGCCAAAGTTGGAACTAAACTGCGCAACAATGAAAGTGTTACAAAACAAAAATTCACCCAATTTTGAACCGCTGTAACTTTTGATTGGCGCAAACGATTCCGATTCTGTTTCAAGTTCTGAATTGCCCAGTCTTTTGGCCATCTTTTTTGTCAATATGAAATCCATAGAGCTTCTCATAAAATTTCTACAGGGTGATGAACAGAGCAGTGCAAAATTGATGGAAGTTCAACACACCCCCGTTTTCGTTGAAATTTTTTCGGGAGTATCAACACCAAATTTATAAAGAATGATGTGTTCCCTCGAAACGGTTTTTGAATTTTCGGGATTCCAGTCCAAACAGCCAAAATGTGATTTTTTATTGTGAATACTGTATGTTATTCCTGTAGCAACGCAAAAACATTAGAATTTTTCATATCAAGATGACGCCACTTGGTAGGATGGTTCACTGAACAATTCTGAGCAATTCAACTTGTAACACGTTGCTATTGTCTAGTGTAGGGGTGGGGAAAAGCCCAATTGGCAGCGTACTTTTGGTACTGCTCCTAAAATTCGGGTTTTTAGCACTGAAAAACGGTTGTTTTTACTCTCTGACGGCTCGATACCAAGTTGGGGCTGAGACCGCCGTAAGTGCGGTTACTATAGCAACGGCCAATCAGACCGCTCTATTTGACAAGTTACGCCGTCTTAACTTTTGCGCCTGCAACTTGGTATCGAGCCCTTAGTCAACATGGGACAACGTCATCAGAATTGGATTGACCACATTTCCGCCATTTTAGAATTTTTTGCCTTTACCTTAAATTTCAAAACATAGGCATGTTGGTATCATTTCTTGAAATGTTGGTCCCCTGAATGAGATTCTGTCAATAAGATCTGTCTATCTGTTTGTCTATCTCTTTCCGAAAAAATATTTATAATTATTTTTATCCCACCCCCCTGAAAATCTCTGAGTGTCCAATTTTATATTCTTGACCTCTCAATTCTTTTCAATGCAGTCAACGTCATCCTGCATAGCATCGGAATAGATAATTTTCTCTGAAAAAAATGCCACCCAGATTTCACCCTTCCGCTCCCCCCACCTCATCTCAAGAATCTAAAATGGCAATACCTACTTTGTGATACATCAAATTGAAGGAAATTGAATTCCCTTCATGAAGAAAATTTTCTTAGAATTTTTAAACCCCCTATTTTTCTCACAAAATACTCCAAATGTCTAATTTATTTGGAGAGGGGTTGAAAATTTCAAAAAAATTGTTTTCGGAAAGAGAATTCAATTTCCTTCAATTTGATCTATCACAAAAGTAGGTGGTGTTTTGTTAAATTTTGAAGTTGAGGTGGGGGAGAGAGAGCAAAGGGGTCTATTTGGGTAGCACTTTTTCCACCGAAAATTCTTCTCTTTGATGTTTTCTATGATGACTGAATTGAAAAGAATTGAGGGGTCCAGAATTGAAAATAGGACAGTCAGAGAGCTTCTAGGGAGAAGGAAGGTGGGGTTCAAAATCTTGCAAATAATTTTTTTTTTAAATTCGCCAATGTATGTTCTAGATGTTCCCTTTGATATGAAAATCGACCTGTTTTCGCTCGAAGAAATGATCACTAGGAATGGGGAGTTATTGCAGGTGGATAGTTTTCAAATGATCACCCGGTACAGTATTCACAATAAAAAATCACATTTCGGCGGTTTCGACTGGAATCCCGAAAATTCAAAAACCGTTTCGAGGGAACACATCACTCTTCATGAATTTGGTGTTGATGGCCCTGAATTATTTTTTTGCGAAAACGGGGGGGTATGTTGAACTTTCATCAATTTTGCACTGCTCTGTTTATCACCCTGTAGAAATTTCATGAGGGGCTCTATGCATTTCTAACTAATTTTTTTCCAAGTTGGATGCCTGATTTTTATTGGAGCTGTTCATGTTACGTCAGGTCGCTGGTAGATACTCTTGCTGCAAATCAAATTTGGTCCAAATCTGTTCGGTACTTCTCGAGTTATCGAGCGTCAAAGTTTCTTCTTTGACAACTAACATGTAACTTTTGGCAGATGACACATATGTCATAACTGTCACATGTTCTGAATAGAGTCCCTCAAGGGTTTCAAAATGAGCTGTCAAAAATCAAAATCGTTTCATGTATATCAAAATCTCCTGTCACTTTTTGACAGTGACATTTCCCTTTGACAGATCACGGTTAACAGCTCATTTTCTTTTTTTCCCTGCCGACCATACGCACATACAAAATTTGGCTGGAATCGGATTGACGGTTTGGAAATAAATCTGGGGACAAAAAAAAACAGACATACTCACTAACTTAAAGACCAACCGACACGGATTTTTTTTCGACAGATCTCGACGTTTTAGCTTATGGGGAGTCCGAAAAACGAATCAAAAATTTTTATTTTTTCTCGCGATTACCCTACTTCTCATTTTAGTACGGTGGTTAAGCGCCAAAAAAAGCTCGAACTATGCATTTTGAGCTTAAGCAATGCGCTTTTGGGGTTCGATTGGGGATACCCAAACCTTAATTTCAAGAGTTGGAGACATCGGTGCACTCGATGCGGAGGGTGTCTGAGGGGCCCTTGAAAGTTGAAGGTGCGAGGCTTCCCACCAAATCACCATACCACCACGTAATTCCTACTTGGATGTCATCAAACGACTCTAACCTACACATTGACAACATTTGTTACCATGTCCCAACAGTTCTTCACACTGAAAAAAATTAATTCTTATGACAGATCGGAAAAAACTGTTTTTCTCAATTCTTCATCCCCACAACGAATAAACTGCCAAGTTTGGTGTCATTTTAAAGTAAACGGCATCCTCTGATTTCATTCACTGAGTCAGAATGTTTGTGAGACCACCGTGCAAAGAATGGCACGCCAAGAAGTGAGCATTGTTAAGCATCTCATTTAACAGTAGTTTCTTGGCTGATACCAATCGATATGATTGATAATTTTGTCATGGATCAATAACTTGAACTCTTTTGTAACGGTAATGCATGTGAATGAAACTCGACACGAGCGTGGAGGCCTGGAAAAAATATTTTTCTCCAGCGGTCGAATTTATTTCACGCCTACTGAGCGTTAGTTTGTTGGGCTCAGGCAGGCAGCGTTTGGATAGGTTTGGAGACAAAATTTTCATATCTGTCTATGAAGCTGAGTAGCATAATTCTGGAAACTGATCTGAGAATCAACAAAGATTATTTTGACGGTCACTAGGTACCCCCATGGGGATTAACTGCACAGAGATCATGGCTGACGACGGAGGGCATTCAACTTTTAAAGTGTTATTTTCTTTTTTCCTCTACCAACCTTCAAGGTTGTTATCATTTTGTGCGTGTAAGTTTTCTTATGTTTGGAGAAGAAATAATTTTATAAAAACAACCGTGAAAATGACTGTCAGAGTGGCAGAGAATAAGATCTTGGGCGTTGAATTCCCTCCGCCGTTAGTCATCACTTCTGCAGTTAACCCCCATGTGGGTACTGACCGGCAAAACAATCATTGATGATTCATAAATCAATTTCCAGAATTAAACTGCTCAAATTTCCAGATAGATATGGAAATTTTCCTTCCAAAGCTATCCAAACGCTCCCTACCTGAGCCCTGCGAACTGACGCTCAGTAGGCGTGAAAAAAAATTCGACCGCTGGAGAAAAATTTTTTTCCCAGGCCTTCACGCTCGTGCCGAGTTTCATGCACATGCATTACCGTTACAAAAGAGTTCAAGTTATTGATCCATGACCAAATTATCAATCATATCGATTGGTAACAGCCAAGAAACTACTGTTAAATGAGGTGCTTGAAAATGCTCACTTCTTGGCGTGCCATTCTTTGCATGGTGGTCTCACAAACATTTTGACTCGGTGAATGGAATCAGAGGATGCCGTTTACTCCAAAATGACACCACACTTGGCAGTTTATTCGTTGTGGGGATGAAGAATTGAGAAAAACTGTTTTTTCCGATCTGTCATAAGAATTAATTTTTTTCAGTGTGAAGAACTATTTGGACATGGTAACAAATGTTGTCAATGTACAGGTTGGAGTCGTTTGATGGCCTCCCAGTAGGAATTACGTGGTGGTATGGTGATTTGGTGGGAAGCCTCGCACCTTCAACTTTCAAGGGCCCCCCAGACCCCCTCCGCATCGAGTGCACCGATGTCTCCAACTCTTGAAATTAAAGTTGAGGGACCCCCAATCAAACCCCAAAAGCGCATTGCTTAAGCTCAAAATGCATAGTTAGAACGCTTAACCACCGGACTATTTTTCGAAGAATTCGATGAGAAGTAAAAAAAATGGAGAAGATAGAAAAACATGCGCCGCGGTCTTTCTTTTGAAACGGTGAGAGAACGGTGAGAGATGTGTGAAAACTGTCTGGGACAAAGTTGTAGGGAATTCAATAATCTACAAAAAAGTCCACGGGAACATACGTCTAATTTTTTCAGGTCAGCCGTTAATCGCAGTCAAATTGCGCGCCGGTCTAGTAAAGTGGAAAAACTGTCCGCGTGACTTTCCTTCTTGAATCCTGCGAGGACGGCTGAAAATTTTCGAAAATTGTGAGCGACAAAGTTGTAGAGAGTTGTATGCTCCACCAACAAATTTTCGAGGCTAATTATTAGCTCTTCTAGTTTAGCCGTGAACCACGTTCGAAGTTGCGCGACAATTTTGTTAATGAAGTGGTTCTTCTGGAAAACTTACACGGTTTCGGGAAATCTAAGAGAAGAAAAGAAAAAGTTGGAGAATAGCGATTTGCACTCCCAGCTTCCTCATTGACTTCAACTACAACTTTGTCTTTGACAGTTTTTACACATCTCTCACCGTTCCCTCGCCGTTTGACGATGCGGCGCATGTTTTTCCATCTCCTCCATTTTTTTCATGGTTCCCGGGATGACTGGAAATGGAACTTTGGTTTTTCTTATTCAGTTTTTCATTCTCTACATCGCCATATTTTTTTCATCCTGCCCTTAATGTGTTCCAAGTTAAATCCTTATTTTACTGGACTAAAATGTTTTCGAAATAAAACTTGAATTTCTTAGGATCTCGAATCATACGCTTCGCAGAAAAATCCTTGTTTTTCCATGCACGTTATTTCCTCGTCATGCGTGTTATTTCGACCATTTCTCTATAACCACGACATTTGTAACATCAGTAAAATTGAGAATCCAAGCGCCGAACGAGCGATTTTCCGGCAGCATAATTTTATTTTAATGTAGAAGGTCTCCATTAAGTTGAAGTGGGATAGTTGTTGTGTAAATTGGAGTAGCTCTATCCAATTTATAGCATAATTTTGGTTGAACGAGGCGGCAACATGGCAAAATCGGGATAAATAACTCATAAATATAACTGCGAAGTGCGAACACCACCCCCTCTTTTGCTTCCCGGTTAACCAGCGGTTTTCAAACTTGCCCTTGAGACCTTTTTGATGGCCTTAAGAGAACATTGTACTGAATACTGTAATTTTGTACTTTCTTACTTTCCCGACCCTCCACTAATGGAAGGGGATAAGTATTGCGATCGTGTCAAAAAAATGAGTGAGATTTTGCTTGCTGAGAGTCTCATAGTCTCACGCTCTTGTTTGGTATCCTGTTATGTTATGACCAATAATTATGTTAATGATATAGTGAGACTTACATATAATGTCAGAATTTCCAAAATCTGTAAAGTTGTAGTTTCCTATCCCAAATCAGCGAAAACTTTGTACTCCTCTCTCACCAAAACCAATGAATGGAAGGTAATGAAAACTAAAATACCATTAGGGAGAGTATGACACCTATAAGATTTTGAATTTTCCAAGATTTTAGAAAATAGAATTTTTGCACTACCTTCAAAACACAACTACATCGCTATAGCCAACCACATTGCAAGGGTCTGTAATTTTACTTTCCCGACCCCCTCACCTGTATGGAAGAGAAAGTATTGTAATCGTGCAGAAAAAAGTTTCGAGATTTCGCCGGATATATCCATTTTGAGGTCTCCCACGACGATTAATAAACTGTATTCGCAGTAGGGCAGGGTAAAAGTATATCTTTAATATTTCTCCTTCAAAAATGAAGATGAAAACCCAGTTTTTTTTATACGGTCTACTGAGTGCGTTAGAAATTGTAATACATACATAAATTACATAGCGGTTTTTTTCAATTATGTAAAAAAAAAATATATTTTTTTTTGTGACAACTTTTTCCAAAAAACGGCCATGTATTCGATTTTCTACGTCTCTTAAAATTATAAAACAGTATAATTTTTGTTCGACAAAAATGCCCCAGCGAGGTTTTAAATTTTTTTCCAGTGATCAGGTCTATTCGGCTTCTAAAAAAAATGTGAGGTAAATCCAAACGGAAACAAGGAGAACAAACATTTAATGGAATCCCATCAAGATCTCTATATCTCTCTATCTTCATTTTTGAGGGAGGAATATCATTACCTTAGGTATACACTACCCTGATGCGAATACATGCAGCCTTAAAGCGCGAAAAGAGCTCTATGTTAATTTGATTGATGTGGGTAAATCAAAGCTACGATACTGATGCAGAAGACTTCGATGACGAAGTATTGGTTTGGAGACAGTATATGTAATGAGATTAGGGGAATAAGACCGTTTTGGGGCCGCTGAGGTGAACCTTCAACCCACGGTGTGCGCTGGGCGAAGACGAGCCATCAATTATAATTCAAGAGTTTAAAAAAAAAGTTGACGTGTGCGGGATGCGGATTCTTCCGATCAATATTGCGGAATAAATAACGAACTTTTAATGTACAAGGCTTTTTTACAATCCGTATTTTTTATATAGCACGTTCTGCACCCTCGAAGCCGATGGCTTTTTGATTTTTTGCGATATAAAATAGCCGGTTTCGACGAGTTTTCTTAAATCAATTCCTGTTTTTGCCCCCAATCCGTGCAACATGTATACCAGGTCCTCGGTTGCGACGTTTCCTGTTGCGCCCTTTGCGTACGGACAACCCCCGAGGCCAGACACCGACGAATCGACGACTCGAACGCCTAAATCCAAGGCCGTGCATATATTGACGAGGGCCTGACCGTACGTGTCGTGGCAGTGGATCGCCAACTTATCCGCATCGGCAACTTTCAACTGGTCTCTGATCATGTTGCTTATCGTATTTACGGTTCCAACCCCTATGGTATCGCCCAAAGATATTTCGTAACAATCCAGTTTCAGCAAGGCTTCGGTGACCCTGGCCACAGCCGCAGGCTTCACAGCGCCATCGTACGGGCAACCGACGACGCACGAAACGTAGCCTCGAACCTTCAAGTTTTCTGCTTTTGCCTTTTCTGTAACTGCCCTGATCCTGTCGAGGCTTTCCTGTATTGAGCAGTTAGTGTTCTTTTTCGAGAACTGTTCGGAAGCCGCTGCAAACACCGCTATTTCTTTGACACCAACTGCTAACTGAAAAAGTAGGTTTCTAACTAGCTAAAATCCAGCTTTAGTTCATTATTACATACAGCTGATTCGAGTCCTTTGAGATTTGGTATTAAAACCGGATACGATATTGATTCCTTCTTGGTTATTTGTTGGTATACTTTGGTATTATCGGCCGTTTGTGGTATCCATTTTGGACTGACAAAGCTGCAAGTAGAAATGCGTTTAATATTAATCAAAAGAAACCTCTCCCTGCTCATTTTAGAAGTTTAGTTACCTGGTGACTTCTATGGATTTGAGCCCGGTTTCGGACAATTTATTGATGAATTCCACTTTCGTGCTTGTAGGGATAATTTCAGGTTCGTTCTGCAATCCATCCCTTGGCCCAACCTCGACAATGTGAACTTCAGACTTGCCGCTCTAAAACATCGCGTTTTATGTTACGGAAAAACCCTGAAAAATGCGCAAAAAAAAATAGCTCACCAACTGCCTAGCGATACTTCTAGTTGACTTCCACAGTTTGTTTATTTTCAAACTTGACTTCATTATGGTAGATACTACCTACTACCTACTTAACGATATCAGGATAAGAAAAGGTTGAAAGATTCGCTTGCCGGTTCAACATGCAGGAGTGGGGATTGTCATATCGCTGTAGTACAAATAAACACAGTTTTATCTACAAATATTTATTGTAATAACTGATTTAAGTTATGTAACTACTTAGTAATGTCCAATTTTTTCTTTACAATTACGTAGGTAGAAAATAATTTATTATGTTAAAAATAATAACAATAAGATATTTTTTTACAATTATCAAAGAACATGATATAACAAAATTATCAGGCGTTCGCGCCTACGACTTCAAAAAGTTTGTGTATTAAGTACAGTTATTAAGACTCATTTTCACTGACAATACGATTTTTTTTTTAATTTTCAAAGTACACTTTGCGAGTACAACATCAAAGCTTGACAATTTTGTAAATTAGGGTACTAGTCACTTGGACGGAACGTTGGTAATTGACTAGACAGTACTGCTTTAATTATCACATTCACGTTAAAAAGGCACTAAGTAATTGTTGTTAAATCCTACTGTCAGAGCCAAAAACACCATCTCATGATTGTACTTGCTTTCAGAAAAAGTTGATTCATTACCCGCGTTGACAAGAGGTGTGCAAGTAACGAAACAATTATTGATTATAGGTCATCAAATTTGAAACACAAAATTTTTCCGATTCATCAGGCTTGTGTTGTGATAGTGACTACTGTAGATTAGTAAGTACCTACACAAAAGAAGTGAGATAATGACATATTTCAATCAATATTGACAATTTTTGGTCATTTTGGTATGCTATTTCCAGAAAGTCATTCAATCTTAAGGTTTTAGTTGCTTTTATGTGAAAAACGTGCTCAAGTCTGAGACTGGTTAATTTTGTCTGCAGCGAAGCAGCACAAACATTTTTTCAGCCTAAGACTTACGTCTTTCTTTAAATACCTATAATAATGATGATAATATTAAGTTTCTTATCTACGATGACTACTAAAAGTAACACCTTCAACGCTAATTTAACCTGTGCCCATGACAGCGTGTTAGAAGATCAACAAATCTAGTTCTTTCCAGTGATATTTCCAAAATGTCATGGGTGAATCAATATTGTATGATGTGCAGGGTGTTTCCAAATTGATGTTACAAACTTCGGGAGTTGATTCCTCATCAAAAATCAAGCCGGAAAGTAATAACTATATTCTAGGTGTCATACGATATACATAATACCTGCGTTGAACTTAAAAATTGATTTTTTGTTGTAACTTTTGGGTTTTGTGCCCGATTTCGACTAAATTTGGCACAGGTAATTTTAAAACATATGCTGTTCATAACTGTTTTTAATCATCAAAGCTTATCAGCTTATCTTCTGTCCAAAAGCGTGAATATTTTGGCGTTGTTTTATTTTTCCGTCCATTTTCTACGCCACTGAGTATTTTTCTGAAATGATCCTTTTTTTGGATTGTGCCTCCAATTTACGAAGAAAAGTTCTTGCAAATTTTTGATCAGAGACTTCCTTCTCAAGATATTAAGGTTGGAGAACATCTTGGAAACTTTCGGTTTTGAAGGTCCTAAGGATTAAAATTAAGAAATGTTCACGATTTCTTCACTGAAGCAGGTTTTCTGGACCTTAGGTAATCATCATTTTATCTGAGAAATCACCAGTTTTCAAAATTAGAATTTTTTCGTTCCTTGGAATTAAAGTTTTGGAGATCGATTAAACTCGAATATCTCGAAAACGAAGGCTGTTGTCAAAATTTTGCAAGAGTAATTTTTTTTGCAATTGAAGGCAGAATCTAAAAATATCATCACTTTGGAAAAATATGTATTGGTGTAGAAAAGAGGTGGAGCAAGAAGCGAACCCCTCCAATATCTACGCCACTGAACAGTTTGGGAAAAGGTTGGGTGATTCAATAATAGGTATCTGTTTCAAAATGACCACCAAATTTCAGTCATAAGAAATTAATTTTCAAAGCTCAACTTTGACGGGCTGTATCTCCTCAACGAGGCATCATAAAATATCTTCAGTTATTACTTTCCGGCTTGATTTTTGATAGGGAATCAGCTACCAAATTTTGTAACACTAACTGGGAAACGCCCTGTACATGTTGAAAGGAAATGTTTTATTTTGTTCGTGTGGTTGCACCATTCGCTAAGCGTTCGTTCCGAAATTATTGTCCTCGCTAATAAAACAGTCAGTCACTTTCAACACATACATCATAGGTAGCTGTTTTATCTCCAATTATGGTACAATAAAAAAACAATTTGAAGTAGAACAGTCTACAAAAAAAAGAAGTTCAGAGCCAGATGAAGGACTCATCTGGTCTCTGTTCTACCAGTTAACCTTGTTCAATTTAGCCTGCAGATCAAATGACTCATTGATATGAGGTTAGCAACAGTGCTTGAACCAAATATTGTTAATACTGTCATAATATCACAAAATAAACTTCTCTTAGCTGAAACTAAAGGAGCAGTTTGAAGAGTAGTAAAATGTACAAAACTGAAGTATACATCAATATTATGTCACCAAATTATTGGATTTCTCATAATCTGACAGATATACTGAGCGACATTGTTATAATTTGTGCACCTTACATTTTCGTGTGACAGCAATGCTTTTATAATCTACAGAATACACTTTAGCATTTGAAACATTTTTGTTTCAAGTAAGTACATGATTGTGTATAATATACAAGAATATTTCTTAGATTTTAAGTATATTTGCTAAAATTATAAACATTATGTATAAGACTAGAGACTAAAATAATAGTATAATAATAATAATAATTTATTCAACTATCTAGTTGTTACATTTCATGTATTTAAATTATATTGCACTTTCTTTTGCAGTTATAACAAAAACTTCCTGCAAAAGTAGGAGCAATCAAGTCTGTTATATTCATTGAGCATTATTACTTAATTCATAGAATGGTAACTAGTTAACTGGAATTTATTGTTATTTAAAATAGTATTTTTTTTTGTTTAAAATGTCTTGAGATAACCTGTACAGTCAGATCATGGTTGCATTATTTCAATGATTATATTTTTTTTTATCAGCGCCTTGACTTAACATTACATCTTATTTACACTAATTTTTCTGACTTAGAACATTGACCACAGGTGGCGCGTTAGATAAAAATACCTATACATCGTAGAACGCACAAATGGCACGGATTTATACCGATTTTGTACTATTTCTAATAAATAGTTCACTAAAGTTCGAGATTATTTTATACGTCATATATTAAGGCTTCGATGAGCCTTTGATATAAGATAGGACTGGGGATTTAAAATTTAACCATGTGAACTCTTTGTGAACACCGCCTGAAAGTTTAGTGACAGTGAAGTCAAATGACAGACTAAGAATTAACTTGAAATTCCACTGTTATTTAGCTCAATAATTTGTAGTAGTGGAGCAGCAGTAGACTATAAAAACATGAATTTGTGCGCCATGTCAACGATATAAAACTGGACACGGTCGAATAATAATAATTATGAAGACTCGAAACAAATAATGACTTAAAAGTTGTAGACTATGATATGAAGAAACTATTTAAAGAAATATCTAAGTTACTGAAGCCTCGCTTCTTGCAAGGTCTGTGCCTGGGCAGCTGTCTGGTAAGGAATTGCAGGAAATGCTCCTGCCGTTGCCGTAGGAAGTCCTGGTGTCTGAGGAAGTGTGTAAGTATATGGCAGATAACTTGCAGCTCCTAGAAAGAAGTTCAAGTTCATAAGGTATGAATTATTCGATTGTGCAAAAAAAATCAGATGAGCAAAACGGTTCAAGAGAATCGATCCATCATCCTGTACTTCATTTGAAAGATAAATAACTACATAAATTGGGTGACCTAGGAAGTTGGGATGATTCGAAATAGATATCTCCCACAGGTGGCATGAATCAGTTATTTTCAACTGGAAAATAGCCCATTTTAGCGTTGTTTGAATACCTCTTGAAAAAGATGCGCAAGTGGATTTTTGTGGCTGTCCGGCCAGGTCTTAGATTTCAAGAACCTTTTAATTTTAGTTTTGCACATAAACACTTTTCCAATACACAATCATGTAAATGGTACTCAAGGTGTTCTTAAAGTTGAGTAATTTATTTTAGCACGTTGTTGCTGACATGTCAAGGGATCAAGGAAGAATAATGAAAAAATTGTAACCTCAGAACTATTAATTCTTTTCAATTTTCAATATTCCTTCCAAAAAAAGATGACTCCAAGCGTTCAATGAAAAATGATAAGAGCCACCACCAGTGACATTTCTGACACTGAGGATGGTTTTGACAAGGTATTCGTCTGCTGCCCCCTAAAATACTCCAAATTTTCAATTTATTAAAGGAGGGGTTGAAAATGTTGAAAAAAATGGTTTCCAGAAGGAGAATTCAATTCCCTTCAATTCGATGTATCATAAAGTAGGTGGTGTCCGTTAAATTTTAAAGTTGGAGTGGGGGAGAGGAGAAGGGTGAATTTGGGTAGCACTTTTTTCCACCGAAAATTTTCTCCTGAGATGCTATTTAGGATGACGCTGATTAAATTGAAGAGAATTGGGAGGTCGAGAATATAAAATGGGATAGTCAGGGAATTTTGGGGATGGGGGGGGGCTATAAATTTTGAAAATATTCTGTTCAGAAAGAGGATGTGATTTTCTTTGATTTGATGTATCGAAAAGAAGATGGTGTTGTTTTTTGAAATTTTGAAGTTGTGGTGGGCAGGGGTGAGGGGGCTGAAGATAGAAATTGGCCAATGTATGTTCCAGATGTCCCCCCAAATATAAAAATCGTCCTGTCTGAGGTTTAAAAAAAAATGGGTGAAATGCCCAAAAATTGGGGTTCTCGTTGGGCCATTTATATTGTGATGTAAATTTGACAAGAATTTTTTTTACATTAGATACGTGGATGTAGTGTCAGTAAATTGATCGAAAAAAGCAGCTCTTACCAGCAGCGCCGGTGTAAGGTGTATAGGCGTCAAATCCGTTGGCGTACTGTCCGGTGTAGGGGGCGGCTGCCGCGGCTGCCACCGCCGCCGCATTCTGATACTCGTAGAACTGGGACGTGGCTGCGGCGACTGCAGCCGCATGAGTCAGTTGGGTGGCCTGGAGCGGTACCAGACTTCCTGGTGCGGTTGCCGTTAAGTATGGGGACTGGTACACATAACCTGGTGGCATTCTGCAACACACAATTTCGATTCAAGTCGGGCGCGTCCAGAAAGCTACGCCGCAACACAGCAAGCAACACCAGAGTAAGAAATACCAAAAAACACCTCTGATGCACTAAAATGACCAACTAAAAATTAAAAAAAAAAAACACGTTACAAGGTGACCTTTTCTAAGGATTATAATAGCAACTAAAAATCATGGACCAAAAGACACCAACTTATAGTTTTTAGTAGTAGGTAGTAGAAATTGAAGCACCAAGTCGACGAGTTTGCCTACAATCGAGCGGAAAGTGTATAGTCCTTTTCAAAATAAATGGGATAACTGACTACGTAATAGGTATGCAATAGGTGAAAAAATTATACAGTATTATGCCGTCCCTACATGCGAGCCTATTTGAGTCGCCTGCTGGTTTTATGGGTTTGCGATAATTACAGGTAGAAAGGCAGTCGTTCCATTTATTTTAAGAAGGACTATGTTAGAAAGAGACATCCGCCAATTTTTTTTAGAAGGACCACCGAGCTTTCACTGAGACACATCACTCCAACCAAACCAAGGCTTCAAAGCTTGTAAATCTTGAAATGATCTACACCCACCGAATTGACATTTATGTCATATTTCTTGTTGAAATAAAAAAAATTGGATTGCAGCAACCAAGTAGATTAAGTAATCAGTAAGTAGTCAGGTACTTACAGGGGCATTGTATCAATTATATGGGTGTAGAATGGCTAGTTTATAAACTAACAAAGGGCATTTCCATCGAGCCTTTGGCACATTTTTGTCTTCATTGGCTAGCAGCAACAGTATAACCATCAGAGCACTTTCACTGCTGCGCTGCCAACTATCAATGAGGACCCTTGCAGTGAATCTGAAATTCGTGCTGACTAGGAAGGATAGAAACGCGACTTTGACAAGTTCATTTCACACTTTCACGTCGCCCTGGGCCACGAGCCCACTCTGGGCTCTAATATTTATTCTTAGTGTTTCACTCAAGAATTTAACTGAGATATTATGTGAAATTAGCAATGTCAACTTTTCGACGGCCACTTTGGATGACAGAATAGCCAAAAATTTCAGTTATTATTGCTTCGCGGTGAAGATGAGGTGAGGCTGAATTTATCAGAAAAATTGGTTGTCAGGATCAATAAATTGATTAAAAAAAGCATGATTAAAAAATGAAAACTTGCAGTTTTTTCAAATTCTGATCCAACAATTAATTTACTGAGCTATTTCTCTAACCGTTCCAGTGACAACAACGTGCGTAATCATCTCACAACCTTACTCAATAATAATGGAGTTGGTCTTCTTCGCAATTAATAAAACAATGATGTTTGTTTCTTTTCTTTACTTGTAATTGTATTGTTATACTGTATGATCAAAAATTTGTTTGCCTCTGGAGTGCTATGAAATGATTACTTTATTCATGAAAGGTATAATACTGAATAAATTATTCGACGTCATACTGTACATACTGTCAAAATGCCAAGGAGGTTATCAAAATGCAGATGTCACTTTGAAGTGAATTGCAGTAGGTACTCGGGTACTCCCAACAGAACTGAAAAAGGGGGACAAATCATAGCTCTCTGGAGTAAAAAAGTTTTTAATCATACAGTATTAATTACCTATACTTGGTAATGCGAGATCTTCTCAAAAAGCTACAACCTTATTGCTGTGCCTAGGTTTTTTTCCATAGTGTTCAAATATCAATAGGTAGGTATCTACCCCGAAAGAGACAGGGCTTGAGTTTGGAAACAAGTGGAATATTTTGGTGGTTTATCTTGAGTGTAACACAATACCGGGTGATCATTTGAAAACTATCCACCTGCAATAACTCCCGATTCCTTGTGAAAATGTCTTCGAGCAAAAACAGGTCGATTTTGATATTGAGGGGGACATCTATAACATACATTGGCGAATTTCTATTTTCAGCCCCCTCGCCCCTACCTACCCCAACTTTGAAATTTCAAATGACACGACCTATTTTGCAATATTTTGCAAAGAAATGAATTCTTTTTCCCAAAAAATATTTCTAAAATTTTTAACTCCACCTCTCTTCTCCCTTAAATTCTCTGAGTGTCCAATTCAATATTCTTGACCTTCCAATTCTCTTCAATGCAGTCAACGTCATCCTGTAGAGTATCGAAAGAGAAAAAATTTTTATGGAAAAAGTGCCACTCAAATTTATCCCTTCGCTCCCCCCACCTCACCTTGAAAATCTAAAATGACAATACCTACTTTGTGATACATCAAATTAAAGGAAATTGAATTCTCTCCCTGAACACATTTTTTTATAATTTTTAAAACCCCTCCGTTTCCCTCCTAAAATACTGCAAATGTCTAATTAAATGGGGAAGAGGTTAAAAAATTTAAAAAAATTGTTTTCAGAAAGAGAATTTAATTTCCTTTGATTTGATGTGTCACAAAGTTTGTGGTATTTTGTTGAATTTTGAAGTTGAAGTGGGGGAGAGCAATGGGGTGAATTTGGGTGTCACTTTTATCACCAAAAATTCTCTTCTTCGATGCTATTTACGATGATGCTGACTAAACTAAAGATAATTGAGGGGTCCAGAATACTAAATGGGACACTCACTCAATTTTTTTCAATTTGATGTATCGCAAAGTAGGTGGTGTCATTTGAAATTTTATTTTTGGGATGGGTGGGGGCGAGGGAGCTGAAGATAGAAATTTGCCAATGTATGTTTTAGATGTCCCCCTCGATATTAAAATCGACCTGTTTTTGCTCGAAGAAATAAGCTTGGTACCGTCAAAAAAATCCTGGGTTGGCCGCACAAAGAGGAACGATTTAGGTATAGTTAGCCAGACCCCTTATATTACAAAGAAATTTTAGCTGCGGCGCTTTCCGTATGATCCCCGCGGGACACGCGTGGATAGGTATCCTCTTCGCCACCGCAATTCGCCCGCGGGATTGATTGTCAATTTTTTTTATTGTCAAATATTTACCCCAACTTTCACCAGAATATTTTACAAGCTTTTTACTATTTTACCTCTGACAACGGGAGACTAGAGGCTCGCGAAACTACAGTCAGGAATATTTTATAAACGTTTTGTGGGAAGACCGCCTTTTATTCCTATTTTTCCAATTAAACTTGATTGATTCAATGTGCAGATTGTTCTGGTTCTGGACCGCTTTCAGCGATCGTCTTCTTAAACCAGTCTATTAAAATAAAGCTTCGTTTACATGTGCAGAGAATGTTTCATATTGAGCGCTATAACGATTTTATAGACTCCCAAATCTGTAAGAGCAATCTGGACGTGTAAACTGAACTCTAGATTTATTCTGTGACAGCAATCGCCGAAAGTGTTATTAGAGAGTTATTGCAGAATGTCATTTTACTGCACGGCACTATTAAAGGAGGCGTTATTAAAATACTGCTCGCCTAATTTTTGGTTTTTGAATTAGAGCTATTGCAGATCGCAGATTCTCTTACTCGCCCCGTCATTCCTGATTCCTAACCTAAATTTTCAGCCTCAGTATAAAGTTGGAGTGCTAATCGCATGCAGGACACAAGGACCCCTCCGACGGGCCTGATTTTTTGCATACGTGTACTGCAAGACCTGCAGACTCTTATCTGCAAAATATTAGCCCCTATCTATAACACAATGCTATAACGTTAGGGTAGTTTACTCAAAATTGAGGGAATATAGGCAACCAACAATACACCAACAGGACTATTTTTGGGATACTGGTTGAATGCTGATGAGGAATCGAAGAATCATGCAATTCCTACGACCGCTTTGGCCATTAGCACCCTTCCCCATCGCATAAAACTCAAAACGATACTTGACAGTCGATTTTTTTGACAAACCAACGACATTTGCTGCGAAACGTGACAATGAAGTATAAATTAGTGCTGTCAACCGGTTACGGTTAACCGGTTAACCGGTCATAAAATTCGAATAACCGGTCAAATTTCGCAAAGGAATAACCGGTTACGGTTAACCGGTCAATAACCGGTTAAAAACCGGTCACGGTTAACCGGTCAATAACCGGTCACGGTTAACCGGTCAATAACCGGTTAAAAATAACCGGTCAATAACCGGTTAAAAGCCGGTCACGGTTAACCGGTTTGACCGGTTATGGTTAACCGACTCGACCGGTTACGATTAACCATAACCAATAATCGGTCAAGGTTAAAAGGCCGGTTATGGTCCATTTGTTCAAAATCGTTTACGGTTAACGACGGAGTCATATTGGTGGAATAAGCGTTGCGAAATCAATCCGTGTGGGTTTAAATCCTTGACGGATTCTTACCATTTTGGTCTCTTTCGATAGCTACAAGGATGTACTTTGGTTTGAGCCCATTGGAATTTTTTTCGATTTTGGAAATGCCAATGGGCTCAAACCAAAATACATCCTTGTAGCTTGCGAAAGAGACCTAAATGGTGAGACTCTGTCAAAGAATAAACCCAGAGGGATTGATTTCGCAACGCTTATTTTACCAATCCAACTCCGTTCTTAATCAGTTACTACAACTAGCTGGTCAATCACCGGTGAATTTAAACAACTGGTGCATCATGGTATAGGGTAATTATCACAGCGGAGGTAATGCAGAGTCCATCCTTATGATATCTTTGATATCTATGATATCCTTATCCTACTTATCCTATAAGCTGCAAGGCAAGTACACTCACTCACCTATACCTAGTCTTTTGAAAATATGTTTATCAAAATTATTGTGTATGATGGCGAAAATACGGAAAACTTGCAGGTACCTATTTAGTTATTTTTTGATTGAGGGTTCAATTTCGTGGGAAGTGAAGTTGAAATTTGACATATTCAAACCAAAAGATCAAAACGCTGGAGTAGACTTCCATCAAGATTTTTAAATAAGTATACAGGATGTTTCGTGTTTAATCGGAAACGTTTTGACAGCGGATGAAGCATAAAAAAATAAGTGGTTTTTCTCCGTTTTTCTCCAGAAATGTACAAAAACTGAGATAAAGCCATTCAAAGTTGAGATTGAAATGAAGTTTTCCTCACATAATTTCCACACCGTTGAAACAATTTGCCTCAAATTTTACATAGCTCGTCCCTGTTATCTTCCATTATTTCTACGCCATTGACTATTTTTCAGAAATGCCTATAGGCACTTGAATTCTGCAATCAATTCAGAAGAAAAAGTTATTCCTGGTAAATATTAAAAGCTTCCTTGTCAAGATATTTGAATCCGAATGTTTGAAAAACATGTTGAAAACGCCAATTCCAAGAAATTGAAGATAATGATCGGGGGAAAGTCATGATTTCTTTACTGGAACAGACTTTCCAGGCGTTTTAAGTTCATGAACCAATATTTTAGCTGAGAAGCAACAAGTTTTCTAAAAATTATTTTTTTGGCTCTTGAAATTGGTTTACAAGATTTTTTTCAAACATTATGATTCAATTATGTCGAAGACGAAGCCTTTAACAAAAGTTGCCAGGAGTAATTTCTTCCTTTAAACTAATTGCCAGTCCAAATGCCTAGGCATTTTTGCCAAATAGTCAGTGGCACAGAAATTGAGGGGAGAACAGGGACGAGTCCCCCAATATCCACGCCATTGGACCAATGTGTCGAAACTCAAAATCCTTCAAAGTCCTTGAGTGACAGTTTTTGAAGATTCACTTGATAATCACGTATCCAAAATGTGAGGCGAATTGGTTCAACGGTGCGAAAAGTATGTGGAAAAACGATATTTGAATTTTAACATTGAAGGGCTGTATCTCAGTTGATATACGTTTTTGAAAAAAAGTTTTTTTAAAAAAAGCCTTATTGGTAAAATACGCTTTTACGCTTATTGGTAAAATAAGCGTTGCGAAATCAATCCCTGTGGGTTTATTCCTTGACGGAGTCTCACCAATTAGGTCTCTTTCGAAAGCTACAAGGATGTACTTTGGTTTGAGCCCATTGGCATTTCCACAATCGAAAAAAATTCCAATGGGCTCAAACCAAAGTACATCCTTGTAGCTATCGAAAGAGACCAAAATGGTAAGAATCCGTCAAGGATTTAAACCCACACGGATTGATTTCGCAACGCTTATTCCACCAATATGACTCCGTCGTTAACCGTAAACGATTTTGAACAAATGGACCAAAACCGGCATTTTAACCTTGACCGATTATTGGTTGGTTAATCGTACCGGTCAAGTCGGTTAACCACAACCGGTCAAACCGGTTACCCGTGACCGGCTTTGAACCGGTTATTGACCGGTCATTTTTAATCGGTTATTGACCGGTTATTTTTAACCGGTTATTGACCGGTTATTTTTCACCGGTTATTGACCGGTTATTTTTCACCGGTTATTGACCGGTTATTTTTAACCGGTTATTGACCGGTTAACCGTGACCGGTTATTCCGTAACCGGTCAAAATTTTCTTGACCGGTTAACCGGTCAATTTATTTTTTTCTGACAGCACTAGTATAAATAGGTCGGCTTGAAGAGTGCACAGATAGAGGCAGGCACTCGCACTATCCTTATTAAGGGAAATTTAACGTCGCGTTAATCTGCGCAAGCGTAGGTGCCAAAATAGTGGCGCTTTTGATAATGCTTGCCCTTATTCCATCTGCAATAACTCTCCATTGAAATTGAGCAGTTTGCACGTGTAAACGGCGCTTTATTTTAATAGGGTGATTTTTGAAAAGAGGATCGCCTGAAGCATTTCAGGAGTACAGGACCATGACAATCTGCACAATTGAATCAAGCTTTAGTTTATATAGGAGCGATATAAAACGGCAATCACTGAGAGCGACACATAATAAAATACAATAATCTACAGACGTGTAAACCAAGCTCGAGTTTTGCACAGATATGTCATAAAGCCAGGGGTCAAGGCCATCCACACGTGTAAACCGGACTTCAGTTTCAATCTGAACATGTAACTTTTGTTACAATCTGGACGTTTAATAAATATGCGAGTAGCTTCAGTTTGCGGAATAATTTCAAAAACGCCAGTAATGAAGATAAGCTGCACCTGTGAATCAAGCTTCAGTTTCATTATGTAATCGGCGAACGATACAAAACTAAGCAATCATGGAATTATCCAAATTCCGAGTTGTAATACGGAATTCCAAGAATTAGGTATAGAGCAAAAAGTCTTCACTTGGATGCTGGCAGCTCTATACAGCGTCGTAAAAATTCGGCAAATTGCTGAAGTTTTTCTTTTTCGCTCCTCATCGACTCTTGCTCTTTGTCATTGGAGGGTCTCTTTTAATTATTTTTTCAATTTTGTCGCATGTACATAATGTTCGTTATCATCAACAATTTTCTGTTTTAAATACATAGCACATTCCATTATTACGGTTTTTAATCACAATCATCAACACTTGGCATAAGTAACAGCAACGACAAATAGCACAACGAGACATTTGGCAGGCAATTTACCATTGGAAATTTTAGTTTGTGACGTCTAGTTTTGAGTTGTAAAGTTTGAAAAAAGTTTATTATTCATTACTATTGCAATGAAGGCATTGCTGTCAAATACGGCATTTGTCCAAACCAAAGACGTCATAGGATGATGATTTCAAACAAGGGGTTGTCCCCCTCCCCACCTCTTATAATCACACGTTTATTGGGGAGCGTTCAGATTCACAACGCATATTTAAAACCAACGGATTACACGCCCTTACTGGCAGATATCTTGATTTCTAATTTTTTCTCTTGAAGCCGTCTTTTTCTGCAACTTATGTCGATCAGGAATTTCCAAAATAGGGATAGGGACCTTCTGAACAGTCTACACTTGAGCCCTCGGCCACTCAGCTACGCCACTACACTGTATCGTACAATTCCTTTAGCGGACCTTCTTTAGTTATTGTTAAAGAGGGACAATCACGATAATGCGGAAAAAGGGTGTAAAGTTATGCGTCATCATCATTGTAACTTACAACAAAAGGTAAATATGTGATTATTATCAGGTCCCGTTTTTAAATTTATTGTTAACTCTATAACTCCAAGTAGTCATAGCACTCGACAGATGAAAGCTTATAGCACGTAATGACCCATTCTTCCAATAAAAATTTCTAACACCACGAATGTTTGTAACAGCAGTGTGGTGTAGATACGAGCTACGAGCGTTAGGAAGTAGTGTATGTAAATTGGGGAGACGCCTATCAAGAAGTGGGATCTTAGTATCAATATTTGCCGAGTGGTGAATTTTGAAAACATTGACGCCGGAGATTTGAAAAACGGTTGGAAACATCGTGGATCACGTTTAATAGAATGGCTCCTTTGAAAATAACGAAGCACGACATGTGTAGTCATTCGAATTTCTAGAAACAGTTCAGGTTTAGCCAGAATTAGGATTTATAAATGGGGATTTAATGGAGAAGACTGACATTAGTAGAAGTGTGCGGAGTCCAGGTAGGGCAAATAGCAAGGACCTGATAGATACGGCTGAGACATTTGTCGGAAGGCAAGAGAGACAGTGCCAAGTCTATTTCTGTCGCCCTATTTAACATTGTTTGCGCGGTTGGTCTAACAAATTATTTTTAAACTAAAACTACAACGCAACGTTTAAACGCGTTTTTAATCATATCGGGACACTGTGGAGACTCGCTGGGACACTTTAAGGGGCGTCATTTTTATTCGCTTCGGGGCGTATATTAACCTGCATTATTAATTAGCTCTTCTGTCCACGTAGACATATCAAGCGCCATTTTAGATTTTTTTGTTGACAAGAACCCCGGTTACTTAGTCCAGTCGATATGTGGTGTATGTGTGTGTGTGGTGGGGGGAGGGGGGCTCTGGTAGCAATTTAACAAATGACCACTTCGACCGGTGGTAATAAATGGACGACAATATTGGCCCAACACAGTGAAATCATTTCATGCCATTTGCACGGCAGGAAATTGATTTTTCCATGAAAACTGCTGTGACAGCAACAAAAGAATGGAATATTGGAATCCAACTTTACCCGAACCGACATTATGTTTTTAAAAACCTGTGGGTGCAATTATTGGTCTGTGCTCATAATCGATCGTTTGCACCCTTTTCTTGTTCAGAATTTTTGTGAACTAGTCTTGTAATTTTGGAACCTTGAGCGCACTTGGACATTTGAAAGCAACTGATATTTATAATAGGTATAGATATTTTTGATCTTGAGGAATTCGAAAACCACGTGTTTATGTGGTAAAAATATTGCACCGAGGAGCTCAGATAAATATTTTCCAGTATCATAATATGTGCATGTACCTAGTTAATAATCATTAAATGGTGCATTGTTTCAATACGAACAAACATTTGGTCACGTCAAACTGGGTATGTTGGCAGGGGTAAGCTAGTTAACAAGCACAATCGATTTTATACAAACACACCATCATGTTGCTCTGTATGTGCTATTGTTATTGTCACAAGCAACATCGTACAAGACATAATTTGTTAAGGGCTATTACCAGTGGGTATAATTTTATTTAAGAAATTACATTCGATAGCACCTTGCATGATACTTCGGGGGGTGATTCCTCCCAAGAAAATAAGTCGAAAAGTAAGAGTAACATTTTACCTTGAAATGCTTACTAAGGGAGCTACAGCCCCTCAAAGGTATGAAGTTGAACAAATTTCTTAATTATTTGCTGAAAAACAGTCGAAGGTAGGAACTTCAAATTTGGTATAGAGAAGTCTCTCAACAGTGCAAATGTACATGCAAAGTTCTAAACAAATCTAACCAGTGGCAGCGAAATTAGAGGGGGTTGGAATTATGTTGAAAATTATTCATGACACGTCCGTGTTTTTTGACTTTTACTTCAGGACGGTGTATCCTACAGAAAAAATGCAAAAGGAATAAAAGTTTTGGATTGAACAAAACTATCGAAAACATCAAATTTGAAGCTCTTACCTCCGACAGTTTTTGAGAAAATAATTGAGAACTTTGTTGCATTTTGTACCTTTGAGGAGCTGTAACTCACTCAGGGAGCACTTTGTGAAAAAATTTCACTCTTACTTTTCGACTTATTTTTTTGAGAGGAATCACCTCCCAAAGTATTATGCAAGGTCACTGAAACACCCTGTATAAATGACTTCAAATGGCTTTTCTTTTATGCGTTCACTGGACGGGAAATGATCATCGAATTCTCGGATTAAAAATTCTGCATACGTGTTGCGACTTTTGTCGGAGCTCATCAGTGCAGAGGCATTCAGGTCCAAAAGCCTGATGAAGATGAAAGCCTCAAAATTACAATGCGATTCGCTGTGTAATTTCAAAAAGTGGTGCGACGATGAATGTTCATAGTCAGGCTTATGAACTCGAATGTATCTATCTTGACTGATGAGTCCTCGCGAGACAATGGGCGAAGTACGTGCAGCTATAATTAGTTCCACGTTTTTTTCTTATTCGAGTGTGTGAGGGAAGTTGAGATTTCTGTTGGAAATAATGCGTTTGGCAAGCCAAATCGAGTCTAGCGTCAACGCCAAAGGTTATCGTCAATTTGTGATCGTTTGATCCTGAGCTGCGATTCACCAAATGTCTTATTTCACCCACAAATGTAATTTCCATGGCTAATTCTAATAAAAAAAAGCCGTAGTTTTGATTTTTACGATTAGACCATGCAGTTCAGATTAGGTATACCTTTGTGGGGAAGACTCCATTTTTTGCCCTGTGTACGAGTTGAGCCGAGGGTAAAAGCTATATAATAATAATAATAATAATAAAGCGACTTGATTCGGCGAAGTTTAACTCAAAGCTACTCTTAACACTTAACCGAGGTCTTACACTTGACCGATATCTGACCGATGTTATTTTATATCTACAGGCTGGTCCAGGTTTTAGTAGAAAAATTTACTGGGTCGATAGAAAATAAAAAAAAGAGGACCTGTCCCAAAAACTATATATCTGAAGCGCATAATAACGGAGCTAAACTGCGTTCAACCCTAGTGTGATTCTAGTGAGCTATGATTTCCCAAATTTCTCCTTTCCAAAGACGTTGCGTGGCGAGACTCCCAGCCAACTAGAATCACACTAGGGTTGAACACAGTATATAAGCTTTCAAAGTTGAGGCAAAAAAATTTCGTCTTTTCAAAATGACTTTTGAACCAAGGCATTGGACCGATTTAGCCCAAATTTTACACTGATTTGTCAAATACATACTAAGCTAGTATTCAGAATGAATTTCTTGAACATTGTTCAGTGGCGTAGGTGTTAAGGGGTGAGCCCCTTTTTACCCAGATATCTTCGACGTCACTGGATATTTTTGGAAAATGATCAATTTTTTTTTAATTTTCTGGTTAATTTTGTGGAAGAAAAACTCCCGTAGTTTTCCCATGATTGGAGCAACCGTTTTCGAGAAATTTCAGTTTGAATGAACAAAAACACTCAATGAAATCGGCACCTTTCCCACATTTTAATCCGGAACGCTCTTTTTCGAAAGGCAATTTGATAATTCGAAAAATGGTATTATGTGAATCACAATGTTTTTATTTTATTGAGCGATCTTTGGAGCCCCATACTGCCGTGCTAAGCACAGAGGGGGTATCTACATTTTGATAAATTTGATACACTGCATTTTTATGCTCATATTTCAAGGGCTATGATGATCATGATCATGTGGTTATGATGATACATGGATGGCGCAATAATTAGGCTTCTCAAATAACTGCTTCATTCATATTATACTATAACATAACGTTACAAAAACTTGGCATGAAAATGCAGTGTATCAGATTTATCAAAATGTAGATACCCCCTCTGCGCTTAGCACGGCAGCATAAGTGTCTTGGTTTCAAAAAGTGTTACGAAAATGCCGATTTAATTGAGTGTTTTTGTTCATTCAAACTGAAATATCTCAAAAACGGTTGCTTCAATCATGGTGAAGTTTTCCTCCAAAATTGACCGAGAAATCCAAAAAAATTGATCATTTTCCAAAAATATCCAGTGGTGTCGAAGATACTTGGGTAAGAAGGGGCTCACCCCCTTTCACCTACGCCACTGAACAATTTTCAAAGAATTCATTGTGAGTACTAGCTTAGTACCTATGCATTTGACGAATATCTGTGCAAAATTTGGGCTCAATCGGTCTAATGGTTCCAAAGTTGATCAGAAAAAAAAAATTGCTCATTTTTGAAAGCGTATAGCTCCGTTATTATGCGCTTCAGATATATAGTTTTTGGGACAGGTCATCTTCTATTTTTATTCTCTATCAACTCTGAAAATTTCTCTTCTAAAAGCTGGACCACCCTGTATAGCGCGATTTTCTTTTGTAAGTAGGGTTTTATTAATACATACATATAAAAATATTACCTATGAATAACCCGAGCATTATGTCCCACATTTGTGATGAGTGCGTGTAGATTTTCGTACGAGGTTTTCGTAATTTGAAGTAATCTTTTTTTATGGAACTGACCACATGCATTTTACATTTTCCAACAAATAAAATCTGCTACTGTGTGCAATTAGTAATTAATCTCCATTCAATGTCTTCTTTTATTTATAAAAACATATGTCCAAGATTCTGCCTCGCAGAAAAAATTCTGGTCTCAGATTTACGTTAGAAATGGCAAAGGCAATTGCTGTTGTATCTATGTACCTACTGAAGGAAGAAGGCGGCGTCTCTAGGTTGTCAACAGTATCAACAAAATGTCATCAAATTTTTTTGTCGACACAACTGGGAAAATGCACAGATTTGCAAAATTCTCTGCTTGTTACGGAATCTTGAACGAGAATCTAGACAACTTTCTTTGGTTTTGTCAAAGGTCAATTTTTTCCTGTTTACTTATCGAGGGCTTTACGGCAGTACCTGGTAACTGAAAAATGGAAGTTTTTACAAGAGCGCAAAAAAACTGATTTAAAGTCAAATAATAAAAAAACTGAAAGTCCAATAGTACAGGAAATTACGATAATTTGCAATTGTAACTGTAAACAGTAACTGTTCTTTGATAACATTGCAAAATATCGTAATTTTCTGTACTATTCCCAGACTTTTAAATCAGTTGTTTTTGCTCTCCTGTAAAAAGTTCCATTTTTCAGTTACCAGATACTGCCATGAAGCCCCAGTTATGTAAAGTGATCAACAAAATAAGTGTCATAGTCGATATTTTCATCGATTTCGGATCTGTTTGAGCCGGTTGATTCTTTAGCTATCGGACCGCAGAAAATGAGAAAGGTCAAAATTAAGTTTTTCTACAGGGTTCTAAAATATGAGAAATAACGTATTCCCTTAAACAGATGCTGACTCAACCCCTATATTTATTTATTTTCAAAAAATCTTCGCAAATTTTTCTTCGGCATACATTTTTTTTAAATTTGGTTTTCAATCGACCATATATTATCGAGGCAAAATTGGCAACAATCGATTGTCATTAGTCTCACTTGAAAAACTCTCTCCTGAAACAGATTTTTCTCATTCACCCCTGAAAATGTCACTCCCTGTATATGCCTGAAACCCCCGCGGGTAGACCTGTTGAGACGGGTAACAAGATCAGCAAGACAGCAAAATCAAATTCTTGTTTCATCCATAGTTATTTTACATTACATTAGTTAGCATACAGTTTGTGCATTTTGCAACTTTGAGGGGTATTTAAAAAAAATGAAGTCGTATAAGAAATCTGTTATTCCACGTAAATCGTATATGTATATATTTTGCGACGCGTTTCGGCCTTATAAATTGGGGTAAAGGGCCATCTTCAAAGCAATAAATGTGTAAAAATTGGTGTTTGTCAAAGTCGAAAGCATTCTTTGGCTACCGACCAGTCTAAATAGATTGCAAATCGACAGAAGAAATCCAAAGCTGTCTGGTTTTGAGACCCGATGAAAATACCGACTATGATACTTATTTTGTTGACCATTTCAGATATTACGTAAGCAGCTCCATAACAAAAAAAATAATCTACATAAAATGTGCATTTTTTCAACTCTTGTTCAATAATTATTTTTATTTGTTGATATTGTTGACACGTTGCAAAATACTTTTTACATTATTCAGCATAGGAACGGGTAGTTCACTACCTGTTACAGTTCAATGTTGATTTACTTTCTTGATTACCATTGAATATTCCTGCAAAAGTTGACTTTCAACATTGATTGTAGAAAAAAGTTTGGACCCTTGATAACATTACATCTCTTAGGCCGGTTAGGCACGTTTATTCAATGCAAGGTTAACTTCCAACTCAATGTTAGGAATGATTTGTATCGAAGAGATTTTATACGAGTTAGCTGCTTTGATGCACTGGCCCTAACACGTCTTGGTCCCTGATTTAACTGCGGCGCCTGTAAGTCCTGTAACCGATCCTCGCACTAGAAGTCTGTGAAGGGTATCATATACGACAAGTATGTTGTGTGTTAAGGCTCCCAATAATCCTTGTTTCGAACGAACATGATATATTTGATTGTGATTCATTGAGGAAATGGCGACGTCAACAATCAACATTGATGAACACTTCCCTCGAGTTCCACAAAAGCTGTGTTGAGTTAACCCACTGTTAGTGAAATTTTGTTTAATTCCTGTTCATTAGCGACACAAATCCATGAGATTTTACAAAACAGAACGAGGGAATGATTTATTTTCTCAATATTTTAGGAAACTTTTCGTGGTCAAACAACTAGCATTGCCCAGAACAGAATCCATCCAACAGTGGGTTAGCGTTAACACTGTGTTATAACTTTTTAGTAAAACCTGCTGTTGGTTATTATAAATCAATGTCACTTATTTAGAATGAGACTTATTTGCAGTTAGTCAGGAAACCAAACGAAACGAACGCGGTATGCGTATTAAAACGCTCTAGCGTTTCCAATTTTAAGCTTTTACCTGGAGCCCTAATTTTGCGGATCAATTGCAAACAATTTTGAGTTATTACATAATCGCAGTGCCCCATAATACATGAATATTTTTTTGCAAAGAAGTCATTGGCTTTTACAACTGCAGTTGCAGTAATTGCATGGTATTTTTCCTAGTTTCATGTTTTCAATCTGGTTTGAAGCTTGCCAGAAGACCGATGGCTGGGTGGCTGTTTTGGGCGCAGCGATTTGCTGTTATGCACAAGTGCTTTATAGAAAAATGTGCAAAAGCGTTCTTCATTCCCTTAAAACAGAGCCAGTTTTAAATGCCAAAACTTGAACCCGCAGGGAATGAAAAAATGATAGGAGATTTTTTTGCTGGCTTCTTCTCCGCTAAAGCACTGTTGGTTTTCAACGTATTTTTCGCTATCTATCAAGAGATTGATCTTTGGCGTTATTCCAGAGAAATAATTGATGAATAATGTATACGAGTTGTTGTAAACTCCGCCAAGCTCTGGGCCTTCCCGAAGTTGCCGACTTTCCTGTGCCATAGTTGAAGTTTCCCGCGTACGACCGACCGACGCCTGGAAAACCGGAACGGATTGAACAGATCGCCGGGTTAACCGTAGGAGTGTTACAGCGCTCGCGAATAGTCGAGATTGGGTGAAAGAAAAGTTAGCACAAGGGTGGCGCCCACAGGTCAATAGCAACGGTCCCGGATTCCGGAACCCGGACTTGGTGTCAGGCGCGCAAACGTCATTAGTGCAAGTAAGTCCGGATTTGCGCGAGATTATCCAATAGAAAATGCGTTATCCGCCTCCAACCCGCCTTCCGCACAAATCCGCCACTCGTTCCCGGCTTTCCAGAAAATCCGAATCGCCGGATTATCGATCACGTGAAAAGTGGTCGTGTTTGTTTTTGATTTTTCGGGGCTCATACCGTGCCCAGAGGCGTCCGGATTGGCGTGGGCGTCGCAACGAGCTCCAAATGTCACTGTCGCCCGCTGGCGGTCGCCGCCGTCGTCATCGTCGTCGTCGGCAACTAGGAATGCCAGCAGCTGTCGGGACTTGTAAATTTAAAGGCGACCCGCGATAAAACGCGTCTCGATTCTATATTTAAATGCGGTGTCAAAGAGACCAAGTCCGCGGGTGGAAGAGCAAATCTCCAGTAATTAATTGTCAGGTTATTTTCGGGAGAGAGTAACATAATTTACAAGCACAGCCAAGAGTGACGCATAAAGCAAGAGAGGGTTTTAGCGTGGGCAGCGACCGAAAAGACACCATCAGTTTTTGAAGTTTGACGAGGTCTCTTCGACAATTCTTATTTTTTTGGCATACTGATCGATAAGTAAATTCGTCATGTCACTCATGTCAGGCTCGTTGAACGACGCATATGGTATAAGATTATGATAAACAGAGAAGATACTGACCAGTAGCCATTGACTGTATGAATCTGACTATTGTCTAATGAACCACCGACTCGGGCATGCTTACTGATTCTACATTTCGTTCCAAAAGGTGACATCGATAATGTCTTATGATCGGACTCCTCAAATAAATCCACGGCGATCTTCGGGACTCCTCTATAGATATAAAATGCAATTTTTTGGACAGTTTTGGACATCTAGACATTCACTGTCGTTTTCCGATTTCAACATTCGTCCCCATCTTTCCTGGCGAGAGAGTGATGAGCGATCCGCTAAAATTGGAATATCTTTCTCGAACTCGTCGCAAACGGACCTAATGGGAACAGCGCGGGTTACCTTTAGATAGGGTGTTTTCACTTTTCAAAGCGTTGTTCAATTCGAGTGCTAGCTGCTTTTTTATTTCTTCATTTAGGTTTCGTCTTTTTTCTCTACAACTTCTAGGAAACCTCGCCGATTCTATCATTTCTATTCCGTTACTTTACTGCGGAACAGATAAACGTACTAATAAGGATGGTCACCAAGATTAAGTTTCTTTAAACTTTATAAGTGATCCATAAGGAAAAACATCAACCGAATTAGCTCCAACTTGAAGAGAAAACGATGCATTTTCATGTATGGGTACCTGAGTTGCTCAAATTTGTTTTGACAATTCATATCCACCAGTTAAAGTGAAAACATAAAAAATCGGACATACAGAGTTTCCCGGAATAATTGTTACAAAATTCACAGGGAGATCGAAAATTGAAAACAAGGGGACTTTTCCTGATAACATACCCCCGAAAACGTATAACAATGTAGATAAAGGCCTTCAAAGTTGTTTTTTTTACGTAACTTTTGAACCGTTGAACCGATTTCATTCAAATTCAAACCAAAGTTTACTGAAACAGCAACCAGCCATTATTTGTCCCGCAAGCTGAGTTTTTAGTGAACTCCATTTATTGTAGATGCTGTTAGAATTAATACAACTTGAATTAGGTTGAGAAACAGTCGAGAAACCTATAGGACTAAAAGTCATTATAATTTTCAGTTTTTTTTTTCCAATTCTGATCAAACAGATTGATATAAAAGATGACCGATGACAGCAGCGGATAGAGAATATGAATTCACGTGTTTCTAGAAAAAAAATTCAAATCGGGTGAATATGAAGCAAGTTAGGTCCGAAAAAATGTCACCAGAGAGAAATGGCCGCGATTTTAAAATGACGCCATTTTTAAAGTGGCACCACCAAAACATTTCGGTATCTCCACATGTAGGACTATGAGAAATAAAAGGAGCCCACGGGATACCGAATGACCCCTGCATGACTACTGTGCTTAAGGTCAATTTCACTCATAATGGAAGACAGCTCGAGGCATCCTGGTTTTAGGCCATCAGTTCTTTTGCGCAATTTTCCAATAATTCTCAATAATATGTTTGAAAACAACAAATTTGAAGAAAGATTCGAAATGCAAGTCCACTTAATTTCCGTCTCGAAGCGCGGTTATCGATTATTTGTCGTTGCACTGCTGATAAATTTTAAAAGAGTGTTATGGGGCATTTAACGACTTGCAACACCATTCAGTAAACTTACACTAGGTATTTATAGGTACCTATTACCTATTTTACCTATAGAAATAATAGTGTAGTGGTAGCAGCACCTAGTTGGAAACATTATTAACCCTGAAATTCATACATCAACAGAAAGCTCGTCGCAGCTTTCGAGTTGCAGTGACAATGTTGGAACAATAGTCTACCCCGGAATATAGCGGAAGATACAATTATATTGGTGCTTGAAAGTTAGTAAACCACGTGATGCACTCAACACACTACTTAAATATGGTGCATGTGCTTTTTTATCTATAGTCAATGTTCAAAGTCATAGCTACAAATCTATAGGCCATTGCATGCCAATCGGGAGTTCAGGAGTTATTAATAATTGCTCAATGTTGCAGACAAAATGGTTCAACAGGTCTCCATTTATTCGGCTCGTAGGTGACTTGGAACCGCGCTTGGAACAAACTAATTTTCATCAAGCAATATTTTCAATCTAGTCTAGAAAACTTTACGCAAATAAAAAAAGTTAGTCAGTTGTTGTTACCAATTGAACGAGTGGAATTTTGAGAACATCATTAGATGTATTGATTTGGAGCGAATCGAATTGATTGAGGGTTGATTGATTGAGAGTTTCTATGGTTCGGACAATGCCAATGGTGTGAGAGGAAGGATCGAAGGACTCTGGTAGCGTCTCCTACCAGAAGACCGCCGCGTACCCTCGCGCTGTCATCGCGCAAGCCAGGCACACTTTTCACTCGCTACTACGCCGCCACCACCGGCTGCACTGTAACACGCCCCAGGTTAATGACAACCAAGCACATCGACATCCTGTTAGTGCCGCGTTAGTGTTACATTGCAGTCGTGAGTTACAGAAAAGGAACGAACATCAAAAATAGTCAGCCCAAAAGAAAAAAACGAAAACCTCACAGCAAACAGTAAGATTGGGCGTCCGTCGCCACCGGTCCGTGTGTCCCTCGGTCAAATCCATGTCTAAGCGACAATAACTTCGTTTCGTCATAAACATTTCAAGTTTATTTGCTGATCCACACACGTCATCAGATTTTCTATATCTAAACATCTCTGGAGCTCTCACCCTTTCTTAATCTCCCTTTCTATCTGTAAAGAAATAATGTCCAATAACAAAAGAGCTCGGTTGCTCGGTTGTGGATCATTCCTAACTATTTAGTTAGTTACACTGATATTTTATTTTTCAAATATTCTATGAAATTAAAATTATGGCGGTGACTCCAGCTGCCAACAATATCATGTCAGTTCTTTGTCAGTTCAAAATTAAAAAGTTTGCAGAATCCCTTTACAGTACTCGTATAATATTATACGAGTTTCATAGACGTAGCGTTGTTTTAGACGACTGGTTTTGAGGTATGACAAACTTGGGAGGAGTGTAACATACTATTTCATCGTTTTTATCTACTCTACCTCAATTATTACGCAGATATTGGAAATTCTGCCTGCTGATAAGAGAACGTTTGACAAGTGACACTTCGGCTCTGGCATTCGCCTACCCTCTATCAGCGATAAATTGTTTCTATTGCTCAGAAAACAGTTCAATAATATTATGCTTCATTGAAAAAATGTAAAGAGATGTAATAATGAATCCATTAACAACGCAAAGTGAATGAACAAATTTTTAACGCAAAATCTACCTAGACAACTTAATAATAACTATAATTGTAGGCTTATAACCAAGTAGTTGATGCAGCGCAAAAAAAAGCTTTTATTCACAACCGTTATTGTAATAGACAATAGACTTATTACTGACTTCTAAAAAGTTGGAAAGAGATGAACTGTTGACTTTTACTTTCCGCCTCCGCGTAACCACGGTAACCACTTTCCGCCCCGGGTGGAGAATGCATGGTCTTCTTGACTGAGTGACGGTTGACACTGTTGAGTGGACAAAAAAATAGCCTGCGGGCTCAGCTTATGGTGAGTTCGAGAATGAAAAATGGGTGACTTTATTCTCCGAGCCACTCCGTACTTTGGAGTTGTGGAGTAATAAGAGCGGCTCAGTATGATCTGCGCGTCGCTACACTGGTGGACATTTTCATAAAACTTCGTAACGTAATATCTAATTACGATAGTCAGTTTTTTTTTTAATAAACTGAAATGTCAAAATAGTTTGCGGGCGAAGCCTACTTGATATTGATAGGTTTGTGAACATGCAATAAAGCACAATGAAGCCTAATAAATTGTTATACACCTATTTTGCTGTTAGGTGCTCAAAATGGTTGTGAATAAAATAGTATACATACTCTCGGCGGTAAGAGCTTTATTTACCGCCGAGAGCAAAGATAGCTGCGAGCGTCGCTCGCGCCTCGGTATGTAATATATTATTATTCACAATGAGTTAGCAATCGATATATTCCTAACTTATAAAAAATTGGAAAGTGAATGATTCCTTACAGGTTGGAAAATAATGTCACTTTCGGCCCGTGGGCCGAAAATGACGTATGAAGAGAGGTGATCTGATCTAAACAGCTGTCGCGGAGCGCGGAGTGTTGATGGATGCGTTGTTTGAAAAGGTTGCCTATGCCTACCTGATAAAAACGTTTGACGCGAAAAACTTGAAATAAAGCCAATTATTTGCATTTAAACTGGATCATTGTGAATAAAGTCCTATACATACCACGGAGTAAAGCGTCATTACAGCCTATGGGATTCTATTTTACCTCGGCACGCCTCGTTAACATATTGAATTCCTTGGCTGTAATAAGACACTTTCCACCTCGGTATGTAATATGCTATTCTTTGATTTCAGTTGCTCTTTTTTTTTAATCGGCTCAGAAGTTTTTATAATAAGAAAAGGAACCTCCAAAAAATGTGTGCGTTTTTCAAGTCTTGTATGAACAAAGAATTGACATGATATTGTTGACAGCTTGAGTCGCTGCCTTTAAGCTGATAATCGTAGACGACTTGTGTTGTACATGAGTTGTTTATTGTTTTGACGGTGTAGTAGCTACTTTTGGGGACCTTCATCGCAAATTTTTGATTTAAATAAGAAAGGTAGTAGATGCATGTTTATTGAGCAGAACAGTGTTGTCAGTCGTATAGTTATCAGCAGAGAACATGATAATGCGAAGCGGACACGACCAAACAGGGAGACGGACTCGTGCAATTTGTGTGTTACTCGCGCTCCCGCCGCATCTTCGGATACCTGGGGGCTTCTTTGGCGGCGGGCCCACGAGCGACAACAAAAAAAAGTTTTAATAAGTGGAACTCAATAACTAATTCAAATAAAATCCACACGCACACTCACAAACACTCATCGAAGGAAACTAACTCATTACATTTTGTATGGTTTGAGGCGTTACGAACGGACGGTTCGGGATACGTCTCATTGTCAGCCAAATTCTAATCTGCAAATCATACGGAATAACGAATCACCAACTGCCTTCGTATGACATAAGTAGCTAGAAAATATGAAATATTGATTACGACAGACTTTGATGGTGATGCACATTGATAAAAGTGCACATCGCGTGCTATGTTCTTGTGACAACCGTCGATATGGTACTCACCCGTATTGGCTGGGCAAAAGGGTCGGGTAGCCGGTGCGGACTCCTGGAAACGGGAACCCTGAAACATACAAAAACACAGGTTAACCCAACTCAGGAATCGTCCCTCCGCAACTCGTCGCCATCATCACTGCCGCGAGATCTCTCATCGCGATTCGCGAGTTGCATTGTTTCTTGCAAATTTCTGAAGCGGGTGTTGCTTTTTTAACACCCAATAATTGAGAACCCGTAATAAACAACATTTTCCAGTTGGTTTCAACCAGAGCTGGGTAGTATTTGAACATTTAAATATTTTTAAAATAATAAATACTTCTAAGTATTTAAATACTGTTTTCTGCTGTATGATGAATATTTATATTCAAATACTCTTCAAAAGTATTTGTATTTATTATTAGTGAAAGTATTCACAAATACTTGGCCAAATACTTTTGCGTTGCCTAAATAGTTTCCAAAGTATTTGAATACTTTTGTTAGTACATATTTGGCATTTAATATTCTCAAAAGTATTCGTAAACACTTCAACGTTATTTGAATACTTTCTGAGCTTTATTCCAAATCATCTGATTGTAAAAATCATCAATTAAGGCTTGACTTTAAGCTCCATCATTCAAATCCGGTCTCGAAAACCTAGGCCGGTTTTAGATTTTCAACCGGCAAATTGGAAAACAACATTGTTGGGAAATGTTCATGAACCAGTTACCTCTTGTTTAAAAAAAATTGTGAAAACCTGTTCACGGAATAAAAAGTTATAAAATTTCCAGTGTTTCCAGACAAAAGTTTCTCCTCCAGAAATTAATTCAATCTTTTCTCCAACTTTCACTGCCAGCATGTCTGCACCTAAAATGAATATTCCGTGGGGCTCACCGCATTAGAGATGGGCTCACCGCATTAGAGATGGGCGCCGCGCCGCCGCCGACCATATTTTGAGTGCCGCCACCGCCGACATGATCCAAACGGCGCCGCCGCCGGCGCGATTTTTGTTTTCATTTATTTATTTTTTTATTCGTTCATTTAATATCGGCCTATTTCCGCAACGAGGCCTAACACCGACGCCGGTGAATGCTCTTCTCCACTATACCGCTGTTCGTGCCGAAAAAAACAATTACCTTGCACCCTGGCCAGTAAAAACTGAAGGGTGAATGTTCAAATAGAAGGTGAAGTTCAGCAAACCTCGGTTATCTATTTTTGATACTCAAATACCTATTTTTGAATTGCAGCAATTGAACCCATGACATAGAAGAGAGTAACAACATCCAAGTTCAAGATGGACGTGTTGAATTTTGTTTATTGGAAGATATATAGTTAGTTGGAGATTATATATTTTCAGATTTTTTGAAGCACATTAATTTTGATAGTGTGCAATGTTGATACATTTTTTGAAGACTGAATGTTTACGTATCATTGCTCTGGTAGTTTTAGTTACTTTAACCTCGTAATACTCAAATCGTATTTTACCTATCATAATCGTACTCAGCGACCCAAAAAACATCAGAAAAGATACCCCACACCAGATCCTCCGTTGCTTTCTGAATTTGCCTTATTTTTTTCCAAAATGGCGCTTATTTTTCGACTTACGGTGGCTGGATCGTGAAATGGGTACTTAGGTCATACTAAATAGAGGCAAGTTGCTCTATATCGACCTCAAAAACGTATTTGTAGCGCAAGGAATTCATTTGAAGATTTTTTCCTATTTTTACCGCATGGAATTTTTTTTAGGAACTACGGGCCAAATCGTTCAAATAGGTCTTAACAGCAACTGTACCAAATGGCTTGCTTCAATCATCAAATGCGGTATCTTTATGCAAACCACGGGCACTTTATGAGTCCTATGACGCCGACCACGCCGACCGCGCCGCCGCCGAATGACAGGCCGGCGTATTCGCCGGCGGCGCCGCCGCCGCCGGTGTTTTTAGTGACACACGCCGCCGCCGCCTAGAGTGGGGTCGGCGCCCATCTCTACACCGCATGTCCAAGTTTGCACTGCAGTTTTTCAAAATTCTCGGAATGTGCAAATTTTATTTTGAAAAAATTACCGTCGGAAAACCGGAACCGTGTCGATTTTTGGAATGGGTCTACACGGCGCACAATTCAATCTACGTTCGATGTCAGTCGGAATTTCCTTAAAAAACTTGATGCCCGAGCAGGAATGAATTTTTGAGTGAAGACCTGCATCAAAACGATGTCTAATGTCTAATGTAGATATGGCGACTAATAAACGTTGTATTGTATTGTATAAAAGCAAGTGTTCCTGGTCGAAACACGGGTGATTGGCCCTCTAGGGTGGCAACGGCTAGGAGAAAGGTTGAAAATTTATAACGCCCGACTGGAACACGGTGGTAAGTTGCAACTGCAGACTTAATTTGAAAGACTTGAAAAAACAACACCCGCTGCAGAAATGACAACGATTTTCGGCTCAAGGTTTTGGAAAGACCAGGTTGATAGGGACACATTGGCTTGCTGAATCAGGGAGGTCGCGACTCGGGTTTGGGATTATCAGGAGATGCCCGCAGGGTGGTATTTTTTCGCCACCGCTGCGCTAGGGGACTCCGTGTTCTTTGTCAACAGTCGCTTTCTACTTGACCTTGAGCAGATGCATGGAAATTCCCTGAAGCGACTGTCGATAGTAAAAACACGGATTCCCACCCCCTGGTGCGACTGTGATTCAAAAACATCTTGACAGAACGTCAGTTGTCATACCTAGAGGAAAGACACACGCTATGACGTATCGCATGAACATTCGGTAGTTTCCGACGCAACGAACAAAAAATATTTGCGATAATGTCGCAATTTGCAATATGCACTCCTGTCTTCGCGCGTATTTTTGCACTTAGATAAAATTGCTAGGTGCGAGCGCTGGTATTTATCAATCTAACAATAAACGACGACCTATTGTTTACACCTTCGTTATCAAAACTCGAAATTATTCTGCTTCGTTCGAGTCGTTTCGATTCCAAGTGGGCACCCACCGCAATTATACAACCAGGTGAGCGCTCAGTACGGGCGACTTACTGGAAAGTAACACGGATTGTAAACCACCCTCCGGACTTCCGGTGCACCCGGATGTCCGCACATGTCGCGCGCGACCACCGAACCAACAATCCGTTTAGTAATTAATGGCAGAAGTATCAATAAGAAACCGCGGTGTGGATTTAATTTCGCTTTTCCGCCGCATGTACCATGTCCGGCGATAATTGAGTCCAAATTTATCAAAATAGTTTGACAGGTGAATTCAGTGCCGTCTCATGTGATTGTGACCAAACTTGTTTCATTAAGGATCGAATTGTACATCCTGGAAATAAATTGATTATAATCAAGCCGGCTTTAATTACGTCAAAATTTTGATATATGCACTTCTATTGTGCAATATGCTTCCGTTAAGGACGAAGCTAGAGAGGTGCCGAGATTGAGGCGCAGAACGCGAGGGAGAGCATTCGATCACATTTCGTTGGCGCCAACTGTATATCTGTAGCATTTTCGTTGGATACTTTGGTGGATGCGCCTCAAGAACGTCCATTGTAACATACTGCTCGTCATACTGTTGTTGCCAGAACAGTAATAACGATGTTATGGTCGTTTTATTGATAATAAACGTATTTTTAAATCTGACGGAGAATACGTTCACCTTAATAATTTTGCATGGTTTATTCAACATTGTAGCGCTGCAAAAATCAACGATTCTTTTAGGGCAAAAAAATATATCAGGGGTGTTGAAGGTGCAACGTATATATATATATATATATATATATGAACAAGAATCGCGACTTGTTTTGGTTGGTTGAGAAATTTAAATTCACTTTATTCAAATTAAAAAAAAACTTCAAATCTATATTCGTCAGTCATGCAATAATATGAAAATTACTTACCAGCTTGAACATTTCCTCTCGGCTTTGCTCCTAAAATAGCCAAATTTACGTTAGCTTTCCTTCCATCTATAATTGGGTTAGCGTCTTTGCATGCTCTATCGGACGAAGATTTATCTCCCATGATCACCTGCAATACGAAAGACGAGTCAGAAATAAATATGAGTCAAGAAAACTGAGTGTAAGCATAGTGGATTTCATTTTGGATTTAGTCTAAAATGAATATTCACCTCGTCATTCTCTTTGAAGTCCCATTCCGACTTTCAAAATAATGCATTAGAAGAAACGAATTCCGTGGATTCCCCAAAATCTACTGATAGTTCATGACTCTCTAGCCCTATTCACCATATGGTTAAGGGTGGAAAACGCATTCGATCATTTACTCAGTAGTGTATTAAAATTAGAATAAAAAGGTACATGGAAGACTGTTGGCATGGTTAAAGGATACGTATCGACGTGACGACATAGGCCACGTGAGGAAAATTGAATGGCGACCTGATCGGCGACGGTTATTTTGTAAAGATCAACTGCGAAACTAGAGTGTTAAGTGTTGTGTCATCTATGTGAAATGAAGCCTGTAGTGTTTTGTTTCTGTCTGCTCGAAACGATTCCAGAAGTTCCTAAGTCTGTTGCAAAGAGTTTTCTTAGGCTAATTAGCGCTTTTTTGGACAAATTTCAATTGAATAAATGTGAATTTCCATAGAATGTTTCTTTTCTTCAATATTCTACCTACCTTCATATTATGGCACGTGCCATCACATTTTTAAAATCAAAATTATGCAGCCATTGACTGCATAATTTATATCGCATCATTCGCAGCTTTCGATCCGATCGAAACTCTATCCAATCGGGTCGATCCAATTGAAATTTCCGATATAAACGATCAGGATTGAGATTTCAATCGGACGGAGCAGTTCAAGTCGATCCGGTGCTTTGGCCGGTTTGATTTGTGTCGAGCGGATCGAGACCAGAACCCGCTCGTATTTTGGCCGACGTAAACGGGATCGGGTGGAAGTGACAGCTGATCGACTTGTGAACAAAGCGTAATTTCCACCAAATATCAAGGGATGCTTTCCAGTAATTATAAATAAAATACACCAAAAAATTCATTCAGTGAATGTCTAAACAAAAAGTTTAAATATATTGAAGTATAAGGTATAGGTACGTATATGATAAAAAGTGGTTAATATGTAATAAATAATATAAATTGTAAATTTCTTCCATTTCCATATTATTTGGGAGAGTTGCTCTAATGCTTGCAGAATTTCCTCTTTGCACAGCAATTGAGATTCTCTGCGAGAGATATTCCTTAGCTCGCGACTCTCCAGATTTTTTTCTTAGAGAACCCCCTAATTAATTTATAAATTTTTTTGTATCTTCACACCAAGGCCCCAGTGTCTCAAAAGGCTAGTCCTATGAAAAAGAAATTGTTGTTTTTCGAATCTGAGTATTTTTCATGCTTCTGCTTGCAAGCAAGTTCCGCAGCAGAAGCAGCTTTGACAGATGTACATGTCAGGTCTGATGGTGCTAGGGTATCCACACAAGTAACATCCCACAATAATCGTTGTCCTTTAGACCAGGGAGCCAAAGTTACGCCGTCTGGGCTTTTTCCGTCGTTGCGAGACAAACCGTTGGGCTCCAAAGTTGACTGGATCTGGATCGACGTTAGTGCTCGTTGAATGATGAGGTTCAGTTCGTTATGTCTGGATAACCTTCCTTTGCATTCAATGCAGGAAAGACCGTGGAATCCAGATTCGTCAACTAGTGCTCCACAGTGACAGACATGTTGCTGATATAGTTGACATCCTAGGCGTAATACAATACAACATTGAAACACTTGGTCGTCATTGAATCGTTTTCGATTTGGTGCAGTTTAGCGCGTTTTTAACCATGTTGCTGTCTCTTTAAACTTCTAACCTAATTAATAATAAATAATAATAATAATAATGATAATAATAAAGGATTAAGAAGATTGAGTGAAGCGGATCGAACTTGCGACGATAAAAACACGCTTGACTGAAGCTACTCTGGATCCGATCAAAACTCGAGCGGATCTAAATATGCGATAAAAACGTTAAAATGCGTCAAACTGCGACAAACCGCAAAAGATTTTATTATTGAATTTGTTTGGTGTATTTTATTTGCAAGTACTGGGAAACATCCCTTGATTTAGTGAAAATTACGCTTTGTTTACAAGTCGGTTATGTCATTTCGATCCGATCCCGTTTACAGCAACTAAAATACGATCAGATACAAGCCTCTCTCCACTTGGCTCAAGTCGGGCCGGTTAAAGTACCGGATCGACTTGGAACTGCTCGATCGGATTGTGAAATCTCAATCCTGGCAATTTATACCGGTAATTTCAAGCGGATCGACCCGATCGGATCCAGACCTGCTATGTAAACGTGGTCACTGTAAATCAAGTAAAAACACCTTCAGTGTGTGCGAAACGTCTTTAGAGGATCAACAATGTGCTCGGTTAATGTTTGAGGAAACATGCCAGCGGATCACTTGACCAATGACCAAGCGCCACACGAAATAAAATAATCAAAAGAGAAAAGTGGCTGAGAAAACTCAAAGACAAGGACAATGCAGCGAGGTAAGTGGATGATGCTTCATCCCAGTTCCACCATCATGATTGTATGAACAATAAAAACTGACTGGGAAATACTGAAGCCGAAATCTTTGCAGAAACTACCAATTGAGCACGAAAAAGCTTCCAAGACTTCGATAATGAAGGGGGGAGGGGTACTTCACGTAGTAACTTCAGTCTAGGCCTGGTCAAAACCTTAGGTCACCATAGAAAAAATCCAAGTGACCAGGCCAGAAAGCTCGAAATAGCCTGAACCTTAGGCATTTCCCTACCTTCCCAACCTGTCCCAATTTGACCTTGAAATTCCAATTATTCAAACCAGACATGAGTGTGTTCCAAGTTTCACTGAAATCGGATCACTTTCTTGGAAGTTCAACATGGCAACACAAAATGATCAATATTTACCTAAGGCAATTTACCTTCGATTTTCAAAATTCAAGAACGTTACTGAAGCTGAAGCACCAGTTTTTATAAGTTCATAACTGTGCTTTTGGAACGCATAAAAAATTCTTTTCGGGAAATCGCGCTCGTACTGAACTTTCGGCAATTTTACACTGTTCCATTGATCACCCTGTAGAAACTTTATGAAACATTGTTTGTATTCGACGTGATCAAGGCATAAAAACGAAGGATTGGGCTATCGAACATTGGAAATCGATATGAAATCGCTGACGGCAATCAAAAGTTATGATGATTTTAGAAATCGTCTGGATTTGCTTGTCCCCTAGATTCTTTTGATGTGTGTAGATTTGCTGACATCATTTTTAACACTTCGTCACGTGCAAAGTGTCAAAAAGTGATACTTCCAATTTATTTGAGTAATTACATTACTTGCAACAGGCTCCCATAAACTGACCCTTCTAAGACGATAAGCTAGCATTAGAAGTGCTACTTTCAGTAGTGGCCGTAGATGAAGTACCTACATTACACCTCATCACATCAAAGTATCATTATTGTTTTGTCGATATCCTGGAAACACTTTAAAATCTGCCTGGCAAAAAATTAATATTTGAAACTTCAATGGAGGAATAGCGACACATACTTGCCAAAAAATATCACCTTTGGGGGTGTGGAAGGGTTATTTATGAAATAAGTAAGGAAACGAAAGTAGAAAGAAAATTGTATGCAACATGTAACAAAAACCGGTGATTATTTCACTGCCTCATTTGAAAATTTGAAAGACACGAGCAAAGCAAGTGTTCGAAATTGGTCATTGTCGATATAGATAGAAATTAACGGGGACTAGTTTCATCTCCATACCTATTTTACGTTATTCACCGCATCATCGTTGAGGGCGGTTTTCGCCTTATAACTCGACTAGCCTCAACGGAAGCCTTGTTTTTTTTTTTGTGATAAAGAACAAGTATCAAATCATTTATGCAAAAGCTCAGGTTTATTAAGAAAAAAATATCCGAGTCGGTTTTGGGCAGCTGCATGCTACGATATAATGCCGTGCCATAAAGTTGATGCGTCAGAAAAAGAAAAAAAAAACAACTGAAGAATCATAACTCTTAAATCAACAAAATTTTTCCAACCGATTCTCCTATGCTTGGTTGTATACCGGGTGTCCGCGCGAAAACTTGCAGCTGCAATAATTTCTCCAATTTTCAAGATACAGATTTCAAATTGCACAATGTCAATTAGTAACACGGGGGAAATCGGTAGACACCAGTAGGAATGGAGCGGACCTATTCGTTTCACCCCTAGCAACCCTATTTTTTTGTTCAAACGGCACTTTATTTTTCTTTTTTTTTTTTTTTTTTTTTTGGGAAGAAGAAGAAGAATGTTATTCTTGATACATCTGGGAAAAATGAAAGAAGAATGTTAACATTTTTTTGAGAGATCAATCTTTCAATTATCTAAAATTGCTACACATTGAATTTGGACGTTTCTTGACTTTCCTGTCGAAACGAGAAGCTGTTACAGCCGAAATTGCTTGGAACTTCATGCTCGATGTTACTAAACAAATTATTGTACTTGTCAACAACTCACCCTCACCCGCTTACAAGCCCCGCTATGGTTTTTAGTTTTTTTTTTCAATGTGGGAATGTTACTTCACTTTGTTAAAGGAAAGGTACAATTCAACAAAGTAAAGTAACATTCTCACATAAAAAAAAAGATAAAAACCATAGCGGGGCTTGTACGGGGGTGGGGGTGAGTTGTTGACAGGTACAGGTACAATTTGTTTAGTAACATCCAGCATGAAGTTCCAAGCAATTCGGTTGTATAGGCTTCTTGTTTCAACAAGAAACATACAAATTAAATGTGTTGCCATTTTCAATAATTGAAAAACTGATTTCTCAAAAAATTGTGAGCTTTTTTATTCATTTTTCACAGATGTATTGAGAAAGACATCATTTTTCAGATTTTTTTTTCAAAAAGGTAGGGTGCCATTTGAAAAAAAAATAGGGTTGCTAGGGGTGAAACGAATAAGTCCGCTTCGTGCTTACTTGTGCCTACCGTTGTTCCCCGTGTTAGCTATTGACACTGTGAAATTTGAAATCTGTAACTTGGAAATTGCAGAAATTATCGCAACTTAAGTTTTCGCGCGGACACCCGGTATAGGAATTTGCATAAATAAAAAAGTTTGTCGCTTTGTGCAAAAGAATGCCAATCGAGATGTTTTCTGGTGTATAAACAAATGACTAAACAATGGTTTCTTAACCGTGATTACACTATGTTTTAGTGTGAACTTCAATTAAAAAAAAAAAAACACATAGCTCAATTATCTCCAAAGAAATGATGAGTTTGACGCGTCTTCGTTTCAAACGCGTTTCGTGCCCCGTGCATATTTATTATTATTAAACCTCAGTAGATAAGTTCGATTAGTAAATTAACGAACTCGATATGTTTGAACTGTTCGGAAAATATGAAAGATTTGGCTAGGAAACGAAAGAAATAGAATAAAAATCATGGAATAAAGCTGTTACAAATAGTCTTCGCCACTCCGTTGAGCGAGTCTTGGAAATCAAAAGAAATTTAAACCACTTCCTTATAGTTTCCCTACGAGCCTACCCCGAGAGTAGACGCTTGTGTGCTTCTCAAGTCATGACTGACAGCAAATCGTCTTTATGTCCTATATTGCGGCCACTTCAATCTAATTAACTGAGCAATCCCCAAAATAGGAACAAAAAGGGATTCGGCCTAAAATTTTTCTCTAAAATCAGTTTGCAGAATGTCTGGAGAAGATCAGAGGCATCAGCTTCGAGGTGAAATGAAAAATACTGAAAAGCAAAAACTGAAAATTGAAGTGTAAAACGCCATTGCCAAGGATACTTATGACCAAATACGAAAGTTGGAAATTCTTTATAGGTATTGATAAAAAAGGAATGGGAAAAAAAAACTTGACGAACAAAATGGAAGTGAAGTAAGAAAACAGACATGTAGGTAGCGAGTAGAGATGAATCAATGTAAGAAGGAGCAAACCGCAGGAGAGAACAAAAGGACAACGGAGCATTTTTTTGTTACAAAGGCCAGAACACACATATGAATGTAGTTAGCATGCTAAAATGACCGGAAATACACTTTATAAATGCGGCATGTAAGCGAATACAAAAAAAATTGTCATGAAATCAATGCCAGTTGACACATTGACGTAAACTGTAACTCATACTGTTCCTGCACGAACGACGGAATTATGTGGAAACAAATGGAAGTTCAGAGACAGTACAGTAGGCTAGTCTGAAAAGGCGTTTAAAGTTATCTGATGAAGCGAAGGCGAGTTGTAAATTGAAATGAAGTTGTAAGAAAGACGATCACGCTACTGATTTAGTATTTGAATGTTATACAACAGGAGAAGAATTAAGAACCTAAGCAAGTCTGCGACTGAATTTTAATTGCTTCGCGGCTACTTCTCCAATAATACGTTCGTACGACGTTATATGCCCATTAATATCAAATCTTCATAAATAATTTCAGTATTTGCTATTTTCAAGAAGAAGTAAGTCTGACAAGCAAGCAAAAGTTGGAACGAATAGAAATCATTGAGATATCATGAAGTATCGGGATCAGTGTTACTGTAATGGCTAAAACATCAGCTTGTTTGATGCATGAACTTTTACAGTTCAATTCAAGCAATAATGTTGAAGTCTTTTTTTCCGAATGGATACGTCGGCTAGTCTTTTTCCGAAGTAGGGTAAGTGCCATAAGCGTAATGATATTGTTCTGAAGACCAACGAACAGTGAGTACTACTGGATCTATAATGAATCGAATCGCTCAGACAGTATACTTTTCATTTTTCATAAAGCATATACTAGAGGTATTTTTGTAATTTACATTGATGATGCGTGCTTATCAGATTTTTGTTCGGCCACCAGTCCACCATATACCTGCAATGATCATTATAAAATCATTACGCCATTGAAACCATTGAAATAATTTTGTTGGTATTGAGAGTTCAATGCCGACCCAACTGACAGGAAAGTAATTTTTTATGAGCATCAACAAGCTTTATACGCCGACGTGTCAATATAATTTCAAGAGAATAATGTAATGAACTGAAAACATTTGCTTTTGCTTAGAGGCACATCAATTTCGACCCTTCGGCAACACCGGGCAATGTAAACTCTTAATCCGGTGCCATGGCACAGCACAATAATTATTGCTATATTTTCATCGAACTGTATTTTTTACTATATCCATCAGAGCTTCTAGTGCAGTAACTGCAGCAGCTGCAGAGAATGACCCCTCACTGTCACTGATTTGGGTTTATGCCATTGGGGTAGTAGGGATGTAGGGTGAATAAATAAACTCTTGATGCTTTTGCCTTCGCACAAGCAAAACGGGGAGCGGGAAGAACAAGCCACGGACAAGTTTGAACTGCTAAGGGTAACAAAAATGAGTAAACAATGAAATCATAGCTTGAATAAATAAATTAAGGCAGTGGCAGTGGTTAATAATGGCATTTTACCTTGATTGACCTGCCGTAAAACCGTGTAAAAAGTTTGATAGGTGTATCAAATAAAGATAATAGTAATGCTACTTGATGCATTTAAGTATAAAGGACATCGAATATAAATACCATTTTCTCGTAACAGTAACGGAGAAGTAGTGCTGCTTGACGGAGTTTGAGATGGTTCAGAGAGGTCTGAGGTTTGTTTGAAGACAGTATTTTATATATTATAGGTAAGAAAAATGTAGGGAAGAGTTTAGTAGAGTATACACCTAAGGAAAGGGTACTCACAAATCCGTATCCGCGGCTCTTGCCGGTTTGTCTATCGGTGATGACAACCGCTTCTTCGATCTCTCCGTAAACCGAGAAGTGTTCGCGCAAAGACTGGTCGGTGGTGTGGTATGGCAACCCTCCGACGAAGAGCTTGGTCCACGTTGTGTCCTTGTTCTGGACTCCATTGCCGTTGGTGGTCGAGGCGCTGAGCACCCCGAGGCCCCCCAGGCCGCTGACGAGGGTGTCCGCCTCGGGGGCGGCTCCAAGACCCGCGCTCGGCATCAGCATGGTCTTGGGGCTCTGGTCTTCAGCGGGCTCGGAAGATGCCGCGCGCTCTTCGGTCGTGCGCGAGATGTGGCTTTCCGTAGGTCTAGCTGGACGGTTCCCTAGTGGATTGACGATGTTGTTTATGTACTCTTTGGTGAAGGTGCTCCGGCGATCTCGCATAGGTATGCAGGTCCGGTCGTTTTGCACATAAAGTTGGGAAGTCGCGTACCAGTTGCACACCACTTGGGGTCGGACTTGGGCTGTATATAGGTACTCGCTGTTGCTGCTGCTGCTGCTACTACTACTACTACAACAGACGGAGCACGTGTGGGTTGTTGGGTATATGGGTACCTTCTCGGGGGCGACGACAGTTTTTGCTCGCGCGGTCGCGCCAACACTAATTTTAGCTTCGCGCTTCGGGTATTGCAGCTGCGGATGTGCTGCTGCTCAGGGGACGCTTACAATCACACTAAGGGGAGCTAAGGGTACGCAGTTAAGTACCGACGTATGTGCATGTATGGCGACACATATGACTATGACTAGCTCTAGATGCTTTTGAGCTCTAGACCTAGTCGCGCCCCCTGGATTGGTCGCCGTGTGGTGGGGACTCACCTACGAACTGCCGAAGCTCATTGCGCTACAACACACCGAATTTAATTTTTTAACAGCCCTAATAATTGCTCCATCACTGTCACTCTGCATACCGCTCGACCTTCGAAATACGCGCGGCAGCTGAGCACTCTTTAGTCTTTGAAAGCGAAGAATGTTTTACCCTAGACTTCATCTCAGGTGAAGAGCTTTTTGATTCAACACCTAATTTGTCCCTGTGATGAATATTGGTTTTACCGTTTCTCGTGTCCATGCAAATTCAAGTTTTCCTGTGGAACGAGAAAAAAAATCGCCCTCATAAGTGCATTTTCCTTCTTCTTCGGTGGGCTTTCCCTGGTCTTGGCACGAAGCTCGCGCCGGGCAGAAAAAGAAGATGCCTTTCCTTGCATCGCCGTCGTTGCAACTATTCGTCCTCATGTAGGTAGTAATTAACATTACTACCCGTATGCGGAAAGGTTGCACTTATGTCCGCACTTTGTCTTTCCGCCTCTTTGTCTTGGCGGCACCCGTCTTAAGCCTGCATTCATTCATAGTCGTTGCTTCAGGTACCTCTACACCTTCTCCAATTTATCTTAAAAGCTTAATCACTTGAAAACAAGTTGGACCTCAAGTGCGACTTCTGTTACATATTGCGCAATCAAATGAACCCTACAATTTAAACTGCTTAACATTTGAAATGTCGGTATCGAAAATTTCGCCCATTTTCAAAATGATATAGCTTTGGATCGTCTCAACCGATTCTGATTTTGTCTTCAAGGTGGTTTAGATACATCTTTCAGCAGTTCACTCCGCTGGCAAGACTTCTTTTTTCATCGCAATTATATTCTTTACAGGGTGGATCGTAAAGCATTACAAAATTGTGCTTAGTTCAATAGATCCCCGTTTTTGTAAACAATTTTTTTCAAATTTAATGATGTAATCGTGAAGCCTGATGTCCTATCTCGGAATGGTTTTTGAATTCTCCAGATCAGAAGTCCAACAATAATGATATGTTTTTTTTAGAAAAAGTTGCATTTTAGACACTTCCGTTGGCAATAAAATTGCATTTTTGATGATGAGAACCTGTAATTATGCATGTTTGTTGCTCGAACAGTTATAATCTCATTTCAAGGTCAATCTGATCGATTTATTGCGACTATTTTCAATTTTCCAGATCAAAGTCTGTCTGTCTGGCTGTCTGTGTGTCATAATCGTCCATGCATAATCGTTACACATGTGTGTGTAATCGTCCATGCTAACTTCCAAACGGTACATCCAATTGAGCTGAAATTTTGGCCAATGGCGGCCAAGATGGCGGCGGAATCATGGAATTCAGCTTGAAAATAAAAATGATCATACAAGATAAGTGTAACTTCCAATGTCATAAAAATCGTTCCACTATTGAGAAATTTCAATATGGCGGCCAAGATGGCGGCGGAATCATGGAATTCAGCTTGAAAATAAGAATGATCATACAAGACAAGTGTAACTTCTAGGTTTTATGGAAATCGTTCCACTAATAAGAAATTTCAATATGGCGGCCAAGATGGCGGCGCAACCATGGAATCCATGAAGCCCACTGGCTATCCACGAGGACCTGAGCTATCCATTGGAGAAAGTTCCAGGGCTCTAGATTCATTCCCCGAGGAGGAGTTCAACTTCTTAGAAGTGCACAGGAAATCTTTGTTTTGTGATAACTACAAACTATTTAACTATGGATGTATCAAAAAAAATAATGCCCATTGGCCACCCTTGGGGACACCAGCTATCCATCGGAAAGAATTCCAAGGCTCTAGCATGATTCCCCGAGGAGGAGTTCAACTTCTTAGAAGTGCACAGTTAATATCTGTTTTTTGATAATAGTAATGATAACTATGCATGGATAAAAAAATAATGCCCATTGGCCACCCTTGGGGACATCAGCTATCCTTAAAAAAAGTTCCAAGCCTCTAGCTTTATTCCTCGAGGAGGAGTACAACTTCTTATTTCTACACGGACAGACAGACAGACAGACGGACGGACAGACGAACGGACAGACGGACGGACAGACAGACAAACCAGCCATATAAGCGTCATTTTCTCACGAAAATGCGCTAAAAACTAGTGAAAATCTATTCACGGGATGAAAAGTTGTAAAATTTGCTGTTCTTCCAGAGAGGAAAACTCGAAAACCGTGGGTCCGATTGCAAAAGTTTTTCCTCCATGTCGATTTTGAAAATAGGCCTACACGACGGCCGATCCAATCTACATTCGATATCAGTTGGAATTTTCCAGAAAAAGTCGATCCCCGAACAGAAATGAATTTTCAAGCGGAGTCCTGCTACAAAAGCGAGTCGTTCTGGTCAAAACACGGACGAGAGGCCGTCTCGGGCGGCAACGGCCAGGAGAAATTTTGAGAATTCATAACGCCCGACTGGAAAATGCTGGAAAACTGCAACTGCAGACTTAATTTGACTCGTTTGTTTTGTTGCTTCCTGTCAAATTTGGTTCCAATCCATTGGATAAATTTTGAATAATTGAATGGCAAAGCTTTGAACTTTGACATTTTTAGCGCATTTTCGTAAGAAAATGACGCTTATATAGCCGGTTTGTCTGTCTGTCTGTCCGTCTGTCTGTTTGTCCGTCTGTCTGTCTGTCCGTCCGTGTAGAAATTAAGAAGTTGTACTCCTCCTCGGGGAATGAAGATAGAATAGAGTTGGGAATTTGACCGGTCAAAATCTTTTCGGTCAAATGCCGGTCAAAATCTTGGTCAAAATCTCGGCCTATACTTCAGATTATTGATTAATGAAACACAGGTGTTCTCAAAGTTGTGTCATTTCACACAAATATTTTGTTGCTGACATGTCAAAAGATCAGGTAATAGATAAAAAACTGTTCTGTCATAAATGCCTCGAGCTATTAAGGCCTAAAGTGTGGCCCTAAATGCTTTATTTGCAGATATAATTGCAAAATACTGACTTCATGATATAAACAAACAGTCATGTGTCAGACATTTATTTCGAAGCTCGGTTCCAAGAGAAAAATTTCGACTTGGAGTCATTATTTTTTAATTACTTCAATATAAAAAATTGCAAAAGTACGTATACCTTTGAGGTTGGAAAACTAGCGAAAAAATGGCTGCTCTTGTTCCACAATATTGAACAACTAGATCAGAAATTATTTGAAAACTTATTTATGATTCAAATATTTATTCAAATCGGATAAACCGTTGTCGAATAATTTGAATTCCAACTTGGGTAAAAATTTGGTGGTCCGTTACTGTAATTTTGTTTGAACTTGAATTTATCATCAAATAAGAAAATTTTTGTCTCGAAAAAATCAGGTAGGTACAAATGCAAAACTCAAGACAGCAAAATAAATTATAAGATGAAAAATCAGAGATGGCGCCATAAAGAAGATTTTGACCGCGGTCAAATTCTTCGCTGTCAAAATCTCGGTCAAAATTTCAAGTCACAACTCTAAGATAGAACCTTGGAACTTTTTTTGAATGATAGCTGATGTCCCCAAGGGTGGCCAATGGGTGTTTTTCTTTATACATACATAGTTATCACTATTATCATCTTATCTCAGCTTTCTGGGCAATTGATTTTTAATATGTTTCTGATGCATCATTTTTGGAGCCTGAAAAGTTAAAAGAAGTCGTGAGTTTACGTGAGCATGATAATGCCACCCAGGAAGCCCGCACACTTACCCTAATTATCCTTAGTGCATTATGCTCATGCATAACTTCCTATTTTGGAAAGCAGCTGATATGATATGCCCAATACAACCTTGAGTCAATCCCTATTCTCAAAAAAAATTATCTCATTGAAGGATTCGGATTCTATACAGGAACCGCCGTTGTAAATAATGCTCAGCTGATGTTTTGGTCGAGTGAATCTGAATTCCATCATCTGAGTTTTAGTCACGTTCAGTAGGAGATTATTAGCTTTAAATCAATGATCCAATGCCTCTATTGTAGAAGTAATTTTATGTTTCAGAGAATCACCTCCGCCCCTGGTACTCATGACAACCGAAGTGTCATCTGCAAATTACAATACTAGTTCATCCAGAATTGATGGTGAGTCGTTAGTGTTTATAATTGTTACGGATTTCGTACGGATTTCGCGGTTGAGTTCTTTTATAATTGAGACGATCGTCTTAAAAGCCACTGTTTATTACTGCGTACTACTATTTGAACCGTTCAACCCCTTTTGTTCAAATTTGAACCAAAGTTTACTTAAGCGAAGTCTTTGTTGAACCATAATAACGCGTTCTATCAAAGTTATTCAGGGGCGTAGATAACAGAGGACACTTCTCTATTTGCCCCCTAATTTTTTACCCCCTAAAAAATTTTATGTAAGAGTTGTGGGTTTTCTTGAACTGAATCCATTATCCAATTGCAGAAGGTCAGCCGACGATTCTCATCACCAGGGAGTAGATTTTGCACTTGTTGAAAGTGATAAGCTCTTTGACCACCCTTGTGGATGAACGTTCACAAAAACACGTGCGTTTCGTTGCCTCCCATTTAGAAAATCTGCGATATTCCCTAACGGCTGCTGCGGCATTTCCATTGTAGAATCCATAAACAAAATGTATGCCTGCAGACTCAGCATTGTTGAATAAGTTCGGCATATTTCCGAAAAGATATTTCACAAAATCAATCGTACCCACAAGAAACAAGGTACAAAACAATGATATGCTTAGAAGTAGCAGTTTCAAAGCTTGACGCAAGGCTACTTGATCACTTTTCATCAAACGTCTATCGCCATTAGACCCACTTGATTTTACCCAAATTTGAAGGGAATTTGGAAAAGTCTGCGAGACCCTAGCCGAAAATATATTGAAACGCAAACGATTGCACTTAGAAAATATGCTTGATTCATTTCAAATTGAACTTTCATTGAATTCAGACGTGCTCAAATGTGTGCTAATTTTGGAGTCACCTGTATAGTAAATAAAAATGTCGCACACACTGAATGACGTTATCAGCACATTCAACTGTTAATTTTTTCCAAGCACAGCTGCTTTTTCAACTCTAATAAGTGCATTTCTTTCAAATGTCTTTCAGTCTCCTGCATTTGTTGCTCGGCTTTTCGCCATATTTCTTGGTCGATTATTTCTATTTCCTTCCTGTGTTTTCCCGCGGCCTATGATTTTTCTCCCTCAATATTTTGCAACTGCCGTTCCTTCAGTTTAAAGTCGCTTTTCGCTGTTTGTATTTGCAAATCAAGCAATTCGGTACGCGCGTCAACCAAATCGTAGGACTTTTCCTTGAAATCTTTTTTCTGCTGCGATTTTGAGTTCAAGTGCATGACAGTTTTTCACCATCAGGAATGGAATAACGACCGACTTTTATGAGCGTCCATGGAGAGGGTTTTGCATCTGTAGAAAGTGCGATTATTAAAAAAAATCAACAGACTATCAATCGACCCTTCGCAGGTAGGTGCTCAATGGACCATTCGAGAGATATGGGAATTCGAAACATTGAGTATAGACACTGCGAAATTATGGATTGTGGGTCTGGAAATCCGCGAAAATCCTTGGAAAAAATCGTGGCGTAAAAACCCAACTTTTTTCCGCCCTCGCAATCTTTTGTTCGCAAGTTTTACTGACAAGTACCCTTTCTTATCAAATTACAATAATACATTGGTATGCGGAGTTATAATATTTAGAGGATAATTTGAACTTTGTTTCAACAAAAATTCTGCATCGGTACGACCCACGGATCAGTAGTTACGGATTTTTGAAAATAACCCCGAAGCTGTAGCTTGGTGGCAAAAGATTATTCATTGTTTGCTGGCGCTTGGAATCTTGTTCTCCGAACGGGACGGAATGCTTGACAAGAAAGATTTCAACTCAAAAGAGTAATTCATGGTCTGGATACACAAACCAAAAAAAGCTTGCCGAAATAACGATAAACGATTTTAAGAATAAGGCCCCTGGAGATCTCAGGATCAAACCCAGCCGGCACTATCACATTTTTTCAGTGAGCCAATATACTGTGACATCGAAATATTATGTAGGTATAAACGAAATAATAAAGTGTCTAGCTCCTATAACCCAAAGACAGCTTAGAAGGAGAAAAACAATTTATTTATTATATTTATAAGGAAGGCTGTTGTCACTTGCGACTGCGGCTTCAATTCTTTTGAAGGTTGGTAGATCGCTCCGAAAAAAAAAACTGGATCAACCGACGAATCGCGTATTTTGTGTCTTCGTCCAATTTTTTTTCCTGTCCCTAGTTTCTTTCTTTGTGGTCGGCGCTGGTACTTCTTCTCTTTTCTTTAAACACCGGTATACAGAAGCCACTGGTCCGGACCGGATTCTACGCTAGAGGGGTTGTTACTGCGTTATTCCATGGCGACAGTAACTGGTGCGAAGTCACAGAAGTCACAGTTTTATGACCTGGTGCTATGTCCTTTTGGACGCGCTTTTCGTTCACGTTGTATGAACTCGACCATCATCACATGGCTGCAAAAGTGGCGATTATTTTTGAATTTTGACACGCCAACACCTGCGCACCAGCTGCGAGCAAAGGGAACCGCTTATACAGGGTGTTCATTTGAAAAGTTGTCACCCCTGATTTCCCGCTGCCAAAATTTTTCACAGGAAAACGCCGAAACGAGTCGATTTGTGTTTCGAGGGGGACATCTAGGACACATACTGCCAAATTTTTATCATCAACCCCTTCGCCTCCACCCCATTCTACTTTAAAATATCAAATAGCATCACGTTTCTTCTGATACATCAAATTGAAGGCCACAAAATTCTCTTCCCGTCAAACATATTTCTAATTTTTTTGAACCACCCACCAACCCTTGTGAAAATCATCTCTTAGTTAATGAGAGAAAATTTTTTCCCCTATAAACTACCGATTCTTGAGAAATAGACTTTCCAGCAAAAACAGGTCGATTTTTATTTCAAGGGGATCATCTAGGACACGTATGGCCAGATTTTCATCTTCAACCCCTTCGCCCCCACTCTACCCTACTTCAAAATTTCAAATAGCATTACCTATCTTGTGAAACATCAAATTGAAAGCAACAAAATTCTCTTCCCGTCAAAGATATTTCTAATTTTCTTAAACCACCCCTTTGAAGTAAGGCAGGGTGGGGGCGAAGGGATTGAAGATGAAAATTTTAACATTCGCGTCTTAAATTACCTTATTGAAATAAAAATCGACCTGTTCCTCCAGAAAAGTCTATTCCTCAAAAATCGGAAGTTTATAGGGGGAAAATTTTCCTTCCAATAACAAAGATAGGATTTTGACAAGGGTTTGGGAGTGGTGGGAGTGGTTTAAAAGAATTATAAATATGTTTAGCGGAAAGAGAATTGTATTGCAATCAATTAGGGTCTCCAGTTTTCCGTTGTCCTCTTTACTGTGACGTGATGCGTATAAGAGATGGTTAGTCGAGGTCATGGGGCGCTTCCCAGTAAGGAGTATAAGGACAGAATTCGACCCATATGGACACAACTTGACACAGCGAGCGTTCCGATAGCACCACAATCATGTCGACACAATCAAAATATTGGCGAGGCTGAGTTTGGCGTTGAGCTGGCAAGTGTACTTTGACATTGTGTATCCGTCTTGTCGCAGTTATTGGAAAGCGCCCTATGTTTTTTTAGATATGACATTTCGTTTCTGACAAAATGGGAAATTTTCGAATCTGACAAGCGCTCTGTCGTGTATGTATTTGATTTCAGTGATTTCACTTGTTCTTGCCCTCGTTCTTACCCTTGTTCTTACCAATAAGTGTGTTATATGTAGTGGAAAACTGAGTAGATACTTACAGAAATGAGAAATGGTTCAAGGATGTTGTGTCGTTCGTCGCTCTATGCGAGAATAAGACTACCTAATACACCCGGCATAACCAATAATAACCATGCACCGGTTCACAAAAGACCCAAACTTGATGGAAGTGTAGCTGCACCAGACAATGCGTGACGTTTCTGCCAACATCGTGAAGCCTTTCAAACCCACAAAGTACATAAGGGTAGGTTAACAAAAATTCATCAATTCCATTTGGATTACTTCGTAATTTGTAGCCTTTTGTGAAATTGGCTTCCACGTGCATCTTACTACAAAAAAACTTTCTTGCTACGTCTATTGAAAACTCCCTTATGGGCTGTAGTGACTTCCCCCACTTGATAATGGGAACAGTATAGCTAACCGATTCAAAATTGCTGCTGACACTACTTTTCCCGCAAAATTCAGAAACGAAACGTCAAAAACGTCAAAACGTCAAAGGTGATATCGAAAAACTATATATTTTCTATCTCCTAAAATTGGAAAGGTCAATTTGATGTGTCACAAGATACGTAATGCTATTTGAAATTTTCAAGTAGGGTGGGGTGAGGGCGAAGGGGTTGAAGTTTAAAATTTGGCAGTATGTGTCCTAGATGTCCGCCTCGAAACAAAAATCGTCCTGCTTCGGCGTTTTCTTGTGAAAAATTTTGGCGGTGAAAAATCAGGGGTGACAACTTTTCAAATGAACGCCCTGTATAAGAAGGCTTATAGTAGTACCATGCGATCAACAAAATTCGGAATTGGGGTAGGCTGTGACCTGGTTAAATTTCAGGATGTCAAGCTGCTTTCGGCCAGGGCACAGCCTACCCCAATTCCGAATTTTGTTGATCGCATGATATAAGGTCTAGCGGTCTCTCTGTCTGTCCGTCTGTTGAAGCATCTAATCTTGTCCTAGACAAAAGGATTCCTACAAAAAGTCTCAACACCAATGGGTGGTAAGGTAACTTATGGCCTTGGGACCCGAACCAAGAAAACTCTTGCCGAAACAACGAGAAACAATTACAATAATAACAATTCAGTTATAATTTGATATCTCAAGGACTAAAACAGATAATCAAAATCTGTTCAATGATCTTGATTGAATCTTGACCGACTCTGTATCTCCTATAATAACAAAGTAACCCATAGTGGTATTACCAATTTGGGACACACTGTATAAGTACCTATTCAGTGACGCAGTGATTTTATTTTCATCTTGAAAAAGCACCTGCAATTACAACGGCAAGCTTCTTTTGATTTTTAACAGTATTATCGATGAGAAGATGACTGCAGAGTCACAAAAACGCGATCTAGATACATTCATTGCATGAAAATGACTTCGCCCTCGCCAACCACATTTTAATAATTCTCATGTATGGTGGTATTATATTATCTATTATTATTTCTTATACCGGCACGTAATAATTGAACACACATTCCATTAGATTCCATCGTTTTCATGGGCTATTGATTGTAATTATGTATTTAGGAGAATTATGTGAAGAAAACGAAACGAGTGTATTTACCTATATTATAGAAATAAAAAAGGTTAAAATTTTCAATCCCAGACCGCTCAAGAAAAAAAAAGGGTAATACGATTACTATCCCATCAAGATTCGGTATACCAATAACAAATTATTCTTTCCAAGTATGAAAGTCACATGGGGAGATACTTGAAGGAAAGATAACGTTTCACACCATCTGTTCGGCTTTCATAACTATAGGTTTAGAAGTATTTACATGGTGAAATTACATAGGTAGTTGTGTTTGTATACGAATAGTTTTCCCTTATACTGAGAATGACCAGATGAATTAAATTGAATTCGGTTTTAAATTTTCAAAAACTCAAAACGCGGTTCCGACTTGAAGACTTTGCGGTAACTGGCAGCTATTGTGATAGTCCGAAGTCGGGAAAAACAGTTTCGGCAAAACACTGATGGGTCTTTGCCCGAAGCTTGATGAAGACGAAACGCATCTGCATTTTTTTCAGGTACCTATTGAGGATGACCAATGTATCTTAACGAGCAATGTATATATTGCTGTAATCTTCACTTGGTCGGTACTTGGTAAGTGGTGACGCTATTTTTTTCATGCATTTATGACGTCATGTGGTGGAGGATCCGGTCCTGCAGAACGTGTGCGGTATGCGTTACTCTCCATCTGCGCGTGTTTCAGGACAACCCCCTACACACACACACACACACGCACACATCTACACCGTTGTTCCACTTGGCGAGTGCTGTAATATTGTACTTGGAACACCTGGTCTGGTTATGGCACCCTTCTTCGGGATATCTCTCTCACCTCACCCCTATTCCCGTTGCCTTTCAGAAACTGTTCTTTCAAGGTGTACTACCTATCTTTTAATTTGTTGCGTTTTTATAAAATTTCCGAAATTTTCTACCATCACCGCTGAATGAAAAAAGACATAATTAATTAATGTGCGATTCTTAATTCGCGTTGGAGAGTATTGTTGTCGGCACAATTGAATAGATTTTCAGTTAACAGCTGCGCTCCCCTCCGTTGGTTGATATGATGGGACGGCCCGAAGTTACACACATGTTGATTGGTAAATGAAGCTTTGAAATGCCCAACTTGGTGTCTATTTTACATACCGTCTAAGTTCGATACTTGATTTTTAGGTAATTCATAAAACGCGCGCGGTCGTTCACCCCAATGGGAATGGGTCCGTCCCATTCCCATTTTGAGAGTTTTAAACGTGTATATGAACGGTCCCCGCGTAGGGCCCTGCGGAAATCCTGATTGCTAGAAATAATGGACGAAGAAACCGAAACGCATTAAGGCTTACTGACTCCAATCATAGACCTGAGGCGGGGTGTGGTGACGTCAACGGTAGCGATTTATGTGCGAAGCACGGAACAGAGCGAGATGAGAGTTGAAGTGGCAAAAGCAAACGTTTATTAGCTGTTTACCGGATTTTTTGTTGTTTTTTATTTTTTCTCTCTGTTTTTTTCGAAAGACAAAAGATCTTATCGGAACAGATTTTTAAAGTAGCTCTTAGGAATCGGAAAATCGTTGCGTTTTCCGATTACAATTTTAGCAGTTTTTCACATGTCACTACTGAAGCCGCTTGAGTAACATTAACTGAAAATCTATTCCGATAGGATCCTAGATTCTTCTTTTGTCTTTTGAACCATAAGAAAATTGAAAAATGTTCCAAATAAAAAAAACTGTTAACAGCCGAAAGTCTGCTATTGCTACCTCGATTCCGACTTTAAGTGTCTTTCTCTCGCTCTGCTGCGCCCATAATTCGCCACAACTGTCGACCACTACAACCTGCCTCGGGTCTATGACTGGAATCAGTAAGCCCTAAAAGTTTCCTGAAGTAGTTACAGAAGCTTCGATCATTAGTATTATAGGTATGGTATTATAGCGACGCGCTGTGTCGATCCATCTATTACGTACATACACCTACCCTACCCTACCTATGCCACCTTTTTGGTTGTCATTTTGGAAGCGTTACAAGCGAGAATCGAGATACAATATTAAACAGCACGCGGTCAAAAATAACAATAATTGTTGTAATTGCTCGGAAATATATCCAATTTGTTTGTTTTCAGTTAATTATTCAAGACTTACTCTAACCCTAATTACCCCACCAATCTCGCTTGTCATTGTTTTTACTTAGGTATATTCAGTCGGTATTAATGTGAAATATAGAAATCGATGCGAAGGCATACATCTTTTTTCATAATATTGAAGCGATGACGCTTTCAATTCCACTCTCACTGGAATATTATGTACAAGGACAAGGTGCAAACGGATGAATGTGGATCTAAAATACGGAAATAATCGTTATGTACGTTATCTGGTGCCGTAATTGGTGAAATTTCAATCAACAAAGAAATTCTAATTTCGTAAAGTAACAGCACATTTTGAACGTGCGCGTCCGAAAATAAACCCATAATATATCATTAGCAAGTCTCGAAATGTACAAAAAACAAGCTCCCCGCAGCAAACGGAACATGTGCTTCATATATGAGCCTGGGCTATTTTTTGAACTTGATTCTTAGTATATTTACTTTCATTTTATCGTCGCTAACTCACCATAATTTACTAACACCAGTGTATTGCTTATTATTGTTTGTATTGTTTGTTTCAAATTTCCCTATCAACAATAAAACTTTATTGATGCTGCAACTCGAGTCAATTATATGGATTTTATCAACACCGAAGGTAACGATTGGTAATATTGGCATTTCTTCATCGGCTTTCGTAGGCTCGCATGCGCAAAACATAGATACGACATCAAGTTATCTGGACCCCCCTACATGTTAGATAGATGTAGATGTTCTAGTGATTTTTTTTCTTATGTGGTAACCCTTGGCCAAACCTATCAGCCAAAACAAGTGAAAAAAAATAGGGGCCAACTTTCGCACTTCCGGTAATCCGTAGTCTGGTCGTTTGCTGTAAAATGCGCTCACGCCTTCCTGCGCAGCAGCCCTATTCTTCAACAGAAATTTATCGTTGAGGTATGAATTTGAAACATAAAAGGTGGCTGTGCTCATCGACTGCAAGTTTTAATTTCTCTTGAAATGGAAAAATTAAAACCGCTTCTGGTCATACATATCTACAAAATTACAGGGTGCTGCCAAATAACTCGGACACAATATTTTTCTGTTATATTGACAATGTTCAAGTGCAATTTACACTATAAAACCAAAAAATTAGAATAATATCATAATCCATAACCGACAACATACTCAGTTTTGTTCAAAATGGCTACCTCAAGCCCTGACACAGAGCCTCAAATGCTCCACATCATTTTCTGAAATGGCACGCAACTTATACACAGATATTTCATCACATCTGTTGATTAAGATTGGTTTAGGACACTTATTCTCCTATGACGTTCAAAGCAGGCTTGTGCCTCTGGAATGGACCATGCGCTATAATAAATAGGATTGAGGTCGGGTGAGCGAGGAGGCCACTCATCTTCCAACGTATCATTTCGCGACATTTTGAAAGCCGTATTTTCAACGCATGTATGATCTATTCAGGTTCTGAGATCAGATAGATCTGTGTCTATCCGTCTGTCTGTTTACAAATTTTTGAAGTAGTTGAACTCCTCTTCGAGGAACAAAGTTGGAGCTGTGAAACTTTTGTCAATGGGTAACTCATGTCCTGAAAGGTGGCCAACGGGATTTTTCTCTATTGTGACGCCATCTTGACCCGCTATATTGAACTTCCGTAATACCTGACCGATTGATGAAATTTGAAAACTACAGTCATCGCAGACCAATCGAAAAGTCCAAATTTTCACTGCTTTCCAAGGTCCCTGTAATCCTTATCCTAATGATCATTAATTAGGTACCCCTGTTATCATCTTTATAAACCAACTATCAACTAATAGTACATTGGAAATAGAATTTCTGCTGGAATTAATTTAAACAAAAACGATTTTTTTTACCATGGCAAGCTCTCAACTCTGGGACTGCGACAAGGCAGTAAACAGGGTGAAAGTTTATTATTTTCCTTGTCTTCTTTCTCTTGAAAAATTGGTGATGACAGATAAAAACAGTTTCAGGCTAGTTTGATAGACTATTATTGTCTTTCAATAAACATATCAAAAATATACCACCCAGCTACTACTGCTGTCTATCAAGTTACAGGATGAAAACTATTTTTTATCTTTTTTTTTTTTTTCTTGGTGGAGTTGATCTAGATTGAAGCCGGTTTTAGCTCTTTTGCAAGCTTATAATACTGAATATATAAAAAGGATACATCCCTGCAACTGCTGCTTTTCAATTTACAGGGTGACAAGTCATTTTCACGTTTCAATTTTTTTCTTGGTGAAATCGGCTCAAACAATAACTGCGAATGGCTCTTTTGTAAACTTGAAGTTTCCAGTCAAACATATCAGAATGATACATTTTTGCTACAGCTGCGTTTTTATTCACAGATTTGAATGTTTAGTTGCGTTCCAAGATTTTTTGAATTTTTGATGCAATGTACCAAAACATTTGAATCTGTAACGGAAAACGTAGATGTACCAGAAATGTATCATTTTGATATGTTTGACTAGAAACTCCAAGCTAACAGAAGAACCTATCGCACTTATTGTGTGAGCCGATTTCACCAAGGAAAAAATTGAAACGTGAAAATGGCTTTTCACACTGTAAATTGAAAAGCAGCAGTTGCAGGGATGTATCCTTTTCATATGTTCAGTATGACATTATAGACTTGCAAAAGAACTGAAACCGGCTTCAATCTAGGTCAATTTCACCAAGAAAAAATTAAAGATGAAAAATAGATTCCACCCTGTAACTTGATACACAACAGTTGCTGGGTGGTATATTTTTTATAATAATGTTTATTGGAAGACTATAGTCATCAAACTAGCCCAAAACCGTTCTCTCTGGTCATCAGTTTTTCAAGAAAGGAAGAAAGTAAAGAAAAATAACGAACTTTCACCATGTATACGGATTTGTAGCAGTCCCAGAGTTGAGGACTTTTGATATGTTAAAGAGAGGACTGAAAGCTTGTCATAGTAAAAAAATCGTTTTTGTTTAAACTAATTCCAGCAAAGCACCTATTTTTTTTCTATCTCCAATATACTTTAATTTTTACTGAGAGTTGAAAGCTAATCGAAAGAGTCTTGGCCGCTGCTTTAATGCTAAATGCTGTTTTTAAAAATACCCATATGTTAGTACCTACGCCCATCGCCCATCCATTCTTGAAGTTAGGTACCTACCACATGCAAAGAACCAGCTGCTGGTGCCGCCGCCACTAGCTATACGTTTCTATGGTTGTATAATGTCGTTTATAAACTAGATGTAAGTTTTACGCAATTTTAATGTGAACTCAAGAAAGAAGGGATGGAGCTTTTAAGCTTTGAAAAGCACTGAAAGCAGTGCTGAATAGGCGCAACCACCATCACAAAAGTTTCTCAGGAGTCTGAAGCGGGAAGCCTGACACTCAAGTCACAGAACAAGGAACAGTCCCTGAGGCCTGAGGTTTCCAGTGAGAATGATATGGTGGTGCAGTGTTGGTGCCAATGATCTGTTGGTGCCAATTCAGTTTCAAAGATGCGCATTTGCGAGGCACCCAACATGAATACATAAGGAAAAAAGATGTTTGTTGGCCAAATATACTTAGGTACTTCGTGACATTTGCATTTCCTCCACGGCTTGGCATCCTCTCAGCGGATTATTTAATACGCCCGACGATCACAAAATGTCACTCTTTTCAAATGATGGCATTGTTGTTTGCTCAAGCAATAATTGTCGCAGACAAGAATGATCTCCTTGAACGGGTTGCGAGATGACGGCGCGCGGACATCCTTGGTGGAGTAAAACTTGGATTTTTGGATGGCTTTCAAACGGCATAGGCTCTCAAACGCGGCTAAGAGCTATTTTCAGAATCAGAAGGCCACAAGTATTCTTGAGCCATAGTAAATTCTACAACAGCGCAGCGACTCTCCATTGCCGATTCGAAATGATATTTTTATTGTATCTAGACAACGGCTTTTAGTATTTGTTTATTAGTCTGGAAATGTTTTCCTTTTCCTTTGGATATCGAGGATGTGCGATGGCAGATGGATTGCTTCATATCTAATCATTCGCGGCATAAATTAAGAAGATGCCCCTGAAATATTTATGAGCGCTTCGCTTTCAGCGTTTCACACTTCAGTGCAATAACCCCCCGCAGCTTAGACAGTGCCGTGGAGACTTGTTGAAAACTCGATTTTCGAAGGTTCCTGCTTCACATACTGAAATGAGCATTGGCGTTTTTTCACTATTCGGAATCTAATACTCACATTATATGATTTTCATTTGATTCAGGATATGGCGCACAATATTTATGTACCCGTTATGTGGCCGTAACGTCTTGTTTTGCGTCTCTTGTTTTGCGTCTCTATTAGCGTCCCGTTGCAGTGCCAAGAGAAATACCTACCTGTCTAAACATCGGTTTTTAGTGGGTCCAGTCAGTCCCGATCAGAATTGGCTCTGTTCAACCCAGTGGCGTAACAAGAGGGGGGATTTCGGGGTCAACCCCCCCCCCTTAGCCATCGATTTTCCACAAAAAAAATTCGAATGCGGCGCTTTTTTCTCCGCTTTGCTCGCATTATTGCATATTTTTCAGTCGTGACCCCCCCCATTGGACAATTCTAGTTACGCCACTGGTTCAACCCAACAGGAACATTTAAAAGTTTGTCCTGTTAATACGAGCTCAAGATGGAGATGAGTCATAAACATAACATTGGAGAAACTACCGTACGGTCAGTATGGCTCGAGGGACAGTTAACATTTCCATCAATTAGGCGTTGACAACCAACTGTCAAAAAAAGGCAACCAGTACCTATGTTTGGTGGATGAACAAACGGAATTTAGCATTGAACAGCATAGCGAGTGAGTTCCTTTCTTGTGTTTTCTCACCAGTATAGAGCAGTGTCAGGACGAACGAGTACTACTTTTGTACACTCTAGAATACTTTTTGTGTATAGGATCGGATATATGAAATGTTGACAAACTGTATGCCTCATAGACGATGAACACTATCTTTATCACTAGTATCACGTAGATAATTTCGAAAAAATTAAACAGGCCGAAAGCATCCTATTCACGTATTCCGTTGAAAAAGACCAGTGTGATGTCTTGTCTACACAATCTCAAAATGTTACCCATAATTTTCGCAAAACCCAACAAATAAACCTCGTGCTTTAATGAGCAGCGTTACCTCTTTCCGACCATCAAACATCCAGGCACCACATTGTGGCTCGGTGAATCCGGCTGGTTTGGGAGAGGTACTCCATCAATTCCTCTCAGTAAATTCAGGATTCAGAAAAGACATTCAGACGGTGACTCAGTTCAGAATTTGAGGGCGGAGAAGGCAAAAGCAATAACGGAAACTTGACTTCTTCTTGCTTCTTGAAAATTTTCACAGAGGGATATGCCTGCATTACAAGGTGCTGCTTTTAATACAAAAGCTAGAGAGAAAATAAGAAGTGAAGAATCCCAGTCATCGGAGCGACCGGGCCACCACCAAAATTAAGCAGACACGTGTTTCGGCGTCAAGTGGGTCTCATCAGCCACATAAAATTCACTCCCCTCTAGGATATTGCCCTTTGAGATATTTTGAAGATCAAAAATCTGTTTCTTTACGATTTTTCCCAGGGGCCTCAAATCGATCTTCTGAAAGTTTCTAATTGGCACCGTATACAGGCTGTGATATGTAACTTTTCAATTTTCAATGCAACACTCTGCAGGGTGTTCATTTGAAAAGTTTTCACTCCTGTTTTCGCGCCGCCAAAATTGTTCACAGGAAAACGCCGAAACAGGTCGATTTTTGTTTCGAAGGGGTCATCTAGGAGGACACATATAGCCAAATTTTTACCTTCAACCCCTTCGCCTCCACCCCACCCTACTTTCAAATTTCAAGTAGCAGGATGCTACGATGAGAAGTACCGCGGCAGACATGACGTCGATTTTTTTACTTCTCATCGAATTCTTCGAAAAATGAAAAGTAATGTAATCGCGAAAAAAAATTGAAATTTTTTATTCGTTTTTTCGACTCTCCGTCTGCTAAAACGTCGAGATCTGTCAAAAAAATCGTCATCATGTCTGCCGCGGGACTTCTCATCGTAGGATCCTACCTGCATCGTCTTCGAAGACTAGTATCCAGAAACCTATGGCAAATTCTATTCCGAGTTGGAATTAGGGTCCGAATTTTCATGTCAAATAATAGCCGGGTATCCCTAAACTGGAAGGCAAACACTGTGAAAACGATTATTTGATTAATTGTATCTATGGTTAATACCATTTTTATACCATATCATATTAGTACCATTCTATTGTAAAAATCGTCAATTAAGGCTTCACTTTGAGCTTCATCATTCAAGTCCATTTTTCCAGTTTCACATTTTCAACTGGGAGCATCCTGGGAAATTGAAAAAAATTGTTGGAAAATTGTTCAAGAACCAGTTACCTCTTGTTTAAGAAAAAGGTGAAAATCGGTTCACGGGATAAAAAGTTGGAAAATTTGTTGTTTTTCCAGATAGGAAAACTCGGCAACCGTTGGTCCGATTTCAAAAATGTTTCCTCCAAAAATCAACTCAATCTTTTCTGCTTTCCTCCAACTTTCATTTGCAGCATGTTTGCATCTAAAATGAATATTTCGTGGGGGCCGTCGCATGTGGAAGTTTGCACTGCATCTTTTCAAATTCACGAAATGTGCAAACTTCATGAACCGTTTCGATTTTGAAAATGAGTCCCCAATCTGCTTTCGATATCAGTTGGAATTTTTCGAAAAAAGTCGGGAAATCCCTTCGATTCCTGGGCGATGGCGATGGCGACGGCGATGTGCGATGTGCGATGGCGATTTGCGATAGCGATGGGCCATGGCGATGGGCGACGGCTATGGGCGGTAAGTCTCTGGTGAGTACTCTTGTTATAAACCGAATTGGGTCGAAATCTGTCCGATACTTCTCCAGTTATCGAGCGTCAAAGTTTTCTTTGACAGCTTGTAACTTTTGACAGATGACAGATATGTCATAACTGCCGCATGTTATGAATAGAGTCTCTCAAGGGCTTCAAAATGAGCTGTCAAAAATCAAAATTCTTGCATCAAAATCTTCTGTCACTTTTTGACAGTGACATTTCCCTTTGATAGATCACGGTGACAAGTTTATTTTCTTCTTTCTTCCGTCGACCATACGCGCATACCAAATCTGGCTGAAATCGGCCCGACGGTTTGGAAATAAAACCTGACATACTTACTAACATACAGACAGACCGACACGGATTTTTTAGCGCATTTTTCATCTTGATGAAATTGCTATTGCAACCGCTTTGTCCGTCCGTCCTTTCGTCTTTCGAACTCCTCGCAAACTAGACGCCCTAGCTTTCTTATTTTTCCGCTGTTACACAGCTGCCACTTCCAAAGCTGGGCTAGGCTATATCGAATGTCTATATTGCGCCGCCAACATAGAGAAAAGCGCCCCCGATCATTGTGACATAACATGATATTGCAATTTCGATGCTCTGGTGTTCTCATTTTATGAATAATACATAGTTGCCACTTATAAACGTAAGCCCAGAAACATTCCATCTTCAATATGCGCCGCCGACATGAAGAAATTGCTAAAAGCCGCCCCCAATCACTTTAAAATTAAAAGCATAAACCCAAAGACATAGCGATGTCATAATGACAAACATGACAATACTGACAAATGTGTGTATAGCGACAAATGTGATATTCGCACAAACAAACAAACAAACAAACAAACAAACAGCAATCACAGCACTGGTGTCATGCATGAGCGGAGCGTTATAAGGTTGGCAACATGCGAAGTGACAATTGATATGTCAAATTCAGGAGTGGTAAACGGTGGTCAATGGTCACCGGTGGCTCAGTGGGACCATGGCCGATTATTTTGCTTGGTGGTGGGTGGTAGTGGCTCCAGTGTGACCTGCCTAAGCGTTGCGGAAGGAAGGATGGCGCCGCACGGTAGCCTCCAGGTAGCCTCACTTGTGAATGTTCTGCAGAGAGTGTTCATACGGAATTTCGATGGTCGGACCGGCTGAGTTTCCACCTCGATTGCTTCGGCACTATGCTAAATTCAGCCTAATTTCGTCGGAACGTTTCTGAGTTGGAAAAAATTTTAATCCGAAAAAAGTGAACTTGAAAAAAAATTTCGAACTTTGCAAAATGGTATAAAAGTTTTCGTCTTATTTTGACGAGATCTACCCACAGGTGATTTTTTCATAACATCACTGAAACACCCTGTAAGTATATCTTCCATCAAGACCCGATGACGATGGATGATATAAGCCATAGGGCAAATGGGACCTCCATAATGATGACCGACCATTGCTGAAACCTTGTACGGGACAGTCCTACATCCATCGTCTTATTCTAGAAAAACTGATAAAAGAAATTTCGTTTGTGTAAAATCAACACATGTAAGTCGATAATAATGATAATACTAGAAACGATTTATCTGTTCAAGAAAATCAAAATAGTAATTGTTGAGCACTACGTTAGCGACGTCGTGAACGGGTCTTGAAAATGAAGAGCACCTTGGTTGCAGAATTAAACTTTTATTTTCCATGAACTCGCTATTTTACGCTGCAAGTGCCCGTTCCAGGCGACGGCGACGACGCCATGACAGACAATTCTCATGCACTATGACAGCTAACTTCCCTAGACGCCGCCGTGTCATTTACAAAGGCGCGCGCGGGCCAATTTCAATTCAAGTACAGAACAGTAATCTCAAAAACCAGAACTGACACAGTGAAACCAATGACATATTTGGACTCGACGCGACTCGAAATTACTCTAGTTCAAGTGAAAAATCAAGTGCACCAATTTTGTTCCCATTTTGTAGGCCAGTGTTGTGATTGGTTGCTAAATATTATTTTGGTGCTGAAATTCATCTTGAAAATTTGGTGATCAAAAATTAGTTCGATGCTCATTAAAATTGTTCTTTTGTAGTTCTTGCAGTATTGTCCTAAAGAATTCCAGATTCTCGGCCGGTTTGGACTTGGACGGTTCTATAGCTTCAAATAATCAACACTTCAACGGGAGGACTTGTGAGATCTCCATCATTCCTCTACTGCAATCATGATTGCAGCGGCAATTGCTTGTTTCATGACTTTGTCCTAAGTCGTAGCGCTAGACAGCAGCCTCATCAAAGCAGTTCTGAACCAGAATTGATTTTGACAAGGACAAAAATGCATGTTTGGGTGTTGTACGGAATATGTGTACTCGTTATGCCAATGAAAAGCCACATTGTTAATTGATAGAATTTAGTTGATTAGTACAATTTCAGTAGATGGCTGCCTATGTAGTTCGGGCGGCTATTATGACAGGGGTAAGCGTTAAAAACGCGCGTTTCTCCCCCCAAGTTTATGTATTTTTCATGTAGCGCGTGTGAAACAGAGGGGTCGGAACTCGATTGTTTCCGAAAACTATTGGCCATTTCCTGACACACCATTTATCGTTTGAAAGAGTACCTACACTTTCATCCAGCACGATAACTTTAATTGTCGTTTCCTTCGACAACAGCTTTACATCGCAAGGCTTAGGATGTTGTTTGGGGGGGGGGGTCCTTCGACAACTTTTTTTTTTCAATAATCCATCATATGGATATTGCCGCGTGATGCAAAATTCCTATCGGTCTGTTCGTTAAACAAGCGCACCTAATTACGCTGAAATGTCACTTTTGATAACAAGTCGAAACGTTATATGCTCCATATCAAAATAATTAGACTACGACGACCTAGTTTAAAATAGTTCAATATGTGCTATAAGTTTGCAGTGTTGAAAATTTCAGTTGGAGTTCAAAAATAAGCTGAGATGATAATTAGTACTATGCTACCTACTATGTGACTTGAAAAAAAAAAGAGACTACGTCTTTGTCCAGAAATACTTTGTATTTCACGAGCTATAAATAAGCGGCACATTTTTACCTATACATATTTTAGTACTTGCGATTTCTGTATCTATATAAATCCTTCTGGGTGATGAAAAGCTCGAGCTCTTATTGCGGGTCTGTGCGCCCGGAAAAAATCAGGATGATATCTCTCGTTTTATAAATCTGATGAACGTCCAACAGCTGGATCTATTAACCACGGCCCTATACCAAAATAGATTTCGAAACTCTTTTTACTGAGGAGATAATTACCTAGAAGCAAGAGAGTGTAGTACATCTGTCCCCGTTGCGCCGCCGCCGCCGTCCCGACCGACGCCGCTCGTGCTAAACACAATTCTTACTTCCTTCTCCTGGCGGCCCAAAATAACGACGCAAACGTCATGACGCCGTGCGTTTCACTGCATGAACGAACGACCGAGATCCAAATTACCAGCTCATTGTTGATAATTAATGCCACAAGTGGAAAATATAAATCATTTGCCACCAGTTGAATCAAAACAATCGTTCAATTTTCCTCCCCTTCGGCGTGTACCCACCTCTATATTATCTGGAGTACTTATCGTTTCCCCGTGGTTTACTCTGGAGAGGTTTTGATGGTGCAGAAGTAATTGACGCGGTTCTCTCTATCTGAGTTATATTATCATATCAACTCAACTAAGTCAGCTGTCATATTTGGTGTCGAGAGCCTCGGGCTTCGCCCTCGGCATCTGATTTTTCTGGCCTGGTTTCTGTCACAAGGACACGTGACACAACAAAGAGAGAAGCAACAACTGAAGTGTCGACGAGCAACAATTATTGAAGTGTTGCACCTCAATATTCTCAAGCTCTTGAAAGGTCGTGGGGCGCCTACTGATGCTTCCATCCGTGCAATAAACCATCATTTGATATTTTAATCATTTTTTTACCATTTCGAAGTCGCGCTTGATTTTAAAGAGACTTAACATTCTCATTCATAAGAAGCTAATCCATTGCATCCATCGTAAAATAAACAAGTAAGTAAGATAAAATAAATAAAAATATGCTTCAGGGGACAACATTTTCTCCAAAAATTATGTGGGGCAAAGGCATACATTTCTGTCCACCATCGACCGATTAGTGCTCAGATATAATTTAGTTCATTCAAATCGTACCTTCAGGTACCTATAAAAGCAATAAAATAAATAGGTTAGACTTTCAATTTTTCTGTCACATGCGTGTCGAGTGTCGAGATCTAGAATAAAGATATATGCATGTATATTTACGTAGGTAGGTACAGTACGAAGGACAAATTCATTTCAACAATTTGTTGACAATCGCATATCTTCCCTATATTATATTTTTTTGGAAGGAAAAACTTCCAGTGATCTTGTTTGGTCTCCGCATTCCTCGAAGGAAAATTCTTGATAATGTGAACCGTTCAGTTCGACGTTTTATGTAACATTTAAATTATCATTTTTTTGTGAGAATACTAAATAGATTGAGATATTTTAGAGAATGGAGGCTTTCGTATTATTGGAGTGATGATAAATGTCTTCACCTATATTTGTTGAACAACTCTTGCACAGAAATTTTGAACGCGTGGGCACTGGCTTTCGGCTCTTGGCACTGGCTGGAGTACGGCTAAAGATAACATGTCTGCTCTGTTACTTCACAAATAATGCTTTGCTTTGACAAATGACCTCCATCAAACCAAAGTTATAAGCTAGACGAAATTTTATTAAAATGCAAACCCTTCACCTTCTTACATCGATTCACTTATTTCAAATTACGTTGGAACAATTCCCTGTCGTACTCCACAATGTCGTGGACTCGTTTCACAATCGCATTTCGCGTGGCATCATTCGTATACCAATCCACGTAAGGAGCCGAGTACTGGTATCGGTTTTGTGGTGGCCCGTATGTTATGCTTATACCCTCATTACCATTTGATGGACCATAACCTGGAAAGATACGAATGAAGAATATTGCTAAATTCCGATAGGTGCTGTGTACAGACCATAGGATGTGGAATTGGCGGTTGTTGTCGTCGTCGAATTGACAGTGGTAGTTGTTGATGTAGCAGTGGTAGCAGACATTTCAGTTGTCGTTCCATTTGTTATTATTGTTGTGGGTTCGGTTGTTGTTGTTGTCTGCTGCCTCTGTTGTTGTCTCACTATGACGATCTCAGTTTGAGGAACTTCAACTGGATAATCGTCGTAGGAATAATCAACCGTTGTCAATTGTTCCCTGCGTTTGTTCTTGATTCTGACCGGCCTCCTCTTTTGCTTTTTGTATTTGGTCGGTTTGGGCTCGTAATCATAGTCATCGTTGTCATCTTCGTAAGAATCCGCATAAAGTGGACGCTTTCTCTTGTCTTCTTCGTAGTCTTCGTAACTGTCGTAGTATTCGGGCTCGGGAGTTGTGGTGCGTCTGCGTTTTTGGCTGCCATACTTGTTGCGTTTCCTGGTCGGCTTCGCTCTTCTTCTGTGCGGTTTCGCGGTAGGTCTTCGTCTGATATTAACGTTCGATCCAGACTGTTCTTGATCGACGTCAGGTTTCTCCACGGTCGTAGGATTAGCGTGACTCTGATCTTCGGCAGGGCTGTAGTTGTATTCTTCGACTAGAGGTCCTTTCTCGGCATATTCGTGAGGCATGCCGGTTGTCAGCGTCGGATACTGAGATGATTCGTACGGATTTTGAATGGGGTACCATTCGGGGTAGTACTGTTGATGGTGATCATCGTGATCGGGTTTGTTATACGCCAGCCACGGGCTGGGATCGTACGACAAAGCGAATGGAAAGTACGAGGCGTACTTAGCCGATACGGCCCTCGATATGAGGTTTGCAAGCAGCAAGCCTAGAATTGGACCGTAAGTACGTCCCTGTGGCATGCCTAGTCTGTCCTGAAATACTGGAAATCAAAAACATCTAAGTCTCGGTGCTCTTCTGCTAAAACGGCGATTCATATTTGAAGGACGGAGTTATATTGGTGAAATAAGCGTTGCAGAATCAATTTCTGTGGGTTTATTCCTTGACAGAATCCATTCAGATTACCATATAGGTTTCTTTTGAAAGCTACAAGGATGTACTTTGGTTTGAGCCCATTAGCATTTCCAAAATCCAAAAATCCAAGACCTAAATGGTGAGATTCTGTCAAGGAATTAACCCACAGGGATTGGTTTCGAAACGCTTATTTCACCAATTCAACTCCGTCCTTAAGAACGGCATTTCCTAGCATAAAAAATGGCTGAAACAGACTGCGGATTAGCTGCAGAGCGAAAGAGAAACAGATAGATTCTTGTGGCGTGAGTTTCTGCCAAATCTGAGCAGCTAAAAATGTAACAAAAAATAAGTTATTCAAATCTGGGCTAACAAGAGAGTGAGGGACTTTTTTTGAAAAAAAAATGAAAAAAAATCAATTTTTTTGAATTTTGAAATTTTAAAATACTTATATGTTTTCATTCTAGATTTTGGATTACCCTTCTTTTTTTCAAGTTTCTTACTCCACTGGTTCTCATGAAACTCATGTTTAAAGAAAAAAACTGGGAAATGCCGTCCTTAAGAGTAAAAAACGAACTAATCTTCTACTAAGATGACAATTAGTCCAGTCAAACTAATATAAATTGTGAGAGTGAGGACGGCATCGATTTGGTAAAACTGAAATTTGGCATAGACAATCGTGGACATTAGCTTCTGTTATCAGCCAAAAGTACCATAGAGTCCCTTTGGAACTAGCCAAGTTAGAGGTAAAAAACCATCTTATCAGGAGACTTCTCGGGGATATCCCAGTTTTCAAGTTAAACTGCTACTTCACCGAAAAAATGTTGAAGAAACAAAAGAATCGTCAATAAAGTCTGCATCCAATGATCTAAAACTCGTTTGGCTCGTCCCCAAACCATTCTTTCATCAAACAGCACTCAGAGTTGGAGGCGATTACATACGCTGCTCGAAATCACTCAGACGCGGTTCTACTGCGGATATCTCAAAGATATGCCTCGTTTGCTAACAAACATAATAAGGAAATAATTGCAGTAATAAAATAAATGTCTCCTTTAAGGTGACCCCATAAGTTCTTAACCGATTTGAAATCGCTGTAACTTTTGTTCTTTAATTATTTTTGAGATTATTTTTTTCTGTAAGTCAAAGCTAAAACACGGAAGTTCAATTTACATCAACTGTTGAAACAATAAACAGACAAGGCGGAAACTATCCAGCAACTTGAAGAAAATATTCAAGTCGAGATCCATGAGTGAGACCCAGACTTTTTCACAAAAATTTATGAAAGCGCTCTTGAAAGAGCCCGACGCTGTGAGTCCGAAAATGACAGTTATTTAAAAGATGTTATATTCCATTGTTGATGTGAATAAGACTCCCGTTCAAGGTTTACTCGACGAACTATTTTATTTACAGAGTGAATCGGTCAGGAACTTATGGGCCACCTTGTATAAGATGCGTTGTTTTGAAGAAAAAAAACACTCAAAATTTTCATGCCTTTCCATTTTCAAATGTGGTCAGATTACCGATAGAAATAGTGATTTTTGTTGGGTACATGTTTTCTAGTAAATCCAAGTTCTGAGGTCGGACAAATCATTGTAAATTTGCCCTCTTTTACTAACAAAAAGTCCTCAACTGTCGCGTTGACGCTAACACAATGATAGAATATTCATCAATTATCTCCAGTTTCCAAAAATATAGCAGTTTTCTCATTTTTCAATATTATTAGCTGGAATGCTCTACAGTCCTTCCCAGCAAAAATTGGGTATAGCACCATGCCTGAACTTTAATGGAAAACGTCAAATTTCATGCCTGTATCACAGTTGTACGAAATTTGGTCACTAACCCACTGAGGAATGTAGTTTTTGGATAAGCTTTCTAGTTCTTGCTTCGATGAAGCGGTACAGTTGAGAGCTTTTCGTAAATGAAAGAGAACATATCAGTGATGATTTGTGCCAAACAGTAACATTACAGGTGAAGTACCACCTTCAAAATTTGAGTTTACCTAAAACAATGCATCCAACAAAATCCACCCTTTATCCCACGGTAGGCTGGTGAAAAAAGGAAAAGTTCATGAAAATCTTGATAGTTCTTTTTAAAAAGCACTAAAGTCAAGATATCCGCTGCGGAACATCGCGGCAGACTAATTTTTAGCAGAGAATTGAGTGGGAACTAGCCAATCGAGGATGGACCGTTTAGTGCAGAATTTACCTAATGGTGAGTTTTTGACTTCAGGTTATTTTTTCATGCAAGAACCGGTTTAGCTTAAAAATGGAAACTCCTGCACGAAGTCCCCTGATGGGGGTGAATAGACTGAAGTTTGAATTATTTCCGTGCATTTTTTGTAAACTCACGTCTGTTTGATGTACTTGAATTCACCAGCTGGTGTAACAAAACCGAAGTATCTTCCATCATCACTGCGAGACTGAGGCCTTTTCATTCGGGCAAATATAAGAGAAAGTCATCGAAATGCGGGTACTTTGCAATTTTGCCCCCATATTCAAAAAATAATAAAATCCTCATCAGTCCTAGTTGGAGATAAATTCAGCGGCATGCATGCGTTGTAAAGTACCTCGTGCAAGCATAAGGGTGCGCCATCTTCCGGCACTAGGGTCCACCCAGCATAAAATAGAAGTAGAACTGGCCTGGTGGTAAGGCAGTGCTGCCGTCTGCAATCAATATGCCTTGGTTTCACAGCGGAAATTTCGAATATTGACGTTAGCACGTTGGAAAATTGTTGAAAACAAATCCTGCAAAGAGAAATTTTGAACGAAACATATTTAAAACATTTACAAAAAGAGTTTGAGCATGCATGCGGCATTCGTTCCGGAACAGATTTCGTTGGTAAAATGTACAAATTAAAAATGAAACTGATGAAATTTGACAAAAAAAAGTTTTAATTAAACTTTTGATTGATAGGTACTTTGTAGGTACTTTGTCTAAAGTCGTTTTCTTCTGAGATGAAATGTTTTTCTTGCCTTTTGCGGATGTGTCATCTTGTCAAAAAAAAAACTCGTTCTAGCTTTATCTCATCTTATATACCTATGGCGATACATTATACTGGGTGTCCCAGTTTTAGCTGATTGAATTCTGGCAATTGATTCCACTAGTCCTCCGGTATCAGAGATACAGGGTAGAAACTTCAACCTGTTTAAATTCAGTAATTCAATAATCGAAAACATTTCACCAGAAACCTCGGACAGGTCGATTTTTAAATTTAAAATGTCCCAATTTGGTGCCAATTACAATGCCAGGGACGGCACAAGGGGCAGGAGCCCAATTCTTTCAAATACAATGAGAGTTCAAAAAAAGGCGCCATTTTTATTATTGATATTAGAGTATGTTTCCAGCATTGCTGTTGTGTTTTCTTGAAGTGGCTTTCAAATACATTAAGGATAAGGATTTTTCTTTAAGTCTTGCCACACTTGTTTTTATATTATTTATTTTGTCGACGCGCGTTTCGGCATTGAGTCATTATCAAGACGTCGTCCACAAGGTAAAATCAGGGTATTTAATAGAACAGTATATAAATTTCAGGCAGTAGGTCTTACATAAAATCCAAAATGGTCGCAGCAAAAAAAGTTGTCAATTTGATGAATAAATTTTTTTGAATGTCAAAGTGACATGAATACCTACGCTGCAAAAACTTTGTTGAACGCAAGCCACAAAATAAGAACAATAAAACTTATGCTTAACCATAAGATAAGCTACAGCTAAAACTAACAAATCTATGAGGGAGTGATGTGTGGTGAATTAATATATGTTTATGTTGAAATAATAGTCGTGAGTGAACGTGAGCTGTCGAAGAAGAACTTCAAAAGCTTGACTAAACAGTTCACAAGACAAGAGGTTGCTAGAGTTCAGTTTGGGTGGATCTAGTTGCTGCATGGAGTAATACATTAAAAGTCTCTTCCTTCCAGGTCTTGGATTTGGTCGTTGAGGCATTCTTCTTGATTTTCAAAAATGGTATGACAAATTTCGAGGGATTCTAGAAGAATTATTTCGGAATAGATGGATGACTGGTGTAACATTTGGAAATTCTGCACTGGATCGAATGAATGATTGGCTGTAATAACATGTCTAGCTATGTTTGATTTCGCTTCGAAGTATCCTATCTTTTTTGATTTCAAAATTTCCGCACTATGTTCCCGGACTCTTTGTTGAAAGTCTCTTCCGGTTTCGCCAGTGTATGTACAGTTGCATGATCCACACGACAACTTGTGAACTCCAGATCTTTCGTTTACTGGAACGGGGTCTTTGGGACAGGAGAGCCATTTGCGTAAGATGTTATTCGTTATAGCCAATAATAAGTGAATCATTGCTTTCTTTCAGGATGTTGGCAATGTCGTATGATGGTATTCCGAAAAAATGTAATGATCTATATGAACGAGGAGTGAGGCAGTTCTGGTAGACTGATGTGGTGAAATGTTTATAAAGATGGTGGTTGAAGACTTTTTAGATGGATTTGATGTTATATCCATTGTTGACAGCTATTTGTAATTATCGTTGTATTCTTTTTTGAAGTTTTCTTCTTTTAAAGGAATTTTGAAGAGTCTGGTGAAAAGGGTGTGGAATACAGTAATTTTTGTCTGGAAAGGGTGACAGGAACTGCTGGGAATAACTCCATCAGATGTTGTTGGTTTTCTATACAGGCTGTCTCGTTTTTTAACGCTCACTATTGGTATCTCGGAAACGGTAAGAGATACAAAGTCGGTTGAATTACAAAAAAGTTGCGCAATTTTATGACTATCTCAGATATGTCAAGATATCCAAGATATCTTTGGTCATTTCTGAAATATTCCAAAAAAAACTGAAAGATGCCGAATTCGAAAATTTCATATCATTTCTTTATTATGACAGCTATCAATTTGAAAATTGTCATCTTGACATTTATTAAGGTCTTTGATCGATTGACGTTAATAATTTTTTCCTGTGCATACTAGTTTTTGAGTTAGGACAGTTAACTTAATTTTTTCTTATGGACATCATATCATTTATCCACCCCATAAAACTCATCTTTTCTTTCTCTTCACAAAGATATACACTTGTAGCATTTTTGTCAAAATAACCTGTAAAAATTGGAAAAACCGTTTCTGAGGCAAAAAAATCGAGTTACCGCTTCGGTTGGGATGCTCTTGTGGCATATAAACAATGGCATTTGATTGCCACGATCTCTTGATTTTGGAAAAAGTTGAGTTACATTCCGTTTTTGTGTATTTGATAATGGTAATAAATAATAATGAAGCAAATACAGAACCAAGTATAACACAAAATGACATATAGCAATAGCAATAAACATTCATAATTTACAATCGCTCGAATTGGAGTCCATTTTGCTCTATGCAGAGTTGTGTGCCTTTCAGCCATGTTTTCAACGGCTGCGCTGATATCGTGCGGGTTATTATTTGACTGAAACGCATCATCAACTCCTTGCTTCCACTTTCCAGCTCTTGGGATGTTCTGTCATGAATCACAAATTCGATCTTTAAGCGTTCCCCGCAAAATGGACCCCATTTCGAGTGATTGTAAATTATAAATGTTTATTGCTATTGCGATGTTATTTTGTGTTATACTTGGTTTTGTTTTATTGTTATTTATTATCATTATCAAATACATAACATGTAACTCAACTTTTTTCGAAATCAACCGATCATGGCAACCGAATGCCATTGTTATTATGCCACGAGAGCATGACAACCGAACCAGTAACTAGATTTATTCGCCACAGAAATGATTTTTCCAATTTTTACAGGTTATTTTGACACAAATGATACAAGTGCTTTATATCTTTGTAAAGACAAAGAAAAGATGAGTTTTATGGGGTGAATAAATGATATGGTGTCCATGAGAAAAAATGAAGTTAACTGTCATATCTCAAAAAGAAGTGGGTGCACGAAAAAGTTTTTGACGTCCGTCAATCAAGGACCTTCAAAAATGTCAGGATACCAATTGTCAAATTGATAGCTGTCATAACAAAAGAGTTATTTGAATTTTTGGATTTCGCCATTTCTCAGTTTTTTTTTGGGATATTTAAAAAATGACCAAAGATATCTTCGATATTTTGACATTTTTGAAATAGCCAGAAAATTGCGCAACTTTTTTGTAATTTAACCGACTCTGTATCTCTTACCGTTTCCGAGATACCAATAGTGAGCGTTGAAAAACGGGACACACTCTATATTTGAAAATCCAAGGTCTTGTTCATTCTGGTGAGAACCAGATCTCAGAATGGTAGAGATTTGTTTGCTTCTTTTTCGAAAGTGAAATTAATGTTGGGGTGGAGATCATTCATGTATTGAAGAAATTCTTGTAGTTCTTCATCAGTTCTTTTGACTCCGGTAAGTATATCATCAACATATCTGAAGTAACACTGTATTTTATTTGTCCATGGAAAGTTAAAAAGTTTTGATTCTAGTTTAGACATGAAGATTTAAGCAAGAAAAGGTGAGAGGTTGCTGCCCATAGATAGGCCCTGTATTTTGTTCGTAGATGGTATCATTAAACTTGAAATAATTTTGTTGGAGTGATTTTCCCAGAAGAGTACATATGTCGAGGATGTGATGTGTTGGGATGTTGTTGTTGAATAGCATCTCTCTGATGATCATGATACATTCTTCTCCAGGGACAGAGGGAAATAAATTAGTTACATCAATTGACACAAAGGATGGTATCTTCTGACGGTTCAACATTCTTAAGTTTTTTGGCTAGTTCAATGGAGTTTAATCATCGCTCTGAACTCGGAATGCGATACTTTTGAGACACCCTGCATATTACCTGTTTTCAAAATGCTTCGTCGTTCGATAAGCGAACCGCATCAATTTCTTAGTACCACTATAGGCACCTAATAAAATAGCAACGTTTTTTACCAAGGGCTTTTTCAAGCAGCTCTTATATACCTAAATTTATACGCGCAACGGCAGCTTATTCTTAATAATCACTTCAAAGCAACAGGAAACTCCCAAATAAAAGACTCGATAGATCTCGGCAAATTGAGTTTTACTAATAAAATTAACCCTTCAATCACGGGGGGTATATCGAGACAGAGAGCAGCCAGCTATCTGAACAGAGGAGCGATTATTATAAATGTAACTCTTTCTCTGTGCTGTCGAAGTACACACTCTCCTTTGAGTTTAAAAGCTCGCCGGCTCTTTGAAAGTAACAAAGATTGATTTCTGATGCATTTCTTGGTATAATTTGAATGGAAATTTAGTGATGTATCATCAGTCGATTCTTTTATAACATGCGAACCCGTATTTCTGATTGAGTGGATGCAACAAGAACGCGCACTTTTAGCCTACATGAATATTTAAAATTGCCTAGGAAAAAGAAAGCAAGCAAAATCAAAAGCATTGCGTCGGTAGATAGTAGATACACCAATACACCGTATAGCGTAGGCACAGTTGATCATAAATCGTCGATACATTTTTTTATACAGGATGTCCCCGAATAAGTGTTACAAGACTCACAGGGAGATATAAAATTGAATAATAAGGGGACTTTTCTCATTAAACACACCCTCGCAAATGCATATTAACGGAGATACAGGCCTTCAAAGTTGTTTTTCAAAAACTTTTTTTTTGCAAAACTTTTGAACCGCTCAACCGATTCCAGTCATATTTATACTAAACTTCACTGAAACAGGTCTCTATTGAACAATAATAACGCATTTTATAAAACATGTCAAGGGGCGAAGATAATAGGGGGTGCCCTCCCCATTTTCCCCCTATTTTTTGACCTCCCCTAATATTTTTGGAAATAGTTCCAATTTTTAAATTCTACGTTCAATTCAAAGAAAAAAGTTATTCCTGCAAAATTTTGATTAGAGGCTTCGTTTTTGAGATATTTGGGATTGAAACATTGCAAGACATCTCGAAATCGCCACTTTCCTGAGCCTAAAAATTAAAATTCAAGAAAACCCATGATTCGTCAACTGGAATGAGTTTTCTGAGTGTTTTAAATTGATTAACCATCATTTTCGCTGGAAAACATGGAGTTTTTCAGAAAAAAAACAACAATTTACGCTCTGGAAAGTGGCGATTTCGTGATGTTTGCTAATGTTTCAAACCCAAATATCTTGAAAATGAAGCCTCTAATCAAAATTTTGCAGGAGTAACTCTTTTGTTGAAATTGGACGCAGAATTTAGAAATTGAAACCGTTTCAAAGAATATTCAGGGCCGTTGAAAATAGGGAGAAAAGGGGGGAGGGGACCCCCTATTATCTTCGCCCCTAAACATGTCTGATGAAATTCGTTATTATTTTTCAATGAAGACCTGTCTTAAAAAACTTTGACGTTTGAATTATAACAGAATCGGCTGAACGGTTCAAAAAGTATGCAAAAAAAACTGTTTTTAAAAAACAACTTTGATGACCTGTATCTCCGTTATTTTACGTTTGGGAGGGTATTTTTATCAACAAAAGTCCCCTGTGAGTTTTTAATACTAATTCCGGGAATATAGACTTGCCAGACTTCATGCTCGTATTATTATACCCACTTTTGTATTTTTTTTTTTTGACTCCAGATTTCGCTTGAGAAATAGTCCAGTAAACCTACGTAAGAAAAGGGGTGAACCTCAAACTAATTGCAACAGAAATAATTCTTTCGCTATGAAATACCTTGGAGTCCTACAAGCAACATATCAAAAATTAAGAAAAATTAAAATGGCGGAAAGTCTTCAAAATGGCGAATCAAAAATGGCGGTGTCACTTTGCATAGTTTTTGATTATAGTACATAAAAGATCAGTTTCTACCTGGAAGTAAATCATGGAAATCTGAAAATGTCAGGATGTGTCCAGAATTGTCTGCCTTATAACTTATCCAGAAATGACAAAAATCGTACTGGAGGGTTTTGGGGTTATTCAGGGGAGGGGGAGCTAAAATTGCTATTCAAAATGCATCAGGGTTAGAACTTAGAACCTATTACCTATACTGACTCAGATGAACAGTTTTCCCAAAAAATTTCATTCGTCAAAGCCTGAAGGTGCCATTTTTCACAAAAATGCACAAAAATGCATTGCACGGCGGGGGTTTTAACTAGAGGTTTGTTATCTGAAATTTCCTTTTTTTCCATGTTGATGCTATACCGTCAAGTAAGGTATAAGGTATCATTTTTGACTAATTTCTACATTCTAAAACCAATGATAACCCCAAAATTGAAATAAAAACAAGTTTGAACAAGTTAGCCTGAAAGCCGTATTTTATTATATTCTTCAATTTGATTTTTTCAGTAATTATTGTTGGAGGCATCCAAAACTATTTTCCAATTTTTTTTTTCAGCTTCCAAAAACAAAATACGCAGGTATTGGGTACATGCTTTTGATAATGTTAGATACACTCCAAAGTAGTGACGTACAAAATAGTTCTGAGTACAAATGCCTCCACCAATTGAAAAAAAAAAACTGAAAAATTCCAAAGAAAATTTGTTTTCAGGTAACTTGTCCAAACTTGTTTTTATTGTAATTTTGAGGTCATCATTGAATTCAGAATGTAGAAATTAGTCGGGAATAATACCTAACTTGACGCGGTAGCTCTAATATGGGGGAAAATAAAATAAAAGACACCTAGTATTGGCTAGCCGACTTTCTCAAGGGAATAAAAAAAAATCTGGCAAAACTATATGTTTCTTCTTTATTATCCATCAAAACAAACAACAAGTCGTAAAATTGTGAATTAACTACGTTAAAACCAGTTGAACTTGAAAAAACACGTTTTCGAGGTTTATTTTTTTGCCGGTTTTTAATTTCGATTTGTTCATTGTCAAAAAATATTTTTGTGGAAATGTCTACACAGTTCACTAAATTCAAGCGTTTGACACATCAAAACTATGCATTGGATGTGGATTTTATTCTCACAGATTGATAAAATTGATTTGTTGCGGAAACTGTTCAACGCTAATTCTTCACTCGAAAATTTACGCAGGTTCACGCAAAAATTATGCTGTGTCTATCAAAATACAACATTTTTTGAGCAAAAATGGTCGTTAGGCAGCTTTTGCAACAAATCGATTATATCACTTTGTTGAAACAAAAGATACATTCAGTGCATGGTTTTTCTGTGTAAGATACTTGGAATAGATGAAGTATGCAGGAATTGTGATAAATGATTATTTCAACAACGTAGCAAATGAAATTGGAAAAAAAAGAAAAAATGTCCGAAAAAACGTGTTTTTTTTTAGTAAAACTTGCTTAAACATGTTTCAATCACAATTAAATCACCTTTATTGAATTCACAACGTCAAATTTAGTAGGAAACGATGTCAAACTTGCCAGAATTGATCCGATATTGACAGAAACGAAAATCGTCCACGTAGCGCCTACTTCCGGATTGGTTTTGACATTTTGGACTTGTTCTCCTACCTATATTGCACTATATTTCTTATGTGTTGTTCGTATAGGTGTACTGAACTGATAAACAACAAAAATTTAATTTATTATAGATTCTTCATCAAGAAGTATGGTTAACGTCCTTCGACTGGATTGGATATACCATTTTGGACGTTTTCCCCTACTTAAATTTTCCTGATTTTTGATATGTTGTTCAGACAGCTAAACGAAACTTGATGGCCGAAAAATTATTTCTGTTGCAATTAGTTCGAGATTAAACCGTAGTTTTACTGGACTAAAAGAGGGCATTCCATTTTATGGGAACATTTGAAATTTATCGATGGCGAATGTACAATACATACCTACATATTGTACAATTTTGGTAATTTGTGTGGTAAGGACTCAATGTCAAGTCCGACTTGCAACTTGCAACCGATCCAAAGTTGCACTGGCAAACGTAAATAAAAAGTCAAACTTCTGCATCGATTTGCAGTCCCTCAACAGATTCATGGCAAATAGGGACGGAAATGGGAATGAAAAATCTTTCTTGCAATTGGTTGAAATTTAGAGCTCACGAGTAATGTAAGTCAAAATCAAAAATTAACGCTTTGACATTTTGACAGCGTGCAACTTTGCGCGGGCTATAATAAGCCGAACTTGGAATTTAGTCCTTGATAAGCTGCATCACCGGCACAAGCCATCGATTCGATTGACTGAAATGGATGACGTGACTCTACTTGCGCCGCTGCACGGGTTGCAACCCGGAAATGAAATTTAGTTTCAACTCGGCTCCGAACTGACTTCATTTTTACCAACCTGTAATCAGGATAGCAAAGTGCATTGTTACAATAATCGAATACAGAGGGTTTCAAAAAATGCACTCTGTATATTACAGGAGCTGGAAAATTGTTCTTGACGTAAGTATTCAGTAAGTAGGCATTATTGTAAAAACAAAGTTTGTGAAGGTTGAAGGAGGGGATGATCCGTCTCGCGTGAACACCTGTACCTACCTACTCGGCATGCAACACGCTAGGTACCTGTCTGTGTAGGTACTTACCTTTCAATGTACGATGTTATTGCAACGGAACTAAGGGGTGAAACCATGTCTGTACCAAATTTCAAGTCGATCGGATAGACGTTGCGGCTGTTATCGTGAAAGGCTACAGCATACATACATACATACACACATTCATACAGACAGAGATCATTCTGGCGGTCGTATCAGTCATAGGGGACTTCAAAACTAATATATCCGTCGAAATCTCGAAAAAAAATTTCAGCGCATTCACAATATTTCCTTTCCTTCCGTAATTCATGGCTGAAGTGAGAGCAAAGCGGCAGGAGTTTAAAAATCAAACATTTTCTAAAACATAAAAAGAAAGTGACAATAATATGAAACGAAAAACAAGTGTCAATTATCAGCCAAGCAAAACTTTCAAGAACTTCGTAGAACAAAGTGACATTTATCGCTTGGCATTTTAAATTTTCAAAGTCGTCTCCAAAACTCCTTTTTGGCCAGGGGTTGTGGTTGTAGCAGTTGCTGCTTCTCAAGGTGTACACTGTACACTGATTTGTTTCAGATGTCCTAATTCATAAAAGTGGGCCGGTGAAAACGACGTATTTTCGGACAGTTATATAATAAATGAATAAAAATGCCGGGAAGGTCAAATTTATTTTCGAGTGAGGGAGCTCCGAACTTTCGCTGTATAGCTCACCTGCAAATCACTTCGTCCCTTTGCGCTGCGATCACAACACCTATAATTTCAAATGACATGCTAAATGGCAATCATTATCTTTACAGCGGTGCCATTTGTTCTCCGATTCAAGTAGGTTTTTTTCTTCTAAAATATCGCCAATTCAAGTTAAGAAGGTTGCAGCTTCTTTCATGAGGCTGACTCGAAGTGGACGAACCCAACATAATGGGAGTAGCCCTCCTGTCCACGGGTGGTTATTTATAATATCAATAATACTCTCCCCTCTTTGCTCTTTATCAATTATTGTTATTGCTGAAGAAAGATGTGAAATTGGTTTGGTCAAAGAAATGTCAAGACAGTGGCGGACTAAGTGAATCGGGGGCCCTGGGCGGAATTATGAGATGGGGCCCCTAAGAAATGAAAGTTGAGAATATGAAGGGGGACAGGCAGACTTTTTGGCCTGCCCTGCCTCGCCGTGATTGAGCAAAAGCCCAAGAAACAAAAAAATGTTGTTAACTTGACTATAAAACACAGTGACGTAGTCAGAGTTTGAGGGCAAAGGCAAAAACGAAGGTGCAAGTCGCCGCAGACGAAACTTTTTGGGCATAATAATAATAATGCTGATGCTAATCGGTATATTCCATTCGTTCTGCGATTTTGGTTTTTGACGTTTTTACCAAAATTACTTGATAATCAAACTTCTTGTCAGAAAAATTTTGCGCTTCTTGAAAATTTTCGCCAGAATTTTTTTTTTACCGGTTTAGTGTGGGATGAAGTGCCGTGGGCGCTGAGAGGTAGGGGAGTGTGGTCATTCGCCCACTCTCGCCCCCCTTGGCTATGCCTCTGACCACCAGTACCTACAAGAAGTTTTCGGTTCCAGCTTTGGATGTTGAATTGGATTTGGACTGTTGACTCAATGCAAAACCTACTCGTATACTTATACAAAATCAGGAATAATAATATGAATTCTTACTACCTGCAGCTCTCAGACAACCTAATGTTGTTTTGTCTCTCCCGTCTTTTGAAATCAATAAATAAAATACGAAATTTCAAAGGCTTGAGGCTCCTGGCACTATGATATCCTGGACCGGGGCCCCTAAAGCCTAAAGTGAAAATAATTCTTAGAGATTCCGTGATTCAGACACACCTGTATTGCCTGTGTGTAGGCCCCCAAACTTGTTGTCATGGGGCCTGCCAAGTCAACTTCAAAATGGAAAAAAAAGAAAAACAATGTTACTCACCTAAGTAATATGCGAAAAAAAATACCAAAAAAAAAATGAATTTTTTGGTGGTTTTATGTTTTTGTTATGAACAAGTGAAAATTGAAATGTAGCTTGAGCAATATTTCTCGATGATACATTGATTAATTGATGAGAAAAGTGGAATTAAAAATTAAATTATTTTAAATCAATGTCACGTGACCTAAAACGCGCCACGATTGGGTGTGACGTCAATCTTCATATCTGTCATTTCTCATGTGTCAGCGGAGATGTCACGTAGCGTCTGACGGAGCGTGTCCGTGTTTTCACCTGAAAATAAAATGGATCCAGGTTTTTCGAGAGCGAATAGCAGTACGCTGCCTCAAATGGACGCTGTAAAGGCCGCTCTATGAAATTACGCAACGTAAACGCAACGCAGAGCGCAACTTTTCTGATTGGCTCGCAAGCCTTTCGCGCCGTTGCGATGGCTTTGCGAATACCTTGCGAGCCAATCAGAAACGTTGCGCTCTGCGTTGCGGTTGCTCTGCGATCGCGGCGAATTTTCATAGAGCGGGCTTATAATGGTTGAGCAGTTTTTCAGGTCATATTGAAACTGTAGGCACATTCACAAAAATACGGTAGTCTAAAGTCTGACCACTTCACTTTTAATAACATAACCTCAAATCTCAAATTGTGTTTTATTATCATTCATCGATTATATAACACATACTTGATATAATAAGAGGTACCAAGCTCATATACCTACATCAAAATGGGCTTCACAAAAATAGATGGACGACTTCGAAGACTTCATTTGGATCCCTTCTTGCAAGTTCCAGCCACTTTCTTCTCATGTCTTCTTTTTTGGCTCCCACAATAAAAAGTTTATGTGGGGAACTTCTTCCTGTATTTTTGCAAAAAGGCACCGCACACACCAGTGATAGGATTTCCCACTCACTGTTCTCCAAACAAAACAGCGTCTTTGCGAACATGTGTGATGTGTGATGGTTCATTTACATTCGCGAATGACACTTGACAGTTTCTGAACTGTGACGCCACAATGGCCGTTGACTTTCATAGAGCGTTTGGGCGCCAAATATTTTAGTGCAATAAAAAAGATTTTTTTCACGTAAAATAAACATATTTTGATCCAAATAAATATTACTTTCAGTGAAAACCAAGCAATGGGAAATTATTCAGACCAAAATTGAAAAACCGTCACATACCCTATTGGGGGCCTCATCAGATGATTGAGGCCCCGAGGCCCAGGGCGGACCGCCCCCACCACCACCCCTTAGTCCGCCACAGTGTCAAGATGCGTTACTTAAAATACATTTATTGATTTCACCCCTAATTCTGGTCCACTTGTGAATCCGACAAGTGAAGTCGGATTAATATTCCTCCAATAATTTATCCACGACGATCGAGGAATCTTGTCACATTCGTGGAAAGTTTGAGCTAAGAAGCGGATAGAGTACAGAAGGCGACTCTTCAGAGGGCTGTAATCGTCATATTTCAAAGTAACATTAATGCTGCTATTCTGTAAAAAAAATACATCGATGTATCTCGTGTCATGTGTCATGTGTCATCTTACAATGATACAGTGCTTACATCGATCTATCTTTTTTACAGAATAGCACCATAACATTCATCTTCCACGTCTTAAAATTTCTAGAGGCCCGTAGAGACAATTTGGCCTGATGCACAGTGGGACGAATGGCTACATTGACTGGACAAAAGTATTCCGATCCAATTTTTAAATTTAGAGCGGGTTCGAATCCCACCTTCGGCAATTTTTTTTTTCGATTTTTTTTCAAGGAGCTCGCCGAGAGTCATACTTTTTTTTTAAAGTAGTTTTTATAAGCTACAATACCACAAAGTTTCATTTCATCATGGTCAGTTTTGTGGAAAATATGCCGTATTTAGTTTTCAACACACCAGCTCAAAGAAAATTACAAAAAAGCCTTTGTCGCAGGCCGTCGCAAAAAGTACTGTTACGATATTTCGCGTACGGGTTCGAATATAATTGAGACGATTGTTGAACACACACTGTTTATTTCTGCGTACTACTACAATAAATAACGCCAACAAATATCCACTTGGAATTATATCGCAGGTACTTCGCTTGTTATCGCTCGCTATCCGCTCGCATTCCAATTCAATACTGCCGCGAGCTCCCGGCTGATGCCTTATATAAGGCCTCCGAATAATGTTCCGGAACTTTCTGTCCACTTCCAGCAAATTCCATAGAGGCCCGGTATATGCGGTTTCTAGATCATTCCCGAATAATCGTACACTTTACCCGTATAATTCTGCCGGGTTACGAGCGGCGCCTCCGCCAAAATGGACAGATCTCTCTTGATCGAGTTTCCCTCTCATCCAGTTTCACATACACGAACGCTCTGGAATGCACCAGATCGCTCTAGACTTCTACACTGCGATCTAATAGATGGAAGAATCCAGAAAGGTCGAGTGTTTACCAATATGTACGGGATCGCCGTTCGTAACAGTACTATAAGAAGATCATAATAGAAGGATGGTGGATCATCCTGGAGGTATTTTCATGATGACCCACCATGACCCGCTCTTGAAAACCGTGCTCAAAGTTCCGCATCTATAGGGTTTTTCTGCGGTCATATCAATCTGAGTTGATATACTTACCTAGAATTAATAAAGTTCCAGACACGGCATGGTACCTAAGAAAACAACTCTATAACAAAAAGTATTAGGTACGTATCCCGTACTTTATCAACTCTACGTAAGTATATCAACACAGAATGATATGACCGCAGAAAAACCCTATAGATGCGGAACTTTGAGCACGGTTTTCAAGAGTGGGTCATGGTGGGTTATCATGAAAATACCTCCAGGATGATCCACCATCCTTCTTTTATTATCTTATTATAGTACTTTTTGCGACGGCCTGCGACAAAGGCTTTTTTATCATTTTCCTTGAGCTGGTGTGTTGAAAACTAAATACGGCATATTTTCTACAAAACTGACCATAATGAAATGAAACTTTGTGATATTGAAGCTTATGAAAACTACTTTGAAAAAAAAAGTATAACACTCGGCGAGCTCCTTGAATAGAACTTCAAAAAAAAATTTACCGAAGCTGGGATTCGAACCCGCTCTGAATTTGAAACAAGAATCGGAATACTTTTGTCCAGTCAATGTAGCCATTCGTCCCACTGTGTGACGTCCCAAGTCATCGAGGGTACGAGCAGCTTGGTCTCGGGCTACATTTTTTCACCTTTGCGACTAGGAACCGGCACATGCATCTTCGTTCTGCTCACGAAACCACCGTAGTTTGGTCAAGTGCCTTATATGGGGTCAAAACTATGATTAGAACAAGAAACTGTCCGCATTTCGAATATTTTTTCTACGCTGTCAAGATTATTTATCTATCGGTATTTTTCTCAGCCAAGTTCGCTGTAAATCTCATCTTTAAATAATTTTGTAATGCACAAAAATCTAGAATTTTAATGATAATAATAATAATAAATGGTGTTTTATTGCGAAAAAAATATATCAAAATACATAATCAGAATGAAATGATATATAAAGTTCAGGTTTTTCTGTCTTCCCACAGTTTTTGTAAAAATATTTATTTCACCTGACCGGTTTCGAGGGCCTCTTGTCTCTCCTCGTCAGAGTATCTAGGTACATAAGAAATAAAATATTGTCGGGAAGGGTTTAGGTTGACCCTTCCTGACTTTCTTGGGGACTGGTGATTGCAGGCAGGGTGGAAGGTTTGGAAGAGAACACGGTAAAGTTTTACATTGTTTTATTAATACACATTTTAATTTCACACCGACACCCGAGACGACATGAAGATAAGCCCGAACACAATTCGTATAACAATAAAGTCATAATAAAATGAACAATTAATTATTAATTAAGACGCCGACGGGCATAGCGGCCCGCCGCAATTACAAAAATGAATTCGATCAAGAGCTATGGATACTTCTAGATTTATAGTCAATGGGGAACTTCGTCGTCCAATCGGATTGATGCTCGTTTCCTCGTGCTTGGTGAAACCGGCATACCACGGCGGTTATGAACTAAGAATTGTGCTGCCCTTGCAGCATTCAGCATTTCCTGTGGCACCTCGTTGTTTTTGCTGAAGGCAATTTATGAATTATTATAATTTATACCTAATAAAATAATTCGTACTTAAGGGATGAGCCTTTCCCCTATGGCCCTTCTGTCATATTCTTGACAATATAACAATGCAAATGGAATAAAATATAACAGTACATACCAAAAATTGCATGTAAAAAGAGATAAAAGTTGTTTAATTTTCGCAGAAATCTGACGTATAAATAAGTTATTGGACTAGTATTTTGAATGATTGTGCCGAATCCACACCCAATGACTTCCACAATGCATTAGATATCGGAGGTGACTGTTGAGGTGTATGGTGTTGAATACTGGAAAATGTTATCGATATCTAATGCATTGTAAAAGCCACCAAACGGAAAATAAACATAATCATTCAAACAATTAACAGAGTTGTTGTTTTGTGATTTACAAATTTCTAAAATTTCAAGGTTATCCAAAAGTTCTCCTTTATCACAAAAATGTAAAATTTCTAAATTTTGATCTCTTAAAAAATTATGGTTCTCGGATAAAAGGTGGTTGGCAAAAGAAGATGTGTCTGACATGGAGCTTCCTAGTCTGAAACATCTTTCATGCTCAATCACTCTGTCCAGAAATTTACGTCCTGTCTGGCCGATATATTCACTGTTACGATTATTACATTTCAACTTATATATTAATTGGAGGAACGGTGTCTTTCGTGTTCACGAGGTAAGAACTCAGATTAGACTTGGTTTTGAAGGCAACATTTACATTAAATGACTTGAAAATATTCGCTAAAATGATGGAGGGAGTACCAAAATATGAAATACAGTTGAAATTCCTGGTGACTTTAATATTTTCATGAAAATAAAAAGTAAGAGCTTTAGAGCTGAATTTCTTGAAAATATTAAGAATGGTGTGATGTTTGTAACCATTCTTTCTACCTTTGTGTTGTATGATGTCGAACTATTTTTGTTTTAATTTGTCATCTGACAAAGGTATTGTAAAGAGCCTTGTGAAAAGAGAATTAAAACTACTAAATTTGTGACTTGATGGATGACAGGAATGATTTGGAATTATTTAATCAGTGTGAGTGGGTTTTCTATAAATTTCAAAAACTCAAAGTGGCCATGTTTTTTAGAAATAATTAGGTCAAGGAAAGCTATACAGTCGTTTGATTCAATTTCTGAAGTGAAATTAATTTTGGGATGTAAAGGTGCGTTCAGTCAGCTTATTTAGCCGCAAGTTTTAATTTTAGTCGCAAGCGCAGCGACGCCCATTGGCTGTTACAAACCAGCCTCCTCAGAACAGCCAATAAGCGGTGCTGCGCCTACGGCTAAAATCAAAACTTGCGACTGAATAAGCTGACTGAACTCAGGACTTCGGAATTCAGGTAATTTAGAAATTGATCTAAAACTGTATCATCTCCATCAAATAATATCAAACAGTCATCTACGTACCTAAACCAAAATAAAACATTAGATTGAAATGGATTATTGTTGGTTATGTGACAGGTTTCTAGTTTGGACATGAACACTTTAGCCAGTAGAGGTGATAGATTGGAACCCATAGCCAGATCGTAGTTCTGTTGATAAAATTCATTGTTGTATTTAAAGAAATTTTGTTCTAAAGAAAGACCTAGGAGAGAACAAATGTCTAAAATGTGATGCGTCATCAAATCTGATTAGATACATACCTCTGAGGGAACACTTGGGAATAAATTCACAACACAACATCAAAAGAAATAAGTCTTGAGTTTAGAGGAATCTCAAAATTCTTGAGTTTTTCTGTAAGATCTTTGGAATTTTTCAGAGTACAAAAGTTAGAAATATTGCAATTGTCTCTTAGTATAGAATTCAACCAAGAGGACAATGTTGCAACTGGAAAATTTATAAAAGAGACTACGGGTCTTATAAGAATGTTATGTTTGTGAATCTTTGGGAGACCATATAAGCGCGGAGTTGCAGGATTCATTACTAATAGTCTGTAGCTGTTCATATTGAAGAACTTGACCGGCCGGTAGCTCAGAAGCCTAACGCAGCACAACACCAACCTAGAGGTCCTAGGATCAAATCCGGCCGGCGGCAACACATTTTCTGAGCAAAAATTTACTGTGACATCGAAATGTATACCTTTGTACTGATTGATAAACCGAACTAATAAAATGTTACAAACTCCTATAACCAGAAGAAGGTTGAGAAGGAAGAAAACAATCATTATTATTATTATTTATTATTATATTAAAGAACTTGATGGTGGAAGAATGGACAGAAATGAACTTTCTAACTTTTTTAGAAAAGTTTGTTGTTGGATCTTTTGGTAACCTTGAAAAGTCGGCGGAATTCAGGAAATCATGAACTTTTTCAGCATAATCACTTCTGTTCAAAATTACAACACAATTACCTTCATCAGCTTTGGAGTCAGATTGTTTGCAATAATCTTTTTACGTAAAAGTTTCAACTTGGCTGGATTTAAATTGCATTTCATTTCGTTGGACTTCGTGTTCAGATCATGTATCATGTAGATAAAAAATCATGTAGATAAGCAACTATTTTGGATCTGCACAACTGCTTGTTGAAACCAGAAGAGGAGCTTATGGTAACGTCTGATTCAGCAAGAAGTACTTCTATGTTCTTTTTCATTCCTTTTTGGTTCGGGTCTAAATTGAATTTTAAGCCTAATGATAAAGTATTGTTTTCTTCTTCTGTAAAGGTGGTGTTTGAAAAATTCTTCAGACGGGGATGAAATTTGTGCAGTGACGTGGAATCTTGAAGTCTATCAGTTTTACGTGAAGTGTGATTATTTCTCAGACAATTGTTGAAGCTTGTCACGTAACGAAAGAAATTTCTTCTGGCTGATGTGCTGTGCAATGTCTCTGATGTTTGAATCCATGGTGGAGAACTCTGCAGGGTGAAGAAACGAGTTCTTTATTTATTCGAGTCCAAACCAAATATAGGTGTAAAAAATTGTATAAATATAATTGCTTGTACGTTGTGCCAAAGCTCATTTGCATATATCCCAACCGCAAGAGCGACGCTAACGTCAGTGTCCAGGTCCGGATCCGCACATCCCATGACAAGGCCGAGGACACAAGGAAAGCAGGCTGTTGTAGGAGAGTCGGCACCGAAACTGGAACCGCCAACCCACCCCCGTGACGCCCTCGGCCTCACGATGCATCAAATATACAGGTCCAAACCCCGAAACCGACGTCAGCGCCGCTGCCACGGCTACGGTCTACAGGTGTCCCGAAATAAATGCAACAAAATTCACAGGGAGGTAGACAATTGAAAAATAAGGGGACTTCCTCAATAAAAATACTCTCGCAAACGTAATAACGGAGATACAGGCCTTGAAAGTGGTGTTTTCGAGATGTTCTCCGAAGTTTCAAACCCAAATATCTTGAAAATGAAGCCTTTAATCAAAATTTTGCAGAAGTAACTTTTTTTTCTAAATTGAACGTAGAATTCAAAAATTGCAACAATTTTCAAAAATATTCAAGTGTGTGATAAATAGGGGAAAAAGGGAGAGGGTACCCCCTATTATCTTCGCCCCTGAAGATGTTTGATGAAATGCGTTATCATTGTTCGATAGATATCTATTTTAGTAAACTTTGGTTCCAATTTGAATAAAATCGGCTCAACGGTTCAGAAGTAATGAAAAAAAAACTTTTGAAAAACCAACTTTGAAGGCCTGTATCTCCGTTATTACGTTTGCGAGAGTATTTTCATTGAGGAAGTCCCCTATTTTTTAATTGTCTGCCTCCCTGTAAATTTTGTTGCATTAATTTCGGGACACCTGTACAGGATAGTCCAGGTTATAGTAGCAATAATACACAATTCGATGGTCCATCGAAAACTAGGTCCCTATGCATAATGTAATTTTTCTCTAAAACGCTTCCTAAGGGAGATACAGCCCCTCAAAGTTCAGTTTTTAAAATCTTTTTTGCAACAACTCTCAAGTCATTGAAGCGATTTTGACCAAATTTGGTACAATTGATTACAAAATAGATATTCATCGCTTGACGTAGATAACTTTTGTCAAAATTGTCCTGTGGCGTAGATACGGGGGAATCGTTCAACTTCTCCCACCCCATTTTCTACGCCACTGAATTTTTTTGAAAAATGATACTTCATTTAAATTCCTTGTTCAATTTGGAGAAAAAAGTTACTTCTGTAAAATTTTGATTAAAGGCTTCATTTCCGAAATATTTGGGTTTGAACCTTTGGAAAACGCCTCGAAATCGCGACTTTCAAGGGCCTAAAAATTAAAATCTAAGAAAACTCATGATTTCTCAACTGGAATGAGTTTTATAGGTCGTTTAAGTTGATTCACTTCCATTTTTTGCTAAGAAACTAGGCGTTTTCAGAGAAAAACAATTTGGGCTCTGGAAAGTGGCGATTTCGAGATGTTTTCCAAAGTTTAAAACCCAAATATCTCGAAAATTAAGCCTCTAATCAAAAGTTCACAAGAGTAACTTTTTTTTCTAAATTGAACAGGGAATTCGAAAAAATATAATTCTTCAAAAATATTCAGTGGCGTCCAGAATAGGGTGTGAGAAGTAAAACAACTCTTCCGTATCTACGCCACTGGACAATTTTGACAAAAGTTATCTACGTCAAGTGATGGGTATTTATTTCATAAGTATTTGTATCAAATTTGGTCAAATTCGCTTCGATGACTTGAGAGAGAGTTATTGCAAAAAGATGATTTTAAAAACTGAACTTTGAAGGACTGTATCTCTGTTAGGAAGCGTTTTAGAAAAAAATCAAGTTATGCATATTGACCTGGTTTTCGATGGACCATCGAATGGTGAATTATTGCCACTATAACCTGGACCACCCTGTATATGCAAATGGAATTTCAGATGTCGTTCTGCCAAAATTCAGCACATTTGATCGCTGTGGAGGTTGCCTCTGCCAGGTCTCGTTTGGTACAAGGTTCAGTAAGATTTGGGCATATTAGTAGATGGTCCATTGTTTGCTCTTGACCACAAGGGCACAAACTAGGCTCCTCCTGATACCCCCATAAACGCAGATTGGTCTGGCATCTACCCACGCCGACTCGAAGACGGTTCAGTGCCTCCCAAATCAACCAGCTTTCCTCGCTGCCTGGTGGTGGTTTCTCTGACGGAAGAATTCCCATCTCTTCCTCAGTCTGAAGGAGAGATGTCACCCATATCGAGCATCTAGATACTTAAGCAGTTTCCTACAGGGGCTGCACAGAGGAAACTCTTTGCCAAATAAAGGGTGTCGCCTGTCATGTAGCTGTCTCGAACGTTCCGTCATGCTTGCCACAAGCCTTCTGATTTTTGGAGGAGCTATGCCACTGAGGTGGTGCAGTTTACCAGTTTCTGTTGGTTTCAAGCATCCAGTTATGATTAGGCAGGCGTTGTTCAGAAGTGGGTCAATCCTTTTGGTATGAGCAGATCTTTCCCATACCGGGGCAGCATACTCAGCACATGAATATGACAAGGCGAGAGCCGATGTTCTTAGGGTATGTGGATGTGCACCCCACTTGGACCAAGTCGGTCTTCGCAGCAGATTGTTTCTTGTTGATAGTTTGCCCCTGGTTTTGTTGATGTGATACTTAAACGTGAGTGTACGGTCTAAAGTAACGCCTAGGTAGCATGGGGTTTTGTTGAACTGAATTTCCTGATTGTTCCATGTGATGTGCAATACCCTGTTTGCTTCCCGATTTCGAAGATGGAAAGGCTGGAGACAGTTTTATTTGCATTAGGGCGGAGGCTGTTTTCTTTATAATATTTGGTTAGTGCGTTTAGCGCGTTGGTTAATGTCATTTCAATATCTAGGAAATCCTCGTGTTGGGCAACAACTGCCAAGTCATCTGCTTAGGCAAAACTTCTAGTTTGAGGTGCAATAGGTTGGTCGTTTATACAGGGTGTCCCGTGTTTAATCGCAAAGATTTTGCTAGTCAATAGAGCATCAGAAAAGAATGAGACATGCATATAAAAATTTTGTTCAAAAACCCGTAATAACGGAGATACAGCTCTCCAAAGTTGGAAAACAAATACAGTTCTTTTCCCCTAACTTTGATACTGCTCAACCGATTTGCGTCAAATTTCTTACACGTATTCGTTACCCATATGCCTATAAACCTCGAATAACACATTTGGTGAGAACAGCCCCATGGCGTAGATAGGGGTGGTTGCGCCCCTTTTATCGTCCCTAATTTTTACCCCACTGCAAATTCTCCATTTCCGAGTTGTTCATTCAATTTTGAGCAAAAAGTTGCTTTTGCAAAATTTCGATAGGAGGCTTACTTTTCGAGATAATTTATTTTGAAGATTTCTGATCAATCTTGCAACAAAATTTGCTTAAAATTTGCACTGCTACATCATTGGAGATAATCAGTTCTAAATTCACACAAGTGGTCAAGTGGTGTTGAGATCATCAAGTATCATAACGTAAGAACGATTTTGATCTGAACAATCCAGTGGCGTAGAATCAGGGGGTTTTCTATCTTACATCCACTTATCTGCTATGCCACTGGATATTTTTTGAGAATAATAATTTTTTGAATTTGTCTTTCGATTCAGAGAAAAAAGTTGCTCTAGTGAAATTTTGATTGGAGGCTTCGTTTTTGAGTTATTCAAATTTCAAAGTTTGAGATCAATAAAAAAAAAACGTAAAATTCAAGTCCCTGCTATTTAGAAGCAGATAGCTACATGACTGGAGAACAAAAATAATGATTGTAACATACATTGACTGAGATGCAATGTTGTCTTCCATCCCGGCTTCTGTACCGCTAATGAAATTTTTTTCCTAGTTCAACTTTCTTCAAAATTGATGAACTGTAAAATCAAGGTAATTGTAGGTTTGAACTTGCACAACGTAAGTAGAATCAAAAGAAAGTGGTACATTGATCAACATGAATAATTAGGTTTGTTTTGGCAGCGATACACAACCGTTTCCAACCGTTTGGATTCTGCGCGCTTCCGTCAAGCCGTTCGGGCAGTGTAAACTTCGAGTTGCCAACTGTTGGTAAGCTGTTTGGGCAGGTGCCTCCAACGGTTCGAAAACAGTTTGTGGACGGTCAGAGGAGTTTGAGAATTGAAAAGAAACTGGTGATCAGACGCATGCGTACGCCTTTCTTCGCAATCGAGCGATCTTTGATTGATGGCGTGGCGCGTAATGTGACAGTGTGACAGTAAAGGTAAATAAAGACGCATTTTCGAGGTTAATTTAAAATGGTTTTACCTGCTGAAAGTTACATATTTACATTAATTCGGTAAATTTATTAAGCGGTTTCTTATGCGACTAACAAAGTCGTTGACGGGAATCGGTTTTATTATAATTTTTTCCCGTCAAGTAGAAACTCCTCCGGAAAAAAAATGTACGGATATTGCTATCAAATTTTGAAAAAAAAATTATTTTGATTTTTGAAAATTCAAAAACTAGATAGCATCGACAATGTATCTTTCCTCAAGAAAGTCGCATGCCAAATATGAACTTTTTATTTTCAAAAAAATGCACCAAAAATGATTGCTCGTAGACATGAAAAAGTGAATTAGTAGAAGTCATTTTTGGTACCTTTTTTTTTTTAAACTAGAAAGTTCAAATTGCATGCGACTTTCTTGAGGAAAGATACATTGTCGATGCTATCTAGTTCTTGAATTTTCAAAAATCAAATTCAAATATTTTCAAAATATTTTGGAAATTTTCAAAATTTGATAGCAATGTCTGTACATTTTCTTTTTGGATGAGTTGGATGGATGAGTTTGTACTTGACGAAAAAAATTATATAAAACCGATTTCCGTCGACAACTTTTTTAGTCGCATCAGAAACCCCTTAAATAAGACCTCGGCTTGGCAGGGAAAATTTGACAAGTTGTTGTGTCCCTAGTTTCAACTGGAACCGCTCGCTACGCGTTCTTGCAGCAAAAACTTTCCAACCACTTGAAAACTGGTTGGAGTCGAGTATGCGCGCTGAATCACAGTTAGCAAACCGTCCGCAACTCGCTGCCAAAACAAACCTATTAAAAACAAGACTGATTGAAGGTTTGCTGTTTTCCTCGATATGCCAGCCATTTTTTCGACTCAGAACTTTAAAGTTCGAATAGCTCGAAAACGAAGCGTCCAATCAAAGATTCACAAGAGCAACTTTTTTTTCTGGATCGAACGACAAATTCCAAAAGAATGATTTTGAAAAATATCCAGTGGTGTAGCAGATTAGTGGATGGAAGTAAGAAAGCCCCCTAATTCTACCCCACTGGATTGTTTTGATCAAAATCGATCTTACGTTATGATACTTGATGATCTCAACATCAAATGTGTGAATTTAGAACTGATTATCTCCAATGATGTAGCAATGCAAATTCTAAGCGACTAAAATTATGAGAAGTTACAAGATTGACTAGGAATCTGCAAACTGAATTATCTCAGAAAGTATGCCTCCTATCTTTTGCAAGAGCAACTTTTTGCTCAAAATTGAATGAACAACTCGGAAATGGGACTGATTTTGGAAAATTTACAGTGGGGTAAAAATTAGGGACGATAAAAGGGGCGCAACCACTTCTATCTACGCCATGGGGCTGTTCTCACCAAATGTGTTATTCGAGGTTCATAGGCATTTGTTCAGTGAATACGTGTAAGAAATTTGACGCGAATCGGTTGACCAGTATAAAAGTTAGGTGAAAAGAACTGTATTTGTTTTCCAACTTTGAAGAGCTGTATCTCCGTTATTACGGATTTTTGAACAAAATTTTTATATGCATATTTCATTCTTTTCTGATGCTCTATCGACTGGCAAAATCTTTGCGATAAAACACGGGACACCTGTATAGATATTGAAAAGTATTGGCGCTAAGACACTACCTTGTGGAAGGCCATTTTTTTGTGTTCGCCAACGGCTCTACTGCCTATTACTAATCAACAGAAACGGTTGATTGAGAAATATAAGTGTTTCAGAAATGTATCAAACTCTTGCAGTTGATTGTAAAATACTTTGACTTCGGACTTTAACCATTGAACTCTTCCAGCTCTGCATGCTTTGTAAGCTTGAGGACTATGTGATTTCGTTGCCAAATTAACATGGATATGAGTCACTTTGCGTTTCAAACATTGTTGTGCAAACCAAATCTTTTTGAATGTCACTGCTCGATCTATGAAGTATTTCTTGTAAAGACGGATCTGGTCTGCTTGACTAGCATTTCTGATTTTCAGGAATTTCTCCGCCATCTCACAGTGGGTTTGAAAAGTATTTAAAGTTCAGGTTTTTCTGTCTTCCAACAGTTTTTTGTAAAAATATTTATTTCACCTGACCGGTTTCGAGGGACAAATTGCATGTAAAAAGAGATAAAAAGTTGTATAATTTTCGCAGAAATCTGACGTACAAATAAGTTTGACGGTTGCTATAATAATAATGGAGCTATGACTTGTAACATTTTTCATAAGCCTGTGTATTTATGTAGGGACCTCCTACTGTAAGTACCCAACAGCGGATTTAGGTTTACCTAACAGCATGAAATTATTGAAATTCTCATACCTTTCGCTTGCAAATTTCGAAAAGTTGTGTTTGGATCGTCATAGCTGGTTACTGAGCCGCAATAGTAACTTTCATTATAGTGGTATACCCAACGCTTGCGCCAAATTTTGGCGTCAAATACAAAATTTGCGAACAAATGCTACAAAATCGCAAGAAAAACCGCCACAAAGTTGAAAAATACGCGCCGCAGCGAACAGGGTAATAGGCTAGAGGTTAATACACACTAGTGATTACTTATTTTTCATCAAAAAGTCCGCATTGTTCATTAAATTATAAATAACTGCGTTTTACATTGATCGGATGTGCGTACGCAACCCATAATGCAACCCCCACCAACTCTATTTTCAGTTTGACAAGCAACGGCCGTGACTTTCCGCTGCTGTCTGCTGTCAACATCAACTATTTATTCGCCATTTTGGAGTTCGCTCCGAGTGTCGTACGTTTGTGAACAAGTGGGCCGCTATTGAATCGTGTGAGAAAAGTCCCTGGGAGTTTTATATAATCCGTAGGTACTACACTTCTGTAGCGAAAGTTGCCCAAAAACCACGATTTTAGGCAACATTCGCTACATCAGTGTACTCCGGAATGTATTGTCACCGCGTTCGGCATGCTCTACTCCGTTCACTCTTTTCACTCCAACTACCACGTGACCATGGTTTCAGGAGTCTTGATTGGTTGAATCGATGAAATGGAGTTAAAAGAGCAAAAAGAGTGAGCATGCCGAACGCAGCTTGTGTATGAATGTATTGAATCTATCCTTGGTGACCCGTTTCGGAGTGAAATTTTTCCGGTTACACAGCTTCACCCACCGCGCACATTGTCACATTCCTCGCAAGACTTTGCGTGTTTTTCAAATTTCTCCAGTAGGTACCAAGTTTTTACGCTATTTTAAGCACGTTTTTGGGAATCGGATAAAGAAATACATATTTTTGTCATTATACCGACTATCACTGTGCCCATTCCCATGAGCACAATGTTTAACGGCCCCTTTCACTTGTTTTTCCATGATTTTTGGAAGGATAACACCGCTGATTTAGTTTCGAAAAAACTGATTTTTATACTTTGAAGAGCACAGGGCCGCTATTCTTGAATCGTGTGGGAAAAGTCCCTGGAAGTAAAATACATTCCGCAGTACACTGATGTAGCGAGTGTTGCGAACTTTCGCTAGTCAAACTGAAAATAGAGTTGTTGGGGGTTGCATTATGGGTTGCGTACACACATCCGACCAATGTAAAACGCAGTTATTTATAATTTAATGAACAATGCGGACTTTTTGATAAAAAATGAGTAATCACTAGTGTGTATTAACCTCTAGCCTATTACCCTGTTCGCTGCGGCGCGTATTTTTCAACTCTATGGCGGTTTTTCACGCCATTTTCTAGCATTTGTTCGCAAATTTTGTATTTGACGCCATTACTTCAGAAGACGAGTATGCGCGCTGATGGCGCGCTGGATAATGAAAGGTACTATTGAAAGAGCACCACTTCTTCACATCTCTGTACTTTGCTACAAATGTGAACTCTTCGTTTTGAATCATCTGCATCAATATAAAAGACACTATTGAAATTTAGCTAGGTATCAGCTAGGAATTTAGATAGGTACTCTTGAATAACCTATGAGTTTCAATTTATTCCAGTTTCTGAAATTGCACGCACTTCAAGTGCACAAAGGTGGATATAAGGACAAAAATACTACGCAACCCTCAACAATAAGCTTAGAAAATTCGAAATGTGGGTGAATGTATACATGGAAATAATTGTTAGTTCCTAAACTCAAACAACCATCGGGTGATTCTTCCCTCTTTATAGATATAGGTACCCACTTCCACCATTTTCATACCAGAAAAACTGAACAATTAACGCGTCTACTATTAAAGATCATGCATCTTAAAAATGTGAAGATAGAATAGGCGGGTACTTATTTTTCTTGCACGGCTTCACTGAGACCAAACACCAGTTGAGACCGGTCGCAGACGTGCATATGGCGCAATAAAAACCTGGTCGCTGCGATCCCGCTTGGTTACACGACGAGGTGTTGATTTACACGAATAAGGGTTTTAATACACTGCATCCGGTAAACACTCACAGAACGGTGTAATCGAATTATTTTACTCATATTTTCGAACATTACTCGTTTAAACGTAAAAACTGAATCATCTACACAATACATATCGATTATTTTCATTTACCAAAGTCAAAAATTCACCACTCATACTTTTTACCAAATGTAATTTGTGTTAATGACACTGTGGTATACCCACAGTTTTGTACAAATTTACACAGAAACATTTTACCACTTAGCAAGGGGTAATTTCTTCTAAGCGATTTTTACTAGTGTACATTTGTGCACAATGTAGCGCTGACCTACGCGGTACGCGGTTCAGAATATAGGCTCAGGGCCGGCATCTTTGGATTTAAACGTGTGGTGCTGACTGTTGAATATTTCAGAAAAAGGACTGAGGGGGGGGGGGGTGGTATTAGGCGATTTTTTTTCTCATTTCAGAGTCTACACTTGGAAATAAAAAAACAAATTTTATCCAGGTACACGTCATATTCAAGTTCGTATTTAAATAAAATATACTTATACTTATACTATATACTTTTTTTATTCGTTTATTCAACGTCGGTTTATTTCCGCAACGAAGCCTAACACCGACGCTGGTGAATGGTTTCCTCCACTATACCGGAAATTTTGCCAACCCCTGTGTGTTTCAACACAGGGTAGGGATTTTGGTCACCAACATAGCATGGGGTCGGCAGTGTTGACACCATCGTTCGTATTTTACATGCTATGCGACACACGTCTTGCATTTAGCAAGCATTCAAACTAAATCAAAGAGCTTGTTTCCGAGACGAGAATCCGAGCCCCCACAGTGGGACTCGAACCCACGACCTCTGGCCTGGTGTGGTAGTCGAACGCGCTGACCACCACACCACAAGCTTCTTAGGTAATAATAAGTACATGAAAAAACTTTCAAAATTAAATAAAAATTCTCGAAATTGGTGAAATAAAAATTAATCAAGATTAATTCTCAAAATTACTAAAGGTTTAAGGCGAGGTTTAAGGTAATGGAATGAAAATTAATTTCAATTTTTGCATTTTCAACATGTGGTGCCCAGCACCACCTTTTCGGATTGCGTGTGGTGCTCGAGCACGTCAGCAACACTATTGTTGCCGGCCCTGGGCTCAGCCTAAAAAGAACCAATATTGAACATACAATGAATATGTGTGCTCGTAACCGTCGACTATTGTGTGAAAGATGTGCACAGTACAAATTTATTCACCGTCAAGAGCACATGGTATGTCAATAATCATAATAGAACCAATTCAATAAATAACAATAATAACAGAAACGTATACAATTAAAATTCCACATCACAAAATAGTTTTTTATGTACCAAGGCCGTAGAGGTGATCTTTTTTGACCGAATCTGAAGTTTTGCAGCCGAGGTGCAGCCGCAGTGCGGCGGTGGCCGAGTGGCTTAGGTGTTGGCACGCCAAGCCAGTTGTGCTATACCGTGCTGGTTCGAATCCCGCCTCGTCCATGGTTATTTTGTGTTGTTTTATCGTTCCGAAAAGTGTTCCGACCTTACTATGCCATATCTGCACCTGTCTGACTACAGCGGTTACAGAAAAAATGAATTTCTGACAACAGAGTTGAGTGCTATCAGAGTACTGAAGCCTCACATAGTTAACAGTAGGCAATTCAAGTATGATTGAAACGTGTATCAAAAACCCACTGAATGTCCCGTCGACGCTAATAACCTCGTAGTTGATGCGTCGTAAAAACTAAAAAAAAAATCAATATTGTCAATATAATCGATTGCATTGTTGGTCGCATCCAGGGATCAGGTCTTGTTGAGCCAGATGCTCTCAACAGACATTTTTCTACTATGTGTTGAACTGTTTGGTAATAATAACAAAGTATAATTAAAATATGTTAGGTACAAAAAATACTGGTTATGACGGTGTTGAATTGGTAAAATAAGCGTTGCGAAATCAATCCCTGTGGGTTTATCCCTTGACGGATTCTTACCATTTTGGTCTCTTTCGAAAGCCATAAGGATGTACTTTGGTTTGAGCCCATTGGCATTTCCAAAATCCAAGAATAATTTTTTTGATTTCTGGATTTTGGAAGTGCCAATGGGCCACCAAAGTACATCCTTGTAGCTTTCGAAAGAGACCAAAATGGTTAGAATCCGTCGAGGAAGCAACCCACAGGGATTGATTTCGCAACGCTTATTTTACAAATTCAACACCGTCCTTAAGAACTGTAATTATTGTTAACGCAGGTACTTGCTTGCTACTTGGATGTGGGTATTTATTGCAACACTCACTTAAAACATTGTAAAAAATACAAATTTCAGTAATTGTGATTTATGAAAATATTGTTCATTTAATTAGTACGCAAGGAGGCATTTTGCGACTATCATAAAACCATATTATATCACTGAGAATGTCAGGCGCACGCCCCTATTATTATCTTTATATACTAGGGAGATGTCGATGCACCCCACGACGGGATAGAATTAGAGATAAAAGGATTTCGTTTATTTCATTCCCAGTTCGGTAGGGGTTACCGAAAAAGTAAACATTGAGTCGACCAGCTCAAGAAGCCCATTTTAATTACATCACTGACTGGCTGGTTTCTAATTTAACGTATATGTACAGGGTGATTCATGAGTGACCTTACATAGGCTAATGGGAGATAGAAGACTTCGAGGAGAGTCAGGATCCACTGAAGAAATTTTATTTTCTCCAATGGTTACGAAGATACAGGGTGTTTTGTGTGTTTTGTATGAAACTTTGATAAGCGATATTTCTGAAACGGCCAGAGGTATTTTGTTGAAATTCACCAGTAATATTTCTCTATTGGAACTCATCCCGAAGCCATACCGGGTAAGTCAAAATCCAGGGCCGGGCTAGAAAAAAGGTGCCCCTTTTTTGTTAATTCAAAAAGTACATTTTCTGACCGCTTTTCTAAAAAACTGCTATCGGATTCAAAAAGCTAAGGAAAATTGCTCAAGGAATCACTCTTCAATTCAGATGGCACGCCTAAACCGTTTCGACAATAAAATTAAAAGTAAAATTTGTGGGTGAGTTCCCATTTTCGACCGGACATAATCGACTGGTTGTTTGATTGAATTTATTCAAATTCATTTTTTAGCTTGTCTCTGTGGAATAGAAGGGCTTGGCAGGAAGAAAGATTCCATAGCCGAAGATTTTTTTTTGACGACCAAATCGAGTCTAATTTTGGTTTCACTCTCGATTTTGTCATTAAAAAGAAATGGTCGGCTCTGGAATTTTTCTTTCAACCAAGCTCTTCTGTTCAACAGAGACAAGCGAAAAAATTAATTTTGATGAATTCAATCAAACAATGAGTCGATTATGTCCGGTTGAAAATGGGAACTCACCCACAAATTTTACTTTTAATTTTGTTGTCGAAACGGTTTAGGTGTGCCATCTGAATTTAAGAGTGATTCTTGAAGCATTTCTCCTTAGCTTTTTGAATCCGATAGCAGTTTTTCAAAAAAGCGGTCAGAAAATGTACTTTTCGATGAAACAAAAAAAGGGCACCTTTTTGTCTAGCCCGGCCCTGGATTTTGACTTATTCGGTATGGCTTCGGAATGGGTTCCAATAGAGAAATATTACTGGTGAACTTCAACAAAATACCTCTGGCCGTTTCAGAAATATCGCTTATCAAAGTTTCATACGAAACACACAAAACACCCTGTATCTTCGTAACCATTGGAGAAAATAAAATTTCTTCAGTGGATCCTGACTCGCCTCGAAGTCCTCTATCTCCCATTAGCCTATGTAAGGTCACTCATGAATCACCCTGTATATGAAATAATTTCGTGCTTCATCTTACTGATGTTTTAAATCAGCGAAGCGAAATCGGGTTTCAAATATCATTTCTATAGTTGTGCTTTCCAGGTGCTTTCCACCTTTAAATCTGTCGAACGAATGCAGTTCGATTTCTATGGCTTGTTGACTTGTCCTACGTGTACAGGACGTCAAAGTATAGAGTGTGCAAATAAGACAAACTTTCAACTTGTGAGAAAAAATCGAGGTTTTCCATCGTCTGTTTTTGAAAGGTTGTATTATTATGTCGTAGCGGTTTTTGAATTGTGAACTTGATTTGTTTCTTCAAATAAACGTGATGAATTTCCCGAAATGTTTACTGTCAGTGAAAAGTAGACATGAGGGCTACACCAGTCAGATTTACGTGTACGATACAAATTTAATTTGTAAAAATACTGAAACCTGGCTCAACAAACACAACAATTTTCCAAATCTGACCAAACATCCTGATTCATCTTCAACATTGGGCATTGCCTGTTGGGAAATAAATCCATTCTATTCTATTCTAACAAATCTTATTTGGAATTGGAAGGTGTCACAAGTCATACTTCTGGACTCAATGAGGCCATTGTCAAAGGCTTGCTGGAAACTTCTAATCGAAAGATTCCACCCATGTGACACCTCAAGAGATGCCATTCGAATGCACTTTTTTTGTTTACCTACTTTGAATATTTTGAATGATGACAGGTAACGGTGAAATTAATGAGAATTTGCAATTAAACGAAAAAAATTATCAAAATTAGGTCTCTGGAAACTCGTGTACAAGCAGTAGCCAAGGCGTAGCCAAGGGAGGGCGAGGAAGGGTGAATGCCCCCCACCCGGCACCCGGTCCTACCTTTCAAGCGCTCAAGGCGCTCCATCCCCACTAAATAATTCAGAAAAGACCGGTTTTCTGTCAAAAATTCTAAATGAGCGCAAAATTTCTGTAAATAAAAAATCTCCCTTGATGTCACATTGGACTGGGTTCCCACGGTAGCGCTCTGTATGGCACAAGGAAGCACTTCTGGGGCCTTATTTCTAGAAGGGAGCGATCGCCGGGCGATCGCGGCGCAGCCAATCACAGCCCTGGTTTCCTAGCAACTTCGCCGCACTAGTGCGCCAGTTCGTACTAGTAGTACGCCTTGTGCGTGATAGTGTAGATAGAAAATGCGTCCAAATTTGATGCGCCCGCACCACTGGTCGGGTAACAGAATATCCCAGCCAAAAATATCCCGGCAATAATATCCCAGCCAAAAATATCCCTGCGACAAAATATCCCAGGCTAAAAATATCCCCGCCAATAATATCCCAGGCCAAAAATATCCCAGCCAAAAATATCCCTGCGACAAAATATTCCAAGCCAAAAATATCCCTCGCCAATATAATTCCAGCCAAAAATATGCCAGCCTAAAATATCCTTTCCACACAATTTCTCAAGCCAAAAATATATATTACCGTATTTAATGAGTCAAAAAAGAAGAATTATACTCTGGTCAAAAATAAACTTCTAATCTGGCTGGTCTGAAAGGAAGAATGCTTGAGTCAAAAAAGACTATTAATCTATGTAGTAGGTATGTCTAAAATGAAGGACGATACTTGAGTAAAAAATGAATTTCCCATCTGATGGGTGTAAAAAGAAGAAGGATGCTTGAGTCAAGAATCAGTTCTTTATCTGGTGGGTCTGAAAAGAAGGATGATACTTTAGTCGAAAATGAACTCATTACCTGGTGGGCCGTGGGCCTTATGCCTCTTGAGTCAAAAATGGATTTTTATCTGGTGAATCTTGAAAGAACGAGAATGCTTGAGTGAAAAATCAGTTCTTTACCTGGTGGGTCTGAAAAGAAGGATGATACTTTAGACGAAAATAGACTCCTTATCGGCTATACAATTGAGTCAAAAATCGGCCTGTAAAATGTCTCGTCGGTGATTTGGTGAGTCGGTGAGTTGGTGATTGACCTGTTGGTGAATCAGCAAGTCGGTGAAATACCCTGTCGGTGAATCGGTGAGTCCGTGAGTTGACCTGTCGGTGGATTGGCTAGTCGGTATGATTTGGTTGTCGGTGAAATGTCCACGTTGATTTTGAGGCTGAAAACAGTGTCACGGTCGGATGATACAAACAGCCCCTTGGGCACCTAACGAAGTCCATGCACATGCATCTGTTGAGTCTGAAAAGAAGGATGATACTTGAGTCGAAAATGAGCTATATATCTGGTGGGTCTGAAAAGAATGACGATACTTGAAACGAAAAGACTCGTTATCGGGTTGGTCTGAAATTCTATATTTATTGCCATACCGGGTGGGCCATAAAAAACCGTGCTCAGAATTTTTCCTTCTAAAATTTTTATTCCGCCACCGATTTCATCAAACTTTCCAGCATTGGATGGCCAATTGAATAGGCTGTCATTTCCGTATTTCAAAATGGCCGACATGTCAAAATTCAAGATGGCAGAAACAATTGAAAACAGGCCTTCCTTTGTTCTCCTTGCTTTTTATTGAAAGTTACCAGGAAGTCAAAACCAATAACGTATTATGAAGGAATAGACCTTTCTTGTCAATTCAAGACCACAATTAATAAAATCGCGCCATCTGCTGAGGAGCTATTGCGAGTTTAAGCGAAGCCTACTTTCGGTTTTTTTCATTTCCGCAGAATTGACTCTAATTTAGGTGTTCTGCTCGCCAATCCGCCATATACTCATTTCTCAACCGATTTTCTCAAATTTGGTATCAATGACTAGGCAATTGGACAGGCTACCTTTCTCATATGCGAAAATGATCGACCTGTCAAAATTCAAGATGGCGGAAGCAATTGAAATTAGAAATTCTTTTGTCCTCATTGCTTTTTAATAAAAATTAGCAGAAATTCAGAGCCAATAATTATTATGGAGAAATAGACCTTTCTCGACAATTCAAGACCGCAACCAATCAAATCGGGTCATCTGCTGAGGAGCTACGGCCAGTTCAAGCGAAGCCTACTTTCCGTTTTTCTATTCCAACAAGGACGAATAAGGCCCATTTTCGATCGTTTTTCGATCAATTTTTTTTACATGAAAATGGCAGCCTGTCCATTTGCTAGCCATTGATGTCAAATTTGAAAAAATCGGTTAGGAAATAAGGATATGGCGGGCAGGATTCCTAAATTTGGGTCATTTATGCAGGAATAAGAAACCGGTACGTTGGGTTCGCTTCAACTCGCTGTAGCTCCTCAGCAGATGACCCGATTTGATTGGTTGTGGTCTTAAATTGTCAAGATAGGTCTATTTCTTCATAATAGTCGTTGGTTTTGACTTTCTGCCGATTTTTATTTAAAAGCAATGAGGACAAAAGAAACTCTATTTTCAATTGCTTCTGCCATCTTGAATTTTGACATGCACGTCATTTTCTCGTATCAAAAAAATAGCTTCTCCAATTGGCTAGCCATTAATACCAAATTTGAGAAAATCGGTTGAGAAATGACCAAATGGTGGATTGGCGGGCAGGATACCTAAATTTGAATCAATTATGCGGAAATGAAAAAAACGGAAAGTAGGCTTTGCTTCAACTCGCAATAACTTGTCAGCAGATGACCCGATTTCAATGGTTGTGGTCTTGAATTGACAAGAAAGATCTATTCCTCCATATTACATTATTGATTTTGAATTTCTGGTAACTTTTAATGAAAAGCAACGAGAACAAAAGAAGGCCTATTTTCAATTGTTTCTGTCATCCTCGATTTTGATATGTCGGCCATTCTGAAATACGAAAATGATAGCCTATTCAATTGGCTAGCCAATGCTGAAAAGTTCGATAAAATCGGTCGCGAAATAAAAAATTTAGAAGAAAAAATTTCGAGCACGGTTTTTTATAGCCCACCCGGTATATTCTATAATACATTATTAATCATATTAATGCCCGAGATATTATTCGCTGGGATATTTTTGGCTGGGATGTTATTGGCGGGGATATTTTTGGCCTGGGATATTTTGTCGCGGGGATATTTTTGTCTGGGATATTTTGTCGCCAAAATATGGCGGAAAACTGTACACGCATCAAAGGGTTTCTTATGCTCCACGCATCACAACGCATGGAGATGGTTGATTCGAGGAGTTATAGGAAAATTCGTCAAAATCTATTCAATGAAACAGCTCTCCGACTACAACAATAACAATAACAATAGCAATAACAATAACAATAGTTTATTGAAATCTTTGTGGCCACAGGTGCTTACAGTGGATAAGGCAAGTCACAAAACAAAAACAAAAAAGTGTATATAGGACGACACAGATGAGTAAATAAACTTCAACAATCAATTGTATAACAATAAATTTGATGCTCAACAATAAAATTCCGAGAGGCTATAGAATTCTCTTTCCATTAAAAAGTCCTTAAGTGACTTCGAAAACAAAGCGATGGTCTAAGCAGCACCTTTGAAATAATACACACAATACCGGACGGTCGGACCGAAACTGCACAGACACGTGTTTCGCCCCTATTGGGGGCTCATCAGTTCGCAGGCATTCAGTCAAACCATCCGATGCTGTGGTAGCCAGAGATCTCATGGTAATATACACCCAGGAGGACTCCTAATATGTGAGTCCTCCAAGCGGCGCCATCTATCAAAGGCATTCCGCAGATGCTATATTTCAAGGCATCAGGCATGCGAGGGAATCGACAGAATTCCACGTAAAGCAACACCGCCGCCAAGAGCATCGATGGTAGGTGTACACATGTATACTCAAGCCGAATAGAGCAATGTTAAAAGACAACAAACACGCAAATATAAATAAATATTGCGCCTCTTAGGGGCATATAGCGGGCACCTCGCATTTTTAATGAAACAAAGCTCTCCGACTACCACAACACCGGAATGCCTTTGATAGATGGCGCCGCTTGAAAGACTCACATATTAGGAGTCCTCCTGATGGGTGTATATTACCATGAGATCTCCGGCTACCACAGCATCGGATAGTTTGACTGAATGCCTGTGCACTGATGAGCCCCCAATAGGGGCGAAACATGTGTCTGTGCAGTTTCGGTCCAACCGTCCGGTGTTGTGGTAGTCGGAGAGCTTTGTTTCATTAAAAATGCGAGGTGCCCGCTACATGGCCCTAAGAGGCGCAATATTTATTTATATTTGCGTGTTTGTTGTCTTTTAAAATCTATTCACGTGTGATTCCCGTGGAATCAATATGCAGCTGCAGCTTAGAGCCTTGGGGTCTTCACTCGATTTTAATCACTCATGGACGCAACAGTGGAGTAGAACAAAGATGTTTTATCAAAATTTGCCGAAAATACTTGCATTTGCAACAAGTGTAACGTCTTAAAACTGTCGACCCACGACTGCTTCGACCCAGTGCCACTAGCAAGCATCGCCTCTCCATTCGCCAGGCGGCGACGAACCATACTTGCGAATCGCAATTCGCGAATCGTTGCATAGTCTGTACCTAGCTTTAGTATGACAAGTAAAGGTTGTACGTCGTTTTTGCACTCTCCTCTTTCTTCAGTTGCTGCTGCGGATTTCTCGGTTAATGGATTGGTGGTCAACATTTAGGGTAACATTTTGATGATACAAATACAAAATTGCCAGTTCATTTACACAAAAACCTGCAGCAGCTATAAGTATAACATTCCAGATTGAATTAAAATCTATCTTATTAATATTAAGCATAAAAACATGTACTAGTGGAAGTAGTAAATTTCGCCATTCTACGTTGAACAGTTTCGGAGATAATAAATATAAAAAAAAACTTCAGGATCCCAACTTTAAGGGGCTATAACTCAGCGAGACAGCGGGTAAGCATTTTTCTTAGCATGATCTCAGGAATCACCCCCTATAATCTTTCGCAGTACCTACTCATGTTACTCCTGTATAAGGCGTCTGCCATATTTGCGGCGGTGGCTACCGATTTTCATAAATTCAAGAGGGCCCCACCAATATAATGATATTGTTTCCCACATTGACGGAATCATCGTCCTTTTCAGAACTGTCGACGTATTCATTCGATGAACGAAAATACTTGACTAAACGGCTCTGAGGCTGAGCCAATTTGCTTTAGGTGGAGGCGATGGGCACGAAAGTCTGGTGGTCGTAGTCCTTTACATTGAAAGTGGAGCTTGGATTTTTCAAAGTTGACGTTGCAGAGTAGGTCAAATTTTTGTGATTTGTTTGCATTCTGGTTTGATGATTCTTCGATTCTTTTTTCCGAGTCATTTTCGAGGGACTGCCTAACACAGGGATGTCTCTGCCATTTTTCAATTTTTCTCTTAAAAAAGAGGACGTTTGGCTATTGGCTATTATTTATTATTTGATGTGCTGTCGGCTATACCAATCTTCGTCGAAATCGTCACTGGTATCTTGACGGTGTTGGATAAGGTGACCAACCGTCCTGATTTGGTAAGGACAGGTTTAGATTTTTACACCTTCGTCCTGTTTTACGTTCATGTACTGATTTGTCCTGATTTCAAGCAAAATCCTGGTTATTCGTATTTTAAATTCACCGCGAAAATATCAAGTGATTCATCAACTCACCCCTCTCCCATATCATCACCCTACCACTTCCCGGCTTCATACTTCCTGTAGCTATTACACTTGACATTATATCCGCAGATAGGTTCTACAACCTACTAAGCGTACGCCCGTGGTCACTATAGCTCGAAAAATAGGGAACGGCCGGGTCGCTCGCCTATACCAAAGAAATGAAAGGTTTAATTTTGTATTTTTTCTGTTATGGAATTTCATTTTTAATTATCACACTTGAATTTGTTGTGGTATTATTAGGCTTGCTATAATAGTATATTGGAAATAGAAAAAAATAGGTGCTTTGCTGGAATTAATCCAAACAAAAACGATTTTTTTCCCATGGCAAGCTTACAGTCCCTTCTTCAACATACCAAAAGTCCTCAACTCTGGGACTGCTACAAATCAGTATACAGGGTGAAAGTTTATCATTTTTCTTTACTTTCTTTTTTTCTTGAAAAACTAATGACCGAAAAAAACCGTTTCAGGCTAGTTTGATAGGCCATAGTCTTCCAATAAACATAGAAAAAATATACCACCCAGCAACTGCTGCGTATCAAGTTACAGGGTGAAAACTATTTTTCATCTTTAATTTTTTTTCTTGGTGGAACTGATCTAGATTGAAGCCGATTCCAGTTCTATTGCAAGCTTTTAATGTCACACTGAACATATAAAAAGGACACATCTCTGCATCTGCTGCTTTTCAATTTACAGGGTGAAAAGTCATTTTCACGTTTCAATTTTTTTCTTGATGAAATCAGCTCACACAACAATTGCGACTGGTTTTTCTGTAAATATGAGGTTTCTAGTCAAACATATCAAAATATATACATTTCTGCTACAGCTACGTTTTTATTTACAAATTTAAATGTTTGGTTGCGTTCCAAGATTTTTTGAATTTTTGATGCAATATACCCGAATATACCCAAACATTTAAATTTGTAAAAAAAAACATAGATGTAGCAGAAATGTATTATTTTGATATGTTTGACTAGAAACTTCAACTTTACAGAAGAATCAGTCGAAATTGATGTGTGAGCCAATTTCACCAAGAAAAAAATTGAAATGTGAAAATGACTTTTCACCCTGTAAATTGAAAAGCAGCAGTTGCAGAAATGCTTTTTTTTATATGTTCAGTATGACATTATAATCTTACAAAATAATTGGAACCGGCTCCAATCTAGATCAGTTCCACTAAGAAAAAAAAATTGAAGATTACAAATAGTTTTCACCCTGTATCTTGATACACAGCAGTTGCTGAGTGGTATATTTTTTCTATGTTTATTGGGAGACTATGGCCTATCAAACTAGCCTAAAACCGTTTTTTTTTAGTCATCAGTTATTTGAGAAGGAAAGGAAATAACGAAAAATAATAAACTTTCACCCTGTATACTAATTTGTAGCAGTCCCAGAGTTGAGGACTTTTGATATGTTGAAGAGGGATCTGAAAGCTAGCCATGGTAAAAAAATCGTTTTTGTTTGAATTAATTCCAGCAAATAGTCTATTTCCAATATACTATAAGGTCTATTGTAAAGAGAAAATTTGTTCTCTTTTTCGACGGCGATTTTTTTACTCTTCTTCTCCCAGGCACAGCACAGCCCAGGGGAGTTCTCTTTTTTCATTTCTCAGCAATAGTTGTATTTTTCATGTTGGTAAATTTTTTTGGAAAAAGGGGCATTTTGCTCCGCCTCCCCAGACCCCTCTTTCCCTTACGCGTGTTCTGTTTTCTGTTTTTTTTTGTCAGTGTCCTGATTTTCATTCATTTGAAGTTGGTCAGTTGGTCACCTTAGAGTTGGAGCCTGGTTTTCTGCCGGAATTCTGCCTGTCTTTTTGGTTGTGATCAACGTTACAACGACACAACGCCTGTTTCAACGCCTTTAACTTTGTCACGAGTCTCGCTTTGATGCTGGCCAGGAAACAACCCACTTTTGCTCTAGTATGCTAAGGTCAATTTTTTTCGTAGCGTGTGGCACAGTGAACAGCATGATGATGGAGGCCCTTCATGTGTAAAGTAAGATGTAAGCTGTATATTCCAAAAATCAAAAGACAAACACAACTTGAGTGATTCTAGTTGTATCTAAATCAGGTCAAAGATGAAAAGTAGAACTGATAAAGGCTCTGATTCTCAATCTTCAACACAAAAAAAGTGTTACACACTTATTTCTCATCAATTATCACACTTGTCGCAACACACACCCTTATTTTATGAATCACATATTTCCGTTTACATTTAGGAACATGATTCTGCGAACTTTATCAAAATTCAGCCCATTACGTCTTTCAGATATGATCGATCGGTTTTTCAAAAGAATCTCTCGCATGGAAACGATGTCGCCACGGTTCCAAATCTCTCTATGAAAACTTCTGACAGAGAAGTGAATTGTAGATTTGAGGTGCTCGTTTGATTTTGGAGGATTCTTTCTGCACTGCGACCTATGAGATCTTTTGTGCGTAACCATGCTTTCATTTGATGTCCCAAGAAATCTATTTCTTCACTGAATTGGACGATTTCTTTGGGAGACTTACGACTAACCTCTGATATCTGCGGGTGTCAGTCAGAAATAGAAACTTGAACTAATTTTGTCTCCACCATTTTAGGAGATCTTTTTCTCTGTTGATCATTGGTTCGTCAACATAGTGTCATAAAAGGGAAAAGGGCTAGACCGTATCCCTATTCGTGATTGGGGGTTTGCTCTTATCATTGTCGATTACGCACAGCTGAAATCGGGAGGGGTATATAGGAACGCATGCATTTTTCTAAGCTAAGTTTATAAAAGAACCATTGAACATTACACGCACGATTGGTCACACCTGATGCTCAAATACATAAATACTTTCACTTACATTATGGTACACAACAAACTCGAGATAGTGATTAACAATTTAACTTGGATTCCGACGGACACACAGCCGTCGATCCTCCCAATGAATCAATGAACCGCGTGAGCCGAAAAGAGCTCCGTGCTTGAATCTTGCATTTCCTTTTCCGAATCGTCCGAATCAGGTCAGTGACGTATTGCAACATTATCAATGAGCTTTGATTTTGGAAGGTTGACATTGCAGAGGAGGCCAAATTTTCATTATTTGCTTGCATTCTGGTTTGATGATTCATCGATTTTTTTTCCCTTGAAAGTCCCATTAGAGATGTTCCGTTTGAACTGTGATTGAGAATTGTTCTTTTGCATATCTTTGTAATTCTGGTAAATTTTGAGGGACTGCCTAAGCAACGACGTTTCTGACATTTTCCAATTTTTCTTTCTTACAGAAAAAAACCGTCTATGGCTATTATTCATTTTTTATTTGATGTACTGCCGGCTATATCAATCTTCGTCGAAATCATCGCTGGTGTCTTCGACGAGGTTGGAGCATGGTTTTCGGCCGGGATTCTGCCTGTCTCTTTGGTTTTGATCAAGGTTACAACGACATAACGCCTATTTCAACGCCTTCAACTTTGTTATGAGACTCGCTTTAATGCTGGCCAGGAAACAATCCACTCCATACTCTGGTATGCTGAGGTCAATTTTTTCCGTAGTGTGTAGCACAATGAACAGCATGAACAAACTTATCAGGTAGTTCCAAAACAAGCCCATGTTGTACCCGATACCAAACCGGCGATGATGCCGTCACTTATTTTACTGTCTCCCAAACTTGGCTCGGCCTCAAATTCTGCACAGTCCAACAGTACTGGAACGGGGTTGAAACTTTTGTCAAGGAAGTGGGCAGTGACAGCCACCACACGGTGGCAGCTGTTGCTGTTAGCTTAGAAAGCTTATAGCTTAGAATGAGCGTATGTTAGAAAAATGGGCTTGTTGCGTATAGAAAGTGTCCCGATGACACCCGATAGCGGGGCTTTTGGGATGTACTAATCGGCCTGAAAATATTCCCATGACTAGTTACTTCTCGTTGTTAATAACTTCCAAATTTTTTAACATACGCTTTTTCTAAGCTACGCTATTACCGGGAGGAGCATAGGTTAGAAAAATGCGGTGGTGGCCGATACACTAGAAATTGCCCATTTCGAGTGCATGGATTTTGTGCTGACTACTTCTTATTTCTCAATTAATATTAGAGGTGCTATTTGAGCAAAAATCCCCCTCTTTTTTCCAAAAATCTTGTGAAATGTGAAAGCATATAAATTGATGAAGTACTGCAGAATTTTTTTTTTGGCCCCTACCCAATAAATATTTCACATTTCTCAATTTTTCAACCGTAAGAGACATAATCGGAACACATGAAAAAAGTATGATAATGAATAAAATACAAAAAAAGGTACAAAATAAATTAAAATCTGAATAAGTTAGAAGCATAGGTAGGTAGAATAAAGAACAGTTGTAAAAAACTAATGGGCGACTTTCCTTGCCTTTATTTCGGAAAAGTTACTGCGGAAAAGGGGGGTATTTTTGCTCTTATAGCTCCTCTAATAATTATTAAGAAATAGTACACAGCACAAAATACATGCACTCGAAATAATTTCTAACATATCAGCCACCACCGCATTTTTCTAACATACGCCTATTCCTATGCTATGCTCCTTCCGGTAGTAGCGTAGCTTAGAAAGAGCGTCTGTTAGAATTTGAAAATCATCAACAGCGAAAAGTAACTAGACATGGGAATATTTTCAGGCCGACTAGTACATTCCGAAAGCCATGCCCTCGGGTGTCATCGGAACACTTACACTTTACGCAACAAGCCCATTCTTCAACATACGCTCATTTTAAGCTTCTAAGCTACGCACTTTCTAAGCTAACAACTGTAGCCCACCACACTTTGAGTGTTCGTCGCAGTCCAGGAATCAGTGGTGACTGTCACTGATGAAGCCTCTAAAAGAATCTCCGACACTTTTGATCTTGCTGCCTCCATTGCAGCTGGTAAAATACTTCCACTCACAACCACTATGGTAATTGATTCATTACATACCTAGTAGGAGGTCGGGAAGTGACCCATTGTCGACCTCCCGAGAAAGTGAAGAAATGGTAGCTTTAGAAGGAAAATTTCAAAATGTGCATCCAACCAAACAATAAGTGTGTTAATCAGTATTTCCTGAACCACGTTGCAGCAAAATTAATCGGCCTATCTGGAAGTTATGACAAAAAGTTAATTTTCAGATTTCAACTTTTGAACGCCTGTAATCCTGCAAGCTGAGTACACAGTTGTGAGTAAAATAGTATACATACTCTCGACGGTAAATACATCATTCCAGCTTCGGGCTAGAGCCTCCAGGCAAAGCTATCATAGTAATACGCCTTTTAACAAGGCAGTAATGAATGTGTTCCACCACTTGGATAGAAAAATCTAGCTTTTTTTGATTCTCGTGCCTTCAACGTTCGACGTGTCGCACACATTGACAATTGACAGGTAAATTTGTGACAGGTTAGGTATATTGTTATTTTCTGGTTTTATCCAATGGGCGTTGCGAACAATTTCGAGAATCATAGTGGAGTCGAGCTAATTAAAAACACTTCGACCATGTAGGTGAGGTACGTGGTGAACGTGGTGTTTTTTCCCGTGGAGGACGGGAAATCGTACAACATTTTGGAAGTCGATTGCCTGAAGCTGTCGTGAGTAGGTCTGCAATCTGCACCTGCTCTTCCAATGAGTTCTCGACGTATTCTTCTGCAACGGCGCTGGACATTCATCCTCCCAACCTTTTAAGTTGCAAGACTCCTGTGTCGGCAAGCAATGTAGCAGCCGAACGCCGAAAACAGTATATGTATATATGTTTCGATTATGTTTCGATTCCGATAACCCCAAAAATGTGGCAGTTTTTTCAGGAAAAGCCCGCGATTGAGATGTGGCCAACTGGCTGTTTAGTTAGCTTGCCATTTCTGTAGTGATACAAGAATCGGTCACTGCCTAGATCTGCATTAATTTTTAGCTGCATGTATTGACGTAAACTAGCGACCGGCCGTTTGCCGCAGTTCAGGAGGAGTCGAGGACGTAAAATCAGATGAATCTGATTTAGTCCAGTAACTATACAGGTTGTTTCAGGGATGATAGCCAAAAATTTAACTGTGGGTAGATCTCTTCAAAATACGACAAAAACTTATCTACCATTTTGCAAAGTTCGGCCTAATGATGAAGATACAGCCCTACAAAGTTCACTTTTTTCGGATTTCAAAAATTTGTAACTCAGGAACGTTTCGATAAATTCAGCTTTAATCCAGCAAAAACAGGTTTGTCAGAATTATCTATCAACCTGCCAAATTTGGAAAGAATCCAATCAGTGGTTCAGGAGTTACGAGGGTCAATAATTTAGAAGCATCCGAAGAAAAGTTGACTGAAGGTGACCCCTCGTAACTTCTACGCCACTGATTGGATTCCCTCCAAATTTGGCAGGTTGATAGATGATTATGACAAACCAGTTTTTGCTGGATTAAAGCTGAATTTGTCGAAACGTTCCTGAGTTACAAATTTTTGAAATCCGAAAAAAGTGAACTTTGGAGGGCTGTATCTCCGTATTTAGGCCAAACTTTGCAAAATGGTATACATACCGGGTGGGCCATAAAAAACCGTACTGTTTTATTTTCATCGCTGATTTTTTGTTTCTTGACCGATTTCGACAAGGTTGGTATCATTGTGTAGCTAATTGGAAAGGCTAGCAGAGCCATATACAAATGGTTCCCAAGTGTCAAAATTCAAAATGGCGGAAACAACTGAAAATAGGCTTTCTTTTGCAGTCGTTTTTTTAAATTAAAATTTGACAGAATAACTGAACTAAAGACATTTTCTGAAAGAATCAACAATTTTCTACATTTTGAGACCACAACTAGCTCAAGGTTCATTCGTTGAGGAGATGTGGCAAATTGAAAAAAGCTTATTTGCCATTGTTTCTATCCAAAATGAATAATAGAAAATATTGTTTTGCCTGCCAAATTTTTGTTTCTGGGGCGATTTTGACAAGTTTAGTATCATTGTGTAACCAATAAAATAGGCTTCAAGTGTCATATACGAATATGATCGAAATGTCGAAATTCAAAATGGCGGACACAACTGAAAATGAGCCTTCTCTCGCAGTCGTTTTTTTAAATTGAAATTTGACAGAATGACAGAACTAGAAGCGTTTTTTGAAAGAACGAACTGTTTTTTACATTTTGGCACCAGAACTAGCTCAATTGGTTCATTCGTTGAGGAGATGTGGCAAATTGGAAAAAAGCTTATTTGCCATTGTTTCAATCCAAAACGAATAATAAAAAATATTATTTTGTCTGATGAATAATTTTTTGAAAACTATTTTGACTAATTGGAAATTATTTTACAGGGTGTTCACTAGGTAGGTTCTTATCTATGGACGCGGACTCTCTGGATGCAAACATTTGAGGACTATCCTCTATTTTTTGTATTTGTGTTGGTCAAAGTTGTTCTTGATTACTTGAATCCATTGTTAGCCTCAAAATAGACATGTAAGATGTAAGACATGTGAGGTTTTAATTTCATTGATGGTAGAAAAATAATCTATTAGTCTTTTCCAAAACATTTGCACATCATTTTTATTTAAAAAGCCCATTTAATTCTGTAATTCTGTCAAATTTCATTGAAAAAAAAAGACTGCAAAAGAAGACTTGTTTTCAGTTGTGTCCGCTATTTTGAATTTTGACATTTAGATCCTTTTTCGTACATGACACCCGTAGCCTATTGGCTACACAATGACAAAAAACCAATCATAATCGCTTCAGAAACAAAAAATTTACAGACAAAACAATATTTTTTATTATTCATTTTGGATTGAAACAATGGCAAATAAGCTTTTTTCAATTTGCCAGATCTCCTCAACGAATGAACCAATTGAGCTAGTTGCGGTGTCAAAATGTAAAAAACAATTCGTTCTTTCAAAAAACGCTTCTAGTTCTATCATTCTGTCAAATTTGAATTTAAAAAAACGACTGCCAAAGAAAGCTTGTTTAGTTGTGTCAGCCATTTTGAACTTTGAAATTTTGATCATATCATATTCCTCAGCGGTTCGCCCCTCGTTCGTATATGACACTTGAAGTCTATTTAATTGGTTACACAATGATACTAAACCTGTCAAAATCGCTCCAGAAGCAGAGATTTGACAGACAAAACAATATTTTTTATTATTCATTTTGGATTGAAACAGTCCCAAATAAGCTTTTTTTCAATTTGCCACATCTCCCTAACGAATAAACCAATTGAGCTAGTTGTGGTCTCAAAATGTATAAAATAGTTTATTCTTTCAGAAAACGTCTTTAATTCGGTTATTCTGTCAAATTTCATATTAAAAAAACGACTGCAAAAGAAGGTCTATTTTCAGTCGTTTCCGCCATTTTGAATTTTGACACTGAGGAGTCATTTGCATATGGTTCTGGTAGCCTCTTTAATTGGCTACACAATGATACCAAGCTTGTCCAAATCGGTCAAGAAACAAAAAATCGGCGAGGAAAATAAAACAGTACGGTTTTTTATGGCCCACCCGGTACAGGTTTTCCTCATATTTTGACGAGATCTACCCACAGTTAAATTTTTTGCTATCATCCCTGAAACACCCTGTATACATCAGACCATGCGTTAAATCCGGTAGTTCTGAAGTTTTCGACTTTTTCTCAGTTTTTGGCTCAGTTTTTGGCAATTTTAACCCTGAAGGAAAACTTTTTCGATTGAAACTATTCAGTATGTTTTCAAAGAAGACTTTATATTTCACAATTTGAGACCACAAACGTCTCTGTGGACCCACTGGTTTTAAACCCACAGCTTTTCAAAATTCATCAATTTATTTGAACGAGGAAATTTTAAGCAAAATTTTGTTGTTCTGTGGGAATATTGTTCCTCTCCTCTTAGTTATTATGTGGGGATCCTATAGGAGGAGATATAGAAGTGTGCAGGATTATTGATTATTATAATTTCAATTGAAAAAAATCCACAAATCAAATGTACTTTGTTGTAATTCCATCATCATCAGATTTACAAATCAATTTGAAAAATTAAACATTTGAAGAAATCTTTGGGAAAAATGAAATAAAGTAAATGAAATAGTTATCTTTATATTTTCTTGAACTGAACTAATATAAGAAAGTAAAACTAAAATCACCATCAATATGTACAATTTTTCAAAAATAAAATTAACTGAATAAAGTTGAATAAATGATAATATTGATAATACGCACATAACAATGAAGAACAGAAGAATACTCCCGTTACGTTACCCATGAGTATTAGTACATTACGTAACAAGAGTAGTAAGTAGCATATTACGCACGCAGGGAAAAGTTGCGCGCGAGCGTAGCGAGCGAGTGCAGTACTCCCTGAGTGCGTAATTGCTTTACTACTCGTGTCTTGTACAGTACTTTACCTACGACCCCAATCCAAAGCGGTATTGTAACTTTGTGAGGGGCCCAGAATAATTTTCAGAAATCTAAGGTAATAAAACAGTCCTACATCAACAATAACAGTAGATATTGACTTATAAGCTTTTAATCCCTTTCCAAAGTTTTATTTACTTGTATACAGTATAACATTTAAAAAGTAAATATAAACAATACTATAAACAAGAATTTAGCGAAGGATGTAGAAAATTTCGTCTAAAGATCTTTGAGCAGGAAGAGTAGTCAGTATGGCAATAGCGTTGCCTCTCTGAATCTCCAAACTGACCCTCTGCGTCAAGAATTCTTTCGAACGAAACTCACTAGTCTTCTCAAAAATTCTACGACTAATTTCCGAAATAAAAGATTTGGCCGACGGACCCCAGGAACCCAATGTCTCTACACCGAAAGGAAAAACGATGTAATTTTCGGCCATTTCCGAATATTTTTCGGATTTCATCTCTTCAGCTTTGGCTGCTGCTGCTCCTCCTTTTTTTGACGACAAAGCGATGTTACTTTGACACATAGTGTCGCAGCATGTAGCATCCCAAACTAGCTGGCGACCATTTCTAGTGTCGCAGCATGTAGCATCCCAAACTAGCTGGCGACCATTTCTCCACGGGGTGTACGTCAAACCATCTGGACGTTTACCATCATTTCTTGACATTCCTGGAGACTCAAGAAGAGACGGCACTTCTGCAGACTTCAGAGCACGTTGAATGGTCTCATTTAAAGCTGCATGGCGGCTGAGTCGGCCAGAAGTTATCTTGTTACATGCTAACCCATGGTATCCAAACTCGTCAACACTGGCTCCACAAAGACACCAGTGACACTCGCAGATCTTGCTCCCCAAACGTAAGCCAACCGCTATCCGAAATGTCACGTTGTCCAGCAAAGTACCTATTGCTGCTGACGGCAAAACGTTTAAAAATGCACCGGATTCGGGGCAAGCACCAGCAAGCAAACGAGCTTTCTGCAAGGGGTTGTTTTGAGCTGCAGCCACCAAGTCATCATAACGTTTTTTCACTATAGGATTGTCCCATTCACGTTGAATATGATGAACAGACACCTTCGGCTCGTCGATCAAACTTTCACGTTTCCATATATCCAAAGCTTCGAATATGTACGAAGACAAATCAAATGGGACCACATAACGGGTGAGTTCTCCAACCAAGCTGCTAACCGAGTGAACCGATGCTAAAAAAGCAGAGGGAGCTAGTTCAACAGTGCAGCGTATGCCTAGTCCAGAGAATCTCACAGGCAATGTAGCCACAGACCAAGTCTGATCGTCCATCTTTGTGTTGGTAAACGTCTCAACCGCTGAGCGAATCTGAACATCAAATGCACGTAAAAAATTCCTGTATCTGAATGATGGGCATGTTCGTAGTATACAGGTTACTCAAAAGTCCGGAACAAAATTCTTTTTTTTTTCCATGTTTATTTCGGAGAAAACGCTCGAACAGGTCAATTTCTGAAAACGGTAAGCAGTTTTTTCATGACACGTGTCATGTTCTACCGTCAACCCCCTAACCCCAAGCCACCCTTAGTATTTTTCTTCAAATGGCACCCGGCAAATGGGTGGCTTGGGGTTAGAGGGTTGACGATAGAACATGACACGGTCATGAAAAAACGGGTTACCGTTTTTAGAGATCGACCTGTTCGAGCGTTTTTTCCGAAATAAATATGGAAAAAAATTATGAATTTTATTCCGGACTGTTAAGTAAAACTGGGGTTCCTCAAAACTTCGTGGTGAAGCGTCCGATCTAATTTTCAATGGTAGATCTGAATAGAGTTTTTGACAAGCTTTCCAACGAGCCCCCACAAGCCATAGGGTGCCATTTGAAAAAACATACTAAGGGTGGCTTGGGGTTAAGGGGTTGACGGTAGAACATGACACGTGTCATGAAAAAACGGCTTACCGTTTTTAGAAATCGACCTGTTCGAGCGTTTTTTCCGAAATAAATATGGAAAAAAATTATGAATTTTATTCCGGACTTTTGAATAACCCTGTATATTGAAGCTTTGGGATGAAGAAACAATTGCGAAGAAAATACAGCGCCTGGTGATTTGGAAGAGTCTTCAAGCGGGATGCCATGAGTTGAAGTTCCTTTGTTTTCTTAATAATTAAAGAAGGTGCAGCTTCGTCAGTTACCGGACTTCCCAGATGAGTAAGTTCATCACGTTGTACAAGTTTGATTTGTTGACTGAAAGTTTTGAAGCTGTTCTCCGTTCGATAACGTTCTTGTTTATTCCCTCCCAAGATAATTAGCTCGCATTTTGACCAGTTAAGTTCCAAACCATATACATCTTTAGAGTTAACGATGGTTTCCAAGTCATGCAAAACTGAATCTGGGGTCCCACCAAGAGTGGCATCATCAAGATACCAAAGATTCAACGTAGCAGTAAAACTTTCTACTAGTGGTGCTATTGAAAGGCAAAAACAAAGTGGGCCAAGTGGATCACTTTGTTGAACACCCCACGCCGACTCCAGTGTATGTTCTGAGTATCTTAACTCTGTTATGTTACCATAAGACTGGTGGAAGAACGGGTAATAAGCAGGGATAGAATCCATGACTCTTCGTAAAAGTTGGGATCTACTCAAGCAGTTGGAAGCGTTTCGAAAATCTAACTTCAACAAAACACGACAGTCTTGACCAGTAGAAAGGTCTTCACTGATAAAAAACCGTGTTGCATGGACCATTGCTTCAGCGCCTCCTTTAGTACCATATCCGAGTTGAAAGGGTCTTAGCTTTTCTCCGCACTCCTCTTGTACACGCATGCTAATAATTTTTCCAGCAATTCGACGAAGCGTGTTACCCACTGCAATCGGTCTAATACCTCCATATTTCTTACGTAACGCGAACAAAGAAGCACCGTACAATTGAGAACATACAGACTCACAAACTTTTCCTTGCACCATCAAGTTAGTAACTTCTGCAATCGAATGCAATAAACGTATGGCAGATTCATCATTCAAAGTGGCGGTTTGGTCTTTTAAATGTTGTGGGCGCAAGCAATCCCAAGCCCCAGCCGAACCATTCGGGAAGGATTTTAAGGCTTTACGTACTTCTTCTATTGTGACAGGTGTTGGATCAGACATTTCAGATTTCGAAGTCATAGTTGGATATATTACATCATCAGGTCTAGGAGGATGCTTGGATCGCAAGTTAGCTAAGGTTTCCAGATTGTTTGGGGCAAAAGTATCTTCAGATGATAAAATACGGACGGCACCTTTAACATCACCATCAGCTATTTTGGCTTCTACTCTTCTTCTTAATCCTTCTATAAGAGACTCTTTGGGAAATGAGGGTTTGTATTGATTTGACTGTAGAAGCAGTGTTGATGTCTCAAACGATGATAATCCCTTCCGTACTAACGATGTCAGAGACTCTTTACGTTCACACTTGGCCGGTAAACCCAAGACAAGACTAGCAAATGAGAACAGACGGTTCCAGAAAGCCTCATCATTGAATTTTACGCAGCGTTCTAATGTACAATGTACATGCCAATGAGCCAGCTGTCTGTAAGCGGACATTCTTAGGGACACGACGCATAACTCGAACATGTGTTGGCTGAGTAGGCTGAACAAAATGACCATTTGCGTCTTTGGAACTATTACAGCCTTTTGGTACCTTACCCAACAGTCTTGCGGCTGCATTTCGTGTACATCCATCACTTTTCTGATGAAGTTTCAAACCGCGCTGATTCAGGCAAGTAAAACCGCAAATAGGACATTCAAATCCTGATGAGCAAGATGAAGTTGAAGCGTGGTTTGGAACAGGTGTAACTAACGGGACTTGACTCTCTTCATTATAATGTTGTGGGGGATCATTTTCTTCGGAGCTGTCAGTGCTGTCAAATTTATAATTTGGTCGAAAGTACCTTCCCATTTTGCTTTGATTCTGAAATAACCCCGTTGAGCACGAAGCAGATGTTGTCGCAGTTGAGTCTTCGTTATTTCGTATTCCATCTATACATTTAACAACAGGAAATGAAGGATTCTGACAGTCCAAGGCAGAATTGTTCCTTATATGGATTCTGGAAAAGTGGATCTTCAATCCGATGTTGTTCTTAAATGTACCATTGCAAATGTCACATTTATGCAGATTTTGAGATTCTTGTTCTTGTGAATCTTTCGATTTTCGATCATTTAGAGGAGTCGTAAGAGACAGTGACATATTTCGTGACATTTTCTGGTGATTTTTTAGCTATAAGCTATAATTAACGTGAAATGTAGCCAGTGGAATTGTAAACGGCAAAAATTATAGGTAAAAAAAGCCACGTATTTCATGAAATACCTACGATTTAAGTTCTTCCCTGGTTCAAAATTCAAATAAAATCCCGCCGAATGCAGATTGTGTTGATTGGTCGGTGCGAAGTGTGCCTTGACACTCTTGACAGGAGGAGCACGCACCGCATAGCAGTGTCAGCGGCCGTCATCCGTGTTCATAATATTAATATCCGTGTTCATAGGATACTAGGTTTTGCTAAATTTAGAGCAAGCTAGAGCGAGTTGATTACTTTTATTGTATATAAATAAGAATAATAGTATTATGTATCGCATATTATACACTTTTGAAAACTAAAACTACAGTAAATAATAATAATAATAATAATAATATTGTTCGGAGAAGGGGGAGGTACTTTGATTGGTGTTTACGGCCATCAGATTAATCCAATGTCAAAGACGGATAGCATTTTCAAATTCTGGTGTCTGCTGGCTCGGTGGTTGTCTGTTGTACAACGCTTTTCGTCGAGACCTGAAAGAAAAGCACCCACAAATCGATTCTTGAAAATTGAGTGTTCACTTACTGTGCCTAAAGCAAGGCCTGAGGTGTATTTAGAAGCGTACCTACCTATAGCCATTCAATTATTCGTTCGGCGTGGTGATATAGTTGGATTACAACACTGGGACATGAACACTGGACAGCAATAAATAGTATTATTTGAAAATTATAGAACTTAGGTAGGCAGGCAGCAGAGTACCTGTCATCAGACATTTGATGCTTGTTGTAACTGTCTAATTTTCACACCTACTTGATCCCAAGTTGTTGTTGACTGCGGGCAGTCCTTGCATTGATATTTTGAATCTTTTTTAATAAATCTCGCAAAATTATTGTGATCAGGTAAAAACTAAACCCTACAAATGCAAGCTAAAATTTAATCAAGAAATTCTCAAATCCCTCACTTGGAAAAAAAATCTGGACGATTTTGTTGTTGATACATCTCACTTCTATGGCCATGCCTTCGCTACGAATATACAGGGTGTCCGTTTTTCGAGGCTAAGCATGGGTATCTCGCTTATCTTTAGAGATACAGAGTCGGTTAAATTAGGAAAAAGTTGCGAATTTTTATGACGATCAATGATCCAAGAGGATATTTGACTTGTCAGTTTTAGTTTTCGAGATATCGAGAAAAAAACAAAAATTTGTAATTTTTGTTTTTATTTTTTATTTGAAAAACGGTTGAAGATAGCCTTTTCTAATTAAGACATTGTGCAGGCACTTTTCCAAAGGGAATTCAATGTTGCCAAAATCTTCATTCTAGCTTCCAAAACAACCGAGATATGACATTCAACTTTTTTTTCTCTTATGGGCGCCATATTGGATTTTGGCATTTTTAAAAACAATATTTTTTTCTGGTTATACGATGTGTCACATACCACTGTTGAATTCATGCTTTTGAGCAAATTTTTTTTTTTATTTTTCAAAGAGTGCTTTGGAAACAAAATCAGCACCGACAATAAAAAAAAAACGTAAATGTTGAACATTCATTCAACAGTGACATGTGGCACATCGTTGTAACCAGAAAAGAATACCGTATTCAAAAATATCAAAATCCAATATGGCACCCATTGGAGAAAGAAGTTGAATGTCGTATCTCGGTTGCTTTGAAAGCTAGAATCAAGATTTTGGCAGCTTTGAATTCCCCATGAAAAAGTGCCCCGACAATGTCTAGATTGGAAAAAGCCACTTCAGCCGTTGTTTGAATAAAAAATAAAAACAAAAATTCAAATTCTTGTTTTTTCACGATATCTCAAAAACTAAGATTGATACGTCAAATTTCTCTTTGAATCATTGATCGTCATGAGAATGCGCAACTTTTTCTTAATTTAACCGACTTTGTATCTCTCAAGATGAGCGAGATACCCATGCTTAGCTTCAAAAACCGGACACCCTGTATACAGCTAGTCTCGCCTATGCTTTCGGTGTGAAAGGTGCTACCGGGGCACGCGTCAGATTCCCGTGAAATGCTCCCATTTTTGAATGTGAATTATTTGAAAATGTCTTTCGATAAAAATTCCCCCAACATCAGAAACATAAATTCCCTAACTGTGCGATTTACTTTACCATTACCGCACGCTGTGCGATTTACTTTACAGAATACGTCACGATGTGCGTAAGGGCTCACTTACTTAGGTTCCGAGTTGTGGGGTATTGGCGAGTAACATTACCGCTGCTGATGCGCTTCGCATGTAAACAAACATGTCGGATAGAGCACGGATTGTTGCCCGCGCGTTTAAAAATCTCATCAGTAGTAACCGGTTTTTAATATCCTCCGGACGTGAATCGTGGTTAATTAGTATTGCGGTGGAACTCAAAAATGGCAGAAGCGCAATTGAGTGTTATGGAGGTTTTGAATCACTTGATGGACTCAACGGATTCTCGATGTATCGTGATGGGAGAAGAAATTCTGAAGTCACAATTTCTTGTGTTGTGTGGTCGAAAGCGAACCGAATCAAGCATCAATTTAAACATAGATATATTTGGATTGTGTTTACAAACAAGCGCATTGTATGAATCTCCTCACTAGGTAACTGGGAATGTAATAAAAAAATAGTAGTAGCAGTTCCTGTGAAATTGGAACGTTCAAATGCACTTGCAAAGCAGGCCAGTCCAGGACATGCAAAAATATCGCAGCTGTGCTTCTTCGATGCAGCCATATAAAAGTTCCCATTTTCAGCGACACTTTCCAGGCTTTTCTCGTAGTCATATTTTCCACAGTGCTGAGTTTGTTTGTCATTTTGACTACCCAACTTGCGTCTTTCGCTTTCGACGGGAAACGGTGAAAATGTAACTATTCCTTTTTCCGGTTTCCACAGGGCGACTCGCACTCGGAAACACAACTAATTCTCCCCCACTTTCTGTCACTATCTATCTTGCCACCTTCCATTCTATGCCACTTTTGCTTGCCAGTCGTCGTACACGTGCCACTCTTATTCAAAAATGCAATGCTTTTGCAATCGACGACACCTAATATATTCAAGCTTATGAAACTTGCGTGGCTCACGTACTTCTTTGGAAAAAATTAACGCCGCGTTAAGTCAGATGGAATCAAATGAAGTCCCCAAACACCGTAACGCTCATAAGAGCCCACACAAATCTGCAGTTGATCCGTGCACAAACGTCGTTTACACGTCGGCCGTCAGATGGCGTATTCAATCTTGAAACTCGCCACTTGGAAGGTCCCGGTTAAACATCGTCGGTTTCTCACTGGAAACGTCTGCAGCTGGATTGTCGATATTTTCTGTGAAATCTGTCACAGTACATCATCCAGCATTTCCCTATCAGGAAGAATGCTTCCGTTACCTACGAGTATACAGCGTCCTGCAACAGTGCGTCGGGATTTCCTAGCGCCCTTCCCTCATGAGATAGAGACGAAGGTGTAATACATTATATCATTGATTTAAAAAGTTCTAACAAGTGAAATTATTTTCAACTATTAAGGTTGTTCCATTTTTGCGCTATAACAAAAACAAAGATTTTTTTAAATGAAATGTCTCACTTTTGATTTTATTTTCTTGTTCAGCTTTTCAAGCTCTATTACAAGCGTTTTTTTTTCATAATTTGAGGCAGTGCTACCAACTAAAAATTGAAAATTTAAATTTTTTGTAATTTCAAGATTCGTTTTGAAAAATCGTAGGAGCCTCGTTTTTTGCAATCAAGGAATGAACTTTGGCACAACAATAGTGAATAGTCGAATAGGAGGTGAATGATTTCATGATAAAAAACTTTAGATTCAGCGTTACAAGGTCTTAGAATTTTTTTTCAAATTTCGCAAATTTCAAAATGCCATAAGTCATTTTTTTCAAATGGAATGCCCCTTATTTTATTTTACCATTCGATAGCTTTTTTCTCCTTTTTCATTTTTACCAGGGGTACCTTACCCCTAAATTTGACAATTTCCGAGAAAATCGATAACTCTGATAGAAAGTGCTATTTATTAAAAATTTTCGCGCCGGGCAGGCCATGGTGATCATCAACAAATGTCTGATTGACACATTTTGCTTGGTTTGATGCTAAGAACAAGGTTTTTTTATTGAATAGCTGCGCTAAATTTCATTCTGAAGAAAATGCTTCAAAAAAATTTCGTTGCGCGATGGAAAAAAGAGAATTCAAATTGAGCTTAGAAAAGCGGTTTTCTCTACTAAGAACATAAAAAATCCAAATAAACGACAATTTTCATTGAAATTATCGATTATCTCTGAAATTATGGAATTCAGGGGTAGGGTATCCCTGGTAAAAATTAAAGAGGAAGAAAAAAGCTATCGAATGGTAATCATAATCATAATAATTGTAATCATAAAAAGCTAGAAGAAAGAAGTAAGAAGGAAAAAAGCTATCGAATGGTAAGATAAAATAGGGGGCATTCCATTTGAAAAAAAAAATGACTCATGGCAATTTGGAATTTGCGAAGTTCGAAAAAATTTTTGCACACCTTGTTTAATTGACCCTCAAGTTTTTTGTAATGAATTTATTCAGCTTCTGTTCGACTACCGTTATGGCAAATTTCATTCCTTAACCCCCAAAAACGAGACCACTACGATGTTTCAAAGTGAACTTGAAATTACAAAAAATTTCAACTTTTGATGTTCAGTTGGTAGCACTGCCACAAATTGAAAAAACAAAAATACACTTTTAATAGATCTCGAGAAGCTAAACAAGAACATGAAATCAAAAGTGGGGCGTTTGACTCAAGAAAATCTTTGTTTTTGTTATAGCGCAAAAATTGAGCACCTTGTATAATTGAAAATAATTTCACAAGGTAGAACTTTTCAAATCAATAATTTTATGTGATACACCTTTTTCTCTATTTTGCAAGGTAAGGGCGCTAGGAAAGCCCGACGCACTGTTGCAGGACCCTGTATACATTTTTCCTTCTTGGAGGGTCCCGGTTAAACATCGTCGGTTTCTCACTGGAAACGTCTGCAGCTGGATCGTCGATATTTTCTGTGAAATCTGTCCACAGTACATCCTCCAGTATTTCGCTATCAGGCAGATTGTCGCTTTCTGGAAAGTCAAAATCCACCTCAAACACGATATCTGGCACATTGTCGCACGAGGTCCCGCTGCAGCGGTTGCACAGTGAAGAGCACTTCAGCCCTGCCTTCCTGCAGCTGCACGCGTTCGCACAACCTCTGTTGCAGCGGCACGAAATCATCTTCAATAGGTTTTGTGGGGCTGCATCTCTGGCCATTATTTTGGGGATGAGACCTTGTGTGGTGGATATCTACTCTCAGGTGAGAGGATTCAGTTCGGCTCCCAACCACTTCTGCACCTAAAAGGATTGTACATGTAAAATTGAAGAGAAAATGATGGAAGAGAAATTGTATCTATCCAAGGACAATTCGTACCTGATGGTAGGTGCGTAAGAAGTGAAATCTAGCTGCATCTCGTGTGGGAGGTATAACCTGGCGAGATAGAAGTTCGTTTTCGTTGCAGCCCTCGCGGTACCGCAGCTCGTCAAGGTTCTGGATGTCGGGGTTGCCACCGTACAGAACAACTGTTATTCGCTCCCCTGCTGCTGCTATCTCATCAATCTCATCAGGTGTTGAGGTTGTGTCGAGAAAATCTGCAGCCTCTTTTCCAAGGTCCGTGTTCTTTTGGACTGTGGACAGGATTTTCATCTTCCCTTGCCGAAGAAGCAGGATGTCGAGTCACAACCACTGAAGGCATGGATGAAAAGGAAAAGCTCTGGTCTTAATGTGTTCTTTGAAAAAGTGATGCTGGAATACGTCACATCTGCAGCTTTGCTTCTTCCACATTTTTCGAAGAAAATCTCTTGGTGGTGTGAAACTTCAGTGAGGACTCAACAAGTCTATGTCCTCACCAGCTCCACAGCGAACAGCTGCTTTGATCAACTTCGCGTCGTTATACCTCTTCTGCTCGCTCTTCTGGAAGCACTGTGCATAGATATCTCATTCACACCTAATAATAAATATACATTTTCTTCACATCACGAGAAACACTCGACGCAAGAAGGGTTTTTACCCCCTTTTTCTCAACCAACACTACTGCACCTTCACTTAAACTCTTCTTACACACATCAAAAGAGTCTAGGGGACAAGCAAGTTCAGACGATTTCTAAAATCATCATAACTTTTGATTGCCGTCAGCGATACCTTCGTTTTCATGTCTTGATCACGTCGAATACGAACAATGTTTTATAAAGTTTCTACAGGGTGATCAATGGAACAGTGTAAAATTTCCGAAAATTCAGTACGAGCGCGATTTCCCAAAAAAGTTTCTGTGCATTTCAATAACACAGTTATGAAAACTGGTCTTTCAGCTTCAGTGACGTTTTTGAATTTTGAAAATCGAAGGTAAATTGCCAAAGATATTGCATGAGATCCATGATGTTCGCTGAGCCTGAGGCTGGAAACCTCCGGTTCAGAGGAACCGATCTGACTGGTTCCATTACGGACTGGGTTACTGCAAATGGATTGATGCCTAACGTCAAAAAGACCCGCAGTATTCGCTCTCTTCCCAAAAACGGGACTTATGATTCCAGCATCCTAATCAGAAGCGGAAGTCAGTCGATACAAGAGGTGGAGAGCGTGAGTCTGCTGGAGTACAGCTTGACAATAAGCTAACGTGGGAGCCACATATCACCGGGGTTTTAAAAAAGTTGAGCTCTACCACTTTTCTAATGAAAACTTTAAAAAACACAATTTCCGATGGCGTTTTGAGGATTCTTTATTTTTCTCTGGTGCAATCTGCTGTGTCCTATGGACTGATCTTCTGGGGGAGCGCCCACCACAGTCAAAAAGTCTTTATCGCGCAAAAAAAAATCGTCAGGATAATGAGGGGGGCGGACGCCCGACAACACTGCAGGCCCTTCTTTATTGAATTGCGAATTCTGACATTGCAGTCACTATATATCTACCTCCTAATACTGCAGATGAAAACTGATGAAGGAAAATATCCAAAGAACAAAGACTTACATCAGCATGCCACAAGAACTGCTGATAGTGTACACATTCCCTTCTCGAGACTTTCGGTGTCGAATACCACCCCATCACTCGCATTTTCAAGAAAAGAGTTTTCAACTTTTTGTGCAGTCAGGCTTTTTATACTGAGGAAGAGTTTATGAATTTTTAATGTGTTGTAACATGTCATTCATACTGTATATTTATACCAGATTTTATATTTATTTATTTATTTTCATACGACGATCTACTATAGGAATGTTATTGCCTGATGTATGATAAAGATATGTTCTATGTACTATGTTCTATTGATCGTTGTGTGCCGCCATGTTGAACTTCCAAGAAAGGAACTTGGATTGCACTCATGTATGGTTTCAGTAATTGGAATTCCAAGGTCAAATGTCTTTTTTGGTCACTCCCAAGCCGCCACATTGGACTTTTTTGTAAATGATTCGATTCTAGTGTGTTTGAAGTTTTATTCAAATTGAATTATTTGTGTAAAAAGTTCAATATAGCGGCTCGAAAGTGATCAAAAGTGACATTTGACCTTGAATTTTCAATTACTTGAACCAGACATGAGTGCGAAGTGTGTTCCAAGTTTCAATGAAATCTGATCACTTTCTTCTTTCTTGGAAGTTCAATATTGCGGCACAAAATAATCAAATATCTTTGGCAATTCACCTTCGATTTTCAAAATTCAAAAACCTTACTAAAGCTGAAATACCAGTCTTCATAACTGTGCTACTGAAATGCATAAAAATTTGTTTTTGGGAAATCGGGTAACTATATTTATTTACTTATATTTAAGTATAAATAACACAAAATGTCGCTTCTCAACCCTGACGATGCCTAACGGCAAAACCGGTTGGCCAAAGAAGTCTAAATAATTATTTGTGGTGTAATTGAAAGCAAAATAAAAGAACCTAATAGTAGTTGATATGCGTTATTGATTGTTGGTAAAATAGTATACATACACTCGCCGGTAAATGCATGATTCCTGCTCTCTTTGCCCTCTGCAGTAATGATGTATTGCCCGTCTCGGTATGTAAAATACTATGACTCAAAGTTTTCCTCCGTGATAATTTGTAACCAGAATTTGATTTAATCACTTACAGAGAATGGTTGAAAGTCTCCGGTTATCATTTCCAGCAGAAAACTATCCATTTTCTTTTAAGTCGAAATTGGCATTTTTCCCACCATATAAAGGCACGATGGAGGATTGGTTACTGTCTTTGATTCTTACTGATGCTGAGGCTCTAGGCTGATAAATTGTATTCTGGAGTTTGAGTTGATGTCTTGGCCTCCTTGGCTGTGGAGGAGCTGGAGGGCTTAGGGGGTCCAGCGTACGCACACTTCCCCTATTCATTATTCGATGTACTGCAGGCTATACCAGTCTCCGTCGAAATCGTCACTGGTGTCTTCGACGGGGTTAGAACCGTTGGAGGTTTGGTTTTCAGCCGGGATTTTGCGTGTCTGTTTGGTTTTGATCAAGGTTACAACTACACAACGCCTGTTTCAACGCCTTTCGCTTCGTTACGAGACTCGCTTTGATGCTGGCCAGGAAACAACGAACTCGGTACTGATGCTAAGGTCAATTTTTTCTGTATCGTGTAGCACAATCAACAGCATGAATAGGCTTATCAGGTAGTTACAAAACAAGTCCATGCTACCCGATACTAAAGCGGTGAACCGGCCTTCACATTTATTTATTTAGCGTATGGCATGCATGCTACAGACAAGAGACAATATAATGGTAATATAAGTACTTGATATGAATACGAGTGAATAAAGAAAATATAAATAAATGAATAAATAAATAAAAGAAATAGAAATGGTTGCGGTTGCGGTTGATTTCAAGTTTTGGAAGTTATACAGGTGTCCCGGAATAAGTGTTACAAAACTCACAGGGAGATAGAAAATTGAAAAATAAGGGGACTTTCTCAATAAATATACCCTCGCAAACGCATAATAACGGAGATACAGGCCTTCAAAGTTGTTTTTTGAAAACAGCTTTTTTGCATAACTTTTGAACCGTTCAACCGATTTCAGTCAAATTGGAACTCAAGATTACTGAAACAGGTCTCTATTGAACAATAGTAACGCATTCCATCAAACATTTTTAGGGGCGAAGATAATAAGAGGTGCCCTCCTCCCTTTTCCTCTATTTTTGATCTCTCCGAATATTTTTGGAAATCAATTCTTCAACTCTACGTTCAATTTGAAGAAAAAAGTTCCTTAAGTTGAAGTTCTTGCAAAATTTTGATTAGAGGCTTAGTTTTCAAGATATTTGGGATTAAAACATTGCAAAACATTTCGAAATCGTCACTTTATTGAGCCTAAAATTCAAGAAAACCCATGATTCGTCAACTAAATAGAATGAGTTTACTGGGTGTTTATATGTTCAGAAAAAAACTATTTGGGCCCTGGAAAGTGGCGATTTTGTGATGTTTTCTGATGTTTCAAACCCAAATATCTTGAAAATGAAGCCTCTAATCAAAATTTTGCAATTGTAATTTTTTTTTCCAAATTGAACGCAGAATTCAAAAATTGAAACCTTTTCCAAAAATATTCAGAGGGGTTAAAAATAGGGAGAAAAGGGGGAGGCGGGAGGCTCACCGTCCGTTTTTTATTTTAGGCCCCAGCCCGTAGCACCTTCATTATGGGTTTCACATCCAATATATTATATATTTTTGAAATCAGAAAACAAGATCTTTTGAGTGATGATACGTCAAATTATTTTTGACAGATGTCATTTTTTGACAAATGACAGAATAGTACTTGTGATACATCATTTTGAAGCCCATAAAATTCTGAGGAGAACTGTGTTTTTATTTTTGAAATAGGGTGTCTTTTACAGCCTCTAGGGGTCTTTCAATGGGAAAAAATGTCTATTCCAGAAATAGCCACTCAATAAGTGATAGGTATTTTTGATATTAACTAATGGTGATGATCTGATTTTTAAATCGTCCAAATTATTGGGAAACTCTATAAACACGTCATCTTTCAGGTAAGATCATAAAAAATCGAGGAGGGTCATATCTGGCACGCTCGGATGTCATCGCGTTGGGCCGGTAGTTCCAATTCACTGATCGTCGAATCTTTCATGTAAGGAACCAGGAGGCGGTCATTTGGAGCAACTTCTTCAGGACATTTTTTGTTTCATTGTGATTAATTGATAATTAGTATCATTAGTTGACATTGAAAATAGGTACCTGCTTCACCTACTTACTTATTATGTATTTCTGAAATTCAACTTTTTTTTCCTATTGGAAGACCCCTAGAAACTGTGAAAGACACCCTATTTCAAAAATTGAAACACAGTTCGCTTCAGAATTTTATGGGCTTCAAAATGATGTAATACAAGTACTATTCTGTCAATTGTCAAAAAATGACATCTGTCAAAAATAATTTGACATATCATCAGTCGAAGGATCTTGTTTTTGTGATTTCAAAAATATATAATATATTGGGTGTGAAACCCATAATAAAGGTGCTACGGGCTGGGGCCTAAAATAAAAAACGGACGTTATATTGCTTTTCAATGCTCTAATGCCGGTTGAGTGTATTCTGGGGAATAAGGTGTTGATCCTGGGAGACTTCAACATTCTGACTTGGCTGGCTTTTATAATGGGCATTAGCGAACACCCTTGATTGATGAGTTTAGTAATTTTATCGAATATTGTGATCTCAAGCAGTGCAGCAGGGTGGTTAACTTGTAATGACAGGTTGTTGCATTTGGTGTTGACTAATCTTGAGTGTTCCGTTGTGCATTCTAATCGTGTTTTGTAACCCGAGGACGGCCATCATCCTGCACTCGAGATTGACTTGCATGCTGTTTCAGATAGAGTATAGAGTATAGAATTTATTCAAATTTGGAATGCTATTTAATAACAAAAACAAATTTGGGAAGGAGTTCAGCACTAAGGCCGTTTCTTCCACTCGCTCCCCATAAAAATAAATATGAAGTACAGAATATAAAACATGAATAAAACTATGAATAAAACTAGACAGTGCCACAACACGTTAAAATCAGTTATCACAGTCGATATCCGGAGATTTCCAAAACGTCAAGAATTCTTCAGTGGTGTAGAAGCAATGGCTCTTTAGGAAGGATTTGAGCTTCGAGCTCAGCCTTCGAATGTCCAGTGATTTCCAATCATCTGGCAATACATTGAACAGCTTGATCAACAGATGTCTGAAAGTGGATTTAGTTCTTTCCAGCCTAAACTTGGGAGGCAGAATAAATTTGTTTCTTGTGTTATAAACACCTTCGTGAATGCTAAAATTAGAACATGCATAATAGTCCGGTCGTTAAGCGTTTCTACCCTGCAAATTTTGAGGCCGCGATGCCACTGGCAGAATTGTTCTATGAAACATTGTCTTGATTTTAAGAAGTGGTGCCACGATGGTGGTCGGTGCAGACGCTGTATACAGGGTGATCAAAAATTAAAAAATTGAAACTCAGGAACCAACAAAGTTGGAGCCATGAAAATCACCATGTAGATTCACAATTTGATGCTTATCAAGATAAAACAGACCGCGTCTGGATATCTTCAGTAATTTCAAAAATATCCTGAAAGCAGTTGTCGGTGAAAATTTCAATAAATCAGTGATTTTTCAAGATATTCGGATCAAATTTGATATTTCCGCCAAAATTGACGTCAGAAATGCAATGCGATGTGGTGCCACCGTCTCCGCCTAGTATTTTCGAAAATAAGACAAGCAATTGTAATTTTTTTCATGACCGCCATTTTGAACTAACCCAGTATTCAATAAGAGGAAAATCGATTGATACTAGTGAAATTGGTCATATGCAATAATCTAAAGACAAACATAACCATTCCCATCAAGCCACTTCGTTTTTATTGGCCGTAAGGTGATGTTGAACACATTTTTACGCGTTTTACGAAGAGCTATTTTTTTCCATGATATTTCAGACAGGACTTGAGGTAATTCAAAATGGGCTCGCAATTCACATCAAAGATGAAGTTGAATTCTTTCATAAACTGTTTCATATTTCCAATGGTCATTTTGGGCATGGTGAGGGCGATGCTGTAAAACTCGTAAAAATGGGTTCAACATCACCTTACGGCCAATAAAAACGAAGTGGCTTGCTGGGAATGGCTATGTTTGCCTTCAGATTATTGCATATGACCAATTTCACTAGTACCAATCGATATTCCACTTATTGAATACTGGGTGAGTTCAAAATGGCGGTCATGAAAAAAATTACAATTGCTTGTCTTATTTTCGAAAATAGTAGGCGGAGACAGTGGCACCACATTGCATTGCAATTCTGACGTCAATTTTGGCGGAAATATCAAATTTCATCCGAATATCTGGAAAAATCACTGATTTATTGAAATTTTCAATTTTTATGAAACCGACTACTACTTTCAGGATATTTTAGAAATTACTGAAGATATCCAGACGCGGTTCAATTTATCTTGATAAGCATCAAATTGTGAATCTACATGGTGATTTTCATTGCTCCAACTCTTTTGGTTCCTGAGTTTGAATTTTTTCATTTTTGATCACCTGTATAGAGCGTCTGCACCGACCATCATCGTGGCACCACTTCTTCAAATCAAGACAATGTTCCATAGAACATATCTGCAAAGTGGTATCGCGGCCTCAAAATTTGCAGGGTTCGTTCAATTTATGTGGCTTAGCCGCGCGACTATAAATTATGGATTCAAAATATAAATTGACTAGTACAGGTAAGTATGCTCATCTCTTCAAAGGAAGGTCTACACGACACTCTCTGGCTCACCCCCATCATAGCTCTTATAGCCCGCTTCTGAAGGATGAGGACCCGGTTGGAACGTGCAGAACCTCCCCAGACCAAAATGCCATAGGACAATACGCTATGAAATAAAGAATGATAACACAAAAGCAATGTATCTCGATTTAACTGATACGACAAGCCACGTAAGAGATAGACTGTCTTGGACAACCTGCGCTCCAGATATTCAACATGCGCCTCAAATGATAACCTGCTGTCAATCATCAAACCTAGACACCTCACAGGCTCCTGGGGCAGAAGAGCACCACCGAGCGAAAAAAGAACATGTTGGGTCTTGCTTATATTTAAGCAGAGCCTGTTGAGGGAAAAGAAATTCTCTGTCTCTCGCACTGCTTCAGCTCGGACAACTTCGAGTGCTCTCCAGTCTTGGCCCTCCGATATGAGAGTGGTATCATCTGCGTACATCACACATTTTGTTGACAGAAAGTCCTCGATGTCATTAACATATAAAACAAACAGCAGCGGCCCCAAAATTGACCCTTGAGGTACCCCGTGTGTCAAGTCTTGGAAAGTAGAAAATTTCCCACTTAGGCCAACACACTGTGTTCGTCCCCTCAAAAATGAGTCAATAAAAGCGAGTGGAGGTCCCCTAATGCCATACGCCTTCGATTTGGCAGTCAAAATGTCGTGCGAAACACAGTCAAAAGCCTTCGACAAGTCACAAAACGAGGCCGCCACCGCCCGACCGCTTTCCCAAGAATCAGTGACCGCAGTAACCATCTCGAGGAGGGCACGAACCGTGAAGCCACCCTCCACAAACTCAAACTGAGCCGAAGTCACAATTTTAAACTTGTCCAGGTATTCAATAAGCCTTCCTCTAAAAGCCAGCTCCGGGATCTTAGAGACTATGGGTAAGATAGATATGGGACGATAATTGTTCAGGTCCGACTTATCGCTCTTTTTGAAGATCGGAACCACTTTTGCAGGTTTTAAGTTAGCTGGAAAGGTTCCCTGTGATAGGGTAGGTAGACAAGAACACCTTTGAGGTTCCACAGTTTTATTGACGATCCCTGCGAACATAAATATAACAACAATAAGTACGTGTCGTTCTGCTCGCCGACTGCGACTCGTCTGTTCTGGATTGTTCTCCCGGTACTCCGCGTAGCGAGACATCCGGCACTCCTCCGCACAGCGACATCTGGCGTCCGCCGTGCTTAGCTGTCCGTCTAGTCAGGGCCGTCTCCAGGCCTATTCCGCGAGGCGGCTAACACGGCCATCCTGAAGGCTGGCGACCTCGACAGCAAGGCCTAGATAACCCTGTCGCAGTGCTTGGTTGAAACAGAGCAAAAGCATTCTCTGGAAAGCGAAAGCGTGGGGGGAAGGGGCTCTGAATTCTGATCACAGACATCAGAGGGAAAGAACCCAGGCCAAGCCTGATGAGGAATGCCCTAGCATCTGACACAGACAACCAAGCTGAATTCTGACACCGACATCCTCACGGAATTCGGACACAGACATCAGATGGAATTCTGACACAGATCACCAGTTCGGGGAGGGGCGTGTTCAGGGGAGAAGCTGGCGGAAACCTACCTATCTGAGAAAAAGGTTTGTGTTTGGCGTCAGTGCTTTGGTATTATACCCTAGATGAAAAATAAAGTACGGAGTCACAGAACGCTAACTCGGGGGAAAAGAAAAAAAACAACTGTGGATTTTAACCTTTTATTCACAACAAGTGAAACAATTAATCCGAATCACCATAGGTACACCAGGGTTTTATGTGTTCGACAGCGTACACGCCAACATACTTGCGTTGGTTGGGGAGGGTTTTCAATGGTTGTACCTCATAACGATCATGTGGAAGACGCTGTGTGATCTGAAATGGGCCTTTCCATTTTGCTAGTAGCTTTTTGCTCTCACCCTTGGAAATTATGCTAGCGATTCGAACGACGACAAGATCGCCGACGTTGTACGTCGTGGGGGAAGCGCGTTTTGAATCAAACCTGGCTTTTGCGGCTTGCTGAGTTTGGGTGATTCGTTCGTGAGCGGCTGCTCGAAGGTGGGTGACGGGGAGATCGTCGGGGTTTATAGTTGGAAGAAAAACACCGGGTACCTGGGCACGGTCGCCCATGAGTAACTCTTGGGGGGTTGTGTTCAAGGATTTGTTCAAGGTATTATTCAACCCCAACTGAACTGTCGGGATGTGTGATGTCCAGTCATCAGTGCCAGAAGCTGTGGTGGCGGCTAAGCTTTCCTGAATGGTTCGACAGTACCGCTCGATCTGTCCATTTCCGCGTGGCATACCCACTGTATTGAGAAACTGACAGATTCCAGTGGTTTCGCAGAAGTGTTTGAACTTTCTGGACGTGAAGGAGGTCGCTGCATCACAGAGGAGGCGGCAAGGTGTCCCAAACGTTGTGATGACTTCCTTCAACTCATGAATAGCATGAGAAGATTTCGTTGTGCGGACTGGGCGGATGATTATAAATTTCGTAAAGGCGTCGATGATCAAGAAAAGATATGAGTACCCTTTCTTAGATTTGGAGAAAGGGCCTAAGTGGTCTATGTGTACTGTATGAAACGGAATTGCTATTTTATTAATGGGATGGAGGTACCCGGGTTGTTTTCCTGCTTTGATCTTATGATAGGTACAGGGGATACAAGAGTTGATGTATTTCTTCACGAAACGGCGCATGCGTGAAAACCAAAATTGCGATTTCAAAGATGTCAACGTTTTATCAAGGGCAAAATGGCCCATATCATCATGATAGATACGGAGCAATTGCCACCTGTAGTGATCTAGGATGACGAGCTTTTGACCTTCAGTAGAATTATGATAAAGTTTTCCACCCTTGACACTGTATTTAGTGAAAAATTTTTCATTTTGGTCAGGAATTTGTCTTGATTTTGCACAGAGGATACCCAATTAACCGCTGAGATAAGGTGAACGTTCAAACTGGGACCGGGGATGGGATTACGACTCAAAGCGTCGACAAAGCTCAACCGCGTACCGGGTTTATGAATTACGTCAAAGGTAAATTCTTGGAGGGCAATAATCCATCGGGCGATACGAGTATTCAAGGTTTGCTTCTCAAGTGCATTTTTCAAAGAGTTGCAGTCTGTGATAAGGTAAACCTGTGACCCAACAAGTAATGACGAAAACGAGTAACCGCTTTAACAACCGCAAGGGTTTCCAGCTCAAAAGAATGGTAGCGAGACTCGGCCGGTGTTGTCTGACAGCTGTAATAGCAGATAGGCTTTTCTTTACCGTCATGAATTTGGATCAAAACGGAGCCAAAGCCATGCACGGATGCGTCCGTATATAACCGTGTTTCTTTGGTGGGATCAAAAAGAGTAAGGAGGGGTCTGGAGGTCAAAATAGACTTGAGGTCCAAAAAAACTTGATTTTGGGCATCACCCCACTCCCAATCAACGTTCTGACGAAGTAAGGTGGTAAGTGGTCGAGTTCGGACGGCAAACTGAGGAATGAATTTCCTGAAGTGAGAAGTTAACCCCAGAAATTGGCGAAGTTGGGTGAGGTCCGAAGGAGGGGGAAACTGTTCAACCGTCGCGATTTTAGCAGTGTTGGGTCGGATACCGTCATGCGATACTTCAAGACCGAGGAACGTTAGAGAAGTGAGAAAAAAGGCACATTCACTCAGACGGAGTTTGAGGTTATGCTGTTTTAAAATTTCAAGAAGTTCCCTGAGGATGTGAAGGCTTTCGGCGATAGTTTTTGAAGGGATGAGGATGTCATCCATAAAAACAATAACTTTATTTTGGGAACATAAGGGGTCCAAAATGTGAGTCATGGTTCGCTGAAAGAAAGGTACCGCGTTACATAACCCGAAAGGGACACGCAAGAATTCATAAAGACCGTCCATCGTACAAAAAGCTGTTTTGTGGATTGATTGTGGTTCGATCTGGAACTGATAGTAACCAGACGCAAGGTCAACTTTACAAAAGTAGGTGAAACCTGCTAAGCGATCAATGAGATCTTCGATGCGAGGCATGGGAAAATTTTGGGGAACGGTAATGCTGTTGAGTTTACGATAATCAATGCAGAGCTGGTGATCGCCGTTGGATTTTTTGACCATTCTTTTACAATTCCGCGAACGATAGTTTGTTCACTGAATGCTAGCCTGTATGGCTTCCTAGAAACCGGGCGAGTAGAAGTTAGATCAATAGGCATAGCTATGGGGCAATTACCAACATCAGTTAGATTATCGTTCGAAAAACAAACGTCGAATTCCATTAAAAGATTTTGCAATTTACCTTCAAGGGCATTGGCACACTCCGGCGTATATATGACGGCTGAGACAATTTTATTCGTACGAAGCTTGAATAAAACGCTGTTAATACCCTTTTCATAATGCACATCATCTTGTTCTGTAAAGTCCCTGTCTACGATCACTTCATTTGTATCAATACATTTATCCACGACATAAAAGTGCAGAATTTTTGAAATATCATCGATGCAGATGTGAGCCGCAACACGTAACGCAGTGGTGGTGACGTGATCGCCAAGATGTCGAAGGCGAACAGGTGAGTTTTCAGTTGGTTCCAAATTCAAGGTTTCAACCAGGGATGATGATATCAAGGAGATTTCACTACCGAAGTCCACGAAGCAAGTAGTAGACTGACCTTCAATTTGAATGGTTTTTATAAAAGGATTTGATGATTCTGTTTGATTTATGACATAAACACGCTTGTTGGATCCATTTGGAAAAGGGGACGGTTTGTCATACTGTAGCACTAGTAAGGATGAAGGGCGGTTATCGGACTCTTTGGTTTGCTTATAGGCTGGGCACTGGCGTTTGATGTGGCTCGATTTTTTACAATAGTAACAAGTTATTGCATTTTTGTAATGTTTGGCCGCTTCGGGAAATTTGTTTAAGGAGCGTGACGACGTCGCCATGGGGGAAGAATGAGAACTTTCTCTGTGTGAGGCGCTACCTGCTGTGTCAAATGTCTTCAGATAGACCGCTTATTCGCCAGGGTTTGTAACTTTAGAGGCCTGAACTGCGAACTTAACGTTGGAGTCAGATATACCCCCCATTAGTAACTGTATAATGTCAGTATCGGAGAAGTTCAATTTTGAAGCGTGAATCATAATAGACAATGTTTTGAATGTATACTCATAGTAGGAAGGTGCATCGGTTGCTTTAAACGCCAATAACTCTTCAAGTAAGGTATAAATGTTTCGAGAGGAAACAAATGTCTGACTGAGGAGGTGCTTCCACTCCGGCCAACTTCGAACAACTGTAGGAAGGCCTTCGTAGAAAGTTTTTGCAGCCACGCAAAGTTTAGGCAGTGCATAACAACAAGTCTCCTGGTCCGACCAGTGCAGGAGCTGCGCCCATTCATCGACTTCAATCAGCCACTCATCGATTTTCATAGTGGACGGGTCGAATTGTGTTACGACATTATTTATAAAAGATGAACTTACATGTGGGCGAACGACGCTGGGTGCAGCAGGGGTAGGCGAAGAGACGGTATTCATACCTGCCACTGTACGGATGGTATCAGCGAAAATTCTGACCAGCTCCTGGTGCGTGCCGCTACTGGTGGAGTCAAGTTCACCTGGTGAGGAAGTTGAACGGACCGCCGACTGGGTTTCGGTGCCACGACGGCGGAGAGCGGCCGCAAGGTCACATAATGGCGGCGTATAGCTACGGTCATCTCGCTCGGCCATCCTGGGTGAATAACGCCAAGGGCAGGTCCAGGAAAAAAAACAGGTCCTTGGATCCACTTCTGATGATAGGGTAGGTAGACAAGAACACCTTGGAGGTTCCACAGTTTTATTGACGATCCCTGCGAACATAAATATAACAACAATAAGTACGTGTCGTTCTGCTCGCCGACTGCGACTCGTCTGTTCTGGATTGTTCTCCCGGTACTCCGCACTCCGCGTAGCGAGACATCCGGCTCTCCTCCGCACAGCGACATCTGGCGTCCGCCGTGCTTAGCTGTCCGTCTAGTCAGGGCCGTCTCCAGGCCTATTCCGCGAGGCGGCTAACACCTGCAAGAAACACAAATTTACAAGGTGTGCAAGTGGTCCACATACCAGATCACCGACAACTGCTATAGATTCAGTGTTCAGATCAGTGTTCAGATCATATACATCCCTACTGCCGGAAGCTCTCAGACCTCGAACAATACCCATAACCTCCGTACCGGAAACGGGGCGTAGGAAGAAGGATCCAGCGCCAGTGCGAGATTCAAAGGAGTCAATGTATGTCGTGTTATCTACACCTATCCCCATTATCAAGGTGTCTGCAACTTTGACAAAGTGATCATTGAAAGCAGCAGGGGAAATAGGAATTGAAATGCCATTCGCTTCTCTATGCGACCTATTCCGATTAATCAAATTCCAGGCCGCCTTCTGTGTCTGTTTCCCGAATCGGTTATTAGGTTGCTGTTATACTCCTGAACCTTCGCTCTGAGCTCGCGCCTGTAATTTCGTTTGAATTCTCTGAAGCAGTCCTCATCCAACAGGCTGCGATGCCTCAAACCTGACAAAGTTCGCATCCTCCGCCTCATCGCCCTCAAATCCGAATCGAACCGTCCACGCTTAACATCCTGAATCCTCTTAACCGTCCGAAGAAATGGGGGAAACGCCTGATCATACAAAGAGCACACTTTCGGCATAAATACGGTTGAAGCCTCGTCCACGTCTCCAATCGAAAAATAATCAGTCCAGTCTTCGGTAGCTGTCAGATTTCTATACAACTGTCTAGTGTCATCAGTGATCTTTCTGCACCACACCGGATCAGCCTTCACATGAACACGCTCAGATTGTACCGTCACACTCAGGCACGAGTGATCGGACAGCATAGGATCATACACGGTGGCTGAAAATAGTGAAGAGCCCACATAGTGCGTTCTCCTGACCCGACGGCGCAGATGCAACATGGACGCAACTGTCGCTATTTAGTGCCAAATTTGAAACATCCAGACAAATATCAACTTTTCTATGGAATACCAGGCTATTTCATGACTAAGTCTCCAGATAGATACAAAAAAGTTACTAAAAATGTGAAGAAGAACCAGTCGCAAGCCAAATTTCTATTTTGTATAGTTCTTTTTTACAAAATAATGAAAATATTGGAAGTTCCTTGCTTACTTCGCAAATGATCCACAGTCTGTTAATCGCGATGTTGTCAGATTTGGCATGGCCGCCGTTACCAATAATACGTTATATTACATATACTGTCACCTCAAATAGTCACTATAAAATCAATTTGTTTTGCAAGATGTTTCCTTGCGCTCTTCTAGTTAGGAAATCTGACACCATACTGAATGAAAGTTCAAAATTTGGAAATTATTATATCGAAGTAATCGAAATTAATTTTTCTTGTTCACTTGGCAACCCCGAATACGGCTTCTGCCGTTCTCCTGCCTAGCCGGATAGTCTTATGCAATCCGCAGTACATTCATGTAGCAAGGATTGCCTGAAACGTATGAGAGTGGCTCTCGCGGCTCGTCTACCTTTGGCCCCAGAGGGTTTCAGTTAGAGGAGACTCGGAGAGGGCCCTGACCAAAACTTCCACGCCACGTGTTCGCAGAAACGCAATACAATAAAACCTTTTTCTTCATCGTATCGACTCTCGCTTCTACACTTGTCATGACGCAGTGTTTATTTCCATTCTTTCTTGTAAGAACCGAAAGCGTACCTTCCTATTCCACCTTCAAAATGATTGTTTTTTATGTTTAAAAGATTGAAATAACATCAGTCTCACAACTCACAAACAGTGAGCATCAATAGTTGAAAATTTCACTTACACAAACGATTATTGATAGTTTTTCTGATCATGTTACGTGTTAATAGACGCTATTTGTCTGGAAGTTTCATATCAAGCGCCTAATTCTACGCGCATGGGCCCGGATAACACGTAAGATACACAGTCCTATTGGTAAATACATTATCGATCCTCGTGGCCGAGGATGTCGTAATTCTAGTGTACTCTGAAATTGATTCTCTGCATCCAAAAGATCTGAAGATGTTAACAATGTTGCCAGCGCTCCTGTCTCTGTCTGCAAAGTTAACGTTAAAGTCGCCCAAGATGGTGACTGACTTTCTCCTCGGTAAGTTATCTAAAAATAAATATAATTTGTCCGTAAATACGTCAATATTACTTGTTGGTGAGCGGTAGCAACACGCTAGGATAGCGTTGAAGTCAGGTACGATCACTGAGCATAGCTCCATATCCATTTCCATGGAAATCTGTGTCTTCAGATTAAGCATTTCGAACCTGATATCAAGTTTATTGAAAATTGCAACGCCACCGTGACCATATTTAGACCTACAAAAATAGGAAGCAAGTCTGAAACCATCAATCCTCAAGGCGTTCAACTGATCCTCGTTAGTCCACACTTCTGAAAAACAGAGAACATCGTATTTTTCGTCATAAAAAAGAATTAATTTCCAGAATTTTATTGTTCATGGATTGTATATTGATATAAAATATTCGAAGATTGCTTTGTTTTGCACGCTTCAAACAATCCGATCCACTATCGGAGTGTGCGTCAGTGTCAGGTTGGACTGAAATTAGGTCAGAGCCTTTTTGTTCTTCCTTGGATGAAAAAACCTTGTCACATGGGTTCCAAAGGGCCACCTTGTCGGATCCATGATCTTGTCGTGATTCTCCAGAAAAACAGTTATTTTAAATGCGGCATAATTAGGCACGAATTCTGGTTTGTGTAATTCGCACTTTACTCCAGGAAAATCTTTTACAAACATGTCAGTCACTTGCTCGACCGTAGTGTCATTGGCAAACCCTGAGGCATATATGTAGGCCATTTTAGGGACCGCTTTAACAGTGGATCCTACAGTGTTTTGGCCAACAACAACAGGGCGGCGAATAGGTTTTGTATTGGGTTTCTTCCTAACAATAGTCCAGGATTCCTGACTGTTCACCTGGGGTTTACTTGGGACTTTATTAACATCTGTTGTATTTTTCCCTTCAGAAACTTGTTTTTTCTTCTCGCAAGTAGCATCGGACACGATAGTTGATAACGGCAGCGATATTGTGTTTTCCTTATCGGCTGCTTTTTTGTTGGTTTCAGCTAACAACTTACTTGAATACGATGGTTTTTCATTCAATTTACGTACTAAGTCTTCATTTTGCTTTCTCAAAAATTCAACATCCCCGCGTATTTTCACCATCTCGGAACGCAGTTCGTCAGCTTCAGTCTTCACCTCAGTCTTCACAATTTTGGCGATCATCTCAGCGAATTTCGGGCCTTTCAAGAACAAAAGCACTTCCGACTGCTTCGCGCTCTCGGTTCCCTTCTTTGGGGGAGAATCACCCGACGTCTTGGCAGCATCCTGTCTTAACTCAGGAGCCATAGTGGTGTAAATACTGTTACGATATTTCGCGTACGGGTTCGAATATAATTGAGACGATTGTTTCAAACACACACTGTTTATTTCGGCGTACTACTACAATAAATGCCAACAAATATCCACTTGGAATTATTTCGCAGGTACTTCGCTTGTTTACACTCGCTATCTAATTCAATACTGCCGCGAGCTGCCGGCTGACGCCTTATATAAGGCCTCCGAATAATGTTCCCGAAGTTTTTGTCTGCTTCCAGCAAATTCCATAGTGCCTGGCACATGCGGTTTCTAGATCATTCCTGAATAATCGCACACGTTACCCGTATGCTTTCCATGTGTTCTGGAATCTGCGCCTCCGCCAAAGTGGACTGATGTGCCTTGATCGAACGTTCGAGTCTCCCCATTAGGTTTCACATACCGAACGCTCTGGAATGCGCGAGATCGCTCCAGACTTCTACACTGCGATCTAATGGTGGAAAGATCCAGAAACATCGAGTGTTTACCTATATGTACGAGATCGCCGCTCGTAACAATACCATTCACTTGTTTATTTTACGCAGAGCACAAATGTAACACGTCCGCTTCGTACCCTTATCGCGACCGTTTTTTTTTGCCTATAATAGGCCTATAATATAATAGGCCTCTTCCCGTCACTTGTAGCAGTGAGTCCGAGTACAGCTTTGGAAAGGCTGATTTTGTCGTGTTATATGATAGACTTGCTGGCCTCGACTGGCAACTGCATGAGTTACGTAGCCTACGAGTCGAGGATGTTGTGGAGAGATTTTATGAATTCCTGGCTCAAGTGTTCAACTGGTGTGTGCCCTGTAAAAAGAAAACTTCTCGTACATATCCCCCCTGGTTCACTGGACGAATTATACGGGATATCAAGAAGCATGAGCGACTTAGAATCAAATACAATAGAACCAGATGTGTTGAGACGTTCAATGAATATTAATTGTTGAGAGCTCAAATTGAAGTGGACATTGCTAGATCGTTCGCTTCTTATATCAGACAGACAGAGTCCAACATTTCTAGTTATCCCAGCAAGCTGTGGTACTATGTGAGGTCAAAAAATGATTGTGGGAGCATACCAACCTCTATGACTTATGCAGGCAATGATACTGGGGACCGTCAAGTATAATTGATTCCTATGCCGATTATTTCACCAGGTCCTTCTCTGCTCCATCTGATGCTTCGCTTTATCCTGGTCTCGAGTTTCTCACGCCGTGGTGATGTCCTCAACTTTGATATGGTCTCTGAGGATGAGGTTCTTGAGGTTATTCATTCCTAGTCTCCCGTCTAAATCTACTGCAGGACCTGACTTGATTCCTTCTTATCTTGTACGAGATTGTGCCTCAGTCCTCGCAGCGCTTTTATCGTTGATTTTCAACACCATGTTGAGAGAGGGAGCCTATCCGCGGAGGTGGAAGGAGACTCGAGTGTGTCCGGTTTTCAAGAAGGGTAGAAGGAATGTTGTTGAAAACTATAGACCCATTGTCATAGGATGTAATTTCAGCAAGGTGTTTGAGATCCTTATGCACCAAAAGATTTTATGTCATGTAGGTCCTGTGCTGTCTGACAGGCAACATGGCTTCATACCACGACGGTCCACCGTAACTAACCTTATGGAGATCACCCGGTTCTTGTCTGAGAGGTTGCTTGCATAATTTGACACTGGTGTAGTAGTTTTTTATGTACAGTGTTCTTCCATCATGCATCAGGAGTATTTTTTCCAGCGTAAATTCGAAGATCATAGGTCAAACCTTCCGGAGTACAGATTTCATAGAGTTTGACTCCATACTTACGGGATTTTCCTGGAACGTATCGTCGAAATACCAGTCTGCCCCTCCATGGCACCATGCTATCATCAATAACAACGCTATCTCCAGGAGATAGTGTCTGTTTGAATTGATTGCAGATTATATTAAAACATCTCTCAATTTGAAAAGTCTGTCGTCATCCGCCAGTGGATCTTCATTATTACACAAATGAAAGAACTTCAATAAACAGTCAAATCTGTCACGATTCATTGTCTTTTGAATAAGCCTGTTGCCATGCATTTCCCCCCCCTCCCTAAAAGCCCATTGGCATTTCCAAAATCGAATTTTTTTTTTGATTTTTGGATTTTTCATCAATTCAACTCCGTCCTCCAAAAGTCCCATTACAGATGTTCCGTTTGAGCTGTGTTTGAGAATTGTTCTCTTGCATTTCTACGTAAATCTGGTCATTTTCGAGAGACTGCCGAAGCAGTGCCGTTTCAGACATTATTCAATTTTTCTTTCTTAAAAAAAAGACGTTTATGGCTATTATTCATAATTTACTTGATGTACTGACTATATCAATCTTCGTCGAAATCGTCGCTGGTGTCTTCGACGGAGTTGGAGCATGATTTTCGGCCGGGATTCTGCCTGTATTATTGGTTTTAACCAACGTTGCAACGACACAATGCCAGTTTCAACGCCTTTTCAACTTTGTTACGAGACTCGCTTTGATGCTGGACAAAAAACAACCCACTCCGTACTCTAGTATGCTGAGGTAATTTTTTTTTGTAGCATGTAATACATTGAACAGCATGAACAGGCTTATCAGGTAGTTCCAAAACAAGCCCATGCTACCACCCGATACCACACCGGCGATGATGCCGTCACATATTTTACCCTTCCAAACCCACACAGTCGAACAAAAAATAGATTAGTACGGCTAACCAAGGCAGTACGCCCGACAGGAAATGTACTCATCACAACACGCACTCTCTTTGTATGAATCACAAATTTTCATTTACTTTTAGAAACATGATTCTGCAAATTTTATCCAAGCTCAGCCTATTACGTCTTTCAGATAATTTTCTCGCATGGAACCGGGGTAGCCACGGTTCCAGATCTCTCTCTGGCAACTTCTGACAGGAACAGATACTAAACTTTGATCATAGCCATGAGGCTGAGATATCGAACGAGAATGTTGGCACACGGCCATGGCTTTCGCAAAAATGGCAGATATGAAGGAGCTTCCACTAGCAGCAAGAAGATGGCGAACACGACGATGAGGCACGAAAACAGAGGACCGCTGCCTTCAGCCGAGAGCTGCTTGAATATGTAGAGGCCACAGGAGAACTGCAGGGCTGCTAGAAATACTGACAAAAACTTGCCCATTTCACCGTGAAAATAAATTTGATCAATTTCATTTACTAAAAAGCTCGCTAATTGAAATGGTCCACCCAAAAAATTTAGTCACATTCAAAGTGACATAACTCTTGAATGAATAAACTATTTTGAATCGTTTTCTGTTTTCTGATTAGCTCACGGATTGGATCACAACATTTCATGAGCCGTTTTTGGTACAGGTGTTTGGTATCAATTATACAGGGCGCTCAATCAGGTACTGCAAAAATGGAAAAGTTTGAACTGGTCCCATTTCACAAAAAAAGGGGTTTTGGTTTTTTCCAAGTGTTTTAGGGAAGATGTTGTTCCTATACCTTGAGGTAGTTTTCAAAACTTTGAGTCTATTTCCTCCAATTACACAGTGATCTCAAAAATGCAACCTTCTGGTCTGGCATTTATATCTGTTCCAATTGTTAGTCGATTTTTGAAAATATGGACTCTTGTTGAAGCTTAAGGCTATCAGATGAGAAGGCTCGAGGATCGGAACTGACTGGAGACAAAAATTTTAAAAAAGCGAAGGAATCAAAAGTGACCTAAATATGAAGCACCCTAGAAATCAGGTTCAGGGAAAGAACTAAATGAAAATCAACTTGTCTTCAAACAGATTTTATTTTCGAACATTCTGAGGTATTTTCCGATTTTAAGTGATGAAAATTGTCGATGCGGGACCCATTTTACAAATTCACTTTTCAGAAGATAATACCGGGCCTTCCTCGACTGAAAATGCACGTAACCTAGGTTACCTTCTTATTGTTGAATGTTTCCTTCACATTTAAAGAGATAGACACCAGTTCTGATCCTCGTAACCCAGGTTACGTCTATATTTAGGTGAAAAACGTCCAGTATTCTTCGTTGGAAGCATCCATTTCTGATTTGGATTCATTGCCACAATTTTTGCCTCATACAAACGAGATACACCTTAAAATGTTCAGAAAGAATGGTTTGTTTGAAGACAAGTTGTTATTTGTTTAATACCTTCCCTAAACCGGACCTCTAGCAGGTTTGTCATTTGAGTCACTTTTGATTCAATCCCTTTTTCAGAATTTTCATCTAAAGTCAATTCTGATCCTCGATCCGTCTGACCGGAGCCTTTAGCTTCAACAAGAGCCCTCATTTTCCAAAATCGGCCAACAACGAATAAAGTTATTACTGCAAAACTAAAAGGTTACATTTTTGAGATCATCCTGTAATTAAAGCAGATAGGCAAAAAAATTTAAAAATGATTCGAGTTATGGTTACAACAACTTCCCTGAAACACTTGGAGAAAACCAAAAACTATTTTTTGTGAAATGGGACCTGTTCAAACTTTTCCATTTTTGCGGTCCCTGATTGACGGCCCTGTATAATTAATACGAAACACTTGTACCAAAAATAGTCCATGACATGTTGTAGTCCAATACGTGAGCTAATTAGAAAACATAAAACGATTCAAAATAGTTTATTTATTCACAAGTTAAGACACTTTGAATGTGACTGTATTTTTTGGGTGGACCATTTCAGTTGGCGAGCACTTTAGTTTATTCCAATATTCTTTTTTGATAGCCTATTACGTCTTCAACGTCTTTATTATTGTTATTATGAGAGTCGCTTTGATGCTGGTCAGGTAACAACCCACTCTGTACTCCAGTATGCTAAGGTAAATTTTTTTCGTAGTATGTAGCACAATGAACAGCATGAACAGGTTCATCATATAGTTCCAAAACAAGCCCATGCTACCCGATACCGAACCGGCGATGATGCCGTCACTTTTTACTCTTCCAAAATCCAAACCCACACAGTCGAACAAAAAATGGATTAGTACGACCAACCAATGCAGCATGCCCGACCGGGCCACTTCCAGAGGAAACCAAAAGTCGGCCATGACAGGCTCGATGATAAAGGCCGCAACGAGGTATTCAACAAGACTGTTAGCACACGGCCATAGTATATTAGAAATAGAATTCTTGCTGGAAATAATTCTAACAAAAACGATTTTTTTACCATGGCAAGCTTCCAGTCCCCTCTCCAACATATCAAAACTCCTCAAGTCTGGGACTGCTACAAATCAGTATACAGGGTGAAAGTTCATTATTTTTCGTTACTTTCTTTCTTTCTTGAAAAACCGATGACCGGAAAAAACGGACCAAGGCTAGCTTGATAGACCATAGTCTTCCAATAAACATATCAAAAATACACCACCCAGCAACTGCTGTGTATCAAGCTACAGGATGAAAACTATTTTTCATCTTCAATTTTGTTCTTGGTGGAATTGATCTAGATTGAAGCAGGTTTCAGTTCTTCTGCAAGCTTTTAATGTCATACTGAACATTTGAAAAGGATACATCTCTGCAACTGCGGCTTTTCAATTTACAGGGTGAAAAGTCATTTTCACGTTTCAATTTTTTCTTGGCGAAATCGGCTCACACAACAATTGCGAATAGTTCTTCTGTAAACTTGAAGTTTCTAGTCAAACATATCAAAAAAATACATTTCTGCTATAGCTACGTTTTTAATTACAGATTTAAATGTTTGGCTGCGTTCTAACATTTTCTGGATTTTTTGATGCAATATACCCGAACATTCAAATCTGTAAATAAAAACGTAGAAGTAGCAGAAATGTATTATTTTGATATGTTTGACTCGAAACTCCAAGTTTACAGAAGAACCATTCGCAGTTGTGTGAGCCGATTTCACCAAGAAAAAAATTGAACTGTGAAAATGACTTTCCTAACTAACAAAACACTAAACCTCTTGAATTGCGCGAGCCTCGGAGCTCCTGTTGATTGCAGGATGAGTTGTTACTAAACTGCGCAACAAATATGTTGTCGCAAGCGAAAAATTGGTCCCACTTTGTACCACAATAACTTTTGAATGACACAAACCATTTTTATTTTGTTATGACGGTTAGTGAGATAAGACTTTCCGTTACTCACCTTTAGGAGGTGAAGATCAGGAAGCTTCATGTAAAATATTTACAGGGTGAAATGTAAAACAGTGCAAAATCAAAATTTTAGCAAATTCAACGGACCCCTGTTCTCAGAATAATTTTTTTTCTCAAATGTAAATGAAAGAATCACAGAGCGTGATCTTTTGGCTTGCGCTCAGTTTTGAAATTTTTAAATCGGAACTCCGGTTCTGACTATGTTTTTTTTCTTTTGGGGGATGCTGATTTATCCTATCGCTACAAGAAAGACTATGTTAGCCTAGGGAGCCTGTCATCGTCAAAAACTAAAATTGACCATCAGCATGAAGTTCGGGAGGTCAAAATCACAAAGAAAGCTTGTTCCAATAGTGAAAATCTGATCAAATTCAATTTTTAAAGAAATTGTCGCCTATTTTGATTGGGCCCCCGTTTTGAAGCCTTGATCAAGGTATTCCAGATGTTCTGCGAGTTAAGTTGCTGAGAACTGTTCAAGCCACAATATTCGTGGATTGCAACCTCCCATTATCAGAGTAACATAGTCTTCTTTGTAGCGATAGAATAAATCAGAATCCTCCAAAAGAAAAAATCATTAATTCAGAACCAGACTTCCGATTTCAAAAATTTCAGAACTGGGCGCAAGCTAAAACATGAAGCTTCATAATCCTTCCATTTGCTTTTAAGAAAAAAAAATCCAAAAATGGGGGGCCGTTGAATTTGCTAAAATTTTGTACTGTTTTACATTTCACCCTGTAGATATTTTACATGGAACTTCCTGATATTCACCTCCTGAAGGTAAATTACGGAAAGACTGAGCTCGCTAACCGTCATAACAGAATCGGAATGGTTTGCGTCATTCAAAAGTTATTGTGGTCCAAACTCGGACCAATTTTTCCCTCGCGACAACATATATGTTGCGTAGTTTATTTAATCAAAGCTTTTCCAGATGTTGGATTCATCGCTTCTGCTTCTTGGGGCGCATTTATTCCTTCTGCTCCTTCATGTGCACTAGATGTGGTTGCGGTTGCAACACCTTCACTTTGGCTTCGATTTCTTTTGGAAGTCAAATATCTACAGGTGTCCCGAAAATACACCGACAACGTTCTAGAACAGCTTCCTCGCATCAAAATAAGAAGAAAAGTTCCCATGAACATGGGTCCGGAAATGCTTCATAAGGGAGCTACAGGCCCCTAAAGGTGGGACCCTGAAGATGGTTGTTTATTAATTATTTCCGAAACTGTTCAAGGAAAATCAATCAAACTTGAGACATTTAATAACCTATTTATGCTCAACAAAATTTGAATGCCTAACAAAAATGAAATTGCTTTGAAATATTTTTTCTTTCGCCTTGAATATCGTAATTGAGAAATCTGCATTTCTGACCACGTTTTCATACATTCAAACTCAAATATCTCGTAAACGGTGCATCTGTCGAGGTTGAACAGGGGGACCTTTTTTTGGTAGAAAACTCTAATATTCCATAATTTTTTGTTGAATTTGAAAACAATTCACATTCAAAAAAGTTAGGGTTATTTTTACCCCCACACCTCAGTCTGACTCACCCCTGGTAAATTATTTTGAAATTGATCTTGTCTCATTTTGTTGGGCATAAAAAGGTTAGTGGATGTGTCAAGTTTGATTGATTTCCCTTGAACGGTTTCGGAGATATTGAATGAAAACCATCGTCAGGGTCCCACCTTTAGAGGTCTGTAGCTCCTTTATGAAGCGTTTCCGGACCCATGTTCATGGGAACTTTTTTTCTTGTTTTAATGAGAGGAAGCTGCCTTAGAACCTTATCGGTATATTTTCGGGACACCCTGTATAGTGGTCAACAAAATAAGTGTCATAGTCGATATTTTCATCGGTTTTTAAAACCAGACAGCTTTGGATTCCTTTGGTCGATTTTAGATCTGTTTAAACTGATCAATAGCACCATTCTTTAGCTATCGGATACAAGTACTGTAGGATGGAAGAAAAGTGTAATACAATTTATACAGGGTGTCAAGTAAAACCTTGCAAAACTATTGAAGATTTGTTTATGATTATGCTCCATTCTGGCAAAAGAAAATTTGGTTGATACCAGCACCTAGAATATGAACATTGACGTCTTCCCTCGAAACGGTTTCTGATTTGCGTCCGTATTATGATTTTGGACAAAGTTGTGCCATTTTTTCTTCAATGTCCACCTTATTGCAAATATCCTCTCAAACTGGTCTAATTATCAAAGCAAATTTTGAACAATCGATAGTTCCACTTGAAAAACCATCCCCTGTGGATGTTTTTCTCACCCACCCCTGAAAAAGATTACCCCCGCGGGCAGTGTCTAGCCCATGTGGGCCGGAATATTGGGGCTGGTATCACAATAAACCAGTATGATACCGTGTCATGTAAGAGATAATTTTTGTTTCAAGGTCAAAGGATTGTTCTTAAGGGTTGTTAACATAAACTGATGTATCGATATCTCGGGAACAAAAAGAATCTGAGAAGAAATTCTTGCTTCATGTTCCATTGCATACACTGACGCATATTTTTCAAGAACATACAGGCTGATACCTAAAATAGGTCGGGAATGTGCTTCACAGTAACCCTTTAGCAAGGAATGGAAGTGCTTTTGTAGAAGTGTTTGGTATCATTTCTCAAGATTTTGTTCTCCTGAATGTGATTTCGGTGATGAAATTCAGCTAAAAGAGAATTGGTCATTACTCTGGAAAGAAAAAAACAAGCTCGTTGGCGACTTATTTAATTTTAACGGAAATAAGTTTTACAATTTCAAACAATGTCTCTCAAAATACTTAAATACCTAACTGAAAGATATTACTAACAGAAAACTCTCGAAATGGTCTGGATCGTTTCGGTAATCTGAAAATGCATATTTCCGGCAATTTCTTGAAATCTTTTTTTGCTTTTGGAGATATCAATTCTCCAATTTATGGAAACAACCCGTAAAAACAATCCCTTAACCTTGAAACAAGAGTATATCTTTTATGACATTACGCTATTCCAGTATCGTAGGTACCGATTCTGGTACCAGCCCCAACATTGCGGCCCACCATGGTTATGCATTGACCGCGGGGGTAGCTTTTTTAGGAGTGAGTGAGGGAAATGTTGAAAAGGGATAGTTCTAATTTCAACTTCAAATTTGATAGCAGTTTTGCAATAAGTGTACATTGAAGAAAAAATGGCACAACTTTGTCCAAAATCATAATAAGGGTGCAAATCAAAAACTGTTTCGAGGGAAGACATCAATGTTCATATTCTAGGTGCTGGTATCGACAAAAAAAATTTTTTGCCAAAATGGGGCATACACAAATCTTCAATAGTTTTGCACGGTTTTACTTGACACCCTGTGTAAACTTTATTTGACTTTTCTTCCATTCTACAGGACTTGTATCCGATAGCTAAAGAACGGTGCTATTGATCAGTTCAAACAGATCCAAAATCAATCAAAGGAATCCAAAGCTGTCTGGTTTTGAAAACCGATAAAAATATCTACTATGACACTTATTTTGTTCACAACTTCAGTAGCCAATTGCTTCGCTGTGTACCCGGTGCTTGCCATCTTAAACAGTTGACCACAATAGCTTTGAATCCAGGATTTAGATACGTAGCCGCAACAAGGGTGTTACTTCTTTCGATATTTCCCAGGCGTGTTGCAATACCACTTTGCACGTCTTTTATGATGTCCATTCCTTTTAGTAATGCCAGGAAGGGAACGTTCCTTTTATGCTTCTGAGAACGTTCGCGAAAAAACGCTTGTGCGCGAACATTCTCCTCAAAGCACTTTGAGCATATTCAGCAGTTTCAGCACGTTCTCGAGCACGATCCCGGTCAATGGTTTCTCTTACTTCCCGCACTATAAGGCCAAAACAATGGAAGTTGGTCAATTTCACTTCGATTTTTTCATAAAATGTTGAAGTAACCACTGGAAAAATTCCAGTTTATAAGTTTTTCAACTTATTTCATAATTTTTATCCAATATTCATGATAGGTTTTCATAATCCACGTGGAAAAATGAACTCAAAATTATTGACAAAAGTTGTTTTTTTGCTGTATTAATTTTGAACCTCGTTTTAAACCAAGGTCAACGTGTGATAGGTACATCGTCAATGAGCTAATGGACTCCATTTTCTTATTTTTTCAAAATAAAACTACATTTTTTCATACAATTTATAGTGAAAGCTGCACCGCGATATCTGTATTCTAAATGCCTCAAAAATTTGAAATTAACGCTGGTGACGTCACTGCCCCATATGGCACTATCTTCCATTCCTACTTCTCTCACCGCGACACTGCATGCTGTGTTCGTTCCACGCGCAGCGCCAATGGAAACGCTTATGACATCACGCGAATTTTTAAAATCGCTGCAACAAATAGACGCGTGAGGAAAGTTCTTTTTTTTTCTCTAAATATGGGTTAACCTAACTGAAAGGTGGTCGATTGCTAGGCAAAATCGTGTACACTATACTCCATACTTCAAAAACTTCACAACTATTTCAAGTACTTCACACGAACATCAGTTAGGTACTTCACGATGAATTTCAAGTAATTCTGACGTACACACATCAAAAGAATCTAGGGGACAAGCAAATTCAGACGATTTCTAAAATCGTCATAACTTTTGATTGCCGTCAGCGATTTCATGTCTGTTTCCAGTGTTCGATAGCCCAATCCTTCGTTTTCATGTCTTGATCACGTCGAATACAAACAATGTTTTATAAAGTTTCTACTGGGTGATCAATGGCACAGTGTAAAATTGACGAAAGTTCAGTACGAGCGCAATTTCCCAAAAACAAATTTTTATGCATTTCAGTAGCACAGTTATGAAGACTGGTATTTCAGCTTTAGTAACGTTTTCGAATTTTGAAAATCGAAGGTAAATTTCCAAAGATATTGATCATTTTGTGCCGTCATGTTGAACTCCCAAGAAGTGATCCGATTTCATTGAAACTTGGATAACATTCATGTCTGGTTTCAGTAATTGGAATTTCAAGATCAAGTGTCTTTCTCGGTCACTTCCAAGCCGCCACATTAAACTTTTATGTAAATGATTCGATTTTAGTGTGTTTCAAGTTTCATTCAAATGGAATCATTTATGTAAAAAAGTTCAATATAGCGGCTTGAAAGTGATCGAAAGTGACATTTGCCCTTGAAATTCCAATAACTTGGACCAGACATGAGTGTGTTCCAAGTTTCAATGAAATCGGACCACTTTCTTTTTTCTTGGAAGTTCAACATGGCGGCACAAGATGATCAATATCTTTGGCAATTCACCTTCTATCTTCAAAATTCAAAAACGTTACTGAAGCTGAAACACCGATCTTCATAACTGTGCTATTGGAATGCATGAAATATTTTTTTTGGGAAATCGCGCTCGTACTCAACTTTCGGCAATTTTACACAGTTACATTGATCACCCTGTAGCAACCTTATGAAACACTGTTCGTATTTGACATGATCAAGGCATGAAAACGGAAGATTGGGCAATCGAACACTGACAACCGATATGAAATCGCTTACGGAAATCAAAAGTTATGATGATTTTAGAAATCGTCTGAATTTGCTTGTCCTCTAGATTCTTTTGATGTGTGTAGTTTAGGTACTCCATCCATAAGGACTTCACATTAAAATGAGACCAAATTACTTCGGATAGCGAAATATTGCGTGGAAATGAAATAGCTATTTATGCATTGTATATTGAAAATTCATCGACTATGGATAGGACTACGATGTTGAAATAATCGATCGGGCACTGCTCTGTTTAAATATCATTTTTTGATTCTAAAAGGACATGGAAAATTCTTTTTAGTTAAATCCCGTAAAAATCCCTCAGACTTCTTGAAATGACAATTACGATGAAAAAGGTGACATATTTTTGCCGACCTCAGATCTGTTGCGGCTTTCAAGGGCTTCAAAATTACCACCAGCTGTCTCCATTGCAGCTGGTAGAATACTTTGGCTCAAAGTTTTCCTCCGTGACAGTTTGTTTTAACCGGGGCGGGGTTTGATTTAACCCCTCGACCATTCAGAGAATGGTTGAAAGTCTCTGGTTATCAATTGCAGCAGAAGACTATCAATTTTCTTTCAAGTCGAAATTGACATTTCTCTTACCATATAAGGCACGATGAAGGATTGGTTACTGTCTTTGATTCTTGCTGATGGCTGAGCTGCTGATGCTGAGGCTCTAGGCTGGCAAATTGTAGTCTGGAGTTTGAGTTGATGTCTTGGCCTCCTTGGCTGTGGAGGAGTTGGAGGGCTTAGGGGGTCCAGCGTACGCACACTTCCCCTATTCATTATTTGATGTGCTGCCGGCTATACCAGTCTCCGTCGAAATCGTCACTGGTGTCTTCGACGGGGTTAGAGTCGTTGGAGGTTTGGTTTTCGACCTGGATTCTGCCTGTCTCTTTCGTTTTGATCAAGGTTACAACGACACAACCCCTGTTTCAACACCTACCGGGTGGGCCATAATAAACCGGAATACTTTTTTTTGCCTATACAATTTTTATTCCTTGACCGATTTTGACGAAAATGGTACCAACGGAAAGCCAATAGACTATGTCGTACACCACAAAAGTCAAAATGACCGTCACTTTAAAATTCAAGATGGCGGAATTGTTTGAATATACACCTTCTTTTGTTTTCGTTCTTTTTGTTCAAAAGTTATGAAAACTGTGAAAACAACATCATAATCGGAAAGAATGGAGTTTTTCTCACAATTCAAGACCGTTCCGAGCTTATTCGCTCCATTTGTTCTGGAGTTACAGCGAAATTAAAATAGGCCTTCTTCACATGTTCTGACCAGAAATGATGGATTTAAATTTTGGTTTCCTGCCTCCCAAATTTTTGTTTTTTGGGACCGATTCCACAAAAATTGATGTCAATGGATACCCAATAATTACTTAAATGAGTTTGATGGACAATATCATGGCGATCAAATGAACCTGATTTTTTTTCAAGGCTCTGCGCATCTTCACGAAAAGTTCGTAATCACTGGTGGACGCCAGTTAACACGTTAACTGCGGACGCCGCACATGCGCGGCCTCACGTAACTCATGGCCACAGCGGACGGCGCACATGTGCGGCCTGCGCACCTGCCCACTTCCATTGCAAAAATGGCTGCCGCACCTCCATTGATGCTTCCTCAAACACGTCCGCAGTGAACGTGTTAATATTAAGTTTGTAAAAGTCTCTCTACGGGCTCGTTCCCGCCAAAGAGCTTTTGTTGTGTGGAAAAGACGGGTTTGCGAATACTTGCAGTTGTTTAACGTGTTTTATTCACTACTCACTACTGTTGGTACTGTTACTCATAATTCTTAAGGAGTTATAAACAAAGAAAACGCAATAATTGAGCGGAGCTCTAGCAAAACGCCGCAGGCTCACGCGAAGAGTCTAGTACCAGTAATTCGGCCGGAGCGCTCGCGACACACACGACTCTAACCGAACAGGTGGTGAGTCACAAACACTACACTCCCGCTACAAGTTCCATTAATATTAATTTAGTATTGTAACAGTATTCTTATGGAAAAGTTATAAAACAATTTGTTCGTGTTGTATTTTATGATTTATTTTCTCAACAGATCAAGCGTTGCGTTATCTTCAGGTAAATACGGAAAAACTTGTATTTTTCAGTTTTGTCCGCCATCTTAGAGTAGATCAGGTTCTTTCGATCGCCATGATATTGCCATTAAACCTTATCTTAATTGAATATCCATTGACACCAATTTTTGTGGAATCGGTCCCGAAAAACAAAAATTTGGGAGCCAGAAAACAAAGTTTAAATCCATCATTTCTGGTCAGAACATGTGAAGAAGGCCTTTTTTAATTTCGCTATAGCTCCAGAACGAATGGAGCGAATAAGCTCAAAATACTCTTGAATTGTGAGGAAAACTCCATTCTTTCCGATTATGTTGTTGTTTTCACAGTTTCCATAGTTTTTGAACAAAAAGAACGAAAACAAAAGAAGGTGTATATTCAAACAATTCCGCCATCCTGAGTTTTGAAGTGAGGGCCATTTTGACTTTTGTGGTGTACGACCTAGTCTATTGGCTTTCCGTTGGTGCTATTCCCGTCAAAATCGGTCAAGGAATAAAAATTTTGTAGGCAGGAAACCAAAATTTAAAACCATCATTTCTGGTCAGAACATGTGAAGTAGGCCTTTTTTAATTTCACTATAACTCCAGAACGAATGGACCGAATAAGCTCGGAATGGTCTTGAATTGTGAGAAAAACTCCATTCTTTCCGATTGTGTTGTTGTTTTCATAGTTTCCATATTTTTTGAACAAAAAGAACGAAAACAAAATAAGGTGTATATTCAAACATTTCCGCCATCTTGAATTTTAAAGTGACGGTCATTTTGACTTTTGTGGTGTACGACCTAGTTTATTGGCTTTCCGTTGGTATCATTCCCGTCAGAATTGGTCAGGGAATAAAAATTTTATAGGCAAAAAAAAGTATTCCGGTTTATTATGGCCCACCCGGTATATTTTTGTTATGAGACTCGCTTTGATGCTGGCCAGGAAACGACCCACTCCGTACTCTACTACTCTAGTATGCTAAGGTCAATTTCTTTCGTAGTATGTAGCAGAATGAACAGCATGAACAGGCTTATCAAGTAGTTCCAAAACAAGCCCATGCTATCACCCGATACCAAACCGGCGATGATGCCGCCACTTATTTTATTCTTCCAAACCTACTGGACAGGGAGCTGGTGCCTCAAAACTTACGTCATAAGGTACATGATTTTAACCCAGTATGTCTAATGTGCGTTGATAAGGTTGTTAAAAATTTCTTTGTCTTACATGTCAGACCGGGGGCTTTAGGCTGGTAAAGGCTTGTCAATTTTCGAAAAATGTCAAAAATTCATATCATAAGGTACATGAATGAAACCAACGGGCTTTTGTGTGGGAACATCCCCTCAATCAAAAATCGGGTCATAAGACAAAATTTTTGGGAGCTCTCGGTCCATAAGACAAGTTTGAAATTTTCAAAAAAGACCAAAATTTACCTCTTCCTGGAGACTTCTCCTTTGGCATAATTTTAGGAATGAAAAACGATTCTCACATGATTTTTTACGCAGGTTGCGAATCTGTCCACAAACATTTTTAATGGTACATCGCTTACAGGGTGCAACATGGGAAAAAAAATTCTCAAATCGTACACCCTGTATTTTAAAATGAAAATCGATTCCGTTTTTCATCCTGATTACAAATATACAGGGTGATTCACCACCAAATGGACATAGCCTAAGGGTAGGTCCAGTTTTTACAGGCAAACCAGGATCTGGCTTTGAAATTTTTCTAACACTGTTCGTTTTGAAGTTACAGGGTGATTAATGTATTTTGTAGCTGACACATCGCTTCATCAAGCAGTTCGAGATTTCCAGGGCCGGCCTTGATAAGAAAATCTTCAAAGCTTTTTTTTAAAGACGTTCTGTATGCATATTTTTTTAAATTCATTTTCAAATTCAGAAACAACTTGAAACATGCTATTGATATCGCAAAAAAAATTGCTTGGCACCATTGCGCTGTCAATAAATATTTGATAATCTTGAAAATTTTCAAGGTTAGGATTTTTTGTAAATTGATAATTTGAAATATTCGCAAAAGATCTATCATGGCCTCTAATTTCAGCTGTTTCGTCAAAAAAATAAAAAAAGAATTTTCACGTTTTCTCTTAACGAACTAGGAGCATAAGATAACACTCTTTGACGTAGCCAAAGAACTCTGCCCTGAACATTTCTTTGACATATTCCGCAAAATCTGGAAAAAAGATCATAGAATATAAATTCTACAATTTTGGTCGATTCACACAATAAGTACAGGGTGTTCACGCGAGACAGATGAATATAAAAAAATTTCTCTTCACGATAATTAAAAAAGAAAGAAACTTTCCTGGAACAATTTTTTCCGTAGTTTCTGAATATGTCAAATATAATTTTCCAATTCGTGTTACATACAGGGTGTTGCAATATTTTAGCATTTTTTCAAAACACCCTATATGTTTCATCACCATAATCGATGCACATTATCATCCTGAATACAAAAATGCCTGACACTTCCAACATTTACCAAGCGAAATTTGAATAGTTCACAATGGCGTTTCTAAAAATATTCTTTTTGAGAATGATGAATTCATTTCAAAATTCAGATATATCCAGAATATTTTGTTTTACTTTTTAATGACATGTAATGACATGAAATGACTAAATAAAATACATCATATCTGTACATATCTGAATCATTGTGAAATGAATCCATCAGAAAAAAAAAATGTTTTTTGAGATATTGTGAATTTTTCAATTTTTTTTTACAAAAAAATTTAGACGTGTTATACATTTTTGTAATCAGAATAACAATGTGCATCGATTGTGGTAATGAAATACAGGGTGTTTGGAAAAAATATAAAAAAAAAATGCGACACCCTGTATATGGCACTAAATAGAAAATTGAATTTGACATATTCAGAAACTACGAAAAAAATTGTTCAAGAAATGTTTTTTCATTTTGGGATTACCATGAAAAGAAAGTTTTTTACGGGGGTATCACTCTCGCGTAGAGCAAGGATGCAAAAAATCAAAAAACAAAATGGCGGAAAGAGGCGGAAGTTTTTTTTTCATCAAAGTCTAGTCCTGGAACGCTATTATATTGTGACTCTAGAATTGGTGCCCTACATTGCCCTACTCTCAACTTATATGATATTTTTCTCGAACAAAATTTATGAACTAGTGTTTTTTGGAGACCATCACTTAAGCGGCTCATACTTGGTACAAAGAATAATCTCAAAGACATAATTTTCCTTTTGAAATCAAGTGCCTACCTACCTCAATTCTCAATATCCATTTCAAAAAATGTCCACTGCGCCCGTTGAGCACCCGTCAGCAAGCACGCAAATATGGTCTTTTTTGTTGCTCAGCGAGAACGAAAATAACGTAGCAAAAATTGACTTACTTCAGATCAACCTAACGCAATGGAGAATTGTAAAAAACATCAGATAAAGCTGTTTTATAATGCATTATATATTCCACGACAAGAAAATAATGTTAGATACGTTATGGGCTTGAATTTTTTTAACATTTTTGGCCAGCTTTTTGTATCAAATACCCCTATGTGCGTCCGTTGTATCCGGGGGAAAACTCACGCCTCCGATGCAAGCTGGTGCCCCTTGCCGTCCACTGGGTCGCTACGTAGAGGGTGTCGGCGTTGGCGGAGATGGGACGTGGCCGTGGGCGCTACCGGTGTTGGAGAAGTCAGCCTTAGGTGGTCGCGGTGGATTTGGACTCCTTGCCGTCGCGTCGATTTTCAAGGAAAAAAAAAGACACCAGCCCGGCTGTCTATTGTCGGAGAGTTTGTGGTTCGTGTGGCGGACGACACAGAACCAAATCCAAACCTGGGGGAATCGACTTCCTGGCTCGGCTAACTAGTGTTGTCGATGTGGCCGAGTCTTCAAAATGTGTGTCACAATTACTGGCAATATAGGCCCCAGGGTAAAACCAGAAGCCTAACAAAATATGGAGGGACAAAAATTAGGGGGAATAACACACAGAGCGGCATGGGACATACCCTTGATGTTGGCGGGCTTCGTAAACGTGGGTGGACGAACAATCTTTCTTGCCTCAAGAATTAGTGCTGGTCTTCGCGGAAGACGTTGAGCACTACACACCAGCACAGACGACGTTTGTGAACGGGGAAATGTCGAATTGCCGTACTTGGGCTTGGAAAAGCGTTTCCACTTCTTAGGATGGTAAGATGGTTACCAAAGAGAAAATTGTTATCACTATCCCTTTTTAGCGCACTTCTCCAAACGGGAAGGCGCTTTTGTTTTCGCTTTGTCCGTCCGTCCGTCCGTCCGTCCGTCCGTCACAGCATCTAGTCCTAGACGAAAAGGTTTTTGCGAAAAAATTTTACTCCATTGGGTAGCTCATGACCTTGTATCCCGAACCAAGAAAAATCTCGACGAAATAATAATAAACAATGACAATAATAACAATTTAGTGTGACGCCGCATCGCCGTTGAATGCTGCATTTCAGAAGCCGGCCTGATCTCGAAAGTTATCACATGCGAGGAAGTACCCGATCTTATCATTTTACCATAATACATATGTGGAGTTATATTTAGAGGATGATTTGAACTTCATTTTAATGAAAATTTCACATCGGTGCGAGGTGCAGGCCAATAGTTATTAATTTTTGAAAATGACTCCGAAACTACGGCTCGGCCGCAAATGATTTATTCGTTGCTTGCTGGTGTTATTCGTTGCTTGCTGGTGCTTGATATCCTTTCCTCCGAACAAAACGAAATTCAATACAGAAAATATTTCAACTCGAATGGGTAGCTCATGGCCTTGGTACGCGAATCAAGAAAAAATTTTGCCGAAATAATCATGAACAATTACAAAAATTACATTTTGGTGTAGGGCGGCTTCGCCGATCAAGTGCTGGCATTCGCGGTAAGATGTAGAAAGTTGCGATATGCAGGCAACTACAATTTCTTAATGAAATACATTACTGCATGTACGGCATTATATTTAGAGAACAATTTGAACTTTCTTTTGACAAAAACCCCACTTCGATCCGACCGTCGGGTCAATTGTTATCAATTTTTGAAAACGACCGCAAAGCCACGGCTCGGCGCATATTACACGACTTGTAGGGTCAGACGTGCCGAAATAGTAATTGAACATTTTGAAATAGCCAATACTAGGTACCTGAAGGATAATGGCACTCAAATTACGAAACATGTTCGCTCAATAACAAAAAAAAAGTAGGTAGGTATCACTAAAAATCATGTGACAGGCTACCATTTTTTCGGTTTTTCGATAAAAAAGAAATGTTCCAATTCAAAAGTGAACCCGATATTCGTGTTCAGGAGGTCGAAATCAGTTGGAGAACATTTTTACTTTCCCGGCCCACCCACGAACACGGAGGGAAAGTATTGTAATCGTGCAGAAAAAAAGTTTTGAGATTTCACCGGATATATCCGTTTTGAGGTCCTCCAAGACGATTAAGACCATTTTCAGAATGATGTCTGTCTGTGTGTGTGTGTGTGTGTGTGTGTGTGTGTGTGTGTGTGTGTGTGTGTGTGTGTGTGTGTGTGTGTGTGTGTGTGTGTGTATGTCTGTGATCTTTCACGATAACTGCCGTAACGTTGACTGGATCGACTTGATATTTGGTATACAAACATGGTTGTTTCCTGAAAAGAGCCCATTAGTTTTTGGCTGTCATCTGTCAAACCCAACTGTCACTATCATCTAATGTCAGAATCTATATCTCACGGAACTCAACTTGCAATATGTCATTTGAAAGCCCTTGAAAAACTGTATTCAGAACAGTTGGAAACATTGCCCTATCTGTCATCTGTCAAATACTGAAAAATGTTAAAGTTCAAAACTTTACCAATTAATTATTCAAAATCTATCCGATGGATTGGAAGCAGATTTGGCAGGAAGCAACACAACAAAAGAGTCAAGCTGAGGCCGCAGTTGCAGTTTTCCACCATTCTCCAGTTGAGCGTAATGAATTTTCGAAATTTCTCCTGGCCGTTGCCACTCAGGAGGGGCTCTCGCCGGTGTTTCGACCAGCACGACTCGCTTTTGTAGCAGGACTCCACTCAAAAATTTATTCCTGCTCGGGGATCGACTTTTTTTTTGGAAATTTCAACTGATATCGAAAGTAGATTGTATTGAGCGTCGTGCAGGTCTATTTTCAGAGTTGACACGGTTTCGGTTTTCCGACTGTAGTTTTTTCAAAATGAAATTTGCACATTCCGTGAATTTGAGAAAAACGCAATGCAAACTTCTACATGCGGTAGGCCCCACGAAATATTAATTTTAGGTGCAGACATGCTGTGAATAAAAGTTAGAGAAAAGATTGAGCTAATTTTTGAAGGAAAAATTTTCGAAATCGGATCAACAGTTGCCGAGTTTTCCTCTCTGGAAAAACAGCAAATTTTCCAATTTTTTATTCCGTGAACAGATTTCTTGGAAATGTTTTTTTTAGAGAATAGATAACTGGTTCTTGAACATTTTCCAATAATTTCTCCCCAATTTCCCGGAAATTTTCCTCCTGAAAATATTAAACCACTCATGCGATCGTACAAATTGAGCGGTTCTGTCACGATAATTACCGAATTATTGATTCGATCAAATCGAAATCAGGTACGGGGGCCTAAGTTCAGCCTGGAATGTTTTGATTAGACTTTGGGTGGATGATTTTGATCGGAAGCCCTCAGGTGGCACATTGGTTCTGGGTTTGTCTGCCCAAGCTCTAAATTGAAAATATAGAGTTGAAATTTGACACACAGATGCAGTGAAAGTTTTCAATCAAGTTTTTGTAATTTCATCATCATATCTGAAGTAGGAACAAAAATTTCGATAAGGAACCAGCATTGCATTTTTGAGATATCACAACAGTTAGCTACCTAGTTCTACCTTTTGGATCATTTCATCACCTTGGAAAACTGACCTAACCTGTCATTTTTTCTGTCCGCTCAACAATGGATGCAGGATGCTCGCTAAACGCTCGACTAAATAGAATTTTTTCATCAATTTCCAAATCGAATCGCCCCCTCCCGAAGGGACACTTCGATCAAAATCATTACTGACGTCTCTGGATACCGCCGAGAAAGTTTTGTGTCGCCCCACAACAGATTTTTTATATAAGTAACAGAATGACGCTTATGTGGCCGGTTTGTCTGTCTGTCTGTCTGTCTGTCTGTCTGTCTGTCTGTCCGAGTCCGTGCAGAAATTAAGACGCTGTACTCTTTCTCGAGAATTGAAACAAGAGTCTTGGAACTTTTTTCCGATTAATAGCTGATGTCCCCAAGGGTGGCCAATGGGCACTATTTTTGTTATCCATACATCGTTATCATTATTCTCAAAAAACAGAGATCTCCTGTGCACTTCGATGAAGTTGAACTCCTCCTCGGGAAATAAAGCTACAGCCCTTGAAGATTGAATTTTATCCGGTGGATAGCTTAGGTCCCCAAGGACCAAATAGGCAGGTTGGCTTTCATAATTCGGCCGCCATCTTGGCTGCCATATTGAAATTTCTTATTAGTGGAACGATTGTCATGAAACTTGAGCTTACCCTTGTCTAGTACGATCATTCTTATTTTCAAGCCAAATTTCATGATTGCCCCACCATCTGGGCCGCCATATTGAAATCTCTTATAAGTGGAAGGATTTTCATGAAACTTGAAAGTTACGCTTGTCTCGTACGATCATTCCTATTTTCAAGCTGAGTTTCATAATTTTGCCGCCATCTTGGCCGCCATATTGAAATCTCTTGTTGGTGGAACGATTTTCATGAAACTTTGAACTTACCCTTGTCAAGTACGATCATTTTGATTTTCAAGCCGAATTTCATGATTCTGTCGATATTTTGGCCGCCATATTGGAATTTTTTGCCCAAGACGGTAGAACCCTAATCACTTAACATCTTGCGTTCACTAATCCTCCAAAAAGGAAGTGCGCTACTGAGCCTCATGCCCATGAGGCGTATTCGCTTGTTTTCCTTCTTCTAGATTTCTCTAGAGGTCACGTGGGCCTACACGTCATCAAGGTAAACAAACTCCTAACCAAGAAGGTAGATCACGAAGATTTAGAAGAAAATGCGGAAAGTGAAAAGAGAAAGTATTGTGAAGCGAAGAGTGAAAATTATTAATAAAGACGGGTCCCAGCCGGAGAAACTGTGTGTGTTGTTATCGGGTAATTTTCTGTGTAACAACTGGTCTATATATTTGATGCATTGTCTTCTGTTAGTTAGGTAACTTCGCATCAGTTCCAATGTCTTTCCCCTAATTCCAATATCGCACATCTTCTCAAACAGCAGCTCATGATCCACCATATCGAACGCTTTGCTTAAGTCGAGGAAAAGTCCCGCTACCTCTTCACCGCTGTTTAGGGCATCAGAAATTTGGCAAATGTATTGATAGATGGCTGTTGTTGTTGATTTTCCTTTGACAAATCCATTGTGAGACATCGAAAGCAGTCTGTTCTTCTCAATGAAGGCTCTTATTCTAACTTCGATCAACTTCTCAAATTTTTTTGCAGTACTATTCATCAAAGCTATGGGCCTGTAGTTACCAATCTCCGCCTTGCGGCCTTTCTTGTGCGCTAAAGTCACCTCGTTGTTTTTCAGCAATTCTGGGAAAACGCCAGTATTGAAAACTTGATTGACTATAAGTGTCAAAGGCTCTATAATTGAGTGAGAGCAGTATTTCAGAAGTCTTACTGGTATCCCATCAGGACCAACCGCTGCCGTGTTCTTCAGAGTATGGATAGCATTGAAAACCTCAGTATCTGTTGTTGGATACAGAAACATCGTTTTACTGGTTCTTTTTCGTGTTTGGTTGTTCTTCTTTCGATCCCTGGTTTTGATACTTTGAGGGTGAGGGTGATTTTCTTGTGCTAGGTTGATGAAGTAGCTGTTAATTCGATTGAGTGTACCTCCAGTGTCTTCGTTGTTGAGTTGAACTTTCTCCAAATTTATCCTGTCAGTTCTGATGTTTTGATTTGTTTCTTTCTTGACTATCTTCCAAATTGCCTTTGACTTGTTGGTGGTGTCCTTCAAGTATCTGGTGTTAGCTTCTCTTTTCTTCATTCTGGTTTTGATCTTCACAAGCCCGCAAATTTTACTGTATTCCTCCTTTGTTGTTCTGCCCCTGATGTAATTCCCGTACGCTTTCCTCTTCCTGCTGCTCAATTCTCTGATCTCTTTGTCTATCCACGTTTTCTCTCTATGTGTTACATTGACAATTTTCTCTGGGCAATATTCATCCAGTAGACGTTTGACTCTAGTGTTAAAATTTGTGTAGTTCTTGTCAGGGCAATCATAACTCAGCTGTTGAGTCCAGTCTGTGTTTCTCAATTGGCAAGACAGTTTTTCTAAGTTCAACGTTGTCAACATTCGCTTCTTTTCTTTTGGTGGTGGTATCTTACTCAATGTATCTGGGTCAGCAGGAAGGGAGAAATGTATTCCCCGGTGATCCGAGAGGGCTGTATCTCTCACCTCGACTACATACTCCGCGCCCCTTCCAACAAAAACATTGTCAAGAAGAGTCCCGGCGTTTCCTGAGATACGAGTGGGCTGCTCTACGGCGTTAACCATGTTCCATCGCATGAGCAACTCTTGAAGTCTTCTTGTTTTATTGTTATATTCAGCGAGTAGATCTATATTGAAGTCTCCAGTTATCAGTAAGACTTTTCCCAGAGACTCATTCCTTAAATCATCCAGCATCTCCTCCAATACACCCAGAAACATCTCAACGTCTCCAGTTGGTGGGCGATATATACAAATTATAATTATTTTCTGTTCTAGTATTTCAATTCCGCTACATTCGAAATGCGATTCGACACTCCTATTTTTCAGATCCACGCGCTCTTCATATGCAGTTCCGCTCTGTACAAAAATGCATGAACCGCCATGGGCTTTGGAGGATCGTGTGAAGCAAGATGCCATGAGATACCCCGGCAAGCCAATATAAATTTCTTCGCCCGCAGCAAGCCAGTGCTCCGTCATTGCTATCACATGCACGTTCACCTGCAAGGAGTGCAAGTAAACCTGGATGTCACTAAGTTTATGTATTATACTTTGGATATTCTGAGTAAATAAATTTATTTCTGATGCGGAATTTTTCGACCTATACGCTGGTCCATGAGGGGTTTTTTCATTGTCTTGCAAACCTACGAAAAAACTCGTATCTTCTAACTAACACGTTGGTAGGCCAGAATGTATCAGCGTACAACCTTTCTTTCAGGTCAAAATCAGCTCCTATCTTGAACACTGCACTTCTACTTTTGTCTTCATGAATCGCTTCTACTATAAAACTTTTACCAGGACATTTGTCTTCCAAATATTTTTGTAGAATTTCTACAGAGGTTCCAGGTTTTATCCGACTAATGTGTAGCCATATTCGCTTTGTTCCTGCTGCAAAAGTTGTCGGTTGTTCCTCAGAAGGTTCGCATTTGCCAATGATTACCCGCTCGCTCTTGCGTTTATTGTTTACAGTTTTTGTACTTCTCGGCGCCACGAGTCGCTCCTTATCTGAAGAAATGTTCTTATCATGAACATTCTTGTTTTTATTGGTTTTTCTTGTTATGCTAGATAAAGTACCTGTGATGTTCTTGCCGTTTTCAGCTGTCAAGCCTTCATCATTTTCCTCATTCTTGGCTTTTCCTCGTGCATTTGTTCGAGTCTCCTGTTCATCCACAAGTCGTTCCATCGGCAGTGCTGCTCCGCTCGAATGTGTAAGATGCATCGCCCTTCAGGCCAAATCAAGAATGGCAAACCTTGGTTTGACAGTGAATGTTTTATTCTGAAAAAGCAAACTCAAGAAAACTGAAACAAGCATTTGCTACAAACTTTAGGCAGCCTGAAAAATCCAAATATCTTCAATGTGAAAAAATGCATCGCCAAATTGTGAAGACAAAAAGACATCAGTATGAAAACTCCATACTCCAAATACTATCAGACACTAAAGACTCCGCCACTTTTTGGAAAACGATTAGGATGTTTAGGGGGAAACCGTTGAGACCCGACTTGCCTGTGGAGGTTTGGGAGGAATTTTATAATAGTATTGCGAAACCGGTGAGTTGCAAGATATCTCCTTGTTCTGATTTTTACGACGCGGCAAGCGAATATCTGGACGGACCCATTTCACTAAACGAGGTTCTCGCAGCACTTTCCCTGGGTAGGGAGGGTAGATGTCCCGGTAAAGACGGGATTTCCTACGAGTTTCACAAGCATCTTCCACGCACAGAATTGGATGCTCTATTTATGTACCTACTTCAATCGCATTTTTATTGATGAAGACTACCCGTAGAATGTATCAGAGATCATACTGGTCATGCTACACAAAAAGGGCCCTAAAACAGATCCATCCAACTACAGAGGCATCGCCCTTATAAATTGTATACTAAAAGTTTTTACACAGATCTTGCATAACAGGATTAGTGATTGGGCTGAGATGAACTCCGTCATTCCAGAGTGTCAGTCGGGTTTTAGAAAGGGTAGGGGATGTGTTGATAACATTTTTACTCTGACGACCGCCATTCAGTTGTAGTTAGAGAGTGGGAAGGGAGCTGTTTACGTGGCATTCATTGATTTCAAAAGTGCTTTTGACTCCATCAATCACGATTTACTGTGGCAAAAGTTGTATTCAGTCGGTGTTAGTGCCAAATTCATCAGAACTCTGAGGCGCCTGTACTTAAATGCATTTTTTCAGGTGAAATCCAAAACTGGATATACAAAGAAATTCGTGGTTTCAGAGGGAGTGCTGCAGGGAGATACACTGAGCCCGAAACTGTTCTATCTGTTTCTTTCTGATGTCGACAGCTTCTTTATTTATTTAGCTCACTATATTGTTCTAAAGTCTTCAGTTTGCGTTGGAGGTCTACCGCAGAGTGTCCCAAAATGACAAGATCAACAAGATCAAGATCAAGAAAAACTAAAATTATGTGCTTTCGCAGGGGCGGTAGATCACCCAGTTACAGATTTTATTATGATCAACAATTGCTTGAAGTGGTAAATGAGTTCAATTATCTTGGCACAACTTTTTCTTCATCTTCGCTCTTTCTTAGAATGTCTAAAAATACGGTTAGTAAAGCAAAACAAGCAATAGGCTCCGTCATATCAATAATGGCTAAATCAAAAATGAACAACTGGAAAGCAAGAATGCAACTATACGACTCACTCATTGTCAGTATCATGTCTTATTGTCTTCCGGTATGGGCTAACCAATACACAGACCTACTCGAGAGGGTCCAGATACATTTTTTTAAACGACTGCTTCTGCTTCCCAGGTCCACACCTGACTGCTACTTAAGACTTGAGTTTGGATGCAAACATATCAGTTTTCTTGTGTTGAAGGGCTGCATCTCTTGGTTGAAGAAAATGTTAAAAATGAACAATTCTCGCCTTCCAAAAATCTGTTTTCAAAAAATGCATCACCTGACTCTAACAAAGACAAAACTAAACCTGAAATACCATTGGTGTGCGCAACTTAAACAATTTTTCGAAAAAAATAGAGCTTTCAGACATGTTTGATAACCTAATACTTGCCTCCCTTCAGGAAAATTCGGACGACATCTTGAATAAATACAGTTAATACTTACATCAGAGAGACCTGAATGAATTTCAAAGTCTTCATTATTCAACGTTCAATGACTCATATGAACTAGTGGATCATGAACGACTTAACTACCTACACTTGCCAATGCCAATTAAAATAACCAGAACACTTTGTCAGCTACGCCTCTCCGGGGGAAGATTCCTTAAATTTTCTTGCTCTGGGTCCTTCCAACAAATCAACTCCTCCGAGCTTTGTTCTATTTGCAACCTACAAAAGTCTAAAACCCTATATCATGTTTTTTTTCGAATGTCCACTTTACACTCCACTAAGGGGTAACCTCCCGAAAAGCTTCGAAAGCTTTGGCAGTATATCCAAATCAATTCTGTACGTGGAAGCGAGAGACTCCAAAACTCTTTATAACTACCTGTCAAGTGTCTTGCGTTTGCGTTCCTTTCTTCGCAATGAGTAAAGTTTTTCTTTTTTAATTATTGTAATGAAAAGGGTCATGTTTCTTTTCCCTCTTATTTATTTACCTATCATAATGAGATGTTATTTATTTTGAATTGAATAGTACGTTTATTTTATTTTAAGCTCCTCTTGCTATAAAAATTTTTATTTTTAAAAGCAATAAATTACTTACTTACTTACTTACAATCTACAAGAGTGTGACAAGCTATCATGACACTTGGTAAGAGTTTTCTGCTGTCCGTACAGGATCTTTGATGGACAGTCCTCCAAGTTTCGCTGGTAGTTCGAACAATTTGTTCCTATCACTCCTCCCAAAAATCTGTGCGATAACACAATTTTGATGGGCAATCGTCGAAATATTTGCGCTGTAAAATTTTCTGTTCCCTTCTTCACCACCAGGTAGCTTTTCGAAGGTTCTGGAAAGTAACCTGTTTTAGGTCTCTCTTCCTGGAGTATATCGAACCACTCTCTTAGCTCTAATAATTTTCCGACGTAAGCTGAGTCGTCAGCATATCAATTATATTGGCATACCATACCAATTTTGATCATCTGATTTACGAAATATTATTAGTACATATCCACGATAAGTGTTGAAAATGAAGCGGGCACATCGAGGCCAGAATATGCGGATATTCCATAATGCCAATGGTCGACTTAGGGAGTTGAATGCATTGGCAGCATCAACCAACAAAAGCTTTGTAACGAATGCCATAGTTTTAGAACATATTCGTTGCAACAACTCGCCTACACCTATTGGAAAAAATCCTGGGCATTTATCAAGGGCTATACCTCGATGGGCCAACATGCATCTGATGTCATTCTATTCCACAATGTTGTTTGCAATTCGTCTCGTCAAAGCAGCAACAGAATCTCGTAAGTTGAGACTGTGAGACCCATATCTAAGCAACATGCTTTTCCACTGGTCGGCGTCAGTTCCACTTGGCCCAGCACTACCTCTTAAGCTATGAGCTATTTTCTCAATGCGCCCCCCTGATACATCCACATCTACCATCAATGGTAAATTTTGACAATTTGTGAAACTATCAGGATGTGGTAGCTTTTGTACGGGATGTTTGGTTTCTAGTTCTTGTAAAACCGATTTTCCGTTCTCCAATATTTTGTTTGGTTCAAGAGCTCCACCCACCCCCTGAACGGTCTGTGATCCAGCGGACAGCATCCCGAAGTTTTCCTTGCAATATTAAACGCGTTAAGACACGTATCGTGTGATCTTCATAAAATTGCTTAAACGACACTTTTCAAAGTCGCTTGGTGAGTTTTTGTCCACCTATATGCTTGCCTTACGATGAATCATCTATCCTCACTCGCCCGCTTATTGTTGCCTCAATGGGAGAGCTAGTCGAAACAATATTGCCGGTTGCTGGTTGCTTCAGTGGGAGACCCGCCCAACAGGCCAGCCAGGGTCGAGTGAGACAACAAGGCGATGACCTGTAGAACAGGTGACGAAGCTTTGAGACGTCAAAGTCGGTCACTAAACATTATAAAATGGTGAATCAATTATTCTGTATTCATGTTGCACCGCTTAAAGCCAACCCCAACTCCGAATTTTGTGGATCACATGGTATCATTTAATAATTAGGAGCTCAAGATGATCAGTGTTTTCCCATCATTACTACAAAAAAAATTGTGTATGTATACCTGAATAATTATGCGAGATTCTCTTTCGTGCAAATTTCAGTTGAATTCACGCAAGTTGTCCACATAGTGTTGCAGTGCCGGTTGATGGGTGCTGCGGCACCCGGCGCGACAGTAAAATGTTGCTTTTTTATTTTTGAATAAGAAGAAAGAAAAAGAATAAGAAGAAAGAATAAGAAGAAAGAATAGGAAGAATTCGTTTTTGTTTGAAATGTACCCATCTGGATTTGGATTTCTATTGATTTTTGTATTTGAACTTCTGCGAAATACATTTTTTTTAGTTCAAATACAAAAATCAATAGAAATCCAAATCCAGATGGGTACATTTCAAACAAAAACGAATTCTTCCTATTCTTTCTTCTTATTCTTTTTCTTTCTTCTTATTCAAAAATAAAAAAGCATCATTTTACTGTCGCGCCGGGTGCCGCAGCACCCATCAACCGGCACTGCAACACTATGTGGACAACTTGCGTGAATTCAACTGAAATTTGCACGAAAGAGAATCTCGCATAATTATTCAGGTATACATACACAATTTTTTTTGTAGTAATGATGGGAAAACACTGATCATCTTGAGCTCCTAATTATTAAATGATACCATGTGATCCACAAAATTCGGAGTTGGGGTTGGCTTTGGAAACAAAATATTGATGGATCGGAGTAATGGAGCGACTGAAGGGACGAATTTCTCGACTTCAAAGCCACCTCCGATGTCGAATTTTGTGGATCGCACGGTTTGAACAAGTCAGTAAGTAAAGGAACTTACCTCTGAATTCTTCGATGATTTTTGGATTGCAACTCCAAAGTTGGAGATGCGGCTCCATGTTGCACACGCGGTAGGTATAAATTTTTTTGGAGCAGAAGTAAGCTCACATTGGCGTGTAGTGTTGTTGCCGGAAGATGACGCAATACAATGAAACTTCGGGCGGATTGATAATACATACCTATTCTTGATCGAAGAGTCTCAGTTTTCAGACCAAAAATATACAATCATTACAAGAATAATTGAATATTTGGGGGAACTGATCATCGTCTTAGTTCAAGCATTGTGGCATTTGAGTTCAGTAAGTTGAAATGTTGTTTCGAAAATTGCGTTTTCAGATTGAAATCACAATATGTTATAAACTGTGAAGTTTTCAATATTCTCAGATGGAGATCTTGAAATGCTTGAGAGGAAATTTTCATTTGTTCTGAACAAGTTTATCTGAAGAGTTGTTTCAAAAACAACGTTTAATATATCTAAGATATTCGATAATATCAGTTCAAAAGAATAGTCTCGATTTGAGAATGTCTGACAAAACTATTACATTTTTCGAACAAATACTGGCTTCGTATTGAACTGAAAAAACTATTTCAATTTGAATGTATTGAATCATCAAGCCAAGTCAATGAGTCAAGTAAATATGATACTATTGGATTGAGATTACGTTTTTATGCGTGTGCGATGGAAAAAAAAAGGCAAAAGTTTTGAGGTGCCCCCGTACTTAGAGTTTTGGTAAAATACTTTTGTTGGCATATCAAACCAGATCAGAAGAACCATATGAATCCAACGGTTTTTGCCGCAAATCTCGTTGACGGATCTCGAGAAAGATGGGGGTGGACATCTTTTCCGAATGACCCTGTATATCTTCATATAATTTATTATGTTTATCTACTTTATTGCCATGACTTATTATGTTACATTCAAAAGACATGCAGAGATACATTCGATATTTTATTGAACCTGATTTTTTATATAAGAGTTGTGAAAAGCTGTCAGCACCACTTTGTTTTCAACTGGTGCTGACAGCTTTTTACAACTATTATACAAGATTTTATACACCACTGCAAGAAGCATGTCATGTTAGATTTTTATCTGATTTATACAGCTAAAAGACGTCCAGCGTCGCATTTGATGATCTATTCACTTGTCATATTTATCCTGATTTATTGATATTTCATTGATTGTTATTAATTTTTCAAATCAAAGCAACCTCTCCTAGTGTCCTTACCTAAGGCTATTCTTTAGGTTTCACTGATGGTTAATATGCTTCTTCTCCCTACTGGTGAGTGCAGTGGACGCTTCGAGAAAATCGATGTTCCCACGGAATTACTGCAGAAACTGAGAGTGAAATTTGAAAATGAGACGTGAAATCACACGCGAAATAAGTTACATGCTTTCAAGGGAAGGTATCAAATGAAGGAAAATTCATGAAAAATCAACGCGATGGCTTGAACCTCGGGACAGTAACGCAATCCATTAGCGCTATGTCAATTTCTAAACAGATAGTTCACTTTGATCTCAGCCATGAGGCAGAGAAACGGCCGCTGATATGTCTCCACATCGGTTGTGACAAACCAATGACAGTTTCCTCCTTCGTCAGTTATTTCAAAGATGAACATGCAGCTGTGCCACGGCTAGGAGTGGAAAGAGCTAAAGAACAGAGGCTAATTTTTGATCCCACCTTCATACAATATGGTCAAACATTTTGCATTGCGATGATAACAGTTTATGGAAGTTTTCCGGAAAGATCCCTCTGAATACTTTTTGGCTGATTTCTCCCTCTTGGCAGAGGAAAAGCAACTCGCACGCTGCTTTCTGGCTGTAGGTACTCCAATTCTGACGACTGTTACAGTTGTACCATCGAATTGTCTTCAGTGAGCCGAAAAATAAGTTTGGCCACTTTTTACATCGTTGTTGGATTGCATCAACTCGATTCAGTTGAAGAGGTCACTGCCAGCTTGAACTGCTTGTTTGTTAGTCGGGGAACGTTTCTTGCTCTTTCGTCCAAAGGCGATGGGCCGTATTCATATCTCGCTTTCAAGCTAAAAGCGCATTCAGAGGTGCGCTTTTAGGGGCTGTGCGTTCATATTTGAGTTTTAAAAATACATGTTACAATTGAAGGGCTGTATGTAATTGTAATATGTAATTTTGAACACTCAAATATTAATGGATAGCCCCTAAAAGCGGACCTCTAAATGCGTTTTTAGCTTAAAAGCGAGATATGAATACAGTACGATGACGTTATTTTAAGAATCACTTTGAACTAAACATTTGTGAAAGTAAACGTAAAATATCCCTGTATAGTCCTTCTAGCCAAAGCTTAAGGGGTTTCTGATGTGACTAAAAATGTTGTTGACAGGAATCGGTTTTCTTTGATTTTTTCTCCAAGTAGAAACTCCTCCAAAGAGAAAATGTAAAGGGCAATGCTAAGGCCTTAAGAATTATATGTGAATTGTGAATAGGCCATGCAGAGGCTCTGCGGCCTAGATGCCAGAATATTTGATATATTCATTTTTCTCCTTATGGACCGATGCCGCGATGTCGTGGATTTTCTACTTTCGAACACAGTTTTAGTGAAGTTCTCTGCATGGCACATTTTTCTTACTTTGTCCAAGTAATGGTTAGACCTCAAGGAGTATTTGCTCAAAAAATTGTGGGTGGGCCATTCAGAAGTGTCTGAGGCCTTCATGCCAGAACGTTTGATATACTCATTTTGTTGTGGATTTCGTACTTTCGAACAGAGTTTTAGTAAAATTCTCTGCATGGCACATTTTTCTTACTTTGTTCAAGTAATGATTAGACCTCAAGGAGTATTTATTCGAAAAATTGTGGATCGGCCATGCAGAGGTGTCTGAGGCCTTGATACCAGAACGTTTGATAAACTCATTTTCGTGCTGCCATAACCGAAAATGACAATATACGCTCGCTGTCCTGCACTGTAATATTCAGAAAAAGATCTAGAGCGGCAAAGTAAAAAGTACACGTAAAAAATAAACTAACCTTGCAAAATCATGCAGAATTCAAGAGAGACCACGTTTCCAATGTTATATCTTGAAATTTTCGGTTTGAATCAGTTGAAATCATAAATAATCATTTTTAAAATTGATATTCTAGGGTCATTTTTCTAATAGCTGTTGGCACAATTGCAGAATGATTTCTGACGTTTTGTGGCGCCAAGGTTTAAAAGTGAATAATTCATGCCATTTTCTGTGTTTCGTCGTCACACAAGACACTAGAGCTCAGTGATTTCGGGATTTTTGGAGGATGGCCCTTCTAATTGGGGAGGGGGAGGGCGGTTTTAAGCAAGAAAATTCAAACATGGGACGCAATTTTCCAAATCGACATTTGACACATAAAAAACTACATCTAGTAGGTATATGCCTCGTGGCTTGGTGATAAATGGCAGAAGTACCAACTTGAAATTTATTTCAATGATTATTGCGATTTGATCTTATTTATTTGTAATTATCTTGAAAGCAGCACGAAAAACGATGTATGCTACTCGCGCTGAAAACGGCATAGCATAACTCTCTTACATGCAGCTCTCGGCCTAGGGCCTCGAGCTGCATTCACGTTCGTTATGCTATGCCCGGTTTTCGGCGCTAGTAACATAAAATACTATTTGTCGTAGATTTCGTTCTTTCGAACACAGTTTTAGTGGAGTTTTCTGCATGGCACATCACATTCACAATTTTTTGAACATAAACTTCTTGAGGTCTAACTATTAGTTGAACGAGGTAAAAAAAAAGTGCCATGCAGAGAACTTTACTAAAACTGTGTTCGAAAGTCCGAAATCCACGCCATCGTCCCATAAGAAGGAAAACAAGTATATCAAACGTTCTGGCATCAAGACCCCAGAGACCTCTGCATGTCTCATTCACAATTTTTTGAAGAAATACTCGTTGAGGTCTAACCATCACTTGGACGAAGTAAGAAAAATTTGCGATGTAGAGAACTTCACTAAAACTATGTTCGAAAGTACGAAATCCACGACATCGGCTCATTACCTCCTTATGGGAATATTATGTTACATTCAAAAGACATGCAGAGATACATTCGATATTTTATTGGACATGATTTATTACATAAAAGTTGTGAAAAGCTGTCAGCACCACTTTGTTTTCAACTGGTGCTGACAGCTTTTCACATTTTTTATGTAAGACGTTATACACCACTGCAAGAAGCATGTCATGTTAGATTTTTATCTGATTTATACATCTAAAAGAAGTCAAGCGTCGCACTTGATGATCTATTCACTTGTTATATTTATCATGATTTATTGATCTTTCATTGATTGTTATTGATTTTGATTCGATGTTATTCAAATTGAAGCAACCTTTCCTAGTGTTCTTACCTGAGGCTATTCTTTAGGTTTCACTGATGGATAATATGCTTATTCTCCCTACTGTAAGTGCAGTGGACGCTTCGAGAAAATCGATGTCCCCCGGAATTACTGCAGAAACTGAGAGTGAAATTTGAAAATGAGACGTGAAATCACGCGCGAAACAAGTTACAGGCTTTGAAGGGAAGGTATCAAATGATGGAAAATAAATGAAGAATCAACGCGATGGCTTGAACCTCAGGACAGTAACGCAATCCATTAGCGCTATGTCAATTTCTAAACAGATACTTTACACTTTGATCTCAGCCATGAGGCAGAGAAACGGCCGCTGATATGTCTCCACAACGATTGTGACAAACCAATGACAGTTTCCTCCTTCGTCAGTTCTTTCAAACATGAACATGCAGCTGTGCCACGGCTAGGAGTGGAAAGAGGTAAAGAACTTAGGCTAATTTTCGATCCCACCTTCATAGAATATGGTCAAACATTTTGCATTGCTATGATAACAGTTTATGGAAGTTTTCCGGAAAGATCCCTCTGAATACTTTTTGGCTGATTTCTCTCTCTTGGCAGAGGAAAAGCAACTCGCACGCTGCTTTCTGGCTGTAGGTACTCAAATTCTGACGACCGTTACAGTTGTACCATCGAATTGTCTTCAGTGAGCCGAAAAATTAGTTTGGCCACTTTTTACATCGTTGTTGGATTGCATCAGCTCGATTCAGTTGAAGAGGTCACTGCCAGCTTGAACTGCTTGTTTGTCAGTCGGGGAACGTTTCTTGCTCTTTCGTCCGAAGGCGATGGGCCGTATTCATATCTCGCTTTCAAGTAAAAAAGCGCATTTAGAGGTGCGCTTTTAGGGGCTGTGCGTTCATATTTGAGTTTTAAAAATACATGTTACAATTGAACGGCTGTATGTAATTGTAATATGTAATTTTGAACACTCAAATGTTATTGGATAGCCCCTGAAAGCGGTCTTCTAAATGCGCTTTAGCTTAAAAGCGAAATATGAATACGGTCCGATGAAGTTATTTTAAGAATCACTTTGAACTAGAAATTTGTGAAAGGAAACGTAGAATATCCCTGTATTATAGTCCTTCTAGCCAAAGCTTAAGAGGTGTCTGATGTGAGTAAAAATGTTGTCGACAGGAATCGGTTTTATTAAATTGTTTTCCCCAAGTAGAAACTCCTTAAGGCCTTAAGAAATATATGTTCAAAAAATTGTGGATAGGCCATGCAGACGCAGAGGCTCTGCGGCCTGGATGCCAGAATATTTGATATACTCATTTTTCTACTTATGCCGCGATGTCGTGGATTTCGTACTTCCGAACACAGTTTTAGTAAAATTCTCTGCATGGCACATTTTTCTTACTTTGTTCAAGTAATGATTAGACCTCAAGGAGTATTTGTTCAAAAAATTGTGGGTGGGCCATGCAGAAGTGTCTGAGGCCTTGATGCCAGAACGTTTGATATACTCATTTTGTTGTAGATTTCGTTCTTTCTAACACAGTTTTAGTGAAATTTTCGGCATGGCACATTCTCAATTATCTGAACATATACTTCTTGAGGTCTAACCATTACTTGAACGAAGCAAAAAAAAGTGGCATGCAGAGAACTTTACTAAAACCGTGTTCGAAAGTCCGAAATCCACGCCATCGTCCCATAAGGAGGAAAATGAGTATATCAAACGTTCTGGCATCAATACCCCAGAGACCTCTGCATGGCTCACTCACAATTTTTTGAACAAATACTCCTTGAGGTCTAACCATCACTTGGACGAAGTAAGAGAAATGTGCGATGTAGAAAACTTCACTAAAACTGTGTTCGAAAGTACGAAATCCACGACATCGGCTCATTTCCTTCTTATTGGAATATTATGTTACATTCAAAAGACATGCAGAGATACATCCGATATTTTATTGAACCTGATTTATTATCTAAAAGTTTTAGAAAGCTGTCAGCACCACTTTGTTTTCAACTGGTGCTGACAGCTTTTTACAACTATTATACAAGATGTTATACACCACTGCAAGAAGCATGTCATGTTAGATTTTTATCTGATTTATACAGCTAAAAGACGTCCAGCGTCGCATTTGATGATCTATTCACTTGTTATATTTATCCTGATTTATTGATATTTCATTGATTGTTATTGATTTTTTAAATCAAAGCAACCTTTTCTAGTGTCCTTACCTAAGACTGTTCTTTAGGTTTCACTGATGGCTAATATGCTTCTTCTCCCTACTGTAGGTGCAGTGGACGCTTCGAGAAAATCGATGTTCCCACGGAATTACTGCAGAAACTGAGAGTGAAATTTGAAAATGAAAGGTGAAATCATACGCGAAACAAGTTACATGCTTTGAAGGGAAGGTATCAAATGATGGCAAATTCATGAAAAATCAACGCGATGGCTTGAACCTCGGGACAGTAACGCAATCCATTAGCGCTATGTCAATTTCTAAAGAGATATTTATTTTAAAGAGAATGTTTTGTACATATCTATAAATTGGATATTTGGTTTTGATTATTTGGTTAAAGATAGTAGCCTAGGTATTGTTTCTACGCAATTGGTAATTGGTAGTATAATTATCACAGTACTATATAATATATCTTGATTTGCTTATTTGCTTTATAGTACAATAATACCGTATGATCAAAAACTTCCCTCCTCTAGGCAGGCTGTGGCCTGGCCAAAATCAGCCTTGTTTGCCTGCCAATGACCAGACCGCAGCCTGTCTAGAGAAGGAAAGGTTTTGATCATACGGTATTTCAATACTGTGTAACAGTTCTGAATATTAAATTTTATCTTTAGTTAAATCACAAAACCAGGAACTACCGAGACATCAAAAATTATCGACATCAAGGGTGACTCTGGATGTTCAAACGCATGTCTCGGCTTGATTCATAGCTATCATCAAAATTTGATAGCAATGTCAGTTTTTTATGTTGGTTAGAAAAACGATCCGGATTATATTAACACACCAAAATTCAAGATTCGAGGACGCTTTATTCAACAGATTGGAAAACACTAAAGCAGCTGTTGAAAATGTCCATTATTAACTTGAATGCAGGGATTCACTCTTCTTTTCATGCTCTCAAACGCATTTTGGAGCATTTCTGACGATATATCGATGCACTCTTCAGTTATTCTTTCTTGTAGTTTTTGCCATTTTGCCACCGGTGTTCTAAATACCTATTCTGTTTTTCAGATAAGGAAAAACAAAATAGTCCATTATTATTAGACAAGGCGATCTAGGCGGAAATTCAACTTGTGTACGGAGGCTAATCCAGCGGTCATCAAAAAATCTCCCTAAGGAAGCAGTGTTTGCTGCCGTTGTATGAGCAGTGGCCCCATCCTGTTGTAAGTATCCACGTTCCAGCTCAGCGTCTTCCAGTTGTTCCACAAAAACACTCAAAATATTGTTTCGATATCTTCCGGCATTTACAGTGAAATCAAAAAACACAGGCCCAATAATTCTCAGACGAGAAACTGCCAACCAAACGCCAATTTTTTGAGGATGCAACGGTGCCTCTACAAAAATGTGTGGATTTTCAGCGCTCCACATACGCACATTCTGGGAATTGATGTAGCCCTCACTGAAGGACGTCAAGTTAGACAAATCGTCATCCATTAAATGCGCTGTAAACCAGTGACAATAAGCCAATCGTCGGTTGTGATCTGCTGGTAAAATTTCTTGATACGACTGCATTTTGTACGGATGCATACCCATGCCCAAGTTTTTTTCTCAAAATGGTTCTGCACGTTCCAAAAGACAACCCGACTTCTTGACTCAGCCTACACAACGATTTGTTGGGATCATCTTGCATGCGTTCCTGAACGTCAGCCACAACTTCATCTGTACGAACGCTTGGCCTCTCAGCTCCTTTCTTGTGGCAAACAGAGCCTGTCTCTCGACACATTTCCACGCATCTCGCAAGACTTGGATAGAATTGGTTACCAGTAACTGCAATTTCCGAAAATCTTTCATTAAACGCATCTAAACAAGCACGTTGACTGTAATCCCATCCTCCATTGACTTGGCGACCTGAACGAAAATATGCTTCAATCATGAAGGTTATCTGTGCTACTGTTAACACCATTCTTGAAACGTGGAACTGACACTGACAGATCACTTGTCATAAAAATTACAAAATTTTAAATATCAGCCAAGACATGCGTTTGACTATCCAGAGTCACCTTTGATGTCGATAATTTTTGATGGCTCAGTATATGTAACAAGTTAGTATTAAGTAGGTGAGATCACTAATATTGCATGACGCCAAAGAGGTGTTCAACATAAATGTTCCGGCTCCACCTGATGGTGTCCGTGCACATCAGCCTTCGCATGAGTCTGGCGTACCTCTGGTTCACGCCCAGCTGCTGGAGGCACAGCTCGTTTCCCGGGTCCCATCAACCTAGTGAGCCCACGATGGAGGCGTTGAGGAAGGCGTTCATACCCTGTTGTGGCAGGTGGTTTGCCACGGCTTGGTATTTGGCGATTTTTTCTCGCCTCACGGCTTCGAACGCCTCATATCTATTTTCGAATGACACCGCAACGTCAATGATGGTGACCTTTTTCTAGTCTCGTCAGGACGGCATCATGACGCTTTGTCATGGTGGTGTAGTGGGGGTTGCAATGGTTCAGGGCGTGAGGGAGAGTCTCGTTCTCGTATACGCAGCGTCTACAGCGCTTGTCACCGTTGCCGAACCTTCTCGCACCGTTGAGTGGCACGCATCCCAGGCGCGCTCGGTGGACGAATCTGGACTCTGCGAAATGGGTGAAGTTCCCGCATCGCATGAAGTGGTTCGGCGGGGTGCGGTGGTCGCGTATGTGACAGCGTAGACCTTCCTTAGAATATCCCTGTATAGTCCTTCTAGCCAAAGCTCAAGGGGTTTCTGATGTGAGTAAAAATGTTGTTGACAGGAATCGGTTTCATTCAATTTTTTTCCCCAAATAGAAACTCCTCCAAAGAGAAAATGTAAAGGGCAATGCTAAGGCTTCAAGAATTATATGTTCAAAAAATTGTGAATAGGCCATGCAGAGGCTTTGCGGCCTGGATGCCAGAATATTTGATTCTAGCTTTCACCGGCCTGGGCTAAGCCCGGTCCTAATAGTCCAGGTATTTTAGGTGCTATTCAAGTCAAAGCGTGAACTAATTTATGGTCGGCCAAATTTTTCATAAAACGACAGTAAAGAGTGTCTGCTATAACATACCAAAAGTCCCCTAAGATCCCGTGTGGGCGTCCCCCTTTTTGGAGCGTTTTTTCTGAAATATGACAGTTACGTTATAAGTATAACACACAGATATTGGGACGCGCGCTTGTCACCCGGAATAGCTCAGTGGCAAAGGCTTTGCTTTCCGATTGATGGATCGCTGGTTCGAATCTCGTTCAAGACACAAATTTTTTTCCGTGAAAGTGATTTTTTCCTTCTCCTAAAAATTATCCATGAGAGTGCTTATTCTGAAGCATTTTCGACTTTTTTCTCGGGAAAATAAATCTATCAATACGAGTTCTGGACACATAATAAACAATAAGCTGTGATGCCATCCTGGCTTTTTCGTCACATTTTTCAACTCCAACGGAAAACCAGCTGACTCCAACGGTCTTTACCGCAACTCGCTAGCTTTAACGGATATTCAGAAAAATGGGTGTGGACATCTTTTTTGAATGACCCTGTATATAAAAAAAGGAAGTGGTTCAGATTGTAGATTGTGGATTAGAGGTGGTTGTTTGGTCTCGGAGGATCCTTACTGCATTGCGACCTATAAGATCTTTTCTGCGTGACCATGCTTCTATTTAATGTCCCAGGAAATTCACTTTGTGTGAAGTGGTTCAAAGAAATGGGACAGTATAATAAGTTAGAGGACAAGTGGAAATGCTCGTCCAGCATTATTATTAAAAATACCTAAATACAATTTCGCAATGGACAGGTAACTACATTTTATGAGTTGAAAAATGTGATGAAAAAGCCACGATGGCATCACAGTTTATTGTTTATTATGTGTCCAGAACTCGTATTAATAGATTTATTTTCGCGATAAAAAAGTCGAAAATGCTTTAGAATAAGCACTTTCATCCCTTGGATAATTTTTAGGAGAAGGAAAAAATCACTTTCACGGAAAAAAATTTGTGTCTTGAACGAGATTCGAACCAGCGATCCATCAATCGGAAAGCAAAGCCTTTGCCACTGAGCTATTCCAGGTGACAGGCGCGCGTCCCAATATCTGCGTGTTATACTTAAAACGTAACTGTCATATTTCAGAAAAACGCCCCAAAAAGAGGGACGCCGACACGGGATCTTAGGGGACTTTTGGTATTATAGCAGACACTCTTTACTGTCGTTTTATGGAAAATTTGCCCGATCATAAATTAGTTCATGCTGAAACTCGATAGTACCTGGGCTATAAGTGAAACCGTCGTAGTGAACACGTTATTCATCGGACGAAATGACTGATAATGGACACGTAGAAAAATATGGCATCACGATCACGAAAGATGAAAGCATTTTTTTTTGCTGTTTTAGGAATAGTTGTTGGTAGTATGCATTATGCACGCAAGGTATTAGGGAGAAGTCCAGCTTGGAATTTTGACCCTGGCCCAATAAAAAACGTAGGAGTTCAAAACTTCAAATGTGTGCTATTTTGGAATGGAACGTGGTATCCCTCTTGAACTGTACAAATTGATTAGCTCGATCAGTAATCCTTCAGCTCATCAGGAGGGTAGATAAGGAGGAGGAGAGGAGGGTAAAATAAGTAGTCAAATACTTACATTATTTCCACCAAAATGGAAATATTGAATCATGATAGGATGCTTCACGTGGAGGCGTTTTGGAAAAATTGGAGAATCGTCAGGATATATTTTCATGGGTGGAAAAGAGGCCACGATAAAAGTACCCAATGTGTCCTATGTCATCAGGCACCTACTGTCAGTACTTGAGTGTACCTAGTAGTTTTTTTTTCATCATTTGCTAAATTTTCATGTTATCGCGTATAGTCGGGAAATGCTCCCGGTAGAAGTTGAATTTATTGAAGACACTTGACGAAAAGTGGACATACCTCTGCCCTCTGCCAGTTACGGCACGGTAGGTTGCAATAGGTTGCGATCTGTTGCCTAAAAATCGGCCGGCGTGTTCGCGAACTGCTCCTCGGTTCCTGCCTCCCAGGCGATCCCCCTGGCAAACATTTGCACGTAGCTGGACCTTTTCAACTCCGGCCACCAAAACCGGCCAGTACAACCCCACGTTTACTTTTTCTCCCAGCAAATGTCAATTGATGTCAATCATATTGTCGTTGCTGAAATTTTCTTTGTTTGAGTCAGCGGTGGCAGGTGGCAAAGTGCTGGTAGCATGATGTTGCTAGGCAATTTAGCGTTACGCATACACAGACACACGAACTTGGGCTTTAATATAATTTTTACACATTTCTCTCCTTATGGGCCGATGCCGCGATGTCGTGGATTTCGTACTTTCGAACACAGTTTTAGTAAAATTCTCTGCATGGCACATTATTCTTACTTTGTTCAAGTAATGATTAGACCTCAAGGAGTATTTGTTGTTCTCTTGACGACGACGCCCTGCGGCCAAATATCAGCCTTATGAATCGCATCGAGTATAGCGAAATCGAAACCAACTCTAAATGACTTTTTTGGGATTTGTTAAATTCAGCATTTTTAGGAATATCCTCAATGATGAATGCCACCTCCGGAAACTTGGTGGCCAGATATTCCCGGGTACTTTCCACCCTGACAGAAGGTTTTAGGCCGCCGACATAGAGCTACGCCTTGCGATCAGCCGCCCCAAAGGCGCCATCGTTAACTGCCGTTCCGAGTACCTTTTTTTTAGTCTTCATCGCGGAGTTGATTTCTTGTGTTTCTTTCTTCATATTGATGACGTCACGCTTCTCATCAATTGAGTGTGTTTTTAGTTTTTGCTTTTTGGACTTCTTTGATCTCCACAGAGTAGCCACCGCATCGATGACCTCCGTCTCCCCATCTGTCGGTGTAGTCTGGGATCTCGTTAATGGTCGAGCAGAAATTCATGAAGAATCAACGCGATGACTTGAACCTCAGGACAGTAACGCAATCCATTAGCGCTATGTCAATTTCTAAACAGATACTACACTTTGATCTCAGCCACGAGGCAGGGAAACGGCCGCTGATATGTCTCCTCAACGATTGTGACAAACCAGTGACAGTTTCCTCCTTCGTCAGTTATTTCAAACATGAACATTCAGCTGTGCCACGGCTAGGAGTGGAAAGAGGTAAAGAACTGAGGCTAAGTTTCGATCCCACCTTCATAGAATATGTTCAAACATTTTGCATTGCAATGATAACAGTTTATGGAAGTTTTCCGGAAAGATCCCTCTGAATACTTTTTGGCTGATTTTTCCCTCTTGGCAGAGGAAAAGCAACTCGCACGCTGCTTTCTGGCTGTAGGTACTCAAATTCTGACGACCGTTACAGTTGTACCATCGAATTGTCTTCAGTGAGCCGAAAAATTAGTTTGGCCACTTTTTCCATCGTTGTTGAATTGCATCAGCTCGATTCAGTTGAAGAGGTCACTGCCAGCTTGAACTGCTTGTTTGTCAGTCGGGGAACGTTTCTTGCTCTTTCGTCCGAAGGCGATGGGCCGTATTCATATCTCGCTTTCAAGCTAAAAGCGCATTTAGAGGTACGCTTTTAGGGGCTGTGCGTTCATATTTGAGTTTTAAAAATACATGTTACAATTGAAGGGCTGTATGTAATTGTAATATGTAATTTTGAACACTCAAATATTAATGGATAGCCCCTAAAAGCGGACCTCTAAATGCGCTTTTAGCTCAAAAGCGAGATATGAATACCGTCCGATGAACTTATTTTAAGAATCACTTTGAACTTGAAATTTGTGGAAGTAAACGTAGAATATCCCTGTATAGTCCTTCTAGCCAAAGCTTAAGGGGTTTCTGATGTGACTAAAAATGTTGTTTGAAATGAAATGAAATATACTTTATTCGCTCTTTTACCGAAATACACATGCGTATAATATATAAAGTGGTGTTGAACCCGTCAAAATCAAATGAATAAATAAATAAGTAATAAATATACACAAATTAATACGAAAGACATTGTAAAACAAAGACACGAACAACACGTTAAAAATCCACATCGCTATTGAAGAACTCTTCCACCGAATAGTAGGACTTATCCAAAAGAAAGTCTCTCAGTTTATTTTTCAAAGTTTTTTGCGGCAGCTCTCTCAAATTCTGAGGAATGTGATTAAAAATCTTTACAAGAATTTGTGTGCAGTTCTTTTGCAAGTAAGTATAATTCACTCTTTCGCTCTTCAAGTCTTGTGTATGTCTAGTATTGTGGTCGTGTTCTCGACGTTTGTAAGTAAAAAGTGATGGATTTTTCATGACAAACATCACCGCTTCATACACATACAGTCCAAAAACGGTATGTATTTTACCGTTCCTGAAATGTGCCCTGCAACTCTCTTTTGATTTGAGCTTGAACATCCCTCTTAGCAATCTCTTTTGCAGAATGAGCACTCGATTCGAGTCCGTCGAGTTTCCCCAAAAAATGATGCCATATCTAATTCGGGACTCCACCAAGGCGTGATAGGCGGCCAAGGCACCTCTAACTCCAACCAGCTGCGCTATCTGACTCACCGCGTAGCAGTACCTAGACAGTCCTAAAGACACGCTCCCCACATGAGCTGACCAGTCCAGCCTGTGGTCAATGATAATACCCAAAAATTTCACAGTGGTATTCAAGTTGAACTCAAACAGATCATCAGTGATTCTAGACAAACCGCCTTCCTTTTTATAATCAAATCTCACTGAGCTTGTTTTATCCATATTGAGCTTCAGCTTGTTTGTCTTGAACCATCCCCCCAGGGAGGCTAGCGTCTCCCAAACATCCACTCCCACCTCATTCACGGAGTTTTCGATGGAGACAATTGATGTGTCGTCCGCATACTGAATTACCTTCCTTTCGGTTACATTTTGTATGTCATTGGTATAGACAAGGAAAAGAAGAGGCCCCAAAATGGAACCTTGAGGAACACCTTTCTTGACCCTCACCTTCCCCGATCTAATTTTTTCACCAAGTTATTATTATTATTATCATTATTATTACTCTGATTGACCAACAGACTATCAGTCCTGTAATAGGTCAATACAACTAATTATCTCGAAAAACAACCTTCAGTCCGGGAACCTTATCATGGAAGATGTCGAACATTTTCTAGATTTTGTTGTAGCTCAGACAGATTCGGTTGATAGGTGAATTGTAATTAAAGGTCGTCCTTGAGGTTTTTATATAAAACGTTTCTGAGCCTCTCAGTCCAAGTCTAGGAACGTTGATAGGTATTCGGGCCAAGAAATCGGGCATGCATAGCTGACCGTTAATGATCTTGTGTAAAAAAAACAACCGAAGGCAGCTCTCTGCGTCGCTCGAGGGCAGTGAAGCCAAACCGCTGCAACAGCAGCTCCTGGGAACAACCTCGATCAGGATAGACACCATCCAACTTGAATGAGATGAATTTCAAGAACTTTCTCTGGATGCCCTCTACCTGGCTTATGTACTTCGCGTAGTAAGGCGACCAAACACAGGAAGCGTACTCTAGGCGGGACAGAACAAGGGATTTATATAAGATGGTACATGTGTCAGTCTCCCTGAAGTCTCTTGAGTTCTTGATGAGGAAGCCCAGGGCCCTGCTGGCTCCTCTGCACACATTTTCGATGTGCTGGGAAAAGCAACAAATCGAGTCAGAATGCACTCCCAAGTGCCGGATCAAATCAGGTCTGTCGAGAGTTTGATTTCCAACGATATAGTTAAACCTGATAGGCTCTGTCAACCTGGTAAAAGTCTTGCAGACGCACTTGTCCAAGTTTATTATATTCAACCACACTTTGTTTCCTGTTTCTCAGATATGTCTCAAACAACCCCAGGCATATACCTCTCACTCCGCAGCGTTCAAGCTTACTCAACAAAATGTTGTGATCCACCCTATCAAAAGCTTTTGACAGATCCAAGCACACCAACAACGTCTCTTTATTTTTATTTTTTGATTCTATGATCTCAGATAGGGCTTGGTATGCCGCTCTTGTTGTGGATTTACCACTTCAAAACCCGTTTTGATGATCTGACAGTAAATTATGATTGTCGAAGAAATTCATCAGTCTATCATGAATTATTTTTTCCACAATTTTACTCACGTTAGAGAGGATCGCTATCGGACGATAGTTGAACATGTCTTTTTCATTACCTTTTTTGAAAATTGCTCTTATTTCAGCATTTTTAAGTGCATCTGGGAAGCACCCAGTATTGAAAGAAAGATTGATCATATGCACCAGGGGAACAGATATCTCATTTGCAACGTATTTTAGGACTTTTTGACAGGAATCGGTTTTATTTAATTTTTTTCTCCAAGTAGAAACTCCTCCAAAGAGAAAATGTAAAGGGCAATGCTGAAGCCTTAAGAATAATATGTCCAAAATTTTTTGAATAGGCCATGCAGAGGCTCTGCGGCCTGGATGCCAGAATATTTGATATACTCATTTTTCTCCTTATGGGCCGATGCTGCGATGTCGTGGATTTTGTACTTTCGAACACAGTTTTAGTGAAGTTCTCTGCATGGCACATTTTTCTTACTTTGTCCAAGTAATGGTTAGACCTCAAGGAGTATTTGTTCAAAAAATTGTGGATGGGCCATGCAGAGGTGTCTGAGGCCTTGATGCCAGAACGTTTGATATACTCTATTTGTCGTGGATTTCGTTCTGTCGAACACAGTTTTAGTGAAGTTTTCTGCATGGCACATTCACAATTATTTGAACATATACTTCTTGAGGTCTAACCATTACTTGAACAAAGCAAAAAAACAGTGCCATGCAGAGAACTTTACTAAAACCGTGTTCGAAAGTCCGAAATCCACGCCATCGTCCCATAAGGAGGAAAATGAGTACATCAAACGTTCTGGCATCAAGACCTCAGAGACCTCTGCATGGCTCATTCACAATTTTTTGAACAAATACTCGTTGAGGTCTAACCATCACTTGGACGAAGTAAGAAAAATGTGCGATGTAGAGAACTTCACTAAAACTGTGTTCGAAAGTACGAAATCCACGACATCGGCTCATTTCCTCCTTATAGGAATATTCTGTTACCTTCAAAAGACATGCAGACATACATTCGATATTCTACTGAACCTGATTTATTATATAAAAGTTGTAAAAAGCTGTCAGCACCACTTTGTTTTCAACTGGTGCTGACAGCTTTTCACATTTTTTATGTAAGACGTTATACACCACTGCAAGAAGCATGTCATGTTAGATTTTTATCTGATTTATACATCTAAAAGACGTCCAGCGTCGCATTTGATGATCTATTCACTTGTTATATTTATCCTGATTTATTGATATTTCATTGATTGTTATTGATTTTGATTCGATGTTATTCAAATCGAAGCAACCTTCCCTAGTGTCCTTACCCAAGGCTATTCTCTAGGTTTCACTGATGGTTAATATGCTTCTTCCCCCTACTGTAAGTGCAGTGGACGCTTCGAGAAAATCGATATTCCAACGGAATTACTGCAGAAACTGATAGTGAAATTTGAAAATGAGACGTGAAATCACACGCGAAATCACACGCGAAACAAGGGTCATGCTTTGATGGGAAGGTATCAAATGATGGAAAATTCATGAAAAATCAACGCGATATTGCTTGAACCTCGGGACAATAACGCAATCCATTAGCGCTATGTCAATTTCTAAACAGACAAATTTAGACTAAACAGATTTATTTAAAAGAGAATGTTTTGTACATAAACAGGGATGATAGCAAAAAATTTAACTGTGGGTAGATCTCATCAAAATATGACGAAAACCTATGTACCATTTTGCAAAGTTCGGCCTAATGACGAAGATACAGCCCTCCAAAGTTCACTTTTTTCGGATTTCAAAAATTTGTAACTTAGGAACGTTCCGACAAATTTTGCCTAAATTCAGCAAAAGCTGGTTTGTCATAATTATCTATCAACCTGCCAAATGTGGGAACAATCCAACCATTGGTGTAGGAGTTATGAGTGTCAATAATTTAGAAGCATCCGAAGAAAAGTTGACTCAAGGTGACCCCTCATAACTTCTACGCCACTGATTGGATTCTCTCCAAATTTGGCAGGTTGATAGATAATTATGACAAACCAGCTCATACTAAATTTAAGTTAAATTTGTCGCAACATTCTTAAGTTACAAATTTTTGAAATCCGAAAAAAGTGATCTTTGGAGGGCTGTATCTTCGTCATTAGGCCGAACTTTGCAAAATGGTATACATATAGGTTTTCGGCATATTTTGACGAGATCTACCTACAGTTGAATTTTTTGCTATCATCCTTGAAACACCCTGTATATAAATTTGATATTTATATACTGGTTTTGATTATTTGGTAAAATATAGTAGCACTTATTCATGAGTGACTTTACACAGGCTACTGTGATATGCAGAACTTCAAGGCGAGTCAGGATTCATAGGAGAATTTTTTTTATCTCCATTGGTTACGAAGATATAGGGTGTTTTGTGTATTTCGTATGAAACTTTGATAAGTGATATTTCTGAAACGGCTAGAGATATTGTTACGATATTTCGCGTACGGGTTCGAATATAATTGAGACGATTGTTTTAAAACAAACACTGTTTATTTCTGCGTACTACAACAATAACTACACGCCAACAATTATCTAAGCTTGGAATTATATCGCAGGTACTTCGCTTGTTATCGCTCGCTATCCAATTCAATACTGCCGCGAGCTGCCGGCTGACGCCTTATATAAGGCCTCCGAATGGTGTTCCCGAACTTTCTGTCTACTTCCAGCAAATTCCATAGTGGCCTAGCATAGGCGGTTTCTATCTAGACCATTACTGAATAATCACACACGTTACCCGTATAATTCTGCCGAGGTCTGGACGGCGCCTCCGCCAAAATGGACAGATGTGCCCTGATCAGGCATTCGAGTCTCCATTGAGTTTCACATACACGAACGCTCTGGAATGCACCAGATCGCTCCAGACTTCTACACTGCGATCTAATGGATGGAAGGATCCAGAAAGGTCGAGTGTTTACCAATATGTACGGGATCGCCGCTCGTAACAATATTTTGTTGAAATTTACCAGTAATATTTCTCTGTCGAAACCTATCCAGAAGCCATACCGGGTAAGTTAAAATCTAGGGCCGGGCTAGAAAAACTGTGTCCATTTTTTATTTGATCAAAAAGGTACACTTTCTGACCGATTTTTTGAAAAACTGTCATCGGATTCAAAAAGCCAAGAGAAAATGCTTTAAGAACCACTCTTCAATTCAGATGGCGCACTTGAACAAACCATTCCGACAAAAAAATTAAAAGTAAAATTTTTGGATAAGTTTCCATTTTAGACCGGACATACAGGGTGGTGAAAATTTCGATGCTCACCATTGGTATCTTGGAAACGGTGAGAGATACGAGGTCGGTTAAATTAGAAAAAAGTTGCGCACTTTTGTGCCGATTAGAAATATGAAAAGAAACTTGGAATATTTTGATTGGTTTACGATTTATCACGAAAAAACTGAAAATTTTGATTTCAGAAATTATTTTTTATCTTCTCAACCATTCAAGCTATTTCAATCAAACTTGATAGTTTTATGTTTTTGATCACTACGAGTCGATCAACGTCAACAGAAATTTTTCAGGCCTTCTAGATGTCGAATTATGATAGTCAACTTTTTTTTTTCATGGCCGCCATATTGGATTTTTGCACTAATAGATAGAGAAAAAATTAGCTTCCCAAATTAGTAACCAACATGTTCTTTTTATGACATTTTTAGCGTCAAATTTTGAAATTTTCGTAAATTATTGACAAAATCGGGAATGTTTTGAAAAGCAATTGAAATATTATAAATAGCAACAACAAAAAAAGACAGATTGTGTTCAATTGACGTATCTAAGGGCTCGATACCAAGTTGCAGGCGCAAAGTTTGGGACGGCGTAACTCGCCAAATACAGCGCGGTCTGATTGGTTGGTATCCGCCGTTGCTATGGTAACGGCACTGACGGCGGTCTCAGCCCCAACTTGGTATCGAGCCGTAACTTCTTAATCGTGTTTTGCGCTTGTTTGTACCGAGAGTTCATAAATTAAATGAGGCAAGAGTGCCCGTGAATTCAAGAACGTCTGTTGAAACTAGGGTAATCCTTACTCATTTTCTAATAAATTTGTCAAACTTCAACAAGAACAAAGCTAGTTCCGATAGACGTTTTTGAACTCACAGACACCCTTCCCTTGACCCATTTAATTTATGAACTACCGGTACAAACAAAGCACAAAACACGATTAAGAAGTTAGATACGTCAATACACACCATCTGTCACTTCTTTGTTGTTGCTATTGATAATATTTCAATTGTTTTTTTTTAAGCATTCCCGATTTTGTCAATAATTTACGAAAATTTCAAAATTTGACGCTAAAAATGTCATGAAAAGAACATGTTGGTTACTAATTCGGAAAGCTAATTTTTTTCTCTATCTATTAGTGCAAAAATCCAATATGGCGGCCATAAGAAAAACAAAAGTTGACTATCATAATTTGACATCTAGAAGGCCTGGAAAATTTCTGTCAACGTTGATCGACTCGGAGTGATCAAAAACATAAAACTATGAAGTTTGATTGAAATAGCTTGAATGGTTGGGAAAATAAATAATAATTCCTGAAATCAAAATTTTCAGTTTTTTCGTGATAAATCGTAAACCAATCAAAATATTCAAAGTTTGTTTTCAGATTCTCAATTGCCACAAAAATGGGCAACTTTTTTCTAATTTAACCGACCTCGTATCTCTTACCGTTTCCAAGATACCAATGGTGAGCATCGAAATTTTCACCACCCTGTATAGACTCTTTGTTCGATTGAATTCATCCAAGTTCATTTCGTCCTGGCAACCCACTTTAGGCAGTTACCACGCATGCCTTATCGGTGAATATGGCCTATTGAATGGATGTCTTCGTTTTTTATCACTCTACTGCATATGTACTTGAAATGCAAGGTGACGTTCAACCTGTAGACCAACGAGGAAAGCCGTAAGGTGAACATTTCGCGCAACCTCAACCAACCGGACTGTTCGAATTTTTCGGAAATATGATCGTACTTTCTCAAGTCGAAGCAGAAGCGTACACAATGTAACGGGCTTCATTTCTTTTAGGTGACGGCCTCGTGGCGCAGGTGGTTGTGTGGCTGCCTGCGGCCGCGAGTGCCCCGGGTTCGATTCCCGGAAGAAGTCTGGATGTTTGTGTTTGTCCAATTTGCAATTTTTCTGGCTATGTGAATGTGATAATCAAGGGCAAAAACTCCTATATGGCCGGTGCAGGCCGATAAGGAGGAAAACATTTATTTCATTTTTATTTGTTTTATTTCTCTTAGGTACGACTCTGTACGTTTACTATGACATATGCTAGGGACTTTTGCACTTTACAGGCTGCCCGTCGGTTTCCGTCACAAAAAACTAGTTTGATTCCGTTTCGTGATCTGGTTGAAACAAAAAAGTGGAGAACATCAGTTTTCCAAGTCGGTGCGGAAAAATAAACTTCTTTTCACCACTGTTAGCAGGAATTTTTGAGAAGAAGTTCACAAGGTGAACTTCTGTGCGCTGTGCGTTCCAAATCTCCGTTTAGCGGGAAAAAACCGTACCGACGATTTTCCGTTTGTTTTCCTTGTGGATGAAAAACCCCGAGCAAGGATTATAATTTTTTTTCAGTCAGGAGTGCGGTGCGCACTCAATTAGTAGATTCGTCATAAATAAGTTGGAACTTTGAATTTCACACAAACACATTAAAACAGCCTCTAGCTTTCTCCGCTGTCGTCCTTTTTATTTTTCCCCATGTCGTCGTAGGTACTGTGACTTTTTTCTCTGCCTCTGCCGCTCCAATAACTCCCATAAATAAATTTGCTCACTAACGGCTCGATACCAAGTTGGGGCTGAGACCGCCGTAAGTGCGGTTACTATAGCAACGGCCAATCAGACCGCTCTATTTGGCAAGTTACGCCGTCCTAACTTTTGCGCCTGCAACTTGGTATCGAGCCCTTAGGTGCCGCGTCGATCCACGTATTATTCGTTGACGTCACAGAGGTTGACGTACAACGTTCTCTGTTCTCGGGTTTGTCTCTGTTGAAGCCATTTCTGGTGCCACCGGCACATAGTGGGCCAGAAATCAACATACGGCGCAAAAATACCATTTCATGAAGATTTTTTGTTGCCAAAGACCTTGGAATATGATACTAGAATGTTTGAACTGTCATTTGACCAAATATTATAATTATCGAACAAGTATCATTGTAGGGAACCTCATGCCGAAGTTGCACTGTCTTCCATATACATTTTCCCTGTCAGTATGACAATCAATTTCTGCCTTCCTTTCGAGGATAGATATTTGAAAAAGGCTAAAATACTTTGACCTTAGGAATCATCAAACTTTTTTCTATAAAATGATATAATTGACGTCCACCAGCAACTCTTTTTCGAAAGAAATGTTTTTTTCTTGGAATTTTGGATTTGAGGAGAGTTCTCGTTTAGGCCTCACAACATCCCACCTTATAATTATGTCTACATTGTTCTCCAATGTTGAGGCTATCAGAGTCATCAGAAACATTTTGCGACCAGGTGCGACCTTGAGTTGCAGGATTTTTTTGTGAAAAATCGCATAAGACGTGGATTTTATGGAAAATTGTAAAAATTGCTGAAACCGCTACCATTCTCTACCATTGTATGCCAATATTCACCATTCACCAAGTCATCAATGTTGCACTTTCAATATTTCGACAGCACAAAGAAAAGCTAATTTAGAAATATTCATACTAAATAATATATTATTCTTTTACTTCCTTGTTTATTGTTCTAATTTTGATCTTAAAAGGATGACCCAATTACAGGAAGGCGTGAAGGCGTCATCTACGTAATAAAAGTTTTGTTCTTTCGCCGACGTTTCGTCTTTTATTCAGACATTATCTAGGCGTAAAAAACTTGTAAATGTGGAAAGATTTTTTGACATAAAATAAAATGTGACAAATTCAAAAATTCATACCAAAATGGGCTATTAGAATATACCTGTCAATTCACCTGTGAATAATATTCGCCTTGCCCTGAAGACTTCTCCTTTAATTATTATTATTATTATTATTATATATACGGGCACGCAACAGACTAACAAGTCCAATAATAGCGTGACCGCGGAACGATGAAAAGAAAATCCGTCGCAACACTACTCACTGACAAGAACAATGCGTCGATTGCATCTTAATCAAAAACTCGCCTGACATCCGCCGCACTGCAGTTGAAAATGTCGAACTTCTCCTGGAACCTATTGTATGTCAGAGCAAGGCGGTTCACTGGAGAATTGAAGTAAAAGAGCTTTTGTGTGGGCCTCATATAAAAAACATCACTCCGCCTTAGGCCCTGTCTTGGAACATTTAGGGAGATCCTTGAAAGAACACTGGGGGAGGTTACCGCACCCGAAACAAGCCTATGCAGGAAAAGAAGGTAGCCAACCGTTCTACGGCTTTCCAAGGACCGATGACCAAATCTGGCCAGCAACGACTGCTGCGGGAAACCAACACAAGGGTAAACTCCATCGACCCTGAGGGCCAGCAGCTTCAGGAAACGCCGCTGCACACCCTCCAGAAAGGACACATATTTCTCGTGGTAGGGGCACCAGATGACGGATGCATACTCCAGCCGTGGCAAAACCAAGGACGAAAAGAGACGCTGCAATGTCTCGATGTTGGAAAAGTCCCCGGAGTTCCGTGTCACGAAACCCAGTGTAGTGTAGGCTGCCCTGTGCACGTAACCAATGTGCTCTGAGAAAGAAAGCTTTGGGTCGAAGTACACGCCAAGGTCTTTGATGACACTGGGTCTGGCCAGAATGTGATCGCCAATCTTGTATGGGAACTCCAGGGGTCCAGAGGACCTCGAAAAGGACATGACCATGCACTTCGTCACGTTCAAGTCAAGACCGTTCGCAGCGCACCATCCCACCAATGCATCGATGTCCTCCTGAAGGCAAGAGCAGTCCTCAGAAGAATTCACAGGCGAAAAGATCTTCAGATCGTCAGCATAGAGGAGGAACGAGCTCCTGAGGCTCAGCCCAATGTCATTTATGAAAATGATGAAAAGTAGGGGACCCAGCACAGATCCCTGCGGGACTCCCGACACAACCTCGAAGCTCTCGGAACTGTGACCCGAAACCCTCACAAACTGCCTTCGACCGACCAGATAGGACCTGAACAGTCTGACCAGATCGGGGGAAAACCCCAGATTTTCCAACTTCCTCAAGAGTATGTCGTGGCTTATACGATCAAAAGCCTTTGAAAAATCGGTGTAGATGACATCGGCCTGCTTACGCTCGCTCATACAATCAGATATAAATTGCGTTTTCTCCATCAAGTTCGTGACTGTTGACTTTCCCTTTATAAAACCGTGGCTCGCTAACTATTTTCTGTTCAACAAACCCCGAGATAACCCTATGCAAGCAAATCTCGAACACCTTGCTGACGTTGCTCAAGATAGCGATCGGTCTATAGTTCTCAGCGCAGTTCCTAGGGCCGTTCTTGTGAATAGGGCACAACCTAGAGCTTTTCCATGATTTGGGGAAGGTGGAGGAAGCAAGAGCTCTGTTGAAAATCAATTGCAGGGGGCTGGCAAGGGCAGAACGACAGTCCCTTAACAGATATGATGGAACGAGGTCCGGCCCGACAGCATTACCAACCTTCAGCCTGACCAAGGCTGCCACGACGTCACTCTCGCTGAAAGTGGTGAGGCAAAGGTAGTCAGTCGACCCCAGGTCGCCACAGGAGTAAGCCGGATTGTTACTGCTCGCATTGACACCTGAGAAATAACGTGCGAAGCAGTTGGCAACATCACGGGGATTACTGTTAGATTCACCTTGGTGCAAAACCTCACTGGGTATGCCCGACCGACCCTTCTTGCTCGCAATATGTTGCCAGAACTTTCTTGGGTCACCCCTAATATTACCCTCGATCCGGGACAAGTATCTGGCGTGAGCAACTCTAATGTCACGCTTGAGAGCCGCCCGAAGAGCCCTTAGTCTCGGAAGCGCAGAAACGTCCCCAGACGCTGAGGCGCGTCTCAACCTCTCCTTCAACCTTACGCGTTTTCTTATGCTACCATCGAACCATGGAGGATACTTACTTTTTCTTGGCTTTGACTTTGGTACATAGACGTCAAATATGGAGTAGAGAGTATCGTAGAACGCCTCAAGCGTCTCATCAACATCAGTCAAGCGCTCAAGCCCCGACCAATCACACCCGGCGACAGCCTCATACAAGCCCAAGAAGTCAGCCCTACGAAAGTTGTAGTTGAAGTCACAGGCACTTCTAGCAATCTTCCTGGCGCGCGGAATACTGGGGGCGAGTCTTATCTCAAGAGCTGGATGGTGATTATCCTCGGTCAGCAAGGGGGCGTCACTTCTGATCACAGTACAGGAAACCGTCGAGAATACAAGATCGAGCAGTCTTTGGTTTGAATTAGGGATGTTATTATATTGCTTCATGTCAAAAAACGTGCACAGGCTCGAGCATAGCTGATATCTAGTATTATTCAATGAGCACAGGTCTAATGCACGCAAATCTGAGCAATCTTTGTATTCCGGAATGTTAAAGTCGCCAACTATCACTAACTCAGACAAAAAGAGAGCCTCCAGAGATTCCAAGAACTCCATCAGCAGTCTGAACAGCTCCAGAGACAGACGAGGCGGCACATACAGCACCACAACAATCACGGTTCTTCCACGCTGCAAGCAACACCTGACCATCAAAAAATCCACTGATTCCAGTCTGTCAACATAGTCATTTTGCCCCAACGTAATCAGTGAGGACATCAAATCACCCTCCACCGCCAGAAGCACTCCACCCCCTCTCGAAACATTCATCTTTGTATAATCTCTGTCAGATCTATAGACTGTATAGTGCTCGGTATCGAACAGCTCAGAATCGCCAATCCCAGGGAGCAGCCAAGTTTCGGTCAGAGCTATCAGACTATAATGCAACTCAGTCCCAACCGTAGCACTGAACAGATCAGTCGTCTTCCCCCGCAGTCCCCGCACATTCTGATAGTACACAGCAAAGCTTGTGTCCCGCGAAACGCCTTCAGGCCAGTCAGAACGAGATAAGGAATCGACGGTGACGGGACCGGCAATATTCGAGGGGTTGTGGTCAATTAATTGCTATTTATTTTCACCAACTATGTTCACTCTAAGCCTATTCAAGGCGTCCCTGTAGATGTGACACTCCTGACCATTCCAAGCAGCGTGGTCAAGGGAAAAACCTGTGTTGTGCCTGGCGTTCGACAAAGCACAATTTGCACACTTCAGTGTGTCCGATGAACAATCGCTGATCTTATGATTACCGGAGCATTTTGGGCATATGTCGGATTTACTACATTTTGCCGCTGTGTGGTGGAAACCGCAGCATTTGAAGCATCTTAGAAGCTCAATGGCGTCATAAACACGGCACATGTCGTAACCTATGATCACCCGTTCCGATTCCAGCAACCGATTGTATGTAATCTGATCGATCTGCAGCACAGCCTGATACCTCTTCACACTCTTCCGCAAGCACCTAATACTCACCACCTTACAAGAGGAATCAGATGTGAAAATAGATTTATTTTGGGACTTCAGGTATGAGAGGAAGGAGTCCGCATCAAAATCCTCAGAAAAACCCACCACCTTAACACGAGGATTCAGAGGTGTTAACTTTTTTATGTCGTAGTCTTTGCTCATTCCGTTTGTTGCAAGATCTATGAGCCTGCCGCAGTCCTCAGCGTTTTCGCAACTCACAACAACTCCGCCACTGATCGTCCCACGGACACCAGCAAGAGGGAGCTGCGACTGAACAGGATTAACTTTCTCGAAAAGCTTGGACTTCGTGTCATTTACAGACTGGCCCGTTGCCTTCGGCTGCACAACGAAAGAGGGCCGCGACCTGACCGCGGAGGAATACGAGCGCACCCGATCCCTATGCTCCGCACCAGCACCAGCCGCACCGACCAAGCCGTCACGAAGGCGCACAGACAACTCCTCAAATTTAGCGTCAAAACTGATCTGCATGTCCTTCCTCAACTTGTCCAGCTTCTCGTCCAACAGACCAGCCCACCCATCCCTAAGATTGACATCGCAACGCAGGCGACACGTGTCGCACAAAAACAGAAAATTTTTCTTGCTACTAATTAGCTTGTATTCAGAGTCACCAATGCCCAAGCAACCGCAGTGGTACGAGTCACCACACACACCCTCACATGTAAGCATGGGACCGCCAGACCGCCCGGCTCGGCATAGTCCACAATTTGGCATAATGTTGAACTTAAAATATAGTCGAAATGATAAAATGTCCCGCTTAAAATTTTCTAAAACCCCCAACAGGCAACAACTGAACTTCAAAATTCAATTGTAATTGGAATTCGATGTATAAACAGAAGAAACAAATAAACACAACAAAGGATAAAAGTCCAAATCAATAAAATATGAACAAGAAATAAAATGCAGTGACCGACATGCGATACCTCGAAGGAGGCTACACGGCTCTTTGCCGACAGCGATAAGCGATGTTTGCAATAAAAATTCAGGTAGGTATTATAAAGTAAAATTTCTCAATACTCGTTATAGGTACTTATCCTGCCTCCAGCACAACCATCGAGAGTAGAACCTCATCTAAGCAGTCCCAGGGATGGGCCACCACGAAGATGGGTCGCGAAAAATCCAACACTTTCCCGTCAAAACACCCAACAAACGGAGAGCGAACGAAACACACGTGTACACACACTCACTTCACACACTCCTTTAACAAAATTTAAAAAATTAAAAACGGTTCTTGCATGATTTTTTCCGTACGTTTTGGATCTTACCACAAAAATTTTCTGCGGTATGTCGCTTACAGGATGCAACATCGAAAATTTTACTCAAATTGGAAACCCTGTATTTTAATATAGGAATCGATTCAGGTCTTTATCTTGAATATAAAATATATACCACACTTGATAGGTTGATAGGTCAGTCAACCAAACTTGAAAAAGTATGTTTCCAGCATCGATGTTGTGTTTGTTCTTGAAGTGGCTTTCTAGGTGGCTTTCAAATGTATTAAAAATAGGGATTTTTCTCTAAGTCTTGCCACACTTGTTTTTGTATTATTTATTTGGTCGACGTGCGTTTCGGCATTGAGCCATTATCAAGACGTTCGTCGTCTACAAGGAAAATAAAGGTATGTAATAGAACAGTATATAAATTTCAGGCAGTAGGTCTTACATATAAAATCCAAAATGGTCGCAGCAAAAAAGGTTGTAAATTTGACGAATAAAAACTTTTTGAATGTCGAAGTGACATGTATACCTACGCTGCAAAAACTTTGTTGACCAAGCCGCAGAAAAAGAACAATAAAAAACTTATGCTAAACCATAAGAGAAGCTACGGCTGAAACTAACAAATCTATAAGGGAGTGATGTGTAGTGAATTGATATATGTTTATGTTGAAATAATGTGGTGTCGAAGGAGAACTTCAAAAGCTTGACCAACAGTTAACAAGACAAGATGTTGGTAAAGTTTAGTTTGAGGTGTATCTAGTGCTGCATAGAGTAATATATTAAAAGTCTCTCTTCCTTCCAGGTCTTGAATTTGATCGTTGATGCATTCTTCTTGATTTTCAAAAATGGTACGACAAATTTCGAGGGATTCTAGGAGAATTCTTTCGGAATAGATGGATGACTGGTGTAACATTCGGAAATTCTGCACTGGATCGAATGAATGATTGGCTGTAGTAACATGTCTAGCTATGTTTGATTTCGCTTCAAAGTATCCTATCTTTTTTTATTTCAAAATTTCAGCGTTATGTTCTCGGACTCTTTGCTGAAAGTCTCTTCCGGTTTCGCCAGTGTATGTACAGTTGCATGATCCACACGACAACTTGTAAACTCCAGATCTTTCGTTTACTGGAACGGGGTCTTTGGGACAGGAGAGCCATTTGCGTAAGGTGTTATTCGTTTTATAGCCAACAATAAGTGAATCATTGCTTTCTTTCAGGATGTTGGCAATGTCGTATGATGGTATTCCGAAAAAATGTAATGATCTGTATGAACGAGGAGTGAGGCAGTTCTGGTAGATTGATGTGGTGAAATGTTTATAAAGATGGTGGTTGAAGACTTTTTGGATGGATCTGATGTTATATCCATTGTTGACAGCTATTTGTAATATATTATTGTATTCTTTTCTGAAGTTTTCTTCTTTTCTTTTCTTCTTGTCATCCCTTCCGGACCAAAATTGCTGTTATCCACACACTTTTCACCAGACTCTTCAAAATTCCTTTAAAAGAAGAAAGCTTCAGAAAAGAATACAATAATATATCACAAATAGCTGTCAACAATGGTTGATTTGTTGACACCGTTCACACAAACAATCAGAAACAAACAACGGCGTGACGTCACTTGGATTTGCCTTGCATCAGAATAAACAATGTCACTGCCTGCCTGCCACCGAAATGGACTCGTCCGTTCTTGGCGCGAACGGAGTCTATAAGATTTCTTATAAACGGTACTGTTAGGCTTATACTACTCTAGTTTCCCACGCCGCGATTGAATTATCTGGTCTAATAGGTTCGGTTTTAAAAATCTAAATATTATGGCGGAAAGAAAACATTCTCACCCTCGCAACATGGTTTCGTCCATTTTTTGCGGGAAAACAATATTAAGATATTTTATAAGCAGTCCTCTTGGAAAGGGGCTTGTCCTGAGCAATCATTTCAGGGACATGCGCTAAATTTTAGGCGGGCTATATGAAAAAACCTGACAAAAGCCTTTGAATCCTACTCTAATGCACCTGTAATGTAATATAATGCGGTAGATTTCCAAGGCTAGTCTATTTTTGAGACAAAATATGCTATAATATTTCATCTGTGCAGAAATTTTGTTTATGACAAATCTGCGTAAATGCATTAGTTTGTCCGGTTGTTTTCAATATCCCGCCATTTCTTGCACCTCGCACATGTGCAGTATGGCCAGGAAAATGCCTTATTATCAACCTAATATCTAAGTATGATTTTGCAGGTAGCACAATTATAACAAAACTTATTACGTCAACAATTTGTCGTTGTATAATCCTAAGATAATTTCCATAAGAACTTAGACTGCATAGCTGTTATAAGACACATTATGATACCAATAATATATGGTTCAGCGATTCGTTCTTATATCATTTCGCTCAATGTGGTTATGAAAAATGACACTTGCGTTGATAGAATGGATCTGAAGTTGCCGCTCCTGAATGACATTTATGCTATGACATCCAGCTAATGTAGACATTTTTACATTAGCTAGTAGCACCTACAACCTATAAGTTAACGGTGAATTCAATTTTACGCTAACCATCGGATAAGATGTGATTGTGAGTTAGATAACAGACTGCTAAAGTCTCGAATGGTGAATACTGTCATTAGCGTGATAGAAAGAGAATAGTTTGCTATGCCAGAGGGCATCAAAATGTGTTTTGCAAACCAGGTGGTTTCGCAGAAACGTCAAGTCTTCGGAACCCTGTGTCCTTTCATTACTTATTCGCTGGATCCAAATTTGCCGAACATTTGGATCCGACGGTATTACAAACCTGAGTTATGAATAAATCGAATAATTTTTTTGTGACTAACGCACGTAATAGAAAAATGGGCAATTTTCGCTATTTACCAAGCGCTTACCTAGACGAAGTTCTATCCTTCACACCAGGACATTCCAGTACATTGTGGTACACAACAGGGTCGCAACGCAATATCTTCACGTCCATTTTCACCAGAATTTCACTATTTCTAAAGTTCACTCAAAAAGCGGATGATAAATCCGTTATTTTTCAGCTAACCTCACTTTCTCATGTGCCTATCACATGGAGAACGAATTAAAACGATGCTCTCGACGGTGACAGCCGACATCCGCCGCCGACGGTCGATTTGCATTTAAATTCCGTTCATCAGCGCCATCTCTTGGACTTTCACATAAATTCCACTTGGAACTTTCGCGGCAATCCCAGCTCCCACCCCCTGTTCTATGCCTGAAACCCCAGCTTGGTCTGTGCAGAGGCTTGCGTTCACCTTCACATCCGAAAATGTGAAAAAGACGGAACATTCAAATGTGTTCTGGCGCCAAATTTGAATTGTGTTGGCATGTACACAATGATGCTACAAACGTCAAAGCTGAACACATGCTGCCTGTCCTCTGTATGAATTCGGCAATGGAATTAAGTGAAAACGGGGAGCATTCGCCGCAAAATGCTATAGATAACAAAAGTATATATTATCTACGATAGCGTGTGCTTATCTTTGCGCGATAAAACAGAGTCGAACAGGTAAGCACCACAACACGGTGAATGAGTAGTGTGAATTCGGCCATGGTTCATCCGAGCGAGCTGCTGCGGACCAACTCAAACGAAGGGCGGGGGTTCTCCGCTCCGGCCAACATTGTCGACGAGAACACGATAGATTGCGGCATCAAGAGCTTGCCGTGCTTCAACCGATGCGTTGACCTGGAGAAATTCGCCATACCCAGGGTATTCGTTTCCGTCCTGGCCACAGTCGGGTTTCTCCAGGGCGTCACTCTAACATACTTCCGCGGCACATCGCAGATCTGGAGCACGCATTACAACATACACCAAGACAGCGTCGGTGCGCGAGATAAGGTCACTGTGAGTCACAAATACCCAACGTAAAATTATGGTTTCTAGATTGGCTGATATACACCAATGAGTTTTTCGTCGGGATATTTGCACTGGTCGTAGCTCATTGGGGATTTCGGATCCACCGAATGGCATGGATCGGCGGCTTGACCATTTTGCACTCCGTCGTGTCATTGACCCTACTGGTTCCCGAAATCTATAGACGGAGTGCCATAGATGACGATAATAAAGCGACAGGTAAATAAAGCATCGCACCAAGAGGATTTTCCTCGCTCCCCATAATTTATTGACATCTTGGTCCTGTTCGTCTATATCCAAATGAAAAGAAAATCAAGCAGATATAAAATCAAATGGAAGCAAATGCTCAAATGAAGAGTATGTGGAATGATTGACGAAATGTGATATTATGATTAAGATGAATTCAGTGCAGAGGTGGAGCTATTTTTGTCTGATTCAGAATTTTCCAGAGCCAAATCTTTGTGTTGCGAACAGCACGACGGATGCGTCAGACGATTTCGAAGTCAACTATATTGCTGTGGCAATTTTGGTGATTTACCAGATATTCTTCGCATTAGCCTCTATTTCCTTCACAGCACACGGCATCACGTACCTTGATGACAATACTCCACTGAAGTATAGTCCAGCTTACATAGGTATAGCTTTAGCTGGCAAAGAACTCGGCAAACAAGCTGGAATATACTCTACCGGGCTTCCATTTCTTCTCCACATCAACGATATCTTTGTTTCACCAGGTATGACTTCAAATTAGTTTCTAGTTAATACTATATTCTGTATTTTGTAGCATGGATTTGCTTTTCGATTTTAACTTTTGTTGCGGGCACAGTCATCGCAATGTTTCCCAGAAACTTACCGTCGATCATAATGGAAGAAGTGGCTGCTTCAATAGTTGACTTGGCGTCCGGACTACAGGTGGTTACTAAAAAGGAATCTGTCGACGGTATGCTTCAGAAGTTTAGACTAAGCCTGGTTTCACAAACATCCTATGCATTCATTCTTTCTTCTACCAGCTCTTTTTCTTTCTTACTCTCTCTCTTTTCTGTTCTATTAATTGCTAGAAACACACACACATCGTTGAAACCGTTGCGTCTGCGTTTTCGACGGCAAGTGCAGCCATTCTAATCATACTCAAGATCTTAAGAAGTTTCAGGGTGTTTCTAAAATGGTGACCAACCACCAGCCTTATGAATAGTTAGTTCGTTAATATGTTACTGAAATATGATCAGTTAGTGGCTAGATACAAGGAAATCTTAGTTGGCTACTAGCCATATTGTATGCAGAGGCCTAAACGTAACAAAAATGAGCAACAAAATAGTGCAAACGTGAACCAGTGAAACAATAGAGAGGTAATAATAGGTTTTCCACCACTAGGCTCAAAACCTATGCATTATTGATCGACTATTGTCTCGAAGTTCGCAGCATTATTGACCCAGGTAAAAATGACAGCTATCATTTGCCCTTGGTCAAATAATGAGAACTGGCATTGATGACAACAGCTGTCACTCGAGTGTTGGATTTTTCTACTTTCTTTCTCATTTTGGACTATTTTGGCACAGGTTTCCTTAAGTAAAAATAGGTTTAGCAAAAATGTCACCAAAAACTGTTCATGGGACTTTGTAATAGGGTACTGGGGAACTCAGAAATGCAACGAACAAAATCGTAGCTGCTCCTTTGCGGCATTTATTCCATTTTACATAATATTTTTCACAAATGTAGTGATGAAAATTCAACGACAATTTTGAATTCGGATATTATCGGTGTGACACGAAGAACTCCTACTTCTCCAACAATTTCAGGATCGGTGAGCACGTCGCTTTCCTTCAACAGCTTTCGGCAGGCCTTCCTTTCGAAGATCTCACCGTGATAACTTTTAGCAATAAGGCTCAATTTTCTTGGCCATAGTGAGGCTTTATCACGTCCAATCAGTGGCACAAGACCATCCTAAAATAAGTGATTCACGAAACCCCGGAGTAGATGGAGCTCTGGGATAATGCACTTCTTGATGACACACATATCGTCAGCTTCTTCAACAAGAGGGTGGTTGATTGTACTGTGACATTCTTTTGCAAAATTTTTATTTGCAACAAAATTTTTCGTAACCTCTTCTTAGACCTCCATATGTCTTCAAAGTACTAGCCACGTTTTCCTTTTCAGTTTTCTCACGATCCTCTTCCAATGTCGAATCATCAAGTCTCCTCGCAAATCTTCCAATGTGAAAAAGCAGTACGGGCACGGATAGGTAACGGTAGCCGTTTGCTGACCAATAATCAAGAGTAAAAGTTTGAAATCCGACACAAATTTGAAACGAATCGCAGCAAGATTCGTTAGTCTGAACATCATCTGAACATTTTGATACGTCTCTTTCACTTGAGGTACAATGCAGATCATTATAAGTCGATCGACGCTCCTCAATTTAGATTTTTTTCCAACAGACCCTCCATCAGCATAACGACTTCTGTTGCTCCCCACATGATCGTTTCCTTCCTCTTCCTCTTCCTCTTGCATTCATTCTTCATCTTCTAAACCTCGGTCCAAATCGGGTGAATAGTTCTTTGGGAGAACGGTCATGCAGATTTTAAAATAACCTTGACCTCTGTCCGCCATCACTTTTACCGTTGGTACACCAACTTGCTCCCTTTTCTCCAAAACCGCCGCTAGTAGGCCTTCAGCATCAGCCCAGACAATTGGCCTTTTTCTTTTCTTTGCCCTCCACATCAAAGTCTTTTATATTAGTATTATAGGATAGTGCCAAGATCTTTGACATTTCGCTTATATGTTGGCGGCAGTGAGTAGAAACGGAGTTTTTCCCGGTGTGGAGCCCTATTTTCGGGAAACGTGTGATCCGTTCCTATGCGAAGTTGCTAGGCAACCAGGGCCGTGATTGGCTGTCACCTAGGCAACATCACCTGATGATCTATTCCTCGGTTCCAAAAATAGGGCCCCTGGCATCTCAAAAAGTTCGCTAACTTTTTCATTTGCTGCGATGAGGCTCCAAAGCTTACTTGATAATTGTCTAGGCGGTTCAAGGGGAATACGACCTCTTTACTGGTCTTTGGATTTAAAACAACTCTAGTAGTTGAACCTCCAGAAGCCAGGTTGAGGCTTAGATTTTGATAATGTGGTGCCCTATCATTTCTCAAAGTATTGTGAGCAATTTTTTTTAGGAGTCCCAGTTATCACCTGCTCTTGTTCTTTTTCTGGTAGCCGTTCAATTACTCCCATTACATTTATTCGAGCATCATTCAACGTACATGAGTGTCTCTTGCTTTTACCAATTTTTTGGAAACGGTTCTCGCAAATCTTGAAGCATTTCTCATCATCACCTTTGTGTCTTTGTGTTGTCTGTGCTAGGAGTTGTCGCTGGTTTGATGATCCAAGAAGACCATTGCTTTTCTCAATAATTGGTTCTTCTACGTTGTTGGTATGTCCTCGACCTTTTTTAGCGCACTTCTCCAAACGGGAAGGCGCTTTTGTCCTCGCTTTGTCCGTCCGTCCGTCCGTCACAGCATCTAGTCCTAGACGAAAAGGTTTTTGCGAAAAATTTTCACTCCATTGGGTAGCTCATGACCTTGTATCCCGAACCAAGAAAAATCTTGACGAAATAATAATAAACAATGACAATAATAACAATTTAGTGTGACGCGGCATCGCCGTTGAATGCTGCATTTCAGAAGCCGGCCTGATCTCGAAAGTTATCACATGCGAGGAAGTACCCGATCTTATCATTTTACCATAATACATATTTATATTTAGAGGATGATTTGAACTTCATTTTAATGAAAATTTCACATCGGTGCGAGGAGCAGGCCAATAGTTATTAATTTTTGAAAATGACTCCGAAACTACGGCTCGGCCGCAAATGATTTATTCGTTGCTTGCTGGTGCTTGATATCCTTTCCTCCGAACAAAACGAAATTCAATACAAAAAATATTTCAACTCGAATGGGTAGCTCATGGCCTTGGTGCGCGAATCAAGAAAAATTTTGCCGAAATAATCATTAACAATTACAAAAATAACATTTTGGTGTAGGGCGGCTTCGCCGATCAAGTGCTGGCATTCGCGGTAAGATGTAGAAAGTTGCGATATGCAGGCAACTACAATTTCTTAATGAAATACATCACTGCATGTACGGCATTATATTTAGAGAACAATTTGAACTTTCTTTTGACAAAAACCCCACTTCGATCCGACCGTCGGGTCAATTGTTATCAATTTTTGAAAACGACCGCAAAGCCACGGCTCGGCGCATCTTACACGACCCTACAAATTTAAAATCAGACGTGCCGAAATAGTAATTGAACATTTTGAAATAGCCAATACTAGGTACCTGAAGGATAATGGCACTCAAATTACGAAACATGTTCGCTCAATAACAAAAAAAAAAGTAGGTAGGTATCACTAAAAATCATGTGACAGGCTACCATTTTTTCGGTTTTTCGATAAAAAAGAAATGTTCCAATTCAAAAGTGAACCCGATATTCGTGTTCAGGAGGTCGAAATCAGTTGGAGAACATTTTTTTATATAAGTAACAGAATGACACTTATGTGGCCGGTTTGTCTGTCTGTCTGTCTGTCCGAGTCCGTGCAGAAATTAAGACGCTGTACTCCTTCTCGAGAATTGAAACAAGAGTCTTGGAACTTTTTCCCGAATAATAGGAGCGCGTTCAGGAATGAAGAGACCAAATAGAGCGTTTTTCCTAGAGCGTTTTTCCCCAAACATCTGAGAGTGCGCTCTAATTATACCGATATCTGAACGAATGAGAGTAAAAATATAAACACTGACAGATTTTGACAATAATAATAACAACTCGACCCAGGTATATTTGGTTTTGTGCCCTTGTTTTACGGTGTGCGAAACAGGCATAATGAATTCCTCAGAGAAAGCTTTATTTGGTAACGCTATATACATGTAGGTATTTTATGGATTTTCATTGACCACGCGTCGTTCCACGATGATATGGGCAGTCTTGCAGCTCACTGCGCTAACATCTAGAAGAGCTCTGTGATCTAGAATAAATCAACTACAGCTGTACATATAGCATACTAGGAATTGAAAAGGTCTTACAGAAGGTTCTTTTCCATGGCACCCGACTGACTCCCGGGGCTGTGGGGCGCTGACAGGGCCGCAATGCCCTTTGGGTGAGGAGCGGATTCTCAGGTCCGGTGCAACAAGACTGGGGCCAGTTCACAACTCCACCACGTTCGATTATTAGATATCAATTTATTTACACACTGCATAGACGATGCCACTGGTATTAGTTTTGGAAAACTTAACAAAACGCTCGTTCTTCTAGTCAAGAATATTTGATTTTGGCATTGACAATACTGACATTCATGATTTATCCACTTGTACCCACTCTGAAACGAGCACAAAAGAGCGCGCTCTAAAGTTTTACTCTACTCATTACTGAACGACAAAGACTAAACGATCGGTGCGTCAATTTCTCGTTTCTGAACGTGTATAGACTAACCAGAGTGTGCTCTATTTAGTCGGAGCGTCATTTCTGAACGCGCTCTAGCTGATGTCCCCAAGGGTGGCCAATGGGCACTATTTTTGTTATCCATACATCGTTATCATTATTCTCAAAAAACAGAGATCTCCTGTGCACTTCGATGAAGTTGAACTTCTCCTCGGGAAATAGAGCTACAGCCCTTGAAGATTGAACTTTATCCGGTGGATAGCTTAGGTCCTCAAGGACCAAATAGGCAGGTTGGCTGCCATATTGAAATTTCTTATTAGTGGAACGATTGTCATGAAACTTGAAACTTACCCTTATCTAGTACGATCATTCTTATTTTCAAGCCAAATTTCATGATTGCCCCACCATCTTGGCCGCCATATTAAATTCTCTTATAAGTGGAAGGATTTTCATGAAACTTGAGAGTTACGCTTGTCTCGTACGATCATTCCTATTTTCAAGCTGAGTTTCATAATTCTGCCGCCATATTGAAATCTCTTGTTAGTGGAACGATTTTCATGAAACTTGGAACTTAACCTTGTCTAGTACGATCATTTTGATTTTCAAGCCGAATTTCATGATTCTGTCGATATTTTGGCCGCCATATTGGATTTTTTTGCCCAAGACGGTAGAACCCTAATCACTTAACATCTTGCGTTCACTAATCCTCCAAAAAGGAAGTGCGATACTGAGCCTCATGCCCATGAGGCGTGTTCGCTTGTTACTTTATTATGTCCTGTGAATCCAAAACTTAGAAAAGAGATGTCCACTTCAAGGCCATGGACGCGATTGCGCTGTTCGAACTTCAAACTTGATCACGTGGTCAAGTAGGTAGTTTGAAACGAACTGATAGGGGACATTGAGGTGACTGTGAACACTGAATGTATCACAAGAAGTATAAACGTGAAAACGAACATGATCATCGTATGATATTTGCTCACAATTTTCAGAATGAATTTTTTAATGTAGGTGTTCTGCCGAAAGTTAATAATCCATATTTGATTGCGTTAACTCAGACACTGTTCCCCTACAGCACATCAGTTGAAGTATGTTTGGTTGTCTACATCTGAGTGTGGCTTCCAGATTTGTTTTGAATGTTACTAGAACATTCAATGCTAGAACGCAATAACGCATTTAATTTCTGTGATTCTGTGTTTACGGCGTGTTCGTGTAGTCACAGGTCGCAGTTCAGAGTTAGGCATTATTTTGTGGTTCAGCTGTTGTAAAATCTTCAGCTCAGCGAAGGTAACTGGTTGTATGTAGTATTGCCTATTATTATGCTCCAAGCACGATGTAGCGGTTCCAAGCTTCATCGAAATTCGAAAGTAAAATGAGTACCTAGGTGCATCTCATTAGATTATGTTGTTATCGAGTGTTAGAACGGTCAATTAGAACACCAACATTGCAATAGTGACTTAGTGAATATCTGGAATAGCGTTTGAATAGCGATTCTTTGAGATTATTCAAATTTCGAGACTGTTCAATTTTCGAGATTATTTAATCTTCAAGTTAATTCAATGTTCAGGACCACCTGACTTTTGATTAAAGGCGCGCAAGCGCGCCTTCACGACCTAGTATATAAAAATGTGACATTGGTACTTGATGATTATTTGATTAATTGCTTAGACTAGTAAATAAGACCTTATGCCTAAACCTTGGGTGGTAGTACCTATTGTATCACATCTTTACCTACCTACAAAGCGTCCAGCAAAACGAATGTAGCAGTTGCATTCGTCGTCGTTTCTTGCTCTGGGTAGACTTCGGTAATTGTATGTTTAGAAAATCTGGGGACTTCGGCAACGGCCTTTTGAAATTACCCTTATCATGGTCGCACAGGGTGATACGGCATGTACCACATAAACTCAATGGGAATCGTGGATCCCCGATATTCAAATTCTTGTCCGTGAAATTTTCAATTAACTGTTCGAGCTTTGCGGTAATGAGAAATTTCGCAGGGCACGTTTTTCCAAAGACAACTTTTCTTCCGCACAACCCACGTTTTTTTTCGATTTTCGGCATGATCGCATTTCAATCCCGGATGGGACGTTGCCATTTCAATACCGAATGAAAGTATCTGTCAAACGTTGCAAGACAATCAACCTGACTCACAAGCCGCAAAAGAAAAACTAAATAAAATACAAAGGGATCAAGAAAAGATGATAATGGCTAACAAAAAGATGAAAAGGCGACTATACGGATGAAAAAAGGTGCTTATAGGATTGGAAATAGACATAGACACACCACTCGAATGTGTCGCTACGAGCTCCGAGTTTATCTGGTTGGAGAAAAAATCATGTTATCAACGATTTTATTGAATTTCTTCAAAAAAGACTGATCAGATCTATGGTTCGGTGAATCTATCCGCAAAGAAAACAGATGGACTGCTAGAATATGCCTAGAATTAATAAATAGTTTTGACGGTCCTGACAGCGTGAAAAATAGAGAAGAATAAAGCAATATTTTTATGCAACATCTGTGAGCGTGAATTATGTAAATTATGATATCATGCCTTGAAGGAGCAGCTACGATTTTGTTCGATGCATTTCTGTGTTCCCCAATACCTCTATTACAAAGTCCCATGAACAGTTTTTGGTGACATTTTTGTTGAACCTATTTTTACTTGAGGACACCTGTGTTGGGTACGCTTTAAGTATCTATTATAATAACGTAGTTTCAACTGGAAACCACAGAAAAAATTGAATCAGACAGATTTTTACGGCTTTGTTTATACAAATAATGTCATTCATAAAACAAAAGCATAGGTGCCTTAGATTCGAGATCCAAAGCCACTTGATACTTTTGTTCACTTGTCAGATAAAATCGTTTTGATTGGGATTTTCGTTTTTAGTAGTGAGAAAAATTGTATACAGGGTGGCCCAACGAAAACACAAGAGGAGAATTTTTGGGCATTTCACCCATCTTTTGGAAAAAAGTTCACACAGGTCTATTTTTATATCGAAGGGGACATCTGAAACATACATCGGCAAATTTCTATCTTCAGCCCCTTCACCTCTACCCACCTCAACTTCAAAATTTCAAATGTCACCATCCACTTTGCGATACATCAAATAAAAGAAAATCGAATTCTCTTTCTGAAAAAAATGTTTTTAAAATGCACAACCCCACCCCCCCTTCTTCCTAAAATTCTCCGACTGTCCCATTCAATATTCTCGATCCCCAATTCTCTTCAATTTAATCAGCGTCATCCTCAATAGTATCTAAGGAGGAAACTTTCGGTGTAAAAAAGTGCTACCCAAATCCATCCCTTTCCTCTCCCCCACCCCAATTTCAAAATTCAACAGACACCACCTACTTTGTGATACATCGAATCAAAAGGAATTGAATTCTCTGTCGGAAAACAATTATTCCAAAATTTTCAACCCCTCCCCTGATAAATTTAACATTCGGAGTATTTTGGAGGTGGAAGGGGGCTTTTGAAAATTCTGAAAATATTTCAATTTGATGTATGTATTACAAAGTAGGTAGTGTCATTTTAGATTTTGAAGTTGGTGTGGGGGAGTGAAGGGGGGGTGAATTCGGGTGGCACTTTCTACTCAGAACATTTTCTCCCTCGATGCTCTGCAGGATGACGTTGACTGTACTGAAGAGAATTAAGAGGTCAAGAATATTACAGTGGAAACTCGGACAATTTTAGGATGAAGGGGGGGGGGGGTGAAAATTGAATAAATATTTTTTCAGAGAGAGAATTTAATTTTCTTTATTTTGATGTATCGCAAGGTGGGTGGTGTGGGGGTGAGAGGCCTGAAGATATAATTTCGCCAATGTATGTTCCAGATGTGCCCCTCAATATAAAAATGACCTGTCCGAGTTTTTTTTTTTAAAAATTAGATGAAATGCCCGAAAACTTTTCTGTTGTGTTTTCGTTAGACCACCTGTATAAACCACGGTTGAGAATGCTATTATTATAGTTTCGGCGCCTTAGATCCCTCAGCTGCGCTTCAGAATTCAATCTGGCGCCTCAGTTATAATAGTAGTGACCTTGGCATAGAATTCCATGAAGGCCGAGAGCGAAAAAAAATTGCAGAGTAAAATTTTTGCCGTAAAAAAAAGTTGCTTCAAGTCATAGGTTTAATGCCAAAGCCGTTCGGGGGTCTGTCATATGTAAAAACAAGTGAATATGCCTTCACGGGCGTGAGGCTCAAGAGCGCATTTTCTTTCTAGTGGATCCATCCACATAGTAATGAAAAGTTTTCCTAAAACAGGTCGACTTGTTGGAAAGTCTCAATCATAGTTATACGAACACGAGTATTGAGTACCTATGTTCCTGTTCTGAATTTCATCAAAATCAGTCATTGTTATCATTAACGACAGAAAAGCTCAATATGGCTAGTCATTAAGGCAGAGAATCGTGAAACTGATCTGAACATCATAGGTCGTTGTACGAAGCAAACGTATATTTCAAGCTTCATCAAGATCGCTTAACTTACGAAAAAGTTCAATAAGGATATGGCGGTGGAGTCAAGATGGCGGCAAATTGTGAAATCGGCTTCACAGTCATTAATCATTATACGAGACCAAAGAATGCTGCAAGTTTTATCACAATTGGTTTTACGATTCTCGGTATGAGGCGCAAAATCATTCCAAATTTTATCGAAATCGGTTAGTTTATACGAAAGTTCATTATGGCAGCCCAAGATGGCATCACAATTTGAAAACGAAAACACCAAATGTCCACTATTTTGGACATAAAGTAGGTATCCATTGGGGAAAATTACAGGGCTGTAACTTGATTCGTCGAGGAGGCATTCAATTACAAACATTTGTCCACAGACAGCCAGATCTACAGATTTGATCGTAGAAGCTATATCTAATTGATCATACAGGTGAAATATCTAGTAAAATACACTCAAATAGTCCGACATAAGACAGATGAACCGGCCACAATAGACGCTAAAAATTGTTTGGAAAAGCTCTTTTTTTTTTGTTATCACCAGTAATTGGTATCTAAGGGAGGAGCTCTCACGTAGGAATAGTCAACTTACTGACAGTAATAAACAATAAACATACATCAAAGTTCGAAGTAAAACGCCACCTAACTCAAGGCACACAATAATGGAACTCAGCAGCAAAGTAAGTAGCTACTCCAATTGGCGCTCGTATTTCACTATGCATGCAGTTTTTCTTAGTTGTCAACTAAATTCTAGCTAGAAGCTAGATAGTGAATGACTAGTTTTTAGTTCCGACCGCGAGCAATTGGTCTATGCATAAGGCTGCAAAAGTTCAGCAGTATTGAAGCAGATCTTATTAAAGTGACGGAGCAGATCCCAAAAAGAAGACACAATAAAAAGATCTTTCACAAAATACTGATAGCAAGGTGTCTGGATATGGATCATGTCATGACTCGCGATATCTTGATCCGAGTTTCAAAGTTTGATGAGAAAAAAAAATCAATAATTATTGATACATCAAATATCGATAATTATCAAAGTATCAGAAATGGATAATTATCAAAATAGCAAGATGGAAATAAGGATATCAAGAAATATCAAAAAATATATCATCGATGGTCAAATATATCATCGATGGTCAATCTAGACTGCGTTCCTTCTTTATGTATGTTTTTCAGCTTGACAACACTACATATTTTAAAGAGTGATCGAATAAATTTCTCCTCAAATTAGGCCTCGGTCTCCCTGGTAGCCTCGTTAGTAGTGGGGCTAGGGTAATTCTGGCGCAGTTCAAGGTCACCGACAGTGGCGCCACCTAGCGGCGCGCAGAGGAACTAACATTACCGACGATTACAGAAACCTGCATTATCGGCATTTAGAGGAATCTACCGACTGCTCCCAGTTACCGCGTTTACGCTACTTTTTTCAAAGTCAAGCCATAGACGCAAATATTTCTAGGTCAAAACATGAAAACAAGTGCGCATGCATAGTAGTAGAATAGCGCATCTTCTCAACTGTTCCAGAATATAGCCTCTAGGAAGAGGCTGACACGAAGAAAAATCCACATTAGCTGTTATTGGTTAAAGTTTTATTCAGTTTAGATTGAACATTTTTATACATACTTATTTCAATACACACAGTACAATACCCGCTCTTTATGTTCACTAGCAATCGTTTTAATTCGATCCATCTTAATTCTTCCATTACTTAGGGGTCCTAAAAGGGACGGAGCTCTAATGTGTAGTAGTAGTAGTAGGCAAACTTATGTAGGAGTTAGGAGTTAGTTATTGCACAAAATTGCGCAATACTTTAGAAAAGTCTAGAATATTGTTACTAAATGACACAACTGTTTAGAGAATTGTTTACCAGGTCACGTGATGATTCATAAAATTTTAAGGTTGGTGTTGCAACTTGCGACGCAATAAGTGTTTACCTCGAAAAATCTAGAAGAAAGCCAACAAGGCTCCAAAACAACGAAAGTGCTGACATGAATAACTCCATAAGTTATTGCGTAAAATTGCGCAATAGTTGAGAAAGGTCTAGAATATTGGTACTAAATGACACAACTGTTTGGGAAACTGTTCATATAGGTAAGAAAGGGGGGTTGCGTTGCTTTCAGCTATCGTGTTTCGACTACTTTTTCAAGGTCATGTCATAGACACAACTATCTCTGGGTCAAAAAATTAAACAAGTGCGCATGCGTAGTAGTAGAACAGCGCATCCACTCAACTTTACTCTTCCAGAATGTATGGGAGAGGTTTATAAGAATAAAAATACACATTAGCTGTTATCGATTAGAGCTTTAGTTAGTTTAGAGTTTAGAGTAGTTTAGAGAGTTTTTAGATTTGGATGCTTGGATCCTATACAGGTAACTCGTAAGTAGAGGTGTACACGTATAGGCATATGCATGTATATATATGAATATATTTTCTAGAAGTACGTCACTTGAAAGTAATTTTATTTTTTATCAGAATCAAACATGTGATACCAACCATTAAAAAAGAAATCCTGGAACAACTCACTGTTTTTACGTTTCCTTCTAGATTTGGTGACTTTTTCCAAGAAATCATGTGCTTTGTGTAGCATTTTTGCACTCTTCAGAGGTTTTAGAGTACCTAACTTTATGTCAAAAGTAAGACGATCTTCAACAATTCCAATAGTTTGGCAAGAAACAACTGACTTTTCCCACGTTTTCATCTGAATTTGAGAACTTTTTTGAGGAATTATGTGCTTAATGTAGCATGTTTGTGTTTTTAGAAGTCATGCACGTGCATGCGCGCACATGCCTACACACATAGACACATACACATATGCACGCAAACGCACCCATTGCCAACCATTATAGAAAAAAATCCAGTACTATTCTAGATTTGGTGACTCTTTTTGAGAAATCATGTGCTTTGTGTAGCATTTTTGCATTCTTTAGGGGGTTTTAGAATGACTTTGTGTTAAAATTGAGATGATTTTCACACAATTCCAATAGTTTGTCAAGAAATAACTCACCTTTTCCTCGTTTCCTTCTAGATTTCGTGACTCATTTTGAGAAATCATGTGATTTGTGTAGCATTGTTGCATTTTTTAGGGTTTTAGAGTGACTTTTGTCAAAATTGAGATGAATTTCGCACAATTCTAGTAGCTTAGTAGGAAACAACTCACATTTTCCACGTTTTCTCCTAGATTTGGTGACTCTTTTCAAGAAATCAGATGCTTTGTATAGCATTTTTGCATTCTTCAGGGGGTTTTCGAGTGACTTTCGAGGTAAACACTTATTGCGTCGCATGTTGCAACACCAACCTTAAAATATAATGAATCATCACGTGACCTGGTAAACAATTCTCTAAACAGTTGTGTCATTTAGTAACAATATTCTAGACTTTTCTAAAGTATTGCGCAATTTTGTGCAATAACTAACTCCTAACTCCTACACAAGTTTGCCTACTACTACTACTACTACACATTAGAGCTTCGTCCCTTTTAGGACCCCTAAGTAATGGAAGAATTGAGATGGATCGAATTAAAACGATTGCTAGTGAACATAAAGAGCGGGTATTGTACTGTGTGTATTGAAATAAGTATATATAAAAATGTTCAATCTAAACTGAATAAAACTTTAATCAATAACAGCTGATGTGTATTTTTCTTCGTGTCAGCCTCTTCCTAGAGGCTAGATTCTGGAACAGTTGAATAGATGCACTATTCTACTACTATGCATGCGCACTTGTTTTCATGTTTTGACCTAGAGATATTTGCGTCTATGGCTTGACCTTGAAAAAGTAGCGGAAACGCGATAGCTGGGAGCAACCTCACCGCCCCCCTCCCGTCCTTACCTATATGAATAAACATAAATGTCACTTGATTTTCCACCAAAAAATTCACCGATAACTATGCAACCAGATATACACCTAGTCCTAGATCCCCGGATTCAATGGCATTGCGGGTTCGTCTCTGTGCTAACAGACGTTGGCACTGTAGGTTTGTATCTATGCTAAATGGAGCTTCGCAGTTGTATCAGAAGATGGCGCTACTGCCACTCTCGCTAGATTACTGTAAACGCCGGTAGTGTGGGTTCCTGTTAATGGCATTAGATTCCTGTAAATGCCGATAATGCAGGTTCCTGTGAATGTCGGTAGATTCCTGTAAATGCCGGTAATGCAGGTTTCTGTAATTGTCGGTAATGCTAGTTTCTCTGCGCGCCGCTGGGTGGGGCCACTGTTGAACTGCGCCAGAATCGCCCTAGCCCCACTACTCTCGTTTTTCGTTCAGATTTTCAGGGATCATTTCATAGGCGACTTTAGAAGAAATTTATTCGATCACTCGTGATAATTGAAATTTTGTACAAATTTTTCTTCGTAACGAGAAACTGGATTGATGGAAAACTAGATCATGATCATCTCAGCCATCATTCGAAATTGAATCTCCATATTCACAACCTATTTTATATTAGACACATGAATGACACATGCTATTTACCTTTATATTTCATCACGTATTCACCTCATTAGATTGAAGCCTGAAGAAGATGCACTCTAGCACCGAAACGTTCCTGAAAATCTAGTTTTTCGTTTATCCAGTTTCCCGTTCCAAAGAAAAATTTATAACATTGTGTAATGTTCAAAAAGGCAACATATACATAAGGGCAAACAAGAAATTGAATAATTATGAATAATAAACCTCGTCCAATCCAGGATCATTGTCAAAGGTCCGAAAAATTGTTACTTGTGGTGAATGTCATAATTTCGATAATAAGTATGTTACATCTATCGACATTTCGATGGCTTATTTGCAATAGGACGTAACCCTCAATTTTTCCGAAATTGCGTTTTTCTGGTTTCAATGGATGCAAAATAATTTTGGGCATCCATTAAAACCAAAAAACGCAATTTCTGAAAAATCGAGGGTAACGTCCTATTGCAAATGAACCATCGATTTGATATATTGATAATTGAGTGTGAATATTTGATATTTTGATAATTATCGATATTTGCTATAGCGATATATTATTAAATTTATTGATATAGTATTAATAGTTTTGTCCATCTATAATCATGAGTATTTTTGAAATTAAATTTGGATACCTCCAGTTTGCTTCAAAATTAAAACCATTGCACTGTCCTATGACCGCCGTGTTTTGATAACATGGTTTTGAGCAGTTGACCAAAGTACATCTTTGTGATGGATCCCGTTTCATTCCAGGCTTCTTCAAAACTTTGTTCAGGTTATTGAAGAACAAAACGTTGATGTTCAACATATTCTGCGTGGTGTTTATGCAGTCCGCTCTGGTAAACTTCAACATTTTTGAAAAACACTTCAACCAGTCGCGCTTTCACGTGTCCGATAAAGCCGATTCGTTGCTCGTACAGCTGACGACGAATTTACTGAAACAGCCGCTGGTGGCCATCTCTACGATAGCGGTGGGAATGGTCATAGCGAAGACCGAACCGAATTTGAAATCTCTTGTCAAATGGAACATTTTGGTCCTGGTTTTGGTGACGTTGTTTTTTGCGAGCAGTGCGTTTTTGAAGTGCGATCGAGAGCTCGAAACCGAGTACGAGGGCTTGCTGTCGTCGCCGTACTGCATGTCCCATTGCAATTGTTCATATGACGGTTTCCAGCCGGTTTGCGTCAACAAGAAAACGTTCTTTTCGCCTTGCTTCGCCGGATGCACGGTGCTGAAGGAGATTAATTCTGAAAAAGTAATACGGTGCGACCACAAAAAAAAATCTGTTTGGAGTTGGCAGTGGAAACTAAGTATTCAATCAGTCGGTTAAAGCGGGTGAATACTTTGTCACCAGACCCAACTCCAATAATTAATTTTTTTTTGCCCGCGTCGTCGCATGAATTTTGGATTGTTCAATAGACCAAATAGTATATTGGAAATAGAATATCTGCTGGAATTAATTCAAACAAAAACGATTTTTTTACCATGGCTAGCTCTCAGTTCCCTCTTCAACGTATCAAAAGTCCTTAACTCTGGGACTGCTACAAATCAGTATACAGGGTGGAAGTTTATTTTTTTCCTTACTTCCTTTCTTTCTTGAAAAACTGATGACTGAAAAAAACGGTTCTAGGCTAGTTTGATAGGCCATAGTCTTTCAATAAACATATAGAAAATATACCACCCAGCCATTCCTCTGTATCAAGTTACAGGGTGAAAACTATTTTTCATCTTTGATTTTTTTTCTTTGTGGAACTAATCTAGATTGAAGCCGGTTCCAGTTCTTTTGCAAGCTTATAATGTCATACTGAACATTTGAAAAGGATAGATCTCTGCAACTGCTGCTTTTCAATTTACAGGGTGAAAAGTCATTTTCACGTTTCAATTTTTTTCTTACTGAAATTGGCTCACACAACAATTGCGACTGATTTCTCTTCAAACTTGAAGTTTGCAGTCAAACATATCAAAATAATACATTTCTGCTACAGATACGTTTTTTTTTTATGAATTTTAATGTTTGGGTATATTCGGGTATATTGCATCGAAAATTCAGAAAATCTTGGAACGCAGCCAAACATTTAAATTTGTAAATAAAAACGTAGCTTTGGCAGAAATGTATTATTTTGATATGTTCGACTAGAAACCTCAAATTTACAGAAAAAACAGTCACAATTGTTGCGTGAGCCGATTTCATCAAGAAAAATGAAACCTGAAAATGATTTTTCACCTTGTAAATTGAAAAGCAGCAGATGCAGAGATGTGTGCTTTTTATATGTTTAGTATGACATTATAAGCTTGCAAAAGAACTGGAACCGGCTTCAATCTAGATCAGTTCAACCAAGAAAAAAATTGAAGATGAAAAATAGTTTCCACCCTGTAACTTGATACGCAGCAGTTGTTGGGTGGAATATTTTTTATATATTTATTGGAAGACTATGGTCTATCAAACTAGTCTAAAACCGTTATTTTAGGTCATCACCCATATAGCACAAGTACATCCAATGGACGTCCATAGGCTATCCTGAAATGGACATACGGAGATCCATAGGACGTCCATAAAAGGTCCAGTGGATGTCTTATGGACAGCTTATGGACGTCCATTTGGCACTAAGTTGTACGTTCCTAAAACGTCCTTTATGGGATGTCCATAAGATGACCATTTGTGATAAATTTGGACATTCAAAAGACGTTTCTCAAAAAAAGGCGTTTCAATCATTGAAAATATTTATTCTCAAAAAAATTAAAGTTTCAAATAACAATATAGCAAACCAGCATAGCTTGGGTTGTTGTTGCCTTCAGCACAGCCCCTGAGCACAGCTTGACTTGCTGACGATTCTGGCATAGCTTGGTTGTTGATGCTTTCAACATAACTTGGCTTGTTGTTGTTGTTGGAGCTTCTGGGATAGCTTGATTGTCTAAAGCTACTGGAATAGGTCTCGGCCTCGGGGTAGGCAAATTAAGTGAAGGAATTACATTTGGTTTCAGTTTTTTAAGCAATCCAATTCGCTCGTAGTCATCATCCAAGAAATGATCTGAACGAACATGCTCTGCTGAATAATGGATGTTTGTTGATCCCTGGCCTAGGGATGGCTACTCCACTTTAAGTCGTTTCGGAAACCTGAAACGATTCTTTTGTAATAAATAAAAAATGGAATAAAAACATCCGAATCGTACATAGTAGGTTATGTCGGGTTTCTCCGTTTGTCGAAATGTTTGCAACTGGGCACAGAACAGGACGGCATTGTCAATTTTCAATAAACACTATAAAGTCTTCTTGGTTAAAAAATCACTGGAAAGCACGGAGAAAACTTTGCACAAAGAAATGCGGGTTTGAGGAAAACGACGCGACGCTATCACAGTGACAGTACTGATAGTAGTGACACTGAGTGACACTCAGGGATGACAAGTATTCGCAGCTCTGCCAACCGACAAGAATCAAAGTTACTAAAAGGAGTAAAAGGTACTGTTGATTGTTGATGTACGTAAATTATGTAAATTGAGAAAAATGGCTTTTCTTTCAAATTACCGCAATAATAATGATAATAATATGATATTAGGCCCAGTGGCCTAATTTTTGAATTGTGAGTCAACTCTCAACTTGTTTTTGTTGCTGAAAAATAATAGCTGTAGGTACCTTGTCACATATTTTTACACTTTTTTTTTCATGGCAATGGACTCTATATGTTTAGATGTTGAAAATAAAGAATGTCCATAAAGTGGTCCATGAAAGACGTCCATGGGTCATCGTTTCTGTACATCCATAGAATGTTCCCTAAATGGATGTCTTATGGATGTCCAAATCAAGTCCATGGACATGAGGACTTGATATGTACTTGAAATGGACGTCCATAAGATATCCTGTGCTATATGGGCAGTTTTTCAAGAAAAAAATAAAGCAGAGAAAAAAAAAACTTTCACCCTGTATACTGATTTGTAGCAGTCCCAGAGTTGAGGACTTTTGATATGTTGAAGAAGGGACTGTAAGTTTGCATTGGTGAAAAAATCGTTTTTGTTTGAATTATTTCCAGCAAAGCACCTATTTTTTTCTATTTCCAATATACTAAAAACACAAATTGTTCAGGAGAAGCATTCAAAGATTTTGACGTCCAATATTTTGTATGGGATAGTGGATACTTCATTTTCAAAAAACCAACTTCCAGCTTATTTCATCGAATAATTCGATGGAATTTTGAAGAGTACAATACGGAGAATATGACTGTCGATAAGTCATTTTCAGTAAAAAGTGGATATTGAACAAACCAATATTCGTGCGACGCGCGTACTATTCAAAAAATTCTCAGCTATAATGATCATTGTGAAGTTAACTAAACAGATGGATTTTTAGATCTACCAAAATTGCACTTGTGGCGATAAATGGTTCCGGAAAAGCAACCATGAAGGTACTGAAGGTTCATGCAACGTGGGAAAGTGCAATTTGTTTTGGACGTTGTCACAAGCCAATAATGTTATTTCGACGGCTTTTCTAGCAACCACTTTTGTTACGAATTTAGTCATCAACATGAAATGCGTTGGAAAAAGCGACAAAGCTCTGGCTTTAGGACTAGAAGCCACTTTTGTAGGTGTAATACCTTATTTACCTGTTAAAGCTGTTTATGCTGCTGTCGCAGGTATTTATCGTATTCTTTAAATTTGGAAAAAAGTAACAATATTTTTTTAGAGAACTTCTGTCAATACCACGGCAAAGGAACATGTGCTTTGTACTCGGAAAATTTCGGGCTGTTCTTGTCGTCGAGCACGGTGGGCTTGATGTTCATTTCGACGGTACTAGCAGTGATAGTTTTAATTGTGCTCAAGTTAAAGAACTACGATATGGAAGAGAACGACAACAATTCGGGCGATATCAACGAAATGTACAGCATTCCAGAAAATCAAACTCAAATCGAGGAGAGGAGGAATCTGATGCCCGCCGCTCGTGCAAACGAAGAATTAGATTTGAGCTTGGATGATGAGAGAGCCAACTCGAGACTTTCTAATGCCACTGCCGATTCGTTGAGGGAAGAAATGGCGAACGTGGGCGACGATCACGATTCCTTTGCATCAGCCTCGAACGTAAACTCTTCCGACAATCTGAGTCAAAGTCGGAGATAGACAGTATTTTTATTTGCGCATACACACACACAACAACTAAACACTAAGAACTCAGGTCTTCGAGTTCGAATTCAATTTCCTCGTCGAATATTTTTAATCCTTTCACGAAAAACCAGACGCCCGCATCGAAAAGCGTTCCAATCAGAACGAACGTCGCCGCCGTGAAGTTCATTGTGTATCTTAAGGTTTTTCCATTATACAACCAACAGTTTCCATTTCCGGTGCAAGTTCTGCCCCACACCAGGCATGCTTTATCTGAAAGAATTCTGAAGTGACACACTCTCGCGCTCTCTATTGTATATTTGTCTCTCACCTAAGATTATTCCGAAGAGGATGGGAGAAGGGACGAAAGCGCAAAGGCTCATTAGCATCAGCCCGAAGCCCATCGCCACTGGCTTATCCTTCTCCTCGACGCACCTGGAAAATGATTTCGTGTGTTATTGCGACTTACGCACCGCTAGATCTGGATATTATTTAATTTATTTAATAAAGAATGTTTGTTTTTGTTTTATTGGTCATGTTTGTCACCTCACTGTCACCAGAAAATTCGACGCCCGTCCTGTGGCTCCGCTGAATTTCAGCAAGCAAACCACGCAGAGAAACACGTAAAATTTGGACAGGCAATCCACGGAACAGTTGCCTGGATATGCCGTTCCTCCATCTTCGTCGAATCCATTCTCAATACACGAGCAATCCGTGAAGACGTCTGTATTATTAACACGTTTCATGTACTTGCAGCCCGCATGGCATGCAGATATGAAAGTCGTTCTTCCATCCTGAGAGCAAACTGGATTGTACTTTACGTAATCGCAGGAGCACTGGGAGTTACATTCTGTCACTGGATTTAATCTAGAACAAATTATTTGAGTTGAATTACAAAACGAAATATGTCAACAATGTCATTATCGTAGTAAATTACGCACGCGAGCTACCTCTACCCACTAAATTAGGTATCTATTGTTATCATTTGAATTTGAAAATTTACCGCCAGCGCGTAGGAAGTTTGACATAAGGATGACAGTTGAAGTTGGAGGGAAGAGGTGATGGTTGACGATCGGCGGTGTATTGTTATTGTTTACTCTTCCTAATTATATTAATTTCTGTTGAAAACTATAGAGTTTAAATTGAAAATACAATAGGGAAACATCCTGATAGCTGACACTATTATAAAAAAAAATGCTTACTCTCCGTTTGGCAATAGAGGCGCTCTGTTGTCGTTTTCAGCACAGCCCAAATAAGCATATGAAATGATACCAATCACGGAAATCGCTCCGACGATTACGTTCCAAGCGGCTAAATAACGTGCACGCGGCTTGTATCTGGATATAATGAGTCCCGACAATAGAATTCCAATTGCAGAAAACACAAGACCGGCACTTCCTGTTATCAAACTGGAGGCAGAAGCCGACTGGCGGTATTGCGTTTCGATGTACTTCGGCAGAAATATCCAGTACGGCATGTACCCCAGGAAGTAGAATATCGCTGCAAAGTTGTTGAGCATCAGAGTCGGATTCAGTATCAGACGCTTGAACGTCTTCATCATGTCTAAAAAAAAAAAACAGCTTACGCTGGTGAACTTTATGTGTCCCTCAAACACTTGTCCGCTGTCAGGCGAAAGAAATGATCGCCTCGTAACCCTTATCGCTTATTGGCGTGGTTCTGTCCTTGTACCAGTGTATTAGAATCAGATTTTTTGGCAATTACGCCTTCGGCGATTGTCCCTAGGTCGTCATGATTGAGTTCATCGAGGAGCTCACTTTTCAGCCTTCAAGCTTACGAGCTTTCGCCCATGGGCAGTCATACTGTTCACTTTTGTTACCTTTAAACGACGTCGGTATCTCCGACTGGGGCTCCACTTTGTGCGAAATTTTGGAAATATGTTTTTTCAACAGCTCTTTCCTCAGTGCTGCTCGCGGCAGAGTTTTCGGGAATAAAGCCAGTAGAGATGCAAAGACGAACATGACCAGGCCTAGGATGATCCAGCCGAGCCACCACGCGCCCAGCCAACGCGGATCTTTGTTGTCAATCGTGGGAGTCAGCGTCGGTGAGATGTACACCTTTAAGCAAATCGAAGCCAGACCGTAACCGATGGCAGGGCCCAACATCCTGATGAAATACGAAAAGCCTACGAAATCAGTCAAAATTGATCACACATTTTTGCATCTCATCGAATTATTCGAAAAATTGAAGGTATGGTAATCGATTAATCGAGAAAAAAAAAATGAAAATTTTCATTGTTTTTTTTTTAATTCCCATATGGTAAAAAGTCGAGATTTGTCAAAAACAGATCGTCATCATCCTGTCGCGAGACCTCTCATCGTAGCATCCTTCCTGACACGTCTCTCAAGATAATTTTATGTTTAATTACCGTAATAATGTACTATTATTTTGGACAACCCTTCAATGTGATTTTGCTTTGGATTTGGCCTCGTGTAGACCCATTTTCAAAACTGATACGGTTTCAGTTTTCCAACGGGACTTTTTTCAAAAAGAGATGTGGTGCCAGTTTCAGATCGTTCACCTTCATCCACGTACCAATGCTTTTGACTGCCTCACTCGCTTTTCTTTCTACATAATTTAGTTTCTTGTGAAAAACTTGAAATTTCTACTTTTTAGCTTGCGAACAGATTAATACCAATTTTTTAAACAAAGGGTAAATGATTCTTGAACATTTCCAGTCAATTTCTCTTGAACTTCTCTAATAGTGCGGCGGTTAGTGAGAACCACCTTGCATTTTGTGATAAAAGCATGAAACTTGGCATATACGCTCTACAGACTGTCCTTTACTATATACGAGGCGGACCCACGATGGAACCACCGTGCAGCTGTCAGAATTAACATTTGCCTACTTTTCAGGGGCAAAAACTGAAGCCGGTTATCGAGTTGATTTAAAAGTGACGTCTATCAATGCAGTAGACCTTCACAGTAAAACTTTACCACAACAAATGTCAATATTACAAAAGGAGGGGGAATGGAAGGGGATAGCTCGAGGGATAGCTTCAGCCGCGGCACAGATTTTCGTATATGGTAATTTCTGACGAAATTGACAATTTTGGTGTCGTTTCCGACTAAATTTCATCTTCTTATTCCAAATAAAGTGTTGTGGTTGCAAATTGAAAAAAAATTGATTCTGTTTTGTTTAGGAAAAAAGCATTTGAGAAAAAAATCTTAGGCCTTTTTTAATTTTGACATTTATTCTAGTTCAAGGCATTCGAAATAGAATTCTTTACTTAGTTCACTTCTTCAAAGCTTCTTGCACATGAAAACCATGTACAAGACCTAATTTTTACTTTAACAAGATCGTGAGCCTCATTTGTTCTTGAAGTCGTAAAAGTAATATCCAATAATATTTATGTACGAATGTAGGTATGTGTGCAAAGACTGCAAAGCTTTGCAGCTTGTGATAAAAGCGTGAAACTTGGCATACATGGTCTATGAACTGCCTTTTACGATTTAAGAGGTGGACCCACGACGGAACAGCCGTGCAGCTGTCAGAATCGCCGTGATACGTTTGCATGCATACCTCCATTCGTATATGGAAATTATAAGATATTACTTCTACGACTTCAGGAACAAATGAGGCTCACGATTTACAATTATTATTGTATTATTGTAAGTTGGACTGGCATGCCGCCTGAGCTACGAAAGGATAGTGCTAGGACCGACAGCAAGACTTCGGGCTCTGCCGATCTCCATGTAAGCATGGCTGGAGGAGCTAAGAAGAATGAAGTCCTTATTTTTTTGGGTGGTCCAAAGTTTGCGGAGATAGTCGCTGGAATTGTGAAGAATGAAACTAGTGGACTGTTGGCCAAGTTGGACGAGATGCACAGGACTGTTGAGCTGCTGAAAGAAGAGAACGTGACTTTGGTTCGTCTTTTTAACGAGAAAACCTCATATTCAGGAAAAGAAACAATACCTAACAACGGAAAAACCGGTAAAAAGGCCGCCGATAAGAAGTCTGCTACTGAAAAACTAACGCTGTTATCGGAGCCCACTACATCCCATGTAAATAACAACATTGGAATAAATAGCCAAGATTCCAAGGAGAAAAGCAAGAATGTGGTGGCTAAGCGGATGGCTAATGCTGATGGAAGCAATATGCTGACTTATTCTGCTGTGACAAAAAAGGATACTTCCAAGGGTAAAACCTACCCGGATGAGCCTTGGAAGAAGGCAAATAGGAAGCATTTTAATAAATCTGCGCGCTCGCCTACTATTATTGGTAACAACAACACCGAAGGATCCACTATTAAGGCCGTTCCCAGGATGGCTTATCTGTATGCCTCAAGATTTGCTCTGGATACTGTTGTGTCTTTTGTTGGGTGAAGGATTGCGGAAAGACTCGTTTATGCTGCTGATCGTTCTATTCTTTTATTCTCGGAGCTCTCTAACTACATTTCATGGCTACCGTTCGTTATCAGTACCTAGAGTGTGCGTATCGCGATGTGCGCGGGTGCCATCTCTTATAATTCATTTATACATGATTAATAACAAACAGGACTCTACATCCCTCGGGCACTTCATAAATGAATGCAACGCATTTACAATACCTACATTTTCAACTGATACAGTTCAGCTAACGTCACAATCAAACATTTAAATACAACATTAACAATATTTACAATACATTATGCTAATCTAGTAAGCATAGAACCGATTTTGAGATTCAGCAAGCGTGAACATGAATTTCATTCACTAAACGAGTTTGTAATGAAATAAATAGAACTGATCATTTACATATATCTTCTTGGTCGTCTTCTTTCCCTTTCTGAGCATCTAACCTCAGGGGTGGCGTCGTCTTGAGCGTGTTGGAGTGGAGGCAGTGTTGATCTTCTGGTGGAGGAAGGTGCAGTGGAAACTGCAGGTCGTTCAGATAGCGACAGCAAGTCGACATCTGCAGGAGCTGCGGTTGCGTCATCTTCTTGAGCCTCGTGAGGTGGGGGCGATTCTGAGATTCCCACAGGGGAAGGTGCTACCTTGGGTGTTGGAGAAGATTCGACATCCGCGGGAGTCACAACCGTTTCCGCTGTGTCAGGTGAAACTTCGGGAGTCTGCCGGGTGTCTTCAGGTGTCTGCTCTGTGTTTGCCAGTGGTGCAACGGAAGATGAAGTCGTCACCGAAGTGTTGTTTGGTAGATCTTCAAGTATTGCCGCTTCAAATGTTCTCCAGGTGTTCATCAATGGCGCGGCAGAAGGTCTGGTCCGTTCGGCTGCTGGAAGGTAGTGTTTGAAGAAGGATGAATTTCTTATCAAACGCTTTCCATCTCTCTCCGCTTGGACTTGTGACCCTTGGACTTTTGTGATCACAAATGGTCTTGGATCATAATGTGGTGTCAGCGCGTTGATCTTTCTTTATTTGAATAGCACCTGGTCGTTGGGTTTGAAATCGTGATGTTTTGTCTTCCTTCTTCGATCTTCCTCTTCGTATCCCTTTCTTCTTCTCTTCTTTTCAGCTGTAATCTTCCTGGGGTGTATACTGATGGTAGGTAAGTATGCTTTTATTTCCCTTTGAAATACCATGTGGTACGGCGTCATATTTGTTGTTGAATGGGGTGTGCTTCTGTAGTTAGTTAGGAAATATTGCAGTTGTTCCATCATGTTGCCATTCTCCAAAAGCGAGCATGTTAGAACTCTTTTCAGTGTTCTTACGAATCGCTCTGGAAGTCCATTAGCTTCTGGCCACGCTGGTGTTACTCTGTGGTGCTTGATGTTCATTTTCTGACAATATTCTTGCATTTCAAATCCGTTGAATGGTGGTCCATTATCTGATTGTAGTTGTCTTGGAATGCCGAACAGTGCAAAAGTTTTGTCCAATATAGGTTTCAACTGGCGAAAACTGGTTGATGTTACGGTTTCGATGAGAGGAAATTTCGAATACTCGTCTATCATGAGAAAACAATACTTTCCGTTGGGGAACGGGCCTGCGTAATCTACATCAACGTATTCGAATGGATATGTAGCTCTTGATACCATTATTATCGGATCTCGTTGTTTGTGTGTTGTAGTTGCTTGACACGCTGTGTAGGTCTTGATCTTGTTTTCTCGCAGTCGTTCGAGTTCTTCTTCTTGCTGTGGTCTTAGATGAAATGGTATTCTTCTGTGTTTGTTAGCTATTGGCGGAATTGTTGAGTCAATGTGCAATTTTATCTTGACATTTTTCAAATTTCCCGTGCCTTTACCTAAATCTGGATACTTGTGTTTTATCATTTCTAATTGGTGTTGTGTGTTATCATCTCGGCTGTTGTTATTGAATGTTACCTGTATAAGCTGAAGTTGTTTGGACGCCTCATAACTGAGAAGTGACTCAGCTGTGCCCTCAACCACTAGAACTTCTGCTCTCGTCTGTTTTTGTCCGTGGTTCAGTGTTGCTTGAAGTTTTCCAACTATCTCCAACTTTTTGTCTGAATTATATGGAAGAACTGTTGTTTTTGTTGGTGTGAGGCTTTGTTTTTGCAGCTTCATGAGTGTTTTAGTGCTTATTAAATTAACACTTGAACCTGTGTCAATTATGAACCATATTGGAACTCCATTTAGCTTGATTTTCGCTCGTGGAAGGTTTACATTATTGATGGTTGTTGTGACAGAGAAGGTGTTCTCCAAACTGGACGATTCTGCATCTGATGACGGTGACAGCGGTGGTGGAATTTCATTGTGATTTACCTGATGTCTTCTTTGGCGGTGATTATCTTGTTTGGACATGCATACAGAAGCGAAGTGATTTCTTCTTTTGCAAGCATGGCAAATCTAATTGAACGCGGGGCATGTTTCTCGACCTCTGGTATGCCAACCATTTCCACAATTCATGCAGCCTCTTTATTTGTTGTTGTTCGAAGTTTGGTTATGTTTTTCTTTCGATGCTTTGTGATATTTTCCTTGACTATGTGTGTTTTTGCTCTGATGAAATTTCGACATTTCTCCTCTCCAATTTGTTCTGGCGTTCTTCGAGTATCTTGTTAATCTGTTGCTTTGATGTTCTTCGCTGGCTTCTTGTTGATTTCCATTTTCGATTTATTTTAGTTGTTTTCTTGTGGCTTCGATAGTTCTTCCTTTGTTTAAAAGATTTTCGAGTGACGGTTGTTCGATTAATCCATACTTTCTCAACTCCGAGTATCTCGTATTTGTAATTATTTGCGTCTTGATTTCGTCTTCCGAGCTGTGAAAATTGCATGATTTTGACATCTTCAACAACGTTGCGTAGTACTGATCTAGCGTTTCGTTTGGGTGTTGAATGCATTTTCTAAAATTGAATCTTTCGAATTCAGGATTTACTTTCGGTTGAAAATACTTCTGCAACTTTCCTTTTGTCGTCTCATACTCATCTGGAGCCTGCACTCCCTGTGCCGGTGCTGCAAGGTTTGGGAGTGATAAGAACAAATCGTGCACGTCCTCACCTGCGAAGTGTAGAAGCAGCGCTTTCTTGCGTGCGGCACCAGTTATATTTGCAGCTAACAAATAATTTTCAAAACGACTCATCCACTTCGACCATCCAGCTCTTATATTCGCCACATCCTCGAACATTCTAAACTGCGGAATCGGAATTCCCATCATGGCGTTCATCTCCATTTTGTTTCGTTGCTAGAATCAAAATTAAATCTTCGTGAATCTTGTTGATCACTCTTGCTTTCTTAATCCTTCCGATCTCATCGTCGTCGCCATTTATTGTTGTGTCTTTTGTTGGGTGAAGGATTGCGGAAAGACTTGTTTATGCTGCTGATCGTTCTATTCTTTTATTCTCGGAGCTCTCTAACTACATTTCATGGCTACCGTTCGTTATCAGTACCTAGAGTGTGCGTATCGCGATGTGCGCGGGTGCCATCTCTTATAATTGATTTATACATGATTAATAACAAACAGGACTCTACAGATACTACATCTGAACAATTGTCAAACATGTTCAAGGAAGACTTTCCTGAGTTTCAGTGTGAACTTATTAAACCTGCATTTACTGCCAACTACGCTGCATTCAAGGTTACTGTGTTTCTAGAGAATCAGCCTAAAATAATGGACCCTATCAGATGGCCCTCTGGTGTTCGCGTGACGCGTTTTTTTCACCCCTGGGGAAACAAGAAAGCTGCATCCTGACGTCAGTGAATGACTCCAAATCTGACTTGAGGATATGTCACTTGAATATTAGAAGTCTACGTAACAAAGTATTAGAATTGGAAGCTCTTTTAATCGATTTGCATTTTCCAGATATTGTTTGCCTTGATGCCTGCCCTTTGGACTCAGTTTTTGAGTGGTCCCTGATTGAGCTGGCGTGTCCAAAAATTATTGTGGGTTGCATATACAGAGCTCCGGCCGCAGATCTGGAGGTGTTTAATGGAAGACTTGAGAACTTGTTGTCTGTGGTGTGCAGTTCTGGAAAGCCGGTTTTTCTCTGTGGTGATTACAATGTCAACTTTGATTTACAATCGAAGTCCAATCAGGCGGCACTGGTCACTAACACCTTCTCATCATTTGGCCTGAAAAATTGTATTAACGAATTTACTAGGGTAACTGCTACTTCCCGAACTATCATTGATGGCATTTTTACTAACTGTCCTGCTGACGAGCTCGGCCCTCAGGTTATTCCGTCGCATATATCCGACCACCACATGCAGATGATTTCATACAGCTTCAGGAGGTCTGCTGCGTCGGTCCCAGTTTGCAGAATGGTGCGTCCTATCACCCAGTCTGGTAAAATGACTTTCTTCCATTCCATAAGCGAGACCGACTGGAGTTTTGTTGGTGATGCTGGGTGCGATGTAGGCTACAGGTTTTCTGCTTTTCTGGAAACTATTCGAAATCAGTCTCTTATTGCATTTCCTGAGAAGGTGATGAGGGTTCATGGAGCCAGAACAGACATTAATGTTGAATGGTACTCACAGTCTCTGAAAGTTATGAAAAAAGACCTTACAAAGTATAACAACCTTTATATCAAGACATCCGATCCTGATGTGCTCAGGCTGCGTAATGTTTCCAGGAATCGTTACCGGGATGCTCTCAGGCGTGCCAAGATAGATTCAAACAGCAACTACATCAATTCCAAGAGTAACAAGACCAAAGCAATGTGGCAGATTATTAGCATGAACCGTGGAGCCAATGTATCTCGCACAAACGATGCTTTGAGTGTGTCTCCCGACGAACTCAATTCCTATTTCACTGGTATAGCTGACGAATTACTCAAGAAGTTGCCTCCAACATCGACCGATCCTGTTCATATGATGGCAGACAACAAACGTTTGAACTCGACATTGCGTCGGATGAGATATTTTAGGTTTGAGGAGGTATCTTGTGGCTCGGTTCGAGATATTGTCTTCAGTTTGAAGAATAGCAGGTCCAGAGATGTCTTTGGGCTGAGTGTTCAACTCCTGAAGGGTATTGCTGATCTTGTTATAGTCCCATTGACCAGGCTGATCAATTTATGCATAACATCTGCTACTTTTCCAGACTGTTTGAAAAGAGCTTTAGTAATACCCGTTTTCAAGAACAAGGGTGATGTCAATGATCCGGGTAACTATCGACCCATATCTATGTTGCCGGTCTTTTCTAAAATCCTCGAAAGGGTGATGAATGGTCAGCTCGTTGCTCACTTTGAGACCAACCGTTTGTTTTCAGAGAAGCAGTTTGGTCTCAGGCGGGGCAGATCTACATCCCAGGCGTTGTTGGACTATGTTGGGAGGTTGGTTGATGGCTTTGAGGAGGGAGACTGTGGTGTGTCTACGTTTCTCGATGTCGGCAAGGCTTTCGACTGCGTCTCTCATTCCGTCTTACTCCGCAAACTTTACTTCTATAATGTTCACCCCACAGCTTGTAGAATGATCTCGTCTTATCTTGCCCGACGATCTCAATTGGTTTGCCATGGTTCCACCACGTCTTCTCCGCTCCCGGTTGATCATGGAGTTCCTCAAGGTTCCGTGCTTGGACCGACACTGTTTCTATCAATATCAATGACTTACCTTTCGAACATGCCGATGGGGCTATCAGGTTGTTCGCTGATGACACAGTTCTATGCAGTTCGGCTCCAGGACTTGAGGATGCTGTCTGTCTCGACGCCAGTTTGCGAGGGCTAGCTACACGTTGGTTTCCTTCGAATAGGCTGAGCCTTAATAATGATAAATCTGCTAGTGTTTTGTTTACTTTGAATAGAGTCGGTGATGTGGACCTGGAGGGATCGGCTAAGTTTCTGGAACTGCACATAGACTCCAGACTTGTGGGACAAATATGGTGATGTTTTGGGGACCAAGTTGTCAAGACAAATTTACTTGCTGCGTAGTATCTCGAACTGTGTGTCGGGCTCTGTATTGCGTAACGCTTATTTTTCTGTCATTGAGACTCACTTGTCGCATGCGTTAGTTGTATGGGGCCACTCGTCGGTGAGATCCTACATTTTCCGTTTACAAAGAAGAGCTCTTCGTGTTGTTGCGTGTATTGGCTACAGAGACGATTGTCGGCCACATTTTGTCAGACTGAAAATCATGACCTTGCCTTGCCTTTATATCTTCCAGTGCTTGGTCCACGTCAAAAGCAACTTATCAGAGTACTCCGCGAATTCGGATATCCATGTGCACGATACAAGGAATAAGCAGCTTTTGCGTCCAGCTCCTCTGCGGCTTACCCGGTCTCGGATGGCCAGTAATTATCATGCCATCAGATTCTTCAATAAAGTCCCAGATGAAGTCAAAAAGTTACCTTTATTGTCATTCAAAGGCCATGTCAGGAAACTGTTGATCAAGGAGGCTTACTACTCGTGGGACAAGTTTCTCAACTCCGACCACAACGCTTTTTTGTAATTGTACGTTGCTTCAGAACTTTGTTGCATATAATGTGTTTTCTGTTTTTGTATTTTATGTTTTACATAATTTTCGGTGAGACGGAAGATCAGCCGTTGAGCTGAATCTCACCTTTTGTGTACCTTTTACACAATAAATTCTTTATTTATTTATTTATTTATTTATTTATTTATTTTATCGAAATGAAAATCAGGTCTCGCACATAGTTTTCATGTGTAAGAAGCTCTGAAGAAGTGAACTGAGTAAGGATTTCTATTTTAAATGCCTTGAACTAGGATAAATGTCAAAATTAAAAAAGCCTGAGATTTCTTTCTTAAATGTTTTTTTCTTGAGCAAAATAGAATCAATTTTTTTTCAAATTGCAAACACAACAATTTTCTTTGGAATAAGAAGATGGAGTTCAGTCGGAAACGACACCAAAATGTCAGTTTTGTCCAAAATTACAAAAGAAAAGAAAATCTGTGTCGCGACTGGAACTATCCCATCCCATCCCCCCTCCTTATGTAATATTGACATTTGTTGTGAAGTTTTACTGTGGAGGTCAACTGCATTGACAGACGTCACTTTTGAGTCAACTCGATAACCGACTTCAGTTTTTACCCACGACGGTTCCATCATGGGTCCACCTCGTATATAGTAAAGGACAGTCTGTAGAGCGTATATGCCAAGTTTCATGCTTTTATCACAAAATGCAAGGTTTCTCTGAAAAATGGTCGTTAACCGCCGCACTATAAGTTTTCCGAGAGTTTTCCACTTCAAAATGAGCAATCGGCTTGACCTATCGAGATCGGACTCGAATGATGCTCTTATTAGAGAAAGTATCTCAATTCTCCAATTTTTTTCTCAAGATCTAATTTCTCACCCGAAGGGACGTCTCATAAAAAAATTTCCATCCGTTCCTTGCTACTCGTCGGGGAAGTTTGGGGGTGACACAACCGATTTTTTTTTGACTTTTTCACTCGATGACTTTTTTTGAATTTTGTTAAGAAAATCTGGAAAATCAAAGTTTCTTATGAAAAAAAGGTTCTCTTGTACTATTTCGATTCGACGCACCGTTTTCGAGATGAAAACTTTAAAGAGATCTTGACCTGAAATTCTCCTGAAAAATATCCAAACCCCGAGTACAGAAATCAGAGCAATAACACCAACTGTGTTTTCTTGGACAAAGACAAGAAGAAACGTTCCAATGAAAATGGGTTGGAAATGCTCCCTAGGAGACCTAGAGCCACTAGAGCGCGATTGATTTTACTCCGCAAGTTACCCTTCCAAGGAACTCTGGATTCCCTAAGGAGCATTTTCAACCCACTTTTATTGCAAATTTCTCCCTGTTTTAGGTCCAAGAAAACACAGTTGGTGTTAATGCTGTGATTTTTGTAATCAGGAATTTGGAAATTTGAGGAGAATTTCAGGTAAAGTTTTCTTTGAAGTGACTTGACTCGAAAATGGTGCGTCTAATCGAAATAGTACCAGAGGAGGACCCTATTTCCATGAAAAAGCTTTGATTCTCCAGATTTTCTGGAGAATCAATCCAGAAAACGTCATGAACAAAAAAAAAAGAACTAAATTCATCCCCCGTTCCCCCTTTGTTCGACGTCCCTGATGATATGTGGGAATCTTTCTCACAGCATTACCTCAGGCTTATAACATGTAGTGGTCAAACCAAATTTCGTCATTTTATCTTGGCAAGTTTTGGAGAAAGCAAAGAACCATCACCAGGTTTCCCCCTTTGAGGGGCTGTAGCTCCCTTAGGGGATATTATTCGACTCATGTTCATCGGAACTTTTCTTCCTATTTTTTGACGTAGAATAAGCTGGTCAAATATTGCGGTCTAATTTCGGGACACCTGTATAGCTGAGGCGCCATAAATGAATACCGAAGCGCAGATGAGGGATATAAGACGTCGAAGATGTAATGGTTTTCTCATCAACCGTGATTTATATAGGGTTTTTTCTACTGGAAAATCGATATCGCGATTTAATAACAGGTTTGATAATGATGTAGGTACTAGGTACTCGATTAGTAGTAAAAAAAATATTGCATTCTCAAAGTAATTTTACGTAAGATATCAAAATTATCTTCAGTGACGTTGCAGGGAAGGTGCTACGATGAGAGGTCCCGCGAAAGACATGACCACGATTTTTGTTTTGTTTGCGAACAAGATAAAGCGTTGCCGGTAAGTTCGAGCGTTTACTCCTGGGCGTGTCATTTATGACAAAGCAAAAAAATTGATTTGTATGATTCTCTTGAAAGTTGGCGCTCACGGTACGACCGACCGTTTCCAGAAACGGAATTCACTTGCACACTGCAGTGCATCAGTAAAAGAGCCGGTCTAAATGCAGTTAAGCGCCGTATTTATGGTGAAAATAACTTACTGAACAATGCCGGGGTTTTGGACTTCTTAATATTGTCATCCATATAAGAAACGCCGAGCGTGTAATAGAGGGATCCTCCGATTCCGGATATAAATTGTGCGGTAAATAGAATTAATTGAGGAGAATAATTTCCCCCTTCCATTTCGCACTCGGATGCGGTAGAATTTTTATGATGGCACAATGCTGTCTTCCGCTCACGTTCGAGAGCCTTGATGGTGGCGTTGCGATCGTTCGTCCTGTTCTCCTCCGTGAGCGACAGGGCGTCGGATCCTGCTCCGTATAAGAAGTGTGGCAGGGCAGTCATCAGGCAGAACAGGACCACCGTGTACATCCCAAGCGCCATCCAGCGCGGCCTGTGCCCCCTTCCGGCGTAGTAGCTCAGAATCACCGACACGAACAACTGACTTAGATCGTTTCCTACGCTAATTATACCTGCGAAACCAAAGGACATTTTCGAGAGCTTTATTTTAAAGACAAATCTCTTGACGTTACGTTAGATTTTAAAACAGTTGAGGTGCGTACAGACCTGAGCATTTGCTCGCGCACGCACGTACTTTTTAGCGCTTTTTTGTACGGACTGAATTATGCGTCGTAAACATGAGTTCTTGCCTCGCAACGGACTGTATGCGTTTACACCAACGTGTGTTCCTGCACACATCATGTCTTCTTTTGCCCCCCCCCCCTTCCCTTTCCACTTACGCAAGTGTGTTCAGGTCTGTAGACACCTTTTTTAGTTTTGTTTCTAATTCATTCAACTACAGGTACAACAACATTAAATATGGTATTCTAGTGGAGTCTCATGAAGTCTCACTCATACCCCTAATAGAATAAATATTTATTTTCATCAATAATATTCTCCACAAAGTACCTATCTTCCTGCGGTGCCGGTGAGCCGACGAGGTCCGTCTGTCCAAGGTACACATAATAATTATGCGAATGTGACATCGTGACGGATTTTTCTACTGTACGATTTTCCCCGTTATATTACAGCACGGTGGAAACTGTGTCTGGTAGGCACAGCATGGCAATCTAATAATCTCAACAAAGTATAAGAATATCGTTTGGAAAACTCTGGTAGTAATTTTAAATGAAAAAATATGAAATACATAGGTATTTACATAGGTATGTACCTCGTGGATGTGATTTAAGGTAACTACGTGGTTCTAAAGCTCCTACGATATTATCTTCTCCAATCACAATAAGGCCGTAGGTTAAATTGAAATATATTGACAGAATTGATGAGTATTTCCATTTATGTGCTCGCCACCGTTATTTAGAATGTCACATTTAATTGAGGTGGAATCAAACCATTCAAAAAATTATTCAAGAATAATGTCAAAAATCAATTTCCAAACATGAAAATTTGATTATCAAACCAGTATATCATAGCTGCAATTTTCCGATCCTTGTAACCAGGTACACAGCACTTTTTTTTCACGAACCACATGTGATTTCATGTTAACAATAACGTTGTAACAACGTTAGTGTTGTTCTTAACAACGATAAATTATTAACAAAGACAGAACCACAATAATTTCTGTTCCATTCCTGTTGAGCGCCACACAATGGATACAATGATAACTTTTAGCCAAGTCGAGAACCATTCCTGTCGGACCACCAGCACCATAACATGATAAGTCCAGTGTCGGCGATACGCATTACGAAAATAGATTAATCATTTTCGGTTGCAAATGACACTACCGTGAGTTGGAATTCCTCGATCGAATCAAATTTTTGTTTATGATGGCAGCTGTTGTACTTAAAACACAATGCAAGCGGGATAAGAATACTAACTGTAAAAAATAGAACCGAACGCCGCAGCAGCTTATTCTCCCATTTCCTGGGACGACGCTGGTCACCCCTAGGTCAGACAACGTTACAAAAAAATAACAAAAAAATTCCGAAGTTATAATAAAAAAAGAAACAGAACTCTTTTAAAATTTTCTCATACTTGAATAACAAAAAAAATTGCGAATCTTCAATAAGAAAAGTCATGAACTTTTTATAAGATTTTTTTCTAGTTTTCGTTTGAAAATTTGGCTCGGAACATGAGAACGTTACGTAATGATAATCTAGTACATATACAGGTGTCTCAAAAGTATCGCATTCCGAATCCATAGCGGTATATAAACTTCTCAACATTTGAAGTGTCGGTATCAAAAATGCTGCTCTTTTTCAAAATGGTATAACTTTGGATTGTGTCAACCGATTTCGATTTTGTCTTCAGGGTGGTTTGGATACATCTTCCAGCAAGCTACTCTGTTGGCGAGACTTTTTTATTCACGCTGTGTCTAGGTACACGCTAACGTGTACGCAAAGTTGAAGATTAGGTGCACGCGAAACGTCATACTGTGTATATGACGTCAGCTTTTAGCGTGCCCCAACTTTTTGCGGGCGGGATGTCAAGTCAACAGTCAACCAACAGCCGGTAGTAAATGCGGTAGTCTCAGTTTCGACGATCGTTACCTATGACGATGAAGTGTGGACAAACGTTCACGTCGTTTTCCAAGTTTGCGACAGCTCTTAAAAGCTATGAAACCAAATTATGAATGAATTAGAAATATTTTTGACGATTAACATGTAGTCACCTATTTTGGTTCTTGAGATACAGGGTTCAACTTTTTATTTTCCTCTCACCCTGAATATGCCGCCTGCATAGTTGGTATTGATTGCTTCAAATTTCAACCAAAAGAGAATGGATCAAACAACACATCCACCAAGTGGCATCCCGCCATCATAAAACTCAAGGTCCATACAGTCTTGAACATCAAGCATCTGGACTATTTTACTTTTCTTGTGTTTTGGCGGGGAAGGAGTGGACTGGCGATGAAATATGCAAGGACCTTTCTTGTAGGGGAGAGTGTTGTACCATGGAACACTTTTTCGATTTTATTTTTTTTTTGCAAAAATATTCAACTTTCGAACAAATTCAACTTATCCATGAGAATGAGCCTTCTATTAGGATCATAACCACAAACGCTCGTTTTTTATCAGTGACACACTTCTTACATTTTTTTTTTTATTATGTGGCTCACATGTTCCATGGTACAATATGCTCGTGTACCATGGAACATGACCTATTGTACCTTGAAACCTACCTATTTTTCTGGACTGATCAACAAAAAAGTCATATTCCAAGAGCATAAAACAAAATAAACAATTTGAATAAAAAATAATAATTTAAGAAAAAGACGAAAACAATTGAGAAACAGTTGAATAACAAAAAAACGAAAAAAAATTATTTGCAAAAGTCACAGACCCACGTGCGCCATTTTTTTCTATTCAACTCCTGCAAAAAGTTCATGAGCCCATCGCAGACATTTTATACATCTCATCCCTTATCGTGTCTTCATTATAAAATCATAAGCCAAGGTACAAGACCATTTTGTGTTTCATGGTACAAGATGTAGACTTTTGACAGAAAATGTGCTCAATTTTTTTGAGGTTGAACTTATTTCGATATACGAATAGCGTAAAATATGCAGTAAACGATACTTACCCCGATAAGTTTCGTTAATATTGGGTTTCCTCAGCTTTTTTAGATAACTGCAGTGGAGTGATCTGAGAAAAATTTACTTCGGGTGCGCGAAAACTATTTATTTGTTTAAAACGTCGCCGGTTGACAGTTGGCGTCTGAAACTCATTTGACATTTGCAATGAAGTTGGTAACGTATCATATAGTAGCCGCACGCCAATAGATGGCGTTTTTGTCAAAAAATCAATGAATCCAAGGTACACTATGCTCAAGGTACAACACTCTCCCCCAAACAATACAATTTCCAACAATTTCTTTCCAGGTAATTTTTCCCCAAGTGCCATCGTTCATGGGATACCTAAACGCGAAAAACTGATCCTCAAGTTCTTCTCGAGGTCACACTGGATTCTTGAGGACTTTTATGTCCGATTGCACAAACGTGGTATCAAATTTTAGTTCGGTACCAAACAGCGAATCAAATATTTAAAAGTGAAACAAAATGCAAATCCGATTACTTCAAGGGAAGAACATGATGGAAATACAAAATATGGCTTGTCACGATTCTTTGTATAAAGAAAAAAAGTTGGGGTAGCACGCACTTGTCGCTTATTTTTCATCACAAAGAAAAAATTTGACAGCTCCGGCAAGATTTGTTCTACAAGCCAAAATAAAGGCTGTCTCACCTGTGTTTTGGTATCCAAATAATCACTTGGAGCCATATTTTGTATTCCCATCATAATCTCCCTTTGAAGTAACTGAGTTTGCATTTTATTCCACTTCAAAAATTTGATCCCGTGTTTAGTACCGAACCAAAATTTGATACCACCTTTGTGCAATCGGGCATTAGTATGTTAAACTACATGATGGTTAACTGAGCTCATATACGAAAATCCGGTAGGGTTTCATTTTTGTTCGCTATTTGCGATTTAAGCATCTAAAATTCCTGGACTACTCCCGTCCAACTTTTCATTATTTTCGGTTTCATAGCTTTTAAGAACTGCCCCAAACTTAGAAAATGATGTGAAGGTTTGTCCACACTTCATCATCATAAGCACCGATCGTCGAGACTACCGCATTTATTACCCGCTGTTAATAACAGACAGCCCGCCCGAAAAATGCCATCACAATAATTTCGCGTGTACCTTTAAAATACAAGTTGGTACACGCTAAAAGCTGACGTCATAATACACACTATGACGTTTCGCGTGCACCTAATCTTCGACTTTGCGTACACGTTAGCGTGTACCTAGACACAGCGTTTTATTTACTGCAATTACATTCGTTACCGGGTGGATTGTAACGCATTGCAAAATTATGCTTGGTTCAATAGATCCCCGTTTTTGTGAACAATTTTTGTTTTTCAATTCTCATGATACAATCATGAGCCTGAAGTCCTCTCTCGAAACGGTTTTTGAATTTTCCAAATCAGAAGTCCAACAATGATGATATGATTTTTTTTCGTAAAAGTTGCATTTTGGTCATTTCGGTTTGCAATAAATCCGCATTTTTGATGATAAGAACCTGTAATTTTGCATGCTTGTTGCTTGAATACTCAAAAACTGCCTGGCCCTCCAAAACCTCCATTCAACTTTACCTGCTCGCGTTCTCGAACGAAAAGGAAAATATTGTGAACGCGAACAAAATTTGTTTCTCGATTTCGACAAATAATTTTATTTCAAGGTCCATCTAATCGATCTATTTAGACCATTTCCAGATCAAAGTCTGTCTGCCTGTCTGTATGTCTGTGTCTGTGTAATCTTTCATTATAACTCCCGAACGGTACATCCAATTGAGCTGAAATTTGGAATGCAGATATGGCTTAGGAGTCCAATGAACTTGAGAGATTTTGGTTTAATCCGTCGTTAGAGGGCGCACATATTGCATCGTATCAATATTATGGTTTTTGACTCACGGACCTCAAATTGGATATGTAGATGCTTTGTTGATCCAGAAAAACATTCTGAAATTTTAGCTTGAATATGTCTTGGAAATAAAACCCGAATTTCGTATTTTCCAAAGATGTCTGAAATGCAACTTTTATAAAAAAAATCATATCATCATTGTTGATATTCTGATATGGAAAATTCAAAAATCGTTTCGAGATGGGACTTCAGGCTTCATGAATGTATCATTAGAGTTTGAACAAAAATTGTTCACAAAAACGGGGATCTATTGAACTAAGCACAATTTCGCATTGCTTCACATTCTACCCTGTAACGAATGTAATTTATATTATTCAAAAAATCTCGTCATTGGAGTAGATTACTGGAAGATGTATCTAAACAACCGTGAAGACAAAATCGGAATCGGTTGAGACAGTCCAAAGTTATACCGCTTTGAAAAGGGGCAAAATTTTCAATACCGACATTCTGAATGTTGAGCAGTTTAGAATCCACCCACCCACCCAGAAGAACACAAGAAAAATGTTGAATAAATTAATGACGTTAATTTTCAAAGATAGCTCTATTTTCAATAGTTCAAGTGGTTTTGATGAACTGTTTGTGATAGGCTTACCAGTAGAAACTATCAAACCAGTGGATGTGCATTGAATTTTTATTTACCATACAGGGTATGAGTCACGAATCACAAAAATACAGTTTTCCTCAATTATGTCTGTAAAACCATTCCATTGGTTCCTCAAATAATTAATAATCAGATATCACTCATTTTATTGCCATAGAAAAAATTTATGGACGTTTTTGGAGGAAAATGAGTTCTTGAGATTTATGAATCACCCTGTATGTATAGCAAATAGAAGTTCAGTGGTTGATAATTTCCACTGAATATTACACCACAAATAAGTCCCCGAAATCACTTTGACTTACGGAAATAGAGGGGAGCGAAGTCCTACCCCTTGATCCCCCATATTTCCAAAAATAAACGTCACAACTTTTTTAAATATTTTTCGTGTCAATACCCCAAAAATTGCAAAATCAGACCATTCACTGCCAAATCCTTAGATTTTGACTTTAATCATATCATTCATGCATTTGCCCAATCTTAAGTTCGCAAAAAAGCATTAATTGTAATGGTGAATAATTGTTTGACGACATCAACATTTCGACATTGTAATGGTGTATTATTATACGAGTTTCATAAGACGTAATTTTGTCACACCACACGGTTAGTTTTGGGCCAAGACGAGTTTGCGAGAGGTGCTCTAAAGGAAGCAGTGCGACAATCCATCTTATTAAACGAGTGTAATATAATATTTTATTTTTATCTACTTTATCCTTTTAATGATAACGCAGAAATTGGGAATTCTAGCTGTTGAAAATAGAGATGTTTGACAAAGTGACACTTCGCGACTGACGTTCGCTTACCTTCCAGCAGCAGTAAATTGTTTCTATTGGTTGAAAAACGGTTTAATAATGTGCTCCCTTTCGACACCGCTTTCAGTATCTTGGAAGTGTCCATTGTTTGATCAAAGTAGATAAATTATATCATGATTGTTATACCCCAATTAAAACATTTATTTACTGATACTCTTTCACTAGTCTCGAATATACTGATTTAACATAATACTCCGTGCATTGTCTCGTTCCGTTTTTCTCGATGGAACTACCCGCCTCCTCCCTTGAAAAAGAAACAGAAGGCCCTCTTCAACATTAACCCCGGGTCCCAAAAAGTGGTTATCCGGCGCTCCTGTCTCACCTGGGTTTTAGTATCCAAATAATGGCTTGGAGCTATATTTTGTATTTTACGTGTTTGTTGTGTTATTACATAAAATGTAATGACTTTTATATAAGCTGCATGGATATTACAGTTCATGTGTTGAGGTGGACACTTGTCAAAATGACCTCAAAAATTACAAAAAATTTGCAATTTGCAATGGAACAAACACGCAAAATGTTGTACAACACTCATGGCTTGTTACACAAGATGCTTTCCGACACTCAGCCTTCTACAGAACTCGGGCTGCGCCCTCCCTCGTTCTACAAATTTCGGCTTCGTGTCTGAAAAGCACTCATGTACCCAGCCATACTCGTATCGTAAACTACTATTCCATCATATTCTTTCCTTGAACTGGGCTTTGGAGTAACTGGGTTTGCATTTTATTTCACCTTGAAAATTTGATGTCGCTTTTGGTACCGAATTAAAATTTGATACCACCTTTGTGCAATCGAGCATCATTAACCTTTACACAGTTAGGTGTATGTTTTTGAAATAAATGTGCTTGAATTTATTCAATTGGGAGTAAACTCTTACACCATGAGGGTTAAAATAAAATAAACTCAAGTAAGTAAAATTACTTAACACCATTCTGATTAAGTTGAAGTTAACAAAAATGTATTACTAAATCTTGCTTTTCCACTACTTATCCACAAAATAGCCCCAGCAAAATAACTTGATTTCACCATATACATGCAAATATTTCAATTTGAGTTTCCCCATGAGATGTAAGCACTACATATTTACATAATCAATTATATAAAGTTGTAGTAAATAAGTCTTCGTCACTTGTTTTTTTCGCAATGATTAAATAATATGTTACATCATTACTTAGACATAAAGTTTTATGCTATGTCACATCAGTTTTGAAAATGGCTTTATATATTCAACAAGCCGAAACTCGAGTAAACGATAAAAAATCTGTTGTGGGGCGACACAAAACTTTACCGACGGTATCCAGGGACGTCAGCTATGATGTTGATTGAAGTTTACCTTCGGGAAAGTGGGATTTAATTGAGAAGTTGATTGGAAAAGTTCCAGTGAGTTGAGCGTTTAGCGAGCATCCTGCATCCATTGTTGGGCCGACAACAAGGTGACAGGCTCTGAGGTTCCCACGGTGATGAAATATTTCGAAAGGTAGAACTAGGAAGAAAATTGTTGCAAAATTTGAAGAATGCAATGCTATATCCAGGCAAGCCTAGACCCAATGTGTCACCTGCGGACTTCCGATCAAAATCATCCGTCCAAAGTCTAATCAGGTCATTCCAGACTGAACTTATGCTTTCGTACTTGATTTCGATTTGATCGGATCAACAATTCCACAGATATCGTGGCAGAACCGTTCAGCTTGCGCGATTGCATATAAAGTAAATCTGTTGTGGGGCGACACAAAACTTTCCCGGCGGTATCCAGAGACCTCAGTGATGATTTTGGGCTAAGCGTCCCTTCGGGAAGATGAGATTTAATTAGAACGTTAATGAAAAAGTTCTACATAGTCAGTAGAGCGTTAAACGAGCATCCTGCATCCATTGTTGGACCGCCAGATTATTAAGTGGCAGGGTAGGTTAGTTTTCCAAGGTGATGAAATAATTGAAAAGGTAGAACTAGGTAGCTAATTGTTGTGATATCTCAAGAATGCATGCTAGTTTCTTATTGAAACTTTTGTTCCTACTTTATACATGATGATGAAATTACACAAACTTGATTGAGAACTTTATCTGCATCTGTGTGTCAAATTTGAACTCTATATTTTCAATTTGGAGCTTGGGCAGACAAGCCCAGACCCAATGTGCCACCTGAGGGCTTCTAATCAAAATCATATACTCAAAGTCTGATCAGATCATTCCAAGCTGAACTTTATGCTTTCCTACCTGATTTCGATTTGATCGGATCAATAATTCGGTAATTATCGTGGCAGAGCCGCTTAATTTGCACGATCGCATAAGCGGTTTCATATTTTCAGTAGGAAAATTTCCGGAAAATTGGTGAAAAATTATTGAAAAATGTCGAGAAAAATGTTCAAGAACCAGTTATCTATTCTTTAAAAACAAATGATAGAAATCTGTTCACGGAATAAAAAGTTGGAAAATTTCCAGTTTTTCCAGAGAGGAAAACTCGAAAACCGTGGGTCCGATTTTGAAAATTTTTCCTCCAAAAATTAATTCAATCTTCTCTCCAACTTTCATTCGCGGCATGTCTGCACCTAAAATGAATATTTCTCGGGGCTCACCGCATGTTGAAGTCTGTACTGCAGTTTTTTCAAATTCACGGAATGTGGAAATTTCATATTGAAAAAATTACCGTCGGAAAACCGAAGCTGTGTCGATTTAGAAAATAGACCTACAAGACGCCCAGTTCAATCTACTTCCGATATCGGTCGAAATTTTTCGAAAAAAAAGTCGATCCTCGAGCAGGAATGAATTTTTGAGTGGAGTGCTGCATCAAAAGCGAGTCATCCTGGTGGAAATCCGGGTGAGACGTTCTCTCGAGTGGCAACAGCTAGGAGAAATTTTGAAAATTCATAACGCCCGACGGGAGAATGGTGGGAAATTGCAACTGCAGACTTAATTTGACTCTTATGTTCTGTTGCTTCTTGCCAAATTTGCTCCCAATTCATCGGATAGATTTTGAATAATTGAATGGTTAAGTTATGAACTTTGACATTTCTTATTTTTTGACAGATGACAGACAGGCCAATATTTTTAACAGTTCTGAATACAGTTTTTCATGGGCTTTCAAACGGCATTTTGCAAGTCAAGTTCTGTGAGATATAGCTTCTGTCATTTTTTGATAGTGACACTTCCGTTTGACAGATGACAGCCAAAAACTGATCAGCTCATTTAACAACAAGACCCTGTTTGTATACCAAATTTCAAGTCGATCAGATCATCGGTTCGGCAGCTATCGTGTCAGAACGTTTTTCCTGCATCCTGCATCATTACATAACTTTCCCTTGGACGGGCCGGGAAAGTAAAATCAAGTGGAGAAGACTATTTATCCACTGCTATTGAATAATGCACGCATTACCACGCGCATACATGCCTGCATTTTGCAATAAGACTGGATAAAGCATAGTATTCTACTCGTGGGTAATGGCTATTACTCATTCGGATGCTTTACGACACTCGCCAAGGCTCGTGTCGGCAAACTGCATCCTCATGAGTAAGAAGCAATCATTACCCGCTTGTTGAATAATATACTATTATTACAACTTTATATTATACAACTCCATTTTGAGCGCCATGGATCCATTCATCAATTTTATAATCACTTAAAATAAAAACAAATTTGAATTCGAATTAAAATACTTGAATGCAGTCGGATCGGAGTGCTTTGAGTACTGCCAGGGATGAATGTCAGATCATGGTATTTTCATAATTTTACCTATCTTCGCGAAAGTAAACTCGCGGATTAATGCCATTGTACGAGTAGGGACTTGGGCAAAAAAAACGGATTCAAACAAGAAGAGCAACAGACCTGTCGTTCGGCTGGGAATTTTGAACCTCTTTTCCAATGTCGTTATGGTACCATTGAAGTAGGCGTACGCTGCAGAAAACACACATCCCAGCAACCCATACAGGAACACGTAAGCCTTCTTATTGGCGAATCGCTGCAGGCACGCTCCTTTTAGCACCCAAATGCCGCAGGTCGTGTCTTCAGTCAGTTCCATCACATCGTGAGCGTTCTTAATTCGAGTGTCCTGCAACAGTTTTTTCTCCAATTCCGAAGAATAAGTCTTGAGATCACTGTGATTCGTATCCATAACTGATGAAGCACCACATCTACACAATCGAGTACTGGCTATGTACCTACTTGACGAATCTTCAATCAATCCGTATTTATGTCAGTGACATCTCCGCCTAATAGGTACTGCCTACTGCATGCAGCATCTACAATAAAACGAGACTTGCTGTAATTTTTTAATGATAAAAAGTTCTGTCGTATCTCTACGTCTGTCGTCTTGATTAAACAAAACGATTGTTTGACAATTTCATTTTTTCTTTCTCTCATTTATTTGAACAGATTACCTATAAGCATGCAGAACGAAAATCCTGATTGCTGCTGTACTGACCTTACTCCTCGAGAGTTATTATTATAGAAGTACATCGTCAAAGAGCTCCCTGCTGCCAGCCAAGCACCATTTGAACACTCTAAACGCAATAAGTAGTTTGTCAGTTTAGGATCTATTCATTCATCAACATTGTGGTCAATCATCACTGCGCTAGCTCATTTTATCGTGTGGCAAGCAACGTAACTTCCATTATTCAATTATTTCCAACATTTTGCTTGGTGTGTGGTGGCTGCATGTTGTGGAGCGCCGTAAATATCAGCAGCAGAGCCAGAGATTAGCCCAGCTAAAATGAAAAAAATGTGTTTGTTTTGGCCTCAGCACAGCAGACTAGAGAAAAATATGTACCTAGGCAATGATGGTGATTCACAAAAAAATGAAACGCACCCTTGAAGATTTCGAAAATGCTGTAGGTACTGGACAAATAGGTATGTATTTGGATTCAGTGACGTAAGTAGAAAATTGTGCAGCTAGTCTAGACAAGGCAATTTGTGGTCTTTTTCCCCCGACCCCCTACTTATGGAAGGGAAAGTATTGTGATCATGCGAATTTTTTTTAATAGATAACGGTGGATATATCTGTCCATAATTGGGATTGAGACCATTTTCAGAGTGACGTCTCTCTGTGTGTTTGTATATATGTCTTTAATCTCTCACGGTCACTGTCCAGCCGTTGATCCAATTGAGTTGAAATCTGGCATCCAGGCATAGATCCACTCAACGGTAAACTCAATCCATTTTTGCTGCCATCTGTCAGACGGAAGTATCATTGTCAAAAAAAAAATTACAGATGCTATATCTAACGATACTTGACCTGCAATATGCCGTTTGAAAGCCACTGAAAAACTGTATCCAGAATAGTTAGAACTATTTCTCCAACTGTCACCTGTCAATAATCAAAAAATGTCAAAGTTCAAAACTGTGACAATTGTTAAAAATCTATCCGATGGACTGGAACCAAATTGAGCAGGAAGCAAAACAACAAATGAATCAGATAAGGTCCACAAATGCACAGTTTGAGCTCTGCTCAAACGTTATTTCCTGCTCGGGGATCGACTTCTTTCGAAAAATTCGTGTAGGTCCATTTTTGAATGCGACAAGGTTTCGGTTTATCCGGCGCGGCGCCGGCGGTGAGTTTTGCAAAATGAAACTGACACATTCCTTGAACTCAATAAACCTGCAAAGCAAACTTCGATCTACGATAAGCCCCGCGAAATATTCATTTTAGGTGCAGACTTGCTGATAGTCATAGTTGGAGAAAAGACTGAATTAGTTTCGGGAGGGGGGAAGGAGGGGATTTTTTAAATCGGATCAACGGATTTTCAGTCCCTCTCCCTGGAAAAACTGCAAAACTCACAAGTTTTCATCCCGTGAACACGCATTCTCCAAACATTCCTTTCCCCAATTTTCCGAGAGTTTTCCAGTGGAAAATGGAGAACCGACCTGGCTCATCAAGACCGGGCTCAAAATTATGTGGAAAATTTTTTAAGGTTTTCGTGAAACTTTTTTCGTTTTTTTTTCAAATTGCAATTTATTCAATTACATAATTATTATGAAGATGCTGCAGAGGTGTCGCTCTACTTTCTCTCAAATTCCAACTTCCCTCCCAAAGGGGCGTTCGAATTTTTTTTTTTATAGATTCCTGGATACTAGTCGGAAGAGTGTAACACTCTCATACAACAGTTGTGGTCCCACAAAAGACTTTTCACCTACTCCCTTTCGTCATTTTTTCCTCCCAAGTGAATCTTCCCTAGTATATCCAATAATATCCATGCTTTCTTCGATTGGCCACTTGATTGATTGGTGTCTTTCAGATAATCAGTTTTTAGCACACTTCTCCAAACGGAAAGGCGCTCATGTCCTCGCTTTGTCCGACTGTCCGTCTGTCTGTATGTCCGTCCGTCAAAACATTTAGTCCTAGACGAAAGTATTTCTGTGAAAAATTTCAACTTCAATGGGCAGCTCATGGTCTTGGGGACCTGAACCAAAATCTTGCAGAATAAACGATGAACAGATTTGAAAAGCAGTGACACGCGGACAAGTACCCGTTCTTATGATTATACATAAACACAGATACGAGGTTATATTGAGAGGAGAGTTTGAACTTTCTTTCACAGAAAAAATCCAAATCGATACAACCCCCGGGTCAGTTGTTACGAATTTAAAAAAAACGACGGCAAGGCTACGGCGCGGCACATTTTGAAATAGCCACTTATAGGTGTCTAAAGGATATGGGCACCCGGTCTAGGAAAAATTAACGCTCAATAACAATAAAGCAAATAGTAGGTAACACTGAAACTCGCAGCAATTTTGAAATCAGCAATTTTCATTACCCAGTCGGTAGCACGGTGAGCTCAACCCCGGGTGCGGACGTCCCGGGTTCACATCTGCACTGGACCAGGTAGACTTTTTCGCGTGGTCCTTAGTACTGGGGCATCCACTACTGTGCGTTGATGCCCTGGCCGTGGTTCCTTGGAAAATCGGACCTTCTCAATATTCGATCGCCGAAAAGCCTGATGCTTTTTCACTGGAATGGAAATGGCTTGAAATTGTTACATTCAGACAACACAAAAACCCGTTGGAAGTACGCTAACGAGGTACTGCAGCTGCTCCACTAAAAAAGCATTCAATAGATTCCTCTGTACAACGCGCCAAAGGCATTATTGAGATTCTGGTTGAAAAAAGCCGTTTTTGGCTATTATTGTCGAGAACTCAAGTAATCGCATTTTTTACGGAAGGGTTACCGCGGTGGCCTTCGGGCGTAAACGTTTTGATATCATGGTCTTATTTCCAAATATCATGGTTTTATTTAGTCATATCGAACTTATTGGATTATCAAGCACATTTTATGACAATGCGTGGTTTTGTTTGGAGGATAATTAGAAAATTAGTGCGTGTTTATTGTGGTGGAAACGTCTGAGATTGCGCTTGTATAATTGTATATCTTTTGGATTTTGTTGGAAATTTAAGACGAAAGAAGTAATTTGGTCGTTTTAAATTAGCGCGATGTCGTGCACTTAAAAAGATATAAATTCGTTGTATCGAGGTTTACGCTGGTGGCCGGGTGCGGTTGCGAGCCCGTCTAAGGTAAAGGGGGTATTCTTAGGCTTTCAATAAAAGGGTGGAATATAAGGAATTAAAAATAAATGGAAACTTTTTCCATAAGTCCCGTTAGATTACAAATAATGAAAGCCCGGCTCGCATTGCGTTTAGAGTTTTAATAGTCTTATGGCACATCGCGCGGAATTAGTCGGTACGGCACAGCAGAACAGAAGCAGAACGGCAGAAGCAGGACAAGAACAGAACCGGAGAGTATCTCCTCCTATCCTCCCAGTCTCGGCGTTCTCTCGGCCTCGGCTTGGGAGGGAATATTTATTCGTTTTTCCAAACGACTCGGTCCGAGACAATGCCAGGGGCTAAGGACGGTGAGGACGCGCTCGTGATTTTGCTTTAATCCTCGTATAATGGTTGTGTAATTCTTCCAACTCGGATCCGACAACTCTTTCGTTGATCGCCTAATGTATTCAGAAGGCATTCCGGTTCGCGGCCGTCGATTTGTTCCGGTTGCTTAGTATTTTTACCCTGCCTGCTGATGGCGCTCCTGCTCTTCCTTCTCGCATTTAGACGCCGTATCAGGGGTCGAGGATTAAAATGTAATAACTTCGCTGCACGCTGAAATTACATTTTTAATTTGAATAACTTATTTTTCGTGTTGATTTAGGCATTTGCGCATAGCACTGAGCCCGCTAAGACGTGACGTCGCGGTAAAAATTGCGATTCCGAACTAAAGCTAAATGTATAATGGTGAAGATTGGGGCTTAAAAATTATAATGGGCTGAAAGGGGGTTAAATGATGAGTAGCGCCCCTGCCCGGTCCGGTCGGAATATCGGCCCGCCTAAAATCTGATCACGTTTCGCACTTGATCCAGGCACGTCATGAAAAATTGCACGTTCGTTAGGGAAAAGGTTAGGCGAGAAAAGGTGATGATGGCGAGATGGTGAACGCAAAGGACAAGGCTCAACGCTGGAAGGAGTAACACGAGTTTTATGTAAACTGAACCCTGAACGGTAATATGAAAGTGCTTCGCTTCAACCTGCCACATTCATCGAAAATTCTACACTCTTACACTTTTTCCAGGACAACTCCAATTCACCTTGAAATATTGCTTTTTTTTCAGCAGGAAGCTTGAAGTGGTTTTTCTATTCCATGCTGAGTGTCATAGAATAAAGTGCCCATCAACACTTAACCATGGTCATCTGAGTCACCTCACATCAAGTTTCCCTAAGTGTCGAGACCGTTTCGTAAACAAGTAGTCCTCTTCTCAACTTTCATCAATTTGTCATTCAATGTTCATGCTATAATTGCTATACATTTATTTTGCTATTCATGAAGAATGTTAAGTTTACTGAAAAATGTTATTCCAAAATGGTTTGTATTATTCCTGGTGGAGTAATGCGACAGGACAGGTGTTCAAAACAAAGAGGGACTTCTAACAGAAGGCCCTTAACGTACAACAAGCACTCCAGGATATACAAAGATGGCAATGTCAAGAGATCTTGAGAGTTTTTATTAAAGGCGTCTCTGCAATCCTCCCTATAACCAAGTCCAGCCACAACACGAATTGCCTTACTCTGCATCGCAAAAACCGATCATATGTCACTGAAATGGCCTCAGACCAAAATGCCGTAGGACAACATCGAGTGCACGGTCCCAAAATATGCTGTCTTTAGCGTCTCGCTTGGAACCCTGCCAGCCAGGCTTCAAAGCAGGAATATGTTTCTAGAAACTGCCCGACTCACGGACCAAGCATGGGCCTCACAAATTAGTAATCCGAACAGATCCCCAAAAACTTTACGCCGTCAGGCGCGCCCGGAAAATCTTGCGTCCCCTGGCGTAAACCAAAGACCATCGACTCTGTCTTCAAGCTGTTCAATCTCAGCCCGTTCTCGAGACTACACGCCTCCATAACAGTGTCCATAACCCGCTAGCGACACCAGCTCCGACAGATCTTGGCTTTTATGGACTAGAGTGGTGTTGTCCGCATAAAGGACGAGCTTGAGCTGGGGCTCATATTAGCATGTGGCAGAATAGATCGTTTACGTGTATAAGGAAAAGAATAAGCGGACCCAGAATGGAGCCCTGAGGCACACCGCACTTAGTCCAGGACCGTTTGATAATTTTATATGGTAGAAGTAGACATCTTTGATATAAAGCTGAGTTTTTGCAGAGACATTCGGAAGCATGTTCTTATTGACCAAAAAAAAGTCCCCAAGTGTCCCGTTGGCGCTAGCCGAGTTATGGGGTGAAAACCGCCCTTAAAAGTGACACGGTGCTGGTTTTTCTCATTTTTCTGCCAAACGGTCACTTGCACGTAAAATAAGTATAGGACTTAAAATATTCCCCACTAAAATCTGCATCGAAAAGGTCCTATCAACCACATGCCTAGGTCCCACCCAATTCGCGTAAACGGCGGTTGAAGTGGGGGGTAGTTTCAAGCGCGCCACGAGAAATTTATGTAACGCTGTGTTTCAAGGTAGATATCTGATGAATGGCTGATCTGACAACAAAACCGTTGGGGACGAAATTATTTATCATCATGTTCTGCATACGATGCATGAGCTATCAATCCCTTTAGAAATTTTTTTTCGGTTATATCACGAAAAAGTGCCCCATATGCAATGCAGAAATTTCAAATAAATTGAAATTTCACAATTGCTTTTGGTCCTAAAAGGCCGGTCTTTGACACTGGTCATCACTGATATATTCTTAGTCAAATAAATAAAGTCCCCGTCCGTCCTCTCCACATTAACAAAGTTTTGAGGGGGTAAACCACCCTTAAAGTGACTTCCAACTGGTTTTTCTCAATTTCCGGCTAAACAGTTGCTCAAATGCAAAATTTGTAGGTGACCGAAAATATTTCGGAGTAAATTTTGCATCGAAAAGGTCGTGAACACTAATCAGCTAACTCCCACCCAGCTCTTGCAATCACCGTTCGAAGTTCTACAAGTTCGAAAAGCGCGATCTAGACACCCGCTCCGACGCTGCTTAACAGCGGATATCTCAAAAACGGCCTGTTGTATAATAAAAATGGAGAAGGTTCAATTTATAGGGCGAAACATGTTCTATGAGGTGCGGGTAATGATTTTCAGTTTTACGGGTGATATGAATGAGTTTCAGCGGTTCCTAAATGGTCTCCCAAATAAGAAAAATTGAAAATTTCATGGTTATGTGCCTGTTAAACACAGATTTTTTTGCAACTGATCAATATATAAATTTTAAATTGCCCATCGCTGAATTGGCAAGGAATTGTGCATCGAATGAAGTTTTGTTCATTTGGCTGGTCCCTACCTAAGCTGTGCAAAACATGTACAAAATTGAGGGTAATTCCGAACACGCAGGGAAAATCTCGTATAACTCCGTCTATAGAAGCGTGTATCTCAAAACTGGCTGGTTTAACAGAAAAATGCGCCGAGAAAAAATTGATAGAGTGAAGTGTCCTCTACAAGAGGCAGTCCTTGTTTTTTCTCTTAGTAGAAAATTATATGAGCTACGATTGTTTTTCATAAGAGTCTCGACGGAAATAAAGATTTCCGGCTGGGTTTTGCACAGTGCCCTTTTACCTCGCCTTTTACAATGAATTATATATTTTTAAAATGACCAGAACAAAAATTTTTATCAAGAGTATCAAAAAAATGGTGACTAGCAATGTATAAGTATAATGATAATAATAATAATAATAATAATAGTAATGGTAACAACACAAATTAAAAAAAAACTGATTTTCTCAAGTCCACCGAGTACAGCATCCAAGGCTGTATATTTGAATCGAAGGACAATGACGTGAACGTGTTATTGAAAAAATAGTGTAGGTACATTACCTACTCGTTTTTTTTAATTTGTGTTGTTACCATTACCACAGAATCCATTTTTTTGATACCCTTGATAAAAATTATTGTTCTGGACATTTTAAAAATATATAATTCATTGTAAAAGGGCACTGTGCAAAACCCAGCCGGAAATCTTTATTTCCGTCGAGACTCTTATGAATGACCCGTGTCAAAGACCGGCCTTTTAGGACCAAAAGCGATTGTGAAATTACAATTTATTTGAAATTTCTGCATTGCATATGGGGCACTTTTTCGTGATATAACCCAAAAAAAATTTTCAAAGGGATTGACAACTCATGCATCGTATGCAGAACATGATGATGAACAATTTCGTTTCCAACGATTTTGCTGTCAGATCAGCCATTCATCAGATATCTACCTTGAAACACAGCGTTACATAAATTTCTCGTGGCGCGCTTGAAACTACCCCCCACTTCAACCGCCGTTTACGCAAATTGGGTGGGACCTAGGCATGTGGTTGATGGGACCTTTTCGATGCAGATTTTAGTGGGGAATATTTTGAGTCCCATACTTATTTTACGTGCAAGTGACCGTTTGGCAGAAAAATGAGAAAAACCAGCACCATGTCACTTTTAAGGGCGGTTTTCACCCCATAACTCGGCTAGCGCCAACGGGACACTTGGGGACTTTTTTTTGGTCAATAAGAACATGCTTCCGAATGTCTCTGCAAAAACTCAGCTTTATATCAAAGATGTCTACCTCATTTCAAATCGGTCCTGGACTAACTGCAGGAGCGTCGCGTCCGAAAAAACACCGCGGTAGCTAACATACTGACTTTTCCAACTATGTCTTGTGGGAGACACAATCGAAGACCTTGCTCATGTCAAAAAACTTTGCCCGAGTAAAACAATGGTCTTCGCAACCGGCATTTATTCGCTCAACGAGAGCCGCAATTGTGAGCATGGTGGTTTTTCCCGGACGAAAACCAAACTGACATTGAGTGAAAAATTCCTTTCCCCACAGAAACTTGTAATTTGTTTTTTTTTTTAAGATTTAAAAAAATTTCGCCAAATTAGGTATAATTGAAATCGGTCTATACAGGGTGTTTCAGGGATGATAGCAAAAAATTCAACTGTCGGTAGATCTCGTCAAAATATAACGAAAATCTATATACCCTTTCTCAAAGTTCGGCCTGATGACAAAGATACAGTCCACCAAAGTCCACTTTTTTCGGATTTCAAAAATTTGTAACTCAGGAACGTTTTGACAAATTTAGCTTTAATTCAGCAAAAGCTGGTTTATCATAATAATCTATCAACCTGCCAAATTTGGGAAGAATCCAACCAGTGGTGTAGGAGTTATGAGGGTCAATAATTTAGAAGCGTCCGAAGATAAGTTGACTTAAGGTGACCCCTCATAACTTCTACGCAACTGATTGGATTCTTTCCAAATTTGGCAGGTTGATAGATAATTATGATTAACCAGCCGATGCTGAATTAAAGCTGAATTTGTCTGAAAGTTCCTGAGTTAGAAATTTTTGAAATCCGAACAAAGTGAATTTTGAAGGGCTGCATCTTCGTCATTAGGCCGAACTTTGCAAAATGGTATATAGGTTTTCGTCATATTTTGATGAGATCTACCCACAGTTAAATTACACCCTGTAGTTTGTTGGATCATTGATTTTGGTTTTTTAATGAATTGTTGTAACCTTCGCCAATTTTAGCACAGCTGGAAATTATCTGAACGCAAACACTCACTAAGGGGTGCAAGAAGTGATACACTTTCCAATCCCGATTATTGGAAGCAACCGGTGCGCTGATTCGAATTGACGTATGGCAGGCGGACATACACGAAAGTGACAGGACTGACAGGTGATGAAATCAACAAGTGGATATGTGGTTACTCTATCCCATATTTACAAAATACGATGCCTTGGTGTACAGGTAGGAGATATGCAAGCTACATTCAAGGTGGGTGCTACGAATATCCCGTACACAGTGCAACTTCTCGACTGTTCTCAACTGTGGGTACGGCCTCCACTCGCCAACCCCAGGGGCGCGTCCCACTCTGAAGACGAGGGATGAAAGCGCGAAGCCCGTGTCCCGTTCCGCCCCAACAACGCCTAACACTTACCCTCACCACACGCTGTTTTGGCGTTGTTGATAGATCGCAGTGCTATGACCCGAACGGAGAGTAGACCCACGTGCACGCTACATCTAACCCCCGCCGATGACATAAAAGTACGTGTCTGCGATTACACAAAGTTTCTGGACGTGTGGATTGTTCCAGGGAGGCACAAACAAACAGGGGCGATCTTACGAAAAACTGAAATGTCAGGATTTGCAGGCCGCTACCACCAGGAAATTACGAGCAGAGTTCCGCTACTCCCAAAGGGTTGCCGGAGGGTCGACTTCAGAAGACCTGTTCTGACCTGAGACCACTGGGAGCTCGAATCTTGAAACTCCTTCACTCGGCTTCAACGACTTGCTGTAAGAAGGATCTGACGGTTACTCCAGGAACGTTTCCCAATATACCCCAGGAAGGGCCGATGAGACGATGCAGCACCTTCAAAAATGCTGGAATGGTCGGAACCACGAGACCCGGAGTTCAATAAACTTGCAGTGATTTTAAAACCTTGAACGAAGATCGTCAACTTGCTTTCGGACAAAATATTGTCGTACATACCTCGACTAGATGGTTTGCCTGCTTGATTTGTGTTCGTTTTCATGCGTTGAGACTTTCAATTTTTGCAGGAATCGTCGAGGCTTTCTAACTTGGCGAAAATAAAATTCAAAATTGGAGCGGTGGTGGCCGAGTGGTATAAGTGATGGCAAGCAGAGCCACTCGCACTGCGCTGTGTGGGTTCGAATCCCGCTACAATATTTTGTGTTGTCCCCGAGGTTGCATGGTAGAGCAGCTTAATAGCTGAATGTCGCCTTGTTAAATAAGTCAATTAAATAAACAAATAAAAGCCCAACATGGCTGCTCAAGAACCCGCAAAAAAGCCCTTTTTTACCTTCAATTTCCGACATTCCGTCAGTCGTTCCCACAAGCGACCTCTACTCAACAACCTGCCAACTCCTCTAGTAAATAAACAAATCAAAATGATTCAATATTGGTCTCCGGACCTCTCTCTCGACAACTCAAGACACACTGGACACCATAAGTGTCACAGTTGTCTGACTCTTTTTTTCATTTTATTGGAAAATGTAGTAATTTTTCGATCTGTTTTTGATTTTCGCCAATGCACAAATAAATCAAAGGAGCCTTGACATTTGACAGTTGTGAAAAATATTTCTAACCTCTTGAATCCGGTTCAACTTTCGATAGTTCAAATTAGAGAATATACAAGCCCTTCGTCCAAAGAAGGGGCCCATGCAATCATCAACGCTTTCGCCTGTTCCAGTCGAAAGGACACGCTAAGCCTTGAAGAATTATAGGCGATACAAGGATCGCCATGTCGGTCTTGTCATTGGCAAAGCAATTCACGTGTAAAAAGTTAAAATTCAAAAAACCCAGCCGCTGAAAGTTGAGTATTGGACCGAAATTGATGTTAGTGTCTTCAATTTGAATTTGCTTTCGTTCTGGTGCTTTTCGGGGCGAGAAAAACAGCATGAATTATTTACGCCTATCTACAGCAGAGTGTTTCATGGTAAGGTCGACATAGAGTAAGGGCAGGTAGCGTTTTTCAAGGCGAATCAGGATCTAGCTTCGAAAAATTTTTAACGGTCTTCGTTTCGAAGTTACAGGGTGATTCATGTATTTTGTCGATTTTTTGATCGGCCATATTTTTGAGAGGAATTAATAGAATAAAACAAAATTTTGCAGTTACATTCAACTACAAATAAACGGGACACCGCGTGAACTGTGTGATGTGATCTATTTCAATAACACACGCTGTAACGTTACATTTCACATTATTTAAAAATTTGCAGTTTGTGTTGAATAAACAATACTCAAGTAACCGCCTCACGGCAGAAATTTAAATATCTTCAAAGGAGTGGTAGAGGTGAAAGTACAGGAATCTGCCCATCGAAAAGTGCTTTCGATGCAGGGCTCTGCTCATTCTTCACGCGAAGAGTACCAAAGGGCTCTGTCGCTTGAAGAGGGAAGAGCAGAAAGGCACCTGAGCGGCGTAGTAAGAAATAACGTTTTTTTGCTGCAAGATTTGTCGCGGGTGACAGCGGCGCTGGATACCTTGCAGCCAAAGCGCCATTTTTAGGCGAGAGAAAACCTCTTCGTTCAAAGCGGCATGGCCGCCTTCGTGTGATACAATTTTCATCTGTTAGAGGTATGTTTTTGAACGACAAATGATTCAGATTTGAAACGCGACAATCCGACTTTTAGGTTTTCCTTTTTGTGCCGTCTTACTCCGTTTTCTATGGCGGGTGTACCTGAGAGGTACCCGTCGTCAGAGTCGACGCTTCCACGAATGCCGTCCCTGTAATCCTGTTCTGCACCTCAAGTTCTGAGGCAGCAGCATTCTGCATGTCGGAGTCAGCTGGGACTCCGCGCGCCTACGGCCAGCTGTTTCGCGGTTTTTCCGGAATCCTGACGAAGATGCTGTCGCAGCCTGCCGCCTGAGACAAGATTTTCTACCGTCATCCTTCAGGAGGCGTTTCAACACAATTCCTGGCGAAGTGCTACTTCCAGCCAGTATGCCCGGTACCATCGATTTCTGAAGCACTGCGTGCCGCCATGCCGCGTGAGGGAGAGATTTTCTGCTGCCATCCGGAGACGTCTCAACCGGCCCTCCTGGCCCTTAGACAGCTGCTGCTCCTGCAATAGTTCCTGTGTTCGGTGACGTATATCCTTGACGAAGTCGAGTATTTCGAGGTGCCCCCTTTGTTCTATTTTATCACGGAATAAAATGAGGCAACAGAGTTTTACCAGGATGCGTTAGGATAGACAAAAAATATATATGCGCACAGAAATAAGGTTCTCTCCTAGTCGTTTGGCCGCATAATTAATCTCAGGACGAAAGTACGTCCTTTAAATATGGTTCGAAGGGACTAGCCACGGGTACTGATTTTTGTTACGGGTGTATAGTCGCACCATAAAGTTTTCGCTGCATTTCGCTTCACGAGTGTTTTTTATTGTGTGCAAAGTTTTCAATAATTGACACAAATTGTAAAATCAGTCACTTTTTCATTAGTTAACACATCTATTTCTCGCAAGAAGTATTTCGTTTTCTTTATTTAATAATTTTTACAATTTCAGTTCCTGTCAGTTGTCGCCAGTTTCCACATAAAAACCACCATTCGTTTTGGAGTTGTATATACCGGGTGTTTCGCTCTATGGACTTGACCGAGAAGTTCAGAGCCGTCTACCTACTCTCAGTTGGCGCCCCCCCAAAAAAAAAAAAAACTCAAGAACTCAGCGCTGAACCCACAACCAACACGAAAAACGACTGGCCGCGTGCAATAAAACTCTTTCTGTCGATTGTCCTGGGGTCTCTCTCGCATTGTGCTGTGGTTTTTGGTTTGCGGTACGGTGAGATCCTTGAGAGGGTTCAGGTGGACTTTTTCAAAAGATTGTTGTCCCTGTCGAGAAGTACGCCGGACTACATTGTAAGACTTGAAACTGGAACTGTAAAGCTTGCCTATCTTTTGTTTGAAAAATCTCTCAACTGGTTGCGTAGACTGCTGTCTATGAATGATTTGCGTTTCCCGAGAGTTTGTTTCCAGAGACTCTTACAGTTGAGTAGTAATGGTGACATACGGTACAACTGGGCCTTGCAGCTCAAGGAGTTTTTCACTCTCATTAATGCTGGTGACTACTGGGAGGGTTTGGATTTGGGTCGTCTCAATTCGGTTCAGAGTGAACTGTTGGTCAGATTTAAGCGTTATTTGTATGCGGGTGACCTCGAGCGGCTGCGTGACTCTTCCTACCCTCTTTTTTACTCTCATTTTACGGTTGGCGAGGAGCCCCCATTTTACCTGAAGCAACCTTTGAACTTGTGTTTCATACGACTTGTAGCTCAACTAAGAGTATGCAGCAGAAAACTACTGAAATTCACATACAGTGGTTCAGCCTACCTCATTTATTCCGATCAAGTCTGCTTGCTCTGTAACACTAGGTCTCTTGAGACATTGGAACATATTATGTTTGGCTGCCCTCTCTACGGACCGATTCGCCCTCGGTTCGTAAAAAATCTGAATGGTATCCTGCAGTTGAGAGAGGTTTTGAATGAAATCACCATACCCAAGATAAAGCTCCTATCAAATTTCTTGATTGGCGTTCTCAAATTAAGAGCTTTTGCGTTGGATGAATGATTATTTGTATTTATATTTTTCTCCTTCTTTGTCTTTCTATACATTTATTAGTTAGTAGTTATTTCAGTACGATTTAAGTTGATTCAAGATTATTACAAACTGTGCAAATTACCGGTTTCTTATGTTTTTATTTTCTATTGTTTCTTTTTTCTCTTGTTATAAGGATGTAATTTCTTGATAAACAATAAATTATAATAATAATAAAACTCTTTCTGGACTTGGTAGCCCTGGCTCCCAGTTTAGAAATAGTTACAACGCTCTCTGCTTCGACATTCGATCCGCTTGTGAGGAATCTCGCATGATGCAATCAACGATCCTGAGCATTATCCTTGGGACAGGAACTGTCGAATGTGGTCACTTTTAGCTGAACTCGTATCGTATAAATGCGCCCAGGAGTATTTTCAAGTAGTATTTTCAATACTAATAGTACATTACGTAACAAGTACGGAAAGTGATACATTACGCATGAGTGTGTAAGTTAATGCACGAGGCGCTGCCGAGTGCAGAAACCACACAAATGAAAGTAAGACACTTTACGGCGAGTTACGTACACTATTTTTCCTACGACCGGGAGAAAATTGCATTCAAATTAAGCCGTCATTTTCATGTTCTTCTGTAAACATAGATTTTATACAAACTAGTGGATAAATGATAATTACATAAATAAGGGTAATTTTAAATGGGTTTATAAAGAAAATGTGTATATATTTCAAATTTTCAAAAATTGAAATTTTCAAAAATTTATATTTTTTTCCCAATTTTCAATTTTTTCTCGAAAAACACCGTTTCTCTGACCACCCAGATTTATCAATACTAATATTTTTCCATATAGTTCAATTTTTTCTTGAAAAACACCGGCATTTTCTGACCAAGCCTGCCTGTGGCTGTTGTTATGCTTGAGCATCTTACAAGCGAGCGGTACACCTAATTATCGCAAAAAATCAAGAATCCCATCAAAAACCAGTCTTTCAAATTTTGATTGCTTTCAAAATATAAAAAAAATGATCTTTTTCATAAAAAAAATTCGGGGAATTGCAGGAATCGAACTCGAGCCTGCTGGACACACGCCACGCGCCTGTGGCAGCTGGTAAGGACGGAGGTGGCGTCTCTAACCATCAAGCTATCAGGGTATTTTCGTCAGCCGGCCAAAACCGTCATTAATAAAGGACACGAACAATTTCTTTTATCCTTTGAAGAGCAATAGCAGCCTAAGGTCCCGGCTACCAGCCGGGAAAGGTACGTTTTGGTCATCAGCAGGTGTATGGGACTTCATTTATTAACAACGTCTCCTTGTGAGAAAATTAAAAATCCAATAATGAAATTAGTGACATTTCAACCGTCATTTTGACATTTTAGTATGTTAACTTGATTCAAAGTATTTAGGTGTATTGGGTGGGGCTGGTGCAGCTCAAGATTTCTGAATAGACCCCCATTTAATCTTTTGTGGTCACATATGCATTGCTACCAAAGAATTATTCTGCTTTATAAGTGTAGGTGAGAATTTCATTCATAACTTTACAATTACTGTTGTTGAAAAGAAATTATGTGGGATTTTTATTTTTATACATCTCACCGCTAGGGTTAGGCCTTCGATAAGGTTATATAAGCAATAAGCATGTCTAACCCATACTTTCGGTTGAGAGGACATGACTGAGGTCAGTCCTGTAGGTGCGAATTATTGTTGGTTTGCTTGTGAATCAGAGTTAGAGTGGTACTGAAAGCCGGTTTTTCGAAATTGTTATTAAATCGTCGTTTAAATTCGTATTGTTTCGTGATCCGAATGAACTTATAACGCACAGGTTGGGTAGGTTGACGTAATTAACAACTTTCGGGCCTACTATTATAGCGTGTGAAAGGGGTCACTTTCGTAGGTGGTCGTAGGAAAAAACATTAACATGAACATTTTGCATTGAGTTCTTGCTCCGTTAACTTCTGAACATAAAATTAGAATCCAAACGTATACCTCTTTAAGAAATAAGGCGTAGCTCTTTTATCTTATTCGGTGTATCTTTTTCCCACGCACTTTACGTATCTTTTTTGAGTTATGGTGTTATTTTGGTCATTCTATAGAATCCTAAAAAAAGAAGCACTCACTAGGAAGGTGTTACAACTCCCTTACCAGAAGGGCTGCAGGATAACCATCATAAAAGTGCCCACGATTGCAGTCCGAGATCCGTTTAATTGTATTTGCTGCAAGATTAAACGGTCACCGCTGCCGCGCCACCGCCATCGCCGCCCCTTCCCCTTCATCCATTCCGCTGCCCCTTATTTTAGCCGCATACTTGCAAAGCATGCACTCAATTACCAAAGTGACTGCCACATGATTGGATATAGATCCATTGCGGCTTTGATGATGCTCAACAAGGAGCATTTTTATTCCTTTCGAGTGGAAATTTTGCAATTTACCTTTCGCAAACGGCTGTGGTGTATGTTTATGTCAACTAACTCTAGCAAAGTAAATATTAGTCCATGCAATATGGGACATTATTAGCGAAATTAACCTACACCGCGCGCTAGCAGATCATGCAAGCAAATTACCCTGGCATTACGGCCAGCATCAGATCAAGCCCGAGAGAGGAACGATGAATGTGCTCGAGTTTGAATCGCGTTTGTTTGAATATTGTTAGCTGGCAAAGATGAAATGAGCAGGCGATCATTTGATGGCTTTCATATGGGGAACCGTTACCTACCCTATAAATTCGCCCCATGCGCGGAAAGAAAATCTTGAGCATATAGAAAAGAGAGACAGACAAAGGGAAAGGGATGATCTTCGTAATGAGCATTAGCGCGAGATGATAAGATCAAAGCGTAAGTACCTACTTATGCACAGAAGCCAATAAGCCATCATGATAATGTTAAAGGAGTCGAGCGAATGCATAAATCTATAATTATTAAGAAACAAGGTTGAAGAGTGTTCATCCTTGGGATATTAATTTAGGTTCACTTCGGCTGTATGAATGATTTATTATTGCGATTATATAATAATTTTGATTATGCGGTTGCTCCCGGCTCGTTTCAAGGAGGATTTAGGCGATACCTATATATTATACATATTCTAAATTTAATGAAGTCGTTCATTAGCTTTCACTTTTTGAGTGTGCGCCACGCGGCTCGGGTCTTGGGGCTTTTAGCTGGTTCTTGCATAGGTTCAAAACTGGCTTGATAATTGGCATTTGCGGAAAGTATTCGATTTTGTGTGTGCGTACCTACATGTAGAACAGACTGCTCTGAGTGCCGCGCGCGGTATTAACCCCAAGAGCTACATGTCTTTTTGGAATTAGCCAAATGTGTTTTCGCATATTAGACATAATACAGTGCTGAGCCGAATTAATTCTCGCTCCCTTGCGGTGCCGAAGCATAGCAAAAGCATTAGCATGATCATACCTTGTCTCGAAATTCGATCTTAACCCGACGCGTGTCGCTGTACATCTTAGACGCGGTTCAAACGTTTGCCGCAAGCGGATTATCGGATGCAGATCAGGCGGGACGGGACTTCCATCAGCTTCATCTTACCACAATTATATAAATAATAAATATTTATCGTGTCCCTTCATCCTCTTACTTCTCTTCCGGTTCTTTCGTCCTGTTGCTTTTCTTCCTCATTACGCCTAATCCTGGCTTGCTGCATCGCATCCCTCATACCATATAATACCTCTTACATATAATATACAGTCCTATAGATGATAGTCCTTCGGCGTTTTGTCCGACTCACCAACTGCGAAATGAGAGTGAAACGATACCGTTTGTGTTTTGTTTATAAGTACCTACAAGTATTTTATGGTTTCATTGTCGACTGTTACTAGTTACTTACACATGGCCGGCGCGGTGCGTGTGCTCTATTATATGCCCCGTGCACGTTTCGTACCCAAATCAAGGATTCTTTTGTATCGTGTGATCAGACTTGGGTAGTATTCGAATACCCAGTAGTTTGAATCCTACTCAAGTTACTCTCAACAGTATCCGTATTCGTATTCGAATACAGCCATGAATTCTGTATTCGTATTCATGCAGCTACTTTTTCTTTGCCGATATTCGGGATTCTGGATTCAAGTTACTATTCTGCTGTATTCTAGTATTCATAGTAATCGAATACCCAAGTATTCGAATACTATAATCGAATCCCTGGATTCTCCAGCAAAGAAAAGAGTATTGGTATTCGAATCTCAGTTTGGAAAAGAATCCATGGATTCGAAGGATTCTAGTTTCGAATCCCTGGATTCTAACTTCGAATCCCTGGATTCCAACTTCGAATCCCTGGATTCTAACGTCGAATCCATTGATCATGGATTTTGATAATCTAGAAAAAGCAAGTACCTGAGTACCTACGATAACAATAGACCGAAGAAGTGTGACGTAACAACATGGCGGTTGACATTTGTTTGACATTTTCTGGAGGCAAACTAACGTCACATTGTTAAAGGTACGTTCCGATATTCGTTCTGGTCGACCAACCGCCTGAAAAGTTGAATATTGGAACTACTGGCTTGCTGAAAAAGGTTAACCAGCTGTCAACCACAACGACCAGCTTCGGAGGCCGGTCAGTGAAGGTAAACCCAAACGTCAACTGTCGTTCCGATATTAAAAGTCACCCACTGAAAAATTGATCGACCGACTGGTTAACCGATCTGAATATCGGAACATACCTTAAATTCAACGGTGACATGAACGTGACGTTTCGGTGTTTGTTTGTGTTTGTCAAATTTTTATGAAGGTAAATAACTGAAATGAATAACAAGATTCATATTTTGAGCTATATCAGGTGAAGGAAATGAAACTATGTTGGCATCTTGATCTAAAATTCGAACGTCTCGGGCCGAACGATGGAACGCTGAGGGATCGAGGGGTCGACAGAGGCAGCACGGACAGTCGGAACTCGGAAGCATAGAAGTCGGAAGCTATGGTCGAAAACGAGGAGGAGAACCACAAGCCGGATTGCGCTACCAGGCGGCACCTTATTGTTCCGGTTGAGACTAGTTCTTTGGAATTACACTTTTTCTTAATAAACCCGTCCAAGATTAAGTACTATTTTATTGTTATCCGAACATCAGAAGTCGCAAGTTTTCACGTGGGCGCCTTTTGCGCGGTGGGGTATTCTGTGCAGAGACTGCAGTTGTGCGACCATGAATGGATCTCTCGCTCACACCGTCGTCATCGATCCAGTTCCCGGTTCAGGGATGATCGTCCTGTGCTCGCCTTTACTTGCCCCTTCAAAAAACCACTGACAAATTCAGCCGCCACCACATGTCCGCTATCAAAACTGTTTTCTCCTTTTTTTAACACGGTGTGTTCATCAGAAAAAAAAACTGTCATTTTGCATTGACATTTGTTTGTTGTTAAATGTCATGCCAAACACGACCAAACACAGATGTAACGTTTGTTTGCCTCCAGAAAACGTCAACCGCCATGTTGTGACGTCATCACTTCTCCAGTAGCTATAACTTCTCCGGTCTATAGTAGGGTGAATTTCAAAATAACGATTTGCCAGAGCTGCGCAGTTTTGAACTCGGTTTTAAAGATTTGTTTTTGAAACCCAATAGCACGAGTTTCTTCTATTGCTCACTTTCTCTTCGCACCCACACCCATTGACCTTTTTGTGCATAAGCAATTGAATGATCAATGCAACCAAAAAAACAAAATTTGAGCGACGATTTATTTCAGATTCTCCTTTTTTTTGTTTTTGAATTTTCGAATTTGTTTATTTTTTTATTTATTCATTTTATTTTATTTAATTGTCTTATTTTCCGAGGCGGCATTCAGCTATAAGCTGCTCTACCATGCAACCTCGGGGACAGCACAAAATATCCATGGATGAAGTAGGATTCGAACCCACACAGCACACAGGGCAGCGCGAATGGTTTGGCTTGCCATCACCTGTACCACTCGGCTACCACCGCTCCGAGGTGCGTATGCGCTCGTTATGCTCAACGTTTATTAGAATGGATTTTTTTTGTTCCTTGAGGCCGGAGTTCCCCATTTTTGAATTTTTATTTTATCATTTAAATTTTCAATAGAATGAACTTTTCTCCAAATCATAATTTTCTAGATTTATACCGACCTTTTTTATTGAAATTATGTTTATTGATATTTTTTGTTTGCGGAATAAGTACTCTCAAGTCAATACAGCCTAATGAAAAACGTAAACAGATAAATCTACGTGGGTATTCAAAATCGGTATTCATTTTTACGAATACTTTCGAGAGTCAGTATTCGAATCTTCTGGATTCGAATCCTTTTCTTGCATCGGGATTCGTATTCGAATACTTTTTTTCGGGATTCGACCCAAGTCTGCGTGTGATCAAATTGAGATTTAATTTAGGCAAGCTACGCTACGTGCTCTAGCCAAACGCAGCTTCGCACTCCTGAATTTGATCCGATGGTTACAGCCTGCCTGAATTAAGATTTTATTCCATCATACGATATAATAATTATTGTATTTGAAGTTTCAATCAACACCAAATTACGTAGTTGGATTGGTGAAATGAGGCGTGCGGAGTCAATGGGGTCTTATACGATTTTTTTTATTGGTTCAAAATGTTCTACAAGGTGAGTTTGCTACATGAATGATGATAGTTCGTCTCAAAAGCCTCTACCTTTTTTTTAAATGTTGAAAATCGAGGCGGGAATAGCCCCGAATAAATTTCAACGTCTGATGACGTAGGCGGACGAGTTGAGTTTGCGCAATGGGATGGTCGTAGCTGGAGCCTTTTTGCCAAATTGTGTGACAGGCAGTCAAGATTTGCATGAATATTTTGATATTCCTTAGAAAAAAATCACTTCGACAAAACCACACGTTAGGTGGTATGTTTTTGGATACAATGGAATACATTTTTGAGGCATGAACAATCAATTTAGGTGTTTGCAATGGGAGTCCATTATGAATCTGGCAGCTTTGCAACAAGGAAACGTCATTTGAACGACGCTGTTGCCACCTTGTTAATTGTCTTTTTTGGCAGAATGGTGGTCAAATCGAAATTATTTGTTCGGTACATTCCATAGGTACATTCTGCAAATAAACAATAATGTCATCGAAAACATGCATTTTCAAGGGATATCCCAACACCTCTTCAAGTGCCCCACAAAAAATTGTCATCAGCGTACCCAAGTCTCAACCCCTGAGAAATGAGTGCCATACAGCTACCGGCGACAAAAGCCCAGTCCCATGGGGCGGCGGATATTTTTGCTGTGAAGATCATTTCAATGTAGGTAGAATCGTTGAACTTTGTGACCTCTTACCTGCAACAGTTTGTTTTTTCACAGCTGGAATCCAATGCCCCAAACTAGAAGTAGTAGTATGTACAGGGCCGATTCTGAGTGGTGTGCTGGGTGTGCTCCTGCACAGGGGCGGCCAAAATTCAAGGGCGGCGAAAAGTCGCCAATTTTTTTCTAATGAAAAATTGATTGTCGACAAAGGAACTGATGTTATGATTTTCGAGATCGACGGCAGCCCCGCCCTGCGTAAATTGTGATTTTTTAGTGCCGAAAAAATACAACAGGTTGTCAAGAACGGAGGCGAGGCGGCCGCCCTGCGTCAACTATTATAGATATTAGACTTCTCTCTCAGATAAGTATCTGAGGAAGGGCAAGAATTTTCATCTCTTGGTAACATTTCGGATAGTCTGTTTGAAATCGGATCGGCGTGAAAAAATGCGGTGTAGTACAAAATAAATCAGAACTTTCAAAAAACCGCACTACGATCAAAATTCGAAAACCGCTTAGAGATATTGATATGTGCTTTTCAGAACTGCACTCAGGAAAAATCTGGGATCTTTTTCACAGAAGCGGGGCATTAAATATTGTGGACCGGTTTTGCACTTCTTCTGTTTTCACCCTGTATAGCTCACTCAACGTCGTTGAACCTCTGTACCATCCAAGTATCTTACAGCCAAAAGAACACGCTATCCAGCATCACCACGATTTCCAAAATCGATCCATTTTTACCTGAGATATTCACATTTGAAGTGAGGCAAAATTTTCTAGTGAATCAGTTCAATTGTTGCCCAGTTTATTTGAACAGCTTCATCTGATTCCATTCAACCACAAAATCAATATACTTACCAATGAATTGGTATAAGTGCCTAAAAACTCATCTATAGGTCGCGGGAACATAACCGTCACCTTGGCACCCGCTATGGCAACGTTGAAAGTATGCCTGACGTGGAAACTGCGCAATGCGCATTCTTTTCGTCGTTGAATTGACATAAAACGCTTGCGCAAGCGCAGACAGGGTGCCAAGGTACTGCTGTAAAGACTCGTTTGTTTTTAATATTTAATAATAATAATAATAATATTAATAATAAACGCTTTTATTGTTTCTTGACAATGTACAGTAGGTATAGTAATGATTAAAACAAATAAATACATAAATAAATAGAAATTCATAGAAGTACCCATTCTAAAATAAATAGTAACTACATAAGCCAAAAAACAAAAGGCTGGGTTCAGTCCAAAGACTGCTCTTCCACCCAGCCGGAAGACAATAATCTGTAACATTAGCAGCAGCAGCTCACAGACGATAACCCACAGAGAAATACCGCAGCAGAGCAAAGAAAATAACCAAATTTCCCACCAGATCAAAACGAACCCGGGACGGCACCGGAAGCGGCGACGGAGCACCCACCTATATCAATATATTGTTAGCCTTCTTTCCCAATAGCAGCTTTTTGGTCGCAATTTTAAAAGCATAACCACCTAAATTTCTTGTGCTGTGCGGTAGGTTGTTGTAAATTTTGGCAATTATATAGGAAAAAGAAGACTGAAATAGCTTTGTTCGATGTGCAGGTATGGTGATTACATTTTTATGACGGATATTGACATTATGCACGTCTGTTCTGAATGTGATTTTATTGTGCAGGTATGGAGGGGTTTTATCCTGTAATATTTTGTGAAACAAACAGGAGGCATGGAGGAACCGTCTTTCACTCATTCTCAGCAGCTCAAGTTCAGTGAATTTATGAGAAATGTGATCGAACTTTCTGATTCCGCAAGTCAGTCTAACACAAGAGTTTTGCAGCCTTTGGATACGATTCTGTGCAGCTTTTGACAAGTGTGGACCATAAACGACATCGGCATAATTAAAGTGGGACAGAACCAGGGATTCACAGAGTGTTTGTTTGTTTTTAATTGAGAGGTAGTCTTTGTGTTGATATATCATTTTCAAATTCATGAATGCTCTTTTGATACATTTATTTAAATGATGTGAAAATTTGAAGTCTGAATTCAGCTCCAAACCCCAAATTCCGTGCCTCATCTATAACTTCCAACACCTCCCCACCTATAGAAATTTTTATACGATGTTGTATCTTAATTTTCTGAGATTTTCGCCCGAAAAGCATCACTTTCGATTTTGCAGCATCAAGAGTAAGACAGTATTTATTAACTAATTCAGACAATCTCTGGAGGTCCTCATTAATTTGTTTGCAGGCTGTATCCACGTTATTCATATCGAAACTTAGGTAGACCTGGGTATCATCGGCGTAGAAGTGAGAGTTGCAAAACTTAAAAGCGTCACCAAACTTTGACGTGTAGATAGAGTACAAATTAGGACTAGGTACCGCTCCCTGTGGGACCCCAGAGACTGTGCTCACCAAGTCAGAAGTTCTGTCACCTAATTTAACGCACTTCTTTCGGTTCAGTAAATAACTTTTCATAAGTTCTACAGCCCTATGTGACAAACCATAATATTCCAATATATTCAGCAATAGCTCGTGGTTAACCCTATCAAAGGCCTTAGAGAAATCCAGCATTATCAAAAGCGTGAGCTTACTATCGTCTATTGCTCTTAAAATCTCATCAGTAACATGCAAAAGAGCCGTCGTGCAACTAAAATTCTTCCTAAAACCTGACTGATTGGAAGGCAATAAGTTGTGAGAATCAAAAAATTGTTTTAACTGATTGTTCATAATTTTTTTTGTTAATTTTGCAAGCACACATAGGATAGAGATTGGCCTCAAGTCATTTAGTGAGGAAGGGTTGACACACTTTGGCAAGGCTGTGATTACCGATATTTTCCATAGGTCCGGGAATGTACTGGTTTCCAGGCAGTAGTTAACAATGTGGGTGATGTAAGGTAAGATGTATGGGCAGCTGAAGAATTTGGAAGATATTTTATCAATACCAACAGCACCGGATTTGAACGACAGTAGTTCAGTGTGAACCACGTCCTCAGTTACATAATTAAAGTCAAAAGAATTAGATGCACTGTACTTGGAGTCAGAAAAAAAAACTCAGAAGACCTACATCAGCCCGGTTGTGAGTTTGATAATTGTTCACGAAGTGATTATTGATAATTCTAACATCATGCAGAGTGCCTGGAATTTCCGCTTGAGCCCCCACACTGCCCCCAATGCCCAGCGTTTGAAATTTCTTCCAAATATTGCGCGAATTGCGACAGAGACCAATTTGATTCTGCAAATAGGCTTTCTTTTCCGCTTTGAGTGCCCTGTTGACCTGATTTCGCATGTCTTTATAAAAGTTGAAATGAGTATTACAACCAGTACGACGATAACTTACCAAGGCCCTGTCTCTTACCTTCATCATTGATTTGATTGTTTCAGTTAGCCAGGGTACCCTTGGCCTAGTAACCTTAACTGTCTTCAAGGGTGCATGGATGTCAAATAGGAGTAACAAATAACTATTGAACACTCGTACCTTATCATTGATGGACTGTAAACTAAAAATATCACTAAAGGGTGTGTGTGTTAAGTGTTCGTTAAAGAGTTCTCGATCAAACTTGCTAAAATCCCTGAAGGAAACAATTTTATGAAATTTTCGTGTATACGTTTGACTCAAGTGACCCACCACCATATCATGGTCAGCAATTTCTGGTGTGTGGAGCACAGAACATCGACAATTAATTACAGATCAAGAAGACTCTTCAACCTAGTAGGCTCAGAAACTGCCTGCTTTAAATTGCAACTGAATAAAATTTCGTTTAATTTTATGGTATTGGACCCATTAATATCTAAATAATTAATATTAAAATCTCCAGTGCACACGAGATTATCACACTCCGGTGTTAACATGCTTACGCAGTCCTCGAATTCATTAAAAAAAAGTTCAAGTGGGAAGTCCCCAGCTCTGTACCACACCCCAACAATAAATGTTTTACTTTTGAACCGAATCTTTACCCAAAGTTGCTCTGACATGATCTGCGGAAGATCACAAACAACATGAAACCGCATCTGATTTCGTATATACAATGCAACTCCTCCACCCCTCCTGCCATCCGTGCGATCTCTTCTGACCATCCTGTATCCCTCTATGTGAACCAAATGATCAGGCAAGCGCTCCGACAGCCACGTCTCCGACACCGCCACGATGTCAGATGTTGTATTTCTCAGACAAATCTTGAACTTAGCACAATTATTTTTTTGATCAAGTGGCAATTGTTCAATAAATCATCTATATAATTTATTACAACTAAAGAAAACGGTATTCACAAGTACTAGTGAAAATAACATTATACCATATATCCATCTTTAGCACGCGATTTTTGCTCCCGCGACCTATTGGGTGTGCCGAGGGATATGCTGAAGTGAGGTGGCCATGGACGCACCTTGATCCTCAGCGGAAAATAGATTGTAATTGTTCATAATTTTGTTTAAAATTAGGAGAGCTTTGGCGGTTTTAGGCCCGCAAAAGTGGAAAAAATCGCCTGCGGTGCAATTTCTAGAGAGCCCAGACGCCCCCGCTAGAAAATTGCTGCGGGGTTAAAGCTGGCGGGCGGCCAAATATTTTTCGCACAAGGGCAGCCGACGAGCCAGAATCGGCCCCGAGTATGTATAAGGTTGTGGGCTCGGTTGTGGGCTTAAAAACCATTCAAGGAAAATAATATGTAGTACCTCCCTTCAGAAATTGAGCTAAAAAAAAAAGCCTCACCTAACTCCTTTTACAAAGAAAAAGAAATATGAGCTCACTACCTCACTGGCAGCAGATCGTGGAGGTATGCGAAGAAAATGATTCCAAGCAACACTTCGAAATGGATGTGGCAGGAAGTGAAATTATATGCCACCATCTAAGTAGGTGTTAGCAAGGATCTACAGCAGCTATCGTCACCATCAGCAACATAGCAAATCGACAGGCCGTAGAACTTAATGGTTCTTCCATCTAAGTAACAACTCCCCGCTTCGCTTCTAAAACGAAGATTTGGTACTCTGCCTGCAAATTAGCCACACCCAACATGTTCTGTTTTTACATTTTATTCAACTTTATTATAACATTCAGTTGTCAACTATATAAAAATCAAAACAAATGAACCTGTTCTTCATATACTATTCAGTTTTCAGTATTTAATTATTTATAATATGCATTACAGTGTACAGCGAATTCGTCAATTAATAACATCCTAAATATGTACTTAGTACTCCACTAGATCCATTACGCATGGAGCAAAAAACTGTTTGAGAACTACTCTTTTCTAAGCAAAAGATAATTTTTTGACTCTCATGTACCACCTATACTATTTTGTCAAACTGGCCACTTTTTCACACGTCACTTCCAATAAAAGATCACTGCAGTATTTTAAAAAGGTTTTATGTCGTAACTTATGTATTGTTTTACAGTGTACTAGTGTCCTTGATAAACAAATGATGAAGGGAAACCTCGAGGGAAACCTGTGCATCGGTTTCCTTATCACTATAAAAAGTGAATAAAATTCCATCTGAATTTGTTTTTAATCCACTTTCAACAACTTTATCTTTGAAATCTGAGGTTGTTGATTTAGTGGTACTACTTTTAGCTTTGAAAATTTCCTGGAGTGTTTGTCCTTTAAGGGTAGTTCCCACTTTGGCTAAAGCAGATTTTCTCCAATAGCACTCTGTGGAGGTTACTGATGGATTTTGGCTTTTGTTCAGTAGCCAATATAGGAGGGCGACGCTATGCTTACAGCCTCCTGTAACAAAGTTACACAATAAATTTCAATTCAATTCAAATTCATTGATATCAAACTACAAAACAATGATATATCCTTCACTTCGTCAAACTTGAATCGTAAGAAGTTTGCTAACAAAATAATACCGCACCCTACCTGAACTAGCCGCACAATCTCCACAGGTACATGAGACAAACCTCCTCTGTTTCTTCTTCAATGATGACTGTAACAGCATATGGAGTACTTCGGACTTTGTGCTCCGGTGCTACTTTGGCTTTGACAGTACATAACGTTTTATCACGTTTCGCCTGTACAAACCCTATTGCTTCGTCTCCATATATTTGTTTGCTACTTCTGCAAAAAAAGGAATGATTAATTGATTGGGATCAGGTAGGTGCTAGAGGCTCGCTTGCCGCTTGCTTATGAGTCACAAAGCCTTACCTGCTAGTTTTAACATTTCTTACACCATGTGCAAAAAAATCTGCGTTTCTTCTATAAAAATTGTCTACCATGTCCGCATCGACTTCTGGGAGATTTCTGTCGTTGGCTTCTTCGAAACCAGCTTCCATTTTTTCCAATTTAGCACAAAAAACAACTCAATACGTTCAGCAAATATGACCGAAACTCTCACAACAAGAGGAATCAGGAATGTGAGGTTAGATAAATGACAGACATGTAAATAATAATGACAACGTGGCAACGCTGCTTTATGTCAACTGCGGTCTTGCTTCCATTTCATTGGTGGATGAGTTTGACCGCGAATCCAGTGGATTTAAACAGAGGGAGTGTGAAGAGCCAAATTTCAACTTCTTTTCCCTGGGCCGATTTTTTTTGTTTTTTTGTTTCATCTTTACAGTATTTAGTTTTAGGTACTTGAGCATCGATTTACGTGAGAAAATCGCATTTTGTAATTTTCGTATAAGACCCCATTCCAAATGGCTTGTTTCTCGACAGAAATTAACCATCTAGGTATCTTTCGAAAACTACAGGGAGGTACTATGAATTGATCATGAAAACATTTTCAAAATTAAAAAAAAAACAAATTTCGAAAAAAATCTTGTCAAATTTAGATATTGTCGTTGTGATCAATTCATAGTACCTGCCTGTGGCTTTCGAAAGGGACCTGAATAATAAATTGCTGCCAAGGAACAATCTAACTGGAGTTGATCCCGCAACGACGCCTTATTTTACCAATTAAACTACATCCTTGATAGAACGAAGGAGCAACTACCTATCGAAATGTAGGTATAGTCTGTAACGTGCATATACATATATGAAAAAAAGTGCATGCGAGGGCGCAAAGGGTGTACGATCGACGGTTCTGATTTGGCTCGTATCTCGTATAGTGGCATCGGGGCCGCGAAAGGCGACGTAATTTATTAAATCGCGCGTATGAAATATCCTGGTCGAAGCTCCTCGGGTGGCTCGCTCACTGGCTCCTCTTCCCTGGCTCAAGTCTTTATTCTGAGACGGCGGAATTAAATATGGCAGCAATTATTCTAAATACGGTATTAAAACCTTTTAGATGGCTATTCTTTCCAGGCCACGACGCCAGTAATGCCGTTGCCAGTGTGCTCGAAAATAGAGCAAATACAAAAGATTGGCTTTATTCTGTCGGACTGGAGGACGGGAGTTGGTTGATGAGGATGAACGATAAAGGCTCCTCGCTGAACAGGTGGTGATTTGGGCCCGGCCCCGTTTTGCATAACAATTGCCTGTTAAGTAGACTCTATCATCACGTTTTCTTTTTGGGTTATTTACGGGTGGAATATTAGAAAGCACTAAAGCTGTCACAATGAAAACGACATTTTAATCCTCTCTCCCTGCGCGCGCGCTCGCGTAGCCTGGTCCAAATCTTACGACCGCAAAATAAATGAATTTTAAGAAATTACTTTCTCTTTCTTCTATCTCGAGGGTTATTTCGGCGTATACATTAAACTTTTAAGCTTCGGAATAGCTTAAAATAAAGCCGGAATAAAAGCTAAGAGTCCAAAAGAGCAAATGCCATAAATTACGATGTGCGGTTGGGGGCTGATGTGATGGCCGATCCAAGTGCGCGCTTAATGAAGTCTTTGCTTGGGCCAAGGGCTTGCTTTAAGGGGGTAAGTCGGTAAATCAAGCATCTGTCCGCTGACGGCCGATACCGCATGCATGACGCCGAACATAGACTCCGATATGGAATATATATGGCCAGTTTATTTCATGGGAAACGGATCCAGATTATCTGGAGGCAATAAGAATTTGCATGTTTGATATATTATTGTCGTCGTCGTCTCCTCATTGGATCCTTAAGGAGTGGTGAGTCCTTACTGCTCAGGCAGCCAGCGTCCGCCGCCATCAACAAACGCCACGCCAGACTCCAGCACAGTGCGATTCCCGGAGGTATTCATTCGACTCCTGCTTTGAAGGGATTATTTAATTGCTACCACGCGAATTTCCTTAATACGATAGTTAGACATGCCGCATAAAGGAGTTCCTCTTACCCTTACTTTGGAACCATTAACATGTAATATTTCCGGAACAGAAGCGAATTAGTCGATCGATCCACCTCTATATTACAACGAGAGAACCGATGTGTATACCTTACCTTATACATATACCGAGACATATACCGATTCCCAGACATTGCCGTCAATAGATCGACCACTCAGCGGTCTCGTTTCCCGCATCCATCGCCGGGTGTAATACGTTCTTTACAACTTCAAAGCGATTCAAATAATCACTGATAAATCTTACTAATGATTTGCTTGGCTATCAGAAAAATCTCCGCGCTACCGCCGACGTCGTCGCGAGCAAAGAGCGTAAACGAATATTCTTTCAAAGAACTAATTGCTAAGATTTCAGTTCACTGCACGTTGTGCACAATCCGATTTCCTTCGGTAAAAATATATTCATACCTGGTACCTGAAAAGAAACCCTAATCCCTCTCGATACGTTTTAATAATATATAATTACCCATTTGATCTTTCGCGGAACATTTACAAACACCCTCTCCGTGTTCTCTGTTCACCGTGCGGAATTTATAAAAAGACTGAGCCTCAATTCAACGGCTTACTAATTATCAAGATAAATATTCCTTATATATACTGTCCATTCAGGACGAAAGCTTTTGCCAACTTTGAAATTAAACTTCCCATCCCTCATCTCTCTCGGTTTCAATTCATCGATCTCTAATCTACACTTTCATCGACGCAAGTTACAGGCTCACATTTTTAGATCTAGGTACTACACGATGTACGAGTACATCATTGATAAAATAGAACGGAACAGTCTTGATCCAGTTACCTTGCGGCGTCGAATATTACATAAATAAAGACAACAAACAAAATCGAACATTTAAAAACTAAGTAAGCTAGAGTAAAAACATTATCACACAAATATTGATATTACCACAATTATTACTCCAAGTAGCCCCGCCCCGTGCTCTTCAAGTGTGACTTCACTCTCACGTGGCGCCATATGACACCAAGGGGTGAATTGAATAGGGCTTTTTTCCTTTTTTCAATGAAAAATCATTAAAAGAATAATTTAACGTTGTTTTATCGTTTGAACATATTTTATTGCGTGACGAAGAAATATACTTGGAGAATATTCACAGTGCCGGATTTAAGCACGGGCGACAGGGGCGACCGCTCCGGGGCCCCCACATGTTACCACAAAGTTTGGGCCTCCACAAATCTAAAAACACCTTATTCATCATTATTAGTATTATTCCGAATTTTATTCATAAAAAATCCTAAGGCCTAACTTGGGGCCTCCACAAAATACTGTCGCCCCAGGGCCTCCACATTCCTAAATCCGGTACTGTATATTCAGATCTTGAAAAGCCACAGAGACTCCTGAAAGGGAGAGTTCGATTTTTAAATCCGTACAAGAGCTAGGTTGGAGATGGCTAAAGTTGATCTGCAGATGCATGTGGCGTCGGTCGTGGTGGTCTAGTAGGCAAAACACGCACAAAAGAGGATGATGAGTAGGGCTGGGCGATTATGAGATTTTATAATCGATAATCGATTATAAGAAAATAATCGATTACTCCGATTAATCGATTTTCTCGATTAATCGATTATCAAAAAATCGATTAATCGATTATCAAAAATCGATTGATCGATCATTAAAAAATCGATTAATCGATTATTAAAAAATCGATTAATCGATTACATATTCCAAAATCAATAAATCGAATATTTCAAAATCGATTAATCGATTATTTCAAAAACCATAAATTCGATTATCGATTATTAAAAAATTGATGAATCGATTTCTTTTGGTTATCAGTTTTTCTGCAATTATTGCATGCACTCGCATTTTGGTCGATTTTTTAAAAAAAGTTCCGAACAATGCTTTTCATCTTAGTAGCCGTAGTGGTTTACGGAAAGACCCAATCGAACCAAACACCAAGTCAAGAAAGAACTGAATAAATGAGAATGAACCGGCGTCACCTAGCTTGAAGCGTGCAGCTTCTCATTTATTATTACCAATTCGATGGTCGTGTTTACATGAAGCTCATATTACGTTTCGCCCGAGTTTCACTCTGGTTATGGATAGGTTTCATTCCCTTCCCTTGACCTTGACGCAAGACGCAATACAATGCAATTTCAAAAAAGAAAGAAATTTGCTATACGTATTTTACACTAGGGTGATTGCATGAAATTCGTTCACCTGATCACCGGCAGGCAGCGCAAAGATCTAGTTATGTTTTGACATTTGTTAGGGAATTACGTTGGGGCCATAGACAAGGATTGGGAAGATTGGGAACGCCGAACAAACTAGTATGTGAACAAAGCACGTAAAAATAACAGTACTTAGTGAGGTAAGTCCGGTTGACGTTGACTCCGCATGGATGAAACTTGACAGATGACAATGACACTATTGACATTTTGCCATAAACTCCCTCCACATCACGGATCTCCACATGCAATCACCCTAAGGTGATCGAATAGGTAGGTACCTACAACGTATTCATTATTCATTACTCAAAATTTCTCTACCTTCCATAGCAACGTCACTAGACCAAGTAGCTAGAAAATAATCGAAATTTGAATAATCGATTAATAATAGATTACTAGTTATTCGATTAGGTGATCAGCGATTATTCCATTAATTGAAAAGTGAATAATCGGAATATTCTTAATTTGAAAAGCAATTTAATTTATTGATTTGCGATTTTATCCCAATATAATCGATTATTTGATTAAATAATCGATGATTCACAATCGATTAATCGATTGAATAATCGATTATTCGTAATCGATTTCTCGATTAATTGAATAATCGATTAATCGGAATTTTCGATTAATCGATTATTTTTCTGCATGCTAAAATGATCGATTAATCGATTAATCGATTATTATAATCGATTAATCGAATATATTGCCCAGCGCTAATGATGAGCCACGAAGACAGAGAAGGGGTGGAGGTAACGAGGTAAACAGCAGACACTTGAAGAAGAAAGCCAGAACAAAAACTCTCGAAATACCTCTACTAGCGATCTTAGGACTGGGAAGGAAGTAGGTACAATCAGCTAACCCAGCTACGCAAGGATCTTTTCGCGGAGACTCGTAAACGTGAACCCCGACCGGGCGACCATAATATTGCTTGAAGCGGTTCGACTTGAAAGTGCCCCATAAGAAAAGTTGTCAACGGCGTGGCAACAAACTCTCGGGGTCTTATCGCAGCAGGTAATTTAGAATATAAGAAAGTGAAGTAGTTTTTAAAACTGTTTAATGGAAGAAAACGGAAAAATACCCGTAGCATATGTCAGAAATTCGAAGACAAATTGAGGAGAACAAGGCAAAATTGATATGCAATCAATTTCAACAAATTTTTGTTCTCGTAGCACTCCGTACATGGATTTCGCTGCTGGTCTTGGCTAACAAACCAAGCAAACTACTCTATCCGCCTTATTTCTTGATCGAAGGCAAATGTGGCACTTTTTAGTTTTTTTGGCAATGAAGCCTTGGGTGGATAAACTCCTTCACCTTTTGCAGGCCGCGCTCGGTCCCAGTATTATGTATATCAGCTATTGAAAAGACCTATTCCAAGAATTGAACTGCTTACAAGCATATGAGGATCTCAAAACCCTATTTAAAAATAAATCAATTGCGGAAGTGGAAGAAAATCTGCAAAGAAACCAAAGGACTTACATAGTGAAGGGGCGGTTTTTGTGCATGCATAGGACGAGGTGAACACATTGAATAACCAATATCGCAGCCGTGCACCAGAGATTGAACGGCTGCCAGGCGGAGGCTTCAGGGTTTCCCCAAGAACGTTTCTTCTGGACCAGGCCTGTTATATTATCAACGAATGATGAATTATCAACGTGGATCAAGAGCAAAAGAGGGTCCAAGATAGATCCCTGCGGAACGCCTTGAAGGACCGTCGAGAATGACCATGTATTCGTGTTGCTTTTGTCCAAGTATTTAACACGCTGTTTCCTGTCAGTCAGGTGGCTCCCCATCAGTTTCCAGGCACTTTTTCTGATCCCATAATCGCTCAATCTTGAACTTTGTCGAAGGTTTTGCTTAGATTCTTTAGGGAATTATAATATGCTGATGCGGGCACAGCTACTGGTATAAGTGGTATAGCTCGATCTTCCCTCCATGAATCAAATTCGAGTCGCTAACAGTAGCTCGTTCTTCTTGAGGCGGCTCTCATCCTGGATTATGTCGCTTCTACAATTTCGCTCAAGGATATAAGTTGGATTGATGGAATAAGGTGTTGTAGAATGAATTTCAGCGGTTTTATTGCTTGACAGAAATTCACCTGACAGGTCATCCAGAGTCAGGCTCTGAAACAGCATGAAACCTTCTACCAAAATGGGTAATGAAATCAAAGACAACATCAAAGTGTTCCAAGAAAAAATATTTATTTGAAATATTAGGTACTACCTACTATTACTACTAGGTACTACCTCTCCGATAAACGACTCCTGAACATCTACCCAGCTTGCAAAATACAATCAGAAAAGGATCTCTTCGAAATCTAGAGCAAAAACAAATCAACAGTGTTGATGCCATCGTAAATCAAGTTCCGTTCACCACACTTGTGATTTCAATTGACGCTTCCGGTACAATATTGTATGGTGATATCCACACACTCCCACTTAATCCCCGTCAATCAAACTTCACACGGGACAAGTGCTGTATAAATAAAGCTAACTAAAGTTCGATAGTCAGACAATTTTTATGCGCTTCTCTCTCTCTCTCTCTCTCTCTCTCTCTCTCTCTCTCTCTCTTTCTCTCTCTCCCTCTCGTTTCATTCTATTTTCTGATTGTTATTTTATTTCGTATAAAATACACCTTAGAAAAAAATTGGATGCTTATTGTCTCAAGATAATATTTCTCTCAAGGCGGGGGCGCATCTCATTGGAACGGTATGTAATACATTCAGAGACATCGAGGAAAAGTACATTTGTTGGCCGAGTCGTATCTGGTATAGCCTATAACAATATTTCAAACATTTAGCGATGTGTACACTGTGCGCCGTGCGGTAGATTTTGTGGGATCGATTTGATTTGTAGGTTTCAAATATTATTGCCCCCGATGTAAGACGCACAACTCCCCCGCCCAAGGAATTCCTCTTTCTATTCCACACTAAAACCGTGTATTTAATATATTCATTCGCATTGAAGAAACGATCCCATATAATATAGCGGCCAGGTTTAGAGGTGATCCATCAGGCAAAAGGTTAGTTACAGAGGACTTTTCTGAAACTGCGCGCTTTTCGTTCGAATCTCATTTAATGGGAAAATGCCGAAGTTGCGTAGTGTATTAATTATTTCGGTAAAAGCTTTGCTGCCGGCATCTACCAGGGACCCACGCACCTGGTCGGAGGCTTGATATGGTCAATATCAATTTAGGGTAATTGAATTATACTATATTTAAGCGAACGGATGATGAAAAGCGAAAGGGGTCGCGATATCCTCAGCGCTCACACACACCATACAGACACAACCAGGTAAGTACACACAAACATCGGTTCGCTTCTTTGGCACACGTAAATCATCGAAATTGCCGTTTTCCAAATCCTTGCGGTCTATTTATTTAAGACATCATCCGCCATAGATAATATATTTGCTTTAATTGACTTCATCTCGGTAAAATGCCCTCTTGTCTTTAATATTTGTGCCTTGCAGGCACCCGGTGAGCGCGAACCCTTTTGCAGATGATCATTCTACGTTGGTGTAATACTAGACACTTTTCGATACTGAAGGCTCGTCGAAAAATAATGCGTAATCGTTACATAGATCCATAACGCGAAAAGTAATACATAACCGAATATAAGTGAAATGAGTTCTGCAGTTACAGTTCATGTATCTAGCATAGGGTGATATTTGTCAAAGTAGTGTCACAATTTACAAAAAATTCTCTGCTCTTGGGCTCTTGTATCGAAAACTACTATGTTGTTCAAATCTATTATTATACGAGTTTCTTTCTTTGTTTTCAAGCCGCGTTCTCCTTATCAGCACTTTCTGATAGGTGTTTGCTGCATTCGAGTCGAGTCGAGTGGATACGAGTTTCATAAGACCTAATATTAGCTATTTTAAAATGTTAGAGTCAAATGGCACCGCCAATGTCGGCCGGGAACACATGCGCCCGCAAATTATTTCCATTTTGCCCGAGCATATCGTTGTAGCTTTGCGGTCGTTTACAAAAATTCGTAGCTATTGACTTAGGGGTCGTATCGAAGTGAAGCTTTTCTCAAAAGAAAGCTCAAATTCTTCTCTAAATTCAACCTCCCCCCATGTGTTAATATATTTCCATATGAACATGTACTTGCCCGCATGTCATAACTTTTGAAATCCAATTGTGAACTTCAGCACTTCATCAGCGAAGCCGTCCTGCACCAAAATGCTATTGTTAAAAAATTGTTTATCGTTATTTTGGCAAGATTTTTCTTGGTATTTCGTCCCATTCGGGGAAGAAGATTTTAGGCGCCAGCAAGCAACGAATAATCATTTGCCTCCGGGTCTTTTTGAAAAATTCGTTATTATTGACCTATGGGTCGTACCAATGTTGAGTTTCTGTTGAAAGAAAGTTCAAATTCTCCTCTAAAAATAACTCCCTATAGGTAATAACGTAGTTTAATGGGAATGGGTAGTTGTCCGCATGTCGTAACTTCTTAGATCCAGCCGGCTTCTGAAATGCAGCACTCATCGGGGATGCCGCGCCACACTAAATTCTTACTGTTATTGTTTATCTTTCTTTCGTTAAGATTTTACATTGTTCGGCTTCCAAGGTCATGAGCTACCCATTGGAGTTGAAATTTTTCGCAAAAATCTTTCCATCTAGGACTAGATGCTGTGACGGACAGGTGGACGGACGGACAAAGCGAGAATATAAGCGCCGTCCCGTTTGGAGAAGTGCGCTAAAAAGCTATTTAACAAAATGTTATTTTTCGATGCCGCCTTCAGTATCGAAAAGTGGCCATTGTAAAGGGCGGAGTTAAATTGGTAAAATGAGGCGTCGCGGAATCAATCCGTCTGAGTTTATTCCTTGACAGAAATCTATCATCCAGGTGTTTTTGGAAACCTATAAGGATGTACTTTGGTTTGAGCCTATAGATATTTTCAAAATCCAAAAAAACTCAAGTTTTGAAAAAATAATTTTGGGATTTCGAAAATTTCTATAGGCTCAGACCAAAGTACATCCTTGTAGCTTTTCAAAAAGACCTGAATGGTAAATTTCTGTCAAGGAATAAACCTACACTGATTGATTCCGCAACGCCGTATTTCACCAATATAACTCTGTCCTTAAACCAAAGTAGATAATAGTATATTATTGTAAAACTGGTGTTACAATGACGACTATTATAACAGGAGTAAGTTGATGAATGTACGAGTATTGCAAGACATAATTATAACACGTGGTTTTCATACTAGTTTGTCTGTTTTGCTTCAATTTTCTCAATAAACATGAGGAACACACTGACTTTGAAAATGTGAAAATTGAAAATTCTTATTTATTATAACCATTACTTCTTATTATACTTATCTTATATTACTCATTAAAATACAACGTACTGAGTTGGATAACTTCTCAGTAACCCCAGCCTATAATTTAATTGTTTTCTTTGTAGAATTTACCCAGTAACTGTGCATAGGCAAATCAAAATTAAACAGATGATATATGGAACGATTACATAAAAGTCCAGTTTTGAAATCAAATTATCCAAAGAAATAGCCTGGAAATGGTACATAAGGTAACTGAGTTACCCACTCAGTATGTTGAAGGTTAAAAAAGTGTTATATTATACCTATCTGAGGATGTGAGCTGAGTTGCCAGGTCAAATGGTTTTCTGAGACGCCCTGTATATGAGATTTTTTTTATTGAAACATCAACATCAACAGGTCATTATTACATACTTCACACTAGTAAAAAACAAATTCGTGTTCGATCAAGTACGGAGATTTTTCTAATAACTTGTTTAGGTACCTACACCCTAGATTACATTACTGCCACTTTTAAAAATCTTCAACTCACTTCCCATTTACGTTCTTTCATGGTTATGCAACTCTTCATTCTTCGGTGCTTACCTTTAGCATTTTCAGCCTAACAGATCTACAACGACCCACAGCACCTTACGCTGAATGCCGAGCTATTTATTATTATTATATTATTGTACCGACTGTTTACTTTTTAATCAGTTTAGGTAGAACTTTGCCACCTCACCTACGAAGTAGACAGTTGAATTATCTGATCACTAAAAGACTAGTTTTTGCAGGACCGAGCTCAAAATCGGAATTTTTCACTCCGATTTTCTGGCGGGAAGCGACACATTGATCACGCTGGCCGAATGCCTATACAGGGTGTTTCGGTGATCTTGCATAATACTTCTGGAGGTGATACATGAAAGTAAGTCAAAAAAGTAGGAGTAACATTTTTTCCTAAAGTGCTTCCTAAGAGAGTTACAGCCCCTCAAAGGTACGCAGTTAAACAAAGTTTTTAATTATATTTGCTGAAAAACCGTCAAAGGCAGAAACTCCTTGGAGGAAGGAGCACTTGAGGAAAAAATTTCACTCTCACTTTTCGACTTACTTGCCTGAGAGGAATCACCTCCCGAAGTATTATGCAAGGTCACCGAAACACCCTGTATGTATTCATAATAGCGTTGCTGTACGTACACCTTTTTAAAATATCATTCAAAAACAAAGTGAAATTCAAGTACGACTTTTATTTCACGTATAAATAGTCAATTCTCCTCGTTAAATACCGAGGAGTGTCACTAAAAATCGGTTGTGTCACCCCAAAACTTTCCCGACTAGTATCCAGGAACCTATGGAACTTTTTGTTGGAAACGTCCCTTCGGGTGAGAAGTTGGAATAAGAGAGAAAGATTGAAAATAATTCGCAGGAAATTTTGAATTTTGTCAGAAAAACTCGAATTTTCCGGGAAAACCTCAAATCTTGTTCCAAATCATCTTATGGTAAAAATCGTCAATCGAGGCTTCACTTTAAGCTCCATCTTTCAAGTCCGGTCTCGGAAAACCAGGCCGGTTTTACATTTTCAACCGGAAAGATTCCTGGAAATTGGCAAAAAATGTTGGAAAATGTTAGAAAATGTTCAAGAACCAGTTACATCTTGTAAAAAAAAAATTGAAATCCTCTTCACGGAATAAAATTTGCAGTTTTTTCAGAGAAGAAAACTCGAAAACCGTGGGTCTGATTTTAAAAGTTTTTCCTCCAAAAATTAATTCAAACTTTTTCCAACTTTCATCCCCAGCATGTCTGCACCTTAAATGAATATTTCGTGGGGCTCACCGCATGTCGAAGTTTGCACTGCAATTTTTCCAAATTTACGGAATGAGCAAATTTCATTTTGAAAAAATTACCTTTGGAAAACCGGAACCGTGTCGATTTTGACAGTGGGTCTACACGACGCCCAATCCAAACTACTTTCGATATCAGATTTTTTCCAAAAAAGTCGATCCCCGAGCAGAAATGAATTTTTGAGTGGAGTCCTGCTACAAAAGCGAGTCGTTCTGGTCAAAACATGGGCGAGAGGTTCCTCGAGAGGTTCCCCCTCGGGTGGCAACGGCCAGGAGAAATTTTGAAAATTCATAACGCCCGACTGGAAAATGGTGGAAAACTGCAACTGCAGCTTTGATTCTTTTGATGTGTGTTGCTTCCTGTCAAAGGACCCCGCACGATTCTTATGGAAAATGGCTCCCGGTTAAATTCTCTGAATTTTTGATATGTTGTAGCTCATGAGAAACTAATCAAATACCGTGAACCCCAAACTCAAATAATGGACAGTTTTTCACCCACAGGGAGTTGAAGTTGGAGGTTTTGACGGCTTCAAAATGATATTATAACGTTGATAAAAGCTTTTTATTTGGTTTCTCATCAAGTTGTGTTTCATGCTGAATTTATTTATTTGACAGAAAAATATCAACCCCCTCCTCCACCCCCAACCCCTATCCACCATCATAAAATTCGAGATTACTCCCAAAAACCATGCGGATGGCTTCTGTGATTTAAATTATGAATTTTGGCATAAAAATTATTTTCCACCCCTAATGTTGGGGTGCCGATTTTCCAATTTTCCTCGGTTAATTTGGCTGAATTTTTGGTACTGTGTATTTACAATTCTGCTGAACAAAAAGCTCATACCAAAACTTATTCCTATGAACAGTTTTTGTTCTGTAGGGGACTGAAGTTCAATATTTATGCTCTCAAACCTTCAACTTCAGTCCCCTGTAGAACAAAAACTGTCCATAGGAATAAGTTTTGGCATGAGAACTTTTTGTTCAGCAGAATTAGAAGTACACAATACCAAAAATCCAGCCAAATTAACCGAGGAAAATTGGAAAATCGGCACCCTAACATTAGGGGTGGAAAATAATTTTCATGTCAAAATTCATAATTTAAATCACAGAAGCCATCCGCATGGTTTTTGGGAGTAATCTCGAATTTTATGATAGTAGATAGGGGTTGGGGGTGGAGGAGGGGGTTGATATTTTTCTGTCAAATAAATACATTTAGCATGAAACACAACTTGAAGAGAAACCAAATAAAAAGCTTCTATCAACGTCATAATATCATTTTGAAGCCGTCAAAACCTCCAACTTCAACCCCCTGTGGGTAAAAAACTGTCCATTATTTGAGTTTGGGGTTCACGGTATTTGATTAGTATCTCATGAGCTACAACATATCAAAAATTCAGAGAATTTAACCGGGAGCCATTTTCCATAAGAATCGTGCGGGGTCCTTTGGTTCCAATTCATTGGATAGAATTTGAATAATTGAATGGTAAAGTTTTGAACTTTGACATTGTTTATTATTTGACAGATGAAATATATGTTAATACTTTCAATTGTTCTGAATATAGTTTTTCAAGGGCTTTCAAATGACACACTGCAAGTCGAGTTCCGTGAGATATAGATTCTGACATTTGTTGAGAGTGACAGCGCTGTTTGACAGGTGACAGCCAAAAACTAATCTGGTCATTCCACGAGAAAACCATGTCCGCATACCAAATTTCAAGTCGATTGGGTCAACGGTTCGGCAGTTATCGTGGGAAATTACAGACACAGCAATTTATATTTATCGGTCCATTTTTCTGACTGATTCAGCTATTTTACTTTGATATGCCATCTTTTCTAATTTGATAGTGAGCCCTTCATCTTCTTGTATTGTTCGGAGCCCAAGTGGCACCCTCATACCTGCATGTTTCCTTTGGGGCCGTACTGAGCCCATTTGTCTTCTGTTGTATCTTTCTGTAATCTGGTGGACAGTTGAGCACCCCTCTCTTCTTGCATTATTGAGAATTCAAATGAGCCTTCTCGTGCCTTTATGTGTCCATTGGAGCTCCAAAACTTCATATACACTGTTTCTTTTTCAAAAATTCAAACAAAAATCAAATTGCATTCCAGTAGTCGTTGTAGGTATTTTTCAAGACTAATAATTCTTTAATCGTGATTTCTGGAATCCTTTGAAAAAATGCGACACAAATTGTCCAATAACAAGCAGCGATAATAATCGAGGACTTGAGATTTGGATTTATTTTTAATAATCTCGATTCGAATTGTCATAAGTGAGTTTTTGCCAAATTTGCCTGCTAGTCAGGTAGGCTATATTATTAAGAAGAGTTTGTATTACAAAATGTGCACTTTGCAACCAGTGGCGCTCGGTTGTTTGTTAAAACGTGTGTAATCGAGTGCTTAATCATGATTAAGTTAATCGTAAAGTCGTGTTAAAAATTTTTATCGTCAACTTAATCAGTGTAGGTATTATTCTTTTAGTCCTCCACGATTTTCGTAATCGTAAAATTCTACCGTGAAAGATTAAAAACAACAATATTATTAATATCGAAATCCCATCATCAGGACTTCGGGTATATCACGGACAGGGACGTCAATATATGGGAACATTACAACGTTAACAGATAATATGAGGAAGGACGGCGAAGAGGAACGAGGAGACGATACTGCGGTGCGGAGTCCCTTTTATCAGTGTATCAATGGCACACGGAAGTTAGTGAAGCAGCAGGAGGAGAAACAGTTCCTAACTGAACTGGCCTTTGCTCTCCGTCACGAGTATCGAAGACACAACCCTTCTTAAAATCCATTAGCCTTCAATAATAATGTCCGAAGTATCACAAAGAGCGATTCAGACCGTCTAAGAGCCGTAGCGAGACTTATTATCGCTATATGCTATGCAACAATTAGCTGGGTAGGCTAAGTATATTACTCGCTACTTACCTACGGGCTTTAAACTCCAGAACTCAATTTAGTCGTTTGTTGTGCGTGCCGTGCACCCCCATACGCTTTCTTAAACCAACAGACGGTGGCGCTTCGATCAAATAAAACTGTGATCATCCGTGACGAGACCAGGTTTTTTCTTTCATTTTTGCTCTTTACGAATGCTGGCTGCATTTGACATCATCAACAGTAGAAAGCTCAAACATAAAGAAAGGGCACACCTAGCGATCGAAGTAGCAAATAACTGCACACGGAATGGATGTGACGATATAGGCCATTTCACAATTTTTAAAAAGAAACGCGCGATTTTTGAATGACAACCGATTTTTATTCGGTTTTCACTGTTCGCTAGCCTTATCGTTCAGCAATCAATCCCTCTGGTGCGATACTTCATTTTTTTAATCTATTCAATTAATTTTTTAAGGAATGATATGTTAAGCGTTACAAAATAACGGTAAGTTTTTGTGAAATAAGTAAAGTTAGTAGTCTTTTGCATAAAAAAAAAATCGTCGTCATGTCTGCCGCGGGACTTCTCATCGTGTAGTATCCCTTCCTATACAACGTCTTTGAAGATAATTCAAATGATCAGTGAAATTCCTTTAATAATTCAATATTATTTTTCTACACGCACTATATACTTGTTTCAATTATACACTATATTGTACACACACTATATTGTACACTAATCCTATTTTCAAGGACAGTCCAAGAGGAATTTCAGCTACAAAGGTAGGAAGAAATTGTCAAAAAGCTATGTCCTATTATGGCTGAAAGCAGGCAACGTTTCTGGAAAAACCTCTCAACCGATTCTTATTTGAGTGACTTGTCTCTAAGTTTTGACTAGATCATCTACAATTTTTTTATCCATTTGTTATATTAGTGAGAAGATTGAAATTTGCCATGGTACCATGATTTGTGTTCGTCGCTCTTCGCAAATAATCGTTGTCCTTGTATTCATTGTAATAGGTAACAGGTTTATGTAAAGTTCGTGTTTGTCAGCGATGCTGGCCAAAAGACTTTATTGTCTATGCATTCTTTTGGTTTACTTTTTCAGAAAATATATATCTATTTTCATATATTTATTTTGTTTCTTTAATGCGGTCATTTTTGAGCTCTATTCAATTAATTCAATGGATATGAAAACCAACTTATTGTGCTCTAAATTAATCTGTTACTGTAGTATGAGCACTTCAGACTGCTGTAGAATACAAAGCAAAAAAGCCGTAACTACGCACCATTACAGTTACTGCTCCTTGCGTTGTAAAGACAGATGTAATTGACGTACTGCTCCAATGTAATTACAAGATAGCTTATCCTGCTTCTAAAAATGCAAATATTTTCTCATAAATCTGCATGGTCTCTATAGCCCATTTGCTAGCTACTATTCTATATTTTTTAGAGGTCGAAAAGTTGTTTTTTTGAAATTCCAATCAGTTGAGGTCCACAGAATCAAAATTTTTGGTGGCAACGCTCAAAAGTGGTGCGGTCGCCCTGTGCACCCTCATAGGGGCTAGCCCCCGTTGATCGAATTTTAGTTCTGTAAAAAACTCCCTCGAAAGTGATCCACAAAGAAGATACACCCCTTCAATTTTCAAAAAAGGCGATTTTCGTGGAGGTACAACTTCCACAATTTCCGACCGATTTCGCTGAAAATCTGGCTAGACCCGTCTGTAACAAGCATCTAGAATGGGTGATTTCAATTTCTTGATAAGTTGTCCAATGGCGGAGCTACTGGAAATTTTGACATAATTCCGTCCTCTCTCATTTCCCAAGTCCCTGGACAACTTTCGACTCTGAAACTTTCACTATATTATTATATCGAATACATTGTTCAGCTGGGATGTACTAAAAAAAACTTTCAGCTTTCTTCTGCAAAAAAATTGAGTTTGACTTTGTCTGCAAGCCAGAACTCAATGTCTTTACGTACTTTGACGTACGTTGTCAAGAGGACCATGAGGCTCTTCTGTCAATCCTACATGCCCAAGATCCACAAAATCAGATTTCTTTTGATGGCGGCGTCTAAAAGTGGTGCCGTCATCCCCTGCGCCCCCTTGGGGAGCCAAACCCCAATTTATCGACTTCCAGCTCCATAATTTGGGGGATCGATAGAAAACTGCAAAAGGATCAGAAAGTGATGAATTTTTTTTTTTCTGAAGCGATTCACAAAGGAGATTGAAAATTTAAAAAAATACATTTTCGTAATCGTTTCATAGATACATAACGCGCAAAGTAATACATAATCAAAAATATAAGTTTTGCAGTTTATGTATCTAGTCTGACGTTTGTCAAAGTAGTGTCAAAATTTACAAGAAATTCGAGTTTTCACTCAATTCAAGCAACGAATACGAAAAACGTTGTTCGACACACGAGCGCTGGGCTTTTTCAGGCCCTCAGCCTCTTTGCAGCATTCGGCTACGCCTCATGATGGCAAACAAGGCTTCGGGCCTGAAAACGCGCTCTTGTATCGAAAAATACTATTTCGTGAGGGCATGAATTCTAAAATTGTCAATCAATTTTAGTCAAAATTTGCAGAAGGTTCCTTAGTATTAACCATCCAAAATGAGGGATCCCAATTTTTGGCTAAGTTGTCAAGTGTCAGAGCTAGCTGCTGGAAATGATGACCTATAATTTTCAAAACTGCAAGATTTAGAAAGTGAGACCCAACTGAAATTTACTGTACCTATTTTTTCAACTAGCAACTCCCTTCGAGGTTTTTACATTGGCCCTCATCAACAGAACAATAACACAAGGAACAGTAAAAAAATTCCAGCGGCGCGGCAACAACACTTTTTTATGTCCTATTTTTGGATTGCAAAAATATATAGGCCGTTCTTTCCGGCAGTTACCTCCGACCGAGGCTCCGACACTGGTCAAGTTGAGCCTTTAAGAAACGATTAGGTATACCTATTCCGGTCATATTTCAGTAAAACTGGTTAAAAATTTTAGATTTATGCCCCCACGAGAATATATTTCTTTTAAATTTTGAAAGGCTACATCTCTTTTGTGAATCGCTTCAAAAAGAGTTTTTTCAACACTCTGTTCCTTTTGCACTTCTCTATCGATTCTCCAAATTACGAAGCTGGAAGCCGATACAATGAGGGTAGACCCCCAAGGGGGCGCAGGGGGTGGTGGCAGCACTTTCCGGCGCCGCCATCAGAAAAATCTGATTTTGTGGATCTTAGTCATATAGGATTGACAGAAAAACTTTATGGACCTATTGAAGGAAAGCAGAAAAGCACCTGTAAGGCTTCTTCTCAATGCTTTCTTTGAAGGGCTGTGTCACTGTTGTTACTCTAAAAAAAAAACGATCACATCCTGATCCGTTTGCAATTCTATATCGATTCTCCGAGTAACGAAACTTGAATTATTACAACGGGGGGCTAGCCCCCAAGGGAGTGCAGGGGGTAACCGCACCACTTATGGGCGTTGCCACCAAAAATAATCGATTTTGTAGATCTTAGTGGATAGGGATTCACAAAAAACCTTACTACCTCCTGACAAAGTACGTCAAATTACGTTGGTAAAGACATTGAGTTCTGGCTCGCAGACAACGTTAAACACAAATTTTTCGCAGAAGAAAGCTGATTTTTTTTTTCAGTATGTACATTTCAGCTGAATAACTAGAGTCTTTGGTATATAGTGAACGTTTCAGAGTCGAAAGTCCAGGGTCTTGGGAAATGAGAGGGGACGGCATTAGGTGTGTCAAAATTACCAGTAGCTCCGCCACTGGACAACTTATCCAGAAAGAGAAATTCCACATTCTAGATGCTTGTTGCAGAGGGGCCTTGCCAAATTTTCAGCGAAATCAGTTGAAATTTGTGGAAGTTGTACCTCCACAAAAATAGTTTTTTTTTGAAATTTGAAGGGCTGCATCTTCATTGTGGATCACTTTTGAGTTTTTTCATGACATCCTTAACTTTTTGTAATAATGTGTCGATCCTCCGAGCTATAGAACTGAATTTAGATCAATTGGGGGCTGGCCCCCATGGGGGTGCACGGGGTAACCGCACCACTTTTGAGCATTGCCACCAAAAGAATCTGATTCTGTGGACCTTAACTGATTGGAATTCAAAAAAAAATTCTTTTTGAATTCTGAAAAATACAGAGTGGTAACAAGTGGATGGATTACTACTTACTAGGATTATTGTCTATGAAAATGCCATCTACAAAACATCTCTATTTTTATTCGTTCAAGAGAAACAACGACAGAACGGTTTTGTGCGTTTTTCTCGTCATCTTCTAAAATGTAGTTACTCCTTTTTCCTTATGACGGCAGATTTGTAATCCAATTTGCAGTTGGGTTGAATAATTGTGGTATTGTAATGCAAAAAAGTGTTTAGGATATGGTAGTGTCGAGGCCTACCACGGAGCTAAAATACTAATGTAATAATAACAGGTATTAACCTACTAGTCTGTCTGTGCTACTTGGGAGATCGCACATCTAAGTTCGTGAACAAAAAGATATGATGCGGTAAGGGAGGAACTTTTGATTCATACCATACTACAGTGAAATTTCTGTAAATTTATTTTTGCTGGTGCCGATTTTTGATATTTTGAATGTGTTTAAGGACGGAGTTGAATTGGTAAAATGAAGCGTTGCGGAATCAATCTCTGCGGATTTATCCCTAGAATCTCGCCATATAGGTCTCTTTCTAAAGCTACAAGGATGTACTTTGGTTTGAGCCCATTGGCATTTCCAAAATCCAAAAATAATTATTTTTCATATCAAATAATATATCATAATGTTTCATATTATATCAAATAAATATTTTTCGATCCAAACCAAAGTACATCCTTGTAGCTTTCGAAAGAGACCTAAATGGTAAAATTCTGTCAAGGTATGAACCCACAGGGGTTGATTTCGCAACGCTTTATTTTACCAATTCAACTACGTCCTTAAGGACGGAGTCATATTGGCGAAATAAGCGTTGCGAAATCAATCCGTGTGGGTTTATTCCTTGACCGATTATTACCATTTTGGTCTCTTTCGAAAGCTACAAGGATGTACTTTGGTTTGAGCCCATTGGCATTTCCGAAATCCAATTTTTTTTTGAAAACTTTGACATTTGAAAAAATTATTTTTGGATTTTGGAAATGCCAATGGGCTCAAACCAAAGTACATCCTTGTAGCTTTCGAAAGAGACCTGAATGATAAGAATCGGTCAAGGAATAAACCCACAGGGATTGATTTCGCAACGCTTATTTCGCCAATATGACTCCGTTCTTAATGTAGGAACAAAATCGGTACTCTCACGAAATACTGACTTACTTGAATTTTTTTTAAAAGCTGACACCTGTCGTCATAACATAAGTGCCAAACTGTGAGACTGCTTCCAGTAACTTTTAACCAGGATTTACAGATTACATCAGGTGCATAATTTCAATTTTTCAAAATGTCATGACATGCATAAAGGTAAAATATAGCAAACAGGAACATGAAAAATAAGGCAGCTATTGACTTTCTACTTGAATTTTGCAACAATCGTGTGAGACTCCAGGAACATACGAGTTAAGAACTTCTGGCACAACGCTGGGACATACCGGTTCATACCTAAACAAACGAAGGCATAAAGGCATCACGTAAATTAAGATTGATTCCACTCCCGACATTGTGGTTTTCAGTCCACCTTCCTGGGAGTTACCCAACCCAAGAACTGTATAGGGATGATGGTTCTTCTCAGTTTGTTCTATATCACACGCAAAGACCCAACGGGGAAAACGTGGAGGAAAACGGGATTCATTCAGACAAGCCTAGATTTCTGCGCTTGGGAATTCTAATGACGCAGTAAAATTTAATTGTGGGAACTTTACACCTACAGCGCTAGTGAAACAATCTGAAATAGGGATGCGTTGTTGTAATAGTGCTTCAGTGGATTTTATCGAAATCCTTGCGCCCTATCAAAATGCCATTAAACTAACCGATTACCGGCACAACATCAAAAGGTATGATCGTCAATTAAGGCTAAAGCTGAAGTGGTTGTTTTGCTAATCAGTTGCTTATCTTAAATCAGTTCAGTTTAGAATTAAACTCCTCGACGAGATATAAGCCATTCAAATATTTACTTGATAAAGATTAGCGGATTTGTTTCCCAAAAAAAAAAGAAAGATGTGAAAAAACTTTAAAAAATCGTCTATTTACCGAAAGCACCACAATTGGGATATTGGGATCTACCTGCCAGTCTTGCTCTGTTGTTCCACGCAGCTTTTCTTATGTAACTGTTTTTGTATAAATTCCAGTGTTTGCAGCGCTTTATAAACATTAATCCTTATCATCGACTATATTTAGTTTGGCCTTTGTTTTTTGTGATTTAAATTTATTGTAAGATTACTAGATCTTGCTTACAAAAGGTATTAGCCCGAGCTTGAACTATTAACTTGATGGATGATGACTTTAGGCCCAGGTAGAATCCTTTAGTCCGAACTATCCCAAGGATAATCCGCTTACGGTGACGTCTACTCTCCGAGTCCCGTACATTCTTACGATGCCATGGATCCGAGCTAATGTGACTTTTCAATGCGTCCGCCTGTTGCGTTATTGCATTCGCCATCATAAGCTTAAACCTAGATAATGACGATAATTAATCTGGATCTAGAATAACAAACAAAAATAAACGCTACCAACTTTATTAGACCAGTAAGCTTGATGAGCAAGTGTATTTCAACCACTGTATATTATTATACTCGAGGCGGAGCGGAGGTGGGAATAAAGAGACGCAAAAGTAGAGCCAGGTGAGATTACTGTTCCCAGATAGTTTAGAATGTATAGGATGTTCGATCTTCAGGGAAATGCGTAGGTTAGCGCAGGATAGGAAGGAATGGAGGTACGCATCCAACCAGTCTCAAGACTGAGAATAGGCTAGTGGACATGGGTTTTTTTTATTTCTTTTTATGAAAGATCCTCCCAAAATTGTTGCATTGGCAAGATGATTTTGTTTAAAAAAGTTTTTGTACATATAAAAAAAAACATGAAAAAGATTTGTCTGTTTGAATGGCGCGGCAAGTGCGTGACGTCACATTTTGAAGAGCCAATAGAAACTCTAGTTGGCCATTCAATGACTGAAGAACACCTTCTCGTTTTGAACTGATTTATACAAAAAAAATATAATCAAATGCTGGAGTGCAATGGTTTGACCTCATATTTTGGTCGATTCTTCCTTAAAATTCACTTATTTTTGCTCGTGCAGGCTTCGGATTAATGTTACAACAGTGTTATTAGTGCCATTCGAGTGGCAGTACTGCGAGTGTCGCATGCCATATGTCAAGCCCACGTCAAATAATCTAGTTTTTTTTCGACAATTTCGCTTCATAATAGATAATAACTTCATGCAATGGCATCAAAAATAAGTTCCTTGTGATAAAGTTGTGCTCGCACGTGAAAATACACCACTACGTAATAGATCCAGAACGAATTCTTCGGTCGAATGTCAAATGCGTTCCCCTCTCCTTCCTCCCTCCCACCTCCTAGCCCACTTTCAAGCTGTGACGTAGCATATTATTCCTGATTTGAATAAGTCCACTTTCAAATTGATTTTTTACCGAAATGAAATCATATTTCAAAAAACTTTTACAACTACAAATTCGTCATTCAGATATTTATCAGGTTTATGATGCTTTTATACTGAAATGCGATTGATGTCCAGTAGCCTATTCTGTGATGATGATATCATGTATACACTATACAGGTGTCCCAGAACTCGCGGCCCAGAATTAAAGTTACTTAGTGAATGGCTTCAAATTTGTGAAAAAAGTTTTTACAAAATAATGATTTCCATTTTTTGAGAATGCATCCTCATCCTATGAATGGGGAGCTCAAAGAGTGAAAATTTTAGATAACTTGCCGGAACAGACAAAAAATCGGTTGTGTCACCCCAAAACTTCCCCACGAGTAGCAAGGAACGGATGGAAATTTTATTATGAGACGTTCCTTCGGGTGGAAAGCTAGAATTTGAAAAAAAGATTGAAAAATTGAGATCTTTTCTCATAAGGGCTCCATTTTGAGCTCCATGATTTGAGTTACTAATTTCAATAAAGTGCAAAACTCTGGGAAAACTTGGAGAATTTTAAAAGAAATTGCGTGAAAATGTTCGAGGATCATTTACCCTTTGTTTTAAAAAAGTTGGTATAAATCTGTTCACAAGCTAAAAAGTTATAAATTTGCAGTTTTTCACAAGGAACCAAATTACGTAGAAAGAAAAGCGAGTGAGGCAGTCAGACGCATTGGTACAGGGATGAAGGTGAAGGATCTGAAACTGGCACCACAGAAAGATTGAAAATAATTTGCAAATCATCTTATTATAAAGCTCAATAATTACGGCTTCACTAATTTTCACTTTAAGCTCCATCATTCAAGTCCGGCTTCGATAACCCAGGTCTGTTTTACATTTTCAACAGGGAAATTGAAAAGAAAATTGTTGGAAAATGTTCAAGAGCCAGTTACCTCTTGTTGAAAAAAAAATAGTGGAAATCTGTTCACGGGATAAAAGTTGGAGGATTTGCAGTTTTTCCAGAGATAAAACTCTGAAATCGTGGGTCCGATTTCGAGAATTTCCCCCCCAAAAATTATTTCAATCTTCTCTCCAACGTTCATTCGCAGCATGTCTGCAACTATGATGAATATTTCGTGAGGTTCACCGCATGTCGAAGTTTGCACCGAGGTTTGCATTGCAGTTTTTTCAATGTGCAAATTTTATTTCGAAAAATTATCGTCGGAAAACCGGAACCGTGTCGATTTTGAAAATAGGTCTACACGACGTCCAGTACAATCTACTTTCGATATCAATTGGATTTTTTTGGAAAAAGTCGATCCTCGAGCAGTAATACATTTTTGAGTGGAGTCCTGCATTAAAGCGAGTCGTCCTGGTCAAAATACGGGCGGAGAGGCTCTCTCGGGTGGCAACGGCTAGACAAAATGTTGAAAATTCATAACGCTAGACTGAAAAATAGTGCAAAATTGCAACTGCAGACTTAATTTGACTCTTTTGTTGTGTTGATTTCTGCCAAATTTGGCCCCAATCTATCTGATAGATTTTGAATAATTGAATGGTAACGTTTTGAACATACATTTTTATTATTTGACAAGTGACAGATAGGGCAATACTTTAAACTGTTCTGAATACAGTTTTTTATGGGTTTTCAAACAACATATCGCTAATCGAATTCCGTGAGATATAGCTTCTGTCATTTTTTGATAGTGACACTTCCGTTCGACAGATGACAGCCAAAAACTAATGGCCTCATTCGACGATGAAACCGTGTCTGTGTACCTTTCAAGTCAATCGGACAGACGTCGGGGCTGTTATCGTGGAAGGTTAAGGTTACAGACACACATACGGTCACGGAAATTGTCTTAATCGTCATATGGGACCTCAAAACGGATATATCCATCGAAATCTCGAAACATTTTTCAGCCAGTTCACAATACTTCCCTTCCTCGTTGGGTGGTGGATCGTGGAAGTTGAAAATAATTGAGCTCTTCAGTGTGCAGAACATTTTCATTTATTATACAGGTTGAGTCAAAAATCGTGAAAATACACTTTTCATAAAAAATAAAGTTCGCAAAAAATTCTATGGGAATGAGTCATTTCACTTTCTGTCCTAGATCGCTTTGGAAATCTTTTGCTATGATTTTCTGAGGGAATATTGATAAGGGGGTTTTTGAGTTTATGACTCCTTGTATAGTGTAGTATGGTGGCGAGCCATTTCCCGCCATTTTCTAAAATGGACGCCAAAAATAGAACTTTCAAGCGGAAAATGCGTATTGGTTGATCCAGGAGTCGTTTCTGAATAATTTTATATCGCTAAGTATGAAAACATGTTCATATGTAACATAATTATTATAAGTTCAAGTCAGTACTTATTTTGATGATTTCGATCAAAAAGTGCAATGATAAAGGCAGGTAGGTAGTGCGATGCAGGGTAGGATATTTTTTCACAAGAGCAGAATTGGGTCTCGCAACCTGTTCGGCAGCTACAATGGGTTTATACAGTGTATTTTTTTTCCTTGAGCAGAAAGTTCAATGAAAATAAAAGCGGTCAGAATATTCCGCCTGCAGCAAAGAGCTATCAGGATTGTCTCTGGATTGGGCTACCGTGGTGATTGTCGCGAGGCAGTTAAAGAGTGTGGGAATCTCACATTTCCTAGTCTGTACATTTACGAGTGTCTTTTGTATACGTAAAAACCTATGAGCGTAGTCTTGTCAGACATTGTGATGTTCACAACTATCAAACCCGAACAATCAGTCCTACCCACCGAATTTTTATTGGCCAAAGAAGAGTCAAGGTAAATTGTAAATACCAGGGCATAAAATTCTACAATGAGATTCCGCAACACTTGCAGGAATTATCTCTTCTACATTTCAAGAGGGAGATAAAAAAGATTCTGGTCGTAAATGCTTTTTATTCATGCACTCGAGTATACTTATTTGGATCTTACTCCTGATGCGCCTTGTAGGTGACGCGTTACACCTACATCTATATTAGAGGATCGAAATAGTTGAGAGTGATTCATTCACATTCATAGTGAGTGTCAGTGAGTAAGTGAAGACTTGGAGCGTTGCGGCGAAGAACGTGGATCCAGGATGGAAAGTATGAGTCACTCTCAGTTATAGTGGGCCTAAGGTACGGTGTCTGTTGCACACTTGTGGAGGACGTTGTAACGTAACGTGTACCAGGTACTAGGCTTACCGCATAGAAAACATTCTTCTCCATAAGGTTTTGGCAGATGCATGAATATTTCTTTGGCTCAGGTTTTTGCGTCACAGTCTGGGATCTGCGTGAGTTCAACATTGACTCGTGTGTGTTTACGCTGGAGGTTACTGAGCCAGCGATCGAACTTTGGAGGGTTTACTTTTAGAGCAATATGGTTTTTGGCACTACTTATCTGATTTGGCTTGGAGAGTAGCCAAGCCAATACTCCATCACCGTCATTCAAATCACTTACAGTAAATATGCTACCAAGAGAGTATTGATAGAGGCGTAATTTGTCCAAGTGAGATGCTAATGTTGCATTTCAGCATTTCTTTTTGATGCAACATGGTCTCGTGCAGGACATACCAAGTTTCCTCCTTTATCTTGACAAAATATACATTTAGTCCAGTCAAGTACTGGTGCTATTATAGAAGAACCAAGGAGCACCACAGGAGCTGCCACCGTTAGTTTTTTCATTCTTTTCGAAACGAGACCTTTGTTAAAGAGGATTTTGACAAATTTCTGCACACTTGATTAAACACAATAATAACTCCAGAAACACAGAACAAGATGTCTGATGCGGCTTTTTTCTGGAGTTTTGTTTTGAAGTAAATGTTGGCGGAGTGGATTTTGTTCTTGTGTAAATGAAGCAAAATCGTACACACACATGAAGGTCGTCTTTTCTTACCTCCGTTCCGTTGGGTCAAGCGTACGATGGACCACCCGCCAGCAAGGAGATTACTTCCTTTTCCTGGATGATATGCTTATTATTTAAATAATGATCGAGTCCCTGATGGTCCAAATTCAAATCTGAGGTGTTATTAAACTTGTTAGAAATTACTTCTGTATATTATTAGTAAAACACGAAACCAATCGCTAAATACCTTCGTTTTTGCTTCATCCAATTCTAATTTAGTGAACCCTGCTGTTTCAGACAATGCCGGAAGAAAAAGGGACAAGTCTTCACCTTGCGCTTCCCGATCGCCGACAAAACCGCAGTAAGTTATTTTTGAAATGACAAAATGACATATGCCTGTATGTAATGTGTATGCACTGGCTTGTGATTGTATGAACTAAAGCACGAATTCCTGTGAAAACGACTTTGGAAAAACTTAGCATTTTTATAATGGGCCCTTATGACTCCCTTAAAACGCCAACACAATATTTTTAATTAAAAAAAAAGGGAATTGATATTAGTACCGGATCCTTACCGGTCCATGGGCCCTATTTCTAGAAAGGATGTGATCTGTCCACATGCGAAGTTGCTAGGCCACCAAGTCTGTGATTGGCTGCACCGCGACCGCCTGGGCCTGGTGATCGCTCCCTTCTAGAAATAAGGTCCATGGTGCCTTTCAAATTCCAGAGTGTACGCCCGGCCGGAGTGTGTGTTTATTACATGTGACGTCACATTCTATGTTACCCCGCTTTTCGAACGCCCAAAACGTTGCAATGCGAGAAAACTGTCATCTGTCAAATAATTTGTCAATGGGGTACTTGCCCAATTTTTTTTTATTGGCTTAATCGATAGTATGGGTAAAAATATTGCACCCGTATTTTTTCTTTTTCTTCAATTTCCAAAATTGCGGCCGTAGTGCCTGTTTTAAAAATACATATATTTGTGACGTCACAAATATACTAAAAACTAAACAAACAGCACTGTTGGGTTAAAAGCTCAAAAAACTGTTAGAGTGGCATCACAACATTTGAAAAATACAGACATAAAAATTTCAGTGAAGTTGCCGTACTGTTACCAACCCTTTGAAAAAAAAATCGAAAAAAGTCTTTTTAACCAATGGATATATTTTCCGGAAATTCCCAGGAAATACTATTTATTACTCTTGTTGATGCTTAAAAGTATTTCCAGTCAAATCCGTTTCACTGGCAAGTACCCCATTGTTATTGCAAGTTCAGTAATAACAATATTACAAATACCGAAACAAATAATGGACAGCAATTTTACGCACAGCTTTGACCTACCAGCTTGACAGAGTTTGATGCGTTTGACGTTTGACGAAGTAAGGAAACAACCAAACGCCCCAGTATTTAGCAGGGCGAAGAGTGTTGTCTGGGCGTAATTTAAGGTGACCAGATTTGTCAGTGAAGAAATCGGAACATGGATGGTCTGGGAGGCACAGCCCCCCCGAGATGAGCTGCAGACGATTTTTTTATTCGGAAAAGGAGCGTGGTCAACTTTTATTTGCTGATTTAGAACTTCCAGTTGGATAGACATGCAACATACACCGATATTTGGAGATATTGTCTGAAACTTAGGTTTTTTGATAATTTTTCTGCAAAAAAAAACAAGTAGACTTCCAGGAGAGCGGGTAAGTGCTGTCCTTTGCCCCCTTCTCAACCAACGGTGTTCATAATAATACCAATAATAATGAAATAATGTTGATAATAAAATAATGCTTTTTTGAAACAACATGATTGTACCGTACCTATGATCAAAAACTTTCTTACTCAAGGGAGGCTGTGGTCCTGGCAGGCAAACGAGGCTGATTTTGGCAAGGCGACAGCCTTCCTTGAGTAAGAAAAGTTTTTGATCTTACGGTACATTCTGCAGACAGTCGAGATTGCATAGCGTGGGTGCATAGAAGAGGTGAAAAAAATTAAAATGTTTGTTGCTCAAATCGGAAATCGGAGCATTTACGGAATAGTTTACTCAAATCGGAACATTTACGGAACAGAAAGTCGAATCGGAAAGTGTCTCCCGGAAACGGTACAGTTCCGATCAAATCGGAACGTCTGGTCACCTTAGCGTAATTACGAAACGGAAAACAACCCAACTTTGGAGGACAGTACGTTATACGTCACCCTGCATTTAGAAACGATTTTCACATTCACACGCCTAGGCGCGCTGTGGGAAGTTTCGAAACGCACTCCAGTGCTCTAATGTAGAATATTCTTAAACTGTTTTCCAACCTATAGAAACCATTTATTGTCAAAAGAAGGTAGGCGAACGTCAGTGCAGAAGTGTTAAATGTCGAACGTTTTTATTTTCAGCAGCCTGATTTACAATTTCTGGCGATTAATTTTTATTTTTTCGTTCACAATTTTTGCCGGGGTTTTCCAATAATGACATTTTTATACTCTGTGGAGAATATTATTGATAAAAATAGATATTTATTGTATCAGAAGAATAAGTGACACTTCATGTGACGGAGTATGGAAGTTCAAGCGCCGAGCGCAGCGAGAAAAAAACAAAAAAGACCAATCGCAAACAAATCTATCATTAGAAACGACTCATGCCATAGCCGCATGCTCACATCCAAAAATTGTTTAAAAATGAAGCAATAAAATGATATGTGTATAAGCCTTCGTTCGAGAACAATATTGGTTTCTAATCAACTCTCCTCTCAAACTAGATTTTTAGTGTGTTTTAGGTTTGGGTTATCTTTGATGGAACCTTTGATAGTCTTGGGTTAATTTACCTACAACATGAGGACCAAATTTTCCAAATCAGTGAACGAAGAAAACAGTTATCATCAGTGGCGTAACTTCAAATTTTGGGCCCGGAAGCCAAAGCCCTTGGGGACCCTCTGTTGTGGGATCGCAGATGATTTTTTTTTTAATAATAATGATGTTGACGATAATAATAACTACTACACCTGATTCGCTATGAAAGAATGCATTTTTTTCATGCAATAAATTATCAAATTAGCAAAGATAATGATAAACTTACTATTATCCTACAATAGCGCTTTTCTTCGAAATCCATACTACACTATATTTTTTCTACGTGTAATAATACCTGGTATTATTATTAAAATTAATTAAAATCAGGATAGATATTTGAATGTCGACGCTGATTACGCTGAGGTTTGCTCAGATGCCGATGAAAGAAATAGACGGGTCGACGTGAGGAATTATTAATTTATTGCTTTCCAAGCTCTTGAGATTTCATTACAAGAAATATCATTCAGCGGTTGGGGCCCGTGTCTGCCTAGTGCCTCCTCATTATTTACGCCACTGGTTATCATCGCAAAGACGCAAAACCTGAATAATGGAGATAAGTGGAAAATTTAGAAGTTATCCCGAGATAATAATAATCTTCGTACATTTGGAGTTGAGAAATTTTCAAACGGGACCCTGTAAATTTTGCACAGTTTCAGCTAACACCCTGTGGAAATTATATTTACTTATATATTTATTTAGTGAACATTCAACAGGACCTTGCCTATTTATAGAATGTGTTAATGCCGAAGCATGTGAAGCATCTTATGTTTTGCAAACACACTGATTGATAGCTGAAGAATTCAACTAGCAAACAGTTCAAACAAAATTCGAATCATTGTAATTTTTAAAAGTTACCGCTTAGAGAACTTTTTTCTTAGTTTTGGTCGTAGAATAAATTAGCAAAGTATTGACGCCTAATTTTGAGATACCCTGTATAAGAGCTGATTTAGCAATGCTAGGTCAACTATCAACTAAAGATTTACGACTCATTTGCCCATTTGTATGGATATCTCGTTCACTTTTTTTTATTCAGTAGAATTGACTTCTTGGATCAAAAATAAATTGACAAGCTGGGGGGCCACGGCTACATCTGATGCCACCTGCAAAGTTTTGGAGTGAAACTATCACCGGCTATCAGCCGTATCCTCCCAGCCTCCAACTTGTCACTTTGTTTTTGCTCCAAAAAGTCATCCTACTGAAAATAAAAAGTGAACGGCATATATGTATCTATGTATACAAGGTATAAGGTACTGATTGTTACAAATTTTGAGGGATGATTCCCCATCAAACATGAAGACGAAAAATTAAAAAAAAAACTCATGGTCCTAAAATGCTTCCTCAAAAAAAGGTCCAGGGTGTTGAAACTGACTTTTTTAAATATTTTTTTCACCGTAACTTTCGAACCACTCAACCGATTTTAATCAAATTCCAACCAAATTCTACTATGATAAGTCTCGGCCGAACAATAGTATGTATCGCGTTTCATCAAGCATTTCAGGAGCCAAGATAATAGAAGGTACGCTCTCTCAAATTTTCATTAGAAGCTTCATTTTCGAGATATTCAGGTTTAAAACCTTAGAAAAACATCTCGAAATCGGCTTTTTCAATGGGCTTAAAATGTTGTTCCCTGAAAACGTCTCGTTTCCCAGCAAAAATTGTTAGTTTAGTTGAGGAATCATGATTTTTCTTCGATTTTGCTTTCCAGGCCCATGGAAGCGGTGTTTTTGAGGTGTTTTCCAAAATTTCAAATCCTAGTATCTTGAAAATCAAGCCTCTAATTATAAATCTGCACGGGTAGCTGTTTTATCTTAATTGAACGTGGAATACAAAAATTGGACCCATTTTCCAAAATAACTATTTTGAGACCGTGACTTTTTTATTTATATTTTATTTATTATTTTTATTATAATCATCCCTCAAAGTTTGTAAAAACCATTACCCAACACCCTGTATAGTTTATCATCTAGTAACACTAATACCTAAGATTATAAATACAAACGAAAAATTAAATTTGAGAGACTCAAATAGAATCAGTAGGTAGTTTGGTTTTCCTAGAGCAGAAATTTGAAATACTATATACGCTGAACATTGAATAATTGTGGATGACTTCTTTGAGAAGGGAGGCAAGAGCTTCATGTTTATTGAAACACATATCCAATAAAGAAATAAGAATGAACAGTGGGAGCACAGAGCATCAAGAAAAGAAGATCAAAACGAACAACAACTGACAAGAGTGCAAATAAAGAATTGAGATGGTTGAGTGGATTGGTCAAGAGGGTAATTGGCTACGAGAAGCCATAAGATTGGATTGGAAGAACCATTGGCATATATGAATTAAGAAGACTAATAGGTAGGTAAGTCATGGGAAGATGGGAATACGAAAATGTATAATGTGAAAGAGATAAACGTGAATGGGCTGGAAAAGATGCTACTGATGGTGAGTCGTTGAAAATTGTTATTTTACCAGCAGCACATGCACCCGAGTGAGTGATCAGTTTGACAATACTGGATATGTACCTACTAACTAGGTACTTATTGAATTTCAACGATGAGATAAGGAAAGAACGGCGTTTTCAAGAGGCCCCTGTCAACCTTTGGGTGACTCCATATGCATGAGCATGCAATAATTAATTTGCTCCAAGTTCGATGCATGCCTGACCTAGAGTAACAAGTGCTCATCAGTTGCCTTCTCAAGGGAGGCGTCTGGGGGATGAGTTCATAAATATTGTTCGTGTTCGGTCGGTTGTCGTCTCTTTATTCGCAATCAAATTCGGTTGGCTTTCCCGGGACGTGCTGCTTGCTTCACTTGAGAGCCCCACGGACGGTGGTATGTATAAAGTGTAGGTAAGTATAAGGAAGTGTGTTTCGCTTCTGTAACATGTAAATTGCGATTAGATAAAATTGTCAAGGAATGGTCTCGAACGTGAGACGTGCAAGTTATAAAATTATCATAGAAAAACCATATAAGAGAGGGCATGGCGCAACCCAGACAGTGGGAAATTCAGACGCATGTGGGACCCGTCGTATGCATCACATTACGGCAGTTTATTTTATTTTATGCGGAAATCTGTAGGGATGAATAATTTGCTTGAACCCTTTGTTGCTAGTGGGACATACCAACGTCAGAACCGCCTATCCTGACGCCGAACTCCGCCTACGGTTCTATTCATTTGAGCGTCGAGACGCTTCTCGCCTGGATGGGGCGCAAGCGCTCCGATAGTGGCAAAGTTTGTTCTAAGAAAGCTCTAGGAAGTGCTAGAGAGGAAATGGAGAATGGAAAAGTTGAGGCGATAGCTGAATGACGTGAGATATTGGGACATGGGTATATAGAGACTTGGTCTTGAGGGCCTGATGGTAGTGAGGTTTGTGGTTGTTGGTGAAGGATTTTGGGTCCTCAAGGGATGATGAGCATGGAGGTATATCGGGGATTGCTATCCGAAACTGGCTGATTGTGAAATATCGCCGATGAAGATTGAGAGCTGCAAATCTGGTTGGCTAGTGGGCCGGCCATATTCATTAAGAAAAAGTGTGCAGTTGATCGTTTTTTAAAAGCATCAAGCGTGTTTGCGCGGTGAGCGCATGCAAGGGGTGGCGCAATCTACCCCGAAGCGCCGAGATCGCACCGCCGCCAGACCGCCGATCCGTCGCAACTTCGGACAACTAGAACTGCCGCCGACTGTGGAGCCAGTTGCTGTCGGCCGGTCGAATCGAGCACACGGCGCGTCCGCACCGGCCCCGAGCGAACAGTCACGTTGCCGGTTGCCGGCAAGTTGTGTTCGCAAGGCCTGTCACTCTTGCCGTCACTCTTGGAGTTTCCATGCTTCCGTTTTCTTGACCTATGACGATGGACTTTCAGAGTGCCATGGAGACTTTCGCTGAAGCCTGGGTCGCTGCCAACACCAAGGGTGCTCCACTCTCTGACGTCTCCACACAGGTAGGTTAACCTCTTTTGATCGACATGATCTCCTGCCAAAGCAATGACATCGACGTCAATCGTCTTCCACGATCCCCATCCCATGCCTTACGCTTCCTTCAACTCCGTCCTTCAACAACTGTCAACAATAATAATTGACGACGTCTTCGCTGTTCGCGTCTTCGCTGTTCGATCACTGATCAAAACCAACACAAGTAATCATCGAAATAACTCACTTTCACTGTGGTGCTGTTCAAAATGCCCCTTGAAATGAGGGGCACATGCACCTTTTACCATGTACCAGATTATATGAAAAAGCTTGTCTGTTCATAAATTACATTTAAAGTCTTTATATTCTTAGACGATAATGTGTCAGCGAGTTCGTTTTTAATTTCTTCTGATTCCTGTGTAGGACGTCCCAGGTGAAAAGCTCAACTATGCTGGGACATACGGATGAAGTGTGTCAACGAAAAAGAAAATGATCGTCATTACTTCAAGTAGTGTTGAAGTAATGACGAATTGAATTTTTGAAAATCGTCGTTTAAGCATTTAATCCATCCAAAGTAAAAAGTTGTAGATACTCGCCATACTCAACAAACAAAAATTAGCAAGTCAGTTTTTGTGAGTGTGAATTTGATAATTATTGCAAGACCAGCAAAAATCAGAACAATTTAATTCAAAGTTCTCGTCTCTGAGTAGTCTACAAGTATTCTGAACCTTGTCGTGTCTGGATTTAGCTGATATATTAGATACCAAATAGGTAAACTGCTATTTTTTAAGGTTGAATATAAAGTTAACCTATTATAGTTAATCTGGAATCGTCTCTCCTGACAGGCTAAGCATGAGAAAGTGTAATTCCATTCGAATCTATCGTAGTCAAGTTTATGCAAAATTATACAAATTCACCTGGTTCCGCCAATTTTAATATACCTACCTAATACGTAATCTGATCTACTGCAACAATCAATTTGAAGCAACCAATTCTTTCCATGTGTATCTCTATTGGGATTAACATCGAGTGTTTGTATAGTCTGTGTCTATGAAAAGGTAATGACCCTCGGTACCAAAATAGTTATTCGTGTAACAAGTTGCGTTCTTCATTACGAATTTCAGCACTCACCACATGCGTGATGATTCAACTACAGCGCCTATAAGATGCACAATAATCATCGGTAATTAATTGCCCTCAGGACAAACTGAAGGACATTTTGAACGATTTTCAGTTGAACTGTTCACACCATCCAGAAGTAATTCCCGCAGTAACCAAATCAAGTGTCATTTCGAATTTTCTTTCCGCGGTTCATTTTATTGAGCAGCTACAAGTTTTGCGTCATGCTTGAAAAAATTTACACTATAATGATTACCACCATTTTCAACATTCTTTTCAACAACCTTCAACGATTTCACTGACGAATGACGAGTTTAGATAAAAGCTGAACAGTTTTAGGTTATAATATGTGATAAAAGGTGGCAATACTGAAGCTGTCCAGGTAGGAGTTTTTACAAAAGAATGCATACTTACCAAAGTTAAGCTGTAGCGTGATGACTGATGAGGCATTCCATAAATAAATATTCCGTGTAGGTGACGACTTTGTTATTATTCTTTCACATTTTTAGTCATTCAAAGAAAATCTGGAAATAAATATACGGCACTCTTGATTGCATGTAATTGTTCGCTTTTTGTCTCCAATCAAGCGCACCGGCTACAGATCAGCCACTGGAGAGTATAATCATGCAAAAAATCAAAGTATCCTTCTGCAACAGTCACAACATGTAGGTACATCTTCCAATGTATTAGCAAAGAAAACCGCCATTTAAATTCACCACAGGGCATACTTAACCGCCCTAGCCTCGGCCCTAGCTTCACTTTGTCATTCGGCAGTACATACCTACCATAAAAGTGGCAATTTGCATGGTTTTTAAATCTATAAGTCGAATGCACATTGCGACCAATGGCTGCATTTTATCCAAATGACATTCAAAACTGATAGTGAAAAGGACAGCATTATAGTCGTTTCCCGTGATGAGCCCCTTTCAATAAAAAATGAAGTTCAAAATCGCCCATTCTGTTGCCCCTCAGCCTCTGTTCCCGTAACACTTCGTTTATGTTTTATGAAAAATCTAAATATTTTGGAATACAGGATCAGGGATTATTTCTGTCGGTAGCCCTACTCAAGTTCAAAGGGACATGGACATGTAAACTTCTGAGTTTTCCCCAATTCGTACTGTTGAAATCAACTATAATGTGACTGTGATGTTGCCGAAATTGCTGCAGAGGGAGTGAGGCAGAGAGCAGTTTTCAGCGCCCGAAAAGCGCTAATCCCGTCATTCAGTATTGCACAATAATTAGAGCAGCAGCAGAGCAGAATTCGATCCAGTTCCCCCGGTTAATCCCGGATTTCGCAAATCCCGGATTAGCTGGCGGGGATAAGAGCAGCAGGATCGATGGAATTGACCCGACACTGGCGCGTTCGCATCAGCTTTCATTTTTTTCCATCACATCACATGTACCTACGGAAACATTCACAAAATGGAATGATGAAATTTTTGCTCGGAAATATACACTAAATGTACACACAAAAAAAACACAACTAATTTGAGTAAATCAAACGTTCCCACCACGTTCGCTAGATTCAAATATATTTGTTTTAATAGTAATACTAAGTACCTATAGAATAAGAAAAAGTGCTACATGATAGTTCAGAATGTACTTTAATTACTTATTTTTACGTTGGATCCAATTAGGTAGTAATTACAAACAACTTAGACTAGGTTTAATTAAGACGTCATAGGTAGTTATTTATACATTATATTTATATGACCTGCATATTGTATAATTTGTGATTATATTACTTCTCATTTGCTTATAATTGCATGCGAACATCTCGACGCACATCAGAACATAGGCTCGCGCGAAATTCCAATAATTACCAAATTTTTCAATTTCTTTTCAATTTTTACACTTTAGTTAAAAGTGCAATTTTGTTATAGTTTTTTTTCATATAAGGATACACTTGCACGATTATCATTATCGTTATCATCAGTTTGTTTTTAAATGTTTTATTAGATTATAAATCAAACCCCTCCGGGATATCACGAGATTATGCTTAACACAACAAAATTCGTCAGGAACCTCGTCAGGAACGGCGAAAACCTAATCGAATCAGCTTGAAATTCTTTAGCTTCCCAAATAAATATTTGGTGTTTCACACACGGAGTTCTCTTTTATACCTGGGAATCAGGTACCAAAACCCGCTCGCCATTAAATCGGGAATTATGACTTGTGACTTACCACTCATTCCAGATAATAATCTGTTTCTTCGCTAATCGCATATATATGGGAGATTCGGTCGAAACTACCCTGCAGATATGAAATAATAATTAATTCCGCACTTGCCGAATGGCTTTGAAGGCGTTCTTTGCAAAATGACAGAAAAGCTCCCTGCACCAGTATCGGAACTATCAATTAACTAATTGGTGTTCCAACTATACAGAATTCTGCACGACTCGTAACGGCTCGTTCACATTGATACAAGAAGTTTTTTTCTTGTGTCGTTCTCTTGAATGTATCGCTATCATTCACCTAATGGTTCCGAATCTAAGTAAAATAAAAACAAAAATTTTTAGGACTGCACTCGTAAATAACCAATAAAGTTGGTAAGTCGGTGTCTGAGTGTGTCGCATAAGCAAACCGTTTTATTAGTATCGTGAAAGCGCGAGGGTGGCTTGAATGGGGTGCTAGGTGCTACAGGTGGGAAACACAGGTAAAAACATGATGTTCTTCCGGGCGTTACACATGAAAGGTTGCACCGGTCTCTCCCCCGGTATACCGGTCATTCCACAAAATTGTATTTAAAAAATATTTTATATGCATCCACACACGCGGCGCTCGCACAACACTGTACATCAATTAACCATATTATTTCCCCCAGAACTGGTTATACGTAATTAATTATTTGGTACGTATAACGCTTTAATTAGCGCTAATTACAATCTAATCGTTAGTGCCTTTTCATATTTACACTCGGCTGTTAACTTGATCCGATGATTATCGTTTTATGGCACTTTTTACTGAACCGCGTCGAACAAAACAATTGCGAAACGAAACAGAAGAGAGAACTCTTGAGAGAACTCCCCCGAAATTATTTTGAACCGTAGGTACTAACTGTAGTATTCTGATGTGAACAAGTCTTGCGTGAACAGAAACTGGCATGAATATGAACTGCTCAACATTCGAACCTCATAATCCAAATTTGACTTTATTTCACGATTCTACTAAACTTCATTCATGATCTGAGTATTTTGAAAAACATGCCAAGGTAAAACAACTAGGTAACTTCATTATTTTAAAAGCAGTGGTAATGGTATAAGGTGACAGTGATGGGAAAAGAAAACTGTAGAGTGCTGTTGATTTTCCAGTGTTTTAAACATTGGGAGTCACAAGAATGTTGCAGTATTTTACATATTTTCACCCTGTACAGGTGTTCTATTTTCGATAATTTTGGCGATTCCACCCATTCTCGAGGAGGTAGAAACAACTGACCTATATATCATGAGCTCGATTTTAGAGAAAATTTGATTGGTGTGAAAACCGTATCTTGATATTTCAAACCGTTTCCGTGATGTATACAGGTGTCCCGGAATTTGTGTTACAAAACACACAGGGAGATAGAAAATTGAAAAATAAGGGGACTTTTGTCAATAAACATACCCTCCCAAACATATAATAACGGAGATACAGGCCTTCAAAGTTGTTTTTCAAAAACATTTTTTTTGCATAGCTTTTGAACCGTTCAACCGATTTTATTCAAATTTGAACCAAAGTTCACTGAAACAAGCCTCTATTGAACAATAGTAACGCATTTCATCAAACATTTTGAGGTGCGAAGATAATGGGGGATGGGGTGCACTCCCCCTTTTCCCCCTATTTTTGACCTCCCCAAATATTTCCGGGAATTGTTTCAATTCTTGAATTTTACGTTCAACAAAAACAAACATTTTAACAAAAAAGTTACTCTCGCAAAGTTTTGATTAGAGGCTTTGTTTTCGAGATATCTGGGACAATCAACTATCTTGAAAATGAAGCCTCTAATCAAAATTTTGCAACAGTAGAACGCAGAATTAAAAAATTTAAACCGTTCTCAAAAATATTCAGGGGGGTTGAAGATATGGGGGGAAAGGGGGCGGGTGTCCCCTATTATCTTCGCCCCTGAAAATGTCTGATAAAATTCGTTATTATTGGTCGATGAACACTTGTCTTAGTAAACTTTGGTTTGAATTTGAATAACATAGGGATCACAGGGATTTTTGGGATCATTTCAACTGGTGCTTCCAGGTTTCGCATCCCCTACAAAAGATTAAACAAGGCAACATATCCTTGGAGATCAAATTTAGACCATCTCAGCAGGCTGTGGAGGAATCAAGGGAACTAAGAGAATTTAATTGGCTCAGAAAAAGCACGACTAATGTTGAAGTTCATACTAATTACAAAAATTTCAAAAAACAATTGACTAAGAAAATCCAAAATGAGAAAAGAATGTTTTACTCGCAAGTCATAAATTCTTCTGCGAATAAAAACAAAAGGCTATGGGAAATTGTAAATATGAAAATAAATAAAAAGAAAGTCACGCATAATTGTATAGCTCTTAAGATCAACGATAGCGTTTTAACAGAAAAGAATGCCATTTGTGAGGTGTTCGGTAATTATTTTGCCAATGGAGCGAAAAACCAAATACTGCAAAAATTCCCCAATAAAACCAGAAACTGCACTATTTCTGTAAGAGGAAATGAACCGTCAATGTTCTTTTTTCCGGTAACACATCTCGAGGTTGCAGATATTGTGAGAGGCATGAAAGATAAGAAGTCTGTAGGGTTGGACGAAATCCCTATACGTTTGTTGAAGGCGTGTTGTGCCGACGTCAGCCCGTACCTTGCACACATAATAAACATATCTGTGACCCAGGGAAAGTTTCCAACGGCTCTGAAACGAACAAAAACCGTGCCTGTTTTCAAAAAAGGTAGTAAGGAGGACATTATGAATTACCGAGCGGTGACCGTGGTGAGCCCACTTTCAAAGATAATTGAAAAAGCAATGCATTCAAGGTTGGTGTCTTTTTTGAACAAAAACGAAATAATAACTAGGAGTCAGCACGGGTTCCGTGAAGGGTTCTCCACCGAGACGGCCACCACTGAATTGGTTCAGTTTGTTTACGATAAGATCGATAAGGGACACCGTGTTGTGGGTCTATTCTTTGATTTGTCACGGGCGTTTGACACTCTGGATCCAGGTTTTCTGGGGGAAAAGTTGAGCGCGATGGGGATTCGTGGTTCGGTGAATGACTGGTTGATGTCGTATGTGAGACACAGACAACTTGTGGTCGGGATTGGTGATGCTCGGTCGGGGGTGTATGGCGTGGATCTTGGCACTTCACAGGGAGGTATCCTTGGTCCATCGCTGTTCCTTCTGTACGTCAATGACCTCCCGGAGTACATTACTGAGGCGAAGGTATTGCTGTATGCCGATGACACTACTATCCTGGTGAGTGGCCATGATCCAGCTGAGGTGGCTCGCCGGGTGGACCGGGCGCTCCGGGAGTTTGCCGCGTGGTGCGAAAGAAATCGTTTAATAATTAATTTATCAAAAACAGTCATTATAGAGTTTGCAGGAGCCGCGGAGACCAAGATGTGTGGCTTCGGCTTTGGTGGGGCGGATCTGCCGATGTCGCAGGATTGCAGATTTTTGGGAGTTCAGATTGACGGCAGATTGGGTTGGAGCCTGCAGGTAGAAAGCGTGTGCGCCCGACTCAACAAGTCATTTTTTGCCATTTTCAACTTGAGAAGAATATTGAATACGCCTGATCTTGTTACAATTTACTATGCTAATTTTCACTCCGTGCTCTCTTACGGTATTACCGTCTGGGGTCAGGCGACTCAAATTGAGAGAGTATTCATGATACAAAAAAGAGTCATTAGAATCATGTTTGATCTGGCGCGCACGGGCTCCTGCAGACCTATGTTCAAGACTCATGGGATCCTCACGGTGGCGTGTGTCTACTTGCTGAAGTTACTGACATACATCCATTGTAAGCAAGATCAAATGAAAAAAGCAAGAGACGTTCATTCGTACGACACGCGAAACAGGAGCGACCTTGTCATTGACAGATATTTTCACTCATACTATACGAGGTCACCAGTGTGTGCCGGCTCAAAAATGTACAACATGCTTCCTGGCGCGTTTAGGCAGCTTCCTCCAAGGGCTTTCAGGAAAAAACTAAAATTGCTTCTCGCAGAGCACTCTTTCTACACGGTTGTCGAGTTTGAAAGGTTTTTGAATGAAAGACCAAATACCTGAGATCTACCAAAGTCTCTGATTGACTGACACTTGTTTTTTTACTAAACTGTAAATGTTATTATTTTGTCATATATCAATTCTGATCGATTTATGTGATTGTTTTAACTGTGAAATGTACGAGCATTCAAAATTTCATTAGATAATATTATATTTGTTTCTATTAATTAGGAACTTACTTATCTGTGATAATTGTCTGTACCTAACTACCATACAACTGACTTGACCATTTTTTTAACAAATGCAACAAGGTTCAATAAATACTATTATTATTATAGGTGAACGGTTCAAAAGTTATGCTAAAAAATCTGTTTTTGAAAAACAACTTTGAAAGCCTGTATCTCCGTTAATATGCGTTTGCGAGGATATGTTTATTAACAAAAGTAGGGCGTGCAATCCCGGAATCCCGAAATCCCGGGATCCCGAACGATTATTGGTCCCGAAAATCCCGAAAAAGTTGTCAAATTCGATCCCGAAAATAAATCAATCCCGGTATTTTCGGGATTGAACTCGTCGACGATCTGTTTGTGCAAAAGTGGACATATCTTGTGATATTATATATTATTCCATTTAATTCATTTGATCACACGATAGAAATGAACAGATAACAGTTCTGGGAATTGGAAAACCGGGTGGTGTGCACTTCAAGAAAAACTGGATGCACTTCAAGAAAAACTGGATGATGGATAGGCTACTGGACACTGGTGCCATTCTGAGATTTTACCACGATCGGGCTATCGAGTATACATCAGTAAACCTATTTTGGGAAGAAAAACCTGACTTTTTTCAGCATGCGAGTGTCGCGGTGAGAGAAGTAGGGATGGAGATTCAATATTCAATTTTTTAAGGCACTTTGAATCGAGATATCACGCTGCGGTTTTCACCATAAATCATATAAAAAATTGCAGTTTTATTTAAAAGAATTGAAAAAAAAATTGAGTCTAGTATAGCCTATTATCGAGCACAATAAAATCCATCAAATTGCGGCCGCATGTCCAAGTCGCTTCACTGGCATCAAATTTAAAGACGGAGCTAACCTTCTTTGAAAACGGAGGTACTTGTGAATACAACCCACAAATGGGGCTTATGATTTGCTATCATCAAAATACCGCCCATGAGTGTGGAGTCGGAAAAGGCGTTCTACGTCGCAGGAGTGCTATGCACAAAAATTTGCACCAGCCTTGGAGATAACTCCTTGGACGAATTAGGCCTAGTATTCCAGTAATAGTTGCAGTAACAAAACCAAGTTTTACTGTACGAAAGTTCAACTGCAACTGAAATACTGGGCCCTAGTTTTTTTTGCGGCATTGGTTTAAAAACGATTTTTTTCAAAATTTACTTCAAGTATTTGTCTAGTTTATTGATTAAATTATGAAAATTCTCTGAATTTTTTTTTTTTTTTTTTTTTTTTTTTTTTTATTATAAATATAGGTGTATATTTCATAAAATTATTTTGTATACATATATCTTAAAAAGAAAAATAAGCAAAAAAAAATGTATAACTCAGGTAAAAATATAAAATATTTCTGCCAATGATTCTGTAGTTGGAAAAGTTCCCATGACTGAAATGGCATTAGCTTTTTGTATAGTCCCACTGATACGTTGGGTTAAAAAAGATTTTGAACGGGACTCTCCAGTTTGACGGTGTAAAAGTCTTCCTAAACTGTCAATGAATCCAATCGCTTCTTCGCACCAAGCGCCTAGGGTCTCCACCGCAAAAGGGACGAACAGGAAGTCTTCCTGTAGCTTGGAGTATTTTCGCTTTTTCATATTTGCGGCTTTTTTGGCAGCGTACCCTGCTTGTTCTCTGGAGTGGTCCACATTTGACGGTGCAATTGTGTCGGTGCAGGTGGCATCCCACACCAAGCACTGTCCATTCTCCCATGGTATTAGTGTTACTCCATCTCTGAATTGATTGTTTATTCATAATAATTTAAATTTCGGGATTGAATCCCGAAAATGCCGGGATCCCGATATCGTGATTCTTCGATCCCGATATCCCGGGATCAGGATTTTTCTCCGGGATTGCACCCTCTAAACAAAAGTCCCCTTATTTTTCAATTTTCTATCTCCCTGTGAGTTTTTCAACACCAATTCCGGGACACTTGTATGTAGTGAAATTGTGACAATTCACGAATTATAACCTTTTTAAATATTGATGTTTTTCATTCTGCAAGTGTTTTTTTCACGTCGATTAGGAGGATGAAGTTATTAGTTTTCTCGTCCGCCCACTAGATTTTAAGTTATTCCGATAGAACTTAAATTTCATTACTGTTGCTTGATGACTGTGACCTTGAAAGGCATTTATCATTCATTTTTATCTTTATGAAATATTTTTGCGAAGGTATGGAGCATTTCATGTCAAAAAAAATCTCAGGCAGTCGGGTTCAGAGGCCCGACACAACACTGGCCCTTGTGACGCAATTCATTGCTCGGGAGTTTTTGATCCAAAATTGATGTCAATAAAGAACACCGGCTTCTTTGGATGGTTTTCAAGACGTCATCGACTAATAGCACCTCCTGTTGCATTTTCCAAAATTATAATAATAATTGATAGTGTTACATCTTGAGTGACCGAGACCAAAGTGCTACAGTGGAACTTCATTTGAGTAAGGTTCCTTGAGCGGCGTCAGCCCAGCAGGCATATTTATATATGACTAAAAAGAGATTCACTGAACTCCTAAATCCTTGTATCGATCCGTTCATTTTTATTTTGGATTATTCGGTACTCAGAAATTTTTAGGAAATGAGTAGGTGCTATTAGTCGATAAGCAACGTCTTGAAAACCATCCAAAGAATGATCTTTCAGGTGGAAGGTGCTCTTTAATATCAAAATGTTTAAATGAAAAACTCCCGAACAATGAATTGCGTCACAAGGGGCAGTGTTGTGGCCGGTCTTGTCTCCGAATCTGACTACGTTAGACTTTTTTCGGCATAAAATAATCCATACCTTAGGCAAAAATATTTAATAAAAATAAAAATTATTGATAAATGCATGCATTCGAAGGTCTCAGTCCACACAGTAATGAAACTGAAGTTTTATTGGTATGAAAAAATATTATGTATTTAAAAAGCTGATAATTCGTGAATTATCACGATTTCATCATATGTATCACGGAAACGGTTTGAGATATCAAAATGCGTTTTCTTTCACCAATCAAATCTTCTGCAAAATCAAGCTCATGACACATGTATGGGTCAGTTTTTTCAGAAAATGGGACACCTGTACATCCAATTTTTATTGTTAGTACCTCGAGATTCAGGTATTGATGAGCTAAATAGTCGAATAACGTATGCTGGAAATAAATTTGAAATCGATCACGGCGTTACCTCTGCAACATGATCGAGATGTTGAAACCACATCAGAGATTTCGTGAGGTATCGGGATAAAGTCTTTAGTCCAAAACAGCTTACAGACGCAAACTGGAGAGTGCAAAAAGGGAACATAACAATAGATTGATTCGGCCGTCTGATTGTCACATCAAAACAAAATGGATGTGGCAGATTATCAACAGAATTATCAGAAGTTCAGTAACAGACAGAATTATTGCACGAAGTCAATTCTCTCCAGGAAATAAAGAACCAAATCTTGCAAACAATCGCTTTGTAAACATGGCAAGTGCACTTCCGACCACCGACCGGGACTAACTCATCTGCGCACCAATTAAAATGGACCACCCAAAATTTTCGGTCGCATCCAAAGTGACTCCTGAATGAGTGAACTATATTTTAATGATTTTTCTTGCTTTCTGAATAGATCACCTTTTGCGCTGCAACATGCCATGGGCATAATATTCGTACAGGTATTTCGTGTTCAATATACAGGGCGCGCTCAGTAAGGAAATGTTCCGATTTCACGAAAACATTTTTTTGATTTTTTTTCCAAGTGTTCCAGAGCAGATGTTGTGTCTATAGCTTGAGATGTTTTTTCAAATGTTGGCTCCCTTTAATTAAAGAGTGATCTTTAAAATACAACCTTTTGGTCTTGCAGTAATAAATATTTTTGTTGACTGGTTTTTGGAAAACTAGGGCTTTTGTTGGAGCTCAAGTCTCATCAGGTAAGAAGGCACAAAGGTCGGAGTTCACTTACGACAAAAGTCCTGAAAACGTATTGAATCAAAAGTGACTCAAATGTGAAGCACCCTCGAGAATTAAGATCCGGCTTAGTGAAAGAATTGAACGAAAATCAACTTGTCTTCAAACAGACCATTGTTTCTAAATACTTCAAGGTATTTCTCATTTGTACAAGACAGAAATTGTCGCCAAGGAACCAACATCATAAGCAGATGTTTACAAAGAATACCTGACGTTCACCTTAAGAATGAACGTAACTAGGTTTCAGATTTCAGAACTCGCACGTATCCCTTCAAGTGTGAGAAAAAAATCGACAATAAGAACGTAACGTAGGTTACGTGCATTTTCAGTCAAGCAAGGTTCAGTATTATTTTCTAAAAACTGCTTTTGTAAATTGGGTGCGTTGCCGACCATTTCTATCCCATTCACTCGAGAAATACCTTGAAATATACAAAATAATGGTCTGTTTGAAGATCCGAAATTGTAAAAAAATTCTTGTGCGTGTGACACTAGGTTTCGAGCAAATTGAGCAGTATGATATTTTGGAGAATTATTCAATAAATGGTCATTAGCAATTCAATAGTTGGTTTCTTAAATGTTTTAAAAACCAATAGAATCTGGTCCAGGTGCCTTTGTTGATAATTATTGTAAGTAGGTGCTAGGGCGTTTGACGATTCGATGTAAAAAATAATTAATTGCATCCGAAGCCAAAAATAATCTGTGAATATTATTGGGTAGGTATATGGAGTTAAATAGCAGCAGTGAGATTGATAATGATGGGATGTAATGCACTTCCCCTGCGGTAAAAGGCAGCGCAACGGAGTGCGAAAAGATAATCCGCCGGAAAAGTCGCTCCAACGTCAATGTAAACATGTCGCCTTCGGACCGGAAGAAGAGTTTTGTCGAAGAAGAAATAGTGTACACAACTCGCAAGAAAGTGTGTCTTTCTTGCATTCTGTCATTACCGCGGTCGTTAGCCCTCGTGCGTAATTTCAACACTCATGCGAAAACTCTCACTTTCGTTGCTGGTTATGTATTACATATACATAATATGTACTAATGTGCGTATTGGAAGCGGAAAGAGATCCCTTTGCGCCCTGAGGCTGGTTTGTAGCGCAAGAAAAGCGACTTGTGTACTCTAGGTTCAGTGGTTCAGTGGGCAGTGGTGTCTGTCGGCGAAGACTGGCCATAAGCCATAAGTAATTGTATGTAAGTTTGAAAGTTCGTTTGTTAGGATCGAACGAAACGAACGAAACCCCTCGACGGGTTGTTAAGGCTTATAATTTAAAAAAAAATAATTACACACATTATGCTCTTTCTATGGGCTATGTGCATGAACTTAATCTGTCAACGCGTAGGACACACAGAGCCCATGGTGGTGAAAATAAGAAATTCTTGTTGGACTTCTTTGACAGCAGGCAGCTTTATAGTACCCAGGTTACCTATTTGTTCTGACATTTATTTCTCGTGTATTTGTTTGCTGTGATGGAGCCATCACAGCGCCACCTAGTGAGATGTTCGCCGACTGAACTGCGTCCAACAAGAACTTCACATTCCGCCGCGCCCTACATGTCATGCACGTAGCCCATACTTTTCATTACATAACCCAACGAACGTACCTTACATAACTTTTTTGTTCGTTTATTCAACGTCAGCCAATTTCCGCTCCGAGGCCTAGGGCCGAAAACACAACGAAGGCAAGTTGCCAGTCGGCGCGGCGCCGGAAAACTGCGCCGGCTCTGGTCGAAATGCAGGTGCGCTTACCCTGTTTGCCCACGAGGATTGTCGGCACCGATTACCGGAAACCGGCAACCTGCCTTCGTTGTGTTTTCGGCCCAACACCGACGCCGGTGGATGCTTCACTGTACCGGAGATTCCGCCGAATTTGAAGACAAGAAATCTTTAACCCTGGATTGGACCCGTATTTCCTCAAGACACAAGTGGTGACGTCGGTTTCACAAACACGTTTAATTTTTACGATTTTTTGATATCAATTTAGCATGCCACTTTACGGTTATTTCATATAAAAACATGCAGAGAAATTCCAAGAAAAAATCAAGTTAATTTAGACGTTCGCAGTTTCGAAAAATATTGCCGGACGAAGTATCATTCCGAGAAAACAAATACTGACCTTATCTTTACACACTTCAATATCCAGTTACCAATTTGTTTTTTTAAACAACCGTCACATACAGTGCTGTAAGCACATGAACCTCTTTCAAATTATACAGTGGTAAGCCTCTTCCGATTTTTTTTTGATTTTTTTTGAGAAGGAGATATCTGCGTTTTTCCTTTTTTTTATAGTTTTTGGGCTTCAAGACCGAGATGGCAGATTTCAGGTGGTGCATGGCAGATCGAAAACGACAATGACAATAGTGGCCATGCTAATGTTCACCCTGCAGGTTGAGCCAGCAAAAAAGAATGAGCTAGCAGGAATTGGCGGCGCATAAGTCCTGCGGGCGCGCCGTACCTAATTGAATAATTTAATATTCGTCGATCTGTGAGACCGCAGGTCACCATTGCAGGGCAGGGCAGGACCACCAACATCCAATCCAGTGGCCAGTGTTTCTTAGTGAAAGTGGAAATTTCATTTTGTGCTACATGCTGCATATAACCAGCATTACAATTTCTAAACGAATTGAAAATACCCATTAAAAAATCAAAGCGGGCTGGATGGATACTGATGTCTCACCTTAGATCCTCAAAATGTCCCGAAATTCTTTCGCAATTGTTTCTCCATCGAAATAAACATTTATTTGTAATAATATGTATGTAGGACATAATTTTGCCAAAATGATGAATTTAATTCCATTAATGACAATCAATAATTCAACATCACCACAAATGATATTTGTTGTGATGAAACCTCAAAATCATTACTTATCGTTGAGGCCATATACGGGATCCATTTTTCAGACATTATCATAATATGTTATCAATTATTTCGTTCGGTACTGGTTATAAATATTATAATATATTTGGGGATAATCCGCAATCATCCCCAAGCTGTCACCATTTCCGCGCACTCAGCTCTGTTTTCGGTTTTGAAATTGATGTATATTGTATGCTAAGGCTTGTCAATAGAAAACATCAAATGACATAATATATCCAATATCCGGACTTACTGGGCAAAAAGGAACAGTAGGTAATGATTCCGCTAATTGTGCAAATGTACGTCTGTATAATAGTAGCTGTTCCCTGTACTGCGTGTATCAAGACGGAATTAATATTATGGGTGCAAATAAATATACCAGGTACCCACGCAAAAATTTTCACCGAGATTTTTTCAAATACTATATTATTCGAGATATCATTTGTTTTGGAAAGCCCCCAGGCAGGTCAGTTTTGGTCAATATTGCGTGGGAAGAGCCTCAAAATTTTAAATCACAACATCAGAATCAATCGGAACCCAGTCGGTAGCACGGTTAGCTCGGCCTCGCTTTCAAAGGCGAAGGTCCCGGGTTCAAATACGCACTGGGCCAGATGGACTTTTTCACGCGTACTGGGGCATCTACTATCGTGCGGTGATGCCCCGGGAAGAGGGATGAAACGAGAAAGCCATCGAAACAAAACCCCACTGATGAATCCCCCCCCCCACTGATCCAAAGATGCAAATCTTACAGTACTTCGTTGTTATCGTCCTCATTGTTATCGTTAAAGAAAAAACCCCGACGGCAAAAACCTGCTAATAACCTAGCTGTTGATGCAGGGCCCAAAAAAAAAAATCAATCGGAATTTCACCAATTTCAGAGTATCCAGAGGGTATGCAGCTCCTTTCAGAAGGATGGCTCAAAATTGGCAAGGCCATCTCCGACAATCCTGGTCGTCTCTGCAAACACCTAATAGTAAATGTCATTCAACTACGCGGTTTTTTACGTAGGTCGAAAATGTTCTTGCGGACAACCGGAATGAATGAATATCAAAACCAACTTGGTTAAATAAGGAATAATAATTTTAGAAGGAAGTAGACGGCCCGTGGCGCAGGTGGTTGAGTGGCTGCCCGCGGCTATATAGGCTCCGGGTTCGATTCCCGGGAATGTCTGGCTGTTTTTGTTGTCCAATTTGCAATTTTTCTGAATATGTAACAGTGATATTACATCGATAATAAAGGGCAAAATCTCCTATGGCCAGTGCAGGCCGATAAGAAGGAAACATTTATTTTATTTATTTATTATTTAAAAAGAAGTACATATTACTAAAGGTGCGTTCAATGAGCATATTTAGCCACGGTTTTAGTTTTGGTACCATCCATGCTCATACTTTATACCTTCCGCTCCTTTCAGTTTTCCAATGCAAGCATGCAAGGACTGCAAGTGCAGCGTGTCGTGTCCAGAGTTTTCATAGTGCCGCGATTGAATGGAAACAAAAGACAAAAATGTCAGAACAAAGTTGCCATCCGAAGTGTCGGTAATAACGCAACCTGTAAGCCGATATCTTGCGACAAAAACCGACAAAGTTCGGCATTCTTACGACTAAAATTAAAACTCTGTATGAACGCCGCGCATATGACGCCGTGCGTTCTACTTTGAAACTTAACACGACGACTACGGCTAAAACTAAAACCGCGGCTGAATAAGCTTACTGAACGCACACTGAATAAGTACACTGTCTTTCATTTGGAATGGATCATCAAAAAAAAAAAACAAGATCTTGTAACTGACCTAGCAGATCAGATCCCAAAAATTCTTCAACTACCTACACTACATGTTTCAGCTACTGGCTTTTTAAGCCTCGCCAGACGTAGTGGCGGAGGCTATTTGTGGCCGCATTTTTTTTTCGTGATTTTTTTTTTCCTCGTTCCTCGTTTCTCAACACAATTCACCTAAATCTTCCGTATCTTTTGAACGGTTCAATATATCCAGTTCATTCTTTCGCTAATCGAATCTCAACTATTGCAGGTTGATACCGACGACGTTTAAAGATGATCGGTCAAATATAAACAATCTTTAACAACAAAAAAGATTGCACAACTCGTGAAACTCATTTAAAATAGAGAAAACGCATGGATCTCAGCCTTTCCATCATCATATCTTTGGATCTAATGAAGCTTTGTGCCTAATTTTTTTTTTAAATTGAAGTACATATCCAGATCTTTGTCACAGTGTGGCAGCGATTGAGAAACAATGGTTTATTATTTATTCATGAGGTTTATAAACATTTTCATCGGCTATGAATGCAGCATGATTTTCAATCAGCGAGGAAAATTTTTATTTTCACAGTTTTCTATATACAATCAGCGAAGCGATTGGAGCCAAAGTATTGCAGAATTTTTCAAAAGAAAAGATTTTGATCTAGGACTTATAGTTTTTTAGATATGATTTTTTTTCTGACGCAACCAACAACTGTAAAGAAGTAGTGCGCGCATGCCACTCATACATACTATGCAAAATGCTCTATATTACTACTGAGGTGGACATTTTTCGTATAAAGCTGAGCTTTCACAGAAATAATCAGATATGTATTTGCTTTTTACAAAAGAAAAAAACAAGGCACCCGTTTAGGCTAGCCGAGTTATGGGGCTAAGACTGCCCTCAACGGTACAATGGTGTTAACGTAAAATAGGTATGATGCAGATGAAACTGCATTCCACCCCTTATTTCTACATCGAAAAGGTCATATTCCAAACATTTGCTCTGCTCGTGCCTTTCAAACTTTCAAACTAGTTGAATAATCTCCCATTTTTCCCGCAAATCGCAGATGAGAGGTATTCTTACGTGTCACATACAGTTTCTCTTTTTATTTCATTGCCTTTTTTTGCATTAATGACTACTTATTTTATCTCAGGTCACATTTGGCAAATATGTTTCGATATCACTTCATTGAAGTTTCAGAGTAGGTACCATCATTATTAATTTTTTGCCAAGCAAAGTTCAAACAGTTTTCAAGCTAACAAAACAATACTTACTTATTGTACAAATACTTCTTATTGTATGTAATATGGGTGTACGTGTTTTATGTGTACTTTTTGTAATAATGTACCAAAATGATTTATTGCTGCGAAGACCTATTTTTTGGGCGAGGCTTCCTATTAGACACACCGCAAGGTGTGGAGATGGACTGGTTTTTAATGTTTGCTTTATATTTTTTCAAAAACTAAGATATGAATAAGTGTGTGTGGGCTCCTTCCAGTGTATGGTGTTCACATAGCATTACTTGAGAGAGTTCAGAAAAGATTCTTGAAAATGACTTCGTTCATATGAACGGACGTATATCCCGAGCGAGGCATCCACAGCGACATTTTCCACAGCGACATTTTTTTGCAACATTTCAACATGCAATCACTGCCCTCCAGACGTAATATGCCTTCCATTATGTTTCTCTTCAGACTTACCAACAGGGACATTGACTGTCCCGAGTTGCTCTGTCGTCTTGGTTTGCCTGTGCCCGGGCATTATTCGCGCAGCCTCGATCCAGAGCTATTCTTGCGTCGACGAGGCCTGTACTGTACAGTGTACATCCTCCATTGTACCTAATTATCATTTCTTCAAGAGTTCAGAACTGTTTTCTTTTTCGAGTTTTGACAGTGACATCCGAGTTTCTTCTTGTACCACAATAGAAGATACTAATTTTTCTTTGTTCTCCCTCACCGTAGAAATGGGTTTCAGCCTGCACGGTGATGTATCCAAATAATAATAAGATCACCACCTGTGCATGATGCTTGTCTTTCGAGGCTGAACATGAAGCCATAATCTTGATTATCTTTTTTGAGAAAAAAAAAGGGTGTGAATAAAAAAAAATGCGCAGCTTCACGCTGGTCAATAGTCAACAGTAATATCACAAGTGCTTAGATTTTCACGATAATTTTGGTCAGGCGATCGCGAGTGCTGATTGTAGCGATAAATGCCCGACTCCGTAGGAGGAGGGCATTTATCCAGAGACAATCAGCCCGAGGGAAACGCCTGGCCAAAATTATCTGGGAAAATCTCGAGCACGAGTGATATTTTGAAGATTATTACATAAAAGAAGTCCGAAGTGACAGCTGTCAGATTTTGTTGTTTACATGAATTTTATTCCGTTGCTATTGACAGTGGGATTTAGATAAGTGAATATTATTCTTGTAGGTCTAATAATCAAGGGCGTTGTATGTAATAATCAGAAGAAAAATTTCACTCCAATAGATTTGGAGATGTTATTAAGGATTTTCTGTGTATTGCTGGTATGCCGGCGGTAAAATGCCCCTCGGTTTTCGCGTCGTTTCTGTGACAATAAAATAAAATACCCCACCTTGTATACAGGGTGTTAGTGGAACATGCGTGTAATAGTGGTCAGACATAAAATTAGCTTCCGACTCCCGAAACGTCTAGTCAGGTGTGCCACAACATAATGAAAACAAACTGTCTGTTTTTTCCCACATCTACAAAATGGTTCACAGATTTTGATGAAACTTGGCACATGAGTGACGTCTGAGGAATGGAACGTTTGGTTGAAACTAATATTGTATACATCAAGCGATCACGGCCGCCACAGCTGGAAAAATAATTGTGGAAAACAAATTTCTATGAAATGACGTCAAAATTTCTGACCGTGCGGGGCACCTCAAATAGTGAAAATTTGTTTTTCTATTTTGCGTTCATAAGAAAGTCATTCCGATACGCGAATGACGTCATCCGCGTATCGTAAGAGGCTCCATTTCGATACGCATTTTTTCAATCCCAAATTTTGGCAATATAGGCGCGAATGACATCGACATGACAGTACTCACTGACAGAAGAGACAGCTTAGGTGACATCACTTCGCAGAAGGGGTTTATTTCAGAAAAATCCGGCTTATTTCTGATGATGAGCTGTGCTTTCACCATCAAGAGCAATTCCCAACAATTTTGTCAGCAGAGGCACATATTTTAATTTTTTTTATTAAAATTAAGCATAGAATAGTTGCAAAATAGAAAAAATTATAAGACCTATTGTGACACTCGTCAATTGAATCACTCGTCGCTTCGCTCTTCGTGCTTCAAAATGACGCGTGAGACAATACGACGTCTTATAAAACTTGTATCATAATACAGGGTGTCCCAGCTAAAATAATCCAGCGCGATTTTCTCAGGGAATATCAAGGTAACAAAAAAATCAATTGGGGGAAACCTGACCTTTAAGCTTGCTTTTGATGGGGCGCCGATGCCTGGTGCTCTGGTTTCCAAGAAAATGCAATTTCAATCGGGCGAGTCACGAGAATTCGGAAGTTCATGATCGACAAAACAAAATACTTCAGATGAAAAAAAAATCCCCTTTCCCTGGGCTTCCCATTGATGTGTCGCCGATGTTTGGACCTGGCCCATCAAGCCAGATATTCTGCCTCACAGTCTGGCAAACACAATAATCAAAATTCATGACGTCACCGATCACACACTTGTTGACTTTAACACTAGTCGTTACTAGGACTTTTTCACTTATCATACCTGAATTCACCATAGCAATGAATACTGGCTGATGTTAAAATCAACAAGTGTGTGATCGGTGACGTCGTCATGAATTCCGATTATTGTATTTGCTGGGCTGTAAGGCAGAATATCTGGCTTACTGGGCCAGATACAGACATCGGCGACACATCAATGGAAAGCCCAGAGAAAGAGGATTTTTCTTCCTCCTAAAGTATTTTGTTTTGTCGGTCATGAGTTTCCGAACTCTTGTGACTCCCCCGATTAAAACTGCATTTTCTTGGAAACTAGAGCCTCACCTACAAGCAACGGTGCCCCCTCGAAAGAAAGCTAAAAGGATCAGGCTTCCCCCCAATTGAGACTTTTTTTTTGCTGCCTTGATATTTTCTGAGAAACTCGTGCTGGGTTGTTGTAGCTGGGACACCCTGTATACTATTACTGAATAGCACATTTTTTATTCTCAATTCCCTGGGAAATTCGTATTTTATTCAGTATCTTTGGAAATATTCAACCGATTTTGATGTAATTTGTATAGGGGTGGGATTCTTGTAGAAAAATCTTCCATTCAAAAAAAGTTTATGCCGTTTGATCAAAGCTGCCGCAATTATTATCTTGAAGGTACTTGATTTGATTTCTCTCAAAAATGATGAAATCTTCACGTCATCTTTAGGTAGGTACCATTTGAAATAATAACTTAGTGAGTGACATAAATAAAATAGGTTTTTAGGTCCGTCTTGTATCTGTCCGCCCGTCCGTACTCACCTCTATTTGTCAGGGAAATAGGGATTTAGAGGTCTAAATATTTGGTTTCAACACTCAGGCCTATACAGGGTGATTTTTTGAAAAGTTTCCACCCCTTGTTTCTCGCCGCCAAAATGTTTTACAGGAAAACGCCGAAACAGGTCAATTTTTGTTTCGAGGGGGTCATCTAGAGCACATATCACCAAATTTTTATCTTGAACCCCTTCGCCCCCGCCCCACCCTGCTTTAAAATTTCAAATAGCATGACCTACTTTGTGATACATCAAATTGAAGGCAATAAAATTCTCTTTCCGTTAAACATATTTCAAATTTTTTTAAACCACCCCTCAACCCTTCTGAAAATCCTCTTTTCGTTAATGGAAGGACAATGTTCCCCCTATAAACTCTTGATTCCTGAGAAATAGACTTCCCAGCAAAAACAGGTCGATTCTTATTTCAATGGGGTCATCTTAGACACGAGTGGCCAAATTTTTATCTTCAACCCCTTCGCCCCCACCCTACCCTACTTTAAGGGGTGGTTTAAAAAAAATAGAAATATGTTTGACGGAAAGAGTTTTATTGCCTTCAATTTCATGTATCACAAGATAGATAATGCTATTCGAAATTTCAAAGTAAGGTAGGGTGAGGGCGAAGGGGTTGAAGATAAAAATTTGGCCACTCGTGTCTAAGATGACCCCATTGAAATAAGAATCGACCTGTTTTTGCTGGGAAGTCCATTTCTCAGGAATCAAGAGTTTATAGGGGGAACATTGTCCTTCCATTAACGAAAAGAGGATTTTCAGAAGGGTTGAGGGGTGGTTTAAAAAAATTTGAAATATGTTTAACGGAAAGAGAATTTTATTGCCTTCAATTTGATGTATCACAAAGTAGGTCATGCTATTTGAAATTTTAAAGCAGGGTGGGGCGGGGGCGAAGGGGTTCAAGATAAAAATTTGGTGATATGTGCTCTAGATGACCCCCTCGAAACAAAAATTGACCTGTTTCGGCGTTTTCCTGTAAAACATTTTGGCGGCGAGAAACAAGGGGTGGAAACTTTTCAAAAAATCACCCTGTATATCTGAACTGATGAATTTTTAGCAAAGTAAATTGTATTGTACCAATTTATTAGGTCCAAAATAATTTGCATTATCGAGGTAATTTCACAGAAAATTAAAATTATCTTCAAGGACGTTACACGGAGGATACTACGATGAGAAGTCCGGCGTTTCGCGACAGGCATGACGGCGATTTTTTGAATATTTTTCTGCGGCGCTTTTGAAGCATTTCTCTAAACTGGCCTGGATTTTCTTTACGGCGAGGTGAGTACACCCTTCAAACTTTATGACCAATTTTGATGTCTTTCCTGCATTTCGATGCCAGAAACCAGAATGACGCTTTTGGCATTTGACGAGCGATGTGAAGCTCTACGCCTGCTTTTAGCCAACTTGAACAGACCGATGTCGTAGTCCAGTTTATAGACGGAGCACTCCCTGGACCATGCAGGATATTCGAGGTGACGTGGAAATTCCGATGAACTATGAACAATATCACAAATGGTGGATGCGCCGGTTAGGAAAGAGTATATACCTACCCCTACTTGGTTCCTGTTGCATTGCCATGACACAGAAAGGGCTCTGACCTCTGAAAACACCAGTTCCGAGCCCATTTTGAATTCTATAAAAGACATCAAGTCTCTAGTTTTCCACATTGATATACGCTAGTGGCTCAAGCCTTAGATTTTACTAGGTATCAGCCGTTTAGTTGTTGTGAGACTCCCAATAAATAATACACACATTAAACATGCGCTTTCGATTGATTAACGATTATCATCACTCCATCAGTTGAGGTCCCGCCTCGTGAGTGAAAACTGCTAAGCCACAACCTGGAACCCAATCACAAAATCGCAAATTTCTATATGAATGCAAACATCAACGGGCGTCGTGTAGACCCATTTTCAAAATCGACACGGTTAAAATGAGTAACCGGCCCAGCTTATCGGGACCAGACTCAAATGATGGAACTCTAAATAAATCCCTTATTAGAGAAAATATCCCAAATCTTCAATCTTTTTCTCAAATTCCAACTTCCAACCCGAAGAGACGTCTCATAATAAAATTTCCATCCGTTCCTTGCTACTCGTCGGGGAAGTTTTGGGGTGACACAACCGATTTTTTTTTTGAAGTTGTCAGTGTTTCTTATTTGTTCATCGAAATGATTTTCTGAGCGTGAATGTAAAGAAAATTGTACATCGTGCCATCAGAAATTACTGCAGAAGGTGAAGAAGCTTGTCCAGGGTTGGCTAAAGCACATCAAAACGAATATTTTTCTCTGCTGGTAACGTGCTTTTAGCACATTTCAATGTCCCAGCATTCCAAAGCACTGGGTATCACCTAGGGCTCGTGTCTGCAAACATATCCTCATTATCTCATTAATAATAGCTATCATTACACGCTCATTTAATCATATGCTATTATTGCCTAAATGTGATATTCAAATTATGAAAGAAATCGCTGGAAATTTAGACGGAGGCTAACTAATCATTTTCCTTTTCATAGTGCAAAGGGTTCCAGTGTCTATGATAATGATGTGCTCGTGTTGAGATAGTATTGATTGATTGCGGTTGCACATGCATTGGAGTCAGATTTTGAAAAATCGGGAATGAGATGCTTAAGGTCGTAATGGAGGAGGGATTTTTGATGACTTATTATCCAATTAAAATAGAATTAAACCGTGATGATGGCGGGACTGCTGGTTGTGTGCCGTGATCGGTGCAATAATACCTCTGGTCATATAGGCAGGCGCGTCGTTAAGCCTGGGAGTTGCAAGAGCAAGGTGCACCGAGCACTGAACAGAGCAGCAGAGCACGCGGTAGGATAATATGGAACGCAGGAGTGTGGAAAAGAGAACCGACGAAACATTTGACCACCGAACAGAAACAGTACCATCATCGGCACTCGAAATACCCTGTGATGCAGTTTCGGCATCAGCGACAACGATAGTAGCTGATGCCTGGGCCCAGGTCGATGCTCCTATTCTGGCCCTGCATACTTACACAACTGCTGTGGCACTTTTTGCGCGCTGTTTCGTAGAAGTTAAGCTATAGCCGTCCTGTCACTCACTCCTCTTGTACCAAAAATGAACCAGATTCCTTACGTCTGCAATCTGATTTTTCGCCACTAACAGCGCGGACGCAGTCTGTGACCAAATCGGTGGAATCAATTCACTTCATAAAGGTCCTCTCTTGTGACTCGAGTTCAACTACGCGTTCAGCGCCGGGCAGGATTTATTTCAATCAGCTTTGAAACTAGGACGGGCGGTCTTTGACGAATTTGCGTAAGTGATTACGGATGACCTAAATCGCATGATCACACCGTATACATAGGTACCGCTGCCTGTAAAAATTAAAAAGAAATGGTCCGCATAAACGTCTCTGCGGGCATTTACACAATTCTCGTATGTGATTCATTTCGATCTATCAAAATTCGAGCAAGTGTTGCCGACTTCTTCGTTGCACAGTTATCATCACCTTTTTCGCACTTGACGTTTTGCCGATTGATGTTCAAGCTTATAATGTTTGCTTTTAGGTATATGAGGAACGTCAGTCTGAAAGCAGTAAATTTTTGTCTTCTAGTCTCAAACTGAAATTCTCCATGTTAATGGGGAATCCTGACATTGTTCATTGTTTAGGATGGCGGTTAAAACACCTTCCTAATTCTTCAGGATTCGTTTTTATTTTTTACCTTCTTACATCATGGCGGTAATGTACAACCGACAGCAAATTGACATTGACACACTTCCAGGGGTGCCAACTTGAGTATTTGGCGCGATAATTTTAAAATTTAAAATAAGATACGAATTGATAAGAATAGATAAGATAAGATTAAATAGAAAATTTAAAAAACCCGAACATCATACTGACAGATTTACATGAAGTGGGAGTGGGCAACAGTGACTGTGCTTGTGAAGAATTACAAAACTACGGACCGATGACCATGGTCGTCAACGAGGAGCTAGGAAGAGTATTGTGGAGTTGCATAATTCTTTTTAAAAACGTTATTTCTGTAAGGATAATCGTCCAGAAGTCATAGACTAATAATAGTCTGAAAAATTCAAAACCGGTCACAAAGTCGAGTGGAAATAGGTACTGTGAAGTGTCAAGACGTACTAGATTTTTTAAAAAGTTCAGTGTATCGGAGTGGAGTTTCAATTTTCAGATTTCTGTCCAAATCAGCCCAATTCAGTGATGAGTATCAAAATTTCTTGTATACCTATTACTTTCGAAAACTTGAATGATTTTGACAACGACACTTGAATTTGATACCGTTTTTGCGATGTTTACGGTATAGCCGTAGTCCGCACGTGAATGTGACACTGTTTTGATGTTTGCAAAGTTTCAAACGTTTATTGCGCATGAAATTGGACATGTATGGCGTTTTCAATGCGATTATTATGCTCATTATTTAGTCATTTTACGCAGTTTCTTTTGTCACGATTGTAGCAATGTTGATGCCGGTTTTTTTTATCGCGCTTCATTAGGAACTTGTCGGCGTGAAAAATGTCTTCAGAGGTGCCAGTTTGTGCTTCAAAATAATAACTGTGTAGGCATGCTCCCGGATCGCCCTGTGGCTTGAAATCGCTGGCTTAAAATGTTTTTAGCGATGAACAATGGTCTTTTCCCTTCGACTTACCTGTGACTACGATGCTCGCGGAGTCCTGACCCGACAGGGCCCATACATATTCGATTTTCCTCTAGAAGAAGTCTTTGAGAAGTTTCTAACAAGCCGTTTATATAGGCCGTCAGTTGACTTTTTCGTTGTCATTTAACCCTTACCAGGATATTCAGGTATCATGTGATTTTTTCCTCCATATTGTTTCCTAATTTTTTTCAAACACAACTCTTTAGTATCAAGAAGTAACAGCAATAACCGGTGGTAGGCAACCCAGTTATTTTCATAGTTTATTGCCTGTATCATTCAATTATCTGGAACAACAAGATAGGAATTCAAATTTTTGCAGCATACTAACGTAGGACCTTATGCAGGGTGTAATGTAAGTACTGCTTCAAGGGGGTGATTCTTGAGATCATTCTAAGAATAGTATATTATTCAGTGAGCGTGTAATGATGGCTAATACTCATTAGGATATGTTTACAAACACGGGTGTTGTAATTTATCAGAATGAGTATTAGCCATTACATGAGAGTAGAATACTATTCTTTATCTACGGCCATTCAAGAAGTATATTGATCTAGTCCTCCGGCACAACGCAATGAATTCGGAGGTTGTAAACGCAAAAAAGTCAAATAGACAATGGGTGAGGAAGGAGACTTGATGTGTTGATACAATAAGGCGAATTTCTTTGCCATATCACCCCAGGAGGACGCCGCGTGGTCTCTACTCTCTATATCGACGTTCCTTGTCGATGTTAGGACAAGGATGCTTTTACTGCCCTGATCGGTCACTAAAATATGATAGAAGTATGTTATCAGAAAATGGATATTAGTTTGGCCGTTCCTGTAGTAATTCATTGTAGCGCGGCGTATCATTTTCTTTACATATTTACTTTCAGAAATCATTTCGATACACGATAACAGAAAAGTTGACAACTTCGAAAAACAAATTTGACACAGAGCAAAATCAAGTAGGCGCATAATAGTATATTATTCAACAAGCGGGTGATGATTGCTTCTTACTCATGAGGATGCAGTTTGCCGACACGAGTCTTGGCGAGTGTCGTAAAGCATCCGAATGAGTAATAGCCATTACCCGCGAGTAGAATACTATGCTTTCTCAAGTCTTATTGAAAAAATGGAGGCATGTATGCGCGTGATAATGCGTGCATTATTCAATGGGATTGGATAAACGCTTTGATGCTGCATCCATGGAAATTCGCTATTTTGTGATTGGTTTCTGCCTGTGGCTTCGCAGTTATTACTCACGGGGCGGGGCCCAACCGATCGAGTAATGATAATCGTTAGTTAATCAAAAGCGCATATTTGATGTGCGTAGTATTCAATAGGAGTAGATAAAAAAGTTCCTATGAACATGGGTCCGAAAATGCTTACTCGCTGCGCTGAGCTTAAAAACTGGAAAAGTTTTTATTTATTATCTCCGAAACAGTTCAACGTGAGATGACAAAATTTACCACATCCACTAATGTTTTTATGCTTAGTAAAATAGATTGTGAATTATGATGGAGCTTGAAGTTAATATTTTACTGTAAGATGATTTGGAAAAAGTCTTAGGTTTTCCCGGAAAATTCAAATTTTCCTGACAAAACTTTCAATTTCCTGCAAGATATTTTGAATCTTTCTCTCTAATTCCAACTTCCCACCCGAAGGGACGTTTCGAAGAAAAATTTCCATAGGTTCCTGGATACTAGCCGGGAAAGTTTTGGGGTGACGCAACCGATTTTTTTCTTAGAATGATCTCAGGAATCACTTCCTGAAATCTTTCGCAGTATATATGTTACACCCTGTATATAATTCTCCATATTTTAACAGAACTATTTTTTGCACTTATTGAATTAAAATAACGGAATACACGTTGGATTGGACAGGGAGCTGGTGCCTCAAAACTTACGTCATAAGGCACATGGTTTCAACCCTGTAGGTCTAATGTGCGTTGATAAGGTTGTCAAAAATTTCTTTGTCTTACATGTCAGATCGGGGGCTTTAGGCTGGTATAGGCTTGTCAATTTTCGAAAAATGTCAAAAATGTATGCCATGAGGTACATGAATGGAACCAACGGGCTTTTGTATGGGAACATCCCCTTAATCAAAAATCGGGTCATAAGACAAAATTTTTGGGGTCTCTCGGTCCATAAGACAAGTTTGAAATTTTCAAAAAAGGCCAAAATTTACCTCCTCCTGGAGACTTCTCCTTTGGCATAATTTTAGGAATGAAAAACGATTCTCACATGATTTTTTACGCAGGTTTCGAATCTGTCAACAAAAATTTTTAATGGTACATCGCTTACAGGGTGCGACATCGAAAGTTTTTTCTCAAATCGTACACCCTGTATTTCAGCATGGAAATCGATTCAGTTTTCCATCCTGATTACAAATATATATATCACACTTGGTGAGTTAGTCAACAAAACGCCTGTGAAAAAATTGATAAATTTTGGTCCTTTTTTGAAAATTTCAAACTTGTCTTATGGACCGAAAGCCCCCAAAAATTTTGTCTTACGACCAGATTTTCGATCAAGGGGATGTTCCCACACAAAATCCAGTTGGTTTCATTCATTAATCTTATGACGTAAATTTTTGGCAATTTTTTCGAAAATTGACAGGCTCATACCAGCCTAAAGCCCCCGGTCTGGCATGTAAGACACAGCAATTTTCAACAACCTTATCAACGCACATAAGACCTACAGTGTTAAAATCATGTACCTTATGACGTAAGTTTTGAGGCACCAGCTCCCCTGTCCACGTTATTTGCGAAAATTGTGTATCCAAAAATGTTTGCAAAAGTTATGCTAAAATCTTTTTTTTTCAACTGTTTGCCTATCTCTTTTAGTTACCAGATACCCTATCATCCTTCATACCCTTCTAGTTTTCAGATCTCAAAAATGCGACCTTCTGGTCTTGCAATAATAACTTTTTTCGTTGTTGGCCGATTTTTGGATATTGGGGCTCTTGTTGAAGTTAAAAGCCAAGATAAGAAGGCTCAAGGATCGGAATTGGCTTTGGACAAAAATTATGAAATAGGGATTGAATTAAAAGTGAAGTGACACAAATTCGAGACAGCCTAGGAATCCAGTTTAGGGAAATCAATCATCCGCAGAAAATTAGCAATCATTTGCAAGAAACCCGATACCGCTACGATCTTTCATTCAGGAGGAGTTTAACTACGAGATGAACGGATCGAATTGACTATGAAGCGCGGCTAATAGCGAATTTCCTAGGAAAAAAGTCACATCTAAATAAATTGAAACGAATTATTACTATTATTATTATGGAAAGAATTCTTCAATAATGCATTCTTCTAGGGTGTAATCAATACAGCGGCTGAGTACTGGGTGTTTGTATTTACGGCGAAGCGTCATTGTTACCGGCCGTCCGGGGGCTCCTTGTCCGTATAGAATCGCCGCATAAAAATAAGTGATATCTTTTTTTTGGAAAAAAGTAATTAAATGATTCCTCCACTGATATTTCTCCCACTATAATTTTCCACATTTCTTCCTGCACATTTCATTTGCTGGATGTTAGCATGTATCTGTCACAGTTCGCAAACTTCCTCGATGCCAAAGTTTAAATCCCCACAAATACTCACTTTTTAAACATTATTCCACTTTTTTGCAATCACGCGGCCTAACCAATTTTTTTATGTGCCTTTTCCAATCCGGAGAAAATCAGCTATCATTTGCGAAAAACCCGATAGCGCTACAACTTTTTGTTTCGGAGTGCAACTACAAGACAGACGTATATCAAAGCGCGGCTAATAACGGATTTCCCACGAAAATGCGCTGAAAATGTGGGTTTTAATGAAAGACTGAAAAAAAAACATTGGATTTCAATGTCTTACCTCTCATCGCATATGAAAGCAGGTAAAAAAAATATTCGAAAAATTAAAAATAGTGTTAATATTTTCAAAAATATTTTTTTTTAATTTGCAAATTGAATGGCAACATTGCCTATACATTTCGATTTAAGGAAGTCGCATGCCGAATTTGAATTTTCTGTTTTGGAAACAAAAGTACCAAAAGTGTATTCTACTAATTAGTGCAGTAAAGATAGTCAAAAAAGACCCCAAACCTTGAAAAAATTAATTCATGAAATTTTATAGCAGATATCATTTCAGAATTTCATTCTCTACCACATACTCAAAATCCCCGGAAATCCCAGTTGAGCATTCTTCTTGCGGCGCTGTCAAAGTATATCATGTTTGCTGCAACTAGTCCGAAAATGGTATTCTTGTTTTTGTCACACTAGAACTACATTGTTGGCTTAGGACTGTTGGTATATACTGCAGGGCATGACCAGACCTTCGTTTGAACCTGTAACTCGTATTTCACGAAAAAAAAACACGGAAGTCGCTTTAATTCCCAATTAACAGTGTTGATTGAAGATAATCCGAGGGTTAGTAACCAAGTTTATTAAAATCTGTTTGATTTGCGACAGAGGCATGAAATTTGGTATGGGTGGTCTTCATGGTCTTCTTTCCAAATGTAAGCATGACGCCTCGCCATATTTTGGTTAGGGGGGCCTAAGGACCCCCTTGAAAATTTGAAGTCTCAGGAACTCTCACAAACCACCGGTAAATATCGTCACACATTTCAAAAAGTAATAATTTGACTCTACACCAAACGTTGACAAGAGACACAACAGTTGTGGCCATGTACGCATTGTTCTTCGTGTTAAAAAATTTTTTTCTTTGGGGTGTCAGAAAAAAACACAGTTTTTAATGATTTTTCAATCTAAGAAACGGTGAGTTGATCTGCTGTGTATCATTATTCACTAATTTGTATTTGCCGAAGCTATTCATGAAGTTTGTTTTTTGATACTGTCATTCTAGGGATGACAGCTCCCTAAGAAATGAGCCAATTCAAGTGTGAAGTTCAACAGCGTTTTTCAATTGTTCCCAATCAATATGATCGACAATTTATATTTTGGATAGATAGCTGGAGCTGTTCTGTAACCTAATTTTATATGACTACACGAGGAACCAAGCGCAAAAGCATAGGAAATTTTTTTTTCGCGTCGCTCACCATCATGAAATTTGTGCTCCTAGGGTGTGTTGAAAATATTTCTATACCGTGTATTCACTCGAACTGAGTGCTTTGAAGTATTCCACGCCTCAATCCTCATTCTTTGTGCCTTCTACTTGACAACTGCAGATCGTACTGACGTTTGTCTATACTCTTTAGTCTGTATTTGCTGTTGTTTCGTCAAAGTAGCATGAAATTTGGTGCAGTTCTAACAGTGATAGGTGGCGGTTGAAAAAAAAAATTTCGGGGCTTTCGCGCATCACTCCTCATCTAGTTATACTCAATAAAATTATAAAACAGTTGAAGCTATCCACCCAACAATAAATTGTCATTCATATCAATTGGTAACATTGAAAAAAACGCTGCTGAACTAAGCACTTGAATTGGCTGGTTTCATCTGGAATTGTTGCTTCTAGATGTCAATATGAAGAAATGGACTTCATCAATGGCTTCGGCGAATACGATTGGTGGATAATGATATGCGGAAGATGACTTTATCCCTCTATTGCATGAAAAAATTATAAGAACACGATTTTTTTTACATTCCAAAGATTTTTTTTTTCATTATGAAGAACATTGCGTACATGGTGATAACTGGTGTGTCTCTTGTTGAGATTCAACGTAGAGTCGAATGATCACTTTTTGAGATGCGTGACAATTATTTTAATTGTGGTTTGCATGAGTTTCTGCAACTTCAATTTTCAAGGGGGTCCCTAAGCCCCCCTAATCAAAATATGGCGAGACGCCATGTCTACATTTGAAAAGTGGACCATGAAGACCACTCATACCAAATTTCATGCCTTTATCACAAAAAGAACAGATTTTATCAAATTTGGTCACTAATCCCCGAACTACACTTGATTACCACTGGTAATTGCAGATTAAAGCGAGTTACGTGTTTTCTTTTGCGGGAAATAGGATTTCAGCGGTTTAGATGACGTTCTGGTCATGCCCTGAAGTATATACCAACAGCTCTGAACTAACAATATAGCTCTAATGTGACAAAAGCGAGGATAAAATTTTCGGACTTGCTGCAGCAAACATGATATACTTTGACAGCGCCGCAAGAAAAATGCTCCAATGGGATTTACGGGGATTTTAAGTACATGGTAGAGGATGAAATTCTGAATCGATAACAGCTTTAAAATTTCATGAATTAATTTTTTCAACCCCAAAACCTATCTTTACTGCACTAAATCCACTTTTTCAGTTGCATCAAAAACCCCTTGAGTGTGTGAAATTCAACACACTTATCTTTCTTATCGAGCGAGAGGTATTTATGTTACATTTTTCGAAGCTCTACAACTCACTAAGACAATTTGTTTTGTTCCCGAAGATTGATCGATTAAACATCCTGTATATGTGTTTCTTACGAAAAGTATAATTGTTATAATGTACCTGTTATAATGTTTCCAATATTCTTGGATTTCAGTTGGCTCATCAATGGCGTGCAGTAGATACCGGTCATATCGCTATTTCAATAAAAAGTAAAAAGTAAGTGGTTCGAGGTACGAGTGAGAGATTTTTTTTGAAATTCTAAAATGCAGGTTCAAACGTTATCGATTTTAGAAAAATCGTTACTTTAAAACGTGGTAAAACAGGTAATCGCAAAAAAATTTCATTCGTTTTTTGGACTCCCCGTGTCGAGATCTGTCGATTTTTTTTCCGTGTCGGTCGATCTGTATGTATGTACAATTGTACATAGGTATTATGTCTGTATGCATGTATGTCTCACACTCGATTTATTTCTAAACCGTCTGACCAATTTTGACCAAATTCAGTATGCACGTAGTGTCTTGGTAGAAAAATGAAAATAAGCTTTTCAGTGTGATCTGTCGAAGGGAAATGTCACTGTCAATGAATGACAGGTAATTTTGATGGAACGATTTTGATTTTCGATAGCTCATTTTGAAGTCCTTGGAAAATTCTGTTCAAGACATATAAAAGTTATAACATACCTGTCATCTGTCCAATAATAAAAAATTTCAAATTTCAAAACTTTACCATTAATTATTCAAAATCTATCCGATGGATTGGAACCAAATTGGGCAGGAAGCAATATGTACAACAAAATAGTCAAACGAGAAGGACACCGAAAAAAGGGTGCTAATAACCTCGCTGTTGATGCGTCCATAAAATTGTGGGTGGTGTGGGAATCACCCGGCGTCGCTCTTAGCCTACTAAGACGACGCTAGGGAGGTACTGCCAGTGACTACACAAATACCCGCCCACTGAGGAAAAAAAAAGAAGCTGCAGTTGCAGTTTTCCATCATCTTCCAGTCAGGCGTTATGAATTTTCAAAAATTTTCCTAGCTGTTGCCGCCCGACAGGGCCTCCCGTCCGTGTTTTGACCAGGACGACTCGCTTTTGACGCAGTACTCCACTCAAAAATTTAGTCCTGCTCGGGGATCGACTTTTTTTCCAAAAATTCCAACTGATATCGAAAGCAGATTGGATTGGGCGTCGTGTAAACCCAGCTTCAAAATCGAAACGATTCCAGTTTCCCGACGGTAATTTTCTCAAAATGATATTTTCACATTCCGTGAATTTGAAAAAACTGCAGTTCGACACGCGGTGAATCCCACGAAATGTTCATTTTAGGTGCAGGCATGCTAGGAATGGAAGTTGGAGAAAAGATTAAGTTCATTTTTGGAGGAAAAATTCTCTAAATCGGACCAACGATTTTCGAGTTTTCCTCTCTGGAAAAACTGCATATTCTCCAACTTTTCTCGGGTGGACAGATTTTCAAAAAAAAATTAAACAAGAGCTAACTGGTTCTTGAACATTTTCCGACAATTTGTTTCCAATTTCCTGGGAATTTCTCTGTTGAAAATGTAAAACCGGCCTGCGTGGGTTTTTGGAGATCGGACTTGAATGATTGAGCTCAAAGTGGAGCCTTAATTGACGATTTTCACTATAAGATGATTTGGAAAAAGACTGAGGTTTTTTCCGGAAAAATCAAATTATCTAGAACACAATTTTCAATTTCCTGCGAATTATTTTCAATCTTTCTCCGTAAGAGCCGGTATTTCCATCTCTAGATAACTTTATCTGGAGGGTAAATGCCATAGATACGATAGTTGTTGCAACAATAATTGTTTCCACGGTATTTGCCTTTCAGTTTAGGGATACCCGGGAGTTATCTGATATACGGGAGCGGTGGTGGCCGAGTGGTATAGGTGATGGCAAGCTGAGCCACTCGCACCGCGCTGTGTGGGTTCGAATCCCGCTACATCCATGGATATTTTGTGCTGTCGCCGAGGTTGCATGGTAGAGCAGCTAGCTAATAGCTGAATGTCACCTCGTTAAATAAGTCACTTAAATAAATAAATAAATAAATAAATAAATAAATAAATAAATAGATAAATATGAAAATACTGAGCCTAATTCCAATTTCCCACCCGAAAGGACGTTTCGAAGAAAATTTTTCATTGGTTCCTGGAGAAGTCCCGCGGCAGACAATGACAACGTTTTTTTTACACCAGAATGAAAAGAGTTGGAAGGACCTTCAAAATTTCAGAATGATATTGTGTAACTAGACTCTTAATCTCATCAATTTTTTTCACAAGGAGGGGTGCGCACCTTGCCTTACTTAGGAGATGAAGCAGAATAGCAGGAACGTATCGAATTCAAGCTAATCATATTATATTTCCTAAAGGTGGCTCATGGGCTACCCGTTATGTGTGTTCAAACTACTATGTGGTTCAAACTTAGACTGCTACTGTATAGTCAGGCGAAATTTCTCTGGTAATGTATGCTTCCCCTCTCTTCTAAAAATCAGTTGAATACTCACAATAAAGTCTTACCTATCTAAATATATTATATTCCCCACGAATATCAAATTGATCTTACTCGGCGTTTCCCTTATACAGGCTGTACATTTTCAAACTGCCCACTCCTAATTTCTCGCTGCTAAATTTTCTCCAGGAAAACGCCGAAACAGGTCTAGTTTTGTTTCCACAGGGACATCTAGGACATCTATTGCCATTTTTTTTTCTTCAACCGCCCCGCTCTCTCACTTCTATCTTGACATATCAAATTGAAGGTAATATAATTCTCTTTTTGTCAAACATTTTTGAAAAAAAATTATACCACCCCAGTCGTTCTTAAAATTCCCTTATCACCTGATTCTTGAGAAATAGTTTTTCCTGCACAAAACAGGTCAATGTTTATTCCGAGAGGATCATCTAGGACACGTATTGCCAAATTTTTATCTTCCCTTCGCCCCCACCCATTTCAGGAATTTTTGAAAAAAGTTAGGGGGTGGTTTAGGAATTTGAAACTATTTTCCACAGAAAGAGAACTTCATCACCTTCAATTTGAGGTATTGAAAGGTAATGCCATTTGAAATGCTGAAATAGGGTATGGTGAGGGCGAAGAGGTTGAACATACAAATTTGACCATACGTGACCTGGATGTCCCTCTCGAAATAAAAATCGACCCGTTTCGGCGTTTTCATGGAAGAATTTTTGGCGCCGAGAAATCTGAGGCGGGAGGTTTGAAAATGAACACCTGTATATTCTTTCATTCACGAGAATTCAAGTGGGATCTTTCATTGAGACACTATGTCTATGTATATGATATCAGTAAAAAATCGGTGAATTGAATTGAATTGAATTTTATTAGTTCTGAGAAGAGCATTTTGTATGTACAGTATTTGTGATGCACCTTATTCCCTTGAATAAAAAAAAAGGAACGGGGTAAGGTGTGTAAGTTTAGAATGTTGTTCAGTGCACTTTCCAGTGAGCCTGGTTTGCAAATTTTCGGTCCGTCCCTATTTTTTTCGAGATTTGACAGATATCTCACCTAAAATTCCTGGGCTAATAGCGAACATGAAGTAGGGATCTGAAAATAACGCGCGATCAAAAACAACCGTGTTATGTTCTCATGATAATATATGCATCTGCTTATAGTTACTACTTGTCTTTTGAACGATTACTGTCATTGTTGTAACATAATCGGGTTTCTGCTTTTCTCTGACACTGTAATTTATTCGTTAATCAGTGTTGATAGGGTATCAGTACGAGGTGAGAGGTGACACCTAAAGACGACGGTAAAGAAAAGGTACCTATTTAGAAAATAAACGGAGTTGAGGTTTTACTAAGCGTTACGGAAACGCGGTCAAAATCATACTTCTACCTAGACCGAAACCTACCTACAAAACCAAATGTCGATAACCGAAACGCCAGATACTAAACATCGAAAGAGAACGAGGGTACATTTTTACGGAATTGACATGGATTAAGAAATGTGAGGGGATTAGAGAGATTTATTTGCACAAGTAATGACGGAGCAGCGGCAGAAGTTCATGAGCTTATTTAATTCCAAAGACTAAGAATGCTGCGAGCTTAAAAAACCGGCATACAAATGCTTGTTATATGCGGATTAAGGGAATTATGACTCATGCAGATTTCGTATAGATCTTCTTATACATCTGAGCTCGGCTCTGTTTTGTAGAGAAAGTACATTATGTTGCCTATAAGGGGGAGCGGAGAAGAATGAAGCGATAGGGTTATAATACGAGGGGGGGGGGAGCTGGGGAGCTTTGGTGGTTCTCTTCTCGAGGAGTACGAGCGGTGGAGGTTCGTCGAATGTCTGACGAATATAATAATAATATAACGTTCAGGAATTCAGATGCTTTTTGACCCCACTTAACCCAGATTAAACGCGCTCGCAATAGACACAGTCAACCGGCCAGATTTGTACGTAGTTTGTCCGAACAGCCGTCAGCCGAGAGAGAGTTAATCGGTTGATTTGTTTTGTTGCAGAGTCAGGCGTTGGCGCTGACGAGGACTTGCAAGACGCCGTCTCCGCCGGCTTCGGCACCGGCGTTACAGTCGCAAGGCGGCACTGAACGTCTCAACCGCGAGTCGGTCGAAAGGACGGCACCGTCGGCGTCGCCGCGGCCCCGCTCCACCACGCCGCTGGACAACACCGTCTCGCCGGCTTCCATCAAGGAGGAGTTCGACAATGCCAAGACTTCTTCAGGTAAGAGGATTTCGATCGACGGATTCTCCAGATCCTCTGCGGGTCCTCTCACTTTTCCCTCCGCTGGTGGACATTCGGCGAACCGGGACCAGATTTGCATAATTATCCAAGATCCAAGTAACCTATAGTGGAATTAGTTGAGCATATAGTAGTTCAGTTCGTATGGTCGACGCGCGTATCAACACTATCAACTTCAGTCAGACATTCAGTCAGTTTGGGAGAGGACATAACACTCGCAATAAAAGCGCACGCGGACTTCAGAATGATCAGATCTGCGGATGTTCCGTCTTCCGATTGAAATGAAAGCTGCAATCCTGCAATCGTGACTTTGAATTTCGCTCAGGTGGCGCTCAGAATCTCAGCGTGCCAACCTGCTAACACTCTCGGGGTCGGGGTCCCACCACTTCCTTCATGTATGTATAAGAGAAGCAAAAGACCGAGAGGACCACCATGTGGGTCGTCTGGTGGTGGAGCGCTTATTCGGCGGCGCGGCAGCTTATCCGCGGCCCGATGAGGCCCACCAACCCCCCGCCGCCTCCCGCGACCCACCCTCGGTCGGATTGAAGCGGATTGTGCGGCGTTAAGCAGATTATCTGCACATGATTGATGAAACGGCTGCAGCCCGGTACACCCCGACCCAAAAACATTCAGCGGTCGTATCAGGTATGCACTCGTCTGCCCATATGCCATATACACACACATCGCCGGGATAGTACCTATACCGAACGCGCGGGCTAGGCAATGGTAGGCCAGTTAAAGCTGGATTAAGCCGAAGGTAGGGAATTACAGGAAGCCGGGATTAGAGGGACTCTGGCCTCCTCCTGCTTCGAGACGGGAAGTAGGGGATTAAGCCCGCGCGGGATTAACATTCACGAGGGATCAAAAATATAAAAGAAAAATTGAAAACATAACACTCGAATTTATTACTAATGCTCCTCTGCATAAAACTGACTAGTAGCCCTACCCTCTTCCCGCGCCGCGCTTCCATGCCGTCAGTTTGCTGTGTTCATCCATTGCCATTTGCTATCCGTCTATTCGCATTATTGCGATCACGGAGGTATTATCTATCAACAGCGACCAATTGACTGTAGCGACATGGCACAAAGCACGAGCTTTCGCGCTAGCACACATTATCTTCAAGAAAGGTCCTCCGTTTGAACCGTGATCGGACAATTCTTCGCGGACAATTCGTCGCACGGACAATTCGCCGCACGGACAATTCGTCGCAATTTTTTTTTGCCCTTTGCCTTGGTTTCACTAACCCGTTTTGTGTTTTCTCTTGCTTTTAGAGTTCTAATGAGCCCCTTATACCTTACTGCATTATTTAAAATCCTTTTGGGCATCCTTGTTTTTTCAATGTCCTTGAACCTCTAGTGAGTCCCCTTGCATTACTCCGCGCACTGCTGGCAGTGTACCGAGCTTCTGGAACTCTAATTCGGAACCCTATCGAGCCCCTTGTGTCCGCAAGTGTTGTTTGGAGACCTAATTAGCCCTTCAGGTGTTTTTATGACTACCAGAGTCCCAGCAAGCCCTCTGTTAGTTGCGTTTTTGTGCTATCCAGACCTCCATTGGGCCTCCTTGTGTCTTTAGCGCAGTTCACGATATAGTGTGCAGTTTAAAGTTTTTGGCGAGCCCCTTGCATTTCTCCGTGACTTTCGTAGCAGTAGCACAAAGGAAGCACCTTTGTGTTTCCATGTCATATTCGGAGCTCTATCCTGGAGTTTCCTCACCTATATTTTTTCTGAGCTCTGCTGAGCCCCCTTACATTTTTCCGTGACTTTTGGAGCACTAGTAAGCCCCTTGTGCCTTCATGTGGTGTTCGGAGCCCTGTCGGGCTCCTTACGTCCTCAAGTGTAATTTTGAGCCCTAATGACCCTTCTTATATTTTTCATAGCTTTCAAAATTACAGAAACACCCATTTTGCAAACTTGTGTTATCAAGAGCCCCACTGGACCCCAGTGTGATTTGAAGCCCTGCTATGCCCCCTTGTATTTCCTGTGACTTCCGGAGCAGCAAGCAGCGTTGTGCCATTATGTCATATTTGGAGCCCTACCGGACCCCTTTTTTTCTTAAAATGAAATCAAAGCTCTGATAAGCCCCAGAGCTGATAGGCTTCCAGGGAAAATACGTACCGATAAGCTTATTTTATTATACGGATCTCCAGTAGGCCCCCTTATGTCTTTAACATGGATTGAAGCTTTGTTGGGCCCCCTTTTATTTTTTCGAAGATTGCGGAGCATTAGTGAACCCTGATGAGCTCCTTTATTCCTTCCGTAGCTTCGAGAATATCAGTGAGCCCCCTTGTTGCCCTAGTTGCCCTCTTAAGGTCCTTCTTGTTTCATTAACGTCTTTCGAAGCCCTGCTGAGCCCCCTAGCATTTTTCCGTGGCTTGCGGAGTTCTATCGGGTTCCCTAGTGTCCACATGTATCGTTTGGAACCCTGATGAGCCCCCTTTTTTGTAGCCTTCAGAATACCAATGAGCTCCCTTGTGCCTTTTTGCGTTGTTTGCGAGGCCCTAGTGATCCTTAGTGGGCCCCCATTATTTCTTCAACGTCCTTTGCGACCTTTGAGCATTATGAGTTCCTTGTGCTTCCATGTGATATTCGAAGCCCTATCGGCCCCCTTGTGTCCGAAAGGTAGTTTGGAGCCCCAATTAGCCCCCTCATGGTTTTTTCACAGCCAGCGATCTGAATTGAAGGGAACTTCATTTAACCCTCTTGTTTCTTTAACGTGTTTTGAAGCCCTGCTGAGCCTCACAATCCTTACATTCCCCTTGACTTTTGGTGCATAAATAGGCATCTTGTGTTTTCATGTGATGTTCGGAGCCCTATCGAGCCCCCTTGTGTCTTTAAGTGTGGTTTAGGGCCTTGATTAGCCCACTCATGTTTTTTCTTGACTCTGAGAGTACTACAGTGGCCCCCTCTTGCCTTGTTTTGTTATAGAGAGCTCCATCAGGCCCCTTTATGTCCTCAATATAGTTTGAAGCCCTGCTAAGTCTCTTTGCTTTTTTCTGTGGCTTCGGAGCTCTATCGGGCTCCCTTTTGTCCTCATGTGGTGTTGGAGTCCTGATGTGTCAATTGTCCGGACAAATTGTCCGCGCGATGAATTGTCCGTGCGACGAATTGTCCGGGCGACGAATTGTCCGCAAGGAATTGCCTGCCACAAATTGTCCGCAAGGAATTGCTTGCCACAAATTGTCCGTGCGACGAATTGTCCTAGAACCATTTGAACAGTATTTCATTGATTCCGTGAAAAATTTTAATCGACCATTTCTGGATTTTTATAAATTCGATATAATTAACCCAATATAGCCCACTGTACTCATTAGAGTACACTAGGAAAATCGGGAGCAGAGTGCCATCTACGTATGAAAAGTTGACTATTTCGCATATCTGTCACTTCTCTATACAGTTCTCTTTATTATCAATATGGCTCGACACGATGCAAGGTCATGATCAACTTCCATGTTGTTTCTCGGTTATCAGACAGATACACAACACCGTTGACAGTAGTCGCGCACCGACCAATAAAGTGCCAAATAACTGATGCATGACTGATACGGTTAATTCGAGACGTTTACAACTGCACTAATGTGTACTGAATCACATTTGATTTTTATCAATATGGTTTGAAACAAAAGGTGAAAGGGGTAGGTTCCCGAATATCGGTGTACTCATTTGAGTACATTGGGAAGAAGCACTACCTTGTTTACACTGTAAGAAAAATCTGTGGTAATTTTTCCATACGTGTATTGGCAGTCATTAACCCATACAAGCTTGAAATATTACCACATGCCGATATGGGGAAAACGTCATAATGTGTATTGGAATTTTCATTTACCGAGTTACCATTTTTCCATACTTTGACTGGGGAAAAACGCCTTACGTCAATCGTAATTTTCATCCAAAAGGTTGATATTTTTCCCATGCCCAAGTATGGGACACTTCCCATACATAAGAATAGGAAAAATGCAATTTCTCGTATTTAGTTCATACGTGGGTTTCTGATGCGACTAAAAAAGTTGTTACCGGGAATCGGTTTTATTTTATTTTTTCGTCAAGTAGAAACTCCTTCAAGAAGAGAATGTACTAGCATTGCTATCAAATTTTGAAAATTTACAAAAAAATTTGAAAATATTCAATTTTGATTTTTGAAAATTCAAAAACTAGATAGCATCGACAATGCATCTTTCCTCAAGAAAGTCGTATGCCAAATTCGAACTTTTCATTTTCGAAAAAAAGGTACCAAAAATGATTTCTACTACTTAATTCACTTTTTCATGACTACGAGAAATCATTTTTGGTACCTTTTTTTTTAACAAATAGAAAGTTCTTTGGCATGCGACTTTCTTGAGGAAAGATGTATTGTCAAGGCTATCTAGTTTTGAATTTTCGAAAATCAAAATCAAAAATTTTCAGAAGTTTACAGAAATTTACAAATATTGATAGCATTGCCCGTACATTTTCTTTTTGAAGGAGTTCCTACTTAACGAAAAAAATTGAATAAAACCGATTCCCGTCAACAACTTTTTTAGTTGCATCAGAAACCTCTTAAAATGGATGATACATCAACTTCCTACTGCAAATCAAAGGGAGTTATCAAGGTACTGAAGTCATAAATTGCATGTATTTTATGTGAACAAAGTGACCAAATACAAAACATAAAGATAAACTGGTATATGATTCTTAGCAAAACAAAAACAATATGATGAAGCAAACATACACAAATTGGTAACTAATGGACCGAAACTTGAGTAAAACAAAAAAAATCAGATGATCTTCTTATTCTTGTTCACAATCAGCTAGGTGACCCATCACTTTGTTAGCTTGTGAGTTTATGATGTGGTGAATTCGTTGAGCTTTATTTTCTCTCTTACGTCGTCCTGATGGAGGATTGATTTTTTGGAAAACTCTGTAAAAATTTCATCTTAATATCACAGCTCCAAGGTTCCACAAGTAGACTTACCGTTGTTGCAGTGTCGTCAAACAAGGACTTTGCTGTAATGAGATATTTTATTTCAGTATTCCACGAGCGGTAGGTACAAAGATTATTCACTAACAAATTCTTTTTAAATTAGAAAAAAAAAATATCACTTGGATGTAGGACGTGGGTAGTAAATATTATTAACCTTTGATAATGAGAATCGGTCTTTCCTCGCTGCCCATGTCCACAAGCATTTCTTGGTATGATCGAGGGTAAGATGATGTATCCTGTGGGAAAATATGAAAATATGACATATTCCTTATACTTATGAAACTGTTGATGGCAATGAAGTCCAGCTTGAAAATAAGAATGTTCATAAGAGACCTGAGTTAGTTTCACGATTCATGACAATCGTTCCACTAATAATAAATTCCAATATGACGGTCAAGATGGCGACAGAATCAATAAACTCAGCTTGTAAATGAGAATGTTCATACGAGACAAGAGTAAGTTCCAAGTTTCATGACGATCGTTCCACTAATGAGAAATTTCAATATGGCGGCCAAGATGGTGGTGGAATCAAAAAATTCAGCTTTCCGAAGCTATCCATCGGAAAAAGTTCCAAGCTCTAGATTCATTCCTTGAGGAGGAGCTCAACTTCTTCGAAGTGCACAGGAAATCTTAGTTTTTCGAAAATAATAATAATGATTATTACATACAACACCCTTGATTATTAGACCTACAAGGATAATATTCACTTATCTAAATCCCACTGTCAATGACAACGGAATAAAATTGATGTAAACAACAAAATATGACAGCTGTCACTTCCAACTTCTTTTTTGTAATAATCATTAAAATATCACTCGTGCCCGAGATTTTCCCAGATAATTTTGGCCAGGCGTTTCCCTCGGGGTGGTTGTCCCTTGATAAATGCCCTCCTCCTACGGAGTCGGGCATTTATCGCTACAACCAGCACTCGCGATCACCTGGCCAAAATTATTGTGAAAATCTAAGCACTTGTGATATTACTGTTGATAATATGAATGTATAGATAAAAAAGCCCATTGGCCACCCTTGGGAACATCAGCTATTCATCGGAAAAAGTTCCAATGAAGCTTTGGCTTCATTCCCCGAGGAGGAGTAGCTACAACTTCCTAATTCTACATGGAGAGACAGACAGACAGACAGACAAGCCAGCCATATTAGCGTAATTTTTTATCAAAAATGCGCTGAAATACATTAGTTTAAAACTAGGTACAATTTCAATTTATCGTTCGTACTTAGTATACGGCTATACCTACGCGTATACCTGTACCTACCTATTTTCCGGTTGAAATGTAACCGGCCTGCGTTTTTGAGACCGGACTTAAATGATGGAGCTTAAGGTAAAGCCTCAATTGAAGATTTTTTACAATAAGATGATTTGGAATAAGATTTAGGTTTTTCCCGGAAAATCCAAATTTCCCTGGCAAAATTTTCAATTTCCGGCAAATTATTTTCAATCTTTCTCTCTAGTTACAACTTCTCACCCGAAGGGACGTTTCGAACAAAAATCTCCATAGGTTCCTGGATGCTAGTCGGGAAAGTTTTGGGGTGACACAAACGATTTTTTCAATTTTGAATCTGGCACCACTGGGCCGGGTTCCCAACCTCCATCCCTCTAGCCTCCTGGCTCAGCTCAGGGCCGGATTAACCGTAAGGCTGATTAGGTTATAGCCTAGGGCCCGAAGCTCATTGGAGGTCCTTGAATATGGTACTTATTTTTTTTCACTAACTAACTAATCAAATGAATCATCATCCACCAAGTATAGTATATTCACTTGTACCGTGATTCTAGTCGGCTGTGAGATTTTTTCAAGTTTCCAAATCTGAAATATAGAAAATCCCCAAAGCTTTGCGGTTGACTGCTCTGGCTTCATTTGGCGTTCGTCGTTCGGACCACTTTTGGAACACATTTTTTTACGCATTTCCTCTGCAGATAGACGGAACATTTCTGCGAGATGTGATATGTCTGACGGTTTTTTCATTTTATTGGAAAATGTAGTAAATTTTTCAACCTGTTTTAAATTTTCGCCAATGAAGAAATAAATCAAAGCAGCTTTCACATTTGACAGTTGTCAAAAATATTTCTAACCTCTCGAAGCCGGTTCAACTTTAGAATGATTCAAACTAAAAAAATACTACCCCTTCGTCCAAAAAAAGGGATTCCATGGAATCATCAATCCTTCCACCTCTTCCACTCGGAAAGATACGCCGAACCATGAAGAGAACTATTGACAAGACAAGAAATATCCCAGCAGGCCTGCTGTTGCAGCAGGATTTACGTGTAAAAAGTTGATTAAACCGAATTTCAAAAAACCCAACCGCTCAAAGTTGCGCATTGGACCGAAATTCATGTGAACACCTTCAGTTTTCAATTTGCTTTCGTTCTGAACCTTGGCGGAACGAGTTTCTGTCGGCCTTAAATGGCCGCCGTCAAGATGACTTAAATTGAAAGCGGCCCCGTAGGGTTCTGGTGTCTAAATGACGGTAATACAGCTCTTCGCTCCTCTTGTCGCATTTCCACGTATGACGAGGTCAGTTTTCCAAGATTGTAATATCAATTTGATAAGAAATATAATTTCACTTCTAGAGAAGTCAGTTCCACACAAGGTAAAAAGGCGGCAAGCCTTCAATGCTCAAGTAGAAAATTTGCCCAGCCAACTAGAGTCACAGTACAAGTGAACCTACTATACCTACTTTGGTATGGAGGAGAATCTCACTTTGAGCAACGCTTTTAGTTACCTATGCTATGCTCGTATAGTCGTATGTAAGTAGGTATGCAAGAATAAAATTTGAAAATGTTCGTTGGGGGGCCCTTAAAATGTTATAGCCTAAGGCCCAAATAAGGCTTAATCCGGCCCTGGCTCAGCTGACTGTATGCAAAGTCGCCGGTGCAAGTTGCATGCTTACGAGGAATCGAGGAATAGTAACCCTTCTCTTGTCGTATTTGGAAAAATAACAATCGAATTGTAGGCACTTACTTTCTCAATCTAAAGCGACTTACACCCACACTAACAACATGGACGACGCATGTAACGGCATGCAAATCATAGAAATATTTAGTTTAGTTCAACCGTCATCGGCCTAACCTATCAAAAATTGTCTCGAAAATTGTGGATAAGTTATATACTAAAGAGTACTATTACTCACCTTTATAGATTATTCTGTTGTTCTGCCCAGTGTACAGACTTGTCCAATGTTCATTCCAACGATGAAACTCTCACTCAATTCACAGCTCACTAGTACGTGCAGATAATAATACAATAATAATGAACTGCCTTCCGATTCCGATCTCTACTGGGAGTATGTTGATTGTCATTTTTAGATGCTGTACCACGTGATCGGTAAAACTGATTTGAAGTACTACCTTAAATTTTTCCATACCGATGTATAGAGAATCTCAAGTTTATTGAAAATCTTCCATTAAGTGGTGGACAAGTTCCATGCATGTATGGTATTTTGAAAAGTATGGGAAAAAAGCAATGTGGCCGCATGGGAAATTCACGATTATTTCTTACAGTGTACGTAAAATTCTCACCCTGCAGTTTGTTATGGAACTTGAAGATCTTGCGGGGATCCCTGTGCGTTTGTATTTTGCCAGAAGGCATAGACACTTGCAAGGTGGGCAAGAAGATGTTGAAGAAAGCAGTACTCAAAATTAAATCGACATAGTCATAATTCCACCTGACGTTGGCCAACAAACCGACGAAGAAGATTACGATGACTATCGAATGCAAGATGAAGATGTTGTTCCTAATGATGTTGCTGGAGTGGTTGAACTACATCATATTGATAGTAACACTGTGAAATTTGAAATCTGTATTGAAAACATCGGAAATTATCCCAACTGTAAGCTTTCGCGCGGACACCCGGTATATGCATAAACTTGGCGTTTCAAGTTCTACACGATTATATTTGATTTTGTTTTTGGTGTAAGAATCCCGACAATCATATTGTGATGTAATAGGTAACAGGAATTTTCTTCGAAACTCAACGCGGAATTTGTGACGTGATTTGCAATTTCGGAATGTGCTGCAAACGAGTATCCTATTCTTGTTACGAAATATCTCCGTTTTTTTAACATGTACCTTTGTACACTTTACAAGTTGTCTCAAATTTCAAAGGCCAGACTTTACCGGAAGGCTCTGCTCATCTTTCGAATTGGATAAGTAGTCAAGTGCATATCACAATAATTTCCTTTTAATATATGGAATAATAAAGCTGTATCCAGCTGGATTCGCATCTTCATATTTTTTATTTTTCCGCCCTGGAGGGACTGCACATTTTCACTTTTTCAACATGTAAACAGATTTTCACTAATATTTATTACTTTCCCGACCCCCCACCAACATGGAAGGGGAAGCATTGTAATCGTGCAGAAAGAAGTTTTCCTATTTTGCGTTCATAAGAAAGTCATTACGATACGCAAATGACGTCATTCGCGTATCGTAAGAAGCTCCATTTCGATACGCATTTTTTCGCCCCCAAATGTTGGCAATATCAGCGGGCATGACATCGAACTAACAGTCAACAGAAGAGACAGCTTAGGTGACATCACTTCGCAGAAAGGGTTTATTTTAGAAAAATACGGCTCATTTCTGATGATAAACTGTGCTTTCACCATCAAGAACAATTCCCAACAATTTTGTTAGCAGAGGCAAAACTATTCAGAACAGATGGAAATTTATATCAATATATCAAATAATAAAAAAATGTGAAAGTTCAGAACTTTTGAATTTTAATTATTCAAAATCTATTCGATGGATTGGAAGCAAATTTGGCAGGAAGCAACAGAACAAAAAAAGTCAAATTAAGTCTGCAGTTGAAGTTTCCACCGTTCTCTAATCGGGCGGTATGAATTTCAAAAATTTCTTCTAGCCGTTGCCACCCGAGAGGACGTCTCGCCCGTGCTTTGACCAGGACGACTCGCTCTTGTTGCAGAGGACTCCACTCACAAATTCATTCCTGCGGTGAGCCCCACGAAATATTCATTTTAGGTGCAGACATGCTTGTAATGAAAGTTGGAGAAAAGATTGAATTAATTTTTAGAGGGAAAACTTTTCAAATCGGACCCACGGTTTTCGAGTTTTCCTCTCTGGAAAAACTGCAAATTTTTCAACTTTTTATCCTGTGAACAGATTTCCACTATTTTTTCCAACAAAATGCAACTGGTTCTTGAACATCTTCCAACAGTTTTTTTCTCCAATTTCCCGGGAATTTTCCAGATGAAAATGTAAAACTGGCTCGGGTTTTCGAGACCGAACTTGAATGATGGAGCTTAAAGTGAAGTCTTAACGGACGATTTTTACAAGAAGATGATTTGGAATAAGATTTAAGGTTTTCTCGGAAAATTCAAATTTTCTTGGCAGAATTTTCAATTTCCTGCAAATCATTTTCATTCGTTTTCTCTAATTCCAACTTCCCACCCGAAGTGACGTTTCGGACAAAAAATTCCATAGGTTCCTGGATACTAGTCGGGAAAGTTTGGCGGTGACACAACCGATTTTGTTCTCAAGAGTGATAAACACTTTCAATGATAGGATTGTAGGTACCTCTACACGGTAAACAAAGATGCGAAAATGTTATAAAAAAAAATACAGCTCATTTTTAGCGCGCTTCTCCAAACGGGAAGGCGCTTATGTCCTTGCTTTGTCCGTCCGTCTGTCCCTCTGTCACAGCATCTAGTCCTAGACGAGAAAATTTGTGCGAAAATTTTCAACTCTAGTGGGTAGCTCATGACCTTGGGACCCGAACCAAGAAAAATCTTGATGAAATAATGATAAACAATTACAATAATAACAATTTAGTGTAGCGCGGCATCACCGATGAGTGCTGCATTTCAGAAGCCGAATAGATCTATGAAGTTATGACATGCGGACAAGTACCTGTTCTTATCAAATTACAATAAAACATTAATAGTCAGTTCCACCAGCGACTTTAATCATTGTTAACTAATTGAGATATTTTCTCTGGTGAATATTGGCTTAGTGACCACAGAAAACAGTTTCATGAAAGATTATGAAAAATGTTTAGACCACAACAGCTTGTATGCATTTTCCGTGGTCATTCAACCAGCACTGACCTTAAATCCATCAGAGAAAATGTCTCAATTAGCTAACAATAATCAAATTCGCTGGTGGAACTGGATGATAGTGAATTATATTTAGAGGAGAATTTGAACTTCATTTTAACAAAATGTGCGCAAACTTTCTTGTGGAACATCAGAAGTAACCATGGAAACTCGAAGATTTAAAATACCTAAGGCTAAGGTCATTTTAGAGTATAAATAAATGAATGAAATAAATGAATAAACAATTGAAACCGTCTCAGCTGAAGAGAAATACCCGGTCCAAGTGGAGACGCATTGTCGCCTATCCGTCAAGAACGATTCGATCCAGCTTAGGGAGGGGAGCTCGGTCAAAGAATAAACAAGAAGTGTAGTTCAAGTTTTTTTATAGGTAAAGTTTTTCATATAGCAAAGAATAAAGTTACCTATACAAGGACAAAATAACATCAGTGGTGGGGCAGTTCCGCTTGATAAAAAAAAGCGGAAGTCTGAGAATAAAAGGCTTCCTCAAAAATTTTGAAAAACACGTCGGAAAACACATAAACAGTGAGATTGGTCTATAGTTGCATTTAATTTACATCTTTGATCAATTATATGCTGGATAATTCAAAAGGCAGAATCACGCATTTCTCTTGCAGAGCATTCCCCATCCTTCCTGCGTGATCGGGTATCGTCCTTTGGAGAGTTCCCCAAATATGTACATTTGGGTTGGGATGAAGCAAATTAGTCGGTCATTTTCATTCTCCCTGAAACAAAAAATTAAGACGCCTCTCCGAAGCTGCCCATATAGATGTTGGGATTCCGTTGGTAATAATTATATGACATATGCCACAAGTCCAGTAATTGGTTCCCAAGACGTTTGTCGATTTCTTTTTCATGGAGAAAGAATGCATAATAAAAATACAAGATTTTGATTACAAGCTCGTATACAGTCAGTCGATCATGATACAATGATCGTAGAGCCCTCGAAAATCATATAAGTACGTCGCTGGAAGAGGCCAAATGTTCAAATAATTTAACAACGTTGAGAATAATAACTTTTAATAATCCAAATCGATGTATACTGATTAAATGTACCATTCAGTCAAGAACAATGAACCATAAAATTTCTTGTTACATAATGGGGATCACGATTTCGATTGAAATCTGATAATTAAAGATTTAAATGGCGAGTGCCAGAACAATTTTTCCGTTGTCAAAGAACTGATTAGGTGAGATCTTATTGCAGGTTCATAACGTGGCGTGGTGGTTTGGTTAGTAAAGTTAGTAGGAATTATTGTAGTTGATCTGTTCTACTCCGTGATCTGTGCTAAATGAATATATGGCTAAAGGGCTTCGAAAGCAACTGTGCTGCTTTTGACCCCGGGACACGTGCTTCGTAATCAAAGAGCTGGGACTCTACGGTTTTTTGTTCAGGAGCTTAGTGTCAGTTTTGGAGACAACGTAACGACTGATTACTGATTAGTTACGCAAAACTGAATGCGTATCTTACATATTCAATGCAAAATCCATCGCGATAATCACTGACAATTAATGGAATTAGTGGCTTCACGCATAGTTGGTTCCATTATCGTTTATAGTGGAGCGAAATCGGCCTGAAAAGTCGTCGTTTTTTTTTTGAAGGTATAACAGCACCAAACCTTATAGGTCTTGTAGAGAATTAAATTCCACGTATGTATGGTCATTTTGGGGATGATCTTGTGGTAGGGACCTTTTTTATGGGTAAAAAACCTCAAAAATTGAAAAGGAGCAGTTCAGCATTCACAACGTTATATTTCTGGATCCAGTTGAGCTATCGGTCTGTTCTTTTTTTTAAATAAAAGTACATGGGAAAACCTTTCCAATGGTACATCACTGACTAAAGATAATTGTTCACGAACGTGTTTATAGAACAATAAACACTATATTGACCAAAAATGCAGTCCCTTTTTGACCATGCGAAGAACTTCTTTCCTCGTAGGAATTTCTAGATACAACCTGCGAGGAAAATGAAGCCGAAATATCAGAGAAAATTTTAAAGAAAGTTTCATTGATCTAGGCCGTATAGTTTGTCAGTTATGATTTTTTTTCTGGCGCATTGAGTTGGAACGTCGCCTGGCGTGTGCTTGCATACAGTAAATCGCCGCGCGCCGTGCCGCGTTCACTGTTTGTTATGCGGCGATTTACTGTATGCAAGCACACGCCGAGCGACGTTCCAACTCAATGCGCCAGAAAAAAATTCATAACTGACAAACTATACGGCCTAGATCAATGAAACTTTCTTTATAATTTTCTCTGATATTTCGGCTTCATTTTCCTCGCAGGTTGTATATAAAAATTCCTACGAGGAAAGAAGTTCCTCGCATGGTCAAAAAGGGACTGCATTTTTGGTCAATATAATGTTTATTGTTCTATAAACACGTTCGTGAACAATAATCTTTAGTCAGTGATGTACCATTGGAAAGGTTTCTCAATGTACTTTCATTTAAAAAAAAGAACAGACCGATAGCTCAACTGGATCCAGAAATATAACGTTGTGAATGCTGAACTGCTAATTTCCAATTTTTGAGGTTTTTTGCCCATAAAAAAGGTCCCTACCACAAGATCATCCCCAAAATGACCATACATACGTGGAATTTGATTCTCTATAAGACCTATAAGGTTTGGTGCTGTTATACCTTAAAAAAAAAACGACGACTTTTCAGGCCGATTTCGCTCCACTATTAAGTATTAGTTATGTTCAAGATAAGTGATTACTGCTACTGCTACGTTGTAATGTGTGCTCAAAAATTGTTTTTCTTTATTCCATCTCTACGTCACTCATTATACGGTATCAAAATGATTAAGTCGAACCAGATCAACGTTCATAAAAATGGCATTTGTGTATATCCAGCTCAATTTATGAGGGTTCTGATACCGCGGGTACGGCGCTGCGGCGTTAAGGCAGAAAGAAGAAAGGGAATTCCAAATTACATCATAAATTGCGGAGTGCCGTAAATCAATTATTCATAAATAAAAAGAACAGTTAGGTGTTGATATACCTACCAGTTTTTACAAATTTAGGATTTACGAGTCTATAGGTGTAGTTACACGTAAACGGTATTTATGGTTCAGGACTGGGAGAATGCGTGGCATATAGGTACATACTTACAGATACAACAGAACAGAAAGTAATGTATTTCTGGAAAACGACGATAACACGCACCAATGGCTGAACTTAATCCTTAACTGAATTAATCCGTATATTATTGGGATTAGGCGCGGGCGAGTCGAACAGGTTTATAGTTGTATTCATAGCGGGCAACTCCGGCGTGCAGCCTCAACATATCGGCAGATTAGCGGTCCGTCTGATCCAGGCTCAGCTCGAGCTTAGGTGTCGCCAAGGTGATATCCATCGTCCTTTCGGCAGGTCGGCAATCTCCGCACTATCTGCTTCGAACGCTTCTCCTCAAATACACGCTCTTGCAAAGCAAAATCAGAATTAATCCCCTGAATTGCAACTATCACATGAATATACAACTTAGAGGAAGACGCGCGGCGGTCGCACAGGACCGGCTGGACTTCAGATAGTCAAGTCGACCCGCCACCAACTCGTTGCCAACTTCACATCTTGTCATTTGATTTTCTGGCTGCATTTGCTATTTATTCAAATTTTATATGTAAAGGTGACCCAGTTTAAATCAAATTTGAGGAAAAATTCCGCTCGTCCTCCTGATCTGGAAAAAAATCGTCGGCATGTCTGCCGCGGGACTTTTCATCGTAGGATCCTTCCTGCAACGTATTTGAAGATCATTTAAATTATTTGTAAAATTGCCTTGATAATGCAATTTTATTCTTGTAAATACACTTTGTTTCAATTTTACGTAATAAGGAAATTCATTAGTTTGGATGTACATATACAGGGTGGGGCCAAAAAAATTAGGTTACAAAATTCGAATAGCACCTTTCCTTGCCTTTGGGAGTGATGGATCCTAATTTTTTCAGATTTTTCAGTCATCATCTTTTGACTCCAACTTGATTTTGAATTTCATACTGACCTCCTAATTTTGAAATTCAGTTGTTGGACCAAACTTATGTCAAAAAGCTCCTATAATTGAATATTTTGTAAAAAAACGAGGCATATTATGAAATCGAATTTATGAAGAGTTGGTGCCAATTCACAGTGACATATCTCGTTTGTCTCAGTTGTCAAAAATTCACCCCACATTTCGAATTTGGGGTTTTGTCAATAGTAACTCGTCATAAATAATGAAAAGACATCATGTAGAGATTTTAAGTGATTTTCAATTAGCCGACATTACTATAGTCTTACTTATAGCCGTCCTTATACGTAGCTTTCTTCCGGCCGCTTATTAAATGTTGATTTCGCAGGTAGAAATGTTGAAGAAAGCCAGAAAAATCTCTACTAGAAGATAAATTGATGATCCAATTGATGATCCAATTGATCAGCGGTCAGACGAAAGCCAGCTACAAATGAGACTTGGGTATTTGGGTTATGTTGGCTAATTGAAAATCACTGAAAATCGCTACATAATCTCTTTTCATTATTCATGACAAGTTATTATCAACAAAACCCCGAATTTCAAATTTGAGATATGTCAATAATTGGCACCAACTGTTACTCGATTTCATAGATATGCCTCTTATTTTACAAAATATTTCATTATGGAAACTTTTTGGCATAATTTTGGTCCAATTACTGTATTTTAAAACTGAGAGGTCAGTACGAAATTCAAGGTCAAGTTGGAGGCAAAAGATGATGCCTGAAAAATCTGAAGAAAATTAGGATTCAACAATACCCCACAAGCGAAAGTATTAAAAGATAACGCTCTTCGAATTTTACATCATAATTTTTTTCGCCCCACCCTAACCTATAAGCAATAACTGACTGGGTAAAATCTGTTGAGTAAGTACTTCTTGGGTTATTGAACGTCAAAGTTTTGGATTTGACAGCTTATAGCTTTTGACAGATGACAGATATGTCATAACTTTTACATGTTTCGAATAGAGTTTTCCAAGGACTTCAAAATTAGCTATCAAAAATCAAAATCATTTGGTCAAAATTTTGTGTCACTCTTTGAAGGTGGCATTTCCCGCTGATAGATCGGATTGAAAATCTTACTTTCTGTTTTCTACCGTAAACCCTCCTACGTGCACACCAACTTTGATCGAAATCCATTCAGTACTTCACGAGCTATTGATGAACATCGAAGTCCCGGCTTTGACAGTTTTTAGCGCATTTTCCATCTTGATGAAAATCGCTATTGCAACCGCTTTGTCCGTTCGTCCGTCCGTTCCTTGAACTCCTCCCAAACTAGACGACCTAGCTTTCTAATTTTTTCGCTGTTACATAGCTGCCACTCCCAAAGGAGGGCTAGGTTATATTGGATGTCCATATTGCGCCGCCAACATAGAGAAAACCGCCCCCGATAGACTTGAAATAACATAATATTGCACTTTCTACCAGACCTGATGCTCTAGTGTTCTCATTTTTTGAATAATACATAGTTGCCACTTATAAACGTGAGCCAAGAAACATTCCGTCTTCAATATGCGCCGCCGACATGAAAAAACTGCTAAAAACCGCCCCCAATCACTTTAAAATGAAAAACATAAACCCGAAGACATAGCGATCTGATTCTTTCGGTATATAAATAGCTGACTTAAAATGGGAAAGGATAGGCTACTTTTGGTTAGTCGCCGCCCCCAGATTCCGCCCCCAAACGATAAAAAGTGCAACTTTCACAAATGTTACTGATTGAGATGTTCCCTTTAACATTTAGGAACTGCGAACTCAAATTGTGCAACATTTGCTCAGCCGAACGCTGCCGCTCCCACACGCCGCCCCCAAAGTAAGAGATAAATGAAAAACATGAACCCGAAGACATAGCGATCTAAGTTTTTCGCTATATGGATAGCCGACTGAAAATGGAAAAGGATAGGCTACTTTTGATATGGCGCCGCCTCCAGCTTCCGCCCCCAAAAGAAAAAAGTGCAACTTTCAACAATTTTCACTGATTTAGCTGATAATGTTACCTCGAACATTTAGAAACTCTTGACTCAAACTGTGCAAGAATTTCTTTGCCAAACTCTGCCGCTCCCACACGCGGCCCCCAAAGTGAGAGATAAATGTAAAACATGAACCTGAAGACATAGCGATCCAATTCTTCCACTATATTGATAGCTGACTGAAATTGGAAAAAGATAGGCCACTTTTAATTAGCCGCCGCCTCCAGCTGCCGCCTCCAAACAAAAAAAAATGCAACTTTCACAATTTTTACTGATTGTCATATTTCCCTTACATCTAGTTACTTCCAACTCAAACTGTGCAACAGTTACTTTGCCGAATGCTGCCGCCCCCATACGCTGCTATCAAAGTGAGAGATGAATGAAAAACATAAACCCGAAGACATAGCGATCTAATTCTTTCGCTATATGGATAGCCGACTAAAAATGGGAAAGAATAGACTACTGTTGATTAGTCCGCTCCCAGCTCCCGCCCTCGAACAAAAAAATATTGATGAGTGAAAGAATTTTCATTCAAATCTATTTCATTGGCAAGTTCCCCATTCTGATAACAAAATATCACAATGAGTTTCGAATGAAGAAAGTGGGCAAGGAATGGTGTTTCTCCTTCAACCAAATTTCTTTACGTTCACAATATGCCTCTTTGAGAGAATGCGCTACTGAGACTCACGCACGTGAAGGCATACTCACTTGTTTAACTTTTGACAGATCACACACAGATATGTTATAATATCTGCATGTTTTGAGCAGAGCTTTTGCAGAACATTAAAGAGAGATTGTTGATGTTGATCAAATGTCAAAATCGTTACATTTAAATCTCCTGTCACTTTGACAATGACATTTCCATCTGACAGATCACAGTAAAAATTTTGTTTTCAACTTTCCTCCATCGATTTCCACTTCTGTATTGAGTTACATCAGCATCTGTCTAATATTTCTGAAGAACTAAAATAAAATAAAAATTTATCGAGAAATTAACAATGCAAAATTCGCCGTTAATTTTCAAAAAATCGTATCTCAAGAATGAAACGTCCTTTTGAGCTGGTTTTTCTTTTAAACACTTTTTCAAAGTGTCTTCTAATTATGTTCTCGCACATGTATACACAATATTCCATTACTTCTGGTACCTCGCCGCGGCCTGAAATTTTCATGTTATTTCATAGTTTTTTTTTTTTTTATTCTTCATTTTTTATTAGGATATAAATATGTGCATAATAATAAATTGGTAAAAAACTAAAAAAGGGGATCATCCAAACGAACGAAGGTCCCCATCACACTCGCTGCATTGGCTCGTTGAATCTCGATGCCTATTCTTTGCGTCAAGAATTTTTTACAGCGTGCGATCTCCTGTCACACGATGAAGTCTCGTACCTAAATCATCCATAAAATCAGAGGCTGCCTCGCACCAACAACCGAAAGTCTCCACAGCAAATGGCAGAAAAATATAATCTTGGGCGATTATGTCCTTGTATTTATTCTTCTTTCTTGTCGCCGCGAATTCAGCAACAGCGCCCGGTTTTCTCGAGGAGAGTCCACTGTATGATTGTGCCATTGTGTCACTGCAGGTGAAATCCCATACCAAAACTTTCCCATGACGCCAGGGAACCAGTGTCATACCATCAGGTCGTTTGCCGTCATCACGAACAAGGCCGTTTGGCTCTAAGCAAGCGGGGATTTCGGCAGAAATCAGAGCACGTTTGATGATATCGTTAATTTTTCGATGACGATAATATCGACCCAAACTTTTCGAACAATGCAAACCATGATGTCCAAGCTTACTCACTTGTGACCCGCAGACACACTGATGTGCTTCACAAATTTTTGCTCCAAGACGAAGACCGATTGCAATGCGGAAAGCGTTGTTGTCTAGGAGGGTGTCTAAGCTTGAAGAAGGTAAAGCAGACAGCCAAGCTGAAGATTCCAATCTTTGCATTGATGAAAAGCGAATTTTGTCGATTTTCGAATCAAAGGTGTGAGATTCGATGATCCTCGATATATTTAGATCGTCCCACTTCCTTTGCGAAGAGGTCAAATCTGGAATCGAAATTATATTTTCGACAAATATTTTTCCCAGTTTTGGCGGCCGCGATTGCCTGATGTCAACAAAATTTCAACCAAACGTTCCACTCGTCAGATACTATGTACCGAGTTTCATCAAAATCGGTGCAATTTTTAGAAAGATTTGAATTTTTTTATTTTGACTGCTTATAACTTTTGACAGATATGATGTCATAAGTTTTACATGTTTTGAACAGAGTTTACAAAGGGCTTCAAAATGAGCTGTCAAAAATCTAAATCGTTGGATCAAAATTTCTTGTCATTCTTTGACATTGATATTTCCCGTTGACAGATCACGTTGGAAATCATATTTCCTCTTTTCTACCCATAAACCCTACGAGCTCGAGGATACCAAATTTGGTCGAGATCGGTCATACGGTTTAGAAATAAATCGGGGGTAAAAAAAAAACCTGACATTACATCTACACAGACTAACCCGCATACAGACCAACCGACACGGAGTTTTTGTTTTCTTTTTGACAGATCTCGTCTCGACGTTTTAGCATACGGAGAGTCCAAAAAACGAATAAAAATTTCCAATTTTTTTCGCGATCACTTTCTCATCTCTCGAAGAATCCGATGAGAAGTAATATGTTATTCTCACTATATAAGCTTCCTACTAAGATACAGGGTGTCAAAACTTACAGAAAAATATTACTTGGAGACGAGGGCTTTGAATAATAATAATAATAATAATAATAAGACTTTGACTTTGATTAAGTAATTCAATATTTAGCGGAGTCTAGCTAAAGATATTCTGTTATTTTGATATATGTTCTCAGAAATTCAAAATGACTAGTGTAGAATGGAGAATTTTTTTAACAATCGATTAATTCGCGAGCATGAAGGAATATGGAGATTTTCAGGCTAGATTGTTTGGTATAGTGAATGAAAACAAAGCTTATGTTTGATTTCGAATTAAGTAACAAATGTTCATTTCTGAATCATCCCACCTAGTCCGGAGGTGTAGAGCCATAATACCACCACCACCTTGGTTTGATATGATTGTTGTACATATCCATGCCTTATTTTCAAGAGGTGTTGCCAAGATGGCGGTTTTTTGGTCGTGTTAAGCGCCGAAGTGCTATAAAACTGGTAAAAATGGGTTTAACATTTCCAAGACGCCAATTACAACATGTTACTCACCAAGAATGAATATTTTTGCATTTATATCATTGACTATGACCATTTCTGCTAGTACCAATTGATTTTACACCTATTCCATAAAGAGCGAATTCAAGATGGCGGCCATGAGAGAAAAAGGAGTCGACTGTCATATTTTCGAAAATAGTAGGGGGGGACGGTGGCAACACATCACATTTCATTAATGAGGTCATTCTTTGTGGGAATGCTAAGTTTTATCCAAATATCTTGGAAAATCACTGACTTTTTGGAAAATGTCCATTTCCATGAAATCGATCACTAAATTGAAAATATTCAAGAAACGGCTGAGAATATTCAGACGCGGTTTGTTTCAGCTCAATGAGCATTGAATTGTGAATGCACGTGCTGTGTTTCATGACTCGCAATTTGTTTGGTTCATGAGTTGGAATTTTTGAATTTTTGATCACCCTGTATACGGCGTCTGCACGGACCGACATCTTGGCAACACCTCTTAAAATTATGGCCTGGGTATGTACAACATTCGTACCAAACGGCATTGCTTAATCATTAAATGCAAGGTGGTTGGTGCCTAACATCCCGACTAACCGTACATACAAAAAGACCATTATCATTTTATACAGTATGTTCATTAAAAAATTCAATAATGGGAGGCCGTGGACCGATGATAACCTGGCCGTTTTCGGATCGAATGGCCTGCGTCACAGCCTCCCTTTATTGAAGTTTTTAATGAACATACGGTATAAGAACACCACAACATAACTTGGAACTTTGTACAAAAAGCGGATAAGGAGGGGAAGGAGAATTCTAAAAAAAGACACTTTGCTTGACATAAGATGTTTTAAAACATTCCGGACATCGACGGACAACAAACTGTTGTCACGATCTATCAAAAACGTGTGCAAAAAAGACCATTACATCTCATTCACTTTTTATTTCCAGTAGAATGCATGCCTTTTTGCAGCAAAAAATATAGTGAAAAGCTGGAGGGCTACGGCTACGGCTGATACGGCATCTACAAAGTTTTGGATGCGAAACTATCACCGGTCATCAGCCGTATCCTCCCAGCGCTCTAGCCTGTCATTTTATTTATGCACGCACACCAAGGGGACAACATAAGGGTTTATTCTTAGTTGGGCGCCACTGTTAAGGACGGAGTTCAATTGGTAAAATAAGCGTTGCGAAATCAATCCGTCTGGGTTTGTTCCTTGACCGATTTTCACCATTTTGGTCTCTTTCGAAAACTACAAGGATGAACTTTGGTTTGAGCCCATTGGCATTTCCAAAATCCAAAAATAATTTTATCAAATGTCAGAATTTATTTATTTTTTTATTTCGGAAATGGGCTCAAACCAAAGTACATCCTTGTAGCTTTCAAAAGAGACCAGAATGGTAAGAATCCGTCAGGGGATAGACCCAGACGGATTGATTTCGCAACGCTTATTTCACCAATATGACTCTGTCCTTAAGCGTTCAGCTTTCCGACTTGAGTCCTTTTCATGGTCCAGAATGGATCGGCATGTAGTCCGCGTGTCAAGTGCGCGTCTGAATATTTCACTGTTGTTGTACCGTGGGTTAGGGGCCTTCAAGGACTGCGTAACCACCCCTGTAGGACCATTGTAGGTATCTACACGGGTCACGAGGGAGTTCTCCACAATTTGTTTCTGTTCAAAAAATCCTTTTTTTTTGTAAACTTCAACACTGTAGGTATCTTTCTTATGAAGCGAATGAGATGCATATGTCATATTTTTCTGAATGAGGAGGAGGACTAGGAGAATCTTTTCCCAAAGTTTGATTGGGTAAAACTGGGACACACTATGAGACTGAGATTAGAAAATTGTGTTTATCAACAACCTTTGGATTATGCAGAGATAATCTGTGTACTTGCAAATACTCAAAGTGACTATGTAAATAATTCAATCCGTAAATTATAAACCGTGGATTGTAGATCATAATCCACTTCAGCAGACTTCAGCAGCAAGCACGACTTCAAACTTCATACAATTCCGGCTTCTTGTTATCGAATTGCTACCACAATTAACACAACACAATACACATGGGACTTACTTGGGTGTCTTCATAACATCCGTTAGAGCTTTGTGTCGTCAACGACACCCGCGCGAATAATATCTCTCATTATGTGCTCGTGGAATAATAACTATACTATCACTGTCCGTTCTTCATAAGTTAGTATACCAGCAGGAATGTGCAGGTATAGCCTGGAGAAAACAATTATTTGTCAAAAGACAAATTTCTGACCAACAGTGAGTCGACCTGAAATTATCATCACTCAGTCACTCACACACCCCACAATTTGCTTAATCAACGTATTTGTCTTATACCGAACAAGCTCATGTATTGGCGCAATGCAACAGGTTGTTGTTGTTTTTATATCTTTTTTTTTTCGTGTAATATTTATTTTTGATTTAGCTCTAATCAACACATTTATTTCAATTCTAGATTCAATACAATACAAATAGTTGTGTATTTCGGTGCGAAAATGAGCTTTCACAAAAATAAGCTCTGACCTAGCAAGAGTAAGGATGATTTACAACCTTGAAGAGGGATCAGGACATCCACACATTGAATGTAATTTAAAATAAGGCCGCCATTGCTCTCCTGGAACCGGATCTGATTTAGAGGGTAGATGTTTTGCACGTGGCTGGGGTCGAGCTTTATCGGATTAAGGATAGAGAGAGGATAGAGACTGAGCTTTAATCCGCTCGGCAGCGATCGCTGGGCGTTTGCGCTCCCAAGTTGAGACTGCAACGGAAGGAGACAGATGAGTGATTCGAGGAGATAAACACGCACACAGACGGATTAGAGGCGAATGTACATGTGCAGTTCGTTCCGTGAGCAATGCAAGCAACGAGCAGCAGCAGCACCCGCTGCTGGAACCGGGATATTCAGAGCTTCGAACTCCGACTGGATTGAAGGGGATCAACAGCGGAAGCTGATAAACGTCCGGCGTGCGCGGGGAGTGCGGGCGGATTACTGGTGATAGTGCACATCCGCCCTGGAACTGATATTTGTTTAATATGTACCTACACGTATATATTTATTCATTAAAATAAGGACTTTTTGTACGGTTTCGCATCGTATTTTCAATTTCAGATCGATAAAGCGAAATGATCAAAGAAATAATAATTAACGCGCAATTCATCGGCCATCAATGACGCTAATGTGATTATCAACTTGTACGGCTTTTTGCCAAAAATCCGCTTGAGTACAAGATTTTCTTTTGTTTCTTGACTTCTGCCAAAGGCTCCCCCCGCCGTCCGCCGTGCTGATTAGTAGTGAATTGAATCGAAACGTGCTCCTTCGGCGGCGGATCTCTAATTTTCGGGACCCCACGCCGGTTGGTGGGGTCATAGCATTCCTATACTAAGCGGTAAGCGCTGATAAATCTGTTTTATCCGTAGTACCGACTGCTCATAGTAACGACGAATATATTTTGTTTCCCCTAGTGTTGTCAGGTCAGATCTAGGTACATACTTTGATTAGTAAGTCGATCGTTCTTCGGCGAGATTAGTCGGCGCTATGAGCTTTCGGTACTAGAGATCAAATGAATTTGTCGATACTGCGAGCACTCGGCACTAACTACGAAAATAATGCATTCATCGTTGCTGTGAGCTTTCGGCTTTTGTATGATAGGTACCAGTTTTATGACAGGCGAAATTTCAAAACTTTTTATCTCCACGATTACAATACTTTCCCTTCCATGTTGGGGGGGGGAGTAAAAGTAAGAGAAAAATAGTCTTCGAAGAAAAAAGATTTTAGAGCTGTGGTAACTCGTAGCTTTTTTATCAACTGAAGAGGACGAAGATGAAAAAATATTGCTAAAGTTCGATGAGCAAAGAAAAACAGAAGTAAATTTATTGTTAGCAACGGAATAGTCTCGGTTCAATTTTTCATGGAAAGGTAACCGGATGGCTATAAAACTTGAGACTAATTCGACCCCGCTGGATTCGAAGACCCCGGTTTCCAGAACGAAAAGTGGTGGCTCCTGGGGCGGAGCCCCTCCCCTATTTTCGACATTTTTTCAATTTCAAGTTTTCCCAATTTTTCGCGTTTAACCAGCTGGAAGTCGGGAATCATAGTAATTTTTTCACATGATTCTTCTAATGCTGGATAATTTTTCAAGCCTTCAGAACAGTTTTTCTTTTTTGAATGTTTATAGTTGTGTTTTCAAATTATTAGAAACCCAAGAAGTACAAAATTATGACAAAAACTTCGAGCTCTAGGGAACTACATCAGTTTTTCAAAATAAGTCCATACATATTCGGGATCATAATTATGTAGAGAAAACTTCAAAAGATATTTTGAGAAAGTTTGGTTGCTTCAAAACTCACAGTTGAGGAGTTGTGATTTTTTTAATCAACGGGCAAGTCATACATGCGCCGCGGCGGCTCAGGGTATAGCCCAGTCAATCTAGACTTTATATCATAAATACCGGGAACAAACTTCCCTAAAGCTGATTTTTGGTCAAGTGAGACCTTAGACCTTAGACCATGGGAACCCACTAGTCAATTTTCTTGGCATTTTTTCCGGTGTGCTTCATGGTCTTCCAGGTCTTCGAATGTTTTGAGTCGCTGTAAACTGCAGTACTCGTCTGGAATCGCACCACAGCCGCAAAAATTATCTGATTTGAGCCCGCACTGGCCTCAAACGGAAGGAAGTAGGTCATAAAATGTCTTACAATGCATATGGCTAATGGCGGATCACTTTTGATGAACGCGTAGCCCGCCAAATTCAAATTTTTGCACCTCAGTCAGATTAGTACGGGAAAGATGGTAAAAAATCGCCAAAACCTCGGAAAAAATATGAACGTCCTAAAAATGTGATATTCTGTTCAAAATTGAATGCCCTACTCAATATCCAAAATCTCCAAAAATCGCACCTCGAGGTTTTGAGTTATTGGAGAGGGGGATTTAAAAACTCAAAATGGAAGGGACGAAGCCTGTCAATCCATTGGATGCAAATACGTCGTGATTAAACGCATCATATCCCGTTGATACTATTTTTCACAAAAAGTGTCGATCATTGTTGAAGGGGGGTCATGGGGGGGAGGCGAAGCCCGGATAGGTGGCTCTTTTTGTTTTCCTGGCCATATAGAACCAATCACGACAAGTCTGGTATCTTTTCCGACTAAATTCAATCTCCTGAGCTCGAATCCGTTGTGTGAGTTTGGATGTTCGAACAAGTCACCTTGAAAAAACTTGTTTTTTTAATGACAATTTCGACAATTTCTATGCGCAATTCAATCACGCCAGACTGCTTCTGGTAACCTTCGTTGGTGCATGAAAAACTACAGAAAAAAAAATTGACTTTTATTTTAAAAAATATCAACGGGGGAAGGGTCAACGGGGGAAAATTTAACTCCTCAGTATTTTGGTTATTTGAAGGTATATTCCAAAACCAAGTTTAGGGAAAAAGATTGTGATCCATTCATAAAACAAGGTGCATCAGACAAGAAATGTATTATACAGGGTGAGTCATAAATCATGAAAGTCTACTTTTCTTCAAAAGAACTAGTGTGCATAAAATTCGATAGGGTCGTTTCTCAAGCGATGTAGACCACAAGATTTTTTTTTCAATTTAGATTTGGCTTAAGGCGTTAGCCCCTACTGCTACGTCATGTGTTTCTTTGTGTGTTTTTGTGGTTTTTCAGAATAGAATAGAATAGAATTTTATTGTTCTTACGCATACATACCGTCCGTTTTTTTTTCTAGGCCCCAGCGCGTAGCGCTTTTATCATGGGTTCCACACCAACATATTATATATTTTTGAGATCAGAGGAACAAAATCTTTCGATTGATGGTACGTCAAATTATTTTTGACAGATGTCATTTTTTGATAATTGACAGAATAGTACTTGTGATACATCATTTTAAAGCCCATTAAATTCTGAGGAAAACTGTGTCTTCATTTTTGGAATAGGATGTCTTTCACAGCTTCTAGAGGTCTTCAAATAGGAAAAATTGTTGAAATTCAGAAATACTCAATAAGTACGTAAGTAGGCAAAACAGGTATTTTCAATAATAACTAATGATAATAATCAATAAATAATCACAATGAAATGAAAAATGTCCTGAAAAAGGTACTCGAAATGACCGTCTCCTTGTTCCTTGAATGAGAGATTCAACGACCGGTGAATTGGAACTGCCAGCCTAACGCGATAGTATCCGAGGTGGCCAGGTATGACCCGCCTCGATTTTTTTTTTGGACCTATCTGAAAGATGAGGTGTTTATAGAATCTTCCGCTAATTTGGACGATTTAAAATCAGAATATTATCATCAGTTGATATTAAAAATACCTATTAATTATTGAGTAGGTATTTCTGAATTTTAACAATTTTTCCTATTCAAAGACCTCCAGAAACTGTAAAAGACATTCTATTTTAGAAATGGAAGCACAGTTCTCCTGAGAATTTTATAGGCTTTAAAATAGTGTGTCACAAGTACTATTCCATCAATTGTCAAAAAATGACATCTGTCAAAAATGATTTGACATACCATCAATCGAAAGATTTTGTTCTTCTGATTTCAAAAATATATAATATGTTGGGTGTAAAACCCATAATAAAGGCGCTATAAACTGGGGCCTAGAAAAAAAAACGGACGGTATAGTATACATGAACAATGAGCGGGCAATGCGCGCCATTTACAAAATAGATGAATTTTTTGTGGTTTTTACAAATCAATTTTTGTCTGTTCAAGAAATTCAAGTATTGCCGCTACTACTCGCTTGTCCTTCATTGCCCAAATCATTAGGTGGCATATGTTGCAGGGTAATTGTACCCCTAGTTCTCTCACTCTCTTGCAGAATCTGTCACCAATTCTGTCATGCATTTTACACCCAAAAAACAGGTGGTTCAGGTCGGCCAGGCTTTCGCCGTCGCAAGTGCGAAGAGGTGATGGGAGTAATCCCATCCTATGCAAGTGCTGTTTGACCCAGTGCCTCTAAAATTTTCACAGTATTATTCAGATAAGGTTTTACTGCTGTTGTTTTGTATCACCCGGTCTATAAAGTACACTTGGCATCATGAAAATTGTGAAGAGAATTGAACTAAACAAAAAAAATCCGTCTACACACATCAAAAGAATCTAGGGGACAAGCAAATTCAGACGATTTCTAAAATCATCATAACTTTTGATTGCCGTCAGCGATTTCATATCTGTTTTCAGTGTTCGATAGCCCAATCTTTCGTTTTCATGTCTTGATCACGTTGAATACGAACAATGTTTTGTAAAGTTTCTACAGGGTGATCAATGGAACAGTGTAAAATTGCCGAGAGTTCAGTAGGAGCGCGATTTCCCAAAAAAAAAATTCTATGCATTTCATAGCAGTTATGAAGACTGCTATTTCAGCTTTAGTAGCGTTTTTGAATTTTGAAAATCAAAGGTGAATGGCCAAATATATTGATCATTTTGTGCCGCCATGTTGAACTTCCAAGAAAGTGATCCGATTTCATTGAAACTTGGATTACACTCATGTCTGGTTTCAGTAATTGGAATTCCAAGGTCAAATGTCTTTCTCGATCACTTTCAAGCCGCCACATGAAACGTAAATGATTCGATTCCACTGGTTTCAAGTTTCATTCAAATTGAATCATTTATGTAAAAAGTTCAATATAGCGGCTCGAAAGTGATCGAAAGTGACATTTGATCTTGAAATTCCAATTACTTGAACCAGACATGAGTGTATTCCAAGTTTCAATGAAATCGGATCACTTTCTTCTTTCTTGGAACTTCAGCATGGCGCTTATTTGGCAATTCACCTTTTTCAAAATTCAAAAATGTTACTAAAGTTGAAACACCGATCTTCATAACTGTGCTATTGGAATGTATGAAAATTTTTTTTTGGAAAATCGCGCTCGTACTGAAGAACTTTTGGCAATTTTACACTGTTCGTATTTGACATGATCAAGGCACGGAAACGAAAGATTAGGCTATCGAACACTGAAGACCGATATGAATTCGCTTACGGGAATCAGAAGTTATGATGATTTTAGAAATAGTCTGAATTTGCTTGTCCCCAAGATTCTTTTGATGTGTGTATTTCTGGTTGCTAGCAAACTCATAGTAATAGAACAATTACCATGGCAAATGTATAGCATGCATCCAAAACCACTTTCTCTGGATCAAAAATCTAAAAATGGCACTCAAGTTGTAATCCTAGGGCTTGTAGAATCCTTAAACGAGATTATACTTAGATTATACGGTTTTTTTGCTCCCTGTCCGCCATCTTGGATTCTGAAGCTTCCGGCAAAGTTTTCGAAGTGGAAACCGGGATTTTCGTATTCAGCAAGATCAGATTAGTTCATAACGTCATGTTGTCAAACAAGAGCAGTAAATGCCGATGAACTCTCTTATTTTCTATTTTGTGCCTAGTCTAGAAAGGCGAAGGAGTTTTATCTTGACAGCAGAAAGAAAATTACCTGAATATGAACGAAAATTTGGGAAATATTTCCGACTTCCACCCCACCTGAGTCATTACAAACCGTATTAAACTACATGGTACGACAGGACATCACGAAACCTGCACACAATAGACACAAACATCCCGATCCGATATAAAGAAGGATGGTTCCTTAATTCCTCATACAAAATCGACGAGTTTTACAACTTCTGCAGAAGAAAACTTTGCATTCATGTTCTTTAGCTTCCTGCAGCTTATATCAACGAGCAACGACTGACTGCATCCAAATCTAAATATCTCAAACAGATTAAAACGCACATCGTCGACGTGTGAGTTGTCTTTGCATGCGCTTAGTTCAGCAGAACCTAAGAAACCACTTACACTTGAATACATTGGCTAGATCTCAACACGTGGCATAATTCTGGGCAACCCGACAAAACTTGATGGGTTTTTTCGAATGAAACTTATTAAAAAAAAACGCGGGTTTTTGGCTAGAAGTGTTTTTTTTTAATTACCAAATAATACGATGAAAAATTTAGGTGGCATCAAATATTCATTCTTTATTATAATAATTGTAACTTTGAATATGTAAAGGCGAATGCAGAGTGTCTTGGATTTGAACTTGAAACAGCTGATCTTTTTTCCACTAATTCACTTTCCTGAAATCGAAAATCCATCTAGGTCTCAAGAATTAATCTACAAAATGCTAAGAGAATGTTTTCATTTCTAATAAAAATCGTCACAAATTACAGTGATTCCCTCTTATGCCAGAAAAACCTTAGCGGGTACATAATTTTTGAAAATTCCTGGGTTTTTGCCAACCCTAAAGTTGTACGTCGCGAACTGTGAGTTCTGCGCCGCGCACAGTCAGAAAAACCATAGCTTTAGCGCACAGTTGACTACGTATAGTGTTGCCTGACTTGGAAAATAGTATGTTGTACAACGAGCAATAAAGAATGAAACCCGTTTTTCTTCACAAGCATGATATCTGAATACGAGCCTAAGGTGAGTAATGAGTGTATCAACTCATGCGAATGAAAAAATGGGCATTCCATAAGAATTGTAGGGGTCCTTCACGCGAAAGTGGACCCCACAACTAAACACTTCTCAGTTGAGATGTATTGGAAAATGAGAAACTAATCCTTGATATTTTTTCTCATTGTTTTCGAGGTCCGTTTGGTGTCCGTTTTTCGAGACTAAGCTTGGGTTTTTGGCTCATCTTTAAGGGGGAAGAAAGTCCGTTCAATTGTGAAAAAGTTCTGCATTTTTCCTGCAAATCAATAATCCAAAAAGATTTTTAGTTTTCGAAATATAATAATACTAATAATAAAAAAGGTCTTTAATTGATTAGAAAAACTAATTGAGGGGCGAAGTCTAGCTGAGCTATTCTACTTAACCCCTATCGGAAAAATGAAAGACTTGCAAGTTTCGTTTTTATTTTTGAATTATTTTTACTTCCCCGACCCCCCACCAAAATGTGTGTCTGTGTGTCTGTCTGTGATCTTCGACGATAACTGCCGTAACGTTGACTGGATCGACTTGAAATTTGGTATACAAACATGGTTGTTTTCTGAAAAGAGCCCATTAGTTTTTGGCTAACATCTGTCAAACCTAACTGTCACTATCATCAAATGTCAGAAGCTATATCCCACGGAACTCAATTTGCGATATGTCATTTGAAAGCCCTTGAAAAACTGTATTCAGAACAGTTAAAAACATTGCCCTATCTGTCATCTGTCAAATAATAAAAAATGTTGAAGTTCAAAACTTTACCAATTGATTATTCAAAATCTATCCGATGGATTGGAACCAGATTAGGCAGGAAGCAACACAACAAGAGAGCCAAATTGAGGCCGCAGTTGCAGTTTTCCACCATTCTCCAGTTGAGCGTAATGAATTTTCAAAATTTCTCCTGGCCGTTGCCACTCAAGAGGGGCTCTCGCCGGTGTTACGACCAGATCGACTCGCTTTTGTAGCAGGACTCCACTCAAAAATTTATTCCTGCTCGAGGATCGACTTTTTTTGGAAAATTTCAACTGATATCGAAAGTAGATTGGATAGAGCGTCGTGCAGGTCTGTTTTCAAAGTCGACACGGTTCCGGTTTTCCGACTGTAATTTTTTCAAAAAGAAATTTGCACATTCCGTGAATTTGAGAAAAACGCAATGCAAACTTCTACATGCGGTAGGCCCCACGAAATATCAACTTTAGGTGCAGACATGCTGTGAATAGAAGTTGGAGAAAAGATTGAGCTAATTTTTGGAGGAAAATTTTTTGAAATCGGATTAGCTGTTGCCAGTTTTCCTCTGGAAAAACTGCAAATTTTCCAACTTTTTATTCCGTGGACCGATTTCAACCATTTTCACCTAAACAAGAGGTAACTGGTTCTTGAACCTTTTCCAACAACTTTTTTAAATTTCCCTGGATTTTTCCGGCTGAAAATAATTTTCTCCAAATTTTTTTCAATCTTTTTCTGTAATTCCAACTTCCCACCCTCGTTCCTACCCGAAGGGACGTTTCGAACAAAAATTTCCATAGGTGACTGGATACTAGTCGGGGAAGTTTTGGGATGACACAACCGATTTTTTCAACTGATGCGGCAATTTTTTTATTCACACATTATTCAGGGCACTGTTTTATGGCGAATTCAAATTTGTCATTGCTTTTTTTTCAAGGGTTCATTAAAGGAAGAGTTCTTGTTTTAACCATGATTTCCATGGCGATGATTTGTAAAATTCCAAAGCAAGAAATAAATGAAATGAAACAGGTCTCTTGTCTTGTTTTGATTTTTCAAGTCAAGAAAATCAACCAAATATCTTGATCTTGGTCCTTTTCTTGACGCTGATTACTTGTCTTGGAAGCAAATTTCTTGATATTCCTCAATTCTTGACTTTCACGGACACGGATTTCTTAAAAATCGTAAAGTCCTGTGTTAATGGCTTTCCGAATATGTTTTCCTTTGATACGACGCAGCAAGCTGTCTTTTTTATGCAATTTTCGCACTCCATTTTGAGCCTCGCTATCGGCCGCAGTCCCTGAAGTCTCATTGACATTTGTTAAACATACCATTCCACCTTTTAGTAATTTCAGATCCTCATTGTATTTATGATTCTCAAAAAATCTAGGGGACAAACAAATTCAGATGATTCCTAAAATCATCATAACTTTTGATTGCCATCGTAGATTTCAATTCGTTCTCAGTGTTCGATAGTCCACTCTTCAGTTTTCATGCCGTAGTCATGTCAGACATGAAAAATGTGATATGAAATTTTTACAGGGTGATCAGCGTAAATTTGCCCAAAGTTCAGTACGAGTGCGATTTCTAAAAAAAATATGCATTCCAATAGTACAGTGTTACGAAGTAACCCGGCGATGCGCGGGTGAAATTACTAACATCAGTACACAAACCCAGTCAAAATAACCGCATGTCAGCAATTCAAGCAGCAATGCAGCAGAAAATTGTAAAAAAGTTGGAAAATGTTCAAAAACCAGTTACCTCTTGTTAAAAAAAATGGTGAAAATCTGTTCACGGGATAAAAAGTTGAAAATTTTGCAGTTTTTCCAGAGAGAAAAACTCGAAAACCGTGGGTCCGATTTCAAAAATTTTTCTTCCAAAAATTAATTCAATCTTTTCTCCAACTTTCATTTCCAGCATGTCTGCACCTAAAATGAATATTTCGTGGGGCTCACCGCATGTCGAAGTTTGTACTGCAATTTTTCCAAAGTCACGGAATGTGCAAATTTCATTTTGAAAAAACTACCGCCGAAAAACCGGGACCGTGTCCATTTTGCAAATAGCCCTAGACGACGCGAAATCCAATCTACTGTTACGAGCGGCGATCCCGTGCATTCTGGTAAACACACGATCTTTCTAGATTCTTCCATCCATTAGGTCGCGGTGTAGATACAAGTGCGGAGCTCTGGACATTTCCTGAAGTATACGCGATGGCTTGGCATTGGGAACCTTCAACGCTCGATCAAGACACATCTGTCCATTTTGGCGGAGGCGCCGGTTCTAGAGCACAGCAGAATTGGGTAATGTGCAAGATTTTTCGGGAATCGTATGGAAACTGTATGTCGGGTCACTGTGGAGATGCATAGAACATTCGAGATAAATCAGTCGGACCTATACAGGGTGCTTCGGTGACCTTACATAATACTCCGGGAGGTGATTCCTCTCAAGAAAATAAGTTTAAAAGTGAGATAAACATTTTACCCTGAAATGCTTCCTAAGGGAGTTACAGCCCCTCAAAGGTACGAAGTTGAACAAAGTTTTTAATTATTTGCTGAAAAACCGTCAAAGGTAGGAACTTGAAATTTGGTATAGAGAAGTTTCTCAACAGTGCAAATGTACATGCAAAGTTCTAAAGAAATCTAACCGGTGGCAGCGAAATTAGAGGGGATTGGGATTATGTTGAAAATTATTCATGACACGTCCGTGTTTTTTCACTTTTACTTCAGAACGATGCATCCTACGGAAAAAATGCAAGAGGAATAAAAGTTTTAGATTGAACGAATCTATCGATAAAAGATAAAATCAAGTTTGAAGCTCTTACCTTCGACAGTTCTTGAGCAAATAATCGAAAACTTTGTTGCATTTTGTACCTTTGAGGAGCTGTAACTCCCTCAGGGAGCACTTTAGGAAAAAAATTTACTCCTATTTTTCGACCTAATTTTTTTGGAGGAATCACCTTCCGAAGTATTATGCAAGGTCACTGAAACACCCTGTATAAGGCATCAATCGTCTTCTCACGAGCAGTATTGAATTGTAATGAGAAGTGGTAGCGAGCGGATAAAATCGGAGTACCTGCGATATATTCCAAGCGTAAATGATTGTTGGCGTGTATTTATTGTAGTACGCAGTAATGAACAGTGTGTGTTTTAAAACGATCGTCTCAATTATATTCGAACCCGTACGCGAAAGACGTAACACTAATTTCGATATCAGTTGGAATTTAAAAAAAAAAGTTGATCCCCGAGAAGAAATGAATTTTTGAGTGGAGTCCTGCTACAAATGCAAGTCGTTCTGGTCACAACACGGGCGAGAGCCCCTCTCGGGTGGCAACGGCCAAGAGAAATTTCGAAAATTCATCACGCCCCACTGGAAAATGGTGGGGATTTGCAACTGTAGACATAATTTGACTTTTTTTTTGTTGTGCTGCCTCCTTTTGAACAATTAAATGGTTAAAGTTTTGAACTTTGACATTTTTTTATTATATGACAGATGACAGATAAGGCAATACTTTTGACTGTTCTGAATACACTTTTATAAAGGCTTTCAAATGACATATTGCAAGTCGAGCTCCGTGAGATATAGCATCTGACATTTGTTAATAGTGACAGTTCTGATTGACAGATGACAGCCAAAAACTAATGGACACATCCACATCCACGGAGAAACAATGTCCATGTCCCAAACAAAGAACTTGAGAATGATCACACCACCATGTTCACGAATTTTTCTGCAAAACCTTGAAGTCAATTCATATCTCGCAACGCTAACAGTCTCCAGACCGCCCACACGCAACCAATGGTCAGACAGACAGACGACGAAACGAATTATTGCAGAGAAAAGTTATTCGTTCTTCAATTTCATTTCTAACGCGTTGAATATTTAAACACTCACCCAAATACTTATCCCCTAAGCAATGTTTTCAGGCGAAAATTCTCCAGCTTGATTTATGGTTTCCCAGTCAAAAGTCCTTGAAAGAAATTGTGTCTTGCAACCGCCACCCTCTTCTGGCCAGAGTCTGGATTATTATGTCTTTTGCCAAATCAAGGGCAGCACCGACCTTGAACGACCTATTGTTTTTAGAGTTATAATCTATTGGTTCAAATATAAGGAGCATTTTTTTATTTTTTTTTTGACGGTGGGCGGGTATCCGTGTAGTCACTGGCAGTACCTCCTTAGCGCCGTCTTAGTAGGCTAAGAGCGACGCCGGGTGATTTCCACACCACCCACCATTTTATGGACGCATCAACAGCGAGGTTATTAGCATAGCACCCTTTTTTTCGGTGTCCTTCTCGTTTCACAATTTTTCCCTTGACCTGACTGCACGGTGGTACACGCCAAGGTACTAAAGAGCGCATGAAAATTTTCACCTGGCCCAGGCCGGATTCGAACCCACGATCCCTGGAATTGCTTCCAAAGACGGAGTCCGCCGCGCTACCGGCCGGGTTAGGAGCATTTCTGTGGCCATTTTTCTTTCTGTGGCCATCTCTCTTTCTGTGGCCATCTCTCTTAATGCAGGTGGATAGTTTTCAAATGATAACCCGGTATATACTGTACCGTCTGAATCCGTGTAGTTCTAACTTTTGAAGTAATCTATCGTGCGGAACACAATCAAAAGCTGTGCTTATTCAATCGCAATATGCTCACTGGACACGTTTTTTCATCTAATTCGTCGAGATTTTTTTTTCATAGCAGGTGGTCAATGCAGTTTTTATTGACTCACCCAGCCCCTGCTATACATCCGTAAATAAAGTGGTCAACAAAATAAGTGTCTATGTCGATATTTGTATAGTTTTTCAAAACTTGACAGCTTTGGAATCTTTCGCGCGATTTTGGATCTGTTTGAACTGGTGGATAGCCTCATTCTTTGGCTATCGGATCCAAGTTTTGCGGATATTGAGAAAGCCCAATAAAATTTCTACAGGGTGTCAAATAAAGCAATGCAAAAGTTTTGAAAGTTTCGCTAACCCCCATTTTGCCAAGAAATTTTTTTTGTGGATACCAACACCAAAAATATGAAGAATGATGTATTCTCTCGAAAAGGTTTTCGATTCATCCCCCTATTTCTGTTTAAAAAAAAGTTATGCCATTTTTTCCTCAATCTACACTTTTCGACAATTAACGTTACAACTGGCCATATTATCGAGGCAAATTTGACAACAATTGATACTTTCACTTGAAAAACTGTCCCATGAAAAATATTTTCTTTACTCACCCCTAAAATGATTATCTACGGTCAGTGCCTTAAGCCCCTGCGGACCGACTTAGAATGTAGCCTGCTGGAGCGGCCATCAGGATGGGATAGTACTGTGTCACAACAGATTTACCACATCAACCATATCAAACCCCCTTTGATATTGTTTGTTAGGGGTTGTTTTCAAAAAATTGGTAATTGATAACTTGAGAAGAAAAAGACCTAGAGACAAAATTTTTATTTCATGTTCAATCGCATACGGTGACACATTTTGCAACGTAGTGGGGGTGTCCTTCTTAGCAACCCTTACTTAAGGGACGGAAATGTTTTTGTAGGAGTGTGTGGTTTCATTTCTTATGGTTTCGTCTCTTCTGAATTCAATTTTGGTATTAAAAATTGTTTTTATTCAACATTATCTCCTATTCGGGTAAAACTCGTTCGATTGGTTTTTCATTTGTGTATGTGTCTTTTTAGCTGAAGAACTTATCGTTTTACTTATGTTACCTTGAAAACCAAACCTTTTTCTTCCGCTATTGTGAGCAGAGTAATTTGTAAAATGCCGCGTGAATTAGCCATCGTGGCACGAATGCGAGAGAGGGGCGACACCATCGACAACATTGCGGCACTTTTTAGGACCTCCTCTAGGTCCATAAGTCGTGCAATTCGACGTCTGGCAGCTGGAGACATTAATTACCGTCGTGGAGGAAGAACTCGGAAAACAACCGCTGCGCAGGATCGCTTTGTTCGAAGGGCGATCCAGAGAAAACCGACCACTACTGCAAGTGCCATCAACAACGTGTTGAGGGCCACGACGGGGATCCAGCTGTCAAACCAAACTGTCAGACGAAGATTGCACGACTCTGGGCTAAGAGCGAGAAGAAGAGCCTCATGCCCTTTAATGAACCGACGTCATCGCGCCGTGCGTCTCCAATGGGCTAGGGACCACCAGAACTGGGGAATAGCTGAATGGGGTAGATGTTTGTTTACGGATGAAAGTAAGTTCAATTTGTTCCATTCGGATGGGCGTGTTTTGGTGTGGAGAAGAAGAAATGAAAGATTTTTGGAAGAGCACATGGAGGCGAGAGTGGCGTTTGGAGGTGGAGGAGTGACTGTTTGGGGTGGAATCACGATGACAGGAAAGAGTGAGTTGGTGGTGTTAAGAGGACAGAGCATGAATGGAGAGAGATATCGAGATTTGTGTATTAGGGATATTGTGGTCCCCTACGCGCAAAACTTCGGTGATGGATTCATTCTGGTTGACGACAACGCGAGACCACATCGTGCACGTATTGTCACCGAATTTTTGAGGGATCACAATATTGAGCGAATGGATTGGCCACCCTTGTCTCCTGATATGAATGTGATTGAGCATGTATGGAGTAGAATGAAGAGAAATATGAAAGAAAGGGAAGGACAAATTGAAAATTTTGATGACTTGGCGGATGCGATTCAGGTTGAATGGGATGCTATTCCTCAGGAGTTTTTGCGAAACCTGGTGGAGAGTATGCCTCGAAGGGTTGCGGCTCTCATTAGAGCTAGAGGAGGTCCCACCAAATACTGATGAAGATGAACTTATGTGAGTGATTCAAGGATATTTTTATATCCCTCGTGTCTAACGGTGTTTCCTTTTTTAGTCGCAGCCGAAGAGTATTTTGCGGAGAGACCCGAAGGCAGTTCCTAGTTACACTTTCTTGGTTTGAGGTGACTAGTGACGTGGCGCACTAACCGAGGAAGAACGAGTGCTTTACGTGTCCTCCGAGACACGAAGACAAGCGAGTTGGCTATTTTTGCGTGAGACTGTAGGCGCGGGCGTATCTCCAACTTGAAATCAAGTCCATAGTTCCGGCTACGCTTGCTCTATAGGTAAACCGCAGTGGAAGTCTGGTGTACACAATGGTGGCGGTCAATGGAAATCACATGGAAGTCAGTAGAAGTTACGTGGAAATCAGTGGAAGTCTTGTCTACAAAATTTTTGCTGTCTTTGACCGCGCCGAGTTTGAAAGCAACTGAAAGTTAAAACTGGGCTGTACCAATTTTTTTCGCTACTGATAGTATAACTCTATCGATTTTATGGAAACATTGTTTTCAATTGTAAACATTTTGTCACAATAAAGAAAAACTTCATCCGAAGTTATGAACTTGATTCTTTCTTTCAAATGGTAACATTTGTTCAAAATCAATTTTAATTGCCAAAATTGCATTCAGAACAGACGAAACCATAAGAAATGATACCAAACACTTAAACAAAAACATTTCCATCCCTTAAGTAAGGGTAGCTATGAATCACACCCCCACTTTGTTGCAAAATGCGTCACCGTATGCGATTGAACGTCAAATAAGAAAGTAGCCTCTAGGTCTTCTCGTTCTCAAGTTATCAATTTTCAATTTTTTTAAAACAACCCTTAACAAACATTATCAGAGGGTTTCATATGGTTAATGTTGTAAATCTGATGTGATACAGTGCTATTCCATCTCCAGCTCCAGCAGGCTACATTCTTACTCGGTCCGCAGGGGCTTTAGGCACTGACCGTAGATAATCATTTTAGGGGTGAGTAAAGAAAATGTTTTTCATGGGACAGTTTTTCAAGTGAAAGTATCAATTGTTGTCAAATTTGCCTCGATAATATGGCCAGTTGTAACGTTAATTGTCGAAAAGTGTAGATTGAGGAAAAAATGGCATAACTTTTTTTTAAACAGAAATAGGGGGATGAATCGAAAACCTTTTCGAGAGAATACATCATTCTTCATATTTTTGGTGTTGGTATCTACAAAAAAAATTTCTTGGCAAAATGGGGGTTAGCGAAAGTTTCAAAACTTTTGCATTGCTTTATTTGACACCCTGTAGAAATTTTATTGGGCTTTCTCAATATCCGCAAAACTTGGATCCGATAGCCAAAGAATGAGGCTATCCACCAGTTCAAACAGATCCAAAATCGCGCGAAAGATTCCAAAGCTGTCAAGTTTTGAAAAACTATACAAATATCGACATAGACACTTATTTTGTTGACCACTTTAGTTCTTTAAGCCTTATGAATGATGAAAGCCCGTGGGTCATAGCATATTCGAATAGTTTTGCAAAAGTTGATATAATTGAGATGGGTCAATGGGTCTATCCATTTTCCTTTCGTTTTTTATCCGCTTTCTTGAAAACTGGCGAGATTACAGCCAGTTTCAGTTCAGTTGTTTCGAAAAATTACCCTCTTCGATAGCCGCATTGGTTAGGCAGGTTATAGGCCTAATCAACAAATTGCGAAACTCCCTAACAAGACCACTCGGTACACCGCCTGCATCATACGAACGCTTGTTTTTTTTTAAGGATAGAAACACTTGTGTCGTCCCATCCTCTTCCGAAGGGTAAAGGATAATTGATTTCGGATTTCGGATCGTTGTGTTGATCCTTGCGTCAACTCCTGGAGTCTTCTCCGAGTTCTCGTGGGGTGCTCGGTGGAAGAACTGTCGGTACCCTAACAATGGTGTGTGCTGTTGTCAGACCTATTTCCTCAGAATTATTAGCTTTGCAGATCTGGTTTTTGTTTATGATACGCTAAAGGGCTCAATTTCCAGTCTGACTTGCAACCGACACAAAGTTGTACTCATTTTACACAATTTTACAGCTCGTACGTTGTCGAGTTCAGAGAAATAAAAACTTCGCAATCAGGTAGGTGATAATGAAATTGGAGATACCCTTATATAAGTACCCTTATGAGCTGGGTGCCGGAATAACTTGATCGATAAATTGAGCTTCATCTGCGCTGCCATCAGGATAAACCGACATTTTGCACCAGCACCGGCATCCGCAGATCCACCTGTTGGTGATTAAAATGATACGAGTTCAACATTTGACCGAGATTACTCTGGCCAAATGCGCGGTATGGCCATGGACTGATGAAATTAAATGGGGTCCCGCCCTGGTCGTTTTCAAGCGAATATCATTAAACAAAGTGTGTGCGTGCGTGTGTTTTTGAGACAGCGTATTTCGAAGATGTTCCGCAATCCAAGTGCGGCTCCTTTAAATCCTTATCGCAAATCCACCATGAAATCGTATTAGCGCGCTAGGGCAGAGGACTTATTGTAAACAGTATTGTGGGTTCGAAGACCCTTCGCACTCTCTAAACTGAACTTTGGAGCCCTTTCGTGCCTCCTCCACCTTGTCCTCGTGCTAGCTCTCCCCCCACCCGTTCTCCCCCTCATCCCCCCCCCCATCCCCTCCTCCTCCTCCTCTCGTCGACTCTTTACAACTTGTGCGAATTAAAACTTTAGACTAACAAGACTTAAGCTAATAAGAAAATGGATAGAAATAAGCTGTTGTGTAAGACGCTTTGGCCTCGTCGACGCAGTACGCACTGTGGCAACGGCGTTCAGACGTGTCGACGGACGCTGGCTGGCTAGTGGCTGGCGGCACATTAGCCAATTCCTCCGGAGATTCCAGTAGCATCATAAAAAGGAATAATTTGCACAAAGAGCTCGGTTGGGGTTGGAGTAGGAGTAAAAGGAAACGCCATGTTCCTTGTGGAGGTATTATAGGCAAAAAGGACGCGATCCAGTAATCCGTAATGAGTGGCCGTGTATGAATTCCCCCGGCTCCGGCAATATGAAAAAAAATATCACCGCGCGCTCATCTGAACAATAGACAAGTCTAGTTCACACAGCACTGGCTGGATGCTTGTTGACATAATCCTGATTGCGGGGACGCGGTAACTTAGCCAAAGTTTGCCAACAAGAAGCGCACCGGTGCAGAAACTATGCGTCTCGACGTGCCGCCTCTGCGTTTTATTTTTCAATATTATTATATAAGTACCAACCTAAATACTTGTAAAAGGGTAGTGGTGTCGTCGTGGAACTAGAGGGATCCGTAGATGCTTATATCCTCGTAGTACACGCTTGCAGAGAGAAGTATATCAGCAAAGTCGAAAGTCGGAGGTGTGCTCTGAACGTTCCATAGTTATTACGGTTGGCCTTATTATTTATAAGGTTGCATTATTGATCAGCCGGGCTAGAACAAAGGACCGGAAGGCAATATGAACCCCAGTTAAGACGCTGGTCAGCCCGCCTGGATTAGAGCCGGTGGGATTAGCGACTAGTGGACTATACACAGCGCGGTAAGCCGACAGGATTAGGTCCGGGCCGGATCCTGCAGCCGGATCCCTGAGATTTAGGGCTGAGTCGCTCTCCGTTCGCCGCATCTGCATCATAAGACCCGCCGTCCAAAACATCGCCCTCGACCCCCGTCGCCGCCGTCGCCTTAATAAAACGAAAATAACTCGCCGCGCGACTTACAAATTAAGACCTTTCACTGTTTGCCACCGAACTGACGTCATATGGAAGCGCGTCCTTTGTGTGGCAGCCGTGCAAGTAAGCGCTCAAGCCGAGCCAACTAATCCTTAAGACGCACGGCTAGGTCTAGGTTGCTCCAGTTAAAGCTCTGTAATATGCAGAAACCTTCTTAACCTAACAAGATTAGCATAGACAGGGCAGGCCGGCAGGCCTAATACCTCCTCGTCTTGGTTTATTACTCGACGGTGCCGCCGCCACCACCGCCACAACTTCCACTCCTCAGCACACGGGCGGGCGTCCTGGTCGATGATCACCGGTAAGTGCGTTATCGGGACTTAACGCGTTTCAAACGCGCCAACCAGGAAAACCGAACAAACTTCGTCATCTTTTAAGGTGAAAAGGAAATGAAGAAATCTGCTACTGTGGCGCTACATTAACTGTCATCTGTGTGGCCCTGCTATCAATTGATCTGTCTGTCTTTCTTATCACTGGGATACTTTTCCGCTTTACACGTCCCCATTAAATTCGCTATGGCTGAGCAGATTCCGCCCTCCAGTATCGTGCGATCATCTACCGTGTTGCTTGCTTCCGTTCCCATAACTGCCTCTAGAACCCTATTTATCTCTCTCCGAACTGCCGCGCACTTTTTAACTTTGACACCGCGTGACAGCTCACGGATCATTTGCCAACTTCCGAGATATGCAACAACTTTTGCTCACAATCACGACACTTTTACAAATTACCTACATCTGTGCTATACGTATAATATCTACCTAGTCGTCTACGTGAAAATACGCGCATTGCCAACCAAATAAGATTAAGAACAGAGTTATATTGGTAAAATAAGCGTTGCGGAATCAATCCCTGTGGGTTTATTCCTTGGCAGAATCTCACCATTTAGGTCTCTTTCAAAAGCTACAAAGATGTACTTTGGTTTGAGCCCATTGGCATTTCCAAAATCGGAAACTAATTTTAGGATTTTGGAAATGCCAATGGGCTCAAACCAAAGTACATCTTTGTAGCTTTTGAAAGAGACCTAAATGGTGAGATTCTGTCAAGAATAAACCCACAGGGATTGATTCCGCAACGCTTATTTTACCAATTCAACTCCGTCCTTAAACCAGACTGCATGTAATCGGTATAATTTCAACCAGTCCATCTCCCCACCTTGCGGTGTGTTTAATAGGAGGCAGTGAATCGGGTCCCGGCAGCCGGGATCCTTGAACCAGATCTAGAAGTGCCGGCAGCCAGGATCAGTCCGTTATTAATGAAAAGTCCCGGCACTCCCACCAATTTTATTCTAAGCAGCGTTCTAGGCATTCACAAAGAATAAAAAATGTTGGTACATTGATCAAATAAATTTCGAGGTTTTATAAAAAGCATGTGTTATGTTATCGCTAGTTCATAAACTAGCTACCTGTAGGTAGGTGCAGGATGTTCACATACCCCACCCGGCCCTTTCAAAACATTCCCAATGGGTAATAAGTACCGTATGATCAAAAACTTTCCTCCTCTATGTAGGCTGTGGCCTGGCCAAAATCAGCCTCGTTTGTCTGCCAACGGCCAGACCACAGCCTCCCTAGAGGAGGAAAGTTTCTGATCATACGGTACTTGCAATGATTTCATGAAAGAAAACTTACCTTGAACGATTTTTTCTGTAGTTCATGAATATCTCATCAAGTGCAATTTTCCATCTCATGCCATATAGAGGGCGTCGCAAAAAACTTGATTCTTGAACTTTTATTTTTGAAGTTATGAAGGGTCAAAAGGTAGTCCTTCGAACCCTTCCAGTTCCGTTATTTCAAAAGAAGTGAATAAACTGAGGGTAGCAAAATCATGACCTAGAAAAATCAACTACTGGATATGTATTGAATTTCTGATTTCTATACAGGGTGAGTCAGAAACTCGGACACTAAAGAATTTTAGGTTGGGTGGTGAAGTTGAAAATTAAAAAAAAAAATCTTAAAGAGAAACCAATTCTCTTTAATTTGATGTATCGCAAAGTAGGTGGTGTCATTTGAAATTTCAATATTGGGGTGGTTGGGGGGTGAGGGGGCTAGAGATAGAAATTCGCCAATGTATGTTTCAGATGTCCCCCTCGGTATAAAAATCGACCTGTCCGAGCTTTTTTCAAAAAAATGATGTGAAATGCTCAAAAAACCCTCTGTTGTGTTTTCGTTGAGCCACCCTGTACATATACTGCACGCCAAAAAAAGGGCAACATCTTCGCTTTACAAGAAGTGCCCTATTCGCCTACTATCGTCATAAGCGTCAAAACAAAAGTGGAATACATCCCTGAAAACATCCTTCTATTATTATTGTTCAGCTCCACTGATCTGCTTATCGTACCATTCAAGTCTTCGGCATGTCGTCTTCTTGCATTCAAAAGAGGACGATACGACAGAAATTAGGTCCAGAAGACGGAATTCGTCTCAAATTGGTATTCGCCGAAATCAGACATTCTAGGGCCGCACTCCAATTATCTCCGATCCTACCTATCATTTGTTCCTAACATCTTATAGCAGCCATTCAAACTGGTGAAGGACCAGACCGTCGTTCAAAATTTGCCTCCTTGGTCCATTGGTTGATTCGAGTCTTTAAAATACATTTTCTGTGAATATTTGATCAAAATATGGTTCACGACATTTTGGTGTTGCACTTTTTTTGGCAGGCAGTATATATTTTGAACGTATTTTAGTCCCTCAAATGGGTCCAGGATCTTCAAAAATAATCTCATAATACCTACATGCGATTCGTGAATTTAATTTTTATCTTACTTTTTTTGTGGAATAAATCTGTGGTGGATATAAAATGGTTCATCGAATGACTCAAACTTATCACCGAATTTCATTATTGAATTTCTTCGAATTTTGAAATAAATCCTATACCTGTATTCGGGGAATCCTCGGGGAATCACCAACTTACAACAGAGGTTCACGCGCAACGTCTGTGACGACGATGTAACCACAGATGCAGACTCAAACGTAGAATTACAGAACAAAATAGGTGAGGAGAGTACCAGGATTTTTCATCAATACCGGACGGATCCCTGCTGCCGGGACTTTTAGTTTTAGATCTAGTTTAAGGATCCCGGCTCGGTTGCCAGGACCCGATCCACTGTCTTAATGGCAACCCTCGCTCAGAAAATGGATTTACTTCGCAGCAGTCATTCATTCTGGTTTTGGTACATTACTACAGGTAGTATAATTATACAAGACACAATCATGCACGCATACAATAATAGTATATTATTCAACAAGCGGGTAATGATTGCTTCTTACTTGTGAGGATGCAGTTTGCCGACACGAGCCTTGGCGAGTGTCGTAAAGCATCCGAATGAGTAATAGTCATTACCCCCGAGTAGAATACTATGCTTTATCCAGTCTTATTAAAAAACGCAGGCATGTATGCGCGTGATAATGCGTGCATTATTCAATAGGATTGGATAAATATCATTATTGTTTTGTTGTTATCCTGGAAACTCCTTAAAAGCTGATTGGCAAAAAAATATTTGCTCTGAAACCACGGTGAAGCGAAATATACTTGCCAAATGTCACCTGAGATGAAATGGCCATTCATGCAAAAAATAAGAAAACGAAAGTAGAGGAAAAATTGTATGCAACACGTAAGGAATACGGATGATTTTCTCACTGATTTCAAAGTTTGAGAGACATAATGAACAAAGCATGTCCGAAATAGGACATTAGCGGTGAATAGTTTACATCTCCATCATATCTGCACGTTAACACCACTGCACCGCCGAGAGCAGTTTTCGCCCTATAACTCGGCCTGAACGGGTGCCCTTTTTTTTTTTTTTTTTTGTAAAGAGCAAATATCTGATTATTTCTGTAAAAGCTCAGCTTTATACGAGAAATGCCTACCTCAGTAATCAACGTAGTGCATTTTGCACAGTAAATATAAGTGCCATGCGCGCACCACTTCTTAACAGTTGTTGGTTGCGTCAGAAGAAAAATCATATCTAAAAAACTGTAAGTCCTAAATCAAAATTTAAATTAAGCACATAGCTTCATGTGCAAATAGAAAGGTATGATGATGTAAAGGTTGGCATATATGCGTTTTCTCTTTCTTAGATGAGTTTCGGGAGTTGTGCATTCTTTATTGTTGTTAAAGATTGATTATATTTGACCGATAATCTTTAAACGTTGTCGGTATCAACCTGCAATAGATACGATTCGATTAACGAAAGAATGAACTTGATACGTTTAACCGTTCGGAAGATACGGAAGATTTACGTGAATTTTGTTAGGAAGCGAGAAACGAGGAAAAAATAATCATGAGAAAAAAGCGGTTACAAATAGCCCCCGCCACTATGTTTAGCGAGGCTTAAAAATACACACATACCTACATACACGCAATATACGCCCTTTCAACAGATTTATTTTAATCCTTAGAAATATGTCAAAAACAAACAAAATATCGTATTCAATAGACGCATTCACAATAATCATCATGTCGCTATACACCACCAATCAAATACCCACATAGTCAAATCAAGCATCAGTTATTGAATTGATTTATTCAATATTTACAAAGGTGTATTTTTTGAAAGCTCACAAAACTAAGCGCAGTATAAAGCTGCATGAAGCTCGACAAAAAAAAAATTTTGCAGTTCAATCATTATAAGTAATATGTAGGTGATGTATAAAACTGAAATGTCGTTTGTTTGCAGCTAAATCGCTTCCAGTTCACTGTGTGGTGGAGACGATTTGCACCCTGGATGAAAATCGAACTTTGCAACCGGGCGGCTGGAGACGAAGACCAATGGTCGTGGAAACCGATAGTTACGTTATAATACCAGTCGGAACTCCGTTTCACGGACTTGTGCAGGCAGCTTTGCTGCGGCTCGGATATTCGACGGACAGTGCAAACGCGGCTAGGGGTTCGATCATAATCAAAAACTGGAAGGCGTTGACCTTCGATCAAATTTCCGACGATCCTCTGGTGACCGTCGGCGAAATCCTGGGCGAGCTGACGACCATCGCCACGCTGAGGATCCAAGTGTTCCGGGGACGACCCGGAACGGTGAGCGACATCAAAGACAAACTTCTTCGATTCCTGTTGCTCCAGTCGCACGGATTGCTGATCTCGTCTGGATGTCCTTTGGATGAGGTATGTCAGCCGTTGTTGTTCAGCCGTTGTTGGTTGTTTTTGAAACGTTGTTTTGTAATGCATTAAAACATGAGTTCCGTCTTTCGAAGGCGGTTATGAAGCGCGCGCGCGTCTTAAGAATTAAACGGGAATGAATGTATTAAGGGTGCAGAGAATAGCAGTAACCTCGCTTTTAATAAGATTATGTAGCATTATTTCATGGTATTAATGAGATCAAAAGCCTTCTACATCCTCGGCAGCAGAGTAGATCTGAACCGAACCAACCCCTCCCGACCCCTCTCATCTCGTTCCGTTCCTACACCCTGTGCCAACAATGTCGTTTCTCTTCTTCAATTGATAAAATACAACAAACACTTACGGTGGCGGGGTGGGGGTGGCTTGGCGTGAGGGGGGGGGTGAGTTAGTTGTGTTCGTAGCCGAGTTCTATTTATTAAGGACGGATTATAGACGTGCAGTGCTCATTCACTTAGTTTAGCGGCTCGTGATCCTTGTCCACAAAGAGAGAGCCTTCTAATTCAAAAATAAGTACGCGACGGCAGAAAGCGCTCGGCTAACGACGGGCTTATAAATCATAACACTTGCGCCTTTCATTTGAATGTAGCTGAACCTAAGATAAATCCGGGAAAACATGGCTTCGAACGTCTGTTGTTAAGCACCGTAATCTCACCCTAAAAACCCCATATGCAAAGACTTGCTCGAATTTACATTTCATATAAACTCAAATATCGCCCCGTGATAAATTACCGTGTTTCACATTTTCGTTAAGCTCTTTGCCAGGAATGCCAGCATTATACTTTTCGGGAATTAATTTCTGTAAACCCTCATTTAATTTACTCGGTTGTGGATTAATTTGGTACTAGAGCTAACTCGTCAACGTCACACTAATCAACCGTGATCAATGATCAAACGAAATCTACACTTCGTTTTTGTTTCAGATAATCGTTTCGCAAATTTGCCGGAGCTCATCATCATGCAACGCAACGCCGGACATATCCGACGAGACCCGCAGAAAATTTGATCAGTGGTGGACGAGTCAGTTCAGTCCCCATTCGCCGAGATCCCAGTTTGCCGGTCCGTTTCCCGCAAGTCAGTATCCAGTGCCGCCTCAGCCCACGTCGAAGGCACCCACCGAACGCACAATATCCGCCGAATCGACGCATCCCGCCCTGCAAACGGTCCACAATCAGTTTCCCACGCAAAAGACTCGAATGCGGACAAGTTTCGATCCCGAACTGGAACTGCCGAAACTGCAGCGTTGGTTTACGGAAAACCAGCATCCCAGCCGGCAGCAAATTCAGCAGTACGTTAAAGAGCTGAACAGTCTCGAATCGAGACGCGGTCGCAAGCCACTCGACGTGAACAACGTCGTTTACTGGTTCAAGAACGCGAGGGCAGCTCAAAAGAGAGCCGAAATCAGGAACGTAACGCCCGGATTGTCTTGTCATTTGTCGGTAAACGGTTACAGCAACCACAGCCCGACCAATGGCAGCGGTTTTTTGATCGCGGACGGCTATTTGAATTCGGAACGATTAGCCGATCACCGACTCAAAAACATGTCGTCACGACGAGGCCCGCACGCTTCGCACACATCAGATGAGTTTTCAAATCCCGGATCCGATCTGGAAGAAGACGACATCATCAATGACGTTCAACCCTCTAGTCCTTCAGTGCCACTCTCCCTCACTACGACCCGGAAGCACGACTCGAGACACAACAGTCCGTCGCGACCTCCGCCAACGCCGCCATCACAGCCAGTAGTAAGTCGATGTCAAGATATTTAACAAATTTTCAAATATTATCATAGGAATTCGTTACAGATGAACATGGACACTACATGTAAAGAAGAACCCAAAGAAGAACCGATCAACTATCACTCGCCCACCGAGCACATGAACAACAACAAGATCAACTTGTCCGACATGGAAGAAGACGACCCGGAAACCGAAAACGACAGCAAGAGCCACTTCGAGGGCAGCAGTTTGAGTTCGCCGACGGGCAGGCCGATCGCCACTCCGCGTTTCTGTTCATCCCCGGACATGGACAATTCGCTTATAGCCCGCACGCCCAACGACAGCATGGACCGAATACCGTTCCCTTTAGTGTCGAATTCGATGTTCAGCCACAGCATCATGTACATGAGCCATTACATTCCGGGGCTGTCGCACGCGGCCACCTCGCCGCCGGGTTCCAGTGCACTGGGTGTTGGTATGTCGTCGGGCATGACCGCAGACGAACGGCGAAAACGCAATCGTACATTCATCGACCCCGTCACCGAGGTACCGCGACTGGAACAATGGTTCTCCCTCAACACGCACCCCTCACACAATTTGATATTGAAATACACGGACGAGCTGAACTGCATGCCGTACCGGCAGAAGTTTCCGCGTTTGGAGCCGAAGAACGTTCAGTTCTGGTTCAAAAATCGCAGAGCCAAGTGCAAGCGGTTGAAAATGTCGCTATTCGACAACCAACCCGCCGGACAGTACCACCATGCCGAGCGCGATTGAGCAGAAAAACGATTAAAAAACCATTGATGGTGTGTGATTTTATAAATTGTACTTAGACTGGTGGTAACCTAAAGATTTTGTTAAATAGCTGCTATTTAATGTTGAAATTTTCAACAGGGTCTCCCGGGTACCCGTTGTTTCGACAATAATCTCACTTTTATTGTCTCGAGCTGTTTGTTGTGTTATACAACCAACATTACAGCATGAGCGAGAGCACGCTGGCTGTAGTAAGAAGTACCCTGTTGAAAATTTCACGATACATGTTGACGTTATGATAATAATTGTACCAAAGATTGTTGAATAAATTCGTATTGTAAAGGTTCGTTTCGTTTTGTTGCGTTGAAGAATTAACTGAAAAAAAAAGAAACATCAGTCATGTTGCTATTCTAGAGGGATAATATACCTACATGTCAATCGTTCTATATCTTAATACTTACCTACCTATTTGTCGTATTGTAGCCCGTGGCCATGTCTATGTGAATGCAGTGTGTTATAAATAATATAATCCACAAATGATGTTTTCTTTGATGCAGTTTATGTTTTATATCTCATGATAATAATTATGTATGTACATAAATAAAAATACTTTTTTCCCATATACACAAAAGATTTGTCATTTTGAATCCAAGCAACCGAGCAGCGCGCAGGCGGTGTTAGCGCGAGATAAGAGAAATAGAAACAGATAGGAGAGAGAGAGAGAGAGAGAGAGAGAGAGAGAAAGCGAAAGAAAGAGAGATATCTATTATTTTCTATTAGATGCGAGTAGGAGATCGTGTGGAACGTGCTCGCTATCGGAAGAGAGTTTGAAATAGACTAGGTTGGATGTCTTTCAGATGTCTCAATTCATTAGATCAGATAGGTGACAATGGTAGGGTGTGCTACAATACGGCCGTCATCGAGCAAGTTTCCAAGTCCCAGGAAACTACAGGCAGCCAATGATAATCTATGTCAGTCTTCAGATAGCGTTGTCCGCGTACTCCCGCTGTTAGCCGTGGTTAAATACTAAATACCAAACGCAATTTCAACTCGCCGCATATTCAGCACTTATCTCGACAACAATCCAAATTAATAAAGCCGTCCCGCCGGATCATATTTTCCTTTTCCTCTCCCTGCAACGTTACGTATTAATACATTTTTGCCTATTATACGTACGGGGTGACTGGCTGGCTGCTTACACAGGTATGCTGTATCAAACTGCTCAAGTTTAAGTAAGCATTAAGCATTTTTAATTGGGAAAATCGGATTTGTTTCATTATCCCTTTTCGGAAAACATAAGACAATATCTAAGAACGTTCGTCAAAACAAGAAGAGCACTGCAATAAGACAATGAGGACCAGACAAAGCGTTATATTCGCTTAATTCTGATTTTATGCATAAATGAATTCTTCAGGTCGCGTTCGGTAAAGGTAGGTACCTATAAGGTATTTAGATGGCGTGCAAACAAATACAATAATTATAATGTCTTTGGGTAGCGCACAGAAAGGGTGTATCGGGATTGGCAAGCTTAAGAAGTCGCGGTGTTTTGTGTCTGTTCTTCGCTTTGTGAGTTCACTGTATAAAGCTTCAGCTACTTTATTATGTCGCCATCGCGACGACAAAACGGGAAAACTCAACGAAAAATGTATTTATATAATAAAAAGTCGCCGGCGTAACAATTATATTTTCCTTCGTCGCTGTGCTACCCTGCTTGTGGTTAAGGGATGATCTCAGCGGGCACCATTTAAAACTCCTTTATCATGCGTTATAGTACTATTTCAACTTTCCGCCACGGTTATGAATAATAAATACTGATATAGAGCGTAATCTCGACCTGAGCGCCTTTAGCGAAATGCATATTCTCCAGCTCCGCCGGGGAGCAGCTACTTATCAGCTCGCTGCTAAATTAAAGATAAAAAATATACTGTCACGTCCATTCTGAGATGGCTTATTCAATTTCCATCTCCTATCCGTGGGGCGCAAGGCGCGCAGGCCGGGAGATATGTGGGACTAAGATGAAGACAGGCGTACACAGCAAATCCTCGCCGCATCTCCTGATCACGTTCTTAAAGGCCCGACTTGTGATCCGATTAACTGTACGGCGCCACCGTCGCAATCTCGGTAATGATAAAAATGGCAATAAAAATTAGGGATAATGGGGACGGGACGGAAGGGAGTAAAATGGGGACAGAGCTGGGGACACGGCGGCATAAAACGGGCGCGCGATCCTCCGTTCTGCATCAGCCACGATGTCACCGAGAAACTACCAGATAAGCGCGCGCGGGAATAAAATTAGCCAGATGATCGATTATAGAAACAAGCCCTGTGATTTTGAGAATAATTTGAATTTAAAATCATCGGGCACGTATTGACTTTGGATAAAGCTTTTCGCGCTCTTAGCGAGCTTATCCCTGGTAAGTGGAAAGTGCGGTTCTCATCGAATCCACTTATACGCGGCCGTGATGTGGGGAGTTACCGCAGGAAGGGTAGGTGTGTACGTACAACCTGATGCTGAAGCCGCTACCGCTACTCCTTTGTCATCATCCATGCACCCTGGCGGTTGGCAATGGCAATGGCAAAGACGAGAACGGCTCATCTGAACACTTCCCATTCCCATTCTCTATCGGCCATATAGTGATTATGTTATGTCTGCAATCTGCATGCACTTCAAACGCTAATCAAGTGACAGTGAGTGCCTTCATTTTACTACCTACTTCTAATTTTTCAACAATTTTGGGAGATTATTCAAACGTGGCTTAGGTGGGTCGTGGCCATCGAAATAACAGCTCAAATAACACAGTTGCGTTTTATTTTGAACTTTCCAGTTGTTGCGCTTGACCTTACCTGTCTAGTCGAGTTTTTCACACGCAGATAGTGTTTGAGGACGATCAAATAGGGAACGAATCGGCGTTCATAAATCGATGGGTTATTACGAGGCTGCATTGGCTCTTAGAATGGTGAGACTGATCAAAATATGCAACAGTATGTCGAGCTTGCTAAGCGATCCTTGGTGTTGGTGATAGTGTGTCGGCGCCAGAGCAAATCCCTATGGACATTACTAGTAAGCACAGGAATCGACAATAACCACAAATACAGTTCATGTAAACTTCTGCTACACATGAAACTAGGCGACAAAGAAAAACCTCGCCATTACTACATCTACATGAAAGATAATGGCACTTGGCAAGCTCGATATTGAAAATTCAAATAAATTACGGCCACACAGGATGCCGAGATCTGTCCATCTCGGTGTTCAAACGGCGTCGACAGAACTGTGAAATATCGCTGATCCTGCGAGAAATCCAGCGTGCCTGCCCTGTCCGTTCTTACGCTAAGTGACAAGTCGCGACTTTACCAGAAGCACGAAGATAACGTAGAAAGACAGAAGAACCCAAGGAAGAACCCGTGAGAAACAATGTTTGGTACCTTCCGGAAATGAAGAAAAAACGCAAGAAAATACTAGACATAGGAGCCTCCTTGGTTAAATGTTGGTACATCGGTCTCGCGAATCCGGATGTCCCCATAATCCGGATTGGGTTCAGCTTCCCATTATGTACGTTGTATCCGGATTTCCCTTGACTCGGTAGTCCGGATTCAAAGAATCACAAAAAAACTGCGCGTCGCACTTGCTTCAGTCGTGTTTTATTGGCTTACTTGGAGTCTCATAATAACCCATTTCTTTAGCTGAGGGTTATTGGCAACGTAATTTTAGTTTCACTGAGCAAGTAGTGAGGCATCAGACGTGTACATAATGGCTCCTCATAAACGAACTTGAAACTTCATGTCTCAAGGAAAAATCAACCATCAATGATGAGTTGAAGAAAGGAATCACTGGAAAAGCTTTAGCTTTCAAGTACTTTGTAGGAACTTCAACAATCCTTCAAAAACCTTCAAAAACAAAAACAGGATTCGGTAATCCGGATAATTTGATAATTCGGATCGCCCTGGTTTCAACTGATCCGGATTGATCGCGACACCACTGTATATGTATATATAAAAGAGAAAATAGCGAGACTGCAGATGGCCGGTTTCACTAAGGTCTCACGTGAGTTCCATCAGCTCAATTCTTGCGGCTTCGGTTCCAGATTTTGCTTGTAAACAAAGAAACAAGATACATCTATTTTTCATCAAACCCTCTCTTCTTTCAAATTTGACTGTGACGGTGTCTCCCACCCACAGCTAAGGTTCACCTGTCGCCAATAAAAAGATTCGAGGTTTCCCGGAACATTCAAATTTTCTAAAACACAATCATTTTCAACTTGATTTTCAATTTCCTGCAAATTATTTTTAATCTTTCTCCCCAATTTCAACTTCCCACCTGAAGAAACGTTTCGAATAAAATTTCCATAGGTTCCTGGATATTAGTCAGGAATGTTTGGTGCGGCGACAAAATATCGCAGCCAAAAATATCGCCACGATAAAATATCCCAGACCAAAAATATCCCCTTCAATAATGTCCCAGGCAGAAATATAGATGATGTATTATAGAATATATATGTATTTAGATATGAATATAGAATTTCAGACTCACCCGATAGCGAGTCTATTGTCGTCTCAAGTATCGTCTTTCTTTTCAGACCCACCAGATAAGTAATTGCAAATCCGGAAAAGACATTCCCCACAAAACGTCCTTCCCTAGAAATTATTATTATTATTATTAATAATAACAACGCGGAACAAAGAAAAGAAAAGCCGTCGCAACACTACAGACAAGAACAATGCGTCGATTGCACCTCAATCAAAAACTCGCCTGACATCCGCCGCACTGCAGTTGAAAATGTCGAACTTCTCCTGGAACCTATTGTATCTCAGGGCAAGGCGGTTCACTGGAGAATTGAAGTAAAAGAGCTTTTGTGTGGGCCTTAGGCCCTGTCTCGGAACATTCAGGGAGATCCTCGAAAGAACACTGGAGGAGGTTACCGCACCCGAAACAAGCCTATGCAGGAAGAGAAGGTAGCCAACCGTTCTTCGACTTTCCAAGGACCGATGACCAAATCTGGCTAGCAACGTCTGCTGCGGGAAATCAACACAAGGGTAAACTCCATCGATCCTGAGGGCCAGCAGCTTCAGAAAACGCTGCTGCACACCCTCCAGAAAGGACACATATTTCTCGTGGTAGGGGCACCAGATGACGGATGCATACTCCAGCCGTGGCAAAACCAAGCACGAAAAGAGACGCTGCAATGTCTCGATGTTGGAAAAGTCCCTGGAGTTCCGTGTCACGAAACCCAGTGTAGTGTAGGCTGCCCTGTGCACGTAACCAATGTGCTCGGAGAAAGAAAGCTTTGGGTCGAAGTACATGCCAAGGTCTTTGATGACACTGGGTCTGGCCAGAATGTGATCGCCAATCTTGTATGTGAACTCCAGGGGTCCAGAGGACTTCGAAAAGGACATGACCATGCACTTCGTCACGTTCAAGTCAAGACCGTTCGCAGCGCACCACCCCACCAATGCATCGACGTCCCCCTGAAGGTGAGAGCAGTCCCCAGAAGAATCCACAGGTGAAAATATCTTCAGATCGTCAGCATAGAAGAGAAACAATCCCTGCGGGACCCCCGACAAAACCTCGAAACTCTCGGAACAGTGACCGGAAACCCTCACAAACTGCCTTCGACCGACCTGAACAGTCTGACCAGATGAGGGGAAAATCCCAGATTTCCCAATTTCCTCAAGAGTATGTCGTGCTTATGCGATCAAAAGCCTTTGAGAAATCGGTGTAGATGACATCGACATCGGCTTGCTTACGCTTGCTCTGTTGAAAATCAATTGCAGGGGGCGAGCAAGGGCAGAACGACAGTCCCTTAACAGATATGATGGAATGAGGTCCGGTCCGACAGCATTACCCAACCTTCAGCTTGACCAAGGCTGCCACGACGTCACTTTCGCTGAATGTGGTGAGCGAAAGGTAGTCAGTCGACCCCAGGTCGCCACAGGAGTAAGCCGCATTGTTACTGCTCGTATAGGTAGACACCTGAGAAATAACGTGCGAAGCAGTTGGCAACATCACGGGGATTACTGTAAGATTCACCTTGGTGCAAAACCTCACCAGATCAGAAATTACATCCCTTACATATTACGTCTCCTTAAAATTATGTTCCTTGGAAATTACGTCCCCAGAAAAAAACTATGACTATTAGAGCTTATCAAGGAAGGCTACAAACTGAATATAAAGAAAGAAACAGGGAGGCTTATCAGGGCTCAAAACGAGCATAAGCAACCCGAACATTTCTCCTAGTACATCGAACTCCAGGAGCACTAGTAAGAGTAAGCCCCTTTTTACCTTCATGTAATATTGGGCCCCTATTGGACCCCCTCATTCCTCTAATTTAATTTTCAAGACCTTATGAGTTCCTTTATGTTTCTCATAGCTTTCAGACTTCCAGTAAGGCCCCTTTTGCAGTCTTGTGTTATTAAGAGCTCTATTGGGCCTCGTTATTCTGTCTTCAATATAATATAAAGCCCTGCTGAGTCCCCTTGCATTTTTCATGACTTTCGAAGCGGTGTGCCATCATGTCATGTTGGGAGCCCCAGTTGTATTTTGTTACACAGAGCTCCATTGGACCCCCTTGTGTCTTCAATACCGTTCGAAGCTCTGTTGAGCACCTTTGCACTTTTCCGAGTCTTTCCGAGCACTAGTAAGCCCCTTGTGCCTTTATGTGATATTCGGCCTCAAATTGGGTCCCCTTGTATTTTCAAGTATAATTTTGAGCCCTGATGAGCCCCATTATGTTTTTCATGGCTATCAAAATTCCAGTAACCCCCCCCCCCCTTTGCCTTCTTTCATTACACAGCTTCATTGGGCCTCCTTTATAGTTTTTCTATGGCTTTCGGAGCTATATCGGGCCCCTTATGTCTGAAGTGTAGTTTGGAACCCTAGTTAGTCCCCTTATGTTTTTTCATGGCTATCAGAATTCCAGTGAGCCCCCTGTTGCCTACTTGTTAGCCAGAGCTCCATTGGGCCCCCTTATTTCTTCAATGTCTTTTGAAGCCCTGCTGAGCCCCCTTGCATCTTTCTGAGACTTCCGGAACATGAGTAAGCACCTTGTGCCTTAATGTGATACTCGAAGCCCTGTCGGGCCTCCTTGTATCCTCAAGTGTAGTATGGAGTTCTAATTAGCCCACTTAGTCTATTGGCTTTCAGAGTACCAAAGTACGAGTAAGCCCCCCTTTTGCCATCATGTTATGTCAAGCTATGAAGCTTCACTGGGCCCCCTTGTGTCTTCCAGTGGAGACTGTCTCTTGTGTCCTTCATGTGTGTGCTCAGCAGGGCTTCAAACGATATCATTATGATATCATTATTATTATTATATATATAATAATAATAATAATAAGGACACAAGAGACAGTCTCCACTGGAGTTTCGGAAGTAATATGACGACACAAAGAAGCTCATCAGAGTAAGTATCCAGAGTAATCCAGAAGGGAGACGTGTTTTTCCAGAAACGTCTCTTCCGGGGGGCGTTTTTTCCCGAGGACGTATTTTCCCTGGGACGTCTTTTCCTTGGGACGTTTTTGCGGGAGGCGTTTTTTCCTAGATCCGGTGGCTGAAGAGCTGTTACCTTCTTGCGATATTTTCAGATTAGGAAACTTTGTCGCGGGGATATTCTTAGGTGGGGTCTTTTTGTCTGGGATATTATTGGCGGGGATATTTTTGGCCTGGGATTGTCGCAAGGATATTTTTGGCGGGGATATTCTGTTACCCAACCGAATGTTTTGGGGTGACAGCCGATTTTTTGAAAAGGAACCTCCAATTTCTCGCTGTACAATTTTTTTTTGGAGAAAAGCTGCCACAGGTCAATTTTCTTCCCGAGGGGGACATATAACTAGCGTGTTTTCAATCTTTGCGTTTCACCCCCCTAGGCAGGGTGACTACCCTTTTAAGAATTTTACATGAGAATAAGGGTCAAGTTGCACATCATTTTGAAGGTCTTCAAAATCCCTTCAGAATAGTTTTCAGAAAATTGAAATCCAACAACCCATTCCGAAGTTGAAAATTTTTCAAAATCGGATATTTTTTTCTAATGTGTTGTATCTGAAAAACCAGTTGATCCCTTTAGTAAATATCTTAGATAGAAAGAAAACCCGAACACAAAATTTGAATTATCATTTTTCACCCCATGGATGGTTGGAACTAAGTTAGGGTAGGGGGTAGAAGGGATCTGGGTCTAATTTCTTACCCCTCATTAAAATGTTGGAAGAGAATTAAGGTCCTGAAAAAAAAGGGTATTACTTATTTCAGCTCCCGCTGTAATTGAAAATTTTTTAAGGGTATTTTCACCCCCTATTCCAGCTTAGATGCCACCATGGGGTGAAAAATGATTGCTTGAATCTGCTATCCGTGTTTTCTCCCACTCTAAGATGCTTACTAAAGGGATCAACTAATTTTTCAGTTACAGTGTTGACAAAAAAAAAAATTTGATGAAGGGATCCATTCTTCTTGTAGAGGAGATGTATATTATAACGTGTAAATAGGGTAGTCTTCTCCACTCAAATAAGTGGAGAAGACCACCCTATTTACACGTTATAAAAAAAAAGAAATAATCCGATTTTGAAAAATTCCTAACTTCAGAATGGGTTGATGGATTTCAGTTTTTTTTCAACTGTTGTGTGGAGAATATTAGGTTTCTGAAGTTTGTTTTCCTCTTTATCGGCGTTTTTCCACATCATAGAAGTTTTGCTGCATTTATTCAAGTGTTAGAATCTGAAAAATTCCCTTTTCACAGCACAACACCCAGACCTACTGCGCCCGGGAATCGAACCCGGGAACAACACTTGCCAAGCGGACACGCATTCCACTCGACCAATGGGCCGAGAATTAACAGACAATCAAATTGATATGCAACTCGACACTCGACCCCTAGTCCTGTTCAAATTTCTTGAAAGGGTAGTTACCTTACCTAGAGAGGTGGAACGGAAAGATTGCAAATACGTTAGTTATATGCCCCCCTCGGAAAGAAAATCCACCTATGCCAGCTTTTTTTCAGAAAAAAGTTTTGCAGCGAGAAATTGAAGGTGGGTCCTTTTCAATAATCCCCTGTACATGTTACTTGATATTATATGGAACTTTAGTATTTTAATTTGAGCCGGCTTACAGTTTTGTTTTTGTTATCTCAGATATCTATCTCATCTCGGATGTCCAGAAGATGACGTATCCTGAAGCAAGCACTACCGTTGAAGAAAGTTGCTTTTCCGAAGTGGAAGCTGATTTAATCTTAGAATCAACGGTGATTTGAAAAAAATTCAACACTAAATCAATTGATTGATGCGGTCCTTTAAGCAAGTAGGTATAAATGAAGATGATATACGCAGCATTGAAATATTTATGGCAGAAACAGCTCCAAAATTGATTGATAAAGAAGAGTACCAATCGTATTATGGAGCCTTGCTCATAGATTCTTATTTTATACGTGGAAACGTGTTTTTCCAGGTTTTTGTTTTTAATCATAAAATGAAAACCGCAAAAAACTTGAATACTTTGTGCACTCATTCATTTAGCTTTTCAAGCCCTTTTAGATGACATGTCATTCGATACAGTGTAAAAAAAAAATGAAATTTTTTTGAGGCGTCCTTGTACAGAAAGCTTTGGTGGAAAAAATATGGTAGTATATGAAATCGGATATCAAAGATATGGTGATTTGAACAGGTTTTCCCGCCACTCGATATCGCAAACGACTCTCTAGAAAAAAGGGGGTGAGCAATGAGCTTGTTTTATGAATCATCCTGTATAAGTGTATATACACTAAGAGTGTACTTCGGAGATCTCTGACTGCTGTTTCATCGGACCGCCTGACCTGGATGCCGATTGCCCCCACACTGATGAGACCCCAACAGAGGCGAAACACGTGTCTGTGGAGTTCTGGTCTAGTGATCCGGTGTTATGGTAGTCGGAGAGTTCTGTTTATCAAAGGCTGTTGGATTCGCTGTCTATGAGAGGCGCATTCATTTGCGTTTTGCTCCTTCCTAGTACGAATTTGGTAAGTACCTACCTAACTAATGTTTTCCAGTTGAATGCGCAATTATGTATGTTTTGATTAGTTGTGTGGTTACCTATCGGTAGGGTACCTATACCCTGGTACCTATGTCTAATATTAATCAGTGATGTTGAATTCATCCCCAATAATCCCGCTAATGACCAACGTCGGGTCAGGTGTAACGAGCCAAAATGACTGCCAGCGGTTCTTATCGGTGTCTAGGAAATTATGGTGCTAAAACGTTGGTACAATTAGGTACGAAACCGCCTAATATTCGCGCGACATCAACGCGACTAAATGTCCAAAAGGAGCAGCTTTATCTCGTAAACATACTTTACTTGTTCCATTTGAGACCCAATAATTTTATCGGGGGCGGCGGCAGTGCAGATACTGACAATTCACTATTTTAAAATGTTTTCTTAGGCAGAGCTCCAATGAGATAACACTCTGATAAATGCCAGGGCGTTACGTTCTGATTGAATTTTAATTAAATTTCTCGGCACAGATATACCATTGATAGGCATCCCTACGTCCCCGTAACGGCAGTTAGAGTTTTTCTTATTAGCCCATGCCGAAGCAAACAATATGCGGTTAGCTGGCGATGCACCGCGCTTGTCTCCCCTTTTTAAAGAATGCTGACAGGAAATTAATTCTCAAAAATGAAAGCTGCCAAAGTAGTCCGTTCGGCGGCAATCATCATTGATAACGACGCATTCGTCTTATTTCATTTAATAAAGCTCGTGCAGGATGGGTTATCAGCGGCGCTTTCAAAATTACGATGCCGATGCCGACACAAGTTTGCATGCGCCTCTTCTCTCTCTCCTGCCCCGATAAGTTCCGTTTTATATTTTTATTTTGTTTATATCGCGCGCGCGAGGGTGGGTTTTCCTCACACTTTACACACAGGTTTTTAATATTTTTTTTTTACTTTTATCTTGCGTCGCGGTCTTGGCATTATCGTCGTTCAATTAATACCTATACCTCATTCACGGATCCCACGTCACTCCCCCAGAGTCCCATCCGCTTGATGTAACTTCATCGCCTCATTTACATGAAATCATTCAAGTTTGAACAGTGATATTTTTGTTCCGTGTCGGGATTAATTTGCACCTCCAAGGTGTTCACGCCGATTTAAACAGCTTGAATGGCGCCCGCCCTATTGTATGCGCTGAGCCGAAGTCCCGACACTGACAGAGTTGCATATGGAATAATGCCCCCTGCAAGTCCTACACGTAACACGTAGGTAGGTATCTCTTTACCTAGACTACAACCAGGCAAAAGAAGAATTTTTACCACCAAGTTCTCACAACGTATATCTCTAGTTAAGCGGAAACGAAAGAATACCTGCACTAGGTACTTATTCGAAGAGGTACTTGGTACTTGCTAACTTGCATCACGGTATTTGTTGATCTGAAAAAAGTTTCAAGAGTTCATACGGATTCGGCGCCATGCACCACAGTCACGTCACCCCTTACTATACATACCTACTTCAGATTGCTTGAAATAAGTTTATCAATTGAAAACTCAAACAACTCAAAACAAATGTTCAACATGGTGGAACATGCATCCACTAAGATTTTCAATTTTTGTCACAAGGGTACCGCGAGGAGCAGACGAGATTTTTTGGAATAATAATAATATATTCAACAATCAAAAGTTTAGATGGCAGTCAAAGTCACAAATAAGTACACGATATATCACATAATACAATTTACAGTCTATTGGACACAACAAGACAAATACAGTGAACACATTTCATGTACAGCTGAAATAATAATGCGATTAATGGTACTAAACCGATCTCTTTCCGTCTACGGAATCTTCTATATCGTAGAATACGGTCTCTTTCAAAAACTGCTTGATCCACCGTTCAAATTGCTTTAAAATTACGTGACGATCAAAATGTCCCTGCGTGACCACGACACGGACAAGCGTCAATTACTGGCGAATGAAGCATAGAAGGGAAGAACTGATGAATGCTTTCGATTGTTATTAACTTCCAACAATTTGAAACGGTTTTCGAATCAATCGGACAGAGTTGAGGTTTTCCAGTACAAATTTTGCAAGGCTATAGCAAGGCAATTTATTGAAATTTTGAATTTTCGATTTTATGCGATGGAAGGGTTGTATCATCATTGCTTCAAAATTACGTGACGGCCAAAATGTCCCTGCGTGACCACGACACGGACAAGCGTCAATTACTGGCGAATGGAGCATAGAAGGGAAGAATTGATGGATGATTTCGATAGCTATCAACATTTCCAACAATTTAAAACTGTTTTCGAATCGATCGGACAAAGTTGAGGTTTTCAAGTGAAATTTTCGCAAGGCTTATAGCAAGGCAATTTTAGCCCAGGCATTTTAGTCGAAAAATCGTGGTAACCCGTAACAAATTCCCTCAAAGCTGAATTTTGGTATATATGTTCTATTGGACCTACGGAACAACATATCAAAATACTCGGACTTACACCCTCGTGCGTCCTTTGATTTTCATCCTCAAAGGTCAAGTTCTAAGAATTAGAGATATACCTATCTCCAAGCTGTTCCTGCAAGTGAACGGAGTATCCGATTGATATAAGATATGTTTCAAATGAACAAAAGAGATTTGTTGTTAGTGCTTAAGTGTGTGAGGGAGCCTTTGTTACTCTTCCGATTGGTTAGTTCTGCGGGAAAGGCGGCTGAGTGTTAATTTGTCGCCCGGATATTTCAGGAAAAACTATGTGAGAATTTAAAGCCTCAAGCAATGTCGCACAAAGTTGAATATTGATATATAACTGGTATGATCCCTAAGGAAGAACATATCAAAATATTTGGACTTACACCTCTGTGCCTCCTAAGATTTTGGGGCTTTGAATATCTAGTCAAAAAATTCACCCAGACACTTTTCTATAAAACTGTTCCTGTGGACGAACCAATCATTTTAACAATGTAAGGTGGGTCTCAAGGGAAACACGGTATATTGTGGCCTATGAAGTGGACTCCGGTAGCCATGAAACATTCCTGCTTGATAGTGGCGTGAATAGTACGCGCAAGGTGGAATTTCTCTCCTGGATCTTTGAATGAGAAACATGTAAGAATATTTTGTGATGGCCAATAAAGCTGAGCATTGTTAATAGGTTCTTCTTCCCATCTTCGGAACAGACACAAGTGATGAGACTGATGAGTGAACGGTTGATATTCACAGTGCTCATCCCGAAAATAATGAATTCTCTACAAAAAAATTGTGGTTTCTTCATTTAGGGGCATCATTGTCTGAAGCTGTCAAAAATAAAAATTACCGACAAATCCTATATTTATGTTGATCTTGGACAAAAACAGCATCAATTGCTTACGCCTATTCATATTACAAAGTCAGAGCATTAATTTTTTATTAAACAAGTTTTACACCTACTTTTTTTCTGAAAATGGAATAACGGCTACAGAAAAGATCATTTTATGTTTCTATTGCCCGATAGATACAATAGCTTTTGGTATTTTCTGATAGAGAAAGAACTTTGCTTAGTATTATACACAAAAACAGTGGAACCGCTCCATCATTCATCAGTAAAAAAAAGAACTGCAAAAATTGTATGCATTTTCGGGAGAAAATTGGGCATATAATCACTTTCACAACAGATCAATTTTCTGATCTTGTAATAAATACAGGCACATTGTTTTTATCGTTTTCAGGTATAAAATGGTTAAGAACAATGAATTATGTTGGAAATACTCAATTGAGACGATTCTAACCATACGGAAACCGAAATTACAAAACGACAATTTCAGATGGCAAAAATTGTCGTTTTTTCAGTAAAACTTGTTTAATCGTGTTTCAGTTCAATTTTGAACACCATATTTGATATCAGAGGCCAAGATTTAGTTAGAAACGATACCACACTTGCCGATATCAATTCGAGGTTTTTGAGAAAAAACAAAATAAATTTTGCCGATCTTCTTTTTTTTTCCAGGCAACCCAAACTACTTATCAACAATTCAAACGTCAAGCAAATATTGTGAAGCCTTGAGGCATCTAAATATGATTTTTTTCATTTATATAAGCTACAGGGTGTCATTTACGCATTTAAAATGGCAATATTTAGCCCCCTCCCCCACAATCAATGACGCACAAAGGTGTGCCACCGAGTATTTTGATATGTTATTCCTTAGGTCTTACAAGGCCCGTATAACAAATCTCAGCTTTGTGGGAATTTGTTGCGGGTTAAAACCTAATATGCCTGGGCTATTTATTGAAATTTTGAATTTTGGATTTTATGCGATGACAGGGTTGTATCATCATTGCTTAAAAATTACGTGACGACCAAAATGTCCCTGCGTGACCACGACACGAGCAAGCGTCAATTACTGGCGAATGGAGCATAGAAGGGATGAACTGATGAATGCGTTCGATTATTATTTACATTCCAACAATTTGAAACGGTTTTCGAGTCGATCGGACAAAGTTGAGGTTTTCCATTGGAATTTTTGCAAAGCTATAGCAAAACAATTTATTGAAATTTTGAATTTTCGATTTTATGCGATGACAGGGTTGTATCATCATTGCTTCAAAATTATGTGACCACCAAAATGTCCCTGCGTGACCACGACACGGGCAAGCGTCAATTACTGGCGAATGGAGCACAGAAGGGAGGAACTGATGGATGCTTTCGATTGCTATGACAATTTCCAACAATTTGAAACGGTTTTCGAATCGATCGGACAAAGTTGAGGTTTTCCAGTGAAATTTTTGCAAGGCAATTTATTGAAATTTTGAATTTTGGATTTTATGCGATGACAGGGTTGTATCATCATCATTGCTTCAAAATTACGTGACGGCCAAAATGTCCCTGCGTGACCACGACACGGACAAGCATCAATTACTGGCGAATGGAGCATAGAAGGGAAAAACTGATGGATGCTTTCGATTGCTATTAACATTTCCAACAATTTGAAATTGTTTTCGAATCGATCGGACAAAGTTGAGGTTTTCCAGTAAAAATTTTGCAAGGCCATAGCAAGGCAATTTATTGAAATTTTGAATTTGCGATTTTATGCGATGACAGGGTTGTATCATCGTTGCTTTAAAATTACGTGACGACCAAAATGTCCCTGCGTGACCACGGCACGGACAAGCGTCAATTACTGGCGAATGGAGCATAGAAGGGAAGAATTGATGGATGTTTTCGATTGTTATTAACATTCCAACAATTTGAAACGGTTTTCGAGCCGATCGGACAAAGTTGAGGTTGATTGAAATTCTGAATTTACGATTTTATGCGATGACAGGGTTGTATCATCATTGCTTTAAAATTACGTGACGACCAAAATGTCCCTGCGTGACCAAGACACGGACAAGCGTCAATTACTGGCGAATGGAGCATAGAAGGAAGGAACTGATGGATGCTTTCGATTGCTATTAACATTTCCAACAATTTGAAATTGTTTTCGAATCGATCGGACAGAGTTGAGGTTTTCCAGTAAAATTTTTGCAAGGCCATAGCAAGGGAATTTATTGAAATTTTGAATTTTCGAATTTATGCGATGAAATTGCTTTAAACTTACGTGACGACCAAAATGTCCCTGCGTGACCAAGACACGGACAAGCGTCATTTACTGGCGAATGGAGCATAGAAGGGAAGAACTGATGGATGCTTTAGATTGTTATTAACATTCCAACAATTTGAAACGGTTTTCGAATCGATCGGACAAAGTTGAGGTTTTCTAGTAAAATTTTTGCAAGGCTATAGCAAGGCAATTTGGTGAAATTTTAAATTTTTGATTTTATGCAATGAAATTGCTTAAAATTCACGTGACGACCAAAATGTCCCTGCGTGACCACGACACGGGTAAGCGTCAATTACTGGCGAATGGAGCATAGAAGAGAGGAACTGATGGATGCTTTCGATTGTTGTTAATATTTCCAACAATTTGAAACAGTTTTCGAATCAATCGGACAGAGTTGAGGTTTTCCAATAAAATTTTTGCAAGGCAGCCTCAAGGCAATTTATTGAAATTTTAAATTTTCGATTTTATGCGATGACAGGGTTGTATCATCATTGCTTCAAAATTACGTGACCACCAAAATGTCCCTGCGTGACCACGACACAGGCAAGCGTCAATTACTGGCGAATGGAGCATAGAAGGGAAGAACTGATGGATGCTTTCGATTGTTACTAACATTCCCAACAATTTGAAACAGTTTTCGAGTCGATCGGACAAAGTTGAGGTTTTCCATTGAAATTTTTGCAAGGCTATAGCAAAACAATTTATTGAAATTTTGAATTTTCGATTTTATGCGATGACAGGGTTGTATAATCATTGCTTTAAAAATACGTGACGACCAAAATGTCCCTGCATGACCACGACACAGGCAAGCGTCAATTACTGGCGAATGGAGCATAGAAGGGAAGAACTGATGGATGCTTTCGATTGTTACTAACATTCCCAACAATTTGAAACAGTTTTCGAGTCGATCGGACAAAGTTGAGGTTTTCCATTGAAATTTTTGCAAGGCTATAGCAAAACAATTTATTGAAATTTTGAATTTTCGATTTTATGCGATGACAGGGTTGTATCATCATTGCTTCAAAATTACGTGACCACCAAAATGTCCCTGCGTGACCACGACACAGGCAAGCGTCAATTACTGGCGAATGGAGCATAGAAGGGAAGAACTGATGGATGCTTTCGATTGTTACTAACATTCCCAACAATTTGAAACAGTTTTCGAGTCGATCGGACAAAGTTGAGGTTTTCCATTGAAATTTTTGCAAGGCTATAGCAAAACAATTTATTGAAATTTTGAATTTTCGATTTTATGCGATGACAGGGTTGTATAATCATTGCTTTAAAAATACGTGACGACCAAAATGTCCCTGCATGACCACGACACGAGCAAGCGTCAATAACTGGCGAATGAAGCATAGAAGGGAGGAACTGATGAATGCTTTCGATTGTTATTAATATTTCCAACAATTTGAAACAGTTTTCGAATCGATCGGACAGAGTTGAGGTTTTCCAGTAAAATTTTTGCAGCAAGGCAATTTATTGAAATTTTAAATTTTCGATTTTATGCGATGACAGGGTTGTATCATCATTGCTTCAAAATTACGTGACCACCAAAATGTCCCTGCGTGACCACGACACGGGCAAGCGTCAATTACTGGCGAATGGAGCATAGAAGGGAAGAACTGATGGATGCTTTCGATTGCTATGACAATTTCCAACAATCTGAAACGGTTTTCGAATCGATCGGACAAAGTTGAGGTTTTCCAGTAAAATTTTCGCAAGGCAATTTATTGAAATTTCGAATTTTGGATTTTATGCGATGACAGGGTTGTATCATCATCATTGCTTCAAAATTACGTGACGGCCAAAATGTCCCTGCGTGACCACGACACGGACAAGCATCAATTACTGGCGAATGGAGCATAGAAGGTTTTCCAGTAAAAATTTTGCAAGGCCATAGCAAGGCAATTTATTGAAATTTTGAATTTGCGATTTTATGCGATGACAGGGTTGGGTGCTAGGACAATTCGTCCCGCGGACAATTCGTAGCGGACAATTCGTCGCGGACAATTCGTCCCGCGGACAATTCGTCCCGCGGACAATTCGTCCCGCGGACAATTCGTCTCGCGGACAATTCGTCCCGCGGACAATTCGTCGCAAGTGAAGGCTTCGGAAGGTAAGGGGGTAATATTACACATGAAGACACAAGGGGGCTCAATAAAAGGATCTAAAAATCATAAGCAAATACAAGGGGCTCCGACAGAGATCCCAACGCCACGAAAAAATGCAACGGGGCTCAGCAAGGCTTCAAGCGATATTAAAAACATAAGGGGGCCTTATGGAGCTTCGAGAGGGCTCCAAATATCACATAGAGGCACAAGGTGCTTACTACTGCTTCGAAAGCCACGGAAAGATGTAAGGGGGCTCAGCATGCATGGCTTCAAAAGACGTTGAAGAAACAGGGGGGCCCACGGCAGCTACGGATGACACAAGAAGACAACAGGAGGCTCACTGGAATTCTGATAGTCGCATTGAAGAACATAAGGGGGCTCACTAGGGCTCCAAGCTACACTCATGGAAACGAGGGGGCTCACTAGGGTTGCAAGCTACACGTATGGACACAAGGGGGCTCACTAGGGCTCCAAACTACTCTTGCGGGCACAAGGGGGCCCGATAGAGCTCCGTATATCACATGAAGGCACAAAGGACTTACACTAGGGCTTCCAGCAATGTAAAAGCGCACAAGATGGCTTACTGGAATTCTGAAAGCCACGAAAACACAAAATGGGGCTCATTAGGGCTCTTAACGACACATAGAGCACAAGGGGCCTAACAAGAATCTGGAAATCACGGGAAAATGCAAGGGGGCTCCGTAGAACATCATATAATATTGGTTACACAAGGGGGCCCGGGGGGCTCTTCACAACAAGAAAAGGCAAAAGGGGGCTCACTGTATGATACTCTGAAAGCCAACACAAGTGGACTAATTGGGGCTCCAAACTACACATAAGGGTACAAAGGGGACCCAATAGAGCTCCAAAAACCATGGAAATACAACAAGGGGGCCCAATGGAGCCCTCTATAATCAAAAAAGACAAAAGGGGGTAACTGGGTTTCTGGAAGCCATTAAAAAATAAAAGGGGCTCACTAGGACTCCAAACTACACTAACCGGCACAAGGGGGTCCGATAGGGCTCCGAATATCACATAAAGGCACTAGGGAGCCCAAGGAGCTTTATATAACAACAGAAGGCAAGAGGGGCTCACTGGAATTCCGGAAGCTACGAAAAAACACAAGGGGGCTCAGCACGGCTTCAAAAGACGTTCAAAAGACGGCAACAGGGGGCTTACTGGAATTCTGATAGTCATGGAAAAATACAAGGGGGCTCACTAGGGCTTCAAGCTATACTTATGAACACAAGGGGGCTCACGAGGGCTCCAAACTAGACTTGCGGACACAAGAGGGTCCGATAGGGCTCCGTATATCACATGGAGGCACAAGGGACTTACACCAGGGCTTCCAGAAATGCAAAAGCGCACAAGATGGCTTACTGGAATTCTGAAAGCCACGAAAACACATGAGAGGGCTCGTTAGGGCTCCAATGGATACATAGGACAGAAGGGGCCTATGAAAAATCCAGAAATCACGGGAAAGTGCAAGGGAGCTCCGTAGAACTTCATCTGATATTGGTGACACAAGGGGCTCTTTATAACGAGAAAAGGCAAAAGGGGTCTCACTGCATAGTACTGAAAGCCAATAAAAACAAAAATGGACTGATTAGGGCTCCACACTACACATAAGGGTACAAGGGGACCCGATAGAGCTCCGAAAGCCATGGAAATACGACAAGGGGGCTCAATGAAGCTCTTTATAATCAAGCTTATCTGCTTGCACAATGGGGCCCGACAGGGCTCTGAATATCACCTGAAGGCAGAAGGTGCTTGCTACTGCTCCAAAAGTCGCGGAAAGATGTAAGGGGGCTCAGCAGGGCTTCAAAAGACGTTGAGGAAATAAGGGGGCCCAATGGAGCTCCAAATAATACAATAAGGCAACAAGGGGCTTACTGGAATTCTGATAGCCAGAAAAAAAACAAGAGGGCTCACTAGGCGCCAAACGATACACTTGCGGACACAAGGGGGTCCGATAGGGCTCCGTATATCACTTGAAGGCACAAGGGACCCAGGTACACTAGGGCTTCCAGCAATGCAAGAACGCACAAGCCACGAAAACACACAAGGGGGCTCCTTAGGGCTCCAAATGACGCAGTGCTCAATAAAAATCAGAAAGTCACGGAAAAATGCAAGGGGGCTCAGTAGTAGGGTGGGCCGCTGCTATAGGTGTGTTTTTTTTGTTTTCATAATACGGACTCCTAATAGCGCGGAAAAGTTGCAGTTTCATATACTTTTCAAATATCTAGAAGCTTTTTGTCCCAAGTTTTCGTCTTCAGCCTCCGCAAGACGTGTCTTTCAGAAATATCACAACATTCAGTTTTTGCAAGATAACGAATTGAGTTATGGTTAAAAACTGTTGAAATACCTTAGTGAAAAAATAGATAAAACTTTTTATTTGACAGAAGTTAAGTGTTAAGACTCCAATTATCAATATTTTATCAATATTTTTTGTTTTAGGTCACTTTGGGCTAAAAAATTTCTGACTTACCAATATGGGCATCAGTTTCCTAAATTCATTCTTGCTGTAAATAGAGCCATATCTTGATTCAGCTCCACAAACTGCTGATGCTGCTTCTAAAACTGTTTTCACAAATCGCTCCACTGATTGGGTATAACAGGAAAAACGTGGAAATTCTAATAAAGGAATTATGTATATCGTTAACATTCAGTAATTCCATGTAATTCTTTTAGTTCTTTATCCGGCATACGGGGTGGTTTTCTGAAGAGGACTCACCTCCAATTTCTCGCTGCACATTTTTTTTCTGAGAAAAAGCCTCGGAAAAAGCAGACACAAGTCGATTTTTTTTGAAAAGGACATTTGGGACACGTATTGCCAAATTCTCATCTTCAATCCATTTGCCCCCACCCCCTACCCTAGTTTGAAATTTCAAATTGCATTACCTATCTTGTGATACACCAAATTGAACGCAATAACATTGTTTCCGTTAAAAATACTCTGAAATCTTGAAACTACCCTCTCAATCCTTTAAAAAATTCTTTCATTGTTGATTGAAGGAATGTTTTTCTGTTAACTGCAGATTCTTGAGAAATAGATTCCCCAGCAAAAACAGAGCGATTTTTATTTCGAGAGGACCATCTGAGACATGTGTTGCCAAATTTTAATCTTCATTGCATTCTCTTCCCAAAAAAGATAATTTTTGAAAAGGATTAGAGGGTGATTTAGGCAATTTGAAATTATTTTTGCATAAAGGAAATTTTCATACTTTCTATTTGATGTATCACAAGGTAGATAATTTATTGCTATTAGAATTATTGGAGTAGGCTAGGATGGGGCCGAAAGGGTTGAAAATAAAACTGTGACAACATGCCACCCTCGAAATAAGAACCGACCTGTTTTCGTTTAAAAATATTTTTTCCAAGAATAGGGATAGTTGATAGGATCGATAAAAGCTTTCCTTTGATTTAGGATGAGAGAATTTTCGCAAGGGTTGGGAGGTGACTTGAAAAATTTAAAATTTGTTTGTCAGAAAGAGAATTCTATTATCTTCAGTTTGATGTGTCACAAGTTAGGTAATGCTATTTGACATTTCAAAGTTTTTTTTTTCATTTGGGTGGTCTCTTCCAACAATTTCAATAACGTTTCGATTGATGTATGATATTTTATCATTGCTAAAACTCTTGTATGAGAAACAGTTGAAATTGAAGTTTTCGCCCAAAGTTGCTCAATTTTCAATGCGACTATTTTTGCAACTTCAAGGCAATTGGGCTTTTTCGGTGAATTCAATTTCATTTGTTTTTTTTTGTGAATGAAAAAACAATACTGGAACACGGGTTTTTTGTGCCTGACTGTTTAATTCCATATTTTTTTAATTGTAAATATATTTTTAAACATTTTCTGGCCTAATAAAAATTTGCGATTTTTTTCCAAATATAGAAATTTCAACGTCATTGCGGACCCTGAAGTGATGATTTTTTTTCAAAAATGCTGTAACGATTTCTTTTTGTAATCTGATTATGCATCTTTTCCGCACTATTAGAATAAAAAAATCGAAAATAGGATTTTTCGGCCCACCCTACTCAGTAGGGCTTCAAATGATATTGGTGACACAAGGGGGCTCAAGGGGCTCTAAGGGGGCTCATTAGGACTCCAAATTATATTTGAAGAAACAAGGGATTAGGGGTCGAATATAACATAAAGGCACAAGGGACTTACTACTGCTCCAAAAGCCTATAAGAAAAGTGCAAGGGGGCCCAACAGAACTTCAAACGGTTCTGAAAAGACAAGGGGGCCCCCATTGAGCTCTGTATAACAGTGTCATGAAAAAACATAAGGAGGCTCAACGGGGCTCCAACTACACCTGGAGGCACATTAGGGCCCGATAGGGCTTCAACATGCCATGACGGCATAACGCTGCTTGCTGCTCCGGAAATGGAAAATTCGAGGGGCCTCAGCAGGGCTTCAAGTTACGTTGAATATAGAATAAGGGGGCCCAGTGAAGCACTTGATAACACAAGACTGCAAAAGGGGCTTTATGGAAATCTGAAAGCAATGAAAAACATAAGAGGACTCATTAGAGCTCAAAAATTACACAAGAGAAGATAAGGGGCCCGATAGGGGCCAAATATCTCATGAAAGTATAAGGGAGCTTACTGGTGCTCCCGTCAGTGGGTGCTCCCAAAGCTTGGTGTACTAGCAAAAATTTTCGGAATGATGCAAGAGGACTAAGCAGAGCTCCAAAGACATGAAGAAACCAGGGTGCGCAGTAGGGCTCCAAATACTACAAAAAGGAATAAGGGGGCTTACTAAAGTTCGAAAAGCAACGAGGAAAGACAAAGGGACTTGTTAAAGTTAAGACAAAGGGCAGAACATTATTTTGAGACGAATTGTCCGTGAGACGAATTTTCCGCGGGACGAATTGTCCGCGAGACGAATTGTCCGCGGGACGAATTGTCCGCGACGAATTGTCCGCTACGAATTGTCCGCGGGACGAATTGTCCGGTCACGACAGGGTTGTATCATCATTGCTTTAAAATTACGTGACGACCAAAATGTCCCTGCGTGACCACGGCACGGACAAGCGTCAATTACTGGCGAATGGAGCATAGAAGGGAAGAATTGATGGATGTTTTCGATTGTTATTAACATTCCAACAATTTGAAACGGTTTTCGAGCCGATCGGACAAAGTTGAGGTGTATTGAAATTCTGAATTTACGATTTTATGCGATGACAGGGTTGTATCATCATTGCTTTAAAATTACGTGACGACCAAAATCTCCCTGCGTGACCAAGACACGGACAAGCGTCAATTACTGGCGAATGGAGCATAGAAGGAAGGAACTGATGGATGCTTTCGATTGCTATTAACGTTTCCAACAATTTGAAATTGTTTTCGAATCGATCGGACAGAGTTGAGGTTTTCCAGTAAAATTTTTGCAAGGCCATAGCAAGGCAATTTATTGAAATTTTGAATTTTCGAATTTATGCGATGAAATTGCTTTAAACTTACGTGACGACCAAAATGTCCCTGCGTGACCAAGACACGGACAAGCGTCAATTACTGGCGAATGGAGCATAGAAGGGAAGAATTGATGGATGTTTTCGATTGTTAATAACATTCCAACAATTTGAAACGGTTTTCGAGCCGATCGGACAAAGTTGAGGTTTATTGAAATTCTGAATTTACGATTTTATGCGATGACAGGGTTGTATCATCATTGCTTTAAAATTACGTGACGACCAAAATGTCCCTGCGTGACCACGACACAGGCAAGCGTCAATTACTGGCGAATGGAGCATAGAAGAAAGGAACTGATGGATGCTTTCGATTGCTATTAACATTTCCAACAATTTGAAACAGTTTTCGAATCGATCGGACAAAGTTGAGGTTTTCCAGTGAAATTTTTGCAAGGCTGCAAGGCAATTTAGTGAAATTTTAAATTTTCGATTTTATGCGACGAAATTGCTTAAAAATTACGTGACGACCAAAATGTCCCTGCGTGACCACGGCACGGACAAGCGCCAATTACTGGCGAATGGAGCATAGAAGGGAAGAATTGATGGATGTTTTCAATTGTTATTAACATTCCAACAATTTAAAACGGTTTTCGAGCCGATCGGACAAAGTTGAGGTTTATTGAAATTCTGAATTTACGATTTTATGCGATGACAGGGTTGTATCATCATTGCTTTAAAATTACGTGACGACCAAAATGTCCCTGCGTGACCAAGACACGGACAAGCGTCAATTACTGGCGAATGGAGCATAGAAGGGAGGAACTGATGAATGCTTTCGATTGTTATTAATATTTCCAACAATTTGAAACAGTTTTCGAATCGATCGGACAAAGTTGAGGTTTCCCAGTAAAATTTTTGCAAGGCTATAGCAATCTTTTCTCAATTCAATATTTCAATTTTTCTCAAATCACCCCTCAACCCTCTCAAAATTCTCTCATCATCAATTAAAATAAAGCTTTTCCCCTATTAGCTCCCGATTCTTGGGAAATAGATTTTCCAGCGAAAACAGTACGATTTTTATTCCGAAGGAGGCAAGACACGTATCGCCAAATTTTCATCTTCAATCCCTTCGCCCCCACCCTACGCTACTTTAAAATTTCAAATAGCAACATTTACCTTGTGATACATCAGAGTGAAGGTAACAAAATTCTCTTTCTGTAAAAAATTATTTCAAGTTTTCTAAACCTTCCTCTAACCTTTTTCAAAAATTTTCTTAATTGGGACGCGAAGGGGTTGAAAATAAAAATTTTGCAATACGTGTCTTAGATGTCTTCTAAATAAAAATCGACCTGTTTTGCTGGAAAATTTATTTCTCAAGAATCGGCAGTTAATAGGGGAAAAACTTCCCTTTATTTGACGATTAAATAATTTAAGAACTGTTTCGGGTGGTTTAAAAGGATTCAAATTATGTTTGACAGAAAGAGAATTTCATTATCTTTAAGCTCGCTTTTAATTTGATGTTTCACAACATGGGTAGTGAAAGTTGAAGTACCTATTTGAAATTCTAAAGTAGGCTAGGGTGGGGGCGAAGGGGTTGAAGGTGAAAATTTTGCAATGTGTGTTTTAGATGTCCCCCTCAAAATAAAAATCGACCTGTTTCAGTGTTTTCCTGTAAACAAATTTGGCAGCAAGAAATCTGGGTCGGGTCAATTTCAAAAAATCATCCTGTAGGTTGATTTGTAAAACGAACTTCCAGGTAATAATGCTTTCATCAAATTGAGTTAATTGCGTTTAGGAGGGAACTTGCAGACTTTGTGCGGGAAGTCGGAAATTAGATGTTGATTCAAAATAATTCTGTTTACCCTAAAATGAGCAGTCAACAAAATATGTAAACGGCTTGGTTCCCCGGCTTGGCACATAGGCAACTCCGATAACGTCGCTAGAGCATATAAAGCTCACATACAAAATGAAATATGCTTGTCTTTGTCGCGGACTCGCGCTAAAAGTGATATATGCACCGGAGTATTATTTCGCAGCGAGGTTAGACTTAGCTCCGGTATCTTTTGCTGTGTTTAATGGTTATTGCCGATTGCGCGCCGTCGTATATGAGAGATTAACGCAGATACGGAATAAAATATGATGATACTTATGTTCGTGGAGGAGCTGCGCCTCGACATAGCCCCGGTCACAAGAAGACATCGTAGGTATTCGAATCCCGACGACGCCGCACCTGGTTCGCCTAGCTCGAACGGTGCCCCGTTAGCGTTGCCGCAGTCTCCCAATATACCCCCATACCAATCCTAAGATGCATGGCCTATAGAATCTTAATTAATTTCGTAGCCGTAATCTCGACCAATTAAATGGCAATTTCTTGGCAAACATAAAGGATTTTTGCGAGGAGAACGGCGAGGAACGAAACGGAACCGGGAAATACCGCCATAACTCATCTATCCTATAAGATTACTGATCTTTAATCCCCTTCCTTTCCCGCTCTTCTCTCTTTAGCGAGCCGCGCACTCCTAAAAGTTGAGATTTACGGCGTTCTTGGAATTATATTGTTGGCTTGCACAGCAGCGAGCGTGAACGGGGCTGCTGCTGCTGCTGCTGCTACGGCGGTGATGCAGTTAGCTAGGAATTATTATGATATATCTAGACGAACGAAATCGCTGCCACCTAGTAAAAGGCATCATTAGATAGAAGGCCGTGAGCAGGGAAATGGGGGATGGAGAAGACCGTGGAGACTGGAGGAAGAAGAAGAAGAAGAAGAAGAAGAAGAACGTGTAGAATACATCCAAGCCCAAGCAAACACCTAGTCAAGTCAAGTCACCGCCGTCGAGCGCACTGCCGGCACTGCCGGGACTGCCGGGCTTATCTGAGCGCTCCGACGGGGCAGCCCAGCCGAGCCGGCTGGCTACGAGGAACGGCTCACGCGGCATTACGTTAGATAGGGAGGATATAAAATATGGCGTCCTTTCATGAATCTTATTAAGATATCCGTAACACCCGACGATACCGAGTTATGCGCGCCGGAGAGAGACACCCGCTCGCGAACTTATGAAGAAAGGAGTAGGTGTATAATCCTTATAGCTACACCGCTATATATCATGCCTAAGTCCTGTAAGGAAAACAGGATAGATATTTATAAGTTACGAGCCTCTCGCGCGCGCGGACTGTTTATTTAACTCAATAATCGTTTATCACATCATGACGATCAGCGCGAGCGGATCGGATCCCCGCACCTTCTAATTTCTAATCTTACTCTCACCATGCCCGGCTGTCCGTTGCCGTTCCGTCCCGTCTGATTCGAAAAGGTTCTGGCTCTGGCAAGACAACCGGCACTTTTCTTACAGTGCTCCTACTTTCCAGCCCTCCAAGTCCTTCTCCGCCAAGTTAGCCGCCACAAAGTTCTTCTCAACTCACGTATATCGCAAAGCTCCCACGTCACTAATAAAACTAATTACTGTCTAATGAGGATTTATAGAAACGCTTAAGTACTAGGTGTCCCATAAATCGATATAAGGCGTCTTGGAACTGTAAGAGGTAGTCAGCTACCGATAATCCGGACATCGCATAAATATGATCAAGTGTGAAGCTGGGGCCGTAAGTAGTAAGCCCGGCTTAGAGTTTGCCGCGTCCCCGGTGAGCAGCTGAGACGACAGACGGGTGCGAAAAACGATCGCTTGCTTCCAACTTTACTGTGTGCACCGTAAGCGCGCCTCTTTATTGATTGCGAATTAAGGTTTTGCTCACCTCAGCTGCCGAAACAGGGACACCTCCACACAAGTTGATTTCCGATTCAGATCCTCAGGCGGAGAGTGGTCTGGTCAGATTTCGAACCGAGGGGGAAATGGAGAGAAAGCTGGAAGCTCGAAAGCGGGGTTTTAAATTTGGATGAGCCGAGCAACAGGTTAGCTGGGGAGGCCCGGCTCAGGATCAGCACTGCGGAAAAGATTAATTTCACGAAACCCGGCAAACGCTCTGCTGGCTGCTGGCTGCTGGCTGCCGATCTAAAGACATGTAATTGCCCATTAAGGGTTATTTTATGCTCGACGCGTCGCTAGAAGTGGTGTGTGTATGTGGTCAGATAGGCACCCCCGGCTCCTTTACCGCCAACTTCTCTAAGTATCCGGACGTTAGTAACACGTACTCTATATACGGTTTAGACTTTGTGTGTCGTCGGTTGTAATTAGTTGAAAGCGCGCAGAATTCTCTTTGGTGGACCTTAAGATGTATTGACGCACGGGCATTAATACCTTCTAAGTCAAGTTCTTGAATGACCGCACACAGACCGCGCGCATAAATGCCGATGACGATACCAATTAGTCGAGCCGTGGCTCACTTGAAAGAGGTTATACAGAGTTGCTCCTTTTAGCATTAGATTCCCAAGAGGCTGTATTGCCCTCGCCGATCCGGACACACAAAGATAATGCCACCCGACAAACTGAGCCGGTCGGGGTGAACTGTATCCGCCTATCCTCTCGCTGTTTGCGGTTCGATTGAAATCATTCGAAAGCCACTCCACTTGTCATCCGCGACGTCCCACTCCACCGCCGCAGCCACCAGATCAGGCTCCAGATAAAGCCGTATCGAAACAGGAGATTACACGTGCACCCGCTCCGTCGATGTTCGCCTTAAGAGCCTCTCCCAGGGGCTGACATGGATCAAAATACATCTAAGTATCGGACCACCGAATGAAACAATAATGTTGAGTGGACAAAAGTTCGCATCTATCGCATCACATACCGGGGCTCCAGCAGCACCACTTTGTCCCTTGTCCATCCCATGACAACATCCTCCAGCGAGCATCTCGAGCCATCCCCCGTCGATTTTCACAATCTCTGAAACAATTTAATATCATTCAATCACAGTGGCGTATTTATGGGGGTGGCATGGGGGGCATGTGCCCTCCCCCCCATCGATCTGTAATAATGATAATAAGAACGAGAAGATACCGGCAAAAGAACAGGCGAGCTCCGATACTGTTGTAAATTCAAAAATGTATACCTAATTTTGTTGTAAGTATAATACTTATATCTTTAATTCTTTCCTTATTTTTTTCAACCTAGTGCTGTTAATTGATAAATAGCATTTTGTCTTCCTGCTGCCCCCCCCCCCCCCCGAAAATCCCTCCCTCTTACAATTCTTGCATGATTAAAGAAAAATCACCTTGCCACCCCCCCCCCCCCCCCCCAATCCAAATCTCTAAAAATACGCCACTGTTCAATCAGTACACACATCAATTACAATACAATACGATACAATCTTTATTCAGCGCAAGAAGACCTTATTACAAGGTATATCGCTAAGTCATTTTAAACAAAATACATGAGTACGATAAGACACACTTTGTAACACTCAAGTATGTACAAGTAGAACACTACAACAAACAATGGATAATAAATTCACATGTACCTACTTCAAAGCCAGCTTGAAAATTAAATGTTCATACGAGACAAGATGTTTCACGTTTCACGACAATCGTTCCACTAATGAGAAATTTCAATATGGCGGCCAAGATGGGAGCCAAATCATAAAATTCAGCTTGAAAATAAAAATGTTTATACAAGACAAGAGTAAGTTCCAAGTTTCATGACAATCCCTCCATTGATAACAGATTTCAATATGGCGGCGGAATCATGAAATTTAACTTGAAAATCGGAATGATCATACGTGACAAGGGTAAGTTTCAAGTTCCATGAAAATCATTCCACTAGCAAGAAATTTCAATATGGCGGCCAAGATTGCGGCAAAATCAAGAAAAGCTTAAAAATAAGAATGATCATACAAGACAAGGGTAACTTCCAAGTTTCATGAAAATCGTTCCACTAATAAGATATTTCAATATGGCGGCCAAGATGGCGGCGGAATCATGAAATTTAGCTTGAAAATAAGAATGATCATACGTGATAAAGGTAAGTTTCAAGTTCCATGAAAATCGTTCCACTAGCAAGAAATTTCAATATGGCGGCCAAGATGGCGGCGGAATCATGAAATTTAGCTTAAAAATAAAAATGATCATACAAGACAAGGGTAACTTCCAAGTTTCATGAAAATGGTTCCACTAATAAGGAATTTCAATATGGCGGCCAAGATGGCGGCGGAATCATGGAATTCAGCTTGAAAATAAGAATTATCATACAAGACAAGGGTAACTTCCAAGTTTCATGAAAATCGTTCCACTAATAAGGAATTTCAATATGGCGGCCAAGATGGCGACGGAATCATGGAATTCAGCTTGGAAATAAGAATTATCATACAAGACAAGGGTAACTTCCAAGTTTCATGAAAATCGTTCCACTAATAAGAAATTTCAATATGGCGGCCAAGATGGCGGCGCAACCATTGAATCCAATTTGCCCACTGTGCACCCACCAGGACCTGAGCTATCCATTGGAGAAAGTTCCAGGGTTCTAGTTTCATTCCCCGAGGAGGAGTTCAACTTCTTAGAAGTGCACAAGAAATCTTTGTTTTGTGATAATAATAATGATAACTATGAATGTATAATAAAAATTAATGCCCATTGGCCACCCTCGGGGATCAGCTATCTATCAAAAAAAGTTCTAAGGCTCTAGCGTTATTTCTCGAGGAGGAGTAAATTTCTACACGGACAGACAGACAGACGGACGGACGGACAGACAGACAAACCGGCCATATAAGCGTCATTTTCTTACGAAAATGCGCTAAAAAGTGAAGCATTGCACAAGATGGAGTCAAAATACAAAATTCAAAAATTCATTGACAGAATAAAGACATTTTTCAATCAACATGGTCTTTACGGCTCTTCTGAAGGTATGATACGCGACTATGCTTTTATTTTCCTGAGGGAGATGATTATAAAGCCTGAGAGAGCTGACAATGGGTCCCCTCGCGACCTGCGTCAAGGCAAACCTGGGAATTACCAGCTTGTCAGCATTTCTCGTCCGATAGCAGCTCACCTCACCCTGTCGCTGGAAGCGTCCAACATTTCTCCTCACAAAACAGACACATTCGAGAATGTAACAACAATATACAATGAGGATGCCATACTCCACAAAATATGGCCTACATGAAGTTCTACAAGGAAGTGACAGCATGCACCTGATTATTCTTTTCTGGGCAACAAAAACCCTCCGGACACCAGAAGAACCTCCCCAGCACAATATGCCATATGTCAGCAGAGAATGAACGGAGGAACAGTAAAACATCCTTAAATGACCGAGAGAAATTACACCCCTCAACTGAATTACCATGAAGCACATAACCCCGAGACTCCTGGCCACCCTCCCCGTGTGCTCCACCCAGGAAAGACCGGAGTCCAATTCTACTCCAAGGAACCTTACCTTTTGACTTTGCTTGACGCTCTTTGCTCCCAGTCTCACTAATAAACTACAGTCTGAGCGGCCGCCCAACGGCGTGAAGGCTATCATCTCAGTTTTGCCGGAATTGGCAATCACACCGTTGTCCGCAAACCAGGATAAAATCCTGTTTGCACTTGTAGTTGCATTAAACGCCACAGCGTCATTATTTTCACCGCGTACAACCATGGATGAGTCATCGGCAAAGAGCGTAATTGACTCATCAGTGATCAGATCGTTCACAAAAATTACAAAAAGAAGAGGACCCAGAATACTTCCCTGGAGGACACCAGTCGCTACACTTCTCTCCCTCGACAGATACTTGCCATCCTCCCGCATAATTCGCACCACCTGACTTCGTTCCGACAGGTAGGACCTCAGCCACCGCCAAGGTGACCCCCTTACCCCATACGAATAAAGCTTATCGAGCAACAAAGCATGGTTGACGGAATCGAAGGCCCGCGACAAGTCGAAAAACACTCCCACTGACCTATATCTCTTATTGAAATGATCCAGTACCCTTTCGCAAATAGCCAAGATCGCGTCCTGAGTACACCTCCCCTTCAAGAACCCGTACTGCTGTGACGACAGCAATTTATTGTCATGAAGAAACGATAGCAAGCGGGTGCTGAAGGCTTTCTCAAATACTTTCGATATCGCCGGTAACAACGCTACAGGCCGATAGTTACTGACGTCACTCGGGTCTTCTTTTTTCAAAATTGGCACAATTATCGCTTTTTTTAACTGAATTGTACGGAACAGACTAAAAGGCAATTTTTTTTCAATTGTCGCATCCGATGACTCAGACTGTTCTAAAATTTTATTGACTATACCATTGAATCATGGAAATCAGCTAAGGAGACTTAAACGCAAGAACCACAAGATCTAGTGTAGTAGTCATTGTGTCTTTTTTCTTCTTAGTGTAACATGTAGGGGAGACCGGGACACTTTCGACACTTTTTCCTTGAAGAGACTGTTTTTCAACAAATAGGTACATCTTTAAACTGACTAAAGTGTGTTTCTCATGAGAAATGCGGACTTTGTCTTAATTCATCGGGACTGCTTCCAACCCCTATTGTTGCTGACTTCTTGCTTTGGGGTGTTTTTCAACCCTATGCAAAATGACGAAAGTGATCCATTAGTGGGGCCGGCAGGCACGGAGCTAAGGGGGGAGGGCCTGGGTGGGCCATGGCCACCCTAAAATTTTTGTGCCCACCCTGGTGCCCAACCAGAGCATTCTAAAATTTTTATGCTGACACCAGTACTTATCACAAAAATAAATAAATAATATCAAAGAATAAGTTGGAAAAACCAATTTCCAAGCGCGAAGCCGCCAAGTTGTAAGCATGATTGTATATTTTGTGTAATAAATATTACACAATCTCCGACGTCTCGTTTTACCATAACCGGAAGTTTAGAGAACACAAAAATTGTCAACTTTTCAACAATCAAATCCCAGACACACTTATCGGTGACAAGTCATATTGATTGATGCAGCTCATTTGACTTTAGTTGAAAAGAACAGAAATTAAGTGTAGATCAGATTTATAAAAAAGATGAATACCTCGATAAATAAGTAGCTGAGTACCTACTATTATTGGTGAAAAAATTGAAATAATAATTATTGGTACCTACCCACATTTGAAAAATTCAAAACAAAAACTCGCTTAGGTACATAATTTTTCCCAATAAAAAATTGAGAAATCAAAATGTTCTGGGCATTATTATTAGCATTATTATTTCTATTATTGTGAAAAATTTTTCGCCTGCGGTGCTATTACCTGTTGTGCCCACCACAAATTTATTGGGCCCAGACCTGGCTCACCTGATATTGAAAGTCTAGCTCCGTGCCTACTGGGGCGTGACCGGACAATTCGTCCTGCGGACAATGGGGTGTTATATTAGGAAAAAAATGGTCATTTTTATTGATTGTTCCGACTGTTTATGATCTAATTAAGCCTTTCATGTAACACGCACAATAATTCCTCCTCTGATTTTCTAGATTTTTTTTCCTAATGAACTATGACGTCACTCGGTCAACCTCGCGCGCAAACCAAACGTGACCTACTTTACCGACATTTTGGCCTCTTCAAGTTTGAATCACTTTTGACGTGTAATGTGTAATTAAATACATCAAATCACATGACATGTGACATTGGTTTGAATTTAAAATGACTGAACCAGCACGATACACTACAGGCCACTTCACTAGAACCAGGCAGCAGACCGGCCGACTACAGACTACCCAAAACTTGACTCAGGCAGCAGACCAATGATATCTTTTTTTGGTGGCAAACATTGATGATTGTGTTTTTTTACTCGGTTTTCCGGAATAAACAACAACTTCATTAGGTACTACTTACTACTTTTCTCAATCGACAGGCTAAAATAAGAAATATGTAGATACCTTGATCGACATCTTCCATGCTAAGTCAAACACAAGCAAAATTTAGGACTGGTTTGGAATTAGGTAGTATCAGGAACAAGCAACTGACGCACTTCACCATTGATCACTTCAGTGGGACTACAGGGCAGACTTCTTTACTGCTTGTTTATGACTTGTTTTTGCTTGTTTTTGTTTATGCAGGGAAGGCAACCAAAACCTTAGACAGACTTCTCAAGCTAGGTTAGGGATGCACCGCTGCAGACTGCAGACCAAATGAGCTTCTGGCGCTGGCGGCATTCTTGAATTTTTCTGACGGCATCCCAAAGTTCAAGTTGGGCTGAATCAGTTTTCTTTCTTTCTTCAGTACCACGGAGATAGGTATTGGAAATATTCGAATGCTTTTCAAGCAAACAGCAAATTGCCCCCAGATTTCAACACAATTGACGCAGAGATTTTTCTCGGGAATTCGGAATCAGCTGTTTGTCGTTCGGCCAACTTCACCCGCCTCCCGCGTTACCGAGTCCGTACGACCTCCAGCAAAAAAATGTACCGCTTCACTTGGCGCCATCCCGCCATCTGTTACGTATCAAATTCTTAGTAAGCATGACGTCACGCGACACTTTCTTTATTTTTTTCGGAGCCTGAATGAACGCAAAAAATCAAAGAAAAAACATGTGGGCTCTACGAAGGCTCTAGTATTTAAAGTCATTTTTTCCCAAAACCCGTGAAACACTCCATTCGTAGCGGACAATTCGTCGCGGACAATTTGCCCTGCGGAAAATTCATCTCGCGGACGATTCGTCGCAAAATAATGTTCTGCCATCTGCCTTTTGCTTTAACTTTATTAAGTCCCTGTGTGTTTTCTCGTTGCTTTTTAAATTTTGGTAAGCCCCCTTCCCTTATGCCTTTTTGTAGTATTTAGAGCCCTACTGCGCACCCTAGTTTCTTCATGTCTTCAAAGCTTTAAAGCTCTGCATGGCCTATCGGGCCCTTCATCTCCTCTAGTGTATTTTTTGCGCTCTTATGGGTCCTCTTATGTTTTTCATAGCTTTCAGATTTTCACAGGGCCCCTTTTTCAGTCTTGTGTTATCCAATAGGCCCCCTTATTGTCTTTAATGTAATTTGAAGCCCTATGCTTAGCTCCCTTGCATTCTCCGTGAATTCCGGAGCAGCAAGCAGCGTTGTGCCGCCATGGCATGTTTGGAGCCCTATCGGGCCCCATTGTACCTCTATGCAGGTGTAGTTGGAGCCCCGTTGAGCTCTCTTATGTTTCTCATGACTTTCAGAGTAGGTACCAGACCAGTACGTTGTGTCTTCCAGTATCATTCGGAGCCGTAATGAGTCCCCTTATGTGCCTAATCGTTTCCAGAATTCCACTAAGCCCTCTTTTGCCATCTTGTGTTATCCATATGGTCCATGGGGCCCCCTTATTGTGTCTTTAATGTGATTTGAAGGCCCGCTGAGCCCCCTTGCATTTTCCGTTACTTTTAAAGCATAGTAATCACCCATGTGTCGTCATGTCATGCGGAGTCCTCTTTCTTTCGGGCCCCCTTGGTCCTCAAATGTAGTTGGAGCCCCGATGAGCCCCCTTATGTTTTCCCATGGCTTTCAGAGTTTCAGTGAGCCCCCTCTTGCCTTATTATATCATAGAGAGATTCATTGGGCTCCTTATCGTTTTTCCATGGCTTTCGGAGCTCTATATTGGGCCCCTTGTGCTCTCATGTGTAGCTTGGAGCCCTAATCAGCCCATTCATGTTCATATTGGCTTTCAAAGTACCAGTGAGCCCCTTTTTGCCCTCTTTTGTTGAATAGAGCCCCTTGGACTCCTTTGTGTCACCAATATCATTTAGAGCCCTACGGAGCCCCTTTGCCTTTTTCCGTGACTTTCGCATTTTTATTGAGCCCCTTTGGGCCCCATGTGTCATTTGAAGCCCTAATGAGCCCCGTTATGTGTTTTCGTGACTTTCAGAATTCTAGAAGACATCTTGTGCACTTTTGCGTCGCTGAAAGCTCTAGTGTAAGTCCCTTGTGCCTGAGGCACTGCCTTCATGTGATATACGGAGCCCTATCAGACCCCTTTGTGTCCGCAAGTGTAGTTTGGCGCCCTAGTGAGCCCCCTGATGGTTTTCCATGGCTCACAAAGTTCCAGTAAGCCCTCTTTTGCCTTTTTTGATTACACAGAGCTTCATTGGGCCCCCTTGTCGTTTTTCCATGGCTTTCGGAGCTCTATCGGGTCTCCTTGTGCCCTTATGTGTAGTTTGGAGCCGTAATTAGTCCACTTTTGTTTTTATTGGCTTTCAAAGTACCATAGAGTGAACCCCCTTTTGCCTTTTACCGTTATAAAGAGCCCCCTTTGTGTCACCAATATCATTTGAAGTTCTACGGATGTGTCGTTTGGAGCCCTGATGAGCCCCCTTATGTGTTTTCGTGGCTTTCAGAATTCCAGTAAGCCATCTTGTGCGCTCTTGCATTGCTGGAAGTCCTAGTGTAAGTCCCTAACTTACAACAGTTTCCCTTAAAACAGTTTCGAGATATTAATGTAGGCTCTCCAAAAGTCAATCAGAAAAAATCGGCGATTTTTTCCACACAAGGGGCAAGCTGACAAAAATTGACCATTTGACACTTTTCTAGTTGTCACCCTATATTGTGATGATAGTGACATAAGGGCCCTAGGTAAAAGTTCATCCCTTGAACATGAAAAGCAGGCACGTGCAGCCAAAGTATGTAAATCGCCGAACCGTGCAAATCAGCAGACGCTAGGTCATTTCCGCAATTGAATAGAATGCAGACAAAGGCATTTGCACGAAAAACAAGTGTAGCTGCGTCGCTGACCTGATTTGGACGATTTGATAAAAAGACTTGCAAGACTGAAACACGGCACATTATCCATTGATTCGGTTAGCCCTCCTGGGCATGTATTCAATATGTCGTGATTCAGTTAATTGTCATGTAAGTAAACACACAGTTATATCTGCAAGCTTAATGTGTCGTCTTGCGGTGATTCTCATGTGTATAACCTTTTATATTGATAATTGAATAAACGTAGAGTAGTAGAATGTATGCGTTCCTGTTTACCTCTCCCGATTTCAGATGTGCGTAAATCAACAACAATAAAGAGCAAACCCCCAGATCACGGATAGGGCTAAGGGTGCCCTGGCCCTATTCGTGACAATATACCATGGATGCAGCTATCGTCCTCCTTGGCAATAAACAGGTTTTGTAGTCAAAAGAAGGAGCTATCGGATAAAGGATTCGATTGCCGAAAGAACGAAGTAACGAAGTCAATAATTATGTTGATCCGTCCGGAAGATTTTGGATTTATTTGAGGGGGGCGAGTTTATGAAACTACTTAGTAGTTAGTACAAGAAGTACTTCTAGTTGTACTTTTACCTGGCACGTAGGTGTCGCTATTGGTCCTATTGTACTCCTCCCAGATCAGCCGGACTCACCGAGCCACAATGTGATGTTTGGATGTTTGATGGTCGATCCATCCAAGCACTGAGCCGACAAGCGCACAGTTGACCAGGACTCCGTCTTGACCCCCAACGTAGGTGCGGTTATAATCAACACACCTTACGCCCGCGCCCTACATCCCTAACTTTGTCCGTTTCCTTGACTACTCTGTCAATTTTTCTCTAGGGACTGCCGTACTGCCGGTTGCAGGCGTAATACTCGGAGGGTTTGCCGTGGGCCACCCTAGGAGCAGTTGTCAGCCAGCCCAAAAGCCGATGAGACCCGCCCAGTGGCTCGCCTACTGGCACTACCTTCCAGCGGCTCCCATTCCTAGTTCCGAACTAACCTAGCGTTGCTGCAGTTGAGATATCACCCGACTGTCGCATGTACTGCACGCTATAAGCTCCTCATCCGTTCTGAAGATATGGAAAATTTAGGAAAATTCAGCTGAGAAACAAGAAACAAAAATCACGAAAAAAGCAACCATAAATAATAGCATCCGCCACAACGTGCAGTTGTCGCTGCCGTTGACGTTCCCAGTTGACGTTCAGTTGGCGGCAGTGCAGTTCGGAATTCGCGATTTTAACTACCGATGGGGGCGCTGTAAACAAGATGGAGGATTGTAAGTTTTTCTGTCACCTGTCATCGTGCGTTGTATAACGGTTGTATTTGTGGTATTTGCGTTAATTAATTAATGATCTCTGTTCAACAAAAGTTCATTTTCTTGAATAACTCGATTACCTATACGAGTATTTTGGCGATTCGCGCGATTTTCAATGGCAATCTGACAGAAGTGACAGAGAACAGAAATGACGTAAAAACTTACAAACTAGGTTGGTCATTTCAGCCGCCAGAGAGCCTCGCAGAGAGCGTCTAGATTTTTGAAATCGCGAATAATCAAATAACGATTAATAAACTCTTGAACGCCAACAAACTTTGACAGCTGATTTGTTTTCTAAGATCACAGTGTGGAATTTACAAAACGTCAAAACAAGTTTAAATGGATTTATTTGATGAGGACATCAGCTTTTAGGAGCCTTCGGTGCGGTTTTGTGTGCCTATGCAGCGCTCGAAGTAAAACAAAGGTAAAAAGAACGACGTAGTTCAAAGTGAAACCCATCAATGAATAGGGCGAGGAGAGCCTCCGCCGGTAACTACCAGTATTATGAAAAAAAATGAAGAGCTGGGATTCTTCTCAGTTCTTCAAATATACAAGAATGACGGTTGCATAATTTTCAGGGACAAAGGATTTTTTTTTCGACAGATCTTGACGTTTTAGCATACGGGGATTACGGGGTCCAGTCCAAAAAACGATTAAAAAAGAATTTTTTGCGATTACCCTACTTCTCATTTTTCGATGAGAAGGAAAAAACATTGTTACCTACATTATACAGCGAGTTCCGTGAGAGCTTTTCTTCTGACTTAATCTGTTTCCTTCAATGAAACTGGCCATGACAATCCTGGAGCTTTAAAACTGATTGATTGGGTTTGAATTTCAAATCCCGCACAGCTCGCGATGGTCGAAACGTAAGTGCTCCATATAAATTCTAAGTCAATATGAAATATAGGATTGAGCCAGTAATGAAAATTGAGTTTGCGTATTATCCGGCTGACTGAGTGACTCCGGCATTAAGGGAAAGGTCCGAGAGACTTAGCCTGGACCGGTCAATATGGGATTTCAAGAATTTAAATTTGCTGATTCTGAAATACTGCAAATAGCTTCGAATACATGCCATAAATCATCACATTTTCATAACAGATACCCAAAATAGAACCGTATTATTGCTTTACTTCCACATAAGAAAGGTATAGTAATCCAGTGTGTGACGATTGTGATTTAAACAAGTGAGTATGCCTTCACGTGAGTGAGTCTCAGTAGCGCATTTTCTTAAAGAGGCATATTATGAAAGTAAAGAAATTTGGTTCAATGAGAAACATCATTCTTTGCCCACTCTCTTCAGTCGAAACTCGATGTGATATTTTGTTATCAGAATGGGGAACTTGTCAATGAAACAGATTTGGATGAAAATTCTTTCAATCATCAATATTTTTTTGTTTGGAGGGTGGAGGCGAAAGCTGGGAGCAGCCACTAATCAACAGTAGCCTATTCTTTCCCATTTTTAGTCGGCTATCCATATAGCGAAAGAATTAGATCGATATGTCTTCGGATTTATGTTTTTCATTCATTTCTTACTTTAAGGGCAGCGTATGGGGGCGGCAGCATTCGGGAAAGTAACTGTTGCACAGTTCCACAATTTGAGTTGGGGGTTTCCAAATGTGTAAGGAAATTATGACAAATCAGTGAAAATTATGAAAGTTGCATTTTTTTGTTTGAGGGCGGGAGCTGGAGGCGGCGACTAATCAAAAGTGACCTATCTCTTCTCATTTTTAGTCATCTGTACATATAGCGAAAGAATTAGATCGTAATTCTTCAGGTTTATGTTTGACATTCATCTCTTACTTTGGGGGCGGCGTGTGGGAGCGGCAGAGTTTGGCAAAGAAATTCTTGCACAGTTTGAGCTGACAGTTCCTGAATGTTTGAGGTAACATCAACATCTGAATCAGTCTAAATTGTTGGAAGTTGCACTTTTTTTCGTTTGGGGGCGGAAGCTGGAGGCGGCGCCATATAACAAGTAGCCTATCTTTTCCTATTTTTAGCCAGCTACCTATATAGCGAAAGACTTAGATCGTTATGTCTTCGGGTTCATGTTTTTCATTAATCTCTTACTTTGAGGGCGGCGTGTGGGAGCGGCAGCGCTCAGCTAAGCAAATGTTGCACAATTTGAGTTAGCACAGTTTCTAAATGTTTGAGAGAACATCTCAATCAGTAAAATTGTGAAAGTTGCACTATTTGTCGTCTGGGGGCGGAATCTGGGGGCGGCGACTAACCAAAAGTAGCCTATCCTTTTCCATTTTTAGTCAGCTGTTCATATACCGAAAGAATTAGATCGCTATGTCTTCGGGTTTATGTTTTTCATTTTAAAGTAATTGGGGACGGTTTTTAGCAATTTTTTCATATCGGCGGCGCATATTGAAGGCGGAATGTTTCTTATGTATTATTCATAAAATGAGAACACCAGAGCAGTAGGTCTGGGAGAAATTGCAATATCATGTTATTTCAAGTTTATCGGGGGCGGTTTTCTCTATGTTGGCGGCGCAATAATATATTGGGAGTGGCAGCTATGTAACAGCGGAAAAATTAGAAAGCTAGGGCGTCTAGTTTGGGAGGAGTTCGAGGAACGGACGGACGGACGGACGGACGGACGGACGGACAGACAAAGCGGTTGCAATAGCGATTTTCATCGAGATGGAAAATGCGCTAAAAAGGAAGTTTTTCTCGATGTCAATCTTCTTACGATGCATACTTCATGTTCACCATTTTGCTGGACACACAAAGCTTAGCACTAGCAAGAGTACTAGAGTAGCATAAAAGTTGTAAATAATAACAATTAGGTGATAGTATGTCACTGAACGAGCGTGTAATGACTGATATTGCTCAAGAGGGTGTAGTTTGCTGAAACGAACCTTCGCGAGTGTCGTAAAGCATCCGAATCAATAATGACCATTACACGAGAGTAAAATACTATGCTTTATTCAACTGGTTGAGTATTGTAAAATGTGCACAATTGAGTTGTAAGTACAAACTTCAATTATTGAATCGTCTAGTTTACATCGCAAAAACTGGGTTTAATTTTTTTGTGGACTTTCAACACAAAACCATTAAATTTCGACTCCATTCAACACTAACAATTATTCAAAAAACAACTTCGATACTTTAATAGGTATAAATGCGATTTATATATTTTGCATTTGCGGCTTTCCTTTGCCTTTGACTTTTAATGAATGAACTCGGCGGATTCTGTAGTTATATACAGGGATAAATCGGTGTATTTTGTTCTCCAGTCACATATTGCCTTTATATTCAGCGTGCAAACTAGATCTGAATTCTGCAGTCAAGTCGTAAAAAGCCGTCTTGCAATGAAAACGCACACCATTACTGTTATTACTCGTTTCAATAAACTTCTTCGCAGAAAAAGATACATCAATCGTGAATCAAATGGAAAGAGATCTGAAAAAGTAAATACTCGTGTGTGGTATTTTGCAACAAAAGTGCCTGCTGCTCGGTACCTACCTTGTTGTGCCACAATAGGAACTGATATGTATTTCGTGTGCTATTCCAAAACTCTACTTTTGACTTGCATGGAGACGTAAAATTTTATTTTTATTAGTTTTCAGGAAGCCGCACCACTAGTCACTTTTTAAAGAACTGGTAATGGAACGGTTTCTGGCAGAAGCTTTTCTACCTTTCAATGGTATACCAACATGAGAGTATGAATGCAGTATACATTTTGATATCACGTTTCATCGGATTTCGGAATGATATTCGACGCCATTCAGTGTAGATTAGTTAAAGCCATTGAAATAAACTAGTGGACGCGGTTTAGTCTATTTATTTAGAATGGATAGGAATACCCGTATAATAGGATGTTTTATATTATGTATTTCAATCACTAGAGTGCCGCTCAAAATATACCACTCAGTCACTCACGAAAATTTGCCCTCCCTTTAGAAAAATGTCAACTTCGGATTCCTACAAACGATCTGATTTCTCTTCATTCAGACTCTCTCTTAGCCCAATTTTGCAGCCATCAATCTTATCTCTGCGAAACATATTCACATTTTCACTGCGAGCTTATTCACATTAAGTTTCTACAGGGTGTCAAATCAACAAGTAGGTACAAAATTTCTCAAAATATAACATGTTCCCGTTTGATCAAACCCTTTTGTTTTCTAGGTTCCAACGTCAAAGGCATGCAGACAGACGTCAAATCTCGGGATTCTTTGAATTGCCATTTTAAAACTTCGCCATTTACAGGTGATCTCACAGAAATATATTTTTTTGGTTTTGTACAGTGATAACTTTTATCTTCGTTCGGCGATTTTCGAAATCTATACTTGTTGAAGTTCAAACTTTGGTAAGAAGAAGCGATGATGATAATCGACTCAAACGTCAAGACAAACATTCGAAATACAGGATTAAATTGAACGTGGCCCAAATCTGGGTAACTCCCGGAATCCGGCTTGAGAGAAGAACTGAAAAAAGATCAACTTGCCTTAAAAAAAACATTAATTCTTAACACTTCATGAATTTTTCCAACATACCATGACCTTTTTTTTTGCTCAACTCCTGGGCTAGTTTTAGGGTTGCATTTTGACCGGTCAAATAAGATTTGGTCAATTGACCGGTCAATTGACGGTCAAATCGGTCAAATAATTAAAACATACGCTAAAAACAGGTGTTACTATCATTCAACATTATTTATTGAAATTAGACAACAATTTGAATATTTCGTCAAGTAAGTACCTACTATATTTTATTCAATTTTTTATTTTATTTCAAATCAAATAAATTCAAATAAAAATTAATTTCAATTTTAGTTTTTGGTGATCATAGGTGTAGGTACGCGAACACCTGTAACTAACTCAGTTCAGGTACTTATACAAATATGGTATGGTATAACCATGTTCCAAAAATAAAACTAATATTTGGTTTTATTTTTAGACTTTTAATCAATTTAAATTATAATATAGTTTTTTTTTTGCCCTGCATCAACTACTAGGTTATTAGCAGGTTTTTCTGTGGAGATTTTTTCAGTAACGATAACAGTATTGACGATAACAACGAAGACATTTTTTGAACAGTGGGGATTAATCAGTGTAGTTTTGTTTCAATGGCTTTCTCGTTTTATTCCTTTTCCCGGGGCATCACCACACGATAGTAGATGCCCCAGTACCTACTAGGAAACGCGTGAAAAAATCCATCTGGCCCAGTGCGGATTTGAACCCGGGACCTTCGCCTTTGATACCGGGGCCGAGCTCACAGTGCTACCGACTGAGTTTATAGTTTATTAAATTATAAACTATTACTTTATTATTTTATATTGAATATTTACGGGTAGGTATGCAAACGCCTGAAACTACCTCAGGTAACTTTATTTTGTCTGTCTACTCTGTCTTAAGAACAGGAGCAGTTCCACTTAGATTGAGTTGACTACTTGACTCAGTCTTAAAGCAGGAAAGAGTTTTCTTGAAGTAAGTTATGTTGCGCCATGTACACAAATCGTGCCAATTCAAGGCCTCAAATTTACCAATAGAACATGTTTCGCATCTAAAATTCTGATGAAATTCTGACGAAATTCAACTTACGAAAAAAGGCAGTGACAACCACTTGAAAAAGTGCCCCCTGTTTGGCCCTACATCAAATATTCGGGTTGTGTTAAAAGTGAAATTGTCTTGGACTGTTGACGAACAATCTTGCTCAGTTGCAACATCCATCCATCAAAAGTGACTTAATCTCGCGTGCCAACAAGGCAAATCTGTAACATTCAACATAAATAAATAAATAAATAAATAAATGAATAACTTTATTGTTTCTTATGGGCTTAGCCCAAATAACAATGAGTAGAAAAAAAAAACAAATCAAATTAAATGCTGCCACGTTGAAAATAATAATTAACAAATATTCTTATCAACAAATAAGCAAAGTGAAATAAAATTAAATGCTCCCAGTGATTGGGAAAAACAAAAATAGTTACAGAAAAAAAACATGTATTTCGTGCAATAGAATTGAAACATACAGGAGTAATAAACTATGAAAAAAAAAAAAAAAAAAAAAAAAAAAAAAAACAAATGGAGACCTCATTTATTCCTGGCGAAGGCGCGCAATTTGAGTGAATTCACAATGAACCTGTATATGTTCTTGAGCTTCAGCAGGGTTAGGTACAATACAAATTTATATCTTCAATGTTAAACTTCCAATCCGGGTAATTCCAAAACCATTTCGAGATAATACACCACACTTTATGATTCTTGTATTAGAATACATAAAAAAAAATTGACAAATGGGGGTACGTTGAAGTCTGTGCAGTTTTGCAGTATTTTATGTTTCACCCTGTAGAAATTTTACATGGAATTTTTCAACATTCACCTTCACAGGATAGGTTACGGAATTATTAGGCTAATTAACACAACAAACAAAATGGAAATCACATTCGGCAATTGGAAGTTATTGGTCTTCAAAGTCGAACCATTTTTCCGATACCGAAAACTTCGTTGTCCAGCAGTTTATAATAATATGAGAGTGAAATAAAACTTTTTTTTGTATAATACAAACTCAAGCTGTAACAAGTATTCCAGAACAAACAAAAATTGAGAAATAAATGAAACGAAGTGCACCCAGCAATAATAAATAAATGTGATAAAACAAAGAAAAAAAATAAGAGTAAACAAACAAGCAAATAATATGTTAACTCGGTCGGTAAGTAGCATGGTGAGCTTAGCCCCGTTTTCAAAGGTGGAGGTCCCGGGTTTAAATCTGCACCGGGCCAGATGGACTTTTTCACGCGTCCCTTAGTACTGGGGCATCTACTACCGTGCGGTGATACCCCGGGAAGAGGGATGAAACGAGAAAGCCATCGAAAAAACCCACACTGAAAACCCCTCACTGTTTGTTCCAAACATAGATCGTCAGTTACAGAAAAACTCATATAGAAAATATCCTGCTATTAACCACAGTAGTTGATGCAGGTGAAAAAAAAATTGTTACAAGGACAAAAAAGAGCGATAAACAGAACTATCTTTTTTGGTTTAGCAGCGGTCTCTTATCGTGCTTATTCATTCATTTCTCGCAAAAGATCGCAGTTTCAACATATTTGCGATAAAGTTGTCTATTCGACGTTCTTTCGAAGTAGTGATGTTCTCCAGCGTATACCGCAAGCCGTCCATATTTAACAAACTCCAAATATAAGACACTTTGTCAGACTTAGGTAGTATTCGAATACCCAGTAACTTGAATCCTACTCAAATTACCCTCTACGGTATTCGTATTCGTATTCGAATACAGTCATGAACTCTGTATTCGTATTCATGCAGCTACTTTTTCTTTGCCGATATTCGGGATTCTGGATTCAAGTTACTATTCTCCGGTATTCTGGTATTCATAGTATTCGAATACCCAAGTATTCGAATACTATAATAGAATCCCTGGATTCTACTGCAAAGAAAAGAGTATTAGTATTCGAATCCCAGTTTGGAAAAGAATCCATGGATTCGAAGGATTCTAATTTCGAATCCATGGATTCTTGTTTCAAATCTCTGGATTCTGATTTCGAATCCCTGGATTCTGATTTCGAATCCCTGGATTCTGATTTCGAATCCATGGGTTCTGATGATTTATGAAAAGTAGGTACATACCTACCTACAATAATAATAGTAGGGTGAATTTCAAAGTTACAATTTGCTAGAACTGCGCAGTTTTGAAGATTTGTATTTGAAACACAATAGCAGGAGTTTCATTTCTTCTATTGCTCGCTTCCCGTTTGCATCACACCCATCGACCTTTCGCGCATGCATAAGCAATAGGGCAATTGCATGATGTTGGTTCAGTTTGTCGCCACTTGGTGGCTTTGGTTCGGTGGCACAGCGCGCTTGCGCCAGATCCAGATTATCGATTAGTTTCGTTTGTTTATGTTTTGCAAATTGCAAATAAAAGTCGAACAACGGCCCATCGCTTCTTCAGGGCTTCATTGGTGGGAAACTTGTGGAATTTTATGCCATTTCTGTTTTGTTGAATTTTGAGCGCGGTATGGCACACAACATTTATAGGGTATCAGCGGGCAATTGGTGTGGCGAGATAAACGGTTAGTTATTCAAGTGCCAAAATCACGCGATTGACAGTTATGACACACGATTTGGCGATTTGCAATACCAATTGATAAACTCAAACTCCCCAGGTGGCAAACGGCGGCGTAAGCGCCCCCTACATGCAATCGTCCTATTGAATGATCAATTCGCCAAAGATGCAAAATGTGAGCGACGGTTTATTCCAGATTATCGTTATCTTTAAAGCTAATGACATCGAAACCTGATCTTTTTTTCTTTTCTGAGTTTTTTATTGTGTTCATGTTCAACAGTTTCTTAGAATAGATTTTTTTATTCCTTGAGGTCTGAGTTTCTTTTTCTTTAATTTTTATTTTGTTTTTATTTAAATTTTCTTTAGGATACCTAAACTTTTTTCCAAATCAGAATTTGGGTCCAGTACAGATAACGGCCACAGACAAATTCAAACGAAAAAATAGGCAAATCACACAGAATGACGTGTGGAATGATAGTCTGAAATAAAATTTGCGGATTATCCATAAATTTTCGCGAAAAAAAAAAGAAACAACAAGTTAAAAGAACAGTTTAAGGTTCTGGATGTTGTTGTTTGTATTGTTGGTTGCCTACATCACTTCAGTGGAGAATTAAAGCAGGTACGTCACAGTGTCCGCAAAAAAGAGTGGTACGACGTGAACAATTCAACTGCAAAGGAAATATAAGTGTGATCGTAATTTCCCCCTCGGTGGAGACTAATCATCGTGAGTAGAAGGCAACAGAATTTGTTTCGTGGTTGTAAAAAGTGTTCAAAATGTAGCCGTTAAGAGTACTCGACCCCAGAATATTTCTAGATTTTTATACCGACCTGTTTCAATGAAATTATGTTTATTGATATTTTTGTTTGTGGAATAAATACTTTCAAGCCAATAAGCCGCGGTAGCAAAAATGGCGTCCTAAAGATGGGTATAATGTTATTTTCACTAGTGTACTTGTTGATATAATTTTCTTTAGATGTAATAAATTTTATAAATAATTCATTGAACAATTGTCGCTTTATCAAAAAAATAACAGTGCTAAACTCAAGATTTAAATGAGTAATGTCAAAAACAAACTTATCTCTACAGCGGTACCTTGGCACCCTATTATGCGGTGACGCGAGCGTCTTATGTCGAAAAGAATGAGCATTGCGCTGTCATGCCACGTCAGGCATACTTGCAACGTTGCCATAGCGGGTACCAAGGGTAAGTTTTATTTTCGCGACTTATACAGCTTAATTGAGTACGTAAACAGATAGATCTACGTGGGTATTCAAAAACGATATTCATTTTCACGAATACATGGATTCGAATACTCAGTATTCGAATACTTTCGAGAGTCAGTATTCGAATCTTCAGGATTCGAATCCTTTTTTGCATCGGGATTCGGGATTCGTATTCGAATACTTTTTGCGCTCTGTGCTGTCTGTAAATTGGGCAATTGAGAAATATACCTATGTTCCAGAGTTTCCAGTGTTCGTGTGGATAAAGTAGCAGCAGCCATTTATTGTGAAAATAAAGCATTTGAGTTAGGACATCGAGGTTATATTTTTTCCCGGTCCATTTTTGATAGGGAATCTTTCCTAGAAGTTTGTAACCGTAATTGCGAAACACCCTGTATATTATTTCATTGCAATTTGCTTTTGTTTCCTCGATGGTAAAAGAAAAACCTTTTTGGAATGAACTAAGTATGGGGGTAAAAATCATGTCTTACGTCATAATTGCAATAATTTGTAGGTAAGGTACATTATGTTGGTAGTATAATACCTGTTCAATTAAATTCTTCATTATTACCTACACTTACAACCAAACGACATCTGGATAGGACTGACTCGGGCGGATGATTAAGAAAAAGATATCTGCGCTCAGTTCGACCGAATTCAACTTCGCTACGGTGTAACGCCACGACAACCAAAGTCCCGTTCGGACCATCGCAAGCATATTTTAAGCTAATGGGAATGAAGCTGTTACTTTTCAGCGTCAGTGGTGCACATGCAAGTCACGTGATGTTGTCACGTGACACGTGAGCTGCACATGGGGTGGCAGACTGGCAGAAGATGAACGCCAAACGGTTGCCAGCCCGCGTCGTATGTTGTATGCAACATGCAACGTTGGCGTCAGCGGCACTGATAAAGACTGGTTCATCAGCTGGGCACACGCCAGCGCTGGCGCTCGCGCTACGCTGGCGCTGGCGTCCACTGAAATATTTGCCAGCGTTCATCAATGCGCTGACGCCGACGTTCCACACCATGTACACCGCGCGGGTCGGTGACAGTTCATCCTCTACCACTTTCTCACAATCACATCACGTGACTCGTGCACCGTGTCATTGACTTATGACAGCCAACCTCAATCTCATCAGCTCAAAATACGCATGCAGTGGTCCGAACAGGACTTCAACGCAGCGTTGGTATTACGCCGAAGTTGAATTCAGTCAGGTCAAACTAAGCGTAGCGCCAACCTACCCAGCTTGCTGATAAACGCCTCCGCTTACTTACATTTTGCCGAGCTCGGCACGACCGCCAGCGCGGGTGCGAGCGTAGTTGATAAACCAGTCTTGAACGCTCGCAATATTAGCTAGCGTGGAGTACAGACGACACTTGACACGGCCCTGTTCTCAACGCATTTATACTTATGAAGTGAACTAGTGAAAACATTAATTAAAGGACCCCGCACGTTTTCTATGAAAAAGTGGTTTCGGTGAATTTGGCTAAATTTTTTATATGTTGTAGATCTTGATTCAGGAAATATATACCTGAAAAATTGGACCCCTCCTATGAACAGTTTTTCCCCTACACCCCTAATAAGGCCAAAATTAGGAATAGTCTCAATTTTTTTTGAAATTCATGAAACTGGTTCAAATCAAACTCGTGATCATGGGAAAAATAATTGAAAAAATCTAAGTTGTGAATTGGGGTAGTTATCAAGGGGGTTGGGGGTCGAAATTGAGAAAATAAATTAGGTTTCCGGATTTTTTCATTCTCATGAAATCTGAACAGAATAATAATTGAGAAATAGCTTTAAAAAATCTGAATCAATTAATTGGGGGTTATTCTAGAGGGGGCTGGGGGTTGAAATCAAGAAAACGCAGTGAAATTCCGTAATTTGCGGTTCCCATAATATATGATTTTACAAGCAATGGGGAAATTGCTCGAATAAATCTAAACCAATGAATTCGGGTGTTATTGAGGGGGTAGAGGGTCGAAATTAAGAGAACAGTGGAGTTCTGGAACTTCCAGTTTAATAGGAAGATCTGGGCGAATGACAAAATGATAATACAACCAATGCGAATAAGGACTGAGTTTATCGTTTCTCGATCATCCTCACCCCGTACCTCCTTAGTTGTATCAGGGAACCATTATGATATCTACTCACAACCACAATGAGGGCTGGGGGTTGGGGGTGGAATCGAGACTTGCAACAGCATTATTAATTACAGTTCTCGAGAAGCTCTCCACGGTTCTTTGTGCTGTCCATCATATAGCTTGTGCCAAAAAAAAAAGACTGGACTATCTTTTCTTAAATAAACATAAATCCTGCTTTTGGTCATTGGTTGATTCAATGGGATTCCAAAAATAGATCGATATTGGAAGTTATAGGCTCAATTTTTCAAATCTGAATTTTCAGATTGGGTCTTTTAATAAGAGTGATAGAACTTTGATAAGATTTTACTGTTATTTTTTGACATAAATACTCAGTATATCTCAACAAAATCATCTTTTTTCAACAAGACGGGGCTACGTGCCACAACAGCAGGAGAAACCTTGGGACTTGTTGGCCGAAAACTTCCAAGGAAGAACAATTTCGCGGAACGGTGATTTCAATTGGCCAGCGAGATCTTGCGATATTACGTCCCTGGACTTTTTTCTGTGGGGGTATGTGAAGTCTCTGGTATACAAGAACAAGCCTAGAACCATTGAAGCCCTGAGGGACAATATTGTGCGTGTTATTACTAAAATGCAGCCCGATATCTGCCAGAAAGTTATTACAAATTGGACTTCCCGTCTGCACGCCGTTAGACAAAGTCTAGGAGGCCATTTACTAGATGTTATTTTCCACAGATAATGTTAAAAACTGTTCCTTCACAAAAGAGTCAATTAGGTATCGTCGAGGGTATCGTTAACCCAGACATAATTTGTTTTCATTCCAATTTGAAGTTCTATCACTCCACCTCAATCTCAACCATCTCAATTTATTGATTCAGATTTTTTAAAATTATGTCTCCATCACCCTTTTCCTGGAATGCTAATTCCTTTACTCGATTTCAACCCCCGCTCCCTCGATAATTACTCCAATTCACAACCTATATTTTTTATTCTTCAACTTAATTCGAGCCAGTTTCATGAATTTCAAAATGCTTGAGACAAATTCTAATTTGGACTAGGACATGGCTGTAGGCAGATATTATGATGGGTGGAAAAAGGGATGGTCGAGAAATGAAGAACCCAATCCTTATGCAGATTGGTTTTATTATCATTTTGTCATTCACCCAAATTAATTTCTAGATCAATTGTAAGGTCCAGAATTTCATTGTTATCTTGATTTCGACTCTCTACTTCCTCAATATCACCAGAACTCATTGGTTTCGATTTTTTTGATTTATTTTCCCAATAATGGGAATCGCAAGTTTCGAAATGTGACTCCGTTCCCTTGGTTTTGACCCTCAGCCCCCTTTAGAATAACCCCCAATAATGGATTTAGATTTTCCAAAATTATTTCTCGATTATTATCCTGTTCATATTTTATAAGAATAAAAAAATTCGGAATTTAAATTTATTTTCTCAATTTCGACCCCCAACCCCTTTGATAACTACCCCAATTCACAACTTGGATTTTTTTAATTATTTTTCTCTTGATCACAAGCTCGATGTCAACCAGTTTCATGAATTTCAAAAAATTTGAGACTATTCCTAATTCTGGCCTTATTAGGGGTGTAGGGGAAAAACTGTTCATAGGAGGGGTCCAATTTTTCAGAAATATATTTCTTGAATCAAGATCTACAACATATAAAAAATTTAGCCAAATTCACCGAAACCACTTTTTCATATAAAACGTGCGGGGTCCTTTCGTATGGGAATAGAAGTCCACTCTACTTCAGTGGCAATTTATAACAAAGAAAAAGTGCAAAACAGAACAAACTAAATAGATACCTACTACTGTGAACGAAACTGAACATTACGTTCGAATCAATTTTAGGTCATGCTCTGGGTGGTGTCGACGATTAATCATATCTTGAACAACTGCTTTTGTTCCCCAATGAGTTTAAACAGGTAGAAATTCTACTCTTATCTCAAAATACTGTGTTATCATTGTAATCATTGTTGACTCAGTTTAGATATGACGTGCCAGCTCCATGCAAACTAAAATTTTCATGAAGGAAGTTTAGGGTATGGTGCTTTGAGAGACGGCGATTTTTAAATAGCGCAATTATGGTCGTTCACATTGCCTTTGAATGGTTAAAAGTGGTGTAAAACTATTCATCTAGCAATGAAGCTGAGGGGTGCGGTGTTGTGCTGTATGGCTTTGTTGCAAATGGCATCGACCTACCCACCGTGTCCGGATTATTGCTATTGCGATTTCGATTTCACGGATTGCAAATTTCTGAACATCTCACGGCTTCCTTCGGGACTTGACTACAATGTGAGTACGAGTTTATGAATAGTCGAAACTTTGTAGATTATTTACCGTTCAAATATTATGCAAGAGTTTATAGGTACCAACACATAAAAATCGCAGCAATAAAAAAAACTGAATATTCAATGAACGAAGCTCTCAAAATAACAGATGCCACGGTGCAAATCAAGCGTAGTTCATCGATTTTTCACGAGATGGTGCCCGGCTCTAAGGCTCCAATGCATAAAATTGGATATATACGACTCATACGACTGTGACATTACCCGGTAATTAAACCCTGGCAAGCTAACTTTATTGTTCAATTAATATGGAATATCGAACTTACCAAGGTCGAATAAGCTCAATTGGTAGGTACTTGCTGGAAAAATGCGAACGGAAGTCATTAAAAGCTATCTTCAAAGGAGGTTTCCTACAGCAATAAGCTTATCAAATTGAAAAATAAAAAATCACTGTCTTTACGACATGTCAATTTCTAACTTGAGAAAGCGGGAAAAACAATGTGTAAAATTGCAAACACAACACTGCCATCATCAACCCAGAACTACTAGGTATAATGACATCAAATAATGCTTGCCATTTTTTCAAGGCCTCACAGTCTAACAGTGGCTTGGAAACATTTTTGAAACGATAATTTTGTATCGTTACTTTGTAAATTAAACTACATTATTATGAACATCTTGAACTCGATCTTGAAACTCGGTTTCACAACTTCACACTTTTAACTAATTTTAAGCTAATTTCACGTACTGTTGCCCAACGACCAACGATGATTAAATTTTGCGTGTGTTTTCGAGAAACATTGGACATTGTTGCCAATTTAACATAAATTTGGCATAATCCGATCTTCAGGGTATATTTTTTGCTGTTTTCAAGCTACGCAAAAGTCAATACGGCGCGTCATTCCCATTTCTTTTTTTCATTTTGATGTAACTTTGGATTGCCTACGACAATTTGAATTCAGTTGAAAGTTTGCAAAATCCGGCCGCACACCCAAGATACAAGTATGTGGAACCACAAATGTCGTACGGCGGTAAAAGCACGCACACCAGCCATACCGCATTATTTGTACTGCATTCGGAAATTTTCAAGCAGCAAAGGAGTTGAAAGACGAAGAAAAATTCCAATCGTACTATAGAATGGTACCCAGTACATATAACTTATTATTGGAGCTCGTTGGACCGAATTTAAAAAAAGAACACACCAAATCTTCTTTCATGTTCATGCCACACTTGCACTTCAGGCAACAAATATCGAACAAGTCGGTTTCTGCGACAGTGTAATGCATATGCTGCCTAGCAGCTAGCTACAAACGCCTCTTGCTGCAAATAGATGTCAAGTGTGCGGTCTCAGATTGAAAAACAAAGCGAGCGTTAAATGCTGCCCTACACATTTGTGGAAACCCATTTGTGGCGCAACGTTGGCACCCTATGTGTGCGGCCGGCCGGCCTGAATATCTTTCAGCCATCAGTACGTGTTTTGCATGATACTAGCATAATACACCGTATGTTTGTTAAAGTCATGAATTAGGGCAGGTTATGGAAGTAAAAACGTATGTCGTGAATTTATCAATAATCACTCAAATTTGATGTCAACATGATGAGCCGTCGTCATGGAATACATTTTGGACATAAGTTTCGAAGTTCACAGCCTGCCCTAATTCATAATTTTAACGAACATACGGTACTAGGTACGGTACACAAAGTTCGTACAGGATATTACATAAAACAGTTTCCTTGAATTTCAATCACTAAGATGTGGGAAGGGGATGGTCCTCAAAGTACAGAATGTTTTTGGGTTTTCCACATATCCCCCTTCCCTTATTCACAGAGTGACACAAAAAAAAATCACCTTCTTGGTTCTACACTCTGCAGCGATAACTTTTTTTTTTGTTGTTGACCGATTTTGAGGATCAGGATTGACTCAAAATAAACATTAGAAACCAAGGGCTCCACCGAAGATGAGCCATTCTTGAAAAGCCCTACCTAGAAGATAACCCGTTTAAGAAAAGAAATTGATAAAAATCAACTTTCTTTCGAAGGGACAATTTACTGAATAAAATACGTTAAGCCTCGCGTCAAGCTATGTCTTGCTTGTCCAGATCAAGAGCTGTGGTGTAGCGAACCCAATAATTACAACTGTAGGTATATTTGGCAAGGCAGAACAGTCCCTGGGTCACCTGATATTGTTTGTAACCAACAGTACAAAAATCAGAACAATGAGTAGAGTACCTAACCTGAACTGGTGTGTTTGTTGCTCACTTGCTCATTTTTCTGATTTTTGTAGTGTGTTGGCAGTATGCAGCTGTGGAATTGTATTCCTTCACCCACAATTCATGTCTAAAGGTGCCCATTCACTAGGGAACCCGGTTGGCCAACCCGGTTGGTCCGTGTTGGCTGTCAGGTTGGCGTGTTTTATTGCTTTGCCCACACACTGGCGAACCGTGTTGGCGAACTGGGTTGGCGAGCGCAGTTCTTTGGATAGTTGATGAAGACGAAGTCATGAACGGATCAAAAAGAAAATTACTGGCGCTATGTGTCATACAGCAAACCATTGAACAAAACAAAAGTGGGTAAAAAAAAATCGACACGCAAAATTGTATTTCTTCAAGAAACGCAACATCGGTCTAACGACTCAAAAATTAGTCGAAAAAAAGGTAATTTATTTTCAACTTTGAAGAGATATATCCGAGGATATATCCGTTGAGTAGTTACGTACATACGTCAGTTACTTTTACAGATATGGTTCCCAGAGTGAATCTTCACCTTAATTCTTAAATCCTCTATCGACCCTTGAATTTAGGCGGTTAAATCTTAAACGTCCTGTATACACCTATAAATAGGTACCAGAAATAAGTTCAAAAACGGTTTATGACCGTTAGGTACCTACTTCGGCGTCTGCCTACTTACCTACCTGCCTGCCTGTGTCCACTTACCTACTCACGTATCTACCTACCCACCCCCACCCAACTACCCACCTCCACCTACGCACCTACCTACCCACCCCCCACCCAACTACCCACCTTTACCTACGCACCTACCTAATTACCTACCTACATCGACGTAAAAATGCATCTGAATACAGATTACAAATCAGGCGTAGAATCGCGAATTTTTTAGGGTTTTCTCTTTTCTCATACATAGCTTTTCATCCTGAATCCACAAGACGCGAGAAACTATCAGTGTTGCAAAAAGGAAATGGTTCCTAACTCTACACCATGGATGTAGCTCAACACATTATTTCTTGATGAATTATTGAGCCTTGCGTTTGCTCCCGCCCCTCCCCCGCATCTTGCCGCCGCCTTGATGTGTAACGCGACTGTAATGTAGCAAAAACAAAGGAAATCAAGTAGGTACCTACCTACTGTTAATTTCTGATTTCTTGAATTGAATCAAGGTATCCTGTATCACATGTACCTACATTACACACACTGACATGAATAAAATGTCATTCCCTCGCAGATATTCTTTTTCATAACCGTATCAAAAAAACAAAGTATCTAATCTACTTCGATGATAATTGATCACTTATGTCTAAATAATATCGATATTCCATCAAATAATTCAAATACCGTGATTAGCCGTGGTAACTATCCCTGATGTTGGTTGTTATGTTGGCCAACTTACCCATTCACTAACGAACCCAACAACGAACCCAACCGCGTTTTCAAGCTCGCTGGAAAACCGGCCAACTTGGTTGGGTTGGTGTTGGCGCCAACCACACACTAGCCAACATCCGGCGAACCCAACCGGGTTGGCCAACCGGGTTCCCTAGTGAATGGGCACCTTAAGACAAGCAAGAAAACTTTGAATCTAGTTTTCAGAATAAATGATTTCTTGTAAAGAAGTTGATTTTCATCAAATTCTTCTATAGATGGCTTTTATAAAGCGTTAAACGATTTAAGCTACCTTTGGTGGAACCCGGGATTTTGAATGTTGCTTTTTAGAGTTTCAGCTTCAATATGAGTCCCAAATTTTAAAAATCATCAGCAGAAAATTAGCACTGCAAAGCTGAAAAATGATTTTTTTTTTGTGATCACTATGTACATAGAAGAACAAGGCGAGAAATTCAAAAACCATTCTGTACTTTGAGAATCATCTCCAAATCTTTGTGATTAAAAGTAAGATTTTTGAGAGAGAGATCAATGAGCGTATTGATGGTTTAGAAATTTTACACTGTTTTACCCTGTTACAACCTGTACAAACTTGATGTAAAGTAACTAATGTGTTACGAACACAGACCGACAGTTGGAAGATGGTGGCAGCAAACACTTTCAACTGAATTTAAAGTGATCATAGCTGAATGGGGGCTCGCCAGGGGGCTCTTGAAATTTGAAAGGGGTGGAGCCCCTATGGAACCATTTTTCAATATCGCTATACCCAGGTGAAAAGGAAACGTATGTCTCTACCATAAACCTTAACAACATCAGTCACCATGTCGTATCGTTCTTCACTATCTAAAAAAATAAAGTCTTTGCGCGGCTAGTACAAAAATAGTATTTTATGTTACTAGCGCCGAAAACCGGGCATAGCATAACGAACGTGAATGCAGCTCGAGGCCCTAGGCCGAGAGCTGCATGTAAGAGAGTTATGCTATGCCGTTTTCAGCGCGAGTAGCATACATCGTTTTTCGAACTGCTTTTAATAAAATTGCAAATAAATAAGATCATATCGCAATAATCATTTCAAGTTGGTACTTCTGCCATCCATCACCAAGGCACGAGGCATATACCTACTAGATGCAAATTTTTGTGTGTCAAATGCCGATTTGAAAAATTGCGTCCTATGTTTGAATTTTCTTGCTTAAAACCGCCCTCCCCCTCCCCAATTAGAAGGGCCATCCCCCAAAAATCCCGAAATCACTGAGCTCTAGTGTCTTGTGGTGACGACGAAACACAGGAAATGGCATAAATTAATCACTTTTAAACCTTCGCGCCACAAAACGTCAAAAATCATTCTGCAATTGTACCAACAGATATTAGAAAAATGACCCTAAATTGTCAGTTTTAAAAGTAATTATTCATAATTTTAACTGATTTAAACAGAAAATTTCAAGCTATAACATTGGAAACGTGATCTCTCTTGAATTGTGAATGATTTTGCGAGGTTAGTTTATTTTTCACGTGTACTTTTTACTTTGCCGCTCTAGATCTTTTTCTGAATATTACCACATACTAATATTACAGTGCAGGACACCGAGCGTATATTGTCATTTTCGGTTATGGCAGCACGAAAAATTGTTTTTAATTTTGTTTTACCTACAAGAACATAAAAAATTGGCGCGTTTGATGTGTTTTCCCACATTTCCTCGTTTCCGCATCAGCTTATTCCATGTATGAAGTCGAAAATGCGGGATACCTATTTTCGAGAGAATGCCAAGCAAAGAAGTGAGCAATTTTCACTGCCCAGTTTAACTGCGTTTTTTTGATATTCTCAATCGATATTACTGATACCATTACTGGGGCAAAATAGGTTGGACTATCCTCTGACAATATTTCAAAACTTGCGGAACCACACGTAAAAATCCTGTAGACATTTTTTTATCAAGATCGGTAAGAAGGTTTTAAGCTCTAAGTTGTACCCATCCAGGCAAAAGAAAGCAGGTAGCTGCAAAAGTTTTCTGCACAACTATTTTTCACGGCAAGTTATGAAACTACAAAAATAATTCACAGAAAATAAGTAGTGTATAAATGAGAGTAAATGAGAATTAATTGTATAAATGCTTAATTCACGGCAAGTAGTGCTATTATTATTTTGGACCGGCATCCTACTTTTCAACTGTACTCGAGGAGACCCTTTCATGAGGTCTTGGTCCTTGCCAATGAGTGCTCAAGCCGCCTGTCTTGAGCAAGGTACTTTTGGCAGTTTCTATTACGTACTCGCACAGTGCTGGAATCATTTTACCGCCCTCAAAAAAAAATTAGTCTACGGGATTTTTGCATGCGGTTCCGCATTTGAAATCTTGAAATATTGTTAGAGAACAGTCCAACCTATTTTTCCCTAGTAATGGTATCAGTAATATCGATTGGTATTATTAAAAAAATCGCTGTTAAAATGGGCAGTGAAAATTACTCACTTCTTTGCTTGGAATTCTCCCGAAAACAGGTCTCTCGCATTTTCGACTTCATACATGGACATGGAATAAGCTGATGCAGAAATGTGGGAAAAAAAATAAACGAGCCAATTTTCCATGTTTTGTAGGTGGAAAAGAAAACGAAAACAAATTTTTCGTAGACTTTATTTTTCTTAACAGTGACGAACGATAGCGACATGGTGATTGATGCTGTTAAGGTTTATGGTAGAGTCATACGTTTCCTTTTTATTGAGTGAAGCGATATTAAATAGTGATTTCGTAGGGGCTCCACCCCTTCCAAATTTCAAGAGCCCCCTGGCGACACCCCGAGAAAAATCTGCGTGGCGCTCCTTCTCAATCGAAAGAGCACGGTCTTGTGGGCTATCCTACCAGTTTTTGTGCTTTTGTCACCAAATGCAAGGTTCACTTGATATTTGGTCACTAACCTCCGGACTAATATCGTCCCTTGCCAGGCAAAGCAACGTAAGCGACATTTTAGCAACTTTGCAGGAGAGACAAAAAATCGTGTTGTTTGCAAATTGCTCACGAAAGAATATTAATTTTGCATGTTTCATGTTATGCAATGATTATTTAAGTATATTTTAGTGCTTGTGGTGGTTCACTTATTCAACGCGGCTCAGTGAGACCTTTCCAACAAGATCAAGAACTCATTTTTGTCAAAATGGCGCTTACGTTGCTTTGCCTGGCAACGGACGATATGGGTTTTTCTGTAACTAAACTGCTCCACAATGATGTTGTCGCCACCAAAAAAATGGCTTGACTTTGACGGCCAATAACTTTCGATTGCCGAAAGTGATTTCCATTCTGTTTATTACGTTCACTAGCTCAATCTATCCTCAACAGATCCTGTGATTATGAATATCAAGAAACTGCATGTAACATTTATACAGGGTGTCATGTAAACAGGTGAAAAATATCGACAACTTCATCGAACCCCCATTTGCAAAAAAATTTTTTTTCAAATTCCAATATGAAAATCATAAAGTGTGATGCATTGTCTCGAAACGATTTTGGAATTACCAGGATTGGAGGTCTTACACAGAAGATATGAATTTGTATATGGAATGTAACAGATTTGCCCTATTTTCTCGCATAATTGAATCACATCCGATGAATGGGTGGTTGACATTGAGTACGATTGTTCCCACAACCGTTCCGGATAACTTGAATTTTAAAAAAACGTGAGTGCGTGACCATAGCCACCCTCGGAAGAAGTGAAACTTCTATAGATATGAATCAATCAGCAAACATCGTTCGAAGAGGTGTTCTTTTCGTACTCCCGCTCTGCTCCCTCACGGTTTGTATCATCTTGTTTTTCTTATTATCAATCTTATTATTATTATTATTATTAGTCACTCAAAGGGCAGAGTACTTTCGACATGATTTTTTCACGATTAGACTTCTTTTATTTCTTTTATCTTCAACTTGATTATTATATTACCGCCCCTATGACTTGCCGCCTGCCGTACTCGCCTGCGCGCCGGAACGCACTGCACGCCTGCTAGGCCCGGCCCTGAATATACCTCCCTATCCCTATAATAAATCACATCCGCTCGAATCTATTCAAGCCAAGTCGAGAGCCATTCTTGTCGGGCCAACAGTACGACAACACGAAGAGCAGTCCAGTGTCGGCGATTAGTAAAAAATAGAACCGAACGCGGCGAACGCTGCAACAGCTTATTCTTTCATTTCCTGGGACGACGCTGGTCACCCCAAGGTCAGACAAGACAACGTTACAGCACATCGTTACAGGCGTTCGTTACAACCACTGATGCTATGAAGCAATTTCACTCCCATGTGTGGTTCTGCGTTAGTGGTGTGTTGTGATCTAGGCGCGAGAATAGAAGTTTCACTTCAAAAACCCGAAAATTAAATGTGGGGCTGGCAGGGGTCACTTTTTGAAGAGCTAGTTACTGTCTGTTTTTGGCACATTGAATTTCATCAATATTTCAGATGTGGAACATGCTTTTTGCAAGTCTAAACCCCTGAATAGGGTTGAACTTCATTCTCCGTGGAAGAGGGAGCCCCCTGGAAGTTAACTTGTTGTGCTTGTGCTATGCCTGAGCTTGACCCCTGATTGCGTCTTTCTCATAAAACCGTGCTACAAAGATGATCAAAAATGTGTTGCTACAGTAACGCTGAAAATACAATTCTCGGCATTGTTGGAGTGACTTGACGTATCAGTATGGACCGAGGTATGAACAATGGCATAAATATAGGTTTTCAGCGTTACTGTAGCAACACACATTTTTGAACATCTTTGTAGCACGGTATGACCAGAAAAACGCAATCAGGGGTAAAGCCCAGGCATAGCACAAGCGCAACAAGTGAACTTCCAGGGGGCTCCTCCTTCCACGGAAAATGAAGTTCTACCATATTCAGCGGTTTAGACTTGCAAAAAACATGTTCGACATCTGAAATATTGATGAAATCAACATATGCTAAAACCAGACAGTGACTAGCGTTTCAAAAAGTGCCCCTGCCTGACCCCACATCAAATTTTTGGGTTGTTTTTAAATTCAAGTTATCCGGAACGGTTGTAGGAACAATCGTGTGCTCAATGTCAACCACCCATTCATCAGAAGTGATTCAATCTTGCGAGAAAATAGGGCAAATCTGTTACATTCCATATAAAAATTCATATCTTCTGTGTAAGACCTCCAATCTCGGTGATTTCAAAACCGTATCGAGACAATGCATCGCACTTCATTATTTTTACATTGGAATTTGAAAAAAAAAATTTTTTGCAAATGGGGGTTCGATGAAGTTGTCGCAATTTTTCACCTTTTTACATATCACCCTGTATAAATGTTACATGCAGTTTCTTGATACTCACAATTACAGGATCTGTTGAGGATAGATTGGGCTAGTGAACGCAACAAACAGAATGGAAATCACTTTTGGCAATCGAAAGTTATTTGCCGTCAAAGTCGAGCTATTTTTTTGGTGGCGACAACTTCATTGTGGAGCAGTTTATAACAACGACGATACAATGTTTGGAACGGGATTTTCAGTACGTTTTTCTCCTATAGCTTTTTTGTTTCATCCCTTTTCCCGGGGCATCACCGCACGGTAGTAGATACCCCAGTACCAAGAGAAGCGTGAAAAGGTCCATCTGACCCGGTATGGATTTGAACCCGGGACCTCCACCTTTGAAAGCGGAGCCGAGCTCACCGTGCCACCGACCGGGTTAGTATTGACCTTTGCGTAGTTTATTATGAAAAACGTGAATTCGAGACTAGAACAATTTTGACATAATACCGGGTGTTTATAAATGTCTATGATCGTATCGGCTTTGGAATCTCCTGTCACTCGCTCAGATCGTGCCTTTTACTGCGAATTTTAACGGAATTTCAACCCGACCCATGCCTCCTACGATCACAGACATTTGTAAACAAACACCCGGTACACAGCTTGTCAAACTTAGCAGACAAAACTTTCTAGCCTCAGGTGTATATTCCTCGTAAAAGCAAATACATATTACCCTCGATATTACCCAGCATATTATTTACAGAAGTCTCGAAAGTTTCGCATTTCGAATCCAGAGCGACCGACATATGAAATCCACTCAAGAATATGGAAACAAAACCTCAGTGATAAAACCCACTGATTCAAAAATGTTAATCTTCAGTACTTCGTTGCTATCGTTACTGAAAAACGCCAACGAAAAAAACCTGCTAATAACCAAGTAGTTTATGCAGGCAAAAAAAAATCCGAAATAAGTTCAAAAAATACAACACAAAATTCGAAAATTCTTTTGTTTTCAGGCAACTGTTGGATTCTGGGGTTCTTAGTTTAGTGTGTTGTAGGCCAAGTACCGTATATGATCAAAAACTTTCCTCCTCTAGGCAGGCTGTGGTCTGGTCGTTGGCAGGCAAATGAGGCTGATTTTGGCCAGGCCACAGCCTACCTGGAGGAGGAAAGTTTTTGATCATACGGTAGTTCGATGTTTTACCTACTCCGTGGTCAGTAGTACTCACAATTTTTGAGAATAAGGAATCCTGGATTTCTTAACATTTCTGGATTGTCCAAGAGTTCGGTGTATTCGCTTAATTTCAGAGATTGTGCAACATGTGGATTGACTATCTGAGAGTTATTTGCTTTTTGTTGAGTCGTGAAAAGTGAAGACTAATTTTATGTAGGGAGGAGAGCTGTGCCTAAGAAGACATAACTGGGCCAAAAAACAATGAAAATGATACTGTCTTTCTTCTATTGAACTACTGAGCGTCAACTACTATGGTTATTGAGGCTGGCTCATCAACTGCGCCCGCGCTCGCATCGACGCTCGTGCCGAGTTCCATGCAATGTGAACGTGATCGTTACGTCTGCGCCACGCTGAGTTTGGCCGAATTCAACTTCGGCGCAGGCGCGTCTAGGTCACGTTCGGACCAGTGCAAGCAAAATTTGACGCCGAAGTAATAAATAAAAAATAACACGCCGTTATAGGCCATCCACAATGATGTTGATGTTAACGTAATGTTATCGGCAATGGTAATGTTAGCATTCAAAGCAACGACCAACGAGTTTCAATGGTAATGATCACCATTGCCACTAACATGACTGTGAACGTCACCATTTGAAACTCGTTGCTTTGAATGCTAACATTACCATTGCCAATAACATTACGTTAACATTAACATCATTGTGGATGGCCTATTACGCCGAAGTTCAATTAGGCCAAACTCAGCGTGGCGCAGACGTAACTCGCGCGTTGATGAACGGCTCCACTTATTTACATTGCATGAAACTCGGCGCGAGCGTCGACGCGGGCGTTGGCGCAGTTTATGAACCAGCCTTTAGCGTCGACGGGGCATTCAGTGAGTTTCTGGTACACGTTTCTATCACACTCTGTCTACAAACTGCCTACTGTTAACTAAATAATTATGTGAAACTTTAGTGCTCTGATTGGACTCAACTCTATATTCCGAAATCCATTTTTTCTGTAACCACTGTAGTCAGACAGATGCAGATATGGCATAGTAAGGTCAGAAGAGTTTTTGGAATGATCGGACAATACAAAATATCCATGAACGAGGCGGGATTGGAGCCCAAGCGGTATAATACGACTGGCTTGACGCGCCATCGCCATGCGCCAATACCTAAACCACTGGGCACCACCTAACTTTTTTTCTAAATTTGGCATTCTGAAAAGGTCTTACGTTACGTTTCAGTTTTTTCAAAGCATCCAACAATCCAATTCTTGTATACTCGTAGCCTTTGAATAATTACTTTTTTAGTTCCTCACATTAAAAAAAACCTACCCATAAGAGAATCCAGATGGAAAAGTTTTCGCAGATGCAGCAGATCATGGAAGGTCCATTGTAGTGCAATAAACAATAAACAATCCCATTAAACGAATTTAAAAAAAATGCGCAATTTGTTGAACAACAAAATTGTGATCAATAATTTAATTGAATAATGTGTGGTTTGCCAAGGTGGCAAACATTCCCGATTGTGTAATTATTTTTGGTAATCATAAGTTTCAACTTTGTCAAACTTTTTTAAGGACGGAAACCTAAATGGTAAAATTCCGTCAAGGAATAAGCCCACAGGGTTGATTTCGCAACGCTTTATTTTACCAATTCAACTCCGTCCTTTCAAGTCAAATAATCAAAACATTGCTACTGCTATTCAAAGTGAACTAGTGGAGATGGTCCCTTGAATAATGACATGCATGGAACAAATACTCAAGTACAACTACAGTGCCACTACAACCTCAATTTTAAAGCCCTACATCCCAAAAGGTGATCAATTAAGCCCCATACTGCGTTGTCGCTTCGAATTAATTGACGTTTATTTACCGGAATTATGCAGACAACCTTGTGACGAGCATTTATAGTATTAACTGCTCAACAAAAAAGAATAACCCCTCATAGATACCTATGTTATTGAAATTATTAGTTTTTTATGATATCGTCTCAGTTTTTCCTTGGGGAAATATTAATGTAGCCATGAAATTTATCACACGGAAAAAAGTGCTTAAGGAAACAAAACAGCAATAATTTTCAGTCGTGTACCTATGGTATATTTATTTATTAGCATTTTTCTTCAATTATACATCTCAAAAAAATTAGTTTAACTGACTAACCTCGGGTTCCACCAAAGCTGTGTTAGTTTAACACACAGTTAGTGAAATTTCTTTGACAGCAATTCCTGTTAGTTGGCGACATTCGAGAGAGATCAAAGTTTTACAAAACGGAACGAAAAAATGATTCATGTTTTGAATATTTCAATATTTTACAAACTTTCCGTGGTCAGACAAGTAGCATTGGCCAGAATGAAATCCATTTAACAGTGGGTTAGCGTTAACACTGTGGTCACTTTTTGGTGGAACCCGCGGTTAGGTACGTCTTCTAGAAATTGTTGTTGATAAAAAAGACACGGCTAATTAAGTTCGACTATGTCTATGCTGTCCAAACAAATACCATTTAATGGTTTTGAAATAATAATTGACGTAATTCATACGGTTTTTTCTAATGTGAGTTGTTTATAGAGACGTGTGTTGCACACGTAAGTAGGTACAAACTTTTTATCGTATTTGCTCAGAAAATTCCCTTTTGCCTAGGCTTCGATGCCTGCCCGTCCGTCTGTTTGTCCTGTTATCTTTATCGAACTCCTAAACAAAGGGGGTAGCGGCTTCGGATTCCTTGTAAATTTTTGTTCACTAGGCAAATAAAAAGATGCTTCTCCCGTTTTGCAAGTAATTTAGTCAAAATAAAAGGAATGAAATCAAAGGTAACTAAATCGCTTTGGGAATGTGCGCAGGACTCGTAAAAATCACTGGAAATAATTGAGAAATCATTTGAGATCGGCTCAGAGACCGGTGTACAGGTGCTCACGCAAGACGGATACCTACCTACCCAAAAAAAGTCCCTTGCCATCATTAAAAAAAAATTGGAAGATTTTTCCGGTAGTTTCTGGATATGTTACCAGGGTCAAGCATAGAACTACTTTGGACCCTCTGTCCTTTTTCCTCGTCATAGCGAGATACACTATAGAGACGCGACGAATTGTATCTATTATTGTACTGAATAGACAATACCATGGATGAAAACTTGTAATGATGACTGGTAGATGGTGCCACGCCTGGGCCGCCCGCCATTATGAAGCAGACCACTTGTCATGTCACACTTATCAGAAGTTGTTATTGTTTACAAAAAAAATAATCTTGATTCACGATATATTCGTCCTTTTTGTGACTCTGGGTCTATGATTTTTCCTAAATGAGAAATGAGAAATTGGCGTTAGGTTGGGCACCTGAGATAATAAAAACGGACAACCGGATTTCAAATTTGCGGTTCGCATCTGCATGTGCACTGTAATGGCGACCATGAAATGACAGATGGTAAAGTCTATTGAACCATACTTCACCAAGTTTTATGGCTTTTAGGTATTTGCTCGTGAGATATACGAGCTGAAACAATTTTCAGGGTCCCAGTTCCAACTGGAAAGCCGATCCTGCACAGTGCACAGTAACGTCACTTGAAATAAACTTGGGTTTCAGTAAATCAAGCGCCATGTAAAATTGTCGTTCAGTGCCCTACCAATTCGGTGCCTAATCTTCACCAACCGCAACTGTACACGTGCATTTGAAAAAAGAACCGTTTTTATTTTGCTGCATAAAGCAAAAAGCATTTAATTAGTATTATTAATTCATCGTCGTGAACATATGAGCATGTTTAGCTAATACCAAGTCCAAACTAATCTCCTAATTACCTCATATCAATCAGTGGCATTAATAATTATTGAATATTCGTTAACTATTATTAGTAGATGTAGGACATTCAATAAAAGCATGAGGTTAATTATTGCCAAGGCTTATTGATGTTTATAATTATTTTCCGAAAATAATACCTAATGATTTTCAAAATTTCAACTACCCACACAAATACTTGGTCGATATTGAATTAAAAAATTATATTCTTTCAGATTACCAGCTTAGATTTGTCCCACAATGCCTTCGTCAAATTTCCAGAGGATCTGAACCGCTACAAGAGCTTGGTGTACTTGAACCTGTCGCACAATAGGATATCGATGCTGGAGAATTCAGCCATGGTCAAGCTCAAAAATCTCGAACGCCTGGATCTGTCGTTCAATTCGTTCAGCGACTGGATGGACATAAGATCGAACGCCTTTGCCACCACCAGAAACTTGATTTTCCTGGACTTGTCCAACAATCCGCTCAGAAGCATCCAGACAGATTTCTATCCGTTGCGCATCAACTCGCTGCAGGTGCTGCGATTGAATAACTGCTCCATACGAGCGCTAAACAGCAACATCTTCAGGGCGCTGTCGAATCTGAAGGAGTTACACCTGTCCCAAAACCCGCTCACGTACCTGAACACTTCGTTCGCGTCTGCCGCATTGAAGTTCTTGGACTTGAGTCGGTGCAATCTGAAGCACATTAGCCAAAACGCTATAGCCAACTTGACTTCGCTAGAAACAATTTGGCTGTATCAAAACATCAACTTAAAAAAATTCACTTGCGTTTCGAACAGCCTCTTGTACCTGGACTTGTCTGATTGTAACTTAGAACTAGTTCCGGGTGGACCACTTCCGCAAGTCTACTACGCAAATTTCCATGGCAACCACTTTCGGATAATCCCGCGTGACAGTTTCGTCAACTACACTGATTTGCAAATTTTGGATTTGTCGTACAATGCAATTTCTGTTATCGAAGAGAACGCTTTTCATGGCCTCGATAACGTCAAAAGCATTGACCTGTCTCTCAACACCCTAGCCGATTTGAATCAAAATTTGTTTTACTCCAACGGTCGTTTGGAGAAACTAAATTTGTCGCGGAATTACTTCAGCAGAGTTGAAGCTTTCGCTATTAAATCTTTGGAGGTGCTAGATCTGAGCTCATGCGAAATACAATCTGTGCGCAAAGGGTGTTTGTTAGACATGCCCAATTTAAAAGAAATCAATTTATCGAGGAACGTTCTGTCTGTTCTTCCGGATTACCTTCAAGGCGCAAATTTGGAGTTGTTGGACGTGAGTTTTTGTAGGATCAAGAATGTCAATAATAAGACGTTCGCGATGATGCCCTCGCTTCGCCGGTTGGACTTGTCCGGGAACCGTTTGACCGCTGTCTATCCAGAATGTTTTGCTCAGATCATTTCACTAGATATCGATGACAATCCCTGGAGGTGTGAATGTCCGAAGTTGAAAGATATGTACATTTGGTTGAGCAAGACTGGAAAAAGAGTCGACACGTTGATATGCCAGTCGCCTGAGGTGTACGAAGGGTTGTCGTGGTATTCAGCTTGTCAAAATTCGTGGCATCCCGAGTTGGCTAACAGAACTGCAGTGTGGTGGTACACGACCGGGTTGATCGTAGGGGTTTTCGTGATTCTCTTCGTGATATTGACCATGAGGAAGATGTACATGCTGAAGGAGAAGCGCATGAGGGAGGCCGACGAGACGAGACGGGCTGAGGAAAGGGAGACTTTGCGCAGGATGCGTCGCATGCAGCTCGAGGCGAGAGAAGAGGCCAGCAGGAACGCTCCGGACCCTCGGGAACTGCAAACGCCCCCGTCTTATAATGAAGCTCTGTTGTTGCCGCGACTGGACGCCTCGCATCCGAGCCTGTCGGGCAGTTTACATAGCATCGCTTCCAAGCACAGTTTGAACGGCAGCAATCCCGATGTCACTTCCAAAAAAGGAAGGCCTAGGCGAAAGCGAAGAAGAAGGAAATCGGATTCCTCCGAAGGTCAACGTGCGTCTCGTATCGCCGTAGACTCGGACACCGCCACATCGGATCACGATCGACCACAACCTCGCCTAACGTTAGAAAGTGATTTTTAAAATGCTCATTCAATTTCACTCCGACATCGCGACATCCCATAGGTTTACCGTTGTGGAGGTTAGTTACTTGCCCCAGACAATCAACCTGTCTTGTAGAGAACACCATGAATGATGTCATTATAATACTGCCTAATAAACCCTCAAGGCACGTCTAAATTCTTGTGAATCTAGAAAACCTGTAGCTAGAGGTGCTGGACACGAGCGTCACTGCAATATTCCAATTGCATAACGTAGATCATGCAAAAGACATTCAACTGAACATCGAGGGGTACGTACCTATCTAAGGAGAACATCTGGGAGCTGTGATTCAGATTCCAATAAATTCAGCATGATAAAAGTGTTATAGGTACCTACTGATAAAATGCAACCCCCAAGAATTGGTGTTTTACTTCGAAAAGATCTTTTTTCGATCCCTTCGTAAAAGTAGTATGTACTCGAGTATGTACGTATTTGTAAAAACTGCATAAATTCTGAGCATTGTATAACGTTAAAGAAAAACTTGAATTTAACACCATTTCTCCCAATAATGCTGATGCCATGATGTAATTTTTTTCAAGTCTTTTTACACATTGATGTTATTTATTTACTGTAGGTACGTTTATATTTCGTTCAATACGTCGTAATTATTATCGTTTGAAACTCTTGAAGAAATCAGTGTTGAGTACATTGGCGACTTAGTAACTTCACGAAGTTCCTCAGCCTAACGCAAAGACTACCGTATTATGTTATTATCTTGTAGGTGTAAATTGTAAAATATTGTTGCTGCTGTTTTTGTACTGTATTCAAATTATAATAAAATAAGACAAGAAAAGTATCAAGCTTCTTAGGTAGGTACAGTTCGGAGCGAAATGATTCATACGACACCGTTAGGAAGTCGGCTGGATTTCAGAAATGTTAGCTGCTTGAATCGTTCTTGAATGCCGATTTTCATTACGATCAATCTCTAATCAAAACTGGCATTCAGGAACAATCCAAGCATAGCAGCTAACATTTTTGAAATCCAGCCGACTTCCTAGCGGTGCCGTATGAATCATTTCGCTCCCAACTGTACCTAATATACCTATAGCATTTCCTTGAGCTCCCATAGGCAACGTATAACACAAATTTTAATTTTGTTAGTACGGATAAATATCTACTTGACACATTGATATCAATTATAATCTAAAAGCTCGTTTCTTTCAGAGGGCGAGCTAAATTGTTAGTAACTCCTCTAAACTGCAAAGGTTAAAGACAGAGGGCAGTACCTACTTGCATTTTTTTTAACGATCAAATTAATCCTAAATTGTACATTTTCGTTATCACCGATGGAGTTTTATCCGTCCCTAAAGCTGACTGCAGGCTGCAGGAAAGGTACCTATCCCATCTAAAAATCGTCGTCATGTCTTTCGCGGGACTTCTCATCGTAGCATCCTTCCTGCAGCGTCTTTGAAGACTAGTATCCAGGAACCTATGGAAAATTTTCTTCGAAACGTCCCTTCGGGTGGAAAATTGGAATTAGGGTCGACATTTTCATATCAGATAACGGCCGGGTATCCCTAAACTGAAAGGCAAATACCGTGAAAACAATAATTGTAACACCAATTGTATCTATGGTACGTATTAACCTTCCGGATAAAGTTATCTGGAGATGGAAATACCGGCCTTTAGAGAGAAAGATTGAAAATAATTTGCAGGAAATTGGAAATTGTGTTTTGGAAAACTTGGCTTTTGCGGGAAAAACCTCAAATCTTTTTCCAAATCATCTCACTGTAAAAATCGTCAATTGAGGCTTCACTTTAAGCTCATCATTTAAGTCCGGTCTCAAAAACCCAGGCCGGTTTTACATTTCCAACCGGGAAATTGTGAAAAAAAGTTGGAGAATGTTCTAGAATCAGTTGCCTCTTATTATGGTGAAATATCTGTCCACGGGATCAAAAGTTGGAAAATTTGCAGTTTTTCCAGATAGAAAAACTCGAAAACCGTTGGTCTGGTTTCGATAATTTTTCCTCCTAAAATTAACTCAATCTTTTCTCAAACTTTCATTCTCAGCATGTCTGTACCTAAAATGAATATTTCGTGGGGCCCACGGCGCACCGCATGCGAAGTTTGCACTGCAGTTTTTTGGAATTCACGGAATGTGCAAATTTCGTTTTGAAAAAATTGCCGTTGGAGAACCGGAACCATTTCGATTTTGGAAATGGATCAACACGACGCCCAATCCAATCTGCTTTCGATATCAGTTAGAATTTATTAAGAAAAGTCGATCTTCGAGCAGGAATGAATTTTTCAGTGGAGTACTGCATCAAAAGCGAGTCGTTCTTGTCAAAACAAGGCTCTCGGGTGGCAACGGCTAGGAACAATTTTGAAAATTCATAACGCCTGATTGGTAAATGATGGAAAACTGCAACTGCAGGTTTGATTTGACTATTTTGTTGTGTTGCTTCCTGCCAAATTTGGTTCCAATCCATAAGATTGATTTTGAACAATTAAATAGTAAAATTTTGAATTTTGACATTTTTTATTATTTGACAGGTAACAGATATGTCACAGCTTTTATATGTTTTGAATAGAGTTTTCCAAGGGCTTGAAAATGAGCTATCAAAAATTAAAATCGTTACACCAAAACTACATGTCAAAATTGACAGTGACATTTCGCTTCAACAGATCACGCTGAAAAGCTTATTTTCACCTTTCTATCATAGACCCTACGTACATATCAAATTTGGTCAAAATCGGTCAGACGGTATAGAAATATATCGAGGGGTAAGAAAAACCTGACACACAGAACGACCGACACGGAATTTTTTTTTGACAGATCTCGACGTTTTAGCATACGGTTCAAAAAACGAATAAAATTTTTTTAATCTTCTTAGAAAAAATCGTTCTATTTTTCCATTTCATTTATTTAATAGTGCCATCGAGAGACCTCGTCGGAGGTAGTTTATATTTCGACACTTTCAATAATTACAATAAACAATTTGTCAAACATAATGTCACAGCTCCGAAATCTCTTCACGCTATCTTCTCCGCCGTTTTGAAGGCGTATCAACTTTTTTGTGCCAGGGCGGTTTCACTTCCATTTATTGAATTGGTTAAGTCAATATTTCCCTTATCTATCCTATAAAAGGCAAATATCAGGATACCTAAAGTAAAGTTTCTACATAGTTTAAGTAGAAAACAGTGCAAAACTGCAACAACTGCCACCTAGCCCATTAGCCAAAATTCATCCGTCGCGAAAATTCGTATTTTTTTGACACCTTGCACATTATACTGGACACCCTGTCCAGTATTTAATCGCAGAAACTTTGCCAATTGATAGAACATAAAAAAATAAGTAGTCTCTCCTCCAAACAGTCCAAACACTCCTTCAAAAACGTACAATAACGGAGATATAGCTCATTAAAGTTGGAACGGAAAAATTGTTTTTTTTTCATAACTTTCGAACCGTCCAACGATTTTGTTCGAATTCAAATCAAAGTCCACTAAAATAAGTCATTATTGAACAGTAACAACGCATTCTATCAAATCCCTCCTCCTTTTCGCCCTATTTCTACTCCCCTAAATATTTTTGGGAATCGTCCTCATTTTTGGACTTTATCTTCAATTCAGGGAAGAAAGTTACTCTTGCAAAATTTTGATTAGAGGTTTGTTTTCAAGATATTTGGATTTGAAACTTCGAAATCTCCACCTTCAAGAGCCCAAGAAGAGCAAGTATGCAGCAGCATGTCAACGACGGCATGCTTCTTTCACACCTGTGGTTACCTCTACTGACGGTTATGTTGGTGATGAGTTCAAGACCCTGATCAGAAGGATTTCTGAGCAATCAACAGAAAAGTGGCATAAACCTTACAGCGTCACATTAAACTGGATAAGGGCGAAAATATTAGTGCCAACATTACGTGCAAGGTGCAAGTAGTATAATGTGCCTACGAAGAACTCAAAAGTGGTGGCGGTCCTCGAGGGAATTTGAAGATGGGGCTGAGATCCAGATTTGAAAAAATAATTTTTGACCTTATACTCATTTTTACAACATTTTTGCTCTTCATTTACAGTTTTTATATTGGTAGCAGAAGTAGATTGCATTGGGCGTCGTGTAGGCCCATTGCGTTGGCGTAGGAAAACCGACACGGCTTCGGTTTTGCGGCGGTATTTTTTTTAAAATAAAGCTTGCAGATTAAAAAAGAAAAGTATAGTATAGTATTTATTTTAGGTGCAGACTTGCCGGGAGTCATAGTTGGAGAAGAGGTTGATTTTTGGGGGGGGGGGTTCGTGTTTTCCTCTCTGTAAAAACTACAAATTCCTAATTTTTTGTTCCGCAAACAGATTGTCACCATTCTTTTCAAACAAGGGGTATTTGGTTCTTGACAATTTTCCAACAATTTTTTTTCTTAATTTCCCGAAAGTTTTCTAGTTGAAAATGATAAACCGAAACTTCAGCCTGGCTTATCGAGAGCGGACTCAGATGATGGAGCTCAAATTGAAACCTTAATTGACGATTTTCACATTTTGAATGATTTGGAAAAGGTTTTGAGATTTTTCCGGAAAATTCAAATTTCTAGTGGCCGCTCTAAGCTTTCGTAGTAAGCAAAATAGGTACCTACAGTTATTATACCTAGTAAATATTACTGTCGGGAGAGTTTCTACAATTAGTCAAAGAGCAGCATGATGAGACCATGAGATTACATGGTTGTTTTTCTTCTACAACAACCATGCATGCCTTGTCTTCGATTATTATAATGCCTAGTGATAAATATTTGACTAATTAATTATGTACATTTTGACTCAATACTTTATTGTGCTCTTATTTAGCTGATCGGACGTCAGTGTTGGTTGTTGGTCGAGCTGAAAATAGTATTTTCTTGTAAGTGAATGTTCCCATTTTGTTATCAGACGTATTTATACAAATTGAATTAAATTTAGAACTAATTAATGCAGGAGTCAATGGTGAATATAACACACTGTACGATACGCCATTGATACGGATATGATTTATCAATAAATGCCAAAAGTTTCAAAATTCAAGCCTCTCTTAATAAAAAAACAATAATTGCAAACTGTGCCCTTTGCCTTTTTGTCGTCTTTATTGCTACACAATATTGCACTTATCACAACCTGGGTGGTATGTACAGGATGATCACGCGAGAATGCTCCCCAATACTGGATGGAGCCTGCTCCTTCAAGATAATTTGAAAAAACTTTCCTTTGACAAATTTTTCCGGAGATTTCAATACATATTGGAAACTATAATATTTGACAATCTATATAGAATACAGGGTATCTGAAAAAAAACTCTTTTTTGTTGATGCCACACCCTGTATATTCAAATTGCAATCGATGTAGTTTTTTATTCTAAATGCAAATATATACCACAGTGTTTGAGTTATTTCTGAAGGCAAATTGTCAAAAAATTCACAAAAATCCCATGATACTGACCCAAACCAAACTTCCGTTTATTTGGCTAGAAAAACTCTCATATTTGGCTGAATTTGTTTTTTGGGAAGATAATTTCTTTCAAAACTTGAGTCTAATTGAATTAATAGAAAACTATTATACTATTAAAAGAAATTGTGGGCCAAATTTGAAACATTTTGAAACCAAATAGACGTGCGTACAGGTCTGTATCATGGGATTTTTGTGTATTTTTTTGACGATTTGCCTACGGAAATAATTCAACACTGTGGAACTGTGGTATATATTTGTATTGAAAATAAAAAACTACATTGAGTGCAAGGGTGTAAACATCAACAAAACAAGTCTTTTGCGACACCCCCGACACCCTGTATATTATAGGATGTAAAATATTATAGTCTCCTAGTTTTGAAATCTACGGAAAAAATTATTTAAGAAAAATGTCTTCCTTTTCAAATTATCTCAAAAGGAAAACCTCCAGTATGGGGGGAATTCTCGCGTGATCATTACCCTGTACGTCCCTATAATTTTCAAATTAATCGTCATTTTGTGTATTGATCGAAACAGTAACAAGTGTATATGCCTAGGCTCAGTGGCCAGGCTTCCTCTTCGAAGGATTAGTGGATACAACTCGGGATACAAGATGTTAGGCTATTAGGGTCCTACCGTTATTTAGACACAATTCTGCCTAGTTAGAATACCAAGACTAATTAATGAGTTAGGCACCCATCAACGAGTATGCTGAAAAATACATGCTTACAACAAATGTTTCCAGTTCCCTAGTTATGTCTAGTTATGGCATGACCTAGTTAAAACCTGCTTACCACCTACCAGAGACAGACCTGCTCCAAATATCATCTGAGGGACGCTGCTCGCACTCTCATCGTGCCTTTCCACAAGCTTGCACTGATGCGCTGACGGGAAGGAGTCACAGGATAGTTTTCTTGATTTTGTACAGCAAACTCCCTGATCCGTTGAAAACAATTACCGACAGCAAGAGATTCAAAAGGGCTGTCAGGAGGTTGCTTATCGGCAGTCCATTTTATTATATTAACGAGTTTCTTGTTGCCGAGATAGTCTGATACTTTATCTTTGATCCTTTGTCCGTTTATTGTCCATAGTAGTAGATCATACAGACAGACAGTCAGACAGACAGACAGCGCGCGCACACACGCACGTACATTTTTCCTGGCCGATATAAATTGTACCACGTGGGACGGCTTTTGGCCGGGAATTTTGGCGTTCGATGCTGGATTCACCTCAAGCGACTATCCTGTTGAGGGATCGACATTTGTGGAAAGTAGGTAGGTACCTATAACTCATAGATTGCATTTGGCGTGGCTTAAGCCCATTTTCAAATGCGACCAGGTTATACCAAATAAAATAATGTACCAATATACCAAAATTGCACATTCCAAAAATTGAATTCAGGTGCAGACATGCTGTGAACGGTGTCGACACTGAGTTGCACTCTATAGTCTAGGCTCTTGAGGCCCTTACGACAACACTGATCGGGATCTGAACTGCGATCACTATTCACCTTATTCGAAATTCCTCTGCCATCTTTTGACGATATGTTGAAGTGGATATATCTGGGGGGATTGAGTCCCAAACCAAAATGCACCAGATTTTCTCATGTCAACTTTATTTATAATGTCACCACAACAAAAGCGCGCCCGTCGCCAGTGACATAGAAACAAAATAATATTTATCATCACAATGGTCCCAGGCAACACACGTTAGTTTAATAAACGTTTATTTAACGTATAATCGGTATATTTTTGGTTCAAGTCTGGTAAAGGTATATCGCATAAACGTTTATATTAAACGAATTTATAACTAAACGTTTGAAAATCGTTTTATAAACGTATGCAAAAACCCATTTTTGTAAATGTAATTTATTATCTATTGAATTTAAACGAATAATATCATAGTTTATTCAACGATTTTAACAAATCAAACGTGAACCATTCTTGTCCATGATTTAAATAGGTATATTTCACGGACTGCAAAAACGTTTTTTTCAGGTAGAATAAAAATGTATATTCCACATTTAAAATAAATGTTCGAACTATTTTCTTGAAAAATTATTTAATTTATATGGATTTTAAACGAATGACATCCCAGCCATCCGGGCCGGTTTAGCAAAGCCGCTCGCTCGCTTTTTCCTCCTGCATCAGCCTCCGCATCCAATACGCGCGGGTTAAGAGCCTAGACTATAGAGTGCAACTCAGTGTCGACACCGTTCACAGCATGTCTGCACCTGAATTCAATTTTTGGAATGTGCAATTTTGGTATATTGGTACATTATTTTATTTGATATAACCTGGTCGCATTTGAAAATGGGCTTAAGCGACGCCAAATGCAATCTATGAGTTATAGGTACCTACCTACTTTCCACAAATGTCGATCCCTCAACAGGATAGTCGCTTGAGGTGAATCCAGCATCGAACGCCAAAATTCCCGGCCAAAAGCCGTCCCACGTGGTACAATTTATATCGGCCAGGAAAAATGTACGTGCGTGTGTGCGCGCGCTGTCTGTCTGTCTGACTGTCTGTCTGTATGATCGTCTACTATGGACAATAAACGGACAAAGGATCAAAGATAAAGTATCAGACTATCTCGGCAACAAGAAACTCGTTAATATAATAAAATGGACTGCCGATAAGCAACCCCCTGACAGCCCTTTTGAACCTCTTGCTGTCGGTAATTGTTTTCAACGGATCAGGGAGTGCTCATGGGAATTGGCACAGTGATAGTCGGTAATAATGACAAAAATATGTATTTCTTTATCCGATTCCCAAAAACGTGCTTAAAATACCGTAAAAACTTGGTACTGGAGAAATTTGAAAAACACGTAAAGTCTTGCGAGGAATGTGACAATGTGCACGGTGGGTGAAGCTGTGTAACCGGAAAAATTTCACTCTGAAACGGGTCACCAAGGATAGATTCAATACATTCATACACAATACATTCCGCAGTACACTGATGGAGCGAATGTTGCCTAAAATCGTGGTTTTTAGGCAACTTTCGCTACAGAAGTGTAGTACTGATTATATAAAACTCCCAGGGACTTTCCTCGTACGATTCAAGAATAGCGGTCCACTTGTTTACAAACGTACGACACTCGGAGCGAACTTCAAAATGGCGAATAAATAGTTGACGTTGACAGCAGACAGCAGCGAAAAGTCACGGCCGTTGCTTGTCAAACTGAAAATAGAGTTGGTGGGGGTTGTATTATGGGTTGCGTACGCACATCTGATCAATGTAAAACGCAGTTATTTATAATTTAATGAACAATGCGGACTTTTTGATGAAAAATAAGTAATCACTAGTGTGTATTAACCTCTAGCCTATTACCCTGTTCGCTGCGGCGCGTATTTTTCAACTTGATGGCGGTTTTTCTTGCGATTTTGTAGCATTTGTTCGCAAATTTTGTATTTGACGCCATTCGAGCATGCGCGCATGTTGAAATTTGGCGCAAGCGTTGGGTATACCACTATAATGAAAGTTACTATTTCACTACAAAATAATCAACCGAGTGATCAACTAAAAATCACAAAAAAGCTTCTCCCACACGTCCGCAGCTCAGCACTTTGCCGTGTGGTTGACTGGATCCAGGACTGGATCACTGTTTCTTGTTGTTGTCTGGTGCAGGTGCAGTTGTTTGTGCTTTGAGGTGATGTCTTCGCTGTCACTTTCAAACTACTTTTGCTGATAAAATCTTCGCTGTGTCTAGGTACACGCTAACGTGTACGCAAAGTTGAAAATTAGGTGCACGCAAAACGTCATAGTGTGTATATGACGTCAGCTTTTAGCGTGCCCCAACTTATATTTTCAAGGTACACGCGAAATTATTGTGATGGCGTTTTGCGGGCGGGCTGTCAAGCCAACAGCGGGTAGTAAATGCGGTAGCCTCAGTCTCGACGATCGTTACCTATGATGATGAAGTGAAGTACCTATGAAGAGTATGAAGTGTATACAAACGTTCACGTTGTTTTCTAAGTTTGAGACAGGTCTTAAAAGTTATGAAACCGCATTATGAATGAATACAGGTTTCCTAAATTGAGCGTCTCTTTCTGGCCGGTGACGTCACGTTCGATTGCGCAGTAAATCGTCGCAGTCCTAGTGTGCCAACATTGCCCCGATGCCATAAGCCGAACGTGTGTTTTGATGGTTTTATTATTGGTATTTATACAGTTTTCACAAGTAGTTATGGAAAATAAATGTTGTGGGCAACAATGCAAGTCCACAAGTTATACAGCGAATGTGTCCCTAAGCATGGATCCATAAAATACGACGTGACACTCGAAGAAGCAAAAAGAACCACAAGCCCTTCAGCGTTATAACAGTAGGGAGCTTCCTGCTTAGTTTATCAAGTATCAATATTTCAAGGGTACACTTGGCCACATTTTTGCATCAAACACTTCAAATTTATAGTGATGGTCATAATACACCATAACAAATATTAAAAGTGGGACATGGGACACGCATTTACCTGGGCCGCTATTCTTGAATCGTGTGAGAAGAGTCCCTGGGAGTGAAATACATTCCGCAGTTCACTGATGTAGCGAATGTTGCCTAAAATCGTGGTTTTTAGGCAACTTTCGTTACAGAAGTGTAGTACGGATTATATAAAACTGCCAGGGACTTTTCTTACACGATTCAAGAATAGCGGCCCTGTGCTTTCTGCGCACGTCCATATATCGTTAGTATATCCATTACAAAAATAGTTGTATACGCGCATCAAATGCCTCTCTGGCAAATTTTTCTCTGCGGAATATTCATTTGCAATATTCATTCAGGAGTTCGTTATATTTTTTAGCGACTTTCCCAGCATGGTTGGCTTCAAAATTCAAATAATAAAACGTACTTTTAACACGGCGTAGCAATGTAAATACAAATGGCGCGATCACTCATGGCACTTGTGCGCAGAACGTGCCGAAAACAGTTGCGCGGAATCGTGGATTCTCCATCTCTCTTTTGAGGAAACCTGTATTAGAAATATTTTTGACGATTAACATGTAGTCACCTATTTTGGTTCTTGAAATACAGGGTTCAACATTTTATTTTCCTTTCAGCCTGTATATGCCGCCAGCATAGTTGGTATTGATATGGCTTCAAATTTCAATCAAAAGAGAATGGATCAAACAACAACACATATATCAAGTGGCATCCCGCCATCATAAAACTCAAGGTCCATACAGTCTTGAGTATCAAGCATCAGGACTATTTTAGTTTTCTTGTGTTTTGGCGGAGAAGGAGTGAACTGGCGATGAAATATGCAAGCACCTTTCTTGTAGACAGTGGAATTTACAACAATTTCATTCCAGGTACTTTTTTTTCCAAATGCCATCGTTCACGAGATAAACGCGAAAAACTGATTTTCAAGTTCTTCTCGAGGTCACACCGGATTCTTGAGGACTTTAAGTATGTTAAATACATGGTTAACTGAGCTTATATCCAAAAATCCGGCAGGGTTTAATTTTTGTTCGCTATTTGCGATTTTAGCATCTAAAATTCCTGGACTACTTCCGTTTATAACCAACTTTTCGTTATTTTCGGTTTCATAGCTTTTAAGAGCTATCCCAAACTTAGAAAATGATGTCAACGTTTGTCCACACTTCATCATCATAGGTACCGATCGTCGAGACTATCGCATTTATTACCCGCTGTTAACATGACAGCCCGCCCGAAAAACGCCATCACAATAATTTCGCGTGTACCTTAAAAAAATATAAGTTGGTGCACGCTAAAAGCTGACGTCATATACACACTATGACGTTTCGCGTGCACCTAATCTTCGAATTTGCGTACACGTTAGCGTGTACCTAGACACAGCGTAAAATCTTTCAGAAAAAAGATTAAAAAAATAGGAATATGCTCCAAAATGACCTCTAGGTTCTGTAGTTTGTCTCTTCGTACCCCAATATAGTTAAATATGTGAGGTAATGCTACAAAAAAACAATTTCTGAAATTTCCGTTGTTCTCAAACCATTGTTGGATCCGGCATTTAAAAATGGCGACTCTGACGTCACCACTAATATCGCGTATAGCTATTTAAGTATGTGCATATAGAGCCCATGGTGGTGAAAATGAAAAAATCTTGTTGGACTTCTTTGACAGCAGACAGCTTTGATGTGGTTACATGGTTATTTGTTTTGACATTTATTTCTCGTGCATTTGCTTGTTGTGATGGACAACTGCAAAATGATCGACAATTTGGTTGACGGTTGACAGAATGACGGCAGCGAAAAGTGACTTTTTTTTTCGACTCAAGCGCCATCTAGTGAGATGTTCGCCAACTAAATCGAGTCCAACAAAAGCTTCGCATTCCGCCGCGACATCCCGGCGCTACATGTTAGCACGTGGCCCATAGCGGCTTTGATAGGATTGAATGTGGATGTTGACAAAAAGTCATGAAAATTAACACCTGTTCTGACGAGTAGTAACGATACGGCCGCTGATGTGGCTCAGGCTGATATGGATGCTGGATGGATGAGCAATGTAAAAAATGATCATCGTAACCAGCCAGAACAAAAATAATAAGCTGTCAAACTCAAGTCAGAACCGGTCAGAATTGTCAATTTCGCTGTTTCTAGTGCTTAGGGAGGGCTGACAAAATTACCTCAACTGGCAACTAACAACTAACTCTCCTCCTCCGCAGCAGATTACTCAGATTCGTCGATCGGATTAAGCATGAGATCATCATGAACGGGTTTCCAAACGCAACGGTAACGGATTCGAATCCAGTGTAGGGTTTTCGTAAGCACCTTTAATTATGTGTCTGCTGTTCCGTGCCAAAACTAACCTATACTGGTAGTACCGTGCCTCTGCGAAGTTCACTCTTCCCAGTCTTCCCTCATTGGCCTCATTCCGCATGACCTCATGTTTGCACCAGAGCTGCCATCTGTCGTGATCTCGTGAATCACTGAATTCGTTATCCTACCCGCTATCCCAGCTCTTTAAGGTTAGTTTTCGGTTTTTCAGTTTCAGACACAAGCAATGAAATATTAAGGAGCCCTTTTTAATCATGAAGGTAATTCCCTTCCGCTCCATCCGCATATTCGTCGAAAGCTGTGCCTATTTAGAGAATTTTTCCTGTTAAAGGTGGTTCGTCACATACATCCATTTCCCGCCATACTTCATAGTAGAATTCGATCATTTCGATCACAGTCGAAGGCCGCAGGACGCTCAACAAACAGTTATGGCTGACGTTTTTGACTGACCGTTATTGCTGCGCTTGGACTAATTAGTTCGGATTGATAAGTTCGCAACGATTTTTTTGTGTGAAAAGCCAAGAAATCCAAATCAATAGAAAATGGGAGGCGCCCGACTGATAATGGTAAAATGCAATTTTGTTTATAGTTATTAGTAGTATTAGAACCTAGGTCGGTTGGTAGGTAGCTTGATCCACATGTTGCGTGAGCAAGAAGGAAGATAAACCAGATGTTTCCTCAGAACCCACCGATTGAACATTGAAACTGCTGAAATACATTCCCAAAACTAGTTTGATAGCTCTTGAGAAGACTGTGCTAATTTTTGTGATAACTTTAGGGCTCGGTAGTGAAACGCCGTCCTTTGAGAAGGGCAATAAAGCCTAGATATTCGCAGAGAATCAATAAAACAAGGAATGGGAAAACAAGGATTGTCGTCCAACGTAAACCACAACCAGAAGGCCGCGAAGTTGAAGCGAACAATTATGAAAATGGTTCTCCAGAGAGAAGTGGAAGTTCCCAAGTCGGCCCTCCTGCCAGTCCTGCTCCCATCAGGCAGGAAATTGATCCTGAAATTGAGCGCATAATTCAAAACTTAGGTGACCACGAATGCGTAGAAGTCCTGGTCATCCTGGATGAATTTTTTGATCAAGAATTCCAGGAGCCAGTAGGCGGAGAGAACCTTGGTAAATAATTCCTTACATAATTACTTTGTATACCGGGTGTCCGCGCGAAAACTTACAGTTGCGATAATTTCCGCAATTTTCAAGATGCAGACTTCAAATTCCACAATGCCAGTCACTAACGCGGGGGACATCAATAGGCACGAGGGGTTGATTCTCCGGAATTCAATGTACCTACATTTCATTCCGGAATTCCCGGAATTTCGGAAATCACCGTAAATCCCGGAAGTCTTTTGGAAATCACCTGAAATCCCGGAAATTTTTCGGAAATCACCGAAATTCCCCGAATTCTTTCGGAAATCTCAGCACCGGAATTCCCGGAAGTCTTTCGGAAATCACTGAAATTCCCGGAAATCTTTCGGAAGTCATCGGAATTTCCGGAATTCTTCCGGAAATCACCGGAATTCCCGGACATCTTTCGGAAATCACCGGAATTCCCAGAATTCTTTCGGGAATCACATCACCGGAATTTCCGAAAAAAATTTGGAAATAACCGGAATTCCCGGAATTCTTTCGGAAATCACCAGAAATCGTTGGAATTCCGGAAGTCAGAATTCTTGTGTGCACTTTTTTCTTGGGAAATCAATCCCTCGGATAGGCATAAATAATAACGAAGCGGACCAATTCGTTTCACCCCTAGCAACCCCAATTATTTTTTCAAATGGCACCCCCCTTTTTCATTTTTCTTTCTGAAAAAGAAATTATTAAAGAATTAATTTTTGATACATCTATGAAAAATTTGAAATTTTTTTTTGAGAGATTCAATTTTCAAATGATCTTAAATTGCAACATACCTAATCAATAACTTTGATGTTTCGTATCGAAATGAGAGCCTATTGCCAGCAAATTGCTTGGAACTTCACGCTGGATGTTACCAAACAAATTGTACTCAGGGCTGGACCGAGGGCTGGACGGTATTTGAAATACATTTAAGTAATTTGTATTTTGTATTTAAATACATTTGATTGAAAAGTATTTGTATTTTGTATTTTGGAATAGTTCAGGCAGCTAATATTTCGTATTTTGTATTTTAAATACATTTTTCTGAAAAGTATTTTGATTTTCAAAATACAAAATACATTTGTTTCCCATGCTCTTTAGTCTGTTCGGGCCGAAATTGTTCTGGTAATACTATATTCACCCCATTGACATTTCTTGCTTTTGCACATTATCTGGGACTAGGATCTGGGATCGATAATGAGTTCGATTGCATCTTTTACGTTTTACTGGTAAGTGCATCCTACTGTCAGCCACGAGAGGTTCCATGTTGGATGTCGGACAATATTTTCGAAAAGCTGGTTGTCCCCAAAGGAAATCAACCTTTGTTATTTTGAAGAATTGATTAATGAAGTAAGGAATAGGTTTGAATATGAAGTTTTCTCCACTTTATGTTTATTTTATTTGTCTTTTCATAGTTCATAATAATTTACTTATTGTTGCGACTGAATCAATGAAGTGTTCCCATTAAAATACTTGCATTTTACGGTTTTTCCAATAAAATGGTTGAAATACGCAATAAGAATGTATTTTGTATTTGAAATACTCTAGGTTGTATTTTGTATTTTGGAATTTCTTAGTTTTCCAAAATACGTATTTTGTATTTTGTATTTCAAAGACATTTCAAGAAGTAGTTTGTATTTTGTATTCCGACTATCTTGGATCGTGTATTTTGTATTTTGTATTTAAATACATTTTTCGAAGTATTTTGCCCAGCTCTGATTGTACCTCCCAACAACTCACCTCTACCCCTGTACAAGCCCCGCTATTGATTTTTTTTTAATGTGAGAATGTTACTTTACTTTGTTAAAGGGAAGGTAAAATTGAGTTGAGTTGATACAAAAATTTGTACAGACAGTTTTTATTTGTCAAACTAAACATTTTTTAATTGGCTTCAAAAACCAGACCAGACGTGACATTTTACCAGAAGAAAAACATCGCAAGAGTTGGGTATTTATTGCAGAAAAATTTGATATATTCTTGCAAAGTGCTCTTCCACTTGTGAGCATTCCAATACTTTGAATTTATCAAGTTTTTTGTACTCAGAGCGGTTTTCATACCGTTGTTCCCTTCTACCAGTGGTCTAGAAGCTCAAACACCCATTGATAATATTCAAATTATATTCATGGAATAATCGGAGAGTCGTTCCAGTAGGAGCCCAAGGACAAATTTTATCAATTTTCTTAATTATTATTGACACAATAATAATCCTCATTTGCACTCTTACTTAACGTCTTTATAAAAAATATATTGTGGAGCTTGTACGGGGGTGGGGGTGAGCTGTTGACAGGTACAATTTGTTTGGTAACATCCAGCGTGAAGTTCCAAGCAATTTGGTGGTAATACGTTCTCGTTTCGACAAGAAACATCAAAATTTATTGTGTTGCAATTTTAGACTGTATCTTGAAAATTGCTGAAATTATCGCAACACTGTAAGTTTTTGCGCGGAAACCCGGTATAATTACGAGTACTTACTACGTTTCCATGAAAAACTGAAATGGATGAAAACGGATTGAGATGTGAACACGTAACTGTTCACATGAGTGGTTCGAACTCGGTATTCAAATCTGTTTGAATTCTGTTTCAACATGTGTCAATTTTGACGTAAAATCTAACTTATCAAAGAAATTGCAAATCAGATCAGAAATCAGACCAAGCGTATAATCGGTGATTTTGTCCTAATCTTCGAGCGTGAAGTGGCCAATTTTACCCGCGGGCGATAAAGTCTGAACTTTACGCCCGAGGGCCTCCAACTTTTTTCACGTTTAATCAAAATCTCAGATTTATGATGACGGAACACATTTCAGTTAGGAAACTCTTTCAAGGATGGAGTTAAAATGGTAAAATAAGGCGTTGCGGAATCAATCCGTGTGGGTCTATTCCTTGAGAAATTTACTCGGAAATTTACCATTCATATTTTTTTGGAAAGCTACAAGGATGTACAGTAGAACCTGGATTATCCGCCGTTTATCAGCTTTAAGCTGGGTTCCCAGATGCGAATATTCGGACAGAAAATGCGATTTTATATGTCAAATTTTGAATTCGAGGGCTCTGATTGGCCAATATGTCGACTTTGACATTAAATTTCGCATTTTCTGTCCGAATATTCGCATCTGGGAACCCAGCTTACGTTATCCGTGTGCTTTTTATCCGTGCGTTTCCCTTGTTCATCCGTGCGCGGATTATCCGTGGCGAAAGCTGGAAATGACCTATCTCCGTATGTCACTTTCCCACAAATATCAAATTTCCAAAACCAATGAAAAATTGTATAATGTGATTTTTTGGGCATAGGACACAGCGCCATTTGTGACGTCACCGGTCCCGACCAATAATGCAACTTCCAGCTCTTCTCACCGCGTCGTTCGGACGGATGCACTTGTGACAGCGGGTTGAATCAGTAACGTACAATCATGCCAATGTAGTGCAGTATGGGTCAGGAATTCAACGACTACCCATGAATGAGTTCATTCAAACTCAAGTTCATTGCTTTGTTACATCAACAACTATTTGTACAACCATATAAATGACTTAAATTAATTTTAGTATTGAGCCACTTGCCACTTTTTTTGCCACTTTCACACAAGTTTCGCAATTAGAAGAAAATCTCTACGCCACTGCTCTGCGCTCTGAACGCCAGCTAGCCACACCTCCGATCCATACGATTGGATGGGAACGATGACGATTTTTATTTTCATTGAACTTTCTGCTCAAGCAAAAAAAAATTACTCTGTATAGGCCCATTGTACCCAGTAATAGCAGGAATATATTATGTATCTATCTATTTAGGAAGAAATTATACCAAACACGGCAAAACTTGGGAAAAGTCGATATTTCTTAAAAAAGACTCAAAAAGGCTGTCATTTTGGCCAAAATGAGTTTTTTTCATGAAGTTGTTCTCAGCGGACTAGAAAGCAAAGAAATAATACACCACAAGCTAGACTATTGGTGCTCAGGCTAATTTTTTCCAGAAACCTCCCCCCCCCCCCAAAAAAAACGGCTATTTTGGCCTTTTAAATGATTTCAATGATTTTTTCACGATTCTCATTAAATGATTCAGCGATGCCAGAAAAAACCAGTCCATCTCCCCACTTTGCGGTGTGTTTAATAGGAAGCCTCGCTCAGAAAATGAATTTACTACGCAGCAGCCATTCATTTTAGTTTCTGGTACATTACTACAGAAAGTATAATGAATTATATAAGACACATGCACGCATATAATAAATATCATTATTGTTTTGTTATTGTCTTGGAAGCTCCTAAAAAGCTGGTTGGCAAAAGATTATTTGCTCTTTAAATACGATGAAGCAAAATATATTTGTCAAATGTCACCTGAGATGAAATGTCTATTTATGCAAAAAGTAAGAAAACGAAAGTAGAATAAAAATTGTATGCAACACGTATGGAGTACGGATGATTATTTTCACTAATTTTGAAGTTTGAGAGACATGATGAACAAATCATGTCCGAAATAGAGCCTTTTCGATGTGTAGAAATTAGCGGTGAATAGTTTCCTCTCCATCATATCTATTCACGTTAACACCATTGAACCGTTGAGGGCGGCTTCCGCCCCATAACTCGGCTAGCCTAAACGGGTACCATGTTTTTTTTTGTTAATAGCAATTTATCCGATTCATTTCTGTTAAAGCTCAACTTTATACGAAAAACGCCCACCTCAGTAGTCAATGTAGTGCATTTTGCACTGTAAATATGAGTGGCATGCGCGCACTCTTTCTTCATAGTTGGTTACGTCACAAAAAAAAAATATCTAAAAAACTGTAAATCCTAAATCAAAATTTTTAAAATTCTCCAATACTTTGGCCTCATTTCCTTCGCTGGTTGTATATGTATAGAAAATTGGGAAAACAAAAAATTTCTCTCTGTAACAGAGTAACAAAGGCTCGGATATGTACTTCAATTAAAAAATAAAGCTTAGCACATGGCACATAGCTTCATTAGATCGAAAGATATGATGATGCAAAGGTAGGCATGTATGCGTTTTCTCTATTTTAAATAAGTTTCGCGACTTGTACATTCTTTATTGTTGTTGAAGATTGTTCATATTTGACCGATCATCTTTAAACGTCGTCGGCATCAACCCGCAATAGTTGAAGATTCGATTAACGCAAGAATGAACTGGATATGTTCAACCGTTCGAAGATACGGAAAATTTAGGCGAATTTTGTTAGGAAACGAGGAAGAGGAACGAAGAAAAAAAATCACGAAAAAAAAAGCGGTCACAATAGCCTCCGCCACTACGTCTGGCGAGGCTTAAAAATGAGAAACAAAGAAATATCTCCAGCATTTTCAGTTGAACAGGGTATTTTCCAGCCTGCTACATTTTTTCTCCTTTGGACTCCAGAGGCCTCAATTTTGCTGAAATTGAAAACATATGCTGGAGTCATGTTAAGAAGGCCCAAATGAAATATAAAGCGTAATGTCTCACGTTTGGGTTTATTGACGTTTTCGAAAATTGAAGCCGCCATTTTGAAAAAAAATATATCTCGATCTCACACTAGGGCTTAAAAAAGCTCATCAGGTCAGTTGCTTACGACTGTCCAAGGACCAATCGTGGCATTTTTCATACCAAATGGCGGTATTTTTTGTGTACATACTAGCACTATTAGAGATCACTAAAATAAAGTAGTGATACACAATTACACATACCTACTGATTTTCGTTGTCTTGCAGGTCGCGAAGGCGAAGTACATTCTAGGAAGTCTTCCGCTTAGCCAAGTCCTTTCCATGTTGAGGTACATAGGTATACAGTTTTTTTTTTCAAAGTAGTATTTGATTAGAGGTATCTACCAATAGTATAGAATTGTGCACTATTGGTGAATACTCAACCTGTAGCAAGCATGGTGTTTGTTTTTTCGTTTTTTTTTTTCCACTTGTCCGGTTCTCCATTTTTGCGAATTAAAATTATTTTATAAGTATAAGTATTATAATATTATAAATAACTCATCATTTTATTTTTAGTTGACTTGTAAATTAAAGCTCAGTTATAATTTATCCTCAAATTTTACGATATAAAACTCTAGAATAGATAATTTAGCAACAGATTTCCTCAGTGTGTAAATTGAACTTTCGAAAGTATGATTTGAAGTGATGTTTGATTTTCCAATCTGTAAGTTCCTTTTGATATCAAAATAATCTAAACTACGCAACGAAATTATTGTCGTACTCCAAATTTCACCCTTTTTCAAAACACGAAAACTCCCAACTTGATTCTCTAGGTATAGAATCGTGTCAATTCGAAGATCAATAGATGTCAACTTGAGTTTCTACAGGGTGTTGAAGAAAGTAGTGCAACATTTATAAAGTTTGACGTACATACTCCCATTTGAAATAAATCTGTTCCTTTTGAATTTCAAAATCAATGGCATGTAGTTAAAATTTATATCTTGAAACGGTTTTTGATTCATCTCTCTATCTCTTTTATTTACAGGGTGATATCAAAAAAACTACTTTTCGGTCTTCTGGTGATAACATTTCCCCTTCTTTACCAATTTTCAAAATCCAGGGCTCATATTGAAGCTGAAGCCTCAGCTAAGAAAACCCAATAAACAAATTCGACTCAAGACCAACATTCAAAATGTACTGTGGCATCAAAAGTGACATATGAATATATATGTCCAGGAAATCCGACCGGGTGGAGAACTAAATGAAAATCAACATTGTTTTCAGATGAGGCATTTATTCTGAACACTCTTTGATGTTTTATGATTGACTGTCACAAGAATATTCGATGGAAGGACCAAATTGAAATTGCGTGTTTCTGAGGAAGAATCAGCTTTCTTGCTGGTCTGAAAACGTTCGTAACCAACGTTACAAGATTGGGAACAATCGGGAACAGACAGTTTACTTCGCTCTGTTTTCCGTAACATTGGTTACGGCATTTCAGGTGAGTGATGGCGCTGCTTCTCCTTGGAAAACATCAGCTGCAATTTGGACCCTCCATCCAAAGTTCTCTTGCCACAATCGATCATGAAAAATCAAAGCGTGTTCAGGGTTGCGATTCTCGAACGTGTTCGAAAAGTTTTCGTATGCGAATTCTCCTTTCCGACAGCCCAAATACACACGAAACCAAGGAGATTCGTATACGAAAAATCATTCGAATAACTCGAGAATCGTACCCCAGAATGAATGCCTCATGCGAAAACAATGTTGATTTTCATTCAATTCTCCACCCGGTCGGATTCCTGGACAGATATATTCATAATCATATGTCACTTTTGATGCCACTCTATATATTTTGAATGTTGGTCTTGAGTCGATTATGTTTATTGGGTTTTCTTACCTGAGGCTTCAGCTTCAAATCAAATCAAATCAAATCAGTCTATTCATTTTTTGATACAATGTACATTGTCTAAAATATGTCAAATAATAATTTGGCCTTCAATATGAGCCCTGGATTTTGAAAATAAGTCAATAAGCGGGAATATTATCACCAAAAGACCAAAATAGTATATTATTCAACAAGCGGGTAATCATTGCTTTCTACTCATGAGGATGCAGTTTGCACGAGCCTTGGCGAGTGTTGTAAAGCATCCGAATGAGTAATAGCCATTACCCGCGAGTAGAATACTATGCTTTATCCAGCATTATTGAAAAATGCAGGCATGTATGCGCGTGATAATGCGTGCATTATTCAATAGGATTGGATAAAGTCGTTTTTTCGATACCACCCTGTAAATAAAAGAGATAGAGATGAATCAAAATCCGTTTCGAGATATGAACTTTAGCTACATACTATTGATGTTGGAATTCAAAAGGAACAGTTTTGTTCAAAATGGGAGTATGCGTCAAACTTTATAAATGTTGCACCACTTTCTTGAACACCTTGTAGAAACTCAAGTTGTCATTCAACGACCTTCGAATTGATATGATTCTATACCTAGATAATCATGCTTTGAAATGGTTCAACCTTAATTGACATTGTTTGAACCAGTCGGGAGTATCTTGTTTTGAAAAAGGGTGAAATTTGGAGTACGACAATAATTTCAGATTCAGATTCTTTATTAGCTCTTCAATAATTATTACAAAACATATAATTAAAATATTGCATCCATGGGTTGCAAATGAGCATCGTCAATGTATAGTAAATAAACACATGAATAGAAATATAATAAATATTAACATACATAATAGAATAATCATCTATTGTGAATGGACAAACGGACAAAGAATCAATGATAAAATATCAGACCATCTCGGCATCAAGAAACTCGTTAATACAATAAAATGGTCTTTCGATAAGCAACCCCCTGACAGCCCTTTTAAACCTCTTGCCGTATATAGTCACATTACAATAGATCGATGATAACACAACATTACAGTATGTACCTCAAGTAATTTTGTATCTTAATTGGTTGATCGTTATTGACGAGCATATTCAAGAATCTTATACGATGTAACATCACTATTGCGTGTCGTTACGGATGAGGTAGAAGATTCTTACCTGATAATCAAACAAAACTACAAATTACAAAATTAAATAAACAATTACGTTATAGGACAGGTAACGCAGTGTTGATGTCTGCTGATCTATTTTTAATGATTCTTATGCCTGATCTATTGTAAAATAATAGCAAAAAATGCCTCTAAAGGTCCGTTTTGTTGAATTGGTAAATTTGTTGGAAATTGCAATTTGGTAATTTGTCACAGTTTGAATATTTTCAGTCTTTGCAGTGAAGCTTTTCAATTTTTCGTCAACTGTGAATAGATAACTATAACTAAATATTAAAATTGCCAAAACATCAAAACAATGAGGCAAATCTCTGATTTCCTTTTCTTCAAATAATTAGGCTTGACGACTGACAGTTTATTGAATAATCGTCAAAGTGAAATTCTACAAAGGCGCAGAATTTTCATCACAACGTATTGCTCGAATTGATACGGTAGATAACCCTTGTTTGATTACTGATAACGGGGTTTTCCGAAAATATGTTCGGGTACTTGAATCGTTGAATATAAAAATTTAAAATTCAACGGGCACATTTACATGCCATTAGTCACGTGTCCATCCGGTATGCATCGAATCAAACGACAACAATAGAAATTTTAGACTTTAATTTCAATTTTTTTTTACCACCGATGGTAGTTCATTATCCTTCAAGCTTCGTATACTTACGTATTTATTTCCATAAAATAAATGCTTTTCTCTGCTAACAGAAATTGCAAACATTTTTGCAAGTCAAATTTATTCCAGTGTGATCTACTTTTCACGTACCATACTCTGTAGGTACCTATGTCTAAGTAGATGCTGAGACGACTCGAAGATTCTAACGAACAATTTCCCAAGGCTGTTCTAATTTGATCTGAATAACATATAAATACTTAATCGAATGATGTAAGTAATGATTTCTTTTTTTGCTGCCGCTGTTTTACTTCGCGCATGTTTTCACTAATTTAGGTAAATGCACCCAGAGGCTTCTTGACCTCAACGGCTGTCACGCCGACAGTAGCCCAATTTTATAGAATGTTGATTTTTTTTCAACTAAATTTTCAACCAATTATTGCTATTGTCATCTAAATTTGGATTCTCTAAGGGTCGGTGATAGTCGTCAAGGACCGTACGATCAAAAACTTTTCTACTTGCGGTAGGCTGTGGCCTGGCCAAAATCAGCCTAATTTGCCTGCCAATGACCAGGCCACAGCCTACCGCAAGTAGAAAAGTTTTTGATCATACGGTACCATCTTACTTACTTCGTCAAAATGAACATCGAAAACCCCGATTGCATAAAACTCATTAAAGATAGTTAGATAAGTAATACCTACATAGAAATACATAAACAGCTTAAGAAGTTTATTATTCTTCCGTCACTATGACAACATAGACTAAGACAAGTCACATAACAGAATCAAGGATCAGGAATCAGAATTGGAATATGATTGTTTACTTTATTTATTAGAATTCAACTCTTGTTCATGTATACAGGGTCCTGCAACAGTGCGTCGGGCTTTCCTAGCGCCCTTCCCTTACGAGATAGAGACAAAGGTGTAATACATAAAATTATTGATTTGAAAAGTTCCAACTAGTGAAATTATTTTCAACTATACAGGCTGTTCCATTTTTGCGCTATAACAAAAACAAATATTTTTTTAAATGAAATGCCTCACTTTTGATATAATTTTCTTGTTCAGCTTTTCAAGCTCTATTAAAAGCGTATTTTTGTTTTTCCAATTTGTGGCAGTGCTACCAACTAAAAATTCAAAATTGAAATTGTTTTGTAATTTCAAGGTTCGTTTTAAAAAATCGTGGGAGCCTCGTTTTTTGCAATCAAGGAATGAAATTTGGCACAACAGTAGTCGAATAGGAGTTGAATAATTTCATGACAAAAAACTTCAGAATCAGTAATACTGATTTTCGAACTTCGCGAATTTCAAAATGCCTTAAGTCATTCTTTTCAAATGCAATGCCTCCTATTTTATTTAACCATTCGACATCTTTTTTCTCCTCTTTCATTTTTACCAGGGGTACCCTACACCTAAATTTGATAATTTCCGAGATAATCGATAATTTTGATGAAAAGTGCTAGTTATTGAAATTTTTCACGCCGGGCAGGCCATAGTGATCATCAACAAATGTCTGATTGACACATTTTGCTTGGTTTGATGCTAAGAACAAGTTTTTGTATTGAATAGCTGCGTTAAATTCCAATCTGAATAAAATGCTTGAAAAAGAATTTCGTTGCCCTATGGAATAAAGAAAATTCAAATTGAGCTCAGTAAAGCGGTTTTCTCGGCTTCAAAAACCTTCAAACGGTCAAATTGAGAGGTGCGTTCATTTTGACACATGATTTTCTGTATCAGGACCTACTAAGATTATAAAAAATCCAAATAAACGACAATTTTTTTCAAAATTATCGATTATCTCTGAAATCATGGAATTTAGGGGTAGGGTATCCCTAGTAACAATGAAAGAGAAAGAAAAAAGCTATCGAATGGTGAGATAAAATATGGGGCATTCCATTTGAAAAAAATGACTAATGGCATTTTGAAATTTGCGAAGTTCGAAAAAAAAGTTTGCACACCCTGTATAATCAAACCTCAAGTTTTTTGTCATAAAGTTATTCAGCTTATGTCGTTATGCCAAATTTCATTCCTTAATCCCAAAAAAAACCAGGCCTCTACGATTTTTCAAAGTGAACCTTGAAATTACAAGAAATTCCAATTTTTTATTTTCAGTTGGTAGCACTGCCACAAATTGAAAAAACAAAAATGCACTTGTAATTGAGCTTGAAAAGCTGAACAAGAAAATGAAATCAAAAGTAGGGCATTGTATTTAAAAAATCTTTGTTATTGTTATAGCGCAAGAATTGAACACCCTGTATAGTTGAAAATAATTTTACAAGGTAGAACTTTTCAAACTAATAATTTTTCTCTATTTTGCAAGGTAAGGTAAGCGCTAGGAAAGCCCGACGCACTGTTGCAGGACCCTGTATGTATATACGAAAGAACAATAAATGATTATGATTATGATAACAGAATCAAGTTCAACTACAATACGTTCCAATACAAATGTAGAACACCGAACACCACAGACAGAATAACTAAAATTCAGTGACGACTTCGTCGCAGATCACCAAGAAACTTCGAAATTTCACCAGACTGTTAATACAGTGAGATGTCAGAAGAGCCTTCTTCAATTTTGATTCAAATTCTTCGAAACCTCTCACATCACGCAATTCAAAAGGTGAACTCACCTCACCGAATTACGCCCATCCAGCGGCAAGAGGAACAAAGTGTTCCCTGTAAGAGGCCACAAAATCCAAATCAAACATTCCCCTCAGAACCCTTCCGACAGGAGGAGCTTGTGGTGTGGTTAGTTAGCGCCTTCGACTACCACTCCAGAGGTCGCGGGTTCGATCTCCGCCGGGGACGGATTTTCGGCCTCGAAAACAAGCTCCTTGGTTTAGTTGGAATGCTTGCCAAATGCAAGACGCGCCGTGTGTCGCATAGCACGTAAAATACGAACGATGGTGCCGACCCCATGCGATGTTGGTGGTCGTTAAAAATCCCTACCCTGTGTTGGAACACACAGGGGTTCGGCAAAATTTCCGGTATAGTGGAGGAAAGCATTCACCGGCGTCGGTATTAGGCCTCGTTGCGGAAATAGACCGACGTTAAATAAACGATTAAAAAAAAAAAACCTTCCGACATCGGTGGACTGACCCCATTCCACAATACCGTAGGAGATGACGAACTGGTATATTGCGTAATAAGTAATAAGTTTGAAGGAGTACATCAATGCTAACCTATTTTCTAAGAGTCAGAAGTACGTAGCAGGAATAAGCCAGCCTTGAGCAAACTGCATTGACGATTGACGTGACCGCAGAAGCTGAGATGTTTGACGCACACCACCCCCAGAAGTTTGTACTCAGCCGACAATGAGCCGTGGGGCGGGGAGTATTACAAAAAGGAAAAAATTGTAAGGCGTCTAGTTCGTCTATTTCGCCAATACATTTGGCATGGGAAAATGTACACGACGGAGATATTTTCGATGTGCTTATGTCAACGACAACGCCGACAATATGACATCTGGTCTTGAGGTTGCATGGCAGAGCAGCTAATAGCTGAATGTGGCCCCATTAAATAAGTCGATTAAATAATAATTAATAAATTAATAAATAAAATAAAAACATCTTACGATACATAATATAACTTATGTATCTTACGTGCAAGAAACCTTTCATCCAGGGTGTTGAATGCCTTGGATAGATCAAACGCTATTGCTATGACTTTTTCACCTCGGTCCAAACTATCATATATCTGATGGACAAACTCCGTGGTAACAGTTTCCATGGAGAAATCGGGCCTGAAACTATGTGGACAGAGAGCTGGTGCCTCAAAACTTACGTCATAAGGTACATGATTTTAACCCTGTAGGTCTAATGTGCGTTGATAAGGTTGTTGAAAATTTCTTTGTCTTACATGTCAGACCGGGGGCTTTAGGCTGGTATAGGCTTGTCAATTTTCGAAAAATGTCAGAAATTCACGCCATAAGGTACATGAATGAAACCAACGGGCTTTTATGTGGGAACATGTCCTTAATGAAAAATCGGGTCATAAGACAAAATTTTTGGGGGCTCTCGGTCCATAAGACAAGTTTGAAATTTTCAAAAAGGGCCAAAATTCACCTCCTCCTGGAGACTTCTCCTCTGACATAATTTCACGAATGAAAAACGATTCTTACATGATTTTTCATGTAGGTTTCGAATCTGTCCACACATTTTTTTAATGGTAAATCGCTTACAGGGTGCAACATCGAAAACTTTTTCTCAAATCGTACATCGTGTATCTTAACATGGAAATCGATTCCGTCTTTCATCGTGATTACAAATATACAGGGTGTTTCAGAGGTGATAGCGAAAAATTCAACTATGGGTAGATCTCGTCAAAATATGACGAATACCTATATACTATTTTGCAAAGTTCGGCCTGATGTCGAAGATACAGCCCTCCAAAGTTCACTTTTCTCGGATTTCAAAAATTTCTAGCTCAGGAACGTTTCGACAAATTCAGCTTTAATTCAGCATAAGCTGGTTTGTCTTAATTATCTATTAACCTGCCAAATTTTGAAAGAATCCAATCAATAGCGTAGAAGTTATGAGGGGTCACCTTAAGTCAACTTTTCTTCGGATGCTTCTAAATTATTGACTCTCATAACTCCTACACCACTGGTTGGATTCTTTCCAAATTTGGCAGGTTGATAGATTATTATGACAAACCAGCTTTTGCTGAATTAAAGCTAAAATTGTCGGAATATTCCTGAGTTACAAATTTTTGCAATCCGGAAAAAGTGAACTTTGGAGGGCTGTATCTTCGTCATTAGGCCGAACTTTGCAAAATGGTACATGGGTTCTCGTTATATTTTGCCAAGATCTACTCACAGTTAAATTTTTTGCTATCATCCCTGAAACACCCTGTTAATCATACTTAATGGGTTAGTCAACAAAACGCCTGTGAAAAAATTGATGAATTTTGGTCATTTTTTGAAAATTTCAAACTTGCCTTATGGACCGAAAGCCCCTAAAATTTTTATCTTATCACCAGATTTTCGACTAAGGGGATGTTCCCACATAAAATCCAGTTGGTTTTATTCATTTACCTTATGACGTAAATTTTTGGCCATTTTTTTGAAAATTGACAATCTCATACCCGCCTAGAGCCCCCGGTCTGACATGTAAGACAAAGCAATTTTCAACAACCTTATCAACGCACATTAGACCTACAGGGTTAAAATCATGTACCTTATGACGTAAGTTTTGAGGCACCAGCTCCCTGTCCAATAACAATGCAATGCTGCAAATTGAACTTATAGTCCAAGAGCTGGTGACAAAAAAACTGCAACAGTTTTTTAAAGCCTGAAACTCTGGGATATGTTAGATTACTACCATTACATCCATGAAATAGTCAGACACCGGTTCATTAGAACCTACTCAATCGTCAGCCAAAAGAACTCGTGAATACTCGCACGCACAGCATTGTTCTCTGACGCCCAGCTCTGGTGTCTGACGCACAGCTGTCAGCTGTTGTCTGAATTACGGTTCGAATGAATCGCCTGTATAGACATACAAAAGGGGGGGGGGATCACAGAAGCCTTGTGTAATGAAATCATCTATTGAAGAGAGATAAGTACCTCGGTGTGGTAATAGCCGTAACTCAGACAACAGCTGACGGCTGTGCGTCAGACAACAGAGCTGTGCGTCTGTTGCCTAGCAACTCTACATTTGAACGGATCACATCCTTTCTATAAATATTTCTATTCTAATTCTATTTTAATTAATGTCGTCTGTACGCTGTATACATACGGACAGTTGATGCCGGGGATTGATTCCCCCCAATCATCAATCCACGACGATTGAGGAAGTCACGTCCAGACTTGGACGAGACGGGAAGCCGATAGAGTAGAGGCGGCGCGCGGCGGCTCTTTGAAGATACGGTACCTAAGCTGCTCTTGATTTTCCTGTGAAAACTGTTCTTTTTAGACTCTTTGGAGGGCTGTAATCGCTTTATTATATATTTTTGAGTGATATTTGATCTACACGTCTGAAAATGAGGCGAGACTTTATAGAGGCGAGGCTCGTAGAAACAATTTTGCCTGACGCTCAAACTCATCGAGGATATAAGCCGCTCGTGCATGCGCCGGTAATGGTGCACGAGCACTTTCGTTCTGCTCACGAAACCACCGTGGTTCGGCTAAGTATAGGCACAAAACTATTGGAACTGGAAACTGCCAGCATTTCTAATATCTTCTCATCACTCTTAAGGCTGTATTCTCAGCAGGGCAAAATTATCTTGAGGATTTTCTCCCTTAAAAATGAAGATCAAGACTCAGTTTATTTTCTACGGTGTATTGAGTGTGAGAAAATGTAATACATAGCGTTTCTTCAATTATGTAAAAAAAATTCTCCTTTTTCTATGACAATTTTTTTCTAAAAACGGCCATGTACTCAATTTTCTACGTCTCTCAAAATTATAAACCGGTTGATGATTTTTTCGTTTGTCAAAATATGTCCCAGCAATCTTTTAGAAACTTTTCCAGTGTTTAAGGGCTATTCGGCTTCCAAAAAAATATAGAATAATCCAAACTGAAACAAGGTGCACAAACATTTAATGGGATCCCATCAAAATCTCTATATCTCTTCATCTTCATTTTTGAGGGAGAAATAAATATTGATACCTTGCGCATACAGCCTCAAGATTTATTATCTTTCAGTATTTTTCGCCGAAAGTTTAGTATTTTTATAAGCTGACTTCGTTGTAAATTTTCTCTTTGAATTATTTATAATACACAAACATCTATTGCTGTAGGACGTTTTCTTCCCAGGTTATTAGTAGTTCTGATCTAGGTAGTACAGGGTTGACCAGTCAGTATGCCCATTTTTTGCGAGGCCAATACTGGCTTATGAATTGAGTTGGAAAGATTGATCAAAAAGCAGAGGAAAGCTCATTTCATGCCATTTCTAATGATGTATCTAACTCTGAAAAATAACATCGGTCAAATGCGCGTTGTGGGAAATAATGCATTGTTGCATTCTCGAGTGAAAACTCCGCTTCAAAATGGCCAGCACAATTCGCTGTAATTTCGGCTCGAATACTGGTTTTGAGGTCTTCCAGTGTGCAAAGTTTGTTAGCATAGACTTGGGCTTTCAAGAAACCCCACAGAAGCAATCTGGCGGCGTCACCCAATTAATGAATTAATGTCACCATTTCTCGAGGTCAAACGTCTATGAACCAAGTGGATACTTCTTGACATGTGAAATTGAACCTGTCAGATTTTCATAAACATTCTCGAATTATTCGGAATGAATTCGGACGAGATTAGCCCAAACAAGGCAAGTTTATTGCAGAGTAAGTTGAAAAACGAAATATTTTGGGAGCCTTTGTATTGCAGTGTGCATTGAAAAAAATAATGTTTCCCAAAACTTATCAAATGGTGACAAATGACATGGAGTGAGCTTTCTTTTTGATTCATCTCTACCCCAATTCATAAGCAGTATTGGTCTCGCAAAAAGTGGTCATACTGACTGATCAACTCTGTATTTCAAATACGCTCAATTAGTGTGACGTCAAAACGTTACCTTGGTCAAGGTTTTGTATGAAAACAACGAACACGTAAGTTGGCAACACTTCTTGTGAAAGTGACAGCTAACGGAATATTTGCGCATTGTGATTTATTTATGTTTATCCAACTGTTTACAGGTAAGTACAACAACCTTCCTGTAGGGTCTTTCGTAAGCAAAAGGGCCTTCGAGGGTGGGAATGCTGGTAAAATCTCGGGTTATTACATTTTACATTTTGTTTGACAGCTGCAGTGGAGGGTGTGGGAAGGTGTAGAGGAAGGAATCAGGAGCGACAGTAAGTGCTGCCAACCTAGCAGAGATTGTTTCCATACAAAACCCTGACCTAGCATAACTTTTGACGTCATCACTAATTGAGCGCATCCCATGAAATATTTGGCGTCTCCGCTAATTAATCCACGCCCAGAGCTAGCTGGTGCCGCCGGCTCCCTTTTGCTCTTCCTGGAGGCAGGGATCAGGAGGGCGTAAACACTAAATAAGTGACAGACTTGTACCTTATTTGCTGAAAGGTTTGTTGACTGGCAAACTGGCCGGTCAACCAAGTGATCTCTGCTGTAAAACCGTTTATCTGACCCGACCCAGTCTGTCTTGAAAATGCAGAGACGCTTCCCCTATGAATTTGATTTCCCAGTGCGCGTTTAAGTCTTATCAAGAACTGCCATTTTAAAATGGGTAAGGTCAAATATCTAAGTTATTCCCTTCTGATTTGTGGCCGTCATGATTGCCTGGAATCGGAATCAACATTTTTCCACCAAAGGTTCCACCTTCCTAAACTTCACCCGCATGTTATCAAATTGCATCAAAGTCGGTGAATTAATTTCTAGTGATGTGATTCCAAAATTTTACAATACATACGGAAGAAAAACACGGAAATTATATCCCAACGTGCTGTGCTCAGTGATGTAAAATAATTGTAATTTACCAGGTAAATTGCAAAAAATATATTTACTGTAATTTATCGTAATTCACCAATTCTCATCTACCGTAAATAACTGATAAATTACGAGTAAATTACAAACACCCCGTTGGTAAATTACAGTTTTACCACACAATATGCATACAATTTCCAAGCCTGTATTTTCCTTGCTTACGGCTTGCGGATGGTTTTGGAACAGGCATTCTTTTCTTGCTCGTGGACGTAATTCAGAAATTATGCTTTGTCTCGAAGTTTTCGTGTTTTCTTAATTTTCTTCACTTATTTTTCTTTATTTTATTACGTTAGCATAATATATTCTTTCTTCGTAAATTGCTTCCTAACAATTTTCATATTCCTACCGCCAAACTTCAAATTCAATTTAGTAGCTCTTATTGTTCTTCAATTTCAAACATTTTCAGAAGCTTCATAGCTTATTATATCTGTATAAAGTGTCACTTTTCCTCGAACGACGAACGTACAACACGTGTCTTCTTATTCGTCAACCTGGTCATCTGTTGGGATTTGAATAGCCATCCGAGTGATCCGCTACCAAACAGCTGCCTTGTAGAAATCAATTACCGCTTTACATCCTCCCGCATGGTTATTCATCTTCCAGGCCAGTTTGAGGTTGAGATTAATATTCTCGTCAAAATTGAAAGACAGCACTAGAACAGATTCGATCACAGTTACATTCCACGATCAATCAGCAACTACTTACGTTCTTTGCTTCTTCGGATCAACTATCTTCTTCACTTCATCCTCATATCTTCACCCCTGACGCACTCGAAGCAGCACGGCGGAGCTTTGACACGCACCGGACCCACCCAGGGACGATTCCCATTGACGCTAACAGCTGGCGATCAGCTACTGGTTCCCGGACTTCCCGGTGACATCCCAGAGATCACCCCATGCAGCCCTTCGGACTTTGGAGCAGTCCGCAGGAATCAGCTTGATGAGGCACCACTTAGATACCGTGAGGTTAAGGCAACCTTATTCAATTATTCTTCTCCTTGGTAAGCTTTATTAAACATACGGTCTTACAGTTCTCGACCCTCGACACTCACATTATTACAATAAATTAGAGTTATTACTCATATCATTATATATTAATAAAAACGAAATTAAACTTTTTCTCTTGTTCTCATGACCACCTTCATCCATTTCAACCCGTCTTCCGTCTTCTTTAAGTGTGTTCATCATTCCTTTTTCACTTTCTCGCATTTCTGTCCATTCCTTCAACATGTGCTCCATTATCTCTTTCTCATTTCCACACATGCTGTATGCTCTTTCCTTTTCCTCCATCCAGTATCCCTCATTTTCGCGTCTGATCTCGCTATTATGTTTCTTACCTTCAGTTTTCTCTCTCTCTTAACCTAAGGTTAAGGTTTTTAAGGCGAACCAGTCGGCGAAATTTCCGAAGCTCCAAATCACGCAACCGCAGCTGGTTGGCGTCCAAATTCTCACCACCCACCCTTAGCTTCGACTAGAGTTTCCATAAGAAAACTAGCACGTGAATTCCTTATTTCAAAGACTACAGTATCGCGCGAATACAGCGTAGAATTTTTGAAAAATAAGGGAAGTGGATGTTCAAGTCGTCCAGAACCTGATGGGTGATGTTCGCAGAAAATTGTTACCTAAGTCATTAATAATAGCAAATAATAAAAGTTTAAATAAAGTTACTCATCACAAAAATATATTGTTGAATATTTTGTGCCAAAACTAACGGGACGAAGTCACGAAAAATGCATTTTTAAAATTGCCATGACACATTTATTATTATTATTATTTGCCCTGCATCAACTACTAGGTTATTAGCAGGTTTTTCTGTGTGGGTTTTTCAGTAACGAGAAAAGTATTGATGATAACAACGAAGACATTTTTGGAACAGTGGGGATCATCAGTGTGGTTTTGTTTCGATGGCTTTCTTGTTTCATCCTTTTTCCCGGGACATCACCGCACGATAGTAGATGCCCCAGTACTAGGAAACGCGTGAAAAAGTCCATCTGGCCCAGTGCGGATTTGAACCCGTGACTTTCGCCTTTGAAAGCGGGGCCGAGCTCACCGTGCTACCGACTGGGTTTTATTATTATTGTTTTTGTTACAATTTTCAAAAGTCATTTTATACAATATACAAGTCTTTTTGCAAAACTCAAAGCAAAACTGTTTATAGCAACATTAGCAACTGCCAAATTAATCGACTCAACTTAGGTACCTACTTGATTGAATATTTAAAGCCACTTGAAGAAACAGTGCGGCGCGAAAAATCACCTCACAAAAAAAAATCGTATTTCTGTAAGTATGCAACCTGAAGTATCAAGCTACTAGTGGACGTGGTAGGAAAAAACAAGTTGCAAATGATGATAAAGGCAAACCACTTTGCAGGATCGTAATTAAGACTTGATTAAACGATTTGACCCGCAGTGCTTTCATTTTCGTCCCTTAGGATTTGAATGGCGCTTTTTTTCTTCAAAATGGCGGATTTTATCTAGGGGCAGAAGGCATCGAATAGCCTGGTGATGTCCAGCTTCGTTAAAATATATGGGGCTGTGTCTCGATCGGTTTCTTGGACATCAAACACTTTAAAAAAAGATGGCGGAACATTGACATCTGTCGCAGGCAAATTTGGTGGAGGCGCCAAAATGAATTTAGTCCGGTCATAAGAAAATTGCTGTACCATTTTTATTTTTCAACCGATTTTAGCACAAGGTATCTCATTTTGTAGAAAAGTAAATTCTTCTTCCTATCTTATACCTTCCATGAAAAAAAGAATTGAGGAATGTTGGAGGAAAAAATTAAAAACAATTTGAAAAAAAAAAATATTTTTTTTCTCAAGTTTTTTACGACGCTTCGACTGCTGTGGTCATTAGCGCCGGCCTTATCTTAAGAGTTTGGTGTATTTTGATTATTTGTTGCAGTGGTGAAATGAGGCATCTATAGGTGGATCAAGCGGACCATTCGCTTCATTCTGGGGCGAACTTCTCTGAGCAGAGAGTAATCTCAATCTCGCTCATCGCGCTACAGTCTGCCTCATTGTAATATGAGATAGGTAGAGTCCGTAGACTAGTGATTAGATCGTTCAAAGGTGGGTGGGACGGGTACTTATTTGAATTTGCAGTTCAGACTTCTGTATAGAGGGAGATGTCTTTTATGTATTTCAACAATGGTCTGTATCTATGTTCTTCGATTAGTTTTGTTAGAGAGGTGCGATCGTGGAATCCAGCTGCCTCTCTGTGGCTTTTATACTTGTTGCACTGATACAGAATGTGAGATATCGTGATCTGGTGTCCTGCACAGAAGAAGCAAGTTGGGGGATTAGTTTTGTCAAGTAGATACGAGTGAGTCAGTTTTGAGTGTCCAGTCAGTAGTCGGTTAATGACCATCTCCTCTCTTCTGGATAATTGGATGTTTTTTGTTTTTTTGGGCCTGGATATAGTAAGTGGTCTATATTCAGATTTTATGCGATTCCACTTGTCAGATATTGCCTTTTTGTAATTGTTTTTCAAGTCGTAATTTTTGGAAGGGATGTTGGGTTGGCTTCCTGTCGCTGTGGTATTTGAAGCTTCTCTGGCGCTTAGATCTGCGTTTTCATTCCCAAGGATACCAACGTGTGATGGGCACCAAACGATCTCAACGTGCTTACCCGTTCCGATTGCCTTTGATAGAGTGTTTTGTATACTTGATACTAGTGGATTGTCATTATAGAGTTGTTGCATTGCTTGAATTGAGCTTAGCGAGTCGGTGAATAGTGTAAAGTGCTTATTGTCCGTGTTCTGGTCAATGATTTCTGCAGCTTGTACTATTCCAAAAAGTTCAGCCGAGAATATACTGAAATCTGCGGGTAGATAATATTTGTATGTACTTGTTGGAGTCACAACAGCCACTCCATTTCCATTGGTGCCTTTTGAAGCATCAGTATATAGGGTGTAAGCTTTAGGATATTGTTCTATGATGCATTTATGTAGGTTTTGATAGAGTATCGTGGGAGTTGATTCCTTCGGATAAGAGTTAAGAGATAAGTTGTAATTGGGGAATTTCAGAGTCCAAGGGGTTGTTGTCATTGATAAGGTCATGCTGGGGTGTGTTGCTTCTAGATTCATTGAGTTGAGAGTTTTGGTTAATCTGTAATGATAGGGCTGGTACAATCTTTCTTTCTTGTGGTAGATGTTGTGGTGTTTTCTGGTAAACACAGATCGATAAGCAAAACTACCTGGTAGGGATGACATTTTGGATGCGTAATTGACCATTTGATGTTCTCGATGGATTTCGAGGGTATGTTCGTCAGCGACCTGTAATAGGCACTCAATTGGGGTAGTTCTAAAGACACCGGTGACCAGTCTCATCGCTGAGTTGTTGATAGCGTCAAGTCTTTTTAGGGTGGTTTTCGAGGCAGAGGAGTATATTATGGCGCCATAATCCAGTTTAGATCTTAAGAGTACTTTGTATGCCATGAGTAGCTGATCTTTTCGAGCTCCCCAGTGGTGGTGAGCAAGACATTTCAATATGTTTAGTCTTCTGGAACATTCCGTTTTCAGCGACCTGACATGTATATCTTAGTTCAGTTTTTGATCCCATATCATCCCCAGGAAAGTTAGCTTATTCACCTGTGGTATGTTAGAACCATACATTTTCAGGGGGACTAATAATTGTGTGCTATTTTTCCTTGAGAAAACTATCATTTTGGACTTTAGGGAGAGAATTTGAAACCGGATCCTATTGCCCAAGATTCAATCCTTAACAGAGCTCTTTGTAGACCATCTTGAAGACATTTATTCTTTGAGTTTTTGTAACAGATCATCAAGTCATCCGCATATAATGATCCCCTGATCGGGAGTTCAACTGCTGAGATCACATCATGGATTGCTATTAGGAAGAGTAAGCAACTAAGTACTGATCCTTGAGGGATGCCATTATGGAGGATGAATTGAGATGATGTGGTGTTGTTCTTTCGAACTCGGAAGGTTCTATTGTTCAAGAAGTTTTGTATGAATGAGAACATATTGCCCTGAACCTTCCATTCGAGTAGTTTCTGAAGAATTCTGTATCTCCATGTGGTATCATACGCCTTCTCTATGTCAAAGAAAACCGCACCTAGTTTTTGACCAGTAGCGAAGGCATCGAGAATTTCATTTTGCATGTTGACCAGATTATCTATCGTTGAGTAATTTTTCCTGAATCCGCTTTGATTGGGTGACAGATATCCCTCAGCCTCAAGGTACCATCTCAATCTAATGATTTTTTCGAGTAGTTTGCACATTGTTCATGTCAGCGAAATGGGTCTGTAGCTAGTAGGGTCTGTTTTAAGTTTATTAGGTTTCAGGATGGGAGATATTATGGACTCTCTCCATGCAGTAGGGAAGGTTTGTTTCAGCCATATTTTGTTGTATATGTCTAGCAGAGTTTGTTGTGCTTGTTGTGAGAGATTCTTCATAAAAGAGAAAGGGATCATGTCAGGTCCCGGAGAGGTATTTTTTACATCGTTTACTTAGGGACTTTTTCTTGTTTTTTTTTTATCTTTAGAAATTCAGGACTGTAATGTAGGTCGCTGGAAGTTTTGAAGAAGTGGTTCCCTAAGATGTCAACAATTTCGTCTTAAGATGTAGTGATCTCACCGTTTTCATTAGTTAGTGCTGGAATTTGATTAGGTAAGTTATGTTGTCCTTTTATTTTGTTAATTTTGGTCCATACTTCTTTCAGAGGGGTGGTAGGGGTGATTGATGATACATAGTCTTGCCAGGACTGTCTTCTGGAATTTTTTATAGTTAATCTGGCTTTTGCGCGTAATTTTTTGTATTCTATTAGATTGTCAATGGTTGGGTGTTTTTTGTATCTGTTAAAGGCAGTTTTCGATTGTTTGGTGGTTAAAATGCATTCATTATTCCACCATGGAACAGGATTTCGTTTGTGAGTGATTTGTTTTTTTCCAATGCATTGTTCGGCAGCTTTTGTTAGTATGTTAGTGAAAGCAGCGACCGTGACGTTGGTATTTTCTTCTATGTGAAAATTTGTCAGTTTTTCGTCGACACTAGTTTGGAATTTGACCCAGTCTGTTTCTTTGGCATTCCTCCACTTTTCCAAAGGTGTGAAGTCTCGTTGATTACCAAAGGTTTTGTTAGAGCTAATTACGATTGGGAAATGGTCGCTATCATGTAGATCTGATAGCACTTCCCATGTAAGTGAGGGACCGATGCGCGGGTCACAGAAACTTAGATCAATGCATGAAAAACCTCCCGTTGAACAATTGAAGTGGGTTGGACTATCCGTGTTTAGGAGAAATAGAAGTGGGCTGTTGTTGATGATGTTCTCTATGGACTTCCCTCTGTTGTTGGTAACTTTGGATCCCCATAACTGATTGTGGGCATTGAAATCTCCAACAAGTATAAATGGAGAAGGGATTTGTACTAGTAGATTTTTTAGGTCATTGGGTTCAAAATTCAGATTAGGAGGTAGGTATAAGTTACATATGGTGATTTTGTTTGGCCACCAGACCGATACAGCGATTGCTTCAAGATTGGTGTTGATTTGTACCTCTTGTTGATGTAGATCATTTTTAATGGAAATTGAGACTCCTCCGCTAGCAATCAAGTGAGTTTTCCTATTTTTGAAATAGGTGTGGTACCCTGATATGTTTGGATTATGGTTGTTGTCTTTCAGGTTTGTTTCTTGTAAGCAGAGGATTGATGGGCAGTGTTCAGAAACTAGCTGTTGGATGCGTTCTAATCTGGGATAGTAGCCATTGCAGTTCCACTGTATCAGATTAGCCATCTCGTATGTTATTTGGTTATGTGTTGTTGTTTTAGAATTCGTCAGTGTCAAAATCAGATTGTTGAGAAACCAGAGATTCTTGTGAGGAGTAGCTTACCATGCTCGAAATATCAACTTCGCTGTTATCTGTTCCACTATTTAGTGTCTTGCAAATTCTAGTTAACTTATTTTTTGTAGCACGATTTGTCACTTCCAGGTAGATGTCTTTGATCATCTCAATTAATGCCGTGATGTTGTTTGTATACTTTTTTGCTGCTGTTAGGGGATCTTTACTATTGAGGCTTTCCCGAAGGAAACTCTGAAAATCAGGAAAGGATATGATATATCTGGAAGGATCTTCATTGATGTTTTTTTTTTGCTGGTTCGAGGGTGTTGATGACAGTATTAGTTAGGTCTTCATCAGATTTTGAGTATCTTGCTTTTTTTGTCAGTGATTTGTTGTTAGCATTTCTTTTGTTTTTTGGCTTTTTAAATTCGAATTTTTTCAAGTCTGCGGGTCGCTTGGAGTATCAAGAGTTTTTGGGGAGCTCTCGGCTGATTCTATGGTGTCTGAGGGTGGAGGTCTTTTTTCGGGGGGCATTTTGTGTATGGGGTTCTTGGTTTTTTCAGTTGGTTGTTGATGTATTTCAACTTCTGTTTGAATTTCATTGGACTGTGCATCATCCTGTGAAGAGGGAAAATCATTGATATTTTCTTCAGTTTGTGCAGTGTTCTGGTTTGGGCATTAGTCAGATTTATGTCCTTGTGTTTTACATAAAAAACATGTAATCTCACCGGTTCCTATGAAAATTCTGTACTCAGTGTTATCCTGGGTTATTACAAATGATTGGGGGTGGACAAAGATCTGTCTTCTGAAGCTGAGAATGTGTGAGTAGTAGTGAATGTGAGATTGAGAGACAGACGTTCGAGAGGATCAACCGTTGTGCCGGAGTAATTAGACGGCGAATCGTAACATTTTTCCCGTCGATAATTATGGTTTTATGGTGAGAAATGATTTCTTCTACTAGTTGAGCAGTAGCTATGTAGATACAGACTCGGTTTCGTGAAATTCTTGAAGCAAAAGTTATGTTTTTGGGTCCGACAATTTTCCCAACTGGTATTACATATTCGCCAAATTTTAGATTGTCGACCACATCGAGTACAACAGCAAGCTCTTTTTTGGAAACAGAGATGCTTTCGCGACGTTGGAGTGAGAGATGTTCGGTTTGTTTATATGTTGGGTGGGTGTACTTTGATTTGTGCTTAAATTTGGGGTTTCACTCATTTTGGTGTTTGGAGGATATGAAGAGCACCTGTTCAAGGTGTCTTATCCGGGGAGAAATTTGATTACGATGTTAAATAATTAAATTATTATGGTAATCTCAATAAATTCCATTCTACAGTGCTCCCGCACTGCAGAAAAAGGTTGGCTTTTTGTGGCCAGCCGGTCACTGATAAGGTTTTGGCATTGTATAACTACTCCTAGTAGGCCAGCCTCCGTTCAAATTGTGAAGGTTGTGTAAAGCACGGACAGATGGCGTGTTCAGGATCTGTCGCTTTTCGAAACTCAGCAAAGAGCGCGAAAGCTGGGTTCAGCGCTCGGCTTCATCATTTACCGTGAAATTGGCTCCGCCCTCCTGCGCAGCGGTAAGCTCCCTCCGATTGTTAGTTTCCTGAATACTGGGACATTGTACACATTTCAAAGATTTCTACCGCGTATCTGGCCATATTGCACACGTGCAAGAGCAAGTAATGGCGGGATATTGAAAACAACCGGACAAACCAATTCATGTACGCAGATTTGTCATAAACAAAATTTTTGAGTAGGATTCAAATGTTTTTGTCCGGTTTCAAAAAGCCCGCCTAAAATTTGGCGAATGCACTGTTATTTCGAAAAACACCTATTTTGATGAACAAACTAGCAATATCTCATCTCTGTAGGTACAAGAACTTTGCAATCGAAGTAAAGGGAAAGTGATGGACAGAATTTTCAAAAATCAATTCTTGGGAAATTTTTTGTGGGACTATTTTGTAACTTTGATGCCACTGTTTGGATTTTAGTGAAATTCAAGTTTCCTCAACCGGTTTTCGAAAATTATCGATGAAATGCCAGCAAAAAATCAAAGTTCTAAGAGCTGTACGTGTCTTCTTTACGGATATGGAGCCGAATTTTTTGAAACCAATTTGACAGGAGTCACGTGTTTCTGTCAAAATTTCTGTTTTCCGGAAGTATGGCTACATCGTGCATTTTAGGGTGAAATTAGGTGCTTTCCTTTCACCACAAAACTCACTGCTCTGATCTGAGTTTGAGAGAGGAAAAGCGAGAAATCACCAATTGGACATAGCTCAAGGATAGGTCCAGTTTTTTCAGGCGAACCAGGATCTGGCTTTGAAATTTCTCTAACGCTGTTCATTCGTTTCGAAGTTACGACACGGTGCGATTCCATTATTTTGTCGAATTTTTTGATGAGCCATATTTTTAGAATGGCCGCATGGATTTGATTGAAATTTTGTAGGTTTATCAATAAGTTTGAAAGGACCCCGCACGATTCTTATGGAAAATGGGTCTCGGTCAAATTCACTAATTTTTTTATATGTTGTAGCCCAATTCGACACGAGCCAAAAACCATCGTCCGTTACCCAAAAAAATGGACAGTTTTTTGTGTATAAGGGGTTGAAGATGGGTTATTTCAAGGTAAAAAAATATGTTCCAACGTGAGTGAGAACATTTCAACGTCCTTTCTATCTAACACATATGGCTCATGACAATTCCCTTTTTCTTTTGTGAAAAAAGCAACCCCATCCCTCACCCCCAACCCCTACTTGTGAGTATCAAATTCGAAAATACGTTTGAAAGTCATGCAGATGGTTCTATTTTGTCGAATTATGAATTTTGGCACAAATTATTGTTCCAACCCCCAAATAGGGGGTGGGGTTGAAGAAAAAACAATCGGTCAATTCGGCTGAATTTCTGATATTGTGCTTTACCAGTTACGCTAAACAAGATTACCAAGGGAAAACTTATTCGTATGACCAGTTTCCACCCCACAGAGGGTTGAAGTTGACTACAATGAAGCATAAGATATTCTTCCATGTCAATCATGTCATAAACCAAATGAATGGAAATTGTGGACTCTCATATTATCTTGTTTCGTAAAAATGTATATTCTTCAAAAATACTCTCACCCCGTCCTTCATCCCCTATTCCTGTTTCTGAACATCATATTCTAAATAAATCTCAAAAATTATAATAATTTTTTTTCACTACTAGCCGTGAAGTGCATCATTATTAACCTGCTCCTGTATTAGAATAGCGATTTTCTAGTAGTAAAAAAAATACTATATAAACCACGGTCGAGAAAATTATTATAGCTTCAGCGCCTTATATCCCTCAGCTGCGCTTCGGGATGTAAACTGGCGCTTCAGCTATAATAATACTTTCTCAACCTTGGTATATAATATACTATTATTTCATCCTTCACATGGTCGCAGTAGCTGGAATAACAGTGTGACATAATATTTTGCCTTGATTGAGCAGCTTTCGCTTTAAATGACATTCAATTCTTCAATCTAAACTATAAATAAAGGTGTATCCGTACAAAAGAAAAAAGTTGGGAATTATGTACAGGTGAACATAATTAACCTGCTGTGAAGCTGAAACTTGATAGGAACACCAATATTTTGAATAATAATCCAGTCAAAAATCATAAAAAAAAATATATATCCCACCCTGCTTATGTTAGCACTCTAACGTAAGCATAGTGAAAGTGAATTTTGAGAGGGGATTCACAATCAGATGCAGAGAATCCGACCATAGACCTTCTCCTACATTTTCAAGATTTATTTCGAATATGATGTTCAGAAACAAGGATAGGGGATGAGAGACGGGGTTGAAATTATTTTTGAAGAATGGACGTTTTTACAAAACAAGACGATATGAAAGTTCACTATTTTCATTCCTTTGGTTTATGACATGGAAGAATGTTTTATGCTTCATTATAGTCAACTTCAACCCTCTATGGGGTGGAAACTGGTCATACGAATGAGTTTTCCTTTGGTCATCTTAATTAGCGTAACTGATGAAGCACAATATCAGAAATTCAGCCGAATTGACCGATGTTTTTTTTTTTCAACCCCACCCCCTATTTGGGGGTTGGAAAAACAATTTGTGCCAAAATTCATAATTCGACAAAATAGAACCATCTGCATGACTTTCAAACGTAATTTCGAATTTGATACTCACAAGTAGGGGTTGGGGGTGAGGAAGGGGGTTGATTTTTTCACATAAGAAAAAGGGAATTGTCATGAGCCATATATGTTATAAAGGACGTTGAAATGTTCTAACTTACGTGGGAATATATTTCTTTACCTTGAAATAACCCATCTTCAACCCCTTATAGAAAAAAAACTGTCCATTTTTTGGGTAACAGACAATGGATTTTGGCTCGTGTCAAATTGGGCTACAAAATATTGAAAAATTAGGGAATTTGACCGAGACCCATTTTCCATAGGAATCGTGCGGGGTCCTTTCCAGGGCGATTCTTAAAAAAACTTCAAAGTATTTTTTAAAACAAAGACATTTTGTATACACATTTTTTAAAACTCATTCTTCTATTTAGAAACTAACATGAAACATATTATTCATATTGCAAAAAAATTGCTTGGCACCATTGAGCTAACAAGAAAATTTTGTAAATCCTGAAGATTTTTGATGTTAGGATTCTTTGTAAATTTATATATTCAAATATTTTTTGCAAAAATGATCTATTATGGCCTTAAATTCCAGCCGTTTCATCAGAAAAAAAATGTTTCCTCGTTTTCTTAGTAGTAACGATAAGTTTCAGCAGAATTCTTAAACATTTTTTGTTACGTCCCTCAACTTCTCTTCCATCCCATATTGAGCTTAAGTCAAGGGATGAAAATTTTGTTTTTGATGAAACGGCTGAAATTTGAGGCCATAATAGATCATTTTCAGCTGCATTTGCATAGATCATTCATAATCATAATAGCTGATCATAGCAATAGTCAATTTTAGCGAGAGCGCAGCGCCAAAATTTCAAAGAAGTGGACCCAACAAGGCACTATTTTGGAAATAGGAGATACAGGCACTCGCACTATACGCCAAAATTCCACACAAACTACGCACACTGTACTGTGGTTGCAGTGGCGAGGCGCAAAGAAACACATTTTCAGGTAGTAAAGTGCATTGGGCATAAGTACTAACTGTACACTCGATTAATAATAGACCGTGGGCTGAGCCAATTAGTTATGCACCAAGCCTCATCGCTTGTGAAAGCCGGACAGCGCACCTTATTCCATTTTATCAGTTTGCTGAATTTGCTGCTAGATGGCGAATAATTTCTTCCAGGACGGGTGCTCTTTCCCGATTTGTGCGACCTCTCGTAATAACATCCTAAACCCGAGGCTGACCTACTAGTAGTAGTTATACAATGGTTTTGGCGTGTTTTAAATAGAAATTGAATGTAAAATTACTTATCTGCGGAAAACTGCCGGCATTTGGGAGCTGGAAAACTGGAAGGTAATCCCTATCATGTAGGATCACAGTTTGGTGACAAACTCGTGGACACTCAGTAACGGGAAACTGCTACAAAAACGGTATAACCGAAAGCATCAGAACTCGCGTGCGTTATCAACCGACGGTTTTTCGAGAATCTTTATTTTTTTATCTTTATTTTCATGAAAATTGCTTAATTTGTAGATTTTGATGTGCCCTTTCTCAATTTGCACTTTCCCGATTTATATCTTTGCAGTGCGCACCGCCATGTTGAAAAAATGATATCTCAAAAGAAGTTTTTGACAATATCTAAATTTAAGTCCAAGCGATATTGAAATGTTTATATACTCATGAAAGTACATTCAATTCTACACGATTTGACACCTGTGCGACTTGGGGTTCTTGAGCTAGAGCTTCCGGAGGTAGCAATTTTCGGTGTTAAATAGTAACCGCGCCTACCAGATTTCACCACTGGATCACCAACATGTCTTAATCAAGTTACCCATCAATAACGCGTCGTCATTTATCTCAAATCATGAACATTGGTGGACCTGGCACAGCCCCAAGAGGTGATTTTTAATTCTTTTGGAACCGAAAATTGATCCTTCCAGAAGGTCTAGCTCAAGAACCGTAGGTCGCACAGAGCTGGTTCAGATGTCAAACTGTGGACGATTGAATGTGCTTTCATATGCATATAAACATTTCAATGTCACAAGGACCAAAATTTAGATATTGTCAAAAACTTCTTTTCAGACATCATTTTTTCAATATGGCGGCGCGTACTGCAAAGATATAAATCGGAAAAGTGCGAATTTAGAAAGGGCACATCAAAGTCTACAAATAGGGCAAATTGCATAAAAATAAAAATAAATTGAATTTTTTTTTCTAATTATTTTTAATTTTTTTTTCAACACTCCTCAACGTCTTTTTTCAATGGAAGGTATAAGGTAACAAGAAGAATTCACTTTTTCACAAAATGAAATGTCTTGTGTTGAAATCCGTTGAAAAATAAAAATGTTACAGCAATTTTCTTATGACAGTACCAAATTCCTTTTGGCGCCTTCACCAAATTTGTCCGCGGTAGATGGCAATATTCCACCATTTTTTAGCGCATTTTCCATCTTGATGAAAATCGCTATTGCTTTGTCCGTCCGTCCGTCCGTCCGTCCGTCCGTTCCTCGAACTCCTCCCAAACTAGACGACCTAGCTTTCTAATTTTTTCGCTGTTACATAGCTGCCACTCCCAAAGGAAGGCTAGGCTATATTGGATGTCTATATTGCACCGCCAACATAGAGAAAACCGCCCCCGATAAACTTGAAATAACATAATATTGCACTTTCTACCAGACCTGATGCTCTGGTGTTCTCATTTTTTGAATAATACATAGTTGCCACTTATAAACGTAAGCCAAGAAACATTCCGTCTTCAATATGCGCCGCCGACATGAAAAAACTGCTAAAAACCGCCCCCAATCACTTTCAAATGAAAAACATAAACCCGAAGACATAGCGATCTGATTCTTTCGGTATATAAATAGCTGACTAAAAATGGGAAAGGATAGGCTACTTTTGATATGGCCCTCAAACAAAAAAATATTGATGAGTGAAAGAATTTTCATTCAAATCTATTTCATTGGCAATTCTGATAACAAAATATCACAATGAGTTTCGAATGAAGAAAGTGGGCAAGGAATGGTGTTTCTCCTTCAACCAAATTTCTTTACGTTCACAATATGCCTCTTTGAGAAAATGCGCTACTGAGACTCACGCACGTGAAGGCATACTCACTTGTTTAATTAGTGTTTGATGTCCCAGAAACCGATTGAGACATAGCCCCATATATTTCTACTAAGCTGGACATCACCAGGCTATTCGATACCTTCTGCCTCTAGATAATATCCACCATTTTGAAAAAGGGGCGCTATTCAAATCCTAAGGGACGAAAAGAATAGCACTGCGGGTCAAATCGTTTATTTAGGTCTCAGTTGTAACCCTGCCAAGTGATTTGCCTTTATCATCATTTGCAACTTATATTCCCTATTTCGGTTATTCGGTGGTACCACGTCCACTATACGAAACAATGAGTTCCTTATACTATTGGCTACCAGATATAGCAAAATCCAAAATTACAGGATGGCCCCGAAAGTTCCTGGACCAGTGTAAAAAAGTACAAAATTATAAGGCATTCTTTATTACCCTGTATTAAACGGTGCTAGGACAATTCTTCGCGCGGACAATTCTTCGCAAGCATTGCACCCGCGCATGACCGGGCTTATTGGGGCTCTGAAAGACACTTTAAGACACAAGGGGGCTCAGCAGGACTTGAAATCCTACAATGTAGATACAAGGCTAGATAGGGCTTCGAGTAACACAAAAAGGCATTAGGGGCTCAATGGGGCTCCAAACGATACTTGAAGGCACAAGGGGGCCTATAGGGCTCCGATCAACACATGAAGACAACAGGAGCTTACTAGAAGACAGAAACAAAGACAGGTTAAAAAGGTGCTCAACAGGGCTACAAATGACACACAAAAACAAAAGGGGGCCTAATAGGGCTCTGGGAAATCTGAGAAGAATCTGATGCCAGAAATATCGCTGAGTCAGAAGGGGATCACCGGGGCTACAAACAACAATTGAGGACACAAGGCGGCTCAATAGGACTCCAAACGATACTTGAAGATACAAGGGGGCCCAGTGCTTGGAATGTTCTGATGTAGAACACAAGGGAGATAAGGGCTGTGAAAATCGCAAGAAGGCTTGGCGGGACCCACTAGGGCTCCAAATGACACTTAGAGACACAAAGGGGGCCCTGTAGAACTTTAACCAACACATGAAGACTCATAGGAGCTAACAAGAGCTTTGAAAAAATGACACAATATACAAAGGGGCTCTGCAGGGCTATATGAAACATGGAAACACAGGGGGCCCACATAGGGCTCCAAGAAACCTGAGAAGGGGCACAAGGGAGCTTCCGAAAATTCCAGGAACTCGAGAAAACATAAGGAATCACCTGAGCTGCAAACGATAATTGAAGACACAAGGGGGCTCAATAGGGCTCCAGACGATATTTAAAGACACCGGGGGGCTCAGTAGAATTCTAGAAAATATGTAGCGGCGTAGAAAACAGGGGCGGAAAAAGGAGCAACCCTCTCTCACTGCGGCATTAGATAGAGTGGGAGGAAATGTATTTAGAGGATCATAGGGACTTGGCGCCGGGAAAAAATGTCTATGCCAATTTATTATTATTCTGATCTCGATTCTGTTTGACCAACCGACTATTAGTCTTGTAATAGGTCAATATCACTCAATATCCTGAAAAACAACTCTCGATCACAACCCGGAAATCTCATTATTGAAGATGTCAAACATTTTCTGGATTTTGTTGTAGCTGAGACAGAATATTTGAAAGAAATCGTTTCAGCGGTTCAAGGATTACTGCGAAAAAAGAAACGATTTTTCAAGTTCAACTTCAAGGGCCCGTCTCCATTATTTTGTGAGAAGGTCCACATTTTTTTCAATGTTCACCATTCCCTGAGAGGTGACAGATTAAAACTGAAACACCTTGTATAGCGATACTTCACGCACCTGAAACCGTGGTGCGTTTCATCTGTGCAAATTCGAACCATTACCTACCCAGTTGCGTCACATCACTAGCATTTCAGAAATATTCATGGTGGAAATTTGTAGTTTGTATGATTACAACTTCAAACACACCTAATAACGTTGTCAATATTTATTTTGAGTACTATTCCAATTATTGCTTAGGGAATAGAAGTTTTGGTTTTATCGCATTTTGTTTAATTTCTCATTCATACGAATCTACATTATATCGCATTCAAATTTATTTTATATAATACTAGTTTTTATCTTTTATGGGTTTTATTATATGAGGTCAAGGTGTAGAATAGCACTTACATACCTACATGAATTCATATTGTACATTTATCTATTCTTTATCTCTGAGAAATGACACTGTCTGGATGCACGCAAAGTTGGTGTGCAATTTAATATTGCAATCACGCCATTTCTGTTTACTTCATTTTATTGTGGTGCAAGCAGCAGATTTAATAATTTTTGAAAATCAATGCCAAGGCGCGAATTAACCGAATTTTCATATTACGATTTGATGCGTCAATAGTGACGTTACCAGGTATGCAGATACCTACGTGTGATTTTTTTTTATTTGGAACTAAGCAGGTACAAGTATATTTATTTGACGGCGGTGCAAATGTTTATTTTGGGCATTGTAAAATTCCCCACGGTTTCCTGTCATGCCGTTGAAGTTACAAAAACTGATTTTTTGCTAAGTAATGCTAATAGTAAAATCCTAGAATTATGTCACATTGTATTGCGCAAACCTTTTCGTCCAAATTCTTCTAGTCGATCTCATCTCATCCTTGAAAATGTCCTTGTGACATACCTACCTATCTTTTGAAGCGCTATCCAAATTGAGAACACTCTCTGATCGGGGTTATCAAAATCAATTCTATCGCCTATTTCTGAACAATATTGAGAAAAAACTATAAATAACGTTCCAGATTCCAGCTTCCGCTGCTTTTTGTTTAATTATAAGTGTGGCCGTTGGGCAAAGTTCATTGATGCTGCTGAGGCACTTGATTTTTAGCATTTTCGATTCGATTAACAGTTTGTACTTTGATAAAACAGCATGCACGTCATACAGAGCAATAATGCTCAATAATGCGTGCTTTGAAAACAGTAAAGTTATCTCCCCTACTGAATGACTAATATTAATGAGTTCGGCAGGACAAGTCCTGTTGCACAAAAATAATAAGTATGGAAGGTCATTCGGGAGGTACAATTCACATACGTGCAATTTCGAGCCATAATCATTGAATTGGTGGGTAGCTAGCTGGTTTTTGCAAATTTTTGCTTCGAAAATGCACAAGACTACTTGATACATCACATTAAAATCCCGCGTCCGCAAGGTCGAGAGGTTTTTGCAGTGAAGTATCAAGTCGAGAACGTTTGCTAAACAAGCAAAATTTTGTAAAGATGTAGCTGCCCGCCGTTCCCCCGATGAAATTCAAAGTTAAGAGGGGTTTATGTCCGATTGTTTCCTAAATAATTCACACAAAATGTACTTTTTTTTTCGATTTATTGAGAAAGAAACGTGCCTATGCAACAAGGCTGACTGATGCGTAGACAGAATTCGTAGGTTCGAACCTATTTTCTAATTCTATAGGCCTAGCTCAAAATTCACTCACCTTCGAAATTCATAAAAATAAATATATCATAAATATCATAAATATATAAATAATAAGAGGCAAACATAAAAAAGTATCAAATATTTTTTTGAAAATTCATAAATTTTTGAGCGCAACAGTGTTTCTCACTACCAATAACACGTTCGGTGCTCATATTCCTCATCCGGGATTTCCGTCGCTCTGTCGCTCAAATGGGGCTTGTGGGGAGACACGTGTCGTGTCCTCAAGTAAAAATGACTTCAACAAAAATTTCACCAATTACTGTCAATGAGATCTTGCAATAGAGAGAGGGAGCGTTCAGTAACGTATCCAACAAAATCGTAGCTGATCCCGAACGGTATTTATTCAATTTTTCACATTATCAGTTACAAATGTTGTGATAAGAATTCGAATTCGACTCATCATGTTGGTACACCTAGATGGAAAGCACCTTAAATTTTAACGTATGCGAAATCAGTTTTATCAATTCAAAATAAATTTTAACGCATCAGAAATGTAACATGAATTAAAGGAAATGACAGATGACAGCTAACAGCACGTCATTTTATGCATCATTTTTTGAAATCTATGCTTCCGAGAGAAACAGAATTTCAGTTGAATCTTCTACTAACCACAATCTTTCAGAAATAGGAGTCTTTTGGAATACAGGGGTGTTCAGGGAACACGGGTGGTCCAAAAAATTCGTGTTTGAAAAATTCTCATAATTTTACATGATTTATCTCTATGCTGGATTAATTATGATGCAACAATGAATAGGCTTCACACTGGCTTCTATTTAAACAAATTTTGCCAATCACTGTCAAAGATATTTCATTTGTAGCTTTGAACTGATATCCTTGAATCGTATTTTTTGGGAAAGTGGACTCATTGTTTTTGTTACTTGGATTTCGTTTATTGCGACTGTCGTCAATGTCAGCATGGTCATCAATTTTTCTGTTGAGTACATATTAGGTATTCCATTTTTCATATTGGCGTCAATAGATTACGGTCACAGTGAACGAAACCCAAGTGACCAAAACAATTAGTTCACTTCCCCAAACAACATGATTCAAGGATATTAGTTCGCAGTTACAAAGGAAATAATCTTCAACATATTCATCAACAAAACACGTTCAAAAAAAAACTAGTGTAGAGCCTATTTATTGTCGCATCATAATTAACCTAGAGTATAGAGATGAACCATGTGAAATTATAAGAATAATAAGAATAATAATCAAGAACTTTTATTTCATATCGCTGTTGATAGGCGAAGTCTGTCAGATGGCTATTCAACTCAACCTTCTCAACACGTTAATGTACAAGTGAATATAGCATAACTTAAAAACTCCAAATCTATAACTATCCACAAATAACTTTTCCTGAAACATCATTGGTTTATAGAAAACATGTTGAAAATTTTTATTTTTCTGGACGCGTAGTTTTTGAGTAAAACGCGACTGCTGTGGAAGATGAACCACCCTATACACACAGACATACATCATTCTGAAAATGGTCTTACTCATCTTGGCTTGAGAGACCTGAAAACGGATGTATCCGTCGTTATACAGGTGTCCCGAAATTAATGCAACAAAATTTACAGGGAGGTAGAAAATAGAAAAATAAGGAGACTCTCTTGATAAAAATACTCTCGCAAACGTAATAACGGAGATACAGGCCTTCAAAGTTGGTTTTTTGAAACAGTTTTTTTTGCATAACTTGTTTAGCTTGTTCAACGTGTTAAGAAAAAAAATTCAGGGGCGTAGGTAATGAGGGGTGTCTTCTAGTTTTCCAAATTATTCCAATTTTTGGATTCTACGTCTAATTTAGAGAAAAAGTTACTCTTGCAAAATTTTTATCAGAGACTTCATTTTCGAGATATTTGGGTTTGAAACTTTGGAAAACATCTCGAAATCGCCACTTTCAATGAGCCCAATTTTTTATTCCCTGAAAACTTCTCGTTTCTCAGAAAAAATAGTGATTTATCAACTTAGAAATTCTAGAGAATCTATTTCTGCTGAGAAATCATGAGTTTTTGGATTCTAATCTTTAGGCTTTTGAAAGTGGCAATTTCGAGATGTTTTCCAAAGTTTCAAATCCAGATATCCCGAAAACGAAGCCTCTAATCAAAATTTTGCAGGAGTAACTTTTTTCTCTAAATTGAACGTAAAATCCAAGAATTGGAACGATTTGGAAAAATAGCTAGGGATGTAAAATAGTGGTGGGGGATATGAGGACACCCCCCCCCCCATAATCCACGCCCCTGAACTTTTTTTTCTCAACACTTTACTATTATTCGATAGAGACTTATTTCAGTTAACTTTGTTGAAAATTTGAACAAAATCGGTTAAACGGTTCAAAACTTATGTCAAAAAATCAGTTTAAAAAAGACAACTTGAACACCTGTAACTTTTCAACGGAGCATTTTAGGACATCTTTTTTCCTGGTCTATTTTATATGGGAAGTCTACCCTAGAAGTTTGTATCACCATTTTGGAAACACCTGTATTTGTAGAAGGTCGGGAAAGTAAAAATCTTGTATAAATAAGTAGAAATATATTTCTTGAAGTGGTGTTGTAAATTATATATGTACTTACAAATATACATAAGTAAACATCTGCTAAAAATGGCAAGTAAGCCCTGTTTTAAGGACGGTGTTGAATTGGTGAAATGAGCGTTGCGAAATCAATCCCTGTGAGTTTATTCCTTGACGGATTCTTACCATTTTGATTTCGTAACGCTTATTTTACCAATTCAACTCCGTCCTTAACTTGGCATAGCTCTTTAGTGGATGAACATTTACTTAATAAATTGTTGATTGTGGTCTTGAAGGTTGTCGAGGAAGATCGTTTTATGGAAGCCCATGGTTGGTTTAGTCTTCCCGACAACTTTCAATAAAAAAGAATGAGCTCAGAAGAAGGTCTTCTTTCAGTCTTGCAAATTTGGCCATTGTGAAATTTACAATTTTGTTCTCCCGGTAGATCTTCAGCTAGAAATCCGGTTCTCTTGGTTTTTACAATTTTATGGGTACGTCATAAAAACTATTTCGGAACTTTTTAATGTTTTTGAAGAGAAGCTTTCACTGTTGCGGAATATTTGGTAGAATTCCCCTGCATCATTTTCTCGGAAGAAAAATGTTTGCAGCAGCAATTTCAAAGCCTTTTGTATGATCTAATTTAAGATTCTTCCATTGATCTCGGGCGAGTTGCCGGCACCGCAGTAAAAAAACAGAACTTTATTTGGTAGGTAGTTAATTAAAAACCAAGAGATAAGCATCCCACAAATGCAACAGTGAGTCAGTGACCGTGCAAAAATAATGCCTTGTGTACAGGCTGAGAATTTATTATCATTTTTGCCTTGCTCTTGCTCACCTTCGATTTTTGCAGTAATTAATAAAATATGTCTTATTGACACGCTACATATTGCACAATTGACCCATACTTGACTCTTATCCATAAGATCGCCCAGTTATTTTGTAACACAGTTCAAAAGATTTTGCTGTAAAAAACGTCAACTGCTTTGGTGCAACAGTAGGTACCACCTAAATCGATTTAGTAGGCACCACGTTTCGATTTATCGTGGGCCATTATCCAGATTTCATGTTGAACCTAGCGATGATATACGATTTACATTGATCATTGATTCAGATTTTATTCTCTTTCTGCAGTGAAACCGATTTCACAGGCGAGCCATTAGAAATGTGGAATCGCTTTAAACCCGTCATATTTTTGTCAAATATGAGTATTTTGCGGCAAAGAATATTTGACACATAAGGCAGTGCCACTAGTGATTTCAAAATAATACTTGCACAGGCCAACCGTAGGTGGTGGTATACGTGATAGCAATTTATTGCGGGGGGAGATTGTTGGAAATGACTAGACAAATGAGCTGTAAGTGACAACATGTGGTGTTTCTGTTATGTAGTTCAAAATTATGCTCACATACGTCAAAATCTTTGAGCGAAATACACCTGCGTTTTATTCTTTTAGTGAGTTTATACAATTCTTTTTATCTTCCACGTACGGTCTTTTTTCAAATGATGAAGTTCAACTTCAAGGATCGGAAATTGCAAAAAAGTCATTTTTGAAAAACTTACACATACGTTTTTATGAGCCGCAGCCGAAGTGCGATGCGTAAAACCGGGGTGCAAAATGGGGTATTTGGCGGGAAGAAGATAACAAGCGAATATGCCTCATGGGCATGAGGCTCAGTAGCGCACTTCCTTTTTGAAGGATTAGTGGACGTAAGATGTTAATTAGGGTTCTACCGTTATTTGGGCACAAATTCCAATCTAGCGGCCAAAATAGCTCCAGAATCATGAAATTTGACTTAAAAATCAAAATGATCGTACTAATGATGGGTAATAAGAGATTTCAATATGGCGGCCAAGATGGTGGCAGAGCATCATTTGTCCAAAATCGGATGTATTTTGATGAAGTTCACATCGCCTGTGAATTTCACTCAAATCGGACCACTTTCAGAGAAATTCAAAATGGCGGACCAAAGATGGCGGTCAAGTGACAAAAATCATTAGTCAAATTTATATAGTGGACACGTACGCATTTGATTGGCATTGACACCACATCAATATCTCTTTTTGTTGAGGCATAATTCTCCTAATTCTAACACTTTGAAACATGTTCAATATGGAGAAAACAAGATGGCGGCAGAGCATCAATTGTCAAAAATTGGATGTATCCTGATGAAGTTCACATAGCCTGCAAATTTCACTCAAATCGGACCACTTTTAGAGAAATTAAAAATGGCGGATCAAAGATGGCGGCCAAGTAAGAAAAATTATTGGTCAACTTTATATAGTGGTCACGTACGCATTTGATTGGCGTTTGCACTACATTCATATCTTTTTTCGTTGAGGCATGATTCTCTTAGTTCTATCACTTTGAAACATGTTCAATATGGAGAATGCAAGATGGCGGCGAGGCATCAATTGTCGAAAATTCGATGTATCTAATTGAAGTTCACATCGCCTGCAAATTTCACTCAAATCGGACCACTTTCAGAGAAATTCAAAATGGCGGATCAAAGATGGCGGCCAAGTGACAAAAATTATTGGTCAACTTTATATGGTGGTCACGTACGCATTTGATTGGCGTTAGCACTACATTCATATCTCTTTTCGTTGAGACATAATTCTCCTAGTTCTATCACTTCGAAACATGTTCAATAGTGAGAATACAAGATGGCGGCGGGGCATCAATTGTCGAAAATTGGATAGATCTTGATGTGGTTCACATTGCCTGCAAATTTCATTTCAATCGGATCACTTTTAGAGAAATTCAAAATGGCGGATCAAAGATGGCGGCAGAATAACAAAAAACTAAAAGTCAACTTGACATCCTGGACATATGTACAATTGATCAGCGTTTACACCACATCGATATCTTTCTTCCCTGAGGAGTTATACCGGGTACAGACGGACGGACAGACGGACGGACGGACGGACAAAGTGAAGCTAAAAGCGCCTTTTTCCCATTTTTTGGGAAAGTGCGCTAAAAAATGACGCGCAGGACTTGAACCATCGCAATTCTAAACAACACAAAGTACACAGTTCATCGCGGAAAAGCATGAAAAAACGCGCCTATGCACACAAAACACAAACGACATACATGCAGTATATTATTGATTGTAAACGCCTTTGAGATGTCTTGTTAAAGAAGGGTCTATGATGAGCTAGTTTTTCTTTCGCAAATGCCAGGTTTGCCAGTCCGTGTAACCAGCAGTTCTGATGAATAACATGGCCACGCAAGGAAAGTAGCACGACCGAAATAATGCAATTAGTAAATGACAATTCGTTATGGTGGCGAATCCGGTACCTAGATTGACAAGCAATCGAGAGTAGAACCAAACCAGTGCAGTTTGTTTTTGTTTTTTCCTCCTGCATCAACTACTGGGTTATTAGCAGGCTTTTTTACGGTGAGTTTTTTTTCTGTAACGATAACAACGAACGACGACACAACGTGAAGATAACAGTTTTTGGAACTGTGGGAGATTTTCTGGATGGTTTTGTTTTCGATGGCTTTTCCGTTTCATCCTTTTTCCCGAGGCATCACCGCACGATAGTAGATGCACCAGTACTAAGGAACGCATGAAAAAGTCCAATCCGGTGCGGATTTGAACCCGAGACCTCCACCTTATTTGGAAGCGGGGTCGAGCTCATCGTGCTACCGACCGGGTTGTAGTTTGTTTCGTTACTGTAGATTTTGTAATGCCATTTTCATCGGTCCACTGCGCAGTCGCACCTTGACTTGCGGCTAACTTTCGGCAAACAACAACAAACGATAAAGGCTATATTTCGTGATTTTGATCTGCATCACGGCGATGGTGATGTATGGCTTCGTCTACCAAAAAAGCACGAATTTGTTGGCCACATTTGGCTATTGGCGGGATATGCATATCAGGCTAACGGCGATCGTTCATTGCTGTTTGCAGAATATTCTCGCGCTCTCGCGCATGCTTGTGCAGACGCTCCAACTTATGAAAAATGATTTAAAATGTGGCCGCCAAGTGTAACGTCAACCTAATTTGGCATCACTATTTCATAGAATCTAATATTTTGTCACTTTCGACTATCAAAAATAAGAACGAGGCGACTGCTTATGCTTACGCAAGTACAAAATTAATTGCTATTATCTAACGTTAGTTTTTTTTTTACGTTGTCTTCTTATTACGTACAAACAACAACACTGCAGGTTCTATGTCCTTCAAAAAATGTCTTCAATTCTCATTAGGTATACAGCTCATCAATGTCTTAAAATAAGCGTTTCTAATTGCGTATTTTTTTATGTGATTTTTTCACGTGCATCATGTATATTGATAGTTAATGAACTTGGCAAATGAATGTTCATCTTCCTAATAACAAACAACGGTTTTCGATGTTTTTTATGCACAACATATACTTTTCATGGGCAAGTACTTTTTTATAGGTATGTTCAGTACCTATACATATATCATTTATTTCGCGATGCTCCCGAGCGCGGGCTAACAAAAAAAGGGTCTAGTCATATAGTTTTATAACAATTTATTAAATGCAAAACTGATACAAAAACGAAACAAAATGATACGAGTATTGGGGCAACAATTATTTACATTAATATAAAACAGTTTTTTTTTTTTTCGTTCAATTTTGCTCTAAATCTACCCTGTTCTCGATCCTTGCCTTGATTAAAAAATTCTTATCCACTGTATGGTACCTAGTTTTACAAATCAGTAGATCAATTCCCAAATTTCGACACACATTTTCTGGCTTAAAAATTAGCCCCATATTTCCCAAAAGCTACACACGAAAGTTCCGATCAATCAGCTCAATAACATGTTGGCACGCGTGATTATCTCTAGTAATATCGCAAATTGAAGGTGTTTCCAAATTGATAACATTTTATGGTCATGCTTTACGAATTTTCAAGTTCTACAAAGTCTCGTTCAGCATATTTTAAATAAATAATCAATAAATAAAGCCGTATCGTAGGTATTATAATACAGAAAATGCATGTCAAAATCCTGCGGCTTCCAGCTACCTTTTCTGTTCTTTTTTAATCGCTTTCTCGATTGATAATATTTTAAATTACTTTGGCAACAACAATATAAATATTATATAAACACGTAAAAATAAGTAAAATATATAATAGCCTACAAACAGTCGAACATGCAGTTTTAAGCTCTGCGAACTTACGTAAGTATTGACAATCGAAGACTAAATAATAGGAACGACCGCAAGATATAAGATTAGTTTATCACAAACGTATTCTTTCTAAATAAATACTGAGGTATTAACATCACTAGTACCTTAGTTGGATATTGTCGTGGTGATGATTTCGCCGTCGCTGTTGAGCGATCGATGCACCAGCAGCGGGGTTTTCGGGATCGAATCGGGAATCTCCCCGGCCCTGATGGTGACTCTTTCCAGTTGCGGCGTCAGCAGTTCTTGAGTTGGCTTGCGAATTTCGACGTCGTCCTCGGTGTCGTCGTCGGGCGCCTGGTGTACTTTCGGAATGTTATTTTTTTCTTTCCCGTTTCCATTGAGAAACGGCACTTCTTCGGGTTTGTGTTTCGGATACGGAACCGTGATCATGGGCGGTCTGTCCTTCAGTTCCAGCGGCTTCATCTCTTCCGCGTGGCCGTTTTCGCTGGGCAAATTTCGTTTCTTCAACTGCGCCAGCCGCCGTTTCTTCCTCCTGTTCAAGAAGCTCAAGAACAGCGCACAAACGATGAACGTCCCGGCCAAGCCCAAAATAATGAAGATGTATTCGTTCTGCGACTGGGCCACGCTCGCTCTTTCCATTTCACCTGTCACGGTGTCGTTGGTCGGGAAAGTTTCGACTTCGTTTTTGTCGGACTCTTTGACAATCAGTGGTTCCTCGGCTTCTTTAAGTGATGGTTCAGCTGTGGTGGTTTCTGGTGTTCCGAAAAGATCTTCGTAGATTATTCCGAATTGTTCTTTCAAACCTGGCGGGGGAGATGCGTTCGGTATGTCATCTATTCCGAGTGGTTTGGCTGTGGAACAGTTGATATGACAGGCTTTTGGTGGAACGTGCTCGATGGGTAAAATTGGAATTAAACCATCACCGCTGCCTTCGTCACCGCTACCTTCGTAGGGGCTTTCCGTAGTTGCCGCGTCGAGTTTTTCGTCGGCGTTTAAAAATTCATCTTTATCTGGATCAGAAACTGACGATTCATCATCGTAGACGTTCAAATCGGGTTCTCCTGAACCGGCCTCGTCACCTAGCATGGAATTGAGCAAATGATCGGTGATGAGGGAACAGTTGACGGAATCAAGAGACCAGCCTTTGAACTCTTTTGGGTATTGGCAAGTCAAGTTCTTTGCGAAACGAACACCGCCGAGAATCATTTGGTCGTAGCTCAGCAAGTTGCTGCAGTCACAATCGATCGGGTTATCATACAGATCGATTGTCAAAGCTTTCGTCCAGTCTTTCGGAAAATGAGCAATGAAATTGCGTGAAACATCAATGGTTTCCAAGTTTTTCGGCAGCTCCGCTAGCGCGATGTCTTTCAAGTAATTCCCGCTCACGTTGAGTTTTTTCAACTTCGGCAAGTAAGGAAAGCGTAAAGTGGCAATGTCGTTATTCGAAAGATCGAGAGAATTCAAGTTTTTCAAATATTTCAGTTTGGCGTCAACGTTGAGCAAGGACAATCCGTTCAGGTCCAAGTTGACAATGGTGTTGATTTGCTTCGGAGTTAATTTCTTGATGAATTCGTAAGACGTGCACCTGACTGACAGGAGCTCGCCCTCCTGATGGCAGGTGCAGGAATCGGGGCATGGCACTATTATCGACGCTCCGTAGGTGAACTGTAGAATTGCCAGCAGAACCAATAACGGCTTCATGTTGTTGATGTCTGCAACAAGCAAAGAAAAAATGACAAATTAAATATTGTTAACATCGTTCAGGTGGGTGCGATAATCGCGTAATAAATTGCAAATAAAGAGAATAAATGCATATAAGAGCAGGCTCTTGATAGATCTTGATGGATGCACAAGGATAAACCGAAAGTGTAGGTACCGTACATAATGAGAATGACTGACGAATATAACCATTATTCTGTTATTAAAAGCCGCCCTCTCCAAGAATGCAGGAGACCACCACCGCGCGCTTTCTAAAACGAGATTATTGGTTGCACGATGTCGTATGATTCACTCTCAAAAAAAGCGGGCGATATGTAGGCAGCAGGTAGCTGCCGTAACGGTGTGCCCAGCCGATTTACGGTTTTTCAACATATCTGCAATGCCCGCGCATTATTCGATGGGACAACCGAACAACTGGACCGCTTGTTTGTGAAAATTGCACACCCATTGTGTCAGGCCGGGCCCGGAATCTCACCATCAATTTCGAATAATTGCATTTTTACAGCATGCAATATACTTTCCAACCGAAACCTAAATACAAACTCGAATTCACTAATGAAAGAGAAAGTAATAGACGTAACACAACGTAACTCATCTGAATTGCATATAATATTTTACAGGCGCTGGCACCTGTGCCTTGAAGCAAAATCAATCAACAAATGACTTAAACTAAAAAAGTGCAATATATTTTGAACTCGATTTTAAATTTTCTATAAATTTGCTCTGTAATCAGTTATACCTATAATGATAATGTAAGAAATTTGAGATGCAAGTAAATATTTCGATATCGATAAAATTCTGTACTTACTCATGTAGATAGGAGAATATGAGAAACGCAAGGGCTCACTTTAGTCACTGAAACTACTGAAAGTATGAGTGTGCACTTCACATGTCTTGGATGAAGAGTTTTGTTATCTGTATGGTTAGTCCTCACTTAAAAATCTATTTGTTGTAAGTCCGCCCCTAATGTGCGCCCACCCTCAAAAATCTTAACTGATGGGATGTTACGAGGGTCGCGGTACTCGCGCGGCGTTTTTGAAGACAGCGCGCGCTTTCGCCGACTCGCGTAGTTCGAATGAAGTCGAATCGTAAAGTATAGCGCTACTAGTAGAGTAGATGAGTGGAAACGTGTTACGCAACAGCCAAAGTACCGAGAGTACTTAAGACCAGAACGCCTGGTCCCATCTGTCGGCGCAGTTCGACAACTAAACGAAACGGTGTGACGTCCCACGTGGAAGTGGGGAGGGTACTACCTACCTGTACAGGTAGAGAGGATTATCGAACAAAACGTTATCTATCGTACAAAGTGCTGCAACAACCACTGCTTCACGGTCTTCCATTTGTCTTCCTTGTGTGTTTATCATCAACCAAGAGGGTAAGTGCAATTCCCGTTTCGTCCACGATATTATTTACCGCGATGCCCTTAATGCCGTTTTCACCTACACATCAGGTGAAAACCGTGATGCGCATCAGCTAGTTGCATTTCTCAAGGTTAGTTTAGCGAGCCTGAGCCTACTTATTTGTATATTATATCTCCCAGTCCCATCACCAGTACAAATTGTACCTAAGTATATGGCTTTTGTCTCTCTTATCTACCATAGACGTCGGCTTTCTTATTATCGTGTGTCGCGCGGGTTCTTTGATTTTCGTCCTCTGTACGCATGCATTGCTAATACATTTCCTTTATTTAGATAAATGAAACGATTGTGGCTGCTGCTGCTGGTCGCCGTCTCGGCGGCGGTAACGGCACCTTCGTCAGACACCTCCTGCATAGACGGTTGTCAATGCAAAGAAGATAAAGTGAACTTAGTCCTGAAAATTTCCGATTGCAACGGCCCCCTGACGTTATCCAACAAGACAATGGTCGATTTTTCGAAGAAGGTCAACACGCTGAGCTTCGAAAACGTGAAAATCGACAAAATCGACAAAACTACTTTCGACGGCTTCAACGACCTGGACATGTTCGTCTTCAAAGATGTCGCCATCGGGTCAATCGATCCGACCGCGTTCGATTTACCCGAATTGGTCCGGGTCAGTTTTACCGCGACCACTTTCGCCGAAATCCCATACCTGAGCTGCGACTTCTTAGAGGAATTGGTCTTCTCCGACTGTCGTCTGACCGCCATGCCGAAATTAGACAAATTGCCAGCATTGCGCCTCATCAGCGTACCGAACAACCGTATCGATTCGATCCAAGAAAATGCTTTTATCGAACTCGAAAACTTGGAAGAAGTCACGCTGTCGAACAACTTGCTTGCAAAATTACCGGCCAACTTGTTCGACAACAACCCGCAACTGAACACCTTAACACTCGACAGCAATCCTCTGGAAACGTTCAAGCTGAACTCGCTTCAAAACTTGGAAGTCCTGTCGCTGCGCTCCTGCAAACTAAAAACTTTCGATGAAAACTCCAGCCGCAACCTGAATCAAGTGAATCAGCTCGACCTGAGCAACAACGAAATTTCGATTTTACCTCTAGACGCGTTCGCAACCATGCCCGAGTTGCTCTACATGAATTTGTCTAGCAATCGCCTCGTCGAAATTGACGCGAACATTTTCGAAAACAACAATCAGTTGATCCACATCGAGCTCGATAACAACAAGTTTGCTCAGTTGCCGCAATTTGTTTCTAGCAACAAACAGTTCATGATCGTTCACTTTTCCTGTAATAATTGCACTCTGAAATCGCTGACTGGCGTTTTCGACAACATGTTCGGAATCATTAGCTTGAGTTTGGCCGACAACGAAATCGACAATCTTGAGCACATTTTCGAAAACATTCACAGTCTGAAAGACTTGAATTTGTCCAATAACAAAATAACAAGAGTTGTTTCCAACGCGTTCGCGAACAATTCGGCACTCGAGTCGTTGAATTTGAAAGGCAACCCTCTTAAACCTTTGGACCCTGTTGTTTTCGCCAACATTAACGGACTGAAAAAATTGGACGTGAGTGGCGCTGGCTTATCGCAGCTGTGGACGAATCATAATTCGATTTTGCCGACGCTTGAACAGCTGCTAATTGCCAATAACAATTTGACTTTGATCACTGTCGATGATCTGAACGTGACGCCCAACGTGAAGCTGATGGATATCGAGAATAATCCGTTGAATTGCACGCAAGAGCTGCACGATTCCATGGCATGGCTTTTGAAAAACGCCGTATATCCTATTCGTGGGGCCAGGACGCACGAGGCGGTGATGTTGCCCGATGTAGCCGCTTTTGCGGAATATGGTCAGTCTGTGACGGCTTGGAAGAAATATTGCTTTGGCAACCCAGCGTTCGATGACGATGATGACGACGACGATGACGACGACGACGATGAAGATGAAGAAGGAACGATTACCAAGTACAAATTAGAAACTTCATCTTCAGCTTATGATTATTTCGACGACGACGACGATGATGACGACGATTACGTCCTCGATGACAACAGCATCAACCCGATCAAGGACTTAGACGGCGGCATTTTACTGGGCAAGTCCGTGATCGATGACAGAAACGTCAATCTGGCACGCGCCTCGTACATTTTATCAATCACGTCAGTTTTCGTTCTAACCGCTCTGATTGTTTTGACAGTCGCCGTGACAATAACACTTTTCGTTTTGAAACGAAACGGCGCGTTCAACATGCATAATGGCAATCTTCCGCGTTTGAAAATACCATTATGGCACACCGCGCCAGGACAAAAGAAGCACAGCGGTTCCGTTTACAGACCTTTGTCCGAAGATCTGACCGGACCGGGAACACCGATTATAAACCGATACGAATTCAAACCGTCGTCAATAGTTCACAATTCAATTCCATAAACATAATTGACTTGAAAAAAATTTCAATAAGTCTGCTGTAACTGTGGTTTTTCAAAATAAAGGGTGGGAACTTTAACCTGTTTGCATTCCGTAATCCAAGGACCAGGAACAAAAAATATTTGAAAATAATCCTCTATCGAATAAGTCGATTTTCGACAATTTCCGACTTGAGCCCCCTCTTCCTTGTGCCGCCGCTGGCATTGTCAGATTTTTTGATAAAAAAAAAGTTTAACCTCACATTTAGAGATCGACTTTTTCTTTCAAATATTTTCTGTTCATGAATTACGGATTTTGAACAGGTTGAAGTTTCCACCCTGTATTGTTTACGTTAGTTGTTTATTAATTTTATTGCGCTTATAGTTTAGATATTAATAAATAATACGTAGGGAGAACTATAGTGTAAGTATTGAAGAAACATTCCATTATTACTTATTTCCATATACTTGATACATTCCATATGCCATAACGCATAAGTTTTACTTAAGACAGTAGTGTAGAATCTACAGTAATGTGGAACAAAATCTGTGTCTAATAAAATATTTGAAGGGATTACGACGTGACGACTGATTTTTTCAAGTGCTTGTAATTATAAGCCCAAATAAAAATATACAAGTGCCGATTAGAATTTTTGAAAGAAACACGCTTTAAAGTATAATCCCAGTCCAAAATTCAAATTGTCCAATGTTTTACTAATGGCGCCGTAGGTTCATTGCACAATTGTTTTATCTCTGTTGTTAACTCGACAAAACTGTTTAGAGTGCCTAATTAGCCTCACACAACGCTTCAAATTGATATTAAGATTAATGTAGTGACTTCTAAGTAGTAGGTATAAAACGAATTCTACAAACCAAATGCACATCTTTTCTATAATTTGTAAATTGACGCTTTTCACTTCTTCATGCAATATTGGAAAAAAATCACCGTTCATCTACATGTTTTTGATGTTAAAAAACATTGTAAATAATTGTTATCTTTGGTGCTGTTATTTACTCTATCAGATAAAAAAAATATGATTATTTTTACGATGAAATTGTTGATAAAAAAACTTACTCTAATCGACTTTTTCAAAGCTTTTATTCAAAGTTGAAAATGTTTTTACTTCTCGCCATGTTTCGGTGGTCCATTTTTGTATTTCTGTTTCCAAATTCTTGTAAATATTACAGCTCAATTTCTTGTTGTGGTAGTAAAGTTTGAGACGGCGTAACTTGCCAAATACCGTGTTCTGATTCGTTGATAGAGCTTATGCGTCGTTACCATCGTGATCTTCACGGCGGTCTGAGGTCCGGATCTCCAACATGAAACCGAGCCGTGAGACTGTGAATAAAACAGTTTGCAGATTTCTTTATTTATGTTTCACAAAATACACTGACGGGCAAAATTAACGCACCACCAAACTTTTTACTCAAATTTGAAGTCAAATTATTCCAGAACGACTTATCCGATTTGAATAATTTTCCTTCTGAATTATGGAATGATTCTTCGAGGATCAGATGGGAAAAAATTGTTCCCGTATCTGTGAGACCCCTGTGGAGAGCGCCGGAAACAGCAGAAATTTACAATCTGTGGCCACCTATACCCCCATCTTCCCTTAACTTTTCCCTTTTTGTTGCAAATTGTTATCCCGATTTTTAGGAGGCAATATTTTTTTCAAAAATAGCATGATTTCTGTTCTTTTTTAAAGTTAGGCATCCTTCCAGGGGACGTGTCTCTAGAACCTTTACTATAGCCCTGAGAAGGTGCACCGGATAATCCCTGCTGTGAAAAAACTCAACCCCCTTCAACCCCTTCTTTATTGTGACGATTTTTGTGATTTTTCGTTTATTATCCTAGATTTTCTCAACATTTTCTCGACGTTAACGTGGAAAAAACACCGCATCAATGTCATAGCCGGTATTTAGCCAAAATTTTTATTTTTTCGAAATTTATTGTACGGTAAGATTTTTAAAGAATCCTTCAATTCAGAAAAAAATCGTTCAAATCGGAATAATTTTACTTCAGTCTTGGGCGAAAAAGATGGTGCGTTAATTTTGTCCATCTGTGTATATTTACACACGTCCGTCAACAGTAAATGAATATCTTAATATTATAACAGTAATAATGATACATTAAAATATGTTCAATTTCGTATTATAATTTATAGGTATGGGTAGATTAGAGAAAAATGGGTAGGTCATAATACCTACTAACGATCAATTTCAAAAAAATTTCAACCGAGGGAGGTAAGCAATTCGGGAATTTTAGGCCAAACTAATGAATGCAAATGCGAGCCCTATACATATATTCGGTGATAATCCAGTTCGATTTTCATTCCATAAAATAAAACTCCTCCATGGATAATCAAATGTTCTCTTGGGGTAGGTTCTTACCCCTTGCACTGAAGCAACAGTTTATTGTGCCCCTTGGATGTTCACTTCATAAGCTCCGTTGCCTCAAAAAGTTGAGTACAAGACTTAATGGGTTTGGTGGTTATCTCCCCTGGTTCTACATACATAGCCCCAAAGTACGAGTATCTGACTGCTCCAAGAGCAGGGCACTGACATAGTATGTGACTATGTGGAGAGGAGTTTCCTTCTCTTCGCTACATAGCTTACAGTTGGGGCGTCTTCCAGATTCAAAACAATCAATCCAATTTGATCTTATTCCGGTCCCTAGTACTATATTGATGATCTTATTTGAGGGGATTATGCAGGTGTCCCAGAATAAAGTGGTCCCCTTTTTACTGGAGTTTCCTCTTACGAAGAGCTGAAGTGCAATTCATGCTGTTTTTCAAATTGGAGCTCCGTTACCGAGTTTATAACCCCTCAAATCTGGAGTTTTTTCATCGGTTTTCAATCGTAACTTTTGAACGGTTTGACTGATTTTAGTGGCGTAGAAGATAGGGTAGAAAAAAGGGCACAAACGTCTCTACATCACTGGATAATTTCAACAAAAGTTATTATTTTAAAATTATAGGTAGGTACTCAGGCCACTATGATCATTTTAGTGCCATCAACTCATCCTCACATTTATCAATTTTCGTCACCTAAATTGACGCGAAAAAATTGAGTCATTTCAAAATTTGACTGTCTTCAGCATGGACTTGTAATCGATTTTTTTCTCATATGTATACATCAGATGAGTAGTAATATTGGAGGGTATGTACAATCTTAGTCAAAAAATTCCTTCATGGGAAAAAAAATGAAAAACTAAAAAATTGAAATTTGCTAATTTTTGGATCAACAATCTTAATGGTTCGACATGTTTTAGGAGCCCATAATCAATATGTATACTGTACGGTTTTTTTTTAAATTTTTCCCACCTCTAATTTTTGAGAAAATAGTTTTTTTCGAATTTTTGCATACTCCCGGGAGGGGGTCCCCCTGGTGGAGCTATCGGGCTAATAATCTAATATTTGGTATGATGTATCCTAGTACTAAGGAGGACGTGTGATGTGGAATTCCAGTTGAATCCGAGCGAGGGCACTTTTTGACCTCTTATCCTGCTACAGTCTATTTTTTTTTTCAAAGTCCATTGTGGTGTAAATGGCACACACCTTCGCATGCACCGTGAGTGCGAAGATTGCGAAGGTGTTCCTGCAAAAAACATTGATATCTATACTTGAGTTGATTGGTGCCTACATACGTAGTTTTCCCGGTGCACTTTCGTGTTTTTCAAATGTTAAAATTTTAGTACCAGGGAGAGAGAGAGAGTGTGTGGGGGAGAAGAAGAGGGAGTGAAGAGAGGGGGGGAGAGACATACATGTACATACTGAAAGATCCCTTATTTGTGTCCGAAATCTAATTAGTCTTAAAGGTTGCAAAAATTATAGCAAAGAGACATCCAAAAATAAATGAAATAAAAAAACAAGTATCGTCCATGTCTTGAACTCGGTCTTGAAATATTGAACAAATTTATTTCAAGATGGAAGTGAAATTACTATTTCCAGTGCTAACATTTTGATACATATAAAGTTTAGTTGTTTTTCATTTTCTTTCATACAATGCGTTGATAATTCAACTTTGGAAGTCCTGGCAGCAATAGAATTATCCAAGTATACTTTTTATCTCTTTTTACATGCACTTTTTGGTATGTACTGTTATATTTTTTATTCCATTTGCATTGTTATATTTTATTTATTATAGGTATGTATGTATAGTAGATACTCTGACGAGGAGGGACCAGAGGCCCTCGAAACCGGTCATTTGAAATAAACATCTTTGCAAAAAACTTGTGGGAAGACAGAAAACCAACATAATTATACAATCCCAAATCGCACTGAGAGATGGCGGAAAAATCCTGAAAATTATTATCCAAGTTCTTACTTTCTTTTGAAGAACTAAACGATCAATTAAGATTGCAGCATGGCAAGGCAACCCTTTGCGAAGTCAAGGAGGAAAACCTGAAAAGTGACGCATGGAAATCCCAAAAATCATGCGTGTAGGTATAGAGAGTTTGTTTGTGTCAAATTTCAAGGTAAGTGCAGGAATTTCTTAAGTTTCTTAAATATTCGTAAACTGTTTACTAATCGGACTTTGAATGCAACCCATAAAATTATGGCCCGAGTCCTGTTGAGAGAGGGAAAATTTCACAACATTTGGCAATCTGTTCTGTTGATGAGGACATTTATCCATATAATACGTCCAACTTAAGTGTGATTCGAGTGAGCTATGATTTCCAGAATTTCTCTTTTCCCAGGTAACTTGAATCACAAGAGAGTAGAATGTACTCTGCATACTAAGGGAACTGTTAAAACATTCTTCTACTACCAATTTTTCGACTCAGTCCTGATACTTCTTTCCAATCGATTTGTTTCTAGTTCCTACCACTGACGTTCACCTTGGATTTTGTCACAGCTTATAATTTATAATCACCGAATTGATGAAGTTTTTCGAACTCACTCGCGTTATCCTTATCAGAAAGACGAAAGTCATTCAACTACTTACCATATCGTCTAATTAATCAATTTAGGTTTTGCGAATTTCGTAATAACTCCGAAATGCGGATCAACCAAACATGGCCTATAAATGAAAATAATCGACGCAAATTTGCTCGTAATAAAAAAAAAGGTGATGATGTGGCAAATCGTAAGGTATTATTCTAAACATATACACATAAAACGGAATAATTAGCATGGTAGTAGTGATTATTAGATGTGCACACGTGAATTAACAAAATATAGGTACCTACCTAGCTACCTGCTACTAATGTTCTTCGATTAGACTGAGAACGCGTGTGGGGTCCGTTGTTGTAGGTAGACAATATAATGTTCAGATTCAAATTTAATCGCGCCATTGAATATCAAAGTTTAAGACTTCGAGGGGCTATATTATTATCGCGCTGTTCACATGTTAATACCTTTCTGCCCCAGTCCCTGTTTCCTTTTAGGAACTCGCCCGCCGCTTGAAACATATCTACGTGACAGGTCCGGTGTTTCATTGAAAAGGATAAGACAGGGATGGATACACTAGCTAAATGATTCATCAAACACCATAACTATTATTGTTCACCTCCAAACTAGTTTTTATATAGCACCTTATCAAAACAAAGTATTATAGAATAAAATGCAGAACCCTGGATCACTGTAGCAACCGAAAAGAGTATAATATTTTATTAGTCATCGAGTTTATCCAACCGGATAACAAACCAATATAATTACAATAAAGGTTAGGTATTGCTGTTACCTATCAGTATGTGTTGGCGAAAAAACTTACCACGGGCATGGCTTCTTAGAACAAATTTCTTATTACAGCAGTCTTAGTTTTTCAAGTACCTAGCGCTCACATTGCGATCGGGTGATAGTGTTCAAAAACTGTCTTTGAAATTTTTACACACCTGTCGTCTGTATATTTTTTGTACATTGTACATTGATTTTGCAAGTGTTCCAGTTTTCAAAACGCTATGGTTTTTTTTAATCGCAAAAAGTTTTCAATGATTTGTAGGAATAGTATATTATTCAACAATACAAATCGAGTATAAATGAATAGAACATTGTGAAAAGGTAACTGTGAAAATGACAGAAAAACTTTGTAAAAAATAAAATAGAAAAAAGTTCTGTATATAGTTGAACAACTACACTAAACACTCCACCAGATGGAACCTCACTCCCAAGCAGCCTGCAAATGTCAAGAAAATAAGAAATGTGAGATCATCAAAAGGCCCTGCTGAAATAGGGTTGACGAACTTGAATAAATGTAACCGCCCGCCCATTCCGGAAATTGGTCGAAAAATAATAATCAACTTAAAATACCTATAGTAGATTTCATCAAAAGACTTTTGAGGGGGTAAAGTTGCCAGCACAGATATAGCATTACCCCTCTGAATTTCAAGACTGATTCTTTGTTTCAAAAATTCTGTTAATTATTATTAATTATTATTCAACAAGCGGGTAATGATTGCTTCTTACTCATGAGGATGCAGTTGGCCGACACGAGCCTTGGCGAGTAGAATGCTATGCTTTATCCGGTCTTATTGAAAAATGCAGGCATGTATGCGCGTGATAATGCGTGCATTATTCAATAGGATTGGATAAAATAGTATACAAACCACGATAGGTAAGCTTCATTGCAGGCTAACTTGATGCATCTTGACCCTTGTCTGTAATACGAAGCTTCCCAAAATATAAGAATACTACAGGTGTTCCATTCCAAAATCAAACTTTGGTTCCCGGTTATGCTTTCGGAATCGCAAACAGATCTCTAGTGATTGACGCAAAATATAGCAAAAGTATGGTAGGTACCTGTATGTATAAACTAGATAGCACCAACCTAGTTTTAAAGTTCAATACCTATATCCCATGAAAAATTCAAAACCATCAAATCCATTTATGGCCGTTTGCACCACTACAACTTTAATCAACTAGTTAGCAGGGTGTATCTTAAGTCTAAGCAGTGCAGTGCTTAAAGAACAGTCGCGTTGCACCAGAGACAAATTTCAAAAACTCAAGGACGGAGTTGGATTGGTAAAATAAACGTTGCGGAATCAATCCCTGTGGGTTTCTTCCTTGACAGAATCTCACCATTTAGGTCTCTTTCGAAAGCTACAAGGATGTACTTTGATTTGAGCCCATTGGCATTCCCAAAATCCACAAATCAAAAAAATTATTTTTCGATTTTGAAAATGTGAATGGGGAATGGGCTCAAACCTTGTAGCTTTCGAAAGAAACCTAAATGGTAAGATTCTGTCAAGGAATAAACTTGCGGATTGATTCCGCAACGCTTGTTTTACCAATATGAAAGCTAAGCTCCGTCCTTAAAGCTAATAATCCTTACTTAACCAGCTAAACCTGGCAACACTGTAAAAATTGACAGGTGTCTGTGTCTGTGTGTCTGTAATCAGCTACGATAATAACCGCAACGTTGATGAGATCAACTTGAAATTCGGTATGTGGACATGGTTTTGCAGTCGGCTAACCCCATTAGTTTTTGGTTGTCATCTGTCTAACAGAAATGTCACTATCAAAAAATGACAAAAGTTATATTTCACAAAACTTGAGTTGCAATATGTCATTTCAAAGCCCTTGAAAAACTGTATTCAAAATTGTGAAAAATATTCCTCTATCTGTCATCTGTCAAATATTAAAAAATATTGAAATTCAAAACTTTGCCATTCATTATTTATTCAGAATGTATCCAATGAATTTGAACCAAATCGGCAGAAAGCAACACAACAAAAGTCTGCAGTTGGAGCTTTTCACCATTTCCCAGTCTGGCGCTTCAAATTTTAATTTTTTTCCTGGCCGTTAACTAATCAAGACGGCCGTTCGGGCCGTTCACCCGGGTTTTGGCCAGGATACCCGGGTTTGGTACATTACTATCCTCGGACCTTCTTTCCTGCGCTGGAATTTTTTTTTTTTGAAAACGTCCAACTGATATCGAAAATAGATTACATTGGGCGTTGTGTAGGCCAATTTTGATATGCGACACAATCTCGGTTTTTCGGCGGTGATTTTTTCAAATAAAACTTGCACATTCCGTGAATTAAAAAAAAATGCAGTGCAAACTTCGACATGCCGTAAGCAAGCCCCACGGAAGTATTCATTTAAGGTGCAGACTTGTTGCGAGTCATAGCTGGAGAAGACATTGGAATAATTCTTTTGGGGGGAGGGGGGGATTTTTGAAATCGTACCATCCGATTTCAAATTTTCCTCCCTGAAAAAACTGCAGATTTGTTACTTTTTATCCTGTGAACAATTTGCATCTTTTTTTTTAGAGTTAACTGAATCTTGAACATTTTCCGACAATTTCCTTCAAAATCCTTCGTGTTTTCCAAGAGTTTTCCATTTGGAAATGATCTTTTCCGATCTGACTTATCGAGATCGGACACAAATGATGGAGCTCAAAATGAAGCCCTTATTGACGATTTTTGAAATGAGATTGTTTGTGAAAAAGCTTTATTGAGGCTTTTTCCAGAAAATTCAAATTTTCCTGGGAAATTTCTCAATTTTTTGATGAATTATTAGGAAGATGCTTCAAATTTGTTTAAATCTTTCTCTCAAATTCTAGCTCCCCACCCGAAGGGACGTCTCGCAAAAAATTTTCATCCGTTCCTTGCTACTTGTCAGGAGAGTTTTGAGGTGACATAACCGGGTTTTTTCCTTAGAAATGCAGTTTCACACCGCACGTGGTTGCACTTTGCAATGAAATAACAATAACAAACAAGATGGCAAATAGCGCAAATTTCAAAACCATACTGAACACTTCTAAACTGCTCAACTACTGGAATGACGGTATCGAAAATTTTGCCCTTTTTCAAAATGACGTAACTTTGGATTGACACAACCGATTTTGAATTTGTTTTCACAGTTTTTTAGATTTATCTTTCAGCAATTCATCCTATTGACAAGATGAGTTTTTTGATTACAATTACTTTTCTTACAGGGTGGAATGTAAAACATTGCAAAACTGTGCTAAGTTCGACCGATCCCCATTTCTGCGAAAAATTTTTTTTCGATTTCTAATCAATTATTCATGAAGCCTGATGTCTAATCTCGAAACGGTTTTTGAATTTTACAGATCAGAAGTTCAACAATGACGATATGATTTTTTCATTTTCCCGGCCCACCACCCAATGAGTAGGGGAAGTATTGTGAAAGCGGTAAAAATTGTTCCCGAGATTTCGACAGATATATCCGTTTTGAGGTCCCCTATGACGATTAAGACCATTTCCAACGTGTAGATCCATCTTCAAAATCGACGCGCTTTAGGTTTCCCGACGGTAGTTTTTTTTCAAAATGGAATTTGCATATTCCGTGAATTTGAACAAACTGCAGTGTAAACTTCGACATGCGATGAGCCCCACGAAATATCCATTTCAGGTGCAGACATGCTGGGAATAGAAGTTTGAGAAAAGATTGAATTAATTTCTAGAGGGAAAATTTCCGGAATCGGACCCACGGTTTTCGAGTTTTCCTCTTTGGAAAAACTACAAATTTTCCAACTTCTTATCCCGTGAACAGATTTTGGTGTGTCGGGAAAGTAAAAAAAATATATCGTCATTGTTGGACATCTGATCTGGAAAATTCAAAAATCGTTTCGAGATTAGACATCGAGCTTCATGAATAATTCATTAGAATTCGAAAAAAATTTTTTCACAGAAACCGGGATCGGTGGAACTCATCACGCTGTAAAAAAATCAAAATTTGTGTCAATCCAAAGTTACGTCATTTTGAAAAAGGGCAAAATTTTCGATACCGTCATTCCAGTTGTTGAGCAGTTTATTTCTTATTGCATCTTTTTTTTTTATTCGTTTATTCAACGTCGGCCTATTTCCGCAACGAGGCCTAACAGCGACGCCGGTGAATGCTTTCCTCCACTATACCGGAAATTTTGTCGAAGCCCTGTGTGTTCCAACGCAGGGTTGAGATTTTTAACGACCACCAACATGATTGGCTGTCACCTAGGCAATATCACCTGATGAGCTGTTCCCCGGTTCCGAATATAGGGACCCTGGAGTGGTAGTCGAACGCGCTGACCACCACACCACAAGCTCCTCTCTTATTGCATCTAAGCATCAAAATATTCTAGGCTTAAAATAAGGAGAGCTTACACCACGTTAAGTTGTGGTTATACTTTGATGAAAGGTACTTAAAGGGCCGTATTCATATCTCGCTTTTAGGGGCTACCCACTCATATTTGAGTGCTCAAAATGACATACAGGGTGGTCCATCCTAGCGTAATTATCCCATAGCGGTCTTACCCTTCAAGATAGAGAAAAAGATGTGAGGAAGAAGTTATATGGTTTGATGAGACCTATAACCTAAAATTATTTTCAGCTATACAGGGTGTCCCATTTTGACGGGATTAACAGAACGTTAATTTTTTTAAATGGAACACCCTATATTTTTTTGCATTTTCGGATTCAGCTTCTTTAACTGTCTTATGCCTGTATTTTTGTTTTTGAATTGTGTGACAGTGCTACCAACTAAAAATTGAAAACTGAAAAAAATCGCATTTCCACAGTTATCTTGAAAAAATCGTAGCGGCCTTGCTTTTCAAAACTAAGAGATGAAACTTGACATGATGATAGTCAAGTCATAGACCAATATACAATGTCAAAAATTTGCGATTTCTTGATACAGGGCGTTCACAAAAAAAAATCAAACTTTATAATTTTTAAAGTCTCATAACTCATTTTTTCCAAATAGCATGCCCCTAATTTTATAACGTTATCTGATAGCTTTTTTTATCCTCTTTCATTTTTACTAGGGGTACCCTACCCTTAAACTTCATTTTTTCGAGATAATCGGAAATTTTCACAAAATTTGTGATTTTTTAATTTTTTTTGACAAATTGAGTCGGCCGTGATGAATGACAGACAGGCCAATAAGTACGCAACGCTCAATTAGTCAGTCTAAATAATGTCGAACAAAAGAAAATGGCTTCAACGCAGAAAAAAACAAATTGGGATCCTGGATATCTGGATCATTACCAGAATATCATATCAATCATTTTCTCTTGCGTAAAATCATTTTTCTTTGTTCGACAATATTCAGACTGACTAACTGAGAGTTGCGTACTATTTGGCTTGTCTGTCATTCATCACGGCCAACTCAACTTGTGAAAAAAAATAAAAAAATCACAAATTTTGTGAAAATTTCCGATTATCTCGAAAAAAATGAAGTTAAAGGGTAGGGTATCCCTGGTAAAAATGAAAGAGGATAAAAAAAGCTATCAGATAACGTTATAAAATTAGGGGCATGCTATTTGAAAAAAATGAGCTATGAGACTTTGAAAATTATAAAGTTTGATTTTTTTTGTGAACGCCCTGTATCAAGAAATCGCAATTTTTTGACATTGGGATATTGGTCTTTGACTTGACTATCACCATGTCAAGTTTCATTTCTTAGTTTTGAAAAGCAAGGCCGCTACGATTTTTTCAAGATAACTGTGGAAATGCGATTTTTTTCAGTTTTTAATTTTTAGTTGGTAGCACTGCCACACAATTGGAAAACAAAAATACAGGCATAAGACAGTTGAAAAAGCTGAATCCGAAAATGCAAAAAAATATAGGGTGTCTCATTTGAAAAAATTGACGTTTTGTTAATCCCGTCAAAATGGGACACCCTGTATAGCTGAAAATAATTTTAGGTTATAGGTCTCATCAAACCATATAACTTATTTCTTACATCTTTTTCTCTATCTTGAACGGTAAGACCGCTATGGGATAATTACGCTAGAATGGACCACCCTGTATTACGATTACATATAGCTATTCAATTGTAATATGTATTTTTGAAAATTCAAATATGAACGGACGACCCCTAAAAGCGCACCTCGAAATGCGCTTTTAGCTTAAAAGCGAGATATGAATACGACCCAATGAGAGCGAGATTCATATCTCGCTTTTAAGCTAAAAGCGTATTAGAGGTGCACTTTTAGGGGCCATCCATTTATATTTGAGTGTTCAAAATTACATATGTATTACACTAGAGTATTATACTTTTGAAAAAATATTTTGTTTTCGATAGAATCGGAAACTATATTGAAAAAAAGCTGACCCGTATTTTTTTATTTTGCCATAAATCGTATCGTTTGGCCGCAATAAATAAATGAAATTCCTATATTCTGCCTATTTCTGACGTCATTTACACAGGCACGTCATTTACACAGGCAGTATAGGCGGCGACTCGCTGTGACGTCAGAACTAGTTGATGTTATTTATTTATTCCGCCCAAACGATACGAGTTTTGACTAAATAAAAAAACACGGGTCAATTATTTTTCAATCTAGTTTCCATTTCAATCAAAAATTTTTTTTAGTATAATACTCCATTACATACAGCCGTTCAATTGTGATATATATTTTTGAAAACTCAAATATGAACGGATAGCCCCTAAAAGCGCACCTCTAAATGCGCTTTTAGCTTAAAAGCAAGATATGAATACGGCCCTAAGTATTGTTGGTGCAAACGACCATTAGAGAGATGGATGTAAGTACTTGAGTACTTGAGACAAATTATAAGCCTAGGGCTATTAGGTTTTTAAAACATTGTATCTTAAGAGAGATCTTACACCTACCCAGTGTTTTAGAAAAACTGCTTTAAAAAAAAGAAGCCAGGTCAGGAACTTCACTGCATGTAGGTAGTGAAAGAGCTGTTGAAAATTGGCCATTAAAAATCGGCGAGTTATTGAGTTTATAACTAAATTAGATAATTCGATGGTACTCAAAACATTCAAAACAATTCAAGATAATAACGCTTATGCTATACTTACTTAAAATAGCATGCTATCCAATGTCATGCCATTGAATTTATTCATAGACTTTGAAGACAACAATTTGCAAGATTTAAAACCCAATAAAAAATGTTGCACCCTGCAACCGCGCCGGAGACACCAGGTCTAGTTCAAAGTGCCAAGTTTATAGTTAACGAATAGAATCTTTTGGATCCGCAGGGAGCGGGCAGCGGGAGAATGAGAAACCTTTGAACTTGTTTATCAACGCGACAAAATGGAAAGTGTTTTCTTTCAGTCAGCTGCGATCATTGCCCATAAGCGTTCGACGCGATACGATGGTGGCCAGGAAGAGGGTATTGGATTTGCTGCAAGTCGTCACGTCAAATTCGTAAGTGTTCAAGTAACTATCGAGGTAACTATTGAATGTTACGCAACTATGCAATATTTTCTTCTTACAGGTGCAAATGTCCAGCTCATTCGAACCACGGAGCAGTCCTGCATGCCAGCAACATGCCTGGCGCTTTGCCCAGCAAGGAATATGCATTCGAAGTAACTATCCTGCATCCTGCTTTATTCTTGTTGAGAGGGCACAATTCATTCCAAAACCAAATTATTTAATTAAAAGCGACCTTCTGAGCGCAATTTAATGATTTATAAACACACGTTTGGATGGGCGGATGCAACAAGCGTTGCCTAAGTCGCGGGTGCATCACATTTTTCAAATTGTACCGCACGTGCGACTGAATTGTAGCTCAATAAATAAAGCTGAGTTTAGACACTGCGGAATTCCGGATTGCGGGTTCTGAGTTCCAAATACCTGACAGACGCCACCTTTTTTTTTTTTACCCGTTTTACATACTGCGGCATTCTGGATACACTGATTTTGGTATTTTTCTTGCCTCAAGGCTACAACCAAACCAAAGATCACCACTATCATCTTGTGCACTATCTATCTACGTACCTACTTGTTGAACACATAACACATTAGCGGCAAGCGGCTGAACACAATAACAAAAAATAACAACGATTTACCTACCTATAGATAGACCTAACCTGAATAATTGAATTTGAATTTACTTCCCACCACGCACCACATCAAACGAGCCAATCGCGGTAATAAAGGTTGGGATCGATAATATGGCACTTGCGCACTAACAACTCTGGACAAAGTACCTATAGCTGAAACGGACAAAAAGTTGGGCTTTTCCCGCCACGATTTTTGGTCAACAGATTTTGCGAAATTCTGGCCCGCAATCCGAAGTTCCGCAATATCTAAACCCAGCAGACGAAACACCAGTGGGTAGGCAACCCAATACATTTTCAGTTTTTGCGGTTATACGAGAAAAATATAGATACGAACTGAAACCTTAACCGCACAGCGACATTGATATTCAAGTTCTTCAGATTTTGCCATCACTTATGGGAAATTTTTTGCCTATAAGGAGGTGTTTCAAAAGTAAGTACCCAAGTTGTAAGTATCAAAGTATATAGCCATATATCGTCGGATTCAGCTTTCAAAAATATGAAGTTTGCGATAAGAACAAATTTCAAGAGGTGCCCTAAGAACGTTAAACCCCTCAAAGTTGATTTTTTTAAATCGTTTCTTTTACCGTAACTTTTGAACCGTTCAACCGATTTTGATCAAATTTCAGCCAAAGTTTACTGAAATAAATCTCCATCGAACAATAACTACGCGTTTCATCATACACTTTCAGGCGCAAAGGTAATAGGGGTACGTACCTTTTCCTCACTATTTTTTACTCCCGTGCTTAATTCTTAAAATGGTCCAAGTTTTTGAATTTTGTGTTTAATTTTGGTAAAAAAGTAACTCCAGCAAATTTTTGATCAGTCTTCATTTTCGAGATATTTTGATTTGACACTTCAGAGAACATCTCGAAGAAAACTCATGATTCCTCAACTGAAATAGGTTTTCCAGGTGTCAACTTATGATGATGAAGCACCATTTTTGCTGACAGAGAAGAAGTCTTCTTGGATTTTCATTTTCAGGCTCTTGAAAGTAGTGTTTCAGAGATGTTTTTCAAAGTCTCAAACCCAAATATATCAAAAATGAAGCCTCTAATTGAAAATTTTCAAAGGCAGTAGGTTTTTCAACTAAATTGAACGTAGAATTCAAAAACTTGGACCATTTTCAAAAACAACTAGGGGAATGAAAAATACGGAGGACCCTCTATTATTTTTGCACCTGAAAATTCTTGATGAAACGCATTGTTATCGTTCGATAGAGACTTATTCCAGTAAACTTTGAATGAAATTTGATTAAAATCGGTTGAACGGTTCAAAAGTTACGATAAAAAACGATTTTTGAAAATTGAAACTTTGAGGGGCTGTAACTTTTTTAGGGGGACATCTCTTGCAATTTTTTCTTATCGCAAACTTACTTACTTACTTCTGAAACATCCTGTATTTTCGCAAAAAATACAGTCTGGAAAAGTAACGTCTTTTCTGCGTGGTTTTAATGGGTGCAAAAAAAAATGCAAAAGTTCTGCTAAAATATGAAGAAATATAAAGTCAGTGTTGTTATGCTGCAAACAGTTGAATTAATAAAAGCAATAAACTGTGAAACTGTATTATTGGGTTGCCTACCCTTTGGTGTTTGCTCTTGAAGGATCCATAAAAAAGTTCCGCTTGTTGGATCATCAACGGTAGAGCTTGCTTTTTTTGCGGGTTTTTCTTGATTGGATTGAACCAATTCGAATTTGAATGTAACAAGTGTCAAATTTCAACAAATCAGGTAAGATCCAGTAAAAATCCGCTTTCCATTATTGTGGAGGTTTCTACGTTTTTTTTTTAAATAATATGCATCTCGGGCGGTCGTGAAATTCGATGTTCGAGTTAAACAGACCTAACCTTATTTATTTTTCGTTATTCGTCAAGTAAAGACTTAGGGTGGGTTCAGTCAGCTTATTTAGCCGCGGTTTCAGTTTTAGCCGTAAGCGCTGCGTCGCTTATTTTTTCTGAGGAGGCTGGTTCATAAGAGCCAATAGGCATCGCTGCGCTTACGACTGAAATTAAAACTTACGGTTAAATAAGCTGACTGAACCCACCCTTATTTGGTGGTTCAAGCACTAAATAAATTGTTGGGTCCATGACGCTTAACGGCCACACGCAAATCGAAACGAAAAAATAGGCAAATCACTCAGATTGACTAAAATAAAATATGTGGATTGTCCAGAAATTTTTCCAAAAAAAGTATAAAAGAACAACGCGTTCAAAGAACAGTTTCAGTTTCTGGATGTTGTTGTATTGTTGGTTGCCTACATCACTTCAGTGGAAAATTAGAGCAGGTACGGGGTATAGTGACTCATGACTTACCAACAAAACAATGTTGCGCAATGTTGTGCGTGGGCTTGAGATGGGCACCGCAAAGAAGAGAAGTGCGACGTAAACAATTCAACTGCAAAGAAACTTCAAGTGTGATCGTAATTTCCCCCTCGGTCGGGACTAATCATCGTGAGTAGAAAGCAGCAGAGTTTGTTTCGTGGTTGTAAAAAGTGTTTACAAGGTAGCCGTTAAGTGTACTCGACCCAAATTATTTAGCGAATAGAGCGAATAGCAATAGCTGGGTTATTCAACGGAATAATTTTATTTAAAGATGAAAAAACATACGTCTGTTGGCACTTATTTGGCGAAGAACGTTGCAAGGAACTCTATCAGTACAGATTGAAATACCAGCCCTAAATGCAAAATCTAAATAGTGAAGATCTAAAGGGTGATCCAAATTGAGCTTTACAGTAATATGAATAATGATAATGATTATTTTCAAAAAACATTTTTTTTCCGAATCGACCTTTCATAATACACAATTTGGAATTCGGTCCAGATATCCGAGCGAAACTGGGTCTGTAGCTAACATCAGACATAAGATTGTTTCGCTATCATTTTAGCCACAGAGTCACAGATCCAGTTTTGCTCAAATACCTTGACCAAAGTCCAAATTGCGCATTCGGAAGGTCGATTTTGAAAACAAACAAAAATTCACGCCGACCACAATATGAACTTTTTTCGAACCCCCATATTTAACGCGTTCATTGGTCGTTATTGCTCCATGATCCACTTCACACATGTTTCTTGTGTACAAATAACATCACTGTGAAATGGACAAATATCTTGCCGTTGTGAAAATATTTAGCACTGTCATCGTAAAGCTCAAGCTGGATCACCCTTCACTTCCGACAATTCTTCTTCACACCTGAAAGTAATTCACTAATGCTTAGCTCGATCGTGTTCTTTAGATGGCATCGTCAACTGTCCGTTACGGACCAGGTGTGACCAAGGAAATCGGCATGGACATGGCGAACATGAAAGCGAAAAATGTATGCGTCATGACTGATCCTAACCTAGCAAAACTACAGTCAGTCCAAGTCGTAATAGATTCCCTTACCAAGAACGGAATCAAATTTGACGTGTACGACCGTGTCCGCGTGGAACCAACTGAAGAAAGGTTCTCTATCCAAGTTTGTAATCTTTATCCGGCATTCATGCTACGTGCTACTGTGATGGGATGGCCGTTGACGAAATCTGAGCACAAGAGTTCCCCTGTCACTATCATATTTGAAAAAACTCCCTGTATGTTCTTGACAAGCTCCTCCAGGTTCTTCTGGAGGTTACCTGTAATTTAATTTGGTAGATTAGGATTCTTGAAGATTTCTCCAGCGGCAACCCTGTGATAGAGGTAAATGCGGATTTGACGTCACGCACTTACTTCGATTGTACCTTCCAGCATGATCGACGCAGCCAATTTCGCAAAAGAACGAAAATTCGACGCGTACCTCGCCGTCGGCGGTGGCTCCGTCATTGATACGTGCAAAGCCGCCAATCTTTACGCGTCCGATCCAGACGCGGACTTCTTAGACTACGTCAACGCCCCTATCGGAAAAGGCAAGGCCATAACGGTTCCTCTGAAGCCGCTGATAGCCATTCCGACGACTTCAGGCACCGGAAGCGAGACAACCGGCGTTAGCATTTTTGACTACAGACCGCTCCATGCCAAAACCGGCATATCAAACAGGGCTTTGAGGCCCATCTTGGGTCTGGTGGATCCCTTGCACACGCTGACCATGCCGGAGAAAGTGACCGCCTACAGCGGATTCGACGTGTTTTGTCACGCTTTGGAGTCGTTCACTGCGATTCCGTATAACGAGCGGACTCCCTGTCCTGCGAATCCCAACCTCAGGCCCGCATACCAGGGGCAGAATCCCATATCAGACGTTTGGGCCCGATACGCTTTGAATATCATCAAAAAGTACTTCGAAAGAGCAGTGTATAAGCCGGATGATTTAGAGGCGAGGTCTGCTATGCACTTGGCCTCTACTATGGCTGGCGTTGGCTTCGGAAACGCTGGCGTTCACTTGTGCCATGGCTTATCGTATCCTATATCTGGAAACGTCAGAACATTCAAGCCAAAAGACTACAGGTAATTTCCCAACTGTCTAAATAGCATTTCCATCAAACATATAGCTCAACACGTGCCCATATCGACACAGTTTCCAAACTTAGCGCCACGAGGCTAGCGTTCTCATTGGCCCACTTGAGTATGCGAAGCCTCAAGATCCAACTTAAGTAAAGACAATTGTCGTTAGATGTTATTGGTAGGTATTATTACTACGAGTATTATACACACACAAAAAATACAATTATTGTATTTCGCATTTAAAAAAATATCCTTAGGGCCAAATTTCAAGTCCGACTTGCAACCGATGCAAAGTTGCGCCGTCAAACGTCAAAAAAAGTCGAACTTTCACGATTTGCAGACATTTTGACACTGGCAACTTCGTATCGGTGTGTGTAGGTACCATAACAAAAAATAGTATGAAGCGTATAATAGGCAGTTGCGCTTGTTATAATGATGCCAATGGAGCGCTCTCCCTGGCTCGCTCAAATATTAATGCCGGGATTTGCAGCAACGACCATCCGATCATCCCTCATGGATTGTCGGTCGTGATGAGCTCACCCGCGGTTTTCCAGTTCACGGCTCCAGCTTGTCCAGAAAAACACTTGGAGGCCGCCGAAATTTTGGGCAGCGATGTGCGAAATGCGAAAAGAGCCGACGCCGGAGCGATCCTGTCGGACGCGATGCGAAAATACATGAGCGTCATGAAAATAGAAAACGGACTTACGGCGCTCGGTTTTTTCAAGGACGACATTCCACAACTTGTGAAAGGCACTCTGCCTCAGGTAACTGAAGTTTCAAAATCTTTGGATCTATTTTAATATTAACTCTCAAGTTTAATAAACTAAACTGCACACAAATTGAAGGTGCGTTCAGTCAGCTTATTTAGCCGCAAGTCTTAATTTTAGTCGTAAGCGCTGCATCGCTTATTGGCTGTTCTGAGGAGGCTGGCTCATAATAGCCAATGGGCGTCGCTGCGCTTGCGACTAAAATTAAAACTTGCGGCTAAATAAGCTGACTGAACGCACCTTGAAATGGATCACCCAATAATCTCAGTCGCATTCAAAGTGACATAGGTAACTATCCTTCCATTATTTTTGTTTTATCTGTGTTGACAGCGAGATGGAGTTTCGCGAAAAATTGTTCTATAGCATTCAGTTTATGTTGTAACTTGTAAGTCAACAGAAATAATAGAATAGCCGTAAGTCTGCGAAGATGACAATATCATCAGCGTACGTAAGTGCACTGACGTCTGCTAGTCCGGACGTTAGTGGGAAATACCTTGCACTTTATACTAAACATTGCCACTTTTGCATGCCTGTTGCTGAGACCAACCTCGACCAATCTGGAAGTGGGGACATCGGAGCAATCGTGCAGACACTTTATACTGGGTGAAGTAGGAAAAAAAGTTAAGAAATAGTAAATCGTGAACCATAACCGATGAACTTATGTAAATCACGATGTTGATGACCGATTTCATGCTCATGAAGGTGCTGCTAACAGTTTTGAAATATTTTGAGGTGTTTCCGAGATACGCTGCAGAAGTGAAATTGATTCTTTTTTCTTTGAATAAATCAGTTGCAGTTGGTAAGTCTTTTTTTGACTTTTTGACAGTTCTTCCTCTGAAGCGGATTTCTAGGAGGCTTTTACATTTGGGTCACTTTTGATCGAGCTTTTGATTCAACCCTTTTTTCAGAATTTTTGTCAAATAGGCTACTGGACTCAATTTTTTTTATTTCCTCAAACTAAACTACAATTTTTCATATGATTTTTGGTGAAAACCGCAGCGCGATATCTCAATTCTAAGTACCTCAAAAAAATTCAAAAATAGAACGCTGGTGACGTCACTACTGAGCTATTTCCATCCCTGCTCTTCTTACCGCGACACTCGTATGCTGTGTTCGTTCCACGCGCAGTGCTTATGGAAGCGGCTATGACGTCACGCAAATTTTTAAAAACGCTGTAACAAATAGACGCGTGGAAAAAGCCAAGTTTTTCTTCTCAAAATAGGTTAACTGATGTGTACTTGATAGGCCGATCATGGTAAAATCTCAAAATAGCACCAGTGTCCAGTAGCCTATTCAGTTTCGTTCTTCAAGCCTTTCTTACCTGGGCTTTTAGCTTCAATAAAGCCCTAATTTTCCAAAATCGGTCAACAGCAAGAAAAGTTATTACTGTAAGACCAAAACGTTGCATTTTTGAGACCATTCTATGATTAAAGAAATAGGTAAAAATTTCAAAAACGCCTCGAGGTGTATGGGTACAATGTCTCCCCTGAAACACTCGAATTTTGTTTTTAATGGGAGCTGTTCTAACTTTCTTTTTGTAGTACCCGATTAAGCGCCCTGTGTAATTAATACAAAACATCTGTAAAACCGGCCCGAAAATGGCCCATGGCAAGTTGTAGTCCAATACGTGAGCTGATCAAAAAACAAAACAAAGATCATCCAAAATAGTTCACTGATTCAGGAGATACGTCACTTTAAATACGACTGAAATTTCTGGACAGCCCATTTCAATTGGTGTGCAATTTAATTCAAACGAGACGACCGCTATGGAAAACATATACCGGGTGAGTCATAAAAAACTGTGCTCGAAATTTTTCCTTCTAAAATTTTTATTTCACCACCGATATTATCGAACTTTTCAGCATTAGCCAGCCAATTGACTAGGCTATCATTTCCGTATTTCAAAATGGCCGACATAATTATCAAAATTCTAGATGGCAGAAACAATCCACGTTTACCATCACGTACATCACTTCAGCGCCCATATGAGAACGCATACCTGCAGAGCGCGGTAATTTCAATAGCACATTTCGTGGAACTTATGCGCAAGCGTGATATCGAACATTGACGGATAAGCGAGTCTGCCGTCAATTGTCAACTGTCGAATTTTGCGCAAGTTCCGTTCTCTCAGAGACTCTCAACCCGGGCCGCTATTCTTGAATCGTGTGAGAGAAGTCCCTGGGAGTTTTATATAATCCGTACTACACTTCTGTAGCGAAAGTTGCCTAAAAACCACGATATTAGGCAACATTCGCTACATCAGTGTACTGCGGAATGTATTTTACTCCCAGGGACTTTTCTCACACGATTCAAGAATAGCGGCCCAGCTCTCTGTTTCGTGATGCGTGATGGCTTCATCCTCCAAGAAAGTGCGAATTCGCTCAAGTGAACATGATGTGCCGGCTGTCTGATATGCAGCCCCCAAAAGCGCACCATTTTGTAGCGCCTTGTTTTAAACAATGCACGTTCATTTCCATGTGGAAATTGGCACGTTGGAATAGGCTACTTCGTTTGGGCAGGTGCGCATGCTTGAAGGCTCTAAATTTTGGAAACTTTCGTACACCTGTCAGTTGAATGGCAACGCAGCATGCTCTGTCTAGCCGCCTGACCAACTACTTGTTCCTGGCTGTCACTTTTACACATACCCTAAATGCATCTCTTTGTAGCTTCTTTGAACTTCCTTCTCGGTAGAGCCATTTCCAACAAGTTGTGTTCTTTCGTCAAAACATGAGCAAATAAAATGTAGGTCAGGTAGAAATGAGAAGTGTGATCATAATTGTCACAAGTGACAGTTGGCGCCGATGTCTTGTTGTTTTGAGCACTGTTGCCATTTTCGTTCTTCCTGAACTTCCACAAACAAATGATCATTGAACTTAATTTCAATGAAACAATTCCATTGAATATAAAAAATGGTATCCAACATTCAAACAAATTATTTGTGGAATTTTAGGTGCGCTACAATATTTTTTAGTGCTAATTTTCAATATCGGTGTACGAAACTATGAAATTCGCGCCAGACATGCGCACTCAAAAAAACCGAAACGAAGGGACCTATTTCACGCTTTGTTGGTTATGTCGGTTTGTTATTGTTATTGACTCGCAGGACTGTCATTTTCTGCCAAAAATCTCGTGCATGCGCGCAGCTCCGTGCAAAAAGCGTGACCTTGAAAATTCCATGAAATGACCTATTTTGACGCACGAAGTGTTACTGTCAATGGCAACTGTCAATCAATAATCGAAATGTTAACAAACAACAAACATATCCTCTTAACCATTCAACATTTAATATTGTTCAGAATGAAATGTTACGTGCCGTATGGCAGGCAGAAAGACGCAGAAAAGATTCAGGTGATACGAAACACAACGAGCTACAAGGCGATCGACGAAACAAGAGCGTTATTTGGTTAGATCTGTCGAAACGTCAAATCGACGTCAAGCGCTGTCAGCTGAAATTTGCGTGACATTACACACGCACACCGTATTGCAGTGTTGTCAACTTGTTGTCGTGATATAGATATGGCAACGTCCTACTTTCACAGGTATGCGCAGAAGCCTTTCGGGAAACGTGGATTGAAAATAGGCCTTCTTTTGTTCTCGTTGCTTTTTATTGAAAGCTACCAGAAAGTCAAAACCAATAATGTATTATGAAGGAATAGACCTTTCTTGTCAATTCAAGACCACAACCAATGAAATCGGGTCATCTGCTGAGGAGCTATTGCGAGTCGAAGCGAAGCCTATTTTCCGGTTTTTTCATTTTCGCATAATTGATCCAAATTCAGGTATCCTGCCCGCCAATCCACCATATGCTCATTTCTCATGCGATTTTTTTCAAATTTGGTATCAATGGCTAGCCAATCCACCTTTCCCATGATGGAAACACTTGCGCGCATACTCCCGCTCGTACAAACGGCTACTACAGACCTCTAATTCTGGGTTCACAGGTATGCGCGAAACTCCCGTGGGAAAAGTGGATTGGACAGGACCATTTTCATATAAGAAAATGGCCAAATGGCCAAAATGTCAAAATTTAAAATGGCGGAAACTATTGAAAATGGGCCTTATTCGTCCTTGTTGGAATAGAAAAACGGAAAGTAGGCTTCGCTTCAATTGGCCGTAGCTCCTCAGCAGATGACCCGATGTGATTGGTTGCGGTCTTGAATTGTCGAGGAAGGTCTGTTCCTTCATAATAATGATTGGTTTTAAATTTTTATTAAAAAGCAATTAGGACAAAAGAAATTCTATTTTCAATTGCTTCCGCCATCTTGGATTTTGACAGGTCGGTCATTTTCTCACATGAAAAAGGTAGCCTGTCCAATACACAATATTGCGTGACCGTTTAGCGCATGCGCTAAAAAACGAGGTGATTCGTTTCAAGTCTTCCATATGTTACGCTGTAAAATGGGCACGAACCTGTAATATAGCTGGACTGATGATAACAGAGGGGGAAATGACGCCAGGCGGGCGCTGCCATGAGATTATGTGGACGTTGGGTTTTTGTTTTCAAGGGTTGGCATCACCTGCCACGGCAACGGTCTGATTCTACGAGTTTAGCTAGGTATATCCTGTTCACTTTTTATTTTCAGTAGAATGACATTTTGGAGCAAAAATAAAGTTACAAGCTGGAGCGCTGGGAGGATACGGCTAACGGCCGCTGAAAGTTTCGATCCAAAACTTTACAGGTGCCATCAGCCGTAGCCGTAGCCCCCCATCTTGTCGCTTTATTTTTGATACAAAAAGTCATTCTACTGAAAATAAAAAGTGAACGGGATATAGATACAAGCCGCAGAAATCAAAACCAGAAATCAGGATATTATCTCAGATCAAGATGGCGCGGCACTGACAGCCAAGCACCAACTGTCACCGAGCGAAAATTATTACAGTGAACCTCAAACGTTCTATGTAATAACGATAAACTCTTGCAAATCTTCATAGATCGGTAACAAATTTAGCTAAAAATTACATTAATATACACTAAAATCATATATTCATAAAATAGAGTGTATAGTCATAGTCATCAATACATAAAACTGCTCCGTTGAATATTGAAAGCCACTCTCGAAGCCGCTACCAAACATTTTGGGTACCGGTCATGTACCGGTGCATAATAAGATGGCGACTTCCAGAGGAGGGGTCATAATTTGTTGGGGGAATCTGGGGAATTAGCAGTCCAGCTATACTACAGGTTCGTGAAAATGGGTGATTCTCAAACTAAGCTCGATGGATTATGCATCGTTTTCAAGTAGAAGTGGTTACATAGAAAAATAGGAGTAACCCTCGCAACCTATTCATGAAAGCACATATGTTAGGAATCATTCCCAAATGCCCCAAATTACGAAATAAAAAAAACATGGAACACTTCAACCATAACATTCAAATTTACCGCAAAATTGTCTGGGGATATTTCATTTAATCAGTGCTGTATTGTATTGACGACAGCATGGTGTGGCGACAGTCGGTCCTCTGAGTGGCACACACTTTTTCGACCGCCGAATATGCATTTTAAATCGGAAGACTGCACAAGTTGCTGATAGAACTGTACAAAACGTCAACGTCAAACACTGAAATCAATGTCAGTGTCGATTTCTGGGCCGCTATTCTTGAATCGTGTGAGAAAAGTCCCTGGGAGTAAAATACATTCCGCAGTACACTGATGTAGCGAATGTTGCCTAAAATCGTGGTTTTTAGGCAACTTTTGCTACAGAAATGTAGTACGGATTATATAAAACTCCCAGGGACTTTTCTCACACGATTCAAGAATGATAACTTGTCACCGTTTTCTTAGTTCGCATGACATCCGTGTCGGAGCGCCACTTCCGCGCAATAATAGGTCTGTTCCATCAGGAGTCCCTGACTGTCCGTGGACGTCAGCAGCCTGCGCATTACGATTTATGAGACGCCAAGATCGTAATGCGCATGCTGCTGACGTCCACGGACAGTCAGGGACTCCTGATGGAACAGACCTATTGTGTATTGGCTAGCCATATTGATACCAAATTTGAGAAAATCGGTTGAGAAATGAGCTTATGGCGGATTGGCTGGCAGGATACCTAAATTTGGGTCGACTATGCGGAAATGAAAAAAACGAAAAGTAGGCTTCGCTTCAACTCACAATAGCTCCTCAGCAAATGACCCGATTTCACTGGTTGTGGTCTTGAATTGACAAGAAAGGTCTATTCCTTCATAATACATTATTGGTTTTGACTTTATGGTAACTTTCAATAAAAAGCAACGAGAACAAAAGAAGGCCTATTTTCTATCGTTTCTGCTGAAACAAGTGAGTTTGTTCAGTTTGATAAAATCGGTGGCGGAATACAAATTTTAGAAGGAAAAATTCCGAGCACGGTTTTTTATGGCCCACCCGGTAGAAGGATAGAGCACCCTGAATACTTATAATCAGGGTGCGTGGGTGGGTACAAGAAAATATATAGTGATTTTTTTTCAATTATCACGTTTTAATAAAAATTGCAGATTTTTTGGTGGTCAAAGTTAACGTCCTGAACACCTTTACATAGTACCTCTACATACAGGGTGTTCCAGGGATGATAGCAGAAATTTAACTGTGGGTAGATCTCGTCAAAATATGACGAAAGCCGAAGTACCATTTTGCAAAGCTCGGCCAATGACAAAGATACAGCCCTCCAAAGTTCACTTTTTTCGGATTTCAAAAATCAGGAACGTTTCTACAAATTCAGCTTTAATTCAGCAAAAGCTGGTTTGTCATAATTATCTATCAACTTGCCAAATTTGGAAAGAATCCAACCAGTGGTGTAGGAGCTACGAGGGTCAATAATTTAGACGCATCTGAAGAAAAGTTGACTTAAGGTGACCCCTTATAACTTCTACGCCACTGATTAAATTCTTTCCAAATTTGGCAGATTGATAGATGAATATGACACACCAGCTTATGCTAAATTGAAGCTAAATTTGTCAGAACGTTTCTGAGCTGAAAATTTTTGAAATCCGAAAAAAGTGAACTTTGGAGAAGCTGTATCTTCCGTCATTAGGCCGAACTTTGCAAAATGGTATATACGTTTTCGTCATATTTTGACGAGATCTACCCACAGTTAAATTTTTTGTCATCATCCCTGAATCACCCTGTATGGTGTTTTCATTTAAAAAGAAATGTTGAAAAAAAAAAACTACAATTAAACCACAAATAATCTATTTTTTATTGAGACGAAGTCTTTTCTGGTGAACACTGGTTGTTTAAACCTATGAATCTTACGTTTCTAGATGTTTTTAGTCAAGAAATAAAAGTTACAGTTTATCAAAGGTAAAATTAGTTATAGGCATTCATAAACAAGATTTGCATTTTTTTCAGCATCGTATTACCAAGATGGCACCAAGGGAACAATCTGAAGAGGACTTGGCCCAACTATTTGAACAGTCAATGATAGTATACTGAGTATTTCTTTTATGGAACTGTAGAGACGCATTTACAATACATTTTGACTAATTACGAACATTAGGTACATCAAAAGCCATTAATTTTGTTTTTTTTTTGTCCATGGCATGTTGTGCCCAAACAATACTGTAAAGAATACAATCAATAAAAACCGCAATTTGGATATGTTTTAATATGCGTTATTAGAAAATATAGATAATGAAATTGTGCATTCAAATTCAGTGGTAGGTAGAAAATCATAAAACTGTGCTCATCATAAAATCACAAAATAAATAAATATATGGTCGTACTTAATAAAAATACGTATCTTAGTATCCTATATGTACACTGGCAATAAATCGATAGCTAATATATTTATGTAACTACATCTGCATAAGAATAATAGATTTTTCTTTGGTTTAAGAACTCTAGACAATCACTTATATAAATCAATTTCCCTACAAAAATATGACTTTATATACACAAACATGCTGTTTATAATCAAGCGATAATAGTTTTTTCAAGGAACAGAACATCAGGCTCACAACAACTATATATAAATTATATACACTGAACCACATAAAACTGCTCTATCAATGGATTGAAAAGTGTATTCATTTAAAATTTTGCAAAAGAACATATGGCATAGAACTATGACAGTAACATTATTATTAGTATTTACCATTCTATATGACAAACATGTATGGCTTGTTTAAAATTGCATAAATAATAAATTAAACACCTGAATAAAAAATATAAAAAGTAACATAAGAATACTATGGAGTGGTGTTGCTTTCTTTTTTAGTGTTTTTTCTTCATTGTAAACCCAAAAATACTGAACCAAAATTTAAAATGTTTTCAAAATTTGCTCTTTTTTTTAATCTTTGAAAACGAACTACTAATCAGGTAGCATATGCACAAAGCTGATGGGAAACATGCCTTTCCTGTCGGGTTCGTTTTCGACCATTCCTTCCATCCAATTGTCGTCGTCAGTGTGTTCGTTGGTGACTATTATGATTTCGCCTTCGTTGAACGACAATTCGTCTTCGTTATCAGCACTGCAATCATACAGGGCCCGGCATCGTCTCAGTCCGTTTCCACCGTTTGGAGTGTACGACATTCTCCCAGGCGGTAGCGAACGTGGAGAACAAAGAGATCCGGTGGAAATTGGACTAGATGATATCTTGTGGGGCGGTGAGTCTGAAGCCTAAAAAGAGAAATGTCCGCGTCAGTTTTTATTAAAATATGAGTACAAGAGCTCCAAGAATTGTTTTAGGGAATGGCTAAACCGAGGAGGCCTATTTGCTTCAAACTCAGTATGTCAGTCATATAATAATAATACATTTAATTTCAAAAACTATACTTTGGTCATTTTTTTACTCTAATCATTTGAAGATCTCGCAATTCATTTTTGATATCAATGTGCTTTGTGAAAATCCAATTAAAATCAAAGATGAACTTCTTATACCTACCTTTCTCTACATAAGCGCTTGTTCATTATTTAACTTTACTACTTCACCACATTTTTTTGCCACTCCACTACCTTATAAAACCACTTATCTTGGCCCATCCAAAGCTTACAAAGTCTTTGATGGTGGTAATGCATATCTCTTTGAAATATCCAAATATTCTGTTTGAAAATAACTTTCTTTCTCTACAGTATATGTCATATTTTTTTGTTCCAATCAGGGCTCAAACGTATTTTCCAGACATCTTTTCAAAATCAGAGGTATTACATTCATCATTCACACATACATCATACATACATATAATGCGGAGTTTGCTTGGGAAGTATAAACATCCATTATATTGTGTTTAAACCTTGACGTATCTTCTACTTTGATTCTGTCAGCAACCAATTATACTTGGTCGCGCTTAAGGGATTGACTGGGCCGAGTCTGGGGGGTCGCATTGGCTCAGGATAACTAAAGGAGCTGTGAACTGTGTGAACATTCTGTGCCACGCTGCCATGACAGAAGCATCAGATGAATTTATGTTAAATTGTTTTATTGTGGGAAATAGTGCTAAGTATTTAGTTAGAGAAATCTAACAGTTCAATAATGGACAGGGTGTCGAAAAGAAGATAACTTTCGTTAAACCGCTTTTCAAATTATAGTAACAATTTACTGCTACTAGAAGATAGGCAAACGTCAGTCGCGAAAGTCACTTCAAACATCTCTATTTTTAGCGGCTAGAATTTTGAATTTCGAATAATTATAAACAAACACATCAAGCCTTAGTAATCATTTGCAATTTCAGGCGCAGTTTATGGATCTTCTTTTTTTACAGATTGGTTTAATAACATGTATTGTCATACTCGAAACACACTCAACCAAATTTTGATTCAAGACTCTGATAGCCACAGACACACATGATTTTTTTCTAAAATGGAATTGATGAATATTTCCTCCGAATCATAAAATAGAAAAGAAATCTGTATACAAGTTGTCCCAGAACTTGAAGTCCAGTCAGAGGAAGTTTACAGAAATGCTTCAAATGTGTCAGAAAAATTTCAGGGTTTTTATTTTTGAAGACATCCCCCCTCTTATTTTCATTATCTGATGAGATTTCGGGAACTTTTTTCACTATATATAGGGTGAAATCTCCAAAAATTAAAACCCAACTTATTCTGACACATTTGAAGCATTTCTCCAAACTTCCTTTGACTCTGGACCGCGAGTTCTAGGACACCTGTAAAACAATTATTCAAACTGTAAAGGATATCAACCATGGAGGATATGACCTGTTGAAATTTTGACCCGAACATTCCCAGAAGTGTACACAAGAAATTGACGTTATCAAAAGGAATTTTTGAATGCTACAACGTCATAGCAAATGTCCAGAGATAAAAAAAATAAAAGAACTTCAACTGTTTTTATTTTGACATTATTTGACATGTTAAAAAAAATTGATGGTTTTTCAAGAAGTGAAGGACCTCGTGGTCGGTGGCATAGGACATTCTTGAGCTGAGCTCACCAACTATTACAATAATAAAGTGATCAAAGATTGAAGTGGCCTAGCCATTAATTTCAGTAGAATTCAAGGTGCCATAGCTCCTAAAGGATAAGACTTCTTGAACTGTGACATGGTTAGGCCAATTTTGTATACAGTTTCCCATTAAATTTGTACAGGGGGTGTCACAAAAAAGCTAGTCCTATACCTACCGCAAAACGGTTTTCGAATTTTCCGTTAACCTCATTATTTACAGAGTGATTTGAAAAAAAAAACACTGTTTGGTCAAGTGTTTTATTATTAATCGATTTTCAAGTTATAGGGCTTATTTATGTCGAAGGTAAAACTTTTAGCAAGAAGGCTGAAGGTTCAAAATCAACTTGAGATTCAAATTCAAAATAGGGAAGGGAAGTAAGTTATTTTCCCAGTGAGAAACACGAGTTACTTTCTCAAATAGATTTGGCGAAAAAAAGCAAGCAAATTGTAACGTGTCTTACGAATCTTCCATCTCAAACACTTCTAGGTCTTTCTTAGTTTAATTTGGTCAAAAATTGCTTGTGGTGGAACCAGAAGTTGACTAACTGCTTGTTCATGGAAATCTTTATCCCAACTGTGAATCCGTAACCTAGAATACGAGAAAAATTGCAAGTTTTCACATTATTCAACTCGTCCAAAAATCAGAATTATGCCAAATCTTCGGATAATCTTTGAAGGAATGCCAAAAGTTGAGAGGCTTTCCGGTCAAGGACGGTCCAATAGGGTCATTGCGGACATTTTTTGGGTGTCTCAACTGATCAGGTCATAACACGACTTTTTTCGTTTACTATCCTACGCATGCATTTATAGTACTAGCGGTTCACAACATAATTGGTACAATCCTGCATTTTGTGATACAAACAAGAACTTCGGCACAATTGTTCCTAGATCCAAAATTAATAATTTGGCCCGCTGTTCTTTTCGGTTACCCATGCTGGTACGGGATTTGGGGGGTACAAGGGGGGCATGACTATTTGTTTGCTGCAAGCACTAAATACTGCTATCGATTCATGTTTGATGCCATTTCTGAATAACTAGAACTCACGATGTCGCCACTGTCAGAATGACGCGTCTGTCGGGAGACAAGGTAGAGCTGTCAATTTTACGATGGGGGCTTCCTGAATTAACAAATTTTGGTCATCGAAGGAGATGTGTGATGTATCATTTCTAACATAATCGAGGTCTGCGAACTCATTTCTTTTTGTAGAAATGTAATTGGTTTGGAACTGTGGAAAATATGAGGGGTCAAAATTATGATTATTGATTATCAAACATTTACGATTCGCATTGAATCAACTTCTGTTGCACTTTTGATTAGGCTGAGCTAGCGTGTCACGATACCGCCATTGCCGAGGCGCTGCGTTCGCTAGAAGTCGAGTTATGACGGATTTGTTCGAATTGGAAAAGTTCTTGAAAGTCGCTGCAGTGGCCATTCAAAGAAGAGTGGAATATAATTTCGACCGCCTTTTGTAACTATTTGTACTTGGGGTGCGCGTTTTGAATAAGGTTAGTTTGGTCTTGAAATATGATGTGCTGGGCATCATTTCTATTGTTTTTTGGGTCGCTGATTTTATTTCTCAAAGCAAAATTTTGATAGAGTTACAAGCAGAGTTGTAGCCGTCTTAGGGCTAAATTTCAAGTCCAAGTTGCAACCCGCGCAGCGTGGCGCAAGTAGTCACGTGATCCCTCTGTGCCAATGAGCATGCCATTATTGGATCACGTGACTACTTGCGCCACGCTGCGCGGGTTGCAACTCGGACTTGAAATTTGGCCCTTAGTCCATAGGAGATATCCCTCCTTTCCCCAAATTCTGACTTAATCAAAATTTTGTATTGAGAAATGAAATCAGTGACCCAAAAAACATTAGAGATGATTCCCAACACATCATATTTATTTCAAGACCAATCTAACCTAATTCAAGACGCGCACCCCAAGTACAAAGAGTTACAGCCCCCACTTGGCTCCTGATGCGATCTTCTGGCTCGGTTGATGTATCGCTTCGATCGCATCGGCATCATCAATTTATGCCAAAATATATTTCCTCAAGGCTTCAAACGAGTGCTTCCGTATAAAAAAGCGAAAAATCTATATTTCATGAGCCGCCTTAATATTGACAGAATTTTATCTTAATGCATAAAAGTAAGCTTCATGAGTCCAAAGGCGGCCGAAATTATATTTCAAACTTTCCTCAATGGTCAATGTAGCCAGTTCCAGGAATATTTCCAATTCGAAATTATTTGTCATAACTCGACTTCTGTGGAACGCAGCGCCTCGGCAATGACAGCATAGTAATTCGCTGACTCAGTCTAATAAAAAGTGCAACAAAACTCAAATTCAATGCGAATCGTAAATGTTCGATAATCGATAATCATAATTTTGACCCCTCATATTTTCCACGGTTTCGAAATAATCACATTTTTACACAAAGAAATTAGTTCGCAGACCTCGATTATGTCAGAAATGATACCCCACACATCCCATTCGATGACCAAAATTTGTTATTCCAGGGAGCCCCATTGCAAAATTGACAGATCTACCTTATCTCCTGACAGGCGCATCATTCTCACAGTGGCGACATCGTGATCAGCAGGCTCTAGTCATCCAGAAATGACATCAAACATGAATCGATAGCAGTGTTCAGTGCTTGCAGCAAAAAATAGTCATGTCCCCCTTGTACCCCTCAAGTCCCGGACCAGCAGGGGTGATCGAAAAGAACAGCGGGCCAAATTATTCATTTTGGTTCTAGGAACAATAATGCCGAAGTTCTTGTTTGTATCACGAAATGCAGGATTTTTTTGTGTACCACTAGTACTATTACAGAGGTGAGAGAATAGGAGATTCTCCTTTCTTGAACAATGAGTCAACTTTTGGTATCACCACGAGCAATTCCTGACCAAACTGAGCTGAAAATTTACCTTCAAGTGTTTGGCATGAAATGGCTCTTTCCAAAACACGTTACAATTTGTTTGCTTCTTTCACTAAAGAGATTTGAGAAGGTAGCTCCTTTTTACCATCATCAGTTACTGAGAATGTGGTTTTCTAAGAAGCAAACACAACCGCTTCAAAAATTTGTAGGGACAGGTGCCCGCGATGAGAGATACCGCGGCAGAAATGACGACCATTTTGCAATCACTTTCGATGCTCAACCTCCCCCCCCCCATTTTGAATTATCAATTTTGACCCTTCAGCCTTCTTACTAAAAGTTTCACCTTCAACATAAATCCTATGATTTGAAAATTGGTTGGTAATGAAAAAACTTATAGTCTGAAGTTCAAAACACTGGTTTTTTCAAGTCACTGGGTGAATAATGGAGACTCGCGGAAAAATCGAAAATCGTTTCGCGGTTATATCGTCGCTGCGTTGGAAACAGCTATTTTGACTGCAGTTTGGAGTGGCGCAGGAGAGCGCTTTCAACCGCTGCCATATGACACATCACCACTGTCATTCCTGTATTATTATTTGTCATCAATTTTCCATAATTCGATACTGGACGCTATTTGTAAGTAAAACAACTCACAAATACCCACAACCTCACAATAAGCAAAGGATTAAACAAAACAAACACCCTGATAACTATCATGATAACCAACAACCACCAATACCATTGATAGCTAAAATAGCAGCTGCATACAAAATCGGCTAAAGTATGTCACAGTCTAAGGAGCCCCAGCTATCTAGAATGAGAAAAATCACAAAAAGGGGCAAACTCCTTCAGGAGCTATGACATTTTGAATTTGATTAAAATTTATGAGTGGGCCACCTCAATATTTGATCACTTTAGTAATGATTATTTCAGCAGGTTTTAAAAGCATGAAAAGTACACACATGATTTTAGTACTCAATGCACAAGTAGTTTTACTAAAGCTCAGCTTTAAACAAAATCATTAGCTATGGAAAATGGTCTTATTCAAACTGTCCATAGAGAGGCTTATTTCTGTACTGGACTGTTGAATTATTGTGAACCCCTGTTGCCAAGTCGCACTGGACATTTTTGGCCTATAAATAGTCATCCATCTACCCATTCAAGTAAACGTGCAAAATTATTATAATCAAAATTATTGATGATGCAACTGCCAACTCCAAAACGATTTGCAGATGGCGCCCACCTTGGCTATGGTACTATTTATTATTGAAGTTGAACTAATAGTCAACTTGTCAGGTGGAAGAACAGCTTGTGCTGAACCTTCTCCAGAATTTAAATGTAAAGTTTTTAAATTCAAATAAATTACTATTACTATTACTATAGTCCAGTTAAGCTACAAGCCAGCATATCCACGCCATAATAACTCAAAAAATAAAAAAACCAGAGTTAGTAACTGAACATGCCAGAACACACAGCATGTTTACCAGAACAGAAACACCATTCTCTTCAGTACAACTTTCCAAACGATACTTGCATCTCCTCTGGAAATCAATTAGCTTCGAAATGAATGTGCGTGACCATGAACATAAGTTAGTTTTTTTTTTAATGGAAAGTATATATCATTCACAATTTTTTTTAACGGTAAGTCATACCGCGTCAACATTTCATTTTGTTTTTCAAGTAGAAGAGAATAATTTACCCGTCTCGGTGGAGGAATGGGATTGTGGATGCCTGGTGCTTCAATGTCGGATGCCATCGACGAGATGCTTTCGGTAGAACGACCATTTGAAAGACGACTCGAATTTGGTGCCGGTGGGGGAGGATTCTGCGGCCTTCGCACCAATCCGAGTTTATCTTGATTTTTACTATCAGATATGACTAGTTTATTCCCTGAAAAATTGAAAGTATAGTGAAGTTGAAAATGGAAACAACCAGCGTGACAACTGGCGTGATTTTTAAGCCTTGCACTCGCTTTACAACAGTATACTAGGTAAAAATCCATGGTAATTTTAGTTACGTTCATTTATTACTGAAAACTTGCACCAGAAGAAAATTTGATAAACAAAAGAGTACTTCAGACTTAGACCATGCATACTCAGCACTTCTCGCTTATGGACAAGTAATACCAAGCCGAGAAACGCACGCGAAATTACACAAGTTAGCATGAGCCGTTTTCGTTTTGCCAGCGGAGCTATTCGGGGTATATCACTAAAGTCTAAACAGAGAAGTAGATATATGTAAACTAATCACGTCCCACTTGGATCTAGTGTCTTTGTCTAGTGTACTAGTGCATACCCCGAGCACTCGAGCTTGCAAAACAAAAGCGGCTACGGTTCTCTCTGATAGACATTTCCAACATTGCCTCTTCTTGCATAAATCCTCATGCAGTAATCATGACGAGCTGAATTTATTTCACTTGAGTTATGAAAACGGTATAATATACACAGCTTCTAAAGACAAAAAAACTAATCTCTGAATAAATTTCAACTATACAAAAAGTCATGGAGCATTTTTATACAAAGTTGTTGATAAAATCTGCTTCAAACAGTTGTTTGGTAAGGAAATTCAGGTGCTACGGCAATGCCGCCTCACCCATGCAATAAAATACAAGTTTGACACGTGTAATGGAGGTTACATTTCTGTTCCTATGAGAGCGAAAAGATATTGCGCTCTAGTTTCAACCTTGGTGTGTTTTTCGCACGCTGGAAGCATAGGGATTCATTTGTCCATAAGCGAGAAGCGCTGAGTATGCATGGTCTAAGACTTCAGAGCACTATGCCACAAAATACATGCCAAGCCACAATCTATGGGTGTTGTAGAAGTTCATTTGGCTGGGTTAACTTTTGCATCGCTCATTTGATAAGAAACTTGTAAGAATGTGACTGGGATATAGGTAAATATTTTCAATTTTTCTAATTTATTCAGTAATTATTTTCTCTTCAATTTTCATCGATTTCGACTAACTGAATATTTCAATTGAATTACTACTATACGTATTTATACTAATCAAGCTCAAACTCGTTTCACTTTGCATGCAAGGTGTAATCTCATGACAGGGTGTACACGTATAAATTTTAAACCTTGACCCTCCCTCCCACCTTGGAGACTTTCCCTTGAACATATTTCAAAAATGACTTGACAGATTGGAATTTACCCGGAAGTTGATTGAATGATTAATTTTCCCACATCTGAATTGACACTGTAATCGAATCCACCATTCACCCAAAATAGTAAAAAAATCTCTGAATTACTTGAAGAAATAATTTTTCGATATTTTTAAAATTTCTTTTTTCATGTGTTTTGTTAAGACTAACCTATCAAGTGTGAAATATATCTATATTCAGGATGAAAAGCTGAATCGATTACCATATTGAAGTAAAGGGTGTCCAATTTGATAAAAAAAATCGATGTTGTAAGCAACATACCACAGAAAATATTTGTTGACAGATTCGAAATCTAATCGTTTTTCATTTTTTAAAATATGTTTAAAGGAAAATCCCAAGGGGGTATAATGCATACATGAACAAAATCATAGGCGTGTTTCTTTTCAAGGCAAAAAGTTTCCACCAACTATGTCCGGAAAGCTTGTTGCTTAGAACGTTACAGTCCACATAAAGGTGAACCCATGAGAATGGCTTAACACGTTCACTGCCACCGAAATTTTGCGATTTTTCTTACCAGGCCATTTATGTCATGTTATAGTGCAGTGGAAACTAAGTCCTCTAGCACAGGTCAAAGTTCGAAATACACCTTGGTTTTTCGAAAAATTACGAAAAATTGAGCCCAACATAATAATTTTTTAGGGGCCAAATTTCGCATATATCAAAAAATCGAAAAGATGTCCATGCACCTGTCACCTCCTAGCTCGTGATGGACCGCTGCCATTGTCAATATGCAGAGTACTTAAGCCAGAAACCTGAAAAAATTGAAATTCCCTGCTGGTCCCATGGGACCAGCGCGGCCAGTTGGAGCTTCACGCTGCTGGTCCCATGGGACCAGCGTGGCAATGAACGTGTTTAATAATCAATATCTCCTTAACCTATTAATACAGAACAATGGAAGTTGGTACGTCTATGAACCTCTCTATGCTTGGTAAGATAAAATAAAAATACCTCAGAAATATAGTTTAGGGAAGGACATGTCAAACAGGGGGAGGTTGGATTTTTTGTTTTGTTTTTCTCCTTATCGGAATTTCTTATGCCATAGGAGTTGCTGCATTTTTATTTAAATTATTACATGTGAAAAATCCGCTTAGTGATCGAACCCGGGAGCTCTGTTTGCCGAGCGAACACGCAGTCCACTCGACAAGCAGGCCGTCGGGAGGTTGGAATCAAAATACCCTTCAGGGGTTTCTGATGCGACTTAAAAAGTTGTTGAAGGGAATCGATTTTATTTCATTCTTTTCGTCAAGTACCTCCAAAAAGAAAATGTACGGGCATTGCTAGAAAATTTCGAAAATTTTTGATTTCAATTTTTGAAAATCCAAAAACCAGATAGCATCGACAATGCATCTTTCCTCAAGGAAGTCACATGCCAAATTTGAACCTTAAAAAAAAGGCATCAAAAATGATTTCTATTTTCTACTAATTCACTTTTTCATGTCTACGAGAAATCATTTCTGGTACCTTTTTTTGAAAATAGAAAGTTCAGATTTGGCATGTGACTTTCTTTAGAAAAGATGTATTGTCGATGCTATCTAGTTTTTGAATTTTCAAAAATCAAGAATTTTCAAAGTTTGATAGCATTGCCCGTACATTTTCTTTTTGAAGGAGTTTCTACTTGACTAAAAAATAAAATAAAACTGATTCCCGTCAACAACATTTTTAGTCGCATCAGAAACATCTTAACTTTTAAGCAGGTGACTATTTCCATTTTGACGTGAAATAATGGAATATGGATTTTTCTCTATGCAAAAAGGTCCTTTCGTTGAATTTTGATGGGAAGCACATCTTTCTGAGTAAAATCGATTTCAATTTTTTTACACCTGCATGGTGAAATTGGAATAATTTTTTGTTAAGACTTTTTGTCGTGTTTTGTCTTCTTGCTGGAAATTCGATTCAAACAAGCCAAGGAACATGAACGTGCCTGTGAATTTTATACACGTCATTAGATAACACCCTGTATGTCGAGGCAGCGAGAAATCAAATGTAACGACCACGATTTAATCGGCTGTTCTTTAGATACTTTGCTTACAAAGAGGGAAAACAAATAGAATTGGAGCGCATACGACTAGTGCGAGGCTTGTAAATAAAACAAATAAGTTGCAGGCATACCTATAGGTATCACAGATCTACCCGAGCTTGAATCATTGCTCGGTGAACGTTTATGAGTATGACTTAATGTGTGGTAACCGGCAGCGATGGGATCTGACGGCGTGCGGCTGTGACTGCTGGGCAACGTGCCGTATTGCATCGAGCCCGTGGGCGGAGGCAGTGGTGCGACCCTTTTCTTTAAGCTTCCATGGACGTTGACTAGAAAATCTTGAACAAAAAAAAAACAACAACAATGTATTGATTTTCCTCACAAAGCAAAATATGGAGTCCCAATAAAATTGGGACAGAGACTTGAAAATAACATGATTGAAAAAAGAAACCCTTTCCAGTTTACTTTTCTCAAGAGCAGTTTTAGTGTAGTTGACGTAACAATGTCAAGTGTGAAAATGTTTTACTCCTTCTCTGTATTATTCAGGCAGTTTTTGTATCTTTTATCAAAGATTTGTTCGTACTTATTGTCCTTTTATTTGGATCACTCGCCTACATTCAAAACATTTCTGGACTGATGCGCCCAAATGAAGGCGAAACATGCCTAGAGGTCCGACGGGGGCAGGTTCTAATTGTTGAGTTTTTGAGACTGAGGACACTCTGGACGCGATACCAACCTGGTTTTCTAGACTGAGGTGGAGGCGGAGGCGGCATCTGCCTGTTGTTGCTGTTCGGACTGCTCCCCAATTGCAAACTGTCGCAGGTCGACGATCGTGAGCGCAACGTTATCGGCGAATCGCCTCCGGTGTAGCTGGGCGGTCGAGAACGGTTCTTTTTTTCAGGAGTCAAAGATCCATTCTGAAACGAAGAAACGATTCTGTATAAACGCAAAAACGAAACGAATCGTGTTCCATACTCTGTCCTCGATTATGGTTTCGTCATCCGAAAAGTCGGTGGAGCCGTCGTCGTGGGACAGGTTCCAGTCGATGTTGATGTTATCGAAAAAGCTCTTCTGTCGATTCGCGGCATTCATGAGCTGCAACGGAAACAAATACAAAACTGGAAATGTTAAGGATTTATTGTTGTATGTGTTACTGGACCAATCCGAAATCTGGCCATTGCTCGTAAGAACTCTGCAAATAAATTTCCTAGGCAGAATGCGAAATGACTGATCACATTAGGAATAATAATTACTTTTCAAGATGAAAGATTTAGTTTGCCCTGACATTTTCAGGAACAACCAGAAATTATTTTCATGACTTAGGATAAGCTAGATGTGCCAAGTGAATTTAAGACAAATAGTTTCAAATTTCTCTGCCGCATTGGATTAGATAGCAGGTTAGCAGAAGCGAACCGTAAATGGGTGTGATGGGTAAAATATACAATTATCGAATGTAAGAAAAAGCAATATATACTCGGTAATTTGAAATTTCTTCTGTGCCGGAGTAAAGTTTATACTTTGTTCATGCATTACGTTGCATAGGCGCATTCGATAATTTCGTTCCTTACTGTGGTACACTACCATCTACGTTCTGTATCGCGGTAAACTATGGAGTATGGAAACGCGCGTATTGGTAAAGCCGAGGGTAAAGCAGTGTCTACAGCGGTACAGCCTGGGGTAGAGTTGAACAGGGCCGGGCTTGGCCTATTTGCCGCCTGCGTGCCAGCGAAAAATTGCCGTCCCCCTCACTGGCAGTGCGGAGACCCCCTCCAAATGCGGAATGAAAAGAATCCTTCGAAATCCAACTTTATCATACAGGGTGGAAACTTTAACCTGTTCAAGTTCAGTTATTCAATTACAAAAAATATTTCACCAAAAACCTCGGACAGGTCGATTTTTGAATTTAAAATGCCACATTTTGATACCAATTACGTGACCTTGACAATGCCAGAGGCCGCGCAAAGGACAGGAGCCTCATTCATTTTAATAGTAGTTTTCATCAGGTCTAGAGCGCATGCTCACGTTCCTTGCCGGTCGGCAAAAATTCGACCTTCGCGTGCTTACCCGACTCTCCCCACCCTATACCTCTGGTGCTAGCGGACCCTGCCGACCCGAACTGTCAAATCTTACATATGCCCACTGAAACACGAAATTGTCATGAAAACTACTATACAATGGGGGATCAAAAAAAAGCCTATTTCATCTTTGTTTGATTCTCTATCTAGCCTAGGAAAACAATCGAAACCCTGCCTTACAAAAAAAAATGGCGGCGTTCAAAAGGTCAGTGTTGCTATATCTAAAAAGTGGCATTTTCTTGAAATCTGAAGCAAGTAGGTATAACCTGTTGAGCCATTTGGCTTCTAACACACTGATAACGTGACCTATCTACCTTGACAACACCAATGGCGGCGAAAGAAGAAGAAAATGTCACCTTTTCGATAGGAACCGTGATACCGACTTTTGAACGCCGCCCTTTTTTTGTGGGACAGGATCTCAATTGTTTTTATAGGTTAGATAGAGAATCAAAGATAAAAATGACAATTTTTGGACCTCCACTGTATTAAAAAAAATTGGGCTCCTGTCCCTTGCACCACCCCTGGCATTGTCAAGGTCACGTAATTAGTACCAAAATGTGTCATTTTAAATCTAAAAATCGACCTGTCCAAGGTTTTTGGTGAAATGTTTTTGGTTATTCAATTACTGAATTTAAACAGGACGAGGTTTCACCCTGTATAATATGCCGCCTCTAATGACTTGCCGCCTGCGTGCAGGCACGCACTGCACGCCTGCTAGGCCCGGCCCTGGAGTTGAAAAATAGTTGACATTGTATTTACGCGTCCCAGTAGCATTTAGGCAAAACCTACTAAGTATAAAACAATAGGCCGCAAATGCCAGTCAATCATTGGCTCTTGCTAACTGCGGACGTTCAACTAGCATTTTTACACACTATGCTGTGCAGCAAGGGTTCAGTAGAGTATCCAGTGTAATGCTGTCGGAGATTGGAAGACCCGAGATCAAAATCCAGTTGAGGGACTATTTTGTGCTTCAAATTTTGATTGTAAAGCTGGTAGCCCGTCGTCAGGTCCCGTCAATGCGGGCCGCGGGCCAGTTATGCATTGATTTTAATTTCGCAAAAATAAATAATTACATGACATTGTTCTATCGACCTGACATGGCATCATTACTTCAAGAGGGAGCCTCGCCCTAGAAGTAAGTGACAAGATCTAGTCGCGGTGCGCAATGCGGGTACAACATATTCCCGTAATTAGCAATAGCCAATAAGAGACCGGCATTTGCGGGCCTACCCTACTGCTTATAGGTGGTAGGTTTTGTTACACGAGCAGTAGGAGCTTTACATTTGCCCTAGTCTAAACTGGAATTGTCGAATTTCGGAATTGTCCGGTAAACATCGTCATGTACCACTCACCAAATCTTCGCAAGTGTGGTGTCCCATTTCTTGAGCAATGTCCATTGGAGTTTTATTTTGGGAATTTTTCAGGTTCGCGCTGGCGCCGCTTCTCAGCAGGAGCTTCATGCACTCGACTTTATCGTAAATGGCACATAAATGTAGTGCGGTGTTGGAACCGCAACTGTCGAGCGGAGACGATGGATTCGTGGTTTTGTCTATGCCAGAACACGACATGTTCTGGATGAGGAAGTCGACCACATGCAGAGTCCGTCCATTCTCGTTCAACACCGCACGATGCAAAGCCGTCTCTCCAGTTTTCTGCAAAAAAAACGCAAGATTCCTTCCAATATTTCCTGATTTCCTTCAATTTTTTCAAAACATTCACTCTGTTCCGCTAAGAAAAATATTTTTCTCTTATACAGGGTTTTGATGATAGCAAAAGAATGAACTGTGGGTAGATCTCGTCGAAATATGACGAAGAGTTATACACCACTTCACAAAGTTCGGCCTAATGACGAAGATACAGCCCTTCATAGTTCACTTTTTCGGATTTCAAAAATTTGTAGCTCAGGAGTGTTTCGACAAAATCATCTTAAATTTAGCACACGCTGGTTTGTCAAAATTATCTATCAACCTGCCAAATTTTGAAAGAATCCATCCACTGGCGTAAAAGTTATGGGAGGTTATCTTAGGTCAACTTTTCTTCAGATGCTTCTAAATTAATAAACCTCCTTTCAAAATTTGGTAGATCGGTAGGTAGTGTCTACAAATCAGTCTATGGTGAATTTAGGTTGACTGTGTCAGAACGTTCCTGAATTACAAATGTTTGAAATCCGAAAAAAGTGAACTTTGAAGGGCTGTATCTTCGTTAATAGGCCGAACTTTGTAGAATGGTACATAGGTTTTCGTCATATTTTGACCAAATCTACACACAGTTGATTTTTTTTGCTATCATCGCTGAAACGGGAAGATAATCCAGATCACAGGACACGTGGAGAAAGGGACGAAACTCTTGTCTACGTATGTATTTACGAATCCCTAGATTTTACAGTAGTTACACATTCGACTTCCGAGGGAGCGATAGTAGAACCAGAAGTAGTTGCAAACACGCTTATTGCGGCGGCTTCTCGAATGTATGGAGGACAGCAAACTTCTAGTGACTTATACTTTCGAGTTTTGATGCAATCAGTTGAGGATGAGGCCTGCTATTACAACGTCACTGGCAGTGCGTTGTCCAAAACAGCCTTTAGATCTGTCCATTGAGGCGCCGTGATATCGCACAGGAATTAATTGAATAATAACTGAAATTGAACCAGGCCCAAAAAAACATCTCAGCTTCATGAAAAAATAAATCTTTTTGGTAGTTTTCAAACGTTTGCGATCTAAACTAGCTGATTAGGAACAGCTTTCGTCAAGAAATCCATCTAAATTGCAAAGCGTTGTTTATTAATTGAAAATGTTTCCATCGAAAAATCCCCTGCGGAGTTACTGAAACATTTGTTTATTTTCGCTATTTCTATTTTGGTGGCCGTGTGTTTGTTGACGTTGAATGCGAATTTTTAAACTAGTTTAAAAGAAGAAAATACTGACCGAAGATGGTAATGGAGAAGTCAAATCGACGTTTTCTGCGAACATTTGCAGCAGCAACGCCAGGTCACCCCTGTTGACCGCCTCTTCGAGATCATAAAGCTTGTCGATTTCGCTCTCGCACGTCCTAACCGCGAACTGTTTGTCCACGTATTTGGCCCTAATAAAGTTGAGTCGTTCTTCCCTGGGAAAAGAGAAATCGTCATTTTCACTTCTTAGCGAATATCATATCGAAACGCACATCGAACTGGACGGTTCAAGTTTATCACTGGGTGACAACTGAGCTTCCATAACGTCGTTAAAATTATGATTCGTCATAAACCTGGCGAGTACCAATTGACTAGTTCCGACGTTGTCCAACGTCAACGATTGGATCCTTGAAATGTGCACACCCAAATCGCGGTGGATACCTGAGCACTCAATGCACACGATGATGCCGAAGTTGGTGGACAGCCACGTAGCATCTGCAAGAACAGCAATTTGTACAATTCGAAAATCACAATTCGACAAATTAATACCGTTTTGTGAATTACAATCGCAGCATCGATCGTTTCCTGGAATCTTCTGTATGTAACGTATAATGGCTTGTTGTAGCTCTATTAAACTATGGTTGACTTTATCGCTCCCCGTTTTGCCGCTATCATCGAAAGCTTTCATCAATGCCATTTCCTTGCAATTAATCAATACCGACATCCACGCGTGCTGATCTGCCTCATCTTCCGCTTGAAAATGATACGTGCGATTGTCTGAAATTTCGCAAATTGAAATCGCACTCGACAAAATTGTTATCAGTACACACATGAAATCAAATCGAACCCCCGCTTGTCGTCTGGCACAACTTTGATTTGACAAGTCAACAGGTTGACTCTGGTCGGTGGTTTGCTTTCGTCCGCATGGCAAATGTCCAGGTATCCTTCTTGGACCCTGCATTTTCGTTTTTGCCACACCCGTCGCATTTTTCCTTCCGATTTTTTCAAAAGATGTCCCGTTCTGGTGACGCCGTGGTGTTTGTCGCCTTGGAGCTGGTGCAATGAGTATCCGGCAGCACCTTTATCAACTGGCAACCCTCCTACCTGTGGAGGAAAGAAATAACTTTTCAAAACCTATTTATCGTCTTTATTCATCGAAAGATCGAATCAACGTACTTCTTTCTCGATGCTGGGTGTAGATTTGATTAGATTCCGTAAGTCGGTTAGTTTTCGTTTCTCCTCGTCTTGAGCCTGTCGGATTTTCTGCAACTTTATACTGAGATCCGCAACGTAATATCCGAAGTGTTCTATGGTCTTCAGTCCGTCTTGAAAGTAGCTATAATACAGATTATAGGGTTTCTCTCAGTAATGACGGGATTCAACGATTGTAGTACATTGTGCTAGGTGTACTGCGGAGGGGGAGCTCTCGGGCTACCACAGTGCCGTAATGATAAGCCACTGTACTCAAGAGACGTCTATCCTACCGACCTACCCCCTGTCGGTCCGATCGGTAAGGAGCCGGCAGTTACAGATCGCTAAAAGTACACTATTGATGGACTCATAAACGTGGATTTCCCATGCGGCGTCATCTGTCCAGGGCATTTCGCGATACCACTGCTCGATCATCAGGCAGATAAGAAATCTAATAATGAAATTCCACGTAAAGCCAAGCCGTCGCAAGGAGCATCGATGGTGGTAGTGGTAGTGTACACTTATATACTCAGACCAAATAAAACGATGTTAGGAAAAATAAAACGCAAATGAATGCGCTTCTCACAGTCAAAGCAAATTTCGCTTGAGTAATCGCATCGCGGAATGCTTGGATAGATGGCGCTGCATGGGAAACTCACATTTATAAGCCTACCAACAGTGTACTTTTGGGACCTCTGACTGAGTGACATCAGGCCGTCTGGCCGGGACCTTCGCCTACTAGTAGCAGCCCACTTGAGAGGGCAATATATGCGCCTGCGGAGTCCCCCGTAGTCTGGCCGATTAGTGTTGTGATAGTCCGAGAGCTCCATGTGCCACCCGTCTGGGAGTCGGGAACCGCAATGTCCACCTTAATTCGAAGAGGCACACGGCACATCCACTCGCATCCTGTCAGTCCTGTCCCTCATAATTAAATCATACTGACAGAGTACACATACAGGGCGAATCATTAGTATGGGGAAGCTCGAATCCACTTACACCGTCAATGAAGCCGAAATAAACCAAATAGCATAGCAAACGGGAGGTGAACATGCAGTTTGTAAAATTATTTTGCCCTGTACACACCTGTACAGGGTCCCCATTTTTGCAGAGCAGTATTTTTCATCTGAATTTTGTGGCACTCTGTATGTCGTATACAAGATAAACAGGTGACCTAAGATAGTACCTTGTAGTGAGAAGGTTACTCTACAGACCACAAGAACTACCGAGATCGGTCAATTTTTTCTCGGAATAACCTCTTTTTAACCGAGATAAAATTTCGGGGTGATCCACAAATAAAATAAAGGGGTATTCATCAACTTGATTTTGAATATGACAAGTAATAAAATAAATGGGTATATGTCAGAGTAAGGTGATTCTACAATATAAATAGACGGTCTTGTCGCTAAAAAATGCTCCAGGCATATGTTCAGACACCGGCAAAGTCCCAACTTGATATCCCAAAATCCAAGTGCCCTGGGATTTTTTCAACAAGTTAGTGTCGGCCAACGCATTTTTATTTAGAAAAAAATTAATCACTTTTAAACGGTTAACTAAATTTAACTTTAATTTGGAGTATAGAAAACAGCAAACTCAAAAAAATGTGTAATATATTTGCAGGGGGTGGCATTTAAAAAAAAAGGTAAAGGTGTATCTGCAAAAATGGGACACTTGTATAGTACGGCGCTCGCGCTCCATCAAATGCAACTCCAGAATTTTGTCGGGCCACCCTCTCATTTTGTTTTGTCATGTAGGAGTAATCATTATTTTTTCAGAATTTTCTAAAATTCTTAGGGTCGCGACCAACCTTCAATTCTAGAAAATATGCTTTTTGTCAGCGACTAATGCCCACTTCCAGATTTTTTTTCTTTTGCTCATGGAAGTTATAGACTATAGCAAGCGATTAACAAGTGTCCTGTAGACTTCCGTTTGGTCAGATAGTCTAGTACAACCCGGTGCTTACCTTGAAAAAAAATCATTCTCAAAAGCATTCTCATCAGTATTTTTGTGTTTTCAAAGAAATGGATATTCTCTGTCGTTTGAAGCGCCATTTGACGCAGAAATGGCATCGACTCGAAAACTGACTAATGTGTGTCGTAAGACAAATTAACCCGTATTTACCCCACACCAAACTTCCATCGAAGAAGGAAGTTATATGTTTATTTTTTCACCATGAAAATTTACATAAGGGTGGGATGAAGTCGACATACCAACACGGCTGAAGAGGCATGTTTTCCAGAAAACAGAAGAGTCGTTTGCGAGTTTGGAAAGGTTGAAGAAAAAAAGAATAAATCGAAACGGTCGAAGAAATTGGTAAAGAAGGAAATCGAATGGCAGGAACAGTTGGGCGGTACAGTAATACAGTTTTTTTTTTTTGAGGTAACAGGAAAATGAGTCAAAGTAGTAGCCTCCCTTGAATAGTCATATCTTAATGAATCTTGTCAACATTTCTCCAGTAATCTACATACATATTACCTCATCCCTAGATAATGAAGGTACCTTCTAGGTGGTGTGGTACTTTTAGGGCACCCTGCCCTGCATAATGTGTCCGGTCTTGGAAGGATAACGATAGTCTTTTCAATGGCTAAAAGGCGACATTATTGATGAAAACATTTCGAAACGCAATTGTGATATTTTTTACAACTGACCAAAATTCAAGTCCTGGCCTGGCAGCGAGCGACACCTAAAAATTCTCTTTTTTATTAATTCCTCAAAAACCGTGATATGACAGAGAACACAATTAGAGGGTAGCCCGAGATGAAAACCGCAAATAATTTTTTTTGTCTTATAAGGACCACCCTACTGTTTAGGGCAAAACAATTTTACAAAGTACACTTTGGCCTCCCGTTTGCAAATTTGCAAAGATATTTGGCTCCTTTTCTCAACATTAACGGCGTAGGTGCAATCGACTTTTCCTATACTAATGAGTAATGACTCACCCTGTATGTATACTTAGGCCCCTTCAAATTCGTTGTACTGTACTCACTTTGTTTGAGCGTGATAATATTCAACCAAGTTCTGCAACAAATCGATTCCTTTTTTCGTCTTGATCTCGTTATATTTGATTAAATACTGAAAAATTAAATGACACAGACATTAATTTTGATCTTTGTATGCAAGCGAACGTCAATACTTCACACATCTGCAACTGAAACAGCCTCCGTTCCTTTTCCATTTCGTCGGCGATTTCGGCGGCGGTGATCTCTGACCTGATCAGGCCGGCATCTTTGGCCTGCTGCTTCTTCTCCTTTTCGATTTTCGCGTACTTATTTTCGTAGTCCTTCCACGCCTTGTCGAAGGGCCGTTTCAGGTCGCCCTTGATGCCCCGTAGGTCGCCTTTGAGCAAGTTGTCGAGCGGAAACATGACGATGTTGTTGAGATTTTGCATCAAGGTTTTTTTCAGCAGCGATAGCTGGGTGGTCACCACTGAGAATTTCTCGAACGCCTCGCCTATCACATCTTCGTGGTCTTTCGGTTCCTTGCCGCCGAGCTTTTGGAGAGCTTTCCCCAGGTACATTTCATTTTCGACATGTACTGCAAGACAGAAGCAATACATTCAATGTTATCGAGAAAAAGGAATTAGGTATTCGTTCACTGCACAATGTTAATCTCAGATTTTCATCACAGGACTCCCGGACCCAAAGCCTACCCTACCTTGCCCTTGTCGAAAGCTTATCAGTGCAGAGACATTCAAATCCAGAAACCTGATAAAAAGGAAAAAAAATTCATGTGCGTTTTACTTAGTGTCTGCTTCTACTCATACCATGATTTCAGACTTTTCATCTCTGGTATAAAAATCGTTGCAAACGGCTCTAGTTACGTTAACTCCATATTTTTCAAGACTTTTATTGGCAACGAAACACATCACATTCTTTTCTACAGACATTTTCAAGTTCATGAGGGTGAAGACGAATGCTGAAATTTGTCCCGATACCAAGATAATAATTTGATTGCGTCGCACTATTTCTTCCAGCGTACACCACACAATAGCATCAAGTGGTGCGTAGTCCCTTGTCCCTTCCCCTTTACTCCTTCCTCTAGTTGCTTCCTCCCCCCCCCAGACGGTTTGTTACTATTACTATTATAGTAAATCTGAGAGAACAAGAAACTGCATGAACGGTCCGCGATTTTTTATTCAGATCTTTCTTCCAGACACCATTCTGAGTGGTTTGTCATTTTGTTCGACAAAATTTGAGAGATGGAGTTACTTAACGTAACCGTAACCCAAAGAAATACTGTCAGAACCACTTTTATAAATTGGGTAAAATTATATTACTAGGTATAATAAAACAGACGACTATAGTGTCGGTTACTGAATCATAGCCATGATCACGTCAAAACAAAATTTGTCAATAACGTTGATTTTGTTAAATTTTACACATTTATCAACCTATTTGCAAACAATTTTTGACGTGATCATGACTATAATTCAGTAACCAACACTATAGTCGTATGTTTTATTATATTGATAATAATATACTTCTACGCAATTTATACAAGTGGTTCTAACATTATTTCTACGATCTTTATGCAAGATATACTTGCCACTGGAAGAATGTTGGATTTTTATGACTAGTTATCTTTGGTTTTTGAACTTGAATCTGCACCAATAGTCCAGTAAAATAAGGATTTAACTTGGAACAAATTAGGGGCAGGATGAAACAAATATGGCGATGTAGAGAATAGAAAACTGAATAAGAAAAACTAAAGTTTCATTTCCAGTCATCCCGGGAACCATGGAAAAAAATGGAGAAGATGGAAAAACATGCGCCGCGATCTTTCTTTTGAAACTGTGAGAGAACGGTGAGAGATGTGTGAAAACTGTCAGGGACAAAGTTGTAGGGAATTCAATAATCTACAAGAAAGTCCCTGAGGGCATATGTCTAACTTCTTCCGTTTAGCCGTTTATCGCAGTCAAAGTTGCGCGCCGGTCTAGTGAAGTGGAAAAACTGTCCGCGTGACTTTCCTTCTTGGATGCTGTGAGAACGACAAGAGATATCAAAAAATTGTGAGTGACAAAGTTGTAGACAATTGAATGCACCACTAGAAAATCTTCAAGGCCAATTATTATTTCTTCTAGTTAAGCAGTGAACCACGTTTGAAGTTGCGCAACAATCCTGTTGATAAAGTGGTTCTTCTGGAAAACTTACAAAAACCCTAGACTCGATGAAAAAACTATGGCAATGTAGAGGATGAAAAACTGGATCTAAAAAACCAAAGTTTCATTTCACACCGTTTCGGGAAACCTGAGAAAAAAAAGAAAAACTTGAAAAATAGTGATTTGCACTCGCAGCTTCCTCATTGAATACTGAAATAAAAGTAATGAATATGGAAAATCTGAACAAACTAGCTTGTAGAGGATTAAATGATCTATAGAAAATCCCCTGATGTCATGTATGCATCTTTGTCGACTTAGCTGCGGAGCGCTATCAAAGTTGGGGTACATTACTCGTGACGCGTCGCATATGTGGTGAAACTGGCATGACGTTGCGGTCATTGTTTGATTGATTATAAAACATGATTTAATGATTTGAAAAAATTGCGTGCTTTGTTCAACGTCTGGGTAGCTACTTATTGTTAGAATTATCATTGTAGTCATCATCATCGTCTTCCGAAACGACAATGCAGAAAGCGTGAGAACAGGTAGCTCCATGGCAGTGATGACAAAACTTGGTACACTTGAGGTAAGCTTTTCTGCATCCACAAAGCTTCTCGCAGTTTTTCAAGCATCTGCAGGAAATCAGCCGTAGCAGATTTTTGAGAGCTACGTTATCCTGGGTTCTAATAGGCATCAACAGAGAAATGTTTAATTTCCAACCCCATTGTTCAGGTGGACAGTTGTTTATTATCTCCGAGCTGTTGTTGAATGATCTTTGTTCATCAGAAATCAGTTGAAAAACATCTCAATATCTAACGTGAATCACGTTTTTCAATTATTATACATACTCTGTTACAAAATACGAGTATGTACTTTCTCAGTTTTAAGCCTGAGTGTCACGATACTATTTTCGTACTATTTTGATGCTATAAATATATGATTAGAAACGACAAATTCAGGAATTCCCTAGCAACCTAGTTTCTCGTCCTAGATTTCTAGAATGAAAATGTGACGAAAATAGTACAGTGACACTCACGATTTTAATTTTGCCAAACAATAAACTTTATACATAACAAAGCGTTCATCCGCGGAGTTACATTTCCAACAATAGTTACCAGACGTTCAACAAAGCACGCAATTTTTTCAAATCATTCAATCATGTTTCATAATCAATTGAACAATGACCGCAACGTCGTGCTAGTTTGACCACATATGCGACGCGTCACTAGTTATGTACCCCAACTTTGATAGCGCTACGCAGCTAAGTCGACAAAGATGCATACATGTCATCACGGCATTTTCTATAGATGATTTAATCCTCTACAAGCTAGTTTGTTCAGATTTTCTATATTTATTACGTTTATTTCAGTATTCAATGAGGAAGCTGGGAGTGCAAATCGCTATTTTCCAACTTTTGTTTTTTTTTTATTAGATTTCCCGAAACGGTGTGGAATGAAACTTTGATTTTTTAGATCCAGTTTTTCATCCTCTACATTGTCATAGCTTTTTCATCGAGTCTAGGGTTTTTGTAAGTTTTCCAGAAGAACCACTTTATCAACAGGATTGTCACGTAACTTCGAACGTGGTTCACGGCTGAACTAGAAGTGATAATGATTGGCCTTGAAGATTTTCTAGTGAAGCATTCAATTCTCTACAACTTTGTCGCTTACAATTTTTTGATATCTCTTGTCGTTCTCACATCATCCAAGAAGGAAGGTCACGCGGACAGTTTTTCCATTTCACTAGACCGGCGCCCAACTTTGACTGCGATAAACGGCTTAGCCAAAGAAGTTAGACATATGCCTTCAGAGACTTTTTTGTAGATTATTGAATTCTCTACAACTTTGTCCCTGAAAGTTTTCACACATCTCTCACCGTTCTCTCACCGTTTCAAAAGAAAGATCGCGGCGCATGTTTTTCCATTTTCTCCATTTTTTTTTCTATGGTTCCCGGAGTGACTGGAAATGAAAGTTTAGTTTTTCTTATTCAGTTTTCCATTCTCTACATCGCCATATTTTTTTCATCCTGCCCCTAATTTGTTCCAACTTTGGCCTAAAAATCGCCTCATTTTACTGGACTACAACGAATCCCCTATGAAGCTCGCGTTATGTGGAGATTTGGATCAAAGAGGCCAAATATGAGAGGTTTGAGATGCATAATATGCAGTGAACGAGCAAGCAATTTCCTAATAATTTATATTGCATGGAGTTCATCTAAATTTGCAAATCAATAAAATCAGCCAGAAGAAGATAAAAAATAGAAAACATAGATGTTACAGTGTATTTTAGTTTTTCGGACAAGAAGCAAGTCAAACAGATTTATCGCGGTGTTCGAGTGATTTTCACCTACCTAACACTTCAGAAAAATTACGATAACATATCAATATGTAAGCAATACTGTGTGCATTCCAAATATGGGAACTTCGTTTTTACAGAAAAAAAACACGTAATAGTGTATATTACCAAGAGAAAGAAGCATATGAATGCACTCGCGGGTACTCGGGAAAAAGCTGCGTACGAACAAGCGTAGCAGGTAGCAGGCAAGTGCAAGAAGTAATCCACTTTGCTTGCTTTACTATACGACTCGTGTTATGTACCGTACTTCACTTCACCTACGACCCCACTTTATACTCCAATGATTATTTATTTTTATTTCAATAATTTTTAATTTAAATAAGAAAATTTGATAGAGTTCTGAAAACTTTAGAATTTTCTTTAGCTCTCAAAGCTTGATTAACTAGTGATGGTAGTGTCAAAAAATGCCGGTGCAGTAGTGATACAACATACAACTAAAAAATAGAACAGAGTTGTTGCTGAACAAAATATGAATTGTTGGGCAAAAGCTTGCTTTCAGCAGCTTTACTACTTTGAGAATGTTTGGTGGCGTACCTGCATTGCATTTCGTCGCTTGATGACATTTTGTAAGCTAGATTGAAGAAGATTGGTAATCTTATACCTGAATAGTAACCTTATATCTTATACCTAATCAATACCTGCTTTTTTCTCAATATTACTGCAAGCGAGCCTGCAAAAATTTCGAAGCATTGATAAATTATTTTGACACCCCGACTTCATGGGCCTTACCGACCTACCTCTACCTACTTGATTCAATAATCACGTAACGCCGCCCGGAGATTGGTTTTTTTTCTTCCAGAGGTACGTTTTTTCCCTGTTCACACTGCTGTGTCCACATGTAGAAACTGACATAGGTAAAATGAAGCTTCATTTTTCGAAAACAGAATTTAATTAAAAAACCACAGTTACTGTAATATACCAAAAATTATGGAGGATTTTAAAATCCATCCATCTCACCGCTGCGCTGTGCGGTTTTAACGGGTAAGTCATTATAGAAATTATTGTTAAACTCAATAATCTTATTATATCGGTGCACTGGACGTGAACTCGGCCTGTCCCCCAAGTGAAAACAGATAACCGAAAATTTTTTTTAGCATTCATGCTACCTATCCATACCAACACGAATTAATTTGAATCGAAATTCAATAAATGTGGGGGGTTTAGTATTTCAAAGTCAGCACGCTGGCAATCAAAATCGCACAGCGTGTGTTTGGACTTCTGTGGTTTGAACCCGCTTCCTGAGACTGGTGGTTCGTGGTTATGCGCTATTCATCACTTACGGTAGTAGTCGTGGGTGGAAATCTCCGCAAAATTAACGCACCACCATTTTGCGAGCCGAATTTTTACCGCTGATATTTTCTGAACGGATGGAACAAGTTCTTTCAGCATTTTGGAACGTCGTTTCTTTGGCCTACAAGTGGAATGAATTTCTTTAGTTTTAGATCATTGTTTTCATTACACAGGGTGATTTGCCATGACCTGTATTTTCCGCGAAGTTTGGCGATTTGTACGGGTTAACTGGATCACTCTTAATGAATGGTTTTTACGTGATTATTTAGTTCAATGTGTCAGCTAAGCAGTACCTTTTTGAATTTTCCTCCTAAGTCATCAGTGTCACAGGTTATGATGTCTTAATGACAGAACATGGAGATCCTTAGGATCCTGAACATTTCAATCAAGCAAATAATGGCGAACAACAAAAACAAAAATCATAAATCAATATCGTGTGTTTCCACCTCCAACACGCTGAACGGCTCTAACACAATCATTTCTCGATAAATTCAAATTTTTACTATTCATATTGAAAAGCTACGATATAACTGTGACTAATCAATAAAACAACTGTACCTTATTTCTTCTGATATAAACATTTATCCAATCCTATTGAATAATGCACGCATTATCACGTGCATACATGCCTGCATTTTTCAATAAGACTGATGGATAAAGCATAGTATTTTACTCGCGGGTAATGGCTATTACTCATTCGGATGCTTTACGACACTCGCCAAGGCTCGTGTCGGCAAACTGCATCCTCATGAGTAAAAAGCAATCATTACCCGCTCGTTGAATAATATACTATTATCTACTCGCGGCCAATAAGTAATGAACCGAAGCCCCGCCTCGTGAGTAATACCAGGAAAATCACTGGTTTGGACCAATTGCAAAAATGTAAGTGTGAAGTCATGGAAACAAACACAGAGCTTTGTGAAATTAACGGTCTCCAGTACTAGAGCGGCAACCAGTTAAAAAATTTAGTATATTATATACCAAGGTTGAGAAGTGAGCTATTATAGCGTGAGCAACGTTTAAATCCCGAGCCGCGTAGCGGCGATAAAGATACGTGCGAAGGCTATAATAGCCTTCTCAAGCGCGGTTTATATACGATTTTTTTCACTACTAGCAAAGCAGATCCGATTTGTGAAGTTCCAAAATTTTACAAAAAAGCTCTGCATTTATTGTAGATGCCAATTAATACCAAGTAGACTCTTCGAGCATTTTGAAAGTTTTCAACTTCAAATACTATTCGCCGGGGTGATGATGACAATGAATGACGGTCGCGAGACACCTTTCGAATTGTGCGAGGCAGCAGATAAGGTCATCAAAGACTTCTGTCAGCAAAATGAAAAACCAAAAACGATTTAGGTACATGAAAACGTATGCAACTTTCAAGAACTGGTCCCTTCTGAGAAAACTGCATACTCTAACAATAACAGATTGTAAATGACATGTGTGCTGATCGAGAAGTGAACACAGGTAATTGGGAATTATTCCAAAAAAGTAGATAATGTGAGGTTATATGTTGTAATGACCAACTGACCATTCGGCCTTCAGCTGCTTTTTCACAAAACCAACCAAATTCACGTACACCACATCAAGTTCTTTATTAAATAAGAGCCGGTCAAACAATTTCTCGACCTTTTCGTGTAAATGAGCTGCCGTTGTCCAAAATTTGATGAGATTCAAACGCCAAGTCGCCAAACGTCAATCATACGAAGCGGTTGATAATATGCACGGCCTGTTTGATTGTGTACGTTAATCGGACGAAGCGGTTAATAATATGCCCGGTTTATCTGATTTTACAACAGATTGTGAAATGTCACTTCACGACCTCTAAACAGGTCAATAATGGCATACTTCACAGCTAGTAGTGAGAAATAGTTATTTATGTACCATGGGCATAAAGTGCCACTTTTTTTCCCCGCTGTGCGAGATTGCGACCGGGGCCGTAGGCCGAGGGAAGCAAGCACAAGGGGAAAAAACGCACTTTAGCCCAAGGTGCATACAATGTTTTTTGCACTGGCTAGGGCAAGACTGAAAATTTCGAGTTATTGAGTCGTGAAAAAATTGTCATGGCAGCGCTGATTACTTGGTTGTACGTCGCACGATCTACCATGTGATCAACAAAACTCGGAATTGGGGTAGGCTGTGCCCTAAGAAAGCAGCTTGACATCCTGAAATTTAACCAGGTCATAGCCTACCAGATCGCATGGACGAGTGGCAGGTTACCTATCACCTATCTTGAACACGTACCTAGCTGCCGGGGCCCCATCGCTTACTAGCATAAAACAGGTATTTATTGGTTTTGGTATGTGAACGTGCTAATTTTGTTGTTCTTGTAGTCTTTCGTGTTCCCTACAAATTAAAGTCCATTTTGCTTCGCATCAAGTAGTTACGTCAAAATAGAAGGTGACGTCTCCTCTGACGGATCAAGAGCGCTCGTTGCCATGACGACTTTTTTGCCCAAGGGCTAAAAAGAGTCACTTTAGGCCCTGTTTTGAGGTCGTAAAATAACGCATTTGATATAGGTAGTGCGAAAAATATATTGCTTTTTGAGATTCCTCCAAAAATTGGAAGAACCATCAATAGACCGCAATAATAGAGAGTTATTGCAGAATGGCATTTTACTGCACGGCACTATTAAAGGAGGCGTTAATAAAATACTGCTCACCTTATTTTTGGTTGCAGAACTAGAGTTATTGCAGATCGCAATTCCCTACTCCCTCTACTTATACCCTCTAACGGGTGTCACTAGGCGCATGCCGCATGCAAATTGCATGCGGAGCACAAGGACCCTTCCGACGGCCCTGATTTTTTGCACGCGTGTACTGCAAGGCCTGTGGAGTCTATCTGCAAAAAATTAGCCCCCTATTTAATAACGCAAGGGTAGTTTGCTCAAAATTGGAGGGATATAGGCAACCAACAATACCTCGAACAACACACTAACAGGGTCATTTTTGGGACTTGTCAAAATGAAATATAAATAAGGTCGACCTACTGAAGAGTGCACATATAAAGGCAGGCACTATCCTTATTAAGGGAAATTTAACGTCGCACTGATCTGCGCAAGCGTAGGTGTCAAAATAGTGCCACTTTTAATACTGCTTGCCCTTATTCCATCTGCAATAACTCTCTAATATTCGGATCTGTCGCGCCATTATTAATGTTACTCTACATGTCTTGCAAAAAACGTGGCCAACTTTTGCGCATCTACTAAACTGCTCGTCAAAAGTTAAGCATAGAGCAAAATTTGCTCCAATTTCAAGCAAGGATATCTTAGGAAAAAAATATCCGATTTTAAAAAAGTTTATGGCGCCTGGTAGAGCTTTTCTTCAGCTGCAAGACTTCATGTCGACTCCGGCACCATGGACTTTGTCCATGATACACAGGATGCTAAAGGAAGGAGTGTCAAAAGTGTTAATTTTTGAAGTCGTGGAACTTTTTTAGGAAAAATTTCGGATTTTTTTCTCTTCAGTTTTAGAAAGCGAGTATCAATATTTCGAAACGGTTTTTGACTTTTGATCGTATTTTGTTTCTTCAAAGAGTTCTTGTTTTTTTTTGTGGAATTTGAATTTTTTTATACAGAATTTGCTGGAGCTGTTGCTTTTTCTTGAAAATTCACAGAAACGTACACAATTGCTGGATGAAATAAACCATGACAAAATTTGACCTCATGGGCCCTCAGAAGAGGTTATTCTCTGGACCTCTTCAGGGGAGATACCCAATGAAGCATGCTGCGACATCACATTACGAGCAGTTTATACAGGATAGGTCGGATAGGGGTAAGTTTGTGCAAAAAAAAAAACCGGTATTCCATGTTGTTATCTTATATGCGTTTGACCTAGCTATAATTCAAGTACTATACTATTGGCGAGTAACATTACCGATGGTGGCGCTGCTGATGCGCTTCGCATGTAAACAAACATGTCGGATAGAGCACGGATTGTTGCCCGCGCGTTCAAAAATCTCATCAGTAGTAAGTCGGTTTTTAATGTCCTCCAGACGTGGAACGTGCGGTTAATTGGTATTGCGGTGGAACCAGACAGGTGGAACTCAAAAATGGCAGAAGCGCAATTGAGTGTTATGGAGGTTTTGAATCACTTGATGGACTTAACGGATTCTCGAAGTATCGTGATGGGAGAAGAAATTCTGAAGTCACAATTTCTTGTGTTGTGTGGTCGAAAGCGAACCGAATCAAGCATCAATTTAAACATAGACATATTTGAATTGTGTTTACAAACAAGCAGCGCATTGTATGAATCTCCTCACTAGGTAACTGGGAATGTAAATTAAAAAAATGGTAGTAGCAGTTCCTGTAAAATTGGAACGTTCAAATGCACTTGCAAAGCAGGCCAGTCCGGGACATGCAAAAATATCGCAGCTGTGCTTCTTCGATGCAGCCATATAGAGCTCTTATTTTCAGCGACACTTCCCAGGCTTTTCTCGTAGTCATATTTTCCACAGTGCCGAGTTTGTTTGTCATTTTGACTACCCAACTTGCGTCTTTCGCTTTCGACGGGAAACGGTGAAAATGTAACTCTTCCTTTTTCCGGTTTCCACAGCGCGACTCGCACTCGGAAACACAACAAGCCACTTTTTGTCACTATCTATCTTGCCACCTTCCATTCTATGCCATTTTTGCTTGCCAGTCGTCGTACACGTGCCACTCTTATTTAAAAATGCAATGCTTTTGCTATCGACGACACCTAATATATTCAAGATAATGAAACGTGCGTGGCTCACGTACTTTGTTGGGAAAAATTAACGCCGCGTTAAGTCAGATGGAATCAAATAAAGTCCCCAAACACCGCAACGCTCATAAGAGCCCATACAAATCTGCAGTTGATCCGTGCACAAACGTCGTTTACACGTTGGCCGTCAGATGGCGTATTCGATCTTGAAACTCGCCAATAGATACAGTAAATCTGGCACCTGGCACCATTCTAATCCTGAATCGCTTCTGAATTCTTCAGAGTAGTTTAAAACTTTTTCATGTTCTTCATAATTGCCGCTTGAAATAATTAATAATACAATAAAAACAAAAACGTGACAATAGAATTTCGACCAGAGCGATGTAATTTTTGATTCACGCTGAATATTTTGATTCGGTTTGCGCAAAGTTTGCACAGGGTGATATGTAAACCAGTGCAATTCTTTAATGTGTTCAAGCAAACACCGTTTGTGAGAAAAAATGTTTTTTTTTCAGTTTCAACCAAAACATGAAGAATCATTCATATTGTAGTGCAGGCCCTTGGCCTTCTAATTAACTGGACCTAACCAAACAAATTACCTAGCTTGCAGTTGAACCTCCGCGAGCTACTTTTACACCATTATACCTGTAAGAGAAGTCCCTAATTATCGCAATGAATTTACCCCCTTTTAACCCTTTCCCCAAGTGAAGTGAACCTGAACAGCCCCTTTGTAATATCCCAATCATCGATGACATCATCACAATATCTTACCTCGAAACAGCTTTGGAATTGTTTGATTCGGAAGTCCAGCGGAGAGGACACTTTTTTTTCAAATTGGTGCATTTTAGACCTATTGTCACACATTACAATCGGCCTTTTCTTGATAAGAAAACGAAATTTCGAGCGACTGTTTATTCAATAATTTTGAAGAAGTTGACTACCTTATACCTCACAACCGAGCTCACAACCTACCTCCATTATTTTGAAGGAGGTCAAAGCAAATGCCAGTTTTCTCAAGATAGCAGTTGGGCCTCGAGTTGGGCCAACAATTCAAGAAGTGAACATTGGCAGATGTGCGAAATTTGTCCAGAATTTTGACCTCCTGCGTATGATTCCGTTGTCAAATTGAAGTTTCAGACAAAAACAATGGCTCGAAAAATTCAGGGTATCGAAAATCTCGCAAGTTCGAAACAAAAATAATATCGTCGTTGTCTGGACTTCCGATTCGAAAATTTCCAAAACCGTTTCAAGGTAGGACATGAAGCTTCATAATGTCAAGGTTGAGACTGGACTTTTTTTTCACAAACGGGGTTTGGTTGAATACATTGAGAATTTGCACTGGTTTACATAATATCACCATGTATACAAACTTTATTTGAGGGGATCTTGAGTCTTCTACCTATAGTCCTGGCCTCGACTGCAAGAAGATGAGGCCAACAGATACCGCAAACCGAATCAAAATATTTGGCGGGAATCTTAAGTTATATAGTTTTGAAAAGAGGCAAAATTTTCGGTCGTGATACATTGAGTGGTTTTTTATTAAAAAAAAAACTACTAGTAGAAGGAAAACTAAAGAAACAATGCATCGACATTCCATATCAGCGGCTAAAATTCTGTCTGCGGAATGGTGAAGCGTTAATTCTGTGAAGTGTACATTTTTAGTCGCTAGAATATGACGACAAATTTGATTCCTGTGCTCGTGCTATGCTATGTAAGTACCTATACAGGTATGTGTACCGATAACTTTCTAGGACAGCAGTAAGGACTCATCCATGAAATGTGTTGATGAACGATAATAAAATATGTTATGATTAATAATAATGATGATACTAATAATACAACTACTACTAGTACACCTATACAGCTACAGGTGCAAGCACCACTTACGATTTCCAGATGTGTGGATGGCTTTGATAGCCTTTTTCATTTTAGTCAACCCATCTCGATCGTAGTCTAGAGTCTGGAAAGAAGACAAGAGAAAAAAATTAATACTTTGTCACGCACACATATACAAAACAACACTATATTATCATGTATGCAATTTACATATTTGCTTTACCACAAAAAGAAGTGATGACCAAATGAATGGTAACTACTCTATTGTTGATTATTGCGCACGGCATCACCTGGAGAAATATGCCTAATAAATAGACAGAAAAGAGAAATTTGTGAACTCGCAAGGTTGTTCTGCCGCTATACTAATAATTATTTACGCTATGAAAACCGAGGGTCTATCAGGGTGGTCCAGGATAAATCTGAAAATTTCCAATAATCAACTGAGCTTGAGAAAACAATCAGAAAAAGGCCAAAAACCATATATCAAAAATGCATATTAACGGAGGTGTGGTCCGTCGAAGTTAACTAGGTAAAAAACTAGAATTCTTGACAGAAAAATAGTTGTCAAATGTGTCTGGATGATAAGGAAATAAGTTTTGTTTCTGTCGTGTTATCAAGCTACTGATTAAAAATAAAATATGATGAAAATAAGTGCGTTCCTCGGTTCGTCAGTAATAATGAAATTACGGGTATGAATCTGAAACTGACATCGCTGAGGTCTTGGCTGAATCCTTTCGTACAAATTCAAGTGACTTGAACTTCGACCAAAATTTCTTACAATATAAAAGAGGTAGGGAAATGCAAGAAGTAACTGACCACTGTCTTGACAATACTCATCACATCAATCTTCCCCTTACATTATCAGAGCTCGACGAATCGCTCAAATCAGCCAAAGACTCTATCCTTGGCCCCGACGATATCCCCTATCTTTTTTTGAAAAATCTAACGGCTAAAGGCAAAGCCAAACTCTTGGACATTTACAATAAGATTTGGCAAACTCAGGTTTTCCCCAAAGCGTGGTCTGAATCAACTGTCATACCACTATTGAAACCAAACAAACGAAGTGATGAAAAGAGCTCCTACCGTCCAATATCTCTGACCAACACTATGTGCAAAACCTTCGAGCGCATCATCACAAAACGTTTGTCTTGGCAGTTGGATAAAGATAATTTGCTTCATCCCGCTCAAAATGGTTTCAGAAAACACCGTTCAACCACTGACAACATAATACAGTTGGAATCCGAGATACATCACGCTTTTGCAACCAAACAAAACTTATTGGCCATCTTCTTTGACGTCGAAAAAGCCTATGACATGACTTGGACTCGCCATGTGATCGAAAAACTGACAGAATGGAACATAAAGGGGAATATTTTGGCGTTCATCCAAAAAATTTCACGTAACAGGTCATTCAAAGTCAAAATCAACAACAGTTTTTCCAACAGTAAGAAACTGCAAAACGGTGTTCCCCAGGGCTCAGTCTTGAGTGTGATCCTATTCCTGATAGCAATTAATGACATACTAACACGCATTGAAGCTCCAGTCCGCTGTTGTCTATTCGCAGATGATTTGGTGATATACCTGAGAGGAAAAAATCTTACATCGATGCAAGAAATCCTTCAAGCAACATTGCGTAACATAGAAAACTGGTGCTCAACATCAGGTTTCAAATTTTCTACGCAAAAAACAACCTGCATCAACTTCAGTAGGACCAAACAAATAAGCTCCCCTCTCCTTCGACTGAACGGCAGAAGCTTAAAATTCTCTGAATCAACCAAATTTTTAGGCATTACATTTGACCAGAAGCTATCTTGGAAACAATACTTATCACAACTCAAGACATCATGCCGCCAAAGTTTAACCACACCTGGGGAGCAGACACCAAAACATTGTTGATGATCTATCGCAGTCTTATAAGATCAAAACTTGACTATGGAGCAATTGCCTTCATGACAGCCAAAAAGTCGTACCTCAGATCCATCAGTGCTATACAATCATTGGCTATCAGAATAGCAACAGGAGCGTTTTGTACCACTCCGGTGGAAAGTCTCCTAGCATTGGTGAACGAGCCCCCTCTCGAACTCCGCAACAAACGATCCACCCTGAACTTCGCTATAAACACCCTCTCAAATCCACAAAGCCTGAGTCGTGACTTAGTGTTCCCAACTAGGCCTGAAATCACTTTGAACGGGAGTGTAGCTCCACCAGTTCATGAAAGAGTCGCTTGCATCCAACGAGAAATCAACTTCACCATCCCTGAAGCTCTTCCTTGGCAAAACTCCTCGGTCCCACCATGGAAACACTCTAAGGTTAAATTGATCTTTGATCTTACAAGGTTTGACAAAGCTGAAACGAATCACACTCTTATCAAGACTCATTTCCTTGAAATAGTCAATGGTTTTCCAAATCACAGACTGATTTTCACCGATGGCTTCAAAATTGACGATAAAGTGGCATCTGCCCTAATCATCCCAACATCTAAACAATCCTTTCGCCTCCAAAACTACAATACTATCTATACAGCTGAGCTCTATGCCATACTTCAAGCGTAATTTACACAAGAACACACCCTGAAATAAATTTTATTATTTGTTCAGATTCTCTAAGCTCACTAAAGGCCTTGAACCATCTTTACCCACGAGATCCCCTTATACAAACAATAAAAGACGAACTGTCCGATAGGGTTGAAAATAGTATATTATATACCAAGGTTGAGAAGTGAGCTATTATAGCCCGAGCACCGTTTAAATCCCGAGCCGCGTAGCGGCGAGGGAGATATGTGCGAAGGCTATAATAGCCTTCTCAAACGCGGTTTATATACGATTTTTTTCACTACTAGCAAAGTAGATCCGATTCGTGAAGTCCCAAAATTTTATAAAAACTGCTCCGCATTCATTGTAGATGTCAATTAAAACCAAGTAGGCTCTTCGAGCATTTTGTAAGGCCCGTATTCATATCCCACTTTTAAGCTAAAAGCGCTTTTAGTGCGATGCGCATTTAGGGGCATTTCTCATATTTCAGTGTTCAAATAGTATATTATACACCAAGGTTGAGAAAGTATTATTATAGCTGAAGCGCCAGTTTAGATCCCGAAGCGCAGCTGAGGGATATAAGGCGCTGAAGCTATAATAATTTTCTCAACCGTGGTTTATATAGTATTTTTTTCAATACTAGAAAACCGCCATCCCAATTCAGGAAGAGGTTAATAATGATGCACTTCACGGCTAGTAGTGAAAAAAATACATTATTGCTATTGGGAGCGATTGTATGTACTTAATTGCAATTAATTTGCGCGTTAATTTGTATTTTTGAACACTAAAATATGAGAAATGCCCCTAAATGCGCATCGCACTAAAAGCGCTTTTAGCTTAAAAGTGGGATATGAATACGGGCCTAAGTTTTCAACTTCAAACGATATTCGCCGGGATGATGATAAGGATCGAAGGTCGCGAGACACCTTTCGAATTGTGTGAGGCAGCAGATAAGGTCACCAATGACTTACTGCCAGCAAAACAAAAACTAAAAACAATTTAATGAAAACGTATGCGATTTTCAAGAACTGGTTCTTTTCGAGGAAAACTGCATACACTAGCAATGACAAATTGTAGATGATATGTGTGCTCATCGACAAGTGAACACAGCTTATTGAAAATAATTTCAAAATAGACATATTGTGAGGTTAGGTTGTACTGACCGTCCAACCTTTAGCTGCTATTCCACCAAACCAATCAAATTCACGTACACCACAACAAGTTCTGCAATTAATAAGGCTCGGTCAAACAATTTCTCGATCTTTTTGTGTAAGTGAGCTGCCGTTATTGCCAATAATTTGATGTGATTCAAACGCAAACGCCAAGTCGATCGCCAAACGTCAATCAGACGAAGGGGTTAATAATATGCCCGGCCAACTTGATTCTGCACGTCAATCAGACAAAGCGGTTAATAATATGCCCGGCCTAGTTGATTCTGCAAGAGGTTGTGAAATCTCACTTCACGACCTCTAGACGGGTCAATAATGGTATACTTCACAGCTAGTAGTGTAAAATAGTATATTATATACCAAGGTTGAGAAAGTATTATTATAGCTGAAGCGCCAGTTTAGATCCCGAAGCGTAGCTGAGGGATATAAGGCGCTGAAGCTATAATAATTTTCTCGACCGTGGTTTATATAGAATTTTTTTACTACTTGAAAATCGCCATCCCAGTTGAGGAACAGGTTGATAATGATGTACTTCACGGCTAGTAGTGAAAAAAATAGTTTTTATGTATACACCATCACACATCGGAATAGATGGTAATGAAAGAGCTGACGATCTGGCCAAAAAGGCAACATCATCGAACAATCTACCAATTTGTCGAATTAATCCCCCAGCTGACCTCAAAACATATGTGAAGGTCAGTATATCTCGTATCTGGCAGCAGTGTTGGGACCGAAAAGACCACTATCTTCAAAAAACAAAACCACTTATCTGTACAGTTCTCACCTGCCCGGAGAAACAGAAACGAACAAGTTAAACTCAATAGGTTGAGACTGGGATACTCCAGACTTACCCACTCTTTTTTGTTGTCAAGGCAAGATCGTCCAAAGTGTCCAACCTGCGACATCCATCTGTCAATCGACCATATCCTCTACCATTGCCCAAACCACCATAATCACAGATCACTATATGGTGTTGCAGAGTCTCCAACAACTCTTACAGACCCTAACAAATATGATAAAGTTCTAACTTTCCTGAAAGAAATTCAAATATTTGACTCCATCTAACCCGTACGTCACACTTCAGTAACTCAAGTGAGCTGCTAATAACCTTCAATGGTTGATGCAGCATTGTAAATGTAAATAAAAAAAATAAAAAAAATTACGGGTGGACACACCAACAACAAGGTCTCGTAATTGGGGAATTTTATAGCTAGCTGACGGATAGTTCACGGAACTTCAAACGATTCATTCGGAGCCTTCACAATTCAAAAGTGATTCGATTGATTGAGTGGAATTCTATTGAAAAACCGAAATCTTGAAAATGAAAATAAATGGACAGGACACTTTTAATTAAACAAGACGACCTGTAAAAAAATTTGAAATTATCTGGCTATGATAACTCTCAATATTTTATTTAGTGGTATGATGTCGTTGACAGTTCAACATTTCTCTTGTCGGCGTCTTTTGTCAATTTTGAGAACTGCCAGGCAGTGACGATTCGAGCGTTGGGCAAAATGGGATATTTTACTTCCTGCAGTCGATTTAAGGTCAGTTTTTCAGCCTCGGGTTAAATCTTAACTTGGTTTTGTTGAGACGGATTTGAGTATTGCAACAATATTGTTTTGATAGCAACAAATCCAAATAATGAAGGTCAGCCGAGATTGAAAAACTGGCCCTAAGATGTTCCAAACTGTTCTTGGAAAACTATGACCTTGACTATGACTGTACTGTGACTGTTCGCGAACACCTAAATCGAATAATTATTATTTAAAATATAGAAACGAACCTGCGGAAAGACGAAATAATGATTCATGACACATGAGACACGAAAAATTGACGGCGCTTATAAATCTCCAATGTTTTTTTTAGCGAATACACACACACACACACCATCCGAATCCATTTAACATCATTAGGCATTTTAGGGCTTTTGAACGGCGAGTCTACCGTACTTCCGGCAAATCAGAGGCGTATCAGCTTCCGACCGTCCGACTTTCTGTTGGGTTGTTTTGTTTGTGTGTTGTCGGGTTAGCCTATAAATCTCGGCAGCAGCAGCAGCTCAGTATTTCAAATTTTATCTAGCCGCAAATACGAACTTTAAAACTGGTGTATCAATTCCTGTCATCCGTGTCAACGTATTTCAACCACGTGTCAGCAAACCTGCACACTGATAAAATTCCGCGTTCATACCTGAAATGTGAACTCCTCGAATTGATGTAGCAAAATAACAAATAAAGTCAAGTTCAGATATGAATTGGACTTTTCCTGCCCTCAAGTTCTTATAATACCAAAGTTTTTGATATTTGTAATGACTTGAGCGAAAAAGAACACGTTGACTCGGCGTATAGGCGGAGTACACCGTAGAATACACCCTTGTCAAGGACGGAGTTGAGTTGATAAAATAAGCGTTGCGGAATCAATCCCTGTGGGTTTATTCCTTGACGGATTCTTAAGGTGCGTTCAGTCAGCTTATTTAGCCGCAAGTTTTAATTTTAGTCGCAAGTGCAGCGACGCCCATTGGTTCTTACGAACCAGCTTTCTCAGAACAGCCAATAAGCGATGCAACGCTTACGGCTAAAATTAAAACTTGCGGCTAAATAAGCTGACTGAACGCACCTTTACCATTTTGGCCTCTTTCGAAAGCTACGTATGTACTATGTACTTTGGTTTGAGCCCATTGGCATTTCCAAAATCGAAAAATAATTCAAAAAAACGTATTTTTTTTTATATTTGAATTTTGGAAATGCCAATGGGCTGAAACCAAACTACATCCTTGTACCATGCGATCAACAAAATTCGGAATTGAGGTAGGCTGTGACCTGGTCAAATTTCAGGATGTCAAGCTGCTTTCGGCCAGAGCACAGCCTACCCCAATTCCGAATTTTGTTGATCGCATGGTAGCTTTCGACAGAGACCTAAATGATAAGATTCTGTTAAGGAATAAACCCACAGGGATTGATTCCGCAACGCTTATTTTACCAATATACCAATATAACTCTGTCCGTAAGTTGAACAAAATAAATATCTACGAAGTGAATGGCGCAACTCGTCCGATCCACACAGGATAAAGTGATGATAATAATAACATACCAACCGACACACCACAACCACGAAGTAAACAGATCAAAGATTGAAGTGGTCCACCCCAAAAACTTGCTCAGGTTCAAATGAGAATATCGTCACGAAAAATGAACCGATTTGAAAAAAGATGGTGTTAATGATTCAAGCGTTCTTCTGACTGCAAGTTTCATACTTAGATATCATGTTTGCTAATCTACTGTATGATATACAGGGTGACAAAAGTAGGAGTGAAAAGTGGTCCATTTTCAAGCGTGTGTAACTTTTTTAAAAACAATGTTAGATTTTCCTTATTATATTTTTGAAAACTCGCATCAATATCTTGAAACGGTTTCTGACATTTTACCGCCTTCTATTTCTAGTACAGGGTGTTCGCGTATGAAGTATCCTCCTCAAAAACATTATCTCCAACATAATTTCAAAAATTGAAAGCGATTCTCATACAATTTTTTCCGTGGGCTTTGAATCCATTGACAAAAATTTTCTGTGGTATATCGCTTACAGGGTGCAACATCGAAAATGTTTCTCAAATTAGACACCCTGTATTTTGATATGGGAATCGATCCAACTTTCTATCGTGATTATAAAGATATATCACACTTGAAAGGTTAGTCAACAAAACACGTGTGGAAAAATTGAGTTTTGAAAAATTTTGAAAAGACTTTTTTTCAAAAGTGACTTCTAGTGATTTTTCATCACTTTTCTATTATTTTTGGGTGAATGAATTTGTTTAAAGTTTGAACCTTTTACTAAACTCACCTCAAACCGGCAAACTTTAAAAAAAAAGATTTTTTCATATTTTTTGAAACTTCAACAATTTTTTCAACAGGTGTTTTCACAACCTATCAAGTGTGATATATATTTATAATCAAGATGAAAAACAGAACCGATTCCCATATTAAAATACAGGGGGTGTTCAATCTGAGAAAAATTTTTGATGTTTACACCCTGTAAGCAAAATGTCGCAGAAAAATAAACTGCTCCACAATGTTGTCGCCACCAAAAAAATGGCTTGACTTTGACGGCCAATAACTTTGGATTGCCGAAAGTGATTTCCATTCTTTTTGTTGCGTTTACTAGCCCAATCGATCCTCAACAGATCCTGTAATAATTGTAAATATCAAGAAACTGCATGTAACATTTATACAGGGTATATGTAACAAGTGAGTATGCCTTCACGTGCGTGAGTCTCAGTAGCGCATTTTCTCAAAGAGGCATATTGTGAACGTAAAGAAATTTGGTTGAAGGAGAAACACCATTCCTAGCCCACTTTCTTCATTCGACACTCATTGTGATATTATGTTATCAGAATGGGGTACTTGCCAATGAAATAGATTTGAATGAAAATTCTTTCACTTATCAATATATTTTTTTGTTTGAGGGCGGGAGCTGGGAGCGGCGACTAATCAACAGTAGTCTATTCTCTTCCATTTTTAGTCGGCTATTTATATAGCGAAAGAATTAGATCGCTATGTCTTCGGGTTTATGTTTTCCATTTATCTCTTACTTTGAGGGCAGCGTGTGGGGGTGGCAGCATTCGACAAAGTAACTGTTGCACAGTTTGAGTTAAGAGTTTCTAAATGTTTGAGGAAATATGACAATCAGTGGAAATTGTGAAAGTTGCATTTTTTGTTTGGGGGCGGGAGCTGGAGGCGGCGACTAATCAAAAGTGGCCTATCTCTTCCCATTTTTAGTCAGCTATCTATACAGCGGAACAATTAGATCGCTATGTCTTCAGGGTTATGTTTTACATTCATCTCTTACTTTGGGGGCGGCGTGTGGGAGCGGCAGAGTTCAGCAAAGAAATTCTTCCACAGTTTGATGGGAGTTTCTGAATGTTTAAGGTAACATTAAAATGTAATTCAGTGGAAATTATTGAAAGTTGCACTTTTTTTCTTTTGGGGGTGGAAGTTGGAGGCGGCGCGGCGCCATGTCAAAGGTAGCCTATTCTTTCCCATTTTTAGTTAGCTATCCGTATAGCGAAAGAATTGGATCGTTATATCTTCGGGTTTATGTTTTTCATTCATCTCTCACTTTGAGGGCAGCGTGTGGGGGCGGCAGCATTCGGCAAAGTAACTGTTGCACAGTTTGAGTTGGGGGTTTCCAAATGTGTAAGGAAATATGACAAATCAGTGAAAATTATGAAAGTTGCATTTTTTTTGTTTGGGGGCGGGAGCTGGAGGCGGCGACTAATCAAAAGTGACCTATCTCTTCCCATTTTCAGTTCTCTATACATATAGCAAAAGAATTAGATCGTTAATCTTCAGGTTTATGTTTTAAATTGTGAAAGTTGTTTTTTTTTGTTTGGGGGGGCGGGAGCTGGAGGCGGCGGTTAATCAAAAGTGGCCTATCTTTTCCCATTTTCAGTAAGCTATCTATATAGCGAAAGAATTAGATCGCTATGTCTTCAGGTTCATGCTTTGGGGGCGGCGTGTGGAAGCGGCAGAGTTTGGCAAAGAAATTCTTGCACAGTTTGAGTTGACAATTTCTGATTACATTTATCTCTTACTTTGGGGGCGGCGTGTGGGAGCGGCAGAGTTTGGCAGAGAAATTCTTGCACAGTTTGAGCTGGGAGTTTATCTATGTTTGAGGTAACATTAACATCCAAATCAGTGAAAATTGTTGGAAATTGCACTTTTTTCTTTTGGGGACGGAAGCTGGAGGCGGCGCCATATCAAAAGTAGCCTATACTTTCCCATTTATAGTCAGCTATCCATATAGCGGAAGAATTAGATCGTTATGTCTTTGGGTTTGTGTTTTTCATTTATCTCTTACTTTAAGGGAAGCGTTTGGGGGCGGCAGCATTCGGCAATGTACAAGCCGTACAAGCTTTTTTGAAGAAAGAGAACGTCGGGTACAAAGCGAAGAAATCCAACGTTTTCACTGAAGACAACATTGAAAATTTTATAAATACTGCGCAAACTGAGTACCTCCCGCAAAAGGTAGGACTCCTGGTATGCTATGTTTTGTGAGTACTTCGTACTAAAAACAAAGGATATTTCCAATTCTTCATTCTTTACAAAGTCCTTCTTTGTATCCACTTACGTACTAGTTAATCAGGTTAATCTCTTTACGGTATCCTCGGTTCGATCCAAAGCCAGCGGAGTACTGCGCTATCTAGCAATACGTATTACATATTACAAAATGGGTAGTTTCCACATATTTCACCTACCCTCCACCTACTGCAATTTATTAAATAAACCAATTATCATGCCATGCCGGTGGGCAATACGTTTCATTGCACATTTTCGTGGATTTTTCGTTCCAGACTTCCAGATTTCAGAACAAGAAACTAACACCATCATTATAAAAATAACCCAGAACATAACCTTTCAAAACCACAAATCAAATATCCGAGTCCGAGCTGTCAAACAAAACTGCCAAAACTAAAAAGCGAAGCGAAGTAGGCAGGTGTTTATTATCCATATTGGTTAGCAAAGCTGTTCATTTTCCCGAGAGGTCGGCAAAAGGCTACTTCCCAACTTTTCAAAGGGTATGTAATGAATCAATTGACATAGTGATTGTGAATAAACCTATATTTATGCCATTGTTCATACTTACACGTCAAGTCACTCCAACAATGCCGGGACCGATATTTTCAGCGTTACTGTTAGCAACACACATTTTTGATCATCTTTGTAGCTTGGTATCACCAGAAAAACGCAATGAGGCGTGAAGCTCAGACATAGTAAGCACAAGCACAACAGGTAAACTTCCAGGGGGCTCCCCCTTCCACGGAAAATGAAGTTCTACCATATTCAGGGGTTTAGACTTGGAAAAAGGATGTTCCACATCTGAAATATTGATGAAATTCAACGTGCTAAAAACAGACAGTGGCTAGCTTTTCTAAAAGTGCCCCCTGCCTGGTCCTACACCAAAGTTTCGGGCTGTTTTTGAGTTATCCGAAACGGTTGTAGGAACAATTGTGCTCATGTCAACCACCCATTCATTGGAAGTGATACAATCTTGCGAGAAAATAGGGCTAATCTGTTTCATTCCATATAAAAATTCATATCGTCTGTGTAAGATCTCCAATCTCGGTAGCTCCAAAACCGTTTCGAAGCAAGGCATCACACTTTATGATTTTCACTTGAGAATTTGACAAAAAAAAAATTTGCAAATGGGGTTTCGATCAAGTTGTTCGAATTTTTCATCTTTTTACATATCACCCTGTATAAATGTTACATGCAGTTTCTTGATATTAACAATTACGAAATCTGTTGAGGATAGATTGGGTTAGTAAACGCAACAAACAGAATGGAAATCACTTTCGGCAATCGAAAGTTATTGGCCGTCAAAGTCAAGCCATTTTTTTGGTGGCGACAACATTGTGGAGCAGTTTATTTTTCTGCGACATTTTGCTTACAGGGTGTAAACATCAAAATTTTTTCTCAGATTGAACTTATTATTCAATAAGTTCAACTTATTCAAAGTCCAATATTTCGATGTGAAAAGGTTGCGATTTTGTTACCGTTCACAAAAAAAAATCAAACTTTATAATTTGCAAAGTATCATAACTCATTTTTTTCAAATGGCATGCCCCCAATTTTTAACGCTTTGATAGCTTTTTTTTATGCTCTTCCATTTTTACAAGGGGTGGGTAGCCTACCCTCAAACTTTATATTGCTCAAGATAATTGGAAGTTTTCACAAAATTTGCTATTTTGCTTATTTTTCCAAAAACTCAGTCGGCATGATGACTGTTAGATGAGTCAAACAGTACGCAGCTGTCAGTTAGTCAGTCTGAATTTTGTCGAACAAAAAAAAATGGCTTCAGCGAAAAAGGAAATCAAAGTGAAATACTGGATATCTGGCTTCATAACTAGAATATTATATAAATAATTTCCTCTCGCGTAAAGCCATTTTTCTGTGTTGGACTATATTTAGACTGACTAACTGACAGCTGCGTACTTTTTAGATTGTCTGTCATTCATCACGGCCGACTCAGTTTTTGGAAAAAGTCAAAAATAGCAAATTTAGTGAAAACTTCCAATTATCTCGAAAACTATGAAGTTTAAGGAGGGTAGGGTACCCCTAGTAAAAATGAAAGAGCATGAAAGAAGCTATCGAATAGCGTTATAAAATTGGGGGCATTCCACTTGATATCGAATGGCGTTATAAAATTGGGGGCATTCCACTTGAAAACAATGAGTTATACTTTGAAAATTATTATTTTTTTGTGAACGCTTTGCAATATAAAATCGCAACTGTTTGACATTAGGATATTGGTCATTGATTTGACTATCACCATGTCAAGTTTCATCTCTTAGTTTTGAAAAGCAAGGCCACTACATTTTTTTTAAGCAAACTGTGAATATGCGATTTTTTTCAGTTTTCAATTTTTAGTTGGTAGCACTACCAAACAATTGAAAAACAAAAATACAGGCATGAGACAGTTAAAAAAGCAAAGCCTGAAAATGAAAAAATATAAGTGTTCCATTTAAAAAAATTGACGCTTCGTTTATCCCGTCAAAATGGGACACCTGTATAACTGAAAATAATTTCAAGTCATAGGTTGAGTCATCAAACCATATAACTTTTCTCTTACACCTTTTTCTCTATCTTGAACGGTAAGACCGCTATGGGATAATTCCGCTAGGATGGACCACCCTGTATGTGTCGTCATCGTCGTCGTACAATCAGTGCGTGTTAATATAAAAGCTGGGGCTGCTGCAAGCTCGAAGAGTCCATTTTCATTTAAGTTGGCTACATTTCGGAGTTTCGGACCCTTTATTCATCATTTCGTGATGTGCAGGGTCAGGGTGCAGATAATGCGACCCGACCGATGATGTTGAAAACGGGATGGTCCGGCAATGAGTCATTTCGTAAATATTTTCCATGTATTAGCCTGGGCATGGGCATCAGACGATTTTGTTCATAAAAGGTGTTAAATCATGATTTCATTAATTGGTGTATCGATCATTATTAAGCAGCTGATAATTCCAATTGTACCGTGCAAATGACATTGAATGGATGCACGGCACGGTTAAACGCCGCTTCCTGCTGCTGAGTAATTTTGTCATTGTGGCAGAACGGTGCGATATAGGTACGAGAAGGAAGGAAGATCACAAGCGATACGGATGTCGGAGAGGCTTGCTTTCGGCCAGGACCACAGATCATTAATCCGGAAATCCGCTCACTGGAGTGGTTAGAATACCGTGTGATCATTTGAAAACTATACACCTGCAATAACTCCCGATTCCTAGTGAATTTTTCTTCGAGCAAAAACAGGTCGCATTTTATATCGATGGGGACATCTAAAACATAGCAAATTATACTTAAAATTATTTTAATTTATATTATTATTTATAATCATTTTTTAAAATTTATATTTTCAGCCCCCTCGCCGCCACTCACCCCAACTTTGAAATTTCAAATGACACCACCTACCTTGCGATACATCAAATTGAAAAGAATTAAATTTTATTTATAAAAATCTCTTTTTCGAAATTTTCAACTCCACCCCCTTTTTCCCTAAAAATTCTCAGAGTGTCCTATTTTATGTTCTGGGCCACTCAATTCTCCTCAATTTAGTCACCGTCATCATAGATAACATCGAAGAAAAGAATTTTCAGTGGAAAAAGTGCTACTCAAATTCACCTCTCTGCTCTCCCCCACCTCAACTTTGAATTTAACAAAACACCGCCCACTTTGTGATACATCAAATTGAAGGGAATCGAATTCTCTTTCTGAAAACATTTTTTTTTGAAATTTCCAACCACTCCCTCATTAAATTGGACATTTGGACTATTTTTGGAGGAAAGAGGGGGTTTGAAAAAATGTAGTTCAGGAAGAGAATTCAATTTGCTTCAATTTGACAAAGTACCTATAGTACTAGTACTCACAAAGTAGGTATTGTCATTTGAGATTTTTGAGATGAGGTGGGGGGAGCGAAGGGGTGAATTTGGGTGGCATTTTGTCCACAGAAAATTTTCTCTTTCGATGCTGTGCAGGATGACGTTGACTGCATTGAAGAGAATTGACAGGTCAAGAATATTATATTTTACACTCAGAGAATTTTAGGAAAAAAGGGGGGTCGGGGTTAAAAGTTTAACCAAATATTTGTTCAGAAAAAGAAATTAATTCTGTTTGATTTCATGTATCGCAAAATAGGTAATGCCATTTGGAATTTCAAAGTTGGGGTACGTGGGGGCGAAGGGGCTAGAGATAGAAATTTGCCAATGTATGTTTTAGATGCCCCCCTCGATATAAAAATCAACCTGTTTTTGCTAGAAGACATACCCTAGGAATCGGGAGGTATAGCAGGTGGATAGTTTTCAAATGATCACGTGGAACCAATCCAACCGATACAGAGAACAGATTTCTAAAAGAAAGCGACTCGGGTGTCAACAGCAACAATAGATTTAGTGGACGTGGTAGGAAAAAACAAGTTGCAAATGATGATAAAGGCAAACCACTTTGCAGGATCGTAGCTAAAACTCCAATAAACGATTTGACCCGCAGTGCTTTCATTTTCGTCCCTTAGGATTTGAATTGCGCCCCTTTTTCAAAATGGCGGATTTTATCTAGGGGCAGAAGGTATCGAATAGCCTGGTGATGTCCAGCTTCGTTAAAATATATGGAGCTATGTCTCGATCAGTTTCAGGGACATCAAACACTTTTTAAAAAAATGGTGGAACATTGACATCTGTGGCAGGCAAATTTGGTGGAGGCGCCAAAATGAATTTAGTACGGTCATAAGAAAATTGCTGTAACATTTTTATTTTTCAACCGATTTTAACATCAGGTATCTCATTTTGTAGAGCAGTAAATTCTTCTTGTTATCTTGTATCTTTCATAAAAAAAGACATTGAGAAATGTTGAAGAAAAAATAAAAAATAATTTGAAAAAAAAGATTTTTAAATTTTGTCATTTCCATGAAAATTGCCTTATATGTAGATTTTGATGTGCCCTTTCTAAATTTGCACTTTTTAGATTTATATCTTTGCAGTGCGCACCACCATGTTGAAAAAATGATATCTGAAAAGAAGTTTTTGACAATATCTAAATTAAAGTCCATGCGAGATTGAAATATTTAGATACGTATGGAAGTACATTCAATTCTCCACGATTTGACACCTGAACCATCTCTGTGCGATTTGGGGTTCTTGAGCTAGAGCTTCCGGAAGTATCAATTTTCGGTGTTGAATAGTGACCGCGCCTACCGGATTTCACCACTGGATCACCACCAGGTCTTAATCAAGTTACCCATCAATAACGCGTCGTCATTTATCTTAAATTATGAACATTGGTGGGCCTGGCACAGCCCTAAGAGGTGATTTTGATTTCTTTTGGAACCGAAAATTGATACTTCCAGAAGGTCTAGCTCAAGAACCGTGGGTCGCACAGAGCTGGTTCAGATGTCAAACTGTGGAGGATTAAATGTGCTTTCATATGTATATGAACATTCCAATGTCACAAGGGCCAAAATTTAGATATTGTCGAAAACTTCTTTTCAGGCATAATTTATTCAATATGGCGGCGCGTACTGCAAAGATATAAATCGGAAAAGTGTAAATTTAGAAAAGGCATATCAAAGTCTACAAATAGGGCAAATTGCATAACAATAAAAAAATGTTGAAAATCTAATTTTTTCTAAAATTATTCTCCTTTTTTTTTCAACATTCCTCAACGTCTTTTTTCAATAGAAGGTATAAGTTAACAGGAAGAATTCACTTTTTCACAAAATGAAATGTCTTGTGTTAAAATCCGTTGAAAAATACAAAATGTTACAGCAATTTTCTCATGACAGTGCTAAATTCCTTTTGGCGCCTCCACCAAATTTGCCTGCGGTAGATGGCAATGTTCCACCATTTTTTTAATTAGTGTTTGATGTCCCAGAAACCGATTGAGACATAGCCTCATATATTTCTACTAAGCTTGACATCACCAGGCTATTCGATACCTTCTGCCCCTAGATAATATCCACCATTTTGAAAAAGGGGCGCTATTTAAATCCTAAGGGACGAAAAGAAAAGCACTGCGGGTCAAATCGTTTAATCAGGTCTCAGTTGTAACCCTGCCAAGGGGTTTTCCTTGATCATCATTTGCAACTTATATTCCCTATTTCGGTTGTACCACGTCCACTAATTAGGCGACGGAAACCTATCTAATCGTAATGCTGCAGCTTTTTTAGCTGCAGAGTTCTGATTGGAACTGACGCCTGTCGTTGCTGTCAATGACCAACATGTGACCAATGAGCGCTCAGCAGCTAAAAAACTGCAGCATTTGATGCCTTATGCAAGGCCACCATTAGGATGGGTTTAGTCAGCTTATTTAGCCGTTAAATTTTAGCCGTATATGGGCATCATCGCTCATTGGCTCTTGAGGTACAACGCATGGCATGAAAGCCTATGAGCGATGCTGCGCTTACGGCTTAAATTAAAACCACGGCAATAGCCCAGACATTTTAGATCAAAATTGACCAAAACCTGGAAAAAATAACGTAAGTCTGAAAATTGGTAGAACGCTTCCACTTTAACCCCTTAACCACATACTGAAAGTCCTAAAGAATCCTATGTCCGCTTCATCGGTTTTTTGCGTAAAAAAAGGTGTCAGTGACAATAATTAAGAAACTATCCATTATAATACGCGATGAAGCTTCGATACAGCTGAAAATCGCTGAAAATGGCCTCCTCGGCCAGTTGAACAACATATTGAAAGTCCTAAAATATCCTACATCCGCTTCATTGTTTTTTAGCGGTAAAAAGGTATAAGTGACATTGCTTTGCTAACTAATGATTAAATCACGCGTTGAAGTTTCAATACAGCTGAAAATTGCTGGAAATGGTCTCCTCGGCCAGTTAAACGACATAATGAAAGTCCTAAGAAATCCTATGTCCGCTTCATACTTTTCTTTCAGCGGCAAAAATGTATTTAAATGACATTGTTTTAAAAACTATCCAATTAAACACGCGGTCAAGTTTTAATACAGCTGAAAATTGCCAAAAATGGTCTTCTCGGTCCGCTTAACAACATATTGAAAGTCCTAAAAAGTACTATATCCACTTCATCGGTTTTTGGCAGCAAAAAGGTTCAAGTGACATTATTTTGGAAACTATTCATTAAAACATGAGTTGAAGTTTCAACAGAGCTGAAAGTTGCTAAAAAATAGCATCCTATGTTAGTTGAATAAGATACTAAAAGTCCTGAGAAATCCCATGCCCGCTTCATGTTTTTTGGCGGCAAAAATGTATAAGTGACATTATATTGCAAACTATTTTTTTTAAATACGGGTTAAAGTTTCAGTACAGCTGAAAATTGCTAAAAATGGTCTCCTTTGTTAGTTGACTGAACTAGTCAGAGTAGACTATTTTCAGCAATTTTCAACTGTATTGCAGCTTCAACACATATTTTGAACAATAGTATCAAGAAATGATCTTATACCTTTTTGCCGCCAAAAGACGATGAAGCGGACATAGGATTTCTTGGGACTTTCTGTATGTTGTTCACATGATCGAGGAAACCAGTTTCGGCAATTTTCAGATGAATTGGAACTTCAACGCCTATTTCAATAAATAATAGTTTCCAAAACAATGTCACTTATACCTTTCTTCCGCCAAAAAAACAATAAAGCGAACAGGGATTTTCCTAGTATTTCAAGTGTGTTGTTCAACTGACCAAAAAGACCATTTTCAGCAATTTTTAGCTCTATCGAAACTTCAACCCGTATTTTGATAGATAGTAACAAAAGAAAATTTCACTTATACCTTTCTGCCGCCAGAAACTAAGGAAGCGGAGAGAAGATTTTTTAGGACTTTCAATATGTTGCTCAACTAATCAAGGAGATCATTTTCAGCAATTTTCAGCTGTATCGAAACTTGACCGCCTCTTTGATTGAACAGTTTCCAAAACAATGACACTAACACCTTTTTGCCGCCAAAAAACAATGAAGCGGACATAGGATTTCTTAGGACTTCCAGTATGCTGCTCAACTGACCAAGGAGACTTAATATTTTCACCTGTATCAAAACTTCAACCCGTATTTTATTAAATAGTAGCAAAAAAAAAGTCACTTATACCTTTCTGCCGCCAAAAAAAAAACAATGAAACGGACATAGGATTTTTGAGGACTTCTAGTATGTTGTTCAACTGGCAAAGGAGACCAGTTTTAGCAATTTTCAGCTGTACTGAAACTCCAACTCGTATTTTGATAAATAGTTTCCAAAATAATGGCCTTTGAACCTTTTTGCCGCCAAAAAACAATGAAGCGGAAAGAGGATTTTTTAGGACTTTCAATATGTTGTTCAACTGACCGAGAAGATCATTTTCGGAAGTTTTCAGCTGTATTGAAACTTCTAAGCGTATTTTAATAGATAGTTTCTAAAATAATGTCACTTACACCTTTTTGCCGCCAAAAACCGATGAAGCGGACATAGGATTTTTTACGACTTTCAGTATGTGGTTGAGGGGTTAAAATGGAAGCGTTCCACCAATTTTCAGATTTACGTTATTTTTTTCCAGGTCAAAACCTAAAATGTCTGGGCTATAAATACCCCGACCAAACCCACTATTATTATTATTATTACTGCTTAAACCAAAAAATATAAGGCTGTCTGATTTCTACATGATTCTAGTGGGCTCTGTTTCTGCTCGCCATCGGCCGATCGCGGCCTGAATCGCAGCACACTAGAATCATGTAGAAATCAGACAGCCTATACAACCAAAATTAATATGCAATAATACAATATCAGATACAATAACACAACACAAGACGTGAGAAGTCGGTCTCGAAGTTTCAAGAGCACTTATCAAAGCGAGCGAAATTATTATTATTATTGTTTAAAATTGACTAAACCTACCCGAGTAAATTACCGTGATTTTCATATTATGGAATCACTTAAATATGACATCATTTCCTGTGTGACAAACGAATAATTTATGTTAAGCGACGAATACTTTTGAAAAGCAGCACAGTGGATTTTGCTTTTATGCATAATGTGGAACTTTGGGAAATAGTTGCTGCCATACGAATAAAGTGATCACTGTGCATAGCATAAATGATAAATACACGGTATCTCATGTTCAACCTCGAATATTTCCCCCAGCAAGAAGTTTCATTTTGATTTGAAAAAAAAACCGTCGTCATGTCTGCCGCGGGCCTTCTCATCGTTGCGCATCCTCCTGTAACGTCTTTAAAGATAATTTCAATTATCTGCAAAACTACCTTGATAATGCAATATGTATTATTTTTATACATACACTATTTGTTTCTATTATTATAGGTAAAAACAAAATTTATTAGTTTGAAAGTACCTATAAGCAATAACTGACTGAATGAAATCTGTTTAGTAAGTACTTCTCGCGCTAATGAACATCGAAGTTTCAGCTTTGACAGCTTATAGCTTTTGACAGATGACAGATACGTCATGATTCCCGCATGTTTTGAGTATCGTTTTTGAAAAAGCTTTAAAAAGAGCTGGCGAATGTCACAGTTATTACATCTAAATCTCCTGTCACTTTGACAGTGACATCTCCGTCTGACAGATCACAGTGGAAATTTCATTTTTATCTTTCCACCATCGACCATTAAATTTTGTCACAACTGGTCTGATGGTTCAGAAATAAATAGAGGGACAGAAAAAACTCAAATTATCAAATGGAATCAGTAATTATTTTCAAGATTAATTTTTACATTTGTGGCGGCTGTGATCAACTGAATTCAACTTTTTTTTTTGGCCCAAACTCCAAACTTTTGTATCCAAGGCTTTTACCCCTGTACTGAGTTACATCAGCTTCGGTCAAATATTTCCGGAAATACAAAACACAATAAAAATTTGTTGAGAAAATTACAATGCAAAATTCGCCGTTGACTTTCAAAAAATCTTATCTCAAGAATGAAACGCCTTTTCAGCTGATTTTTGTTTGAAACACTTTTTCAAAGTGTCTCCTAATTATGATCTCACACATGTATACACAAAATTTCGTTATTTCTTGTACCTCGCCGCGGCCTGAAATTTTCATGTGATTTCATAGAAATGTGGGTATTTTCGACAATTATTTTTTACAGTTGTAGCAACCGCGATTACCTGATGTCAACAAAATTCCAACCAAACGTTCCACCCGTCAGATATTACTTATGTACCAAGTTTCATCAAAATCGGTGGAATTTTTTCAGATTTGAAGAAATATGCAAAAAAAACATTATGTTGTGGTACACACACTTGACTGACGTTTCAGAGCCAAAAGCTTATTTTCACGTCTGCACACTACCAGACGCATGTTCAGAAAGTTGTATTGCAATCGATCCAGAAACCTCGAGAAAAAACGTGGAGAAAAAGCCCATTTTTACCGTTTTTCGAAAAAAATTGTGTTTTTCAAAAAAATGCGCATTTTCTTAAAGAGGCATATTATGAATGTAAAGAAATTTGGTTGAAAGAGAAACATCATTCTTTGCCCACTCTCTTCAGTCGAAACTCATTGTGATTTTTTGTTATCAGAATGGGGTGCTTGTCAATGAAACAGATTTGAATAAAAAGTCTTTCAATCATCAATATTTTTTTGTTTGGAGGCGGAAGCTGGGAGCAGCCACTAATCAACAGTAGCCTATTCTTTCCCATTTTTAGTCGGCTATCCATATAGCGGAAGAATTAGATGGTTATGTCTTCGGGTTTATGTTTTTCATTCATCTCTTACTTTGAGGGCAGCGTGTGGGGGCGGCAGCATTCGGGAAAGTAACTGTTGCACAGTTTAAGTTGGGGGTTTCCAAATGTGTAAGGAAATATGACAAATCAGTGAAAATTATGAAAGTTGCATTTTTTTGTTTTGGGGGCGGGAGCTGGAGGCGGCGACTAATCAAAAGTGACGTATCTCTTCCCATTTTCAGTCATCTATACATATAGCGAAAGAATTAGATGGCTAATCTTCAGGTTTATGTTTTACATTTATCTCTTCCTTTGGGGGCGGCGTGTGGGAGCGGCAGAGTTTGGCAAAGAAATTGTTGCACAGTTTGAGCTGGGAGTTAATCTATGTTTGAGGTAACATTAACATCCAAATCAGTGAAAATTGTTGGAAGTTGCACTTTTTTCTTTTGGGGGCGGAAGCTGGAGGCGGTGCCATATCAAAAGTAGCCTATACTTTCCCATTTTGAGTCAGCTATCCATATAGCGGAAGAATTAGATCGATATGTCTTTGGGTTTGTGTTTTTCATTTATCTCCTTCTTTAAGGGCAGCGTTTGGGGGCGGCAGCATTCGGCAAAGTAACTGTTGCACAGTTTGAGTTGGGAGCTTCTAAATATTTAAGGAAATATGACAATCAGTGAAAATTGTGAAAGTTGTTTTTGTTTGTTTGGGGGGCGGGAGCTGGAGGCGGCGGTTAATCAAAAGTGGCCTATCTTTTCCCATTTTCAGTAAGCTATCTATATAGCGAAAGAATTAGATCGCTATGTCTTCAGGTTTATGTTTTACATTTATCTCTTGCTTTGGGGGCGGCGTGTGGGAGCGGCAGGGTTTGGTAAAGAAATTCTTGCACAGTTTGAGTTGAGAGTTTCCGAATGTTTGAGGTAAGATCAACATTTGAATCAGTGAAAATTGTTGAAAGTTGCACTTTTCTTCTTTTGGGGGCGGAAGCTGGAGGCGGCGCCATATCACAAGTAGCCTATCCTCCCCCATTTTCAGTCAGCTATCTATATAGCGCAAGACTTAGATCGTTATGTCTTCGGGTTCATGTTTTTCATTCATCTCTTACTTTGGGGGCGGCGCGGCGTGTGGGAGCGGCAGCGTTCGGCTGAGCAAATGTTGCACTATTTGAGTTGACAGTTTCTAAATGTTTGAGAGAACATCTCAATCAGTAAATTGTGAAAGTTGCACTATTTGTCGTTTGGGGGCGGAATCTGGGGGCGGCGACTAACCAAAAGTGGCCTATCCTTTTCCATTTTTAGTCAGCTGTTCATATACCGAAAGAATTAGATCGCTATGTCTTAGGGTTTATGTTTTTCATTTGAAAGTGATTGGGGGCGGTTTTTAGCAATTTTTTCATATCGGCGGCGCATATTGAAGGCGGAATGTTTCTGGGCTTACGTTTATAAGTGGCAACTATGTATTATTCATAAAATGAGAACACCAGAGCAGTAGGTCTGGGAGAAATTGCAATATCATGTTATTTCAAGTTTATCGGGGGCGGTTTTCTTCATGTTGGCGGCGCAATATAGACATTCAATATAGCCTAGCCCTCCTTTGGGAGTGGCAGCTATGTAACAGCGAAAAAATTAGAAAGCTAGGGCGTCTAGTTTGGGAGAAGTTCGAGGAACGGACGGACGGACGGACAAAGCGGTTGCAATAGCGATTTTCATCAAGATGGAAAATGCGCTAATCAGAAGAAGGAATTTATTTATTGTTTATGTTGATTTCAACCTGGCAACGCTTCTTGACAAGAGCAAATAACAAACTTCTAACTTCAGATTTTTATTTGTGGTCGCAGCCACCTTTGGTAATATTAATTCAATTACATATATTCAATCATCTAGAAAATCGTCATTTTCCATCATAGAGAATTTTCAAGACCACCACTGTGTCAATAAAAAAATCTCTATCCGAATATCAAATAATATACAGGTGTTCTATTTGAAAATCAAAAATTGATGTCACTTCCGGTTACTTCCAGAAGTGAGTGTCGCTTTATGATCAACGCAAAAAATAGCAAAAGTGCTCTCAAATACCCCATAAAAATTTCAAATCTATGTATATCATGGGAAAAAAGTTATGGGCTGGTGCGGTTTTCGAAAAACACGGTAAGGGATAGGACCATTGGAAAACAATGTTCAGTCCAAAAAGTTAATGCCAGTTGATCACAGCGTCACAGCGGCCACAATTGGAAAAATTATTCTTGAAAATAAATAATTTGATAATTTGATAGAATCAGAATAATTCTTTTCAAAGACGTCGCAGGAAGAATGCTACGATGAGAAGTCTCTCGGCAGACATGATGTCGATTTATTATGGGCCATCTACGAACTATTTATTATTATTTGGATGAGAAGGAAAGCTGAAAATGAAAATGTGAGTGTGTCGGAAATCGGAATGTTGTGTGATAAGAAAATCTGGAAGCCGAAATCAAGAAGTAAGTAGTCAATATTTACGTCTGGCTTGAGGACGGAGTTATATTGGTAAAATAAGCGTACGAACAAATACGAGGGTCGTTTGACAAGTCTATACAGGGTCCTGCAACAGTGCGTCGGGCTTTCCTAGCGCCCTTCCCTTACGAGACAGAGACAAAGGACAAACCAGTGAAATTATTTTCAACTATACAGAATGTTCCATTTTTGCGCTTTAACAAAAACAAAGATTATTATTAATAAACTGCCCCACTTTTGATTTTATTTTCTTGTTCAGCTTTTGAAGCTCTATTACAAGCGTATTTTTGTTTTTTCAATAGGCGAGATTCAGTGCCATTTCTGCGCTGGCGCAACCATGCTAGGGGATTTGAGAATAGTGCCGTATGCTAACACATGTAAAAAGCGTAATTTCAACATTGTCTATTATTGAAACGGCTGGAAATGAAACTTTCAAATAAGCTATGGCAAAAAGAGCGTTTCTTGATCTTTCATTGTGTTCAAGACCAGCAATGATGGATCAGTTCTAGATACACAATGAGCGAAAATATGGTAACGTGTTTATCAGTTGGTGTGTTTTTAAAAATACCGCCCTACTTCTGGTATTCTTCTCTGCCTCACGGTTGCCGTCCTGTCTGTCAGTGGCATGAAACTGCATGTAAACAAATGGTAACTAAAATTTTATCGGGTTATATGTATAATATATCAGGGGTTTTGTGTTTTCTGTTTTTTTTTTCAAAAATGACGGGCAGTTTGTTGAGTGCCTGGCTGCAAAAACCGTACGAAAAGAACATTACAGTTCCATTTCATGTGTGTTCCCAAAAAACATCACCTTCTAGGCAACCAGTTATACACTGAAAACGGCTTTGTCGTTCTTTTCGGAACACTACGCGCGGAATTCATTTTTTCGACCGCAATGCACATGGACAACATCATTCCACATAATCTAGCTTGGAAGTCAGGAGTTTCATGTCATCTATTTTCCTTTGTTAAATCGATGGCTGAAAATCTGCAGGTTTTGACTTTTCCTAGCTCGCGCAGACGCATGAGTTCCATCCCCTAGCTTTGCGAACCTACAGCGCAACTCGTGCCGCTGAATATCGCATATTTGTGGCAGTGCTATCAACTAATAAATGAAAATTGAAATTTTTTGTAATTTCAAGGTTCGTTTTGAAAAATCGTAGTAGCCTCGTTTTTTGCAATCAAGGAATAAAATTTGGCACAACAATAGTGAATAATTTCATGACAAAAAACTTCAGGATCAGTGATACAGGGTGTTCAGAATTTTTTTTCGAACCTCGCAAATTTCAAAATGTCATAAGTCATTTTTTCCAAATGGAATGCCCCCTATTTTATTCAACCATTCGACAGCTTCTTTTCTCCTCTTTCATTTCCACCGGAGGTTCCCTACCACTTTCGATAATTTCCGAGATAATCGATAATTTTGATAAAAAGTGCCATTTATTGAAATTTTTCACGCCGGGCAGGCCATAGTGATCATCAACAAATGTCTGATTGACACATTTTGCTTAGTTTGATGCCAAGAATAAGTTTTTTCTATGGAATAGCTGCGCTAAATCCCATCTGAAGAAAATGCTCAAAAAAGAATTTCGTTGCCCGATGGAAAAAAGAAAATTCAAATTAAGCGGTTTTCTCGGCTTCAAATAACCTTCAAACTGTCAAATTGAGAGGTGCGTTCATTTTGACACATGATTTTCTGTATCAGGACCTACTAAGAACATAAAAAATCCAAATAAACGACAACTTTTATCAAAATTATCGATTATCTCTGAAATTATGGAATTTAGGGGTAGGGTATTCTCAGTAAAAATTAAAGGGGAAGAAAAAAGCTATCGAATGGGGAGAAGAAATATGGGGCATTCCATTTGAAAAAAATGACTCATGGCATTTTGAAGCTTACGAAGTTCGAAAAAAAAATTTGCACACCCTGTATAACTAAACCCCAAGTTTTTTGTCATGAAGTTATTCAGCTTCTGTTCGACTACCGCCTCTACAATTTTTCAAAGTGAACCTTGAAATTACAAAAAAATTCAATTTTTAATTTTCAGTTGGTAGCACTGCCACAAATTGAAAGAACAAAAGTAAACTTGTAATAGAGCTTGAAAAGCTAAACAAGAAAATGAAATCAAAAGTGGGGCATTTCATTTAAAAAAAAGTTTGTTTTTGTTATAGCGCAAAAATTGAACACTCTGTATAGTTAAAAATAATTTTGCAAGGTAGAACTTTCCAAACTAATAATTTTATGTATTACACCTTTTTCTCTATTTTGCAAGGTAAGGGCGCTAGGAAAGCCCGACGCACTGTTGCAGGACCCTGTAGAATGGACATGAAGAAACATTTTTGTTGGGTCAAAACTAGTATTATTTCTCAACATAGTCTCATTTTAGCTCCATACACTTGATCCAACGATGTTCAAGTTTTTTCATCTTTTCGCTATGGTATGATTAGACTCTCAAAATATCCGTTTTCGGCGTCGATTCCTTCATCATTCGATGTGAATTTCTTTACACCGAGCCAAGTTTTCAGTTTTGGAAGTAAGAAAAAGTCACATGGGGCTAAATCTGGAGAATACGGTGGGTGAGGAACCAATTCGAAGTTTAATTCGTGTATTTTGGCCATTGCAAGGGAATGTCCATTCGAATGCACTTTTGGTCGATTTTCGGCAATCGCGGCACCCATCGCGCCGACAGCTTCTTCTTCTGCAAATGTTCATACAGATGTTGAACACACGTTCAGTTGAGATGCCCACAGCTTTACCAATCTCGCGCACCTTCATTTAACGGTCATCTAACACAATACCATGGATTTTGTGGACCATTTCTGCTGTTGTGACCTCGTTTGGCCTTCCAGATCGTGGTTCATCAATCGGGCTTGTACGATCTCGTTTAAATTTTTTGTACCAATCAAAACGGTCGAGTTCGATGGAGCAGATCACCCAAAGTTCTCGTGAAGTTTTCAATTATTTGTAAAGACTTTGGGCCTTTCAAAAAATTATATTTGATTACAGCGCGAATCTCCTTTTTCTCCATTTTCGCAAAATAACAGGAGTCGTTTATTTCAAAAGGCTCGCAAAGATAAACTATTTGACGTATATGTCAAAAATTTTATACTTAGGTTATCTAAGCTTGCTAGATTTTAGTAAACATAGGAACTCCGTACTAGTGCCACTATTTCAGTGCTATTCTAAAGATATATCAAACGACCCTCGTACGTCGGCGAAGGAACTTCTCGTTACTTCGATGAAGAATGAATTAAACTGCTCGTCAAAAGTTAAGCGTAGAGCAAAATTTGATCTTATTTCAAGCATGGATATCTTGGGGAAAAAATATCCGATTTGAAAGAAGTTTATTTATTGTGGCTGGTAGAGCTTTTCTTCAGCTGCAAGACGCTTTGTCGACTTACGGCACCATTGACTTTGTCCATGATATACGGAATGTCAAAGAAAGGAGTGTCAAGAGTGTTAATTTTTGAAGTCGTGGAACTTTTTTAGGAAAAATTCCGAATTTTTTGTCTCTTGAGTTTTAGAAAGCGGATATCAATATCTCGTAACGGTTTTCAACTTTTGATCGTATTTTGTTTTTTTAAAGAGTTCTTGATTTTTTTGTGAAATTTAAATTTTTTTATGCAGAATTTGCTAGAGCTGTGGCTTTTTCTTGAAAATTTACAGAAACGTACACAATTGCTCGATGAATTATATCATGGGAAAATTTGACCTCATGGGCTCCCAGAAGAGGTTATCCTCTGCGCCTCTTCAGGGGAGATGCCCAATGAAGCATGCTGCGACATCACATTGACACTTATTGAACCCAGCATGAATAAAAATGCAAGACTTGTAACAATACGTTGCATCAAAATTACCATGGTAACCAATTAGTCCCGTCATGAGTGATTTTGTTACTGCCCAAGTCAATGGAAATTTCCAGAAGTGATATCTCCTAGACAAGTAGAGATAGAGCCATAATTCTTTTTTTGATTCCAATCGGACACATTATTGACTATTCGAGTATGATGTGCAATTTTTTCACGTTTATACTTTTTCAGTAGAGGGGGGTAACTGTGACGTTTGTCATGTCAAAACTTTTTTTTTGTACTTATCATCATTGAAATGTCAACATAAATGTAATCTACCACTTAACATCAGTAGTGAAAACAAAAGACTAACAAAGGTTTTCTCAGGAAATCTGGACTTTGAGGAAGAAAAACACCGAACGCAAACTTGAAATTGATCTTGAACTTGAAAGCTGGAAATGACAGTATATATTTATGTCGACATTTCAATGATAACAAGTATAAGAAAAAAGTTCCAACATAACAAACGTCAAAATTACCCACTACCACTGAAAAAGTATGAACGTGAAAAATTTGCACATCATGCTTGAATGACCAATAATGTGTCCGATTGAAATCAAAAAAAGAATTATGGTTCTATCTCTACTCGTCTAGGAGATATCACTTCTGGAAATTTCCAGTGACTTGGGCAGTAACAAAATCACCCATGATGGGACTAATTGGTAACCATGGTAATTTTGATGCAACGTATGGTTACAAGTCTTGCATTTTCATTCATGCGGGATTCAATAAGTGTCAAAGTGATGTCGCAGCATGCTTCTTCGGGCATCTCCCCTGAAGAGGTCCAGAGGATAACCTCTTCTGGAAGTCCATGAGGTCAAATTTTCTCATGGTATGATCCATTCAGCAATTCTGTACGTTTCTGTGGATTTTCAAGAAAAAGCAACAGCCCTAGCAATATCTGCATCAAAAAATCCAAGTTTCACAAAAAAATCAAGAACTCTTTGAAGAGACAAAATACGATCAAAAGTCAAAAACCGTTTCGAGATATTGATATCCGCTTTCTAAAACTCAAAATAGAAAAAATCGGGAATTTTTTCTAAAAAAGTTCCACGACTTCAAAAATTAACACTTTTGACACTCTTTCCTTTGGCATCCTGTATAAGGTGGACAAAGTCAATGGTGACGTAAGTCGACATAGCGTCTTATAGCTGAAGAAAAGCTCTACCAGGCACCATGAATTTTTTTCAAATCGGATATCTTTTCCCTAAGAAATCCTTGCTTGAAATCGGAGCAAATTTTGGTCTATGCTTACTTAACTTTTGACGAGCAGTTTATAATCAACAACCTTGCGACATTACTTTCGTTCTCGTACATTTTTTGTTGTCTGTTGTTATTATTGTTTTAGATTGGGCGTGTGAAAATACTCTGCGTGGAATTTTTAGCTGTTCATGTTCGGTATGGGCATTATTGTTGTTTGTTTAATTTTGTAACATAACAATGAATGGAATTATGTTCCGTTAATTGCAACACGTCGTAGTCGTCGCCGTCTAAATGGCGCATACCTATTAAAAGTAAACATTCGTCATAAAATTACGGAATCTGGGCTGGTGCTGGTGCTGGTGCAAGCGATTTTTTTGCAAGAAGGTGAACAGCACAATTGGGTCAAGCTTCAAGCAGAAATCGAAAATTTGACGTAAATAAAATAAATGTCTCCTCTCGAAATCGTTCTCCCTAGCCCAATCCCAATCGGAACTCGGAAGTCGGCGTTATCTCGCGACCACTTTCCTGTAGCGATTGGAAATCCCGTGGTTTTGGAAAAGCGCATCGCGTGTACATCTAAAAATATGATTTGATTTTACAAAACGAGTAAGAAGGCATTTTGAGCGCCAGCCAAGAGAGGAGCTCGCGAGTTATGTGTGTCAGACAATTATTGGATAATCGCGGTATTATAGGCTATTACCTCTGTCGGAATTAGCATTATGCATAATTAACTGAGAAAAGTATTCCAAGTAAAAGGGAAAGTGTCTATTGATTCATGCCTGCTTTATTTTTTTTTTTTCGCACTGCATAGGTATACGAACCTCCTCCAGAGTCGTAATTGTATTCCTGAACTGTTGCATTCGTGACACGAAGCTGGAAGTGATCGGTGAATGGTAATCATCTCTGGTTTCATCGACGAATTCGGAAACTCCGATTAAAGTGGGCATGTTTGTTGTACCTATTCCGTCGTCGTGATCGGAAATGAGTCAAAATAGCATCAGTTTTTACTTCCAACTGCTATTGTGGGTCTTATAATGCAACCAACACATAGTAGTCTCTGCATCACTCGGTTCCGCCCGCACCACACAAAACACGCTTCAGTTCCGCACGTCCATTATTTACAACGAATTATTGATATATTGCATTCATTGTTTCTGCAATTCCAGAGATTGTTGATCACTTATATGACACACGTATACCAACATTTTTCTGACAAAACTGACACCGCTCAGGGACTTTCAGCCTGCTCGGGTCCGCGATTTTGGGGACTTTGCGTCCTTTGCGTCGACAGCAGGCGGCCCAGCCGAGACATCTGACGTTTCCGCCGATCGACCGCGTGAACCGCATGGCTCCGACGCGACACAGTCACAGTCACACACACACGCACACTCGCTCGCACGCACACACACACACACACGCACACAGTGGCAACTGACATTGGTGGCTACAAAACTATGAAAAATTAAGTACATAAACGTACGCCCCCCATCTACGATATATCGCAGAATTCAAATACAGGTGTCTCAAAACTCGCGCCCCACAGCTCCACTCGGTATAGACCGGAGAAGTGATGACGTCACAACATGGCAACATGACATTTTCTGGAGGTTCACAACAAAAGTCACAAAAGTCAGTGCAAAATGGCAGTGAGCATTGCTGAAATTGCCAGCCTAAGAGACAGTCAGCGTCATACAGGCGGACTTGGTTGTAAAAAGGCCAGACATAGCCCAACTCACTGACAGAGAGCTGCGCAAAGCTGCACTCAGAATCACCAGTGCCTACAGAACGGTTCCGCATGATGCAGCCCGAGCGCTCTCGGGTATCCCACCCTTCGCCCTGATGCTTGCGATTATAGGAAACAAGCCTAGGAGTGCCCACCAGCAAACCAGAAAGCAGAAACAAGGCCAGTGAGCAGTTCGTCGAACAGTGGCAACGGCAGTGGAACGCCTTGGTCCAAAGTTGGATGAAAAAAATACTGGGGAGCCTCAAAAGCCTCAGCGCCAGGACAACGCGGAACACGCTCGTTTTCATTGTAACGGTCCATCAAGGCAGCGAGAAGACCTCGAAGAAAAACTGGGCAGGAGAATCGCCGTCGACAATCTCGTTCATGAGATGCTCAGAGGCAAAGAGCAATGGATCGCAGTGCAGTTTATAGTTAGCAGTTTTTAGTTTATAGCAATATAGTTTGATTTCCTCCACCTGATATAGCCCAAAATATGAATCTTTTTTGTTGTATCCATTTCCATTATTTACCTTCGCAAAAATTTGACAAACACATGACAAACACAAACAGAGAAACGTCAAGTGCATGCCACGTGCCGTGCATCCCACGGTCATGTCACGTTTGACGTTGGCCTCCAGAAAATGTCAACCGCCCGCCATGTTGCCATGTTGTGACGTCACACTTCTTCGGTCTATTTGGAATCTTCTATGAAGACCCCAAAAGTTGATAAAAAAATTTTTCGACTTTTATTTTTCAAGTTATGGAAGGTCAAAGGTTGATCCATCGAACCCTTCTGTTTTCGTTATTTCAAAAGATTTTTCTAAACTGTTTATGGCATAATATTGAGTGAAAAATATCAACCACTGAATGTGTACTAAATTTCCATTTACTACACAGGGGGGAGTCATACACTAAAAAATCCAATTTCGGTAAAAAACTCCTCCCAAAAAAATTCTTTGGAACAAAACCGTGTTATTGTCTGCTCTACATTGGTTAAGGGATCAAAAGAAACGTTTGCAGGCATTTTTGAAGACAAATAATTTTCGAGGTTTATCACTCACCCTGTATAGTAAATGGAAATTTAGTACACATCCAGTGGTTGATATTTTTCACTCAATATTATGCCATAAACAGATTACAAAAACCTTTTGAAATAACGAAACTGAACAGGTCAACACATGAAGTGGTCCATCTCAAAATTTTGCCTTATTTTGAGGGGGCATATCTCGGAAAATACGTTACCGATTATTAAAAGCCTGCTGATGCCTAAAAGAGGGTCCTTTTGGCTACAAGATATCACAGCGTGTCCGGTGTTCACTGACATTGTACTGGATAGACAGGGTGACAACGGAATGAGTGCCGAAGTGGTTCATTTTCAACACGGGGTAACTTTTGCTAAAAAAATTCCAGACTTTTTCTGGTGCCATTTTTGGAGAGCACTTATCAAAATCTCGAAATGGTTTTTGACTTGTCTCTGTATTTTGATTTTTGAAAAAGATGTGTCACTTTTTGTGAAATTTGAATTTTCTGATGCTGCGTCCGTCATTGGTCATGCAGTTGACTGTAATTTGGCACAAATGCATAATTTGCCGTAAGAAACTACCTCATGGAAATTGTTCACCTTACGGACACCTAATGGTGACCCCTGTGGTCACCTGATACCTGCTTAGGGTCGGTCTCAAATGTGGTAGGTTGCGACGATACATTTCATGTTTATCAAACACAGTGTGGCTCAAATATAAATTTAGTAACCAATCGTTGCATTACAAGTCCTATAGTTACCATATCAGCCCTATTTTGGTTACTTTTGTACTGGGTGATTTATGCGGAAAGTTACAAGGCTCTATCTCGAGAACGGAAGAAGGTAGAATCAAAAAAAAAATTTGTCCCAATCTGACACAGCGGTGCACATTTCAGCATAGTGTAGATTTCTCAAAACAGCCCCTAACTAGGAGGGGTTGAAGGTGACCACTGACCATGGCATTTTGGAAGAGTGTTTTTTCAATGGATATCTTGTTAATCTGAATGGCAATATGAGTCCAAAATGACATTTTCAAATTGATATGCCCAACCCTCAAGTTTCTACCCCAAGTGGAAATTAATAATAAAATGTTTATTACGAAACTGTCTACCTTATAAAAAAAGCTTATTCTACCTGACATATCCTTCTGATGTGGATCAAATAGACATCAAATTATTGATGTTTGTGGGGAGGGGATTTGATCAAATAAACAAAATAAAACAGCACAATTAAACAACGCGTGCCTTGTGTTAATAACATCTTTTCAGTTTTTTATATTTTTGTTCTTATGTTTGCATTCCAATACACATATTGTTTAATTGGTGGTGGCTTTATGAAACCTTTTTTTATAAGGTAGACAGTTTCGTAATAAACATTTTTTTTTATTAATTTCCACTTGGGGTAGAAACTCAAGGGTTGGGCATATCAATCTGAAAATGTCATTTTGCACTCATATTGCCATTCAGATTGACAAGATATCCACAAAAAAAACCTTTTTCAAAATAGCATGGTCAATTTCAACTCTTAGTTAGGGGCTGCTTTGAAAAAATCTACACCATTATGGTGGAATGTGCACCGCCGTGTCAGATTTGAACAAACAGAAAATTTTTGGTTCTACCTTCTTCTGTTCTCGTGATAGAGCCTTGTAACTTTTCGTATAAATCACCCTGTACAAAAGTAACCAAAATAGGGCTGATATGGTAACTATGGGACTTGTAATGCAACGAATAGTTACTAAATCTATATCTGAGCCACACTGTGTTTGATAAATATTAAATGTATCGTCGCAACTAGGGATGGGCGATATCGTGATTCGGGTATCAAAGTTTGATAAGAAAAAAATATCGATAATTATCAAAGTATCAAACATTGATAATTATCAAAATATCAAAAATCAATAATTATCAAAGTATCAAAAATTGATAATTATCAAAATATCAAATATCAATTAAAAAATCGGTTGTGTCACCCCAAAACTTCCCCGACTAGTATCCAGGAACCTATGGAAATTTTTGTTCGAAACGTCCCTTCGGGTGGGAACGAGGGTGGGAAGTTGGAATTACAGAAAAAGATTGAAAATAATTTGGAGAAAATCATTTTCAGCCGGAAAACTCCCGGGAAATTTAAAAAAGTTGTTGGAAAATGTTCAAGAACCAGTTACCTCTTGCTTAGGTGAAAATGGTTAAAATCGGTCCACGGAATAAAAAGTTGGAAAATTTGCAGTTTTTCCAGAGTGGAAAATTTGCAGTTTTTCCAGAGAGGAAAACTCGGCAACTGTTGATCCGATTTCGAAAATTTTTCCTCCAAAAATTAGCTCAATCTTTTCTCCAACTTTTATTCACAGCATGTCTGCACCTAAAATTAATATTTCGTGGTGCCTACCGCATGTAGAAGTTTGCATTGCGTTTTTCTCAAATTCACGGAATGTGCAAATTTCATTTTGAAAAAATTACAGTCGGAAAACCGAAACCGTGTCAACTTTGAAAATAGACCTGCACGACGCTCAATACAATCTACTTTCGATATCAGTTGAAATTTCCAGTTCGCCGAACAACTGACATTTCGATACCTGCTTTTCTATCTTCCTTCTATGGTTCACTTGAACTATCAGAAAGGCTTTTATCAGCAAATATTCTGATTCGCGATACCGCCGTTCACGAGGGCGAAGACAGATGGCTAACCAAAATTGATCCATCTATTGACCTACTCCCTACCAGAGAAGAAAAATTGAAACAGTCGTTTTGGGATTCAGTTTTTATTTCACAATCAAAATCAACAATCGTTAATCTCCTTGACACACCTGAAGATAAAGCGCGATGGCTATCCTGTTCACTCCCGGAATCCGGTAGTTGGCTGAATGCTTTACCTTCATCTGCAATGGGATTACAACTATCCGACGAATGCTTTCGAATTGCCATTTCTCTACGTTTAGGTTGCCCTTTATGTGTACCTCATAAATGCATTTGCGGTGCACCCATCGACCGAAGGGGACTTCATGGCTTATCCTGTGTCAAATCGGCAGGAAGAATTTCACGTCATTCCTCAGTAAACGACCTTATTTGCCGTGCACTCCGTTCAGCTAACATCCCATCGATTTTGGAACCAGTAGGATGCTCCCGTTTAGACGGAAAGAAACCCGATGGTATGACCTTAATACCTTGGAGAAAGGGCAAACCTGTTATCTGGGACTTCACCTGTACAGACACCGTTGCACCAAGCGTCCTCAACAATTCTTCCTCTATCGAAAGATTTGCTGCCAACAAGCGAGAGGACGAGAAATCCAGGAAATACGCCAACCTCACGAAAGATTACGAATTCATCCCAGTAGTCATTGAAACCATGGGATGTTGGAACTTGGATGGTTTGAAATTCATTAGAGAGATAGGATGCCGGATCACTGAACAAAATCACGAGAAAAGATCCAGCGAGTTTTTACTCCAACTAGGGTTGCCAGACGTCCTTGATTTCGCAGGACGTCCTGGATTCAGCCTAAAAATTTTGCGTCCTTCCTAAGACCTCCGCAGGACGCTAAATGTCCTGTATTTTTTAAACAAAGCTCTCCTGTATTTTTAATATACAGTTCCGAATTATTTGTGAGTATTCTCAACTTTTTTTCCCGGAGATGCTACATCGTCTGTCTTTTTAAAAATTATGAATTTTGTTCTTTCGATTTATGGCTCAAATGCCAATTCCAAAAGACTATTCTCGCCTCGGTTCTCGCTGTGTACTGCCTCTTGGACAGATGCTCGGAATAGACTTCTACTTGATCATGTGAAATCGGAGCTACAAATAAGAACTAATTTCAATATGTCGTGCAAAGAATTTTATCACTCTTTGCATTAAAAAATAAGAAAGTTGTTGAGGCGGTGAAGTCTAAATTTTTGCGAATTTCTTAATCCTTTAATACATTTAAGTTTATTTTGATTTTGAATGAAGATTCATTATATTGAAGCTTAGGTATTGATCATTAGTTTCAAAAGTCCTGTTTTTTCGACGTCTGTCCTGGTTTTTTGAAGCTTATGTCCTGGAAATTCAATTTTTGCATCTGGCAACCCTAACTCCAACGCATCAGTCTAGCAATAATTCGCGGGAATGCAGCATCCATTATGGGTACTTTCCCTGCTGGAAACATTGGGGAACAATTTTTATAGTGTTGTGAAACTTTTATTATACAATATTTTTATTAAATAAAACCATATATATTTCAAAAAAAAAAAAAAAAAAACTACCTACTTTTCGCACCTTTCATCCCATTTATTATGTGTTTTATTCGTTCTTTCCTACCTTGAGCAATGTCGCACGTACATACTTGAATACTTATCTGCGAAGGGCCGGTCTTTTCACCTCTAGTTCATCTCTAGTAATAAGTTTAACCTTCAGTCGTAGCCGGCGGTTACCAAAACTTTCAAAAGTCAAAACTTGTATAACATTCAAGCTTTTGTCTTTGTCGCTAAACCAAGTGCCAAACTGACACATGAAGGTTGATTAGTGTCGATGCCTTTGAACAGAAAAGGCGTTTTTCTCTGACCTCCGAGCGTAGGCAGGAAAAATAATTAATGTGAGGAGAAGTCTCTACGGAAGCGCTGAAGGATCACGTAAAAAAGTTTTTTTATATCTCGACCAGTCGGGATAATAGCTCGTCCGGTCGAGATAAAAAAAAATTGTGCCCTGAATATTTCGACCGGTCGAGTTAATCTGAACTAGATTTTTTCCTAACTCGACCGGTCGAGATAGCAAAATTTTTTTTGAGCTTACATTATCTCGACCGGTAGAATATTCTACAATGTGTTTTAAAGCCTTCCGTGGCTTGTGTTTTTCCTTCCGTTAATGACGAGATCCTAGACCCTCCCAAAAAATACTTATCGCATCTACTGCCCAAGAAATTTAAGAATAAAAATAACAACTTCTGCTCGAAGATAAGCCGAACAAGTGACGATAATGCAGTCGAGTTTTACCGATGACGATGGGGGGGGGGCTGCTTTTATGCAATCCGCAGTTCATCGATGTAGCAAGAGTTGCCTGAAACCGCCTGTCTTTGGGTAGGTGAGACTACCGGTTGCTTCGTAACGGCGGTCCAAATGTGGCGCCATCTACCAGTTATCCTCACAAGTTCTTATCAGTGGCATCAATGGTGGCATTGGGCGCTTTCCATTTACCGACACAAGTCGACTTGTGTCGACACAAATAGGCACAAATGCGTTCCATTTGATTTGTGTAGCTGTGTGTCATCGACACAAGCTAACACAAGGCGACACAAAGTGTTGTGAATTTAAAGCGCTCAGTAAACAGAATCGGGCACCTGTACATCTCTGCCTGTGGGTGATTTCCACCTACACGGTACAAATAGGTCGAGGGAACATAACCGTCACCTTGGCACCCGCTATGGCAACGTTGCAGGCACGCCGGCACAACGAAGCGCCTCTTGTCAGCCCCTTGCCCGCGCTTGCGCCTGATAGAGTGCCAAAGTCCCGCTGTAGAGATTCGCTTGTTTTTGATATTACTCAGTTGAATCTTGAGTTTAGCACATTAATTTCGATGATAAAGCGAGAATTGTTCAATAAATTATCTAGATATTTATTACAACTTTACAACTGAAGAAAATTGTATCAACAAGTAGGTACTAGTGAAAATAACACCATACCATATCATATACCCATCTTCAGCACGCCATTTTTGTTCCCACGACCTATACCACCAGACGGAACATGTTCCACGATTTGGTACACCTAGATGGAGGCACCGGCATCTTTGGCCGATGCGACATCTCTGGTCTGGAGGCGACAGATAACATATTATGTAACTCAGAAATAAAGAAATGGCAGCGTGAATCGTAATCGAACGTACGTAATCCCTGCAGAGAAATGAAATAAAACATGGATGCATGGATGAAACGACACAGAAGAGACCTATGACAACGGAGTGCTGGATAACAACTGACGGTACGTCATTTTTCGCATCCGTTTCCTGTGTGCCTTACGATGGCACAAAGTTTTAGGTGATCCACGGGACGGCACAAAACCAGGTTGGTTCATGGAAAGCACCGTTTGGAACCCACACATGCGCAAATAGCAGATGTACCAAACTTGGACCTAGGTGGAATGGTGGAAAGCACCCTGTACATCCAAAAAGTCTGAAGGTGCGTTCAGTCAGCTTATTTAGCCGCAAGTTTTAATTTTAGTCGTAAGCGCAGCATCGCTTATTGGCTGATCTGAGGAGGCTGGTTCATGACAGCCAATGAGCATCGCTGCGCTTACGACTAAAACTAAAACTTGCGGCTGAACAAGCTGACTGAACGCACCTTGAGTCACTTCGAAACTATGTCGTTAATATCAGCCTCGAATCATCAAAGTCGAGCAAAGAGCCAAACTTGTTAGACAAACTGTTAAGTATTTCTATTCCTAAATAGTAGATATTTGGCTAACCGATGGATGGTAAAATTATTGCGGCTTTATATTAAATTCTACCAAAGTCAATGACATCTGACAAAAACAAAGGAAAACTGATGGACGGAGTGACGGTTGACAGCTATCAGTGAGACGTCAGTGTCACCTTTCCTTTCCTCACGTGATGTTTATCGAAAATGTCTGACATCTCCAAGGGTGGGGTAAGGATTTTTTTGGTAAAATTCGTTACTTTACTCAGAATTTTTTTGTAGACACAGCGAACATCTGGAGCAGGCTGTTTGATCACAAGGGTTTCCTCAGCGGCGAAATTAGTTTGACCCTGCAAAAGTTCGAAGTAAGCGAGGTTATATGTTATATGCCACTTATTATTTATGATTATCCTAGTTATCATACACATTTCTAATGTTCTATATTTTCTTCAGCAACAGCGAGGTGACACCGAGGTTGACAATTTGTTCACCATCATTGAGAGCATCACTGACATCAAGGACACTGAAATTCAGCGATTCAAGCAAGCTGTGAGCCAGAACCTGCCCCAAGCCAACGAGGAACTGAAGAGAGCCACCGGGGTATGCGACAGATTTGTAGAATTGGAGAATAAATACAAACAGGTATAGAACTGTGCTGTGATGCTGTTTGAGAAAACTCGGGAGCAGACTAGTTTTAGCTTTATAATCCTTTGTAAGAAGGCTGACAAATTAATTGCTAGTGATATGATTCAAGATTAGCAGAAAGAATAGATTGTTTCATTAAAAACTGAGATTGTACCGATTTTATGAATTGTGGCTTTCTTGTCACTGGTACCCTGACAGCTTGCCAATTCAGTAGGTACAGTTGGGAGCAAAATGATTCATACGGCACCGCTAGGAAGTCGGCTGGATTTCAGAAATGTTACCTGCATGGATCTTCAATGCCAATTTTGATTAGAGATTGGTCGTAATCAAAACTGTCATCCTCATGAAAACTACCTCAGTTTTTTTTTTGCAACTATGGAACAATAATAATAATGCGTTTAATTGAGGTTATCCAGGGGCGTAGATACTAGAGGGCACCCCTCTTTTTGCCCCCCCCCCCCATTTTTCACACCCTTGAACATTTTTAAAAGTTGTTTATTTTCAAGTTCTATGTTCAATTTAGAAGAAAAAGTTACTCTTGTAAAATTTTGATTTGAGGCTTTGTTTTCGAGATATTTGAGTTGGAAATTTCGGAAAACATCTCGGAAACACCACTTTCAAGTGCCTAAAAATTAAAATCCAAGAAAACTCATGATTTCTCAACTGAAATAAGTTCTCTGGGTGTTTTAAGTTGATGAACCACCATTTTTCCTGACAAGAAGTTTTCAGGGAACCAAATTTTAAGGCTCTTGAAAGTGAGGATTTTGAGATGTTTTTCAAAGTTTCAAACTCAGATATCAAATCAAAATACGAGCTATCTCAAAAACGAAGCCTCTTTGCAAAATTTTGCAAGAGAAAAGGTGGATTATGCTCGCAAAAAATAAGAATAAAAATGATGATAAGAATAAAAATAAGAAAAATAAGCACGGCAACTGCCCATTTATACTCCAGAAATAAAAATAAGAATAAGAAATAGTTTGAAACATTGCTCATAGGTGTCAGTTGAAGCATTAAAATGACAGTCGTCAAAATGTTTAGTTAGTTTTTAGCTTTATGCTGTTGTTATGACGGTTGTTTTCCTACTTGTTTTGTTTAGTGTTATACAATATCACTAATCAGTAGATGATACTTGAATAGGTAGGTATACAAATTATTTTTCACATCGCATTATTTCAAATTAATATCATGTGTAGTGTAGGCATCTACTTCTCAATCTAAATTATTGCAGTAATAGACAATACCACTGATGTGAACTTGTGAGGATAACTGGTAGATGGCGCCACGTTTGGACCGCCGTTGCGAAGCAACCCGTGGGAGTTTCTCGCTCACCCAAAGACAGGCGGCTCCAGGCAACCCTTGCTACAGCGATGTACTGCGGATTGCACAAAAGCAGCCCCCTATCGTCATCGGCAAAGCTCGACTGCTTTCGTCACTCGTTCGGCTTATCTTCGAGCAGAAGTTGAAAATATTTAACTTATTATTTTTATACTTAAATTTTTTGGGCAGTAGCAGCGACAAGTATTTTTTGGGAGGGGCTAGGATCTCGTCATTAACGGAAGGAAACACAAGCCACAGAAGGCTTTAAAACACATTACATAAGTTAATCGCGTAACTTATTATTCAATAATATTGAGGATGATTTGTTCAGAATTTAGGGAACATTTCGCCCTCAAAGACTCTTACGCTGCCACTGTTGACAGTGTTGACAGATCTCAATGCGCGACAGTAAATGGAAAGTTGAAGTTCCTTATTCTTATTGTTATTTCTTATTTTGGAGCATAAACGCTTGAATCTGAAAGCTCATTTTCATTCTTATTGTTATTTTTATTCTTATTTTTTGCGAGCATAAATCCACCTCAACTTTTTCTTCTAAATTGAACATAGAACTCAAAAATATGAACAAGTTTCAAAAATTTTCAAGAGGGTAAAAAATTGGGGGAAAAAAGAGGGGTGCCCCCTATTATCTACGCCCCTGGACAATTTTGATTAAACGCGTTATTATCGTTTGATAGAGACTCGCTTAGTACACTTTGGTTCAAATTTGAACAAAATCGGTTGAACGGTTCAAAAGTTATGGTAAAAAACCAATTTTTTATTTCCAACTGTGAAGGGCTGTATCTCCGTTATTATGCACTTCTGGAAAAAAAAATCGGAAAAGTCCCCTTCATTTTTGCTTCTCTATCATCCTTCAAAACATGCTTTTATCAACCGCACACCAGAATCTCGTATAATTACGCTACAGAGTACGGATACTGTCGAAAATGTAAAAAACTGTACGTCCCCTCTTCCCCCTAGTCGCTAATTGCTTCCTTCCTCTCGGACTGTTCATTACTATTAGTACTGTAGTAATTAGACACTATTCTGAGTGGATTGCTATTTTACCCTCTTCTGGGTTCTTGACTGACGTAAGTGACGTAAATTACTATAATGGCACTTGACATTTACGTCAAATGGAATTTTCTTTCAATTATTACACAAATAAATATCAAAACAATTTCAATTTCAAGTCAATCATATGGTAAGGCGAAAACTTTCAACACAAATTTCATTGTTAAAAATTAGTACAAAACTGTGCAAACTGCTGAGCCCCTTCAACAGCTTTCGATTTTAGAAAATTTTCTCCAAGCTTTTTTCGTGCTCTTCGTGCTGAGCTTGGGTGGAATACCAAAAGCCAATATTTTTAGAGGCGCGTATGTCCTCTCTTGGTCCGTCCGTCCGTCACAGCATTTAGTCCTAGACGAGAAAAATTTGCGAAAAATTTCAACTCTAGTGGGTAGCTCATGACCTTGGGATCCAAACCAAGAAAAATCTTGATGAAATAATTATAACAATTGAAATAATAACAATTCAGTGTGGCGCGGCATATACAGGGTGTTTCAGATTCAAATCGCGTTCTTTCTGGAAATGACGGCAAATGTCAAAAGAAGTAGACTCTCTCGAAAAAATATTTCTCAGAAACGAATAATAACGATGATAAAGGCGTTCAAAGTTGAACTTGAAAAATCGATTTCTTGTCATAACTTTAAAATTTCTCGACCGATTTTGTTCAAATTTGATCCTAAGCTTACAAAAATAAGTCGGTAACTAACGATAATAACTCGGTCCATTGAAATTTTTCGGGGGCATGAGTAATGAGGGATGCCTCCACTTTTTTACCTCTATTTTTTACTCCTCAAGGTTATTTTGTAGGTTGTTCACATTTTTTGATTCTACGTTCAATTTCAAAGAAAAAGTTACTCTTGCTTGCGAAAAAACGATTTTTAAAATTGAACTCTGAAAGGCCGTAATTTTGAATAGACGCTTCATTTTCAAGATATTTGTGTTTGAAACTTTGAAAAACATCTCAAAATCGCCACTTCCAGAGCCCAAATTTTTTCTTTTCTGAAAAACTTCATGTTTCTCAGCAAAAATGGTGGTTTATCAACCGAAAACACCTAGAATTTTTATTTCACTTGAGGAATCTTGAGTTTTCTTAAATTATAATTATTAAGGCCTTCGAAAGTGTTGTACTCGATACGTTTTCCGAAGTTTCAAACCCGTATCTTGATAATGGAGCCTTTGATCAAAATTTTGTAAGAAGTCCTTTTTTTCTCTAAATTGAACGTAATTGAAAACATTTACAAAAATATTCAGGTGGGTGAAAAATAGGGGGAAAGGGGGAGGATACCCTCTATTATCTTCGCCCCTGGAAGTGTTTGATGAAATGCGTTGTTATTATTATTATTATTATTATTATTCAATAGAGACCTATTTTAGTAAACTTTGGTTCAAATTTGAATGAATCGGTTCAACGGTTCAAAAATTATGCAAAAGAAACTGTTTAAAAAAAACAACTTTGAAGGCCTGTATCTCCGTTATTACGCTTGCGAGGTTATTTTCATTAACTTTTTTAAATCGTTTTTTCACCATTACTTTTGAACCGTTGAATCGATTTCAATCAAATTTGAGTTGAAGTTTAGCCAAATAAGTCTTCATCGAACAGTGACACAACAGTTTATGAAAAATTTCTAGGGGCATAGAGAATAGGGTACTGTCCCCCTATTTTTATCTCCTGAAGGCTTCATTTTAGAGATATTTGGGTTTGAAACTTTGGAAAACGCCTCGAAGTCGCCACTTACAAAGACCTAAAAATCAAAATAAGAAGACCCATGATTGCTCAACTGAAATAAGTTTTCTAAGTATTTTCCGTTAGTTTACCGTCATTTTTGAATTTGCTTAGAAACGAGGAGTTTAAAAAAACCGTTTTTGGGGTCTGGAAAGTGGCGATTTTGAGATGTTTTCCAAACTTTCAAATCCAAATATCTCAAAAACGAAGTCGAAGCTTTTAATCAAAATTTTGCAGGAGTAACTTATGTCCAAATTGAACGTAGAATCCAAAAATAAGAATAATTTGAAAAAATAACTAGGAGGGATAGGGGACAGTCTCCTATTATCTATGCCCCTGGAAATTTTTAATGAATTGTATTATTTTTCGATTGAAACTTATTTGACTGAACTTTGGTTCAAATTTGGTTAAAATTGATCCAACGGTTCAAAAGTTCCGGTGAAAAAACTATTTAAAAATGGTTATTCAACACCCTGTATCTTTTTAAGGAAGCATTTTAGGACAACGAGTTTTTTGTTCTTTCAGCCTTATTTTTTATGGGGAATCATCTCAAAGTTTGTAATAACCAGCGCCCAACACCCTGTATAGCTAGGTACTTACTTTTGAAACACCCTGTATAGCTAGATACTTACTTTTGAAACATCCTGTATACCGGCCTATAAAAGGGGAGGAGGATCGTCTCTGTCTTCTAAGTGCGCTTAATAAAATCTCGGCATGTGTATCTCCAACATGCATAATATCAACATCTCTAAGTATTCAGTCATGTCTTTTAGCCGGGCTAAAACGGTGCGACACTTCAAATATAGTTTGCGTGGTGTCTCATTGGAGCGACCCCAGTTTGTTCGAGATTTGGGAGTCATTTTTGATTGCAAACTGAATTTCAATAGACAAAAACTTGCTGCGTCAGACTTTGGCACTTTGGGATTTCTCCTGAGAAATTCGGGTGACTTTCGGGATGTCTCGAGAGTTCCCAGACTGGGCTCTAGAGGTGGTAGTATTCTCACCTACCTGCTCCTCAAACTAACATTCTGTAGAATTCTCCAATCTATCGAATGTGCAAAGATTATGATGACATAGAGGATGAACTTGATGTTTTTGCGTGCACAACAAGACAGATTGCGGAACATTATAGGCATGACTGATTTTACACTGCTCTGTAATTGGGTCACCGGACCTGTTGAGAATTATCCAAATAATAATAATAAAACTTGCTCCTCCTTGACACCACGCATGTGCGTTAACATTAAGATTCAATATCGAGGGAAATGGGCATGTAACCATAGTTTTATTTTTGCAGGAAAATCTGCTGGACGAATCGCGGCAAAAACGCAAGGAGACCTGGGAGCATTTTATGGACCACGTCACGACTTCATACGCCGAAATTAATTCGATCACAGAAAGCCGCCAAGAGGAACTGGAAAAATTGTACACGGATCTCGAGAAGAAACTGAAAACATGAATACCGGCCAGATCAGTGATCCGTCGCTGCGTATCCTGCCATCTAAAGATCTTCATAACTACATAACTACCGTCAAGGTCAGCGGCGACATGCCGACCGGCGTTGCTAGCATCGTTTTTAAAAATAAATCGACGAAAGCTCAAGTTCAGAAGCCTCCAAATGCAAAATACTTACTGACCACCGACGATAGGAATTATTTGATGACTCTGAATTTGAAAAGTGAGACGAATATTTTGATGGAACCACCATCAGCTGAAGCTGTGAATGTGGGCGAGAACGACAAGCTGTTGAGTGTACAAGATTTACACTGGTTGTTCAACTATGTACAGGGCGAGAACGACAAGAGTAAATCCAAAGTGTATTTGCATGAGCTCCTGCAAGGGTCGCAGCTCTTACTGCCAAAGAACGCCGAAATTCCCAGAAACGCCGAGCTTGAGAAGAGGTGCCAAAAACTGAAAGCATCACAGCAGAATGTAGAATACAATCAGATGACCAAAGATGTGAACGTGGTCCGGAAAAAACATCCAGAAGACAGCATAGCATATCAAAGTAATGCATATTCTGTTTTTTTTTTTATGTCAAGTGTTAACAATAATTTTGTTTCAGTGAAGCAAATGAATCGACATTTGATAGCCATTTTCCAGTTCATTTTATCAGTGATGGCCGGATTTGCGTTTGGTTTCATTGGTGTGGAGCTCATCATAGGAAATTTGGATTTTGGCTTCAGGCTTCTGCTGGGCATCATTTTTTCGCTGATTATTGCACTGGCGGAACTCTACTTTTTGGCAAAAAGACTCAATGAAGATTGGCATTTTGAAACGGTAGCGGAAGGTAAAAAAAAAATTGCAAAACTAGATTGATTTCGATCGCAGATTTTGCGTCGTTTTGTGATATACTTGTAATTATTATCAAGTTAGAAAATGTATTGTTACTGTAACATGGAAATCATAAGTTACATGTTCAGTATCTTTTAGTATTCTTTCTACTTACTGAAATATTTTCTTGGAGAAGGGATCAAAAAGTTGTATTTCAATTTTTTGTTGTACATTTGCAGTGTAGTCAAACTGTTCTAATTTATTTGAAATCATGATTGATTTGTTTAAACTATGGTAATTTGGGAACGTCCAGCTGTATTTTTGAAGTTTATAAGATTATGATATAATCATTACATTAATACAGCTTCATATAGAAGCTGTAAATTGAGTTATTTTTAATAAATTCTGTTGAATGGAGACTTGACTTGATATGACTTATGTCAAAAAATCCCTGATAAAAATAATATTAATGTTTGTCTATTTTAGTTGTACTATGGCTCCATAGTAGCACTCTTGCGAAAAACAGTGTCGCAAAGTCTTACTTTGTGCAAGTATTATATCTAGGGCTGGCAGTAAGTAACTTTGGCTCTTATTCAAGCTTGAAATATGGATTTTTACAGCATGACTTTTTCAAAATGGCAGTGGAAGTTATATTGTCTGCGTTATCACGGATAATAAGCACTTCAAAAATATCCGCGTCGTACACATTTTTTCCATTTGTATTAAGTCAATTGCTGAAATAGACAAGCTAGTATGTAAAACGTGTTACAATTCCTTTTTCAATACTCGTACATTGCTTAGCTCGTATTATAATAGTCTTCATTGTAACACTAGTTCTACAGTACATGGTGTTTCAGTGATAATAGCAAAAAAATATATGTGGGTAGATTTTGTACAGTCCTTCAAAGTTCACTTTGTTTGGTTTCAAAAAGGACCCCGCACACATTATATTGAAAATGGCTTTCGGTTAAAATTGCTGATTTTTTAGATATTTTGTAGTTCAACTGATGCTGATCAAAGGTTGATGAGTCATAAGCTCCAGTAAATTACCAGCAAATTACAGCAGGAGATCCATGACCATGACACCGCGTCATAGGGCAGACTTGCGTCTGGAGTTTTGCCGCCCCACAAGCACACAGAGGGCCCTTGGTATATTTCTTTCAGATTGCTCCGTAGATTTTCTTTGGAGATTCGCTCTTTGCCGGAACGACAATTTAAAATCAAAGTTGAAGATTTCTTGAGACGCTCGGCATTTTGTGTGTGAATTTCTTTGTGCTGATATTGATTTGTAATCTATCGGTTCTCTATATCGACATGTGTATTTTAGCGACAAATTTAGCTTTAATTAGCATAAGCTGGTTTGTCGTGATTATCTATCAACCTGCCAAGTTTTGAAAGAATCCAATCAGTGGCGTAGAAGTTATAAGGGGTCATCTTAAGTCAACTTTTCTTCAGATGTTTCTAAATTATTGACCCTCATAACTCCTACACCACTGCACGCACAGTGGTCCGAAATTCAATAAATGCGGCCAAAAATCAAATTTTACAAGTATTTTGCATGACTTTCATATTTTGTGGGCACGTAAAGAAATAGTGTAGGTAGTCTTTTCTGGAATATGAGTTACTTTGTTCCAGGAACTCACCTGTTCTGACCCCTCAAAGTTACTAATTTTTTCGGAGTCAAAGTTACCCTATTTTGCTCGCAAACTTTAAAGAATGAGTGCTAGCTAAATAATTGCACTGCGGCTTTGCAACTTTCACAAAATGATCTTCAAATGAAGTACTTTAGTTTGACATATATGGTCAGTTTGAAAACAAATTTGAAAATATTCAATATTATTATTATTTATATAGTTGATTTTTCGAGTTTTTGAAAAGTTCCTTGAGAAATACAAGAAAGTCGCCACACAACCCCACTAAGATTTATACCCTAAGAGATACTACAACATTCCATGAATGAAGTAGTATGAACAGTTTTTGCTCGAAAGTGCTCCATTGGCAAATAATCTTTTTTTCCGATGTGGTGCGTGCCGTGCATCTGTGCATTTTAGAGTAAGATAAAAAAAATAGTTAGGTACTTATCGAGAGAGAAAACGTTACGTTTTGTGAAATGAACATGGTGACGGCATATCTTTTTATCACTACCTATCTTTGTATTTTTGAGATTCGACCTTTTTTGTGACCCTTCAGTCCCTTAAATTGTGAATTACTTGTTCAAATCTGTTGCAATTTAGCTAATTTACTTAGGTATTCACTCAAAACATTGTTCTATCAACCTAGAGCCCAATTTGGCAACGCGTTTATAATTTATTAGTAGAAAAACCAAGATTAAATTGAAATTTTGAAGGACTGTGTCTCCTCAGTCCTTTATGAGGCCGAATTTTGCAAAAAAAAACTGGACAGTCGCTCATCACATCATGTACGGACTCTAGAGTTACCTTTTTTTAACATTTTCTGGACTCCCTGACCTTCCATAGAATTTAGTTCATAATCAAATCTACCGTGATGACAGATACATTGGTCACTCTTGCCTAATTTTTATCTATCGGAGCTGCGAAAAAGGGATAACCGGTAATATCACAAATGATCTTGTCGAGGGTGCTATCATGGATTGGAAAACTGCCGTCCTACCCTTTCAAACATTATTGCAGACGGCATGAGTGAGTAGGTATACGAGTCAGTGCTGTTAATCGTATACTTACATGTTTCTCCATTTATAATAGTAATTAATTATAATTATTTCTCTTTATCATGGACCAGGTCTATAAAGATCAGAACTTTCTGATTTATTTCGATTTCAACCTTCTTAAAATCAACTTAATTTTTCAATGAGATTCTTTCATTAATTTTTCCTCTAAACGTATGGTACCTCGACGATTGCACTCTCGGGGGTGATCTTGCTACTGTTTTGAGCGACATCAGTACTGTCATTACATTGGGCGCAGACTTTGGCTTATCCCTTAACAAGGCAAAATGTGAATTCCACGTATGGGGCGGCAGTGTTGAAGACCGAGCACACATCTCTTCTCAAATGAGTCAGATTCATCCTCAGTTTTGCGAAACATCTGAAGACAGACTAACTTTATTAGGAGCACCGTTACTTGATCGTAGCATCGCCTCCGTAATTGATAAGAAATCTGAGGATTTGAATAGAATGATTTCACGACTTTCATGTTTAGAGCCTCACCAGGCACTTTATCTGTTGTCACATTGCTTCAGCGTTGCCAAAATTACCTATGTCCTACGAACATCACCGACCTGGAAAGAACCAGACGCCCTGCGAAGATTCGATGTCATACAGCAAACCGCTTTACAAACAATAACGAATTCACTAATTGTTGATAATTCATGGCGACAGGCTTCTCTCCCACCTCGTTGGGGTGGTCTTGGTATTAGACGTGCGGAACTCTTATCAATTTCAGCCAATTTGGCTTCTATCAGTGCCGCTCTTCCTCTTATTGCCGAGATTCTCCATGTTTCCCCGCTATCTACGCTACCTCAACTCGAAACGCCCACCCAACTTTGGCAAAGTTTAACCGGATGTCCCATTCCGTGCCCATCTCGTCGTGGTTTTCAAAAGACATGGGATGACATAATGTGTGCGACCGAATTCAACATTCTACTTTCCGACTTAAAACCCAACGCAAAAAAAACTGCAACCCTGCTAGCTGCCGCTTCTGTAGAATCTAGCGCATGGCTGAACGCCCTTCCAAGCTCTTCTACTGGCAATCTGCTCGATCGGTCTACACTGAGAATAGCTATAGCCCTCCGCCTTTCATGTTCGATGTGTCACCCACATAAATGCCTCTGTGGTTTTGAAGTGGACGAGTCTGGAACTCATGGTCTCAGCTGTCGCTTCAGCGCAGGTCGTCGCAGACGCCACAGCGGGTTGAATGATATTATTCAACGTAGCCTGACCACTGCTGGTTGTCCTGCTATTCTTGAGCCATCGGGTCTTTCTCCAACAGACGCAAAACGCCCAGATGGTATGACTCTTCATGCTTGGAATACTGGAAAGCTACTGGTATGGGACGCGACATGCGTGGACACACTCGCACCATCCCACATTGTCCATACGAGTCGGTCTCCTGGGTCAGCTGCAAACCAAGCAGAGGCGGAAAAAACCGCCAAATACCTTTTCCTCAACTCCAACTATATTTTCGTCCCGCTTGGCTTTGAAACGATTGGCAGCTGGGGTGATTCTGCGAAAGCCATCATCAGAAAAATTGGGAAAAGACTAACCGACGTGACAGACGAACCTAGATCGACAGAATTTTTGTTTCAAAAATTAGGTATCGAAATTCAACGTGGTAATGCTAGTTCGGTATTGGGCACGGTTAATTTTAGTAGATATTTAGATGAAATTTTTTGGCTTGCTTAGTTGAGTTTATTGTAAAAATGTAAAATCATTTGTTAATATTGTAAAATTGTACATAATAAACATTATTTATAAAATTTTTCCTGGAATCGTGACCTTACTATGGACCAGGTTCATAAGTTTCAGAGTTTTTCCAATTTATTTCTAATTAATGGGGAACTATAGGCAAAACGGATTGTAGAGGGCGACGTGTTCCATGCACCCATATTGACAGTTAACGTACATAACCTCAAAGAAATGCAAACAAATGTACGGAAAGTGGAAAGTGCTCAAAGAAGAGTTGAGGTGGGGAGGGAGCCCCACTGAGAGGGAATAAAAAAGAGCTAGTGCAAACTGGAAAGGTATGGTCCTTTGGAACTGTTGCAGCCTGATACACAACACGTCACTAGGTACCACTTTTTTTACCACGATTTTTGGCTTGTCGGCGTTTCTAGTTCTCAACTCACGAAGTAAGGCAAACCGCTGGTTCCTATGCTGAGTGCTGACAAATGAAAATGAAATGACAATTACAAAGTTGAGGTTATGTACGCTTAAAATGACTCTGATGATAGCTGGGATGCATGGAACACGGGCGCCATTACTTCAGGCGTTTGCCACTATAGTTCTCCATTGAAACCCCTCAAGACCTCATCCTGCGATGCGGTGTTTCCAATTAATTTGCCTGTGATAATGAATGACCTTATTATTATGGATCAGTCCTAGAGTTTCAGAATTTTTCTAATTCATTTCGATTTTATCCCCCTCAAATCAACCCAGTTTTGAATAAGAATACTATGATGCCGCAGCTTGCCTATTATTGCATTGATAGTAGTTTTTCTTTTTCTAAAATTTTTCTTTCACTTTGGAGATAGATGCTAATTACGATTATTTCATCTTATCTGTGATCACGGACCAGCTCCATAAGTATCACAATTTTCTCATTTATTTCGATTTCAACCCCCTTAAATCAACCCAATTTTCTAATAAGATTTTTTCAATTATTTTTATTGCAACCACGACCTTATTATGGACTAGCTTCAAAAGTTTCAGAATTTTTCTAATTTATTTCGATTTGAACCCTTCTCAAAATCAACCCCATTTTGCAATGAGATTTTTTCGAATTTATTTCCACTTCAACCCCCTCAAAATCTACCCCATTCTGCAATAAGAATTTTTTTTAATTTTTTTTCTGTAATCACGACTTTATTATGAACCAGTTCCATGAGTTTCGGAATTTTTTGAATTTAGCCCCCTCAAAATTACCCCATTTTCCAATGAGATTTTTTTATGATTTTTTCTGTATTCACGATTTTATTCTGAACAAGTTACATAAGTTTCAGATTTTTGGCCAGATTTTCTGAATTCTGGACCACTGTGCTATGGTGTGAACTTCTGCGTCGAGGAATCTTGCGAACCGTTCTAGATACATGCATACATGCAGCGAACGAAATATTCGCAAATTAATGGAGATATTTTTAGTGAAAGAATCATTTTGATTCCTTTATTGCAATAGAAGATATCATTTTTTTAAGAAAAGGTTTCGCCCCGCGATTTCACATTTGTTTTTTAACGCTACACTGTGAACTTCTACATCGAGGAATCTTGCAAACTGTTCTAGATACATGCATACATCCAGCGAAAGAAAGATGCAGAATGATATGGAGAAATTTTTTGTGAAAAAATCAACCTGATTGATTCATTCTCAAGGAAGATATCTCTTTTTTTATGCGGAATCTATACTCATGCACTTATATGCGGATGCGATAAAGGGTGACAAATTAAGAGTGTCCTGTTTTCATTTGTCAATAACAAAAAAGTTACAGAACGGACTTAATTTTCTTTCCTTTACATATAAAGGAGAATTCATAAAAAAGCAGACTTTCAGCTTTCTCATGACATATTTTGAAAGTCAATACTTGAAAATTACATCCGTTAAATGGCCTCCATTGCGCTTGATGCATATTTGCGCTCGGTCTAATGGGAAAACCATCGTTCGTCGACCATATCCACCGGAATCTCGGAAATCACTTCCCGGATATTATTTTCAAGGTCATCGAGATTCTGAGGTCTATTTTGGAAAGCCTTTGATCTCACGTAACCTCACAAAAAAATCCAGTGGTGAAAGATCCGGGTAACGCGCAGGCCAGGATTGATCTCCCCGCTGAGAAAAAAGACGCCTCGGAAACATCGGTCAGAAGAAATTCAAATTTACCGATGTAATTTTCAGCTAGTGACTTTCGCTTTACGTCATGAGAAAGCTGAAGCTTCACTCTTTCATTTTAAAGAAAGAAAATGAGCATCTGATGTGCAACTTTTTTGTAATTAACGAATAAAAACGGGACACTCCTCATTTGACACCCTTTACAAGCTGCTTCTGGCTCCGTGCTTGTGATCGATATAGGTATAATTCTCACCCATTCAGGATATTTTCTAGTGTTGGTTGATGTCATTCTGTTGTTTTAATTTATTATTGACTACTCGTGTTTTCATAAAGATTGATGATTTCTTGTGGTAGTTTTGAGACAATCTGTTTACAGTGAACAGTGTACTCATGTGCACTCCGAAAATGCGCTCATGAGACTCACCCCCGCGAGGACTTTGCTACTTGTTCATTTCAAGTTGATTGGCGGCGGTTTTATTCGGCGGCGCATGGTGGAGAAGAAATATTATATCAATAATAATAATGATAATAATAATAATGACCTTTATTGAAAAAATAATGAAATATGGCCTAGGCTCAACGTGGAGGCGGCAACTATATATCATTGAAGGAATTAAAACACAACAGCGTCAGGTCAGGGAGAAATTGCAATGGTTATGTTATTTCAAGTTGATTGGGGGCCGTTTTTTCAATGTTGGCGACGCAATATGAAAATTCAATATAGCCTAGACCGGCCTTGGAAATGTATAAATAAACAAACAAATACAACTTTGACAATAACAACGCCTATGCCAATGATTTTGTCGGGCTAAGACTAGCACAGGGTGTTCACGCGAGATGGATGTACAAAACTTCCCCTTCACACTTTCGGAAAAGAAAAGAACTTCCTCTGAACGATTTTTTCTATACACAGGGTGTCGCATAATTTTTCACAATTTTCAGAAGAACCATTGTTATTGATCATCAATAACCGAGGCATTCTTCATCCTTATTGCAAGAACTTCTCGAATGGAATTTCAAAACAATTATATTGATATGGCCGTTAGACCTGCTTGATGAGTTTTAATGCGTCGAGGATATTTTTTTTTAACCTCGCCAGATGTATAGTGGCGGAGGCTATTTGTGGCCGCTTTTTTTTCGTGATGATTTCAATTCTTTTTTCCTCGTTTCCCAACTAAATCTTCCGTATCTTCCGAAAGGTTTAACATAGAATTCGTTTTTTTGTTAATCGAATCATATTCATTTCTGCTCGATACTGAGCATTTGAAGACGATCGATCAAAAATAAACAATCTTTAACAACAATAAAGAATGCACGGATCGCGAAACTCGTCTCAGATAACGATGAACAGATCTACTAACCTTTCCCATATCTTTGGATCTAATTAAGCTATGTGTTCAATTTTTTCATTAGACTGAGTACACATAGACCTTTGCAACAGTTCAACAGCAATAAAGAAACAATCGTTTATTATATTTACTTATACTGTTAATACACCAGATAAAATCTTGATCTGCTTTGAATGCATTGTCACTTTCAGCAATCGGGAAACTTTTTTGTCTACGGAAATTTCTATACAGGGTGTTCCAGCGATGACAGTAAAAAATTCAACTGTGGGTAGATCTCGCCAAAATATGACGAAAACCTATAAACAATTTTGCAAAGTTCGGCCTAATAACGAAGATACGGCCCTTCAAAGTTGACTTTTTTCGGATTTGAAAAATTTGTAACTCGGTGACGTTTTGACCAAAACGATTCAAATTCAGCATAGAGTGATTTGTCGAAACTATCTACCGACCTGAAAAAATTTGAAACAATTCCCGCTTCAAGATGACAAAAAATCACTAAAAAAGCAACTCCTCCCAAACCAGGAGACAGTCAGCTTGTTTAAAAGGACGGAGTAATATTGGTAAAATAAGCGTTGCGGAATCAATCCCTGTGGGTTTATTCCTCGACAGAATCTCACCATTTAGATCTTTTTCGAAAGCTACAAAGATGTTCTTTGGTTTGAGCCTATTGGCATTTCCTTGTAGCTTTTGAAAGAGACCTAAATGGTGAGATTCTGTCAAGGAATAAACCCACAGGAATTGATTCCGCAACGCTTATTTTGCCAAATCGACTCCATCCTTGACTCGTGGTTTCAGTTTTGGTCGTAAGCGCAGCATAGCTAATAAATACATGGGCGCAAACGGCGCATGTTCAGATCACCTACCTGACCGGCGCGCGCCGCAGCGATCTGGGATGCGCCGACTGCCGACTGTCAAAAATCCTCGGACAAATGACAACAGTGAAGTTTAGTTTGCGCATATCTCAGTAGATGGCGCTTGTGTCGACAAAAACGTATCGCGAGTCGCTGAAACAACCACCGAACGCACAATGCTTGTTTGCTCCCACACAAGCCTTCGATTTCTTGCATTCTAACATGTTCAAACTTTCCTTGCCACTTTATCGCTAAACCACTAACCTAACTTTCTCTTATTAAATGTGTTTGACGTTTTTGTCCGAGGATTTCGCCGTCAACTGTCAAGCTGCGGCTGTCGTCTATCGAAAAACCGGCGCATGCTTCCTTCACATGAAGAGGGCCGGGAACTACCCAATAGGGTGATTGCATGTAGAGAAAGTTTATGGCAAAATGTCAATAGTGTCATTGTCATCTGTCAAGTTTCATCCATGTTGGAGTCAACGTCAACCGGACTTATCTTACTTAATACTGTAATTTTTACGTGTTTTATTCACATACTGTTTTGTTCGGCGTTTACGAGATAAAGATTGTGATTTCTAATCATTCTATCATTCTAACAATGCTTTACACCATTAAACCTGTTATGTGCCCCAATGCAATTCCACAACAAACGTCAAAACATAACTATCGACCCTTGCGCTGCCTGCCGGTGATCAGGTGAACGAATTTCATGCAATCACCCTATTGGCTCTCATGCGTACAACAAGCTGACTGAACCCATCTTAACAACGGTAAGATTTCAAATGTAGAAGTTGAATATTTTTGTTTCGATGCATCTCAGTTTACCACGAGAATTGACCAAATTTCAATTTCTACTCGGAATTTGTTCATGAAAAAATATGCCAGCCTTGAATTTGATAATTTAAAAGCAGGTAACTATCGGAAAGAGCAATGTTTCATGTAATTTTGTCGTTAGTGCTTAACTGATTAACCGTGATAGGTGCTCATTATAATATTGCATTTCGTACATTTTATTTTATCAGCAGTGTAGTAGGTCATGGCACAAATGATTCAATATTTTTTTTTTACGTAAAATCGATCAACTGTGCCTGCGAATTGAAGAATCCAGGGCATTTGGAAAAGCATAGCACCCGCATCGCATAGTGTTCTGAATGTTAGAATAATTTCGAAAAGTGGAGAAATAATTATCCCACAGATGATTTTTTCTTGATTCAGAACGAACGATTATTTTTGGGCACGTTTTCTTAGGGTCGACTGACCGCCTAACTGTAAATACTCATTGTTATCTATGGCCCGAGTATGTACATACCTAACAGGGGAACAATGCGATTTCAGTTTCCAACCTTACCAAGGTCACAAATCTAGCAGGGGAAAACATGCGTCACTAATAGAGTGGAAATTTTAATAGATGTGTAGGTACAATGTATTATTTCATTTTATTTATTGTTTTTGAGCTAGATAAAAACAAATTGCACCTAGAATTCGGAGAAACCCCAATCAAAATTGACTTCAAAAATATTTCATTGGGTAGGCAGGAAGGTAGTAAGTAGGTACTAGACATGAATCTGTAAATGTACATTATTTGCACTCAAGAATTTTATTTCCAATTTTTAAGCTTTGTTGATATGCATGCTATGCTTACATCAAGCTGTTCAAGCTTTTATAATATGATGAACGTAAATTGATTGAGGGTCATCTATTGTGACGAGATTCCAAAATACAATGACTCATTCAACACATACATTTAGCGTTCGATGGTTTATCGTTGAAAAAATTTATTGTGCCGAGATTGATGGTTCGAGTACAGCTTCCGTTATACTCTTACGGCATTCCTGAAGTACCGTCACTAATATTGAATAATACGTGTGACTCACATATGTATCAAGAAACCTTGTTAATTGGCTAGCATTTTTGTTAGAGAGTGGTAGATCGATGTGATAAGGTATAAGGTAATACGAGCTTTAGAGGTACAGCTTTGCGGACTTTTAGGGTGGGTTTAGCCAGCTTATTTAAGGCTGGTTCATCAACTGCGCCCACGCCCGCGCTGGCGTGCGCTGTAATATTTGCGAGCGCTTATCAACGCTGTCGACGCTGCGCTGACGTTCGGCCCCGTCCCCTCGCCAGGCGCGGCCCTCATCCTTTAACCTTTAACCAGTGACTGCATCACGTGACTCGTGCACCGTGCCACTGACGAATAAGAGCCAACCTCAATCCCATCGGCTCTAATTTTGCTTGCATTGGTCCGAACGCGACCTTGACGCGCCGTCTGCGCTACGCCGAAGTTGAATTCGGCCAAACTCAGCGTGGCGCAGACGTAACGCGGGCGCTGTTGGAACGGCTCGGGCGGATGACGCGGGCTTGGGCGCAGTTGATGAACCAGCCTTTACCGAATAACTTTAGTGTGATTGTATTCTTTGATCTCGATTGACAAATGACGATTGATCTCGACATTGAAATTCCAATTACTCAAACCAGACATCAGTGTGATCCGAGTTTTAATGAAATCGGATCACTTTCTTGGAAGTTCAAGATGGCGGCAAAAAATGATCAATATCTTTAGCAATTTACCTTCGATTTCCAAAATTCAAAAACGTTACTGAAACTGAAACACCAGTCTTTATAACTGTGCTATTGGAATGCACAATTTTTTTTTTTGGGAAATCACGCTCGTACTGAACTTTTGGCAATTTTACACTGTTCCATTGATCACCCTGTAGAATCTTTATGAAACATTGTTCGTATTCGACGTGATCAAAGCATGACAACAAAGGATTGGGCTATCGAAAACCGATATGAAATCGCTGATGGCAATCAAAAGTTATGATGATTTTAGAAATCGTCTGAATTTGCTTGTCCCCTAAATTCTTTTGATGTGTGTACGTTGAAGTACAGGGTGTTTCAGCGATGATAGCAAATAATTCAACAGGAGTAGATCTCGTCAAAATACGACAAAAACCTATCTACCATTTTGCCAAGTTCGGCCTAATGACGAAGATACAACCCTTGAAAGTTCACTTTTTTCGCATTTCAAAAATTCGTGACTTGGGAACGTTTCGACAAAATCAGCTTAAATTAAGCATCAGCTGGTCTATCAACATTACCTTTCAACCTGCCAAATTTTGAAAGAATTCAACCAGTAGCGTAGAAATTATGGTTGGTCAAGGACGGATTTATATTGGTAAAATATGCGTTGCGGAATCAATTCCTGTGGGTTTATTCCTCGACAGAATCTCACCATTTTGGTCTCTTTCGAAAGCTACAAGGATGTACTTTGGTCCTCTTTTTTTTTAAATGCTTGGACAGGTCGACTATATATCGAGGGGGACATCTGAAACATACATTGGCGAATTTCTATCTTCAGCCCCCTCGCCCCCACCCACCCCAATAATAAAATGTCACACGACACCATCTACTTTGATATACATCAAATTTTCTGTTGAAAAAGTGCCACCCAAATTCACCCCTTCGCTCCCCCTCACCCCTTCGCTCCCCCTTACCACACTACATACTTTGTGATCATCAAATTGAAGGGAATTGAATTCTCTTCCTGGACAAAATTTTTTCAAAAACCCATTTTTCTCTTAAAATACTTCGAATGTTCAATTAACTGGAAGGGGGAGGGGGATTGAAAATTGAAAAAAAAAAGTTTTCGGAAAAAGAATTCAATTTCCTTCAATTCTATGTATGACAGTTGACAGAGTAGATGGTATCTTGTTGAATTTTGAAGTTGAGGTGGGGGAGAGCAAAGGCGTGAATTTGGGTAGCACTTCTTCCACAGAAAATTTTCTTCTACGATGCTATCGGGGATGACGCTGACTAAACTGAAGAAACTCGAGGGGTCAAACATATAAAATATGACAGTCAGGGAAATTTAGGAAGAAATTAGTGGTAGGGTTTGAAATTTCAAAAATATTCTCTTAGAAAGAGAATTTAATTCCCTGTAGTTTGATGTATCGCAAGGTGGGTGGTGTCTATTGAAATTTCAAATTTGGGGTGGGTATAGGGATGAGGGGGCTAAAGATAGAAATTCGCCAATGTATGTTTCAGATGCCTCCCTTGATATAAAAAATCGACCGGTCCGATCTTTTGAATAAAAATTAACGAAATGCCCAAAAACCTCTCTGTTGTGTTTCCGTTGGGCACCCTGTATAATATTAAAATTCAACTGGCGCAAGCCCATTACAATTTGAAGCATCTGAAAAGTCTGATAAAACGGTATTTTTTGTATAATAAAAATAACGTCGCCAAGTACAGGCGAGAATATCTCTGTAATTCGATGTTTCAAATAAATTGCACATTTGCAACTCAACTGTGAAACCTATATGATGTCAAGGAATTTATGATAATCGGTAGTAAAACATTGTTAAGTGGAGCAACTATTTTTAATTTTATCGTTGTCAGTTTCGATTTAATGCGAAGATTGCAACCAAAATCATGCGGGTGCTGGTAGGTGCAGAATCTGAATATTGATACAAGAGTAACTCTTTTTCCAACAAGCTCTCGTTTATTTTCGGACTAGTTTCGAGGAGATCACGCCCTCATCTTCAGCGGCGAGCTACAATTACAACTGTACAATCATAAGACATTCAAATAAAAATAAAAACATTATTTTTGACGTAGGTACAACGAACGTACTTAGGGTACCCGCACACATATACCGGCCGGCCACGCGGCCAGAAAACTTTCGTCCAGGCGGGGATACTACTTCTTATTTGATTGGGACCTTCTTCTTTTTTCTTCTACTGTATAAGTACTTACTTTATTTTAAGGACATGAGAATATTATGTAAATAATTAGTTTTATTAGAATGTATCGCTCGATTTCTTGCAACAGAAATTGTAATTTCTTTATGCAATAAACACTAATAATAATAATAATAATAATAATAATAATAATAATAATAATAATAATAATGATAATAATATTTGCCATTGGTGCATTTTGAACCACTGACGCCCAATCCAACCTAATTTCGATACAGTTGGCAGGAAATATCGCCTTCGATGAGTCATACACAGAGCGCGCTTTTTTCTAGCCAAAAGTCGCCCAAACAGCCGTCCCGAGTCGTATGGGCCAGGAAGAAGTTTGAAATTCATAGCGCGCGACAGGAAAATGGTGGAAAGCTCCGGCTGCATTCCAGATTTACTGCATATTGAATTTCAAAGTTTCAAACCAAAACAAATTTTCAATTTTTGACAGATGACATGTGGAAAAATACTTTCAACTTTTTACTTCCCCGACCCCCCACCAACATGTAAGGGAAGTATTGTAATCGTGCAGAAAAAAAGTTTTGAGATTTCACCGGATATATCCGTTTTGAGGTCCCCCAAGACGATTAAGACCATTTTCAGAATGATGTCTGTCTGTGTGCGTGTGTGCGTGTGCGTGCGTGCGTGTGCGTGTGTGTGTGTGTGTGTGTCTGTCTGTCTGTGATCTTCCACGATAACTGCCGTAACGTTGACTGGATCGACTTGATATTTGGTATACAAACATGGTTGTTTCCTGAAAAGAGCCCATTAGTTTTTGGCTGTCATCTGTCAAACCCAACTGTCACTATCATCAAATGTCAGAAGCTATATCTCACGGAACTCAACTTGCAATATGTCATTTGAAAGCCCTTAAAAAACTGTATTCAGAACAGTTGGAAACATTGCCCTATCTGTCATCTGTCAAATAATAAAAAATGTTAAAGTTCAAAACTTTACCAATTAATTATTCAAAATCTATCCGATGGATTGGAACCAGATTTGGCAGGAAGCAGCACAACAAAAGAGTCAAATTGAGGCCGCAGTTGCAGTTTTCCACCATGCTCCAGTTGGGCGTAATCAATTTTCAAAATTTCTCCTGGCCGTTGCCACTCAGGAGGGGCTCTCGCCGGTGTTTCGACCAGCATGACTCGCTTTTGTAGCAGGACTCCACTCAAAAATTCATTCCTGCTCGGGGATCGACTTTTTTTTGGAAATTTCAACTGATATCGAAAGTAGATTGTATTGAGCGTCGTGCAGGTCTATTTTCAAAGTTGACACGGTTTCGGTTTTCCGACTGTAATTTTTTCAAAATGAAATTTACACATTCCGTGAATTTGAGAAAAACGCAATGCAAACTTCTACATGCGGTAGGCCCCCCGAAATATTAATTTTAGGTGCAGACATGCTGTGAATAAAAGATTGAGCTAATTTTTGAAGGAAAAATTTTCGAAATCGGATCAACAGTTGCCGAGTTTTCCTATCTGGAAAAACTGCAAATTTTCCAACTTTTTATTCCGTGGACCGATTTTAACCATTTCCACCTAAACAAGAGGTAACTGGTTCTTGAACATTTTCCAACAACTTTTTCAAATTTCCCGGGAGTTTTCCGGCTGAAAATGATTTTCTCCAAATTATTTTCAATCTTTTTCTGTAATTCCAACTTCCCACCCTCGTTCCCACCCGAAAGGACGTTTCGAACAAAAATTTTCATAGGTTCCTGGATACTAGTCGGGGAAGTTTTGGGGTGACACAACCGATTTTTTAATACAGTTTTTCAAGGGCCTTCAAATTACATTATTGCAAGTGCTTCTATCATTTTTCGAAACAACGGCTCGACAGTTGAGTATACAGCGCAGCGTCTATCTGCCGAAAAGAGTAATTCGGAACTTCTATCCGTTATCCGGAGTTATTCTATCCGGAGATAGAAATACCGGGCCTTAATCGTCTGGGGGGACCCTTTAAACTGATATATCCTCAATTACCTAAAAAAAAATTTCAACGCGTTCACAATGCAAGTTTGGGGGGGGGGGGTCGGGAAAGTAAAATCATACCTAAAAGTAGATAAATGAAATCTAAAATAATTAAAAATGTTTTGCCAAAATACTTGATCTTTTTTTTAATGTCTCAAGTTTTTGACGTAAGACTGTCGAAAATCATATTGATCCGTATTATTACAAGGCTTGTCTCGTTGGTCATTACACTCTTGCACCTACCTACCTACCTATCTACCTACCTACCTACATATTATTACATTATTGATGATTGGATTTAACGCCCAGTCACTTTCCAACCAAAAAAAAAAACAATTTGTAACTTCGCCATTATATTCATATTCATTTTTGACATACAATCTTTAAACGGCATATTTTTATCATCGTCAAATAATTTCACTCAATAAGTACCTACTCGATGAGATTTTTGTATGCAGAGGAAATTCTCCATATTTTTATAGTCCTGCAAACATCAAACCCGCGGGTCATCAACACCAATGACGTGTCGTCTGCACTTACTTAAGTGCATATTATTGTAGTTTATAATTTGAAATACTCAATTTAAATGTCGGTGCTTTTTGTCGAATGAAAGTTTTCGAGGAGCACATGTAATTATGCCGAACCCATTAATCTCTCGAACATGTCAAAGTTTGAGCTACTGTCACAATTATTAATATCAGATATCAATATGAACAAATGCAATTAGTAGAGTGCAATTATGTGCCATAACTGCCACATACCAATAATCAGCATGTAATTATTGTGTGCTAATAAAATACATATTTTTTGACCAGTTTTGAAATCCATTCGTCCAGATGAAATGAAGATTCAACTTTCAGTTTTTATAACAGACAAGTGAGAATTATTATTAGAATCGGTAATCACGCGGCTGATAAGCCTGTAAACGTTATGTAGCCGCGCATTATTGTGTTGCAAGTTGCAAGTCAATTTCCAGCAGAAAATCCGTCAAGGCTTCCTCTCTGTTTGCACAATTTTTATTCAAATAATTTTTCACATAATTAAGTAGCGCGCGGTTGTTCAACTTGAACAAAGACATTTTGTTGTCGTCATTTTGGATGTTTACACTTTAATTGATTTAAATTCATAGCAGAACAGTTCGAAAAGGAATCGCATACTTAACTCGATTTTGGATTACCTTTTAAAGTTCTTTAGGTTTAACTCGATAAAACTTATCCCCTTCAAAGTTTTATTCCACGCGGGTCGTATAATTTTGGGACTTGCTAATTAGTTAACTCTGTAGTAATGGTTTAATTTACGTGAATTCAAAGGGTACGTATGTGTCTTCGTCGCAGCGTTTACGCAAACTGAATTATTGAAACTCAAATTTAATTTTAAAAGTTTGTCAAAGTCCATTTGGTTATAATTACAAAGGGTAGGACAGGGAAGATTTAAATTCTCCGATAAAAGAATACTTCAATTATTTCGTCAAGAAAAGGAGTCGAGGATGAAGGATGTAGTCAACATTGACAAATTATTTCGTCTATTTCATTATATTTCTTGTTCAGTTTGAATTGTTTGAATCAAGTGGAATATATATTTTTTTATCTCTTATGTTGCGGTATACTAATTGCAACAAGGGAAAATGCGCTGTTGTAACTCTTTAGCGAGTACCTACTATGGCGCTTGTTAAATATGAAAAGCTAAGTCGAAAAATATGATCAAAAATGCTCAAAAGCCTTCGCGACATCACTACTTGATCCAGTCAGAATTTCTGCCAAATGGCAAAAATTTGCTAAATTGAATGTGTCGGCAATGTTACCAGTTTTAAAAACGACATAACTTTTGATTACCATGAATATTTTAATTTGCTTCTCAACAGTTCATTTAGTCATATGTTTTATGGTTGGCAAACTCAAAAGCCTCTACTTGCAGCTGATATCCGGTGAGATTGGAAGACTGAAGGTGGGTTTAGTCAGCGTATTTAGCCGTTGTTTTAATTTTAGCCATAAGCGCAGCATCGCTCATTGGCTTCTAGCCGTAAGTGAGCGATGCTGCACTTACGGCTAAAATTAAAACCATAGATACATCTAAATAAGCTGACAAAACCCACCCTAACGGTCAGTATTATCAACAAATTTAAATGCATTTTTAAATGCCGTAACAAAACAAAATACATGCACGAAAGGTCCTCATCGCTGATTTGATGATATATAAGTTTGCCTCCATGCAGAGACATCCTATGTGGGTTGTGGGTGTAGGTAAAATGAGTGCCTTGTTTTGAAATGCACTTTAAAATAATTGACGAAATTTAACCCACACAATTTAAACAATTTTACGTAATACTTACATATCTATGAACGCGACAAAAGAGAACTAATGACTCTCGATCATTGGCGAATGCAGATGGTTATGGAAGATAAAATTCTAAAATTCTAGTGACGAGTAAAAAAATTCCAGTAGTTGGAAAATGATACCCAACCAAGTTTGTTCAAGACCTCCTTCCTAGCTCTATGTATGAATCGTATTATTACAAAATGTGCTGATGAAATATACAAATGTTAATAATTAAAACATATATACAGATAGCACCAGATTTGAACTAATGATAAAATGTCGACTGACTGATATTATTGATAAATCCAACGACCTATACTTAACATCTGCTGCACTTGATACCGTGATACCTACACTCATGCTCAAGCAACAAATGTGATCTCTAAACGTCCATTTTCGAAGTTATGAAGGGTTAAAGGTGGTCCGTCGGAATTACGAGAAAGATATATCAACTACTGGATGTGTATTAGATTTCTATTATCTATACAGGTGTTTCGGTGACCTTGTATAAAATTTCGAGAGGTGATTCCTCTCAAAAATAAGGTCGAAAAGTAAGAGTAACATTTCCCACTGAAGTATACTTCCTGATGAGGAAGTTCATTATTTTTATGGGTTGGGTTGCGCCTGCACTGAAACACCAAGTTTATTGTGCCCCACCAACCGGACTCATCGAGCCGCACAGTGATGCCTGGATGTTTGATGGTTGGTCCATTCAAGCACTGGAACCGACAAGCGCACGGTTGACCTAGGCTCCGTCTTTGACCTCCGAACCGCAGGTGCGGATGTCCGACACATCCACGACCTGCGCCGCGCCGCCGCCGGTACGGTCCTGCCTTCGTCAGTCTCCCTGACTACGCTGCCAGTTCCTTCTGACTAATATTGGCGAAACTAGAGGAGGCTGTACCAGGTTGAACTGCCAGAGAAAAAAGTATTCATGACACATTTATGGTTTCTAGCGCATTTTCCTAGAAAATCTGCTATTAGCCGCTCTTTGAAGTCCGTCCGCCTGTTCACCTTCTTGTAGTTAAACTCCTAAACGAAAAGTCGTAGCGCTGTCGGATTTTCTGCACATGATACCTAATTTTCTCCAGATAGGAATAGGCACAAAAAATTTGTTTAGGCTGCGTGATTGCAAAAAAAGTTAAATTATGTTTGAAAATTGGGTATTTAACGCTGCGGTGTAAACTTCAACGTCGAGGACTTTAGCGAACCGTTAGAGATATATAATAATAATAATAATAATAAACTGTCTTTATTGATTTTCCAGTAGTTGAAGTATAATAAATAAAAATTAAAGTCAAATAAACAATGAAAAATCAAGGGCGAAGTTCAGATGGGTGTATACAATCACACCCCCTGCTCTACCACTTAACCCTAAACCCATATGCATACATTCAGCGAATGAAATGTGGAGAAACAAGCAACTTTTAGCTGAAGAATAATTTTCAGTTGAAGAATCGTTATGATTCTTTATTGCTATGAAAGATACAATTATTTTATCGGCTGATGTTTAACGAGTGCGTATTTGAAATTGCGGTGTAAACTTTGCAATCGAGGTATCCACGTTACGAATCATCACAGATACCTCTTTCAGGATCACCCTGTAGAAAATGTCGACAGAAATGTATGACGAGTACTTACATTGTGTGTATCAACTACACAGAGACGGGTAAATTTAAGCAAATTCAATTATTATATCTCCTAAGCTCTCCATTGTTTATTACGATATACATTCAAGTATTCCATGGACGCGAATCGCATTTCTTGAAACACGGCAGAATTTCATTTTCACGGGAATTATTTTCGGAGGGGGAGGGGGGGGGGCATGACCTAGGGCTCAAAAATCTGAATTACAAATTGAAAATTTCACGCACAGCCGCTCAAAATTATGTATCGATATTGTTTAATTTTTCATATTTTTGCAACCTAAATGATTTGATTGTGGAACCAGCGGTATTACCCATCACGTTGCCTAGGAAGTTGTTAATTTTTCCTTCGGATGAAAGTATGCAATTAGTAACAATCAATACTGAAACTCAAGTATCATAAGTAATATGTACAGGTGCTTCAATGGAAACGAGCCACCCCGAATAAATTTTTGCAGGTTAGATTGAGGAAATTTCCCGAGACCCGTCGATTTTTGTTTGAAGGGGGACATCTAAAGCAAACACTGGCAAATTTCCATCTTCAACCCTCTCACCCCCACCCCCACCCACCCCAACTTCGAAATTTCAAATGACACTACCTACTTTGCAATACATCAAATTAAAGAAAATTCAAATCTCTTTCTGAAAAAGTATACCTACATTTTTTAACCCCACCTCTCCAAAAATTCTTGATGTCCAATTTGACATTCTTGATCTCTCAATTCTCTTCAATGCAGTCAACGTCATCCTGCACAGCATCGAGGGAGAACATTTTTTCTCTTGAAAAAATGCCACCCAATTTACCCCTTCGCTCCTCCCACCACAACTCCAAAATCTAAACTGACACTACCTACTTTGTGAAACATCAAATTGAAGAGAATTGAATTCTCTTTCCTTCCTAAAATACTCCGAATGCACAATTTGATGGGGGAGGGATTAAAAATTAAAAACAAAAGTTTTCAGAGAGAGCATTAAATTTCCTTCAATTCAGTGTTTCACAAGGTAGGTGATGGCTTGGTAAATTTTGAAGCTGGGGCGGTAAAGAGCACAGGGTGAATTTGGGTGGAAATTTCATTTTTCAATGCTATTTAGGATGAAATTGACTAAATTACAGAGAATTTAGGGGTCGAGAATATTAAATTAAATTGGACCCTCAAGAGAATTTCAGGAAAAAAAGGGGTGGGGTTGAAAATTTCAATAATTTTTTTTCAGAAAGAATTGCATTCTTTTCAATTTAGTGTATCGCAAAGAAGGTGGTGTCATTTGAAATTTTGAAGTTGGGGTGGGTGGAGGTGAGGGGGTTGAAGATAGAAATTTGCCAATGTATGCCCCCCTCGCACAATTTGCCCCACATTTTGCATACGTGATTGTCAAATGAGCAAACTCATCAGCATTTCGTCCCTTGCCAGGCAAACCAACGTGAGCTACATTCGAGCAACTTTGCAGGAGAGACAAAAAATCGTGTTGATTGCAAATTTCTCACTAAAGAATATTAATTTTGCATGTTTCATGTTATGCAATGATTATTTGAGTATATTCTAGTGCTTGTGATGATTCACTTATTCGACACGGCTCAGTAAGGTCTTTCCAACAAGACCAAAAACTCATTTTTGCCAAAATGGCGCTTACGTTGCTTTGCCTGGCAAGGGACGATTTGCTCATGTTGAAACTGAAACTTCAGGTAAGAAAAGGCAAGGATGACAATCGACTCAAAGCAAAACAAAAATATAGGATAGGAATACAAAAAGTGACCCAAATCTTAATTGCGACAGAATACCGTTTTGGGAAGAGAACTGAATGAAGATCAACTCGTCTTCGGAACGAACCATGTATTTTGAACACTTCAAAATGTTTCTTGTTCGTATGGGGCAAGAATTATTGCTGAAGGGACCAATTTTTCACCTTCATGCTTTCAGGGGGAGAATCAACGCCCTTGTGCTGCACCTGAAAATGTTCCTACAAGGTCGTAGCAATCGATAGAGCATCGAAAAAGAAGCACATTTTCTTCGGGAAACATTTTTCAAAAACACATAATAACGGAGATGCAGCTTTTTAACATTTGAATAGAAGAATATTTTTGCCCCTAGATCAGGATTTTCGGGTTCCAGAAATACATTCAGTGCTATTCACGAACTTACTGAAATTGGTCATTATTGAAATGTGTTAATTTGACATGGAGAGGGTTCATCTCAACTTTGACTATTTTGCCGTTCACTAGGTACTTGTTAGGTAGGTACCTACATTATGTCTTGCAGACTAACCTTTCTTCTCAGATTCACTTCACTTGTAGTCCGGCGGATTAGCTGATGAATAATCGTGCATTTCGAGTAAAAGCCAGTTATTTTCGTGTTCTACGATAAAAATGAAAATTTTTGAGGGTGGGAGGCATTCTGGGATTTCACCCAGGAGGGACTGAGGAGGGGTTTCTTGGGGCCCCTCTGGGTGACTTACTGAAATCGGACCCACGTTTTCCGAGTTTTCTTCTTTGGAAAAACCGCAAATTTTCCAACTTTTTATCCCCGTGATTTTCTGAGTCTGAAAAAGAAAGTCTGCTTCTTTTTCTATGCTTTATCGATTGCCGAAGTTAACAAATTTAAAATCGGGACACTTGTATAGAATAATTCCCTCGATAATCCCATTATTATGCCGTACCTACCACTGTTGGTTCCTCATGTGGCGTCAGCTCGAAATGTGTAAATAAATAGGTAAGATAGGAACTCCTATCGGAAGTAAACATTAGATATATCAGGTTATGATACCTAGTTTAGACAGCCTGTTACCGCTATTACTTATTATTACAATATACATGAAATACATACAGGGTGGCCCGACGAAAACACAACAGGAGGATTTTTGGGCATTTCACCCAATTTTTTTGAAAACAGCTCAGACAAGTCGATTTTTATATCGAGGGGAACACCTGAAACATACATTGGCAAATTTCTATCTGCAGCCCTCTCACCCCTACCCACCTCAACTTGTTTCAAATGACACCATCGATACATTTCGATAGGTACATCAAATCAAAGAGAATCAAATTCTCTTTCTGAAAAAAATATTTTCAAAATTTATAACCCCACCCCCTTCTTCCTAAAATTATCTGCCAGTCCCATTCAATATTCTCGACCCCTCAATTCTCTTCAATTTAATCAGCGTCATCCTGAATAGCATCTAAGGAGAAAATTTTCGGTGGAAAAAAGTTCTACCCAAATTCACCCCTTCCCTTTCCCAACTTCAAAATTTAATAGACACCACCTACTTTGTGATACATCGAATCAAAGGGAATTGGATTCTCTTTCTGAAAACTTCAACCCCTGAAAATTTTTAACCCCTCCCCTGTAATAAATTGAACATTTGGAGTATTTTACTTATTACTTATTACTTACTTATTACTTATTTCATTCGGGAAGAGAATTCAATTCCCTTCAATTTGATGTACCACAAAAAAGTGTACCTAATTAGTGTAAAAAACCTAGTGTACACTAATTAGCCACTTGTTTTCTAACTTAAAATGCTTTTCAATTTTTATTCTAGATTTTGGATTACTTGTTTTTGTTCAAGGCTCTTACTCCACTGGTTCTCATGAAACTCATCACGTTTAAAGAAAAAACACTAGGAAATGCCGTCCTTAATCCTTAATTCACGACTTGCGGTGTTTCGGTGTCTCGGCTGTTTTCATGGTGTTTTCAAGTGCTTTTGTTGTTTTCGTTGTTGTTATTGTTGCTTTAATTTTTTAGTGCACCTCCACAAATAATCATTGAACTTAATTCCAATAAAACATCACCATTTTGGTAGGTATTCAACATTCACCTCAATCATTTGGGGAATCTCGAGTCGACTGAAATATTTTCTAGTGCTAATTACCAATATCGGTGTACGAAATTATGAAATTCGCACCACTCATGCGCACTGGGGAAGTGAAAAAAAAAAACAAAAAACGAACGAAACGACCTATTTTTAGGCGTTCGCTTCAAAATTCACCATTGTGCCATTCAATAGTTTGTTTCTCCTGTGTGTGTGTGTGTGTGTGTATAAACACAAACCACATAATAAAATTAATGTTTATTCTGCGTATAAAGATGGGGAAATATTGATTGAATAAATGGGATGGGGTTGTTTTTATTTATCTACTTATTGAACGAAAATTCGAACAAAAATTTCCAAACTGTTGATGTTTACTTTATTCATATCAATATCAGTCAATATTAAATGAGCCAAGTGCCTTTCGTGTATTAAAAATTTAGCACCCACCATTCGAGACGACTAACACTAACCCAGAAATGTCTTTATAAATGTGTAATGTGTAAAATACTTCAGAGACGCTGCCAAATGCTGCTTACTACTAAGCAACAGCTTTGTATGTTTATCCCCATGTAAAATCTAGAAATTCCTTTTCCTTGTGTTGCATCCGGAAGCCCCAAATAACACCAGATTGTAGTGATAACTAGTGCATTAATAACAATGATTAAAGGAAAGAAAAACAAAGTTATAGTTGCTCTAACCACATACTACATCACCATAATTAATGACATTTCGATAGCTCCAGCCGAGAAATGGAACAAATCGCTCAAGTGAAACAGCGCATTATTGAAGTTTGCAATATAGAATTCCGGACGTGCTCGGAATAAAATAATAAAGAAGACTTGGATGATTTACACTTCAAAGTACCTTGGTACCTGGTCCATAATCTTGACGATTTTATTTTTACCTGATTGCCATAACATCTGGACATAAACGTGCATTGTAACTGGTGTATAATAAAAGGAATAACACATCTGGCAACCATATTTAAAATACATGCGAAATACTAAAAATCAAGTATAAACAAAACGTAAACTTTTGATTATTACCTATGTATTGTAATTCTCGACTTGCCCACGCGTTTCTCGAATTGAAAACCCAAAAAAGTGAAATGAGTGAGTGAGTATAGCAGTGAAAAAAGTGAATACTCGTAGAACCTTTTCGCCGGGATCTGTCGAACGGAAGTGTGACTCATATTTTCACTCAACGATATAGGTGTTTTTATGAGGATTTTGTGTTTCAGTGGGCATGCGCAAGATTTGACAGTTAGCAGTGGTCAGCACCAGAGGTATAGGGTGGGGAGAATGATTACAGAGCTGCGTGAGTCTGGCAAGCACGCGAAGGTTGAATTTTTGCCGACCGGCAATGAACGTGAGCATGCGCTCTAGACCTCATGAAAAGACCTATTGACGTGCAATGATTCATTTTTAAGCCCTTCAAAAACTGTTCAGACTATGTGAAAGTTACGGCGCATTTCTCAGCTGTCAAAATCACAAGCTGTCAAAGCCCAAAAATTGTCATTCAATAACTGGAGAAGTACCTATACCGATTGGATTGCAATCAAATTTGGTCTGCGGCAAGAGTATCTCCCAAGTGTTTGATAGATCCTTGGATGACCTTGAAGAAAATTATCGAAGAGTCATAGTGTCCAGTGTGGGCTGGGCGATTGTAAAATTCCACAATCCGTGACTCGTACGGATGTGAAATTTTTGTTAATAGTAAGTCCAAATTTTCCTCTGAATATAACTCCCTATATTTATCATTGTTATTTGATAAGAACGGGTACTTGTCCGCATGTCATAACTTTATAGATCTAGCCGGCTTCCGAAATGCAGCACTCATCGGCAGCCGCGTCACACCAAATTGTTGTTATTGTAATTGTTAATCATTATTTTGTCAAGATTTTTCTTGGTTCGGCTCCCAAGGCCATGAGCTACCCGCTAGAGGTAGTACGTATCATGAATAAATTTCAACATAGTCCCAATCCCCTCTAATTTCGCTGCCACTGGTTAGATTTGTTTAGAACTTTGCATGCACATTTGCACTGTTGAGAAACTTCTCTATACCAAATTTGAAGTTCCTACCTTGGACGGTTTTTTCAGCAAATAATTGAAAATTTTGTTCAACTTCGTACCTGAAGTTGAAGTTGAAGGAAATGCTTCCTAACTCCCTTAGGAAGCATTTCAGGGGAAAATGTTACTCTCACTTTTCGACTTATTTTCTTGAGAGGAATCACCTCCCGAAGTATTATGCAAGGTCACCGAAACACCCTGTACAGGTGTCCCGGAATTAATGCAACAAAATCTACAGGGAGGTAGACAATTGAAATATAAGGGGACTTCCCTAATCAAAATACTCTCGCAAACGTAATAACGGAGATACAGGCCTTCAAAGTTGGTTTTTCAGAACAGTTTTTTTTTTGCATTACTTCAGAACCGTTGAGCTGATTTTATTCAAATTTGAACCAAAGTTTACTAAAACAGGTCTCTATCGAACAATGATAACGCATTTCATCAAACATTTTCAGGAGCGAAGATAATAGGGGGTACCCTCCCCCTTTTTCCCCTATTTTTCACCCCCTTGAATATTTTTAAAAATTGTTGCAATTTTTGAATTCTACGTTCAATTTACAGAAAAAAGTTACTCTCGCAGAATTTTGATGAAAGGCTTCATTTTCGAGATATTTGGGTCTGAAACTTCGGAGAACATCTCGAAAACACCACTTTCAAGGCCCTTATAAATTAAAATTCAAGAAAACTCAAGATTCCTCCACTGAAATGAGTTTTCTAGGTGTTTCAAGTTGATAAACTACCATTTTTGCTGAAAAACATCAAGCTTTTCAGAAAAAAAAATTGGGCCCTGAAAAGTGGCGATTTTGAGATGTTCTCCGAAGTTTCAAACCCAAATATCTCGAAAATGAAGCCTTTCATCAAAATTTTGCAGGAGTAACTTTTTTCTCTAAGTTGAACGTAGAATTCAAAAATTGCAACAATTTCTAAAAATATTTCAGGGGGTGAAAAATAGGGGAAAAAGGGGGAAGGTACCCCCTATTATCTATGCCCATAAAATATTTGATGAAATGCGTTATCATTGTTTGATAGAAACCTATTTTAGTGAACTTTGGTTCAAGTTTGAATAAAATCGGCTCAACGGTTCAAAAGTTATGAAGAAAAAACTGTTTTAAAAAACAACTTTGAAGGCCTGTATCTCCGTTATTACGTTTGCGAGAGTATTTTTATTAAGGAGGTCCCCTTATTTTTCAATTGTCTACCTCCCTGTAACTTTTGTTCCATCAATTTCGGGACACCCTGTATACAGGTGTCCCGTGTTTAATCGCAAAGATTTTGCCAGTCGATAGAGCATCAGAAAAGAATGAGACATTCAAAATTTTGTTCAAAAACCCGTAACAACGGAGATACAGCTCTTCAAAGTTGGAAAACAAACACAGTTCTTTTTACCTATTTTTTATACTGGTCAACCGATTCGCGTCATATTTATTACACGTATTCACTGAACAAATGCCTATGAACCTCGAATAACACGGGAGGTACGAAGTTTCCGGGGAAAAAACAAAGCCAAGGCACCTGATAAAGGTAAAATCAATGATGATAATGTGTAACCCACGAGTTTAAAGTTAATGATGAGTTGAAAAACCATTATAAAAGCACATTTGGTGAGAACAGCCCCATGGCGTAGATAGGGGTGGTTGCGCCCCTTTAATCATCCCTAATTTTTGACCCACTGCAAATTTTTCTAAATCCGTACCATTTTAGAGTTGTTCATTCAATTTTGAGCGAAAAGTTGCTGTTGCAAAATTTCGATAGGAGGCATACTTTTTGAGATAATTCAGTTTGAAGATTCCTAGTCAATCTTGTAACTTCTCATAATTTTAGTTGCTTAAAATTTGCATTGCTACATCATTGGAGTTGTCGAAATTGGAGTTGAGTCATCAGTTCCAAATTCACACAAGTGATGTTGAGATCATCAAGTATCATAACGTAAGATCGATTTTGATCAAAACATCCAGTGGCGTAGAATTAGGGGGCTTTCTTACTTACATCCACTTATCTGCTACACCACTGGATATTTTTCAAAATCAATAAATTTTTTGAATTTGTCGTTTGATCCAGAAAAAAAGTTGCTCTTGTGAAACTTTGATTGGAGGCTTCGTTTTCGAGTTATTCGAACTTTAAAGTTCTGAGTCGAAAAAATGGCTGGCAAATCGAGAAAAACAGCAAACCCTTCAATCAATCTTGTTTTCAATTATTCATGTTGATCAATGTACCACTTTCTTTCGATTTTACTTACGTTGTGTGAGTTCACCTACAATTACCTTGATTTTACAGTTCATCAATTTTGAAGGAAGTTGAACTAGGAAAAAAAATTTATTAGCGGTACAGAAGCCGGGATGGAAGACAAAATTGCATGTCAGTCAATGTATGTTACAATTATTTTTGTTCTCCAGTCAGGTACCTATCTGCTTCTAAATAGCAGGGACTTGAATTTTACGTTTTTTTTTATCTCAAACTTTGAAATTTGAATAACTCAAAAACAAAGCCTCTAATCAAAATTTCAGGAGCAATTTTTTTTCTGAATCACAAGACTTTAAAAAAATTATTAGTTTCAAAAAATATCCAGTGGTGTAACAGATAAGTGGATGTAACATAGAAAATCCCCTGATTCTACGCCACTGGATTGTTCAGATCAAAATCGTTCTTACGTGATGATATTTTATGATCTCAACATCACTTGTGTGAATTTAGAACTGATTATCTCTAATGATGTAGCAATGAAAATTTTAAGCAAATTTTGTTGCAAGATTGATCAGAAATCTTCAAACTAAATTATCTCGAAAAGTAAGCCCCCTATCGAAATTTTGCGGAAGCAACTTTTTGCTCAAAATTGAATGAACAACTCGAAAATGGCACTGATTTTGGAAAATTTGCAGTGGGGAAAAAATTGGGGATGATGAAAGGGGCGCAACCACCCCTATCTACGCCATGGGGCTGATCTCACCAAAACAAAATTGACAAATTCAAAAAAATTATTGATTTTGAAAATATCCAGTGGTGTAGCAGATAAGTGGATGTAAGTAAGAAAGCCCCCTAATTCTACGCCACTGGATTGTTTTGATCAAAATCGATCTTACGTTATGATACTTGATGATCTCAACATCACTTGTGTGAATTTGGAACTGATTATCTCAAATGATGTAGCAATGCAAATTTTAAGCAACTAAAATTATGAGAAGTTGCAAGATTGACTAGGAATCTTCAAACTGAATTATCTCAAAAAGTATCGAAATTTTGCAAGAGCAACTTTTCGCTCAAAATTGAATGAACAACTTTAAAATGGTACTGATTTAGAAAAATTTGCAGTGGGGCAAAAATCAGGGATGATTAAAGGGGCGCAACCACCCCTATCTACGCCATGGGGCTGTTCTCACCAAATGTGTTATTCGAGGTTTATAGGCATTTGTTCAGTGAATACGTGTAATAAATATGTATAAAAAATAGGTGAAAAGAACTGTGTTTGTTTTCCAACTTTGAAGAGCTGTATCTCCGTTATTACGGGTTTTTGAACAAAATTTTTATATACATGTCTCATTCTTTTCTGATGCTCTATCGACTGGCAACTCTATCGACTGGCAAAATCTTGGCGATTAAACACGGGACACTTGTATACAGGGTGTTTCGGTGACCTTGCATAATACTTCGGGAGGTGATTCCTCTCAAGAAAATAAGTCGAAAAGTGAGAGTAACATTTTCCCCTGAAATGCTCCTAAGGGAGTTAGAGCCCTTCAAAGGTACGTAGTTGAACAAAATTCTCAATTATTAGCTGAAAAAACCGTCAAAGGTAGGAACTTCAAATTTGGTATAGAGAAGTTTCTCAACAGTGCAAATGTGCATGCAAAGTTCTAAACAAATCTAACCAGTGACAGCGAAATTAGAGGGGATTGGGACTATGTTGAAATTTATTCATGATACGTCCGTGTTTTTTTACTTTTACTTCAGAACGATGCATTCTACGGAAAAAATGCAAGGGGAATAAAAGTTTTGGATTGAACAAATCTATCGAAAACATCAAATTTTAAGCTCTTACCTTGGACAGTTCTTGAGCCAATAATTGAAAACTTTGTTGCATTTTGTACCTTTGAGGAGCTGTAACTCCATCAGGGAGCACTTGGGGCAAGAAGTTTACTCTTACTTTTCGACTTATTTTTTTCAAAAAAATCATCTCCCGAAGTATTATGCGAGTTCACTGAAACACCCTGTATATATATTTGGAGATTTTTGACCACTGACGACGTTTTTCTTATCGTAAATTTCAGAAAAGTGATATGATGAACTACAGAATAATAATTTATAGTGGTTACACTGGAGTAGGTAATAGAATTGAAAATCACATAGGCTCAAAATAGACAGGAAGTGCACCCATGATGTTGTCCTATGAGTCATTTATCAGCGCAGCCTGTTCTCTGCTAGCTAATAACGTTTAAAAATCAAACAGTCTGGTTGTAATGATATTTATATTGCAAAAAATATATATTTCTGTAGATGTATCAAACAAAATTTTGATTATCACGTATGCAACTTTTCCACGCGCTACGGCCGTAAACGCATACACACACACGGTACAGACCTCGGCACAGACACTCTGTTTTTACAGTGGTGTAGGTGCTGTTGAAATTCTTTCCTACCACCATGATTATACTGAAATAAAATTACTATTGTGCGATCAATAAAGAAAAATGGCAGTAACGCAGAGCGTAATGTTGCTGCGTTGTTTAAGATCTAAGTAATTTGTTACCCCACTTACACTCTGTACCTACGTGTGGACACAACTGGAGAGAAAATACCTTAATTAAAAACAACACGGCACGAATTAATGAATCGTTGAATTACCTAGGTGAAGCTCCAGTAAATAAATATCAGTTCTAGGCGTACTACTGAACTCATCCATCCGACGTCATTGACCGTGGTATATGTAGCTTTAAATTTTGTTTATCTTGCCAAATCAAAAGTTTTTCGAGAAGTAGGTATTATTCACAAATTCACATGTTATAAAGGTTAAAATTATAGATGTTACCAAACAATGCAACCTACACAATGATCTTGATTTCTATAGGTACTGCTTTAATAGTAGGTAGAGGTAGGTAACTATGATCGTTTTGATGTTGGAAGACCAATAATTTCGACACATTTTGGGTATAAGAGACATTATTGATAAATTATACATGCTCGCGCTCCAAACATTTACGAGAACATTTCTTGAAACACTTCTTTTATCGGATGGATATATAAAGCGGGAAAGAGGTTAAACCTGTAAGATGACATAGTTTTCAACAGAGATTTTAGATCAAAGATTTTTTTCACGTGAACTATTTATATACCCACTTATGCCAAGTATACTTTACCATTTTCCTCGGCGGCGTTTTGTATAATGTAAATGTATAATTATCTATTTTGTGTTGAGATTTAATTCCGTGACGTGAGGTCGACAACATCAAATTATGCTTTAGTTTATTTATTCACCGTTTAAAATAATGTGAAAGAGCGGTGGAATAGTGCTTTACCATCAAACGCATATTCTCCACCGTACACACATTTATTTACGTTCGGTCGCGTGTGGGAAGGATTTTAAATTTGAAAGTGGCGCTAATTTCCACTAAGTATACAACAATACAACTTAGTCCGTACTAAGAATATTTACTTATACAGGTGTCCCAGAAATAATAGAAATAATGTCGGGAAAATAACCGTCAAGTCTTTATTTATTTTATCTCTCCCTACAAAGTTTCTTTTTCGGAATTCGACTTTTCTATGATCTTTCAGCTCCCCCCCCCCTCCTTCGTTTTGGAATCACTTTATTCTTCTTCAGTAGTCATTCAAAACCAAATAACCTTCAGCAAGATGCAGCTGAATACCTCAACCTGTTTGTTTATGAATCATTCATAAAAAACCATTCAAAGAAGTCAAACTCTGTAGAACTGTATCTCGTTTACAGAGCTGATATTTTTTCCTGACCAACCTGACTTGACAGACAGTCACGTCACGACATGAACTGGGGTATAATATCTACGTACTTCTCCCGACAGCAATTCTAGGACCCTTGTCTGTATATCAAGGCGTTCACTTTTAAAATGAAAATTACTAGCTCTTTTACAAGCTTTTTTCTATAGACATAATTTATCTGCCTAGTCTGCCCTATCCTTTAGGTATGTACTACCTACGGTCTGCATCTGTAGATTATACTCACTCATCAATAAGCTAACTATCAGATAGATAATAGAATAACAGAATAACTACACAAGGTGGCCCAATGAAAACACAATAGAGGGGTTTTCGGGCATTTCATCTCTTTTTTTTTTAAAGCTCGGACAGGTCGACTTTTATATTGAGGAGGACATCGGAAACATACATTGGCGAATTTCTATCTTCAGAGCTCTCTCACCCCCACCCACTCCAACTTCCAAGTTTCAAATGACACCGCCCACCTTGCGATACATCAATTTTTTTTCCTGTTTGTGGCCTTGACTGCTTATGGTCTTTAGCTAGTTTTCTTTGTTGATCTGGCTTGATCTGATCAAATAAAAGAGAATTGATACTCTTTTTGAAAAAAAATTCTATAATTTTTACCCCCCCTTTTTTTTCTAAAATTGTCTGAGTTTCCAATGTAATATTCTTGACCTCTTGATTCTCTTCAGTACAGTCAACGTCATCATCGAGGGAGAAAATTTTCTGTGTAAAAAGTGCCACCCAAATTCACCCCTTCACTCCTCCACCTCAACTTAAAAATCTGACTACTGACTTAAAATGAGACTACCTACTTTGTGATACATCAAATTGAAGGAAAATAGATTCTCTTCCTGAATAAAATATTTTCAGAATTTTTAAAAAGCCCCCTTTCTCTCCTAAAATACTCCGAATGTTCAATTTATTAGGGGAGGGGTTGAAAATTTTGAAAACTTTCAAAAAGAGAGTTCGATTCCCTTTAATTCGATGTATCACAAAGTAGGTGGTGTCTGTTGAATTTTGAAGTTGGGCCGGGGGAGAGGAAAGGGGTGAATTTGGGTAGCACTTTTTTCCACTGAAAATTCCCTCCTTAGATGCTATTTAGGATGACGCTGATTAAATTGAAGTGAATTGAGGGGTTGAGAATATCAATAAAATGGGACAAGTCAGAGAATTTAAGAAGAAGGGGGGGGCATAAATAATGAGAACATTTTTTTCAGAAAGAGAGATTCTCTTTTCCCTTTGACAGATCACGGTGAAAAGCTTATTTTCTTCTTTCCCCCGCCCACCATACCCGCCTAACAAATTTGGCTGAAATCAGCCCGACGGTTTGGAAATAAATCGAGGGACAAAAAAAACCTGACATACAGACGAACTAACACACATACAAAAAAACTTTTTTGACAGATCTCGACGATTCAGTACACGGGAAGCCCAAAAATTCTTCTTCCCGCTTCCCGAAGAACTCAGTGAGAAGTAGAAATTTTTTTTTTATTCGGAACCACAACTTGATAAATACAATTTAAAACAGCGCCGCTCTGAAGGTGCGTTCAGTCAGCTTATTCAGCCGCAAGCTCGCAAGTTTTAATTTTAGTCGCAAGCGCAGCGACGTTCATTGGCTCTTATAACCAGCCTCCTCATGAATAGCCAATAAGTGATGCAGCGCTTACGGCTAAAATTAAAACTTACGACTAAATAAACTGACTGAACGCACCTTAAGCGTACAGAGGGCTCTTGAAGTTAAGGAATATTTCTCAGGTGAAATGACTACGCGAAGGGCAAAATGATTGGCTCATTCTGAGTAGAATTAGAAGATAATTGCCCTCAAAATGAACAAAAAACAAAAATGTTTTCGTCTTTATTTAAAGCTGTGAAATGTACGAGATAAAAAATGGTTTTATTCACAACTCCAAAGATAGAAGAACTGTCAGTACAGTGTTGCTGGATAAAAGTGCCCAACTCCCCAGGACTTTCCTTTGAATATGGCGAACAGCATCAATAATAAAAAACAAGGGTTGTGGTGGCTTTGTCATGATTTCATGAAACACATCGAGTCAGGTTGGATTAGTTGGATTTTTTTTTATTGAAGTTCTTTGTTTCAAACGTTCCTAACAAAGTACAGCAAATCATTTTGGGATCCCCCTAGAGGTTTTTGAAATATCTTGAAAATAAAATCCCGAAAATAATGGAAATTGTACTTGACTGATTGAATTCTCAATTACTTTCTGATTTTTCAGGATATCATGTTTTAACTTTTTATTAAGCTGACGAACGATGTAGGAAATGAAATGGAATGGGAAGCCAACGTCTTGGCTTCCATCAATTTTCAAAGAAAATAAGCAATAGCACCCCGAATATTAGTGAACCATAATATGTTGCGATCACACATTAAAATTGATAAGCAATGGCCTTCATTGAAATTAGATGAAAAAAATCTCAAACATAACATAAGTAAAATAAAGACAAACTTACGAGAAGATTAAGCACCTTACCATGTCAAAATTCACAAATGATAGTTCAGGATACAAGAGTTCTGGAGTTCGGATTATGAATATCTTTTTACTATGTTGAGGTGTTCGGATTATAGGGTACTTCGGATTATAGAGGGTTCGGGTTCGGATTATCCATACATTACTGTACCGACTCGCCTGCTTGATTTTACCTGAACGTTGAGAAAATCGACTTCCCGACCCAGAAACAGGTCATAGCTAGTGATAAAAAAAAAGTTTTCCACTCAGATTCCTGAAGAATCATCCCATAATTCAGAGAAAAAAATCATTCACATCCGATAAATTGAGCTGGAATAATTTGACTTCAACTTTGATAAGAAACTTGGTGGTGCGCTAGTTTTGTTTATCCATCAGTGTACATACTTATCCTCGTTCGTATCACTTCAAAATTTAAACGAATTTTTACCGAGTACCTATGTCATAGGTAGTTATGTACTTCAAGGACCCAATTTCAAGTCCTACTTGCAACCGATGCAAAGTTGCGCCGTGAAACGTCAAAAAAAAGTCAAACTTTCACGTCGATTTGCAACCCCCTGCTCTGGCTGTAAACATGCTTTGGGTTGCAAGTCGGACTTGAAATTCAGCCCTAAGTCGCAGAAACTAATTATTGTTTGTGAAACTGGGATGGGTCTTATGTTGCATTTGTGAACGGCATGATGAATTAATTCTCTTTTCCAGATTTTTTCGGCGTTGTTTTGCACCGGCACGAAAAATATGTTTCGAGCACGACCCGGCTGTTGTTTTCATAACATTTGATGGAGGGGAGTCAGGGGATTACATCAAATATTTAGTTATATTAATATTGTTATTATGTTTGCAAAAATACAAGCCGAGCCGCGCGCGGAGGATCAAATTTCAAAAGTGCAATTAAATTTACAGAGTGAAGCCCCACTTCTCTCCTGAAAACAAAGTATTTATTCGGGAAGTACGAATTTAATATTGAAATATACAAGGAACAATGGGCTGGTTTTTTCAGAAACTTCTCGATTATGTATTTCTATCAATTGGGGCTATGGAGTACCAGTGTGAAGAGAAATTGAAATTTTAAACTTTTGTCGCGTTATCCAAAACAACCTCGTTATTAAACTACTTGTAAAAGAGAGGCTTAGCACCTTCTTTTTTTTTAGATCAGAAGGTACTATTTACTTGAGTGGGAACAAGCTTTCCGCGATTACCTGCTCTGTATATACAGGCTGATTCATGAGTGACCTTACATAGGCTAATGGGAGATAGAGGACTTCGAGGCGAGTCAGGGTCCACTGAAGAAATTTTGTTTTCTCCATTGGTTACGAAGAATCGAAGATACAGGGTGTTTTGTGTTATTCGTATGAAACTTTGATAAGCGATATTTCTGAAACGGCTAGAGATATTTTCTTGAAATTCACCAGTAATATTTCTCTATCAGAACTTACCCTGAAGCCATACTGGGTAAGTCAAAATCCAGGGCCGGGATTGAAAAAATGTGGCCTTTTTTTATTTGATCAAAAAGTATATTTTCTGACCGTTTTTCTAAAAAACTGCTGTCGGATTCACAAAGCTAAGGGAAAATGCTTCAAGAATCACTCTTCAATTTAGATGGCACACCTAAACCGTTTCGACATAAAAATGGAAAGTGAAATTTATGGGTAAGTTTCCATTTTTGACCGGACATAATCGACTCATTGTTTGATTTATTCGTTTTTTAGCTTGTCTCTGTGGAATAGAAGGGCTTGGTAGGAAGAAAAAGTCCATAGCCGAAGATTTTTGTACGACCAAATCGCGTCTAATTTTGGTTTCACTCTCAATTTTGTCATAAAAAAAAAATGGTCGGCTCTGGAATTTTTCTTTCAACCAAGCTCTTCTATTCATTAGAGACAAGCCAAAAAATGAATTTTGATGAATTAAATCAAACAATGAGTCGATTATGTCCGGTCGAAAATGGAAACTCTGAATTTCAACAAAATACCTCTGGCCGTTTCAGAAATATCGCTTATCAAAGTTTCATACGAAACACACAAAACACCCTGGTATCTTCGTAACCATTGGAGAAAATAAAATTTCTTCAGTGGATCCTGACTTGCCTCGAAGTCCTCTATCTCCCATTACCCTATGTAAGGTCATTCATGAATCACCCTGTATAGGCACTATTACAAAGGTTATTTTGATTTTCGTAGTATTGGTTACTGATTCCTCTTCAAAAACATGCAGCTGTAAATGACTCCTCCACCCTCCGTTCTTAGCGTATACAAGTAAGGAAAATATTGACGTTCAGAATGAATTTTTCTTCTGAAAGCAATAAGTTGGTTTTTTGGTTTTTATTATTTCTCCTCCGAAACTGATTTCAAAAGCGTTCCAGATCTGCGTTACCTATGATGGAGTAACACAACACTTGATTTTAAATATTTGCCTTGAATCGATGCTGACCTTTGGGTCTTTTTACTTGAAGATTCAGCTTCAGCACGAGCTTTAAATTTTCAAAGTCGCTGAAAGAAGAAAACCGTTATAATTATTGCAAGACCAAAAACCGTCGTCATTTACGTCGATAAACGATGAGCCAGATTCTCAATAATTTTAATTAACTGATTTAACTTACTTTTCTCTTGTGACTTCTGCTCTGGTACGCATCAGTCTCACCTCATGAGCTACGATCCCAAAAACTAGACTGGGCAGGCACACCAAAGGTAGGTACAAAACAAACCTCTCTGGACGAAGCAAGTGAACAGAGTACGGCTTGAATCCTTGAATCTCTACCCTCGATAGCCCTTGTAGCTTACGTCACAGACTGGATACCACTATTATAGCCAGTGGACAGGGAGCTGGTGCCTCAAAACTTACGTCATAAGGTAAATTATTTTAACCTTGTGGGTCTAACGTGCGTTGATAAGGATAAGGTTGTTAGAAACTACTTTGTCTTGCATGTCAGACCGGGGGCTTTAGGCTGGTATAGGCTTGTCAATTTTCGAAAAATGTCAAAAATTTGTCATAAGGTACATGAATGAAACCAACGGGCTTTTGTGTGGGAATATCCCCTCAATCAAAAATCGGGTCATAAGATAAAATTTTCGGGGGCTCTCGGTCCATAAGAGAAATTTGAAATTTACAAAAAGGTCAAAATTTACCTCCTCCTGGAAACTTCTCCTTTGACATAATTTGAGGAATGAAAAACGATTCTTACATGATTTTTTACGCAGGTTACGAATCTGTCCACAAAAATTTTTAAATGACACATCGCTTACCATTGAAATTTTATTTTCAAATCGTACACCCTGTATTTTTACATGGAAATCGATTCCGTCTTTCATCTTGATTACAAATACATATCACACTTAGTGATGGGTTAGTCAACAAAACGCCTGTGAAAAAATTGATAAATTTTGGTTCTTTTTTGGCAATTTCAAACTTGTCTTATGGGCCGAAAGCGCCCAAAATTTTTGTCTTACAACCAGATTTTCGACTAAGGGCATGTTTCCACACAAAATCTAGTTGGTTTTATTCATGTACCTTATGACGTGAATTTTTGTCCATTTTTCCGAAAATTGAAAGGCTCATACCAGCCTAAAGCCCCCGATCAGATATGTAAGACAAAGCAATTTTTAACAACTTTATCAACGCACATTAGACCTACAGGGTTAAAATCATGTATCTTATGACGTAATTTTTGAGGCACCAGCTACCTGTCCACAGAGATATTCATCATTATCTAGCCCTACCCTAGACCTTGTGTCGACGTTGAGCCCGATTGATAATATTTGTGCTGATGTGCTCAACTATACTAGACTTTGTGCTCAGCTTAATTTTATTTCATATTAAAGTCAGTACATATAAAAATTATTCTAATAAACTGTTGGGGATAAACCGAGGGATAACTAAAATAAAAAATCCAAAAAAGAAAATTAATTCAGGCTTCGATGCCATTAGATTTTAAAATAACAAGAATCCAGGGATTTGGAGTCAGATTCCAGGGATTCGAAATTTAGAATCCTTCGAGTCCATGGATTCTTCTCCAAACTGGGATTCGAATACCAATACTCACTCTTTCTGTAGAATCCAGGGATTCTATTATAGTATTCGAATACTATGAATACTAGAATACCGCAGAATGAAAACTTGAATCCAGAATCCCGCGCGCATATCGGCATAAACAAAAAAAAAAGTTGCTGCATGAATACGAATACAGAATTTATATGAATTTATGATCGTATTCAAATACGAATACCGTAGAAAGAAAGTAACTTGAGTAGGATTCAAGTTACTGGGTATTCGAATACTACCCAAGTCTGATCAGGAGTAAGTGATGTTGAATCACTTACCTTTTCTCGAAGACTGAAAGTTTTCCACAAAACAGCAGGGGATGTTCCTACTTAATTTAAGTTGAACGAAACGCATAGCGGAGATCAGATTAATTAGCGGGTGTAGGCATAGGGCGCAGTAGTAACTTTTCTACGTTTTCAACAAACCAAACTCTGTATTCTCTGCTCCTGCCCAACTTTTCATCCTCGTAGTGTGTGCGATGTAGTTAATATGAACAATGTGAGCCAGAATTAGTTTAATAAAACCAATTTCTAATTTAATTAAATTTTCCGACATGGTAAGAATGTTGTTGTTCAGTTTCAACACCGGCACACGGATCGATATCGTAATTGCTGTGGGCAGATACCTAGAACGTAATTTGCAAGGAGGAAGTGGTGTTAAGGACTTTTCTTTTGAGACTTTATGGAAATGACTCCCGACAGCTCGACTCATTTAAGCGCGCGATTAGAAGTGTCAGTTTCACACTACACGAAGCCGATATGCCTGGACTCTGGAAGTTTTGTGCCTGATGGTGCACCGCTAAATGGCTAATCGCGTTTTCAAGTTTCATACACAACCAGGAGTTCTTCACCATTTCACATCACATCGCACTTCCATATAACATAACGACCAATAATGAACGAGAGAGAATCGAATGCACTCAATAGTTATGCCGGTAAAATGTTTACAAGAGTATTCCAGATAGCGTGAAGAGGAACAGTTAAACCGTTGATTCAAACGTAAATTGCGGTATATAATAGCACCCACGCCCATTTCTCCAAGCCGAAGTAGACTCTCGAGGCTATTTCTAGTCAAGGACGCCCTATGGGAGGTTTAGCCAACTGGTCCAAACCTCCGTTGCTTAATTACCGTCCTTCAGCTTCCAGCACCTTGTTTACTGTTTCGTCTTGTGCAAATTAGATTACCTGTACCTAGCGTGAAACTTCAATACTTCAAATCCCCTTATAATCTACTTTCCTATCCTTGTTACTTAGTTACACAAAAAGTAGAATGATGCATGAAGTTGAATAACTGTTTGAGCAGAGGCAGGGAGAACAATCCGTCTTACCCATATAGCTGTTTTACTTATTGCCACAAAGCAGTCAAATCGACAAACTTACCACGTGAACCTCCATAACAATAAGGGTAGCCCACTCCTGCCAGTTTTGATTTTTCAAAATTGGCATTCTAACAGCTTGGGAAGAACCATTTAGGGCTTGTGTTCTATCGCCCTGTTGCACAAAGCAAACCTGCACTGCCTAAAGCATACTTGTTTCTGTTACGCCCTGTATCCTAAATCTATTTGTGCAGCATAGCATTTCATAGAAAGCCTGATTCTTGCCTGTCTCATCATCACATGAGTGTTACTATATCGGACCGAAACAATTTCGATCCATTGTTTTCCCGAAATAATGTAGGTACTGGGTACTGGAGACATTCTCTGCCGTCGAGATTTGCCCGCTAACATTGCATGTAACGCCCGATTTGCATAGTCAAAGCCAATTTACGGCTAAATTTAGACTTAGGTTAATTTGCCGCGGATTTGTTTTTGAAAAACGGGTTTGGGAATTGTAAAACAAACATATATAGATATACCTACCTGTTCGGAAAATGCGTCACTGCGGGCTTAGGCTACGGCACTGATCACGTGCGGGACGCACAATTTGGAAATTCTCTCGCAAATCGATGAGATGATAATTCTGAACTGCGATTCGGGAATCATCAGGATCCAGAGAATAGAGGTGTGGAATAAAATTTTATATAGCTGCCCCTTCGCTCTTGAACAGAATTAGAGCAGTCAACCCTTGTTCACGTTCATAGCCGTAATAAATCGAGAAGGATTTTCTCCGGTGCAGGATTTCGAGGGGATGCTCATGACCTGAAGCATTAGATGGTAATCATAAATATACTAATTTATTCCGTTTTTGTTTTAAAATCACAACTCGCGCGTTTAGTGTTGAGTAGGTATACGTGTATGCAAAAAAGGTGGATGCGAAATAATCTGGAATTTTCCTTGAATTTGAAAATTATGTTTTCTGTTTGTTAGCACTTAAATAATAAAGCACAGATTACAGATTCCACATAAGTGATGAATATTGATATTGTACGTTTTATATACACCGCTTTTTCTTGCAATGTTATATCGCTTATCGATACCTACGTTGAACGCAAAAAAAAACACTGGTAAAGCTCTCGCTGCAGTGCAATGAACTGATCTTTCCAGATTGTAGGTGTTAATGATGACGTCTACAGTCCTCGCTTGCACCCCTTGAAATTCGATAGATATTATGTAAATATGACACGTTCGCAAAAATTGCAACTTTTGATTAGATTTCATTTTTCTTGGCCTAATTACAAGAAGGCATAGTTATGAATAAAATAAAGTGAGTGCAGTTTCGGTGTACTTAATACCTACTCTTATTCATCTTTTGTTATACCTACCAAGTGCCTTGCGAAGGACCGTGTTATAGTGCGGCTGTTTGGTATGTACCCAAACCCAATTTATAGTCCAGGAGGCAGTGATTTTTTTTTTGTACTGGATTGTTCAGTTGGTGACTTTAAGCAACAAATCGTAAATTCAACGGGTTTTCTGATAGGTTGAGACGGAAAATGTCTTAGAAAGTTCCACTAGACGGCCCACTTGTCGAGTGGGATGCGCACCTGCTCGACAAAGTGAGGCTCCGGGTTCGATTCCTGCTGATGTAAGTCTGGGTGTTGTGACGTAAAATGCAATTTTTTTATGTAACTGAAATTAATAAATGGCAAAACAAACTCTTATGGCCGTATGGGTGCCGAGAAGGAGGAAAACAATATTTTTATTCATCTTTATTAGAAAATTTAAATGCGGTTCCACTAGCAAGTAGTAAGTAGCAAGTAGTAAGTAATATAGTCGACAATTCACCTCACTCCTTGAAACAGTAGGCCGTATAAGTGTATTACCACCAAGGTCTTTGGTGGAAACACCCCTCCAGAATGACCAACCTTAAACATTCAAACAGTTTTCACTTTTTCAGGTAGATTTTCATCGTGGTTCGGTTAATTGTCTCAACGAATAAGCTCCGATCCCCTCGTGAAAATCCACGATGTAGCGATAATACACCTCACCTATCGGTGTATTACATACGACGACAATATCAATTTGTATTTCAAGTTTCACCATCAAACCTGGAAAATCAAGGGTAACTTATTCGAGAAATCGACCTTATTTTCCGACCAGAAAATTGACTGAATCACTTCAACCAGGGTTAAAGGTCTCCACCCACTTACCGGCCGCCAGCCGGCAATGAACGGCCAGTCAAAAAAGTTTTGACAGCAAAACATTATTCAGGTCATTTTTTGACCACAGTTTTCTGGCCGGCCGTCTATTGCCGACCGGCGCGGCGCAGCGGCCGGTAGGTGAATGGGGACCTTCGGCCAGAGAATTTTCGACCAAAAATGACCTGAATAATGTTTTGCCGTCAGAAGTAGTTGCCAGTAGGTGTGTGGGTACTCTTCCGCCAAAAAACTTTTGACGGTAAAACATTATTTGGGTCATTTTTGGACGAAAACTTTCTGGCCGGCCGTCCATTTCCGGTCGGTGGCTGGTAGGTGAATGGGGGGGCCCTTACTTTGTTAAATTGGCGATAAGCCAGACTGATTTTTTGTGAGCTTTATGATCTAGGAAAAATAAGTTTACATTTTTTTACAGACTCAAGAATATATGGTTCAGTATTCAATAACAACAGAAAAATCCTAGCGACATTAAACGAATGGGAAAATTAGTCCAAAAAAGTTCACTGCCTCCTGGACTTTGAAGTAACTAGACATTTCCATTATGATGCAGCTTTTAGTCGGGGTGGTACGATTTTTCTTCCACTGATAAAAGTGCATGTAAAATCACATTGACTTTACAATGACTAATACGGTTTATTTACATGCCCTCACATGTAAATGAAAACTTTCAAGCAATAAACAGTGAAATTGCATCGTTTATTGATGATTCTCATTTCTATTCGTGAATTCACCTAGTGAATGTAGTAATACACACCGATAGTAATTGGTACGTTGTCAAATAACATTAATGATGTAATATAACGTTGAATACCGCTAAATTCACCCCAGATTGTGAAAAGCACAATCAATTTGTAAAATCACAAGCAACTTGTGATATTCGTTCAATCAGTGTCGTTACTGTATACCACGTGTTTTATCAAGGAAGAAGAACGCGCTCATTCTTTGTTATGTTTATTGCACGTATAGACGAGTTCTTGGCAGAACATCATGGGTGCGGGTGGTGAAAATTTTGCAAGATCCAAAGATATGATATTCTCGTGGGTATACAGTTTATTTGTAATGATTTGTATTACTCATACCCTATGATGTTGTGTTTTTTTGGAATTTGTAGAATCCACCTAAAATCCATTGACAAATATATCAACTCCATCTCAATTCCATCGAAATGTTTCTCGTGCCCAATTTAAATGCTTGCAACAATATTGTAACGTCATTTTGTTCTTCAGAGAACGAGGAATGTTCGATTTTCAATGTTTATTTTGAAAAAGAATCGCGATACAACGAGGAAACGCTGCCAGTATTCTAAGGGCTGTTGGAAAAGAAGATGGAATGGAAGAAATATTTTATATGTTTCAATATTCATATTAATTTTTACAATGTTTTATGTTTTCATTTATAATAAAGAATCGAATCTGAACTTTGTATTTGAACAGTTATTTATATAAAATACTTACCTACCACGGGAATTCACTAATAGTGCGATTCTGTACAAAATAACATTCTATAAACACTCTGTTATGTAAAAATTCCGGTCGGCCATTGGCTGTTGCCTAGGTAATAATAGCGTAACAGAGCATTTATTTTATATGAAATGTGATTTTCTAGAGAATCGCACCATAATGTGAATTACGTTGTAGATAAGCGTTGTGAATTTACATTGTGAAATACCAAGGTAATTTGAGTTTACCTTCTGAATTCTCATGAGCGAATGTGAAATATCATTGCGTAGTCGGCAATTCCCATGGTAAATCCACAGTTTTCAGTGTAAATTTACCATACCAAGTGTACCGCAAATAAATTAGACGGGATGTATTTTGGCATCCTAACTAACTCCTTACACCAAGATGATTGATTTTCGCTGAGGATGCCTCACCATTTCCCACTTAGAAAGGAAAACAAGTGAGTATGCCTTCACGTGCATGAGTCTCAGTAGCGCATTTTCTCAAAGAAGCATATTGTGAATGTAAAGAAATTTGGTTGAAGGAGAAACACCATTCTTTGCCCACTCTTTTCAATCGAAACTCATTGTGATATTTTGTTATCAGAATGGGGTACTTGCCAATGAAATAGATTTGAATGAAAATTCTTTCAATCATCAATATTTTTTGTTTGGGAGCGGCGACTAATCAATAGTAGCCTATTCTTTCCCATCTTTAGTCAGCTATCCATATAGCGAAAGAATTAGATCGTTATGTCTTCGGGTTTATGTTTTTCATTTATCTCTTACTTTGAGGGCAGCGTGTGGGGGCGGCAGCATTCGGCAAAGAAAGTGTTCCACAGTTTGAGTTGGGAGTTTCTAAATGTTTGAGTGAACATCTCAATCAGTAACAATTGCGAAAGTTGCACTTTTTGTCGTTTGGGGGCCGAATCTGGGGGCGGCGACTAACCAAAAGTAGCCTATCCTTTCCCATTTTTAGTCAGCTATTCATATACCGCAATAATTAGGTCGCTGTCTTCAGGTTCATGTTTTTCATTTTAAAGTGATTGGGGAGCGGTTTTGAGCAATTTTTTCATGTCGGCGGCGCATATTGAAGATGGAATGTTTCTGGGCTTACGTTTATAAATATGGCAACTATGTATTATTCATAAAATGAGAAGACCAGAGCATTAGGTCTGGGAGAAATTGCAATATCATGTTATTTCAAGTTGATCGGTGGCGGTTTTCTACGAAGCGGCTAAAGGGACATATTATTTATTATAATAAAATTTGGATTAACTACGTGATAGTATCACAAAGTTAAGTGGGGAGGGGGACTTTAGTACGAGTTACTATCACGAAGTAAACTTTAGTGCGACTTACTATCACGAAGTAAAGTGGAGAGGGAGTTTACTACGTGATAGTAACTCGTATCAAAGTCCCCTCCCGATTTGATTTCGTGTTACTATCTCGTAGTAAACTCCCTCTCCACTCTACTTCGTGATAGTAAGTCGTACTAAAGTTTACTACGTGATAGTAACTCGTACTAAATTCCGTCTCCCCACTTAACTTTTTGATACTATCACGTAGTTAATCCAAATATTATTATAATTAAAAAATATGTCCTTCAATAGGTCCCTTCGTTTCGGTTTATTTGAGTGCGCATGTCTGGCGCGAATTTCTTAGTTTCGTACACCAATATTGAAAATTAACACACAAAAATATTGTAGTGCACCTAAAATTTCACAAATAATTTAGTTGAATGTTAGATACCATTTTTTATATCCAAAGGAAATGTTTCATTGAAATTGAATTTAATGATCATTTGTGGAAGTTCGGGAACAACGAAAATAGCAACAGCGCTCAAAACAACAAGACATCGGCGCCAACTGTCACTTGTGACAATTATGATCACACTTCTCGTTTCTACCTGATCTATATTTCATTTGCTCATGTTTTGACGAAAGAACAGAACCAGTTAAAAATGGCTGTACTGAGAAGGAAGTCCAAAGAAGCTACGAAGAGATGCATTTACGGTATGTATTAAAGTGACAGCCAAGAACCAGTTGTTGGTCAGGCGGCTAGACAGAGTATGCAGCGTTGCCATCCAACTGACAGGTGTACGAAAGTTCTCAAAAATTGGAGCCTTCAAGCATGCGCACCTGCCCAAACGAAATAGCCTATATAGCCAGCTTTGGGAGTGGCAGCTATGTAACAGCGAAAAAATCAGAAAGCTAGGGCGTCTAGTTTGCGAGGAGTTCGAGGAACGGACGGACGGACGGACAAAGCGGTTGCAATAGCGATTTTCATCAAGATGGAAAATGCGCTAAAAAAAACGAGTTCTTGACAGGACACGTACATTTTTGTAAACTATGCGTGTGCGTTACGTTCTCTGACTTACTTTGACTTCTTGAACACGTATATGGGGTCTATTTTTGCTGTGGAAATCGATTTTGTCTGATATTTTATATCTTCTGATGAAGTTCTCCATAATGTATGTGAAGTTTTTGTAAATATATTGTAGAAAGTTAAAAATGTCTCTTCACTTGTATAATATTTTATTTTGCTCTACGCGTTTCGAAACTCTTATTTATAGTTTCATTTTCAAGAGCAAGTAAATGGTGAATTGATATAAAATGTAAAGTCATGAGTAAATGTCAGAATTTGAAATATCTGACAAAATTATGATAGCAATTAAATAACGATAGAGACATGGCTGGTACTTTGTATAGGTATTTATTGTGGATAATTTCAATTACTTGACGGAAACAAAAAAGGGAGTAAAATCGATGAATTGAAATGTATTTGTTCATTTAAACATAAATTTGGATTGCTTTTACTTGATTTTCTAATTTCTAACTCTTCAAGATAATTACATAACATTTTGTCTGATGTGGTATGTAGAATAGATTTAAAATTTTGATTACTGAATGAATTGCAAAAAGAAATATGAGAAGCAATTTTACTCCCTTTTTTGTTTCCGTCAAGTAATTGAAATTATCCACAATAAATACCTATACAAAGTACCAGCCATCAGCCATGTCTCTATCGTTATTTAATTGTTATCATAATTTTGTCAGATATTTCAAATTCTGACATTTACTCATGACTTTTTACATTTTATATCAATTCACCATTTTCTTGCTCTTGAAAATGAAACTATAAATAAGAGTTTCGAAACGCGTAGAGCAAAATAAAATATTATACAAGTGAAGAGACATTTTTAACTTTCTACAATATATCTGATATTTTACATCAAAAAACGAAGAAAATTTAAATCCCTCTAAATTCAACCTTGAGAATTGAATGTATTTCCATAAGAACGGGTGCTTGTCTGCATGTCGTAATTTTGCAAGTCCAGCCGGCTTGTGAAATTCATCGCTTTATTGGCGACGTCGCGCCACACTAAATAATTGTTTCTATTGTTTTTTTTTTATTCGTTTATTTAACGTCGGCCTATTTCCGCAACGAGGCCTAACACCGACGCCGGTGAATGCTTTCCTCCACTATACCGGAAATTTTGCCGAACCCCTGTGTGTTGCAACACAGGGTAGGGATTTTCAACGACCACCAACATCGCATGGGGTCGGCACCATCGTTCGTATTTCACGTGCTATGCGACACACGGCGCGTCTTGCATTTAGCAAGCATTCCCACTAAACCAAGGAGCTTGTTTTCGAGGCCGAAAATCCGTCCCCGGCGGAGATCGAACTCGCGACCTCTGGAGTGGTAGTCGAACGCGCTAACTAACCACACCACAAGCTCCTCTTCTATTGTGATTGTTTATCGTTATTTTGGTTGGATTTTTTTGTTCAGGCCCAAAGGCCATGAGCCACATGAGAATGTTTTCCAAAAATTCTCCCGTCTAGGACTAGATGCTATGACGGACAGACATGCACATAGAAGGACAAAGCGAGGGCACACGTGCCTTCCTATTTGGAGCAGTACGCTGAAAACGAAGAAAAAAACCATGATCAATAATAAATCATGAAGCTTTGTGTGGTTTAAACATTAAACCGTGTTGTTGTCTGTTCTCGTCAATTCGAATCTAATTCTAACAGACAGAAAGAGGATTGAGTGAAGCGAATCGAACGTGCGCTTGACGCGCAAAAACGCGCCTGACTGAAACCGCTCTGGATCCAATCGAAACTCAAGCGGATTGTGGATCGAAAGCTGCGATATAAACGTGTTTAGTTTACAGTTTGAGACTCATCGGTTTGAGACACATTCGCGACAAATACCAGGTATACACCTCTGAACTCTGAAGTCTGAAGCACGTTCGACACGCGTGATAGTTGGCACCGTTCGTTATCCACCAAGGGGCTTCAAAGTTCAACCCTTTAGACCCTGCCTCCTACCTCTCCCTATATTTGGGTGAATCGTGGTAATATTGTCAATGTCTACAGGGTGATTATTCATAAAACATGCTCACCCTCATTTTTCTAGAGAACCGTTTGAGATGTCAATTCGCGAGAAAAACTGTTGAATTAACATCATCATACCAAGGCCTGATTTCATATTTCACTAGAGTTTTTTCACCAACACTTTCTGTACGGAAGCGCCTCAAAAATTTGTATTTTTTTTACACTGTATAATGTTGAGTGATACGTCATCTAAAAGGGCTTTAAAAGTTTAATGAACAAGTGCCAGAAATGTTTGAAAAAAATTTCAGCGGTTTCCATTTTATAATAAAAACAAAAAACCTGGAAAAAAACGTTTTCGCGTGTAAAATAAGAATCTTTGAGTATTTTTTCAAATTGCAAACGGCATTCAATGAAACTTATCAAAACGGTCAGTATGATGTAAAACTCAAAATGCAATGGCTATTTTGTAATTTTGAGATCGTAAGAAATCAAAATTTTGAATGCCGTTTGCGGTTTGAAAAAATACCCATCGATTTTCATTTTATACGTGAAAACGTGTTTTTCCCGGTTTTTGTTAATTTTTATCATAAAGTGGAAACCGCAGAAAATTTTTGAAAACAAAAAAAATTACAAATTTTTGAGGCACCTTCTGGATTATGGATTCCATGGAACAGAGTTCCACCTGTCACGTAGGCCTCATTATTGGGCCCATTGTACCCCTCTCCCAGACCAGCCGGACTCACCGAGCCGCAATGTGGTGCCTGAATGTTTGATGATCGGTCCATCCAAGCGCTGGGGCCGACAAGCGCACGGTTGACCTTGACTCCGTCTTTCACCCCCGAACCGCAGGTGCAGATGTCCGATACATCCACGCTCCCTGCGCCGGTATTCCTGACTTCGTCTGCCTCCCGACCACGCTGTCGGTTTTCCTCTACACATTGCCATACCGCCGGCTGGAGGCATGTATACTCGGGGGGTTTGCCTAAGACCACCCGAGGAGGAGTTCCAGACTGGCTTCGAATCAGATGAAAGACGCCTAGTCACCCATCCAACTCCTGGCAGCGGCCAACGTTGCTGCAGTCAAGTTATCACCCGACTGGAGCGGCCTACTACACGCTACGTCCTCCTCGATACCTCAAACGGTTTTAGAGAAAAATGGGGGTGAGCATGTTTTATGAATCACCCTGTATAAAGAACCGAATGTATAAGCTTTCATGTATCGGCGGGAGCGCGGTGCGGCGCGGCGTGATGAAGGAATGAATTTTTTAGTGATTCGTTTTGATTTTGAAATGACACTGGAAAACTAACGAAGGAAAAGCTCCGTGTTTTCAACGTCATTGTCGCCCATCATCATCGTGCAATCTTAATTCCGGTACAACAATCAATATCTATATTTTCATGTTCAAGTGGCTCTCGAGTTTTCATTTTAGGCCCGTGCGCCAACACTAATTATTATTAGTTTTATGCTATCAACTAGAGAAAAAATCCACAGAAAGTTTCTGATATGCAATTTTCTTATTCCAAATCCAAATTATGAAATCTAATCGCGGGCCATTTGTTTTGCTTTGTACCACGACTTCCACGTGCATGATGGACGTATGACGTATAAAATTGTTGTTGAGCTTTTGGATTTTCTGGGTGATGATTTTTCTTTCCGAAAGTACCTATGATATGAAATGCTGACTGGAAGGATAATGTAAGATTAAGATTTACTTTGAGTCATCATCACACAAACAAGATAATATGTAGGTATATCTGTGTGGTGATGGTAGGTATATAGAAAAGCGAACTTGACTCTGAACAGTACAAGCGTGTGGTAATCAAGGTAATTCACGTAAATAATTAATCTAGCCCCATGAAAAGCACGCTGTGTCATTAATAAGTGATTTAAAATTGATGGAAACTTCTCGTGCTGTCCGTGATTTTCTTGAATATTTAGGTGGCAGCACTCAGCAGCACTATATAGATACACTATACAGGACAGGATGTTATAGTGACTGGTTATTTTACAAACTTGATGTGATTCCCTCTATGAAACTCCCTCCTGATTTCGTCAAAAATGAAGTTTGAAAATATATGAAATTCATGACCATGCCCTGAAAAAATGCTTTCTTAAAAATATACAGGGTGTTGAATTTGACTGTTTAAAATCATTTTCCTGCCGTATCTAACTTTTGGATCGTTTGACCAGCAACCAGATTTGATATATGTATGTGGTATAGTCCTAGCGGTGTAAGCAAAATTCTATAAAAATGGCTCTAATAATTGTGACAAAAGGGTGAAATTCTCGGTGAAATTTGTGTGTGTGGACTCCTAAAAGCATTTCAAAGGTTTTTAGAAGGGAGACCAAGGAAGATTTTGATTTTAATTTTTAGCGCATTTTCCATCTTGATGAAAATCGCTATTGCAACCGCTTTGTCCGTCCGTCCGTCCGTTCCTCGAACTCCCCCCAAACTAGACGCCCTAGCTTGTTGATTTTTTCGCTGTTACATAGCCGTCACTCCCAAAGGAGGGCTAGGCTATATTGAATGTCTATATTGCGCCGCCAACAGAGAAAACCGCCCCCGATTAACTTAAAATAACATGATATTGCCATTTCTCCCAGACCTACTGCTCTGGTGTTCTCATTTTATGACTAATACATAGTTGCCACTTGTAAACGTAAGCCCAGAAACATTCCGCCTTCAATATGCGCCGCCGATATGAAAAAATGGTTAAAAACCGCCCCCAATCACTTTAAAATGAAAAACATAAACCCGAAGACATAGCGATCTAATTCTTTCGGTATATGAACAGCTGACTAAAAATGGAAAAGGATAGGCTACATTTGGTTAGTCGTCGCCCCCAGATTCCGCCCCCAAACGACAAATAGTGCAACTTTCACAATTTTACTGATTGAGATGTTCTCTCAAACATTTAGAAACTGCCAACTCAAACTGTGCAACATTTGCTTAGCCGAACGCTGCCGCTCCCACACGCCGCCCCCAAAGTAAGAGATAAATGAAAAACATGAACCCGAAGACATAACGATCCAAGTCTTTCGCTATATAGATAGCCGACTAAAAATGGGAAAGGAAAGGCTACTTGTGATATGGCGCCGCCTCCAGCTTCCGCCCCCAAAAGAAAAAAAGTGCAACTTTCAACAATTTTCACTGATTCAGATGTTGATGTTACCTCAAACATTCAGAAACTCAACTCAAACTGGGCAAGAATTTCTTTGCCAAACTCTGCCGCTCCCACACGCCGCCCCCAAAGCAAGGGATAAATGTAAAACATAAACCTGAAGACATAGCGATCTAATTCTTCCGCTATATAGATAGCTTACTGGAAATGGAAAAAGATAGGCTACTTTTGATTAACCGCCGCCTCCAGCTCCCGCCCCCCAAACAAAAAAAAACTTTCACAATTTTCACTGATGGTCAAATTTCCTTAAACATTTAGAAACTCCCTCATATTTCCTTGAACATTCAGAAACTCCCAACTCAAACTGTGCAACAGTTACTTTGCCGAATGCTGCCGCCCCCAAACGCTGCCCTTAAAGTAAGAGATAAATGAAAAACACAAACCCAAAGACATAACGATCTAATTCTTCCGCTATATGGATAGCTGACTGAAACTGAGAAAGTATAGGCTACTTTTGATATGGCGCCGCCTCCAGCTTCCGCCCCCAAAAGAAAAAAGTGCACCTTCCAACAATTTTTCACTGATTTGGATGTTAATGTTACCTCAAACATAGATAAACTCCCAGCTCAAACTGTGCAAGAATTTCTTTGCAAACTCTGCCGCTCTTACACGCCGTCCCCAAAGTAAAAGATAAATGGAAAACATAAACCTGAAGATTAGCGATCTAATTCTTTCGCTATATGTATCGATGACAAAAAATGGGAAGGATAGGTCACTTTTGATTAGTCGCCGCCTCCAGCTCCCGCCCCCAAACAAAAAATGCAACTTTCATAATTTTCATTGATTTGTCATATTTCCTTACACATTTGGAAACCCCCAACTCAAACTGTGCAACAGTTACTTTCTCGAATGCCGCCGCCCCCACACGCTGCCCTCAAAGTAAGAGATGAATGAAAAACCTAAACCCGAAGACATAACGATCTAATTCTTTCGCTCTATGGATAGCCGACTAAAAATGGGAAAGAATAGGCTACTGTTGATTAGTGGCTGCTCCCAGCTTCCGCCTCCACCCTCCAAACAAAAAAATATTGATGATTGAAAGAATTTTCATCCAAATCTGTTTCATTGACAAGTACCCCATTCTGATAACAAAATATCACAATGAGTTTTCCTCAGAAGGTTCCTTACTAGTTTATTCTAAATTGTAATTTTTCCAGTGATGTAGATCATGGAAATTCGAATCATTTTTACCCTTCCACCATACTTTCTACACCACTCGATTATTTAGAAAATATATGGCATTTTGGCATTATGATCACCTGAGATCAGCTAGTATGACACTCCTTTTGAAAACTAGATAAGATCAAAGATCTTGAGCACACAATTTTTCCGCTGATCAGATCGACTGCTAAATATTACATTTTGTATCATTTCCTCGATCATCTCCATCATGACTGTTTTAGATACATTAGAGTTTATTGTTCCCCCAGACTAACTATTCACTTTATCAACGGTAAAGTTGGTTGAGTGGCCATCAATGGCATCGAAGGCATAAATGTCATCTCCTCCATTTTGTAATTATTGCGGTTTGGAACATAGGAACATACCTACCTATTTATTTATTAATTGTAAATAGGTTGTAAAATTCTAAATATGTAAATGGACTGCTCCACAATGAAGTTGTCGCCACCAAAAAAATGGCTTGACTTTGACGGCGAATAACTTTTGATGCCAAGAGTGATTTTTATTCTGTTTGTTGCGTTTACTAGCCTAATCTATCCTCAACAGATCCTGTGATTGTGAATATCAAGAAACTGCATGTAACATTTATACAGGGTGATATGTAAAAAGGTGAAAAATTGCGACAACTTCATCGAACCTCCATTTGCAAATTTTATTTTTTTTCAAATTCCAATGTGAAAATCATGAAGTGTTATGCATTGTTTCGAAACTGTTTTGGAATTACCGAGATTGGAGGTCTTACACAGAAGATATGAGTTTTTGTATGGAATGTAACAGATTTGCCCTATTTTCTCGCAAGATTTAATCACTTCACAATGGGTGGTTGACATTGAGCACGATTGTTCCTACAACCGTTCCGGATAACCTGAATTTAAAAACAACCAAAAACGTTAGTCACTGTCTGTTTTTGGCACGTTGAATTTCATCAATATTTTCCGTGGAAGGGGGAGCCCCCTGGAAGTTTACTTGTTGTGCTTGTGCTATGCCTGGGCTTTACCTCTGATTGCGTTTGACAAGTAAACTTCCAGGGGGCTCCTCCTTCCACGGAAAATAAAGTTCTACCATATTCAGGGGTTTAGACTTGCAAAAAGGATGTTCCACATCTGAAATATTGATGAAATTCAACGTGCCAAAAACAGACAGTGACTAGCTTTTCAAAAAGTGCCCCCTGCCTGGCCCCCCACCAAAGTTTCGGGCTGTTTTCGAATTCAAGTTATCCGGAACGGTTGTAGGAACAATCGTGCTCAATGTCGACCACCCATTAATTGGAAGTGATTCAATCTTGCGAGAAAATAGGGCAAATCTGTTACATTCCATATAAAAATTCATATCTTTTGTGTAAGACCTCCAATCTTGGTAATTCCAAAACCGTTTTGAGACAAGGCATCACACATTATGATTTTCACTTGAGAATTTGACAAAAAAAATTTTTTTGTAAATAGGGGCTCGATGAAGTTGTCGCAATTTTTCATCTTTCTGCATATTACCCTATATAAATGTTACATGCAATTTCTTGATATTCACAATTGCGGGATCTGTTAAGGATATATTGGGCTAGTAAACGCAACAAACAGAGTGGAAATCGCTTCCGGCAATCGAAAGTTATTGACCGTCAAAGTCAAGCCACTTTTTTTGTGGCGACAACTTCATTGTGGAGCAGTTTACATATTTGTATTTTGTTTGACAAGATGATCATCAAAAGCCACCTGTTATGACACCCCGTTTAAAAACTCGGTGAGATAAAAAATCACACGACTTTTTCGCTGCTCAGATCTACTGCCAAATATTGCATATCTTCATCGTTATTATTTCACATAATGTACATTATAGTTGATTACCTCCTCCCACAGACTCATAATTGTCCATTTTATCAACCGTGAAGCTGGTGGAGTGACCACCAATAACATCGAAAGAAAAGATGTTGATGTTGCCTCAATTTTGTAATCAATGCTGTCCCGAATACAGGTAAGATACCTACTTACTTATTCACTTCTTACTTGTAACAAAATAAGCGAGAAATATGGGCAGATTTCTAAAGTGCTCGCCAATTGAAATGGTCCACCCAAAAAATTTAGTCCTATTCAAAGTGGCATAACTCTTGAATGAATAAACTATTTTGAATCGTTTTATGTTTTCTGATTAGCTCACGGATTGGATTACAACATGTCATGGGCCGTTTTTGGTGCAGGTGTTTCGTATCAATTACACAGGGCGCTCAATCAGGTACTGCAAAAATGGAAAAGTTTGAACTGGTCCCATTTCACAAAAAAATGTTTTTGAAGTGAAACTTCTATTCTCGCGCCTAGATCACAACACACAACTAACGCAGAACCACACATGGGAGTGAAATTGGTTCATAGCATCAGTGGTTGTAACGAACGCCTGTAACGTTGTCTTGTCTGACCTTGGGGCGACCAGCGTCGTCCCAGGAAATGGAAGAATAAGCTGTTGCGACGTTCGCCGCGTTTGGTTCTATTTTTTACTAATCGCCGACACTGGACTGCTTTTCGTTTTGTCGTACTGTTGGCCCGACAGGAATGGTTCTCGACTTGGCTTCAATAGATTCGAGCGGATGTATTTTATTATAGGGATAGGGAGGTATATTCAGGGCCGGGCCTAGCAGGTGTGCAGTGCGTTCCGGCGCGCAGGCCGGTATGACAGGCGGCAAGTCATAGGGGCGGTAATGTAATAATAAAGTTGAATTCCGAAGGATTCTTTTCATTCCCGCATTTGGTGGGGCTCTCCACTGCCGGTGAGGGGGGCAGCAATTTTTCGGTGGAACGCAGGCGGCAAATAGGCCAGGCCCGGCCCTGGGTATATTCTTCCGGACGTTTACAATTCAAAAATAAAATCGAATGCCGCACACCCAAATGTAGACACAACTTTAAGGTACCTATGTACCTATTAAGCAGGAGAGCAGGGGTGGATGATTAAAGCCCAGAGGGGAAAAAGATTTTCGACAATTGAGGCTGAAACAGTTGCTCAATGTTCTAGATGTCAGCTGATTGTATAGCGATGATATTATACTGGTTTGATAATCAAATTTTTATGTTTGGAAATTGATTTTTGATATTATTCTTCGTTAATTTTTTAATGGTTTGATTTCACCTCAATTAAATGTGACATTCTAAATATAAGTACGGTGGCGAGCACATAACTGGAAATACTCATATCAATTCTGTCGAAACATATTTCAATTTAACCTACGGCCTTATTTTGATTGGAGAAGATTATAAATATCGTAGGAACTCTAAATAACCACATAGTTACCTCAAATCACATTCACGAGGTACCTACCTACATACTTTTGTAAATACCTATGTATTTTATATTTTCTCAATTAAAATTAATACCGGATCGAGTTTTCCAAACGACATTCTTATACTTTCTGGTGATCATTAGATTGCCATGCTGTGCCTGCCAGAACACAATTTCCACCGTGCTGTAATATAACGGGGAAAATCGTACAGTAAGAAAATCCGTCACGATGTCACATTCGCATAATTATTCGTGGAGAATATTATTGATGAAAATAGATATTTATTGTATTAGGGGTATAAGTGAGATTTCATGTGACGGAGAATGGGAGTTTAAGCGCCGAGCGCAGCGAGAAAAGAAACAAAAAAAGTCTAATCGTGAAAAAATCATGTCGAAAGTATTCTGCCCTTTGAGTGACTCATAATAATAATAATAATAACATTCATAATAATAATAATAATATTGATAATAAGAAAAACAAGATGATACAAACCGTTAGGGAGCGGAGCGGGAGTACGAAAAGAACACCTCTTCGAACGTTGTTTGCTGATTGATTCATATCTATAGAAGTTTCACGTTTTTATTTTTTTCAAGTGTTTTAGGAAAGATGTTGTTCCTATACCTTGAGGTAGTTTTCAAAATTTTGAGTCTATCTCCTCCAATTACGGTTGTACTTACGATTGTAAGTTAAGGATTGTAAGTCCACTTCATTTGAGTGCATCAACTGTCATAACCTCAAAAAGGTCATACCTGACATAGATGTGAACCATGCCGCTTGGGACCCTGACTGTGCCGTATATAAGAGGAAATTGTTCTCGTTGCGAAAGGACCTGCTTGGGCAATAGCAGTCACCGCTTATTCCATCGGGTGGCTTTAAACCAATATCGCAGCGCATAGATTCTTTGCGTTGCACTTATCAAAATGTCAGAGGGTTAAGAACTAAGGTAATTAATTTCTATAATTCTATTTCAGCTTGTGAATGTGACATTGTTGCACTGTCTGAGACCTGGCTGACTGATGACATATGCAGTGCTGAACTGTTTACAGACAATTTTACTGTGCACCGTAGTGACCGCCGTTTTCGGGCTCTTGGGGTTTCGAGGGGTGGGGGTGTTCTTTTAGCTGTTAGAAATGATGTTACTTGCGCTAGGATCGATCTGACTTCGATTACTGATTCGGTTCCTCAGATTGATGTTGTTGGTGTCAGACTAACTTTCGACAACAATCAAAAATTGCTTGTATTTGTTGTTTATATCCCACCACGCATAAACAATAGAGATATTTGCCAATTCTTTGATGCGCTCGATGATGCGAATTTACTGGATGCCAGGTCGATTTTTTTGGGTGATTTCAATACGGATTTTAGTACGGGTACTAAAAATAACTATTCAGATGTTCTGCATAATTTTGTGAATTTCAATGGCTTTACTCAATACAATGATGTTCTCAATAGCAACGGGCGCTTACTAAGCTTAGTTTTTTCTCAGTTATCTTGTACTGTGAGTAAAGCTCTTGATCCCCTTGTTGAGGAGGATCATCATCCGGTTCTGTCCATTGACATTAATTTTGCGGGTGGCCATTGTCCAAATTTCACAATGAATGATCAGAAACCAGCGTATAACTTTGAAAAAGCTAATTACCCACTGATGTATGATATGCTTGGTTCTCAGGATTGGTCTGTTCTGGACTCAGTTGATGACGTCGATGATGCCTGCTGTTTGTTTTATAAGATTCTCTATAGCATTTTTGATTTGACCGTTCCTAAGTTGAAAGTCAAATTATCTCGCCGTTCCTTTCCACCGTGGTTTGACTCGGAGACTGTCAGGTCAATACGTAAGAAAAATTCTCTTTTTAAAGTTTACAAAAGGACTCGTTCAGTGTATCATTGTGAGTTATATCGAAAACAACGTGCCCATATGAAGAGACTCATATTTGTTGGTTATGAAAATTACATACGTGACGTTGAGAATAGCCTTATCTCTGAACCCAACAAGATCTGGTCCTATATCAATTCGAAAAGAAGTCGTACACGAATACCTGGGGTCATGAAGTATGACAATTCTGAACTCTCCACGCCTCAATCTGTGGTTGATTCTTTCACCAGTTATTTTGGTTCCGTTTACATTCCTTCTGATCCAAAAAATATGCCTGCCTCAAATGATGTCTCTTACTATCCTACAGTTTCCATGCATCATGTGTCCAATGATGAAATCTATCAAGCCTTGAGGCGGGCAAAGAATTCCTTTACTGCTGGTGTTGATGAAATCCCGATTTTTTTGCTGAGAGATTGCGCTTCTGTCTTTACCATGCCATTGGCTAGTGTCTTGATCCTTATTCTCCGCCACTCTTCTTTTCCTTCCCTTTGGAAGAAGTCTCATGTAACACCTGTTTTCAAGAAAGGCGACAAATGTGATATAAGGAACTATAGACCAATATCTCTGCTATGCAACTTCGCTTAAGTGTTCGAATCAATAATGTATGCCCAAATTTACTCCTCCGTCAAAAGTTATATTTCGCCTTGTCAGCATGGCTTTATGCAGAAGAAATTTACTATTTCTAACTTGTCTTGCTTTAAACAATATGTTGCAGAAGTTATCGATGACAGGGGTCAGGTTGATGTCGTTTATACCGATTTTCAAAAAGCTTTTGATCAGATTGATCACTATGTTCTCCTTGATAAACTTGACAGGTTGGGTTTCTCACCGGCACTACTGTCATTGTTTCAGTCCTACTTGCTCGATAGAGAGCAATACGTTAAATACCGCAATTATACCTCAAAAGTTTTCAGACCTTCTTCCGGTGTTCCTCGGGGCTCAAATCTTGGGCCCCTTCTTTCCCTGCTTTTCATTAATGACATTGTCAATAACATTTCTTGCGAGAAGCTTCTTTTTGCCGATGACTTGAAGCTGTTTCTAGGGTCAACTCGGTGGATGACCGCTTAGTGTTGCAGCACAATGTTCGGGCTGTTGAGCGGTGGTGCACATCTAATCGTCTTTTTCTCAATATCCAGAAATGTACTGTCATGTCCTTCTCTAAAATCCAATCCACAATTTCCTATCCCTACAGCATCAGTGGTACCATTTTGCAACACTCCGAATCAGTTGTGGATCTTGGCGTTACTTTTACTCCAAAGCTTGATTTTACAGATCATAGAGCGAAAGTCATCAGTCAGTCATTTAAGATGTATGGTATGTTGTACCGAAACTGCCGAGAATTTTCTAATACTAACACTCTCTTAACTCTTTATTATGCTTTGATCAGGTCCCGACTGGAGTATGCCTCTATTATTTGGTATCCCTACTGCGGTGTTCACATTCATGGTGTGGAGTTGGTACAGCGTCGCTTTCTCAAGCACTTGAGTTTTCTCATGGATGGTGTATATCCTGTTCGTGGCATCGAGTACTCTTCATTATTATCCAGGTTTAACCTTCACTCCTTGGAAACTAGACGTACCATGCTAGCTGTTAAACTTTTCCACACCTTATTAAATAATAATTTGGATTGTCCCTATCTTCTGTCCAAAATTAATTTTTTCATACCACGTATAAATTCCAGACAGCGCACTGCGTTCTATAATCCCAGTTCAAGAACCAACGTCCTTTTCAATTCCCCTATTTCTATTATGTGCCATACGTTTAACAAAATCTTTAATGTTTGTGATATTAATTTCAGCACCATTAAGTCCATTATGTCTTCCGTCCTGGGCAATGACTAACTCCACGAAGTCAACTTGCTTATGTCATTAATATTCTTTTGACCTTTTCTTTTTGTGTATTCGCATGATTGTGTTTAATTTTTTGTTTTATATAATTTCTCATTCTATTCCATTTTTTTTGTTGTATAAAGTTTTCCTGTAATTGGGCATTGCCTGTTGGGAAATAAATCCATTCTATTCTATTCTATTCTATTCTAAAATTACACAGTGATCTCAAAAATGCAACCTTCTGGTCTGGCTTATATGTATATCTATTTCAATAGTTGGTCGATTTTGGAAAATAAGGACTCTTGTTGAAGCTTGAGACCCAGATGAGAAGGCTCGAGGATCGGAACTGACTGGAGACAAAAAATTTGAAAAAGCGAAGGAATCAAAAGTGACCTAAATATGAAGCACCCTAGAAATCAGGTTCAGGGAAAGAACTAAATAAAAATCAACTTGCCTTCAAACAGACTTTTATTTCCGAACATTTTGAGGTATTTTCCGACTTTAAGTGACGAAAATTGTCGATGCGGGACCCATTTTACAAATTCACTTTTCAGAAGATAATACCGGACCTTCCTCGACTGAAAATGCACGTAACCTAGGTTACTTTCTTATTGTCGAATGTTTCCTTCACATTTAAAGAGAAAGGCACCAGTTCTTCGTAACCCAGGTTATGTCTATTTTTAGGTGAAAAACGTCCAATATTCTTCGTTGGAAGCATCCATTTCTGATTTGGATTCATTGCCACAATTTTTGCCCCACACAAATGGGAAACACCTTAAAATGTTCAGAAAGAATGGTTTGCTTAAAGACAAGTTGTTATTTGTTTAATACCTTCCCTAAACCGGATCTCTAACAAGTTTGTCATTTGAGTCACTTTTGATTCAATCCCTTTTCCAGAATTTTCATCTAAAGTCAATTCTGATCCTCGATCCTTCTGACCTGAGCCTTTAGCTTCAACAAGAGCCCTCATTTTTCAAAATCGGCCAACAACGAATAAAGTTATTACTGCAAAACTAAAAGGTTACATTTTTGAGATCACCCTGTAATTAAAGCAGATAGGCAAAAATTTATAAAAACGAATCGAGTTATGGTTATAACAACTGTTCTGAAACACTTAGAGAAAACCAAAAACTATTTTTTGTGAAATTGGACCTGTTCAAACTTTTCCATTTTAGAGGTACCTGTACCTGAGGTTCGATATTTTCCCAGATAATGTTGACCAAGCGTTTCCCTCGGGCTGATTGTCCCTAGATAAATGCCCTCCTCCTATGGAGTCGGACATTTATCGCTACAATCAGCACTCGCGATCGCCTAGCCAAAATTATCGTGAAAATCTAAGCACTTGTGACATTACTGTTGATTAAAGGTCTGTATTTTCATTCCCCGATGTTTTGTTTCACAAATAAGTAGGTAGTTATGTTCTTACGTTCGAAATCGCAATAATTACAAAATGGATGGGATGGGATGACATTTATGCCTTCGACGCCATTGATGGCCACTCAACACTCAACCAACTTTACTGTTGATAAATGAATAATTATGAGTCCGGGGGAACAATCAACTATAATTTATCTAAAACAGTTATGATGGAGATGATACGAGATGCAATGTTTGGCAGTTGATCTGATCAGCAAAAAAACTGTGTGCTTGACATCTTCGATCTCATCTAGTTTTCAAAAGAAGTGTCGTACTAGGTGATCTTAGATGATCATCATGCCAGAATGTCATATATTTTCTAAATAATTTAGTGGTGTAGAACGTGCGGTGGGAGGGTAGAAATGGTTCGAATTTCCATGATCTACGCCACTGGAAAAATTTCAATAATTTACAATAAATTCCTAAGAAATCTTGGGTCTGATTATTCTGAAGTATATTTTCAAAAAAAAAAACCTGTTATGTGGTTGATGAAGGTAATAAGAACTGATACGAAGAAACAGAGTCGCAAGAAATAACATACATATTTCCAAATATCTCGAAAACGGCTTGGAATTTTAGTCCAAAGGTTGAGGACATGAACCTTGCATTTTGTGACAAAAGCACAAAAATTGGTAGGATAGCCCACAAGACCGTGCTCTTTTGATCTCAGGGAGTCGCCAGGGGGCCCTTGAAATTTGAAAGGCGTGGAGCCCCTACGGAACCACTTTTTTATATCGCTATGCCCAATGAAAAGGAAACGTATGACTCTACCATAAACCTTAACAGCTTCAGTCACCATGTCAGTCGCTATCGTTCTTCGTTCTTCACTGTTGAAAAAAAATAAAGTGTCCGGCTAGTGCGAAAAATTTGTTTTAATTTTTTTTCACCCACAAGGACATGAAAAATGGATGCCTATTATGTCTTTTTCCATATTTCCGCATCAGCTTATTTCATTTATAAAGTCAAAAATGTGAGAGACCTATTTTCGGCAGAATGCCAAGCAAAGAAGTGAGCAATTTTCACCGCCCAGTTTCACAGTGTTTTTTTTCAATATTCACAATCGATATTACTGATATCATTACTAGGGAAAAATAGGTTGGACTATGCTCTAACAATATTTCAAAACTTTAAATGCGGAACCACACGTAAAAATCCTGTAGAAATTTTTTTATCAAGAGCAGTAAGAAGGTTTTCAGCTCTCAAAATAAGCGTTGCGGAATCAATCTCCGTGGGTTTATTCCTTGGAAGAATCTGACCATTTAGGTCTGTTTCGAAAGCTACAAGGATGTACTTTGGTTTGTACTTGTATATTGCATTTCCAAAATCCGTGAATTGAAAAAATATTTTTCGATTTTGGAAATGCCAATGGGCTCAAACCAAAGTACATCCTTGTAGCTTTCGAAAGAGACCTACCTAAATGGTAGGATTCTGTCAAGGAATAAACCCACAGGAATTGATTCCGCAACGCTTATTTTACCAATATAACTCTGTCATTAAGTTTCGGACCCATCATCAGAAATAACTAAAAGAAAATAGGTTGAATACACAAGGGATAACAACAATAATTAACAAATATAAATAAATAAATAATATAATAATAATGTCCTGAAAAGTGATGGACCCATGCAGTTATTTTTTTGGTCTATGCGTTGAAGAACGATGCAAACAAGTGAAATGTTCCACAAATAATCGCATTTTATTGTTGTAATAATGCTGCTTAAACTCAACAATAAACGGATTTTGCACGTTACTTTCTCTCCTACGCATGGGAAATGTCTTTTGGCCTGACCAAAGAAAGCTTTCAATAGGCAAGTGCTCTGGATGTTTATATAATTCAAAGAATACACAAATATAGATAAAATGGAAGCTTCCTTGATTTTATCTATTCTATCCAATAACGCCACTGGTATTTTACCGCCGGTAGAGTTCAGAGGATAAGTACATAATAAATGGTAGGTAGGTAGGTAGTACTTAGTAGGTACATAATAATAAAATGCGCCAGTTCAGCGTTCAGCGTTTAGCCTTATGGAATTTATCGTCATGAAACCAAAGCCGAAATCCAAAACAATAGGCACAGATCGGTTGTAAGTGGAAATGTCCGAAGAAAGACCATACGACCACAGGAAGGTCGCCCAGCACTCCCATCAGAGACACGTAGGCGTCGTATACAGGGTATTTTCGAAGTTGAGCAATTTCTCTCAACACGTAATTGCTACCATGTCAAGATATGAGGGAAATATAGTAAAAAATTATTAAAATTATTTTTATTTTTCCAATTTTCACTATTGAATAAATCCATACACAATAGCCATACCCAATGATCCCTAACTATTAGGTCTTCATAACTCGAGGAATTTACGACAAAGGAAAAAATATATTTTTTTATTTTGCCCTGATCTCTTGACATGTCAGCAACAAAGTGTAGAAAGAAATGACTTAATTTCAAGAACACCCTGTATTTTAGGTTGGCTGCAATTAGTTTATAAATAGTTTTGCATACAATTTCAGAGGTAGAAGTCTTCACTCTCCAAGTCACCGTAATAATAATAATAATTATGTCTACATAATCGTGTCCGCACCATGTATGGAAAGTTGTCAATTTTTGCAAATTAGAAGCTACTACTACTCCGATTAGTTGGAGGTTAAGTGAAAATCCGCACGTACACCTCAGATTGGGAGGGGTCAGGTTAATTAAACGTCGCGTTACAGAAACTATCTGTGGATAGATAGTACAGTAGGTACCTAGGCCGGAAACATCCTCTTTGAAAAGAGGAAATGGCCTTGCTGTTGCGGTGAATTGGTGAATCAGCCGCCTAGCGATGGGTTTTCACCATAAATCGAGCTTCGAAATTGCTGACGTAATTTTAGTGGACATAATGGAACGGCAATCGCGCGTCGCTTGCTGTTTTCTTCGCTCCGGCTTCCAGTGTTAAACCTCGTGTTAAACCACAGCGAAAGTCTGTCGAAGTTCTATTAATCTCCATGTTTTACTAGTGTGCCATTCCGAGCCACAAGCCTGTCCCTTTGCTTGCCGTTTTATTATTGTTACTATGTAATGTAGGTACCTACCTACTACCTAATGTAAGTGCAGTGTGGGTAGGTACACAACTTCTTGCACAAAAGTTTACGATAGCTTAGGATCACTCACATTATGCCTGTACCCAAAACCAGCAAAAAAAAAATTCCAATGGCCCAAATTTCTGTTAGTGTTAGGTACCTCAATTCAAAAATATGTGAATTCAAAAGTAACTTCGATTCCGGATTTAAACTTCAAGGTCGTGACTTGTAAACCCTGTGGGGCTAGATAGCCCTTATTAGTATATTGGAAATAATAAAAAAATAGGGCTTTGCTGGAGTTATTTCAAACAAAAACGGTTTTTTCACCATGGCAAGCTTTCAGTCCCCTCTCCAACATATCAAAAGTCCTTATCTCCGGGACTGCTACAAACCAATATACAGGGTGAAAGTTCACTGTTTTTATTTACTTTCCTTTTTTTTTTAAACTGATGATCGAAAAAAAAAACGTGAAAAAACGTTTTTCGACAAGTTGGATCGAGAGTTGGATAGACTATTATGTAGTCGTCCAATAAACATATAAAAAATGTACCACCCAGCAACTGTTGTGTATTGTGTACCAAGTTACAGGGTGAAAACTATTTTTTATCTTCAATTTCTTTCTTGTTAAAATTGAAGTCATTTTTATGGTTCAATTTTTACTTCCCCGACCCCCCACCAACATGTAAGGGGAAGTATTGTAATCGTGCAGAAAAAAAGTTTTGAGATTTCACCGGATATATCCGTTTTGAGGTCCCCCAAGTAGTATATTGGAAATAGAAAAAAAATAGGTGCTTTGCTGGAATTAATTCAAACAAAAACGATTTTTTCACCAATGCAAGCTTACAGTCTCTTTTTCAACATATCAAAAGTCCTCAGTTCTGGGACTGCTACAAATCAGTATACAGGGTGAAAGTTTATTATTTTTCCCTACTTAATTTTTTTCTTAAAAAACTGATGACCGAAAATAACGGTTTTAGGCTAGTTTGATAGGCCATAGTCTTCCAATGAACATATAAAAAATATACCACCCAGCAACTGCTGCGTATCAAGTTACAGGGTGAAAACTATTTTTCATCTTCAATTTTTTTTCTCGGTGGAACTGATCTAGATTGAAGCCGGTTCCAGTTTTTTTGCAAGCTTATAATGTCATACTGAACATATAAAAATGACACATCTCTGCATTTGCTGCTTTTCAATTTACAGGGTGAAAAGTCATTTTCACGTTTAAATTTTTTTCTTGGTGGAATTGGCTCACACAACAATTGCGACTGATTTTTCTGTAAACTTGAAGTTTCTAGTCAAACATATCAGAATAATACGTTTCTACTATAGCTAAGTTTTTATTTACAAATTTAAATGTTTGGTTGCGTTTCAAGATTTTTTGAATTTTTGATACAATATACCCAAATATACCCAAACCTTTTAATTTATAAAAAAAAATTAGCTGTAGCAGAAATTTATTATTTTGATATGCTTGACTAGAAACTTCAAGTTAACAGAAAAATCACTTGCAATTGTTGTGTGAGCCAATTTTACCAAGAAAAAAATTGAAACGTGAAAATGACTTTTCACCCTGTAAATTTAAAAGCAGTTGCAGAGATGTATCCTTTCCATATGTTCAGTATGACATTATAAGCTTGCAAAAGAACTGGAACCGGCTTCAATCTAGATCAGTTCCACCATGAAAAAAAAATTAAAGATGGAAAATAGTTTTCACCCTGTAACTTGATACACAGCAATGGCTGGGTGGTATATTTTTTATATGTTTATTGGAAGACTATGGCCTATCGAACTAGCCTAAAACCGTTTTTTTCAGTCATCAGTTTTTCAAGAAATGGAGGAAGTAAGGAAAAATAATGAACTTCCACCCTGTATACTAATTTGTAGCAGTCCCAGAGTTGAGGACTTTCGATATGTTGAAGAGGGAACTGAAAGCTAGCCATGGTAAAAAAATCGTTTTTGTTTGAATTAATTCCAGCAGATATTCTATTTCCAATATACTAAAGACGATTAAGATCATTGTCAGATGTGCGTGCGTGCGTGCGTGCGTGTGTGTGTGTGTATATGTGTGTGTGTCTGTCTGTGATCTTCCACGATAACTGCCGTAGCGTTGACTGGATCGACCTGATATTTGGTATACAAACATGGTTGTTTCCTGAAAAGAGCCCATTAGTTTTTGGCTGTCATCTGTCAAACCCAACTGTCACTATCATCAAATGTCAGAAGCTATATCTCACAGAACTAAACTTGCAATATGTCATTTGAAAACCCTTGAAAAACTGTATTCAGAACAATTGAAAACATTGCCCTATCTGTCATCTGTCAATTAATAAAAAATGTTAAAGTTCAAAACTTTACCAGTTAATTATTCAAAATATATCCGATGGATTGGAACCAGATTTGGCAGAAAGCAACACAACAAAAGAGTTAAATTCATGCCGCAGTTGCAGTTTTCCACCATTCTCCAGTTGGGCGTAATGAATTTTCAAAATTTCTCCTGGCCGTTGCCACTCAAGAGGGGCTCTCGCCGGTGTTTTGACCAGAACGACTCGCTTTTGTAGCAGGACTCCACTCAAAAATTCATTCCTGCTCAGGGATCGACTTTTTTTGGAAAATTTCAACTGATATCGAAAGTAGATTGAATTGAGCGTCGTGCAGGTCTATTTTCAAAGTCGACACCGTGCCGGTTTTCCGACGGTAATTTTTTCAAAATGAATTTTGCACATTCCGTGAATTTGAGAAAAACGCAATGCAAACTTCTACATGCGGTAGGCTTCACGAAATATCAATTTTAGGTGCAGACATGCTGTGAATAAAAGTTGGAGAAAAGATTGAGCTTGCTAATAAGATTGATGATAAGAAAAACAATATGATACAAACCGTGAGGGAGCGGAGCGGGAGTACGTAAAGAACACCTCCTCGAACGTTGTTTGCTGATTGATTCATATCTATAGAAGTTTCACTTCTTCCGAGGGTGACTATGGTCACGCACTCACGTTTTTTTTCAAAATAAAATTTGTATAATGATAATAATAATATTTATTTTTGTCCGTGATTTTACAGTAAGTGTAAATAAAATATTAAGATTGACATTTCATCTCACAAACAAAATATAGGACATGTCCAAACACTAAATCTAAAGATAAGGGAGAAAGTGGGCAGGTAATTAATGAATTAACAAATAAGGAACAATATAATCATAGCTCGAGAAATTCTCCACCAGAGTAAAAAGCCTTGTCAACTAAAAAGTCATACAAGCTCCGTTTCAAAGCTGCATAATGGCAATCACTAGTTACATTACTTGTCAATTGCAGGAACTTATTAAAACATATTCCGTGAAATTGAAAAAAATGCAGTGCAAACTTCGACATGCGGTTGAGCCTCACGAAATATTCATTTAAGGTGCAGACATGCTGTGAATGAAAGTTGGAGAAAAGATTGAACTCATTTTTAGAGGGGAAAATTTTCGAAATCGGACAAATAGCTTCCGAGTCTTCATCTCTGGAAAAACTTCAAATTTTCCAACTTCTTATCCCGTGAACAGATTTTCACCAATTATTTTTTAAACGAGAGGTATGGCTCTCGAAAATTTTTCAATATTTTTCTTCAATTTCCCGGGATATTCCCTGTTTGAAAATTTGAAATGTACAACAGGCCTGGGTTATCGAAACCGGACTTAGATGATGGAGCTTAAAGTGAATCAGTAATTGACGATCTTCATAATAAGATGATTTGGAAAAAGATTTGAGATTTTTGGGTTTTGACGGAGATTTGACTCGTCGGGGAAGTTTTGGGGCAACACAACCGATTTTTTTCTAAACAATTGAACTGATGATTGGTTCTTGAACATTTTCCAATTTTGTTTTCCATTTATCGCGAGTTTTCCAGCTAAACATGCAAAATCGAGACCGGACTCAAATAATGGAGCTCAACAAGATACAGCAAAGTTGTTGTCGGCAGTCGCGATTTTCCACCATTTCCTGTCCGGCTGCTACGAATTTATAGTTTCTTCCCGTAATAAATCAACCTGTTATTATTATAAAATGATCCATGAAGTCTAATTTATTCGACTATTCTCATAATGGGAAAATATAAGAAAGGAGGTTTTCTCCAAAAAGCCAAATTTACCTACACTATTTTTCTTTTTTTTTTTTCCAATCTTGCAATCAACTGTCTACCCGAAGGGACATTTCGAACAAATATTTCAATAGGTTCCTGGATACTAGGCAGGAAGATATTGTTGTGCCACAACAGGTTTTAAAATTTTTGCGGTGTCCCCGTACCTTCGCTTTCGTACGCTTCCGTGGTTTTCTTTAGATGTGCATGTGCATCAATTATTATTGTACTCATGAGCTGTTTAAAGCGTCGTTGATATGAGTAAAGAAGTTTCTTCATGATTTTTTGGAATATCACTCAATCAAGTTGAAAAGTTTGTTGAATTAAGCACTATAATGTGCTAATGTGGGAAATTTCGATGTACACATTGTAATTGTGATTAGTCTGTTATCCCAATTTATCTTTGTTATCTATATACGTACGGTACGACCTATGTATATACGATGATTTTTTTTTTGTATACTAATGGGTAAATTGGCGTTGTGACAGCAGACGAATCAAATTTTCCTGAGTTGCAACTATCCAGAAATAAACATGAATGAATGAATGAATGTAAAATGGATTAGAGATAGTAAAAATATTCGAAACACGAAGTCTTTTTTTTTTTGGCGCGACCCAGTGACCTAATGCGTGGAAAGGTAAAGGGCACTTATCGGTGGTAATGGTGATTTATACGATACGACAATGCACGAAATTATTGGAGAAACCCTGAAATCATCACGCTGGCAAATGGTGCACAAAACACGTTTATTTCAAGTTGTCAAAGCACACATTAAACTATTTATTTTTATAATTTACGCTGTGTTTCTGGGTGCAGAGAGAGAGAGGGAGAGATCTTCACTTTACATTATTAACATTAGGCAAGTCCCGTCCCTGATATATCTTTAAAAAGCTTCGGGAAATGCTCGCTGGATTGCGGAGCGCGCTTTATTACTCTCGTGTAATAAGTAAATAAGTTGTAATTATTTTTTTTATACGGCGCTCTTACTTTGAACTATGGAAGACTAGCGGTTTTCATGCTACGCTGAGATCTAAATGAGTTTAATCTATTGTTGCGCAGATAAACAATCCTTCTATGTAGGTGAGTATTCAAGAAAAACATAACTACCTAGTAACCATGAAACTAGTGCCCCAATAAACAAGATGCGAAACAAAACGATTCACAAAATATAGATACATAGTTCACATATAGGCTCCTGTCATTATTTCCTCGGTTCCTTATACCGGGTGATCATTTGAAAACTTTCCACCCGCAATAACTCCCGATTTCTAGTCAATATTTCTTCGAGCAAAAATAGGTCGATTTTTATATCGAGGGGAACATCTAAAATTTACATTGGCAAATTTCTATCATCAGCCCCCCCACACACCCCAACTTTGAAATTTCATGTGACACCACCTACCTTGCGATACATCAAATTGAAGAGAATTGAATTCTATTTCTGAATAAAATAATTTTAGAATTTTCAACTAAACTGCTCAACATTTGAAATGTCGGTATCGAAAATTTTGCTCTTATTCAAAATGGTATAACTTTGGATTGTCTCAACCGATTCCGATTTTGTTTCCACGGTTGCTTAGATAAATCCTCCAGCAATCTACTCCGTTGGCGAGAATTTCCAATTTGTTCAATCACATTCGTTACAGGGTGGAATGTAGAGCATTGCAAAATTGTGCTTGGTTCAATAGATCCCCGTTTTTCTCAACAATTTTTCAAATTTCAACGATATAATCATGAAGCCTGATGTCTTGTCTCGAAACGGTTTCTAAATTTTTCAGATCAGAAGTTCAACAATGATAATATGATTTTTTTTGTAAAAGTTGCATTTAAGACATCTTGAAAAAATAAGAAATTGGGGTTATATTTTTGAAACATATTCAAACTAAAATTTTAGAATGTGTTTCTGAACCAACAAAACATCTACATATTCAATTTGAGGTCCGTACGACAAAAATTCCGATATTGATACGATGCAATAAGTGCGCCCTCTGATGGCGGATTTCAACCAAAATCACATAAGTTTATTAGACGCCTGTACCATGGCTGCATACCAAATTTCAGCTCAATTAGATGTGTCGTTTGGGAGTTATCATGGACAAATACACAGAGTTAGACACACGGACAAACAGACTTTGATCTGAAAATGGTCTAAATAAATCGATTAGATGGACCTTGAAAACAGTTATTCTTCGAAATTCGGGAACAAATTTTTTGCGCGTTCACAATATTTTCCTTTTCATCCGAGAACGCGAACCGGAAAAGTGAAACGGATGTTTCTGAAGACACAGCAGTTTTTAACAGTTCAAGCAACAAGCATGCAAAATTACAGGTTCTTATCATCAAAAATGCGACTTTATTGCCAACCAAAATGACTAAAATGCAACTTTTACAAAAAAAATCATGTCATCATTGTTGGACTTCTGATCTGGAAAATTCAAAAATCGTTTCGAGATAGGACATCAGGCTTCATAATTATATCGTTAGAATTTGAAAAAACAATTGTTCACAAAAATGGGGATCTATTGAACTGAGTACAATTTTGCAATGCTTTACATTTCACCCTGTAACGAATGTAATTGAAATGAATCAAAAAATCTTGCCAACCGAGTAGATTACTGAAAGATGTATCTTAACAACTGTGAAAACAAAATCGGAATTGGTTGAGACAATCCAAAGTTATACCGTTTTGAATAAGAGCAAACTTTTCGATTCCGACATTTCAAATGTTGAGCAGTTTAGTTAGTTTTAGTCAGCGTCATCGTAGATAGCATCGAAGAAGAACATTTTCGGTGGAAAAAATGCCACCCGAATTCACCTCATTGCTCTCCTTCACCTCACCTTAAAAATCTAAAATGACAGTACAAACTTTGTGATACTACATCAAATTGAAGGAAATTGAATTCTCTTCCTGACTACAACTTTTTCGAAATTTTTAAAAACCCTCCGTTTCCCTCCTAAAATACTCCAAATGTCCAATTTAATTTAAGAGAATTTGATTTCCTTCCATTTGATGTACACAAAATATGTGGTGATTAATGTGAGGAGAACACATTATTCACATATCTTGTCCCACGCTCGGAGGTCCGACAAACGCCTTTCCTTCATAAAGGCATCTCGAAAGGCATCGACACTAATCAAAATAGGTGGTGTTTTGTTAAATTTTGAAGTTGAGGTGGGGCATAGCAATGGGGTGAATTTGGGTGGCACTTTTTCCACCGAAAATTCTCATCTTCGATGCTATTTAGGATGATGCTGACTAAACGAAAGAAAATTGAAGGGTCCAGAATATTAAATGGGACACTCGAGAATTTTTAGGGGGAAGGGGGGTAGGGTTAAAATTTTTGAAAATACTTTTTCAGAAAGAGAATTCAATTCTCTTCAATGCAAGGTAGGTAGCGTCATTTGAAATTTCAAAATTGGGGTGAGTGGTGGCGAGGGGCTGAGTAAAGAAATTTGTCAATGTGTGATGTCTCCCTCGATATAAAAATAGACCTGTTTTTGCTCGAAGAAATATTGACAAGGAATCGGGAGTTATTGCTGGTGGATAGTTTTCAAATGATAACCCGGTATACCTATCTACTGTTGCATTTGCTGAATCAGATTCAAAATTTTGCTCACACTCACACGGCATTTCTTAAAACGTCACTTGTCTTAATAGCTGTGATAATTTAAGTTAGCTGGGCTATATCAGTTATGTACTGAAATTAAAATTAAATCTAGTTCATTTCTAGTAAACGAAGCTCGTCTTATTTCATATAATTATTATAAACGGTAATCACTGAGAGAAATTTATTCAAATTCAGGATATCTACCTGCCAATCCCTACTTGTACGTTCAACTGAATGCATGCGTTAGGATTTTGAACAATTGCAAACGGAAGTTGGACGACCTTACCCTACTAAGCAACGTTCACAAATCTAAAAACAGTTATACGTGCTCAACTTTCCGTAACGTAGGAACATTTTCATTTCATTTCATTAAAAAAAAAATAGCAGTATTCAGGTAAGGATATTTTTCACAGATTTTTTTCTGTGTATTGATTTATTCAGATTTGCTAGTTTTTGCATACTATAACTTCACCCAGTAAGAGGAGGAGTTGAAAAAACACCGACACTGATTGTTCCTGTCTAGACTCTTGAAGACGGGGGCGCTGGCTGGGTATTGAATCCAACAACAACAAAAACCTGGAGAAATCCACCCAGGAGGACAGAGTGCGTATCTGCTTCGAATTCTATCCATTTCGGCGCAGTAAAGTTGAGGAGAGTAAAATACCTCTCCTGCTTTTACACTATCCGGTAACTCATTGACACATTTTACAGTAAAGAAATAAACTGCGCAAAAATTATTGCGAGTTTTTTTCTAAATGGCCTTTTTGGAATGTCCGCCAAATTGTCCGCGCGGCGAATTTCCTGCACACGGTATTGAAGTGGAAATCTTTCTGAAGTGGCTTTTTTTGGAATGTCCATAAAACTCTTGAAAATGATCGGATTTTAAATCAGCTTGCATTATCAAGAAGGAACTTTCTTCTATTTTAACAAACCATCGTTAAATCATTCATATCAAAGAAATGCCCCCTGCAGGGTGATGAAGAAGGAACGTTTTTATGCCCTTTTTGTCCTAGGGCAGAGTTTTTTAAATTACCCTGTACAAATTGTGAATGTGCCTGTATCTTGTAGCCTTTAGTATCCATAACTCATATTAGTTGGACTTTTCAATTTACCTTGCGTAATTGGGGAGGAATGGATTTTTTTTATATTGAAAGTTAATGTTTGGAAACCTTTGGAGCCATGTCGTCGGGTCAATTCTACGATCCCATTCTACGGCACGATGAGCTTTTCATGTTGAACAATTTCACTAAGCAGAGGATTCAAGATTTTCTCTGGAGCCTGAAACATTACGAACTTCATCTTATTGTTACGAGCGGCGAATCGGCGATTCTGGATAACACGCGATCTTTCTAGACTCTTCCCGTCAGGTCGCAGTGTACAAGTGCGGAGCGTTCTGGTGTGTTCCAGAGCGCGCGTGTAGGCTTTTTCCCGTGCAACTGAATGGAGATTTCAGCAGTGGGTCGAGCTACATCTGTCCACTTTGGCGGAGTTGCCACACACCAGAACACACGGGAAGCACGCAAAAGGTGTGTGATTATTCGAGAGTCGTCTAGAAACCATATGTCGGGTCACTGTGGAATTTGCTGGAGGATGATGGAAAGTTCGGAAACACTAATCGGAGGCATATATTATCACCGTCTTCAGTGCGACAGTCAGTTATGAATAGGCTACTGGAAATCAATCGCATTTCAGTATAAAAGTATCATAAACCTAATAAATATCTGAATGACAAATTTTTAGTTGTAAAAGTTTTTCGAAATATGATTTCATTTCGGTAAAAAATCAATTTGAAAGTGAACTTATTCAAATCAGGAATAATATGCTACGTCACAGCTTGAAAGTGGGCTAGGAGGTGGAAGGAAGGAAAGAGAGAAAAACGCATTCGACATCGACCTGAGCATTCGTCCTGGATCCATTACGTAGTAGTATATTTGCACGTGCGAAGGAACTTGTTTTTGGTGCCATTGCACAAAGTTATTATGTATTATGAAGCGAAATTGTATTCGAAAAAGCTAGGCTACTTGACGTGGGCTTGACATATGGCATGCGACACTCGCAGTACTGCCACTCATATGGCACTAATAACACTGTTGTGATATTAATCCGAAGCCTCCACGAGCAAAAGTAAGTGAATTTTAAGAAAGAATTGACCAAAATGTGAGGTCAAAGGTCAAAGCATAGCACTCCAGCATCTCATTTTATTTTTTTTGGCATAAATCAGTTCAAAACAAAGGCTGGGAATAATCGAAAACGAATAATTCGAGTATTTGAATATTCGGGCACACGAATACGAATTACTACAGTGGAACTTTATTCGAATATTTGAAATATTCGGAATATTTCAAAAATTCGAATTATTCGGAATATTGGGAAATTGGAATACATATTTGGATTATTTGAGTATTCAGAATATTCGAATATTCGGAATATTTGAATTTCTGAATTTTGGAATTTTCGGAATTTCCAAGTATTTGAATTGAATTACTCGTTTATTGATTTGTATATTATGTTCGCATCAATGATAGAATGTTCGAATAAATCTCTGAATTCAATTATTTGATTAGGTACCTTTAGTTTGTCTTATCTATTAAAATATTTCAATTCATTTCATCATTTATTATTTCCTGCTGGCTCGCACCTCTCACAGAATCACAGATGGCTCAGAAATCAGAGCAGTTCCGGGAAGTAGTTGAATACTTCCACCCTCAACTTCAACATCGGCTCGGAAACGCCTATTAGATAAGATAATATTTGGCTATTTGAATTTCCAAATAATTCGAATATCCGAATATTCGAATTTTCAAATACATAATTCGAATATTCGAATATTTGAATAGTTTGAATATTCGAAAATTCAAATTATTCGAATATTGAAGGTGTTCTTCAGTCATTGAATGACCAACTAGAGTTTCTATTGGCTCTTCAAAATGTGACGTCACGCACTTACCGCGCCATTCAAACCGCGACAAATCTTTTTCATGTTTTTTTTTATATGTACAAAAACTCTTTTAAACAAATTATGTTGTACAATCTCTTTACATCTTCAATAAATACTTTCCCGTAAAAAAAAAAAAAAAATCATCTTGCCAATGCAACAATTTTTGGAGGATCTTTCATAAAAAGAAATAAAAAAAACATGTCCACTAGCCTATTGGAAGCGTTCGAGTGCGATAGAAGCGAAGTAGTATTAGCGATTTTCCTAAGTAAATAGAATTTAGAATTTATTTTGTGTTTTTCAAATAGTCGTTGGTTGGCGTGTATTTATTGTAGTACGCAGTATAAACAGTTTGTGTTTTTACGTGTTTGTTGTGTTAATACATGAGATGTAATAACTTTTATATAAGTTGTATATGGATATTACAGTTTATGTATTTAAGTTGACACTTGTCAAAATAACCTCAAAAATTACAAAGATTTCACAATTTTCAATAGAACAAACACGTAAAATGTTGTACAACACTCGTGGCTTGTTACACAAGATGCTTTCCGACACTCAGCCTCTCACAGAACTCGGGCTGCGCCCTCGTTCTGCAAATTTCGGCTTCGTGTCTGAAAACCACTTATGTAACAGCCAACTCGTATTGTAAACTACTATAAAACGATCGTCTCAATTATAATCGAACTCGTACGCGAAATACGTAACATTATTACATGAGCTCAACTTAATTTTCGTCGCATCCGTACTGGAACCAACCCCATCCTCCCATATATATTTTTTTTTCAATAAGTTTTATTTTTTCTACACAAAAGTTTTAACCCGACGCGACGTGCTGAAGCCTTCTTCCCAACCATTGGAGGTTCCAACTAATAGGACGTCCTTTCCGCACCGGAAAGGGGGCCTTGAGTATTCAAGGCTATTATATACACTATTCAAAGAAGGCTTTGAATAATCTTCTGGAACAGCGAACAGCCCAGGAGCCGCAGTGTGGGAGAGCAGGCCCGATAGTTCTACTAAATTGACTATTGCCGCGTGGTAAGTCGGAAGAAGTTTTCCAACATATTTCTCTCTTTTAGCTTTGAGTGCACTCACATCGGCCATTTTGACATACACCCTTCCTATTGCTATAAATCCGATTAGTTTCAAGAATTTCATGGAGATTTCAGTTTTCAAACAAAGCCATTCAAAAAATTCCCACTTAAATTCGCATGCAGTTTATTTAGTAGTTCACATCTGACAGTTCAACATCCAAACAGCAGTTCAGTTCCAATCCAAGGAACACTTCCTCGGTATACGGTTGAGTAACTCTTTCTAAAAACGCAGTTAGATATGCTAGACTTCGCCACACCAATTTGCTTTTTTTTAATTAAGACCTTTTATTTTAATTACTTCACGTATATGTATACATATGCTCAATCGGATTGCATTCAGGCGATCTTGCTGGCCAATCAGTCTGAACGATATCATGGTTCAATATCGCTTGATGGCAATCCGAGCTTTATGCGGGCGAACGCTGTCGTCCACATGAATCATATCATGACCATATTATTATGCTCTTCGACAAAGGTACAACCAGCTTAAAGACATTTTGCCAGTACATATTGTGAAATTTGTAAGTCAGGAACGATTCGACAATATCAGCTTGAGTTCAGCATAGGCTAGTTTGATCAGATTACCTACCTAATTGCCCAATTTCGAAAGAATTCAATTCCAACCAGTGCAGAGGCGTAGGAGTTCTGGTGGGTCATTATAGTGGCGCTACGAATTTTCAAGGCGGTTACCACCCGAGACGGCCGCTCACTCAGATTTTGACTTAGAGAACCCGCGTTTGGTGCTGGACTCAACTCGGACGTCCTTTCCTGCTATAGGGGATCGACTTTTTTTTTTAATTCCAACTGATATCGAAAGTAGATTGCATTGGATGTCGTGTAGGCCTATTTTCAAATGCGACACGACTTCGGTTTTCCGGCGGTGATTTAGTCAAAGTGAAGTTTGCAAATTCCGTGAATTGAAAAACACTGCACTGGACATTTGAGCGGACATGGTAAGCCCCAACAAATAATTCAATAGGGTAGTGACCACCATCGAAAAATATAAAAAAAAATCATACTAATCGAATGTAGAGCCTTAATAACAAGACTACGTTTCGTGAAAATTCGAAAAAAAAAGTTCCAAGTGTCTCAAAATCTGCCTTGAGAGTGGCTACTTTTGCGAACGATTTCAAATCTACCGAGCTGTAAGGCGGGCTGTGACGTTTCAATCTTTTGACAGTAGTGGGGATGACCCCACCTCCGTTGCCTGTATGTCAGTGTTGACGTTGACGTTTGCCAACTTAACATAACCATTGAAGTCTGATGTAGTTTTGAAATATTCATAAATCATGCAAGATTTTACCAACTTTCCATATTTTCAAGCAAAACAACTAAACAACACGAGTCACCGCACAGATACACAAAGCGTTATTAACAATATAACAATCAGCTGTTACGAGCGTTGACGGGTTGACGCTAGTACTTTTTGTAGTAAGTTCTGTAGTGTTGTCAAGCCTGCTTCTCCGCCTATGAAAGATTGTGACGTCATCGCGCCAAATTTGAAATGATCAAAAACTTTCATCATTTTTTTTACCAAGAAAACTTACGAAAAAAAATCTGTTAACTATATAGCGTCACTTATTATGAAGTGAACTTTTTAAAAAAATAATAAAAAAAAAATCGGTCACTACCCTATTGAGGAGCAGACATGCTGCAAATAATAGTAGTTGGAGAGAGAAGAAATTTGAAATCGGACCAACGGTTTCCGAGTTTCCCGCCCTGGGAAAACTGAAAGTTCCATTTTTTCATTCCGTGAACAGATTTTCACGATTTTTTTAAACAATGGGTAATTGGTTTTTCAACATTTCCCAACAACTTTTTTCACAGTTTCCCGAGAGTTTTCCAGTGAAAAATGCAAAACCAGCATGGCATATCGAGACCGGACTCGAATGATGAAGCTTAAAATGAAGCCTACATTTGATGATTTTTGCAATGAAATGATATGGAGACGGACTTTGAGGATTTTCTCGGAAAATTCAAATTTTCCTGCAATTTTTTTTCCAATTATTATGAATCTGCTGCAAATTTGTTTCAATTTTTCTCTCAAATTCCATCTTCCCACCCGAAGGGACACTCGAACAAAAATTTCCATAGGTCCCTGGATACTAGTCGGTAAAGTATTGTGGGACCACAACAGATTTTTTTAATATTATTTTGGCTTTTCTACGCCTTTGTACGCGAGCCTTGGTACTTTCGTAGTACCTGAATCAATGATGTTACCTTATTCACAAGTCTTTTCTTTTTGAAGCGAGAAGTTTATAAAATACATTACTGTTAAATTGAGTAAAATGAAAAAATATTGTATCGCGCACAACTTGAAAGAATCGGGCTGAAGCTGACAGTGACGGCAAGTAAAGATGATCAAAAGCAGAATTATCCAAGGATGTTAATTTTGATTGTGATCTTATTTTTTAATTAAATTCATGCGAATGGCATGAGGGAACAACGGTGGAAGCTTTTCAGTTCTTAAAAAGAATAAGCATGCTGCAAATTGGTGCCGCGTTAAAATTGAATGAGAACACAATCATACACATAAGTATTCCATAGGAAACGGGGAAGCCGCGACGCGACGACAGTAAAGGAATGACCGCAGGTTTTTTACTTCATCCATACATAATACGCATTATTAATCTTTCCGCGAGGACCCTTTTCTGCAACAAAGGATCTCTCTCCAGTCTTTGTTACCAAGGATCATGCTTGAGAGTCCACCAAATACAGGTATATTCTCGGGTATATTACAGTAGACTGAGATATGAAATACAGCTGCATTAAATTTCAGCTTTCCCGGCGTCCTGGTCATAATCAAATATTATCTTCTATACAACCTTGATGATTTGTATTGTACAATTTCTGTTGGTAGGTAGGTACCTACCTAATTGTGTCTTATGGTATATCCTCGATCTTGATTCTAGATTTTAAAGCCAAATATTAATATGCAAACAAGAGTTGTCTTTCATGTGTACAGGGAATGACTGAACGGAATGATAATGACGAGACGAGTTTCGAGACCTGTTCGTGGTGATGATAATATAATGATAGAATTTAATTTCTATACTTTAGGTGTAGTTGTAACTTATATACAAAACACCCTGCCACAGGAAACAGATATATTTTGGCCTTCGACTCCCAGAGGCGACGAAGGTCACGGCACATTTCAATAAAATTGTCCCAAAAACGTTTCAATTGGAAATCACGCCGGTGCTTGCCCTAAAGTGCATATTTCTTTATTTAATAATTGCGGTCCTTGTATAAGAGTTGATATAGCTTCAAGATAAAATGCTTCGCTTGCTTACTCAAACCAGTCCATATCCCCACCTTGCGGTGTGTTTAATAGGAAGCCTTGCCAAAAAATGGATTTACTTCGCAGCAGTCATTCATTTTGGCTCTTGGTACATTACTACAGAAAGTATAATTAGATAAGACACATGCACGCATACCAGAATAGTATATTATAATACAAGTTTTATAAGACATTGGGCCTTATGATAAAGATTAAGCAATTGCTTTTGCTTAAAATCTACCAGCAAAAAACGGAAAAACATCTGGAAATAAGACTTTAAACCAGTGTTATTATTTCAATTAGTTACTCAAATGCTCAGTGAAACCTAAATTAATGAGTTCCTTGAAGTTTCTGAGTTTTTTGAGAATTTTCTAGGAACAAAAATCAAGCAAAAGTGATTGCTTAATCTTTATTCATAAGGCCCATTGTCACACGCGTCATTTCGAAGCACGAGGAGCGAAGCGACGAGTGATTCAACTGACGAGTGTGACAACAGGTCTTATAAAACGTGTGTTGTATACAATTTTTTCTATTTTGCAACTATTCCATGCTTTTTTATAAAAAATGTAAAATATGTGCCGGTGCTAACAAAATTGTTGGGAATTGCTCTTGATGGTGAAAGAGCGATGGTGAAAAATGAGCCGCATTTTTCTGAAATAAACTCCTTCTGCGAGGTGATGTCACCTAAGCTGTCTCTTCTGTCAGTGAGTGCTGTCATGTCGATGTCATGCCCGCTGATATTGCCAACATTTGGGATTAAAAAAATTCGTATCGAAATGGAGCCTCCTACGATACCCGAATGACGTCATTTGCGTATCGTAATGACTTTCTTATGAACGCAAAATAGAAAAATATGTATCATTATTGTTTTGTTGTTATCCTGGAAACTCCTAGAAAGCTGGTTGTCAAAAAATTGCTCTAAAACTACCCCAGTAGCAAGCAATATTCACCTAATATGTTCCAAATATTGCCGGAATATTACAATGTTGGCTAAATATTACGTATATTGGATCAATATTTGTCTTATATTTGCAAACAAATATTCATTTCTGGATGTACATCAAATATCTTTACAATATATGAAAACTAATAAGCAATTCACAATGTGCATTAAATATTCGTCTCATATGTGGAAACAAATGTGCATTTTTAAATGTGCATTGAATATTCGTCTGATATTTGGAAACAAATGTGCATTTCTAAATGTGAATTGAACATTCAGCTGATATATGGAAATAGTCCATCAGTTCATAATATGCAATGGACATTAATATGTCATTTGCGAAAAGAAATGTACAACTTCCAATGCTCATTAAATGTTTGTCTCAAGTCGTACGAAAAAAAAAATGGAGTTCTAAACCTACAACTGACAGACATTCATCATGTGCAAAAATATTTGTGTCGAGATTTTGTGTTTAATGTACCTAATCCTATTTTTCATGTTGACTACTGAACAAAGCTGATGATAATTATTGTCTCCAGGCCAAGGTCATTTAATGTACCATCGCGTGCAAAAAAATCTAGTACAGAGAGTGAAGTGGAGTGTACCGATTTCGGCCGGCTGTCACAGTGACATCAAGCCAAAATCAGTACACTCCGCTTCACTCTCTGTACTAGATTTTTTTGCACGCGATGGTATACCTACCTACATGACTGCTATCCATAGTTGCCAGCTAACTTTGGTAGACGAGCTGAGGAAAATAAATGCAAATCTATGTATATTGTACCAATTTGAATCCCATCTAGAAAATATGTTTATTAGGGCGAAAATAGAATTTAATTTAATTTATGGTAGTTAAGATAGAGATTTGAAATCCGCGCGGGAAATGTAGCCAACGTCAAATCGCAAACTACCAAATCATGCTGTTGTAAGTATAATCCAGATCAACGGGTGATGAGACATGGAGTCGGCGTAAATCAAAATTACCGAGCTATATCCTAACATTTCCAGTCAAGTAAAGCTGAGAATGGGCTGAAGTGCTGATTTTACGTGCAAAAACGTTTGCGTTTAGTTGCGTTTTCGCTGCTAGGTTGGCAGAGCTGGCTGTCAAGAGAGCGTCAGTGAGAATTATGTCAATTTTTGGCAGTGTTTCGCGGCTTTTTGCTTCCAGTGGGAAACGGTCTTGTGGTCTGGTCTTTTACTCTTCTGAAGCAGAAACTTTCAGAGTGCAGAGACGCTATTTCTTAATTAGTTCGATTAATTTTTGTCACAGGTAACTTGGTAAGTCGAATACATTTATTATTACACATTGCATTTAATGGTTATGTGTTGTGTTCTGCTATTCATGCCCCCTCACCCTCAGGGAGGGATTAGGGGGCGACTTTTATGAAGTGAAACTCATTATTAGATGTTTCATTTTTATGTACTGGTCGCCTGCAGCTGCCCTATTAAATTGGACGGATACGGAAATCGACAAAGAAGTAGGGTTGTTCCTGGCGACAAGTAAGTCGCGGTTGGTGCCATCAGAAAGATAAAATGGGTGCTAAGTCAACAGTTTATTTTTCGCATCATTCTCCTGGCGGTAAGTTTTCTGCATTCGTATTTACAAACCTCATTATGAATAAAATACTGTATATTATGTTTCAGAACGCAGAAGAATGAAGGCTGTAATGCAATTTCTGTTTTGAAATTATATTTTTTGTTGCATTTTTTACTTCATTTATTCTGTTACTATTTTTTACAGTTCTAATAAAAAATATGAATATATTTCATGCAATATAATTGAAATATCCTTGTCAAATCTTTATGAATATTCATTTTGAATATTCAGCTTTGAACCTGTTTCAAACAATTATTAATATTCGATTTAAATATCCACCAGATGTAATGCAACTAATATGGTATAGATATTTAAATTGAATATTTATAAATATTCACTTCGAATATTTCCCCTATATAAATAAATCTGTCGTTTTAATATTATATGAATATTTTTGTCGAATATGTCTTCAATATTTCTTTGCTACTGGGGTACGGTGAAGCGAAATATATTTGTCAAATGTCACCTGAGATGAAATGGTCATTTATGCAAAAAGTAAGAAAACGAAAGTAGAAAAAAAATTGTATGCAACACGTAAGGATATACAGATGATTATTTCACAAATTTCAAAGTTTGAGAGGCATGAACAAAGCAAGTCCGAAATAGGACCTTTTCGGTGTAGAAATTAGCGGTCCCTTAACTTCACTTCTATCCCACATTGAGCTGAAACTGAGGGACGTGAAATGAATTTTTTTTAAATTCTGATGAAATTTTTTGTTGCTGCTGAGAAAACGTGATTTTTTTGACGAAACGCCTGATATTTGAGGCCATAATAGATCATTTGAAAATATTTATAACTATTAGTTTACAAAAAATGCAAACCTCAAAAATCTTCTGGATTATCAAAATTTTATTGACAGCTCAATGGTGCCAAGCAATTTTTTTGCGATATCAATAGCATGTTTCATGTAGTTTTTGAATATGAAAATGAATTTGAAAAAATATGAATACAGAGTGTCTTTCCTTGGAAAAAGTTTTCAAGTTTTTTTTCAAGGGCGGCCCTGGAAATTTTAAATTGTTTGATAGGGCGATGTGTCAGCTATTAATGGAAGAATTAACCCACAAAATTTCAATCGAATCCATTCCGTCGTTCTGAAGATGCGGCTTGTCAAAGAATTCTACGAAATACATGAATCACCCTGTGGCTTCGAAACGAAGATCGTTAGAAAACTTTCAAAACCAGATCCTAGTTCGCCAGGGAAAACTGGACCTACCCTTAAGCATTTATTAAAATGATGAATCACCTGTATGCGTTTTCTCAATTTTAGATAAGTTTCGCGATTTATGCATTCTTTATTGTTGTACAAGATTGTTTCTATTTAACCGATCATCTTTAAATGACATTGGTATCGACCCACAATAGTTGAGATTCGATTAACGAAAGAATGAACTTGGTATGTTCAACCGTTCGGAAGATACGAAAGATTTAGGTGAATTTTGTTAGGGAACGAGGAGCGAGAAACGAAGGAAAAAAATCACGAAAAAAAAAACAAAAAACAAAGCGGCCACAAATAACCTCCGCCACTACGTTTGGCGAGGTTTGAAAAATCAATTCAATAATGAATACCTTCCCTAGTAGCCAAAAGAATTCGCCATCAAGCATCATTCATCCTTTTTAGTCAAAATCTGTCGAAGTAATATGAGAATTACTGTAATGTGTTCAACTGTAGTGAAATTTTGAGGTGGCCTCTTTATCGGACTGTCGAGATAAAATGATATTGTAAATACCCCAAAATTTTGTCTGCTATCTTATCTAGATAGGAATATGATTTTGTTTTGCGTCTGTAATTCTCAAAGCCCCTGAAAATATAACATGTTTTCAATTTAGAAACCGCGGGGCAAACACTCACTCAATAATGAAAAAAATGCCATTTTAGACCTAATCAATACGAAGCTTTGTCCATAAGTAAAGAATTCATACAGCATGAATCACGACAAGCCTGGTTACACGAATCATTTGTAGGTATACAAAGGGTTTCAAAACTTTGTGTGTGAAGGAACGATTTATATGGGGACAGTAAAATTATTTATTGCATAGTTACAGAGAAGAGAAAATAATAAAGAACGTGAGTCATATTTGTGCTATTTCCCGGGAGATTTATACGGAATCCAGGGAAAAATGCTGGCGCGTCTAAGATAGAAAATTACGTATACTTGGAGGAATATAATGCATCAGGTGCTAAATATTACTGGTAAACACTAGACAGGTTTCTATCCAAGAAACGATGACTAAATTGGAATAAAATAAGTTGCAGTACTGCCACGAACTGTAGCTCTGCAAGTATGCAGAGATCTCAATTAATCGGATTCGTCGATCGTCGATAATGTTGCAACACACTCTTGATAGTGATTAATACACAAGGCTGAGCAAAATTATAATCAGCTAACATTCTCAGTTTCTCAAATTCACTTGATACAAAGACGCAGTGTATTCTTACCACTGCCAACTTCATGTAAACTTGTCGTTAAATCTTCAGGCAGTACCTATGTTTTGCTTTTATAAAAACTTGGTCTGCTAGTCTCAGGCTCTTGTTTCTTCATTCATCACGAAAATTAATATAGTTTAGCCATGACCATAAAATTTAATCATGACCAAAAGTGAAGTTGACCAAATTGACAACACTTTTAATTCTTTTTCACCTATAAATTATTGTATTAGCAAAAGTCTTTCGCCCTGCCAAACTTTCACGATTACGGAGTATTGTTTGAACTTGATGAGCTTCCCATATGCGCGTGTGTGTTTGTATAGGCATATTATGTGAAATTTAAGAATATCATCATTATTCAGTAGGTATTCATGGTACAATTTAAATTCATTTCGCTCGCGCCTCACTTTTTAGTCTACTTAATGACGTTCCGAGTTCGTTATCAAATTGTTTTGATGGAGAAAGAGAGAAAACGTGTTTACGTTGTCAAAATTTATCACGATAACACACTTGATCGGAAATTCCTATCTCTTCGAATTCAATGTATGTACGTAAGAGAACAGGTTCCCTCTACAGTGACAAATTTTTCGAAATAAACTTATAATTAATTATGCTTCGATTTCCGGTGTCGAAAATCCCAAACAAGAAAAAATTGAGAAGGCGCACTTTGATTATATTAGGCTATCATATCAACAATCGATTGCACATGCAAATGCTAAATAGTACATGAAACAAATGAGAAGATCTATCCTTGTAATGGTACGAATTTCGGACCAATTTCGAAATTAGCGAAACGCAACTGAATTAGATTGATTTTGATGACGTAAGTTGTCCCTTAATAATTGTACTAAAACTAATTATCTTCCCTCTCCTCCCAGTCGGTGTGTATCGTTTCAGACAACAGAGTCGATGAGGGCTTTGCTTGGCTGTAGCTTTAAAATCGAACAGTCGAGCCGTTCTGATGAATATTTTATTTGGGTTTTCCTTATAATGAATGATTTTTTTAGACAACTGGTGCCAGTGCATTTTATGACGGACGATTACCACTTTGAGTGAACAGCGTAAATCAAGCTTAAATAGTTCAGTCAAATTAAGCAAAAATCGGACAAAACCCGAAATAAATCCTCAAGTTGACGAAATTTGGTGGATCGATGCAGAATTCGATGTTCAATAACATACTAAAATTCTCGAAAATTTCAAGACTTGGTTTTTTAAGATCAATCGAAGAGCGTCAGCCTGAAAAATTTCCGGTTTTCTCGAATAACTTGCTAAATGTTGCCCTCACAACAAAAACACCAATGTAGCCTATAATTTTTTCACATTATGAAATTTTCGTTTTTTTTTTATTTTGGAAATGCCAATAGGCTTAAACCAAAGTACATCTTTGTAGCTTTCGCAAAAGTTCCGAATGGTAAATTACTGTCAAGGAATAAGTCCACAGCGATTTATTCCGCAACGCCTTATTTTATCAATTTAACTCCATCCTTAAACCTGGATTTAGTCATTCATTAAAAAACTAGTACCTTCGCATAAAAAAAAACGAAAAAAATTAATAAAAAATAACAAATTTCACACATTTGACAAAAGCCAATATGACCAGCTTGTAGGTATACATCAACTTACTTTGTGTACCAAATTTGGTCAAAATCCAGTGACTAATATTAGAGTCATAACCAACAAGCGAATATGCCTCATGGGCATGAGGCTCAGTAGCGCACTTCCTTTTTGAAGGATTAGTGAACGCAAGATGTTAAGTAATTAGGGTTCTACCGTCTTGGGCAAAATATCGGCAGAGTCATGAAATTCGGCTTGAAAATCAGAATGATCGTACTAGACAAGGGTAAGTTCCAAGTTTCATGAAAATCGTTTCACTAATAAGAGATTTCAATATGGCGGCCAAGATGGCGGCAGAATTATGAAACTCAGCTTGAAAATAGGAATGATCACACGAGACAAAGGTAACTTTCAAGTTTCATGAAAATTCTTCCACTTATAAGAGATTTCAATATGGCGGCCAAGATGGTGGCGCAGCCATGAAATTTGGCTTGAAAATTAAAATGATCATACGAGACAAAGGTGAGTTTCAAGTTTCATGAAAATCGTTACACTAATAAAAAAAATTCGATATGGCAGCCAAGATGGCGGCAGAATCATGAAGTTCGCTTGAAAATAAGAATGATCGTACTAGACAAGGGGTAAGTTTCAAGTTTCATGACAATCGTTCCACTAATAAGAAATTTCAATATGGCAGCCAAGATGGCGGCGGAGTCATGAAAGCCAATCTGCCTATTTGGTCCTTGAGGACCTAAGCTATCTATCGGATAAAGTTCAATCTTCAAGGGCTGTAGCTTAATTTCCCGAAGAGAAGTTCAACTTCATGGAAGTGCACAGGAGATCTCTGTTTTTTGATAATAATGATAACGATGTATGGATAACAAAAATAGTGCCCATCGGCCCCCTTGGGGACATCAGCTATTAATCGGAAAAAAAGTTCCAAGACTCTTGTTTCAATTCTCGAGGAGTACAGCGTCTCAATTTCTGCACGGAACTAATTAATAACTATTGACTTGCACCTCGCACCGATGTGAAATTTTCATCAAAATGAAGTTCAAATCATCCTCTAAATATAACTCCCCATATAAATTATTGTAAAATGAAAAGAACGGGTACTTGATCGCATGTGATAACTTTCGGGATCAGGCCGGCTTCTGAAATGCAGCATTGAACGGCAATGCCGCGTCACACTAATTTATTATTGTAATTGTTTATTATTATTTTGGCAAGCTTTTTCTTGGTTCGTATACCAAGATCATGAGTTTACTCATATTTGAGTTGAAATTTTCTTGTCAAGCATTCGATCCCGTTCAGAGAAGAAGATTCCAAGCCCCAGCAAACAACGAATAATCATTTGCGACCGAGCCGCAGCTTCGGAGTCATTTTCAAAAATTCATAAGTACTGACCCGTACCTCGCACCGATGTGGAATTTTTCTTAAAATGAAGTTCAAATTCTCCTCTAAATATAACTCCGCGTATGTATTATTGTAAAATGAAAAGAACGGGTACTTGATCGCATGTGATAAGTTTCGAGATCAGGCCGGCTTCTGAAATGCAGCATTCAACGGCAATGCCGCGTCTCACTAATTTGTTATTATTGTAATTGTTTATCATTATTTCGTCGAGATTTTTCTTGGTTCGGGATACAAGGTCATGAGCTACCCATTGGAGTGAAAATTTTTCGCAAAAACCTTTTCGTCTAGGACTAGATGCTGTGACGAACGGACGGACGGACGGACAAAGCGAGGACAAAAGCGCCTTCCCGTTTGGAGAAGTGCGCTAAAAACCATTTTCAAAACTCAACTTTGGAAGCTTCTATCTCCGTTATAATTCCGTTTCCGATATTAATTTTTTCGAGAAAGTCCATTTTTTATGCTCTACCATCTCCTGAAATATTCACACAAAAAAATGTGTAACACCTGTATAGGTACATGGAAAAATTATAACAAAAATCTGGGTCGGTATTTTCCATTTTCAGTTTGTTCAGGATAAAAGTATGGGGGAACAAGAGTATTATTTGCTTGATAGGCCCTGATGGTGGTGAGCATACCCTTTAAATGGGGGGCGGGGTTGGAAGGCTTGATGGTAGCATTAGGGCCCCGAAAAAATTCAACACATCACCTCGCAAATCATTGTAAAACCCGAGGTAAAACCTGTAAAATAGTCAAAATAAGTGTTTCTCGCTCCACTATACAGGCTGTCCCGAAAATATACCGACAACGTTCTAAGGCAGCTTCCTCTCATCAAAACAAGAAAAAAAGTTCCCATGAACATGGGTCTGGAAACGCTTCCTAAGGGAGCTACAGGCCCCTAAAGGTGGGACCCTGAAGATGGTTTTCATTTAATATCTCCGAAATCGTTCAAGGGAAATCAATCAAACTTGACACATCCACCAACCTTTTTATGCCAAACAAAATGAGGCAAGATTAATTCCACAATAATTTACCAGGGGTGGGTCAGGCTGAGGTGTAGGGGTAAAAATAACCCTATCTTGTTTGAATGTGGATTGCTTCCAAATTTAACAAGAAATTATAGAATATTAGTGTTTTCTTCCAAGAAAAGGTCCCTTTGTTCAACCTCGATAGATGCACCGTTTACGAGATATTTGAGTTTGAATGTATGAAAACGTGGTCGGAAATGCCAATTTTTAATAACGATATTCAAGACGAAAAAAAAACTATTCCAAAGCAATTTTATTTTTGTTAGGCATTCAAATTTTGTTAGGCATAAAAAGGTTATTAAATGTGTCAAGTTTGATTGATTTGCCTTGGACGGTTTCTGAAATATTAAATAAACAACCATCTTCAGGGTCCCACCTTTAGGGGCCTGTAGCTCCCTTATGAAGCGTTTCCGGACCCATGTTCATAGAAACTTTTTTTTCTTATTTTGATGAGAGGAAGCCGTCCTAGAACGTTGTCGGTGTATTTTCGGGACACCTGTGTAATATGTATTAGCTTGAGACATTCTGCTAAGCTCATGCTATTTTTAGAGCACTTTCCCAAAAAAATGTGAAAAAGGCGCTTTTAGCTTCACTTTGTCCGTCCGTCCGTACCCGGGATAACTAATAAGTCCAGTGGCGGACTAAGGGGGGGGGCGGTCCGCCCCGGGCCTCGGGGCCTCAATCATCTGATGGGGCTTCCAATTCCTCTTGTTTGTGAAAAGTACTGCAAAAAAAATTGGGATAAAATCCAGAAATTTCAATTGTTCCCCTCAATGGTCATTTTTTTTTAATAGTACTTAAATGAGTAACATTGTTTTTTTTTAATTTTGAAGTTACCTTGGCAGGCCCCATAACAACAGGTTTGGGGGCCTACACATCGGCAATAGAGGTGTGTCTGTATCACGGAATCTCTAAGAACTATTTTCACTTTAGGCTTCAGGGGCCCCGGCCCCGGATGTCATAGTGACATACATGAGCCTCAAGCCTTTGAAATTTTGTTTTTTTATTTCATTTTTCATCAGGGGAGAGACAAAACAACAAAATTATCTTTTCTGTGCCCTGCAGGTAGTAGAAATTAATATTTTTCTGATTTTGTACAATTGTATATACGAGTAGGTTTTAGCATTGAGTCAACAGTCCAAATCCAATTCAACATCTAAAGCTGGAACCAAAAAATTCTCTTATAGGTGCTGGTGGTCAGTGGCATAGCCAAGGGGGGCGAGAGTGGGAGAATGACCCCACTCCCATACCTCCCAAGCGCCCACGGCACTTCATCCCACACTAAACCGATAGAGAAAAAATTTCTGGCGAAAATTTTCAAGAAGGGCGAAATTTTTCAGAAAAGAAAGTTTGATTATCAAGTATATTTGGTAAAAACGTCAAAAACCGAAATTGCAGATTGCATGAAATATACCGATTATCATCAGCATTATTATTATTATGCGCGAAAAATTTCGCCTGCGGCGCCACCTCTCGTCGACTTACACCTTCGTCGTTGCCTTTTACCCTCAAACTCTGACTACGCCACTGTGATATGAAGTCAAATTGACTGCTTTTTTTTTTTCTTTCTTAGGCTTTTGCTTAATCACGGCAGGGCAGGGCGGGCCAAAAAGTCTGCCGGCCCTCCTTCATATTCTCAACTTTCACTCCTTAGGGACCCCATCTCGCAATTCCGAAATTTGCAGGCAATGTGAACCACATCAAGATCTATCCAATCTTCGACAATTGATGCCCTGCCGCCATCTTGTATTCTCACTATTGACCATGTTTCGAAGCGATAGAACTAGGAGAATCATGCCTCAACGAAAAGAGATATCGATGTGGTGCAAACGCCAATCGAATGCGTATACGTGACCACCATATAAATTTGACCAATGATTTTTGTCATTTGGCCGCCAGCTTTGGTCCGCCATTATGAATTTCTCTGAAAGTGGTCTGATTTGAGTGAAATTCACAGGCGATGTGAACTTCATCAAAGTACATCCGATTTTGGACAAATGATGCTCTGCCGCCATCTTGGCCGCCATATTGAAATTTCTCATCACTAAACGATTTTCATGGAGCTTGGGACTTACCTTTGTTTCGTATGATCATTCTTATTCTCCAGCCAAATTCCAACATTCTGCCACCATCTTGGCCGCCATATTGAAATCTCTTATTAGTGGAACGATTTTCATGAAACTTGGAACTTACCCTTGTCTATAGTACGATCATTTTGATTTTTAGGCCAAATTTCACGATTCTGACGCTATTTTGGCCGCCATATTGAAATTTCTGCCCAAATAACGGTAGAACTCTAATTAACATCTTGCGTTCACTAACCCTTCAAAAAGGAAGTGCGCTACTGAGCCTCATGCCCATGAGGCATATTCGCTTGTTCTTAATGCACCGCCAAGATTGCATACGATTTAGTGCAAGAAATTGTGTGAAATTACGAGCTTCAGCCATGATCAAAATGTCAACTAATCTTCAATGTTCATCGCGGCAGATGGTTATTTTATGTATTTATTTGTCGTTATTATTGCTTTGTTATTAATGTGATAATAAAGTTGATGTTCATAAAAAAATTAGTGTGTTATACCATGTATAATACTGAAACCGACAATGTTACTATTATCAACAGCGTGTATTTTATGAGAATATCTTGGGGAACGATAAGCGACTTATGAAAGGAAACTAGATAAATTGAACTTGCTTTGTTACTTGTTTTCCTATATGGGCTGTGTTTTGGTCGCACAATCATTCCTGTGTGTACAAATTCAACGCTTACCGCTTTAATAAATTAGGTCAAACACCGTAAAAAAAAACACCTGCCAATTTTATCACGCCTTTTTTTGATCGCACTCGACTACTCTGGTGCGCTCTGATCAAAATATGACCAAACATTCTGTTGTGGCAATACAATATTTTCTCGAATAGTATCCAGGAACCTATGGAAATTTTTGTTCGACACGTCAACATGACAACGTCTCTTGGAGGAACAGAACTACCGCAATGCTCCGCGCCGTTGAATCTGCAGACACGATTCCATTCGAAATTATCATCGATGATAATTATACCACTAACTTGTTATTTTATTACTGACAATAATTTTACGACGTAGATATTTTCAAACCAACAATCCTATGTCTTGAGTCGAGATATGTAAAAAAAATTCAATTGATTTGTTGATCTGTGTCTGTGTGTCACTAAATTTTTGTCATTCGATCAATTTCTAAACCGTTCAACCGATTCCGACCAAATTTAATAAGTACAGAGAAAGATGATAGTAAGCTTTTCACGGTGATCTGTCAAATGAAACTGTCAAAAAGTAACAGAAGCTATATCTCACGAAACTCAACTTGCGATATGTCGAAACGAAAGCTATTGGAAAACTGTTCGGAATATGTAAAAGTTATGATTATGTAAACTGTCAAACGCGAGGTCAACATTCAATTGGAAACTTCGATAATAAATAAAAAAAAAAATAAGCAAATTATTGTCGGAGATCTTTGATTTCTATTACATGACAAAATCTGGCTGACCGTACTCACCCCATCACTCACTATTTCTCAGGAAAAGGATTTAGAGATCTAAATAGTTTGAAATTTCATCGATAGCTTATACATCCGAACAAATGAATTTGAATGAATTTTATAATAACGGTGAACTGAAACAAATAAAGTAGGTAAAAAAGTACTATTGCAATATTAGGGCAATTTTACATACAACTGAAAAATTATTGATAATTATCACGGATTCTCAATAATGAACATCGGGTTCGTCGTAAAAAAAGCAACGCCCTCTTTCAACATTTGGACAGACAGATAGCTGCCCGCGATGACAGGTCCTACGGCAGAAGTGACGACGCTTTTTTTTTCCTTGATGGCTGATTTCGAAAATCTGAGGAATTGATACAAGACCAGAGAAATCAGATTTAATGATAGAACTCACCGAAAACCAACTTGATTCCAAATGCTTTTTTCCAACTCTAAAAAACACATGTCCCGTCATTCGAAATGCGCACGCAGTGAACGCTGTCGGTCATTTCTTTCTCTAGCATTAGATACGAGTGATCGTCTTACAATTTCGCCTAACGCTGATGTCATAGAACGTGCTCTCGCGAGGAACTCATACTCAAGTCGCTGCTCGTAAAATCTGGTGCCTATACCGGATCGAAATTTTATGTTGCAGGTCCCCGCTTGAATTACTATTCCATTGATTGGAAAATAAGTATTATTATTTGAATATTTTTTTATTACTGTTACTGCACATCATTCTGTTTTCTAAACTACGCAACGAAATTATTGTCGTACTTCAAATTTCACCCTTTTTCAAAACAAGAGAACTCCCGACTGGTTTGAACAATTTCAATTCTGTGCGAAGCATTTGAGAGCTTGATCCCCTAGATATAGAATTGTATAAATTTGAAAATTGATAGATGTTAACATGAGTTTCTACAGGGTGTTAAAGAAAGTAGTGCAACATTCATAAAGTTTGACATACTCCCATTTGAAATAAAACTGTTTCTTTTGGATTTCAACATCAATGGCAGGTAGCTAAAGTTCATGTCTCGAAACGGTTTTTGATTTATCTCTCTATCCTATCTCTTTTATTCACAGGGTGGTATCAAAAAAACGACTTTTTGGTCTTCTGGTGATAACGTATTCCCTTCTTTACCAATAATTTTCTGAATCCAAGGCTCATATTGAAGCTGAAGGCTTAGGTAAGACAACCCAATAAACATAATCGACTCAAGACCAACATTCAAAATATAGGGTGGGATCAAAAGTGACATATGAATATATTTGTCCAGGACTCCGACCGGCTGGAGAATTAAACGAAAATCAACACTGCTTTCGGATGAGGCATTCATTCTGAACACGATTTGATGTTTCATGATTGATTGTCACCAGAATGATCGATAGAGGGACCAAATTAGAATTGGGTGTTTATGAGGAAGAATCAGCTTTCTCGCTGGTCTGAAAATGTTCGTAACCAACGATACAAAATTCGAAACAATCGGGAACAGACAGTTCTCTTAGCTCTGTTTTCCGTTACATTGGTTACGGCATTTGCAGGTGAGTTATAGCGCTGCTTCTCCTTGGAAAACATGCAGCTGCAATTTGAACCCTCCATCCAAAGTTCTTGCCACCATCAATCATGAAACATCAAAGAGTGTTCAGAATGAATGCCTCATCCGTAAACAATGTTTATTTTCATTTAATTGCCCATTAATTAATTGAAAATTGGTGAATAAGGGAAAATGTTATCACCAGAAGACCACAAAGTCGATTTTTCGATACCACCCTGTAAATTAAAGAGATGGAGAAATAAATCAAAAACCGTTTCGAGATATGAACCTTCGCTACATGCCATTGATGTTGAAATTCAAAAGAAACAGTTTTATTTCAAATGGGAGTATGTCAAACTTTGTTATTATATGTAGTTCGGCGAATTTTGAGGGTTTAAGGACAGCGAGTAAAATATTTTTCTTAGTTATCGTACAACGTTTCGCCCCTAATTTGGGGCTTCCTCGGGTGGGTTAGCGATGATTGTTATTTTATGAAAATTTTGATTTAAAAGGCGAAAAAGTGACATTGAAGGTAATAGAAAAATTTTGATAATTAATTTATGAATGTTGCACTACTTTCTTCTTCAACACCCTGTAGAAACTCAAGTTGACATCTATCAATCTTCGAATTGATACGATTCTATACCTAGAGAAACAAGCTCTCAAAAGCTTCAAACAGAATTGAAATTGTTTAAACCAGTCGGAGGTATTCCTGTTTTGAAAAAGGACGAAATTTGGAGTACGACAATAATTTCTTTGCGTAGTTTACTTGAACTTGATAATTTCTAATGCCAAGATTTTATAATTTAGAGATTCCTTCGTGAATATCAAGATTTTTTAATTTGAAATTCGGGCGCGCGTACGCGCGCCTTTATGACCTGGTTAACTCAAAAAAAAAAAAAAAACAGTTCAATGATTTTAATAAGATGTACTTCTTTTGTATCAGACAAAACTTCTTGACGAGGGAATAAAATTACGGCTGCGTGTTTTCAGCGGAAATTCAGTATCCTTGCTCACCTGAATATAAATGAAACCTAGGTTACGAATATCATAGCCGATTAGAACCTAACCTGGCTTGTCTGTCGCTCATTGTTCTGATTTTAGTAGTGTTGGCTTGGCTATGGCTACGGCCTATTTTAGATGATCAAGGGGTTGTTCCCTCTTCCCAGACATGCAGTTATAAATTGATAAATTGTATTCTTTCACTCACAATTATTGACCCGGATTAACAAGAAAAATCTTGACGTATTCAGAATGAATGTTCAATGTTTGTTAATCCTGTATAACAAATACGGAGGACCTGAATGAAATTCGGCATCTAGCCTGTGACAGAAAAATAACGCATATATGTTAGTGGTAAAAAGAACTTTTGAATTAGTTCTATTCCTACGGGAATAGGGACTTTATTGAAAATTTCGAGTGAGCCACTTCAACGATTATTGTTGAGTGGTTTAATAATATAATTACAGGAAAGAACAAGAAACTGTGTGGATGATCGACATTTTCTTTATTTCTTTTTACTTCCCCGACTCACCACTCAACGAGGAGGGGAAGTACTTATTGTGAACGCGCTAATTTTTTTTTGAGATTTCGACGGATATATTCGTTCTGAGGTCCCCTATGACGATTAAGACCATTTCCAGAATGATCTCGGTCTGTATGTATGTGTGTATGTCTGTAACCTTCCACGATAACAGCCTCAACATCTATTCAATCGACTTGAAATTTGGTACACAGACATGATTTCACCGTCGAATGAGCCCATTAGTTTTTGGCTGTCATCTGTCAAATGGAATTGTCACTATCAAAAATTGACAGAAGCTATATCTCACGGAACTTGACTTGCAATATGCCGTTTGAAAGCCCATGAAAAACTGTATCCTGAACAGTTGAAAGTATTGTCCTATCTGTCATCTATCAAATAATAAATAATGTCAAAGTTCAAAACTTTACGATTTAATTATCCAAAATCTATCCGATGGATTGGGACCAAATCTGGCAGGAAGCAACACAACAAAAGAATCAAATTAAGTCTGCAGTTGCAACTTTCCAGTCGAACGTCGAGCGTTATTCATTTTCAAAATTTCTCCTAGCCGTTGCCACCCGAGATAGGGCCCCTCGCCCGTATTTTGGCTGGGACCGGACGGCTCGCTTTTGAAGCAGGACTCCACTTGAAAATTCATTCCTGCTCAAGGATCGACTTATCTCGAAAAATTCCAACTGATATCGAAAGTAGATTGGATTGGGCGTCGTTGAAACCGATTTTCAAAATCGGTACGGTTCCGGTTTTTCGACGGTAATTTTTTCAAAACGAAATTAGCACATTCCGTCAATTTGGAAAAACTGCAATGCAAACTGCGACATGGGATGAGCCCCACGAAATATTCATTTAGGTGCAGACATGCTGGGAATGAAAGTTGAAGAAAAGATTGAATTAATTTATTGACGGAAATTTTCGAATTATTCACAACGCCCTTTATTATTAGACCTACAAGGATAATATTCACTTATCCAAATCCCACTGTCAAAGGCAACGGAATAAAATTGATGTGAACAACAAAATCTGACAGCTGTCACTTCAGACTTCTTTTCTGCAATAATCATCAAAATATCATTCGTGCTCGAGATTTTCCCAGATAATGGGAAAGCGTTTCAATTGGGCCATTTTGGCCAAGCGTTTCCCTTGGGCTGGTTGTTTCTAGACAAATGCCCTCCTCCTTCGGAGTCGGGCATTTATCGCAACAACCAGCACTCGCGATCGCCTGGCCAAAATTATCGTGAAAATCTAAGCACTTGTGATATTACTGTTGAAAAAACTGCACATTTTCCAACTTTTTTCTTCTCGTTTTATCCTGTGAACAGATTTTCACAATTTTTTTTTTAAACAAGAGGTAACCGGCTTTTTGACATTTTCCAACTTTTTTTTTTCAATTTCACGGGAATTTCGGGTTTAATTTGTTTTTCAAACCCGAAATAGAAAAAATCTGGAAGAATGGAGTGGAGGTTTCAACTGTTAAACCAGTAAAATATTATTGTATCGAACATCATGCACAAACATTTTCAGAATTGGGAAATTTTGTCTCGAGATATCCTCATTTTAACCTAGGCAAAATGTTGGGGTGGTCCACTTGAATTTTGGCTCAGTTTTGTTAGGTATATTGCTGGTGTAAGTATAAGGTATGGTTTTGTCGGTTTCAGGGTGATGTTCGGGTGGTTTTGGAGATGATTATTTGGTTTACGAAATGAAAAATTGACGTTAACGGTTTAACGTTAACTTCCGTTACATTTTCAATCAATCAACTGATCAACGATTAACGAAGTCAACTTTATTGCTAACGATTTAACGTTAAACGAAGTTGACTTTTTCGTTAACGGTGCCCACCTTTGGTAATAGTCGCGGAGGAAAAAAGACTATGATATAGTTACACATAGATATCACCGAGGGGTTAACCACTTGGCAATTTTGGTGTACAGCCGTGAGCGAATTTCTGGCAATTGTGGCAATTTTCTAGCAATTGTGTGGCAATTTTCTGGATTTGTGACAATTTTCGGGCAATTGGCGATTTTGGTGTACACATTTTTCTCAGGTGGTCAACCCCTCGGATATCACAATTAAACGTTCACTTTCATCCATGTACCAATGTGTCTGACTGCCTCACTCGCTTTTCTTTCTACAAAATTTGGTTCCTTGTGAAAAACTGCAAATTTTTAACTTTTTAGTTTTGAACAGACTTATACCAACCTTTTTGAAATAAAAAGTAAGTGATTCTTGAACATTTTCAGGCAATTTCTCTTTAAATTTTTCAAGTTTTCCGAGAGTTTTCCTCTTTAAAATGAGTAACCGGCCTAGCTTATCGAGACTGGACTCAAATGATGAAGCTCTTGTTATTAGAGAAAATATCTCAATTCTTTAATCTTTTTGTCGAATCCCAACTTCTCATTCTGGGATTATGGATTCTCACTTTAGACACTATTTGAGCGGATTGCCACTTTCCCCTCATTCAGTTCTTGACTGACATACGAGTCTCGTATAAGTGAAATCGGTACTGACTCTGTTAAAAAATATCTCGAAAATTAAGCTATTAATCAAAACCTTGCAAGAGTTAGTTTTTTATGAAATAAGAAATCTAAAAATGCATCCCGCTTTGAAATATTTTCAGTGGCGTGAAATATAAGGGGGCAAAAAGGAGAGACCCCTCAACATACGCCAGTGGGCACTTTAGACCGAATACGCAATTTTTATCGAACAGACATATTTAATAAAAACGACTGCAAAATTATACAGGGTGATTCCCCACCAAATGACCATAGCTTAAGGGTAGGTCCAGTTTTTCCAGGCAAACCAGGACCTGGTTTTGAAATTTTTCAAACGCTGTTCGTTTCGAAACTACAGGGTGATTCATGTATTTCGTTTTGACAAGCCGTAGCTTCAGAACGACCGTATGGATTGGATTCAAATTTTGTGGGTTGATTTTTCTATTGATATCTGACACTTCGCCTTCTCAGAGTATGAAATTTCCAGGGCCGGCCTTGAAAAAAAACTTCAAAGCTCGCTTCAAAGCTTTTTTCAAAAAAAGACATTCTCTATGCATATTATTCAAAATTCATTTTCATGTTCAGAAGCTACATAAAACATGCTATTATTATCGCAAAAAAATTGCTTAGCACCATTAATCTGTCAAATTTTTTTTATAATCCTGAAGATTTTTGAGGTTAGAATTTTTTGTGAATTAATATTTTCAAATATTTGCAAATTATCTATTATGGCCCAAAATTTCAGCTGTTTCGTCAGAAAAATAAAAATGAAATAAAAATAAAATTTTTCTCGTTTTATAAGTACAAGTACACAGTAACAAAAAGTTTCAGCAGAATTTTCAAAAAACTATTGTTACGTCCCTCAGCTTCACTTCTATCCCAAACTGAGCTGAAGTTGAGGGACGTAACAAAGTTTCTCCCCCTAACCCTCAGCACCAATTTTTCTGTTGAATAAATGAATAAATGATTATCGCGTGAATTTCTAAGATTTTTTTAATGAAAATTTTCCGCGAAATTTTGCATCGTGTTCTACAGGATCAAGAATGAACGCAGGTAAAATACACATTGCTAAACAATTTGAACGATATTCAAATGAATATTTAACACTTATACATAAAATAAATGAATGTAAATTGTGAAAAATACGGTCATGATACATGACAAATCGATTTAGACAAATGGTTTGAATCAATAAACGCTGTATTCAGAGTAATTTGACCATACCCGACAATTGACTACTCAAACAAATGAGGACTTGTACAAATTCCTTTTGCAGTAAAATTTTTGCGAGAGCACAAAAAAAGTTGTTCAGTTTGTAACTAATTCTAGCAGAGACCCTTTCAATCGCTGCATACACTTCAATGGAGGTGCATCGGTGTAGGGGAAGGGGAAAGTTGCCTATGTCGTGTTGCTTCTGGAATCGTTGCATCCATTCGAGTTTCGAGATCCCATTTTACGGATCGTGCATCTTATTCTTACGTCACGTACCAATGACCTTCTCAATCGAGACTTTAGGTACCCACTGAGCTAACCGATCTAGTCATCTACAATTAAAAAAAAAAAAACAAGGTGTGCGATTTAGAAAACATGATATTGATATTATATAAATAATTCTAACTTCTCTGCGTATAGGTTATCGAGAATAAAGCTGTGATAAATTAATTGAACAATCGAGTCGGTGATGTTGTCAGATTTGATATACGTGTATCAACCGTAAAGAGATTAATTTAATTGCCAAGGAATATGAATCCATTGAAGAAAAGGAAATGGAAAACTCACGCACTTCCTATAACTTCACTACATGCACCGATTACCTCGTTTATCTGTTTGTTGAAGAAAATATCTCACCGTATAATTGATTGTTGAGACGAGATTGTAGGTAGGTCTAGAGTATTGTGTCTGCATCGCACGTGTTGAAATTTGAAGTGAAGCGATTTGTTGAATCGATTAGGCACAATCATGTTACTATTTGGGCAATAATTTATATAGCTTATAAGTTAAAACAAACTTAGCATCGATTGAGTAACGAATTGTCACTTGAATTTTTTATGTAATTTTTGTCAGCGTGAAAAAGAAGAATGTAGGCACTGGAATGATCTTCAGGTGTTAGAGTGTTGAGTCAAACACGGCAGTAAAAGAATTGAGCTGCCGGTTGGAAGTTGGAACCAATTGATTTCTTCTTGTCTGTTAATGTACATTACGTATTCAGGAGATCGGGTGTGGTAATGGACGAAACAATATCACAGACCAAACTCCTATTTTTGTTTATGACTTTGTAGTGGGATGATACGAGTCACTGCTCTTTAATTAACTTTGTACAGACTATGGTGAGTGATAGTGAAAATGACGCGATTCGAAAATAGTCACCTAGTGAACTATAAATAGGTCCAATCAAACGTGTCCGCTTCAATACGAAACGAAAATGAATTAGTTCTAAAAGTTAAACAGGTGGTCAACTCGCTTTTGCAATGAAGCTTGTGTGTAACGTGCTGAACACTGCCTACACACGCCGTTTCTTCAAGTCCATAACTACGGCATGCTGATAAAAATGTAAATTACATTTATACGAAGTGTAGTTTATCGGAGAAAGAATTCGTACAGTGATTGACTTTATAATATCAGGTTCTGCTTGTGTAAGAACTATAGTTGGCTGATGGTCAAGACTCGGAAAACTTGCTTGTTTTGATAGAAGAAACTGATGTAAAATGGATTAATCTGAATTTGACCACTACAACACAAAAACAGTACGTATCATAGGCAGAGAAAATTTCTCGTTATAAATCTGAGTTAACCTGATCTGGAAAGACACCTGTCCCTATTAAATTTTACCATAATAATAAGTTACCATGCTGATGTTTTTCAGCCAATGTAAATGGCGTGATGTCACTATAAAACTGAGTTTGCTTGCATGAGGTATAGATTTTTCGTCGCTTGATTATAATCCACCACTTGAGTCACCCACTACACACCAAACACCGGCACAAAATTTCCATGGATGTCATTTTTCTTCAAATTACTGTCTATTACGCAAAATAAACGTTGTGGCGCATGAAATGAAACAATGTGGGCCACTTAAGTTTTTCCTTTTATTTTATTATACGTATATATCACAAATCGTATTTGGCTGTCAATACTCATCCCCATCTATCGCATCACTATTACTTAACAACAAGGATTTTGATTAGTTAAACCAGACATTCATTCATCATCGATCACGCATCACTTTTGCTTGATTTGATTGAGAAGTATTTCATCATCTTAAAAACACAGATCTTCTGAATATTGTTAGAATAAAAATATTTACAAAATGAGCTCATGATTTTTCAAAGTGTACCATCAAAGATGACATAAACGTATGATAAAGGCCCGTCTAGATCATTAGGCCGATCAATATAAAACATTTAACAGCCACCTTTGTGAAGTATCGCGTCTTTCTCCACTGTGCATCAGGCTTCCAATCAACTTGACTTTTTTTTTTGATAATTTACATTTTTAAATATAGTATTACACAAACGAAGGAATGCAATGCACAGGTTTTTTTTTCAATATAATTTTGCGTGCATGTTTTTTTCAAGTACCTTTACAACAACAACAACAACAACAACAACAACAAAGCCCCTCAATTTAACGAAAAAATCCTATCAGTTCATCTTCTATGCATCAGTTTGTTTTATGAACCTGCCTGGTCGATTAAAAAGCTCCTTAGGCGAAAAAGTTTTCTTAGGCTCGTAATTACGTATGTGTAAAATGGACAATTATATAAAAAATGTAAATGTATAAAACTCTATTTGACAGAATTCAAGTCGTTACCAAGCTATTAAAAATAAGCTCACTTGCTTTTGCTATATAAGTATAATACTTGAAACATGGTTTCTCTTCAGAATGATGGTTTCTGATCAATTTACAGTGCTTGGTTGTCGATTACCGTGAAAAGAACGAAATTTGTCGACTAAAACTGAGGTAAATGTTGTGTCGTCCACGTTATTTTAGCTATTCCGTACTTAATATTTAAGTGTCATTAAATTATTTACAATTTTAGGTACAATAATTTAAACATGTTTACTACATAATAGGCTACTTTAGAAACTAATATAACAGCGATTTTTTAATCACACTCAGTTTTGGTTAAGAAGTGATTTTATAAGCAAAAAAAAAACAAAATCAGTCGGTAACGTGTAAAACTGTGAATTCAAAGTGAACAATAAAATTCAAGCACGTGCCTGGTGGTAGAAGTTTCTTGGAACTCTGATGGGCTTTGACGGGACATGCATACATTATTTGTTAATTTTTCAACCAATTAAATCACACATTGGGGCTTAATGATTTTTTTTGTTTCAATTTCGTGTAATTTGTACTGAATTGAAAATTGTTAAAACCGGTTGGTCCGAGATAATTATGGTAAATAAAGGAGGCTGTGTTGGCGCAATAAGTGAAAAATTCCGGTTTTTACGGCCAACCCTGTATTTGGAAGAACTGAATGGTGCTGTCTTCACCTATGGTGAGTGGTGTTGTCCGATGCAATTTTATGAAAGTGCGAGTCGGGAGAAAGCTGCGAGAACTCACAGGGGCCTTAACCAGACATCCGCAATGTATGTGGGTTCAGGCACTATCAAATCTTACGGTAGATATGATTCGGCTTAAAAAACTTGTAGTAGGTAGTATAGTATGTAAATAAAATACTTATACATGACCATCGTTCACGTTGATTTTTGTTCAAATGTATAAAAATATAGATATTGTGCATTTCTAAGCCAATATTATTTCATCCATGACGTAAGTATACTGAAATGAGCATTTGTAGTTGTTCATAATAATTGTCCACAACAGTGTAATAATTAATAACCAGTTCACACAGGCAGGCGGGCTGGCGGGCGAGCGGTGTGTCGCCCTGTCGTAACACATTGTTCCCATAAATTTGGAGAATTGAGGCCGCTATTAGAGCACTGTACAGCAGCAGTAGGGTTTCTTTTCTTTTTCGGGACTAAAGTTCATTTCGCGGACGATCTCGGCGAACACTTCGTTGACGTTGGTCTTGTTCTTGGCACTAGCCTCGATGAAGGGACATGCCCATTGCTGGGCCAGGCTGCTGCCCTCGACCGTTTGCACTTCCCGCTGGTGGTCCAGGTCGACCTTGTTGGCGACCAGCAGGATCGGCACCCGTTCGGTGCCTTTCACCCTGGTGATCAGCTCCTTCATGGTGCGGATGTCCTGAAAGGTCTGGTGGTTCGTCAAACTGTACACGACCACGAACCCTTGGCCGTTCTTGATGTACAAGTCACGCATGCTGGCGAACTGCTCCGTCCCGGCCGTGTCCAGGATTTCGAGCACGCAGGGGGAGTTGTCCACCTCGATCTCTTTCCGGTAAAAGTCCTCGATGGTCGGGTCGTACTTTTCCATAAAGCACCCGGACACAAACTGTACCGTCAATGCACTTTTGCCAACCCCACCCGACCCGAGAACAACTACTTTGAACTCACGCATTGTTCCAGCGGTAGACCAGACAGACCAGACTACTCCCTAGTCTATCTTATCGAATTCAACAACGTACCGAAGACACAGGACTCGTACGACCCATTCGGTGGACTGTTGCTGCTACAGCCTTTCGCACATACACACCACGGGTATAATCCATTTCAGGAACTGTTACTGATCACGCACTACGCCATCTTAGCGAACTGTTCATCTCGGATCGGATCGGATACTCTAGGATAGACGGAGACACTACAGTAGGTGTACGATATAGCCACGAGGGGCCAAGTCGGGCTCGCCTTGCCTTGCAGTTGCAGAGAGGGGGCCACAACTGACTAGCCGACATTGCCCCGGCTTGCGCATGTCCACCACGTCTACCTATCCCGTTTCAATCTCTCATTCACCATACCATATCCGGCCTCCATCTAGCGTACATAACACTAAACACAACAAAAACCGTTCCGGTTTCCTCTTTCCTGACAAAATACCAAGTACCTATCTACCTACCCACCTACTAACTATCATGGAAACAGGGTGAGGAAAGCCATGCGATCATGCGAACGCTATAATACCAGCGTCATTTCGCCACAGGAACCTTCTTTCTATTATTTAATATTTTCTCTTCTGTCGGTCCAAGTTCATTCGTGTATCTGCTGCTACTAACCCGTAGCCGACACACTATCACAAATCTTCCCGCGAGAGCGCGGGCAGCGAGCGAGGGCGTGATGGGCAAAATTCAAAAAACATCGATGTCAGCATCGAATGATACATCGAAACGAAAAAGCGATACTGTAAAAACATCGATATTTGATGTTTTTTTACAAATCTGCCAAAACGTGCCACTAATATGAGTACCTACCGTAAACTGGGGTGACTATGATAGCTTTTTTCAAATTTCATCGGATTTCTAAGATATTGTTTGAGCAACGGGCATGAAAACAATTCTCAAGTAGAGTACTTGACACCCAGAATGAAGTTCATAAGTTTCATTCTTATATGTTTTCTGTTTTTCCAAAAAAATAACTTTGAAGGACTCATCAAAGCTAAACTCAGGTATGGGTCACTTCGATGTACCTTTTTTTATTAATACATATTTGCCATTGGTAGCTCAACAGAAGTCATCAAACTTCCCCTCGTTGCAATTCTTCAAAATATTTTCCAATGTTATACGTTATACCATACCCCCATGCGGGTGACTTTGATAAATAATTGGAATGCTATACAGAGGAGTGCATAAAAAACGGCCACCGCTGTAGCATCGTTATTCCTTAACCGATCTTCAAAATTCAAACACCAGTTCGAATGGTGGAATGTCTTCTATGATTCGACAGTGAAAAATTTTTTTTTATCATAATGCTTCTGAGCACTGACAGTCAATTTTTGTTTTTCAAATGGCAACTATATTTTTTAAATTTTTTTTCGGATTCCTCACGCTTATTTGAATATAATGATGCATAAATATCACGCTTTTTGTTATAAAACACAGAGAAAAAAATCAAACTTCAAAATTTTCACACATAACAGTAGCGTCAGAACACCCACGATATGCACGCAATCCGGTAGACTGGGTGCAAAATGATGTTTAAAAGCACATAGTAGGTCAGGCGTTTGGTTTTTCAAAATGTAAATGTCAAAATGTTTTCACAATCCGAAAAAGCTGTCCGTCTCTAAGACTTGTTTATTCTCTATTTTTAGCTTACTATTTTATATCTTTTCAAGTATGTATTGTGAAAATGAAAAGTCAATAAGACCTTTTTCCTGACAGGTCACAATCACGTCACAATACATACTTAAGAAGATATAAAATAATAAGCTGAGAATAGAGAATAAAGACGTCTTAGAGACGGACAGCTTCTTTTGGATTTTGAAAACTTTTTGACATTTACATTTTGAAAAACCAAACGCCTGACATTTCCCACATTGATATTTGACGTCTCCCACATGTGATATATGGGAGAAGCCTTAAGAACATTAGTATTAGTAGTAGGGAGGTAAAACGTCTCGGTGCATCTTGAATTTACGCGTGGAAGCCTGAACATCAATTTCTGCACTAAATTCTTGGAGTCGAGTAAACCATTGACAAGTTTAAAAAGAAAAACAATGGAATGCGAACATCGTCTTGACTGTAGGCTGACGAACTGCGTCCGTGCCAGCAACATGTCCTGGGGACATCCCCTAGGAGGATAAGTACCCCAAGTTCTGAAATGCAAAAACTTCAAGAATCGACGCTGAACTCTCTCGATAGCGGAAACGTGCACCGAATATAAAGGACTCCAAATGATAGAGGCATACTTAAGACGAGGCCTAACAAATGTCGAATAAAGGAGACAGGCAGTCTGAAGATTCGCAAAGGGCCTGACATTTCTCAAGACAAAACCCAAAGTCCTGAAGGCAGCAGCAGTCACATCAGAAATGTGTGGAACATTTGAAAAACAAAAATCAGAAACATCAAGATAAAAAAATATTTTTTACGGTCGAATCATAGAAAACATCAAACTATGCGAACTGGTTTTTGAATTTTGGAGATCGGATGAGGAATAACGATGCGAAACATTGTGATGAACGAAAAACGAATTTGAACAAAATAGCTTGAAAATAAATGCTACAAACTACAAATAACAATTGGAAAAAAACTTCTCAAGTCTCAAAAACATCAATTCTATTGGGGAAGATGTATTATTTCTTCTCACGGCCACCGAGAGTTTTGACACTGACTATTGGTTTTGACAAAATTGTCAAAATGTCGTTGACTGTCGCAGCAAAAAGATCGTTTTCGATCTCTTTGAATGTTTTCTTGGCAGTGATCGATTTTAGGCCCAATAAGTTGTAGTCGCCATCCGGCTGAACTCCTTGAACGATAGCTGCGTATCGGTAGCCAGGGCCGTCTCTAGACATTTGGCCGCCAATCAATCAATCAATCAATTTTCTTTATTTGTTCTTCTGTACATTGTACATGATTGCCTAAAAGGCGTCGAACGTGTCATACTTGTAAAGATAAAAAATAAATACAAAAATAAAATTTGAATCTGGATAAATAACAAAGATGCACAAAGATGAACAATACAAATATAGATAAAATAATAAATAAGACATATCAATACAAAGTTAAAAGCGATGGATATCCCGATATCTCACAAAATAAAATCTTTGTCCTGAAAGAACTCTTCTACTGTATAGTACGCTTTCTGGATTAGTATATTCCGTATTACATTTTTCATTTTATTTATTGGCAGGCTGCGCAAGGCGATAGGAACAGTGTTATATATTTTTACAGTCATGTGTTCTACGTTCTTTTGCAAAAAAGTGTAGTTGTATTTCTCACATAATAAATTTTCCTTTTTTCGGGTGTTGTGGCCATGAGAAGAGCCGACAAACAGATCCATATTTTTTTTCACAAACATTATACATTCGAATATATACATACATGGAAGGGTGAGTATACGCAACTGGATGAAATACTGTCTACAACTATCGGCATATTGAAGTCCAAGTATATTTCTGATGCATCTTTTTTGTAGTCTGAAAACTCTAATGAAATCTCTCGCTCTACCCCAAAACACTATACCATAACTCAAGCGGGAGTGAACATGGGCATAATATGCCGTTAGAGAGCTACGTGTATTTACAAATAAGTTTAACATTTTCAGTGCGTAAGCGTATCTCCCTGTTTTTGAGAGGAGGCAATCTATGTGATGTGTCCAATCAAGTCTGGAGTCCAATCCCACGCCAAGGAATGTAACTTTTTCTCTGGAGTCAATGTGAGTATCGCTATATTCGCCCTCGTGCAAAAACTGTTAGGCCGCCCCCTTCTCCCATTTTAGGTCGCCCCATTTTTCCATTTTTTTCATAAGTGAAATTTTGTGTAGAACTTTTTTTAATAAAAAAAATTGAAAATGTTCAGGGGCGGCCGCCAACTTGGCTTAACATAGGCGGAGGTAAAATATAAAAAGCAAAAAAAAACGCCCCTTGAATCTGGTCGCCCTTGTGCCATGCACGAGTTGCACGCCCGCTTAAGACGGCCCCTACTCTGTGGACGGCCCTGTCGGTAGCTCACGGACTTCCTTTTGCCGGAAATACGCTCAATTAGTGTGACGTCAAAACGTGGCCTAGGTCAAGGTTTTGTATGAAAACAACGAACACGTAAGTTGGCAACACTTCTTGTCAAAGTCAATTTGTCAAAGTGACAGCAGTTTATCAACCATTTAGAGGTGAGTACAACGACCTTCCTGTAGGGTATTTCGACTATTTCGCAACCAAAAGGGCCTTCGAGGGTGGGAATGCTGTTAAATACATTTTACATTTTGTTTGACAGCTGCAGTGGTGGGTGTGGGAAGGGGTAGAGGAGGTGAATCAGGAGTGACAGTAACTGCTGCCAACCTAGCAGAGATTGTTTTCATACAAAACCCTGACCTAGCATAACTTTTCACGTCATCACTAATTGAGCGTATCACACGGACCAGAACAAATGGACCTTTACAATAAAGGCAGTCTCTCTCGCACGATTTACGTCACAGCCCCCCACATGACCGCAGTGTGGTGCCGCGCACTTCATAACGAACGGAGTTTCCCTTGGAGATATTAGGCGCCGTTATAGCCTAATATAGCCGCGTAGCCTCCAACTGCGCGGTACGAACGCGCATGCATATGTCTCTCTTTTCTGAAAAAGTCCATTGTCCAGGCAAAAGTTCCTTTATTTTTCAATTTTCTATCTCCCTGTGAATTTTGTAACACTAACACTTATTCCGGGACACCTGCATGGAGTTCCGTAAGGAATTTTGAAGAACTTGGCTGCTTTGGTAATAGACCAGCCATTCTCAGCTACTCTCTTGAGAGCTTCTTCAAGTTGATCTGCTTTGTAATTTTTGAAATTTCGGCCAACAACTTTTTTTTGGTAGGTACGTCCCATTGTTTTCTTAGACGAGTGAAAAAACTGAAAATTCAAGACGGCTCAAAAGAAAAAACTGAGATGATCTAGCTTGTATGCGTTATTATTGGGGGGACATTGATGGGTCCATCAATGTCACTCCAAAATATCCATCAAAGTGACCCCATCGTGCAAATACTCTTGTGAAAATGTGAGCTTTGTTATTCAGGCGTTTCGGTTGAAAAGGAAGGTTAAGGAAACTATGGTTCATGATAATAATCGAATACACTTTTAATCTCATCACAAATGCAGAAGGACAATGAGGTCTTATACAGGGTAGCAAAATGTGCAAAATCCTAGCACTTGATTTATTTATATCTTAAAATTATAACAAGTAACACTACCACCATCAAGCTCTTGGACGACTATGAAGTAAACTTGCAGCAACAGGAAATCCCGGAGTGGATGACAGCAGATTAGACTCGGCGGTTATTTTGTATAATTTATAAAAATCCGTCTAGCTATCAAAGACACCCCGCAAAATCAAAGTGACCCCAGTTTACGGTAATTAATTAATTATACTAACGTGATAATACAATAAAAAAACTATAATAATTATGCTAGCAGGTAAAGCAAAAAATAAAGATTGCAGATTTCTATTTTATGCGCCATTTTGGATTTTGAGCAAAAGTAGTGCAAGCAAACAAGGGAAAAGATCGAAAGAAATATCGCAAAAAAAACATCGATGTAGGCCGATACATCAAAAAAAAAAAACATCGATGGAGACATCGAACATCGAAAGCAAAATATCGATATTTCTCGAACATCGATGTTTCGTGGGCATCCCTAGGGCGTGCCATCTCAAGTAGTACTCTCAAGTCAATCAAAATAATAATTTTTCATCTTGAAAAAAAACACATGCAAATTCAAAGCTTCACAAGTTTATTGTAAGTTCGGCCAGGTCAAGCAAATACCTAATAATTATAATGAGAATTAATTTGAATTTAAATAAGTAATAAGTAACAAAATTTTATTCTGGATCCGAGTCTGGATTACCTATTTAGTAAGAAATAAGCTGCAATTTTCTCTGCTTCGTCTGAATTTGGTTTTGAAATGACGTGCCCTTCCTTTTTGGGGAATTTCTTTGTTGAAAATAATCGCCGTTGAACGGCAATATTTCCTTATTCGAAACTTCGAAAGCATTATTCACAGATGAACTGGGATATGATAGTCTGTTGGTCTGTCTGTTACTTTCCACAGCATTACTTTATCTACTTGTAAATACACAAGCCGTTCAAATGGATAGCACTCGTAGTATAGGTACAGTACCTACCTATTCTTTTCGTATTTTCTCCAACATCCACATGGGTACCTAGGTACCTATAATACTAATTTGTGAAACATTAATGAAACTTGAAACAATTTGGAAAAACTTGTGCCCTGCCAGATACAGCTCCGACCGTTCTTAGATCTAACGGGATTGGGAAAATCGTGCAGCAAGAAAATCCGTCACGATGTTATACCAGGGTGGCCCAACGAAAACATAACAGAAGGGTTTTCCGGCATTTCACCTCATTTTTGTGAAAAAAGCTTGAACAGGTCGATTTTTATATTGAGGGGGACATCTGAAACATACATTGGCGGATTTCTATCTTTAGCCCCCTCACCCCCACCCGCCCCAACTTCGAAGTTTCAAATGACACTACCCACTTTGCGATACATCAAATTGAAGAGAATTAAATTCTCTTTCTGAAAAAATATTTCTATAATTTTCAAACTCACCCCCCTTCTTCCCAAAATTGTCAGAGGTTCCAATGTAATATTTTTGATCTCTCCATTCTTTTCAGTACAGTCAACGTCATCCTGCACAGCATCGAGGGAGAAGATTTTCTGTGTAAAAAGTGCCATCCAAATTCACCCCTTCACTCCCCCACCTCAACTTCAAAATCTAAATTGACATTACCTATTTTGTGGTGCATCAAATCGAAGGGAATTGAATTCTCTTCCTGAATAAAATATTTTCAGAATTTTCAAAAAGCCCCCTTTCCCCCTAAAATACCCCGAACGAGACCCCGAATGTTCGATTTATCAGGAGAGGGGTTGAAAATTTCAAAAAAATTGTTTTCAGAAAGAGAAATCAATTTGCTTTTATTCGATGTATCACAAAGTAGGTGGTGTCTGTTAAGTTTTGAAATTGGGGTGGGGAAGAGGAAAGGGGTGAATTTGGGTAACACTTTCCTCCACCGAAAATTTTCTCCTTAGATGCTATTTAGGATGACGCTGATTAAATTGAAGAGAATTGAGGGGTCGAGGATATAAAATGGGACAGTCAGAGAAATTTAGGAAAATGGGGGGTGGGGTTGAAAATTTTGAAAATATTTTTTTCAGAAAAAGAATTTGATTCTCTTTGATTTGATGTATCGCAAAGTAGATAGTGTCATTTGAAATTCTAAAGTCAAGGTGGGTAGGGGTGAGGGGGCTGAAGATAGAAATTTGCCAATGTATGTTTCAGATGTCCTCTTCGATATAAAAATCGACCTGTCTGAGCTTTTTTCGAAAAAATGATGTGAAATGCCCGAAAACCCTCTGTTCTGTTTTCGCTGGGCCAACCTGTATTCAGGATATTCTCATATAAACGGACCCTCGAACGGACCTCATCGGCTCACCGGCACCGCAGGAAGATTTGTGATAATGTGCCGGCTACGGGCTAGTGAATTATTAATCTGGTATCTGCATTTGTGTATGTGCTGCCATCTACATTAAATGTTTCGTGTTGTTATCCTCATTCCTCACCGCGTCCTGCACTACCAAATTCCACGGTCTGTTGGACTTGTACCGACCGCACTTCTACCGCATTTCGTGCATATTTCGTACGATTCGGGTTTCGTTACATGCAGACCTTGGAATCAAGGCTGGTCAGTTCCAGAGTCAGTGAATCATCGATATGACAGAAGTTCTATATTATGGTCGCTGTGTTCTGTGTTTTATTTTTGAATTTTAATTAAAACTCGTGCTTAGAAATATTGTGTTAATAATGTGGGTATTGGTTTAAATTTCTGATGTACAATTAAAACGTAAACTGACACGTGTCTTCGCTGTTACTGATAATCTTTCCTAGTATTTGTATTTTTTTGAGAGGGGCAATATATTTTTCCCAGCCTCGATAAATGTAGGTGTAGAGAGATTAGGTAGTTGAGAAGTTAATGCTAACAATAGCTTTTAGAAAGTTTCTATTTTATTAGTTTTTTTATTTTCTCCGTAAAGAGCGTCATTGGATTTGATTTGATTTCATAATCAATGGTCCAGATATAAATAAACGCAGATGTAATGGTGTACTCTTACTTATATAGCGATTGCGATGTTCAGGTTTAATACTAACTAATAACTTAACTCCTTTTTGTTAGCAAAGAGTATGTCTTACCCTCCTCCATCAGGCCACCAGCCAGGACCCTATCCTAATGTATACAATAGTAAGATCATCGTAAATTGAGTTATTATAGATGTTTTTGTTTACTGACTTCGATTTGTAGGTCAGTACCCTCCAGTTCCTCCAGGTCAAGGGTATGGAACTCCTCCACCTCCTGGGGGTTACGGACCACCACCTGGAAATGGACCTCCCGGGGGCTATGGTCCACCACCTGGATATGGACCTCCACAACCTGGGTATCCTCCACATGGCCAGTACCCCCCTGGCCCTTACCCTCCACCTCCTATTTCAAACCAACCAATGGGTCAAGGTGGTCCCGGTGCCCCAGGTAAGACATCTTCATAGTAGGTACCTAATTTCAACTGTACACATATCCTCTAAGACTTGAAAATTACAACATAAGTAGATAAGATAAAACTGAAACTTGGGATAATAATAAATAAATAAATAACAAAAGTCTCGATCCTAGAAGCCTACAATAATTAAATATAGCACAAGTGAACTAATTAAGACTGAGATTGCTTGTTATTATGCTGAGAAACAAATGTGTTGGACTCAATGAAAACAAGCAATATGTTCTGGTGTGAATGATCTGAAATGATAAAAGTGTTTGTGTGTTTATTTTCCATATTAATTTTGATAAAAGTAAGACTAAATAATGGATCAGTTTAACAATGTCTGAACTAGCGACACAAGTAAAATTCAGATCCATTCCTCGAATACTGTTGAAGAAATTCCGCAAGCTCTTCAAAATCAAACGATCGCCCAAAAGCAAAGGGTACCATCAATTTTTAACAGACAGCGAGCAGAGGTCAGTATAAACCCCTAAGTACTTACAGTAAGCAGTTCATCTCTCAATCATATCAATTTCTAAGTAGGTAGGTACCTAATAAGTATAGGTGTGTTATGTAGTTTTATGACCCTCAATGTTTATCTTGTTTGTTTCAAACAAAATGTTGTGCAAGTTCTAACTTACAAGTCTTAGGTAGGTACTTGCTTATCTGTGGTTTATTAATTTGTGTATTGTAGTGGTCTCTTGGTTAGGCTACTTGCTACTTTTAAAATGGGTAAGGACTAAGGGAAGGATCACGCTTTCTCAATGTAGCTAATATCCCCGCCCAATTACCCCCTTTAAACCTTATAATTTGTTGTTGTTTCAAGTATGTTGTTGTCAGGTATTTCACGACTTTTCAAAGATCGTTGAATAATAAAAAAGAAATTGCTACTACTGGTCTTCCGAGGGTCGGGTTACTAAGTTTTTTTTTTATTGCGCGTCATTATTTGGTCAATTTGTTTAGCTCTGCTATGAATAAGGGGAAATCGAATGTATGTTATTTCTTCGATAATTGGCTAACAAATGAACTTCACTCAAATAAAACATGGATAATCTTCAAGTTGGACTTTGAATTTGAATGGATAATTACTATAAAAAACAAACAGGTGGGCCTGCTTGTCTTATTGTGGACGGTTACATGATCAGTGATACTTATAATAAGTAAAGACCGGATTTTTAAGCTCATAAAAATGCGTAAATAGGTATAGGCAAATAGGTCCTAAATATATCTGAATATGCCCTTAAATAGGCAAAATAGGCTCAAATAGGCAAATAGGTTCTTGTACAGACAAATAGAATCTCCAAGATTGAGTTAAAATATTCTAAAGAATACTGTATAATTTTTCATGACGATCATAAGATTAAGAAGGACAAAAATACCAAGCAAAATAATCATAGAAACTGTTCTAACTGGTAATAACTCAACTAGTGACTACTCAACCGATTCAATTATCCCAACTTTTAAATGAGAACAAAACATGAAACATTGCGATCATCACTAGAGCTATTCAGAATAGATTAAATGGATGCCATCGTACTGTAGTTAACTTTTTTCCAATACCGAATTTAATTTTGTGCTGACCATTTCAGCTGCAGGTCCGGGTGTTGAAGGCAATGTTTCTTTCATGTTTTCAATTATTGTCATATTGCTCTGTTTAGTGGTAGTCCTTGGGTTTTCAACTCATAAATGCTTGCAGGTAACATTATGGAATGAGCTCACTTACGACATAGAAAAGTGACAACATCGAATTTTTCATAGCATAAGTTCCCCGGTTACCGGGTGTAAAATGATGGTCTAAACCGCCGCCGCTTCAGCAGGGAACTCCATGAGCAAAGAGCGGACTGCCAAAATTTAGCTGCTGAAAGTGCGGAATCGGGATTCGGGATGATGATGGTACTAGCATTGTATTAGTTTCAATTTGAGCGGTTGAGCGACGGAAACCCCGGATAATGAACGATGGGCACCGAACGTATTGTTGGAATCGGGAAGCATGTTGCTCGCAAATTTTGAATAAAACGGTAATGAAACAGAAAAACTGAATAAGGGAAAAGTGCGTTTCAGGTAATAAATAGGCATTGAAGTTGAAAATAGGCGGCGCACCCCCTGAATAGGCAAATAGGCACTTTACTAAGAACGTTCATCTTACATGCAATACCCATCTATATCTTCAAGAATTTCTCGATTTGGAGCTAAGCCTATAGAATTAAACAAGTGAGTATGCCTTCACGTGCGTGAATCTCAGTAACGCATTTTCTTGAAGAGGCATATTGATGTGAATGTAAAGAAATTTGGTTAAAGGAGAAAAACCATTCTTTGCCCACTCTCTTCAATCAAAACTCATTGTGATATTTTGTTATCGGAATGGGGTACTTGCCAATGAAATAGATTTGAATGAGAATTCTTTTAATCAACAATATTTTTTTTATTTGGGGGCGACAGCTGGGCGCGGCGAATAATCAACAGTAGCCTATTCTTTCCCATTTTTAGTCAGCTATTCATATAGCGAAAGAATCAGATCGCTATGTCTTCGGGTTTATGTTTTTCATTTTAAAGTTATTGGAAGAAGATGAAATTTTTCTGGGTTTACGTTTATAAGTGACAACTATGTATTATGTATTCATAAAATGAGAACACCAGAGCATTAGGTCTGGGAGAAATTGCAACATCATGTTATTTCAAGTTGATCGGGGGCGGTTTTTTCTATGTTGGCGCCGCGATATAGACATTCAATATAGCTTAGCCACGCTTTGGGGGTGGCAGCTATGTAACAGCGAAAAAATCAGAAAGCTAGGGCGTCTAGTTTGCGAGGAGTTCGAGGAACGGTCGGACGGACTGAAAAAGCGGCTGCAATAGCGATTTTCATCAAGATGGAAAATGCGCTAAAAATAGGTTAACCTAAAAACCCGGTCTTCGCTTATGAGATATAAAATCAGATAGATCTATCTGCCTGCCTGTCTATCTATCTATCTATCTATCTATCTATCTATCTATCTATGTACTAATCATTGAACTTCAACTCCTCCTCGAGGAATAAAGTTAAAGCCCTGTAACTGTTTCCGATGAATACGTTATGTTGTTATGTTGCCCGAAAGGGGGCATTGTGATTCTTTTCACTTCTCATCCAATAATAGGTCGTATCGGCGTGACGTCACGCTCCTGAAAATCGGCCATTTTGTAGAAGCTAATCAAACTGACTTTTGTCATATCAACTCGAGTGTCATAAAGTTCGTGTTTTCAATAACTCAGAAGATGGTTGTTTACGCACCTGTTCACCTACGCAGGCTGTTCAGTCACCTACTCCCGCATGGGAGCATCGCGGTTTTACCGTTTTGGTTTTGGAATACCCTGGAGTGATGAGATCCCGTGAAAAACGAGCGCAGGAGATATCTGAGCAGCGAAAATCCTGATGCTTTGTCGGACAGGTCAAAAGAATTTTCTCAACAGAATGTTTACAGAGACTTGAAAGCTTGCAGAGAACACTTCCCGCGTGCAAAAGGTTGTGTGCTTCTTATGCTTTATATGGGCTATCAGTTGCTTGAGCGAGAACGTTTCTGTTCACAAGTCTACAAGGTCCTCCCGCGTTGTGTTTTTGCACCATATCCAAATTGTGTTCGAGATTTTGAACCATCAGCTCAAACGGGTCACACTACCAACACAGCACCGCTATACGTTTTACTCGCGCCTGGGCAAATCATCGTCAGCAAGCGTCTTGCTGTAATAATTACTCGATAACTTCGCCATGTCACTCTGATGTATGTGACAGCATGAGCATGTCGATCAACTGTTTTTGATTGGCTTCTACAAAATGGCCGCCTCGCCGATACCACCTATTGGAAAAATGAGAAGTAATAATGATGAGTATGGTAGTAAAAAAAATTTCATTAGTTTTTTTGGATTCCCCGTACATATGCTAAAACGTCGAGATTTGTCGAAAATTAAAAACAATCCGTGTCGGTCGGTCTGTGTGTATGTCAAGTTTTTTTTTTGACCCCCCGATTCATTTCTAAACCGTCTCATCGATTTCGACTAAATTTGGTGTATCCGTAGCGTTCATGGTGGAAATGAGAAAATATGATTTTCAACGTGATCTGTCAACGGGAAATGTCACTGTAAAGATTAAAAGGAAATTTTGACGTAACGATTTTGATTTTTGATGGCTCATTTTGAAGCACTCAGAAAACTCTATTCAAAACATGTGGAAGTTATGACATATCTGTCAGCTTTCAAAAGGTATTGGCGAAAATCAGCGGCCACCAGAAGGCGCTGAACGCAGTCAAACATGGTGGCCCAAGGGGCCTTGACAAATAGGTACCCAGCGCACAGTCCAGCGCAGTAGCGCAGTAGCACTCGACAGTTGACAGTACCTACTCCAAATAACAAGATATTGACAGTTTTGACAGTTGAAAAATAATTAAATTTTTTCGTCTTCCTTGTTTTCCACATCGTCGTGAATGTGAGCGAATGAGTGTTGTAGTTTGACTTGAATTACTGCGTTAGTATACGCCGATGGACACAATGCACAATGCAGCAGCAAAAGCCGATACGTAAGTTGGTGAAATGCTGGCCGAAAAAAGCAATCTCATAATGCTCATTTACATTACAGGTGTTGAGTTGTGTGAGCCCCTTGCACACAAGGTGGAAATACTAAGCCCCCACAAGACAAGGCATAGGTACAACAGGACGCATCACGAAAATAAGCCAACAATTATCATTTAGGCCAGAAAGATGAACATTCTTTTGGAGTAATCGTACGACTCATACATTGACTGTAAAGTAAAATTTCAGTAGCTAATAAGCATTTACCGCTGTCTAGAACAATAAAAATCATAGTTGATCAATAGTAATTGAGTATTCTTCAATCATAAGTTTAATCATAGCTCATCGGTTGATGTTAGTGTTTCTACAATGGAAAATATTTTCATATCGATTAAGGTTCTAAATCTGAACTGATGAGGCGAGTGACGGATTCTGATTTGCAGGCCAGGTATCTTCTCTCGATACCGCTGGCGTTGATCCCCAGGCTCTCCGGCTGCTCTCACTGGCTTATCGGAGATGGCTTCACGAGTTCACAACACTGTTCTAACAACCGGTCCACAGAACCTGACCTCCAAATTAATGGTTTTCAATTATCCATTTATGAGACATAACAAAGCACAAGAGTCTTCAGTCGCAGTGAGCCCCAGTCACCCCACACACGATTAAATGACCTGCCTCAATCACTTCTTCGCCTTCGCACTTTGTCGAGAGGGGGCTGATTTGGTCACCAACATAACCATAAATATTGGGCAAATGAATCTGTATTATTGGCATTTTCTAAAACAAAAATAAGTTAGAGATACTGCAACGAAATTCCATTCCCAACGAACCCCCAGCTCTTGGCCCACTGCACAGGCCCACTGATCCAGAGAATCACTGATCCGCTTTTCCGCTGTTCCGCCCACTGACAGCTTGACAGCTATCACTGTTGACAGCTGTTGTGATCTAAATGCGCACTGCGTTTACTACCTATTTGTCAAGGCCCCTTGGGCCACCATGTTTTATTGCGTACAGTGCCACCACGCGGAAAAGATTTTCGCCAATAACCTGTCAAAACCAAAACTTTGACGTTCAATAACTCAATAAGAAGTACTTACTGAACAGATTCCATTCATTCAGTCGGTCATTGCTTATAGCTAATTCCAAACTAATAAACTTTGTTATTGCGTATAATTGAAAAAAATAGTGTATGTACATAAATAATATTGCATTATCAAGGCAATTTCACAGATAATTTAAATTATCTTCAAAGACGTTGCAGGAAGGATGCTACGATGAGACGTCCCGCGGCCTCGCCCGCGGCAGACATGACGACGATTTTTTCAATAATTGTGACGCCATTTTGGCCCGCCTTATTGCAGAACTGACCAATTATGATGAAATTTGGAACATACTTGTGTCAGTCGTGTTTTGTGTAAGTAAATATGTTTTTTCTTCCTAAAAATTTAAAATGCAGATCCACACCCAAAAGAAAATGCGCTATTGAGCCTCATAGGAGTCATAGGCCATCCACAATAATGTTAATGTTACCGTAATGTTATTGGTAATGGTAATGTTGAAACCCAGAGAAACGAGTTTCAAATAGTGACGTTCACAATCATGTTAATGTCAATGGTATGTAGTGTTATTACTTCCGTAATGCGAACTGTAAGAGCAAGAGCACGTAGGACGATGTCAACAGCACTTTCCTTAATATCCACCTATAAGAACATTGAAAATTATTAAGCAAGAGTGAATTTGAGGACACTAGATTGGTGGCACTACATTGGTAGCACTATCGTAAATTGATCGTGCAGCAATCCTGCCCTTCACTTAACCTTGAAAATAACGTAACGTAACGTTGAAAAGCAGACATGTTTTGAATCTTGACATCGTTCTTAACATCCACCAATAAAAATCTCGGAAGTTCAAAAATCCAAATTCAGCTGTTTCCTGTACCTGCGCTCTGGGCTGCAGTTGGAATGTGACATTTGCCAGTCTGTCTGCACTGTCTAGTAATTATCGATTTTTGAGCTTACTGGTTTGCAGTTCGTACCTACTGGCACTTTTTTTTCACACCGACTCGCGCTGCGCCTTACCACGCCGCTTAATCGCTAGCGAGCTTACAAAAGCCCCGGGGAATATGCCGATGAAACAGAGACTCGACCCTACGTACTGCGTACATAAGCTGGACTATGCCTTGCAGTGCAGCGCTAGACACGCTTCTCTAGGGTTTTTATAATGAAATTGTAAGCTCGGTACCGGGTACAAAAACTGTATTTAGGCTGAAAACATACTGGAGCGGTGAGCAACGCGACGATGAGAGCCAAAGCAAAGCGACGAAAGCATCCTTTAAAATTACTCTGAACTAGGGCGGTGCAAGTTAAGCTGAAAGACGCCCTAAAATTTCACTTTACCAAACCTATCAGTGCGAAAGCTTCCTACCTACCTGTAAACTACCGGACCTAATATCGGCATCATTTCGATCATTACATAGCCTTGGGCATCCCAGTTTAGCTGGGATGGACTTATATAGTAGCCATCATCACATGCTCATTGAAAAGTACTATAGTAAAGGTGCGTTCAGTCAGCTTACTTTAATTTTAATTTTAGCCGTAAGCGCTGCATCGCTTATTGGCTGTTCTGAGGAGGCTGGTTCGTAGAGCCAATGGCGCCGCTGCGCTTGCGACTAAAATTAAAACTTGCGGCTAAATAAGCTGACTGATTGCACCAATTAGTAAATGGTTGCCATTAAAATTTGCCGAAATAAGCTCAAACACATCAAGAGACTTTGAACACGACTCGTTCGTTATTATCGAAATAGGTATTAGGGTCATTGGAATTACTATTAGGTCACCCTGCACACAACATTTCAGTTATTTTTTAGTCAGATGGACACGTTTTCCTTCTGCAGGTGGCTGGATGAATATGCCGCAAGGACCAGCCAATTGCCCACCAGGATTGGAATACCTTACTATGATTGACCAGTTGCTGGTCCATCAAAAAGTCGAGCTTTTGGAAGGTAAACCGCCCTATCAAAAATAGGCAGTAGTACTGGTAGCGTCAAAATCTAAATGATCTCTTTCCAGCTTTTACCGGATTCGAAACCAAAAATAAATTCACAGTCAAGAATAGCCTAGGACAGAAGGTCTACTATGCCGTCGAAGATTCAGATTGCTGCACAAGAAACTGCTGCGGGCCTCTCAGGCCTTTCGACATGAACATTCTAGATAATTACAAGAACGAAGTCATCCATCTGCACAGACCACTGGCATGCGACTCGTGTTGCTTCCCGTGCTGCTTACAAGTGAGACGATTAATGATGTGACACAGGGCCATTCTACCGTTTGTTTTAATCTCTAGAGCATGGAAGTGTCTTCTCCGCCCGGCACCATTGTGGGTGTGGTGGAGCAAGAATGGAGCATCTTCTGTCCATCTTTCGCCATCAAAAATCCAAACGGAGAGACCGTCTTGAGAATCGAAGGTCCATTCTGTACCATGAGCTTCTGCGGAGATGTTGAATTCAAAATCGTATCGGCCGATGGCCAGACACAAGTAGGAAAAATTTCGAAGCAATGGTCGGGTTTGATACGCGAAATGTTCACCGATTCCGACTTTTTCGGCATCACCTTCCCAATGGACTTGGATGTCCGAATGAAAGCCGTCATGTTAGGAGCATGCTTTTTGATTGTAAGTATGAATCACCTCGTCGCTTTTTTTACTAACGTCTCTTCTTTTTCCAGGACGCGATGTTCTTTGAAAAATCAAGGAATAAAGAATCAGATAGTCCTGGCATGATTTAATTCGTTACTGCAATGCATTTTTATTCTAATAGTGATGTGTTTTGTTGAAGAACAACAGAGCGGGTATACCCACGCACAATATGTATTTTTTTCTATGAATTTACTGTTATTCTACTACAAGTATTTATGATGATGGATGTGTACTAATTCTTGCGCTTAGCTTATGGCCTTTGAATTTTACAAACTTACAAATCTATATTCTTCTATAATATGCGAAACTATAATACTTATAATAATTACATATTAATAACATCATAAAATTGGTATTAAATTATTGTCGTTTGGAAAACGTAGTTTAACTGGAAGGAAGAAAATATTGACAATGTTCCACTCACTATTACCAACTAAAAATTTGTCATTTCATCTTCATTTACTAGGTTATAGGGAGAACGTAAGTAAGTCTGGAACTAGAAATTTTGTGCTGCTCCACGTTAAAAAAAACCTAAAGCTTGAAGCTCAAATGACCAATTTGCTTCAAGTTAATGGCAGCTTCACCTTTTTTTTTCGGTATTGACCTTATACGCTCTAGCTACTGTGACTAAAATGTGCTTTACAGGAAACATCTGATCATTTTGCATTAGTAACTGCATCTGGTGTTTAAGGGATTTCTGGTGCGACCGAAAAAGTTATTTTCCTAGGTTGAGAAAGTATTAATAGCTGAAGCGCCAGAAGTGAGGCGCTGAAGCGATAATTTATTGCTTTCTCAACCATGGTTTATATACAATTTTTTTTAACTACATACTGTAAAATCGACGCTACGATTCAGGAACAGGTTGATGATGATGTATGTACTTCACGGCTAGTAGTAAAAAAATATACTAGGAACTCCGTTACCCTTGGAGGGAAATGTACTGCTATTTGGTTTTGAAATCTTCCGAGATTTGTGAATTGTACTTTTATTTGAAAATCAAATGACATCGACCGTACAATTTCTCTTTGAGCAAGTCGCATGCCAAATTTAATTTTTTTGTTTTGAGAAAAAGCTCCCACAAACAGCTTCCTGTAAGCAACCTTTTCGGGCATATCAGAAATCCCTCAATACACCTATCCCGTCGGAAAATTTTGGACCCAGTGCGCAGGCAATATAACTATATTCAAAATTGGGGTTGGCAAGTCTGACAGGCATCGGCGCATATTATCTACTGTCAGTGTCAATTGTCTAGTTTCACATTTTTGTCATTACGTTATGCATTTATGCATTGAAATTGAAAACCATAGTAAAAACTGGAACCTACTAACTAAAATTGATAGTAATTATGGTGATGGTATGCAGGATCAAATGTATGACACTCATCAGATAAAACTGAGAATTAACCTCAAAAATGGCTTGGTGAACAATCAACAAAAAATGAACTAAACATGTGCAGTTTAGTCTACTATAAGTTTAACAACCTACCACCAGCATAGCCAATTATGTCCAAACCCCAAGCAAAATTTCCCCATGCCACCGGCGCACGCAGCGGGTTCACGAGTTGATATCGCGGTGGGATAGGTGTATAGAACCGATATAAAACCTACAGGTGCCTACAGTCATCGCCAGGTAGAGTAGTTGCAGCCAAAGAACATCACACCAATAAACTAGCGTCTAGTGTACGAAAACGCGACCGAACCAGTCCACTCTACAGTCGAGGGGGTGGTCGCTACTCTGTCATGTCATAGGCGGCGTAGCGTAGGCGTAGCTACTGGTAAGAACTAAGAAGTCACTGCGCACAGTTTTATGACCCACTTTGACCTTCTTTCGTTGTGAAAAGTCTATGATGGGTACTAAGGGCTAGATTTCAAGTCGGAGATCCGTCCGCGCAAGTGTGAAGTCCGGTCACTATGGCAACATAACACAATCCGACGGAATGACTGGCTTATCGATGCCGCAAATGAGTGACGCAAGGTGCGTCGCTGGCCTGAAATTCAACCCTAAGCTGACTACATGCCGAGTTGGATATTTAGAAAGCCAACCTATCGGCTATGTGCGTTCGCCAAAAAAGTGGGAGGAGTCGACATCAGCGATCAAGGTGGTGATTTACGAAACTGAATGATGCCTATTTGTGTTTTCAGCTGCGAGATGTCGCTACCTGACTGAATGCACATAGCGGATACTGCCGTCAGGCAGAACAACAACGTATGTACAGTAAAACCTATTTTACAGGAGAGCCGTTCGAAGTCACTTCAAACATCAGTCATATTTTTTGTCAAATAGGAATATTTTGAGACTTTTTTCAACGGTCTTGTTTTGTAGTGAGCTAACATCTAAAGGCTGTATTCTCAGCAGGCCAAAGTTATTCTGAGGATTTCTCCCTCAAGAATGAAGATAAAACTCAATTTTTTTTATACGGTGTACTGGAGTGTATTAAAAAACGTGGGTGCGTGACCATAGTCACCCTCGGAAGAAGTGAAACTTCTATAAGTATGAATCAATTAGCAAACAACGTTCGAAGAGGTGTTCTTTTCGTACTCCCGCTCCGCTCCCTAACGGTTTGTATCATCTTGTTTCTTTATTATCAATCTTATTATTAAAATTATGAGTCACTTGAAGGGCAGAATACTTTCGACATGATTTTTTCACGATTAGACTTCTTTTGTTTCTTTTCTCGCTGCGCTCGGCGCTTAAACTCCGATTCTCCGTCACATGAAGTCTCACTCATACCCCTAATACAATAAATATTTATTTTCATCAATAATATATTCTATACAAAGTACCTATATCATAATGTTAATTTTTATTATTATTCCATTTCATCTTCCTGCGTTGCCGGTGAGCCGACGAGGTCCATTCGTCCAAGGTACACATAATAATTATGCGAATGTGACATCGTGACGGATTTTCTTACTGTACGATTTTCCCCGTCATATTACAGCACGGTGGAAACTGTGTCTGGCAGGCGCAGCATGGCAATCTAATAATCTCCGCAAAGTATAAGAATGTCGTTCGGAAAACTTCGGTATTAATTTTTGATGAAAAAATATTAAAATACATAGGTACTACATAGGTATGTACCTCGTGAATGTGATTTGAGGTACCTACGTGGCTCTATAGTTCCTACGATATTATCTTCTCCAATCACAATAAGGCCGTAGGTTAAATTAAAATATTGACAGAATTGATTAGTATTTCCATTTATGTGCTCGCCACCGCACTTATATTTAGAATGTCACATTTAATTGAGGTGAAATCAAACCATTCAAAAAATTAACGAAGAATAATGTCAAAAATCAATTTCCAAACATAAAAATTTGATTATCAAACCAGTATTATCATCGCTACAATCAGCTGACATCTAGAACATTAAGCAACTGTTTCAGCCTTAATTGTCGAAAATTCTTTTTCCCTCTTGGGCTTGACTCATCCACCCCTGCTTAATAGGTACATAGGTACCTGAAAGTTGAGTCTACATTTGGGTGTGCAGCATTCGATTTTATTTTTGAATTGTAAACGTCCGTTGAAGAATATACGGAATACTGGGACCTGAATACACCTCCCTATCCCTATAATAAAATACATCCGCTCGAATCTATCCAAGCCAAACACCAAGAAGAGCAGTCCAGTGTCGGCGATACGCATTACGAAAATAAATTAATCATTTTCGATTGCAAATTACACTACCGCGGATTAGAATTCATCGATCAAATCAAATTTTTGTTTATGATGGAAGCTGTTGTACTTAAAACACAATGCAAGCGGTAAAAGAATACTAACTGTAAAAAATAGAACCGAACGCCGCAACAGCTTATTCTTCTATTTCCTGGGACGATGCTGGTCGCCCCAAGGTCAGACAACGTTACATGCGTTCGTTACAGCCACTGATGCAATGAACCGATTTCACTCCCATGTGTGGTTCTGCGTTAGTTGTGTGTTGTGATCTGAGCGCGAGAATTGAAGTTTCACTTCAAAAATTTAATACAGAGCGTTTTTTCAATCATGCCAAGAAAAATATTTTTTCTTTTTTGTTGACAATTTTTTCCCAAAAACGACTCTGTACTCAATTTTCATAATCTCTCAAAATTATAAAACAGTTGATAATTTTTTCTCTTGTCAAAATATGTCCCAGCAATCCTTTAAAAACTTTTCCAGTATATTAGGGCTATTCGGCTTCTAAAAAAATGTGGGATAATCCAAACGGAAACAAGGTGGACAAACATTTTATGGTATCCGATCAAAATTTCTATATCTTTATTTTTAAGAGAGAAATATTGATATCCTGCGTATACAGCCTCAAGGACGGCATTTCCTGTTGTTTTTCTTCAAACGTGAGTTTCATGAAAACCAGTGGAGTAGGAGAATTGAAAAAAAAAAGAGTTATCTAAAATCAAGTATGAAAACGAATAAGTATTTCAAAATTTCAAAGCTCGAACAACTCGAATTTTTTTTCATCAAAATTTTTATATATATTTTTCGAAAAAAGACCCTCATCTCTTGCCAGTCTAGATCTGAATAACTCGTTTTTTACTTTCCCGGCCCACCCACGAACACGGAGGGAAAGTATTATAATCGTGCAGAAAAAAAGTTTTGAGATTTCACCGGATATATCCGTTTTGAGGTCCCCCAAGACGATTAAGACCATTTTCAGAATGATGTCTGTCTGTGTGTGTGTGTGTGTGTATGTGTGTGCGTATGTGTGTGTGTGTGCGTATGTGTGTGTGTGTGCGTATGTGTGTGTGTGTGCGTATGTGTGTGTCTGTCTGTGATCTTCCACGATAACTGCCGTAACGTTGACTGGATCGACTTGATATTTGGTATACAAACATGGTTGTTTCCTGAAAAGAGCCCATTAGTTTTTGGCTGTCATCTGTCAAACCCAACTGTCACTATCATCAAATGTCAGAAGCTATATCTCACGGAACTCAACTTGCAATATGTCATTTGAAAGCCCTTGAAAAACTGTATTCAGAACAGTTGGAAACATTGCCCTATCTGTCATCTGTCAAATAATAAAAAATGTTAAAGTTCAAAACTTTACCAATTAATTATTCAAAATCTATCCGATGGATTGGAACCAGATTTGGCAGGAAGCAACACAACAAAAGAGTCAAATTGAGGCCGCAGTTGCAGTATTCCACCATTCTCCAGTTGAGCGTAATGAATTTTCGAAATTTCTCCTGGCCGTTGCCACTCAGGAGGGGCTCTCGCCGGTGTTTCGACCAGCACGACTCGCTTTTGTAGCAGGACTCTACTCAAAAATTTATTCCTGCTCGGGGATCGACTTTTTTTTGGAAATTTCAACTGATATCGAAAGTAGATTGTATTGAGCGTCGTGCAGGTCTATTTTCAAAGTTGACACGGTTTCGGTTTTCCGACTGTAATTTTTTCAAAATGAAATTTGCACATTTGAGAAAAACGCAATGCAAACTTCTACATGCGGTAAGCCCCACGAAATATTAATTTTAGGTGCAGACATGCTGTGAATAAAAGTTAGAGAAAAGATTGAGCTAATTTTTGGAGGAAAAATTTTCGAAATCGGATCAACAGTTGCCGAGTTTTTCTCTCTGGAAAAACTGCAAATTTTCCAACTTTTTATTCCGTGAACAGATTTCTTGGAATTGTTTTTTTTAGAGAATAGATAACTGGTTCTTGAACATTTTCCAATAATTTCTCTCCAATTTCCCGGAAATTTTCCTCCTGAAAATATAAAACCACTCATGCGATCGTACAAATTAAGCGGTTCTGTCACGATAATTACCGAATTATTGATCCGATCAAATCGAAATCAGGTACGGAGGCCTAAGTTCAGCCTGGAATGTTCTGATTAGACTTTGGGTGGATGATTTTGATCGGAAGCCCTCAGGTGGCACATTGGGTCTGGGTTTGTCTGCCCAAGCTCTAAATTGAAAATATAGAGTTGAAATTTGACACACAGATGCAGTGAAAGTTTTCAATCAAGTTTTTGTAATTTCATCATCATATCTGAAGTAGGAACAAAAATTTCAATAAGGAATCAGCATTGCATTTTTGAGATATCACAACAGTTAGCTACCTAGTTCTACCTTTTGGATCATTTCATCACCTTGGAAAACTGACCTAACCTGTCATTTTTTCTGTCCGCTCAACAATGGATGCAGGATGCTCGCTAAACGCTCGACTAAATAGAATTTTTTCATCAATTTCCAAATCGAATCGCCCCCTCCCGAAGGGACACTTCGATCAAAATCATTACTGACGTCTCTGGATACCGCCGGGAAAGTTTTGTGTCGCCCCACAACAGATTTTTTGTTACATTTTTAGCGTGTCTGTCTGTGATCTTCCACGGTAACTGCCGAACCGTTGACCCGATCGACTTGAAATTTGGTATGCGGACATGGTTTTTCTCTGGAAAGAGCCCATTGGTTTTTGACTGCCATCTGTCAAACGAAAGTGTCACGTCAACAAATGTCAAAAGCTATATCTCACGAAACTTGACTTGCAATATATGTCATCAGAAAGCCCCTGAGAAACTGTATTTAGAACAGTTGATATATAAATAATTTATTCAAATAAAATAAATTAACACCTTTCTATATAAAATAGATTGCCTAAGACAAAGGATACCGCATCATAGTTGCCCTATCTGTCATCTGTCAAGTAATAAAAAATGTCTTAGTTCAAAATTTTACCATATTCAATTATTCAAAATCTATCCAATGGATTGGAACCAAATTTGGCAGGAAGCAACAGGCCGTTGCCACCCGAGAGAGCCTCCCGCCCGTGTTTTGACCAGAACGACTCGCTTTTGTAGCAGGACTCTGCTCAAAAATTCATTTCTGCTCGAGGATCGACTTTTTGTGAAAAATTTCAACTGATATCAAAAGTAAATTTGATTGGGCATCGTGTAGACCTATTTTCAAAATCAACACAGTTCCGGTTTTCGGACGGTGATTTTTTCAAAATGAAATTTGCACATCCCGTGAATTTGAAAAAAATGCAGTGCAAACTTCGACATGCGGCATGCTTTTCTTCTGCACGATTACACTACTTTCCCTTCCATGTTGGGGGGGGGAAATTAAAACTGGGACGAAAGCATGGGTGTGCATTTTATTTTTCGTGGGATGTTCCCGAAGTAGTGCGGGCGCTAAGAGCCAAAATCGGGATGAACCTTGCAAATGGTGATGAAAGCATGAAATTCGGTACACGTACTCAGAATGAGCTCCTCTTTCAGATGAAAGGTGGAGCCACGCCGAATTTTCACCGGAAGGGGGCTCAGGGGGCTCCTGAAAGTTAAAAGTGCTAGGGCTCCCACCAAACCGCTTACCAGTTCCAGTAGTGGCGAAAACAACAGCACCTATTTTTCCACATTTAAAATTTTATATCGCCCAAACTGTCAGCCCAGAAGGCATAAAGGTATGTGTATTATTCTGAAATCAAAATTTCATAACCTATCCAAATATGTAGAGGAAGGGGTAGAAAAATGAAAATTATCGGAAAACATATCTTTGGGTACTGTACAGTACGTAACAGTACGAATAACGGTCACACGCAAATCCAAACAAAAAATTGGCAAACCACTAAGAACGTTGTGTACGAGGTTGTGTATAATGATACATATTCCTATACATATTCTAAAATTAAATTTAGGGATTACCCAGAAATTTTTTGCAAAAAAAATGAAGGAACAACGCGTTAAAAGAACACCAGGTAAATTTACCACCAACATCGTTGTTGTATAGTTGGTTGCCCACATCACTTTATCAGTGGAAAATAAACGTAGGTACGCGCTACACTGACTATGAAGTGATGTAGGCAACCAACAATACAACAGCGGATTAGCGATGTTGATAGGAACTTTGTTCTTCTAATTTAACGCGTTGTTCCTTCTTTATTTTTTGCATTTTTTTTTATGATCCGCGAATTTTATTTTAGAATATCACTATACACAACGTTTTGAGTGGTTTGCCAATTTTTTTGTTTGTATTTGCGTGTGGCTGTTATTCGTGCTGTACATAGGTGGGTTCAGTCAGCTTATTTAGTCGCTGTTTTAGTTTTAGTCGTTGTCGTAACAGAGAAGAGCGTTCAAGGTGGGTTCAGTCAGCTTATTTAGTCGCTGTTTTAATTTTAGTCGTTGTCGTAACAGAGAAGAGCGTTCATACAGCAAGATTTAGTCGTAAGAATTGACCAATAGGAGCTCGAAGGATACTGCGCGAACCTTCATCTTAATACGGTCTGTGTTCATAATGGGTAGTATTAATATAAAAACTCGTAAAAAAATAAGCATGAATAAGTATTTGCTTAAGGTGCGTTCAGTCAGCTTATTTAGTCGCTGTTTTAGTTTTAGTCGTTGTCGTAACAGAGAAGAGCGTTCAAGGTGGGTTCAGTCAGCTTATTTAGTCGCTGTTTTAATTTTAGTCGTTGTCGTAACAGAGAAGAGCGTTCATACAGCAAGATTTAGTCGTAAGAATTGACCAATAGGACCTCGAATGATACTGCGCGAACCTTCATCTTCATACGGTCCGTGTTCATAATGGGTAGTATTAATATAAAAACTTGTAAAAAAATAAGCATAAATAAGTATTTGCTTACATTTATGAGGAGTACAACTCCTCTGAAATCGAAGCAAATGCTTATGCTATTTTTTTATTGATACATCATACAACCCATTACCATCACCATCCATGCTCATACCTTATACCGGTAATTACGCAACCTGCAAGTCGGCATCTTACGACAAAGTTCGGAATTCTTACGACTAAAATTAAAACTAAAACTCTGTATGAACGCCGCGCATATGACGCGTGCTCTCTACTTTCAAATTTACGACAACGACTACGACTAAAACTAAAACCAAGCTGACTGAACCCACCTTATGTCTTATAAAATAAATAAATATCGGGAATCTTCTGTCTACACTACTTTATAAAGTCGTTGTCTATTTTTTGACCAATATATATTTCGAGCTGGCGCTCATCATCAGGGTTTTTTTGCTACAAATAAATATATAAATGGTATGACACAAACACACACCAACAAAACCAAGGAACAACTCAAACAAACATCAAGTGAACTGTTAGAAGAAGTCACTCCCTGCCTCAATCAGAATGTCGAAAGTGTCTCTCCCCTGTAGCAACTCAGTCTGTTCGTTCAAGGTGTTTTGTTCACTGTTTTTTATTGATTTTGAAATTTCAAGTGATTCAAAAAGAATTCGTTTTTGATACTTGGATTCATGATGTAAAATTTTGAAGCCAGAGTCTGGATTGAATGTGTGGCCAGATGAAATGATGTGGTAAGCAAACTTTGACTTCGCTTCGAAGTAGCCTATTTTTTTAAACTTGTTTATTTCACTTAAATGCTCTTTAAAGCGTATCTCTCCTTTTCTTCTATGTGGTGTATACCAATTATCATGTCAAAACTGCAACAGTGTCTATATCGGCGAAACTGGAAGAAAAGGAGAGATACGCTTTAAAGAGCATTTAAGTGAAATAAACAAGTTTAAAAAAATAGGCTACTTCGAAGCGAAGTCAAAGTTTGCTTACCACATCATTTCATCTGGCCACACATTCAATCCAGACTCTTGCTTCAAAATTTTACATCATGAATCCAAGTATCAAAAACGAATTCTTTTTGAATCACTTGAAATTTCAAAATCATTAAAAAACAGTGAACAAAACACCTTGAACGAACAGACTGAGTTGCTACAGGGGAGAGACACTTTCGACATTCTGATTGAGGCAGGGAGTGACTTCTTCAAAGAGTTCACTTGATGTTTGTTTGAGTTGTTCCTTGGTTTTGTTGGTGTGTGTTTGTGTCTCTCTCAAGTAGCCGGTTAGTCTGTTCCCCCCCTTTTTTTTTCAGGTGGCACTCAAGTTTATTCAATTCTTTCCTTTTTTACCTATCTACCTTCACCTGAACACCTTTATTCATTATTTAGTATCTAATCAATTATTGTTAACAATTACCAAAATTCAAACTGACAATTTTCCATCCTGACATAGAACTTTTTTCAAAAATCTAAAAAGTGAATTATTTTGAATTTTGGTTTCTGTATGTTCATACCATTTATATATTTATTTGTAGCAAAAAAACTCCGATGATGAGCGCCAGCTCGAAATATATATTGGTCAAAAAATAGACAACGACTTTATAAAGTAGTGTAGACAGAAGATTCTCGATATTTATCAAGAAACACACTACAGATATGGAAGAATTCCTGTGGAAAATTGAAAATAAATAAGTTTGACCTGTCACACCGCTTTTCAAAAAATTCCTGCAGGGAAAAAAATTAGTTCTGGTTTTAAAAAGTTAACGAACGCTCTTTATACAGACTGATTCATAAAACATGGCAAACATGCTCACCCCCATTTTTCTCGAGAACCGTTTGCGATATCGAGTCTCGGGAAAAACTGTTGAATACAGGTTTCCTCAAAAGAGAGATGGAGAATCCACGATTCCGCGCAACTGTTTTCGGCACGTTCTGCGCACAGAGTGCCATGAGTGATCGCGCCATTTGTATTTACATTGCTCCGCCGTGTTAAAAGTGCGTTTTATTTTTTGAATTTTGAAGCCAACCATGCTGGGAAAGTCGCTAAAAAATATAACGAACTTCTGAATGAATATTGCAAATAAATATTCCGCAGAGAAGAATTTGCCAGAGAGGCATTTGATGCGCGTATACAACTATTTTTGTAATGGATATATTAACGATATATGGACGTGCGCAGAAAGCACAGGACCGCTATTCTTGAATCGTGTAAGAAAAGTCCCTGGCAGTTTTATATAATCCGTACTACACTTCTGTAACGAAAGTTGCCTAAAAACCACGATTTTAGGCAACATTCGCTACATCAGTGTACTGCGGAATGTATTTCACTCCCAGGGACTCTTCTCACACGATTCAAGAATAGCGGCCCAGGTAAATGCGTGTCCCATGTCCAGGGCCGTTCCTAACAGGGCGTTCAAGGCGTGCGACGCACGCGGGCGCACTTTGCCAGGGGCGCAAAAATTCGACCGACTGAAAAAAATCAAAAAGGCGCTTTGCGCCCCCCGCTATAGCCGGGCGGCGCTTCAGCGCCCGATGTGAAAACCAATTATACCAATACGAAGCAATTTTTTGCTGTTAAGCTTAGTTTATAGTCGACGCAAGCGGAAATGAAACCGCATACGGTTACGCAAACGGTAGCGTAATTACGTGAGCAAGTCGTAGAAAACCGTATCACAAGACAAAAACAATCACGGACCACGGTAACTATGACAGCCAGCCCCGGCCCAGATGAGGAAAATTAACAGAATGCAAAGAAATGGCCCAATCCTTAGTAGCAGGAGCACGTGAACGTTCATTTGGTTTTCGGTTTGAATTGAACCTTCCGTGTCGAATGGCTAAGTTACCGAATGTTTCGCGAATCTTCTTCGTTAACGAATGCCAATCCTTCTAATTCGCTAGAAGTGAAGGCTTCTACCTAACAAGTAGAAGTTACTAATAACGACACAAAAAACTGATCGACAGAATGTCACAGATGGATGATTTTTTGAAATTTTCTCCAAGGCGCGAGTCGTTTGCATTCTGGTAAATTCAAGGTGCGTGGTGCGTACAGCAAGGCTAATGGATCATCTTTCAGCATCTGGATAACTCTTAAGCTTTATTCTCAGGACAAAAGTGTAAAATGTCATTCATCTGTCGTTCACTTTCATGTGTCGGCAATAGGTAGTAGGTATTTACTTGTGATCCCTGAAAGATAATAAGAAGTTTCCCAGCAAAAATGCAAAAATATATTCGAAAACCCAAGATTCATTGATATCCTGGATAATTATTGAGACTCAAATCGATTTGAATACGATGTTGCAAGCGTTTACATGCAGTTTTCAATCCCGATACCGTTTTCAAATCGATTTCAATTCTCCATGGAAACGTAGTACATATAACTTTTGTAAAAAATAGAACAGTGACTTGGATTCTGAATTCTTTAATTTTTTTGGTCGAGTATAGAATGGTGGGGGGGGGGTGCAGACTAGAAGCTTTGCACACGGGCGCTCAAACCCCTAGGAACGGCCCTGCCCATGTCCCACTTTTAATATTTGTTATGGTGTATTATGACCATCACTATAAATTTGAAGTGTTTGATGCAAAAATGTGGCCAAGTGTACCCTTGAATTATTGATACTTGATAAACTAAGCAGGAAGCTCCCTACTATTATAACGCTGAAGGGCTTGTGGTTCTTTTTGCTTCTTCGAGTGTCACGTCGTATTTTATGGATCCATACTTAGGGACACATTCGCTGTATAACTTGTGGACTTGCATAGTGGCCCACAACATTTATTTTCCATAACTACTTGTGAAAACTGTATAAATACCAATAATAAAACCATCAAAACACACGTTCGGCTGGGCGTTCGGCTTATGGCATCGGGGCAATGTTGGCACACTAGGACTGCGACGATTTACTGCGCAATCGAACGTGATTTCACAGGCCAGAAAGAGACGCTCAATTTAGGAAACCTGTATTACCCATAATTTTGAGGTCCGACTTCGCATGGTACCAAACTTTTTCCGTCAAAACTTTTTGTACGGGGACGCCTCAAAAATTCGTCAATTTTTTTTATGCTGTAAAATATCGGGTATATGTCATCTAAAAGGGCTTTGAAAGTTGAGTGAACAAGTGCAAAAAGTTTTCAAAAATTTTCAACGGTTTCCATTCTATGATTAAAAACAAAACCTGGAAAACGCAAAACCTTTTTACGTTTTCACGTAAAAAATGAGAATCTATGAGTATTTTTCCAAACTGCGAACTGCATTCAATAGAACTTAACGAAAGGGTAAGTACAGTGTATAATTACGGTGTATAATTCGATATGGAATGGTCATTTTAAAATTTCGAGGAAATTCCATTTTACCCATTAAAATTTTTGAAGCAAAATTCTTCCATTAGGTATAGGTACTGTAGTGTGTACTCTTATTTTGGTGAGGGGGTTTTCAGTCAAACACTACCATATTTGTGTCTTTCCTTAAAGCCCCAAACGTCCGTGAATTTGGCCGCTGATTCTCGCAGCGGCTAATGCGTGCTTTCCACCTAGCCCCAAGTTCGGTACACCTGCCATTTACGCATGTGCGGGTGCCAAACGGTGCTTTCCATCTACGTGTTCTTACCCGGTTCTGTGCCGTTCATTGGATCACCTAAAATTGTGTGCCATACGATGGAACATGTGCCGTCTGGTGGTATTTGTACCGTCTAGGTGGAAAGCACCCAATAGTTCTTCTTCCTATATAGATTGGGCTCTTTTGCGACGGCGTGGACAGGGCCGCGATTCTGTACTCTCCTACCGACACTTGTCGGTGTCGGTAGCTAGGCAGGAGCGAATTTGATTGGTTCTCACCCTAGCTACCGATCCGATAGTTGTCGGTAGGCAAGTACAGAATCGCGCTCCTGGTATAGGTAATGGCGGTATATTTGATCAGGCCATAATTTCGAACAAATGATCAATTTTACCATTGCAATTAACAAATGGATGCATGGAATGCGTAAAAATTTGTGCTAGAGCATGTAAAAGTATAACATTTTGCTGGGAAAGTAAGCAAGAATAACTAAATGATTGCTTGATTTTCCATATATTTCTTGATATTAAAGTTGAAAAATTTGTGGTGCGATTCTGATCCGAGGATGGACTGTATAACTGGTTGCCTGCTCGTTCACCGTTTGCCCTCTGTTTATGTTTTGAACCCGCGTCCCACGTGCCATGTGCCATGTGTTAACCTCAAATATTTGGTCGAGAAAAGTCATCACATGAGAGTACATACATCAGAGAAGTGTCCGTCGATTTAAGGTATACAATAGATTTTATGTTTTAATTTTTACTAAACTTACTTTACTAAACTTTTTACTAATTTTTAATTTTACATGGTTTATTCGTTTGTGGCACGTGTGTCGTGTGTCAGTACAGTACTGTCAGTTCGGAATGTTCGAATGTAACATTGGTTGCCTAACCTGATGATAAAATAATACCAAAAGGCCTGATCGCTCACTGAACCTTCTCGTATCCCTCTAGCATTCACCATCCAGCTTCTTGATAACTATTTCACACTAAAAACAACTCATTTGATAAGAAACGCAACGTTTTACAACGTATAGTACCTTTCATTATCCAGCGCGCCATCAGCGCGCATACTCGTCTTCTGAAGTAATGGCGTCAAATACAAAATTTGCGAACAAATGCTAGAAAATGGCGTGAAAAACCGCTATAGAGTTAAAAATACGCGCCGCAGCGAACAGGGTAATAGGCTAGAGGTAAATACACATTAGTGATTACTTATTTTTCATCAAAAAGTCCGCATTGTTCATTAAATAATAAATAACTGCGTTTTACATTGATCGGATGTGCGTACGCAACCCGTAATGCAACCCCCACCAACTGTATTTTCAGTTTGACAAGCAATGGCCGTGACTTTTCGCTGCTGTCTGCTGTCAACGTCAACTATTTATTCGCCATTTTGTAGTTCGCTCCGAGTGTCGTACGTTTGTAAACAAGTGGGCCGCTAGTCTTGAATCGTGTGAGAAAAGTCCCTGGCAGTTTTATATAATCCGTACTACACTTCTGTAGCGAAAGTTGCCTAAAAACCACGATTTTAGGCAACATTCGCTACATCAGTGTACTGCGGAATGTATTTTACTTCCAGGGACTTTTCTCACACGATTCAAGAATAGCGGCCCGGTGCTCTTTAAAGCATAAAAATCAGTTTTTCTCAAAACTAAATCAGCGGTGTTATCCTTCCAAAAATGTGAAAGTGAAAGGGGCCGTGATACATTGTGCTCATGGGAATTGGCACAGTGATAGTCGGTATAATGACAAAAATATGTATTTCTTTATCCGATTCCCAAAAAGGTGCTTAAAAGACCGTAAAAACTTGGTACTGGAGAAATTTGACAAACACGTCAAGTCTTGCGAGAAATGTGACAAATGTGCACGGTGGGTGAAGCTGTGTAGCCGGAAAAATTTCACTCCGAAACGGGTCACCAAGGATAGCAGTTGTTTATAATTTAATGAACAATGCGGACTTTTTGATGAAAAATAAGTAATCACTAGTGTGTATTAACCTCTAGCCCTACCTCTAGCCTATTACCCTGTTCGCTGCGGTGCGTATTTTCCAACTTTGTGGCGGTTTTTCTTGCGATTTTGTAGCATTTGTTCGCAAATTTTGTATTTGACGCCATTCGAGCATGCGCGGATGTTGAAATTTGGCGCAAGCGTTGGGTATACCACTATAATGAAGTGACTCTAATCAAAAGTTGCACATGCGTCTAGAACACTATGTATAGGAACAGGAACTATTCGACGAGGATAGCCGAGCCCGAGCTCAAATTACAATGGGAAAAACATGCAAATCAGCAGTTGGCGGCTGCTGGCTTCGGCCGCTTCGGCTGCAAAGACGTGGAAATAAGCGGCTGGCGGCTGGTAGCTGATACAGTGATACATTGAAATCGGCGACTGAATAATAGAAAAGTATATATATTGCTAGGGATGTTCAGTGAGACCGCTCGCCTCCTCTGAAATCAAATCCAGCCCGTGCTCGATGAGCCGAGGGGTGGAATCCGCCCCTAACACAAAAACGACAAAAAAAACTATAGGCTGTTTGATTTCTACATGATTCTAGTGGGCTGCGATTCAGGCCGCGACCGGCCGATATCGGCCGATGGCGACCAGAAACACAGGCCACTCGAATCATGTTGAAATCAGACAGCCTTTAGTCCCAATGAATATTGATCTGATGTTGACACCGCACGGGGATTGTTCAGAAAGACCGTTCGCATCCTGTGAAATCAAACCCAGCCCGTTCTCGATGAACCGAAGGGTGGAATCCGCCCCTAGCTCAAAAAGGGAACAAATAGGCTAGTTCGTTTGGGCAGGTGCGCATGCTTGAAGGCTCCAAATTTTGAAAACTTTCGTACACCTGTCAGTTGAATGGCAACGCTGCATGCTCTGTCTAGCCGCCTGACCAAATACTGGTTTCTGGTTGTCACTTTTACACATATCGTAAATGCATCTCTTCGTAGCTTCTTTGAACTTCCTTCTCGGTACAGTCATTTTCAACAAGTTGTGTTCTTTCGTCAAAACATGAGCAAATGAAATGTAGGTCAGGTAGAAACGAGAAAAGTGATCATAATTGTCACAAGTGACAGTTGGCGCCGATGTCTTGTTGTTTTGAGCGCTGTTGCCATTTTCGTTGTTCCTGAACTTCCACAAATGATCATTGAATTTAATTTCAATGAAACATTTCTTTTGAATATAGAAAAGGGTATCTAACATTCAACAAAATTATTTGTGGAATTTTAGGTGCACTACAATATTTTTTAGTGTTAATTTTCAATATCGATGTACGAAACTATGAAATTCGCGCCAGACATGCGCACTCAAAAAAACCGAAACGAAGGGACCTATTGCATAAGCTCCTGTCCATATTTCAATCAACCCAACAAGTGCTTCCACTAAATGAGATGTTAGTAGAAGACTAGAAGATTAACAATACTTACCTTCGTCAAACGATGAAGTTGTCCTACTGCTATCAACCCTTTGGATACAGTTCGGCATTAGGTAGATAAGCATTTGTTTAACAAGAAACTTCAACGGATTTGTTTACTGACAAAAACCGATTGCGATACCAGCCACTACCCCACAAGACGAGGCCTAGATGCACACTGCACACTAAAGTTGAGTCAGGTAGGTAAAATGTTTTTTTATCCTTTGCAGGTTTTCCCAAAATTGTAATATTTTGGATTTCAGTAATCTGAGACACAACCTAACTATTTCATGTTGAAAGTGCGGGTTTTGAAGTCGTGTTTTCCAAATCACTTTTTATATTTCAATCAATCAACGTACTCAAAGCAAACGGACGTTACACCACGATTTGACTCAACAGTCACCCGCATAGGAAACTGTCACCCGTTACTCCTGTCACGCAAAATTCAGAGATGGCCACTAGAGGGCCACCCGTCGGTCACCCAGTGAGTAGTGGGTGCTTTCCACCTAGATGGTACAAATACCACCAGACGGCACATGTTCCATCGTGTGGTACAAAATTTTAGGTGATCCAATGGACGGCACAGAAACGAGTAGGAACACGTAGATGGAAAGCACCGTCTGGCACCCGCACATGCGTAAATGGCAGGTGTACCGAACTTGGGGCTAGGTGGAAAGCACGCAGTGAAAAGCCTCGCTGTTGCCGTTTTTATGAGGTACAATCGTAATTTCTCATTTATCATTTAGAAACACTAGGTCATGAAGGCGCGCGCCTTTAACCAAAAGTCAGGTGGTCCTTGTAGCATATGTGTATTGCTGGTTGCTGTAGCATATGTGTATTGCTGGTTGCCATATTCACATGTAACCAGATTATATAGTAAGTAAGTCTAGGGACTTCAGTGTTTATAAGTTATTGTCACCAGGACACTCTCGAATATAACGGATTCCAAAGAGAAGCCGACATTCTTGTCCCAGATTCTTGTATCCAGCGTCGTCTTGAATAGAAGCGTCCCAAATATAAGTACCGTGTGTTAATTCAATCATCCAAGATAATATTGCCCATCCGCAACTAATATTACAGTCCTGAACATTGAATAAACTTGAAGATTAAATAATCTCGAAAATTGAATAATTTCAGAAACTGAATAATCTCCACGTTTCCCGAAAGGCTTCTGCGCATACCTGTGAAAGTAGGACGTTGCCATATCTCATATCACGACAACAAGTTGACAACACTGAAATACGGTGTGCGTGTGATGATCCGTGGTGTGATGCAAATGGCAGCTAACAGCGCTTGACGTCGATTTGACGTTTCGACAGACCTAACCTAATAACGGTCTTGTTTCGGTGATCGCCTTGCAGCTCGTTGTGTTTCGTATCACCTGAATCTTTTCTGCGTCTTTTTGCCATGCGGCACGTAACATTTCATTCTGAACAATAATAAATGTTGAATGGTTAGAAGGTTATGTGTGTTTACATTTCGATTATTGATTGACAGATGCCATTGACAGTGAGTGACACTTCGTGCGTCAAAATTGAAATTATCGCGCTCTGCAGGTATGCGTTCTCATGCATGCGCTGAAGTGATGTACGTGATGGTAAACGTGGATTATTCGAATTATAATTTTTCTTCAACATTACTTTTTCGAACACACAAGGAAAAAGAGATCAATTTTTCAGATCAAGAACATTTCATAGCTTGAAATTTCTTCTTTCCAAAATCTGATATGCATAAGATTCGGAGGCCACCATGAAACATGCTACAAAATGCGATTCCTCAATCCACGTTTACCATCACGTACATCACTTCAGCGCATACATGAGAACGCATACCTGCAGAGCGCAGTAATTTCAATTTTGACGCACGAAGTGTCACTGTCAATATGGCAACTGTCAGCATAAATAATCGAAATGTAAACAAACATAAGGAACCTCCTAACCATTCAACATTTAATATTGTTCAGAATGAAATGTTGCGTGCCGTATATGGCAAAAAGACGCAGAAAAGATTCAGGTGATACGAAACACAACGAGTACGAGTTGCAAGGCGATCACCGAAACAAGAGCATTATTAGGTTAGGTCTGTCGATTTGTGTGACATTTACACACGCACACCGTATTATAGTGTTGTCAACTTGTTGTCGTGATATGATAAATGGCAACGTCCTACTTTCACAGGTATGCGCAGAAGTCTTTCGGGGAACGTGGATTGTTTAGCACACTATGGCAGATTCGGAGAAAAAAATCAGTAACTAAAATGTTTCGGAATATTTTCAAAAATTTCAATTTAGATCAGTCGAACACGCTATTCCAGATTCTCACAAAGTCACAACTGCAATTTTGGTGTTCTAATTGACCGTTATAACACTCGATAACGACGTAATCTAATGAGATGCACCTAGGTACTTACTCATTTTGCTTTCATTAAGCTTGGAGCATAATAATAGGCAACACAACATACTGTTAAGAACATGACAGAAGGGCCATAAAGAAAGGCTCATCCCTTAAATACGAATTGTTTTATTAGGTATAAATTATAATAATTCATTAATCGCCTTCAGCAAAAAGAACGAGGTGCCACAGGAAATGCTGAAAGCTGCAAGGGCAGCACAATTCTTAGATCATAACCGCCGTGGTATGCCGGGTTCACCAAGCACGAGGAAACGAGCATCAATCCGATTGGACGACGAAGTTCCCCATTGCCTATAAATCTAGAAGAACCCATAGTTCTTGATGGAATTCATTTCTTGTAGTTGCGGCGGGCCGCTATGCCCGTCGGTGTCTAAATTATTAATTATAGTCATTTTTATTCATCATTAAATTGCAAGTGCGAAAACCGACTATGTAAGTCGGGCTTATCTCATGCCGTCTCGGATGTCGTTGTGTATTTATGTGTGTGTGTTAATAAAACGATTTAAAACTTCACCATGTTCCCTTCCAAACCTCCACCCTGCTTGCAAATAACAACCCCTAGAAAGTCATGAAGGGTCAACCAAAATCCTTCCCGACAATACGACAGTAACCTTCGCTGTTGTACAACACAACGAACCACACTCAGATGTAGACAACCAAATATACTTCAACTGATGTAGGGGAACAGTGTTTAAGCTAAGTCAATCAAATATGGATTAATTTATAAAAAAGACCGAACTTTCGGCAGAACACCAACATTAAAAAAATCATTCTGAAAATTGTGACCAAATATCCTATGATGATCATGTTCGTTTTCACGTTTAATACTTCTTGTGATACACTCAGTGTTCACAGTCACCTCAATGTCCCCTATCAGTTCGTTTCAAACTACCTACTTGACCACGTGATCAAGTTCGAAGTTCGAGCAGCGCAATCGCGTCCATGGCCTTGAAGTGGACATCTCTTTTCTAGAGTAAGGATTTCATCACCCCATTACACACTTGTTCTATTTTCTAATTTTCTATTCCAATTCCAAATACCTTTTCATTGAAACATTTCAAAAGTCGATTATAATTCAGCAATTTCCAAGGCCAAGAGCACAGAAAAAAAAATAGCAATTTGGGGAAAATCCAAAAACGCGTTTTAGTCTCTCAAAGTTGAGACCCCGAAGAAGGTTTTTATTTATTATCTCCGAAACTTTACCCTAACTTTTTTTGTATTTTTTTGCCGTTTTTGTGTTTTTGTGTTAGGGGCGGATTCCACCCCTCAGTTCATCGAGTACGGGCTGAATTTTATTTCACAGGGTGCCAGCCGCTGATTTGCATGCTTTTCCCATTGTGATTATGTGCTTGGGCTCGGCGATCCTCGCCGAATCAGCGACTGCGAGAGTCAGCGGCTAACTTCACACCCTATAGGCGAAATTCAGTGGCATTTCTGCGCTGGCGCAACCATGCTAGGGGATTTGAGATTAGTTTCGTATGCTAACACATGTAAAAAGCGTAATTTCAACATTGTCTATTATTGAAACGGCTGGAAATGAAACTTCCAAATAAGCTATGGAAAAAAGAATGTTTCTTGATCTTTCATTGTGTTCAAGACCAGCAATGATGGATCAGTTCTAGATACACAATGAGCGAAAATATGGTAACGTGTTTATCAGTTGGTGTGTTTTTGAAAATACCGCCCTACTTCTGGTATTCTTCTCTGCCTTACGGTTGCCGTCCTGTCTGTCAGTGGCATGAAAGTGCATGTAAACAAATGGTAACTAAAATTTTATCGGGCTATATGTATAATATATTAGAGGTTTTATGTTTTCTGTTTTTTTTTTCAAAAATGACGGGCAGTTTGTTGAGTGCCTGGCTGCAAAAACCGTACGAAAAGAACATTACAGTTCCATTTCATGTGTGTTCCCAAAAAACATCACTTTCTAGGCAACCAGTTATACACTGAAAACGGCTTTTTCGTTCTTTTCGGAACACTACGCGCGGAATTCATTTTTTCGACAGCAATGCACATGGACAACATCATTCCACATAATCTAGAATGGAAGTCAGGAGTTTCTTGTCATCCATTTTCTTTTGTTAAATCGATGGCTGAAAATCTGCAGGTTTTGACTTTTCTTAGCTCGCGCAGACGCATGAGTTCCATCCCCTAGCTTTGCGAACCTACACCGCAACTCGTGCCGTTGAATATCGCATATCATTGTAGACTCCCTGAAAATGAGATCTACTCGAAATATACCTACAGGGTGATTCATGACTAAACCGACATAACTCAAGAGTAGGTCCAGTTTTTTGAGATGGATCAGAAACTGGCTTCAGAATTTTTCTAAAGTTTTAAAGTTACAGAATGATTTATATTTATGTATTTTGGTCGAAACTTCAATGAACCGTATCTTTGGAACGGATGTATGGAATCAAATGAAATTTTGTAAGTATGTTCTAGCAACGACCCTTGATATATTACATCATCGACAAATCCAAACAGTCCAGGGTCAGATTGAAAAATTGTGTATCTTGAATTTTTGTGGAAAAAATCACCTGTATAATTTTTTTACAAAATTCGTTACCATGTTTTGAAGCAACATAAAAAATGCTGCAAATTCCGCAAATGAAATCATATGGCGCAATTGAAATGTCAGAAAAATTTAAAGACTTTGAATATTTTTCGTGGGGATTTTTTTTGTAAATTATTATTTTCGAATAACTGCAAATGATCTACTATGCCCCTAAATTTCAGCCGTTTCTTAAAAAAAGTGTAATAATTTTTTTTAATTTTTTTAATGAAAAAAAAAAGTTTGGTTCAATTTTCAAAACATTTTTTTCTACGTCCCCGTACTCCAGCTCAGTTCAATGAATAAATTGACTTATGCGATGAAACGGTTGAAATTTCAAATCTGAATAATTTTCGATTTTTTTGGAAATAATGATTTAAAATGACACAAAACCTTAAAAATAACTCAGTCATTATTTTTTTACTGGTAAAGTTCAATTGTGCCATATAATCTTATTCGCGGGATTTGCAGCATTATTCATGTAATAAGTATGGTAACGAATTTTGCAAAAAAAAATATACAGGGTGATTTTTTCCACAAAAATTCAAGGGACACAATTTTTAAATCTGACTCTGTACTTTTTGGATTGGTCGATGATGCAATGTATCAAGGATTCAAGGGTCGTTGCTAGAACATACTTACCAAATTTCATTCGATTCCACCTATTCGTTCCAAAGATACTGGACACGGAGCTGGTGCCTCAAAACTTACGTCATAAGGTACATGATTTTAACCCTGTAGGTCTAATGTGCGTTAATAGGGTAGTTAAAAATTGCTTTGTCTTACATGTCAGCAGTGGCGCCGATCTCATAAAAAGTTACTATGGCGAAGAAAATTTCAGACCCCCCCCCCCCCCCGATTGTCACGCTACGGTCGGGCCGGAAGCCTAAAAGCCCCCCTCATGCAGTTAGCACCGTAGGCGAAATTTTTCCGAAGTAATAATAATAACATTAACAATAATTAGCAAAAACAAATGGAAGCCGCTGACCAAATTGTCCATAGATTTATGTATCTATCCAAATCAAGAAATTTTCGAAAACTTCTCAAAAATACCCCTTCATGTTATTAGATGACCCTAGCGTGTAGTGTCCAGTGCAGCGCAATGAAGCTATAGGCACAAAAATCGAAAGTTTTTTGTGGAATCGTGAGATTTTCCTAGTCCATTTAGTTGGCTGTTGTTGCATGAAGTTCGTATGATCAAAACCTTTTTGCCTCTACTCTAAAGTGCTATGAAATTATCATTTTAAATATCAAAGGTTGGCCAGAATCGCGACCATAATAACTAAATAAACTGTTGAATCCCAATGTCGGTCTCTGAAAATATTCAAAACTGAACAAAAAAGCTTTCATTATCGAAAGTTATTTTTGAAATGGCACAAAATTGGGAAACGGGAAGTGGTCGTATTCTTTATACCGACATGCATTGGAGATTTCCAAACAACATGCAGATGTCACTCTGAAGTGAATTTCAGGCTTCAGGGCATAGTACCAAAAATTGGAAAAGGCAAAAAAAGTCATGGCACTCTTGAGGTAAGTAAAATGGTTTTGATCTCGATTTTGATCATACGGTACCTATGCCTAGGTACATCGTAAATAACTATAATTCAGTTTCAATATACCTAACAATCGTCATATCTGATGATTTGCTGGGTGAATCCCTCTTCCACTTCTTTTCCTCCCTTTTCTCCTTTTCTTTTTTCCTTTTTTCTCCCTCCAGACACCCCCCCCCTCTTTTGAGGTATGGCGAGCGCCACAAAAAATGGTGTATTCGGCGCCACTGTGTCAGACCGGGGGCTCTAGGCTGGTATGAGCTTGTCAGTTTTCAAAAAAATGGCCAAAATTTACGTCATAAGGTACATAAATGAAACCAACTGGATTTTATGTGGGAACATCCCCTTCGTCGAAAATCTGGTCGTAAGACAAAATTTTTGGGGGCTTTCAGTCTATAAGACAAGTTTGAAATTTTCAAAAAAAAGACCAAAATTCATCAATTTTTTCACAGGCGTTTTGTTGACCAACCCACTAAGCAAGTGTGATATATATTTGTAATCACGATGAAAGACGAAATCGATTTCCATGTTAAAATACAGGGTGTGCGATTTGAGAAAAAGTTTTCAATGTTGCACCCTGTAAGCGATTTACCATTAAAAAATGTTGTGGACAGATTCGAAGCCTACGTGAAAAATCATGTGAGAATCGTTTTTCATTCCTAAAATTATATCAAAGGAGAAGTCTCCAAGAGGAGGTGAACTTTGGCCCATTTTGAAAATTTCAAACTTGTCTTATGGACCGAGAGCCACCAAAAATTTTGTCTTATGACCCGATTTTTGATTAAGGGGATGTTCCCACATAAAAGCCCGTTAGTTTCATTCATGTACCTTATGACGTAAATTTTTGACATTTTTCAAAAACTGACAAGCCTATACCATCCTAAAGCCCCCGGTCTGACATGTAAGGCAAAGAAATTTTAACCAACCTCATCAACGCACATTAAACCTACAAGGTTAAAATCATGTACCTTATGACGTGAGTTTTGAGGCACCAGCTCCCTGTCCATACGGTTCATTAAAATTTCGACCAAAATACATAAATCATCCTGTAACTTTAAAACGGAAAAGGTTAGAAAAATTCCGAAGTCAGTTGCTGATCCATCTCAAAAAACTGAATCTAGTCTTGATCTATGTCGGTTTAATCATGAATCACCCCTCTATATTGGAGCTTTAAGAAAAGACACAAATATGGTAGTGTTTTGACTCAAAGCCCCCTCACCGCAAAACATTAAAATTTTGACTTCGGAAGATCTGAAAATTAGAAAATAGTCATTGATGTATTTGCGTATTGAGTTATAACTCGAGTTATTATAAGTAGGTACATCATACTGACTGACCGTTTTGAGGAGTTCTTTTGAATGCCGTCTACAGTTTGAAAAAATGCCCATAAATTTTCATTTTATACGTGAAAACGTGTTCTTCCAGATTTTTGTTTTCAATCGTAAAATGAAAACCGCAGAAAATTTTTGGAAACTTCTTGCATGCACTTATCCAATAGGCTTTTAAAGCTCTTTTATCCAATCCATATTGAATAGGTAATGCACGCATTATCACGCGCATACATGCCTGCATTTTTTCAGTAAGACTGGATAAAGCATAGTATTCTACTCGCGGGTACCTAATGGTTATTACTCATTTGGATGCTTTACGACACTCGCCAAGGCTCGTGTCGGCAAACTGCATCCTCATGAGTAAGAAGCAATCATTACCATTACCCGCTTGTTGAATAATATACTATTATACAGGTTATTCAAAAGTCCGGAATAAAATTCATAATTTTTTACCATATTTTTTTCGGGAAAAACTCTCGAGCAGGTCGATTTCTAAAAAGGGCAAGCCGTTTTTCCATGACACGTGTCATGATCTACCGTCAACCCCTTGACCCCTAGCCACCCTTAGAATATTTTTTTAAATGACACCTCATGACTTAGGGGGGCTTGTTGGAAAGCTTGTCAAAAACTGTATTCAGATCTACCATTGAAAATTATATCAAACGCTTCACCATGAAATTTTGAGTAACACTAGGGTTACTCAAAAGTCCGGAACAAAATTCATAATTTCTTACCATATTTTTTCCGAAAAAAACGCTCGAACAGGTCGATTTTCAAAAGCGATAAGTCATTTCTCCTTTATACGTGTCATGATCTACCGTCAACCCCTTAACTCTCAAGTCCTTGACCCTCAACCCCTTAAGCGTCCAACCATTTTTAAAGGTAGATCTGAACACAGTTTTTGACAAGCTTTCCAACGAACCCCCACAAACCATAGAATGCGATTCAGAAAAATACTAAGTGTGGCTGGACTGGCTGGGGGTTAGGGGGTTGACGGTAGATCATGACACATATCGCGTTTTTTTTTTTGAAAAAATATGGTAAATGAACTATGAATTTTGTTCCGGACTTTTGAGTAACCCTGGGGTTTCTCAAAACTTCATGGTGAAGCGTTCGATCTAACTTTCAATGGTAGATCTAAATACAGTTTTTGACAAGCTTTCCATCGAGCCCCCACAAGCCATAGGGTGCCATTTAAAAAAAAATACTAAGGGTGGCTAGGGGTCAATAAGGGGTTGACGGTAAATCAAGACACGCGTCATGAAAAAACGGCTTGTCTTTTTCAGAAATCGACCTGTTCGAGCGTTTTTTCTGGAAAAAATGTGGTCAAAAATTATTAATTTTATTCCGCACTTTTGAATAACCTGTATGACATATTATATCACTCGATATTGTACAGTGTAAAAAAAATGCACAAATTTTTGAGGCGCACTTTCTTGTACAGAAAGTTTTGTTGAAAAAAGTGTGGTAGCATATAAAATCGGACCTCAAAAATACGGGTAGGTAATTCAACAGTTTTTCCCAAGACTCGATATCGCAAACGGTTCTCAAGGAAAATGGGGGTGAGCATGTTTTATGAATCACCTGTATAAATAAATGGAACGTTCTGGCGATCTCGCGGCGCATGATAATGTTGTTTGGTTGTGACGTTGTGAAACATTTTGCAATCAATTGCAACCTCGAAAGCGTCGAATCTTGTTCTCCTAGATTCTTTTATCTACGTGCTCAAAGGTACCCAGTTTCAAAATTCCATGGGTAAATAAAAAAAGGTAGGTACGTTTTGAAGCCAGTGACTGTATTATTGATCATAGTTCTTAGTTCAGGTACCTACCTACCTACCTCTACTTACACCAAACAAAAAATTTGTTCAAACGGTTAAATATTTATCAATTTATTCTCTAATAACACAATACAAGCCAGTTTCCAAATTATCACAGCATGTTTATACGTAGGCTGAGGCTGATAACGCTGATACTTTCCAAAGTGGAAAAAAAATTAAGCGTTGAGTTGATACATTCGCACACCGTCAGATGTCCACACTGTCTAAATGCCTCGGAACATTTTTGTGGAATAATTTTTACGGTTAACTGTATTATCAACATATCAACTCGCATTTTTCATTACCTCGCCAGTGTCAGAAAAAAGTAATCTTGTCATCCATACCGGTTTATTCTTTCTTTCTCCTGCAAATTGCGAAGGGTTTTGTAAGACTTGTTGTCTATAGGAACAACACAATGAATGTTCTTCGCAATTCCAAAATTGGACCCACGGCGCTGGCCAAGTACGTATATTATTATACCTAGTCGAAATTTTCCACAAATCTAGTTTGTACAGGTAGATCTTACATAACTTTTTGTACTTCCAGGCAAGTCAGATTAATGTCACAACTTGGAGACCTGGGCAGCGGAGCCGGTAAAGGGGGCGGCGGCGGCGGATCGATCCGCGAAGCCGGAGGAGCTTTTGGCAAGGCCGAAGCAGCCAAAGAAGAGGAGTATTTCTACAATAAGGTGCGAAGCGCCTCTAGTTTCAATTAGTGATTTCACCCATTTCATGATCTATACGTTTGAATTTTTAGCAAAGGGAACAGTTATCGAAGCTCAAGGAAGACCTTAAGGATGAGATCGGTTTCCATGAGGAACAAATCAAGAGACACCAAGATGCCATTTCACGTCACAAGCAGAGAGTGACCGAGATGGACAAGAAGGAATAGAGCATTGTTTTTGTGATGTCGTAGCTGGTTTAGAGTCTTAAATGTTTTGAATAGGTGATATCTATATTTTATCTATCGCCTTGCTTAATTTGTTACATTATTGCTGTCAAGATAATATTTTGAAATAAACTTAAGTATAGCACAGAGGTCTTCATTGTATCTAGCATTGTAAAATACAGCCCTTCTCAAATCTATGGTTTTCTCCCTTTCCCTGTGTAAATAAAGAGCTGCGAGCTGAGATCTATTGAAAGAAAGTACTTTTTTTCTGTGAAGGTGGCTGTGCTGCTTTTTTTAAGCCTCGCCAGACGTGGTGGCGAAGGCTATCTGTGGCCCCTTTTTTTTTCGTGATTATTTTCCTCGGTTTTTTTTTTTAACCCCTCGTTCAACAAAATTCACCTAAATATTCCGTATCTTCCGAACGGTTGAACATATCCAGTTCTTTCTTTCGTTAATCGAATCTCATCTATTGCGGTTTGATACCGACGACGTTTAAAGATGATCCGTCAAATATAAACAATCTTTAACAACAATAATCAATAAAGAATGCACAAGTCGCGGCACTCATCTAAAATAGAGAAAACGCATAGATACCAACCTATACATCATCATTTCTTTTGATCTAATTAAGCTATGTGCTTAATTTTTGAAGTGAAACTTCTATTCTCGCGCCTAGATCACAACTAACGCAGAACCACACATGGGAGTGAAATTGCTCAGTGGTTGTAACGAACGCCTGTAACGATGTGCTGTAACGTTGTCTTGTCTGACCTTGGGGTGACCAGCGTCGTCCCAGGAAATAGAAGAAAAGCTGTTGCGGCGTTCGCCGCGTTCGGTTCTATTTTTTACTAATCGCCGACACTGGACTGCTCTTCGTGTTGTCGTACTGTTGGCCCGACAAGAATGGTTCTCGACTTGGCTTGAATAGATTCGAGTGGATGTGATTTATTATAGGGATAGGGAGGTATATTCAGGGCCGGGCTTAGCAGGCGTGCAGTGCGTTCCGGCGCGCGCGGGTATGTATGGCAGGCGGCATGTTATAGGGGCGGTAATATAATAATAAAGTTGAATTTCGAAGGATTCTTTTCATTCCCGCATTTGGTGGGGCTCTCCACTGCCGGTGCGGGGGCGGCAATTTTTCGGTGGCACGCAGGCGGCAAAAAAGCCAGGCCCGGCTTTTAAAAATAAAATCGAATGCCGCACACCCAAATGTAGACACAACTTTCAGGTATTATGTACCTATTAAGCAGGAAAGCAGGAGTGGATGATTAAAGCCCAGAGGGGAAAAAGAATTTTTGACAATTGAGGCTGAAACTGTTGCTTAATGTTCTAGATGTCAGCTGATTGTATAGCGATGATATTACACTGGTTTGATAATCAAATTTTTATGTATGGAAATTGATTTTTGACATTATTTTTCGTTAATTTTTTGAATGGGTTGATTTCACCTCAATTAAATGTGACATTCTAAATATAAGTACGGTGGCGAGCACATAACTGGAAATACTCATATCAATTCTGTCAATATTTCAATTTAACCTACGGCCTTATTTTGATTGGAGAAGATGATATCGTAGGAACTCTAGATAACCACGTAGTTACTTCAAATCACATTCACGAGGTATCTACCTACATACCTATGTAAATACCTATGTATTTTATATTTTTTCAAATAAAATTAATACCGGATCGAGTTTTCCAAACGACATTCTTATACTTTGTGGAGATTATTAGATTGCCATGCTGTGCCTGCCAGAACACAGTTTCCACCGTGCTGTAATATAACAGGGAAAATTCGAGGGAAAATTGTACAGTAAGAAAATCCGTCACGATGTCACATTCGCATAATTATTTATGGAGAATATTATTGATGAAAATAGATATTTATTGTATTAGGGGTATGAGTGAAACTTCATGTGACGGAGAATGGGAGTTTAAGCGCCGAGCGCAGCGAGAAAGAAACAAAAGAATTCTAATCGTGAAAAAATCATGTCGAAAGTATTCTGCCCTTTGAGTGACTCATGATAATAATAATAATAATAATAATAATAAGATTGATAGTAAGGAAAACAAGATGATACAAACCGTTAGGGAGCAGAGCGGGAGTACGAAAAGAACACCTCTTCGAACGTTGTTTGCTGATTGATTCATATCTATAGAAGTTTCACTTCTTCCGAGGGTGACTATGGTCACGCACCCACGTTTTTTTTTTAACCGAAGTACATAATCCAGACCTTTCTTACAGTGTGACAGCGATTGAGAAACAATGGTTTATTACTTATTTATTTAGTTTAAAAACATTTTCATCGGATATGAATGCATCGTGATATTATTTCTTCCTAGTTCATTTTTGATGGGAAATCTCCCCTCTAGAAGTTTGTATCACCGATTTGAAAACACCCTGGGCCGCGATTCTGTACTCGCCTACCGACACGTGTCGGTAGCTACGCAGGAGCGAATTTGATTGGTTCTCAGTTCTCACCCTAGCTACCGCCGATAGTTGTCGGTGGGCGAGTACAGAACAGAATAATAGCGGTACACTATTTTCCTACTACAGTGCGCTTGCGTTCGGTTGTCAAATGAGTAAGATTCCCGGCGCGTAATTGAATATTCGAACAGGTTGGTACAAATTCGACTAGAACATACGCGAAAGTGATTGATAGCGATGTTAGGTACAAAACTTTTTTATGTATTTGATAGATTCACCCACCCATTAGCCCACCATTATATTACTATTTACATTCGATATAATTTCAAAACTTAAACACATAAGCGATGATTTTGCAAATGACTTTCTCTGCGATATGATATGAACACTTAAAACACTCGAGAGATGTAAATGGAAGGATTGCACTACCCTGGGTAGATCTGGTTGTCTCTAGCGGTAACTGCCAATTACCTCTAGCAAAATGCCAAGATGTGCCGCTCCTAAAAAGTACAAAATACTGCCAATATTTTCTATTACGAGCTCCAACTTTGATTACTGTTTGACTCCTACCTAAATATTGATACGAACATTTGGAACAGTAGATGTGTTGACAATTTGTTTTCCAGTTGGGCTTGTTAGGACGATTAGAGCATGGAATTACCATATAAGGTCCTTCTGCAGTGCAGGATTATTAAGGAAGCTGCTTTTCTAAACAAATCGCGTTCTGAAATGACATAACCTTAAGAATATGTGTCAAAACACAGCTAAAATTTCTGTTGCTTTGCCGTTAACTGTCGTCTGTCAGAATTTGTACCACCCTGCTGACGCTTGCGCTAAGATAGCCTTAATACGAAAAGGATGTAAAAGAGCAGGGTCCATGACACTTAAGCGAGACACGCAAATCGAAACGAAAAAATAGGCAAATCACTCAGAATGGCGTGTGGAATGACGATCTAAAATAAAATTTTCGGATTATCCATACATTTTTGCAACAAAAAATAAAAAAGGAACAACACGTTCAAATAAGAGCAAGTTCAGTTTCTGGATGTTGCTGTATTGTTGGTTGCCTACATCACTTCAGTGAAAAATTAGATTAGGTACGTACATACAGTAACTTTTATGACACCAACAAAACAATGTTGCGCAATGTTGTGAGTGGCTTGAGATAAGCACGGCATAGTAAAGTAGTAACGACATAAACAATCCACCTTTCCCATGAGAACATCACGCACACCTGTGAGGGCACAACTGGCGGTCTTTAGCAGCCGTCTGTACTAGCGGAAATCTGCGCTCACAGGTATGCGCGCAAGTGATTTCTCTGATGGGAAAGGTGGATTCAACTGCAAAGAAACTATAAGTGTGATCGTAATTCCCCCCTCGGTTAAGACTAATCATCGTAAGTAGAAATCAACACAGTTTGTTTCATGGTTGTAAGAAGTGTTTACAAGTGCGTCGGTTAAGTGTCATGGACCCAAGAACAGTTTTGCGATGGGCGGGTCACGTCACGTAGTGAGAATGGGCCAAAACAGAACAGCGAGGAAAGTCTTAGATAGAAGCATTGAAGGGGTCCGAGCGAGAGGGACACCTAAAAATAAATGAGGTGGCTTAATCAAGTGGAAGAGATAGCCAAAAGAATAGGAATGCCGAATTGGAAAACAATAGCTGCAGATAGAGACGTCTGGAGATGGCATCTGGCGTCATTTTCATCCAAAAAGTCACAAAACAGAGCCCTATAATATTTTCACCTTCACCAATATACCACATGGTAGTCTCAGCGGTCGCTTAAGTAACCGAGCTCAAAGTTGACGATTCACAGTGAAGGAGAGTCCGTGACACGACATGCCATACCTTGAGTTAGAAAGAAATGGAGATACAATTGTGCTCCTACAGTTTGGCGCATAGGTACTGCTCTAAAAAAGGAAAAAAAAGTTATTTTAAGATTGAATTGGCCAGTTCAATAGCTATTACTTTAAACAGACAACAAACACGCGAATATAAATAAATATTGCGCTTCTTAGGGCCATATAGCGGGCACCTCGCATTTTTATGAAACAAAGCTCTCCGACTACCACAACATCAGACGATCGAACCGAACAACTGCACAGACACGTGTTTCGCCCCTACTGGGGGCCCATCAGTGCGCAGGCGTGATCAGCTCAACCATCCGATGCCGTGGCAGTCAGAGAACTCATGGTAATATACACCCAAGAGGACTCCTAATATGTGAGTCCTCCAAGCGGCGTCATCTATCAAAGGCATTCCGCAGATGCTATATTTCAAGGCATCAGGCATGCGAGGGAATTAACAGAATTCCACGTGAAGCAACACCGTCGCCAAGAGAGCATCGATGGTAGATGTACACATGTATACTCAAGCCGAGTAGAGCAATGTTAAACAGACAACAAACACGCGAATATAAATAAATATTGCGCCTCTTAGGGCCATATAGCGGGCACCTCGCATTTAACATGTTTAACACTGTTTAACATTGCTCTACTCGGCTTGAGTATACATGTGTACATCTACCATCGATGCTCTCTTGGCGATGGTGTTGCTTCACGTGGAATTCTGTTAATTCCCTCGCATGCCTGATGCCTTGAAATATAGCATCTGCGGAATGCCTTTGATAGATGGCGCCGCTTGGAGGACTCACATATTAGGAGTCCTCTTGGGTGTATATTACCATGAGTTCTCTGACTGCCACGGCATCGGATGGTTGAGCTGATCACGCCTGCGCACTGATGAGCCCCCAGTAGGGGCGAAACACGTGTCTGTGCAGTTGTTCGGTTCGATCGTCTGATGTTGTGGTAGTCGGAGAGCTTTGTTTCAGCTATTACTTTCCCGACCCCCCCACCCACATGGACGAGGAAGGGGAAGTATTGTAATCGTGCTGAAAAAAAGTTTTGAGATTTCACCGGATATTTCCGTTTTGAGGTCCCCCAAGACGATTATTATTCATATATTAATGTTTAAATTATTCATATATTATGAATATTAATATTATTCATAAGAAAAAAAAATTCCACGCCGCAACATGGCGCCGACTCGCTCTACCGCTAAAGTCGACGCTTCCGCGAACAAATCAAAGTTAATTAGTGAAACATCGATGAAACTAATGATTCAAGAAGCGGTGAAAAGTGCCACGACAGAGATGATGTCGAGAATAACTGGCTTGGAAAATAAAATCGACGAACTTCATGAAGAGGTGAAAAACCTGAAAAGTGCTATTTCTGCGCAGACGCAATCCAAAAAGAAGAATTCTCAAGGAAGAAAAGTGTCAACGCCTGAAGAAAAACAGCAGGAAACGGCCCCAGCTGGTGTAGTGCCAGAAACAACAACAAAAACTAATGCAAACATCATTCCGTCACAGGGCAGAGGCAATCGCGGGACGAGGCAGAGAAGGACAAGACGTGCCTCAACAGTTGTGGTTGGTACCGCTGAATCCAATCCCTTGACCAGCGACAGTATTTGCACCTTTGCTGGCGCGACAAAACGTGCGTGGGTCCATGTTACCCGGGTAGGTACGTCCAGGTACGACTTCGGAGCACGTGCTAAACTATCTGCGAGAAAAACGACCCAACAAGAATTTCATCGTCGAGTCTATCCGTCCTGACGAAGATCCTCAGAGGAATACTTCCTTCAAAGTCGGTGCTGATTTCGAGCTGTTGGAGGATCTCTATGCGCAGAACTTCTGGCCCTCTGGGGTACGGGTTAAGCGTTACCATTTTTTTCGACAGGCTTGGAAGGAAAAATCGACACTACACCCGCAGTGATTCCACCTTATGTCTTTACTTCAGTGTTGGGGGGCTGCCCGAACAACTCCCTCAACTCACTAAGCGACGAGAGTAAGGCGACGGCTTCGACCTTCGACCGGAGGCGAGATCTGTGTTTATTATCAAAATGTCCGCGGTTTGCGCACAAAAACTGCCGCCTTCTACAACAATATTGCCGCATCACAACACCAGATGGTTGCGGTGACTGAGTCCTGGCTTACACCTGATATGGACAGCTCTGGGCTCTTTCCATCGTATTATACGGTGAATCGTGATGACAGGTCCGTCGCTGGGGTGTCGCGTGGTGGAGGCGTGGCGTTGGCTACGAGAGGCGACGTCAGGGCTTCACCGTTGGACCTGCAGCACTTGAAAAACACCGTTCCGCTTATCAATGTTGTTGGCTCGAAGCTGACTTTTTCCGACAGTGTTATTATTTATGTTTTTGTCATTTACGTATCACCATCCGTTTCTTTTGAAGAGTTCACTTTGTTTTTTGATATGTTTACCTCTCTCGAGCAGGTTTACAACGACAGAGTGATGATACTTGGGGATTTTAACGTTCCATCTTACAGCTCTCCTTCTCTTGTGGGGGACAGATATGCCAGGCTCTGAGTGACTGCCAGCAGTTGTTGAATGTGAATCAATATAATCAAGTTTTGAACTCGCACTTGCGTCTCCTCGATCTTGTATTTGCTACGTATGATTGCAAAGTGACTAAAAGTGACGACCCCTTGGTCGCAGAGGATGCACATCATCCGGCGCTTTCGATATCCTGTGGTGTCTTGAGGTCTGACTCCTCTTCTTTTCGCGTTTGTGTGGCGGAAGGGGTATTCAATTTTCGTAGAGCCAACTTTCCGTTGCTTTATGAATCCATACGTTTGACAGATTGGACTAAACTGTACTCATTGGCTGATGTGGATGCAGCTTGCCGCGAGTTTTATGACAGACTGTACGCGGTGTTCCGGGTCTCGGTGCCATACTACAAATCAACGGGGAATAGAAATCGTTATCCTCCTTGGTTTTCTCGTGACGTCGTGCGATTGCTGCGTCGAAAGGACAGAGTCCACAGATTGTACAAGAAACACCAGACCCTGCATTATCACGACAGACTAAAAGCTATTAGGGGTTCAATCAGGAAACTAGTTAGAAGGGACTATATTTCTTACATTAGGGACACTGAAAGCCAACTATCTGCTAAACCGCGTGGATTTTGGTCGTTTGTGCGTAGTAGAAGGAGTAAGTCCAGCATTCCGGGTTTAATTAGGGGCGTTGATGGTAGTGAATTCAACACACCCGATGCCATTGCTGAGACATTTGCATCATATTTCAGCAGTGTCTATACTATGCCTGGTGGGGCTAATCGGGTAGTTGACCCCGGTTCGTCTTCTGGCCTGGGTAGTGCACCTTATGACTGCATCACTGCTACATCGGTTACCGCGGACGACATACTGAAGGCGACAAAAAGGATTAAGGACAATGTGACATCTGGGGAGGACATGGTGCCTGATTTTGTCGTTCGGGACTGTTCTGAAGTGTTGGCTGATCCCTTGCAATACATCTTTAATCTAATTTTGAGAAGCTCCACGTTTCCTGCGATTTGGAAGCGGACACGAGTCTGTCCTATTTTGAAGAGTGGGGACCCTACTCTCCTGAACAATTATAGACCTATTTCTATTTTGTCTAATTTCGCCAAACTCTTTGAGATCGTGCTCTATAGTCAGATTTATCCACAGGTCAAGGACCGCATCTCACCTTTTCAGCATGGTTTTATGGATGGACGATCTAATGTTACCAATCTTGCCTGCTTCTCGCAGTATGTCACTGAAGCTATGGACTCGTGTGGTCAGGTAGATGTGGTGTACACCGACATATCGAAAGCTTTTGATCAAGTCGATCACTTCATGCTTTTGCGGAAGTTGGATGAACTCGGTTTTTGTACGCCGCTCCTGAGTTTGTTCCGTTCCTATCTTTCTGGTAGAGTTCAGCGTGTTGCGTGTCATGGCACTTATTCAGAATCATACATCTCCACGTCGGGGGCTCCCCAGGGAGCAAATTGGGGTCCCTTTCTGTTCCTAATTTTTATCAATGACATTGTTCGGTATGTTACCTGCCGAAAGTTACTTTTCGCCGATGACCTCAAGATATACTCCAGGGTTGAGACTGCTGATGATTGTGCGGCCCTACAGATTTGCCTGCGCTCTGTAATGAACTGGTGTCGCGCAAATGGTCTTTCACTAAATGTGGAAAAATGTGTTGTAGTTTCCTATACTAAGAAACGTAACCCGGTGTGCTACGATTACGCAATTGAGGAGGCTGTTACAGTGAAGCGTAGTAAAGTTGTCAAGGATTTGGGAGTCGTGTTCGACAGCGAGTTTTCATTTGTCAGTCATGTGGACAGCATTATGTCTTCGTCGCTCAAGATGCTTGGCTTTATTTATCGAACCTGCAAAGATTTCCGTAGTGCTTCATGCCTCACAACACTGTACTACAGCTTTGTGAGATCCAAGCTCGAGTACGCCTCTTTGATTTGGTTTCCAATATATAGAACGCATGTGGCCCGCCTTGAATATGTTCAGCGTAGATTCCTCATTCTTGCAGGATGGTACATATCCTCCGCGGGGATGTGACTACGGTCTATTGTTAGCACGTCACGACTTTGTTTCATTGGAGACCCGACGTAATATTCTTAACGTAAAGTTTCTTTTCAAGTTGTTACACAATCAGATCGACTGCCCTGCTCTTCTTGAGCGGGTTAGCTTTCTGGTACCTCGACTCAGTGCACGGGTCTCATTAACTTTTTATTGCCAGACTCCCAAAAGTAATGCGTTGGTGAGAAGTCCTTGTTTTAATATGTGTAAATGTTTTAATAATTTTTGTGCTGATTGTGATTTGTTCTTCGATAATTTTAGCGCCTTGCAACGTGCAATATTGTTGAACAGTATATAATGTCACCGATGTCAATAATTTATTGTTATGCACATTACGTTTTTTCATATAAACTGCGCAACAAATATGTTGTCGCGAGGGAAAAATTGGTCCGAGTTGGACCCCAATAACTTTTGAACGACACAGACCATTTTGATTCTGTTTTGACGGTTAGTGAGATCAGTCTTTCCGTTATTCACCTTCAGGAGATGAAGATCTGGAAGCTCCATGTAAAATATCTACAAGGTGAATAGTAAAACAGTACAAAATTTTAGCAAATTAAACGGACCCCCATTTTCAGAATAATTTTTTTTCTCGAATGCAAATGAAAAGATTATAAAGCGTTATGTTTTAGCTTGCGCCCAGTTTCAAAATTTTTGAAATCGGAAGTCTGGCTCTGAGTTTATGATTTTTTCTCTTAGAAGATGCTGATTCATCCTATCGGTACAAAGAAGACTATGTTACTCTGATGATGGGAGGTTGCAATTCACGAATATTGTTGCTTAAATGGTTTTCAGCAACTTGACTCGCAGACCATCTGAAATACCTTGATCAAGGCTTCTAAAAAGGGGCCCATTTAAAATGGGCGACACAGGTTTTTTTCTTAAAAATTTAATTGGATCAGATTTTCACAACTGAAACAAGCTTTCTTTGTGATTTTGACCTCCTGAACTTGATGCTGATGGTCAATTTTAGTTTTTGATGATGACAAGCTCCCTAGGCTAACATAGTCTTTTTTGTAGCGATAGGATAAATCAGCATCCTCCAAGAGAAAATAAATCATTAAGTCAGAGCCAGAGTTCCGATTCAAAAAATTCCAAAACTGGGCGCAAGCCAAAATATCACGCTTCATGATCCTTTCATTTGCATTTGTGAAAAAAAATTATTCTGAAAATGGGAGTCCGTTAAATTTGCTAAAATTTTGCACTGTTTTACATTGCACCCTGTAAATATTGTACATCAAGCTTTCTGATCTTCACCTCCTGAAGGTGAATAACGAAAAGACTGATCTCATTAACCGTGAAAACAAAATCGGAATGGTTTGTGTCATTCAAAAGTTATTGTGGTCCGAAGTCGGACCAATTTCTCCCTTGCGACAACATATTTGTTGCGCAGTTTATATACACCTTTTTTTTTTGTATATTTCCTGTAACTGGGTTTTCACATATTTGCCTGTTGGAAATAAATCATTATTATTATTATTATTATTATTAAGACCATTTTCAGAATGATGTCTGTCTGTGTGTGTGTCTGTCTGTCGGTGATCTTCCATGATAACTGCCGAATTGTTGCAGATTGACAATCACCGATCGACTTGAAACGCGGACATGGTTTTTCTCTGGAAAGAGCCCATTAGTTTTTGGCTGTCATCTGCCAAACGGAGGTGTCACTATCAAAAAATGACAGAGGCTATATCTCACTGAACTTGACTCGCAATATGCCGTTTGAAAGCCCATAAAAAAAACAGTATCTAGAACAGTTGAAAGTATTGCCCTATCTGTCATCTGTCAAATAATAAAAAATGTCAAAGTTTGAAACTTTACCATTTAATTATTCAAAATCCATCCGATGGATTGGAATCAAATTTGGCAGGAAGCAACACAATAAATGAGTCAAATTAAGGCCGCAGTTGCAGTTTTCCACCATTCTCCAGTCGGGCGTTATGAATTTTCAAAATTTCTTCTGGTCGTTGCCATTCGAGAGGGGCTCTCGCTGGTGTTTTAACCAGAACGACTCGCTTTTGTAGCAGAGGACTCCACTCAAAAATTCATTCCTGCTCGGGGATCGACTTTTTTTTGGAAAATTCCAACTGATATCGAAAGTAGATTGGGTTTGGCGTCGTGTAGGCTCATTTTCAAAATCGACACGGCTCCGGTTTTCTGACGGTAATTTTTTCAAAATAAAATTTGCACATTCCTTGAATTTGAAAAAACGCAGTGCAAACTTCTATACATGCCGTAAACCGTAGGCCCCACGAAATATTGATTTTAGGTGCAGACATGCTGCGAACGAAAGTTGGAAAAAGATTGAGCTAATTTTTTGAGGAAACATTTTCGAAATCGGACCAACGCAACGGTTGCCGAGTTTTCCTCTCTGGAAAAACTGCAAATTTTCCAACTTTTTATTCCGTGGACCGATTTTAACAATTTTTTTTTAATAAGAGGTAATAACTGATGGTTCTTGAACATTTTCCAACAATTTTTTCAAATTTCCCGGGAATTTTCCGGTTAAAAATAATTTTCTCCAAATTATTTTCAATCTTTATCTGTAATTGCAACATCCCACCCGAAGGGACGTTTGGAACAAAAATTTGAATAGGTTCCTGGATACTAGTCGGGGAAGTTTTATGGTGACACAACCGATTTTTTTTCATTTTTTCACAAATTTTTTTTTTTTAAATTTGAAAAAATGTTGAAAACAAGAAACAAAAGTAGCTATTCGACTGAAAAGTCTTTATTTCAGGAATCTTCAGCCCACTCTAGATCTTCTCTCGAAGATCTTATAGCAATGAAACTGTACGGAGAAAAACAACATTTTGAATGAACAACATTAACGAAACTTGAGTTTAGAAAAACATTGACTGAGCCGCGCTTGAACGAGACGTCGAGAGCTTTGAACGACTTGGTGATTGAATCCAAGAAAGTTAGACTAGAAATAAACAGAAATGAAACCAAAGTGCTAACAATCAACATACCAAAGAGCCTGTTATAATCAAACTAGAAGATGCACCTTTAGAAACAGTAGACGAATTCTCATATCTCGGCAGTGGCGTCTCGAGCGACGGAGGAACGGCGACGGATATTCGGCAAAGAATAAAGCGAGGCAAGTATTTGCAGGCTTGAGAAGCACCTGGCGCTCGAGTCATCTGGGACCTCGTCTGGGACTGCCAACAAAAATGAAAGTGTTCAATGCCACAGTCAAGTCAGTTTTGCTTTACGGTTCGGAAACTTGGATGGCTACAGCGACGACGAAGCGAAGGCTCCAGTCCTTTGTCAACAGATGTCTAAGGAATATATTGGGAGTATGGTGGCCGGAACGGATGACAAACGAAGAACTATGGCGAAGAACGGATCAGAGCGATATCAATGAAGAAATCAAGAAACGGAAATACAGATGGCTAGGCCATACGTTGAGAAAATCCGAAAACGTTCCGAGTCACTTTGCTCTACATTGGAATCCTCAAGGAAGAAGAGCGAGGGGCAGACCACGTACAACTTGGAGAAGAACCGTATCTGAGGAAACTGGAAAGACTGTCGCTCAGCTAAGAAGAACTGCACAGGACCGAACGCAGTGGAAAAATTATATAGACACAATATAATACAGACAATGTCATTGTATGCAGGTATACAGAGGGGTGCATAAAAAACGGCCACAGCTGTAGCATCGTTATTCCTTATCCGATCTTCAAAATTCAAAAACCAGTTTAAATGGTTTTATGTCTTCTATGATTCGACAGTGGAAAATATTTTTTTTGTTATGATGCTTCTGAGCACTGATAGTCAACTTTTGTTTTTCAAATGACAACTGTATTTTTTTAATTTTTTTTTTGATTCCTTATGCTTATCTGAATATAATGATGCATCAACATCACACATTTTATTATTAGACACGAAGAAAAAAAATTGAAACTGCGAAATTTTTACACATCACAGTAGCATTACAACACCCACGATATGCACGCAATCAGGTAGGCTGGGTGCAAAATGATGTTCAAAAGCACATAGTAGCTCAGGCGTTTGGTTTTTCAAAATGTAAATGTCAAAATGTTTTCAAAATCCGAAAGAAGCTGTCCGTCTCTAAGACCTGTTTATTCTCTATTTTTAGCTTACTATTTTATATTTCTTCAAGTGTGTATTGGGGAAATGAAAAATCAATAAGACGTTTTTGTCCTGACAGGTCACAATACCAACTTGAAAATGTGTAAAATAATAAGCTGAAAATAGAGAATAAAGACGTCTTAGAGAAGGACAGCTTCTTTTGGATTTTGAAAACATTTTGACATTTACATTTTGAAAAATCAAACGCCTGACCTACTATGTGCTTTTGAACATCATTTTGCACCCAACCTACCAGATCGCGTGCATATCATGGGTGTTGCGATGCTACTGTGATGTGTAAAAATTTCGCAGTTTCAATTTTTTTTTTCGTGTCTAATAATGAAATGTATGATATTGATGCATCATTATATTTAGACAAGCATAAGGAATCAGAAAAAGAATTAAAAAAATATAGTTGCCATTTGAAAAACAAAAGTTGACTATCAGTGCTCAAAAGCATCATTACAAAAAAGATATGTTTTACTGTCGAATCATAGGAGACATAAAACCATTTGAACTGGTTTTTGAATTTTGAAGATCGGATAAGGAATAACGATGCTACAGCGGTGGCCGTTTTTTATGCCCCCCTCTGTATATACTTGTATGTTTTTTTGCACCCTATGTCCCGCAAGAGTGTCGTATTACGAGCAGATAGAAAGCCTCAAATCTTAACATATAAAGCGAAGCGAGAGTGCTGAAAACCGCTTGGACAGATAGAGCAACCATCACGCATCCCCCTGGCTAAAAAAAAGGGGGGCAAATCGGGTGAGAAATAAAAAGAATACATTTCAAACCTGAAACCAAGGAAGTTTTTTAGAGACAAACAACTCAAAAATCAACAAGACCGCCAGTGACATCTAACGCCAAAAGAAGCAGATCCGAACAGCGGGGCGGGCCAGTTCTTGAACCGAGTATGGAGCTTGGCCAACATAAACACCGTGAGGTGCGAGCTGCGCCGCAGAGGTATACAACACAATATACAAGGAAAGACAACCACAACAAATCGACTTGATGTGATGAGTAAGAGGGATGAACGATAAACCGGAACACGACGCCTCCCCGGAGACAGAAAAGAAAATTTCTCTAAGAAGTAAAGTTGTGGTGAGAGCACAGCAACAAGCACAGCCAATAACTTTCGAAGAAGCAGGAAATTTAGAAGAGAACAACATGGAGGAAGTTATGGCAGCACTCAGAGAAATAAAAGGAGACATAAAGGATATGAAGAGGAGCATTGAACGAAACAACGATGAAATGCGAAATTTAGGGGAAGAAATAAAGGTCATGCTTGAAAACTGGAATGAAGAGAAAGAAGAAATCATGGAACAACTGAGGAACGCAAATGAGAGGATCGAAAAGCTAGAAAAGGATAAAATACGCAACAACCTAGTGATAACCGGCATAGGAAAGAACATAGACAGCGAGGATCTCTTAAAACAGACAATGGAACACATGATAGAGACAGAACTGAATATAGAAACAAAAATTAAAGGAGTTTATAAAATAGGGAAGAGAGATGTATTGTGGAAATGGAGAAATGGACCGACAAGCTAGGAATTCTGAGAGCAAAAAGCAGGTTAAGAGGAAAGGATGTATTTATCGACTCCGCCATGACAACCAAGGAAAGGGAAATCCAAAAGACCATCAGAGACTTAGCTAGAGCAGAGAAAGCCAATAAGGGAGCAAACGTGAAAGTCAAATACCAAAGAATTGAAATCAATGGCAAGACCTTGATATGGAACGCGAAAGAGCAAAAGTTAATCGACGCACGGGAAGCTCACACTAAACCAAAAAACTAAATGCGGGCACAACTATCAAGCAGAAGACGACCAGGCAAAGGAAAAGGTTTACGACTGCGGAAGAAAATGAAGAAAAACTAACAGGCAACATAAAAAGGAGGAAAAACAGAAAGAGAAGCATAATGAAGATTGGAACATGGAACGTTAGAAGTATGTTGATGGCAGGGAAAATGACGGAGGTTGCACGGGAGATGAGACGATATAAAGTAGATTCTGGCACTGCAGGAGATAAGATGGAAAGGACATGGGACAAAAAAGCTTACGCCGCTTCTTCCCAATAGGCGAAATTCAGTGCCATTTCTGCGCTGGCGCAACCATGCTAGGGGATTTGAGAATAGTGCCGTATGCTAACACATGTAAAAAGCGTATTTTCAACATAGTATATTATTGAAACGGCTGGAAATGAAACTTTCAAATAAGCTATGGAAAAAAAGAGTGTTTCTTGATCTTTCATTGTGTTCAACACCAGCAATGATGGATCAGTTTTAGATACACAAGGAGCGAAAATATGGTAACGTGTTCATCAGTTGGTGTGTTTTTGAAAATACCGCCCTACTTCTAGTATTCTTCCCTGCCTTACGGTTGCCGTCCTGTCCGTCAATGGCATGAAACTGCATGTAAACAAATGGTAACTAAAATTTTATCGGGTTATATGTATAATATATCAGAGGTTTTGTGTTTTCTGTTTTTTTTTTTTCAAAAATGACGGGCAGTTTGTTGAGTGCTGGGCTGCAAAAACCGTACGAAAAGAACATTACAGTTTCATTTCATGTGTGTTCCCAAAAAACATCACCTTTTAGGCAACCAGTTATACACTGAAAACGGCTTTTTCGTTCTTTTCGGAACACCACGCGCGGAATTCATTTTTTCGACAGCAATGCACATGGACAACATCCTTCCGCATAATCTAGCATGGAAATCAGGAGTTTCTTGTCATCTATTTTCCTTTGTTAAATCGATGGCTGAAAATATGCAGGTTTTGACTTTTCCTAGCTCGCGCAGACGCATGAGTTCCATCCCCTAGCTTTGCGAACCTACAGCGCATGTCGTGCCTTTGAATATCGCATATTACCCCACTCCGGGTGATTTTTCTGAATAATTTTTACCCTATCTTACTGAGCATAAAATTTTAGTGTATATATGTGTTAAATTTTGTCATTTTGCCCCAACTATTTTGGAGGTAATGAATAAAAACCATCTGTAGCCCCCTTATGAAGCATTTTTCGACGTATGTTCATGGAAACTTTTTTCTCTATTTTTGATCGTATAGAATCGGCTGGCAAAGTATTGAGGTCTAATTATGAGACACTCTTTATACGGCTTGATCAGGGGCCTCTTGCGTATATGCTTTGATTGTCAATGCACATTTTATGTAAACCTTATAGTTCTGGGTGAGCCTAAGATTAAGCCGCGCCCGAGGCCGCGCCTAAACTTTTTATACTTCACACGATGGAAAGGGAAAAGAAACAAGAACTGATTTCATCAGCTATCACCCAGTGCCTTGAAAAAACTTATAAACTAAAAATTAATGAGCTTCAAAATTGGAATTCGAAAATCATTTTAATAAAAATGTACGTAACGCAATCAACAAGTGTAAAGTAATCAACGTAGGTATGTGAAAGATAAACAGAGATATTCGGAAAAAGACGTTACAAATGGTACATAATAAGCGAGATAATAAGGAGACATGAAGACCTGATACATAATGAAGAGATGGCTATACAAATCCGTTGTTGTTGTAAATCGACGGCGATGGTGTTAAGTACACAGCCTGATTCAGCATTGAATTGTTCCCGGTGGCGTACGAGCTGGCGATATATTGCTGGTTGAACTCCGGCGGGAAGAAGACTTGTTGGTAGTTGATCGGACTTATTTCCGGCGTGTAGTACTCAGCAGGGGTCAGCACCGCCGAGGACTTCCGCAGATGGTCTTGTGAATACGGCGTCAGTTGAAGACAGGGACTACTCGGATCGGGGCCGAACATCATGAATGGAATGTTCGAGCGCTGCTTGTTGCTGATGATGTCCGGACTGATGTCGATGTCGATTTTCGACAGACGGATTTCGGCGATCTCGGCCGCCGTCCTTCCGATTGCGTTCTTCACGGCGTGGTCCGCATTTTTGGCTTTCAGCTTCTTGGTCGCTTTGGTGTTGCCGACGGCCGCCGCAAACATCAGAGGCGTGAGTTCTGGAATTTACCGAAAAAAGATCAACATAAGCCATGGATGCCTGAGGAGCTTGTGGTATGGCGGTTAGTGCGTGTGTCTGTGTCGTATAGTAAGTACGTAAAATGGGGTACGAAAATACGATTGTACTGACCCCATGCGATGTTGGTGGTCGTTAAAGATCCCTACATTGTGTTGGAACACACAGAGGGGTTCGGAAAATGTCCCGGTATAGTGGAGGAAAGCATTCACCGAAGTCGGTGACCGGCCCCATGGTGGAAATAGACCGACGTTGAATTTAAACAGAGTAACGATTACTCAATATGCATATTTCATATTGAATAATGTAACATGAATTGCTCAACAATTGAAGTGATCCGCTGGAAATTTTTGCCCCATTTTAATTCAAAATATGTTGGAAAAAATCTGTTGTGGGGCGACACAAAACTTTCCCGGCGGTATCCAGAGACGTCAGTAATGATTTTGATCGAAGTGTCCCTTCGGGAGGGGGCGATTCGATTTGGGAATTGATGAAAAAATGCTATTTAGTCGAGCGTTTAGCGAGCATCCTGCATCCATTGTTGAGCGGACAGAAAAAATGACAGGTTAGGTCAGTTTTCCAAGGTGATGAAATGATCCAAAAGGTAGAACTAGGTAGCTAACTGTTGTGATATCTCAAAAATGCAATGCTGGTTCCTTAGTGAAATTTTTGTTCCTACTTTAGATATGATGATGAAATTACAAAAACTTGATTGAAAACTTTCACTGCATCTGTGTGTCAAATTTCAACTCTATATTTTCAATTTAGAGCTTGGGCAGACAAACCCAAACCCAATGTGCCACCTGAGGGCTTCCGATCAAAATCATCCACCCAAAGTCTAATCAGAACATTCCAGGCTGAACTTGGGCCTCCGTACCTGATTTCGATTTGATCGGATCAATAATTCGGTAATTATCGTGACAGAACCGCTTAATTTGTACGATCGCATGAGTGGTTTTATATTTTCAGGAGGAAAATTTCCGGGAAATTGGAGAGAAATTATTGGAAAATGTTCAAGAACCAGTTATCTAAACTGCGCACAAAATGAAGTGACAATTTTATTTTGGGAGGTTTTTTCAAACGTCCATAACTTTTTGAAAAATGATCATAATCTGAAACAGTTTGCACTGTTTTGAAGATACATTATTCTATTTTTGTGAATCATACATATCCAAGTCCTCCCAAGCGGAGAAATGCCTCATACAGGGTGATAGAAAAGGGCGTGCAAAGTACTGCTCTTTTTATCCTGGCACAGGAAGTTTTCACGTCATCTTGTATATACGAATGTAATCGCATCTTGTAGCCTGTAGTATCTCTAACTCAGACCCGTTTATTTTTTCACTCTACGTTGTGTATTGACAGAAATATGATTTTTCTTGTAAAAAATGCCAATTTGCAATCTGTTAAACGGCAATAATTCCGTCGCATGAGACTGTCACCAACAAAGAGCTAACAATAAAAAGCCTTATCTCTGTATCTAGGCAATGGATTTTTGGCAATTGTTGGCGATCGGATGAAGGCTCAGGAAGATTAAGGAACACAACAGGAATTTAGATTTTGGTCTGTACCACAAAAAAATCACTGCGCATAAGTTGACTACGGACCAGAAAATGTTCCAAGTGCCCTGGAATAATCCCGTGAGCGCAGGTTCATCGGGTTGACCTGTGAGAATGGGCTTGAGCATGTAGTATGCGACTCGGGACGGTGGACCGATGGAGGTATTTCCGTAATCCAGAGTAGAAAGACAACCTGTTAGTTATAGATACGACAAGCTACAAGATACAGTCAATTCGAGTATCTGTACCGAGTGATAGAACTATTCCTGCCTGCGCCTGCGCCAAGAAAAAAACGCAGTCTTTTCCCATCACCCTGTATGTATCATTTCTTCGCTATTATTGACAATTGAATTCATGGTTCCTGAAGAGGAAACAAATCATCCTATCTTGAGATTATTATCGTTTGATTAACAAACTGTTTCGTACAATTATAACTCTTCTATGAAATAATTGGTACTTTTATACAAGAAAAATCATATCTCCCCAAGTACACAACGTAGAGTAAAAAACTGAAAAGATATGAGTTACAGATACTACAGGCTACAAGACGCAGTTACATTCGTATATACAAGATGACGTGAAAATTTCCGGTGTCAAGATGAAAAAAGCAGAAAGTTGCACGCCTTTTTGTATCACCCTGTATGAGATATACCTTTCACCGCCCCCAAAACCGCCCCCAATCACTTTAAAATGAAAAACATAAACCCGAAAACATAGCGATCTGATTCTTTCGGTATATAAATAGCTGACTGAAAATGGGAAAGGATAGGCTACTTTTGGTTAGTCGCCGCCCCCAGATTCCGCCCCCAAACGATAAAAAGTGCAACTTTCACAAATATTACTGATTGAGATGTTCCCTTGAACATTTAGGAACTGCCAACTCAAATTGTGCAACATTTGCTCAGCCGAACGCTGCCGCTCCCACACGCCGCCCCCAAAGTAAGAGGTAAATGAAAAACATGAACCCAAAGACATAGCTATCTAAATTTTTTGCTATATGGATAACTGACTAAAAATGGAAAAGGATAGGCTACTTTTGCTATGGCGCCGCCTCTAGCTTCCGCCCCCAAAAGAAAAAAAGTGAAACTTTCAACAATTTTCACTGATTTAGCTGATAATGTTACCTTGAACATTTAGAAACTCTTGACTCAAACTGTGCAAGAATTTCTTTGCCAAACTCTGCCGCTCCCACACGCCGCCCCCAAAGTGAGAGATAAATGTAAAACATGAACCTGAAGACATAGCGATCTAATTCTTTCACTATATTGATAGCTGACTGAAATTGGAAAAATATAGGCCACTTTTAATTAGTCGCCGCCTCCAGCTTCCGCCCCCAAACAAAAAAAATGCAACATTCACAATTTTCACTGATTGTCATATTTCCTTAAACATTTAGAAACTCTTAACTCAAACTGTGCAACAGTTACTTTGCCGAATGCTGCCACCCCCACACGCTGCCCTCAAAGTAAGAGATAAATGGAAAACATAAACCCGAAGACATAGCGATCTAATTCTTTCGCTATATAAATAGCCGACTAAAAATGGAAGAGAATAGACTACTGTTGATTAGTCGCCGCTCCCAGCTCCCGCCCTCAAACAAAAAAATATATTGATAAGTGAAAGAATTTTCATTCAAATCTATTTCATTGGCAAGTACCCCATTCTGATAACACAATATCACAATGAGTTTCGAATGAAGAAAGTGGGCAAGGAATGGTGTTTCTCCTTCAACCAAATTTCTTTACGTTCACAATATGCCTCTTTGAGAAAATGCGCTGCTGAGACTCACGCACGTGAAGGCATACTCACTTGTTTAAAATCCATTCATTATTTTCGAGGTATTCGGATTTGGAATGAGGCGAATTTTTTGAGTTGATCAATATACAATTGATCAATTGTTGAGCAGTTTATATGAAATAGATATACACAACACGCATAAACGAAATTTAACGTCAATTCTACCTTGTGAATCAGTCCTAGCGTTCGGCGCCTAGCGGTGTTGAACGATAAGGAAAATATGACTCTGTTAGGCAGCAGTCACACTGGAGCCATCACCACCCACTACCACCCACTACCACCAAGCAAAATAATCCGCCATGGTCTCACTGAGCCACCGTCCATCGTCCACCGTTAACCACCGTGTCCCCCTCCTGAATTTGACATAATCCTGTTTAATATAATCCGTACTACAATTCTGTAGCAAAAGTTGCCTAAAAACCACGATTTTAGGCAACATTCGCTACATCAGTGTACTGCGGAATGTATTTCATACTCCCAGGGACTTTTCTCACACGATTCAAGAATAGCGGCCCAGCCAAGGATGGGCCCAGCTCATGACAAGATTGACAAGTTCTCTGATTGCAATGATTTCGTCTGTTGACTCAGTACCGACGAAGTTGTAGCTTATACTACATCTCGAAAAAAATCCGTAAAAAACGTCGGAACATGTGGGTGCGTCAAATGTTTCTCGATAGAGAACAACTAGGAGAATTTCATCAATTAGTGCCGCAGCTTGTTGATGATGAAGAACAATTTTACAGTTATTACCGTATGAACAAGAAATGTTACAATTTGTTAGTGACAAAAGTGAAACCTTTGTTCTCTTCGGGACATATACATTGTATGTTGTATGTATGCACAAAGTGTTTGTTCTGCATGCGCATCAAGATGCGTATTGTTAACCACCGACCACTGACCACCACTTTGGAAATCTCAAACACATGGCCACCGGTGGTCACTGGGCGGTGGTAAGAGGTGGCTGCAGTGTGACCAGCATCATTACATTGCGTGCGCTTGATTTTTGGTTGATGGTAGTGGGTGGTGGTGGGTGGCTCAGTGTGACTGCTGCCTTACAGTACTATACTCTATACACTGATAGAAAGGACCACCAGATTCATCCGCTTGAAAAGTAGTCCCGAGCGTTACCCGCGAAATTTAAAATTCCAGTTAGAAAGAGGTGCTTATTTCCGTTAATCACAGCTATGTGCTATGGTAATTTTAAATGACACCAGTTTAATACCAATTTAAATGAATGAGAAAATAATATTTTTGAATGAAGCTGATTTTATTACACAACACTCACAACAGCCGAGCCGACTAAAAATAACAAACATCATAGACAAATGGAGGTTAGAAATCGTACGTAATTGTCAAACTCGCTGAATGTAATGCCATTGGCTTGGCGTAGGAATAATTTGCCCGGGTAAGACTACCAACCGAACAAAACTAATATTAGTTCCAAACGCGCCTATGTTGTTACAGTCTTTGGTGCTTTTGTTTGCTATAGGTTACATCACTGAAATTCAAAAAAGTCCGTTCTATCGGTGTACAGACTATACTTGTGAATCGTGACTGTTTCAATTTCTGCGTCAAATAGACCAGATCAATAATGAACTATGTATTTAGGAGAAGATATGCTAATTGATCAAATTTTAAATCAAAGCATTTCCCCCGGTTTTCATTTTGATTTCAAGAAAAACTCACCGGTCACAGGTGTCGCGTTATTGATGTCAAAATTCTGACCCAAGAGGTATCTGAAAATATGCATGTGGGTGAAAAGGACCGCCAGCGAAATCGGCGAGATGACTCTCTGCAAGTGTTGCCTTGAAACTCCACCACAAAGCAAGTGGCTTAAAATAGAAGTGACGATTTCCATATTTCCACTGGTTACGCTGACGTGGAAAACGCTGATCCCTATCAGGTGAAAAAAAAAAGAAGAAAATTGACAGCTACACAATGAACAGTGGTTTCTCACCAAATTTGTTTTTCTTCGTAGCATCAGCCTTGTTTTCGAGCAAAAGTTTCACGACTTCCAGGTTTCCATTACGGGCGGCCATCATTAGCGGAGTCCATCCCAGATAGTTCTCCGGATCAATTTTTTGGTCGATTTCAAGCTCTTTCTTTAAAATCTCTAAGTCATTTGTTGCACAAACGTAGTGTAGGTTAGTGTTTTTGTCGTCGTCCACGATTTTTATTTTGTTCTTCTTTATGTACTCTTCGTTAGTCATTTTCAAAGAAGGAGTAGCATAGAATAAGAACACGCAAATATGTATAACGGCAGAGACTTATCACTTGTAATTCTTTCCTGTGTAGATATCTAAATCTTTTTGCTCGTTTTTTTGTAATGCAGATAAAAACTTGAATCATTTGAAAGAAACAAATTAGGTAGACCCATACCTACGTCAAACGAGGTAAATGAGATTTTTGATTGATATAATAGCTGTAGGTATGCTGTACCTATTCCTTTTACACGGAATCTCAGATAATCTCGACTCAGTTAGAGAGAGAAAAAGCGAGAATTGTATGAGAGGGAGAGACACAACTAGTATAGAAGTGAGAATTCTCAGTTCAGATGATGAATGGAGCGCAGCAAATATAAATATACGCAAGAGGCCCCTGATCAAGCCGTATAAAGAGTGTCTCATAATTAGACCTCAATACTTTGCCAGCCGATTCTACGATCAAAAATAGAGAAAAAAGTTTCCATGAACATACGTCGAAAAATGCTTCATAAGGGGGCTACAGATGGTTTTTATTCATTACCTCCAAAATAGTTGGGGCAAAATGACAAAATTTAACACTTACACACTTTATACTTATACACTATATATACACTAAAATTTTATGCTCATTAAGATAGGGTAAAAATTATTCAGAAAAATCACCCGGAGTGGGGAGTGGGGTAATATGCGATATTCAAAGGCACGACATGCGCTGTAGGTTCGCAAAGCTAGGGGATGGAACTCATGCGTCTGCGCGAGCTAGGAAAAGTCAAAACCTGCATATTTTCAGCCATCGATTTAACAAAGGAAAATAGATGACAAGAAACTCCTGATTTCCATGCTAGATTATGCAGAATGATGTTGTCCATGTGCATTGCTGTCGAAAAAATGAATTCCGCGCGTGGTGTTCCGAAAAGAACGAAAAAGCCGTTTTCAGTGTATAACTGGTTGCCTAAAAGGTGATGTTTTTTGGGAACACACATGAAATGAAACTGTAATGTTCTTTTCGTACGGTTTTTGCAGCCCAGCACTCAACAAACTGCCCGTCATTTTTGAAAAAAAAAACAGAAAACACAAAACCTCTGATATATTATACATATAACCCGATAACATTTTAGTTACCATTTGTTTACATGCAGTTTCATGCCATTGACGGACAGGACGGCAACCGTAAGGCAGGGAAGAATACTAGAAGTAGGGCGGTATTTTCAAAAACACACCAACTGATGAACACGTTACCATATTTTCGCTCCTCGTGTATCTAAAACTGATCCATCATTGCTGGTGTTGAACACAATGAAAGATCAAGAAACACTCTTTTTTCCATAGCTTATTTGAAAGTTTCATTTCCAGCCGTTTCAATAATATACAATGTTGAAAATACGCTTTTTACATGTGTTAGCATACGGCACTATTATCAAATCCCCTAGCATGGTTGCGCCAGCGCAGAAATGGCACTGAATTTCGCCTATTGGGAAGAAGCGGCGTAAGCTTTTTTGTCCCATGTCCTTTCCATCTTATCTCCTGCAGTGCCAGAATCTCTACTTTATATCGTCTCATCTCCCGTGCGACCTCCGTCATTTTCCCTGCCATCAACATACTTCTAACGTTCCATGTTCCAATCTTCATTATGCTTCTCTTTCTGTTTTTCCTCCTTTTTATGTTGCCTGTTAGTTTTTCTTCATTTTCTTCCGCAGTCGTAAACCTTTTCCTTTGCCTGGTCGTCTTCTGCTTGATAGTTGTGCCCGCATTTAGTTTTTTGGTTTAGTGTGAGCTTCCCGTGCGTCGATTAACTTTTGCTCTTTCGCGTTCCATATCAAGGTCTTGCCATTGATTTCAATTCTTTGGTATTTGACTTTCACGTTTGCTCCCTTATTGGCTTTCTCTGCTCTAGCTGAGTCTCTGATGGTCTTTTGGATTTCCCTTTCCTTGGTTGTCATGGCGGAGTCGATAAATACATCCTTTCCTCTTAACCTGCTTTTTGCTCTCAGAATTCCTAGCTTGTCGGTCCATTTCTCCATTTCCACAATACATCTCTCTTCCCTATTTTATAAACTCCTTTAATTTTTGTTTCTATATTCAGTTCTGTCTCTATCATGCGCTCCATTGTCTGTTTTAAGAGATCCTCGCTGTCTATGTTCTTTCCTATGCCGGTTATCACTAGGTTGTTGCGTATTTTATCCTTTTCTAGCTTTTCGATCCTCTCATTTGCGTTCCTCAGTTGTTCCATGATTTCTTCTTTCTCTTCATTCCAGTTTTCACGCATGACCTTTATTTCTTCCCCTAAATTTCGCATTTCATCGTTGTTTCGTTCAATGCTCCTCTTCATATCCTTTATGTCTCCTTTTATTTCTCTGAGTGCTGCCATAACTTCCTCCATGTTGTTCTCTTCTAAATTTCCTGCTTCTTCGAAAGTTATTGGCTGTGCTTGTTGCTGTGCTCTCACCACAACTTTACTTCTTGGAGATATTTTCTTTTCTGTCTCCGGGGAGGCGTCGTGTTCCGGTTTATCGTTTATCCCTCTTACTCATCAAGTCGATTTGTTGTGGTTGTCTTTCCTTGTATATTGTGTTGTATACCTCTGCGGCGCAGCTCGCACCTCACGGTGTTTATGTTGGCCAAGCTCCCTACTCGGTTCAAGAACTGGCCCGCCCCGCTGTTCGGATCTGCTTCTTTTGGCGTTAGATGTCGCTGGCGGTCTTGTTGATTTTTGAGTTGTTTGTCTCTAAAAAACTTCCTTGGTTTCAGGTTTGAAATGTATTCTTTTTATTTCTCACCCGATTTGCCCCCTTTTTTTTTAGCCAGGGGGATGCGTGATGGTTGCTCTATCTGTCCAAGCGGTTTTCAGCACTCTCGCTTCGCTTTGTATGTTAAGATTTGAGGCTTTCTATCTGCTCGTAATACGACACACAGGTGTCCTCAAGTAGAAATGAGTTTAACAAAATTGTCACCAAAAACTGTTAATGAGACCTTGTAATAGAGGTTCTGGGGAGCACAGAAATGTATCCAACAAAATCGTAGCTGATCCCGAACGGCAATTATTCAATTTTTAAGATTATCAGTTGAAAATGTCGAGATAAAAATTTTGCTTCGGTTTTTTTCAAATTTTTAAAATAACTAGGATTGTCTAAACGGTTAATTTTGCATCTCTCCCAATATCAAAAATAATCTCTGTGGATAGATTCATACCCTTCTGTTCTAATGAGAGTCCAAGACCTCCATTGTTGAGGAACTTCAACAAGTTTTGGAGATGACATGAATTTCCAAAGCTTCTGATAACACCCTTGTCCCAAAACACTTTGATAATATATTTATGCCCTCTTTGTAAGGTCCAGCTACAACCTTTGCAGTGCTGAAGCACTTTTCAACTATTTTGTTCATCGTTTTGAAGGCAGATACAAACGGAATCACTAAAAGTACTCCCACATTTTCTACGTTTTCCGGATCAGTAAGACCGGCGCTCTCGTTTGAAAGTTTCCGGCAGGTGTTCCTTTTGAATATCTCGTCGTGATAACTTTTGCCCACCAAGTTCAACTTCTTGGGCCACAGCAAAACTTCATCACGCCAAAGTGTCAGCACAAAATCATTCCAAAACAAATGGTCCACAAACCTTCGAAAAGATGCAACTCTGGAATGATGCAATTCTCGGTAACATACAAGCTTTGTCTTTTTAAAAAGAAGGGGGGTTGATTGAGCTTGTGACATTCTTTTGAAAACTTCTTTCTTCCTTCAGAGCAAAATTTCTCATTAATGCGCCTTTAAATCTTCATAAGTTTTCACACTTGTAACCATTTTTTTCTATTATTTTCTTCACAAACCTCATTTCAACGTCATTTTATCGAATTTTCCTCTCAAGTCTTTTGGAGTGATGAATCAGTACGGGCATGGTTGTCGTGTAGCCATTCGCTGGCCATTGATCAAGAGAATAAATTCAAGATCCCAAACAAATTTAAACCCAAGTCCATTGATGTTGGTCATTTGAAACATCAACTCGATATTTTCATATAGGTTTTTTTCACCTGGGGTACAATGCAAACCATTCACTCGACCATTCATAAGCCTATTGAAACTGGTTGATACCCTCTTTTTTCTCAATCGATCCTCAATCTACGTAACGACTTTTTTGCTGCCTGTGTAATTTTTCTTTTCCACTTTCTCTAAAATTATTTCTGCTTTTTCTAGACCAATTAAAATCAAGTTGATGTTAGAGTTGACCAATATCAATGCAATTCCTTTAAAATTTGTTCAGGAATTTAAACTTCTTTTGATCAATGACCAGCAAACAACTACGGCTACTCCCATGTCCGTACTGCTTCATCACTCTAAAAGACTTACGTGGGAAATTCAATGAAATTACGTTGAATAAGGTTTGTTAAGAAAATAAACAGAAAGAGATGGTTACGAATATGAAGACGTATGAAGATTTGAGGCGCATTGATTGAAAATTTTGCTCTGCAGGAAAAAAAGAAGAACTTTGCGAAAGATTGTCACATCATAATAATTAACCCCCCTCTTTTCGAAGCATCTCCTTCAAGGGTTTGTGAACCATTTATTTTGGAATGGTCTTGTGGCGATACTTGGGTGTGATGAAGTTTTGCTGTGGCCCAAGGAGCTAAAATTGGTCGCCAAAAGTTACCAACATGAGATTTTTGAAGAGAACTCGTGTCGGAAACTTCCAAAGGAAAGCAACAGTCTCAATGATCCGTGAAAAATGTGGGAGTACTTTGCGTGATTCCGTTTGTGTCTGGCTTCAAAACGATTAACAAAATTGTTGAAAAGTGTTTCAGCACTGCAAAGGTTGTAGCTGGACCTTACGAAGAGCGCATAAATATATTATCAAAGTGTTTTGGGACAAGGGTGTTATCAGAAGCTTTGGAAATTCATGTCATCTCCAAAACTTGTTGAAGTTCCTCAACAATGGAGGTCTTGGACTCTCATTAGAACAGAAGAGTATGAATCTATCCACAGAGACTATTTTAGATATTGGGAGAGATGCAAAATTAACCGTTTAGACAATCCTAGTTATTTTAAAAATTTGAAAAAAAACCGAAGCAAAATTTTTATCTCGACATTTTCAACTGATAATCTTAAAAACTGAATAATTGGCGTTCGGGATCAGCTACGATTTTGTTAGATACATTTCTGTGCTCCCCAGAACCTCTATTACAAGGTCCCATCAACAGTTTTTGGTGACAATTTTGTTAAACTCATTTCTACTTGAGGACACCTGTGGACACTCTTGCGGGACATAGGGTGCAAGAAAACATACAAGTATATATACCTACATACAATGACATTGTCTGTATTATATTGTGTCTATATAATTTTTCCACTGCGTTTGGTCCTGTGCAGTTCTTCTAAGCTGAGCGACAGTCTTTCCAGTTTCCTCAGATACGGTTCTTCTCCAAGTTGTACGTGGTCTGCCCCTCGCTCTTCTTCCTTGAGGATTCCAATGTAGAGCAAAGTGACTCGGAACGTTTTCGAATTTTCTCAACGTATGGCCTAGCCATCTGTATTTCCGTTTCTTGATTTCTTCATTGATATCGCCCTGATCCGTTCTTCGCCATAGTTCTTCGTTTGTCATCCGTTCCGGCCACCTTACTCCCAATATATTCCTTAGACATCTGTTGACAAAGGACTGGAGCCTTCGCTTCGTCGTCGCTGTAGCCATCCAAGTTTCCGAACCGTAAAGCAAAACTGACTTGACTGTGGCATTGAACACTTTCATTTTTGTTGGCAGTCCCAGATGACTCGAGCGCCAGGTGCTTCTCAAGCCTGCAAATACTTGCCTCGCTTTATTCTTTGCCTAATATCCGTCGCCGTTCCTCCGTCGCTCGAGACGCCACTGCCGAGATATGAGAATTCGTCTACTGTTTCTAAAGGTGCATCTTCTAGTTTGATTATAACAGGCTCTTTGGTATGTTGATGATTGTTAGCACTTTGGTTTCATTTCTGTTTATTTCTAGTCTAACTTTCTTGGATTCAATCACCAAGTCGTTCAATTTAGATTGCATGTTACGCACTGCGGAGGAAAACAAGCACACGTCGTCCGCGTAATCCAGGTCTTCTAAAACACCCGTCAGGCCCCAGCGGATACCTCTTGCTCTGTGCATGGTTAGTTGCTGTAGTGATTACCATATCTATAATGATCAAAAAGAGTAACGGCGACATTATACAGCCGTTTTACTCCTGTATCAGACCTGAAAGATTCTGAAAGGTGTCCCTTGTGAAGCACCCGTAAAAATATTTTTTTTTATTGTTGAAACAGAAATGCATGCATATTTCAACCACTAATGTATCTCATCAAACGTACCACTTTTTATGTAACATTTTTGAAAACCTATTATTTTGAATAATGAATTATCATCCCCCCTTCGTCTTTGACGAGTTGTTTCTCTTTGAAGGAAGCAATTTTTTTTCTTCGATAATATGAATACCACACGCAATGATGACATCATTGTTATCAGTAATTTTTTGTTCGAATTTTTTAAAACTTCGAAGTATTTGTAAATAACTAAATTAGGGTCGAACATTGAGTCTGCATAACCCAAAGAATTTCCAAGAGAGAATTTCTTAACATTTTTTCCAGAGTTTCTGACGACCGTTCTACAGCATACCCTGGGGATTATATGCAACGGGCAAAATTTCTGCGCACACGATGAGAGGTTTTAAAAAACTTTTCAACAGTGTAAAGGTTAATCAAACTTTCATAACATTGGAGCTGTTTTTATTCCAGAATTTTTTTATGTTGAAAATTCGTTGAAGGGGATATTTGAGTGGAACAAAGAGCAAATTCCTAAATCTACAAGAAAATTAATTTTATTGGTCAGACTTTTGTGATTTAATTTTAAAATTTATTACATTTCTTGTATAATGGTGTATTGTTTATTTCAGCTATGTGTTTAATGGACATAGCAATAATAACAATTTGTTTTCGCCTGACTAAAATGTCATACCATTCAATAATCAACATGTACAAAGCACTATACAATATATACAATATAACATAAATACAATAATGCATATTCCCAGCAAACAAGGATGACATCAATAAGAACTCAGAATTACTCTTGTTAAAAGGAATGGAAATTGCAAAGTGGTAATAAATAAATAATAAAAATAAAGATAATAAAAAATATACTACAATCATAGTTACAAGAGCATGTGTGGACTTCAACAATATGGAAATGGTACCTAATTGAATTGATTCAATTTTTCTCTATATTTACATCTGTGCTGGCTAAGTCAGGGCTTCTTGAAAAGCAATACTATATAGAACAGTTTCTTTTGTAGTTGTAACGGAACAAATGGAAAATGTAACATGGAAAACAACTATGCAGGGTTTGTAAAAAACAATACCTACTGAGATGTCTAGGGTGACTTTTTTTTAGCAAACAGTAGGTAAACTATACACCAATAAATAAATAAAAACAATACATGACAGTTTTCAAGTATAGAGGCGAAATTAATAACCATTTATAGTACATTTGTGTTTTTTCCGTTATCATCAGAAGTATACGTCAAACATATATATTATATGTAGGGAGATTGGAATTCGATCATTTTAACAGTATACTGCGACTTTTCTATAATTCCTCAATATTGTTTATTCAAAATATCCATTGAATATTGTCAATTAACAACAAATTCTTTTTTTCTCTTTGACATCACAGAAATTCACTAGTAATTAATTATTGGACATAACTCCGATAGCTAGGGAAACAAGACACGTACGTCTCAACAGTCAGTTCAATATTCGAAGATATTTTGAATGCCAGATGATTAAAACATATAGAAAATAATTTATCGGATAATCTCTAAAATCAAGTTTCATCTGCGAATTTCTTATTTTTTTTCACGCCAGAGGCCCTATTCTTTGAACAAAGAATGGAGTCCACATGCGAAATTGCAAGGCAAGGAGAGCTGTATACACCCTCGCCTAGCAACTTCACATGTGTACGACATTTTTCTTTTCAAAAATAGGGCCCCAGAAGAGATGACTATTCAATGATTATCATAAAATTTATAAAACGCCCGCAATTTGAAGAATGATTTTATAAATAATATGTGGCTGATATCACAAGAAGGCAGCGGCTGTTTAAAATTTTTCTGACAATCATCATGTTATCATATAAAACGGTCCAGTAAGTTTTTTTTTAGAGGATATGTTCTCCAGTGATTTGTGAAGATTTTTTTTCATTACCTTTCAATTTGTGATTATTTAGAAAAAGTGTCTTTTAGCAGACTGGGAAATTAGATGCTTTGAAATTTACAGATGAACTTTATGAAGGGACGAAACTGAAAAATACGTATCATTAACAAGTTGACTGGAATAACTCACATCTAAGGGACATTCGTATTCACATAAATATTTATTTTTTTAATAAAATAGTTCACTATTATAAAATTATCACTTTCCTTCATTCAATCAAGCTGAGCTTACTAACTTGAATAATAATTTAATGACCGTAGAGTCTGATCATGTGGAAATCACAGATATTCACTTGCAAATGGCAGTTTCCTAACTCTCACTATACGGTGGTAGGACCAGAGTTCGGGAATTGTTGTAGGGGTCACGCGGGTACATATCGGGTGGTTCTAAATGGCACACGACTGTTTCGCCGTCAAGGACGGCGGCAAGGGAGCGGACCGGATCGCCGCGGTAAATGTTTGGCCTCATCCGGTAGTTGTCTATGTCGCTGGGGTAGCGGTGGTTGTGCTCCTTGGCCAGGTTGTGCTTGTTGACGGCCTCGAGGATGCTCCGGTCTGTGCCCGGACTGTACGGGATCAGCGGCCGGTGGTCGCCGTACGACCGGGATGATTGTCGACTCATATCACTCTGTCGCTTGCCGTCCTCGTCGGACATGTCCGACACTTGTATCTCGCTGCGCTCGATCTCCTCGTAGACCGGATCGTCCTCGCCCGACAGGCCGCGTCGCCCATCGTAAATCTCCGTGTAGGTGTGATGGCTCCAATGGCCACCACCCGTGGGCTTCGACAGGTTGCCGTTCTTCTTCCGCGTCCCATGCGGCTGCAGGCTCTGGGGCAGCGGCAGGTGCTTCGGGTGGGGGATGCTGTCGAGCCGCCGTCCAAACTCGGGATAACCGCAACCGCTCCCCATCTGCACGTTGTTCTCGACAATTGTCTGTTCCGGCGACATGTACGCATGCCGTCGCCCATCTTTGGCATTGCTCAGCCGTGTGTCGGCCACGATCGTGTGGGACCTCGGCGAATCCTCCTGCTCCGATCCTCCATGACCCGAATCACGGCTGTATGACTTAAAAGAAATGTTCTGCAAAAGAAATGACTCAATGAGCATCGTCTGAAAATCAGTCGTTCTTGGCATGTACCTATCAGCGTTAGTAATAAACAAATACAGCATACTGAAGTGTACCAAACTACTAAAAGGGGAAAAGGTTCTCATGCAGTGCCAGACCCGAGTCTTCAACTTTTCAAATCGTCACGATCGTCACGATCCTAGCTTCAACACTCATCCTACACTGTGATTGTAAACTATTTTGATTTCCATTTGCTCATCTGCACGTAACTATTCGAGACTCGAAATGGCTCATGCTGGCCTAAAAATTGTAATGGAGTTCAAAGTGGTAGGTGCACCTCAATAAATATTTTTTCTTGCACTTCCATATGCTACTAGTATTTACCGAATTTCAACAGGTTTTCCATATCTGCTGTGATAGTACTAGCGGTTCACAACATAATCTGGTACAACCCTGCATTATGTGATACAAACAAGAACTTCTGCACCATTGTTCCTAGATCCAAAATGAATAATTTGGCCCGCTGTTCTTTTCGATTACCCTCTGCTGGTCCGGGATTTGGGGGGTCCAAGGGGGACATGACTATTTTTTGCTGCAAGCACTAAACACTGCTGTCGAATCATGTTTGATGTCATTTCTGAAGAACTACAGCCTGCTGATTACGAGGTAAAGCTGTCAATTTTACAATGGGGGCTTCCTGAATTAACAAATTTTGGTCATTGAAGGGGATGTGTGGGGTATCATTTCTGACGTAATCAAGGTATGCGAACTCATTTCTTTTTGTAGAAATGAAATTGGTTTGAAACTGTGGAAAATATGAGGGGTCAAAGTTATGACTATCGATTATCGAACATTTACGATTCGCATCGAATTCTAGTGGTTCGCTAGAAGTCGAGTTATGACGGATTTATTCGAAATGGAAAAGTTCTTGGAAGTCGCTGCAGTGGCCATTCAAAAAAGAGTGGAATATAATTTCGACCGCCTTTAGACTCAGGGAGTTCACTTTTTTGCATAAAAATGAAATTCTGTCAATATTAAGGGGCTCATGAAATGGGGATTTTTTACTTTTTGGTCCGCATGGTGAGATGCTGCCATCGCCGAAGCGATACGTCAACCAGAAGCCGAGTGGGGCAGTAACTCTTCGTACTTGGGGTGCGCGTTTTGAATTAGGTTAGTTTTGTCTTGAAATATGATGTGTTGAGCATCATTTCTATTGTTTTTTGGGTCACTAATTTCATTTCTCAATGCAAAATTTTGATTGAGTTACAAGCGGATGTGTAACTGGTCTTAGAGTACATGGGAAATATCCCCCTCTCCCCAAATTCTAATCCAATCAAAATTTTGCATTGAGAAATGAAATCAGCGACCTAAAAAACATTCGAAATGATTCCCAACACATCATATTTCAAGACCAATCCAACCTAATTCAAGACGCGCACCCCAAGTACAAAGAGTTACAGCCCCCACGCTTCTGGTTGACACATCGCTTCGGCGATGACAGATCGACGTCATGAATTTATGCTGAAATGTTTTTTTTCAAGGATTCAAACGAGTGCTTGCGTAGAAAAAAGCGAAAAATCTATGTTTCGTGAGCCCCCTTAATATTGACAGAATTTCATCTTTATGCAAAAAAAAATAAGGCTCATGAGTCTAAAGGCGGCCGAAATTATATTTCACATTTCCGTTAATGGTCAGTGTGGCCAGTTTCAGGAATTTTTCCAATTCGAAATTATTCGTCATAACTCTACTTCTCGAGAACGCAGCGCCTAATAACGGCATTGTAATTCGCTGACTCAGCCTAATAAAAACTGCAACAAAACTCAGTTCAATGCGAATCGTAAATGTTTGATAATCGATAATTATTTTGACCTCTCATATTTTCGACAGTTTCAAACCAATCACATTTTTCCACAACGAAATGAGTTCGCAGACCTCGATCATATCAGAAATGATACCCCACACATCCACTTCGATGACCAAAATTTGGGAGCCCCCAGTGCAAATCTGACAGCTCTACCTTGTCTCCCGACAGGCGCATCACTCTGACACACCTTTGTAACAGATAGAGAACCTATGCAAAATGCGGTTCAACAGTTCATGATAATAGTACAAGAAAGAAGCTTATCCACTGCAGAAAAAATATTTGAATACTTTTTTCCAAGATGTACCACAACTCAATTGGAATTTTCAAGGTGAGCCATTTCAGGTCTTTATAGTTTAAATAGAACTATCTCAGAGTCTCAGACCTTTCATTACTGGCGAGAAGTTGAACATATTCCTTAGTTTGTTCAGTACTAAAATACAGTGCAGTGCATACAGTGTGTGTGTGTGTGGACTTGTACCGGGTGATCATTTGAAAATTATCCACTCGCAATAACTCCCGACTTCTAGTGAATATTTCTTCGAGCAAAAACAGGTCGATTTTTATATCGAAAGGGACATCCAAAACATAAGGTGCGTTCAGTCAGCTTATTTGGCCGCAAGTTTTAATTTTAGTCGCAAGCGCAGCGACGCCCATTGGCTCTTATGAACCAGCCTCCTTAGAACAGCCAATAGACGATGCAGCGCTTACGGCTAAAATTAAAACTTCCGACTAAATAAGCTGACTGAACACACCAATACATTGGCGAGTCCCTATCTTCATTATATCCCCCCACTCACCCAAACTTTGAAATTTCAATTGACACCACCTGCCTTGCGATACATCAAATTTAAGAGAATAGGCTACTTCGTTTGGGCCGGTGCGCATGCTTGAAGGCTCCAAATTTTGAAAACTTTCGTACACCTGTCAGTTGAATGGCAACGCTGCATGCTTTGTCTAGCCGCCTGACCAACTACTGGTTCCTGGCTGTCACTTTTACACATACCGTAAATGCATCTCTTCGTAGCTTCTTTGAACTTCCTGCTCGGTACAGCCATTTTCAACAAGTTGTGTTCTTTCGTGAAAACATGAGCAAATGAAATGCAGGTCAGGTAGAAACGAGAAGTGTGATCATCATTGTCACAAGTAACAGTTGGCGCCGATGTTTTGTTGTCTTAAGCGCTGTTGCCATTTTCGTTGTTCCTGAACTTCCACAAATGATCATTGAACTGAATTTCAATGAAACATTTCCTTCGAATATAAAAAATGGTATCAAACATTCAACCAAATTATTTGTGGAATTTTAGGTGCCCAACAATATTTTTAGTGTTAATTTTCAATATCGATGTACGAAACTATGAAATTCGCGCCAGACATGCGCACTCAAAAAAAAAACGAAACGAAGGGACCTATTAAATTATCTGTCTGAAAACAAAACTTGAAATTTTTTTTACTCCAACCCCCATCTCAATAAAATTTTCTGAATGTCCCATTTTAGATTTTGGACCACTAATTCTCTTTGATCTAGTCAGCGTCATCGTAGATTTAACAAGACACCACTTACTTTGTGATACATCAAATTAAATGGAATTGAATTCTTCTGAAAATATATTGTTCATAAAGAGAATCCAATTCCCTTCGATTTGATGTACCACAAAGTGGGAAGTGTCATTTTTGAAGTTGGAGTGGGGGAGCGAAAGGGTGAATTTGGGTGACACTTTTTTCACAGAACATTTTCTCGATGCTGCGCAGGATGACACTGTATTACAGAGAATTGAGAGGTCAAGAATCTCAAATTGGAAGACTCAGAGAATTCTAGGGAGAAGGGGATGGGGTTAAAGATTTTAGAAATATTTTTCCAGAAAAAGAATTTAATTCTCTTTGATTTGATATCGCAATCGCAAGTATAGTATATCGCAAAGTAGGTGGTGTCATTTGAAATTTCGAAGTTGGGGTGGGTGGGGGCGAGGGGGCTAAAGATAAAAATTCGCCAATGTATGTTTTAGATGTCCCCCTCGCCCTCGATATAAAAATTGACCTGTTTTTGCTCGAAGTCATTTTCACTAGGAATCGGGAGCTACTGCAGGTGGATAGTTTTCAAATGATCACCCGGTATTTAATGCCAATGCAGAATAGTTCCAACAGAGACCGAAATCGTCAAGTTGTCGTAATGAACCCGATGGTACCTTTATTTGGAGTAGCGAGGCCTTACTTTTTTTTGTTTGTTCGATTTTCAAAAGATCCCCAAAAAGAGAAGTGCGTTACGAAAACTTGGCAATTTCCGTCTCTGGCACTTTTCGCTAGGCTTTTTTGTTACACATTATTAAAGTAAAGTAGTAAATTGGAGTAATTAATCCACACACCAACATCAAAATTTAGCTGGTCAACAAAGTGAATGTTGTACGGCCAATTTTGCCCTAACTGTAAAACTGAGTAAAGTTGGATTGCTAAGAACGATTCGAGATCTGTTTGGACGGTACGCTAGTCCAATTGTTTGACTAGCAGTCCGTATTTTTGCAAAAAGTAGATACTCCACCTAAAGTTTCTTCATGGCTGTATATAGAAGTGCAAAATTTCTGGAAGTTCAGCATACCTACTTCTGTTTGAACAATAATATTCTTTTCTGGATTTCAACTTCATGATGATGATGACTTAATTTTTCACATTTTGAATTCAAAGCTTAGCTTAAAAAAACAAACAAATTTAGGTCTTGTGTAGTGGTAACTTTTTTATTTGTGGGCAAATTTTCGAAACTAGGGCTCACGTTAAAGTCTAAACTTCAGTCAAGAAAAGGCGAGGATGATAATCGACTCACGACAAACACAACAAACACACAAAACATGAGGCTGCAGTATAAGTGACCCAAATCTGAATCGCTCCCGGAATTGGTTTTGTTCAACACCCTGTACAAAATTTACTGAAATTGGTATACTCTTCCACCATGTGGAAGGATAGTGTTCTGTGTAGTCGGCTTATGAAAAACTGGCGCGACCACTGCTGCCTCCAGCATACACACTGCAGGAGTGCAGGAGGCAGCCAATAGATGACGCCGCACGGAAGTTACATACCGTGTGTTTTTCGAAAAACGCACCAGCCCATATGGACAGGGTGCATCAAAACTTACGTCATAAGGTACATGACTTTAACCCTGTAGGTCTAATGTGCGTTGATAAGGTTGTTGAAAATTTCTCTGTCTTGCATGTCAGACCAGGGGACTTAAGGCTGGTTAGGCTTGTCAATTTTCGAAAAATGGCCAAAATTCATGTCATGTACATGAATGAAACCAACGGGCTTTTGTGTGGGAACATCCCCTTAATCGAAACTCGGGTCATGAGACAACATTTTTGAGGGGTCTCGGTGCTTAAGACAAGTTTTGTAATTTTCAAAAAGGGCTAAAATTTCCCTTCTCTTGGAGACTTCTTCTTCTTTGACATAATTTTAGGAATGAAAAACGATTCTTACATGATTTTTTACGTAGGTTTTGAATCTGTCCACCAAAATTTTAATTGGTACATCGCTTACAGGGTGCAACATCGAAAACATTTTCTCAAATCGTACACCTTGTATTTTAACATGGAAATCGATTCCGTCTTTCAAAAATTTCGCCTTACGACCAGATTTTCGATCAAGTGGATGTTTTCACACAAAATCCAGTTGGTTTCATTCATGTACCTTATGACCTAAATTTATAGCCATTTTTTCGAAAATTGACAAGTTCATACCAGCCTAAAGCCCCCAGTCTGACATGTAAGACAAAGCAATTTTTAACAACCCTATCAACGCACATGAGACCTACAGGATTAAAGTTTTTGACAATTTTTTCATGTTCTTGAAAAATTATTTCTTGACAGTTTGGAAATTTTGCACTGTTTTGGCTAACACCCTGTAGAAATTACATGTGAAGTATCTTATGTTTTGCAAACATGGAATGATAGTTGAAGAATCCACTTTTCCCATATATTATGAGAAATCACTTTGCGCATACCCGCGAGCGCAGACTCTCCCGCTAATACAAACAGCTACTACAGACCGCTAGTTCTACGCTCACCGGTATGCGTGAAGTTCTCATGGGAAAGGTGGATTGAGCTAGCGAATAGTTCAAACAGCATTCAAATCCTTTGTAGCGGTCAAAAATTATCCCGATTTGAAAAAGCGAAAACCAATATTTGTTTATTTATGAATGAATTTTCAGTTAAAACATCAATAAATATTCTAATTTTATCTCTCTCACAGAAGATACACGTATTGAAAACTGCAGTATTGACAACACAACACAATAAGAAAAAGTTCGATTAATGGTGCAAGAAATTGAAGCAAAAGCAGGTGGGTTTGTGTATGTGTGAATCAAGTATACTATTAAGTAAAGCTTGGATGCTTCCACCAATCGAAGCTTTTGAAGTTTGTGAAATCGAAGACTGGAGTTTGGACTGCCCAGCTTCGCGGTGTAGTTACGCACCTTCCAGTGTAAGGGTTTGTGAAGAGGGCCCCAGGTAGAAGCTGACTTGGGTAAATTGGGAGTAAGCGTGGAGTTTTTGTAGAAGTTACGAATATAAGGAAGAGTTGAGGTATTCGGCGGCTCAAGGACGGGTGGGGAGGTGGCAGTGCCGTCCCGGATCGGGCGACACAGAGTAGCAGCCGTGGTGCCCGAAGTAGAGATGGGCACAGGAGTTCTGCCAATTCGGTTCACGTTGGTGCAACTCCGGGAGTTCCATTCTCGCTGCAACTGTAACAGAGTGCGCCTTCACCTATCGTAGTCAGTAGTAAGCAATTAAGGAAGGTGTTAGTGACAGTCTTACCAAACCAGGAACAGACAGACACAGGTACACATGCTAAGAAGGAGGCACACGCAATGCGCGCACCACCACAGCACCACTTTCACGAGTTAGTAAGCAGCTCAGACAAAACACGTTTTAGTTAGAGACTAGGTCACAGCCCTCCTTAGACTCTACTACTCTGCTGCTGCAGTCAATGCCTAGAGTGGTGAGATCTGCATTTGCATCGCTAAGGTCTATATAGAAGCTGGTATTAAACAGAACAGAGCTGCATGGTAAAAGCAATACTAGGGCAATACCTTGTTGCGAAACATTGTGCAGTCGATTGTGGTTGGTAGTGGTGGTACTAGCATTGTTGAGATCGGTTCTAGTTAGAACCTGGACTAGCGCGGTTGGGCGCACGTTATTAAGATTATTCGAGATGACTATATTGTTGGTACCCACACTTGTTCCATGTGGAGACAGGACGGAATTGTCCGTCGAGTGGGAGTTCGTGCCAGACGGATTCCCGTTAGAACCAGCATATAGGCTCGTTCTCCGCTCTTTGCCCAGCCCTGAGCTACCACTGCTGCTGCCAGCCCCACCAACAGGCTTCGAACAGCGCAGGCACTTCGGCAGCCACGCATGTTTTCTGATGAATTTTCGATACTCCTTACGAACCTGCACAAGTTCAATTCAGTTAGTAACGAACATATTTTCATTTTATATATCAAACTATTTTAGTCCGTAACATGTAAGATAAGCACATTGGGTCATAAAATTCGATGCAGTGACTTTAGACCAGTGACGGCGTTAGAACATGCGGAGTGGGGGGCATAACACAAGGCGTGAGCTTTGGCTGTGAATCAGCTGTGAGTGCAGAGACGAGCCGGCTATGCCTGACGTCACTGACGTCCGACCACACCCTGAACGGAGGAATGGACTCGTCCAGACGCATTCTGGTCAACTGCACATTTTCACTGGTGTGCTTATCTTAGATGTTACGGACTATACTTCCATCTACACACACATACACACATACGCTTTTACGCGGAAACGCATTCCTGACTATAAAATTTGACGTGACGCTAAAGTGCGTATGTGCAAGTACAGGAGCTACCATTGATTACGCTTACCTTTTCGTTTTGCACACAATGAAATAAAAAAATGAAGAATCCCTGCAGGCAGTTGAATATGGTGAAGACGTACGCCATCGCAACGGATTCCTGGTCGAGGTAAAGCAGTCCGAACGTCCACGTCAACCCTAACAAGAACACCAACACTATGGCGCCCCTAATCCATCCTCTGAAACTTAACACAGTTATAGAAAAATATGGAAAATCTCTCGGCACCAACAAAAAAGTTACCTATAGCTATGTTCGTAAGCTAATTGCTTACTGTTAGTGTCAGTATACCTAGTAGGTACTACATGCGAAAGTTGAAATTAGTTTTATATTATATAGATTATAAAATTTTTTGATCATGCAATACTAATGTTATGTTATTCTAAAACTAAGAGGACCTTAAAAGAGCAATAAAGATAATATAACGTAAATTATCTTACAAGTGAGCTTGAAATTTGGTTTGAAGTGCATTTTCTTCCTTTCCACTACCATAGGACAAGATCGCCATGCAAGAAAGAAGAAATTATATTAGAATTAAGACCAAACCGCAAACATTTCGAGTATTCATCATTAAAAAATCCAACCAAATACATTTAGGCACCACCGTAACGTCACACCAACCTCATAAAACAGTTAAAAAACCTACTGCAATAGCAAAATATTTTTAACATGCCCATGTTGTGCAACACCAACCACGTGGACGCAATTTTTATTTGTTTCAAGTTTTAATTCAAAAGCACTCTGTTATTACGACATATTGTTGTTTATTACCTGCTGTTGGCCAGCCTCGAGTGCTCCTTGTTCTTGATTGATACAGAGGCGTTGGAATGGCGACACATCATGAAGATGGCCATTATGAGGAAAATCACGTTTAGCTGCAACAAAATGACAAATGAGGAAAATCACGTTTAGCTGCAACAAAATGACAAATGAGGAAAATCACGTTTAGCTGCAACAAAATGACAATGGTTAATGAAGTTTGTCGCACAGAAACATCAAACTGAATACGCTACCGTCGCAATTTTGAAAAAAGAAGCTTGTAAACCGACTTCAACACTGTCTTGCCAGTAATTCCGTCATAATTGTAGACCCACACAAGTGAGCAAGCGAGACTGATCTTGGAAGTGTTCGTAATAAATGGTTCTTTTGACAAGTTGGATCTTGTTCAAAATCCCCCCCAATCAGATGACCTCGGATTTAATTCATGTTTATGTCAGGTTTGTTGCGACCCCCACATTAGTCTCAAATCGTAAAAATTGGTCAACAACCAAGGAAGTTATCAGTGCAAAACCAAAAAGTTGCCTTTTTGAGATCATATCCTTGAAAAATTGTTTAGAGGATTGATAAAACGTCTCTTCTGAACGTCTGACCCTGACCCACTTGAAAATGCGTCATTTTTTAGGGTATGTACTACATAAAAAGCAACGAAAGTGACAGTTTTAGCATGTGTGAAAAATCGTTAATCATACACGAATGCAAAAAAACAACATTTTATTGTGATTTTTTCGGAATTTGAGAATAAGTATATCCCGTTCGCTTTTTATTTTCAGTAGAATGACTTTTTGGAGCAAAAATAAAGTGACAAGCTGGAGCACTGGGGGAATACGGCTGATGGCCGCTGATGGTTTCACTCCAAAACTTTTCAGGTGCCATCAGCCGTAGCCGTAGTCCCTCAGCTTGTCACTTTATTTTTGCTCCAAAAAGTCATTCTACTGAATCTAAAACGAGAACGGAATGTAAGTTGTCAGTTGTCGATTTGCTAATGACTTTTTAGTGAATGATTCTGCAAAACATCGGTTTTTAAATAAAAGCTTAAACTGCAATTATTATTGCAATAATTGACATTGGAATCTGTGTAATAGGTCTTTTCATGAGGTCTAGAGCGCATCCTCACGTTCCCTGCAAGTCGGCAAACAAAACTGTCAAATGTCAATGTCGAAATGTTCATGGATGCGGATGGTTAACGGCATCTCTGCAAATATCATCGTCACGAAAAAAGCCGCACATTGATTTGAACATTCTGAACGAAAACGAGGTACCGGGGGCGATATGGCCAACCGCCGACTGTGTGGAAGCTAACGGGGTCGTGCATTTAAAACGGTGGTGGCTTGAATGCCGTAATTTAGCAGTTTGTAAGTAAAGATCCACTTCCATCCTAGTTTAATCAAGAATTAACCTCGCTTTTCAAGATTTCACGTATATTCGACCTTCGCGTGCTTGCCGACTCGAACTGTCAATAGTGTGAAATCTTGCGCATGCCCACCGAAACACAAAATCATCATAAAAACACCTATTAGAATTATCTAAAGTAGGCACTGCAGAGCAACGTTTTCGTGGGTAGCCATAATAGAGAATGACTAATCGGCGTGTTGTAGATCAACAAATCAGCTATCCAGACAAGTAAGTCATTCAAAATAGTCTGTCTGCAACTTCAGGAAGTATGGCACTTCAAGTGCGACTGAAATTTCGGGGAGCGGCGAGCAATTTTAATATGTCGACCATTTTAGCTTGAACATCAGATGATGAATCAGTGCACATTAAACTTCACATCTCACTTTTAGGCATGCATATTGCATCGCTTCCTTCCAGGTAAATGTTTCTGCTTGATATAAATATTGTGGTATGCGGAGCTGGAGTTGATACACAGTACGCATGCGTGTGAGCACACCGGAGGCACGGAAAAAGTTTAATGGTAAAATTAACAACTTACGATTAAAATTATAATTACAGGGCCGACGAAGCTGTAAATGAAATAGTTGTTCGTTCTGAGCCAACAGTGTTGATCCGTTCCGTAGCCTTGCGGATAAATCGTTGCCGATATCAGGACGATGAGGAAGGGAAAGCCGTATGCGAAAATGTAGTACCACTTCATGCGCGATTTTTCGGCTTCAAATACTTCAATTAGCATCACGTATAATTGAAATCCTGAAACGAAACAGAAACACTTATTACCCACACGAGACACGCCGCTCAACAAAACCAACCTTCGAAGAACATCCATACAAAAGCACACAAGAAGAAGTACTGCAAGAATCCGGCGATGACCCCGCACACGATTCTGTTGTCAGTCTGGTCAATTCCGATTAAAAACGTGAGTTCGGCTATCAGGAGGCAGATGCATAAGTTGCAATGAATTGTGGTTCGGTCGTTCTGGAAACAAAACGAACGTGAATATGAAGAAGCTGCAACGAACAAGCAAACATACCTTGAGGCCCCGAAATAACTGAAATGTCATTATGGCCAAGACGAGGCAGATTATCGACACGATGCATCCGACGTAGGTGATGATCTTCAACGCTATTTGGTGTGGTATCGGCAAGTAGACCGCGTGGACGTCCATGAGGATGGCGAAGTTCGTTAGGTGGTCGCAGAGGCAGACGGTATGAGATCGATTCGTTAATTCAACACGACAACCTTCCTCGAGCCAGGCGTTGGTCGTGTAATCCCAGAAAACGCAAGATGGATTGCTGACATTCTCCATTTGTAGATGCCTCAAAGTCAGTCTTACTGGCTCCCGCAATTGGATGTGTCTACCTTTCCCGAGACTGGCCGAAATTACTTTGCTGTTCAACATCCTGGTGATGTTCTTATTTGGAGCGGCTTCCGAACTCTCGGGCTGCCACTGCAAGATTTCCTCCAGCCGATCGAAGGCGACGAACACCAATCGGACCAGGCCACCGTCGCTGTTTTCTTGCAGCGCACCTTGGGACAATTCGATCGAATCGTTGCTGGCGGACCATTTGCTGTCCGACGGAAATACTTCGGTTGTTACAGTTTTCGTTTCCAAAACTCGAACGGAGAGCACTGGAAATCGAACGCTTGTGTTATTATTTTTGCTCGAAATGAGGAAACTACAGAGAAAAGAGAAGGGGGTACTCACTTATATTTTTAACAACTCTATTAACAGTCTTTTCTCTCATGACGGTGTCAGCCAGAAGAAAGGCATTTTCCTCCAGTCCGATAAGTAGCGACGTTGCAACCCTCATTTGTTCCTTATAACTTAAATCGCGCCACGACGGATGCTGTGATGAATCTAATAAATTGCTACCAGTCTTAACAACATCACTGAGCATCTCCGTGACTATGGCTTCACGCTGCCTGGTATCGGGGAATGTTTGAATATCTTGGGACATTTTCTGAGCCATGTTCTGGATCATTTTCGTGGTGATCATCATATCACCTCCGTACAGAGTTTTGCTGCTCGTGACCTGCGCCAGGTCGTTTGTGATCGAGACCAAAGGATCGCGCCCAGCAATTATCCTCTGCTCCAAGCTGGTCAACCAGACAGACCTGCATTGGCTCAAGTCCGGAGTCGCGGGATACCATGTGGGAACGGCGTTGATCTCCACGCATTTCCACTTGGCGAAGCCCGTTGTCCCACCGGGACAAGGCTGGATGTCGGTGGCGTTGATTTTCGTCCAGTTCCAATAGATGCTGCGCACCGTAGTCGGACTGCAAAGACTGCTGGTGACTTCCGAATCTTTTGTCCATGAAGGCAGCACACTCGGGGGTGGAACGTACGTATTCGGGTACGTTGTTTCAGCTGAAAATTGAAACAGTTAGAAATCTTTTGGCTTGACCTAAAAAACTGGCACATACAAGTGACTTTTTTAGGTGTAACTGTTGTAAATGGCAGTGTTGTTATTTCATCAGGAAGTTTCATGGCTTGTTCGAAATTTTTACCAGTGTCTTCGTCATCCCTGTCTTCGTCGTTGGAAACGGCCACAGCCGGTGAGGGGTTTTGTGACGTCGACGTTGTCACAGCCGAGTTAACGATGGTCGTCGCAGCCCGCGGCAGCGAAGTCGTTCCAGGAACTTTGGGAGGCGGCGATGGCCTCGCCGACGGTTTTACGGTACTCCACATCGGCGGCTGAGATGTTATCAACCATGGAGGGCTAGGACGATTTGTGGTCGTTGTGGTTGTTGCTATAAAACCTTGATTTAATTATAACGAGTTATTTCCCCAAATTGTACTTGCGATTTTATTATTATGTATGTATGTATATGCTAACTTTAGAAACTAAGTCCTTAGCAACTAAGTTTGTTCGATCCGTCTCTATTAGAGCCAACACTGGAAGCGCATCAGACGAAGTGAAAATTTCAAGGAGAAAGACACCTGGTGCGAGAAAGTGTATAGCAATTTTGTCTAGAATAAAAAAATAAAGAAGGGTGGTTATTATCACCGACAGCTGCCATTCCGTTGCTGTTTAGTAGTATAATTAGGTCATCGTTTCGAGCGTAACGAATCACTTGGGCTTATGCATTTTTAACGCAATCGAAATTCAGAGTGAGCAAGATAAAAGTAATTTCGATTTTTCACGCAATCGGATCGGATTCGGAACTGATTCACAAGCGACTTGGAACCGAATTACGCTTGTTCAAGTTTCAAGTCCGCCACGTTAAGTACGTATGTATAAAATATCGAGATCATGTAGGTAGGTAGGTAGGTAGGTAGGTAGGTAGGTAGGTATTAGGTATAAGGTAAATAACAACTGAATAATTAAAACGATTGTTCGCAGTGGCGTAGCGAGGATTTGAGGGCGGGGGGGCAAAGGTAATCACGAGGGCGGGATTTCGCGAGGCGGGATTTCGCGAGCGAAGCGAGCGACGGCGCCGCAGGCGAAATTTTTTCAAGAATAATAATAATAATGATAATAATGATAATAATAGGCATATTCACTCATCAATATCCACTACCTCCAATAGAATCATTATAGAGAAATTGAAAGTCAAATACTGAAAAAAGACGTTTACAGAAAAAAAATCTTCAGGCTTTTATTGGCGCAAATTTCTCGATCTCAAAAATCCAACCTGATAAAATGAATTTCTCCCGCACAATAAAGCCTGAGTGTCACAGTACTATTTTTGTCATATTTTCATACTAGAAATCAAGCATGGGAGACTAGGTTGCGAGGGAATTTCTGAATTGTCGTTTCTAGTCATATATTTCCAGCATCAAAATAGTACAACAATAGTACAGTGATACTCACGCTTGAGAAGACAATACTCAATAGTCAATAGTTTAATTTTTTATTCAATATTAACAAAATCAAAAATACGTCAGATAATACTGAGGCTTCAAGTAGGTATTAAATTGAACTTCACAAAAGGAAGCTCACCAGGTACAGGCCAAGACTGGCAATCAAGTGAGACAACACCTATGCAGTTCAAATTTTTGGAAAAAAAAGTGGTACAGCCCATTATATTATAGACATAATTATATGGCTAGTGTAAACAGCACACTTGTGCTTACACATAGTACCAGTGTCATACACATATATAGGACAACAAAAATAAGGTATTTAGCGATAAACAATAAAAAAATCTTCACATCACATCAGTGTTCGTATAAATCAAAAAAGTGGTTTCATCTACAAGCGTTAAATAATACCCGTCACTTTTAACACGTCGTAATGGGCGACGTGGAGAAATGATGATTCTGTGCGTTCCTGTCATATTTTCAATAAATTCTGACATTCACCAAACATTTCAAAGACCATTGTAGATAAAATCTTGTACGATACACGCGTACTTTTAACACTTGTATCGCAAATAGCTATTATAGAAAAAAATTGCAACATTTTTTGTTTTATTTTCCTACTGCCGGTACTTATGGGTTGACATTTGAATACCGATGTAATAGAGGAAAATATTACAAAATAATCCTTCTGCCTTTCATTTTGAATTTATCGAGAACCTTGTCGAAATTCAAAGTTTTGAGACTCTCTTTCTCTATATTAAGCACAGCTATGTCGTTCAGCCTTTCTTCGGTCATTGTTGACCTTGTATATGTTTTTATGTTTTTCAATCTGCTGAAGCTTCTTTCAGCATTGGCACTGTTGGTTGCCAAGGTGAGAAAAATTCTGTACAGATTTGTCAAATTTGGAAAACTAGTTTCCAAATTGTTCGAAAGTATGAACGGCAATATTTCGTCAGTTGTTAGTACAATATCTTCTAATTTTAACTGATTGAAAAAAGCGCAAAAAGACGGGTACTCATCAATTATGTTGATCTCGATAAAACTTCCATAAGAAATTACTAGGTCTTTAATGCACTTCATATTTTCATCATTATTTTTGATCACGTTTGCATCAAGACAAATGAATTTTTTTGCTACGGCTAAAAAGTCTGTGAATCTTTCAGTGAGAGTCTCCACGAATGTATCCAATGTCACATAAAAAACGTTAATTCTGAACCTCTCTTCAGGACAAGTCTGACCTTCATGTTCAGCTTTTTCATCAAAAAATCTTTTGACTCTTTTAGTTCTTTTCTCCGAAAAGCTTTCGCTAGTCCCACAAGCGCTAGCTATTTCTTTAGCCTCAGCTGCAAAATTCTTAAAAGCAGTCTCATTTCGTGAAGATTTGAGGTCATTTATAGTGGAAATAATTAAAGCAGCTGCGGAGTTGAGATTCATGTCGACTTTTTGCAGGTAGTTTGAGAGTGGAAAAATTTTCTTCAGAACGTTTCTCCAAAAGCAAAGTAAAAAGATGAATTCGAAAGTCTTTATATATGAAAGAATTCCATTTGCCTCAGCCAATTGTTTCGAGTTGATGGGCAACTCACCATCTACTATTTTCATCAGGGTCTCGAGAATAGCATTTATGTTTGTAAAAAAAGAATCGACAGCCCTAGAATGACTCGCCCAACGGGTTGTAGATAATTTTTTCAGAGTCAAAGATTTGCCCTTGTTCTCTTGATCTTGAACTTTTCTGAGGAGGTTAATGCGTGGGAAACTTTCCGAAATAAATACATAAGTTTGCTCCAAAGTACCAAAAAATAATTTCACTTCTGTACATGCATTTATAGAATCTACCAAAGATAAATTCAGGTTGTGGGCGCAGCAGTGAATGTAAAGGGCTTCTGGAGCATCTTTTTTTATTTTTGCTTGTAACCCGTTCAAATGTCCTGACATCGTATTTGCACCATCATAGGCTTGTCCGCAGCAAAAAGCCAAATCGATGTCAAGATTTTTTAATTCAGTTTTGATGGTTACATAGAATGATTCAGCTGAGCCGCTAGGCATTGCAAAGAACTTCAAAAATTTTTCTTCGGGGTTGCCCTCGCTATTTACATAACGTAGCGATAAGCTCATCTGATCAATTTTTGAAATGTCAATTGTCGAATCCACTATAAGAGTGAAAAATTTGGCTTTTTTTACATCTTTCACAATTTGGATAGTAACTTCCTGCGCTAACAAATGTAACAAATCATTTTGAATTTGAGGACTTGTGTACAATGCGTTCTTTTTCAAACGAGCTGAATGCTCTGCGAAAACAGGATCATGATTTTTATAAAAATTCACCATTTCAAGAAAATTGCCTCGATTCTTAGAATCAACACGTTCATCATGCCCCCGAAGGGGTATGTTCTGCTTCGCAAGAAACAGAAGAATGTCCAAAATTACTTTTATGAACTTTCGATTTTTCACGGCTTCTTCTTTTTCAGCTTGGAGCTGCTCGTCGATAATGGTTTTGTTTTTGGAAAGTCGTATTTTCGTAATGCAGAATTTATTTTGCGCTGTTCTGTGAGAAACGCTCTCTTCGTGAGCTTTGATTTTCTCTAACCCTTTCTTGAAATTCGAAAAGCCCAATTCAGGATCCGCCCAAACATGACCTTTGTTTGTGGTCAACATCAACCAACAACAAAAGCAAAAAAGTCTGTTCATTCTAGGAGAATATATCAACCACTTGCGAACGTGATTTTCTGGTTTCAAATAATACCAATCAGGAATGAATCTTCTTTGGTTGACTACAGGAAAGCTGTTGAAATCATCGTGAAGACCAGGCTGACATGGGCCATCTACAATTAGTTTTCGAATCAAGTCTGTTGTCAACGGCGGATCTTTGAAGAGATACGGATCTGTTGGATAGAGGTCCTCTGAAGTCTCTAGGTCACCTTCGAGATCTGGAAAAATAAAAAATTAGCAACTAGGCCGACGTTGAATAAACAAAGAGATAGAGCTTTTCCCTCGGCTTTTTCCATTTTCACAACAATCAAGTTTTTGAGTTTTTATAGTTGTTCTTTTTTAATATGTATCATATTAATATGTATCTTGTAGTATTGATCAATCAGCATCAACTAACCTGTTTGGGAGGGCGCAGGTGAGGGAGACGAAGACGTAGAACCAATAATCATAGCCGTGTCTTGATCATGTTGATCTGTTTCCATGTCAGAGTTTGTGGGGTCAGCATCTTCAGCATCAGAAATATCAGGCTCACAGTCGCCGTCACTCGCATCTGCTTTGCTCTTGTCCTCGTTCTTTTCCTCTTCCGAAGATGACGATTCTCTGATTAAAATTACAGAGCAATGAGCAATCAACAAAATATAGGAAAATACCTAGTTGCAGTTGTATGCTTGAAAGTCGTAGTAGGCTCGTGAAAAAATTAGTATAACTTATGCACAGGCACAAGTACATACATACAGCGTTTATCTATGTAATTGAAATTCACAAAACTTACCTAGTGACTGTAAAACTTGGAGCAGCGCTTTGGCCTTTAACAGAAGAGGCAAGAGTACCACTTTTGACAGGCTTATTGAAGAAATCTCCTATGTTTCTGGAGGCTGACGCTGCACTGCAGCGGCTGCAGCCTGCAAGAGCTTTTGCTTTCTTTCCTGGCGGAAAGCGGCTCCAGATTTTTTTTTTGAAGCCATCACTAATCACAATTCACAATTATTGCACAATAACTTTACAACATACGCAGTTATTATTTGTTGGAGCAGTGTAAAAGTGTAATTGATCAACAACTTGCAGTGCTGGGGGTGATCGACTGATCGTGCATGTTGGTAGATGAAAATGGTACCTATGTAATGTATTTGTGGAAATTTCATTAAAGTAAAATTCATTAAAATCCCATTCATATCATAGGTATGTAGGCTCGGTCCACGCAAGTGGCCCATAAAATTCTGGCGCCAAATTAAGGAACAAACTAGTCGCAAGTGCACATGAGGCAGATTTGCCCATTGTTAAGTCACGTTTTGCTTCTGCACCACCCACTGAGAGGGTCAGTGGGTGAGTATTGTGGAGCATTATAGAGAAAGGTATCATATCTACGTATTATAGTACGAGACCTATGTTTTATGAGGGTGTAAAAGCGTTTGTGAATGGGCGGAAAGTTTCTTACTTACGAAGAGAACCGTTACTTGTGAGATTATTTTTATGGGCGACAACAGCATCCTCGCCCTCCGAGAAATAAAAAGTATCGCATATCACATATACTAACATAAAACTTCATTGAAAATTTTTTTACACAGAAGTGTTGCGCCCTTTAAATACGCCTCTGTATTGTCCGATTAGTTAAGAAAGCGGGATGGGGCGCCCTGGGCGCTTGGAAGGTGGGGGCGGGGGGGGCGGTCGCCCCCCCTCGCACCCCCTTGGCTACGCCACTGATTGTTCGTGACGCAGGTAGGTATGTGTAGTTCAATAACATAATAATGGAATAGTGCCTACAATTTGACTAACTAGAAATTTTCTCAAACTCCGACATAAATTAATAAATAGTACAATTTACGCTCAGTTTAGCTTTGAAGTGAAAATTTAGAAATTCATAAAAAATTATTAGTATTGTCATGTAATGGAATTATATTATTGTCGAACGTGGTTGGAGGAAAATTGGCCGGAGGGGCTAAAATGAAATGCATGCTGGAGGGTTTCAGCAAGTGACAGTAATTCATTACCGAGTAACAAATCTGGCGAATTTCACATGATCTCGGGTATTATTCGATGAATAATGGCCCAGTACAAATCATAGCAATTATGGGCAGAAACAAAGAATAATGACTTAATCACATAATCCATGAAAACAACAGGCGAACAAGTTGACAAAATTATTTTTTATACGACCAGGCGTAAAGTGAGTGTTTTCAACCGCATTTTCCGGCTTGCAGTGGCACATTTCAAGCCCAAAGGCGCAAAGAAGTTTTTTTTGCGCCCTAGGGTATTTTTTTTTCTTTGGCGTTTGAAATGGCAGAAATTGCATGCAAATCGCATAGAATAAAATAAAATTTCATGTCGCATTGCACGTAAAATGTGACCGATGGTGCCGGCCCCATGCAATGTTGGTGGTCGTGAAAGATCCCTAAGCATTCACCGACGTCGGTGATTGGCCCTGGCAGCGGAAATAGACCGACATTAAATAAATGAGCAAAAAAGGGTTCCAAAACTCCTCAAGATGGAAACAGTAACAGACGTTCCTTCAGCTCTGGCAATGCTAACACGCAAACGTGGGAGTTCACAAAGTCGTATTATGAAGAACAGGTCATGTACTTGACAGAGACGCCTATCAGGGATCCTATTCCTAGAAAAAATGTGATCCATTCACATGTAAAGTTGCCAGGCAACCAGAACTGTGACTGGCTACACCGTGATCGCCCGGTGATCGCTCATCTCTAGAAATAAGGCTGGCGACAGAGAAGAGTTCAGGGGGTATGTTCGCTGTCCGGGAGCGTCCTCATCGGAGAAATGCAAATGGCAGCCAAATGTTTTCGAACGCCGGTGAAAAAAGCTATTATTGACAGGGTATTATTGCTTATTTGTAGCAAAAAGTTTTTGCAACCCTCCACCAAGAAAATGATGGTGATAATGACGACTGAGAAATATAAAAGCGTTGTGTTACATGAAGTAGTTATAACGCGAAGTATAATGCTTGTGAATTCCGCAAGGAAAAGCATAGCCAGAAAAAATGGCGGGAAAAATAGCAAGAAAAATGATAGCAATGAAAAACCCAAAGGGGATGATAGAGTCTGTAGAAGTTGGTTAAAGGTAGACATCAAAAGAAAATTTGTTGTTTACTAGGAAAATTGATAAATCACAGTAGAGAATTGTGTTGTCTTTGCTTTCTTTGCTGAATTAATTAAATTCAGCATCAAATTCAGCTAAATTCAGCTGTACATTTCGAGTTAGGATGAAGATCCGGCCGGTCATTCGGATGACGAGAAGATTCTTTCAAGAACTAAAAAATGGTTAATATGGCAACACTGTTTGTACCAGCGTTCAAAAACACAGTTCGAGTCTTCCGAACGTACTCTCGGTCATCTCGGTGAAACTGAAAACTTGGTTAATAAGGAAGATGAGAGGCACTCCACCAGTCCACCACATGCGCATTGGCATTTTTGCATAAACAACAAATTTTCTTTTGATATTTACCACAAACCAACTTTCACAGGTTTTATCATCCCATTCAAGTTTCTTCCGTGCTATCTGTTTTCTTGCAATATTTCTTCCTCTGTTTTTTCTTACTTTGCTTTTCCCCTGCGAAAATTCGCAAGAGCTGTATCAGAATTTACCTACGTCATGCAACTTACACAACGCTTTTTTGTTCGCCGTCGTCACTGTCGCCGTCATTTTCTTGAAAGGTTTCAAAAAATTTCTTGACAGAAATAATCAATAATACACTGTCAATAATCGCTTTTGTCGATTTTCTTTTATTTTCGTACACAAGTAGGCACACAACCTCGCCAGATGGCACTGAAGTGGCTGGAGTAATTTAAAGGACCCCGCACGATTCTTATGGAAAATGGCTCCCGGTTAAATTCTCTGAATTTTTGATATGTTGTAGCTCATGAGATACTGATCAAATACCGTGAGCCCCAAACTCAAATAATGGACAGTTTTTTACCCACAGGGGGTTGAAGTTGGAGGTTTTGACGGCTTAAAAATGATATTGTGACGTAAATAAAAGTTTTCTATTTGGTTTCTCTTCAAGATGTGTTTCATGCTAAATGTATTTATTTGACAGAAAAATATAAACCCCCTCCTCCACCCCCAACCCCTATCTACCGTCATAAAATTCGAGATTACTCTCGAAAGCCATGCGGATGGCTTCTGTGATTTAAGTGATGAATTTTGCCATAAAAATTATTTTCCACCCCTAATGTTGGGGTGCCGATTTTCCAATTTTCCTCGGTTAATTTGGCTGAATTTTTGATATTGTATACTTCTAATTCTGCTGAACAAAAAGTTCTCATGCCAAAACTTATTCCTATGGACAGTTTTTGTTCTACAGGGGACTGAAGTTCAAGATTTGAGAGCATAAATATTGAACTTCAGTCCCCTGCAGAACAAAAACTGTTCATAGGAATAAGTTTTGGTATTGGAACTTTTGTTCAGCAGAATTAGAAGTACACAATATCAAAAATTCAGCCAAATTAACCGAGGAAAATAGGAAAATCGGCACCCCAACATTAGGGGTGGAAAATAATTTTTATGTCAAAATTCACGATTTAAATCACAGAAGGCATCCGCATGGCTTTTGGGAGTAATCTCGAATTTTATGATGGTAGATAGGGGTTGGGGGTGGAGGAGAGGGTTGATATTTTTCTGTCAAATAAATACATTTAGCATGAAACACAACTTGAAGAGGAACCAAATAAAAAGCTTTAATTAACGTTATAATATCATTTTGAAGCCGTCAAAACCTCCAACTTCAACCCCCTGTGGGTAAAAAACTGTCCATTTTTTGAGTTTAGGGTTCACGGTATTCGATTAGTATCTCATGAGCTACAACATATCAAAAATTCAGAGAATTTAACCGGGAGCCATTTTCCATAAGAATCGTGCGGGGTCCTTTGGCGGTACTATTGAACGATGCGAATTCGTCGTGTTTTGTGTTCAGGCATCAAGGCAGGTGCGTGCCGTTTTTAGGTCATTAGTCATTGTGGAACGAGGAAAAAGTCTCCAGCAAAATTTCAAGTGAAATAAGAATGGTGCTCAATGGACGTTTGTGTAATTTTTATTTCTATTTTTTCTAACAGTGACGGGCATGCGTCAGAGGCACATTGAATCTGACGATTTAGACAGTGATGACATTTGGATGTTATTTTTGAACTATTTCAGCTTCCAGCTTATACCGGCGCTTTCTGGAAAACTGTATCAGTATTTGCTCTATTCATCAACCACTGGATTTGAAAGATATTCGGCTGCTAGATATCATTTATGTCGTCTGTACTTCACTCAGTACCCCCCACTCTTCAAAGGACGCGGTCTTCCTGATAGGGCTTCTCGAACATACAACATACCCCAGGACAGCTCCTCTCTACTCTCTAGGATTTTGTATGTTTAAGTTTGTAAGAGCTGGCTTCTTCATTTGAAAATAAGAAAACGTCAAAAATTTGTGCCCAGTGGGTTTTTGGGATAATCAATAAGCATCACGAATGGTGACGATCACTTAATAAGTGGACATCAGAAATCAGTCACTGTATAAAAAGTCTGTACAGCACTCATGGGATACTCAAACTACACACTGGGTGCATTCCATTTAAAGTTACAAATACCATCAGACGGAACATGTTCCATTAGTTAGGCGCAAAATTTTAGATGATCTGCCAAACGGTACAGGAACTGCGAAGAACACCTTGATGGAGATTACCATTTGGCACTCACATGCGTAAGCAATAGGACCACATTTGGAGCTAAATGGGAAGTACCCACTGCACCCAAGGTCAGTGCATCTGCGGCTGCTACCATTTTCATAGATTCTTGGTTTGCTTAATTTTTTTTCAATTTGATTCTGCCAAGCTTGATCGATTTCACAGAATGACAGATCTAGCAAACTTAATGACAAGCGATTAGCGAAAAAAAAGCAGAAACCTATTCATGTACCTACGTCTCTGGCTTCAAACCCAGAGGTTCGGAGTTCAAATCCTGTCGGGGGTGATGACTTTCCTCTATGCGCCTCTAGAAAATACTATGGCGTGTACTGACACTACTGACCCAGCGGTCACGTCAAGGGGAAAAAAGTGAAACAGAAGAGTTCACCGAAGAAAGGGCGCTAATGAGCGAGTATAGTACTTGATGCGCCCCTAAATACCTGATAAAAAAAAGTAGCTGTGATACAATGCAAATAGTACTCGAATATACTGTATTGTAGTACCTATAACGAGCAACTGAGAATGAAACCCACTTCGTCACAAGCTTGATATTTGAGCGCGAACCGAAGGTGAGTGTTGCAAATCATGCGAGAACAAATGGGAATTCCATGGAGGTTTGTACATTATGCTTTTCTACGATTATACGCTTTTTTAGTGAAAAATGCAGCTTTGCATTCGAACCTGTACCTTCCTGCTTTGACATTTTAGTGAGAGAATATGAAACAATGTGAGTGACGGTTTAGTGAGACAATATCAAGGTCGTAGGAAATAGTATATTACATACCGAGGTGGAAAGCGTCTCATTACAGCCAAGAGATTCAATATATTACCGAGGCGTGCCGAGGTGAGGTGAGATAGAATCCCGTAGGCTGTAATGACGCTTTACTCCGTGGTATGTATGTATAGGACTTTATTCACAATGATCCAGTTTAAATGCAAATTAATTGGCTTTATTCAAAGTTTTTCGCGTCAAACGTTTTCATCAGGTAGGCATAGGCAACCTTTTCTAACAACGCATCCATCAACACTCCGCGCTCCGCGACAGCTGTTTAGATCAGATCACCTCCCTTCATACGTCACTTTCGGCCCGTGGTCCGAAAGTGACATCATTTTCCAACCTGTAAGGAATCATTCACTTTTTTAAAGTTAGGGATGTATCGATTGCTAACTCATTGTGAATAAATGATTTTCTGATGTGTTTATTTCCTTTGCCCATATGTAATAAAATTGAAAAGCGACCGTTGGACTGCGGACAAGTCTGTTTTGAGCCTGCTCAAGGTCGATTACCGTCCTTCGGGTCTATGTAGAACAGTCACTTACGCCCTTGCTACATTAATATCTATGAGTGCTCTCTTAAATATATCTGTGAGAAAACTACAGAACTACAAAACGATCGCTTTGTATACCTACAAGGAGATTTCCAGGAATTCCTGCACTTTGTTGCTATAATTTTCGTTAATTGTACCATATAATCTCGATTAATTTACATTTATTATACCCATTTTAGATTCTTTGCCTTAATTATTTACGATTTTGACGTGCAGTGTGACAGCAAAATTAGACGTTGCCACACATCACGAATCCCAAGGCATTCTCGTAGGTGAGGCCGTTTAACACCGTATTTTGTATTAATTGAGCGAGGAATGTGATGCGGTTTTCATGGGGTTCATTGTTGTATTGCAAAGGTGGATTTTAAGTGCGAAACCGCTTTCAAATTATCATCTTTTGTGCAATGCCTCGCCAATTATTTATTACCTAGTAAAGCCACTAACTGCTAGTTATTGTTCCTTTCTTTTCTATCCATTCCAATAAACAATTTACTAAAAATCTTAAATATTCCTGGAATCAATACGTAGAGGTTGAGCACTTTCGAAATCTCAGTTGAATCAATCATGTTGAGTGAAAATAGAGACAGATGATAAATAGATAGCGGAGAGAGAGAGAAAGAGAGAGAGAGAGAGAGAAAAAAAGAGAAAGAGAGAGAGAGAGAGAGAGAGAGAGAGAGAGAGAGAGAAAGTTACTGAGGAGAGGAATGATGATGTAAGCCGTAATTATTCGAACACGATTATTATGAATAATGTGGTAGTTTTGCAAAGTTCAGATCTTCGTGAAATAATAATAGGTAAATGAAAATTGACTGAAATTAAATAGTACTATAGTACCTACCTACAGCTTCAGTTCAAGCATAGTGGAAGGGATAAGTATTCCCGGTTTTGAGGTTTGGCTTTGAAACTATATGCGTTATTATTTGGCGCGTAATTTTTTCCGATACTGTCCATGTTATAAGGACCTCGGCCCTAGGCAGCCGGTTTTGATGAAGAGTCTGATTGATTTAATAAAACTTCCAGTGTTGGCTTGGTGGTGTTTGTTGTTTTTGTCTTCGCGATGTCATTGTCATTATCTTTATCTTTTAAAAATGTGAGAAATCGAGGAAGCATTGGTTGATCGAAAGGTATTGAATAGCGAAGCTCGAAACAAATCCCGTGGGCTTTGTCGGAGAGCGCATGGTAGCAAGATTTTAAAATTGGCAAAAAAAAAACTTTCCGATTAAGATGTACCATTTGAAGGAGGTATGTATATTTTATGGTGGCGTGTTGCAATTCGAGTAGAATCTTGTCGAACAAACAGTAATGTGTCGGGTCTAACTTACCAGGTAGGCATTGGTAATGGGCCTCAAGGTATTTGTGTGTGCCAGGACAAGGATCTCCGAACATACTTGTGCTCGCTGGGATGCTGCAGTTCTGATTATGGGTACACCTAGAGGCAAGCACATCCCGTTAAACACACTCTTGGAGAGAGCGAGAGAACGATACACAAAAAATGCTTCCTCGTTTCTGACAATATTGTATGTTAGAGATCGACCGCGCTGAATAAATCAAAACAAAATGTACCATCACAAAGATAGTGGGCCTCGATATATTTATTCGTCCCTGGGCATGGGTCGCCGCCGAATGTTTCGTTGTTCACATCAATAGTGCAGTTTCTTTGCGAGCTACATCTGAAAAACAAAAGACGCGAAAAATACGGTGGACGATCTTCCATGCTATTAATGTTGTTAATCGAGCACACAAAAAAATCAATTCGGTAATAATCATTATTTACAAAAGCAATGGATGAATGTGATTGAGAAAAAAATCTAGCGACACCCAAATAGTTGTTGGTGAGCCCATTATGACACGATATGTAACATACAATATTGACAGACACAAGAACGCAGCACACAAAACAGTTTTAAAAAATCACATTGTTGTTAGTCACAGTTTTCAGCTGTACAGCTGAACTGGAAGATGCCAATTATATTTTGTTAATCAGGTATTATACATTAACTATATCAAAACTGTAGTTTTAAAATGTCCTTCTTTCCGTTTCATCGCTCAGTGTTTCCAAAGAAAAGTCGAAGAAAACGGGTAGGTACCTAAAATTCAAGTGGCTAGTCGAATAGCTATTTTCGTTTTTGTTGCTGAAAATTTTCCAAAAATGCTATTTTTTTTAGGAAACGATAATAAAATATAGCTCTGGACTAGTCAGTTCAATTATAGAAAGGCGTTTTTTTGTGCTTTTGTTTTTGATGCTTTGATTGGTAGCGCCGAAATTGCAGAGAAAATCTGCACCTTCTAAGTCTTTGACTACGTTTACAGCCGTGCGACTGGACTAAAATTCACCCATACCCTGACCCAGTGACAAATAAAACCAAGCGTTCACACCAGGGCGAGAAAATGATTTGGGGTAGAGATATTGATATATTTTTTGTTTTCGAGAAGTATTCTACATAATAAAAACATTTTATCTGAAATGCGAAGACTCGGTATTACCGTTGCCACCTCGGTCATGGAACTTCATTTAATCCCGATCCTGAAATATCCCGAGTTTTGACAACAACGCTCTCAGAACTTTCTACAACTTTCTTAGGTATCTACCTACAACCTTTTGGTGATGAACGAAACATGAGCTGTCAAACAGATTTTCACTATACAAGGTGTCACAAAAACAGTTCACAATATTTATATAGTAAAGACAAGGCAAACTAAGAGATATGTAGGTATACGTTTTGCCCAACCAAAAAATTAGCCTAACAAGGATAATATGAAATTCCTTGAAAAGCAGGTTCTTTAGACAAACAAATATTATCTATGGCCCCAATCGTATCCGAAGTATTTTGATACCACCAGTTGTGAACTTGTGACCCCTTTGCTTAGCCCCCCCATTACCTATATATGCCAGTATTTTCTTCATTGTCTTCGCAGTAACCGAAGCGACATGAGTTATAAGCTGCTCTACCATGAAATCTCGGCACAAAATATGTATCTAATAATGTAATACTGGTTTCGAACCCAAACAGGGCAGCGGGAATGGCTTGGTCACCTAAGCCACCTCGCACCACCTATTTTTGTGAAATAGATTTCTCCATAATAATTGGCATTATTCCAAAAAAGGAATAACGTATGGTCCGAAAGTTTTGGGATTTTTTTTAAAAGCTAATAACTTTTTTTTGATAGTTTTGATTTTGTAACTTGATATTGCAAAAACTAGCGTCATCTTCAACAATTTCAAATTCGTATTCAACATAGGTATTGAAGATGGGCCATTATCTTTCATGGCTCTCGGTTTTGTTCTGCCATGTTCGATCATTCTCTGGACAACAGCAGGATTAATTTCTCAGAGCTCCTGCCTCCCAATGTACCGCAAGCTCGACCAATATAAGATTTTTGGTAAGTATTGAGCAGGATAGTATACGACAAGGCATGGGAAGCTGCGAATGAAGACCAAATACGGCGTCACATTTTTCAATCACATTAGAGAATTTCGCATTTGACAAATTGATACAGAAAATCATGGAACATGGCAGAAGATAATTGAGATTCATCGAAGATAATGGTCCATTTTCAATATGTTGAATATGAATTTGTTATTGTTATATATGATGTTAATTTTTGCAATATCAAGTACGAAAATAAAAACTATTCAGAAAAAGTTATTAGCTTAGAACTATTTCCCAAAACTTTCGGACCATACGTTATTAGAAGACTATAAGAAGTATCCGTTTTTTTTACCAAACTTTGAAAGCTTATTAGGTATTATCTCGGTGATTATTGAGCTTTGGCAAAAAATATATGCATTTCTTGATTTGTCTTCATATATATAACATATAAATTATGTGAACTATTTCTGCGACACCTTGCACATACAGTAGCTTGTACATTTTGAAAACAACTAAAAATCACTTGGTGTATGAAAAAAATTGGATCTAGATGAAACTTTGGAAACATTAATATACAGGTGTTCTCGAAGTTGAGGCATTTCTTCTGATGTGTTGGTTACTGCTGACATTTCAAGGGATAAGGGAAGAATACCTAGTAAAAACATTATTTAGGGCCGTATTCATACCTCGCTTTCAAGCTAAAAGCGCTATTAGAGCGATGCGCATTTAGGGGCATTTCTCATATTTCAGTGTTCAAAAATACAAATTAACCCGCAAATTAATTGCAATTGAGTACATACAATCGCTCCCAATCGCAATAATGTATTTTTGAACATTGAAATATGAGAAATGCCCCTAAATGCGCATCGCTCTAATAGCGCTTTTAGCTTAAAAGCGAGGTATGAATACGGTCCGAAGACCTTAATCAAGGTGGCCGGAATATTAGTCAAATAACACAGTTTTCCTTCAGTTTCAGTAACTTTATTCTCTGGAAGAAAACTACCATTCAGGTCTCTTTTGAAAGCTACAAGAATGGTCTTCAACTTGACGAGTTCAAATTTTGAATGTTTGAAAAATAATTTCAAAAAAATGATTTTTTTCCAAAAATTCAAAATTTGAGCTCGTTAAGTTGAACACCATTCTTGAAGCTTTCAAAAGAAACCTGATTGGTAATTTTCTTCCAGAGAATAAGGTTACTGGAACTGAAGGAAAACTGTGTTATTTGACCAATATTCCGGCCACCTTAAGTTTGGCCCTAAATTCTGTATCGGTCAATAATAATCATAATAATAATAATAACGACAATAATATATTTGCAGATATTGCAAATTATTGACTCCACAATATAAAGAAGGACATCTGTCATTGATTCCAAGCGGAAGTTTTTCACATGGAGTCATTACTTTTTTTTTTGTTAAATGTTGAAAATTGCAAAAAGCTTTGAACTTACAATGTTTTTCCTATTTTTCCCTGATGGCTTGACATGTCAGTAAGAATAAGTCAAAAGAAAATAGAAATTACTTCAAGAGGACCTGTATATTCCTTGACAATAATTCTGGGAACCTTGAGTTGAAATTCATTGAGCGATCCTTGGCTGATCATTGTGGTTAGCATGTATGTGCTTATATTATAAATATGTATTAAAAATGACAAAAAAGGAGGTATGGACATAGAATTGTATAATTTATACATTGATCTCGAAATGACACACAAGAGCAGTACTACGGAATATAGAATCTTCAACTTCTATGAAGCCCACAAAAATAATGGAAAAAAAATCTTCCGACTTTTATTTTCGAGGTTATGAAAGATCAAGGAGTATTCTAGAGTGGTCCTTGGGACCCTTCTAGCTTCGTTGTTTTAGAAGATTTGAGTTATGAATAAAAATTATCAACTGCTGAGTGCGCACTAGATTTCCATTCACCATACAGGGTGAGCCAGGGACTAAAAAACCAAATGACTCAGAGAAAATCCTCCCAAAAAAGTTCCTTTAGAGTAAACCGTGTGATCATCTCCTCTACATTGTTTGAGGGACCAACCGAATGATTAGGAGTCATTTTAGAAGAAACATAGTTTTCGAGGTTTCTGCATCACCTGTATACTAAATAGAAATCCAATAGACATCCAGTGGCTGATATTTCTTTCTCATAATCACCAACAGATCATTCAAATATTTTGGAATAACGAAACTATCTAGACTACCCTTTGACCCTCTTCAAAACTTCAAAAACAAAGGTATAAGATTTTTTTTTTTGGGCCTAATAAAAGATTCCATATATCGTTATACTGATCTGATATGTCATTTCAAGATCCTCCTGCACGATTAAGTTAGTAAGCAGTAGTTCACTTGTTCATGATATTATGATTTCAGCCGGCTAAACTTCTTTTTATTTCACCAATCAACGTGTAGCAAGGTGACAACGCATAACTCGTATCTTTACAACAAATGTGTTTGTCAGCAGTCATCACTACTCAGCAGCAAAATACACTACTTCGCAAATTTCATTAATCTAATTTCACCAATAACTCTGAGATGTTCAGATAACCGGCATCACAATTATTTTAGAAACAAGATCTACACGAATGAAGCCCAACAACATGACGCCACACGTTTGTTAATTTTACAAATTAGTGTTTCCAGAACTGAGTACATAATATACTAATGAACTAGCATAACATGATGCAAATATCAGAAAACAAGGGATTCTGTTCATTTTCATTTTTTAACATGTCTTGCTCAAAAAGCCGAGTACTTGGAGGTATACGTACTTACAATACTAACATACAATATACACATCTGATGAACCGCGAGAAGTCAAGGATAGAGTTAAATTGGTAAAATAGGCCGTTGCGAAATCAAGTGCTACGATTCCTTGACAGAAATTTATCAATCAGGTCTCTTTCGAAAGCTACAAGGATGTACTTTGGTTTGAGCCCAATTGGCATTTCCAAAATCCAAGAAAAATTCGGAAATTTTGAAATTAAAAAAAAAATCATTTCTGGAGTTTGGAAATGCCAATGAGCTCAAACCAAAGTACAGTATGTTCATTAAAAAATTCAATAATGGGAGGCCGTGGACCGATGATAACCTGGCCGTTTTCGGGTCGAATGGCCTGCGTCACAGCCTCCCTTTATTGAAGTTTTTAATGAACATATGGTACATCCTTGTAGCTATCCAAAGAGACCTGAATGATGAATTTCTGACAAGGAATAGCCCGTAGCACTTGATTTCGCAACGACTGATTTCACCAATTTAACTCCGTCCTCAAGACAATTTGAACGCTTTTCCGTAAAACCCGAGTTAAAACGGAGCTGCGGCGAGACAAACAAAAGTATGACAGTATTAAAATGGCACCTGCGAATTGCAATAAGGCCAAAACATTCAATTAATCCCGTTCAGATTTATGGCGCAATGCAATTATAATGGCACAATATAAGATTAAATTTTAATGCAGTTGGCGTGTATCGGCGAATTATTAGACGCATATAAAGTTGGAAATACATTTCGCCAAATACGTTAGGAAAATATGCACCAACAACAGAGCTTTTATGTACTCACATTATAACGTGACCACGTGAGTAATGCCATGTGCTAATTGAGTTTTTGCTCTTCCACTTACCTACATATCACATACACCTGCAAGTACTAGGCTGCTACAGTTTTTTTCTTCGATTATTTATTTGAAAAAACGTACAAAATCAGGAAAAGGAACAGTAGGGTAGGCATCATCGCAACGTCCATAATGTCAATAAATTAACGAACACACAGTTTAGCACGAGATAGATTGAACGCTAAAAGGGGGCGAAATTAGTGAAATCGGATCAGGTGAATTAGAGGATTGTGGTGGAATGCAGCCGGGTTTGATTTTACAGCGAAACCTCATGAAATTGTGTTACGTTTCCCCGGCAAAGTCGGGAGAGGTAATCCTGGGAGAACTGGGCAAATTACTTAAATTGCAATGTTAGTATTAGCGATGGGATGATGAATGGGGGAGTTTGGTTTGGGTGTATAGTGTAGATGAGTTGCACATATCACATATTAGTTTTAGTTGATGTCGCTCACCTGCCATGAAGAACCCTCAAGGATTTTGGTGACATACAATTTACGCTCCAATCGGTGTTGCCGTGATCGTTGCAGATCGTTATCGAAAAACGACCGTAATTAGCTCGGATCAGCTTGATCAGTTCGCCTTCCTTGCATTCGATCTTGAGTGTCTTGCCCTCGCATGCGTACGCCGTCTCGTAACGATAAACTTCTGGAACAAAACAATTGTATTAGGATCTTCCTTATCAAAATTAGACTGGGGACGGGAGTAGGTGCATACGCAAGCGCAATTGCGCAGCGTGAGTGATTTGTGCATGCGCGTGAGATGTTCTTAGCATGCCAGAGTTTAGATTTCATTTCACGCTTATCGCGTTGAAAATTGCCAGGGCCGGGGCGTAAAAATGCATGGACAACGCGAGGAATCTGCATGTAAATGAGCGTCAGCTCTGCGTAAAAATACAACAGCATCAGAGCGCCGAAGAGGGAGGTGCCAGTAGTTGCATGCTCCACATCTAGAATGCAAAAGCTCCGTCCCCACTTCCCCATCTTCGTCTTTTTATAAATGATCCCCGTGTGACGCTGTGTAGTAAACATTTCCTTTATCGACTTAAGTGTTTCTATTTATAAGCGTGCACTTAAAGGAAACAAAAATTTGTTCATTATGCATTCATTCAGTGTTTTCAACGGCCTTCAAGTGATAACTTGCATATTGCTTTGCCATGCACATATTTAGGTTAGGTACAGGCTTTTATGCGAGTTTCTTGCGTCATGGCCGGACATTTGAGAAAAGGTCACTAGAATTGTTATAATGCGGTGGCTATGCACAAATTGCCATTTATTATTATGAATATCAATAACAGTTTTTCAACTAGGTACACTGGGCGCCATAAAAACTGAGTAACATAAATTCACCCTGTATGAAACTAGGTTTACTTCATAAGGACTGGCGACAACTAGCTGTGTAGGATTCCTGTTCTCAAAGACGGCGCAGAAGCCGATTCACGTAACTGAAATATTGCCGAAATCCTCTTCAAGATATGACACGATTTTAGTGGCGGCCAGTGTCATAGAGATCGGGTCATTTCAATTTGTAAATCATACCCACCTGTTGAATTCTACATCGATCTACCGTATCTATGATTCTACATCGATGTACCGTATTTATGTATATATTCATAAGAATCATGCACAAAAGGCGGATGTAAAGATAGAAACTGAACTTGTGTCCTGGGCTACAAAAACTATTTTCGACAATATTATTGACGTGAACGGTAACGGGTCAGTGGAGTGTTGTCATACGTTTCATTTTCCAAAGCAGCGATTAAAATGAACATACGCTCTATTGTCGAGAATTCAGGATTCCAGAATAATTGGATAATTCCAAAATTTTTAGCTGTTTATAGCGCAGTGCAATACCCATGAATCGCAAAACAGTATATAGTAGATTCACTCCTACCGTGATTCAGGTTGGCTGGGCAAATTTTACAGTTTGGCTCATAGACTCAACATCCAACTGCCTAGTGTGCGTTTGAACGTCTGGCTTTGAAAAAAATAGGTTATGTTGGTGTGTTGCTGGCAAAAATGAAAAACATTATTATTGCAAATTGACCTTATTGGAAAGTGGAACACCAAGCGAACCAAGAAGGTATAATCCCACTGTAGGAATTCTTGCCCCACCGACTTCACAGACAACATCAAAATTGCCAATGCCGTCAAATTAATTGCGATTCATAAGTCAAATTCAAGAATGAAGTTTATTCCACAAACGCTTATTCTCAAAAATCGCAAGTAGGTACCCTTACCTGCTATTATTCACACTGCTGCGAAAAGAGTGAAGGGTCAAAGACACGGGGACAAGGGTCAAGGGCTGTGTCTCTGTTCTCTGATCTGAATGCAACACTGACATGGCATGGATATGAAGAGATTTGCCCCTATCCCCAGCACGACACTGACAATCAACATTAAACACAGTCCCATCATGGTCAATATAGAAGGTAACTAATAATTTGAAATTATTGGAAATCACTATCTGTTACGTCGCCTTTCAAATCCCATTATTATGACAGCGTCAAGCTTTAGCTCTCGAACATCAGTGCAACCAACTGCAAAGTTCTAGGGGGTTTTCAAATTTCAGATTTGGAAACTTGGAAACAAAATCTCACAGCCGGCTAGAATCACAGTAGGAGTGAACCTACCTATCTATACCTGCCACGGCTCATGCAAATGAAGACAAACCATAAAATCCCGCGGACAAACGTTGTGCGCCCACTTTACGTCATTCAATCTATGTTGCAGTTTCAAAAAATCGCGAGTTTCTTAATAATTGTATCTAGAGCTAGGGTTGAAGGCAGCCAGAAAAAAACAAGTGCACAAGCATTACATCCTTCTTAGTGCGATTGAGATTAAAACAAAAATGAACAGTCCGCTGTACCCCATTATAATTTCACTTATCTTGAATATGCATTTTCAGAGCGCGCCTAATCGTCGTGTTGATAAAAGGAACTGAGAAAAGCACTTAATATTTAAAGTAATGTCCTTCCGATGACAATATTTACATCGGACGACTTCTCAAGTGATAAATAATTATTTTTGTAAATTATAAAATATACCTATATAACATAATATATAACATAAAAATGATTCACAAGCGTCGAAGAACAACAAGAACACGAAACGATAAACACCGCCCGGGAATTGATGAAAACGCGAGAGTCCTGTTTATGTGGCCGCAGGTCAACATTAGAACGATAATGCGTGGGGTTATCATGCTATTCCCTCGATTTATGACGTTCTGTCAATAAAATTTATTTTTACTCATAAGTTCTGTCACTGGCCATTACTTTTTTTATGTGAAATATCAAGAAAGAACAATTTGCCGAATTTGACAGGCATTTCTCCCTCCCATCCCCACAACCACGGCAATAATATTAAAAGAACGTCTTCTCAAAAGCCTCACAAATAAAATAAATACGTAAATAATAAATGAATTCATTACGTCAAGCAATTTAATTTGGTGAAGAGCACCAAGTTTCTCGGGTACTTTTTATAAGATAATTTCATTTCATTTGCTTCATTTCACGTTGATGTAACTTCATCAGGACATTTTTCACAAACTGGAGGTCGGCACCGCCAACCAGATAATGCACCAAGCAGCGGGTTGGCATTCAAATTGGGTTACTGTTTATCAGTTACGACGCAACAGTTAATTTTAATTATTATGCCTCAATACATTTCAATTACGTTGTTAAAATGGTTAATAAGTCCATTTTGATTGATTACGTTATGACTGATATTAGTCGCCCGCCATGTTGATAATCGGATTGTGAAATCATCACAATGATAATTTCATTACATGTCATAATGTTACCGGTATATGGCCCGATTACGGAATGAACTAAAACTTTGTACCTACCTAAACTTACAAGCCAAATCTATAGAATAACAAGAGGGGGAAGAGGGTCTTTTCCGTGTCTTTCTTTATCCTTTTTGTTACTGTGGGCCCGGAAATTTCAAATTCCTACCTCGACAAAACTGATAGTCGGTTGAAAATTAGTGAAAGGATTCTTGATGGTACCTGGAAGTAACATACGGTAAGTCCCGCATGAGCTTCCCTATTTTTTCAGGGCATGAGGGCTCAAGTCCGCTGAAAAGCGACTTATTGCTCTGCAATTTGTTCCAACAGGAAGCTATGTGAAAGATTTACGTCACCATAGACATCCTGAAATACATCCTAGTGCAATAAATACAGCCCCTCCCCTCTACGGCACAAGTCACGTGATTGCTGGCGCCAGTTTAAAATTTTTGCAAGCGTGTGACAGTTTTGTGCGCTACTATTTATTTGCACGCGTTCTGTTCAGTTTCAACTGATATTATACACTTCCATGTCTTGGAACATGAAGTTGGCTTGGAAGACGATCTTGTTCATACTTATTCATAAAGTGGAAATATGTACCTACTGAAATTTAAAAATTCCAAACGATAGAAATATTTGAAATTGTTTCTTTTGTTTCTACCCGAGTTGATTGAAATTGGTCAAGTCGAACCTTTTTAGCGTATTTGATGATGATGGATGATTGGCCGATTTTGATGAAATTTAGAACATACCCGTGTTTTGCATAAATATATTGCAAAATTGTTGGCGTGTCATTTTCTCAATATAGCTGGTGTTGTTGTTTAAATCGTCAATTTTATCTATCATATTCTTATGGGTTGAAGGTTATGTTACCCCTGCCCTGAAATCTAAGTTATTGTGTCAATATAGTTCAATATCTTTATTTTTAGTCCGTAAACTTTGACACCTTGTATCCTCCTCATATAACATATAAGGCATCATCAGGTGCATAATGTATATTTTTTTCTGATTCAGGATAACTAGGAGAATCTACCATTCAAGTTTGCTCCACTTAAACTGAACACCCGGCAGAAGGTCGAAGTTCTTATGCATCATAAGAGTTGTGGTTGCAATAATACTATACACGTTTCGGTCTGAGAAGCAGCAGTTAGTTAAGGGGTTTCTGATGCGACTAAAAAAGTTGTCGACGGGAATCGGTTTTATTTTATTTTTTTCGTCAAGTAGAAACTCCTCCAAAAAGAAAATGTACGCACATTGCTATCAAATGATTTTGATTTTTGAAAATTCAAAAACTAGATAGCATCGACAATGTATCTTTCCTCAAGAAAGTCGCATGCCAAATTTGAACTTTCTATTTTCAAAAAAAAAAAGGTACCAAAAATGATTTCTACTAATTCACTTTTTCATGTCTACGAGAAATCATTTGTGGTACCTTTTTTTTTAAATAGAAAGTTCTAATTTGGCATGCAACTTTCTTGAGGAAAGATGCATTGTCGATGCTATCTAGTTTTTGAATTTTCAAAAATCAAAATAAAAAATTTTCACAATTTTCAGAATTGAAATTTTCAAAATTTTATAGCAATGTCCGTACATTCTCTTTTTGGAGAAGTTTCTACTTGACGAAGAAAATAAAATAAAACCGATTCCCGTCAACAACTTTTTTAGTCGCATCAGAAACCCCTTAAGAACCTACGCGTCAAATTGTTTGAAGTTCAAAACGTTTTTTACAAAAAATGCGATGTTCTCCATGATTTTTTTTCATCGTACCGCTTCCGCACAAGCAAAAAATTCCGAACTAATTCAACCGATCAACGAAAGCACCATGCCAAAATCTCCGAGCTGGAGCGCGATGGAATTAATCAGTCCGGCTCCATAGGTATTCATACAGTGACATGTTAAAAATGCGTCAATGAAAGCTTTTGTTTGGACTCAATTAAGCTGACAATGGCCCATTAATAATACGCAAGTATACGCACTGATCGCCGAGGGAGTGAAAATAATTGAACAAATGTGGACAAGGAATGGTCGTTACGAAAAAATACTTCATGTTTTACGGCCATAACCATAACTTCATAACTACACTTAATACATTAATTATTGAAGATGTTCTGAATAGTTTCTCATACGTTTCGTAGTAAAACTTTGCACAGAGAATATTATGTAAGTGTTCTTCAAATACCATCAGACGAATATTTGTTTCTGTTCCACTGTACAACAAATATAATTCCAGAGCTATGTAAACATCCCAGCAGCCCCAATTCCTTATTGCCTGATTATCAAAATCATGTAACTTCTAATCTTGAAAAGTGGTAAAGTTCACTTAAGTTGCACTTAAGGACGGCATTTCGTAGTGTTTTTTCTTTTCTTTTGAGTTTAATGAAAACCAGTGGAGTGGAGTAGGAGAATTGAAAAAAATAAGGGTTATCTGTTTCTCTTTCGCTCTGCAGCTAATCCGCAGTCTGTTTCAGCCATTTTTTATGCTAGGAAATGCCGTCCTTAAGCAAAGAAGTGACTTGGACAAAAAAGATGACGCCACTTTTTTTTGGATTCAAACTCGGGTCGGAAAAGCAGAAGCGACGTGGCGGGGACCTATCTCAAGAATTCCAGAGAGTTGTTGAAGTCCGCGAAGTGGAAAAACTTCTTTACTAGAGCATTTCTATACCATGTATTCATACACTCTTCATGATTGTACTTATTTGGTTTATTTGTTGTCGTTTTTCTTCAAATCTGAAACACACGTAACATGCATTTCAAACTGCAATTCAATTTGGTCAGATTCAATTTTCGATACGTGCTTTTGAAATCGATCATACGTTGCCAAACTTGACTAAAAAGGTCATTTTCAATCGCTTCTCAATAATGTATAATATCGAGGGCTTCATAACAGAAGGGCGTATCTCCAAAATTGCAGCAACTTCTTAGGAAACGAAAAAAACGTCTTAAAAATTGATTTATTACTTCATTTTAACAAATTAATATTCAATATTGCTTATAACAAGATAGTCATTTACAGTAATATAAAGACTGAAATCAAACCATAGCTAAGAAAGAAATATGAGTGTTTTGATATTGGGATCTCATTTTCGTCAATTTTGGAGATACGCCCTTCTGTTATGAAGCCCTCGATATGTTTTGATCATTTTTTTAAAATATAGTCTATCGAAACTATCCGTTTTCTTCATTCCAAATTCCAATATCCCATACATTGTAAACCAGTCCATCTCCCCACCTTGCGGTGTGTTTAATAGGAAGCCTCGCCCAAAAAAATGGATTTACTTCGCAGCAGTCATTCACTTTGATTTTTGGTACATTACTACAGAAATGTATAATTATTCAAGACACATGCACGCATACAATAAATATCATTATTGTTTTGTTTTGTTGTTATCCTGGAAACTCTTGGGAAAAATTTGGTTGGTAAAAAATTATTTGCTTTAAAACTACGGTGAAGGGATAGCGAAATATACTTGCTAAATGTCACCTGAGATGAAATGGCCATTCATGCAAAAAGAAAACGAAAATGGAAGAATAAAGGCTGATTCATAAGAGCCAATGGGCGTCGCTGCGCTTGCGACTGAAATTAGAACTTGCGGCTAAATAAGCTGACTAAACCCACTCTAATTTCAAAGTTTGAGAGACATCAACTAAGCAAGTCCGAAATAGGACCTTTTTGATTTAGAAATTAGCGGTGAATAGTTTCATCTCCATCATACATGTTTTACGTTAACACCATGACACTGTTGAGGGCGGTTTTCGCCCCATAACTCGTCTAGCCTAAACGGGAGCCTTGTTTTTTTTGTTGTGAAGAGCAAATATCTGATCATTTTTGTAAAAGCTCAATTTTATACGAAAAATGCCCACCTCAGTTGCATTTTGCATGGTAAATATAAGTGGCATGCGCTCACCGCTTTCGTGCGCGCTCTTTATAGTTGTTGCGTCAGAAAAAAAAACTTATATAAACAAATGTTCAAGTCCTGAATTACAATTTTTTGCTTCAAAAAATTCTCCAATACTTTGGCCTCATTTGCTTCGCTGGTTGTATATGGAAAATTGTGAAAACAAAAAAATTTACTTGTTACTCGCACTATCTTTAGTGCGGAACTTTACGCAATACTGCAGTCTGTAAAACACCTCGCCAACATCACTGGTGCTCGGGAAGTAGCGGGCGGCTCGCCGCCGGCTCCCCGAGCACCAGCCACCGCCCAAAGATGCCGCAACGCCATCATCTGTACGGACTCTTTGAGTTCAATCCGGCAAATTAATCAGCTATACCCGATGAATCCCATAGCCCAAGAAATTCAACAACACATCACGACGCTGCAGAACACTGGCACAGAAATTACCCTCTTCTGGACACCATCCCATGTCGGAATAGTTGGGAACGAGATTGCGGACCATGAAGCATCCATTGCAGCAAACACGCCTCTGGCTCCGATAGAAAATAAAGCCACCGGTCAAGACACTGTAAAGGTACTTGAGAACACTCGTTGGCGCACAATGGGAGCAGAGTTGGCAAAGGCAGCACACAAAGTTGAACAGGGTGAAATCAACAGTAAAGACATGGATCTCAAGACTACCATCCAGAAAATGCCAAATGGTTCTTACTCGACTCAGGTTAGGACATACCAGACTCACACACCAACACCTTATTTGCCGATCAGACCCACCGGTATGTGAAAGCTGCCAGGGACCGTTGTCGGTGGCGCACATCCTGGTGGGATGTATACCCGAGGACCAAATTAGTGCCGAAGATCTCAAGGTAGCATTGGGTGGAAGCCTCGAAGAAGATGAAGAACTCATTACACTACTACAGCAAAAAGGACTGTTTGACCTGATCTAGTTTAGCTATCGAATGTAATTTTTTGTTGAATGCTAATAGCCTTCTAGGCTGATGCAAAAAAAAATGAAGAAAAAAGTTTACAAAAAACAAAATGTTAATAAACTGAAATAATGAATAATAAACCATTGTTTCTTACTCGCTGTCACACTGTAACAAAATGTCTGGGTATGTACTTCAATTCAAAAGAAAAAAAATTAAAACACATAGCTTCCTTAGATCCGAAGATATGCTGTAAAGGTTAGCATATGTATATTCGTTTTCTTTATTTTAGATGAGTTTCGCGACTTGTGCATCCTTCATTGTTGTTAAAGATTGTTTATATTTGACCGATCATCTTTGAACATTGTCGGTATCGACCCGCAATAGTTAAGATTCGATTAACGAAAGAATGAACTCGATATGTTTAACCGTTCGGAAGATATGATTCAAGTGAATTTTGTTAGGAAACGAGGAAAAAAAAAATACGAAAAGAAAGCGACCACAAATAGCCTCCGCCATTACGTCTGGCGAGGCTTAAAAAACAATGAAGTATTATTAAGAGCGGTAGATGGATGCGTTTATTTGTTCCGCACTCGCACTCACGGTACAATAATGCCCCAAGGGCGTTGAACGTGTCAAATAAATAGGTTTGTTTTGGCAGCGAGTTGCGGACGGTTTGCTAACTGTGATTCAGCGCGCATACTCGACTCCAACCAGTTTTCAAGTGGTTGGAAAGTTTTTGCTGCAAGAACGCGTAGCGAGCGGTTCCAGTTGAAACTAGGGACACAACAACTTGTCAAGTTTTCCCCGCCAAGCCGAAGTCTTATTTAAGGGGTTTCTGATGCGACTAAAAAAGTTGTCGACGGAAATCGGTTTTATTTTACTTTTTTCGTCAAGTACAAACTCATCCAAAAAGAAAATGTACAGACATTGCTATCAAATTTTGAAAATTTCCAAAATATTTTGAAAATATTTAAATTTGATTTTTGAAAATTCAAGAACTAGATAGCATCGACAATGTATCTTTCCTCAAGAAAGTCGCATGCAATTTAAACTTTCTATTTTCAAAAAAAAAGGTACCAAAAATGACTTCTACTAATTCACTTTTTCATGTCTACGAGAAATCATTTTTGGTGCCTTTTTTTGAAAATAAAAAGTTCATAGTAGGCATGCGACTTTCTTGAGGAAAGACACATTGTCGATGCTATCTAGTTTTTGAATTTTCAAAAATCAAAATCAAAAATTTTCAAAAATTAGCAATATCCGTACATTTTCTTTTTGGAGGAGTTTCTACTTGACGAAAAAAAAAAAAAAAAAACGATTCCCTTCAACAACTTTGTTAGTCGCATCAGAAACCCCTTAATAAATTTACCGAATTAATGTAAATATGTAACTTTCAGCGGGTAAAACTATTTTAAATTAACCTCGAAAATGCGTCTTTATTTATCTTTCTGTCGCACTGTCACATTACGCGCCACGCCATCAATCAAAGATCGCCCGATTGCGAAGAAAGGCGTACGCATGCGTCTGATCACCAGTTTCTTTTTAATTGACCATATTAATTATTCAGAGCGCAGTCGCAGATCGGGGAGAGAGACAACCACATGTGCTGAGTTGAAACTCCCATAAGAATATGCATGTTGAATGACTTTGTAAAATGATCAATTCAAGGTGCAAATTGACAATTTCAACGAATGTATAACATAGCAAGTGTGTAAAAAGAAATACCTGATCTACTTTTCACCATAATGAGATGGAAAATCTTGCTGTGAAGTTTAGGCGAAGCAATTTAGAATAGGGTTTTTGAATCCAAAACAATTTCAAATTACCCGCCATATTTTATTGCACAACTTCCGCTAACGAGAATTTTGACAGCGCTTGAAAGCGAACCGAGCGTCAGCCGTCACGTAAAAGTATGGTTAAAAAAGTTAAAACGTCCCAAGAATCAAGAAAACACCTTGCAATCGTAAATTCTGACAGCGACAGCAAAGTTCCGTTTTCTATGCATGCTGTGGCGCGCGAGATCTTCTACTGCAGTGCGCATGGTCACAGGCACATACTTAACTTACAAATGACTAGTGGAAGGGGAAAGTGAGAATAATTAATATGGTCTATTCTCAAACTCCTCTGACCGTCCACAAACTGTTTTCGAACCGTTGGAGGCACCTGCCCAAACAGCTTACCAACAGTTGGCAACTCGAAGTTTACACTGCCCGAACGGCTTAACGGAAGCGCGCAGAATCCAAACGGTTGGAAACGGTTGTGTATCGCTGCCAAAACAAACCTATTAAGTATAAAATAAATAAAATTAATACAGTAATCAATCCAGGAAAGCTCCAAATGTGCCCTATTTTGAAACGTCGCGTCGGTCGTATCCCTCTTGAAGCAGTGCAATGTGACGTCACATTTATCCACAAAATTGACTTTAACTTCGTAACGAACGTTACGTTTCTCCATATGGTTTTCGCAAAAATGCATCAAGAGTATCAGGAATACACTTTCGAAATAATATAATTCTCAAGTGTTTGTTTTAGTGGACCTTAAGCGCACTACTACGAGTTGAAATGGGCTAATGCTCATCAAGTACGAAGTAAGAAAAACTAAATTTTTTTTTTAAACTGCATATTTAATTTGAAATTCTTTGCATTTCTGTAATTGTGTGACCATAGACCAAAGAGCTATGCATTCTAATGATACATTCAATGCACTGCCACCCAAACAGGTGCAATAATACAATTTTCATTGTTACTGGATTGTTTTTTGAATGGAGTAGCCAACATGGCGACTCTGGCTTTCATGTGAGCTCTTCGAGTTTCGAATTAAATATAATAAAACCATTATATCACAACGCTTTAATGTTGCAATCTGCAATCAACGCAATCTGTTGTAACATCACAATACTTTTCCGACCAGTATCCAGAAACCTAAGGACATTTTTGTTCTAGACGTCCCTTCGGATGGGAAGTTGGAATCTGACAGAAAGATAAGTGAATTTTGCGGCAAAACCTCAAAGCTTTTTCTAAATCATCTCATTATTAATATCTTCATCTTAAGCTCCATCATTTAAGTCCGGTCTCGAAAATCCAGGCCGATTTTACATTTCCAGCTGGAAAACTCTCGGAAAATTGGAAAAAGAAATTGTTGTAATATGTTCAAGAACCAGTTACCCCTTGTTTAAAAAAAATGGTGGAAATTCTGTCCACGAGATGTAAAGTTGAAAATCTGCGGTTTTTCCAGGGAAGAAAAACTCGAAAACCGTTGGTTCAATTTCAAAAACTTCCTGCCCAAAAAATGACTAGATATTTTCTGCAACTATGGCTCGCAGCAAGCCTGCACCTAAAATGGATATTTCGTGGGGCTTATTACCGCAGATGAAGTTTGTAAATGCATTTTTTTTAATTCAAGGAATAATATGCAAGTTCAGACATAGTACATACAGAATACACACAGACAACATAACTCTGGAAATGGTCTCAATGGTCTTGGTGGATCTTGAATTTTGAAACAGATATATCAGTCGTTATCTAAAAATTGTTTTCGCACGATCACAAAACATTCTCCTTTTCATTAGTGGGGGGTCGGGAAAGTGAAAAGAAAAACATCAAGAGTATGTGAATCCGACTTAATTACTGAACTACACAATAATACGCTACTTCGTTTGGGCAGGTGCGCATGCTTGAAGGCTCCAAATTTTGAAAACTTTCGTACACCTGTCAGTTGAATGGCAACGCTGCTTCTCTGTCTAGCCGCCTGACCAACTACTGGTTCCTGGCTGTCACTTTTACACATACCGTAAATGCATCTCTTCGTAGCTTCTTTGTACTTCCTTCTCGGTACAGCCATTTTCAACAAGTTGTGTAATTTCGTCAAAACATGATCAAATGAAATGTAGGTCAGGTAGAAACGAGAAGTGTGATCATAATTGTCACAAGTGACAGTTGGCGCCGATGTCTTGTTGTTTTGAGCATTGTTGCCATTTTCGTTGCTCCTGAACTTCCACAAATGATCATTGAACTTAATTTCAATTAAACATTTCCTTTGAATATAAAAAATGGTATCTAACATTCAACCAAATTATTTGTGAAATTTTAGGGGCACTACAATATTTTTTAGTGTTAATTTTCAATATCGGTGTACGAAACTATGAAATTCGCGCCAGACATGCGCACTCAAAAAAACCGAAACGAAGGGACCTATTGGGTATTGAGGTGCACTTTTGGAGAAACCTTTCACAAAATCGTTGAACATTCAACATTTTTCAACATCTTTTTTTTGCATTCAAGTCTCACCCGTATTATCAATCAATTTAAATTCGCCTTTAGTTTAAGGGACCTTTAAGGATTATCTACGTACTGGTCTAATCCACCCGGAACCTATATATTTTTCAAGTTTTGAATAGACCATACTAATTATTCTCACTTTCCCCTTCCACTAGTCATTTGTAAGTTAGGTATGTGCCTGTGACCATGCGCACTGCAGTAGAAGATCTCGCGCGCCACAGCATGCATAGAAAACGGAACTTTGCTGTCGCTGTCAGAATTTACGATTTCAAGGTGTTTTCTTGATTCTTGGGACGTTTTAACCTTTTTAACCATACTTTTACATGACGGCTGACGCTCGGTTTGCTTTCAAGCGCTGTCAAAATTCTCGTTAGCGGAAGTTGTGCAATAAAATATGGCGGGTAATTTGAAATTGTTTTGGATTCAAAAACCCCATTCTAAATTGCTTCGCATAAACTTCACAGCAAGATTTTCCATTCCATTATGGTGAAAAGTAGATCAGGTATTTCTTTTTACACACTTGCTATGTTATAAATTCGTTGAAATTGTCAATTTGCACCTTGAATTGATCATTTTACAAAGTCATTCAACATGCATATTCTTATGGGAGTTTCAATCCAGCACATGTGGTTGTCTCTCTCCCCGATCTGCGACTGCGCTTTGAATAATTAATATGGTCAATTAGAAACTAGAAACATGAAAATCGGAGGTAAACGTAAACGGTTGAGCACGTAAATAAAGATTCTTCAAACTATAGAGACGGATTTGAATTTGTTGATAAAATGGCCGTTAGTATGGATTTGACAAACCAGATTTGTCTGTTTTTTTTTCGAAAATTGTCGCCGTTGATTATTGTTGAGACGCGCGCGTGGTGCCGGCGAAAAGAGCATTAGCGATATTAGCAAGTGGCGTATGGCACTTTAAGGGGCTTTCTTGAGCGCGGGTTTCAGACCTCACTTGAGCTGAAACGGGAGTATGGTATAGTACGTAAAACAGTGCAATTAGCCATTCAGAATTGAATAAAAGCGGACTTTCTGTACTTATTCGCCGCGCCGAGGACATACTTCAAAAGAATGGAATTTGAAATAGTTCGCTTGTAAAGGCGTGCACTCTTATACCAACTTATTATAATTCCCGCACCGCCACACACCATGTGTGCTCTCTCCATCGGCATTTCGCCCTATACTCTAATGAAAATTTACTTGCACTTTAAACACGGGGCTTTGCCTCGCACATTCGCGTTTGTTTAATGGCATTTTAATGACGAGCACATCGTCGTCATACGCACACACGCCTTTTTCGCTCTTGACAAATAACGCTCGGTGCTTTTAAGCCGCTTTTCAAACGTATCGCATAATCGGCAATATTTTCTAGGGCCAAAAATTTTCGCAGTCTGTTTTTTTTTGGAGCAAAAGAAGCCAGGAGTCAGGATTAGAGCAATTATAGCTCTGGAGAGTTTCAATGATAATTATAAAGGTACAATACATGTCCCCAAAATTCCGTAAGTGGCTCTGAATATGATAGGAGTCAAAGTAAGATAAGATATCGCATTGCATCATTATAAAGCGCTTGATACGTACTAAAGAACTCTCACAAACGATTTTATGTTCTTTCGATATGTCATCAATTTGGAGCTTTGGTGCATGGTAGTTATAGGTATTTAGTAATTATTGTAAATGTATTTTTGTTGACGTTGTCATTGCTGGAGCTGAGTGATTTAGTGTGTATCAAATTTATCGGGTAGCCGTGTGACACTGCCATTAGTCACCTCGTTGTGCATGCTTTTATACATGTTTATAGTGACTAAGGACTTGAATCCGTCAATAAATTAGAATTATAATTCAAAACTTATAATGAGAGCACCAAACATCTTGGTTTTATCCGTTTTTTAACCACTTTTCTTTTTCCGTTTCATCACTTTATGATAATATCTACTTTTTCTAGCACTAGATAATAAAATTGATAAAGGGATCCATAGTACTCAAAATGGAGTTGTATAATATAAAGTTGTAGTAAATCAGTCTTCTCCACTTGTTTTTTATATCATTTACTCGAGTTTCGGCTAATTAAATATATAAAGCCATTTTAACTGATTTACTACAACTAGATAATATTTGTTGCTAAGTTCAAAAAAAAATTATTTTTTTTTGCGGTGGGCGGGGATCCGTGTACTCACTGGCAGTCCCTCTTAAGCCCCGCCTCAGTACCCTGAAAGCGGTGCCGGGTGATTCGCACACCACCCACCATTTTATGGACGCATCAACAGCGAGGTTATCAGCGCCCTTTTTTCGGTGTCCATCTCGTTTCACCCTTTTCCCCTTGACGTGACCGCGCGGTGGTACACGCCAAGGTACTAGAGAGCGCATGAAAATTTTCACCTGGCTCAAGCCGGATTCGAACCCACTATCTCTGTAATTGCTTCCAAAGATGGAGTCCCCCGCGCTACCGGCTGGGTTTCGCTACCGGCTGGGTTTTGTTCAAGATTTGTTTTAGATTAAAAGTGCATCATCATGAAGACGAGCATTAGTCAAGGTTTAAATGTGAAATTTGAAGGAACCACTAACGCGGGACAGTCAGTCGGACAGAAAAAAAAAACTCGCGGAAGGGTACCTACACACCTACCGGCAACTACTTTTGACGGTAAAACATTATTCAGGTCACTTTTGGACGGAAATTTTCTGGCGGCCGGTAGGTGGATGCGCCGCTTCAGTTAGTCAATGATATGTACATGAAAAATAGTATATTACATAACAAGCAACGAAAGTGATTCTTTTCGCATGGGTGTGAAAAATTGCGCACGAGCGCAAGCGAGTGTGGTAATTACACGAATGCAAGAAAGGACACTTTCTTGCGAGTTGTGTACACTATTTTTCCTTCGATCGACCTATTTTCCTTGTCCGATGTCTGCTCATTGACGATCGAAATATCAAAATAACTTACGTCAGAAGGCGTCACTTACCGATACTCTTTATTGATATCCAATTTTCTAATGTTGCAGTGACACTTTTCCACTTTCATGTAAATTCAATGGCCCGTATTCATATCCCACTTTTAAGCTAAAAGCGCTTTTAGTGCGATGCGCATTTAGGGGCATTTCTCATATTTTAGTGTTCAAAAATACAAATTAACTCGCAAATTTATTGCAATTAAGTACATACAATCGCTCCCAATCGCAATAATGTATTTTTGAACACTGAAATATGAGAAATACCCCTAAATGCGCATCGCACTAATAGCGCTTTTAGCTTAAAAGTGGGATATGAATACGGGCCAATGAAATTACTGGAAACCAGATGAAGTTCCTCCAATTTTGAGAAATTTCGCAACATCCGGCAACGCTGCTAGACATTGACAGTTGCTAGGGATTCTCATGCGATTTGTTTTATTTCTATTGTTATTGATTACTGGAAGTTCTCGACTTTGAACAACGACCACCTACTGAGGACCAAGAAGCATCAGTGGCATGCCCAGGAAGTATGTGGCCCAGGGACGCCCCCCCAAATAATGCTGGATAATGGAAGATCGTTTGTCATGGAACTATGTTGGGCGTTGTAAAGCGAAAGCAAAAGACACTAGCGACGATATTTTTACGTTCGCGAACAGTGCTTGCAATTCGCAAGTTTCGCGCCTACTATACAGTACAGAAAGTAACGTTTTCGTGGGTGGTCGTAGGCAATAATAATGATAAGACTTTTTAGCGCATTTTTGGTTTATGGTATGGTTGGAAGTGAATTTTGTTTATATCGAAAGCCAGTGCAACAGACCCAGAGTGCATAGCATTGTTTGGTTGTTTATGATAATTATAAGGAACCGAAAGCTGAAATCATCAAGAAGAGACACTCGGTGGAAGTGGCTGTGATATATTTATTGCGGCCATGTGGACTGCGTCCCGAAGAAAATCCCTCCCGAGTTCCAGGCAGGAACTTTTTTCTTTAGATATTCCAATGAGAATATAAATCAATTCATCAGCGCTCCCATTCACGCCGCTTATAATAATGTCATTGTGTTAAATGGATGCGGCTCCAGGCTAATATTTCAGAATTTCGTTCCATTGTCGGAATATAATCGAGGAACGCTCTCATTGTACTAATTATCGTCGCCGCGCGGTCTTTTAAGATTTTCACTGTCTTTACAAATGTATACTCTCCTCTTATAGTATCTAAGAATAGTCTGCCTTTCATAATGATAATAGTAAAGGACAGAACAACTCGGGCAGTTCATACACACATAGGCAAACGCACTGTGTGCATCTGGTTCAGTAATTACCTGTTGTGAACGGCATTCCTTGACCACGGCTTCACTGAAGTTAGTTGGGCCCCCTTTTATATTGCAAATCCAGCACGTCGCTCTTTTGTTGTTCACAAAACTGTGATTTGTATGCCTACTACTTGGGCTACTTGGGGAACTGAACAACAAAATGGCAATCTGAATTCGCGAATTCGGCAAGTGCCGCAATGACTCCCGCCCGTGTAATTTTGCAGAGCGCCAGTGATAAATCTAAAGTGGAAGAGAATAAAACAAATTTGATAAATGATTAAGTGATGAATGCATAACTTACAAGAAGAGAACAAGAATTTTATAAAAGTTGACGTGAAAGCTACGTTTTATTACCTCACTTAAATTTTTACGATGCTCCCTGAAAGCACGTCTTATATGAGAAATTGTAAGGGCATTGCCTTCCTTGTCACTATTTTTTATGATCAAATTTGGAGCTCATGTATCTTGCAAATTGTCGCAAGTTGTAATTTCCAGGTGAGCGCAGCTAGGCGGTGTTGTGTTGTATTGCTTACTCTGTGTCATAGTTCCGCGACTTGCGCACGCTTTAGTCGGGAATTGAACTTGGCCGTAAATAAAATTAATAAAGTTATATGGACGCGACGAGATATTGGTCGTATACTTTTTATTGATATTAGCCGGGGCATCATCAAAGTAAAATACAAACTTTCATTTCTCATTTTCTCACACGGCCACGCCAGATAGTAGCGAGTGATCAAGTGAGCGAAAGCGTTTGTTATCGACTTCAGCACCTCTGTACCGCACCTCTGTTCGGTAAAGAAAACGCGTAACTTCCCCGACACCCCGTCATCAAATTGTCTCTTCTGCAGAAACAACACTGGTGAAAGAGCAAAGCAAATCGGATGTGTAGGATGTACCCGTATAGTGTGTAACACCAAAATTCTATTGTTGTCGGAAGCGAGCTTTCACTAAAAGCTGGATTTCATATCGAACGTCACAAAGGAATCCGTACATATGCACGTGAAATAATACATTATTTGCTCCGTTTTCAGCCAGATTTAGTTGTGAAACGAGCAGACACAGGGGATTTGATAGGAACAAACAAAATCGTTGGAATATGCTTTATTGGTTTCCGATGTTTTCCCTTTAATTATACCAAATCATCCACGCACTTGACGGAGATTAGTTCGAATTACGGGGCTGTGGTTTCGGCGATGTTTGCACTCGCTCATAATAACAAAAAAATCGCTTGTGTCACTCCAAAACTTCCCCGACGAGTAGCAAGAAATTATGGAAATTTTATCATGAGATGTCCCTTCGGGTGGAAAGTCAGAATTAAAGAAAAAGATTGAAGAATTGGGATATTTTTTCTCTAAAAAGGGCTTCACATTGAGCTCCATCATTTGAGTCCGGTCTCGATAAGCCAGACCGGTTACTAACTTTGAAGTGGAAAACTCTCGGAAAACTTGAGAATTTCAAGAGAAATTACCTGAAAATGTGCAAGAATCACCTTGTCAAACAACAATCAAATTGTTGTTGTATTGTTGGTTGCCTACATCACTTCAGTGGAAAATTAAAGCATGTACGCCATAGTGACTCATGACTTAACAACAAAACAATGTTGAGCATGGGCCTGAGATGGGCACCGCAAAGAAGAGTAGTACGATGTAAACAATTCGGGCCGTATTCATATCTCGCTTTTAAACTGAAAGCGCATTTAGAGGTGCGCTCGCTTTAAGGGGCTACCCATTCATATTTGAGCGTTCAAAATGACATATTACAATTACATGGTCATTCAATTGTAAGATGTATTTTTGAAAATTCAAATATGAACGGACGATCCCTAAAAGCGAACCACTAAATGCGCTTTTAGCTTAAAAGCGAGATATGGGCCTTGTTTACGCGAGGTTTAAAACTGGTGTTGAGGTCCGTAACATCGATGTTATCGTCCGCATAAACACCTCTAAACGCAAGTTTCGCAACAGCTGTTAAGCTTAGCTAAATGTGATTTTAAATTGCATTTAGTAAGCAAACAAGTGTTGGCAATCGCACGTAAACGCCCATGCACATCACGACGCATGTGCAAACCAGAAATCGGTTGGATTTATAGCAGATTTATGGTTTGGGTTGAATGTTGGGAGTTGGATGACCTGTGAGCACCTGTAATTGTATAAAAAAAAATAAAAAAAATTGCGAAAGCGTTCAAGGTAAGAAGGTGTTGAAAGTGTGGTTATGGTTAAATTTTGTTTTGACACTTCTTTGACAGATGTCTCCCTGGTTAAGGGCCTGTCATTTTGGTCGGCGCGCGTAAACACTCCTAACTAACCACTGTTAAAATTTCTGCTAAGCCTCGCGTAAACAAGCTCATGAATACGGTCCTTCAACTGTAAAGAAACTATAAGTATGATCCTAATTTCCTCCTCGGTAGGGACTAATCATCGTGCGTGGAAGGCAACAGAGTTGGTTTTGTGGTTCTGAAAAGTGTTTTAAATGTAGCCGTCAAGTGTCCTCGACCCGAATATATTCGTTTGGGCGAGCACCGGGCAAAAGGTCATCGATCAGTTATCAATAATTATCATCAACGTCGATTTCGGGTATTTGAAAAAAATGCCCTGCTTTTAAAATTATATATGCACATTGCACAGGTAGGGGTTTTCTTCTTATCGCTGCGTTGCACTTATACTCTCAGCTATCATCAATTATTCCTTACCGAGAAAAACGTCAACCGAATCCGAGACAATAAAGAAAACAAGCCGGCAAGTGCAACGTGAGCTTCGGAAACGGATGCTAGGAGTTTTCATTATAATATATGCAACTGAAGCTCAAATTACGTCGAGTCTCTGATGGATCTATCGCTATGGTAGGCCTGATGCAGCGAATAGTTATTGCAAACAACCTTACCCGCGGCACCTGTTCAATGATCTTCGCCATTTTTGCTTGTATTTTAACATGACGATTACATACACATTTATACTGTCAAGATGCTGATCAATAAATATGATATGATTATGATTATAATAGGTCCAGTTTTCCAGGCGAATCAGGATCTGACTGAACTTTTTCTAACGCTCTTCGATTCGAAGCGACCGGATGATTGAAATTTTGTGACTTTATTCTTCTACTGATAGCTGACACATCGCCGTATCAGCAGTTTGAGATTTCCAGGGCTGGCATTGAAAAAAACCGAAGCTTAAAAAAAAAGACAATTTGTCTACATATTTTTTCAAATTCATTTTCATATTCAGAAACTAAATGAAACATGCCATTCCCTGTGGCATGTGCTCTAAAAATAGGGTGAAATGAGATTTCTTTTGCCTTTGATCAATCTTTTCTACCGCAACAGGCTAGTATTGGCCTGATGTAAAGTGATAATATGACAAGTCAACTCTGTATTATAGGAAGCAACCAGTAATACTTAATTATTACTCGCTCAAGTTTCGTTGCAAAAAAGTGTTGTATTCTGTCCCGGTATATTAACTAGCGAATTTTCTCAAGAACTTGAGATATTTGGTAAATGCAAAAGAAATATATACTATACAAATATGAAATATGAATATAAATATATTCAAGAATGAAACAACTGCAGGTATTTTTCCAGTTGAATCGTTTTCACCCGAAAACAACTGTCATTCATGAGGGAAAAGCAGACCCAATATTATCTGACAAAAATTACGAGACAAGGTCGAGAGATTTGTCCAAGATCAACTCGCATTAAACACGAAGCACGAGTTATATTTTGCTGATTATTACATAAATGCCTACTGCGCTGAAATGGTTGATTTGAACTTAAAAGTGAGTGTCAAAACCAGCTATGTTTATGTTTTCGTTAGTTAAATTGTGGAATAATTCTAATGGAACAGCCGGGGGTTCTTTGGGCTTAATAGTGAGATTGTTTGCTTGTTTGAAAATTTGTTATTTCGGTTGCGAAGAGAGCGGTGGGAAAGACCCAATCAAGGGAAGGCCCACACTGCTGAAATTTGTCACAAATGAGGTGATAACAAGGTTCAGCTGGAGAAGATCATTACCTTGAGCAATAATGCTAGTTTTCCATTCAGTACCAGCAAAAATGAGGGCATTTTAGGCTCGAACTAGTTCTAGTACACTATAGGGCGATTTTATCAATTTGTATCGCTAAGCGAGTAGCCTGAACTCATTTCAGCTGTCCTGATTTGTTGAAAGTAACGTGCATGTAATTGGCGAGTAACATTACCGATGGTGGCGCTGCTGATGCGCTTCGCATGTAAACAAACATGTCGGATAGGGCACGGATTGTTGCCCGCGCGTTCAAAAATCTTATCAGTAGTAAGCGGTTTTTAATGTCCTCCAGACGTGAAACGTGGTTAATTAGTACCTATTGCGGTGAAACTCGAAAATGGCAGAAGCGAATTGAGTGTTATGAAGGTTTTCAATCACTGGATGGCCTCAAGCCTCAACGGATTCTCGATCTATCGTGATGGGATACTGATGGGAGAGGAAATTCTGAAGTCACAATTTCTTGTGTTGTATGGTCGAAAGCGAACCGAACCAAGCTTCAGTTCAAACATAGACATATTTGGATTGTGTTTACAAACAAGCGTATGTATGAATCTCCTCACGAGGCAACTGAGATTGTAATTTAAAGAAATAGTAGTAGAAGTTCCTGCGAGAGTTCCTGTGAAATTGGAACGTTTAAATGCACTTGCAAAGCAGGCCAGTCCGGGACATGCAAACATATCGCAGCTGTGCTTCTTCGATGCAGCCATTTAAAGTTTTTATTTTCAGCACACTTCCCAGGCTTTTCTCGTAGTCATATTTTCCACAGTGCCAAGTTTGTTTGTCATCTTGACTACCCAACTTGCGTCTTTCGCTTTCGACGGGAAACGGTGAAAATGTAACTCTTCCTTTTTCCGGTTTCCACAGCGCGACTCGCACTCGGAAACGCAACAAATTCTCCGCCACTTTTTGTGTCACTATGACAAAATCACAAATCTTACCACCTCCCATTCTGATGCCACTTTTGCTTGCCAGTCGTCGTACACGTGCCACTCTTATTTAAAAATGCAATGCTTTTGCAACCGACGACACCTAGTATATTCAAGATAATGAAACGTGCGTGGCTCACGTATTTTGTTGGAAAAAATCAACGCCGCGTTAAGTCAGATGGAATCAATTAAAGTCACCAAACACCGCAACGCTCATAAAGCCCACACAAATCTGCGGTTGATCCGTGCACAAACGTCGTTTACACGTTGGCCGTCAGATGGCGTATTCGATCTTGAAACTCGCCAATAACCTCACAAAAAAATTAGTTCCGTTAACCGGCAAAAAAACCCTGAATATTGCCGAATTCAAAGCGTAGGTAGTTTAGAACTTCTCTGAATGCGTAGTACATATAGACCTTCTCGTATAGGCGGTTCCCTTTACTCGCAGCTCGTGCGCAGGTCTTCCCATAGACTAAACGCACTGGTTTAATTGGCTGTTTAACCAGGAGCGCTTATCGATTGGGCTGGCTAGGGTTGGGGTTGGCGACGGCACCAATATAAGGTGAACCACCTGATGCGCCCCGAGGATCCCACGTAAATGAGCATGGCTATAGAATAGATACTTGCAGTTATGGTGATCTTTTCATAGGACTTCTGATAGAAAAGAATATAAATTTTCAACACGTTTTCATGATACGAAATTTTCAACACTATAAACTAGTGTTGAAAGTCAGTGGATGTCGTAGTTGTCACACATAACACCATTTTTAGTATAAGGGCCGCCGTATATTTATGTTGTCGGATCGGGGCGGCGAATAACATTAGAATTAGTCTCAGCGTAATTTGTTGCCTAATTATCAGGGAGTGAACCAGAGCAAATAATTATTTCGTTCAATCTTAGCACAAACATATCATGTTATTTTGCACAAAGCTTTGCACAACACGCACTGGCACACCATGCGATATCGATTCACTGCGAAACAAATCGTCCAATTATCAAAATGTTGACTGGGAAAACACACCTTACACACACATCACAATAATAATAAAAGTGCACTTTTATTATTCCAGTAATTACTGGAGCGCGGGGCACCGAAAATAAGTCCACTTTAGATTTTTATTTTTATCTAACTGTAAATTCGGATTGGACGTCTTTTTGACAGCGCGTTTCAAAAACACAAATGCACTTAACCGTATCCTGTTTATGCTGACGCACTCATACGTGTAACTGTGCGGAGAACGGAAAAAGGGAACTTGCGAGTACGAAAGCCAAAAAAGTTGGTGGAACACACATCACACATCAATTTATCAAAAAAAAAAAAAAAATACTCCGTAATTATTTATTGTCCTAGTTTTAGTGTGTGAGCAGGTGGCGCTCCATTACAAATTCAATATTTTTATGGTAACAAAATTGCCACTCGGGGCACGAATTACCGCGCTGGAGATTTCTTCCAAAGTTCCCATCGCCAGCGAAGAACAGAGAAAATGATGCTGCCCACCAAACGAAGATATTTGGTGCAATTGTTCGGTGGTGGTATCCACCCGGACGACCTTGAAATCATATACCTATATATATATTTACAATAAATATAAATATGCCACACATTTAGAACACCTCAAAAATCGTTGTAGGTAGTGTATATTATGGGGAATTAATAGCACGATAGCCTTAACTGTATTTTAAAGCAGATCTCGGAGTGGATAAGTGCGCAACACACACGCAACGGAAAACAAAAGAAACACGTGATAAGAAGATAAAACAGAGGCCGCTGCCGTGGCTGTTGAAAAATCAGGAAGTATTGAATTATTGGTAGTTGCCACGGGGAATCGTCGTGCATGCCTATTGCCTAAAGCCTCAAAAGTAATAAATGTAAGACTTGCACGGGTGAAGTGGATTTGAGAATTCACACATCCGCACCATTCGCAATATACCTGAATATGAAGTTGTGCTTTGTGCTCTAGACAAAAATTGAAAATGACAACAGGAAAAAGAGAAGAAAAATAGGATCCCATACAGCGAATAAGGACCCAACGATCTAGGCTTTTACACGATACCTGGAAGTAGTAGGAGTGGAGGTGTCACTTTCACGTCTGCGCGACCGAATTGCTTGAAAAGCGTGAAATTTTTGACGTGCATTTTTATATGCAACAACAAAACAAAATGAAGCTCGCTGCCCATCAAAACATATATGCGTCAATACGAACGTCTTGAGAAAAGGGAGCAAACATTTTTCTTCAAGTTTCCCGGAAAGTGGCAATTTTTGAGTTTTATTCTTTTTCCCACGCGCATCATGTAAATATATATTGATTGGAAGTGTTCTGATAAACATCTGAGAAATTGCAGTTAAAATCACCAGATTCATCAGACAAGTAACTAGCGGGAAACAATGTGAAAAAAATTCTCTCTCCTCTCGAAAAGAACAATATGCGGAAACTTGAATTTGTTCAAATCGAAAAATGATAATGATACAGAATGTGCCAAGTAGATTTATGTATATTTTTGGTTGTCCGAGTTTTCTGATTTCGACCGTAAAGCCAATGTCAAAATGATGCCAACAATTTTTTTTTGTACTAGTTTTTTATTTGGTAGTGTAGTGTGAAAGTGAATACCTCGGTTGAATTTGAATCGACATTTTCTGCAATGTTGCAGGAGCCTTATCAGTCCAGGATTTTTTTTTTGTATGTACGAATTGACGGTTTATGATCATTTTCGATCACCACATACCACATCAGTCCTTCCAAATATTGTATCTACTGGTGAAACTTCACACGCGCATTTACTATTGAAAACATCTCTTTTTCAATTGTTGTCCGACCTTGTTGTGTTGGTGAATGCTCTCGAACAATAAGCAAAAGGGTCATTTTACAGTAGAACTGCTTCACAACCACCTAGAGATGCATCATAAGAAATTGTTGATGGTGAATTGATGTCTAAAAGCCCAAAAACTGGTGCCTTTGCCAAGACATGACTTCAACTGTTTGAATAAAAAATCTCTTGTTTGTCGTTACAGTGAAAATCGATATTTTTTTCTTAGCAATTGCGTCTTACTATTCTTGTGATTTCAGACAAAGGACAAAGGACCCCGCACGTTTACTATGAAAAAGTGGTTTCGGTGAATTTGTCTGAATTTTTTATTGTTGTAGATCTTGATTCGAGAAAAATATTCCTCAAAAATTGGACCCCTGCTATGACCAGTTTTCCCCTACACTCCCAATAAAGTCCAAATTAGGATTGGTCTTGAAACTTTTGAAATTCATGAAACGGGCTCCTATCGAGACTGTGATCATGAGAAAAATCACTTGAAAAATCTAACTTATAAATTGGGGAAGTTACCGAGGAGGATGGGGGTCAAAATCAAGAAAATTAAATAAAATTCCGGATTTTTTTATCCTCATGAAAGCTGAGCAAAAGAATAATGGAGAATTAATTCTAAAATATCCTAATAAATTGACTGGCGGTGGCTTTCACAAGGGGGTGGTGGTCTAAATCAAGGAAATAGAGTGAAATTCCGAAACCTTAGTTTCCCATAATTTTTTATCTTACGAGCAATGGGGAAATAATTCTACAAAATCTAAACGGTCTAAACCAATGACTTTGGGCGTTAATGAGGGTGTGGATGAGGGTCGAAAGAGAGAAAACAGTGAAATTCGGGACCTTCTAGTTCATCTAGAAATTGATCCGGTCGAATGATGAAATAATAATGAAACCAATCTGGATCAGAATCGAGTCCTTCATTTCTCGATCATCCCTACCCCGTACCCACCCACCATGATACCTATCCTACAATCATAATAAGAGGCTCGGGGGTTGCAATCGAGATTCTAAGAACTCACGGATAATATTTATATTGCAGATTCTCGAGAAGCTCTCCACAGTTCTGTGTGCGTCAATCATATAGCTAACGCACAAAAGATCTTATAGGTCGCAGTGCAGAAAGGATCCTTCGAGACCAAACGATCACCTCTAATTTACAATCATATAGCTAAAAAAAAATAGACCAGATTCCCACTATCTTTTTTTCAAATAAATTTGAATCCTCCGCTTTTGGTCCTTGGTTGATTTGATGAGATTCCAAAGATAGATCTATATTTGGAGTCAAACTTAATTTTTTCAAATCTGAAATTTTTGTTCTGTCCTATGAATTTAAGGTTTGGGAACTTTCTTCCGTTTGCTAGATTGGGACTCCCGTCCTCTCAGTAACCACCCCAGTTTATTGATTCAGGGTTTTTTTAAAATTATTTCTTCATTATTCCTTTGATCGAAAGCTCTGAAATGTTACTTCTTCCACTCGATTTCAACCCTCCACCCACCTCTAATAACTAGGTAACTACTCCAATTCAAACCTTAGACGTTTTAATTTTTTTTTCATGATCACAAACTTATTTTGAGCCATTTTTCATGAAATTCAAAAGTTTTGACACAATATCTGATTTGGACTAGGACATGGTTATTGCCAGATATCATGGTGGGTGGGGGTGGGTAAGAGGTAGGGGTGGTCGAGAAATGAAGAACTTAATCCTCATTCAAATTGGTTTTATCATCATTTTGTCATTCGACCATATCAATTTCTAGATAAACTGGAAATTCCCGAAATTCACTGTTTTCTCGATTTCGACCCTCCACGGCCATAACACCCGAATTCATTGGTTTAGATTTCTTAAAATTATTTACCCATTGCTCGTCAAATCATATATCATGGGAATCGGAAGTTCCGGAATTTTACTCCATTTCTTTGATGTTGACCCCTACCTCCTTGCAAACCATCCCCAGTCAATTGAGTAGGATGTTTCAAAATTAATTTTCCATTATTCTTGTGTTCAGCTTTTATGAAATTTAAATGTTCCGGAATTTTATTCTATTTTCTCGACTTTGACCCCCATCTCCCTCGGTAACTACTCCAATTTATAAGTTAGATTTTTTTAGTGATTTTTCCCATGATCACAGCCTCGATATGAGCCCGTTTCATGAATTTCAAATGTTTCGAAACAATTCCTAATTTGGACCTTATTAGGAGTGTAGGGGAAAAACTGTTCATAGGAGGGGACCAATTTTTCAGGAAAATATTTCTTGAATCAAGGTCTACAACATATAAAAATTCAGCCAAATTCACCTAAACCACTTTTTCATGGAAAACGTCCTTTGCAATGAATCGGCCCAAGTAAGTAACCATACGTGAACATCTCGACGTCTTTTTTTTACTGGACATATGAAATCATTTCTTGCTGACATCCTATCAGAATCTACCTCCAAACCTTTTTCTGATATGATATGATTCTGGTATGAGAAAACATTTTAAATCAAATTTTTATTACCTCAACAATCAGTAGCGATGGACGACAGTTTGTGATACTAAATTGTTGAACCATGTTTGTATCAAGATAAAATTCAAATATTATCGGTAGACGATTGCTATTGTGCATAAGAGCGTGATTCTGTTGCGATGCGAATTTATTAAATTTGAAATTTCCTCGAGTAGAATTCCGGTAGTTCCTAATTGATTTTTACGCAAGACGCACCCAAAGGAATGCCCTTTCATGGGAACGCGACAAGGTACGAAAAGCTCTCTTGCACATAACATTCGTATGCCTCCAGCCCGCCCAGCACTCGTACAACGTTACCTTTAATTAAAATTATGGGAATGTGTTGTCGTTCGTATAATATCGATTTGTGCCGTTTCTTTTATAAAGCGGGTGTAACGAAATCGAAAACCTGATGCATTTTTCGAGGTGCTGATTGTTCTGCTTAAAAGAATGGTGATTCAGTCAGTTGTATTTGGCCAATCGTCAAGAACACCGTGGCATTGAAGAAAAATCCATGTAATGCAAAAAAATCAACACTGAAAATATGTGTACTTATTTCTGTTGCACCCTGTATAATATACAAAGGTGAATTCGCCTGTTTGTCTGACTGAAGGGGAGCAAGAAGTGATTTCACAACTTCAGCTAAAAACCAAGGAAATGTCACGCTTATTTACTGGCTAGCTGATGTGACATTTACCGGATCTATCTATCGCTGCAACTTTTCAGTTTGGCTGAGATGTCCATTTTTCCGGGAGCTTGTGTAAACATCCAGGATGTGCGTATTGATTTGTGACTTGTGCTTTTCATCTATCAATTAAATTAATCTCGAAAACGGCAGCATCGCGGACCTGAAACTGGGTTGGCGATGCGTGTTGACAATATATTGACCTGGTACAAAGTAGCCCCGGAACTTGCGAGATGTTCTTCTTGCTCATGAAACTTCAACTCACGGAAAGAGGATCATTGGGTAAATGATAAATTATTAACTTATCAAATTAAATTAAATCAACTTATCAAATTCAATTAAATAGTTATTATTAATGGTCCTCCCATACAACGATCGTACCTTGTTAAATCATTATTATTTCAATTCGACGTCTATCACAGGGTGCTCTTTTTTAGGGCATTTACGTAAGAAAATGACGCTTTTATGGTCGGTTTGTCTGTCTGTTTGTCTGTCTCTCTGCCGGCATCACAACACTTTGCTTTTTTTTTTAAATAAAGTTCTCTCTCTCTCTCTCTCTCTCTCTCCCCGAACTACCTGATTTTTGCAAAAAGGATTGAACTAGCAAACCGTTCAAAAAGGATTCGAATCGTTTCAGCAATCTTTAGCTGCTCAAGTTAACGCAAAACGCAAATTAGGCCATGTAACACTTATTTTATTGATCAGTTTTGTTAACAACGCGATTGAAAGGTTATTTATTATATGCGCTGAACTACATGTTGCGAAAGCCCCCTGATTTTTCTTGTTCTTTGGAAAGCGCCAAGATTTATTATTAATTAATACTTTTAATCTGACTGCACCCAATTCTACACAGTACACCACCTTACAGTTTTAGAAAGGAATTACGCGAAGTGCGCAGAATTGATTGGTAGGTAAATAATTAATTATCGTGATACTGGCACGGTGTAATGCTGAACATCGACATGATGGGATTTATTGCACTTCTCGACTTGAAGAATGCATACGCTTGCTTTTATAAATGTACACAGGGTGTCAAAAAGATGTCAAAATGTACATTTGAAACTTTAAAAATCAAGGCCTCCAGCTGAACTATACCTAATGAAAATGAATGTAAAGCTGGCAGCCCGTCTTAAGGTACCTTAGAGTTATGCATTATTTTTCACCTGAAAGCAAAGATGCTTTCGCAAAGATAAATAATTAGTGCAATGCCGTCCAAAAAGTCGAAAGGAATTTGTCCCAAATCCAATAGGCACATTTGAATAGCTGGTCCTAAGTGATGAAATAAATCATTTCTAGTCCTACCTGAAAACTGATATATATTCTAAATCGATTGATAAGCCTTGGGCATTGTTATACGAAATTAAAAAATATACATATATGAAAACTTGAAACCCTCGACTTCTACTCTGTAAAGTTTTTCTTGAAGAAATAGCACGACCGGTCGATTCTATTTATATTCGAAGGGACATATGCTTACTTGATTAGCATGAATTCGATGTTCCTGCTTCATTCTCTGAGGTAGGGTGATCACCCTTTCAAAAAATTTAAATGTGAATTTGACAACGAACAATTTGTTTTCAAGTAACTATATTTTTTTTATTCGAAAATTTATTCAAGGGTAATCGAATTTGAAAACAGGTGGTTCCATTTTGTTTCTTTTCACATCCGAATAAAGAACAGAGTTAGTTGGAATCAAAATGATGTTTTACTCGACCCCTGTTTATAAATCAAAAAGATCTTGAAAACGGGTGTTTCGCTTTTATTTCGTTTTTCACCAAAAATGGAGAAAAATGAAAGGCCTTCAAAACGATGCACATGGTACTCGACCCCTATTTCCATTTAAATTTTTTTAAAGGGTGGCCGCCACTCTGTCTTAGAAGATGAAGCAGAAACATTGAATTCGTGCTAATCATATGTCCCTATCAGCAGGAACTATTTAATTAGGGCAGAAAACAAATGGAGGCAGTTCAATTGATTGCTGGAATAAGATGGTTTGTGAATTTGTTTAATAAATTTGCGCGGGAGGGCGTTTATATATTTCTGAAGCGCGCGATGAAGAGCTTCCGCGCACTGTCTAGCTAAACCAAGTTGCGTTGTTGGTGTATGAATGCGAATTCATCCAGAGCATATTTTAAGGAATTCTAAGTGCGCGACCAAAAGTTATGATGCTCCTGTTTGGCGCCGCAGGCGAAATTTTTTGAAATTTAGGCGGGCCAGGGAGTCAAACGGCCCCTATTTTTTTAAATTACAAAACTCTTTTTATTCAAGGTCACTCCAAAAATATAATGGAACTGCAGTTAGGAAAATGCTCCAAAAGTGTCAGAAAAAAGTTTTAAAAAAGTCATGATTTTCATTTTTGGAAATATGGATGGTCAAAAGGTAGTCCTTCGGCTCCTTCCATTCTTTTTATTTTAAAAATTCCAGAAAACTCTTTCCATCAGACCAGAAAGCAAATTTTGTGAACCTTTGAATGTGTTCTGTAATTGTATTTAGTGTAGGTACAGGGTGTCATAAATCGTAAAAATTTATCTGCCGGTGAAAGGTCTAGAGGTTATAAAACTGATGTAGAGCAACAAATAATAAAAATGGTTCTCCTATGAAATTTTATGCATGCATTATTGAAAAAACAAAATTTGGATTTTCAGGATTTACGACTCACCCTACAGGGTGTTTCAGAGATGATAGCAAAAAATTTGACTGTGGGTAGATCTCGTCAAAATATGACAAAAACCTATACAGGGTGATTCATGAGTGACCTTATATAGGCTAATGGGAGATAGAGGACTTCGAGGTGAGTCAGGATTCACTGAAGAAATTTTGTTTTCTCCATTGGTCACGAAGATACAGGGTGTTTTGTGTGTTTCGTATGAAACTTTGATAAGCGATATTTCTGAAGCGGCTAGAGATATTCTCTTGAAATTTACCAGTAATATTTCTCTATTGGAACGTACCCTGAAGCCATACCGGGTAAGTAAAAATCCAGGGCCGGGATTGAAAAAATGTGCTTCTTTTTTATTTGATCAAAAAGTACATTTTCTGACAGCTCTTCTGAAAGACTGCCATCGGATTCGAAATGCTAAAGAAAAATGCTCCAAGAATCACTTTTCAATTTAGATGACACACTCAAACCGTTTCGGCATAAAAATTAAAAGTAACACTTGTGAGTAAGTTTCCATTTTTGACCGGGCATACTCGACTTATTGTTCGATTGAATTTATTAAAATTCATTTTTTGGCTTTTCTATGTTAAATAGAAGGGCTTGGTTGGAAGAAAAATTCCAGAGCCGACCTTTTTTTTTATGACAAAATCGAGAGTAAAACCAAAATTAGACTCGATTTGGTCGTCAAAAAAAAATCTTCGGCTATGGAATTTTTCTTCCTACCAAGCCCTTCTATTCCACAGAGACAGGCTAAAAAATGAATTTGAAAACATTCAATCAAACAATGAGTCGATTATGTCCGGTAAAAAATGGGAACTCACCTACAAATTTTACTTTTAATTTTATTGTCGAAACGGTTTGGGTGTGCCATCTAAATTGAAGAGTGATTCTCAAAGCTTTTTTCCTTAGCTTTTTGAATCCGATAGCAGTTTTTTAGAAAAGCGGTCAGAAAATGTACTTTTTTATAAAACAAAAAAAGGGCATCTTTTTTCTAGCCCGGCCCTGGATATTGAGTTACCCGGTATGGCTTCAGGATGAGTTTCAACAGAGAAATATTACTGGTAAATTTCAACAAAATATCTCTAGCCGTTTCAGAAATATATCGCTTATCAAAGTTTCGTACGAAACACACAAAACACCCTGTATCTCCGTAACCATTGGAGAAAATAAAATTTCTTCAGTGGATCCTGATTCGCCTCGAAGTCCTCTATCTCCCATTAGCCTATGTAAGGTCACTCATGCATCACCCTGTATACCATTTTGTTAAGTTCGGCTTAATGACGAAGATACAGCCCTCCAAAGTTCACTTTTTTCGGATTTCAAAAATTTGTAACTCAGGAATGTATCAACAAATTAAGCTTCAATTTAGCATAAGCGGGTTTGTCATAATTATCTATCAACCTGCCAAATTTGAAAAGAATCCAATCAGTGGCGTAGAAGTTATGAGGAGTCACCTTAAGTCAACTTTTCTTCGGATGCTTCTAAATTATTGACCCTCACAAGTCCTACACCACTGGTTGGATTCTTTCCAAATTCGGCAGGTTGATAGATAATTGTAACAAATCAGCTTTTGCTGAATTAAAGCTAAATCTGTCGAAATGTTCCAGAGTTATAAATTTTTGAAATCCGAGAATAGTGAACTTTGGAGGGTTGTATCTTCGTCATTAGGCCAAACTTTGCAAAATGGTATATAGGTTTTCGTCATATTTTGACGAGATCTACCCACAGTTCAATTTTTTGCTATTATCTCTGAAACACCCTGTATAGTGAATGGAATCACAAAACACAATCAAAGATTCAAAAACATTGCTTTTTGGTCTGTTGAAAGGAGTTCACAGAAATCTTTCAAACTAACGACAATAGAGGGGGCCGAAGGACCACTTTTTAACCCTCCATATTTTCCAAAATAAAAGGATAAGAACCTTTCTCCATTATCAGATTTATTGACTAGATCACTATTTTCTGTGAAATTTCAACGTCACAAATGGTGAACATTGATTGTGAATGTCACTTTGATTTTAAAATTAATTAGGTATTATTGCTTCACTCAAAAAAAAAATCTTAGAAGTACGGAGTAATAAAATGTAGCAAAGGAATATTTTTTGACTGCGCGACCAAACTTTGTCACTGGGCGACCAATTGGTCGCCTACTTTATATGTTATTTTATTCTCTGAATTCATCTGAAGTTCCCTTCTCCAATCCCCTAGGATGTGAAAAAGACTATCGGAGCGCGAAGTGCTTAAGGACGGCATTTCCTAGTGTTTTTTCTCTAAACGTGAGTTTCATGAGAATCAGTGGAGTAAGAGACTTGAAAAAAAGCAGAGTAATCTAAAATCTAGAATGAAAATTAATAAGTATTTAAAAATTTCAAAGTTCGAGAAACTTTTTTTTTTTCAAAATTTTTATATTTTTTTCAAAAAAAGTTCCTCGTTATTTTGCCAGCCCAGATTTGATTGACTAATTTTTTTATCAGATTTTTAGCTGCTCAGATTTGGCAGAAACTCACGCCACAAGAATCTATCTGTTTCTCTTTCGCTCTGCAGCTAATCCGCAGTCTGTTTCAGCCATTTTTTATGCTAGGAAATGCCGCCCTTAAGGAAAACGCATTCAGCAGCGGGCAGATCAGGAACAATTCGTGATCATACCTAGAGGAACATATAACTGGAGGTGGAGAGGAGAAGGAACTGAGTAAATGTATAATACATATTATCAATCAAGTCCAAGTGACAAAATCTAGCAACTTATACAGGAGGGCTGCGCGCAAGTGTGAATGTGTGTGCATGTGCATGTGTGGGTCCACCCATATCCACATACGTCTACACATCATCACTCCGGGATCACCAGTATTGTCATGGGTATTAGGTACAGCACGTAGAAAATGTACTTTCCGTGATCATACGGCCAGAGCATTGCTTATTATTATGATCCGCAAGAACACCATAAAGATTTTATGCCCAAATTTACAACCCTACTCATGTTCCCCGCGACAATACCCGAATATATGGAGCCGCTGACAAAACAAACTTTTACCACAACTCTTGCGAGTACAGAGAGAGTAGACACACACACACACACCCACAAGCTAAGGAAAGACAATACGGGAATGATTAATTAATTCTCTATGCCGCACGTAAATATTCCAAACCTCTCCATATAACCACAAGTTTGCGACCTTTAATTGCGGCGAGGATTGCTAACTTGATGAGGGCAACATCTAAACGTCAATTTTTAACGTGCACAAAATACATTTTGCAGTTGTAATAATATTGCAGCAAGCTTTATACATCGCACTGCCCACAGAGGATAAACAAGTGAATATGCCCTTACGGGAGGGCGTGAGGCTAAGTAGAGAACTTCCTTTATCCTTTAACTTCCTTAATTAGTGAACGCAAGATTTCAATTAGGGTCCTACCGTTATTTGGACACGATTTTGCCTAGTTCTGTCCTCAAAACTATGAGCTATCCATCAAGAGTATGCTGGAATGCAGGAGGTGAAACACATACTCATAAGGAATGTTTACAAATTTCTAGTTATATCCAGTTATAACATGACCAAGTTAACAACCAGAGTGATTCTGATCACCTACTAACAAGAAAAAATTGTTCGCAAAAATCCTCTAGTCTAGGACTAGATCCTGTAACGAACAAAGCGAGGACATAAGCGCCTTCCGACATGTCGATTGTTTATTGAATATGTAGGCATATTTCTACGTCAATATTATAGATTTGAACGCAATCGTTAAAAAAATGTTGGTTTCAAAATTCCTGCGATTTTCAGTGTTACATTTTTTTTTTATTGAGCGAAAATGTTTTTCAGTTTGAGTGCCAATATCCTTCAGGTACCTATATTGGCTATTTCAAAATGTTAAATAGCCGAATGGCATGTCGATATCGGTCGGGAACACACGCCTGTAGAGATTTTTTATTCGCAGGAGCGTATGCGCAGAGCCGTAGCTTTGCTTTGCAAAAGAAAGTTCAAATTCTTTTCTGAATACATATAACCCCGTAGATATGGCAATGGATTTCCATAAGAACATGTACTTGTCCGTATATCGTACTTTCTACATCCAATAGACGAATCTAGTTTACCTTTTCTCCTGACGCATGTGCGAAGTGTGGAGGGCTTGCCATTGGTACACTCCGGTCACGTGATAAAATTCGTGCAAGTTCCGAAAATTAACACAGTAAAATTGAGTTAATACTAATTTTTGCGATTGAATCGTAAGTTTTAGCCCACTAAAAAGTATAATTGGATAATAGGGTGTGTTTTAAGTGGTTACTGCTAATGGAAATCGGCAAAAATAGTAGCGGATCCAATAAACATTGCTGTTATTGGAACTGCAGAAGTGATAGCCGCTAACCTTGCCGCTAACAATGAGCAAAACTTGTTTTATTTTGAAAGATTCCCAAAAACGTGCTTAAAATACCGTGGAGGTGATATCCCCAAACGTCAATTTCGAGGTCAATTAAAGAACTGTGCGCGATGCAACAGGTCAGAAAAATTGATTAGGTTATGTAAACCTTTTGGTTGTGACGCGACACTCGTCGACTCCAAAGTATCGCGCAGTCGCAGGCATTACAAAAGACACATTTCGCATGCATTACAAAAGACACATTTCGCATATTTATGTTCCCTGCACTTTATTCACTCCAGTGGGCCCTTACAAGAGATTCCAGACCCAGTACAAGCCACTGTTGGTAGCATCGCTGTTGTCACGTGATAGCCGCTCGCCCGCTCGATCGTGTTGTTTTCGGTGTTTCCACACTTTTCATTTGTAAAATACTGACTTTTAGAAGAAAAAAAAACGTTTTGTATATAGCGTTAGTATTTAAAAATTGTATTAAATTTCATGTCGGCGGTACGGCATGGGTGGATATGCATACAGGCTACTATAACGAAAGTCAAGCATCGCCCGCAGAAGCCAGAACCTGGATGGGTGACTGGTGAATAGCTGGGCGCGAAGAGAGCGGACGCAGCGTAGTGTACTTGCCCAAGAGGGCTCCATTACCTGTACACGCACATGAACGAGATTGTAGGTAGTAGCATAAATCCATAGTGCGGCTCGGTGCGTCCGACACCTCGACACCCAGATGGGTAAAAGAGGTTACGATTATATATATATATATTAAATTTCATGCTCTATAAATTTAGTACACGTGAAACAATTTCTTGTATGAAAAAACTACCGATTTGGCCAATATCCCATGTAAAAATAGAAACTTGCATGAATCGTCTGAATTGCCGCCTCTTCAGCAAACTTGCTGCTGCGCACTTTCGACCACTCCATATACTAGAATCCCCTATTGTGAACTTCAGCACTTGATCGGTGACGCCATCTTACACTAAAATATTATTATTAATAAATAAATAATTAATAAATGTTTTCCTCCTTCTCGGCTTATCAGCGCCATAGGAATTTTTGCGCCTTTTATTGATAAGAGTGAAATATTACATAGGAATTACAGGAGCGGTGGTGACCGAGTGGTACAGGTGATGGCAAGCCAAACCATTCGCGCTGCCCTGTGTGGGTTCGAATCCTACTTCATCCATGGATATTTTGTGCTGTCCCCGAGGTTGCATGGTAGAGCAGCTTATAGCTCAATGTCGCCTCGTAAAATAAGATAATGAAAATTACAATATACGCAAATTTTTCAAACACAAAACATCCATGACTTACCGGGATTCGAACCCGCGCCATCCGCACCACAGACGGCAAACGACCGACTGTGCTACGGGGCCGTCTTATTATATTATATTATATCTTAAAATATTATTATTGTAATTGTTTATCGTTATTTTGGCAAGATTTTTCTTGGTTCGGTTACCAAGGCCATGAACTACCCATTTGAGGATATTTTTTGTCTAGGATTTCGTCCCGTTCGGAGATTTTAGGCGCCAGCAAGCAACGAATAATATTTTGCCACTGAGCTATAGTTTCGGGGTCATTTTCAAAAAATCGTAACTATGACTTGTGGGTCGTACCGATGTGGAATCTTTGTTGAAATAAAGTTTACTGCCTATATGTATTATTGCAATTTGATAAGAACAGGTACTTGTCCGCATATGATGACTTTATAGATCCAGTCGGCTTCTGATCGGCAATGCTGCGCCATACTTAATTGTTATGATTGCAATAAAAAATGTTTCGCAAAAATCCATTCGTCTAGGACTAGACGCTGTGAACAGACGGACAGACAAAGCGAGGACATAAGCGTCTTCCCGCTTGGAGAAGTGCGCTAAAAAAATAATACCCAAGGAACCGTTTCGTTGGAAATCGGCGTACGTATGTCGATGTCACCTAGTATACAGCTCTACCGGCTTACTTCTTCGCAGTTCCCTCCAGTTTACAAATTAGAGAAATTCTAATTGGCTTAATAGCTGTTTAAGCCCTTTGTTACACTCCTTTTTGTTGTAATTAAAAAACTCTTGATAAGAAAACGTTGTTTCATGACTCGTGATTTTATTTAATTCGGTTCAGATGTGCCTGTGTTTCTTCCCTTTCTTTGGCGTTCTGTCCACCTTTACTCACTATATTTATGGCCATATAGATTTTTATAAAATTTAGCAGCGGGCAAGGACTAAAAGTCGGTAATAATTGATGTCGGTGTGTCGGTTTGATAATTCGTGTGAGGAGTAGCGATTGTCGGTGGGAGCAGATCGAAACTAGAAGCTTGGCAACGCTGCCTGGACGGAACAGTTGGCGTTTGGACCGGTTTGCTTGATACACCACACCACCATGGTCCACGATTCAATGGAATGAAAACATAGCGAGCGATACATATTGCTACTCGAATGAATTCCGATTACCGGGGTTGGTTTAGTTTTCAGCTTCATGGCCATCATACTCCGCAGAATGCGGTGAGGGTCATCCGATTCCCGGTTTTGATTGCGTTTATCTTTTTCTAAGAGGGTCGATATCATCTGATAATGGCAGGTAGTTAAGTGGACGGAACGTGTCAGTTAACGAGTGAAACAATCGGGAATGGGGTAAGGGACGGAGGAAAGGGAGTTTCAGTTCGTCGTCGTTCAGAAACTAATTGCTAATTCATGACGAAATAAAGCCCGGACCCGTTCGCATCCGATACGTGTTGACGATGCATTATGTAAGGAGCTTTGATTAAAATCGGAGGCCAAGTGCATCGCTGAATATCCCTATGGTTTACTCATTATCTCTCTAGCCCCTATACACATCAGGGTCGCGCGTATGTTGATATAATTTCATTAATAAACACGAACCCTAATGATTTCACCACGCGCCACTCGCACACCGAGCTTGAATCGATCACTCCTCAATCCGGGTGTCTATCTCACCCTGCCCATTATTACAATATTAATTTTCTGTTTAATGAGACTTTGATTCGTACACGTACTATACCGCATTTCATATTTTCATAATGTCATTGTGTAACGTCGTTTGATCCCATCCTTGATCCTGTACATTGATTGACAAATGTTCGTCAGTATAACGTCAATGTATATATCATCATCCCACGCTACATAGGAAGTTAGTTGCGTTAAGTGTTTACAAGTTGAGGAAGTGCGAGAAGACAACATTAGGAAGCACTGATGCCGTAATCCTCTACATACGGATATTTATTGGTTTTGAAATACCGCGGTGAATTTTGTTGGAAGTTATCTAAGTAGCGCGCTTTCTGGCTCTCGTCGTCAGTCTGGTACAAAGCAACTATCTTTCTTTTTGGACGACGCAAGCTGACCCGACCTAGCCGTAACCGTAAGATATGACCACATTTGACACTATCTACCGGGAATGATTTATCCGTGTATTGTTTATCGGGCTATGGCGCGCCGCGTTATTTATTATAACATGCAAAGACATCGACAATGAGGTGCGTTAATTATCGAGTGAGAACTGAAGAAAGCTTTCTCCTCTGCAAGTCGGACGACGTAAAAATAAATCATGCAGACGGCCGGGCAGCAGTAAAATAATGCCCCGATTGCTTCCCTAGACAGTCCCGTTTGACCAGGCAATTTGGCAGGCGAGAGACCAAGAAGTCTGTCTCTTGCACCGTCACTGCCACCACCGCACGCTGCTCCAAAGGAGGATTCGTTTTTTTTTTATGAACAGCGGCACACGGTCACCACACACGATCTAAATTGACAACATAATCCCGAGAATAGTGGAAACGCTCGCCGATAATAATGCGGATGCCTTGCCAGTCAGTGGCCGCAATAAAAATTGCCCGTAGAGAGACGCTTTCTAAAGGAAGAAAACATCGGTAGGTTTCAAACCACTGAGGTGGATTAGTTTCCTTCAACTGCTGAGGTGGAGTCTCACAGACTCCGACTAATAAATCGGGCTAGTTCCTAGTTAGGGTACAACAATTTGAATAATTGCAATCTAAGGCTGCTGCAGCAGTAAGGTTGATGTTTTTTTAAGTAAATTTCTAGAATTTTAACAAGAAAACAAACTCGTCAGTGAGGTAATGAAAGTTGAAAAAAGTAAAAATAAAAAAAAAACTTGAGAAAAAAATTTTTAGAAACTTTTTTTTATGTAAATGTTCTTCTTCTTATCGGCTTTTTCTCGCAATAGGAGTTTGCTCGTTTATTTATCAGGTTTACAAATTCAAAAAAGTGCAAATTTCGGACAACACAACACCCAGACTTTTCACCGGGAATCGAACCCGAGACATCCGCGTCGCAGGCAGCCACTGGACCGCCTGCGCCACGAGGCCTGGATAGAGAAAGCAGCACTGTCTATTTTCTAGGAACAGGAATAGGCAATTCCACTTAGATCGTTGTTAAGTTTATCAAGCCAACCAAGCACAATGTCTTCAAAGTCAATATCGAGGAGAATCGTTTATCGGAAAGTCCCAGGCTTAGGATTCATTTCTATCCAATTTTTATCCCAAAATTTTCATTTTTTGGGAGAAGTGAAAATAATAACAAAGTTACGTTCTTACTGAAGTGGAGTTTGCGAGGCTCCTGCTATACTTCTTTTGCTATTTTTTTTTTTTTTGAATTACGGCATGCCTCTATCTCCCGTCTGGTGCACGAGTATAGACTGACCCTAAATCGGAAGGTACTCTAGTGCCAGTGACATGATGTGATGGGATCGAAATTGGGGATGGGGTTGAGAGCTGAAGTACCTGCGGAATGCGAAAACAGAAGAGCGGAAATACGCAGTGAGCATTCGCATTTCAAACAGTTTTCTTTAAATGAAAATGTGAATACGTCCTTGAGTACCTGGTAAGCTTCGTAAATTAATTTTTTAAATTCAGCGAGCCACGTAAAGATTTTGTATGTAAAGAAAGCAAGAAGCTTAAATGAAGCATATGATCATTATTATTATCAACATTATTATTATTATCAACTGCAAAGCGTGCCGCGCCGCGTACAGACTTCTGTTTCCATCCTCACAAAGTGTATATTAATTTATCACATATTTTTAGAAAATGCCAAGTTGACAGTCTCAATGGCCAACTTGAAAATTTAGCATAATCAAAGCGGTAGAACGACTCAAAGCTAAATGTTGTCGTTGACGCTGAGCTGAGGTCTGTAAAAAAACTCTCCAGGTTTGTTCTATGAGTCTATAAAATATTAGAGATCTGTCTTTGTAAACAATCACTTAGGGTGGGTTCAGTCAGCTTATTTAGCCGCAGTTTTAGTTTTAGCCGTAAGCGTTGCATCGCTTTTATTGGCTGTTCTGAGGAGGCTGGTTCATAAGAACCAATGAGCGTCACTGCGCTTGCGACTAAAATTAAAACTTGCGGCTAAATAAGCTGACTAAACCCACCCTTACTGATTGCCATTAACGTATATAAAGTTGTCATTTACACAGAAGGGCGGAATAAGAATGCAAAAGGAAGTACACCATGCTCTCGCAAGAAACAAAATCGTATGTGAACTCGTAAGCAAAATCGCATAGTGTAAACACACTTTTCATAAGACATCGACACACCGTGAACAATAAATACGGAGTTGGACTATCGAGTGAAAAGTTGAAGTGATTAGAACAGAAGATTTGACAAGTGGGATGAAGCTCTTTAACTAACGCAAGCTTTTAACGAAAAACTTTCAAGAGTAGTATCCCCACATTTTATGCCTTGGCGACAAGCCACAGTCTGGCGCATCCAGACACTTTACTAGACCAATTAGTGAGTGGCGCTTCCGATGTTTCTGTGTTTGGTTGGTGTTTTGATTCCGCAGAGATTAGTTTTGTGTCTATGTTATATATAGCATATGGATGCACATCATATTGAAAGCAAATTTTGCGCTGCCACGTCCATATACATACCTATATTACCTATCAGCTGGAACACCTATCACAGTTCTGTTGTTATTGTGCTGAATAATCGAAAACCACGAAAACAGATGCCAGAAAAGTTACGGGTCCAAGATCGGTATTGGTGTATTATGTAAAAAAGGAAAAACAAGAAAATGTGACGATTTCAGTGGTGGTCGAAGACGCCGGGAAAAGACTCCAGGCCGTTGCGGAACACTCACAAACCTTAATATCCGACTCGGGACAATAGTTTTTATAACCGCCGGGATAGGTCATCGCATACTGGACGGACTGAACCGACTTCTGTTTATAACCTCAAGAGTGCCACCAACTAATAATTCAAAACAGATGAATGTTTACGACCGACGAGGACTGTAATTTTCAACTATTATTAAGTCATTAAAACCGTATCAGAGATGAGATGGTGGCAGGATTTCCAATTCCAAGGTTTTCCCATTGGTTCACCCATTTATTTGTCTCAATTAGGGCAGCGCGTGGAGGTGTTACCTGAGCATACATGGATTAAATGATGGACGCATTATGTGACAGATTTCTGCGTGGCATGTCGTTCGACAGGTGACTGCGCTAATACAGATGAAGCTCTGCGAGGGGAAAAAATTTATGAGAGGCCTTTTTCATCGCGCACAGTGTTATGTTATATAGGCACATAAACTGGTGTGCCCAAGTAACGTATTATTTGTTCTCCTCCACCTCTACAAACGCGCAGCGGCCATATTCTAAGCCCGAGTATTCACACCTGCCTTTCCATGGAGAGGTATTATGGAAAGGTATGCGGTTGCCTGTCTGACCTCGCCCGCCGACTTAAGTATGTCTTCCAGCCGCGTTAATTATTGCAATTAAAATAAGACACACCGGCGAAACGCATCGACGCCAAACGAAAGTCACAGTGTTACCACCATCCGAACTTCATGAACATGTCTGTTATGTTCCCTCTCCCACTTCCCCCAGACCCCAGACAGGGTCCTGGATCGCCAGGAGCCAGAAAGAAGCATATCATAACCGTATATCGTATGTTCAACTAAAAAAGTTATTGTTACCTACCCGAGATGAGCCACCACATTGATGCGTACAAATTAGTCTCGATATTGCATCATTCCTGGATAATTATATTATTTTGATGGGGGATGTTGTGGAATTTTCAGTTTTCACACGCAACTATCGAGAGGATTGCAAGTGTGGCAAACTACGATCACCGGGAACAGCTCCGGATGATTCCAGGTCCAAACACTCGAAACCATCAAAGCCGCAAAGCGATTATACATTTGGAATATGGGAAGACGTTGTTTGAACAGAGAACTGTTTACCGGCAATGTCCATTAGGGCCATTTGAACGGGTATTAATTGTTATTGCAAGTTCAACGCGGTGCACCGTGCTGCGTCGTATTGAAATTCATTCAAAACAAGATTCCATCAGGGAATGTTGTGCATATTTCGGTATGGCTTGGGCACACCAAGTAAACACATAATACGCGCGCAGAGTATAGCATCCGGTGGAATGAAAATTGATGCCGGCTTCCTTCCTATTATTATAGTTTCTTTATATCGACATAAACCATTTTAACGGTATGGTTCTCAAGTGCGAATTCATCCGAAGGTGAAATTCGGAACGGTTCGACGCCGCGCACACAGCTCAATAAAGCAATGACTTTTTATGGGTCCCCATGGGGCACACACAACAGCTTCTCGGCGCTGAACATTTAACGAAGAAATCCAGCTATTGCATTTTATTTTTAACGGGAACGAAGGGATCGACCATAATTATCCCCCTCGTGTCGATACATGGTGGGCCTTTGTTAACTATAAGGACGCCCTCCCATGCACACAAAGAATATATTAACATTTTTTTACCTTATTTCGTTTACGCCCCTGTGACTCTTTGTCCACCGTAAGGGAGATTTATAGCAGGTCATTTGCATATCCAGGGAAAAATGACGTTACAGACATATTTTCATATTACATCCTTATGTAGATGCTCATCAAGAATTACTTTGGATGCGTCACACGGCATTTGGCGTGGTTAACAGCTTTGTCACGGAAAAATGTGCAAGGTAGGTAGGTTTCGACTCGGTTTTTCATCATCACAGAGTGGGAAGTACAGTCCCAGTCATTTTTCCTCAGGTAGAGATAGGCATGTGGATTGACGATATGGAAGTTCAGAGCACGGACATTAAAGGAGGTTCAATGTATGTTATGTATCATAATTATCATACATTATTTGATGAGAGCACTGGCTTGTTTCGATTCGATGTGGACCGGGAAATCTCAGGTAAATCGAATACAAGACGGCGGAGGTGCCGATGCCGTCGGGATTCGTAACCATGGGTCCTGGACTCTATCCAATTAAGCGTGTCCTCCATACATAACGGAAGACTGAAGTTGTAGGTGACTAGGTGGATGCTGGATTGGTTCGCTGGTTCTAATCGGAAGCGTTTCTCCCATGTTAAAGGTAGAAGCAAAATTTCCGTCATTGGTAAAATAAATAAATCGCAGCTTGACTGGCGTATGACGCTTTTGAACGATAAAATAGCCACCATCCGTGGAGGGATGTGGGAGTTTGGTATTGATTTATCTCCTGGTGCTATAGGAGATCTCTCACTGGTGTTCTGACAATCAGTCCACCCCCGTTTACCCCTAGGCCAGAGGAAGCCACTCAAAATCGAGGTGCATAAATTTATTGTTCCGAGCATGATGCACGCGCGAAACTGTTTACAGAGGCAATCGGTGGCGATTTACATAAAATTCACTTCCCACAACTTTTAAAAGGGTTTGAAGTCGTTAAGATCAAAACAATTTCATCCCTCGCGACTGACGCGCACCAGGAGCCACTGGCGAACTCAAATTATTCGTTTGGAAGTCAATTTACCAACGACGACACACTACAGCGAAAATTGACGAGACAGAAAAAAAAACGACATCAATGGCACACTTAGGTTAGATATTAGTCACTTGGGAGTATTCAATTAAAAAAAAAATCGTCACTTTGTTTTCGGGTTGTTTACATCGTCTGTTGGAATACTCTTGTTGCCTATACTATGGGAGGAAAACTGACATTAATTTCGAAGCTTCGTTGTCATTTTACATCGATGATTGTAAGGAATAAGCGTGCCCTTTACGTGTGGTGTATAGGGACAGGACGGCTGGGGCGTTGAATTGTTGATGCAGCATTCCCAAAACACAATCGACGATAGAGAAGGAGATGATTTGGCAATTTGTTCGAGTCAGAGTATGTCATCGGGATTACGCATTAAGCTCCATTAGGTCAAAACCAGCACCTAGGAACAGCTTAAAAGTCCCCATTCACTATCGCAACGCGACAACGTCTGTCAGCATAATGGTGTTTCAGATTGGTCGCGCGTTTATTATGCATTGCCTACACACTGTCGAACAGCTTCGTCCAATCTCCGTGCAAAACTTGCCAATTTCAAATCAAAGAAGCATTTTTTAGCATCGTGTGAGTGTAGCCACAGACAAGAATACTCAGCTAGCTATTCCTGATATGTTGATGGTTATGAAGCTGGCCAACCTACCATTCACTGTCGAACATGCAAAATTTGAATTTTATGTTTCCAGAATCAAGGTATCAAAAGTGATTTCTGCTTATCCACTTTCACAATGGCATCAAAAATCCCTTCAAGGCCCCCATTCGCTATTGAACGGGGTCGGACAACGCAATATATGGATGAGTTTGAAAACGCGGTTGGTTCTGACGTTGTGTTCGACAGTAAATGGTAGGTTGGCCAACTTTGTAACCAATAGTAGGAATAGTCAAATACTTTTGCCTGCATGGTTACGTGGTTATACACACGATGCTAAGAAAGGCCTCAATTTTGACTTCAACTCGGAACATTTTCACAAAAATTTGACAGTTATAAAAGTTATTAGACAGTGTGTGGGAGAAGCAATAAACGCGACCAACCAAAACACCAAGCACGTTGTCATACCCCGTTCGATAGTGAATGGGGGGGGGGGCTTTTAAAACGGAGTATTGCTGGATCTTCTATTCTTTACACGAAATGTTTAAATGCTCATCTGTTTCTGTTAGAATGCATGCCGCATGGTTTGACTTCCATATGTAGGCTAATCAAAGATTGATTCTCTATACCTATCCGGAAATATTCAGAGTACGTCGTTAATGGGTGAGTAACTCATTTTAACCAAGATGGGTTCTAATCAGCGCATACCTCTCTTATGCTCTCATTATTTATCACCTCAATTTTTACGGCCGCCGAAACTCGATGCTCTGCTTGACATCGTCGGCAATCCCGCGGGATGACGTTTTATTAATTATTGAAGATTTACTCGGACGCACTCGGGAGCACAAGACGCACATGCTCGAAGGATCAACGGTGCGCAAACACTTTTTCCCATCGGTAATGTTGAATTCCTTGTGCCAGAGTGAACAGCTTACTCCACTAAATTAATTAGACACGACGGCCATTTCATCGATTCCACCCTCGTAAACTGTCTTTATCAAGGCGATGCGATGGAATCATACGCCGAACCGGACCGACGGCAACGCACGCTATATCGAAAATTATTTTTCTATCTATACCGGGTGATCATTTGAAAACTATACACCTGCAATAACTCCCGATTCGTAGTCAATATTTCTTCGAGCAAAAACAGGTCGATTTTTATATCGAGGGGGACATCTAAAACATACATTGGCAAATTTCTATCTTCAGCCCCCTCGCCCCCACCCATCCAAAAAATAAAATTTCAAACGACACTACCTACCTTGCGATACATCAAATTAAAGAAAATTAAATTCTCTTTTTGAAAAAGATATTTTCAAAAATTTTAACTTGACTCCCCTTCTCCCTAAAAATTATCTGAGTGTCCCTTTCAATATTCTGGATCCCTCAATTCTCTTCAGTTAGGTGAGCATCATCCTGAATAGCTTCAAAGAAGAGAATTTTTGGTGGAAAAAGTGCCACCCAAATTGACCCCCTTGCTCTCCCCCACCTCAACTTTGAAATTTAACAAAATACCACCCACTTTGTGATACCTCAAATTGAAGGAAATTAAATTCTTTTTCTAGAACCAATTTTTTTGAAATTTTCAACCCCTCCCCCATTTAACTGGACATTTGGAGTATTTAAGTAGGAAAACGGGGGTTTTGAAAAAATTGTGTTCAGGGAGAGAATTCAATTCCCTTTAATTTGATGTATCACAAAGTAGGTATTGTCATTTTGGATTTTTAAGGTGAGGAGGGGGGAGCGAAGGGGTGAATTTGGGTGGCACCTTTTCCATAGAAAATTTTCTCTTTCGATGCTGTGTAGGATGACGTTGACTGCATTGAAGAGAATTGAGAGGTCAAGAATATTTAATTTGACACTCAGAGAATTTAGGGGGGAAGAGGGGTAGGGTTAAAAAATTTAGAAATATTTTTTCAGAAAGAGAATTTTATTCTGTTGAATTTAATGTATCGCAAAATAGGTAATGTCATTTGAAATTTCAAAGTTGGGGTAGGTGGGGGCGAGAGGGCTGAAGATAGAAAATCGCTGATGTATGTTTTAGATGTCCCCCTCGATATTAAAATCGACCTGTTTTTGCTCGAAGACATTTTCACTAGGAATCGGGAGTTATTGCAGGTGGATAGTTTTCAAATGATCACCCGGTATTGGCGGAGCACCGTGTCCACAAGGCCTTATGCCACACAATGCAATATATCTACGAGTATCTTGTGAAACTTGTTAAATTAAATATAACTTCTTTCGAATTGCAACTAGAAATTAAGTAAGAATTGAGAGACGAGAGCTCTGATGAGTGATGAGGCGGTAAAGGGGTAAGAACCGTTGGTTTCGTCGATCTGGACATTGTGATGTTGGTCTAGTCGCACACTCTCAAATTTTTGGAGTAGATATTTCGGTGCAAATCATTGTAGCCGGTTTTGTAAACTTCGATTGGCCTGATCATCGAGGAAACGGTTGGTTCGGTAATAGAGAGCATCGGGTGTTATTATATTGTATAACAATAAATGCGTGGATAGCGTGATAAGATCGATTGAACACCGAAGAATGAAGTTAATTAGTATTTCGCAATTTTGGGAAGTTCTTGAAGAGATAGATGGCCACTATACTAAACGAGGGATGTAGTCCGGCCGTCAGTCGTTTTAACCTTGCAAATTTTGATGCCACGCACGTTGCCACTTGGCTAATATATTCTATGGGACATTGCCTTATAATTTTGAGAAGTGTTACGATGGCGGTCGGTGCAAACGCCGTATACAGAGTGATCAGAAATGCGAAAATCCAAACTCATATCAATCAAAAGAGCTGGAGTCATGAAAATCGCCATTTTGATCAAAAATTCAATTCCTAATATAAGGATAAAACAAACCGCGTCTTGATGTCTTAATCGGTTTCTGAAATATCCTGGAGTAGTTGGTCGCTGACATTGACTGTTTAAGTCGCACGTCCTGAGCAAAGTACTTTTTGCAGTCCCTATAACGTACTCGCACAGTGCTAGAAGCATTTGACCGCCCTCGATAAAAACTAGTCTACGGGATTTTTGTGTGCGATTCCGCATCTGAAATCTTGAAATATTGTTAGAAGACAGTCCAACCTATTTTTCTCTAGTAATGATATCAGTAATATCGATTGGGAATATTAAAAAAAAACGCTGTTAAACTGGGCAGTGTAAATTGCTCACTTCTTTGCTTGGCATTCTTTCAAAAATAGGTCTGTCGCGACATTTCGACTTCATTAATGGAAAGGGCTGATGCGAAAATGTAGGAAAGGACATGAAACGCGCCAATTTTTCATGTTCCTGTGAGCAAAGAAAAAATTAGAACAAATTTTTCGTTGTAGCTAAAGACTTCATTTTTTTAAACAGTGAAGAACGATAGCGACATGGCGACTGATGCTGTTAAGGTTTACTATAGAGTCATACGTTTCCTCTTCATTAGGTATAACGATATTAGAAAATTGTTTCGTAGAAGCCCCAGCACTTCCAAATTTCAAGGGTCCTGCTCCCCCCCCCCCCCCCCCTCTCGAGAAAAAATCTGCGAGGCGCTCCGCCTCAATCGAAAGAGCATAGTCTTGTGGACCATCCAACCAATTTTTGTGCTTTTGTCAGGAAGTTGATGTCACTAACCTCCGGACTGAATGACCATAAGGTGATGATGAACTCACCTTATTTTTACGAGTTTTACGAAGGGTTATTTTTTCCCACGATATTTCCAGGATATTCCAGATTATTGTATATGACCAATTCCACTAGTATCAATCGATTTCCCACTTATACAATAATGGGCGAATCCAAAATGGCGGTCATAAAAAAAAATTAATTTCAATAGTCTTATTTTCGAAAACAGTAGGCGGAGACGGTGGCAACACATCGCATTGCATTTCTGACGTCACTATTCGTGGAAATATCATTTTTTTTTAATATCAAATTCAAATTTCAATTTTCATGAAACCGACCACTACTTTCAGGATATTTCAGAAACGTCTGAAAATATCCAGAAGCGGTTAGTTTTATCTTAATACATAATACATGGTAGCTAAATTGTGAATCTACATGGTGATTTTCATGAGTTCAACTCTTTTGGTATATGAGTTTGGATTTTTGCGATTTTGATCACCCTGTATACGGCGTCTTAACCGACCGCCATCGTGGCAACACTTCTCAAAATTAAAGGCAATGTTCCACAGAACAATTTCGCCAAGTGGCATCGCGGCATCAAAATTTGCGGGGTTTGTCCAGTTTATGTCGCCGGAACTAATGACACTAATGATATCGATATTTTGTTTATGATAAAACGGCGGTTGCAAAAACTTTGGATTTGCTTTGGCATACTCTTGTGCCGGCGTATTGGGCACAGTCTTAAACAACGGCCTCAGTGTCAATTTCCACGACAAATGAGGCGGGCGCGGGCAGATTTCATATTGTAATAACTTATAGGATAGGTATACGTTAATTGACCAGAGCATGCCTTCAGCAGTACCTACCAAGTACCTACTGGTGCAAATACGTGCATCTTTTCTTGAGAAGTTTTATGGGAATAAAAACTTTTGCTTTGCAGTTGTTTTGACTCCAGAAATGATGACTACGTGAACCGGTGAACCATTCATAAAAAAGATTCCATAGATGCTACTTTGATGCAAGTTAGATGTTTGTACCAGATGCGTGCTCAACAAAAGGTTAAGCTGCGCCATGGCTATTGCTTACTTAAAATGTAACGGGAGTGAACGGGACTGAATATGCCCGGCACATGTATATATATAACGGCAGTGCGATTTGCGTTATTTTTATTTTAGATTTTAACGACGTTGAATATTCAAATAGCGATAATCATCGTCATGGATCATACCCGGTCGATGATGTTCGGTTTGTGGTTGGTTGTTTGCGACAAGGCGGCTAAGGCGGCTAAGGCGGCTACTTTCAGCATCGCTTCGCGTTCGCCTAGATTGGCGCGATAGGGTAAAAACGCGCGCGTGTGTGATGGACGGTCCCTGTCCCTACTCCCCAGTTTCGTTTGTAATTTCCTCGGCAATTAAGAATTAATTCCGTCGAGCAATTAATTCAGCGGAAAGATGTTTTAAAATAGTAGCATCTGAGTATAGCTGCTTCTGAGTGGTACAGTTTAATTTGTTTTAATTAGGCGAGTATGTTAAATTATCGTTAATTCTGGGGTCGGTGTCCTGAAACAAACAGTTTAAAAGTTTGATGATTCCTCGGCGCGGTAATGTGGTAATGCCCAATCCCACAATGTAAATTAGCCCATCAAGGTATTAAAAGAGTGCTCCACTTTTTTTTATATACGCGGGCGGGCATCATCATCTTTGACCAAGCCCTGGATGTAGTTGAAGAGAAAATTCTCCTGGGAAGGGGCTGAAATATGAGTGAATGAACGAAACAAGGGCAAAAGGAGGGAATGAAAACAAGAAACAGCCGCCTGCGCGCGCGAGACTTGCGGTATTTTCGACCGTCATTAAATCTCCATAACTTTCTTAATCTGGAGTGTTTTAGAGCGATCGTAATTATTATTGTTATACCTTCCCGATACATTGTAGATTTTGCCGCGCGATTGTGTTTACTACTCCCAACTCGCGAAGTAACTTGGCTAATTAATCGACGTAGCGATTGCACCGCACATGAACTTCCGGATATGCTTCTGTTTCCGGTCCTTGCCTAGACCCCACGGCCCGCGATTTCAAGATTTGGTACGAGTATTATAGTAACCATTAATTACTGGTAATCGGTGCACTCGGGCGCATCGCAGTTTCGAAATCCAATCAAGTTACGAAATGTAAAACTCTGGCTTGGCTTGACGACTCGGCCCGCGTGATAATCCCGTACGACATTTATATTCATTGGGTTTATCGATATTGCCGTGCACAAACAGTTCCAGCCCACGCATTTCATTTTAATAACGGACTTACTGAGTAAACTATTTCAATTTACTTTGTGGATACTTGTCAGTTAATGGCGATCTTTAAAACGGCATTAGCCCCGACCCCGATCCGTCATCGCAAGGCTTAGAGGAACCTACGTGAAGTGTTTCGGAAAATCATGTGTCCATTGGCTGAATGAGACGTCGACGTTTCTGATGATAGTCGAAAACTAGTTCCGAGGTAATGGCATGTTGTCGTCGAGATTTGTGCGACACGTAAGCAATGCCAGCAATTCTAGCCACATCTCTGGATGATGACCGGGTGCGGAAAGCGTGTACGGCATCTTGCTACAATCTAGAAACGGATGAAGCAATGAAGCACCACCACCAATCAATATGCAATGCATACTTGCACACACATACACACATACACACATCAACACCAACACCAAACCCTGAACCCAGACACTGATTGAGGCCAGCTTACTTTATCAACCGCATTAATGAGTGGGAAAATTGCAAGGTATAGCTGCGGCGCTACTACCCCATCTTGCACAACTTCAATTATTCAATTAACTTCACAGAGCACGAGGAGTTCATCCACCTTCCCGAACAGTACTATTCCGAGACATTGTATAAGCCGGAATAGTTCACAACTAACACACTGCTCACCCGCAACAGACACTTTGTCTGTTCCATCAAAGTCTCATTTACCAACACCTCTCTATAACAAAGCAACAAAAACTGCGCTCGGGGATCTTCTCCAGCTTTTTAGGCTAAGCAACCAAAGCAAAGGTCTTGTATATTTTGCAAGTAAATACAGTGCTAATTAGTCTACTGATACTTAATCTAACACGTCATATTATCGTTGGATTCCTATTTTCAATTATGCAGTGGAGATTATTACATAAACAGAGTCGTTAGTAAAAAGTTGGACGAGAGAACTCTGGCTATGCATCTGTCAGTGACGCATGCATGGCCTATTTCATCCCCTAATGGCCAAGCACTGCTCATGCTAGTTATCCCGCCACGCTGCAAAGCCAAGCCGGTATCAGCTCCCAAACTGTTTATTTTCAATCGCCATTTCCACCCCTTTTCGCCACATCACAGACTTGTACTATGTGTATGTGTGTGAGTGTACCACCACGAGTTTAAGCCACTAAGCTCTAATAGACCTTTCGGAAACACTTTGCAGGCCTTTCTTAGCAGGAAGTCTATAATTTCACTTGTTAGAACGTTTACATGTTTTTCTCTTGTTGTCAAAATTGTGCCGAATGGTTAACCAAAACCTGGCAAAAATGGCATTGTTAAGTTACAAAAAAAAATTGACTTTCAATTTTCAAGGAAATTACTCAAATCCAATTCTTTGGATAACGAGACATATTTTGTAAAATGGCATCACAACCTCGAAATTGTAATGTTCTTTGAAATGGTCAGATGCTTCAATGTGCACCTAACCTGTTTCTGCGGCACCGGCTTGTGTGTAGTATAATTATTGCTATGCATGACCGTTTTCCTGCGGAATGACACATCGAAAGTTGAAAGCAAACAAAGCGCTGTGTATAAGAAAATTTCAGAAGATGGTTAAGTTTCGCGCTTGATTGGATCGCTTGAATGACGCCGAACTTGTTTACACAAGTTTATTGGCCATTAAGGGAGGCCAATAACTAGACAAAGTACACAAAGACGGCGTTTTCAATCGAATTAGAAATAATTATGAGGTACACAAGACGCTGGTCAGTGGCTTTGGTCTAAATTTGGTTTCGACCGCTACCATCCCCTGTCCGACTAGACGTAATAAGTGTAGATGCTTATTAAAATTTCACATCAGACGTACATATCGATTTATACGGTTTGTTTGCAGTATTTCTTGATATAATTTATGATTTATTTTATTACGAATGAATGTGAACTACAGGTAGACGAAATAATGTTCCGATTAAGGCCATTACTGATTCATATCAATTTGAAAACTACTACGAAAAGCTAGAACTTCAAGTCCACTGCGCAGTCGCACCATCATCACTTGCGGCAAACAACAAAAAACAACAACAGAACAGTACTGTCCTGTCCGGTCAAAAATCGCGATTTTGGTATGCATTACGGCACGGCGATAGTGTAGGATGGCTTGGTGGGCCAAAAAATCTTGGTCAAGCGGAATTTGGAAAGTGGTTGATTGCGCCAGTGCCGCGCTAATGCTTTTGCCGCACATTTTCGCAGGCGCTTCCACAAACTTAAGAAAAATACTGTACGTTACTTCAAACCGTTTGAAAATAGGCCCATTTCGGGTTATTACGAGGCTTAATAAGGGGTGTCTCAAAGCTTGCGTGCTCTGATCAATCTACTATAATTAGATCACAACACTACTATATGTAGATATAGGTATATAGATTCACTCAGTAAGTGTACACCAAAGTGAGATAAATCCTCTTGCCAGACGTGATGAACATATATTTATATAAATGGACGATAACGCGATATTTCAAAGTATAGTTTGGCGGCAAAGGAAACATCCATATAACGAACGAGTTTGTGTCATTTTAATTCAATTCGATGATAAGTGATTTATCGCAAAAAAAAAATGAAAATTCGTTCATTTTTTCTATTCATTTCAAGCGTTGCTTGAAATTTCATTGAACTTGATTTATTACCCCGGCAGCGTTGCAACTCCTTACCTCGGGTTCCACCAAAGCTGTGTTAGTAAGCCAGTCGCACTGGCCAGAACAAAAATCATTCAACAGTGTGTTAGCGGGGTCCGATAACGTTCAATCCATCTGACAACTTTTGTCGAACAAAATCATAAACCACTCAGAACGATGTCTAAAATTAGAATTTTTTTATAAAAAAATGCAGATAATACACGCAGTTTCTTCTTCTCCCGTATTTACAGTGAAATAAACCGTCTGGGGGGAAGAGAGCAACTAGGGGAAGGGAAAAGGGAGAATGGACCACGTACCGCTTTAATGCTATTGGGTGGCGTGCGCTGGAAGAAATTGTGCAACGCAATAAAATTATCATGTTGGAATCTGGACGTATTCCAACATTCTTCCTCACCCTCATGGACCGATGTCGGTAGAAGTGAATGTATGTACATATTTTGTTACCAAGGGAAGTCTACAAAAAAAAAATGGAGTGAACGTAACTGTAACTTGTTAACATTGGCACTGTATCAACTTTTTGGTGGAACCCGCGGTTAATTTCACATCAATTTAACGCGTGATTCAATTTAATTCACCTTTATGTACAAGTGACGAGAGTTCATAAATTAAATGGGTCAAAGGTGCCTGTGAATTTGAAAACATCTGTCGGGACAAGCATCGTTCATTTTATGTCTGTAATAATAAATAATAATAATAATAAGTTTATTGTTCATTCAGTACCATAATACACTGTACCATAAACAAAATTGAACAAAAAAAATAAAGTCCACAAAGTAATAAGGAAAGTAGTTTAAACATTCGCAAAATAAGAATGATAATAATAATGGTAATAATGAGCGAGTTATAAAGAACATAATTATTCATTTCTAGCGAAAGCTCGGAGTTTCATGGCGCTGGCGAAGAATTTTTATGTCTGTAATTTTTTGGTTATCGTAATTTGTCAAACCAATCGCAGTTTTCGGAACATTTCAAATATGGTTTTTACGGCAGGGCACAAAACCTTCATGATCGAAGCGTATTTTCGAACTTGGCGTGCGAAGAAATTAAGTTTGGGAATGCAGCCAGCGTTCAAGTTTAGAAGATTTCCAGCACCATTTTCCAGATTTTGCAGTAGTACCAGATAAGTTTCAAGTGTCTTGCACATTGCGTCGGTCTGTTTCGTGAAACTAGCTTTGTGACACACAAGAAAGTGCTGGTAGGTCAACCGTTCGCACAGAAGAAGTTGTTAATGACGTTCTTCAACGTATGGAACTAGAGCCTAAAAAACCTTTGAGATATCTCTCTTTGGGAACATGCCAAAAAATTGTCAAGAAGGACTTGGCCATGAAATCGTTGAAATACAGAATGCAGTCATATCAAGCTCTATTGCCGGCAGAAGTCTCGCGTTCTGCCACTGGTTTGTGAATGATTTGATGAACGACAACCTGCTCAACTTGACTTTTTTACTGGAGAGGTGTGGTTCCATCTTTCCGGGTACATCAATCCAGAAAATTCACGCCGATCTACACAAATCCACTTATGGCAGATCAGAGATTAATTATATGGGACGTAACTTGTCAAAGTTAGACAAATTTATTATACGAAAGGATTATTTCGACAGACGTTTTTGAATTCACAGCAACCCTTGACCCATTCAATTTATGAACGCCCGGTACTATACGTCGCACTTACCACAAATATTGGAGTGAAAAAGTAATGATCTGTTATTAATAATTATCAATTGTAGTATCTAACAAGCTCATTTTGTAAGCGATAACGATCTCGTTACGAATTTCAGTGCGAGTCAAATTTGGAAAATCCGTATTTTTCAAAAACACCTGCAAAAAATTCCAGATGTCCTTAAACTGATGTAGAGAACAAATACCACGATTCGTTTCAAACGAAAACTTTCTGCATCATTTTTGAAGTTAGTCGCGATTTGAATAAAATTACTGAAGTGCATGATTATAATTGGTAGTAAATTAGTGTAAAATGAAGTTTCGATATAATATGCAATGAAGCGAAGTGTAAACAAACAAATACCAGTGCAAGCGATGTTGTAAAAAAAGACAATAATAATTACTAATTAACAGAGCCTTGGATATTGCAAATGTCTGTGGTTAATGTTAATGATTAAAAAGGGCAAACACCGTCGCGTACTGATTCTAGCGTGTAAGTTAGAAATACGAGGCAATTATGAACACACTTGTACCAACATTAACGCGGCGTTGGCAGTGCCCTAAATTAATTTTCAAGCAACAATTCGATATTCAACGTGCGTAATACGTGTCAGAGCTTAATTAAACGATTGCATAATTTGTCACAAATCGATGTATGCCATTACTTTTGTTATTCATTTAAAATACGTTCAATTATTCATTTGTCAAGGGGCATACAGACGATGCGACATCAAAGCAAACTCTGAAAGCCGTGCATCGCAGAAGTATATACAAGGTGTCAATTTGAAGACTTCTTACCTTCGATTTCTCCTCTAAAAAAATTCTCAAAGAAATCTCGAGACAGATCGATTTTATATTCGATGAAGACATATTATTAGCATCGGTTGAATTTTTCTGCTCCATCAATTTGGACAGAGTTGAAGCTTGGAAAAATTTCAAATTGGAGTAGGAATTAAGTGAAACGCCATTTTGAAGGTATTTTGATTCTCTTCATAATAACATACAAAAAACTTCAACGACCTGTTGGCGTTGTCAAATTATGAGTTTTTGAATACTATGAGAAAATTTTTACTCACTTGAAAATATTGAAATTTCGCGAGGCAGATGATTTTCATCATTGAGGATTCGATTTTGTTTCTTACGCCAAAATAAAGTTAGAAGGCCTTCAAAATGAAATGTTACTCGACCCCTATTAATACCGACTGACATTTTTTCACGGGAAGTCACAATGCTTTCAGGGATCTTGAAAACGGTTGTTCAATTTTTTTTTTGAGCTAAAATAAATAAAATGGAGGCCTTCAAAACTGAAATTTTTGAAAGGGTGGTGGTGGTCACCCTGTACCCCGTCCAAGGGAATGAAGCAGACAATTTGAGTTTATGCTGTAATACAGAATCAACCAATCACGAGATTTCTTTGGGAAACATTCCTAAGAGGAGAAATCGGGGGTGAGAAATTTTCAAATTGACATCTTGAATATAATCTGTGTTATTTCATCCAAACATCCACTGCTGAGGCTAATCAATTTTCATAGCATCCACATGCAATCTAACTTTGTATGCCAAAGAGAGTATTGGCATAGTGAAAACGCAAATTACTACCAAAGTTACTGGCACTTGAAAATCAGCAAAGTACTCGTTCAAATTACCGTTGCAGTGAGCCACGGCGCGGAGTTGCTGAATAATTTATTACAATCGTTAATGACGATCACAGTAAGTGTAGAGTAATAGCCTGCAATATAAATAAATGGGCGGTTATTGAATAAATTTTATTTTTAAACGAGACGGTTTATGTATGATGCGCAATTTAATCATGAAACTTATATTATATATTCCGGCGATTTGCTTCATGGCAGCTATGTATGAAAAATATCAATACAAAATTACGGAAAGTGCATTTGAATTCTGGATATAAAATGGTGCCATCAAGGCATCAGAACGGTCGGGCGCGAGAGAAGGTGACTCGCGATTGTATCTTTTAGATATCATTTCGGTGACAGTGTCCAGTGTCATGAAGGGGACGTGAAGCCGCACATTTTACAGTAACGATTCCACCACCATTCCCTTCCTTATGCAATTTTGAGTCGACGTCTGTCAGCTAGCTGTCAAACGTTGACAGTTGTGAATGAAACGTCAGTGGGCGATGTTAAAGTGCGAAAATGGAATAGTTAACGTAAGTAAATCGCATTCTTCCGTATCTACATCGACTCAAAATTGCATAAGGAAGAGGAAGAATGGTGGTAGAATCGTTACTGTAAAATGTGCGACTTCGAGACTAACGATGAACATAGTCTGAGCTGCACTCTTGTATAGAGATGTGTTATCCACGCTTTTAGTTATATGTAAGTTATATGTATGTATGCCTATTTTTCTGAACCTGTTTCAAATTGTTGTTGTGTAATGTCTTTAAAAATTCAAATTTTCAACATTTTAACCACGCACAAATACACCTCATATTTCTCTGGTTGGTTGTAAATTTATTTCAACTTCATTTTTTGTAATTATGACCTGTGATCTATTTATTTGGAAAATTAAATGAATTCTATTTATTCTATTGTACCCATAGATCTGATGCCGATGACAAGGGAGGGTCATTTGAAGAAAAAAAAGTCTACTACTGAACCTTTATGTCGTGTGTAGTATTTCTACCGGGTGTCCGCGCGAAAACTTACAGTTGCGATAATTTCAGCAATTTTCAAGATTTTCACACAAGATCAATTTACAGATTTCAAGTTTCACAGTGTCAATTAGTAACGCGGGGGACATCGGTAGGCGTAAGTAAGAATGGAGCTGACCAATAGTAGTTTTCATCAGGTCTAGAGCGCATGCTCACGTTCCTTGCCGGTCGGCAAAAATTCGACCTTCGCGTGCTTACCAGACTCGCACAGCTCTGTAATCATTCTCCCCACCCTATACCTCTGGTGCTAGCCGACCCTGCCGACCCGAACTGTCAAATCTTACGCATGCCCACTGAAACACAAAATTGTCATGAAAACTACTATTCGTTTTACTCCTAGCAACCCCAATCATTTTTTTTCAAATTACACTTCCTGTTTTTCTATATTTTTTTCTGAAAAATAATGTCATACATCATACGTCATACTTGATACATCAGTGAAAAACTGTGAAAAAAGTTCACAATTTTTTTTGACAAATTCGAGGAGAAAATAGATTTTTGATTTTGATTATCTAAAATTGCACACATTTGACCTTGGATGTTTTTTTGTCGAACAACAGAGACATGTAAAAATACGCGTTACTACTACTTGATACTGTGAAATTTGAAATCTGTACCTTGAAGATTGCGGAAATTATCGCAACTGTTTTCGCGCGGACACCCGGTATAAAATCTAGTACCTGTCCACAAATAACACTTTTCAAGTGCAGCGGGCGGCTTTTGACATTCTCTATTAGGTCCTACGCCGGAGTATGTTCGGGAATGGTCATTTTGAAAAATTCGGAACTATTGACCCGCTGGTCATATCCAGCTAAATTCAGCACTTTATCGGAGATGCCGCGCCGGCAGAGGCGTATCTACGGGGAGGCAAGTGGGGCACGTGCCATGGGCGCACTTCAATCCTCAGGGCGCAAATGAGAGGAAAAGATAGAGATGTGAAAAAATTAAGGAAAAAATTGGAAAAACGAATCAAAGACCAAGTTCTTTGAACTTCATATAATTATATACAGGATGTCTCAAAATTCACGCCCCAGAGAAAATGAAGCAAAACTAGATAGCAGTCAGATGTGTAATACCGAGGAAAAAAATCTATTTCAAATGGTATTCGAGAAAAGACAAAGTTAAGTTAACCAATCACAGACCTGTACATTTGAGGTATGTTACCTCAATTTCAAGTTGCTAGGTTCAAGTATCTAAATCTGGCAGTATCACAGTTACAGTGAGCTAAACATTCATTGCAAGATGACAGGCAGTTGGTATTACTTTCAAAACTTAGCAACTGGGTTAAATTTTGTAAATTCACCTCGAATTGACCCTCCGGGATTGGTGGATTCAAAAAACTCATGACTTCTTTATGCAAGCAGCAATACATTTTTTCCTTCCGTTTCCTGGCAACCTATTGTCGTCGGCACCATGTCAGTGTTCTCTGGAGCGCGAGTTTTGAGACACTCTGGATAATGTAGATATTTGAACTATTGGGCGCAATTCGTGTGAGCAATAATTCACAAGCGAAATGGGAACAGAGAAAGAGGGAAAACCAAAACCAATACATTCAAACAGACGATCAACTTTCGACTTTTTCATCTGATCTAGGTATAACCTATAACAGGGACCCTATTTTCGGAACCAGAGAACAGTTCATCAGGTGATGTTGCCTAGGTGATGAGCCCAGTGACAGCCCTGGTTGCCTAGCAACTTTGCATGGGAACGGATCACACGTGGGGGCCCTATTTGTCGTTGGCCCACCTGAATTCTTAAAAGCTGCCTGAGGCGCATTTCCCAGGGTTTCTAATTCAGGGGCGCAATTTTCATGTTTTGCCCTAGGCGCAATTTACCCTAGGCCATTGCGCGCCGGGCTGCAATAATAAAATGTTATCATTGTGGTTGTTTATCGCTGTTTATTAAGCAAGATATTTGTCAACCTTATATGGGCAATAAATAGGATATTGATTAGCGTCTATACCGAATCGGTATTTTTTTACCCTGACTCTAAGGTATAGTCCCGTGACGAACGGACAAAGTGCGAGGAAAGTGTGCTAAAAATTGTTGGAAGAAGCATGCACCCTCGTAATATCTGGTGTAACATGGTGGCGAAAGGGCACTAGCAGCTTCAGGCTGGAGGATATTTATGATTTGAAATTCTACCGGAGTTATGAACGCAATAGTCGATGTTTCTCAGGGCGCCCTTTCCACCCCTTCTTTCGCAGGGATACTGGAGGCTGACGCCGCCACCACCGGACCTGAAATGCGTATACGATCGTATTGTATAGGGGTTTCGGGGCTTTCCTTTTGGAAAATGCAACGATATATCAAAGGGAAAAGGGCGACAGGATCCCATCAACGCTCCACCGCTACATAAAACAGCATTTTGCCGAACTAACCGTAGGTACTTTTCTGGATTTCGCCGTGCTGAGGATTACACCGGAAATGGTGTACAGTGTACGCGGGCGCGGCAATAAAAACGCTTAGGCGATTTAAAAAAAGACGCGCCCGCGATCACTCAAAACACCTCCCCGTTACATCTTATATCCAACTCTCCTAAGTGCTAAGTCGTAATGATATTTTTTTACGGCCCTGTCTGGTGGCCTTAGTTCGAATGGAGCGAAAACTGCGATATGAAAGTAGATTTTTCAACGTCCATTGTGGGTCCGTTGTTTTTATCCCCCCCCCCCCCCCTGCGGTGTCTTGTTTCCATTTGCGGCAAGTTAGAGTAAAAAAATATTTTTTTGCCCATACTGGTCCCTTAAAACGTCATATAGTGTGGCGTATAACTTTAGCTGCCTGTGTATGTATATATATATATCTTATTCGAGAGCTCTTTTTAAACCATTTGAGAACGCGACTTGCGTACATAACTTGGCGCCCCCTACATAGCTTTTTTCCCCACAGAGATCCATTTTATATTTGATCTTCGACATGATCGACTACCGAGAATCGAGTGGTAAATCGCGAAAAAGGCGCTTTTTAATGTATTGTATAGCTGAGGAAGGTGAACGAGAGCTCCGAAGTCGAAAACAGGTAAGCAAAGCAACACCATGTGCTTGCTGCGACTCAAACGCAACGCTACAATCGGTTGTGCTCAGGTCTCTATTGATTTTCTAGCGACAAGGGTTCCTTTGCTTTGCTGCGGGAAATGTTACATTAGAGCACTGCACGTTGCATCAAGACGTAAGACGTTTATACTTTGGCACAAGAAGCTCTAGGTATAAGCTTATAAGTTATGTGATACGGTTATTGTTAAAACATCAACAATATTCTCTAAACAAATAACTGATCCGTTCGATCAGTATTATCATTGAATTTAACGCTGCGTATGTATTCGGTCAACCAAAATGAAAAAATTGAAGCGAAAGTGCGACACAATTCCGAACTAACAAGTTAGTATTTTGATTTCTGGATCTGCACGGGATCTGGACAAACAAACCGCAATTTATGCCTGGCGTTCCAAATTGGCCATCGGTTTAAATGGTGCAAAAAATTGGGCATTGTTTGGAGGAGGCGAGGATGGAGCGCGCTATAAAAAACCCCCAGAAAGATCTGGATTAAACGTTAGAAACGGGGCGGACTGACTACTATGCCCTTTACCCATTCTCTTCCTTTGCCGCACCTTCCTTTGCAATCGCAAGGCACGTATTACATGAACATATCCAGAAAAGGGACCTGGGACCGAGCCGGTTCAGTCGGGAGGAATGGACGCGGCGCACTGTTTACAGATGAATTAAGGCGCCTGGACCAGGTCCAGACGCCGGGCCGCAAGGGTCGCAGGACTGTGGCAGGTACAAGGACAAAGCGCCGGCAAGAACAATGGATGGCAAGAGAAATCATTTAACCCGAGAGCAATTCATTTATTACACACTTGGCCGTAACACACCACGCACACGTTGAAAATGATTGCTGACGAAAAAAAGAACCTCTGCTTGGGCATGGTAAAACAGGGCTGTTGCATAAACTTCGGTCGCCTTGTCGCCGACAGGTCGCGCTAGGTATTCTAGGGGTATTGGTTTGATGCGAAGATTAGCTTTATCTGTCGTTTGGTGCTGAAGTGACATATCGTAAGGCTGACACGTTTTGTGAAGGGAAAAATTATTTTTAATCAAAGATTGAAATAACCAAACATACTGCAAGACATCTAAAAACAGAGGTCAAGTTGAGGAGCTGGGACAAGGCATTCTGATCTACTGAGTAACGTTTTCTCAAATTCTCCGGGAACATTGGGTCTCATCCTGAATTTTTCCACGATTCGACAGAACACCAAAATAAATTGGCGACCTCTGACAATCTGGAATAGGTTTGACCGATTTAAATTGAAATTCTTGAAAATATTTCTCAATTTTTTTTCTCAAGTCAGCTGGAGAATGCTGAACAAGCAATTTCTGGAGCATTTTCCATGTACTCTCTGAATATGCGCCAGATTTTGAATTGAAGTATATTACAAGATGACTTTCCAACAAACAAAAAAAGACAAGGAACAAAATTCTTGAGTATAGTCCAATACTCATCTGTTTTATAAATGAATCTGGCGTTACATATACAAAAACCATTAGGGCCGGTATTCCCATCTCCTAAAAAAGTTCCGAATAGCCTATTTGTCAAATAAACATTGCAAGTCCAGCTACCCTCAAACGATATCGACTATTTCGTGGGACACCTGTATCTGTGACTGTTGCAGTTGTTATGCATTTTTTATGAAAGTGCAGCGGCAGCGTCCTTTGTGATTAGCGGAAGCTTTGTTTGTACTGTACTGTAAGTGATTTGAACATCACATGACAATTCCTACGGGAAAACAACCGATTACCTTTCGAAAATTAGCACGTCGATTTTACACCTGGTCGAGAACACAGGCTGTTTCAAAATCCACCCGGACGATTCTTCGTGTGTACCACCCCCCAGAACGTGCCGGATTCTAGAGGGGACCGATTTACGGGATTGATTTATTCATATCCATCAAACTCGCGCGCGCGATTGTTTCGTGTCTTAGCAATAATTGCTACAATATTAATCGCGTCCCGGATTTGTGAAGGCCAATAGGCCAATGGAGGAAAAAACGAAAAATTGAAGTGAAACTTCTATTCTCGCGCCTAGATCACAACACACCACTAACGCAGAACCACACATGGGAGTGAAATTGCTTGATAGCATCAGTGGTTGTAACGAACGCCTGTAACGATGTGCTGTAACGTTGTCTTGTCTGACCTTGGGGTGACCAGCGTCGTCCCAGGAAATGAAAGAATAAGCTGTTGCAGCGTTCGCCGCGTTTGGTTCTATTTTTTACTAATCGCCGACACTGGACTGCTCTTCGTGTTGTCGTACTGTTGGCCCGACCAGAATGGCTCTCGACTTGGCTTGAATAGATTCGAGCGGATGTGATTTATTATAGGGATAGGGAAGTATATTCAGGGCCGGGCCTAGCAGGCGTGCAGTGCGTTTCGGCGCGCATTCGAGTACGGCAGGCGGCAAGTCATAGGGGCGGTAATATAATAATCAAGTTAAATTTCGAAGGATTCTTTTCATTCCCGCACTTGGTGGGGCTCTCCACTGCCGAGCGCAGCGAGAAAAGAAATAAAAGAAGTCTAATCGTGAAAAAATCATGTCGAAAGTACTCTGCCCTTTGAGTGACTCATGATAATAATAATAATAATAATAAGATTGATAATAAGAAAAACAAGATTATACAAATCGTGAGGGAGCGGAGCGGGAGTACGAAAAGAACACCTCTTCGAACGTTGTTTGTTGATTGATTCATATCTAAAGAAGTTTCACTTCTTCCGAGGATGACTATGGTCACGCACTCACGTTTTTTGAGGAAGTCCACTTATTTTTCGATGCTCTGCCATCTGTTAATTAAAATATTGAAGAAAAAAAGTGTTATACCTTGTATATTTGAAACTTCAACTCATTTTCTTCTCTAGTTCTTTTCAATATCACCATTGGAAAAACCTGAACAAATAGATTGTGTTATACATACAGGCTGGCCCAACAAAAACGAAACAGACAGATTTTCGGGCATTTGACCTATGCTGTAATAATTACTAGAGAGGGACATCGGTCCCGTCATGGTTTTGACAACTCCGAGTCAGCCTCCTGGAAGGGGCTGTAATCTCCAAAAACACCAAAATTAGCATTATCTTGGAAAATTTGCATTGAATCGAGAAAAAAAATAGCAACACCGCTATAAAGACAACTGAACCAGCTTTAAATGTATCACTCAACATCAATTTTCATTTAAAATTTTCGAAGGGGCTGCCACCCTGACTACGGGGGTGAAACTTCACGGTCAAATTAATCAAATCAAATCAAATAAATTTATTGAATTTAAAAGGTACAAATCTTATTACAAGGATGACGACAGTGAAAATTTGATTTGATAATAGCAGTTGAATGTCCCCCTTGAAAACAAAGTTGACCTGTCCGGGCTAATTTCGAAAAAATGAGGTCAAATGCCCGAAAATCTGTCTGTTTCGTTAACGTTGGGCCACCCTGTATATTGAATACGCAACGCAGCAGGTTGAATAAAAAAGAGCTGTTCAAAACTGAAACAGAAAAGATTGCCATCACAAATCGGCACCAATTCCATCAAAGTTACACCTAAAATGTGAAAGAATTTCTCAACCCAATGAATTTTAAAGGGATTTTTTTCAAAACTGATTTTCAGACCTATCTTTGAATTAATGTGTCCTGAACAAATGGACCTGTTCAATAAAGGCGTCTCTCTCGCACGATTTACGTCACAGCCCCTCAGCCCCACATAGCCGCAGTGTGATGCCGTGCACTTCATAACGAACGAAGTTCCCCTTGCAGATATTAGACGCCGTTATAGCTAGACACACCACCAACTGCGCGGTACGAACGCGCACGCATCTGTCTCTCTTTTCTGAAAAGGTCCATTCTACGAATCTTGGCGTAAATGTGTTTTTTTTAGCAGCTTACACTGTAATTTTGATATTGGAAACGATACTGATGGAAGCTAGCAAAAATTGACCAATGTAGTAAGTATAACAATGGCACGGACTCGCTGACTTGAGAAATGAATATTCTTGATGTTTTGTCTTCTGCTATACCTAGTTTCTGGAGGAACGCGTCCCGCATATTTCAAGCAAGCGGAGCGAGTCATCAAATCTTAGATGGAATTAGCCTATTTCGAACACATATTAATAATAATACCATTTCGGCCAAAAATCCGGGCTCTCTGCATATACGGGTATACGATAAATTACACAGTTGCTCTACCAACTAACATTTAATTATCAACTAGCGCTTCCTGTATCTACGAAATTGTTATACACACGAACGTATTTTATTCCATCAACACTTTAATTACTTTTATTCTGGAGGCTCTTGCCGCTCGGAACAATTTGAAACTATCTCCTAATTTCATTAATAGATATACTCATAATTAGCTGCCAGTGCGCTTCTACGTATATATTTAGTTCTGTGTTGTGAACTAATTTAATTCGTCAAAAAAAAAAACAATAGTGGAAAAACGCCAGGTAAAGTAAAAAGTAGTTGGGAGAGAAGAAGCGTTTAAATCACAAAGCTGCTACTAACGACGTGCTTCCTGATGATGATATTATTATATTATAAAATATGACAATGGATAATTTCTATGATTCTTGCCCCAAAAAAGAGATGAAGAAAGCTAGCAGTGTGCATCGTTTTCAGTTTCGAGGAGGCGTGTGGCACGGGGCGGGGGAAATACAAGATGCTTATTATGCGAGGGGTAAATTCAAAAGATGGATTGTTTGAAGGAAAAGTTGGAGGAAGCCTTGCGATTTTTAATTGAATGAACTCTTAAATTCGGCGATGAGGTCGCCGCATTGATCGAGGACGTGGGGGTTATAATAGAATGTAATAAATACCGCTTTGAGCCGGCAAAAATAATGATTTATTACCTTCGCCCAATAAACGAAGAGACGAGGGGGACCTGCGACGTCGAGGCGGTAATTAAATCAATTATTGTTTTGAGGAAAACAATGGCGCAATTACGCGACAGCACAAATCGATTGTTTACCGAAACAACGCTTCCGTGGTCGAATAATGCCAGATTTCTTGGCGAATTTTCTTTTGGTTTCCTTTGGAATACTACCTATACCACAAGCGCTCGCATGAATGAACTTTGGATAAGACGCATAACGTCAAAATTCCTAGGCGCCATTTTTTTGAGAGGATTAAAATAGGTCAGGACGTAAACTCCTTGGTAATCGCGGGGCCGGAGTAGCTCCAACGATAATTAATTTAATGGCAGCCCTAAATTTTGAGATTAAAATTCAATCAATAATTCAATAAAAGGTGGGTTTAGTCAGCCTCATTTAGCCGTGGTTTTGATTTGATTCGTAAGCGCCACATCGTTCATTGGCTCTCGTGCGCACGACAGCCAATGGGCGATGCCGTGCTTTACGACTAAAATTAAAACAACGGCTGAATCAAGCCGACTACCCACCTCAAGTCTGAATATATTTAGATACAGGGTGGCCCAATGGAAATCAGACAGACGGACTTCCGGGCACTTGACCTTGTTTCTTAGAAAAGAGCTCGGACGGGTCGATTTTCCTGGAGATGTTCAAGTGTTCAATTATTCAACCGTGCTGTTTCATCTCCATAGCCGAGGTGCTAACCTCTTCTAAAATTACAAGTGACCACAAAGTTGAACAACAGATCATTCTAAAGCTCTTTTCAGTTGCTTATACAGCGGTGCTATTTCGCATTCAAGGTAATTTTTCGTCCAAATTTTGTCAAGAGGATCACCGTTGAACGATTTGCTATAAAATACGCTTATACTTACGTGTGAAATAGTCCCATTTTTCAACAGAAATGTACCGGTGAGGATACTGAAATAGAGAGGATGGCTTTAGGACTCATTCAATGCAAGTTTTTATTTGAGAAGAAAATTCCTCATTTTTCAAAGAAATCTCTCAGTCGAATGAATAGACTAATAGAGCCATCAAGCCATCCTTCCTCTTTTTTTAATATTGACCTCAATGATACATTTCTGCAGAAAAATAAGCCTGATTTCCGAAGGCGTGCAATATTTTGGGGGTAAAAATTCGAATCAGTGAAAAATAGCACCGCTGTAAAAAATATAATTGACCTGTCCGAGCTTTCTTTCCAAGGAGGTTTAATGTCCGAGAGCCTGTCTGTTGGGTTTTCGTTAGGCTACCCTGTATACGAGCCCTAACAGCTATATGTTCGAGGCCTTTTTGAAATTTAAATCTTATTATTTCTTGAAAATTTGTCCACTCATTATTTTTTGACTTGTCTTCCAACTTGGCTCAACCTGACTCAGCAGGAATTTCGGCTTAAATGTCCTTTAAACTTTATACATCGTGTAAGTTATTCAGACATGGAAAATTTTAAATTGAAGAGCCCTTGATGTACCTACCAATGGGAATAAAACCATGGAATAGTATATTATAATACAAGTTTTATAACATTGTATTGTCACACGCGTGTGACAATAGGTCTTCAGAAACGTGTGTTATATACAATTTTTTCTATTTTGCAACTATTCCATGCTTTTTTTTTTCAATGAAAAAATGTGAAATATGCTAACAAAATTGTTGGGAATTGCTCTTGATGGTGAAAGCACAGTTTATCATCAGAAATGAGCCGAATTTTTCTGAAATAAACCCCTTCTGCGAAGTGATGTCACCTAAGCTGTCTTTTCTGTCAGTGAGTGCTGTCATGTCGATGTCATGCCCGCTGGTATTGCCAACATTTGGGATTAAAAAAATGCGTATCGAAATGGAGCCTCTTACGATACGCGAATGACGTCATTTGAGTATCGTAATGACTTTGTTATGAACGCAAAATAGAAAAATTCAGTTATAGGTGTACTGAGGCTACAAAAGCTCTGGGTAGGCGTGTCTTAGGCTGAAAACATACCGGAGCGGTGAGCAACGCTACGATGAGAGCGGAGAGCAAAGCGACGAAAACAACACACATATTCCTATCAGGACACACGAACTGAAGCGTCGCCGTTGCACGGAGTATGTATTGTTATTTTCGTCGCTTTGCTTCTCTGCTCTCATCGTCGCTCCAGTATGTTTTCAACCTAACGCGACGATGACAGCGGAGAGCAAAGCGACGAAAATAACAATACATATTCTGTGCAAGGGCGACGCTTTAGTATGTGTGTCCTGATGGGAATAATGTGTGTTTGTTTTCGTTGCTTAGCTCTCCGCTCTAATCGTCGCGTTGCTCACCGCTCCAGTATGTTTCCAGCCTTAACGCTGCACTGCAAGGCATAGTGCGCCTTATGTACACAGTATGCAGAGTCGAGCCTCTGTTTAGTTGGCATATATTTCCTGTGGCTCTTGTAAGCTTATGGCCAAAAAGGATCCTAGCCGCTAGCGAAGTGAAGTGAGACGTTACACAGCCTTTTAATTAGGTATTTTCATGTTCTGTAGATAATAATTACGAAAAGGCCAAACATATAGTTTGTTGTTGGGGCTCGTATAGCATTTATGCAGAGACGGGGATCATCGCCATTCGCCAGTATGCACTTATTGGGCTAAGCTCACAAAAATATCCAATACGATGTGTAATGCATACGTAATCGTGCGTAAACTCTGCACAAAACGAAAAATGTAACAAACTTAACTCGAAAACCGCAAAAATCCATGCAATATTACTATAACCACAGACCTATAACCATATAGAATCTGGCACCAAGAGCGCCAGTGGAATAAAAACCAAGGTCTATGCCCCACTGCGGAATCAATAACTTTTATAAGCCGCCGTTTCGGTTCAAAACAGGGTAAACTGGTGCTATATGGTCATTCATCACTTCCGAAAGTTGCACGATTTTTTCCTGGCCTTTGGCAATAAAACATAAGTTTGGACAAGTCAAGAACGGGTGAGGGGGGAGGGGGGGGGGTGAGAATTTGATAATTGGAAAACTTACCTATACCTTTGGCCATTGTCTCCGATATAACAACGAAAGAAAAAAGTAGTAGAAGCAGGCCGGGCCGGACCTTCCCATGCCAGGCCATGGCACCGTCACCCTGAAACAAAAATGTTTTTAAACTCTTAACGTATAGGTAACTTACTTAAACTAAGTACATAAATACACAATAAATCAACAGCGAATCACGATAAGTAGTCATATACATGTATAGGTACGAATATTGCGAGCATCAGGTCTTTACTTAGTAAGTCGTGCGACTGAATTGATGCACAAAAAATTACGACAAGACAAGACGGATCTTCGCCGTTGAGCTTCGGCAGACAAATTGCTTATTTACAAAGCGAAATAATTTCGAAGCTTTCCAACATATTTTATGTACTTCACCGGGCTATAAATAACGCCGAAAACCGTAGTACACAGATACGTTTGGTTTCCAGGGGGAGGAGAAGGTGTATCCCGTGCGTCTTCCCCGCGCCCCAATATCTGTTTTTTAATTACGTATAATTACTTGTTTCGTGATAATTTTATTCAAAGTTCCGTGTTTAATAATAGAAATGTATGGCGTAGCCCCAGGCCTCCCCTATCGGTCGCAATCTATGTGTCGTGTTATTTAGCAGCGACACTGTAACATGACCTTTTTTTGTGTTTAATGAAAATCTATGTAAAAAACGCAAATATTTAGGCAGCGAATTACGGAAGGCGGTTTATTGAGTTTTGCGGTGGTTTTATTTAATTAAAAAATGAAATTAAAATATTTATCACGGGCGCACATCAGCAAACAGAGTGCAGCAGTAATTAATGCGGTTCACCTTGATGCGATGCACACGGAAAGTCCAGTGTTTGGAAACTACATACATACATGAATTTATGTTGAGTAATATTGCATTTTAGTCCGCTCGAAAGCTTGCATATCGTAAGCGTCGACAGACAAACTACAATCAATTTAATTCATTTTATGCGAACAGCCAGTTTGTCACCGCACTGCGCGAAACGTTATCTGCGCTGAACGTTTTTCCATTTTATTCAGCAATTTTTGGTGCCGGATCAGTCTGGTTTTTCACCGACGGAAGCCACTTTATACCTATTATTTTCAATTGTCCAATATCTGGGAAACCTTTTGCATCATAGTACACGGCAAAACTTCCATCACTCATGCACAATTTTCTCTAGAGCCACACACTAGGCTTATTTTCCGACACATTGTTTTGCACCCTCACAGCTCAGCCGCCCTGCCCTGATGGGTTGTTCTGGAAATACGACCAGATTATTTATCAAAACTTGGAATTACTTTGGAAAAAGTAATTCTCGTCGTATACTTATTTATTTACGGCGCTTGACAGTTAATTAATGACCCGAACCAAGTCGAGCAAAAAAATACAACGTCAATCTGTGAACACGTTTTGCAGGTGGTATGCAAAGTGAATTTTAAGCAATTTCCGGAAAAATCTGCAGAGCCAATAAATTGAAAATAAACATAACATAATTTTGAAAATAATTTATTATGTGCGGTTGCGGTCGCGGGCCCTGAATTTCGGATGGCTGTCACCTCTCAGTCTGAAGAAGCTCGAAGAAAAGCTTTTCTTTTAACCTTGTTCTTTGTGAAAGGTAATTTCTAGATTTCCAAATGAGGCTGAAAGATATTTAACGTAGAGCTTTCACGTATTACTTCATTTTTGTAAGTAGCAGTATACCGATTTTGGAACTTGTCAGAAGATAACTTGGAAGTTTCCAAGTTAGAGCCTGTGGATCTTTGAAGCATTCAAATGAGTTTGGAAGATTGGTTTGAAAGCTCTTAAAGGACTTGTGAAGCAGAAAAGTGACGGTTCGTTCAGTCAGTATATGACCATCATTTAGCAAGTATTTGAAAACTACTTTGACCTGTCTTAAAAGAATCGAAACTACTCTGACCTGACTTGATGAAATTACAAAAAGGTATTTTCTATCGAAAAAAAAAACAGCTTTATCGGGTACAATGAAAATGTATGAGTGATGCTATTCGATTTTCAAAAATTTTGATTTTGTTTTTCAACATTTGGTAATCCAATAGCATCGTCCATGATTACTCTTCAAGGAAGTCGCATGCCAATTTAATTTTTATATTTTCGAAATAAAGGTACCAAAAGTGATTTCTACTAATCACTTTTTCAGTGGCATCAGAAACCCCTTAATAATTAGTAAGCCGATGTGATTCCGTTCGTACCTGCACGGAGTCGAAGTTCAGAAGGTATTTTGCCTCGATAAGCAAGCAAGGTGTGATTAATTTTCAGAAATGAATTTTTTATTACCAGGGCATCATTTCAGAGCTTTGGTGCACCTACTGATGATTCATACCTACGATGGTGATTAGGTACTATTTAATTGGGATGGCTATGAATGGTCGTTGAAATTTCCGGCTTTTGTTATCTAAGGTGTTCGGTGTTCTTACCTAATGCGCATATACGAGCAGTAATAAGACGATTACAGATGAAATTTCACGTGACCTGTCTGGTAAATATTAGGGAGTTTGCGATTTCACTCAACGTACGACGTAACGCAACGTAGAACGTGAAAATTCCCCTGTAACTAAGGAATTACAAACAACAAACTCGTCTATTTTTACGTTGGAAGTTACGTTACGTCGTACGGACGTGTGCACGCAAACCCCCCATTCAAACGTAAGTTATTTACCTTCACGCACCTATTGATAAGACAAAAAGTTGGGGATTTCTTTAAAATTTGGGATTTTACCTACTTCCTTTTTTTAACAAACCATAACCGCTGAAAAAGATGCTACTGCGTCATAGTGGGGTGTAGCTCAGCGGGGTCACAAGCTATAAGTAGTACTTTACTCAAAAAGATAAATGATGATGAGTAATTAAACATTTCCTTTCTATAAAATTATAAATCGTCAAATAAAAAAGGATACCACATTAAAAAAGATTTTGGAAATTTTGATACCTTGAAAAATCTATTTGGTGAATTTCACTAATTTTGGTTACGCATCGCGCCATACAAGAGCGTATACGATCCTTCCTACCCTACATTACCTGTAAAGTTCTGTATCGTGGTGAAAGAATGAGTATAGAAATGCGCGTATTGATAGAATATTTTCTACTGCGGTACAGCGTGAGGTGTAGTGCTGCACCGTAGTAAACATTGTACGCTTACGGGGTTGGTAATTATACCGGTGATCAGTTTGTGATATTGACGCTTGTTCGGTTGTTGGAAAAATCGTACTATACCATACAACATTTCAACATGGAGGGGTCAATTACTGAACGTGCATTTATAGTTAGTTTGTTAGCGGATCCCGGTGCGCTTCGATGTTCGATGGAAATTTTCATAATGACCCGATAATCGAATCGGTGTTATTCATCCGAAAATATTGTCGGGCGATAATGAATATCCCCATCCCCAGCCATCGGAAAATGAACGGCCGAATATTATTTAGTGAAGCTATAACAGCCAGCAGCAGCCAGTGTTCGTGACAGCAACCATGGCATGCCATCGTATCGGTTTTACGCCAGGGACTTAGCCTATCTCAAAACCCCATGCCTTGTCCTTTCCACTATCTATTACACATTTTTATCGAGAACCGCTCTGGTTTTAAAACCATTCGTTACAGTCAAGTTGATTCTTTTTTGGCCGGCATGTGACATCCGCACATCCTCCCGGGACGATTTTACTCGATTGAAGTGGAACTAACTCAACTCCTGCACGTATTTTATTTAGGGGACGACGCGTTGCAGCACAGGAGCACTGAGCAGTGACAGCCAGACAGAGAGAAGGAGAGAGAGATAGGTATAGCCACAGCAACCTTTTCCTGCGGCCATTTAATTAAGCGTTCTTAAAGCCCCCGGACTGCTCGCTTATTTGAGCGCTTCGCAAACAACGTGACGCCACAAATCAGGACTTTCAGCAGGACCAGGCGATGATGGATGATGGAATTTTTTTTTAACCAGGAGCCAGTGTGTGGGAGTTTTGGATCGCGTGCAGCCTTATCATGTAGAACCGTGTATTGGTATTTAAAACCTGTAAATGCATTGTCAGAAATCAGACGTTACATTCGTCGTGAGCTTTCAAGCTTACCCGTTTAGACCGAAGTTCAGCTTCTGTAGCGCTCAGCTAGAAAAATTCGGGAACGCTGTAGATACAATCATATACAAAAAGATAAAAAGAGAGAGAGTAGCCTCTCACTAAACCCTAAACCTTTTATAGCATACGGTCCATTTCTCATTTTTGTGAGTGTTCGAATTTATATCGGTAATGTTTACCCAACCCATACAGGTCCGTATTTGGTAGAATTTTCCAATTTTCATTCAAAGAACTGCTATGATCTGGATTATTTTCGATGAAAAATGCTTTGATGTCCAAGAACTTCAAGGCAAAGAAAAATTACGTGCGTTCGACCCAGCTGCATTTACAGGGGGTGTCCGTTTTTCAACGCTCACTGTTGGGATCTCGGAAACGGCAAGAGATACAAATTGGTTTAAATTACAAAAAAAAGAGTATGTCCATCTCAAATATGTAAAGATATCCAAGATATCTTTGGTCGTTTCTGGAATATCCAGAAAAAAAAAACAACAGAAAAGTGTTGAAGTCGAAAATTTCAAATTACTTCTTCATTATGCATGACAGCTATCAGTTTAAAAATTGTTACCTTGACATTTTTTTGAAGGTTCTCTATCGACTGACGTTATGTATTTTTTAGTATTTTTTTCTGGCCTACTATTCGTACCTTTTTCCGTTTCCGAGATGCGCGAAAGTCTCTCTTGTTTTATTTTGGTTAATTTTGCAATTCTGCTAGACTCAGAAAAGTCGCTCATCCTCGAAAGAGGGTTTCAGGCTTTCATCGAAGCTCCGACGACGATCCCACCGCGATAAAAACCGTACACATGCATCTATTACCGTCGCGACTTCACCTCAAATTCAACAAAGAATTGCGGTAATGACACTTACTTTCCCGGGTTCCAATTCGAAACTGGCAGCGCGCAACCTTCAATCAAACGGAATCCACGAACGCGTACTGCCTTTGCCTCTCTCTTTCCATAATGTGGCCTAAAGCGGAGGATGTTGTAAAACAAAGTTAAATCGTCCATTTATTCGACTCGAAACTCGAAGATAAAGCTCGCGTTAATTCACCGGTAAATCTTTGGACAAGTGTGCTGATTCAGAAATAACCACTTTCACGGCGATCAATTGTATCGGTATACTATCAATGATCGGTGCATACACACACAACTCTTGAAGCCGGAGAACACCCGGAGCCAGGCCGGGAGAGAGGGAGAGAGAGGGAGAGGGAGAGGGAGAGAGAGAGAGAGAGAGAGAGGGAGAGAGAGAGAGATAGAGAGGGAGAGAGAGAGAGAGAGAGAACGAACATGTCATCGGTTTTAATTAGAGACAATTAGCAATTTCCAAGATCGAAACGAGTCACGTATACGTACACTACGCTTGTCATATTTCAAGAGGCATGCCAAGGAAATTCCTGGAAATGTCGCAAATTTATTGGGGATAATTACATTTTCGTTCTCGACTACTGGTTCAAAATCATCATGAGAATTATAAATATACTATTACAGGTACAGGTATATTAGAAATACATTTGCGCTCTATGAGGTGCTTCATATTAGCACAGGTAGAGTTGCGCAGGTCAGAGTGCAGAGTGCCCATTACGTCAGTTCAAGTCAAGGCGGTTTTGTAATTTCCCCTCCACTGATACCATGAAATTGACATTCCGGGATTTGAAATTTTCAATCCCGAAATCCCGGGATTGGGACTTCGATTATGTCTTGGGATTGGATGTCCTACCCACACCCTTAGTCTTAGTCTTATTTTCATTACAACACGGGTGACACGATGCCACCAGAACAGTGACAACAAAAGTTTGCCTCACTTGCCAACTACCCGCCCAAAAAAAAGAAGGTCCCCTTCAACATCAGCCCAGGCCCCAAAAAGTGTAAAGGTGCGTTCAGTCAGCTTATTTAGCCGTAAGTTTTGATTTTAGTCGCAAGCGCAGCGTCACCCATTGGTTCTTATGAACCAGCCTCCTCAGAACAGCCAATAAGCGATACAGCGCTTACGGTTAAAATTAAAACTTGCGGCTAAATAAGCTGACTGAACGCACCTTTAATCCGGCGATGACAATAATGAAGCATAAAATACAAAATAAGTACACAATTTCGGAGTAAATTTCAAATTGATCTTTGAAGACTCGTTTCCCATAGTGTAGAATGGCGTCGTCCGCAAAATAAAACACGGATTTGTCGGTCAAGCGGGATTTGGAAAGTGGTTAATCAAGTTAATGCCGGCCGTTTATTGTTGTTTGTCGCACATTTCATGCATGCATTTGCAGATGCTTCAAATTATGAAAAACGCTATACCACCACCGACAAAATTATCTGTCTCCTCAGCTTTGACGCAAGACAAAAATGCTGAAAATGTCATCATTACCGCCTGCAATTTTTAATTAACTGCTTTAATAACAAATTACGAACATACTATCGGTTACGCCTCGGGCAAATTTTGTCGCATAGCTATTGGAAAATTTGAACATTGAAGGCTCCAGACAATACTTTTTCTTCTGGTATTCAGTTTCCAAAGGAAAATCAATGTTGCGCAACCAAAGTGCTGTTGCACGCGAAATTTTCGGTATTTGTCACCAGATTCACGGCGCGGCGTGCCTTTCAGCTAGTGGGAGCTGTGTTTTTTGCTGCATGCCACACTAAATACTAATGGTCGTTAAATAATGGATTCTGCTCGTTTGGGCTGATCGAAACGAACCTTCAATCAAAACCATCTATTTATTACAATGTTTTAATGTTTAAACGTGACATGAACGGCACACACATCTAAAAGTAAATACAGTATATGTATTAGGAACGATTAGGGCCTAATGATTATGCTGAATTATTGACGTGATGCTTTCACTATTATTTGTGCCGATTTATAAATAAGTCTACCTGTATTATGATTTTTTTTTGTTAGATTTTGCTGGAACTTCAAAGTGTAGAGGCATATTTCCAATAATGTTTTTTTTATATTAAAAATACTTTGTTATAGTCGACAACAAACAAGTCTATCATGAAGAAAAAAAGGTACCTAATCATTTCATTGTCACTTCACTGCGTTTCTGCTTCACGTTTGTGGAATGTTACGTTCAACCATTTTCATTCAGACACTGGATGGCAAACTAAAAAATCGGTTGTGTCACCCCAAAACTTTCCCGACTAGTATCCAGAAACCTATGTAAATTTAGTTGGAAGTTGGAATTACAGAAAAAGATTGAAAATAATTTGGGGAAAACTATTTCCAACCGGAAAATTCCCAGGAATTTGAATAAATTGTTGGAAAATGTTCAAGAACCAGTTACCTCTTGTTTGAAAAAAAAGGTTGAAATCGGTCCACGGAATAAAAAATTGGAAAATTTGCAGTTTTTCCAGAGAGGAAAACTCGGCAACCGTTGGTCCGAGTTCGAAAATTTCTCCTCAAAAAAGTGGGTCAATCTTCTTTACAACTTTCATTCGCAGCATGTCTACATCTAAAATAATATTTCGTGGGACCACCTACCGTATGTAGAAGTTTGCACAGCGTTTTTCTCAAATTCACAGAATGTGCAAATTTTATTTTGAAAAAATTACTGTCGGAAAACCGGAACCTGTCGATTTTGAAAATAGGCCTACACGACGCTCAGTCCAATCTACTTTCGATATCAGTTGGAATATTCCAAAAAAAGTCGATCCCCGAGCAGGAATGAATTTTTGAGTGGAGTCCTGCTACAAAATCGAGTCGTATATCGTCGGAATTTGAAAAAAAAAGTTCACAAAAACGGAGATCTATTGAGCTAAGCACTATTTTGAAATGATTTACATTCCACCCTGTAATGAATGTTGAACTAAATTGAAAATTTTTGGCAACGGAGTAGATTGCTGAAAGATCTAAGCAACCGTGAATACGAAATCGGAATCGATTGAGATAATCTAAAGTTATGCCATTTTGAAAAAGGGCAAAATTTTCGATACCGACATTTCAATGTTGAGCAGTTTATTTGACTGGTGTTAAGATCGAACGCGTTCTAGCTATAGCTCGAGGAGTGAAAAGGGGATTTTTATATTTTTGCTAAATAGGGGTGTTTCATGTGATAATCGCCGAGCTAAATATGGTATAATATTGCCGGCCGTGGCACAAACAACTTGTTCAGTTATAAATATGTACAAGGAAGCGTGGAGTTCTTGTTTTGCTAATAAAATTTATGTATTTATGTATTTTGCCGTGTTCCAGTTTCGTCGCAGTAAAATGGCGATTATTTGCGGTTTTGGTCATTTAACCACGATGGCAAAGGTTGCATCTCTGGCGAGAGAGGTGGTGACCCCTAATGTCTCGCCCCGATTATCCGATTATTGATTGCCAAAATCGCGAACCTGGAGGCGCAGACTACACATTGTTGCCAATTTACACAAATCAGATCGCATGTTGAGGCAGTATTAATCACGGGCACCTCGACCGACTCCCCCACCTCTCGCTAATACATCCCTCATCCGTCCTGATCCGTCCTTGTTTGATCGCCACCCCTGTTCACCGGCCGCGCGCGCGAAACAATTTTGAGCCGTCGAGGGCGCCCGAACGCTTTTTAAGTTCATTGATCAAGCTGAAATTTGAAATAAGCAAGGGTCGCGTACACTCGCGTCAAAACGATGAAATATTGCCCCACACTGCGGTGGCGGTGGTATCGACGACGCGCGTGTGGAAATGGCATGAAGGAGGGGGGAAGGGGATGGGGGGGGGGGGGTGAAGGGAGCCGAACGGTGAACGGGAATGGGCACTGCTGTATTCATGTACATTCGAATGTAAACCACCTACGACACGATAACGCAGGGGTATAAAATAGAACACGGACTTGTATAACGTAACAGATTTTTCCATGCATGATTTAAGTCCAAAGATAACTTACATTACGCGGTACAACGAATTTTAATCTGTCGCCGGTCGATCGCGTTTGACCGAAATTCGTTCGCCAACAACGATCCCCATTTATTATTCATATCGTTCCAGTGCTCCAGAAGGGTAGTAAACAACAATTAATTCTTAACTGGACTAACCTTTTCCGTCACGGCGGACCCCCTCCGGATCGCCCAACTACCACCCACACGAGACCATCCTTCACGCACCCACCACCCGGAACGAAACAGCATCCCCATTCACACCCATAACGGGATCTCTCCAACTATGTTCCATTAAAACTGGCGCACTCATCACGACACGCATAAATCCACCCCATTATTATCAGAGGACCAATACACTTTAGAAATACAAAAGCCCAGAAACGCAATATTTTCCATCAAGGGGGCAAACGACGGCCTTGCCTGTGGGGCCGGCCCGGAACGACCGATGGACCAAATGGCCCCAGGCAGCCGAGTTAAAAATTCATGTGTGATATCATAGTGTAAACAACTCAATTTGAACGCATGAAAAATGTAACCTTATCTAGGGACCATTGTCACTGACTGTTCTAGGAAATTGACAGTCTCAAAATGGGTAATTATGCTCACTTATTCACCATATTACGGTACGACCTGGACTGGAACTGATGCAGGTTTTTTATCCATTACCGACCGCTAATGTGACAGGAAACAGTAGTTCGCTAATATGTGTCATATACGAGACATTACATCTAGTCCTACCATACTGACCACTTTAACCAACTTCACGTTGATGCGGATCTGCAGGCTAGGCTATGTTCGCTTCTGTATGAAGAAGAGAAGATACATATTGCGCCGAGTTCATAGCGCAGCACCTGGTTGCCGAATAGCGCTATTCGGAACGTTTGAGTCATGGGTTTGAGTGGTAAAATACTATACAAACCGTGGATTGTATTTGCTTCAATAAATCAGAGTATCTACTTAGTACAGCTTCAAATCTTCTAGCGTTTTCCACTGAGAAAAAAAAGTGCGCACTTTTTGCTCTCGTTGTCATAGGAACTCACCAGGAAGTCCTGCTAATGGTCCATGCGCAAAAGTCAGGGCAGTTAGTGCGCACTTTTTTCCCCAGTGGAAAACGCTATCAGCAAGTATTTTACTTGTTTCGAAGCTTCGTGAATTGAGTTATCTCTAATAATTGCGTATTATTGAGGAGCTGTTACTTCAGGGAAGAACAAGGGAATGCCACAAATAAAATGGAACATTAAATTTAGTGAACACACACAAATATAGGAAGATAATTCACCAAGTGCTGTCATTCCTGTTTGTTAAAAATACTGTAGCATAATGCCTAGGCCAATAGTATTTGCTTCTGATACAGTTGTAAATACTTCATAGTGTAGCGAATGCTTTGCTCTGTGGCATTTGCTATGTTCACCTGCAGAGAATTTGCTTCTACTTGAAGCAGTGGCAAATGCTTCCTTTTATTCATACCACTCTTCATATTTGCAGATGGAAATGCCAGCCTCTTACGGTTTGAGGCAGAATAATCTGAAGATTGGAACGCCATAAATTCAAGTGAGGCTGCCAACAGTGCTACCAAGACCAACTCCGGCTTCAATTATCAACATCACCCTTGGTAAGTGAGTGCTCGAGTAACCCACCCCCACCCCTTCGATTTGAAAATCAAACGATTGCTGGTGCTGTTCCATAAGGGTAGTGGAAGTTGAACGGGGAACACAGTCGAAAAAAAGAGAATGATTGCCCTTTGTTTGGCAAATGATCGAGCACATGCATCGCGAGCGTGTCATGCAACCATTAACTCAGATAATATTTGTTACACATTTATGCCGGCACCGGCGCATCAAGCGGATGCTCTAGGAAGAGTCTAATTATAAAACGCATGTATGCGTGATCTAGCTACGACAAAAAAGAATATAAAGTGATTTTTAATGTTGGAACAAGAAATGGATGGACAAAAACTTGCCATTACCGCCACAACTCGGGATCGGGAAATGCATGCGATCCTTGCAATTGCAGACATTAGCGGCGCCTTTTATCTGCGGAGGCCAGCAGTTATAGAAGACGTTTGCTCATACTCATCCCATCCCTTGTATATACCACCAGTTTACATCTATCTTGGTCTTCGACCCAGTGTTGAACAAGCGCACCGCCAATCGATTGCAACTAAGTAACTCTTATTCGTATCTATCCAATGATTCATTTTCGCTACTGAAGGGTTCCGTTCCGGCAATCGACACCTTCCCGGGCAACCCCTCGGAAGACGACACTCTCCTCTCTTTTTGATAGCCAAAAGGCACGTGTACGTGATAAATAACTAAATCAACTGTATTTATATGAATTCCTTCAAGAAAACGCGGGTTTCAACAACGACACGCTATTAGGCAATGCACGAGAGTTGGAAGATGAATAAAGTGGACCACCACGGTTTGTTATTTAATTGGTGCTCTCTCTTCCTGCTTGATGATGTTAGGAACAGAAGCGGGCAGATCAGACCGTGTTTCATTTTTAAATTAAAGAGTTTTAATGCAATCAATTAGGGGAAGTCATGATTCGCTGCGAATTTCGGCGTTGAATATTGAATATTGCGCATTATCGGAGCGCTGAGTGTAATTTCGAATAATCGATTTGAAAATTAAACGACGGTTTTGTCTGGCATCCAGCAGTAGTAGCGCTTCCCTCTTGGCCGGATCGGAATCAATTTATTCTTGTATCGCGAAGATTAAGCGTTTGACTGGCAAAAAGAAAAGAAAGCGCGCGCGCGCCCAACAAACATTTAAGATAAATTCAGAAGTAAGACAATACGTATAAATCTTGCAGTTTAAATCTATTTTCTTGAGGGGCACAACAAGAGAAGTAGCGCGTTAGTGATGTGTTATGCGGACGAAAACTAGCGGCGTTAATTATTTTCACGACGGTTAAACAAGAGAATTTCTTCAATTCCTGTTTAGCGTCTTAGATTGCCCATTCCCATTCCTCCATTCAGCAGCGCCCAGGAATGTGCCCTGGCAAACGTCCAAATCAACTCACGGAAAAAAACGCACAAAAATCACTGACAATCATTAATGAATTTGGTTGGCCATTAGAGGTCCTGGCTGCCCCTGTCAGTCTCGTCTGTCTGCCCGCCTGTCTGTCTATTCTTGCATTTTGAATGAGTGGAGCAGATCCAGTCATCACCCATCGTTTAATGAATATAAACGCCCTGGAGTCCTCTACGCTACGTAAATACTACTCGAACCGGATCGAGGAAAAGCGAAATATTAAGGCCGCGGAGAGCTTCTAATTTGAATTTGCTTCCCGGGTAGGACGACAAGGCGATCGACGGAGCAAATGGAGAACACCAGGGATCAGAGCCGAGATTAGCATCTCGTATACCAAAAGGCAGCACCATCAGCAAGCACCAGTACTGCGAGGCAGAAATTTCCCAAACCCGTTCAAATCTTTCTGCCGTTAGTCAGGGGAGGGGGTCATTCTGCCACAAACGCGTCATTTTCAACCAATAAAATATGACTAGAAATTGCATCGAATTATTTTGTGTTCGGAAGCGCTTATTTAGGCAAGAACCACCTCTCTCTCTGCATCCCGACTTGTCCGTCGTCGATCGCTTCACTTTATACCTCGAAAGCCTTATTTCATACCGTGTCACGAAAAGTGAAAGCGAAGCGCCGCACAAAATCAGTTTTTCCTCAGACAAAGCTACCACCCGCAAGTTCAAAAAAGTAACCGTGAAAATTTGTTGTCTACTTATTGTCTTGTCAGTCCTTCATATTACCTGTCGACGTCACCGAAACTGCGTGTGCGTGCGTAACTGCGAACACTGACCACCGGCAATTTGTGATTTATTGCGATACATATAAGTCATTTATTAGAATTATAGCAAAGTTTTATACATAATTTCAACGTATCATCAATGGTGTTTGTAAGGACCAATCTAAGTAATCTAAACAATAATTGCACCTCGCCTGGTATTTGGAAAGAATCTTAAACAATATGAATCAGCCAATTTTAATGTCCTGAAATTAATGAAAAATGTAAACAAAATCGTCCAAAATCAAAACAAAAAGGTCCGCAAATACTCTGTGCTGTCTAACCACTTTGAATTTCTGGCTTTCGCTGTAGAAACATTTGGAACTTGGTCCTCTGATGCACTCGACTTTGCCAATTCTTTAGGTAAACTTTTGATTGACAAGTCGGGTGACATCAGAGCCAAGTCCTTTTTTATGCTGCGAATCAGTCTAGAGATTCAAAGGGGTAATTCAGCCAGTATTTTGGGGACCTTCGACAATGGTCCTGGATTGGACGAGGTCTTTTATTTATGATTCTACTGTTCCCTTTTACGCATTATTTATAATTATGTTGTACAATCTCTTTACATCTTCAATATATAAACATATAACAAAATCGCAACACACTATGATACAATCATTTGTGTAATCAAGCAGCGAGTCCGGATTGAGTAAAAACACCGCATCGTGCAAGCTTGTCGCTGAGAGTTCAACTGACGGGTTTTGAAAAAGTGAACCCAATTATTGGCTGAAGTATTATAACGTTGAATAATCATGGGTAGTCAATTCTTGCTTTCAACTTTTCTATAATATCGTATTTTTCACAGTTAGCAAAAAGCCCGACCCAGGGGACCTATCACGATGAGTAGAGTAGAAATTAAATAACGAGTGTTAGTCACCTTATCATCTTTCGATAATGACTCTGATATCTCTTTGATCTTTGACAATAAAGAAACCAGTCCCCCGAGCTGAATTGCTTCATGACAACAATGCTTGAGAGACAAAGGTTTTTTGTATATCGTCCCTTGCCAGGCAAAGCAACGTAAGAGACATTTTAGCAACTTTGCAGGAGACACAAAAAATCGTGTTGTTTGCAAATTGCCCACGAAAGAATATTAATTTTGCATGTGTCATGTAATGCAATGATTATTTAAGTATATTTTAGTCTTTGTGATGATTCACTTATTCGACGCGGCTCAGTGAGACCTTTCCAACAAGATCAAAAACTCATTTTTGTCAGAATGGCGCTTACGTTGCTTTGCCTGGCAAGGGACGATATATGAAACTCATTTTGTTCGAGGTGGTATTTGATAAGAATATATAAGAATATTCCACAAACCGTAAAATTATTAAAATTTGCAGGCCCGCCAATGTGCCGGCAACTAACCGAGTGTGATGGAACTTGAGCATACTTTGGTCTCGTATAACGACGATTGATTGTAGGTAAAGTCGTGAGCATTTCGTAATTAACCAAATTTGATGGAGCTTGGAACGTATACGTTTTTCCCGTATGACAATTTTCCATTTTAAAATTTCAATTGTTTCACGATTCACCACAATCTTGGTCCGACATATTGAACTTTATCGTAAATGAACCAATTGTGATGAAATTTGGAACATGCTTGATTGCTAGTGTCCGGTAGCCGTATTTATATGGATACACATCCATGCATGATTACAGGATTTATTTTACGGATCACTGCCGCCATCTTGGCCCGTCATATTGACTTTTTCCATAAGTCAAACGTCAAACCGATTTAAATAAAACTTAGAACTTATGGCTGGTTCATGCAGACTTAAAACTCAACACGTAATACATGAAACTTACGAAATTAAAAGTGAGGTTAAACCATTGCGTTACGCGACGTCCCTGGGTTGCACCAAAAAAATAATACGCAATTAGCGCTAGCACGAGATTAAATGAATTTCAATCTGACAAATTCTATTAGGTTGATCATGGGAAATGCATAAAATCTTCAGCTAATCAATCATTGGATCATTATCCTTTGTGGAACCAGAATTTCCATCATTCACCAACGAGTACTGACCGAAAGAAATTTCACTAATCTCGTATTATATTAATTGAGCGTTGGTGCAACCTAGGGCTCGAGATTTAATTCGATGACCTTGAAAATTCGCTACTTTCAACTTTTTCCAGTTTCATGTCTTAAATATTGCCACAACGCAGGCGCAAGCGAAAAATTAGCAACTTTTGAACCTTTTTGATTGGTTCCTTTTGTTAAATTTTACATGTGCATAAACTGCGTCATATTCCTCAAGTTTTAGGCTTCAAGTATTACGTGTTGAGTTCCAAGTTTTAAATCTGCATAAACCGGCCATTATTTCTATCTGAGTAATTAGAACTTTCTTCGCTCACTGATTTTAGTCGCAGAAAATGTGCTTTAGTAACTCACCATGAGAACTTTGCTGTTTTGTATAGCATTGAATCAGCTGAATTAGTTTGTTACGAACCCAACAAGTCGCAATTTGCCTTTGAATGTTAGGGACAAATCTGTTTTTTCCTTTCAATACATGGATTTACAGTTTGTGGTTAGAGCGCATCGAACGTTTTGTAAGGAGTACTTAACGTTTCTTGGACAATGGCCATTTTACGGTTTCTTTGAGTGATTTCGCATAAAAGCGAAGCTCAAAAAATTACCTAATATTTGACGTGAGATAAAAATTCAACCGGCTTTTGAGCAGATGTCTGTATAGTTACGGTAACCTGCGTGTCAGCTGACGCTAGAATGTGGCCGCCCGCCATGGGCCCATGGATGGGATTGAATTTATTTGTGTGCGAAGCCGCAACAGCAACACAAAGTTCGGATCATAGGATAGCTTTCTGTTGATTTGTGTATGCAGAGTTCCGTATGTGTGTGTGTGCAATTTTGAATGAGCGAGCAGGCTTGCAGACTGCAGCAAATGGAAATCAATTTCAAAATAATTTAAATTGTCTTATTACGAAACCGTGTGGTCAAACAAATTGCGGTTTTGAATGACTTCGCATGTTATCCGGCGTATGGTAATTGTGATTTCATCTTCAAGTATTAGTTCCATAACAGCTTTTTTTTCAATTTGACCAATACGCATCAGAAGGGAAGCCGGGAGGAACCACTTTCACTACAGCGTGCTGCGACATGCAGCGTCCTTTTTATAAGGCATTATTATAATAACAAATTGATGTAAAAATTATGAAAATTGTTGGGGCAAAGACAACTTACTTTTATAAAACATAATCGATATTAAATGAAGAAAACAAAAAGCCGTGCACTGTAACTCGCGGACGTGGGCATTGGACACACGAACAGCGAAGCACCAACTGACGACACAACTCGGCCGACCACGACCATCTTCTCAAGAAGTCGACAGACAACGATAACTGCGCCTCCAGGTGGATGGAATTTCAAATTCCACCGTTCCAAGTCTACCAAGTCTACCTGTGTTCGTTCCATTTCTACGGTATACGCAAAGCAAACAATCATGATGCCTATACAAGAGGATACCTATACACTTTTTATGTTAACGTGCCAATTTTTACGGACATTTACGACAGACCAAAATGAAATTTCACGTTTGTCCTACGGTTTCCTTGTAAACAAACAATAAAAGCAGACAAACCAATTATTACAACACATCTATAACATCCGTCATACACAAGCGGCGGGACGCAGATGGCGTGAAAAGCATACATAGCGAAATTAGCCGTATAGGCGGCACCCACTTTTAAAAAACGTTTGAAGGACCAAGAAAAGTGCTACTGTTACTGCAAAGCTGAAATGAACGTTTCATTTGGTTTTGGCTCGGATACGCGTGTGCCGAATAAAAGCGCGTTTGTTTTTAACTTGGATCAATTCATATTCAAGTGGTTTGAGCGTTTCGACACCGAAACGGTTTCCCGCTAAAAACCGGAGATTTATACATAGACGGTGGAGACGGCCCAGCAGGAGATATTTAAATCATACCGACAATTACGCATAATACAAACTTTATATGGTGTGCATGCCTCGACGGTGGCTCCTTCAGTGCGTATTCGCGTAAATATTTCACCTCGCGGATTTCACGCGGGGACGGAAAAGGGGGTGGGGGGTGGGTTGTGAAATAATATGGTATGGTGTTTGGTCTGTCAACATAGTTTTATTAAATTGTGTAAAATACTAACTAAACTTCCTTCATTTCAACGTTATCAACAACTTTAACATTATAGGCCTTTAACATTATAGGCATCATTTTATTTCATTTTAAAAGCACAAACATTCTCTCCGCCGCCGCCGCCATCACCGGCATCACCTCCATCCATACCACTGCGCGCCACACAGCAAATCTGCTGCTGCTTGCTTCTTTTATAAAATAAAGACAGGAGCTGCGCCGCCCCAACTTTAAAAGTCGCATTAAAAGTTTGCTCTTCAAGCTATATTGACTATGACTATTGTACAATACACATCGACGCGACGTGTCTATAGCTAGGTACCTGGCTGTATTATTTATTATTATTATTTGTGCGAGTCATGACTCATGATTCATGATCACGCCGAGGGTTTTATGGTTGAAGCTAATTATCGGACCGTTTTGCTTTTTGTGGAGTGTATCGTATCGGTACGAAGTCGCGTGTCGCGCAACGACGTGACGAACACAGGCGGCATTTCAAAAAATCGTGGACAAAATTGAATTTCAATTTTTTTCAACTGTTTTTGCATATTTTAGCTTTAAAATAGCTGGATGATATGAAGTTCATCACAAATTATCCCAAAATATTTTTTTGTCAACAGAAATAAAATAAATGTTTTAGAACGTCGCGTAGAAGAACTCGTGGAAAAATTATTTCATATTAAATGATTTTTTTTTGACACGAACCTAACCAAATCTAGTTAGGAATTCAGTATATTGTGGATATTCATCCAAGGATCAAATAATCCCTATAGCTAAATTCCATTTAATTGATTCCGAGTTCAGCGAATAGGGCGGAAAGAAGGTGTATTGTGTATTTCCAGTTATTCGGCAAAAATATTGTAATTTACGTACCTAACTGGTCGAGTAACTGGTCCAATACAACCTTCAGATTACAGGAAAAATAGTGGAAGAAAGTCTCCTTGGGTTGATGAGGGTAGAAAGATGAAGTTTCAAAATTTGATGACTTGACATCCCCCCAAAACAGCTCTGTTCAAAATGAAGAGATTTTCTATCTTTTTTCTCCCAGTTTCGCTACTTTTGAGGATCATTCACATTATTTTTTTGGTTTCCGGTGACAAGTTCTGGTCGTCACATCCGGCAACTTGTTTGATTTGGCTTAGCAAATCTTTCACTTATCCATGAAGTTACGAGGTTGACAAGCTTGTAAGATACGAACTAGCTCATTTTTGCTACGGTTATGAACTCTGATCGGTAACCTAAAATTAAAGTACATATAGGTGGAGAAAAACTAAATTTCTGTCTTGGTAGCCCTGAATTAAGGTATACATACAGGCTGTTACACTTTTTTTGTCGATATTTTGGGGGATAGTAGAGTAGTAGAAAATAAGTGGACTTCTCAAAAAAAAATTTACATCGGAAACGCATTATAACGGGGATAGAGGCTTTCAAAGTTGAGTTTTGAAAATGTTTTTTTTGTTATAACTCCAAATTTAATTACAGAATTTCGACCAAATTTGGCACACGTCTTAAATTGATGTATGCCCACAAGCTGATCGTATTGATTTTTGTCACATTTGGAAAACCGTAACTTTTATTTTTCATTATTTTTTTTATTTTTTCATTTTTCGTTTTTTTTGCGGGAGTACTTATCCTTAGATGCTCTACCATCTCCTCAAACATTGACAAAAAAAAAGTAAAACACCCTGTATAGGAGAAGTCGTTCAAGAGAAATCATTTTTCAAATTTCGCTTAAAATTAAGTGGTGCATTATTTTGCGATTTTATATATTCCAAAGTTGACAAAAAAATTAGTTTCTCATAATATAGCAAATTATAGCAAAAGATGTTGCCAGGAGCATGTGAAGTATACCTTCTGGCTTATCAAAATATAAAAATCGCCAGTCGATCGTGATCGATAGGATACTTTTTGTCTACAGGTAAACAAAAACTCACTTTTACTCACTTTTTTCAAAGACTGAAAACTCTACTCAAAATATTATTTTTTGAGGATGACAAGTGGATATTTTCCAGTCAAATATCTACATGTAAATGTAATACAGACCGCTACAGACTCCATATCTTTGGATTGGATAAATCCACACGGTAATGTGTAAAGGGCCATTCGAAATGAGTAAGAAAAAGTCTAAAACTGATAACTGGTGACAGCTTTTTTTTTCAGTGTAAACTTCATATTGCTGTATCTTTTTTATCCTTGCACTTGTTAAGCTGAGGGTACCTGATAATTATACCTAGATCATCCAAGAATATTTTGAAGTGGATATTTCTTGATCAACTCAATATCTTTATTTTTGGTTTTTGTCCACGATTTATTGAAATTCCGCCTGTGTGCGACGTGTCGATTTTTCAAATTTACTAATCCACACATCGTCCCTTGCCAGGCAAAGCAAAGTAAGCGCCATTCTGGCAAAAATGAGTTCTTGATATTGTTGGGAGAGTCTCACTGAGCCGCGTCGAATAAGTACTATCACAAGCACTAAAATATACTTAATTATACACTGTATATTGTGCATAACATGAAACATGCAAAATTAATATTCTTTCGTGGGCAATTTGCAATCAACACGATTTTTTGTATCTCCTTCAGAGTTACTAAAATGTCGCTTACGTTGCTTGCCTGGCAAAGGACGACATATTAAATAAAATAGATCTCATACCCTAAAAAATTTGTATAGCACGCTGAATTCTGAATTTGGTCGTAGCTTGAGTGTACCTGTAGGGCAGGGGTTTTTGAAATTTCTGTCCTTCAGGTTGAATGACGTATATCCTTCTATCCCTGACAGAGAGTTGCAGAAAAGGTTCAGCTTACAAAAGTTTAAGCAACAGTAGAGCTGCCGACTCCGATGTTTACCTGCACAAGATTCTTTTTGGGGAAGTTGACTGAGCTGAGGTTCTGAGAAAGATTGATTTCCGTGTACTCGGTGCTCATTTGATATAAAAGGCTCCGTTTCTGCTGCCTTTTACCAGAACAAATCTTTTGGCGTCTTCTCTCAGCAAGATGTACTCAAACTACAGCTTCTACACTCCTGCTTCAAAAAATGTCTTTTTTATCAATAATAATAATAATAATAGTTATTATTATTATTACTATTATTATTATTATTATGATTATATGACTAATATGGTCAATGACTTGGTGATGAAAGAAGGCCAGCGCTTTAAATTCTACTACTGACTAGGTAGGGAATGATTAAAACACCGACCTCCTCGGAGTTAAAAGTGCATGCATTCCTACTGATTGCAAGTTAAAGCATTACCTTGCCATTGAAGCAAGTTTTGTTTGGCTTGTTTGCTTGCTCGAGACATTTTTTTATTCGTTTATTTAATGTCGGCCTATTTTAGCAACGACGCCGGTGAATGCTTTCCTCCACTATACCGTAAATTTTGTCGAACCCCCGCCGAAAAAAGCCTCAGTAGAGAAGCGTTTCTTCTAGATTTTGTCGTATTTTGCAAAGATATCAGCTCTTCAAAATTCAAGTCCAAACATAGAAAACACGTATCCTCGTAAATGCTGACAAAAAAAATTTTTTACACAGATTTAGACTTGCCTTGATGTCCTCTATACTCTATACACTGATAGAAAGGACCACCAGATTCCTCCGCTTGAAAAGTAGTCCCGAGCGTTACCCGCGAAATTTAAAATTCCAGTTAGAAAGAGGTGCTTATTTCCGCTAATCACAGCTAAGTGCTATGGTAATTTTAAATGACACCAGTTTAATACCAATTTTAATGAATAAGAAAATTTTTTTTGAATGAAGCTGATTTTATTACACACCACTCACAACAGCCGAGCCGACTAAACATAACAAACATCATAGAGAAATGGAGGTTAGAAATCGTACGTAAGTGTCAAACTCGCTGAATGTAATGCCATTGGCTTGGCGTAGGAATAATTTGCCAGGGTAAGACTACCAACCGAACAAAACTAATATTAGTTCCAAACGCGCCTATGTTGTTACAGTCTTTGGTGCTTTTGTTTGCTATAGGTTACATCACTGAAATTCAAAAAAGTCCGTTCTATCGGTGTAGAGACTATACCTGACATTCAACCATGTCGCCTCAGTCATGAATCATCCTGTAATAATGGTCTGAATCTACAGTGAGGGGCAAAAGTATGGAACAAATTCATTGGAAAATTCGCATTTTTTTTCCCAAAAATTCCACGAACAGGTCGATTTTGTTTTCCAATTCGGCACATTTTGATGTAGAATTTTCATATTTGCCGCCTTTTTTGTAAAAGCTGTGACGTCATCAGTCATTTTTTTAAATTGAACTCACCTCCGTTTTTCTTGCAGATTCGAATAGATTATGAAATTCTGATATCAGCAATATGCACATGATATGTTTTGGGCTGATAGTTTCGGGCATATTAAATGTCAAAGTTCTTGTTTTAAAAATTTTTATTTCTGAAAAATTGATTCTTCATTTTCATAAAAATTGATTTGGAGCTCCTTTTTAATGGATCAAACGCTCAATCTGCCACCCGCTGGTTTTTTGGCAGTACGCAAGCCTGTCCGAAAATTCTCGGATAACATTTTGGATAACTTCTACACTGATCAAGCGACATTCCTCACGAGCTTGATCTTTCAAGTCTTCCAAATTTTGTGGTCTGTTGATGTGGACTTTTGATTTGAGGTATCCCCATAAGAAATAATCGAGAGGAGTGAGATCCGGAGATCTCGTGGGCCACTCTATCGGTTCTCGTCTGCTAATCCTGCTAATCTCGTCTGTTAAAGTTTATGTCATTTGTACCGTTTTAAATGTAACGTAACGTAACGTACATATTTTCAGTTCTCTGTAATTGGGCTCGACCTGTTGAGAATAAACCTATTATTTATAAACCTATTATTTATTAATCCACCTTTCAGGAAAACAGGTGTCCAAAAGAGTACGGACAGGTCACGCATAGTAACATAAAGGGCCTAAAGAGAGGCTGGAGAAGTTTGGACCTTGGAGTAAAATATTTTGAAAGATTTTATGAACATTTCTGCAATAAAAACGTTTTTATTTTGTCAAAACATCATCAATATAAAACTCTAAATATGTATGTATGTATTTATTGATTTTTTTATTTATAAAATATTTCAAGAATATGTATAATTTCAAACTTATTTGTGATTCTAAATTGTAAATTATAATTAGTTCATTCTCCGCTCATTTTTCACTCTTGAGTCATTCCATGCCAAAACGATCACTTTCTGCACTCATGGTGACCGATTTTCATAAATTTTGGATATGTTGTAGAGACATGAAAATAAGTCGACCCGTATTCGCCGGTTTTTTTTTATAAATTTTTTTTTCGGAATTACAATTTTTTCAAATTTTCCACTTTTGTCTTGCATCCTACTCTGAGAAAAATCATAGCTCTTTAGTCCAATGTCCGATCTTGAATATTTTTGTTTTGATCGAACCACAAAAGATGAGGAATTTTGGACATTGCACTCTTTTTTTGACAGATGTTGAAGAAAAGTATGGAAAGTCGCTTTTCCGAGAAGAAAACGGTATACTGAAAAATGGTACATCTTCGATTTTCTCGATTTTTTGATATATTGTTCTGTGAACTTTTCTGAATCGAAAAGTAATGGTCGCCAGAATGGACATCGCCCAAAAACCCACGAAATGAATTTTTTTAGCGAGCCGCGCAAGCTGATTCGGCGCTCAGGAGTCCAGTAAAATGAAGCGATTTTTATGCTGAAGTTGAAACTAACTGAGGGCTCGATGAAAAAAATATGGCAATGTAGATAATGAAAAACTGAATTGGAAAAACCAAAGTTTCATTTCCAACCACCCCGGGAACCATGGAAAAAAAAATGGCGAAGATTAAAAAACATGCGCCGCGATCTTTCTTCTGAAACGGTGAGAGAACGGTGAGAGATATCTGAGAACTGTAAGGGACAAAGTTGTAGGTAATTCAATAATCTACAGAAAAGTCCCTTAGGGCATATGTCTAACTTCTTCAGTTTAACCGTTAATCCCGGTCAAAGTTGCGCGCCGGTCCAGTGAAGTACGCGTGACATTACTCCTTGAATGCTGCGAGAATGGCTAAAGATCCATAAATTGTAAGCGACGAAGTTGTAGAGAAATGAAAGTTACTCTAGCAGTTTCTCGAGGTCAATTATTAGCTCTTCTAGTTTAGTCGTGAACCACGTTCGAAGTTGCGCGACAATCTTGTTAATGAAGTGGTTCTTTTGGAAAACTTACGACTAAACCAGAAGAGCTAATAACTGGCCTTGAAGATTTTCTAGCGTAACACTCAATTCTCTGCAACTTTGTCGCTTGCAATTTTCGGATATCTCCAGCCATTCTCGCAGAATTCAAGAAGGCATGTCACGCGGACAGTTTTTCCACTTCACTAGACCGGCGCGCAACTTTGGCCGCGATTAATGGTTAAACTGGAGAAGTTGGACATATGCCCCCAGGGACTTTTCTGTAGATTATTGAATTCCCTACAACTTTGTCCCTTACAGTTTTCACAAATCTCTCACCGTTCTCTCACCGTTTCAGAAGAAAAATCGCGGCGCATGTTTTTTAATCTTCGCCATTTTTTTTACATGGTTCCCGGGGTGGTTGGAAATGAAACTTTGGTTTTTCTAATTCAGTTTTTCATTCTCTACATAGCCATATTTTTTTCATCGAGCCCTCAGTTAGTTCCAACTTCAGCATAAAAATCGCCTCATTTTACTGGACTCCTGAGTGCCGAATCAGCTTGCGCGGCTCGCTTAAAAAATTCATTTCGTGGGTTTTTGGGCAATGTCCATTCTGGCGACCATTACTTCTCGATTCAGAAAAGTTCACAGAACAATATATCAAAAAATTAGGAAAATCGAAGATGTACCATTTTTCAGTATACCGTTTTCTTTTCGGAAAAGTGACTTTCCATACTTTTTTCAACATCTGTCAAAAAAAGAATGCAATGTCCAAAATTCCTTATCTTTTGTGGTTCGATCAAAACAAAAATATTCAAGATCGGACATTGGACTAAAGAGCTATGATTTTTCTCAGAGTAGGATGCAAGGCAAAAGTGGAAAATTTGGAAAAATTGTAATTCCGAAAAAAAAATTTATAAAAAAAAACCGACGAATACGGGTCGACTTATTTTCATGTCTCTACAACATATCCAAAATTTATGAAAATCGGTCACCATGAGTGCAGAAAGTGATCGTTTTGGCATGGAATGACTCTCTTGTCATCCAGTCCATTCCCCCACCATTCTCGTCCATCAGCCATTCAATACTCCTTTTTTCCTTCAGCGAGTCCTTACACGTCCTTCTCAAGTGCTGCAGCGTCTCCTCCTCCCTTCCACATATTCTGCACATTCTCTCTCCTTCAGACTTCCAGTATTCGCTCCCCAAAACCTCGATTCCACACCTGAACCTGGCTATCTTAATTTTTCCTTCTTTCAGTTTCGTGTCCAGGATGTACTTTGGCACTTCGCCTGTCATGATGTGTTTGTAGTGTGCGTTATATCTGGTGTTCTCTATTCTACTTCTCTGTTGTTGCTTCTGTCCATCCTTATCCCTTTCTTCCATCTCCGCTACGGCATTGGCTCCCTCTTGTCTTCTCACTTCCAGCCATTTTTGACTTGAGCCGTTTCTCTCTAGGTAAGATCTTCTTTCCCGCATCCATCTTGAGTTTTATTCTTTGTTGCTGTTGATTTCCTTTAGCGTTTCTTCAAGGATGTCGCTTTCACTTTTGATGAGTATGGTATTCTTTCTTCGAATTTCATTGCTCGCTTTCCCGTTCCTATAGTAGTTATCATCAAGTCTATAGAGCATGCTCACGTTCCTTGCCGGTCGGCAAAAATTCGACTTTCGCGTGCTTGTCAGACTCGCACAGCTCTGTAATCATTCTCCCCACTCTAAACCTCTCGTGCTAGCCAACCCGAACTGTCAAATCTTGCAAATGCCCACTGAAACACTAAATTGTCATGAAAACTACTATTCTCACCATATCTCTTTTGGTTTCTTCTAGCACAATATACGATGGAGTATTTCTGTTGAGCCCAAGTATCCACTTCATGTATTTGAGCTGTGTTCTTTCCACTTTCTCATGTTCTGTCCATCCCCAGATTTCCGCTCCATATGACATTATGCTTTTTATTATGTGGTCAAACATCATCACTCTCAGTTTCGTATCATACTTGAATTTTCTTTGTCCAATTCCCCACACCTGCGCCATCGCTTTCGCCAGTGCCGTCTTTAGGAATGGGCCAGAAGGGCCTATGCCCAGGGCCCCGGCTTTTTTAGGGGCCCCCGAGGCCCCCTTAAATTTCCAAAACTAAAGACTATTTTTGTAAAAAATGTTGTTCTCATACCCGTTTATGACGTTTATTTAATTATGTCACTTTCTGAGCTGATCGTGCGCCTCCCCATACCTCCCAAGAGTCTACGATGCTCCATCTCACTAAACTAATCAAGAGAAATACGGTTTTCTGTCAAAAATTTGAAGAAAGCGCGAAATTTTTATGAAAAAAAGTTTGTTAAATAATAACCTGCCCCGGTGGTGCTCGCCTCACTCGCGTGCTTTTTTTCACAAAACTTTATAAGGGGGCCCCTCACTGCCTTGTGCCCAAGGCCCCATTTGTTCAAAAGACGGCACTGTCTTTCGCTGCCTTCTTCGTTATTTCCCTAATGTGTGCCTTGGTTCCATTGTCTTTTTGCAGAACGTATCCCAGGTATCTCAGTTCTCGGACTTCCTCTATCCTGCTGTCACCCCATTTCCATTCTTCCTCCCCGACAAATCAAATCATAATCTTGGATTTGTCTCTGTTCAATATCAGTTCTCTTTTGTCTACGTGTTTTTCAAATCACTTCATCATCATCATAAAACTCTAAATACAGGGTGATTTTTTGAAAAGTTTCCACCTCCAATATTTTCCCGCACAAATTTTTTTTGCAAAAAAGCCAAAACAGGTCGATTTTCTTTTCGAGGGGGACATCTAACCAGCGTATTTTCAATCTTACTGTTTCATCCCCCTAGGCAGGGTGACTACCCCTTCCAAAATCTTAAATGGGACTAGGGGTCAAGATACACATTGTTTTGAAGGTCATTCAATTCTCTTTATAGTGGTGCATCTAAAATGAAAATCTAACCATCCGTTCTCAAACTATGAATTTTTTAAGCCAGGAACCTTCGCTGAATAAATTTTTGTTTTTATTATGCATTGGCGTATCAAGAACCGCCAACACACGTCTATTTCAATCAAGTATTAGGGGAAGGGGCATTTTTTGACAGATCGTTGAGATACGTACCTCTCACCCACTCCTTCGCCCCCATCAACAACCCCTTGGAAATCTGAAATGGGATATGAGCCATCTTGTGATACCTCATTTGAAAGGGGTATCAATAATTCGCCAGTGCATTCGATTCTAATGAAGTCGTCAACAGGTGCCTAAAACTCAACGATCATTTTGGAAAAATTATTCAGAAAGCATTTTTATTCAAATAATTTCTTTTATTCTGAAAATGTAAACGTTTCAACAGACAGAAGCAAGTGGAACTGAAAGAAGTCAGTAGTTACAATCACAAAAGATAAGATAATTTTTTACTTCAGTTTTTCCCAGTTTTTCAGGTACATTATTTTGTTTTCTACAATACACTAAGTGTACCGTATTCGACGTCGGTTGAATTGTTACATGTAAAAAATGGCTTACGCTGTTGCCGAGAGGGTTGAAGTAATTTTGATTTATGGTGCAATGAACTGTTACCGAGCCACGGCCAGAGTTTTCAATGAAAGACATCCAGATAGACAAATGAGCCATATGTACGTCAGAAAGCTTTTACGAAAATTCCAGGAAACGGGGTCGGTGAAGAATGTGAATAGAAGAGGTAACGTGGTGGTAGATGAAATGGCTCAGATTGAAGTACTAGGTCATCTGGCTTTGGATCCAACTAACTCTTTGCGTCGGATTTCTGCAACTACAGGACTTTCGTACTCATCCGTGCGCAAAGTGACAAAACTTCATAAATTCCGTCCATACAAAATGAAAATGCTGCAGGAGCTTGTTGAAGAAGATCCTGATCGGAGACTAGAGTTTTGCGAGACCATGACAGAAATGATCACTGCAAACCCAAATCTGGTCAAGAACATATGCTTCAGTGATGAATGCAGTTTCTATTTAAACGGCTGTGTAAATAAACAAAATGTGCGTTATTGGAGTGATGAAAATCCACGCATTTTCAGAGTGGGACATACGCAAGCTCCTCAAAAATTGAATGTTTGGGCAGGAATACTTGGAGATGCGGTAGTCGGTCCCCTATTCATTGAACAAACATTGAATGGTGATGTGTATTTGGACTTGCTGGAGAATACCATCGATCCTTTAATAACCGATGAAGTTGAAAATCAACGTGATCAAGGTGGAAATCCGATCCTGGATGAAAATGGGCTATTCTTTCAGCAAAATGGAGCCCCGCCTCATTACGCTGTCAATGTGCGAAACTGGCTCGACCAGAGATTTCCGAATCATTGGATTGGCAGGCGTGGAGCGATAGAATGGCCACCTCGATCACCAGATTTGACAAGTCCCGACTTCTTCCTCTGGGGTCATCTTAAATCTGTTGTCTTCAAAACTCAGCCAGTGGATTTGGTAGATTTACGACAGCGGATAGTTGACGAATGCAGAAGGATTCCTAGAGAAACGTTCTCTAGAGTGAGACAGGAATTCGAAAATCGTCTCTACTACTGCATGGAGAATAACGGTGGTCACTTTGAGCATCTTTTGTGATTGTGACTACTGACTTCTTTCAGTTCCACTTGCTTCTGTCTGTTGAAACGTTTGCATTTTCAGAATAAAAGAAATTATTTGAATAAAAATGCTTTCTGAATAATTTTTCCAAAATGATCGTTGAGTTTTAGGCACCTGTTGACGAGTTTATTAGAATCGAATGCACTGGCGAATTATTGATGAACCTTTCAAATGAGGTATCACAAGATGGCTCATATCCCATTTCAGATTTCCAAGGGGTTGTTGATGGGGGCGAAGGAGTGGGTGAGAGGTACGTATCTCAACGATCTGTCAAAAAATGCCCCTTCCTCTAATACTTGATTGAAATAGACGTGTGTTGGCGGTTCTTGATACGCCAATGCATAATAAAAACAAAAATTTATTCAGCGAAGGTTCCTGGCTTAAAAAATTCATAGTTTGAGAACGGATGGTTAGATTTTCATTTTAGATGCACCAGTATAAAGAGAATTGAATGACCTTCAAAACAATGTGTATCTTGACCCCTAGTCCCATTTAAGATTTTGGAAGGGGTAGTCACCCTGCCTAGGGGGATGAAACAGTAAGATTGAAAATACGCTGGTTAGATGTCCCCCTCGAAAACAAAATCGACCTGTTTTGGCTTTTTTGCAAAAAAAATTTGTGCGGGAAAATATTGGAGGTGGAAACTTTTCAAAAAATCACCCTGTATATCAAACTATCAACTTGCTTTACAGAGCGAACCAAGAAAATGACTGACGAGAGGCTGTAATGAAATGAATGAATTGAAACTGGTGAAACTTGGTTAGTCGTGTTCTCCAAGAATCAATTAGCAAAATTGTCGATTTTAGTGTTGTGGTGTTTGTTACAAAGGGCCATCAGCTCGGGTGTTCCTATGCCATCGCTTGGAGTGCGTTCGATAATTATAATTAAGAGGCAGAGAGACGAGAGTCTTGTTTTTTTGGAACCTAGTGTGGATTCATTGTGAGCGAGAACTTTTCGCAATTGATTTGTCTATCCGGAGCAATTAAGCAGTCTCAATGGGATTTAAAATACGGTTGAAAGAGTTGGAGTGTCTATTATGGCGCTATCTGACGTTGCAGGCACCAGTGCGGCACGCAGTTTAGACAGAGACAGGCGAAGATGGAGAAAAGAAAAACCTACTATTACCCCAAATTCGAGTGACTAACAAATATAACAATCGGCTCATTCCGAGCCTGGAGCTTATCAATGCGAAACAGCGGCAAGGAGGGAACCTTTATTATTCGCATAACAATGCCAGTCCCGCGCCATACTGTGTCTAGGGCGACGACGATTTATGTAAAAACTACAGGAGAATGGATATCAACCCCTATTTATCTTTCGAATTATAACTGCATATCATGTGGTGTTACTCATACACGTGGTGGGGGCCAAGATTATCAACAACATAATGTGTTTATTCGCTGCTTGTCATCCAACGACATGCAACATATGGGCTTTTCGTACACGTCGTTAACCAATTCGTCGCATTTTTTTCTTGTCACTAAAATTCACACAAAGGCACACGCATAAACCGGGAACTGCAAAGCGCGTACCCTTATAAAACACTCGAAACGGGAATAAGCAGGAACCCCCATACTTCTTTTACACCGCTAAATTTCAAGCATAAAACGCTCCAAAATACTAAGCTTGAAATGTATGAGTATGAAACCGGGACTGTTCCCTACATGATACATCAAAATTAAGTTCCAGCTTCTAGTAGCATCAGGCCAACGAATGCACCAAAAAAAGAAGAAACATCGCCCCCAAAGTTCTCATACTGCGAAAATCTTACGTGACGAGGAAGTCAGATAATCAAAGAAATACAATGAATAAAGGATGTTACAGCAACAAGACCAAAAACGTTTAGGAAAACTGACGATGTGCCATTAGAGAGTAATTTCGGAAATTAAAAAAAAAAACAAGTGAGTATGCCTTCACGTGCGTGAGTCTCAGTAGCGCATTTTCTCAAAGAGGCATATTGTGAACGTAAAGAAATTTGGTTGAAGGAGAAACACCATTCCTTGCCCACTTTCGTCATTCGAAACTCATTGTGATATTTTGTTATAAGAATGGGGTACTTGCCAATGAAATAGATTTGAATGAAAATTCTTTCACTCATCAATATTTTTTTGTTTGAGGGCGGGAGCTGGGAGCGGCGACTAATCAACTGTGGTCTATTCTTTCCCATTTTTTGTCGGCTATCCATATAGCGAAAGAATTAGATCGCTATGTCTTCGGGTTTATGTTTTCCATTTATCTCTTACTTTGAGGGCAGCGTGTGGGGGTGGCAGCATTCGGCAAAGTAACTGTTGCACAGTTTGAGTTAGGAGTTTCTAAATGTTTAAGGAAATATGACAATAAGTGAAAACTGTGAAAGTTGAATTTTTTTTGTTTGGGGGCGGGAGCTGGAGGCGGCGACTAATTAAAAGTGGCCTATCTCTTCCCATTTTTAGTCAGCTATCTATATAGCGGAACAATTAGATCGCTATGTCTTCAGGATTATGTGGCGGCGTGTGGGAGCGGCAGAGTTTGGCAAAGAAATTCTTCCACAGTTTGAGTTGGGAGTTTCTGAATGTTTGAGGTAACATTAAAATGTAAATCAGTGGAAATTATTGAAAGTTGCACTTTTTCTCTTTTGTAAATTTTCGAACATTCTCTTTTGAAAATGTTCGAAAACCATTTAAGTCTTTGTAGATTGCTCAAAGTCTCAAGTGCACAAGTGTTTATTGAGATGTTATACGTATACAGGTATTGACCGGTTTCGAGGGCCTCTAGTCCCTCCTTGTCAGGATCATGAAAGCATAAAATGTAAAAAGTTCTTGTATATATATATATATATACATATATATATATATAGCTGGTTTTCCTGTTACAGTGTGCAAGCGTTGGGGTGTCAGTATCCAACCAGGCGGTACAAATCTGGCTCCCGACCGTATCCGTATCTGTTTCTGTACTGCTCGCGATCGTGTATACTGTCCTGGCTGACGCATGCGCCACGATAGTCACGAATAGCAAAACGACCTATTGTGCAATCCATTTTGCCGTATCTGTTCTACATACAGGCAAAACCCCCATAAACCGACGTACGACATGTATGTATGTATGTGGGAGTTTCGGTGCTTACGGGTTTATGGGGTTCCTGCCTCTGTTTACTTTTTGCTTTCAAACAATAAACATTTTAGTTTTATAAAAAGTACAGAAGAAACACGAGCTAATTTTGCAAAATTGTTAAAACATCATTAATAAATATTGTATTGTAGCCAGAGAATACAGAGCACCTGAATAATGAACATTAAAAAAAAAACGTGTATTTCAAACGTTTCGGGTTCGATAAAAACCAAAACTCAAAATTAGCTTCAAAATCTTAGCGTGATGGCATAGGAAACTTTTCCACGTTAATAACTTGTTACCTAACTTGAATACGCCATCACTCGGCCGCTGCGAGAAAAGTTCCGAGACAAGTATTAAATAATTCACAACAGGCGTGTTTTAAAAACTACCCTAATTAAAATTCAAACAAAAAAGTTCGATACGTATCGGCGGCCTCGACCAGTCCAGCAGGAGCATTCGATGAGAAAAACGTAGCGGATAACTCCTGACTGCTAACAACATAAAATTTAATTTCGACCGTATTGCGAAATTTCAGTTATCGTTGCGCTTCCGGCCATTCGCCTCTAGAATGGTGTGAGAATGAATAACATTTGAGACAATTAATAAAATGCTCTTGTTTCGGAATATTTCGCGGATTCATACTCATTCGGCACGGAAACATCACGAACCGGCAGCCGTCACTGGGTGGGCAGCAAACATGAAAAAATATAAAAATTAAATTTTTGTGACCCATATACAAATTATACAATCCATTCAAGATTTTTGGCTTACTTCTCTGCCTGTTCATATTGAATACTACAGTCTAAAGGTGCGTTCAGTCAGCTTACTTAGCCGCAAGTTTTAATTTTAGTCGTAAGCGCAGAGACGCCCATTGGCTCTTATGAACCAGCCTCCTCAGAACAGCCAATAAGCGATGCAGCGCTTACGACTAAAATTAAAACTTGCGGCTAAATAAGCTGACTGAACGTACCTTAAGGTGGATTCCGAACCACAAATGAATAGCAACTGAGCCATCACGGGCTCGCAGGGCCGGATTGTCATGTCGGAGGCCCCTGGGCTCACAGATATTATTATGGAGCCCCCCCCCTAGCAATATTGAAACAAAAACAGCCAAAATACTGATTTCTCCAAAATTTGAAAAAATAAAAAAACAAGCGAATATGCCTTATGGGCATGAGGCTCAGTAGCGCACTTCCTTTTTGAAGGGTTAGTGAACGCAAGATGATAATTTAGGGTTCTACCGTTATTTGGGCGAAAATTTCAATATGGCGGCCAAAATAGCGTCAGAATCATGAAATTTGGCTTATAAATCAAAATGATCGTACTATAGACAAAGGTAAATTCCAAGTTCCATGAAAATCGTTCCACTAATAAGAAATTTTGATATGGCGGCCAAGATGATGGCAGAATGTTGGAATTTGGCTGGAGAATAAGAATGATCATACGAAACAAAGGTAAGTCCCAAGCTCCATGAAAATCTTCAAGTTATAAGAAATTTCAATATGGCGGCCAAGATGACGGCAGAGCATCATTTGTCAAAAATCGGATGTATTTACATCGCCTGTGAATTTCACTCAAATCGGACCACTTTCAGAGAAATTCAAAATGACGGACCAAAGATGACGGCCAACTGACAAAAATCATTTGTCAAATTGTTTCACCCAGTACCTTTGCTCTTCCATGGATAGTCGTTTACAGGTCGACGTAATTTTCACTGACTTTTCCAAGGCCTTCGATCGCATGGACCATGGCATTCTCCTGGAGAAGCTATATGCATGTGGCGTTGATGAGGGGTGGCTCTCTCTTCTCACTTCGTACTTGACCAACCGGAGCCAGTATGTTGAGATTGACGGCCGCCGCTCATCAGACTTTTCGCCAACCAGCGGTGCACCTCAAGGTGCAAACCTTGCGCCGCTGATGTTTGACATATTCATCAATGACATAGTGGATCGGGTGGATGATAGGATACTGATGTACGCCGATGACGTGAAATTGTTCAGGAGGGTCCGTACTAGGGAGGACTGTGATCTGCTGCAGAAGGACTTGAATGGCGTTTCTGAGTGGTGCCGGGACAACGGGCTTCATTTGAACGTCGACAAATGTAAGGTGATGTCCTTTACCAGAAATACCTCGCGTCTTGTGAGCTACGAATATGTCCTGGATGGTGTTCCGCTGGAGTCTTGCAGCACTTTTCGGGATCTTGGCGTCCTGTTTGACACAGAGTTATCATTTGCACCTCACATCGATCAGGTCTGCAAGTCGGCTCTCAGAATGCTAGGATTTATCATTAGGAATGGCGGATCTATCGCAAATATCGACTGCCTCAAATCTCTCTATTTTACCTTCGTTCGGTCGAGGCTAGAATATGCGAGTCTGGTATGGGCGCCCATCTACAGGCGACAGAGCCTTCAGCTCCAGCGTGTCGAAAGAAATTTTTTGAAATATCTCTATTTCAGACAGCATGGTGTTTTCCCGGACCGAGGCTTTGACGGTGACCTTCTCTTGGGTGAGTTTGGTATAGATTCTCTTGAGTCTCGGAGGTGTCGTGCGTCTCTTGTCTTTCTTTATAAACTCTTTAGCGGAACTGCGGACTGCAGTGAGCTCCTGGAGGAATTTTCCATATTGGTACCGCGATTCAGTACTAGAGGCTGCGGATTTTTCGGCTCCCTGCTGCCGCCACGAATGCGATCATCAGATCTCCGGTTTATGCTATGTCCAGATCCTTCAACGACGTCTGTAACAAGACAGACTTAAGCTCCCCCTCGTTAAGCGTTTTTATGCGAGCCCTCCAGGTTGCCTAGATCTGTCTCAGGACGGTGGGCTTTTCCCTTGTTATTCTTGTGCTGTATTTTGTTTTTATTCGTGCGCATTGTTTGTCGCATTACTCATTATGATATGCTAGTATTGCTACTTATTTATTTTATTCATTTTTCTTGTCCTCTTTATGACTTTTTTTGTTGTTGGACAATAAAGCCTATTATTATTATTATTATAAATTTATATGGTGGACACGTACGCATTTCATTGGCATTCGCACCACATCGATATCTCTTTTCGTTGAGGCATAATTCTCCTAGTTCTATCACTTCGAAACATGTTCAATAGTGAGAATACAAGATGGCGGCGTGCTATCCAAGGATGTCTATACTACTGGCTGGATAAGAAACTTCGCTGCCATCTTGAAGCTTGATCTGACGCTGTGCCCGTCGGGATTGTCATCGTGACATTCGTGACGGACGCCGCCAGCCTCTTGTGCATCCATGGCGAATATTAGCTATTTTCTGTGGCGAATTATCGTTAATTATGCCGTGCAAGCCCAATAGTATTCACAACAAGCGGACCCCGTAACATAACACACTTTTTGTTGCAAGTAATTGACTAATTGCTATCATTTTACAAGACCGGGCGAAGGATCGGGCCTGGCAGCAAACTTCTGAACGACAGTTTCGAGCAGGTTTCGAGTGTGCTCTGGTGTGCTCCGATTGAACGTCACTATGGTTACGGGTGACACTTTGCCCGTCGGGATTGTCAAATCTCAGCTTCACCTTTTCGCGTCAAAACCGGCGAAGCTTCTTGTCCAGTTAGTATAGACGTCCTTGGTGCTATCAATTGCCAAAAATTGGATGTATATCCTTATGAAGTTCACATCGCCTGCAAATTTTACTCAAATCGGACCACTTTCAGAGAAATTCAAAATGGCCGATCAAAGATGGCGGCCAAGTGACAAAAATTATTGGTCAACTTTATATGGTGGTCACGTACGCATTCGATTGGCGTTTGCACCACATCGCTATCTCTTTTCGTTGAAGCATAAGTTCTATCACTTCGAAATATGTTCAATAGCGAGCATACAAGATGGCGGCGGGGCATCAATTGTCGAAAATTGGATAGATCTTGATGTGGTTTACATTGCCTGCAAATTTGATTTCAATCGGATCACTTTTAGAGAAATTCAAGATGGCGGCAGAATAACAAAAAAACAAAAGTCAACTTGGCATCCTGGGCATATGTACTGTTGATCAGCGTTTAGACCACATCGATATCTTTCTTCTCTGAGGAGTTATCCCGGGTACGGACGGACGGACGGACGGACGGACGGACGGACGGACGGACGGATCGACGGACAAAGTGAAGCTAAAAGCGCCTTTTTTCCCATTTTTTTGGGAAAGTGCGCTAAGAACGGATTTTTCATCAGTTTCAAAAAATAGCGAAAAACCGAGCGAAAAAAACTAGATATTCCTCCACAATAACAAAGAAGAATTGAAATGAAATTGAATGAAATAGAAATAATTTAAAAATTGAACTCGCCTCCTAGAAAACTGAAGATGTCTTCTTCTCAGTTTCCTGGACGCCACCGAAGTCTAAGTTCATTAAAATATCATTCAAATTTTCTACAGCCATTATGGCTAAGGGTGGGTTCAGTGTTAGTCAGCTTATTCAGCCCCAAGTTTTAATTTTAGTCGCAAGCGCAGCGACGCTATTCGCTCTTAGCTGTTAGAACCAGCCTTCTCAGAACAGCCAATAAGCGATGCAGCGCTTACGGCTAAAATTAAAACTTGCGGCTAAATAAGCTGACTGTGAACGCACCCTCAATAATCCAACCATGTACTTGAAATTTCTTATCACTTGAGAAAATCGAGGCCCTTCAAGTGGCCGACGCCCCTGGGCTGCAGTCTCTGAAGACCATGCTATAATACGGCCTTGATCTACGGGCCATGTGCATGACTACTTGCTTTGACATTTATTTCTCGTGCATTTGTTTGTTGTAGTGGGCAACTGCAAAATGGTCGACAGTTTGGTTGACGGTTGACAGAACGGCGGCAGAGGAAAGTGACCTGTGAAAGTGACAGACCTAGTGCACATACTTAAATAGCTACACCGCGCAAGAGAGACGTCCGACACTTGTAATAATCACATACTTAAATAGCTATACCGCGCAAGCGAGACGTCCGACACTTGTAATAATGGGCGCCGCCATCTTGATGGTTATTTGGGGACTTTAGGTTCTGTGAACTGGCACTACTTGAGTACTTGGCCACTTGACTGAGCACGACATTATTTTGCTTCTCCCTCAAAGTACGTGGAATCAACACTATTAACATCAAGTGGAAATCAACAGGTGAAGAAAAGGTGTGCGATCATTCCAGCATCCAAAAGTTCGGTTAACTACGTGATGTTTATTTACACTGTCAAAAAGCTGTCACTTGACGTTCGTTTACTCAGAGTACAGTGGCTCCCAACAATCCAACTCGATGTGATTATTTCGTGATTTCAAGCAAACTAAATACACTTACGTGATGGTACTTGAGAAAACTGGATCGTTATTGTAAAATTGCAGAAGGTTTGATCAGTTTCACGGCCCTTAATATATTTTGTGGTAGCTATACAGCTCGGTATTTTGAGATACACTGGAAATTAACCATCAAGATGGCGTCATTCTCTAACTCCTTTTGTTGCGCGGCGCGGCAGAATGCGCAATAGGTTCATGAGCGGTATAGCTATTTAAGTATGTGGTAATAATGGGCGCCGCCATCTTGATGGTTATTTGGGGACTTTGGGTGCTGTGAACTGGCACCACTTCGCTACTTGGCCACTTGACTAAGCACGACATTATTTTGCTCCTCCCTCAAAGTACGTGGAATCAACACTAATAACATCAACTGGGAATCAACAGGTGAAGAAAGGGTGTGCGATCATTCCAGCGTCCAAAAGTTCGGTTAACTACGTGATGTTTATTTACACTGTCAAAAAGCTGTCACTTGACGTTTCGTTTACTCAGAGTACAGTGGCTCCCAACCATCAAACTTGATGTGATTATTTCGTAATTTCAAGAAAACTAAATACACTTACGTGATGGTGAGAGAAAACTGGATCGCTATTGTAAAATTGCAGAAGGTTTGATCAGTTTCACGGCCCTTAAGATATTTTTTGGTAGTCATACAGCCCGGTATTTTGAGATACACTGGAAATTAACCATCAAGATGGCGTCATTCTCTAACTCCTTCTGTTGCGCGGCGCGGCAGAATGCGCAATAGGTTCATGAGCGGTATAGCTATTCAAGTATGTGACCTAGTGAGGTGTTCGCTAACAAAATCGTGTCCAAGAAGAACTTCATATACCGCCGCGGCGCTACATGTCATGCGCACGTAGCCCATTCCAAAGGAAGATTTCGAGGGCCGATGTACTCGGAAGGTTTGCCCAAAACCTTGCCGATGGGGGATTTGGCGTCGGTGTCCCACCTCCGGGTGTGAAAAAAAAATAACAGTACGGAAAAAATTACTTGTGCTAAATTAAAAGGCCACGAAGTCACGCGACTCCATTTGACCGTAAACCTGGACAGTTTTTTTGTTGCACAGTTAACGGCTGGTGTGAGGTGATTTTCCCTTTGAAGGTTTTCCGAGTACGGAGCGCATCCGCAGTCCAATTGTGTCATTATCCAATTTAAATTCGATCAATTTCCTTCGAACAGCAGACCTGCAACGGAGTTGTTTATATTACGATATGCACCTTTTTGGTTTTTACCCGCTTATCGATAAATGGCTTTATCTCTTCGATTCTTTCTCGTGCTAGTTCACCTGGAAAAATGTTCCCGTGCCATTCTATTGCAGCCAGATGCTGATTTTCCTTTGGAAAATGGTTTGTTTACCTCGTGAACGTCAAATCAAAAACTGTAGTTCAATCAATTTGACGTATGGCCACCACGTGCAATCGGAGATCTGGGCAGGTGTCGAAAAGAGCCGAAATATTCCTGGGCGGTGAAGAACAAGGATGGGTTTATGCCACAAGCCGTGTGTGTTGTGAGATGCAGTGATTCTTTGGCAGAAAGTCCGGTCCTGCTTGGGCCCTTCGTGTTCTGATCTCTTGCGACCTTGAGCGACGTCACCATTTTTATCAGCCACGTGGATTTGATTTAAAATCATCATCCCTTGTCATCCAGGGGGTGGATGACGACTTTTACCCTTTTATGATGTTCTCTTCGTCCCCATGGTTATTTCCGTTCTGGAATTTGTGCATATTTTCTGTCCAATTTCGCCTTGTAGGTGTTTTTCTCTTTCCTTCTTTTTTTTTGACACTGGACTAGCGATAGGTAGGGAGGAATCGATTGGAAAATAGCCACTATTATTGACAGATTACGAGTGAAGTGGACATCTTGGTGGTTACAATTTGCTGGATTTGCAAAATCTCTTCGTGAGGAACCAACGCCAAAACTGTCCAATAATTGCAATCGTTTTGCATCATCAGCCTTTGCTGGAATATTTTCTTCACAAAAAGTAAATCTTCACTTCGAGGCCACACAACAACTCGTAAGTTTTTTTTTCTGATTTCCTTCCTCATCTTCCAATGGTTCACTGTTTTCTAGGGTCTCTTTCTTTTCTTTCGCTACGCTCAATTCAACGATATATTTTCCTCGCCCGCCCGCCTGCCGTCGTGGTGATAGCGCTCATTGTCGTCGTTCCTGGGACTTTGGGGTGTCGTTTCCCATTCGAATTCTTTCACACCGCAACAGTAGCCGACGTCGTGAACTGTACCTTTTTGGAAAACCAGCGTTATCAGTGACTGGTGCGCATTTTTATCTTCTCTTGGGAGAAGCACCGTAGATGCGCCCTCAGCCCTCAGCCGCACTTATTTTATTTAGAAGCGTGTAATTTTGCAGTGTTACTATTAATTATTGAAGTTAAGATACTGTCACTTTGTCAGTAGTTGAGTGCCGTCGAGCTCGTGTGCATAGGGCGAGATTCATCACATTTCACGCGGGATTGTACCCGTACCGGGTAGGTTGGGGCTAGGCGACAGAACCGGTTTCAGGGCAGTTGGCCCATGGTAGCGGGCCCATTTTTTGTGCACAGACAGTAGGTTTAGTAGCTATTTTAGACAGTCCGTCTTGCTCGCCGCGGTCTTGATTTTGCATTCGGGCAATCTTAGCGTTAGCCACGTTTCATTCCAATAACGCCTAATTAGGCGCCTAATTCACCCAAGCGAGAACTAGGTTCTCACGCTGACCCTCGAACTAAATTCTTACCAATAACTTGTTTATTCTGAATAATCGTTAGTCTTTTGCTTGTTTTTTTTTTTAATATCTAGTAATCAATATTCATCTTTTTTTTTGCATTTCTCAAAATTCGAGTGTCAAAGGATATTTTGTACTATTTTTTCCTTTCCTACAAATACCCTGTCGCAACGTTCAATATCAATTTATTGATTTATTTATTTATTTTTTATTTTGACGGGTTGTCACGTTTGCCGAATTGGGTCGGTCGGCAATCCTCACATTGTGGCCAAGGACCCTGGCGCCCTTTTAGTTCTCGACTGAGGTCCACTTTGAGAGCTATTTCTCGAACCCACCCCAGAGCTAGCTGGCTATTTGTCCAAACATTGTGGACCAACTCCTTTTTATTTATTTTTCCGTTTTTAGTGGATTTTTGTGACAAGCTTCTAGATCTCTAGAACTATTAAATGTTCCTTCAAGGGCCCACATATCCATAGAATTGCTGTTTCATTGCTGTACCAAGACGAATAACAATAATAACCGTCAATCGTGAAACTGGAAAGCAAAAAGCTCCGCGCGAGATAATTTTATAGGCATTTAGTGTAATCCTACGGTCTCCCTGAAAAATCGTTTGTTCAATGTTGGAACAACTCTTGGAACCCGAAACAATTACATGGTGAACTCCGGTTTTATTTAATTTTTTTGCAGCATAAGATTGCGAGTGATTATGAGCTGGGATAGAAAATTAACAAGGAGTTGTTTCTTTTTGTATTATAGTTATTATACGGCAGTGGTTAGACTGTGCCACGAGTAGATGCCATTCAGAGAAGAAAACCGCTATGGTTACTGCATATTGATATTGGATTTGGGGAAAACGTGCTCTTAATGGACATTTCTGGGGAACTTGTGACAACATATTATGTGGTAAATTTAGGGTGACTTTCAGTTAACCGGCAATAATAATTTATGTGGCCGTGGAGCATCACTGGATTTTATTTATTTAATTCTGTCAATAATAAATTGGGGAAGTGCTTCCTTTTACGAGGCTCCTATCGCGGACAGGGAGCCTTTAAATTTCTTTAGGACGACACAAATTATTGAGGGCACACCACCTGTCTGTATCGACATAAGGGGCACGCGGGCGAGGCTCTGAAATCATCATAATTTTAGAAGGTGAGTACATTTTTACAAGAATGAGAATCAAATCCAAATAATTCGAATGTCATTAATATTCGAATGCTTGAATTTGAATGACTTAATGATTGATCAATTGAATATTTGAATATTTGGAACCTATTTTAAATATAGATATTTTTATGTGAATATCTGAAGATTCAAAATACTCTTACTTAAAAACAAACTAGTCAGAATTTGATGAAATACTAAAAAATTTCGCCTTTTATAAAATGGATATACCTCAAAAAAAAATACCTAATTTAAAAAAGGAAGGCGTCTTCTGGCTACATGGTAATGTATAGGTTAATTCACCTTTCTCGCTGACTCGGAAAAATGTGAATTGTCATGCGCGGCGAAACTGGCGGGAGTTAGCTAGGGACCCTATATTTTCAAAATTGTCGGCCGCGAGTGCGAGTGAGGAAGGTCATCAACGACCATGGCTGAATCCACTCACGACCTACTAGCTATAATTGATCAAATTTATTTGATCTGATAATCAGTTCATCACTCTATCACACTTTCACTAACACAGAAGAACTGATTTGAAACGTACGATATAGATACTCGGCGGGAAGAACATCAAGATGGCCGAATTGCCGTTGCGCGTCTGAAAATTGACATCGCTGCCAGGGCTTCTAGTGCCAACCTCATAGTGAAGGGCAAAACTGTTATTTTTACATAACAGATACAGTCTGTTACTGTCATTTTTAAATAACAGTTAAAAATAACAGATACTGTTGATCTGTTATTTTACAAATTAACCAGGGGCCCGTTTCTTGAAGCTACAAATGACAAATTACAAGTGTGTGTGTGTAGTCTTGGTACCTAACCCATTTTTGCAACAATCGGTCGTCAAGGTTATACATTTGTAATTTGTGGTTTGTAGTTTTATGAAACGGGCCCCAGGATTCTCAATACCATATCACAAGGCAAAAGTAACAGAACTAACTAACAACTAACGCCGGTCGTCGACGATCGGGGTAAACTGTTATTAGTGTTATTTTGTATCTGTTTAGTCAGTCTATGCCTCTATGGTTCAGTTGTTCACCGTTGATCGCGCCGGGCGTCGAAGAACCGGGTGAACTGTTATTTTGTATATTCTGTTTAGTCAGTCTATGGTTTAGTCGTTCACCGTTGATCGCGCCGGGCGTCGACGATCCGGGTGAACTGTTATTTTGTATCTGTTTAGTCAGTCTATGGTTTAGTCTGTGGTTTAGCGTTCACCGTTGATCGCGCTGGGCGTCGAAGAACCGGGTAAACTAAATATTATTTTGTATCTGTTTAGTCGTCCACTGTTGATCAGTTGATCGCGCCGGGCGTCGACGATCCGGGTAAACTGTTACTTTGTATCTGTTATATTTCAACCGAGATAACAGGTTGTTATTGTTATTTTCAAGTAACAGTCGAAAAATAACAGATAGTTAAATAACAATCCATCACTACAACCTCACGTTACCAAAACAACCAAACTTGGTATTTGCACATGACAACTTCGACTTCTTGAATAATGGAAAGGGTGAATTGGATAATTATCAGCCATTAACAAACCACTGAGGGTTTTACGCTTGCTTCTCTGTCTATTCATATTGAATAAGGGGCCTACAGTTGCTAGATTCCGAACCATGGGTGAATAGTAACAGCCATACGGTCACTCATCCAGTGCCGTCTTTTGAACAAATAGGGCCCTAGGCACAAGGCAGTGAGGGGCCCCCATAAAAAGGTTTGTGAAAAAAAGCACGCGAGTGAGGCGAGCACCACCGTCGCAAGTTATTATTTAACAAACTTTTTTCCATAAAAATTTCGCTTTTTTTCAAAATTTTTGACAGAAAACCGGTCTTTTCTTGATTAGTTTAGTGAGATGGAGCGTCGTGGACTCTTGGGGGGTAAGGGGAGGCGCACGATCAGCTCAGAAAGTGACATAATTAAATAAACGTCGTAAACGGGATATGAGAACAACATTTTTCACAAAAATAGTCTTTACTTTTGGAAATTTGAGAGGGTCTTGGGGGCCCCCAAAAAAGCCGGGGCCCATGCCTCAAGACGTCACTGCACCCATCCAAAGACGCGCTGTGCATGACTCACTTGCTTATATGATCGAGGCTAAGCGCGATGTAGGTACCACTACTATACACTATGCGTCCCCGTATAGGGTAATTTCATAAACAAAAATGTGCATGATATCGATAGTGCCAAAACGAGGACTGTCAATTGGGACAATTTTCAAAGTTGTACAACTTTGGTGTAAGAAAATCATATTATTTCTAATGTAATTTTTTGGAGAGGTGACATTAATAAACTCGAAACGGTTTCTCAAATTTCCGCCCATGTCTTTTATTTACGTGACCTGAAAAAATCTTTTTGGTTTTCCAGTGATACTTTTGTTCTTCCTTCACCGATTTTGAAAGCTGAAAGCTCATATTGGAGCTAAATTTTTCTGATAAGAAGACACACATGTCAGAATAGACTCAAGACAAACACTTAAAATCAAGGGTCCTATCAAAGGTGGGTGACCCACATCTGGAACGCCGTCGAAACCCAGTTTGTTTGTGTGGAGAAATTAATAAAAACCAACAGGCATTCGAATGAATCATTTATTCGAACTTACGTCACGATTTTTGCGCATTTTCAAAGAAAGTGTTTTATTTCTGTGTGTGATCAATTAGAGGTTCTACTTCTAAGATTAAATCTGTATGTCATGTCAGTTGTCATATTGCAGTTGAACTCTGCAACTCAACCATCAAAACAAACCCTACTGAAAATCCAAGTAAATATATGTATACACTATACAGTACTTCGTTTTTATCGTTAGTGAAATGCAGGCAAAAAAGAACCAATCCGTAGACTGAATTAAATGCCAAATTTGCGTCAATTTGCTCAGAATCTACGTCTGATGCATGTGTAAATTAGGCGTTTCTAAGCCTCCGTCAATGAGGGTAATTACAGTGACAATGACAATCGAACAACGCTTCTGTCGCCAATAATTATGGTTAGTAGGGAGGGATTGATTCCCGGTCTGTATCGTTAATCAAATCATACCGAATAATTCCGTCTAATAACTCCGCCCCACAATCCAACACACACACACACACTCGCCTACTTCCACAGGGAGGTCCGCATACTTGCTCTCCTAGACAAAACTTTACTTAATGAACGTCATCAGTTAGTAGCAGTTAGAAAGTTCTTATCGTTTAAGGTTTAACGCTTCACAATGTGGACGACCATTCAAAACTGCATCTTAGAAACTGCAAGCTTACTTGCATGACGTTTCAAAATTTCGGTTGCGAACAAAGTCGTCGAGAACATCGCAAAAACTTGGGCGTCCTTGGGGCCTGCGCCAGGTTCCACTAAGCGAACTTGGTGGGAACGTGCCGTTTAAGGTTGTTGATTCTAAATATTGTTTTTCTTCTTACGGTTTCAGCGCCATCGGTGCTTCAAGAGAAAAACTGCAGAAAACGGGTGTATGACGTGAAACTGGTCAGCGAAAACAACAATTTTTACAAAATAAAAGAAACAAGTATTCTTACGGTGTCTCACTTAAAATTGACCCTTCCATTATTTTTCTTATTCTCAACAAATTTTCGTCGGGCGAAAACTTTCTTGATTAATAATCCTTCTTACATCATCATACCGAAGTCCAAGGCCAAAAGCACAGAAAAAAAATCATACGAAAAAAGGGATTGAACATGAAAATTCGCCAATGCGAATGTTTTAGATGTTTCCCCTCGATATAAAAATCGACCTGATTTTCTTCGAAGAAATATTCAGTATAAGAACCGGGAGTTATTACGGGTGGCTTGTTTTCAAATGATATGTTATGATTACTACTTTTTGCGCAAGGAGTTCAACTACGGCGCTAGGTTCGCTATAGTAGCCCTTGGGCTAGGAGGAGAAGAGGTTCGGTGCTTTGGCGACATTCGTTCGTGCTAGGTTCCTTTGGTTAAGTTGCCATTAGCGACAATAATGACACAGTACTGGTTTGAGCGCTAGCTGTTTGCGCTTTTTCCCTGATCAGGGTGCTAATTATTGATTAGTGACATTTTGGTATACACTATACAATTTATCAATAATATCGATATTTTTTTCTTATAAAATTTGATACCCGAATCACGATATCGTACATCCCATCAGCGCTCTAAACCCGTACGAGCAGACGTACTAGTCTCAAGATACGAGAAGACACGCGTTGCCTAACAATAAGGGTTCCAGACGTCACACGAAGACACCAAAGGCGGCTTAATGGCTCATCAGGGCTCCAATTGACATAAATATTAAGAGGGCCTACGAAGGCTCTGATCGAAGGGCTCCAAACGAGACAAAAAGATACCAGACCAGGAGACCCACTAGTGAGGCTTCGTTACGCTCCAAATCACACATTATGACACCGTGTAATGCCCGTATTCATAGTCGTTGTCAAGTACAACTTGTCCAAGTATCACTTTAAAACAAGTTGTAACTCAAGTACGATTTCTGTTTCATTGACATATTTTTGGCTGTCCCGTGAAATAGTATTCCTCGAGGAAAACCGAAGTTATGTCTATGAAACAGAATTCGTACTTGAGTTACAGCTTGATTTAAAGTGATATTTGGACAAGGTGCCCTTGACAACGACTATGAATACGGGCATAGCTGAATGTCTGCTTTCGGATCACTTTCGCGAATACCGTTGCTAATCTTTATTAACGCGGGCTTGCTCTTGCACTGCGCGACAGCATTATTGCCGTGTAATAACACCCCAGATGTTCCCGGATATGATTGTTTTACGGCACTTTCGTGTTTATAATCCGATAAAACAAACTATAACAATAAGACGTTGGCGAAGACGTAGGAAATCGAAATACGGAAATTATAAACGGAATAGCTCAATGCTTGTATGTCTGTGATTTGCTTGAATGAGACAGCTCAGGGGTATGATTAATTTTTGAATGTCATTCTCTTAAGGCTGTATACGCAGGGTATCAATATTTCTTCCTCAAAAATAAAGATAAAGAGATATAAATATTTTGATGGGATTCGATTGTGCCTTGTTGTCCACCTTGTTTCCGTTTGGATTACCACACATTCTTTTAGGAGCCCAATAGCTCTTAAACACTAGAAAAGTTTCTGAAGGATTACTGGGACATTTTTTGACAAACAAAAAAATTATAAAATGTTTTATAATATTTAAAGACGTAGAAAATTGATTAGAGCCGTTTTTTGAAAAAAGTTGCAAACAAAAAAGAAATTTTTTTTTTTTCACAATTGAAAAACCGCTCTGTACTCAATTTTGTAATACACTCAGTACACCGTATAAAAAAAAATGTTTTTATCTCAATTTTTGAGGGAGAAATCCTTTAAATAGTTTTTACCTATAGTGAGAATACAGCCTGAAGGGCATCAAGAAATTAGTAGCCCTAGATTCTTTGCCTCAAATGATGACGATTGGCCTAGTTTTCCTCGCGGACGTTCCCACGTAACATGTGACGCATACCGCACATGTATACGCAAGTGGCAACTCAAGTTTGAACAAGCTAGCTCAAGTGGTTCTTGATATATAAACTGAAAACTGTTTTCGACTACGACTAGACAGTTTTGAAAGGCTATATCTCCGTAGCGGTAAGAGCTAGTCGGGGAAAATTGGCGTCAATCGTCATCATTTGAGTCCAAGTCAAAGAATTTAGGCTTTTTGTTGGGAAGGGGGTTACTGAAACACCCTGTATATTGGAAACCGGGTAGGAAAATGGTCGCTATTGTTCAGTATTTCACGCCACTCGGCCACTGAATGGTGTTGAACAGAATTATTATCGAAACGAAGGTGTGTTGGTACTGTTGGTGTGTGCGTATTGAACTATCTTTGCAACATAGTGGGTTGAAAAATAAGGGGGAAAGGAGGAGGGTACCATCATTATCTTGGTCCCTAAGAATGTTTGATGAAGCCCGGTTCAAAAGTTACGGCAAAAAAACGATTTTAAAAAGTTAACTTCAACGTATTTTTTTAGGGAAGCATTTTAGAGCCATCACTTTTAATTTTTCGACTTCATTTTTAATGGGGAATTATTCCTCAAAGTTTGTAACAACCAGTACCCAACACCCGGTATACATCTCAACGTCCTAACGTGCACACCTCATACCATTTTGAGTAACGGCCTGCTTTGATACCCATTATATATTTCACACTGTCAAAGAGTCTCTATTATGTATTACGATGAAGGAAACGGTTTTTATTACACATCAATTCTCCATTCTGTTTATAAATCACCCGATCGATTCTGAAAGGGAAAACTTGTAATAACCTTGTTAACTAGTTTCGAACGCCTGGTACGGGTTACCGACTTACCGGGCGTCAAAATACACCTTCCCTCGCGCACTCGTTTTTGATCAATTCGGTAAATTTTTGAAATTCCCATACGTGGCGTCCCGGTGTGTGCCCCGGCCCTGTATATGGTATACGGAAAGGGTGTGTGAGGATGAAAAATTCGGACGATGTTTTTGTGCGCGACTTGAAAAATGGCGGTATTCCGTGTTTTGTGTGTTACTTGTTCCGTCGCAAATTAATTCGGAATGTGGGTTGTAGTTGTAGGGGCGTCGCGCGAGGCCGGACCGTGCGCACTGGTAAAAATACCCATAAACCCCAATGTAACTTATAATAAAGTGAATTGGAGTAGGTACCTAACCTGGCGCGTTTTAAAAATTGGATTAAAACGGGCGGCGCTTTATAGACGGTAAGTCGCGAATTCGATTATGCGCTGTATGGGAGCTTAGACCCTGGTTACGGAAGCTTCATTATGCGTAAACGTTGTTTTTGTTTGGGTGTGTATTATTCTCAATTTCGTATAAACATTCGAAGTTCGCATTTGCACACAATTATAATTCAAATTGCAGAATATGCGGTTGGATCCATTACAGACCGACTTCCCTCGGGCTTAACAAAGGCCATTTCAGATCCCGCTTTAACTGGCCTACAATAGGGATTAGTCATGTAAAGGCATTATTACACTATGGCAATCTATTTCCATATTGATTAACGCGCACTCCAATATACAAACACATACGTTTTTTTGTTTTTTGTCTTTTTTCCAAATCTGGCACCCGAACAACATTCCCACACTGTGGGTCACGACAAACCGAGCCATTCTGATGAATGGAATTTTTCGACAATCTTTATTGCTTTTTCTTGCAGCACATGCATCACATACGGCTACAGATTATTACATGTGGTTAGGGTAATAAATAGAAGCTTGCTGCCTCGTCGAAATTAATGACACCCTAATTACGCTCGTTCATCTCGAACCACCGCAACGCTCGAAGAGAACAACAAACACAAAACCTAAGAGCCAATAACATACTCATACAATATTTGCAAGAAAAAACAAAAGCACGAAGACCTATACACATAGATAAACAGTATACCGTAGACTTTAGTTCCGCTCCACGAGTCCATAATTATTTTATCACGTTTTTTGTCGAGTACCTACAGGCCAATAATTATACAAGCCCGTTTTTTTTATTCCAAAAAAAGCCTTGTATTGCTTCAGCCGAAAGCAATACGAACAAAATGCAGGAGAAGTTGAGTATAAACATCGGAACAGTAATGCCCACAGAGTACCTATTCAAACAAATTGAAAAACTTACCGTCAGTTCCACAAAAAAGATGATCAGCGATCAAGGCTGATTGCAGATTAACTGAACTCTTTTTTGCTGAATGCTAGGCGATTAACCACAAAAAATGCCTGGAATAATGTACTGGACCCATCATCTTTTCATTATTGACGGATAAACCAGCATTTCTATTGATCAGTCAGCTCAAATTGGCAAACAAAAATCGCGAATCAACTAATCTCGTTTTATCTCTTTTATGGAACCCACGGTTAAGGCTATATACGCAGGGTATCAATATTTCTCTCTCATAGAGATTTTGGTGGGATTCCATGAAATGTTTGTCCACCTTGTTTCCGTTTGGATTACCCCATATTTTCTTAGAAGCCCTGAAACACTGGAAAAGTTTACAAAGGATTGCTGGGACATTTTTTGACAAACAAAAATTACCAACTGGTTTATAATTTTGAGACGTAGGAAATTGAGTACATGGCCGTTTTTTGGAAAAAGTTGTCGACAAAAAGGAAGAAGTATTTTTCTCACATCATTGAAAAAACGCTATGTATTGAGTTTTTTAACACACCCAGTACACCGTATGAAAAAAACTAAGTTTTCATCTTCATTTTTGAGGGAGAAATCCTCAAAATATTTTTGGCCTGCTCAGAATACAGCCTTAAGGACAGCGGGGCGTTATCCTGTGAGATAGAGTATACATAAAGCGGTGGAGGGTGGAGTGAGAGAGACAAACGTATAATTTTGACTCACTTGATGAACATATTTGTGGGCCAAGGAATGTAAAACAAGTGAGTATGCCTTCACGTGCGTGAGTCTCAGTAGCGCATTTTCTCAAAGAGGCATATTGTGAACGTAAAGAAATTTGGTTGAAAGAGAAACACCATTCCTTGCCCACTTTCTTCATTCGAGACTCATTGTGATATTTTGTTATCAGAATGGGGTACTTGCCAATGAAATAGATTTGAATGAAAATTCTTTCACTCATCAATATTTTTTTGTTTGAGGTCGAGAGCTGGGAGGGGCGACTAATCAACAGTAGTCTATTCTTTCCCATTTTCAGTCGGCTATCCATAGGTATAGCGAAAGAATTAGATCGCTATGTCTTCGGGTTTATGTTTTCCATTTATCTCTTACTTTGAGGGCAGCGTGTGGGGGTGGCAGCATTCGGCAAAGTGACTGTGCACAAGCGGCAAAGTGCACAGTTTGAGTTGGGAGTTTCTAAATGTTTAAGGAAATATGACAATCAGTGAAAATTGTGAAAGTTGCATTTTTTGTTTGGGGGCGGGAGCTGGAGGCGGCGACTAATCAAAAGTGGCCTATCTCTTCCCATTTTTAGTCAGCTATCTATATAGCGGAACAATTAGATCGCTATGTCTTCAGGGTTATGTTTTACATTTATCTCTTACTTTGGGGGCGGCGTGTGGGAGCGGCAGAGTTTGGCAAAGAAATTCTTCCACAGTTTGAGTTGGGAGTTTCTGAATGTTTGAGGTAACATTAAAATGTAATTCAGTGGAAATTATTGAAAGTTGCACTTTTTTTCTTTTGGGGGTGGAAGTTGAAGGCGGCGCCGTGTCAAAGGTAGCCTATTCTTTCCCATTTTTAGTTAGCTATCCATATAGCGAAAGAATTGGATCGTTATGTCTTCGGGTTTATGTTTTTCATTCATCTCTCACGTTGAGGGCAGCGTGTGGGGGCAGCAGTATTCGGCAAAGTAACTGTTGCACAGTTAGAGTTGGGAGTTTCTAAATGTAAGGGAAATATGACAATCAGTGAAAATTGTGAAAGTTGCATTTTTTTTTGGAGGCGGCAGCTGGAGGCGGCGGCTAATTAAAAGTGGCCTATCTTCTTCCAATTTCAGTCAGCTATCAATATAGTGAGAGAATTAGAACGCTATGTCTTCAGGTTCATGTTTTACATTTATCTCTCACTTTGGGGGCGGCGTGTGGGTGCGGCAGAGTTTGGCAAAGAAATTCTTGCACAGTTTGGGTCAAGAGTTTCTGAATGTTCGAGGTAACAGTTATCAGCTAAATCAGTGAAAATTGTTGAAAGTTGCACTTTTTTCTTTTGGGGGCGGAAGCTGGAGGCGGCGCCATATCAAAAGTAGCCTATCCTTTTCCATTTTTAGTCAGCTATCCATATAGCGAAAAACTTAGATCGCTATGTCTTCGGGTTCATGTTTTTCATTCATCTCTTACTTTGGGGGCGGCGTGTGGGAGCGGGAGCGTTCGGCTGAGCAAATGTTGCACAATTTGAGTTGGCAGTTCCTAAATGTTGAAGGGAACATCTCAATCAGTAACATTTGTGAAAGTTGCACTTTTTATCGTTTGGGGGCGGAATCTGGGGGCGGCGACTAACTAAAAGTAGCCTATCCTTTCCCATTTTCAGTCAGCTATTTATATACCGAAAGAATCAGATCGCTATGTCTTCGGGTTTATGTTTTTCATTTTAAAGTGATTGGGGGCGGTTTTTAGCAGTTTTTTCATGTCGGCGGCGCATATTGAAGACGGAATGTTTCTTGGCTTACGTTTATGAGTGGCAACTATGTATTATTCAAAAAATGAGAACACTAGAGCATCAGGTCTGGTAGAAAGTGCAATATTATGTTATTTCAAGTTTATCGGGGGCGGTTTTCTCTATGTTGGCGGCGCAATATGGACATCCAATATAGCCTAGCCCTCCTTTGGGAGTGGCAGCTATGTAACAGCGAAAAAATTAGAAAGCTAGGTCGTCTAGTTTGGGAGGAGTTCGAGGAACGGACGGACGGACGGACGGACGGACGGACGGACGGACGGACAAAGCGGTTGCAATAGCGATTTTCATCAAGATGGAAAATGCGCTAAAAATACAGACTATTGAGATAGGGCTAACTAGCGGAGTGATATACTTGTTTTGGAGGTGTTGTGAAAATTCTATTATATTTTCTACAACCTTGAGAAGTTCGAAATCTTACATGCTCTTCCTTATGGTGTTTTAGAAATCTATAATGAAAATTTTTCGAATACGACTACGACGTCTATTTTAAAAAGATCTATGATCAAGGGTGAATAGTAAATATAAGTTTGAATTATAGAACTACATCTTCTTAAAAGGCTGTATGCGGAGCAGAGTAAAACTATCTTCAATATTCCTCCCTTAAAAACGAAGACAAAGACTCAATTTTTTTTATAAGGTGTACTGAGTGTGTTGGAAAACTTATTACGCAGCGTTTTTCAATTACGAAAATAAGCATTTTTGTTTGTGACAAGTTTTTCAAAAATCGGCCATGTATACAATTTTCTACGTCTCTCAAAATTATAAAACATTTGATAATTTTTTCGTTTGTTAAAATATGTCCCAGCAATCTTTTAGAAACTTTTACAGTGATTTCGGACTATTCGGCTTCTAAAAAAAATGTGGGGTAATCCAAACGGAAGCAAAGTGAACAAACATGATGTGATGGAATCCCATCAAAATCTTTATATCTCTTTATCTCAATTTTTGAGGAAGAAATAAATATTAATGCCCTGCGAATACAACCTTAATGTTTGCATCTCAAAACCGATTTACAGTTGGAATACAATAAGCTTTGATTGGTTTTGTCTACTCCAAGAGTTTATTGATTCGTTTGAAGGTAAGTAAATAAGGTAAGCTCAAAGCAAGTATATTGAATAAGTGCATAATTATGTATACGGGTACTTTCTGAGAGAAAGGACCTCTGTATTTACCTTAAACAAAAAAAGGCATTTTATCGAGGACGGACTATAAATCTAACAAATCGATACGCATCTCTGGAAATATTTCATAGTTCATACCTTGACGCTGGGTATATCCTATAAACACATTGCCAGGAACGGTGTACTCCACTAACGATCCACGGTTACCTGTGAACAAACAATAAATATTACTCATACTGAATAAGAGCGACAATAATTGACAAAAGTAATGACCTATGGATACTGAATTACCAAACGATTCAAGATATCACTCGCCATGCCAACATGCGCTATAAACCATAATTACCGCGAAATAAGGCGGACATCAGAAAGCAAGCCAAGTGTATAATGAAAACGGAAAAAATTATATGTACTTATAAGTAATGTCACTAAATTCCAACGTCAAAATCGCCATTATCGCCGCGATAAATGTTTTGGCCACAGTCACCAGCATCACAATAATAATGATATTGATGCTACCAGCAATACAATAAAAGCTAATGAAATTTCAATGCCAGTCGCCGCAATGCCAATATCGAAATTCAGAGCGTCCCGTTTGTATTTTATAACGAAATCCCGCTAATTAGACTTTTAATGAATGACACCTGGAGTGGAGATGGTTCAGTTCTCCACCCGCTGAAAGCACGTATCGTCACGAATGTATGCACGTTTCGTTATTTTAATGAAAACCAGGAGCGTGGAAGAATAACGAAAGCTGTACCTACTTTGCGAAATTGTGATTGTACCAGAGCGACAGGAAAAACTTGCGCATAATTATAAAAAACCGTATATTAATTGTGGCTCAACTCCGTTCTACATGTAAGTAGAAAATAATACTCAAAACATTAGTACCAGTCCTTCTACTCGTTAACTCCGTGTCAACTCTTTTTCAATTATAAAAATCCAACGCTAGTGGAATCTGCGCCACATTCAACATTTATACCTGAAAATTCTCGTAACAATCCAACATATCTTCCAGTGACATGTATACAGGGTGGCCCAACGAAAACAAAACAGAGGGGTTATCGGGCATTTCACCTCATTTTTTTGAAAAAAGCTCGAACAGGTCGATTTTTATATTGAGGGGGACATCTGAAACATACATTGGCGGATTTCTATCTTAAGCCCCCTCACCCCCAACCGCCCCAACTTCGAAGTTTCAAATGACACCACTCACTTTGCGATACATCAAATTGAAGAGAATTAAATTCTCTTTCTGAAAAAAATATTTTTCTAATTTTCAACCCCCACCCCCCTTCTTCCCAAAATTGTCCGAGTTTCCAATGTAATATTTTTGATCTCTTAATTCTCTTAAGTACAGTCAACGTCATCCTGCACAGCATCGAAGGAGAAAATTTTCTATGTAAAAAGTGCCACCCAAATTCACCCCTTCACTCCCCCACCTCAACTTTTAATAATCTAAAATGACACTACCTACTTTGTGATACATCAAATTGAAGGGAATTGAATTCTCTTCCTGAATGAAATATTTTCAGAATTTTCAAAAGGCCCCCTTTCCCCCTGAAATACTCCGAATGTTCAATTTATCAGGAGAGGGGTTGAAAATTAAAAACAAAATGTTTCCAGAAAGAGAAATCAATTTCCTTCTATTCAATGTATCACAAAGTGGGTGGTGTCTATCAAGTTTTGAAATTGGGGTGGGGGAGAGGCAAGGGGTGAATTTGGGTAACACTTTTCTCCACCGAAAATTTTCTCCTTAGATGCTATTTAGGATGACGCTGATTGAATTGAAGAGAATTGAGGGGTCGAGGATATAAAATGGGACAGTTAGAAATTTAGAAAGATGGGGTGGGGTTGAAAATTTTGAAAATATTTTTTTCAGAAAAAGAATTTGATTCTCTTTGATTTGATGTATCGCAAAATAGATGGTGTCATTTGAAATTCCAAAGTTGAGGTGGATAGGGGTGAGGGGGCTGAAGATAGAAATTTGCCAATGTATGTTTCAGATGTCCCCCTTGATATAAAAATCGACCTGTCTGAGCTTTTTTCGGAAAAATTATGTGAAATGCCCGAAAACCCCTCTGTTCTGTTTTCGTTGGGCCACCCTGTATTATATTCCAATGTATTTTTAGGACGTGATCACGGCTATAACCTAGTAGCCAAAACTATAAAGTCGTCTGTTTTATGACAATATATTTTTACGCAATTTATCCAAATGGTTCGGACAGTATTTTCTACGGAGTTTTATATTAACACCTGAAAATGACTGAAATTTGTGTACATTCAAAATTACTTAAGTGCCGTCTGACTGGATCGGTGGTCCCTGTTCTGTGAATTAATCGAGGGGGGTTAGATCCGGAGATCTCACGGGCCACTCTATCGATCTCGCGGGCCACTCTATAGGTCCTCGTCTGCCAATCCACCTTTCAGGAAAACAGTTGCCCAAAAATAGTACGGACAGGTCGCGCATAGTGACCTAAATAATAGACAGATAGATAGATAGATCGTTCATTTGTTCGTTGCTTGGATATTACAAGTTTATTTAAAGAAAGACTGAAGGACCTAAAAGGCGACTGGAAAAGTTTGACCTTGGAGTGAACATTTTTGAGAGATTTTATTAACACTTCTGCGATAAAAACGTTTTTATTTTGTCAAAACATCATTAAAAAACTAGAAATTTACCACCTTTGATGATTATTATCTCGGAAACTATCAGTTCAAAAGGTGTACATATGCATATTGCTGAAATCAGAATTTCATAATCTATTCGAATATGCAAAAGAAGAGGGACGTTCATTAAAAAAAAAAATGGCTGATGACGTCACAGCTTTCACAAAAATAGCGGCAAATATGAAAATTTGACATCAAAATGTGCGAAAATGGAAAACAAAATCGACCTGTGCGAGGGATTTCTCGAGAAAAAATGGCAAGTTTTCAATGAATTTGTTCCATACTTTTGCCCCTTACTGTATGGAGCCACAGGACAGCTAATGTCACACCATCAAGCACGCAACTACAACTACACATAGAGGTTAAATCTGTGCCTATGCTCTTCCTCATCCATACTTGCAGTCGCCATATAGTTGCCGGATCTATTATTATAGTGCGAAATGAATCCTTAGGCGAATCGTCATTAATGTAATGAAATAGGAGATTATTTTAGAAGGGCCAGCTTTGGTTGAACGGTTGCTTTGTTTGGAGTTTTCGAACCTTGCACCCGCCACGTGCCTGGCTTGTTAAAATTTCGTTTGACAATGACACTACCACAAAGTCCGCTGGTCGTGATGAAGCACTTCAACTGGATTAGGAAAAAGTGTTATAGAGGTTCACATAATTGAACGATAACGTTGTTTTTTTAGGATTGCGGGCTATCGAAAATCTGGCGAATCCGATGTCGCCGAAAGCGTGTGTGAGCGCGAGAGCAGCGTTGCGCGGCATTTGTTTGTGATGCGTTTAATTGTTGAATGTGAGTGAGTGTATGTAGTATGTGTTGTGTGTGTGAATGTGACTCTGGGAGCGTGTGTGCCTGAGTGTGTGATCCAAGTGCAATTTCATTAGAAGTAGTTGGTAGGGCTGCCAGAGCCGGTCTCTAATTCAATAACAAAAGCGCGAAAGGTCGAAATAAAAATAAAATTAAAAGCATTCGGCAATTCCCTAATCAAATTTTAGCGACGGCACACACAGCGAAGGATGGGCGGAAGCGCCCCCGGGCTAGAGCCATATTAGACTATAAACCTAGATTAGTGCGGTGACGTCACGGCAAATGTTCGCGGTGGTGTCGGGGTTTCGAGTGGGCCAGATGGGGACGATGGGGCGGCGTCCCCTGGACTAGTCCCGGAAGGATCCCAGCGTTTTCCATAAACCTGCATGTCTTACCTCTGCCGCCAGAGTATTTCAACGGAACTGACCTAAAATCGAAACTGGAGAGCGCCGCTCTATACCCGTACTTACATCGAAAAATCTCATCGGATGTAGACGTAGAATATGTATATTCTATTCCGAATCGACACGTAGAAGGGACAGGCAAATAAGGAACTAAGCTAATTTGGCATTTTTCATCAAAGAGGGTGCCCGATTCCCGATTCCACACATGTGGAGTATGCATGTTTGTATATGCCTGAATGCGTCCCGGTAACAGTTTCCGTTCAACAGAGCCAGCCACTATCACTGACTATCACGGGCTCATATTCTTTCGCCAGATGAGCAGATGGCGATTGCTAGATAAGGGGCTAATGTGGCGCAAACTCCGAAGCACGCTTTCCTTGAAATACTACATCAAGGCACACCAAGAGGGATGGATGGCCGCGCCGAGAGCTACCCCACCCACCATCGACTGCGACTTAATAGTACCTACCCAACCCGCCATCCTCTACAAATAATTCCCCGACAACACTTCCAGCCGGAAGTCCCCGTATTTAGCTACTTTGCGGTCGTGTTAATGGCGTTATTAATTTTAAAAATAACATCGAATTTAAGTTTAAGCAAACTTGGGTAACTGATCTCCCGCACAAGGACTCGGGCACGTAATTTTCTCACTGCGAATAATTTATACCTCCCCCCCCCCACAAATGCATACAACATGCCGATGCCGTGCGCACTTACGAATTGTATTCATAACAAATTTAACGGCCGCAACAAAAGATGTTTGCCTGGTATGAAGTTTACTGCATTTACCCGATGGCTTCCTCAATATCCGCATCACTTTTTACATGTACATTTCTAGTCAAAAATCCACAGAAGGGTTGGTTGAACCAAACGTTATAATCGTTATTTCAAGTTCAGCTTTACCGCTATAGATTTTACACTCAATGCTGTTACCGAACCTACCTTATATACCAAGATTGTCGCGATCAACGGCTATCGATCATTGTCTAGAAAAAAGTTTGCTCTGCTTATCCTTTGGAATAGCACTGTTCCAAGTTGGTATCTCCGATACTAAATTTTGGATAAAGTGCAAATCACGACGCGCCGCCCTCGCCCCAACCGTTCAACATTTAAATTAAATATTTCACGGATTAAACGGCCTGCATCCGAAACTTCGTCGACTTGTATGAGCCCTGCTCCCTTCCTTATAATTACTATTTTTTCAAGTCTTGCTTCTTTGTTCCGGGGACCTCCCGACTGAATATTGAATCAGTTAATTTACATATTTACACAAAACTTCCAAACATAAAAATTACAAGAGTATAATACTTCCTTCCATGAACGTCTCGGTTACGCGCTAGTTCTCGATTTACAATTTCACTGGGGTCTAGCCTCATTTTAAAGGCCTGCTCGCGTCTCGCCTCCACTTTCATCCGTTCAAGAACACACGGAAGAAGGAACAAAACAACATGTCCACAAACGCACACATGGAGGCACAAACACAATTTTCTTTTACCAAATCTCAACATCTCAAAAGAAGTTTACACTCAAAGTTTACACTCAAACACATCCGACGAAAGGTAAATTCCAATTCGAATTTTGCGCAGAATTGCTTGGCGTTCGGGAATAAGGGGAATGAGTTCGTTCATGTGAGTGTGCGTGTGTGCGTGTTGTGATCTGGACGCGTACGAGAGTCAAAAAATGACAAACAAAATTATCAGAGGACACAATATATATTTATTGTAAACAATAACGTCCTACCATTATAATAAATGGTCTGTAAATACAAGGAATACTTAACAATAAAGAACATTACAAACTTAAAAAGTAAATTAATATTGTGTGTTTATGTAGATATTGTATAAAAATATTTAGTAGATGAAACACTGAATTCCAGTAGGTAGGTAGATACAAAAATTTTTATCTAGTATAGTTAGTGTATAAGTGATGTTTCAAAATTAAAACGGAATATTTCAATGTCTCTAGAGCAATTGTTTTAACAGTTTTTTTTGAAATAGAAAATTTTTTCGTGAAGTCAATAAAAATTTTTGAAATGGTTCCACGAGCACCGATGAAAAGTCCTATAATTTTGATTTCTTTGATCCTGTATTTGTCTTTGAAAAAATTTATTGTCGGGCTGTAAATATTCCTTTTTTCAAGGTCGATGTCGGTCGGTTGGTCTTTATTGTTTTCAAAGCGTATTGTCGGGTCAATGATGTAAGCAATGTCGTGTTGTCTGTCTAGAGCTATAATGTCGATCCGTCTGTTGCTGTCATTGTCACCTACACAAGTCACTTCTTCGTGTACTTCAAAATTTTGTGGTAGTGATTTGGCGATAAGGCTTCGAATAGTGTTGTGTCGGTTGATCCGTAAGAGGCCGCCATATTGGCAAGATCCCAAGACGTGTGGCAAAGTTTCAGTCTCAGTGCAGTGTCTGCATTGGTAACCGTCTTTGGATCTGCCTGGTATTCCTCTCACGTTTGAAACGTATCCAATCATCTTGATCGCTTCTTTCCATTCGGAATTTGAAAGGCCTTCTGATGACCTTATCCACGAGTTGCAGGGGGTGTATTCATCGAAGAGTTCTACGCCGCGGCCCTTTTGTTTAAGCAATTTCCATTTTCCATATTCTTTATTGCGAAGCATTTCTCTAATTTTTTTTCCATTCAAATTCCAAATGTTATCTTCTTGTAGAGATAGTTTTAATTTTATAGTACATTTTCTAGCTTCGTGTTCCAAGTTTCTCATGTGATCAATGAACGGATTAGATTGCTCGTGTAGCTTTTTGCAGATGTTAAAGCTTTGGATAAAGGCTTCCCATGATGCTTTGAACAGACCCAAACCTTTGACCTTGGGTGAACTGAACAGCATGTTATCTGGAATATCTCCTGGCAGCTCCAAGATTTCTTTCAAAGCAGATTTTATAATTTTGTCGAGATCATGAAGAAAATTCAAAGGTAGTTTATCTAGTGGAGTTGCTTGAAATGAGTAGACAAGAGACGGCCAAATAGAACAATTAAGAATTTGGAATTTTTGGTGTGATTTGAGAAGAGGCGTACTGGTCAATTTTTGAAGCGTATCTCTCAATTTGGTGATGATTTTTACCGTATCAAGTATGATCTCATCATTGAAGGTTACCCCAAGATATTTGATTTTCTCTTCGACAGATATGCATTTGATGGGGCGTTCTTGATCAAATGGAGAAAGCTTTCCTTTTTTAATATTGATCGCTGTACATTTGCTATTATTGAGTTGTAGACCGATTTCAGCCAATCTTTCCTTTGCCACATCAAAAAGAGTGAAAGCGCTGTTTTCAGAATTTCCTATAAGTGCAGCATCGTCTGCAAATCCTAAAACGCTTGCATTCGGAAGATTATGATCTATTTGATAACCAAACGTTCTTGAATTCTCTGGCTCAGAAAGTTCAGCAATAATATGGTCGGTGGAGAGGTTGTAGAGCGTAGGTGATAGTGGTGCTCCTTGCATTACTCCTTTCTTTATGGTGATGGGTTTTGTCCTTCCTTTAGCTATCTCAAACTGAGTTGTATTCCCTTTCTGTAAATCGATGATTATCTCTTGAAGTTTTTGCGGCATAGATGAGCTTTTGATACATGCTTCTAGGTGGCTATGTCCTATATTATCGTACGCTTTACTGATGTCCAGAAATAATAATGTTAGATCTTTTTTATTTTTTTTTGAATCTTTCAGGATACCGTTCAAAATTGATGTGTTTATATGGGTCCCTTATACAAGTTACATTATACGTAACCTATGCCTATATTCCTTTTAATTCTGAAAAACCATTTATACACACCAATTATACAAAATGAAACTTATAAGGTCTGTTTACCTTATGCCCATACTCATAGTCGATACTTCGCTCGATCTCCGACTTGAGCACAGTGTAACCGGTGTAACTATGGCAACAATTGTTATGAAGTATTGTCCCAGGGACTTGAGACATGCTCAAGTCTGAGATCAAGCGAAGTATCGACTATAAGTATGAGCATTAGTCACTTGAATTTTTCTTGAGACATGCTCAAGTCTGAGATCAAGCGAAGTATCGACTATAAGTATGAGCATTAGTCACTTGAATTTTTCAAGTTTTTAATGACTATCATAAATCAAAATTCACCGTATAATAGTAGATTTTTGGACGAAGGACGGACAGAAGGAAGGAATGGAAACTCTCAAATATTATATACCTCATATTATTCTGCACCCCCCACTGGAAGCACAATACCGTTTTTGACAATATCGTCTTTGAATGGAAAACTGGACACGATCGAGCCCTCCTTCCCCTTAACTACAATTATTTATGCCTTACATTTTTCTTTCCCGATCCACCAACCAACGAGAAGAGGAAATACCTAATAATGTGAACACACGCAAAAAAATTTTTACTCAAAATTCGCAAATTCTGCCTTAAACAGCTTGTTCAAATCTTTTTGAATAAAGAGCTCGAAGGACCTCCCTTCGGCCCTCCATATCTTCAAACTTGAAAAATAAACTCTCTTGGGCAGTTTTCAAGTATGTATTTCCGTAGACTACCCTGCACTCCGAAGGCGCGTGTTTTGAGAAGTCTGTATATTATGTTCATCCTCGCGATTTTGTCACATGTATTTAGTTTAACATACGGCTAACGGTTGCATAAGAACTGTTCAAAAGTAGGTACAGGTGTTCACGCGAGACGGATACCCCCCCATAAAAAAACTTCACCTTCAAGATAATTCAAAGAAGAACAAACTTTCCTGGAACAATTTTTGCTGTAGTTTCTGAATATGTCAAGTATAATTTTCTATTTCGTCAATATATACAGGGTGTCGCAATTTTTTTGTAATTTTTCCAAAACACTCTGTATTTCATCACCACAACCAATGCACATTGCTATCGTGATTACAAATATGCATGACACTTCTCAAATTTTTTCTGGCAAAAAATTAAAAATTCACGGTGGAATCTTAAAAAATATATATTTTTTCCGGAAAGATCGATTCATTTCAAGAATCAAATATGTCCCGAATATTTGTTCAGTCATTTTATGTCATTACATGTCATTTAATAGTAAAACAAAATATCCTGGACATATTTGAATTCTGAAATGGGTCCATCATTCTCAAAAAGCGGATGTTTTTAGAAATGGCATTGTAAGTTTTTCACTTTTTTTTCAAAAAAATCATTGCAAGTTCATTGCATGTTCCTAATTAGGATAACAATGTGCATCGATTGTGATGATGAAAGACAGAGTGTTTTAGAAAAAAAAATAAAATTGCGACACCCTGTATATGGGACGAAGTAGAAAATTGTACTTGACATATTCAGAAACTACGGCAAAAATTGTTCCAGGAAAGTTTTTTCTTTTTCAAATTCTCGCAAAGGGGAAGTTTTTTATGGGGGGGGTATCCATCTCGCGTGAACACCCTGTACATTACTTAACACAAACGTTATAACGTAAGTTTTGGGAAATGCATAAAACGTTTGGTCAAGGTAAAAAACTCGTCTTGATGATGTTAATATATAGGTGAGTATGAAAATGTCGTGTTTATTCTAGTCAGTTTATACGTATCAGGTATCGGGTTACAACACCATCTGGATTTATAAATGACCTTCTGACTTTTGAATTGAACAGATATCAAAGATACGATCAGACGGTTGCCTTTTTGGAATACTATGTGCAACAAATAAGACTACTCACCTATTATACCGGGTGTCCGCGCGAAAACTTACAGTTGCGATAATTTCCGCAATTTCCAAGATACAGATTTCAAATTTCACAAGTCTTTTTCGAGCGAGTAACTTTTTGTAACCGGTTGGTTATAAGCGGTTGACATTAGATTGACAGATACTGTCATTTTTTTGACATCTGACATTTCTCGCTAAAACGTTGCGGTTATAACTTTGATTATCAGCATTTGGCGGGAAAAGAAGGACTGGATAGCTTCAGATAGTTACGTACTTGTACTTGTCTCTGTTACATACCGTGTACTTGAACCATTCGTAATCTAGGATAGCTTTGAAGGTGAAAAATTCAGTCATTCAGCCAATCCAGTCACTTGAATCGATGAACATCTCGTTTCCGAAGTCACCCGGGTCCCGGGTGGGCCCCAATCAGGGCCCTGATTACGAATTTTATGGATCACACGTGTATCGTGATCACATGACACATTTTATTAGCACATTTCGTGGAACCTTTGCGCAAGCGTGATATCGAACATTGACGGATAAGCGAGTCTGCCGTCAATTGTCAACTGTCGAATTTTGCGCAAGTTCCGTTCTCTCAGAGACTCTCAACCCGGGCCGCTATTCTTGAATCGTGTGAGAGAAGTCCCTGGGAGCTTTATATAATCCGTACTACACTTCTGTAGCGAAAGTTGCCTAAAAACCACGATATTAGGCAACATTCGCTACATCAGTGTACTGCGGAATGTATTTTACTCCCAGGGACTTTTCTCACACGATTCAAGAATAGCGGCCTAGCTCTCTGTTTCGTGATGCGTGATGGCTTCATCCTCCAAGAAAGTGCGAATTCGCTTAAGTGAACATGATGTGCCGGCTGTCTGATTTGCAGCCCCCAAAAGGGCACCATTTTGTAGCGCCTTGTTTTAAACAATGCACGTTCATTTCCATGTGGAAATTAGCACGTTGGAATTTCACGCTTTGTTGGTTATGTCGGTTTGTTATTGTTATTGACTCGCAGAACTGTCATTTTTTGCCAAAAATCTCGTGCATGCGCTCAGCTCTGTGCAAAAAGTGTGACCTTGAAAATTCCATGAAATGACCTATTTCTATGAAATCCTGTTCGTTTTCTTGTTCATGGTGTAATGGTGTAATACCGAAGGAACAATAAATAGTTATATTGAATTTAATTTCAACTATTCATATTTCTACTATATAAATAGGAGGTATGACAAGTACTTTCAGGATTAAACCACCATCAGACGGCCATCGCCCATCTGGATTACCCGATGTTCTTGTGGGTCCATCGTCTTCGATGATTCTTCTCGTCGCCAAGTCAAGTTGTCAAGTTTTTGAGGTAAGGTTAGGTACGTTTCACGATTGGAAATTCTGGACCGCTGCTTGTTTCAAATTCAAATCTGTTGCCGCCACAATTTGTTCCCCCACCATAACAATAACCAGCCTCATGACCAGGTTATGAAATGTATAACCGGTGATGATATCAAAATGGCGGAACTTCCTTTACCGCTTATAACCAATCCTCGCTCAAACGTCAAATTCTATAACCAAGTGTAACCGGTCATGAACGGTTATTCGCTCGAAAAAGACTACAGTGTCAACAAGTAACGCGGGGGAAATCGGTAGGCATAAGAACGAAGCGGACCAATTCGTTCCACCCCTAGCAACCCCAATTTTTTTTTAATGACACCTCCTGTTTTTTTTTCTGAAAAAGAATGTCTTATTTCTAATACATCTGTGAAAAGTTGAGAAAAAAGTTCACAATTTTTTTGAGAAATTGATTTTTTTATTATCTAAAATTTCAACACATTCAACTTCGATGTTTGTTTCTTGTCGAACTACAGAGATATGTAGTAATACTCGTTACTATTTGACCCTGTGAAATTTGAAATCTGTAACTTAAAAATTGCGGAAATGATCGCAACTGTTTTCGCGTGGACACCCGGTATAAAGAAAGCTCACTATGGGATTCGACCTGTCATGCTCGGTTCCATGCCCAAGCTTACCTGATGACTGAGCCAATGGTTTCATTACCTGTGACGAAGGTTTGTTTCTTGTATATAGGGCGATTGCGGCGCCGTTTGCCATCTGGGGACTTTAGGTTTATCAATTGGTATTGCAAATCGCCAAATCGTGTGTCATAACTGTCAATCGCGTGATTTTGGCACTTGAATAAATTAACATTTATCTCGCCACACCAATTGCCCGCAGTCATTAGTTCTCTTCTCATCTTTCTATATTGTCGACGCTGAAAAATGCCCTATAAATGTTGTGTGCCACACCGCGCTCAAAATTCAACAAAACAGAAATGGATATTGCATAAAATTCCACAAGTTCCTCACCAATGAAGCCCTGAAGAAGCGATGGGCCGTTGTTCGACTTTCATTTGCAATTTGCAAAACATAAACGAACTAAACTAATGGATCTGGATCTGGCGCAAGCGCGCTGTGCCGCTGAACCAAAGCCACCAAGTGGCGACAAGCTGAACCAACATCATGCAATTGCCCTATTAGCAGACGAAGTTTTGTTTCCTGTATCTTAGCAAAACAGCTAGTTGATACAAATATGAAATATCGAGGTGGTCGAAATGTCTAAATTCAAAACGACAGGGACAGGGGCACAATTGAATGTTTTTTGACCAAAAGGCGCTCATGTCCTTGCTTTGTCCGTCTGACCATCCGTCCATCCGTTACAGCATCTAGGCCTAAATGAAAAGATTTTATAGGACCCGAACCAAGAAAAATCTTGACAAAACAATGATAAACAATTACAATATTATTATTACAAAAACTAAATATTACAGCAATTATTTAGCGTGGCGCGGCATCGGCAATGGAGTGCTGCATTTCAGAAGCTGGTTGGGTCTATAAAGTTATGACATGCGGACAACTACCCGTTCCAATCAAAACAAATTTTTTGATTTGAGTTTTTGATACAAATTTCACACTGGTACGACCCACTGGTCAATAGTTTCGAATTTTTGAAAATAGCCCCGAAGCTACACTTTGCCGGCAAAATATCATTCGTTGCTTACTGGCGCTTGGAATCTTCTCCTGCGAACGAGACGGAATCCGAGACAAAAGATTTCAACTCAAATAGGTAGCTCATCTTGCTACCCGAACAAAGAAAAATCTTGCCGAAGTAACGATAAACAATTTGAATAATGACATTTTAATGTGGGGCAGCGTCGTCGTCGATTAAATGCTTCAAAATAATAGGTACGACATGCGGACAAGTACATGTTCTTATGCAAATACATACACACATGAACGGGGTTTGGAGTTATAATTGGAGAAGACTTTTGACAAAAACTCCACTTCGACACGGCCCCGGGTCAATAGTTACGAATTTTTGAAAACGACCAGAAAGCTTCCATGCGCCCATGCACACAAACTGCAAATATGTGCGTGTCTTCTGATCGATACTGCAATTCGACTTTTGAAATTTTGAAATAGACAAAATAACCTTAAGGATATGGGTACCCAAACAAAAAAAAACATTTTCGCTCAATAACAAGAAAATAATATAGTAGGTAGCACTAAAAATCGCAGGCATTTTTTTACTTGTTAGTAGGTGAATCAAACTCATGTTATAGGGCAGACAAGACACATTCTTACTTTGAACTTCGCAAATTCCGAAGAGCCGAAATTTGGAAGGAAAAGTATTGTGATCTGGTGAAAGCGGAAACTCAAATGCGAATATTCGCAAAAAGAGAATGTTAGCCAAATTTCGATTGTTGACCATACAATACTTAAGGTGCGTTCAGTCAGCTTATTTAGCCGCAAGTTTTAGTTTTAGTCGCAAGCGCAGCGACGCCCATTGGCTCTTATGAACCAGCCTCCTCAGAACAGCCCATAAGCGATGCAGCGCTTCCGACTACAACTAAAACTTGCGGCTAAATAAGCTGACTGAACGCACCTTTACAGGCCATCCACAATGATGTTAATGTTAACGTTATGTTATCCGGCAATGGTAATCTTAGCATTCAAAGCAATGAGTTTCAAATGGTGACGTTCACAATCATGTTAGTGGCAATAGTAAGCATTGGGTGCTTTCCACCTAGCTCCAAGTCTGGTACACCTGCCATTTACGCATGTGCGGGTGCCAAACGGTGCTTTCCATCTGCGTGTGTACTTACCCGGTTCTGTGCCGTTCATTGGACCACCTAAAATTGTGTGCCATACTACATACTATGGAACATGTGTCGTCTGGTGGTATTAGTGCCGTCTAGGTGGAAAGCACCCATTACCCATTGAAACTCGTTGCTTTGAAATGCTAACATTACCATTGCCGATAACATTACGTCATCATTAACATCATTGTGGACGGGCTATTAGCGTATACTGAGCATTAGTATGACGTCAAAACGTGTTTTTCTTTATGAAAACAATGAACACGTAGGTAAGTTGGCGACACTTCTTGTCGAAGTGACAGCTAATGGAATATTTTTTGCGGAACGACCTTCCTGTAGGGTGTTTCGTAACCAAAAAGACCTTCGAGGGTGGGAATGCTGGTTAAATACATTTTACATTTTGTTCGACAGCTGCAGTGGAGGATGTGGGAAGGGGTAAAGAGTGGGAATCAGGAGTGACAGTAGGTGTTGCCAACCTAGCAGAGATTGTCTTCATACAAAACCCAACTTTTGACGTCATCACTAATTGAGCGTATTTGAAGGTCAACAAGACCTTAAACTCAATGATGAAATGAATTTATTTGAAGTCAACTTGACACATTTCAATATTGAAAAACTTCAATTGAAACGTAAATTAATAGTAATAGTAAGTGATAATGACAGTATGAACAGTTTTTCAATTATGTATAGGTAGATGGTAGATATATCTTGTGATAGAATGAATTATTAATTTAGACAGGTTGTGCTCTACTAGCTAAGCAAAGCTTCGCACCCCTGCTATTTTATAAGTGAAATCTGAAAATTAAAGCTACAGTTTTGCACAACAGAAAATTTATTAAAAAGTAAACTGGCTCCTTCGTTTTGTTTTATCAGTGAGAACACTTAAAGTCGTCACCTCCGTTTGCACCACTTCACGAGGCCTTCGAGCATCATCTGGCGTTGGCTTTAGTATATTTCTACGAGTAACGTCTGATAGTTACCACAATTGCGGGGTTGGACATCCCCGGAAAATCAAACTTCATCAGGATGTGCTGTGCTTTGTATAATGTAGTTTGCCAATCTGAAATCTCGTGCTGTATTCCACTCTCTTATCCTAGAGCTAGCTACAAGACTGAACTAGATCTTGAATTCTAATCATGTGATGCCATCAAAGTAGCGTCTTACGAGAAAACTAGGATAAAAGACAAGAAAAGTACGAATAATTTGAAAGAGCTATATAGCTCGGAGGTAAAAGGTTAGGAAAGTATGCACGTGGTATACTGAATATAAGATGATCAATTCTTGACATCTTTTGGACGACTCACAATTATTCATTTTGCATATTTGGGGCAATCTGAGATTTGGTCTAGACTTGATTATAGTATTCAACGAGGGTAGAACTACGGATTTTTAGTGAACAAATACAGAGAAGGTATGGGAGTTGAATGAGACTAAAATCTCATGGTAAATTAATTGAGAAGGGCTTCGTATTTGATACAATGAAAAGCACCGTTTTCAGCTTTATGATAATTTGGATATTTGAAAAAAACAGAGTGGTTGTCCTCTTCACGGCATTTATTCTATTAATGTTACAGCTATTTCGCTCGTTTCAAATAGGTACGAGCATCTTCAGGCAGACAAGCGATGAGCAGAAAATTCGACCTAATTTGGATATGTTTGGCATAAGCATTCGAATACATAATAAGTGTGCAGTAGCCTAATATATATACGAGTACGAGTATATAAGAAAACGAAATAGTGGATTATTCCGTAAAGCAATAAATCTATTTTAGTGACAAAGCTTTGTAAACGGAAACCGAACTATGTAGTGGAAAACTCAAGAAGTGTGTGAGCTTTAAGCCATTCTAGTAGTAATCCCCCCTGTTTGATCGTCGGTATAGCCCAGATTTGGAGGCACATATTATAACCTAACGTTATAAATTTCAAGAATTGGGGCGACAAAAATTGCAGGGGGTTGTGCGATATCATCAAAACTGAGAAAATTTGCACGGACCCGGCGCGATAGAGGTTAGCGATAGGACGGAATTTGTAAAACGTATTATAAAGCTCCGAATATTCGTGTCTGGTGAAATACTACTTACATCCACAATCAAAAACGTTTTATGTTCAGTTTTCTTTTTTGCGAAAAAAATCATCCCAATTTGTTGTCGAGTTCGAGTGGCTGACACGCCAATTTCGAACGGCGCATAAAATGCACGGCAGTATTAGAGGCGGCGGAGGCAACGATTACTGCAAGTGCAAAAAGGTATGCATCGTAATTGTATACAGATGGTTCAGATGTTAGTAGAAAAAACATTCACAATCGATAGAGCTTCGTAAAGTAATAAGGACTTTCCTTAGAAAACATACTCCAGAAACACAGTCATTATCACGCGGAGATACCTAATAGCCCGTCCACAATTATTATGTTAATGTTAACGTAATGTTATCGGCAATGGTAATGTTAGCATTTCAAGGCAACGAGTTTCAATGGGTAATGCTTACCATTGCCACTAACATGATTGTGAACGTCACCATTTGAAACTCATTGCTTTGAATGCTAACATTACCATTGCCGGATAACATTACGTTGACATTAACATCATTGTGGATGGCCTATAAAGGTTGCCAGAGTTGGTCCTTTTGTCATACCTTCTATAGACCTTCTCATAAAGGCGGTTCCCTTTGCTCGCAGCTCGTGCGCAGGTCTGCAAGTATACAAGCTCACTGGTACAATTGGCTGTATAATCAGGAGCGCTTTAAGGTAGGGTTGGGGTTGGTGACTGCGCCAATATAGGTGAACCTGCGCGCCGAGGAGCCCAGGTGAATGAGAATGGCTATACATATACCGTTCCATCAATTTAGTCACAATTTTGCATAAATAGTTGCCACATACATACCTATGATTTTTTTTGTTTTGCATCAACTACTAGGTAATTAGCAGGTTTTTTCAGCTAATTTTCAACCATCATTCAAAGTTTCTGAAGAAATCAAGGTCCTAGCTCAGTGCAACTAACTATCCATGGGATGTAAAAAAAAAGAAAGAATTTGAATTTGGTGTTCGTATTTTCAAGCTTTCGATTATGAAAAATTGATAAATTCAGAACTGGTTTTCACATTTCTATTGCCTTCAAAATGTTGTGAAGAGAATTTAAAAGACCTTTACAATGACGTGCAACTTGACCCCATTTCTATTCGAAATTGTTCAAGGGTAGTCTGTGGGGGTGGGACGGCAAGATCCAAAATACGCTAGTTAATTGTTTATACTTCATAGTTAGATGTGTATAATCACCCTGGATATACGACATGCATAATGCATATACTGACATGTTTGTCTTCATAACGAACCATAAGAATAATGTAAAGTCGTCGTCGTATACGCGCGTCACGGCTTGGGCTGCAACCGACAGAGAAAAGAAACTGGACAGATACTACATGAGGACTCCCATTAAAAAGGAATTTAGAAAGATAACTGATGCCCCCGGAATCGCTCATTAAAGAAACATATTGAAGATAACAGACAAATCCTTTAGGTCGAGAGCCGTCGACAGGGATTTTGACAAGCGTCAAAATATGAGAATGCATAACTCCACTGACGACGACCACCACGGACGACGGTGCATGATCGAAAGCAGTGTAATTAAAAATTGCTTTGGCAAAAACTCCGATTGGAATTTAAATCGACTGATTGTATTGTATAAAAAAAAAGTAATACACAACGCATGAGCGTACTGGATTGAAGATAAAAGGTGACGACGACGGGTGCTCGGTTGCTCGCTGTTCAAATATTTATTTCAAGTTTCCCCCTCATCTATTAGAGCCGAAATTAGGTTGTCGAAAGTATTACAATATATCTTGACCGGGATTTGACTTTGTTTACAATTTTCCTGCCGGGTAGATACTGCCCCCTGCGGTTTTTATCTCGGCTACAACCAGCCGATATTGAAAGTCTTAGCTTCGGCATTATCTCTCCCAGGTATACCCGAAACATACCTGGGATCTCCAACGTTTTTATACTAACCACTCGAAATATTCTCTTGGTGCACGCTCACCATAAAAATACATAATACATAACACTGTGGTTCCCTATTCTTTGGTTTTACATCTTGTTTGCGTTCGTCACTTTCCAATGTACCGCGTCTGGAATTTGATCTTATTTGTTTTGCACGGCGTTGCGCGGTGATTTACCTAATTACAAGCGCAAATATGTTTCGACATATTATACTTTCGGAGTTTTGAAACACTCGAACCCTCCCTCCCGATGGGACGAGAGTATTACTTTCCTTATTTACTAGGCGTAAGCACGTCGGCAGGTACCTTCCGAAAAATTAACCGTGACGGTCACATAATCGCTCACTATTTATTATTCATGCACCCAGGGCGAATTATGAACGGGAAAAGGCCAGCACTCGGGCTTCAACCACAATTCCGCGTTCATTCAAAAATGTACATCTGGAATGACCAAAAATTTTAAAATTTCATCATGGTCGGTCATAGTGCGGATGTATCCGAAAACCACCGGGCATCACATGCATGCATACAAGCAATCATACATAGCATACTACATTAAATTTAATTACAAGCAATTTATACCACTATACCGATACCGTATCGAATGGTGTTTGCTTGTCAATGGTCGATAGTGGGAGTCAATGAAGAGAGGCGAAATTAAAACAAACATTCAAGATCCATAAAAACGACTATTAGGAGGAGTGTAAGATGCGCGCCGAGTGATTTATACGGAAATGTTTTAAAACGTTCCCGGGACATATGAAAATCGTAAATATTAATTACCGCGCGCCGACGTGAAATGTGCTTTTTAATTCCCGTTGCCACGACCCGGCCCCAATATTTTGAATTATTAGCCAAAATGATGAGCATCAGATAGTGGAGCTTTTGTTGAACGTGTTAATTTGGAGAGTTTGGTCGGGTTGGCTGTGTTTATTTTTAATAGTATTGTGGGCATTTCATTACAACAGCCTGAAATCATTGTGTTTCTACAATGGAAACCCTCTTCTATGCGAAGCCTGAACCTGGAGACTGGTACCGCCCAAGTAATAATACCCCAAACTCTAGAGCGCCCATCCGGCTTGTACAACAATAAACGCAATACGTGTCATTAGCTAAAATAAAAATTACGACGAAAGATTCAATAATAACACAACACGCGGAAGGTTAGATACGCATTTTAATTGGTGGTCAACGGAAGCACGATGTTGTCCATCAGTAAAAGGAATAAATATATGGCTTCCGTTTAGCCCGAACATGATTTTTTTTTCATCAAAATGGTGACCGAAAACCGGTATGCGCGAATTAGAAAATGTAATATGGAAACATAACTTTTTGTGTTGTTTTCCTCGGGAAATGCTGAAAACCGTTTCTGCTTCCTATGCGAATGTGACTAAAATAATTTAGGTGCATTATAAAGGACTTTATTTTTGTCGTATCAGAGGAGTGATTAAATTCGCCCAACCGTGGTCCTCTCCGACCGCGTTTTGTTCGTCGTTTCAATTGCAAGAGCAAGAGGCAAAAATAACAGACGCGCGCACTCGTAGACGTGTTCGTTATTTACATTTACATGCAACCAAACAGGAAACTTTCATTAGACGTCCTCTCGCTGGAAAAGTCTTTCTCGTCAAGATTTGTGCGCGCTCATCAAGATTTCGTGTGCAGAGATTTGACGGGAAAAAGTTGAGGAAACGTGGGGTTCGCTTTATTAGCGTGCGGTGCCGTTTCGCCCGGAAGGTATTTATTTGTACATCAGTGCCAAATGTGTCAATCAAGCATTCGGATTCGGAACAAAACAGTGTCCGTCCCGGTGGCATGGGCATCGCTGTAACGAAATAATGCAAAAACACCACGCACACAAAAGTGAAAAATAATCTGAATGAAAACATTTCACGTCCGAATTTCACAGCATTATTTATGTTTCCTGATTAGTGGTAGTTCAGTTTTCTGCTTTACCACACCGATGGAATGTTGGCGAAGCGGACTGAACTGAACACTAGATTTCAGTTGAGAGAGAGACTCACTCGCACTTCAACGGCCTTGCAACTTAACGTAGTACCTGCCCGGTTGGTCGACTCAAATGAGAGTTGAACGTCCGAAAGTGACCGATGATTTTGTTTCATGAATATCGAATGAACAATATTTTTATTACCTAATATCGATAGCTCTGGGTCACTCGCACACACTTGCAAATTACATTGCGCTTGATGACATTAATGCAGACGTCTACAGTAGGTACACGTAAAAAAAAACTTGCCGAGAACCATCTGTTGCTAATAGCGCGCTACTTGATGTTGTTCTATCACAATTATTCAACTAACGTGCACTCTGCAAATTGAGTGATGAACGAATCGATTTTTACATTAAACTTCCAAGTTACACTGAATGGCGAAAATGTTTGTACAGAAATTTGTAATGTTCCTATACTTACAGTTTAAATCATCATCAGGAATGATTTAATTAACCACAGTGAATCACATGCATATTTAGCAATAGATTTGCAAATTATGCTTATCAATTTTAAGTTACACAACAATTTTCCAGGAAGATACCAGATATTTACAGAGCTATAAAATACGACGGCATACGCATGAGAGGATCTGCGCCAAAAAAGGAGTCACACACAAAATTGTATTATTATAAATAAAATGACGTACGAAAAAAATCATGATATATGCGCATCACGGAACAATGCAATATTAAAGTGTTTAAAACTATCCATTGTTCTTTGCTATGGAATTGATCAGATACTTATCTGTGGCTCCTAATCTGAGCTAATGGCGGGAAAGCTATAACAAAAGACAAATTAGGAATTGAAAATGGCATACCTGGAGTAAGTCACTATTAACAAACAACGAAATTCTAAGGCATTCTGTTCCAAATGAAATCGAAAATTGAACCTTCTAGGTAGATTTGCATGCACCTCCATATACCCACTCTAGAGCACGGGACTGAGATCATTGTGTCTGCTTTTAATCTGGGCGCTGACACATCAACGCTGATAAGAAAAAACGTAACACTTACTACAAAACGTTATTCAGTTTTACCTGTGAAAAAATCAATGGGAATTTAAACAAGTGAGTATGCCTTCACGTGCGTGAGTCTCAGTAGCGCATTTTCTCAAAGAGGCATATTGTGAACGTAAAGAAATTTGGTTGAAGGAGAAACACCATTCCTTGCCCACTTTCTTCATTCGAAACTCATTGTGATATTGTGTTATCAGAATGGGGTACTTGCCAATGAAATAGATTTGATTGAAAATTCTTTCACTTATCAATATATTTTTTTGTTTGAGGGCGGGAGCTGGGAGCGGCGACTAATCAACAGTAGTCTATTCTTTTCCATTTTTAGTCGGCTATCCATATAGCGAAAGAATTAGATCGCTATGTCTTCGGGTTTATGTTTTCCATTTATCTCTTACTTTGAGGGCAGCGTGTGGGGGTGGCAGCATTCGGCAAAGTAACTGTTGCACAGTTTGAGTTGAGAGTTTCTAAATTTTTAAGGGAATATGACAATCAGTGAAAATTGTGAAAGTTGCATTTTTTTTGTTTGGGGGCGGGAGCTGGAGGCGGCGACTAATCAAAAGTGGCCTATCTCTTCCCATTTTTAGTCAGCTATCTATATAGCGGAACAATTAGATCGCTATGTCTTCAGGGTTATGTTTTACATTTATCTCTTACTATGGGGGCGGCGTGTGGGAGCGGCAGAGTTTGGCAAAGAAATTCTTCCACAGTTTGAGTTGGGAGTTTCTGAATGTTTGAGGTAACATTAAAATGTAATTCAGTGGAAATTATTGAAAGTTGCACTTTTTTTCTTTTGGGGGTGGAAGTTGAAAGCGGCGCCGTGTCAAAGGTAGCCTATTCTTTCCCATTTTTAGTTAGCTATCCATATAGCGAAAGAATTGGATCGTTATGTCTTCGGGTTTATGTTTTTCATTCATCTCTCACTTTGAGGGCAGCGTGTGGGGGCAGCAGCATTCGGCAAAGTAACTGTTGCACAGTTTGAGTTGGGAGTTTCTAAATGTAAGGGAAATATGACAATCAGTGAAAATTGTGAAAGTTGCATTTTTTTTTGGAGGCGGCAGCTGGAGGCGGCGGCTAATTAAAAGTGGCCTATATTTTTCTAATTTCAGTCAGCTATCAATATAGTGAAAGAATTAGATCGCTATGTCTTCAGGTTCATGTTTTACATTCATCTCTCACTTTGGGGGCGGCAGAGTTTGGCAAAGAAATTCTTGCACAGTTTGAGTCAAGAGTTTCTAAATGTTCGAGGTAACATTATCAGCTAAATCAGTAAAAATTGTTGAAAGTTGCACTTTTTTCTTTTGGGGGCGGAAGCTGGAGGCGGCGCCATATCAAAAGTAGCCTATCCTTTTCCATTTTTAGTCAGTTATCCATATAGCGAACAACTTAGATCGCTATGTCTTCGGGTTCATATTTTTCATTTATCTCTTACTTTGGGGGCGGCGTGTGGGAGCGGCAGCGTTCGGCTGAGCAAATGATGCACAATTTGAGTTGGCAGTTCCTAAATGTTCAAGGGAACATCTCAATCAGTAACATTTGTGAAAGTTGCACTTTTTATCGTTTGGGGGCGGAATTTGGGGGCGGCGACAAACCAAAAGTAGCCTATCCTTTCCCATTTTTAGTCAGCTATTTATATACCGAAAGAATCAGATCGCTATGTCTTCGGGTTTATGTTTTTCATTTTAAAGTGATTGGGGGCGGTTTTTAGCAGTTTTTTCATGTCGGCGGCGCATATTGAAGACGGAATGTTTCTTGGCTTACGTTTATAAATGGCAACTATGTATTATTCAAAAAATGAGAACACCAGAGCATCAGGTCTGGTAGAAAGTGCAATATTATGTTATTTCAAGTTTATCGGGGGCGGTTTTCTCTATGTTGGCGGCGCAATATAGACATCCAATACAGCCTAGCCCTCCTTTGGGAGTGGCAGCTATGTAACAGCGAAAAAATTAGAAAGCTAGGTCGTCTAGTTTGGGAGGAGTTCGAGGAACGGACGGACGGACGGACAAAGCGGTTTTTTTTTTGTTAATTGGTTGGCCTTGAGGGCTTGCTCTTTAGCCACTAGAACGAATTTTCAATTCAAAATTTTACTTTTTCTATTTCTTCAATTTCACACTTTTGTCTCAATGTTTTGGAAAAACTCTATCATCAGTGAAAGGATTTGGGGGTTATTTGTAGCCAACAGGGAAGTGATGTTCAGAGGAAGAAAACAGTTCCTGATGCTGACCAAGTTCTTTATTAGAGCTTCGATCAGCCTTTGATGATTCCCACAAGCAAGCGATTTACATCAAGATGGAAAATGCACTAAAAATCATGCCTGGTGGGAATTGGCCCTGCGGCCCTGTGACACCAATTATTTTTTATATAAAAAATAAGACACGTCATTCACATCCAGATTCTGTTTTCGAGCGTTGCGTGATGTGAAAATGAAATAAGCACAATGTGCACAATTTGAAGGGAAATTTGACCATCAGAAAATAAATCATCTGATTGCTGCTTCCTCCATGTCTAATGTCTCTTTATCAATCGTGATAAGGCCAACCGATGATTATGAACTGACCTAAGACATCTGTCCCGTTTACACAAGATCCAAGGTATGAATTTCGATTTCAAGTGGAACACCAAACAATGTAGAATACCGACGATAAATAATAAAAATCGGATAACGGCAAGGTCGATCGATGGCATATCGCACGAAAGTGGGTGAAAACTGCAACAGCAGCTGTTTTAAAATTTGATTCGAATTTGAGGGATTTGACACATACAATTTGCGACACGTGGAGGTTATATCAGGCGCACATTGTGCGAATGCGAATTGCACGATGCCGATGGGGTGAAGCATATGGTTCCCAGTTTGTAATGATGCAGCTGATAATTGGATTTAATAATAAAGTCGATCTGATGCTGACTGCTCAGCTCAACTTACTGGTGATGTAGGTATACCCTGCACTCCCTGCGCACAAAAAATAGATGGTATTGTTTTTACAATAGGTAAAACTAATCCATTTTACGACCAGGGAAGCAAGTGCTTGTTCGGCGGCATGAGTTTTCCATCGGGCGTACGGTTACATACAATCTTGTGGAATTTGCATCTCGCCTTCTCGTGCGAAAAGCTGAACGAACGTGAAAACACCACAATAATGGAATCCGACAAGCCGACGAAAATGGGTCATCAAATTTTCCTTTATCTTTGCTTGATGAGTTAATTCGGATCGCGCCCCCGGGCTTTAATAACGACTTATACCGATTTTTTCCTTAGCCCACTCCTCCGCTCCTCGATCCATTCGCCTGTCGCTCGATTATCAATTCTCCTGAACACGCAGAATTTCAAATGCGATCAAAAATGTTTTCGCTTACTCTTTTCGCAAACTTTTGTATCATCTTCATCAGATAGAGGGACGACGCGTGCGGGACGCAAGAGGCGCGCGCGCGTCTCGAACTGTACTGTTCTTGCGATGTTCCAACTTTCTTGTTATAAAACAACACGGAAACTTTCCTGATGAACGGGATCCAGAAAATGTCACGGCTTAAAATACTAAAATAATCCAAATAACACGCACCCATGCATCACACCCTCCGCAGGGCACGTCTATATCGGTAATAATTTGCGACGATGCGTCTCTCTTCCTCTCTTTCTCTCTCTTTTTCTCTCTCTCTCTCCCTATCCAAAAAGGCAGCAGAGTCTCTCATTCTCGACAGCACGATTTGTTCAATTTTCACCTCTTGTTGGAGCTGGAAAGCTTGAAAGGCTTTGTAGCGATGCAGCAACGGTAGATGCATGCGCGGTAATATAATTTCTATTCGATGCGGAAACATGGCTGAATAAAACCTTGTCTTACAACTACTCTTAGATACTTGAAACTTCTAAATCCAAGTACAAATACTCCAAGTTATCCTATTTGGAGGCGAATGAAGTGCACCGACTATCCTCGCCAAGAAACAACCAAGCCACAGACAAATTGTTGAAACTGCAGCAGGATATATCAGTTTTGATTATTTCAGTGTTGTAATCCCGTTGTTAGCATACACGTACCGAGTAATATTAGATCAAAGCATTACGGCAATCGCATGTTGTCAAAGGCATGCTATATCAATTAAATAACTAATTAGTTGTAAAACAAGTTTCACCAACTATCGATCAAGTTGCTGTTACAAAGCCTTTGGTTTTTGTCCTTCACCAGGGTGTATTGCGTAAAGTAGCTGGATCTCATTAAAATTTAGTGGAAAGGATATACCAGACCCGCGTCCCTATAATCAAAATTACGACAGGGATTTCCACACCCAAAGCACATTGACTGTTTTCCATGGAATCGAAAAATTGAGTTGTACCGAGGTGAAGCGCGAATCAAATACTTGAATGAGAAATCACGAGACGCGAAGAATAATTTTCAATTCAATTTATTCAGGTTGTGACAGTTCGCGTGTGGGAGTTTTTATCTTCTTTAAATTATTTGAGGAATTAATTAGGTTTTAATTGAGTATTAATATTGATACCCACGCCTACTTTCGCGCCCTTTTATGTAAAACCTTAGGTGGAGTATTTTTACATTTATAAAATATGCATTCAATAAACGCATTCAGTGCTTGAAAGTGGGTGCCGGAGCGATGATTAGGAATATGTTCAATAATTGAAAACGCGATCTGAAAGAGAGTGAGCGTGCGAGGAAAAAACACCGTTACAAATAATTTAGGGTAATCACCGGTTAAAAATACGAAAAGCAATTTTCGCATCGGGCGATTCGAGAGCTTTTTTCTGATACAAGTATGTAGTTGTTTAGTCATTCCCTGGGGTCATTACCGTGCATGATTCAATTTCAGTTGTGTGTACCGCGACCGCGGAGGAAAACTCTTGACTTGCATAAAATTAATTTTGTTGTGTGCTCCATAATTTTGAGAAATTTGGAATTAATCGAAATATCTAGTTCAATTCTGGGCCATTTGAAGCTCCTGTGGATCAGTGTTACTTATGTTACTATAATAAGTCGTGAGACTTATTATTATTATTACTGTGTACCTGAACACAATTCTATTTATTCGATGTTTGATGAATTTCACTTGATCGCTTATTTGATTCAAATATGGAAAAACAAAAACTGTTTCAAACTCAACAGTGTCCCTACAAAATTGTGACTATTTTATCCGACAACTTTACAGGCTCTTTCAAAAGCGTTTCTCTATCGTTCATTCGTCCTCTACAGGGTGTTTTGGTGGCTTTGCATAAAACTTCGGGAGGTGATTCCTCTCAAATAATTAATCGAAAAGTAAGAGTAACATCTTCCCCTAAAGTACTTCCTAAGGATGTTCCAGACTCTTGAAAGTACGAATTATTTGCCCAATAACTGTCAAAGGTAGGAACTTCAAATTTGGTGCAGGAAAGCTTCTCCACAATGCCAATGTACGTGCGAAGCTTCCAAGAAATCTTACCAGTAACGGCAGAGTTAGGGTTCTTCACATCACATGAATAACACAGCTCAACAAAAAAAAAAACATTTTTTCTTGTTCCCCTAGATATCTTTGCAAATTTTTATATTTTAGAGTTCACAGTTTTCGAATATATTCATGAAAATACTGGATTGGCTCTGGTTTCCAAGATTTTGGCGTATTTTTTATTTTAAATAATAAACAGTTCAAATCGGCTCGTCAGAACAAATTATTATCAAGTGGTTGGTATCTAGTTGAAATTCGCTTTCTGCGCATTGATTTCGCGCCTAGATACGTGACCTCCCGCGCCTCTCACTACTTGTAACTGGCCAAGCAGTGTTGCCAAACTTGTTACTTTAGTAAGGGGTTGTCCAGTCAGTATATGATCATTTTCCCCAAGGCCCATACTCGCTTGTGGATTGAGGTAGAAAGATGGACCAAAAAGCAAAGGGAAGTTCATTTCTTGCCATTTTTAGTCATATTCAACTCTGGAAAATATCATTGGTCAAGTGCGCATAGTGGGATCTAATGCAGCGTTGCATTTAAGAGTGAAAATTCCTCTCCCAAATAGCCAGCATCATTCGCTGTAATTTCGGCTCGAATATTGGCCTTGAGTTCTAGTGTGCAGAGCTTTTCATCATAGACTTGTTCTTTCAAGAAACCTCAAAGACAAGAAATCTGGCAGCGTGAGATCGAGTGATCTCGCCGGCAAATCAATGTCACCATCTTTCGAGATATTGAACGTCCAAGAAATAAGTGAACACTGATTGGCACGTAAAATCGAACCTGTCAAATGTCCATTACATTTTTGAGCCATTCGGAATGAATAAGGATGAAAATAGCTCAAAGAAGCGAAGTTTATTGCAGGGTAAGCTGAAAAAAACGAGATATTTTGGAGGCCTTTGGATTGCATCGCAGTGTGCATTGGGAAAAATAGTTTTTGCCAAAAATAATCATATGGTAAACAATTGCATGGAATGAGCATCTTTTTGCTTTTTGATTCATCTCTCTATCTCAATTTATAAGCCAGTATTGGCCTTGCCAAAAGTGGGTATACTGACTGAACTGGACTGGAAAATGAAATTTAAAAAAAGCCAGAGCCAATAGTTGGCATAAAAGTATTCGACACCACTCTTATATCAAAGGCTTATACTTACTTTTATATTGTTCACCAGTGTAATCATATGATTTTGTCGTATCAAACTCTTATGATAGAAGTTCGAAAGAAGTATTTTACGGAGTTGAATTTTCGTAGTTGCTAGAATATGATTCTGCTTGCGATATAACTTGCATTGCACTGCTTCCGCTTGTATGATCTCACTCACACACACACTTTCGATCATGAATCATGAATCATTCGATCATCATCATAGTGCATGTGAACGTCTAACTTGACGATTACGACTAAATAATACGATAAATCAATAATGTAAAAGTTCATTGGAAAGAGGGTAGGATTAGGTTGAACTGCCAGACACGTCCGTGTTTTTCAGTTTTACTCGTGAACGGTGAACATCCTACGAAAAAATTGCAAGAGGCAATTTTATTAAACAATAAGCATTGCAAGAGGCAATAAAAAATTAAACTTGAAAGAGTCCATTCAAATTGCAAACAAGATACGACCTGACTGCAACTTTTTTTTGACAGCTCAACTTACCTCAACCCCCTCTAGCTCCCTTCAGCTCTGGTGCCACTGCATGGTAAGGTATGATTGGAATGTTGCTCGTATATTTGCATTGTGAAGACACTTTCCTTCGATAGTTCTTACAATTGAAAGCTCAGTTTTACTTTAAAGGTGCGTTCAGTCAGCTTATTTAGCCGCAAGTTTTAATTTTAGTCGCAAGCGCAGCCGACGCCCATTGACTCTTATGAACCAGCCTCTTCAGAACAGCCAATAAGCGATACAGCGCTTACGGCTAAAATTGAAAATTGGCGTTAGAAGCTGAAGCGGCGAAAGAAGCTGACTGAACGCACCTTAAATCTTTGAGGGTCTGTAATTTCCTTAGAAAGCACTTTGGAAAAAAGTGTCACTACTAAATTGTACTGCAAAAAAATGATTTTCGTGAAGAAGTAAGAGCTCCAAGTTAGTGGTCAAGAAAATGGACGAGTGGTGGTTTCCAGAATAAGTGATTCAATTGATATGAAGCCTTTTTAGTGCATTTTGAAGCTTTACTGAAACATTGATGTTCGGATTCTTAGGTGAACCTTCGATTACGTTTCGCATCACAAAACTTTCGGCGATAGGTATTTAAAAGAGCTTCCCGAATTTCGATGAAATATTGGCCGCATTAAATTAAGAGAGATGTTATAGGAGCTGAGGCTGAGGCTTTCACCGAAGCATAATAGCATCCGAGTTCGAATGAGAATCTATGATTAAAAAAGTAATATTTCAACTTAATGCGGCTTAGCTTTGTCGCAGTGCATTATGTGTCTCCGATGCAGTTTTATGGGAATTAAGGAGGGTTTGATGGATGAAAAGGCGCGCGTGTGTGGAAAGGCTCCGCCTGTCGCGCTTTGCAGAGGAGAAGGGGGGGGGGGGGGGGGGAGAGAAGGAGGAGGAATACCGCGGGGAGATCGCCGACTTAAGTAGTTTAGAGATAAAGTCTAAGATTTTATATGAAAATGATCACGGAATGATAAAACAGTACGACAGAAAATTCAAAGCGAAGAAAGAGATAAACATAAGTAGGCGTAAAAGCCAGTAAATGAGATTCGTTAAAACAAAACTCTGAAATACACGAGCCATCAACTCTCGTGATCTACAGCATTAATACAGGCTAGCCTTTCAGCCCATATCCATTAATAAAGGTAGTGCTATCAATTTAAAATGTACGCACACATTAAATACAAAACTCGAAATTTTAATCTGTTTTTGATACCTGTATATGATTCGAACAAGCGAACAGCATTATGCTATCTACAAGTCCATTAATTCAGCCGAGGTGAGCGTTCCGAACTCTGCCAAAACACGTATGGGCGCGGAATGCTGGCCGTCGGCATTGGCACAACGACAAGCCAGCCGACGAAGAACACATGGAAACCGTACCATGCATGGTCCGTGGCTCCATGGTCCATGCCCTATGATCCACGCAATCCGGGTCCCATCAACCCGTCCGCCAATATCCACCGGAGCCGAGAGAGTCCGGCATTATTCGCGCTCAACGATCAACAAGCAAACCCAAACCCACCGAAAAACGCACAACATCCAAAAACACACCACAGTTGCAAGACGTGAGTGACGTGACACGACAACGATTATTCCTGTGCTACTGGGATTTCACTCATTGTTAAGGCCAGAGTTAAATTGGTGAAAAAAGGCGTTGCGAAATCAATCGCTGTGGGCTTATTCCTTGACAGAAATTTACCATTCAGGTCTCTTTCGAGAGCTTCAGGGATGTACTTTGATTTGAGCCCATTGGCATTTCCCATATATTTTTTTAAATAACAAAATTTCTGATTTTTTTTGGATTTTAGAAATGCCAATGCGCTCAAACCAAAGCAAATTCTTGTAGCTTTCGAAAAAAACCTGAATGGTAAATTTTTGTCAAGGAATAAGCCCACAGCGATTGATTCTACAATGCCTTATTTTACCAATTTAACTCCGTCCTGAAAGGCTAAAATGAACCAAGTTAATGAGCGGTTGATCCAAAGAAAGCAGTGTGAACAAGTAGAAGACCTACAGAAAATGATAAAAACGAAAAAGAAAGAAGAAACTAGAAAGAACCCGAAAAAATATATCTGTTATGGACAATGATGACAATCCGGTTAATCACGTGAATCCCTTGTCATTGTCAGAGATTCTCCGGTAAGTTAGGCATTGTTGATAATGACCGGGCAATAATACGAACGCTCCCCATGTATATTGGCCGCTGTTGACATTTATTGAATTCTAGAATAATTTTTGATGATGATGAAATATTGGTATACCTACCCGTATGTTATACAGGTGTCCCGGAATTAGTGTTAAAAAACTCACAGGGCGATAGGAAATTGAAAAATAAGGGGACTTTTGTTTATAAACATACCCTCCCAAACGTATAATAACGGAGATACAGGCCTTCAAAGTTGTTTTTTAAAAAGTTTTTTTGCATAACTTTTGAACCGTTCAACCGATTTTAGTCAAATTTGAACTCCAGTTTACTGAAACAAGTCTCTATTGAACAATAATAACGCATTTTATCAAACATTTTTAGGGGCGAAGATAATAGGGGGTGTCCTCCCCCTTTTCCCCCTATTTTTGACCTCTCCAAATATTTTTGAAAATTGTTCCAATTTTTTGATTTTACGTTCAATTTAAAGAAAAAAGTTACTCCTGAAAAATGTGATTAGAGGCTTAGTTTTTGAGATATTTGGGATTGAAACATTGCAAAACATCTCGAAATCGCCACTTTCCTGGTCCTAAAAATTAAAATTCAAGAAAACCCATGATTCGTCAACTGGAATGAGTTTTCTGGGTGTTCTAAGTTGATAAACCATCATTTTCGCTGATAAACATGGAGTTTTTTTAGAAATTCAGAAAAAAAAAAACAATTTGGGCCCTGGAAAGTGGCGATTTCGTGATGTTTTCTAATGTATTAAACCCAAATATCTTGAAAATGAAGCCCCTAATCAAAATTTTGCAAGAGTAACTTTTTTCTTTAAATTGAACGTAAAATGCAAAAATTGAAACATGTTCCAAAAATATTTGGAGAGGTCAAAAAGAGGGAGAAAAGAGGGAGGACACCCCCTATTATCTTCGCCCCTAAAAATGTTTGATGAAATGCGTTATTATTGTTCAATAGAGACCTGTTTCAGTAAACTTGAGTTCAAATTTGACTAAAATCGGTTGAGCGGTTCAAAAGTTATGCAAAAAAAAACTGTTTTTAAAAAACAACTTTGAAGGCCTGTATCTCCGTTATTATACGTTTGGGAGGGTATGTTTATTGACAAAAGTCCCCTTAGTTTTCAATTTCCCATCTCCTTGTGAGCTTTGTAACACTAATTCCGGGACACCCTGTATAATAATAATATAATATTAATAATAATATAATATTTATAATAATATAATATTCATTTCCCATTTCAGCAACAGCAGAAAAAAAATTACACCTTACAAAATAACACAACCACTTACATCAACAAAGCACTAGCTGTACTGGGAAAAAGAGTAAGCCCCACTTAAAGTCCCTCAAGGGAACTTTGTGTATGAGTGCGATTGAATAGGCAACTATTGAAAATTCAAAAAACAGATACCTAAAAGACAAACGTATAAAAATAAATTACAAAAAAACAATTAAAATAATTGAGCAAAATAGTTAGAAATGAGGTGAAAAAAGTCAAAAATCAAAAATTGGGCCAAAATCGATAAAGGTGAAACGCCTCAGAGCATTTCCTTGATGTCACCCATTAAAATCCACTCCTTCAGTTCTGTACTCTTTCGCTCATGATTTTCAACATTTTTTATTGAGTCTGGCACTTTATTGAATAGCCTAGGAGCCAGATAAACAAAACAGTTTTGGCCGACGGTTTTTTGGGCTTTGAGAACAGCGATTTCATTTTTGCTTCTCAAATTATGTTCGCAAATTTTCTTAGAGACATTACTCTGTTTAGATTGATAAAGGAAGAGCTTTTCGGCATATATTTGCTTTATTTTGTAGATGTTGTTTTCTCGGAAAAGTAATTTACTGCTGTAGTAAATACCTTTTTTGAACATTATTTTCAAGAGTTTTTTGTGAGTCTGATGGAGTTGTTGCACATGAGTTTTATTCAGCCCACCCCAGACCAGTATTCCATACCTTAACACCGATTCAACCAAGGCATAATACACCATTGAGAGACGTCTTATATCCATGAAATTTCTTAGTTGACTGAAAGCATAAAGCAGGCTACGAATTTTTTTTGTTTATGTTCTCTGCGTGTGCGTTCCACCTCAAATGGCTGTCGAGTGTAACGCCCAAATATTTGATTGTACTAGCCCCATGCACAGTGATATCCGCTTCCAGTATGTCCAACGTGGTAAAGGTCGGTAGGCCATTTTTGTATGAGCAGAAAGGTATGTATTTAGTTTTTTTTTTTATTCATAGTAAGTAGATTGAAGTCAAACCAGTCTTTGATTTGTTCAAGGTCTTTTCCAGCCTTGAGTCTAATTTCGTCCCAGGACTCCCCAGAGAAAAGAATAATGGTGTCATCCGCATAAGACACGATTTCACCATCCATCTTAAGGGACAGAAGGTCGTTTATGAAAATTTTAAACAGATCAGGGGCAAGGATCATAACTTACAGAAGCCATAAGTTATGACTTATGACTTCTGTTTGTTTATACCGTATGATCAAAAACTTTCCTCCTCTAGGTAGGCTGTGGTCTGGCCATTGGCAGGCAGACAAGGCTGATTTTGACCAGGCCTAGAGGAGGAAAGTTTTTGATCATACGGTACAAGGGAAAGGGTGCATTGTACAGTGGCGAGCAATACATATTGGACGTCAAATTTTTCAAGTTCCAAAAAAGAGACTTCGGTCGGCAGGAGTCCTTGCATCATATATTCATCATAAAGTCAGCAACCATGCTAATAATTCAATCAAGTTACGATTATAATAAAAGCATGTCGCTTTTTTGGAATTTTAAAAAAGTACTGCTCGCCACTGTAACCATTTGATCCACAAAATTTTGAAGCGGATTTGGCTTTGAAAACAAAAGATCCGGAAGTGGGATTGGCTGAATGGCCGAAGTTTCCGACTTCAAAGCCACCCCTGACTACGAATTTTGTAAATCACAAGGTAAGTAAGCTTCGAACCCCGCGAAACGAGTTTACTTCACTTGGGATCAGATGCCATAAGTCACTACTATTATGTTCAAATAAAAATGATTAGGGTTAATTTATAAATTGGATTTATTGTACATTGGAATCATTATTTCGAAGTTCATCTCATTTCAGTATTTGATTTATGGTTTGTTGCTTTGGATTTTCAATTTTTCATAGCACAGCTTTTTTTTGTTAAGTTTGAATGTCACCCCAATGTCACTCCTTCTTTCATCAAGTATTGATATATGTATATTTTTTTTATTATCACTTGAAAGCAAAATGGCACTTGACTATTCCACTCATGATACCAATACTGCCCGGTCACATTTAGCCATTGTCGTCAATGACCATATTAAAGATGTAAATGTTGAAATTTGATGAAAATACTCAACAACCTTGTCCGCTCATAACAGACCATCTTGTCAATGCCCGGTCAATGATGACAATGACCAGCGATTATGTACATTCATATCACTGGGTGGTCAATGTCGCGAATGCCTATCTTACATGATTGTCTGTAACATATCCATCAATTTGCGTGTAGTGTATAGATCTAAAATCTATCAGTAAACATCGTCCGGTTGCATTATATCATCAAATCCTACTTCGAGCATAATGGATTTAGTCAAAAATTTGTTTTCAACATGGTTTCGAGCGTCGCTGCCATAAAGGGATTCAGGGGGAAATCAGGGATTCAACCCGTGATCTTGTTACTTTATTACCTGATGAAAATCCGACAGCGAAGCTGGGGGCTTCCTAGCGTCAATAATAAAACGACCATCGAAGGAATTGAGTTCAAACAAAGGATACCAAACACGCCAATATGAATATATAGATACGCTGGGAATAAAAATGCTGCAAAGAATAATCCTTAATTAATAACCCCCCAGGGCCACCAGCGATAAAAATAGGGAATGCTTCAACATCTCAAGAATTCAGAAATTATTCATGAAATGAAAAAAAACTGATTTTGCTTCTTCCAAAAATACACAGAAAAATCAGTAACTCGCTGAAAAATCAAAATATGATTGAAAGTCCAAAACCATTTCGAGACATTGATGTACTTGTACACTTTCCAAAAGTTTCCTCAAAACGTGACCTTGCTATAGTCACGTCATTTTTGCACTTCCTTCATTGTCACTTTGTATATTGCACATTAAGTCGACAATCAGGTTAGCTAGAATAATATCTTGTAGTTGAAAGATTTTTCTATCGAGCACCAAGAACTTCAAAAATAGAGCAATTTCTTCTCGAGATATCCTCATTTTAATCAAGGCAAAATTTCGAGTTGGTCCATTTCAATTTTCATTTGAGCAAAATTCCAAGAATTCCAAGGATTCCAAAAAAAAATTGGGGTTGCTAGGGGTGGAACGAATTGGTCCGCCCCGTTCTTACTTGTGCGTACCAATGTCCTTCGCGTTACTATAATTGACACTGTGAAATTTGAAATCTGTATCTTGAAAATTGCGAAAATTATCGCACCTGTAAGTTTTCGCGCGGACACCCGGTATATTTGGTATACACAGAGCAAACATACCTGCCGAATTTCAGTTCAATTCGAAAGGGGGCACTTTTCAGGTGCTAATCCTGCTATGACCTTGGGAGAATATACTCGTGCCTGGTACAATTATCGATGATTTTGAGGTTGGTTTTACGATTCGCTGCTATCTCCGCTCGCTATAACGACTTTGCGATAAGTCAACCGATTTTCGGTGAACTTGTTTGTCATGTTTGTCAATGTGAATTCACCCCAAAGAGGCAAGGTTGGAAAAAACCCGGTATTGCCCGCTGGGTTTTTTGCTTTTTTGGGTATTAGATGAAATCACATATTTTTGTTATTTTTTCATTAAAAATTCACATTCTTTCCGTACTTTGCAGTATAAATTCCTTCGACCCAAATGGATGATGTTTGATTATACATAATAGGAAGGTAGATACTTCACTTGTTCGATGTGATGACGTTTCAAAGATGGAGGGGAGGGGTGAAAATTGGAATGGGAACGAACAAAATGTCTTGTGCGAAATTTTAGAAACTTAGCAATCATAGTTACGGAAATATCGACAAAATAATTTGATGTTTTTTGTCCTGGAAGCTTACGAATACCTCTTCAATCCAGTTGCTGCCAAAAAAAGTTCAAAATTCACAGTGCGCCGGAAAAAGTTTGCCAACAGGAGAGATGAATTAGTGAAGGAAAGGTCAATTATTTCAAGTTCCAATCCAAGACACCCTGCATTAGCCCTACATATTCCAAGTTAGGTTCAATTAGAATAAAGAATGCAAATTTGGTACCAATTAGAAAAAATTTTTCGTATCATTTGGTTTTTTTTTCAACTAGCCTAAAATCCGAGTGTTTTTTCAGGTGGGTTTTATCATGTCAACTCTGGTTACTGGGCCTCAGCGCGCTCGTGAAGCAACCTTGTAAGCAATTTAGTGCATTAGGAACATATCAATCGCACACCATATGAATATGAATGGTATTATATCATCGCTTGTGAGTGAATAATCGATGAAATGTTTATAGCAGACGCTTGTCGTTTGTAGGAAGCACAATTACCCAGAGTGCTGAACCAAAAACTATGTGCCTTGGCACAGTTCAATTACAATCGTAGATGGATTATGAGCAATTTAGGAACCCTCTTCCATTTCACTCCGGGCGAAATTACAATTATTATTATTACCAATCGCACTTCACACACATGTTCGCTAGCCCCAACCGCAAAAGTACAACGTCTGACCAACCACCAAACCCTCTCTGCATATCGACCGATGCGAGAAACCCCAAAGTTCACCCCCCACAGTATTCAGATACCCAAACATACAAGAAACGCCGCCGGTCAACACACCATCACTACTTCTGCTCTACGCTCTATCCTCGACTACCACCATGGTGGTTGTGCAGAAAAAGAAGTTCCCAGAGACAGGAAGCGGAAATGCCATATACCGGCCGACGAATTATCATAATTGGCCCGACCCTAATGATGAATTTTGCATAGAAATAGCCAGGCAAAGCGATTGTCTCGGCCCCGTTCATTGAAAACTGCATTCGTGTGCACTGAGGGTATGCAACCCAAAATATCCCTGTGTTGTCCAAGTCCTCACCCCTCACCCCCTGTTCGGTGTGCCTGGCACTTGGCTGTCAGGCGCAAGCGTAAACGAGCTCCAGCACTTTCTTCGGCCGTCTTCGGCATTCTTCGGCTTTCTTTCCGCTCGTGCCTTTGCCGCTTCGTTCGAAGCGGTGTCGATCTCCGTACGTCGAGCGGGAAGCCACGCCGTCTTTTTTTTTGGTCATCGTTCTCGCGGCCATCTTGTCGTGCCATCGGCGTACATTCGTACTCGACCAGAAGCCCATCCAAGGCCCATCGCGTCCGATAGTGACTCCTGGAGGAGCTCTGCAGCATCTCCAAGTCCAGAAAGCGGCAGTTTTCACCGCTTTCACCGGGGAGCGGCTTGGATCAGCCAGCCGCACACAAAGCTCCAGTTTCGGACGGGATCGAGTCGTTCGTCCGCCATTTTGGTGACGAACACGGGCACTCGTGCATTTCACCAGGAAATCCACCACCAGAACGGCCATCCACCACGACGCCGCCTTCGGACTCCGCCAGGACGACGCCGCCACCGAATAAGATCCCGTAAGTTCCATATTTTCCATTGTTTTTACCATTTACCGTTTATTCCCGTTTGCCGGGGTGTATACCTTCAGTGCAGTTCGTCTCGTTTTCAGGACGCCACTCGGCGCCAGCGAATCTGCCCCCGATCAGAACCACTCGGATTTTTCATTTCATTTAATTCACATTGTTTTTTTTTTATTGTTTTGTAATTCTGTCTGTTTGTGTTTTTTTTTCTTTTGTTTTGCATTAAAGTTTTTGATTGTTGTTGTGAATTTTATTTCTGACTGTCGCTTGCTGCTTTCCTAATCCAAGAGTTATTGTTTTAATGCAGCCTTCATCGGAAGGCTGCCGTCTTTATGTGTACCGCGCTAACATATAAATTGGTCCTTCGTAGCCGGATACAGGCTAAGCATGGTACAGTCAGGAATTTAATTCACCTCACTATTGAAACTTTAAAGTCACGGGTCAAACCCACGTGACACTTGTGCGTTGGTCCAGCGTGTTGATCAATTCGTTTTTCGCCTGTCTCATTCGCACTTTTTCACCTGGGTTGGGTTCGCCATTCAGGTACGCCAACCTAAGGGTCAGTTGCTTTGTTTTCATTTTTCTTTGTGTCGTACACAATGGACGCAACTTTATCGTCCATCGCGATAGCTATTGCGCGCCTTGAGCCCCTTCTGGAACAAGGCGTCACAGCTACCACCGAGCCAAGCCTCCAACCGGCATTTTTAGCCACGTTTGACATTGCGGCGGAAATTTACAACGGTTTCAAGAGCACGGTCAACACTGCCCCTCTCCCCAGTGCCTCCGAGGAGCAGAAGGCTACATTTCTTGAACGTACACTCCGGGCAGACAGCTTGTATGGCAAACTTGCTGCGGTAAAAGCCTCGTTTGCGAATTCAGAGCCGACTTCCTCGCTCTCTCGCCAAGCCTCGCAAACTTGGTTCGAGACAGGCCGGAGCAATGTCCGATTGCCAAAAATCGCGTTGCCGTTGTTCGACGGAAAGTTAAAATCATGGCCACCATACTATGATCTATTCACGGCGTTAATACACAGAAACCAGTCTCTCTCAGATATTGAACGGTTTCAGTATCTGATCTCGTCTTTATCTGGTGAACCTCTCTCAATGGTTAAACACCTGCCATTGACGGGAGATAATTACATAATTGCGTTCGACTCGTTGGTTGAGAGATACCAGAACGACCGCGTGCTAGTCACTTTTTACTGGCAGTCGATGATGAACGCCTCCTCCGTCACATCTGACTCCGCGCAAGCGCTTCGCCATCTTGTGAACACGTTCAACGAAAATTTAGTGGCGCTCGAGCAGTATCCGCATATCGACCTGTGGGATTTCACCCTGTCGAGCATGCTGCTCCAGAAACTCGATGAGTCGACGCGAAAACGTTTCGAGGTGCAGTCAGCTGGCACCCCCTTCCCCAAATACGAAGACGTCAAGTCTTTCGTGCTCGACCAATGCAAGGCTTTCGAGGCAACTGCCTTAAATTCTAAAACGCAAGCGAACTCCCGCTCCACACGGGCAAACACCGTTACCGTGAAGCCCGAGGTCAGCCGCAAGTCGTGGGCCTCACATACGTTGGTGTCTCAGACTTCATCTGCCCCAGCGACGTCGCATGAGTCAGCATGTTCTCATTGTGGGGCGAGAAGTCATAGAGTCACCGCGTGCAAGACTTTTCTTTCAATGTCCCCAAATGACAGATATTTGGCGGTCAAACAGAAAAGGCTCTGTCTCAACTGCTTGAGCACCAATCACGGCGCTCCAAAATGTCCATCGTCGTATTCGTGTCGGCAGTGCCACGCAAGGCATCACACCTTGCTGCACTTCCCCAAGCCACATAGAACTGCAGGTCATGAGTCACCCAGTTCTTTATCGAATCCAGTTGAATTACCGCAAATCGTTTCCCCTGGTCTTCCAGAAAATGTCGCGAATTCGGTGACGAATCTCGCCTCAAGCCTCAAGGCAGCTCATGTTTTGTTGGCCACGGCAATCGTTCACGTTCGTGACCGGTGGGGAGGCTACCAAAGCCTCCGTGCGCTCATAGACCCTGCCAGTCAGGCATCGTTTATTTTGGACTCCTGCGTGCGCAAATTGGGTCTATCCCCATCAAATCACAATGTGCCCGTTTTTGGCTTGGGTCTCACCCCCGCCAATTCGACGTGTGGCACAGTCACTTGCCAGGTCAAGGCTGATGATGAGTCTCTCCCAATCCCTGAATTGGAGTTAATTGTCCTGCGCAGGATTTGTGGTAACCTGCCAGACACCGCTTTGAACCCGGATCAATTCCACTTGAACTTATCGAATCTGGCGGATCCCACATGGTTCAAGCCAGGCCCCATTCAAGTGTTGTTGGGCGCCGACGTTTATCCGTCAGTCGTGAAAGAGGGAATCGTCTCGTCAGGTCCGTCACAGCCTGTTGCCATAAACACCATTTTTGGCTGGGCTCTTCTCGGTCCCTTTCAAACCCCGTCAAAACCTCTGCATTCCTTTTTGGTTTGCACTCCAACTGGAATCGACGAGTCTCTGCACAAATTTTGGGAAGTAGAGGAAATCTCGTCACCATCGTCCAAAACACGTTTGTCCCCAGATGATGAACGTGCAGAAATTTGTTTCCGGGACTCTGTCTACCGTTGTCCGTCAGGTCGTTTTGGGGTTTCGCTTCCCTTCAAAAGGGAGTCCCCCACCTTTGAACATTGCAGGTCTATGGCTGACCGCCGTTGGTTAGCTATCGAACGTCGCCTGGTCCGTCAGGACACACTCCGTGATCTGTACATAGCATTCATGCGCGACTACCTCGACCTAGGTCACATGACCTTGCTGGACGCAGAACCTCCAGATTCTGAGGCGTATTACATCCCTCATCATCCGATCGTCAAGATCGAAGACGACAAGCCGAAAATTCGCGTCGTTTTTGATGCTTCGGCGCAAGCGCCGAATCATTTATCTCTCAACGAGACGCTTCTCGTCGGTCCTAAGTTACAACAGGACATAGCAGCTTTGCTACTGCAGTTTCGGTGTGAGCCGATCGTTTTTACTTGTGACATCCGTCAGATGTATCGGCAGATACTTATCTCGCCCGAACATCGCAAGTATCAACTCATTCGCTTTCGTTTCTCCCCTGATCGACCCATTGAAACGTACCAATTGAACACCATTACATATGGTGTTTCTTCGGCACCGTTTCTAGCGGTTCGCACGTTGCTTCACTTGGCAGAACAAAGCGCCTCGAAGTTTCCATTGGCTTCGCAGGCAATTCGCCGTAATTTGTATGTAGACGATCTACTTTGCGGTGCGAACTCCGTGGAATCAGCACGGGAATTACAAACGCAGCTAATCAACCTGCTCCAATCGGGTTGCTTTGAATTGCGCAAGTGGGCAAGCAATCACCCTGATGTGCTGCAAGACATACCACTTGATCACGTTCGAACTCAGCCGTCCACTTTCAGTGACGTTGCTGACAATACTGTAAAAATTCTTGGCCTCCAGTGGCAAGCGGCAACAGACACCTTTTCATTCACGGTTCATCCAAATGAACTACCGTGCACAAAACGGTCCATCTTGTCGGAGGTGGCTCGGATTTACGATCCGCTCGGCTTTCTGTGCCCTGTTGCATTTTTCGCCAAACATTTAATCCAACGGTTATGGAAACTTGGCCTTGATTGGGACGACACCCCTCCAGACATCGTATGTCAGCAGTGGTTGCGTTTTCAATCCGAGCTATCGCAACTTTCGCGGTTGCAAATTCCACGGCATACTTTTCCGTCGCCTGCAGACAGGTGCCAGTTGCACGCCTTTTGCGACGCATCTGAATCTGGGTACGCGAGCGTGTTGTACGTTCGTTACTTTCGAAATGGTGTTCCCACCATTCGTCTCCTAACCGCCAAATCAAAGGTGGCTCCAGTCAAATTGCTGACCGTACCCCGTCTCGAATTGTGTGCAGCGGTCCTACTTTCCAATCTCGTTGCCTTCACCGTTGCAGCGCTCGCAGGAACCGTACAGTTCGATGCCATATTTGCGTGGACCGATTCTACGGTTGTTCTCAGCTGGCTGCGTTCCTCTTCGCACCGCTGGAAAACATTTGTTGCTCACCGTGTTGAGCATATTCAACAGCGTGTCCCGCCTCAGTGTTGGAGACATGTCTCAACATCGGACAATCCCGCCGACCCAGCTTCGCGCGGATTGTTTCCCGAAGACATGCTTTCGTGCTCCCTCTGGTGGTCTGGCCCACCTTTTCTGTCATCAGCGGATGACACATGGCCGGATGACAAATTCTCCGTGTCCTCCCCAGACATTGCGTCTGAAGAGCGAAAGCTCGCTTTGGTCGTGCGTGTGCCGCAGCCGCCGCCGATTGACATCGACGACCTCTTTTTGCGCATATCCTCCTTACGGAAGATTCAGGGCGCTGTCGCCTATTTCTATCGGTTCTGCAAATGCAAGTCCGATGAGAAGTTCACAGGACCTCTCTCGGATACAGAGCTCCATTTTGCCTTGTTGTACATTGTCAAACATGTACAGCAGAAGGTATTTGCCGTCGAAATCGCGTCGTTACGCAACGGCAAACCCTGTTCAAGACCCTTTCGAAAACTTTCACTCTTTCTCGATCGTGACGATGTTCTCCGCGTCGGCGGACGTTTGAAGCATTGTCATGAGTTGCCATTTGCAACCAGACACCCTGCTCTTCTTCCATCTCGTCACGTCTTGACAGGACTCGTCATTCGACAAGTTCATTCCCGACATTGCCACCCGGGACTCAACAATACCTGCTATCTCCTGCAGCAAAATTTTTGGATATTGTCCACGCGACGCGCGGTACGGCACTATCTTGCATCGTGTTACCGGTGCTTCCGGACTAAGCCGCAAACTTTTTCTCCCACCATGGGCGACCTCCCCTCGGCGCGAATTTCTCAGCTAAAACCTTTTAGCTGCGTCGGGCTCGACTATGGTGGCCCTTTTCCAATCCTCATGTCACGCGCTCGCGGTGTCAGAACTACGAAGGCGTACATCTGTCTTTTCGTGTGCTTCGCCACCAAGGCATTGCACGTCGAGGTTGCCTCCGATCTCTCAACAGATGCTTTCCTCGCCGCCTTGCGCAGATTCATTGCCCGGCGCGGTCGTTGCTCTACCATCTATAGCGACAATGGCACAAACTTTGTCGGAGCTCATAGGCAATTGACGACGTCAATGCAACTCGCCGCGGAATCCGAAGCCATCACTTGGCGCTTCATTCCTCCCTCCAGTCCCCACTTTGGCGGGCTGTGGGAAAGCGGCATAAAAGCTGTCAAAACTCATCTATCTCGCGTGATAGGTGATCAAATACTCACCTTTGAAGAGCTGACCACGTTGGTCACCCAAGTTGAAGCGTTGCTCAACTCACGGCCACTTTCGGAGCTGAGCTCGGATCCAAATGATCTGTGCCCATTGACGCCTGGTCATTTTTTGACGCTCGAGCCGTTAACGGCCCCACCTGACCCAGATTTGTCCCACCTCAAGATCAGCAGGTTGTCGCGATGGCAGTTGGTCCAATCCATGCAACAGCGTTTCTGGGCGCGTTGGCGCGACGAATATCTACACACGCTGTACCAACGCGGCAAGTGGCACAAGTCACGTCACCTTGAATCCGCAGATGTGGGGTCTTTAGTCCTCATCAAGGACGAAAACGCTCCCCCTCTGAAGTGGAGGTTAGGCAGAATTTCAAAACTCTTCCCCGGCAAAGATGGCATTTGTCGTGTCGCAGATGTCCGTACTCAACGCGACGTTCTGCGACGCCCAATGGTCAAACTTTGTCCCCTCCCTTCAGGACAGTGAGCATTCTGTGTTTTCACTTCCGTCATTGTTCTCACTATGCTCTTTCTTTTTGTATCATGTTTGATTTCATTAATTTTTGAACTTTGAAAATACCCCGAGTGGTATTTTGGTGGGGAGTATGTCTCGGCCCCGTTCATTGAAAACTGCATTCGTGTGCACTGAGGGTATGCAACCCAAAATATCCCTGTGTTGTCCAAGTCCTCACCCCTCACCCCCTGTTCGGTGTGCCTGGCACTTGGCTGTCAGGCGCAAGCGTAAACGAGCTCCAGCACTTTCTTCGGCCGTCTTCGGCATTCTTCGGCTTTCTTTCCGCTCGTGCCTTTGCCGCTTCGTTCGAAGCGGTGTCGATCTCCGTACGTCGAGCGGGAAGCCACGCCGTCTTTTTTTTTGGTCATCGTTCTCGCGGCCATCTTGTCGTGCCATCGGCGTACATTCGTACTCGACCAGAAGCCCATCCAAGGCCCATCGCGTCCGATAGTGACTCCTGGAGGAGCTCTGCAGCATCTCCAAGTCCAGAAAGCGGCAGTTTTCACCGCTTTCACCGGGGAGCGGCTTGGATCAGCCAGCCGCACACAAAGCTCCAGTTTCGGACGGGATCGAGTCGTTCGTCCGCCATTTTGGTGACGAACACGGGCACTCGTGCATTTCACCAGGAAATCCACCACCAGAACGGCCATCCACCACGACGCCGCCTTCGGACTCCGCCAGGACGACGCCGCCACCGAATAAGATCCCGTAAGTTCCATATTTTCCATTGTTTTTACCATTTACCGTTTATTCCCGTTTGCCGGGGTGTATACCTTCAGTGCAGTTCGTCTCGTTTTCAGGACGCCACTCGGCGCCAGCGAATCTGCCCCCGATCAGAACCACTCGGATTTTTCATTTCATTTAATTCACATTGTTTTTTTTTTATTGTTTTGTAATTCTGTCTGTTTGTGTTTTTTTTTCTTTTGTTTTGCATTAAAGTTTTTGATTGTTGTTGTGAATTTTATTTCTGACTGTCGCTTGCTGCTTTCCTAATCCAAGAGTTATTGTTTTAATGCAGCCTTCATCGGAAGGCTGCCGTCTTTATGTGTACCGCGCTAACAGCGATAGCATCAAGATCAATTTTCGATGAAGCCTGCTACTTCCATTTCGGGGGGCATGCATCGGCAGACTGTCTCGTGCAAGGCTGTATTTTTTGGGGAGGAGAGAAGAAGGAGGAAGGGGGGGGGGAGAAATTGTGTTCTATTTGCAATATACCGTCGCATTGATCGTGGAGACAAGCCGTTGTGTTATTTCGCTGCTGTAATGATAATTCCGAGTGCAGATTCACAGCAGATTACGTGAGTAATGTAATGGCACATATACCTATAACGTAATGGCAGTATTTATCAGATCATTGCGGGGATATGATGTGTGTCAATTCGCCGCACAATGCGGCAAAATGCTCCAGATGACAAAACCACACGGCTATTATACCGAGCGTTCATAAATTAAATGGGTCAAGGGTGCCTATGACTTTGAAAACATCTGTCGGAGCTAGCATCGTTCATTTGATGTCTGTAATTTTTTGGTTATCGTAATTTGTCAAACCAGTCGCAGTTTTTGTTTTCGGAACATTTTAAATGTGGTTTTCACGGCAGGGCACAAAACCTACATGATCGAGGAGTATTTTCGAACTTGAAGTATTCTCGTGCACTTATGGCAGATCAGAAATCAATAATATAGGACGTAACTTGTCAAAGTTTGACAAATTTATTACAAAAGGATTACGCTAGTTTCGACAGACGTTTTTGAATCCACAGGCACCCTTGACCCATTTAATTTATGAACTCTCGGTAGCTGTATGTATGTGCACTGTGCAGCATCTCTACGGAATCCGGAAAACACAACGAGATACAAGTGTGTGTAGGTAATCTTCTTGCGGGAACGGTTTTTCAATTAAAACTGTGGTTTCTGAATCACTGCAATGAATTCGTGTTAATTAAAAAATTACCGCGGAAGCAGTCTTGGGGGAGCAAGCGACTGGATGCTAGAAAAAACCGGTAGGTGTCTAGGAAGCGGCAGTAGAACGAAAAATCGAGCCATACTAAAAGTGAATCTGATTTATTTAAGCTCCTGGGCGCTAAGTTTAGTGGCCCCTCTATTGAACACTCAATGCTGCTGCAGGTTGGAGAGAAAAACTAAATACCAATTTTCCGATTCTAAAAAGCCCCTGATGAGCGTAAACAAGTTACATCGTACATATCGGCCAATAAATAACCTTACAGGAAACTGTAAGTATGCTAAGCTTGAGAATTCACCCGCTATCCGCTAGGTTCGCTAGCGGTGTAAGCGCCTCTTGTCAATTTGTGACCTTGGGAGCCCGCCCACTCCGCAAACCACTAACCAATCATTCTACCACTGAAACATCTTGCCGGAAAAAGCGCTATCGCTCGTCGAGCCACTCATTTGCAACCGCGTAGACACAGTACAGGGTGTTGAAGTTACCTTGAGCTAAAACAGCTTTGGCAATACATCTAATGTATATTTTAAGAATTTCAATTTTAATCAATCAAATCACCAAAAATCAGGTGTGTGTTTTGTATATAATATACGTAAGTACCACGGATACAGACTTCCTTGGATTTTTGAATTAATTTCTAACTTTCGTTGGACCTTTCAAACAATTTGTTGAGTACCGTCTTGTCGATATGGATTAGATAAGTAGGATGTTTTGTTTTACAAAAATTGCATTCCCAGTAAACATGCTTTTCCTTGTAATTCACGAATTGTCTATAAAATTGCCATACTTTGACCTATGGTCTAGGCTTTTTTTTCGAATTTCAACCAACACGAAACACACAACGCAAAAGCATAGGAAAGAAAAAGCTCGCTCTTTCACTACTCAACCTAGCGCAACCTATTGGCAACACGACACGTGATAAAGGGAGTTTGTGTGAAGAAATTGAACCACTATCAAGATGCACTTGGTGCTCGGATAGGTGATAACAAAAACAAGCGAATATGCCTCATGGGCATGAGGCTCAGTAGCGCACTTCCTTCTTGAAGGATTAGTGAACGCAAGATGTTAGTTAATCAGGGTTCTACCGTTATTTAGGCACAAATTTCAATATGGCGGTAAAAAACGTCAGATTCATAAAATTTGGCTTGAAAATCAAAATGATCGTACTATAGACAAGGGCGAGTTCCCAGTTTCATGAAAATCGTTTCACTAATAAGAGATTTCAATATCACTCAAATCTGACCACTTTCAGAGAAATTCAAAATGACGGATCAAAGATGGCGGCCAAGTGACAAAAATCATTGGTCAACTTTATATGATGGTCACGTACGCATTTGATTGGCGTTTGCACCACATTGATATCTCTTTTTGTTGAGGCATAATTCTCCTAGTTCTATCAGTTTGAAAAATGTTCAATATGGAGAATACAAGATGGCGGCGGGGCATCAATTGTCGAAAATTGGATGTATCTAATTGAAATTCACATCGCCTGCGAGTTTCACCCGAATCAGACAACTTTCAGAGAAATTCAAAATGGCGGATCAAGATGACAGCCAAATGACAAAAATCATTGGTCAACTTTATATGGTAGACACGTACGCATTTCATTGGCGTTCACCACATCGATATCTCCTTTCGTTGAGGCATAATTCTCCTAGTTCTATCACTTTAAAACATGTTCAATATGGAGAATACAAGATGGCGGCGGGGCATCAATTGTCGAAAATTGGATGTATCTAATTGAAGTTCACATCGCCTGCGAAGTTCACTCGAATCAGACCACTTTCAGAGAAATTTAAAATGGCGAATCAAAGATGGCGGCCAAGTAACAAAAATCTTTGGTCAGCTTTATATGGTGGTCACGTACGCATTTGATTGGCGTTTGCACCACATCGATATCTCTTTTCGTTGTGGTATAATTCTCCTAGTTCTATCATTTCGAAACATGTTCAATATGGAGAATACAAGATGGCGGCGGGGCATCAATTGTCGAAAATTGGATAGATCTTGATGTGGTTTACATTGCCTGCAAATTTCATTTCAATCGGATCACTTTTAGAGAAATTCAAAATGGCGGATCAAAGATGGCGGCAGAATAACAAAAAACTAAAAGTCAACTTGACATCCTGGACATATGTACTATTGATCAGCGTTTACACCACATCGATATCTTTCTTCCCCGAGGAGTTATCCCGGGTACGGACGGACGGACGGACGGACAAAGTGAAGCTAAAAGCGCCTTTTTCCCATTTTTTGGGAAAGTGCGCTAACAAGTGAAAATATTACTTCACGGGCTTGAGGCTTAATAGCGGCCTGACGCTCAAAGCGTCGGTTCGGTTCGGTTTGGTTCGGTTTTTAATCTCTGCCAATCTCTTGAAAATCATCGGATTTTGAAATGACTTACACCAACTTCAAGATAAATCCTTCTACTTTCACCGTCTGCAAGTGAATGTTGGTTCGTGACAGCGATATGTTTAATACAGGGTGATAAAGAATGCCTTGTAATTTTGAACTTTTTAGCAATGGTACAGGAACTTTCGTGGCCACCCTGTAATTTTGGATTTTTCTATATTTGGTAACCAATAGTATGTGGAACTTATTATTTCTCAGCTTGATGCTCCAGGTTGCATAGTTACAGAAATAAGATTTTTTTTTCATGAAGTCCCATTGAGCACATATTATGAGATGCTCTCCAAAGAAGACAGTCAGCACTACCAGTACAACTCACTACAAGACAAGAACTTACTGGATGCTCTAACCGCGAAGTGGAGAGAAATCCCAACTATCAATAACCTGTTTAAATCCTACCAAAAAGTAGTGCGGTCCAGACAAGGTCCAACTTTGTATTGAAATATTTTGCTCCGTTCATTTTCATTGCTCATAATTTAAATATAATGAAAAAAATGTTCGTATAAATCAACGTGATAACGTAACTAAATAAGAAAAAAAACATATTTTCTCAACTAAGCAACGTAGAGCATCAAACTAAGAAAATATGAGTTCCTCATACTATTGACTACCCCATACAGAAAATCTCAAAATTATAGGGTGGCCACAAAAGTTCCTGCATCATTTCAAAAAAGTACAAAATTGCAAGGTATCCTTCACTATATGGTATTAAGCCCATCGCTGTCACAAGCTAACAAGCATTTGCAGATGGTGAAAGTAGGAAGATTTATCTTGAAGTTGGTTAAGTTATTTCAAAATCTGATGATTCTCAAGTGATTGACAGAGGATCAAAACCGAGCAATTTTTTGGGTGACCCACTTCTAATTGTGACCAGTATATTCTACTCTTGTGTAATGGCCCCAGTAATGGCTAATACTCATGAGGATATGTTTGAAGACCCGAGCCGTGAGCAACATTATACGCTCATTGGATAATACAATATCAATTAAATTGGTCGACTAATTAACAAATAGAATGGAATAGAATAGATCTTTATTCATGATTTATGTATCTACATGAAGAATTTATGTATGCAACACAAAAAAAGAACATAGAGTACCTAAGTACATTCACACGCCAAAGTTCAATATGGCGATCCAAGATGGTGTGGATCGCAGAACCAAGCCGAAAATGAGCATGCATCTACAAGATAACGAGCCCGTTCCAAATTTCATCAAAATCGGTCAGTTCATGCAAAAATGCAATATGGCCGGGCCAAGATGGCGTCACAAATGAAAAGAAAACTTGGCTACTGTTCACCCTTCTGAGAGTGAACTGACTGAAACTACTCACTGAAAAAAGTTGCAGGGCTCTAATTTTATTCCTCGAGGAGTTCAACTGTAAAAATGTATAGACAAACAGACAGACAGGCAGGCAGACTGACAGATGGACATGCAGATCTGATAATTGAAACCTATAATTGATTTTATACTATATAGGTATTATACAGGGTTATTCAAAAGTCCGGAATAAAATTCATAATTTTTTTCCATATTTATTTCGGAAAAAACGCTCGAACAGGTCGATTTCTAAAAACGATAAGCCGTTTTTTCATGACACGTGTCATGTTCTACCGTCAACCCCCTAACCCCAAGCCACCCTTAGTATTTTTTTTCAAATGGCACCCTATGGCTTGTGGGAGCTCGTTGAAAAGCTCGTCAAAAGCTCTATTCAGATCTACTATTGAAAATTAGATCGGACGCTTCACCATGAAGTTTTAAGGAACCCCAGTTTTACTTAACAGTCCGGAATAAAATTCATAATTTTTTTCCATATCTATTTCGAAAAAAACGCTCGAACAGGTCGATTTCTAAAAACGGTAAGCCGTTTTTTCATGACACGTGTCATGTTCTACCGTCAACCCCCTAACCCCAAGCCACCCTGAGTATTTTCTCTCAAATGGCACCCGGCAAATGGGTGGCTTGGGGTTTGGGAGTTGACGGTAGAACATGACGTGTCATGGAAAAACGGCTTACATTTTTTAGAAATCGACCTGTTCGAGCGTTTTTTCCGAAATAAATATGGAAAAAAATTATGAATTTTATTCCGGACTGTTAAGTAAAACTGGGGTTCCTCAAAACTTCATGGTGAAGCGTCCGATCTAGTTGTCAATGGTAGATCTGAATAGAGTTTTTGACAAGCTTTCCAACGAGCCCCCACAAGCCATAGGGTGCCGTTTTAAAAAAAATACTAAGGGTGACTTGGGGTTAGGGGGTTGACGGTAGAACATGACACGTGTCATGAAAAAACGGTTTACCGTTTTTAAAAATCGACCTGTTCGAGCGTTTTTTCCGAAATAAATATGGAAAAAAATTATGAATTTTATTCCGGACTTTTGAATAACCCTGTATTGGTGGAAATAACGATCAAATGGGCCGTGAGTCAGAAGACAAAGGGGGCCACAATAAAGCAGTTTCTTCTAAAATGCAGTAAAATGGTAAAAAGTTCTGTTTTGGGGAGGCGAATATAGAAATGGCGGCATAAATGGCGATCACGTATAGAGCAGACCGCAACAGCGCTACTGACTGTAAACTAATACATAGGTCTATTGAAGATTAATCCGATATCAATGCGCTACGAGGGATTTGCCTTTCACAACACCTATAATAATCGGCGCGTCCCAAGAAAACGCCTCAAAAATCGATTCTCGGCTAGATATGCACGTTCAAGTAATGCCAAGTCATTCGAGAGATGATATTAGTATACGTATACGTTCAAATCACTGAAGGAGAAATCAATGATAAAATTTCACCATTTACTTTTGTTGTGCTTTGTGTTACCCGCCGTCGCATGCTCTTTCAAATGGCTTGTGAATTGCGCAATGCACATTCTTTGTCAATGATACCATTTTAAAAAGTATAAGGTATACAGGTAGGATGTATACGGTTTCTGAATTGCCACCGCATAAATCGGGAATCAGCTCTTAATAATTAGTTTCCAAATACAAACGCGACTACACATGCTGTTCCGAATATTCGACGCCTACGCTGAATTTGAATCAATGGCATTCCGCATTCATAGAAAAAAAAAAACGTCAAATCACGAAGTGGATTGATCAACTTGATAAAAACGCTCGCTATTGGAGATTTATTGAAATAAACAATGTCCGACAGCTTGCTTCGTCGTTTGAATAGATTCAGCGAATATAAATAAATAAAAACGCAAAAATTGAAACGCGGAGCGAGATGAATTGTGATGAATGCGGCAGCTAACTTGCATCACATCTGATGGTCGTAAAACGAACATTTTTTAATGCACGAACATGTGTGCGTGAAACTGGGAATGGCCACTGAAAACGAAATTTTTTGGCAGAAACTTCACAATAAAAAATTCCCGGACAAAATCTCGGCGCGATTTTTACTTTTTAATTTTTAATACGACTACCACCCCAGGGGCCCTATTTTCAGAACCGGGGAACACATCATCAGGTGATGTTGCCTAGGTGACAGCCAATCACAGCCTTGGTTGCCTAGCAACTTCGCATAGGAACGGATCACACGTTTGCCAAAAATAGGGCCCCTGAGGTCGCGGCTTCGATCCCTGCCGGGGACGGATTTTCGCCTCGAACATAAGCTTCTTGGTTTAGTTGGAATGCTTGCTAAATGCAAGAATGTGTGTCGCATAGCACGTAAAATACGAACGATGGTGCCGACCACATGCGCTGTTGGTGCTCGATAAAAATCCCTACCCTGTGTTGGAACACACAGGGGTTCGGCAAAATTTCTAGTATAGTGGAGGAAAGCATTCACCGGCGTTGGTGTTAGGCCTCGTTGCGGAAATAGGCCGACGTCAAATAAACGAATAAAAAAAAATTAATATGAGTTCAGCGATTAATATTATTTCAGTATGTAACAACGTTTTACTTTGTTTCTGTCAAAAGGATTAATTTTTGGAGTCACGTGACTTTTGTGAAAAAAAAAGTTTTTTTTAGTTTTGGAAAGCGGGTCTCAAATGTTTTTTGTTTCGTTTTGTTCTTCCGAACAGAAAATCCATTCTGTAGATTCAATATTAGGCTTGAAAATACCAACCAGCTGGGCAGCTACACATCCATCCATACCCATCATCTTGTACAGTTACGAACTCATAACTGGAAACTCACACTGGCACTGTTTTTTTTTTTTCTTTTTGTTTCAATTTGAGCAGATATTATTTGATTTTTCTTCCCGATCTTTACGACAGCACCAAATAGACGTTCTTTTCTTTGGCGAACTAACGGCTCGATACCAAGTTGGGGCTGAGACCGCCGTAAGTGCGGTTACCATAGCAACGGCGGATACCAACCAATCAGACCGCTGTATTTGGCGAGTTAAGCCGTCCTAAACTTTGCGCCTGCAACTTGGTATCGAGCCCTAAGTTCCCATGAGGAGATTACAATCGGTCAGAATATGAAAAATATGAAAGACAAGTAATGTCAAGTGTTAGGTAGGTACCACTTATGAGATCGTAACTATACATCGTACCCGTTCGGTATACCGCGCGCGGTTCGCCAAAGGGATTGGTTTGGACTGCTGTCCTGCAACACGCTTTTGCTTATGCAAAGACAGGGACACATTTTTTCCTTTCCACCCACACCTTCGCCCGAACCCTCGGACATTTGCGACAGTCAGCCCCGTTCGACTGTCAAATCCAATTTTCACCAGGTGCTGAAAGGCCGAGGCCTGTGGGCGGAAGCACCACCGCTGAGGGTCGGTAAGACATTCCCTTTTGATTTGATTTTGTCATATTTTACTGATTAGTCATAGATGCTATGAATAACATGTAATATGTTGAGCTGGCAATAAACAGATTAAGAAAAAAGACTTTCCCTTCCCTTTCCTTGGGTGATTTATCTATTTAGCGAAGAAGAAAGTGCATTGTGGCCAGTTGGTGTGTCCGTCATCGGATTTTTTGAGCGTATTGTTACCAGAGATTTCATCTGTGTGATCAATTAATAGGTTCTGGAATCAAATCCGTCTGTTTGTGGAAAAAAATTGCAGCTGAACTCCTAGAGGAATGAAGTTAGAGCCTTGCAAGCTCTAACTAACTAGTTACATTATTACTGATGATGAATGCAAAAAAAAAGTTCGGACATGACAAACGTCCAAAACGCCATCACTACAAAAGTAACAACATGAAAAATTTGCACAACATGCTCGAGTGACCATCAAATTATTATTGTTCACTATTGTAATGAGAAAAAGAATTATGGCTCTACCCCTACTTGTCTTAGAGATAGCACTTTTGGAAGTTACCAGTGAATCGGCAGCGTCCATCCTAGGAACTCTACCGCCAGGAAGAGACCTTGGCGAAATTTTCTATTTATAAATTATATAATGTACTTCTCTATTCAGGTCTATTAAAAATTTCTAAAAAAAAAAATAAGAAAAATCACCCATGATGTAATTGGTAAACATGGGAAACTCAAAGTAACGGATAGTTACTAGTCTTACATTTACAACCATCCTGGGCTCAATAAGTGGCCCATTAATAATGTCGCGGCATGCTCCAGTGGTTATCTTTCTCAAAGGATGTCTAGGATCACCTCTTCTAGGGGCCAATAGGATCAAATTTTTTTCAAGGTACAAATGATGATATCCCGTTCATTATTTATTTTCAGTAAAATGAATTTTCGGAGCAAAACTAAAGTGACAAGCTAGAGCGCTGGGAGGATACGGCTGATGCCGGCTGATAGCTTTGCTCCAAAACTTGCAGGTTCACAAAGGAATCTCAAATTTTTTTGCATTTTTGTCAATTTTTCTGCAATTTGATTATCAAGTGGTTAATCATAAGCTAAATAAGAAATAATGATTCTTAGTGAATAAGATGAGTTCTGATTCATTCAAATTTAGTTTTTGATTGTTTTTGAGACTTATGGAATCAAAATGCATAAAACCTAATTTTAAGAAACAATGAAAAATAAAAGTCTCCGATCAGTTATACGACTTGGATATGAAATAAATATGGTTATGAAGCGTGAATATTTTGAGAGTTTGGAATCAAAAAAAGTCAAAAAGTCAAACAGTCAGAAAGTGTTTCACGCGTTTATTGCAACAAGCTGTTCTCGAATGAATCCTCTCTTCACATATCTACAAAGCTGCTGCGTTTCTTGCTTATTGCGTACTCCTTAACATACGTCACCACTATTTTCACAATTCATGAGTAGTTTAGTAGGACCACGGAGATCCATAACAACTCCATAATAACAAACACGCCAGAATTGTCCAGAATTCAAATTAACAAATATTTTCTGTTGAGATTTCCGAGAAACCTCTTTTCTATTGAGGAGCGCTGTGTCCATGAGTTCAAATGACGGCTGAGATGACAATCGTCAGTCGTCACCAGAGACGATTTATGCAAGATTGCGCGTTCTCTATATTCATTTTTCTTTTTTCTGTCATTTCATCGCCCAAGATTCGATGCATTGCATGCACACTGCGGTGTGTGCAGTTGCGAAAATACAATGATTGCCTACACACTATTATGTATTCAGAAGTATAGGTACTACACCACCATCAGAAATATAATTGTAGAAATAGCGGCACGCAGTGAAGGAACAGTCGATTCTTGAGTATTATCATCTATTGAGGTAGATGTGGGTAGATCTCAATTAACTCAGCTTCTTAAATACGAAACGAATCGCTAATAAAAGCCCCAGCTAATCACTCTAACTGTATAGCCCTCCGAGAGCGGTATTTTTCCCACAAATTGCCAGAATATATACACTGTCTATTTGAATGCGATGCAAACCAGTAATTTCATCCCACAAAATGTGTCAGAATTTCATCTGTAATTTTGACACAACAATAAACTGTATGTGCATTTTGGAAAGACAAGCTTGAAGCGCAGTATAGGATACAAATGATTTGTAGAAGAGTCTGTAACGTCGTTATTATGCATATGTGGCGCAAATTTTATAGTTTTGTACACCGATATTGAAAATTAACACTAGTAAATCTTGTGGTGCACCTAAAAATCCACAAATATTTTGGGGTGTGTGTGAAAGTGACAGCCAGGAACCAGTAGCTTGTCTTGTGGGGGGTAGACAGAGCATGCAGCGTTGCCATTCAACTGACAGGTGTACGAAAGTATTCAAAATTTGGCGCCTTTACGCATGCGCACCTGCCAAAACAGACAACCGAAACAGTCTATTTTCTGGAGTGAGTTCACTTCCTTTTTGATCCTCTATCGACCTGCAAATTGCGTGTACCATAACCAGGACCATACCTTGAGTACCGAGGATAGAACGTACTTGATGTGCATAACATTTTTAATGAGTTGAAGGGTCTGCAGACGCATTCGCAAGAATAGTCGGCTAACGACAACAAACGGCCGCTGCACTGTTAGACTGACAAGCCCACGTTTGAAATGTCTTCAACTAATTTGTGCTGTTTTGGGGGACAAATCCATCCTACTACACCATCGATGCACACCAAAATCGCGAAATATGATCGTTATCGTCTGTTGTTGTTTGCCGCAAGTTGATACTGCGCATCATGATACGACTGCGTAGTGATGGACTCACGTAAATGGCTATAAAATAAATGAATTCTCCACAATACTTTCAGTACTCGCTATAATCCTAAAAACTAAACTGATGCGATTTTTTTATTTCAACTTTCTGTTGTGTTTTCGGTAAGCCGGTGGTTTTGACAGAAAATCATATAGAAAGTAATCGTATCTTTAATCAGACAATCCTTCCACAGAAATTCAAGGCAACTTCAAGCCCGGGCTTTTTCGCATGATAAAAATCGCGAATTCTGAACCATGGCTACGAAACCGGCCCATGGTCGAAATTCCACGTATACGTAGTCTTCTTACAAACTGAATTAAACTATCCCATGCAGGGTGGTACCAATATTTCTCTCTCAAAAATGAAGTTGAAGAGATCAGAGATTTTGATGGGATTCCATTAAATGTTTGTTCATACCTTGTTTCCGTTTGGATTGATTACCTCACATTTTTTCAGAAGCCGAATTAGCCCTAAATCACTGGAAAACATTATTGACATTTGACATTATTTGACAAACAAAAAAATTATCAACAGTTTCATTATTTTGAGAGACGTACAAAATTAAATACCTGACCGTTTTTCGAAAAAAGTGATCGACAAAAAAAAAGGAAATATTTTTTTCGCATAATCGAAAAAACGCTATGAATTAAGTTTTCTAATACACTCATTATTAGAAAAAAAACCGTACTAATACACACCGTATAAAAACAATTGTTACTTCATTTTCTCTTCATTTGTGAGAGAGAAATCCTTTGAATAATTTTGGCCTGCTGAGAATACAGCCTTAACGAGATATTTATTTCGACATAAACAGTCAACATCGAAAAACTATAGTGGCACCGACAGGTCATTTTGCGAAACTTTTTTACACAAATGCCAATGGGCTCTTGAAGTTGAACTCGACAATACATCTTTTCATTTTCAACAATAAAATTGCTTGGCTCTCTCAAATTCAGACTTTTCACTTCCCTTCAGGTATTGTTCCACAATAAGCGCTTTAAATTACGTTTCGGCGGCTTCTTTGTCCCACCTCGTGTGAGCCCCCCCCCCCCCCCCCCTCTCCCGGCACGATTTTCACGGGCCTCGTCTTGCACTCATACCACCACGGTCAATACAACGCTGGGTGTAAGAGCACTGCATATCGGCGAGCGGATGAGTTTCTCGTCCGTGCGGGCAATGTATCAGGCGAAAAAACTCCCAAAGAGACAGGCAATTATTGGTATTTTGATCATTTATGAAAAATTTTCGAAAGAAATTAAGAACTTTCGTGAGTCAACTCCATAATGATCCGAAAATTCTAATTCAAACGTCAAATTGCTCCGTTCATTTTCGGAAAACAACATCAGCAGCACGCCTCATCTGCCGCTCGCCCGTCGCCCGCGATTGGGGGGGGGGAGCGGAGTTATTAGGAGGCGGGCTCGCTTGGCTTAATTAGGACTTTATTTCGCAATTTCGCACGAAAATCAATCAATTAATGAGAAGGATTGTTTGCGGCAAGTTGTCGCACCATGCAAATTTTTGCACTGCCTCATATTAATTCGTGTTTCGTTTTTAGACGCCTCCGGCGTCACCGTCGCTACGAACTTGAAGTCCGACTGGAACACAGAAAATACGGAACTCCTTTCGCTTGTAAGGTAAGTCCTCTGCATTTTGGCAACATTTGTACTGCAAATTTCATGTAAGTATACACATATGATTTTGGTTCCAATATATAGTGTCGCATTTGACTTTAGTAAATACACGAAGAGTAGTGAAGCAGAGAGAGTTAGTAGTAGGCACTGTATAGTGAATGTATGTATCAGTATCACTAAAGAGAATGGCTACCTTTTGTTAATTTAGGATCGAGTTTGGGATGTAGATCTGAATAGTAGGCACATATCTGAATACTTGAATCTACTAGGTACCTTACATACTCAAGAGAAGTCCAAAATGATTTCAATTTAGTAACTTTCTACCTAGTCCTAGTGGTACGGTCGTGGCCGAGTGGTATAGGTGATGGCAAGCTGACCCACTCGCGCTGCGCTGTGCCGGCTCGAATCCCGCTACATCCATGGATATTTTGTTCTGTCCCCGAGGTTGCATGGTAGAGCAGCTAATAGCTGAATGTCGCCTCGTTAAATAAGTCAATAAAATAAAAAATATTAGAGAACCTATTATTGAGTAAAAATACCCGGAGAACTTTTGGTAAATTAATGTAGAATTTACAATTCAATTAAAGATTACAATCTTTCAAAGACAACTACGATTTTTTAATTTTTGCATACTCACAATACATATTTTTCTAGAAAAATGACAAAAACGAAACCTCTCAAGTTCAATTGATTTTTTTCACTAATTTCCGTCTGTTTTTTTTTTTTGATTGACCAATTACTACTAACCGTAATAGCAGAAAAAGACAAAACACTTTATTATTAAAAAAACGTTTTTAAAAAAGGCGTCATCCATACCGCGGGATCTCTCGTCGCGAGCTTCTGTCCCTGCAAATTTTTGAAGTTGGAATTTTTACGATGTTCAAGTTAGTTGATAAAAGTTTACCTTGAGAATTGGCAAACTATTTCCGAAATTTGAAATTTGCAACAACCTTATTTAATTTTGTATTGATTTTCCTTATCGATGGTTCGCAGACAAAAACCTATTTGTCTTGTTCTATTTCAGTTATAGTATGACTATTTTGTAACACTGTTCTTGCGAAAAACAATGCCACAAAGTGTCACGTTGTGTAACTGAAAACAGAGCACTTGTCCCACTGTTTTGAATCTGTTTTAGATTCTGTTAATATCTGTTTTATCTCCATTTAAAATTTTTGGAAGGGTAGTCACCGGGATTTGAACTCCGGACCTCTGGGTTTGAAGCCAGAGACGAAGCCCACCGAGCTACCGCCGGGATTGAAATATAAAATTAAATCTTGCAACTTTGCCTACAAGACGTCAGGCGAATTCGCGTAATGACGAGGCGAATTGACTGAGCCTCAGCTCCTCTCGGACTCACTCAAAGTAGGTACTCGAAGTTAAGTCAAGTAATTTACATTGCGGTCAATTCAGTTCAGGCAGGTCAAGGTAGAGTAGGCATAGTGAGCAATTTCTTCAGGTTTAATAGCACTCTTGCTCCGAGCCAGGTACAAAGCATTCTAGATTTATGAATTCGGGTTTAAATCGGAGTTCAAATATTCAGCCTAATGTATACGTAATTAAAGACAAATACTCAGGTCAAATTGGGTCTTTTCAAAACCAGGAACCAGCTAGTTGAAAGCGCAAAGAAAGAAATTTGTACCGTTTCCAGTGGGAATATTAAATTTACGTGTGCACGCCGCATAAATGATTGAGAATGTTTACAATCAATAAGGTTGTCGACATTACAGCGGACTTGGCTTGGCACAATGAAAAACCAGCCGGCGTGTACTATAAAGAAGAACTCACTAATACTTCTGTCACTTTCCGAACTAAGTACACAGAAAATATTTATCAATTATCACAGACTGTCTTACCATCAGTAAATATCCCTATCCGATTATGATCACCGACTATTTATTGATGAGTGATATGTCGGACTCAATATTCTGGGCCAACAATCATTAGGCATACTCAGTTTGATTTTTTAGCGCACTTCTCCAAACGGGAAGGCGCTTTTGTCCTCGCTTTGTCCGTCCGTCCGTCCGTCACAGCATCTAGTCCTAGACGAAAAGGTTTTTGCGAAAAAATTTTACTCCATGGGGTAGCTCATGACCTTGTATCCCGAACGAAGGAAAATCTTGACGCAATAATAATAAACAATGACAATAATAACAATTTAGTGTGGCGCTGCATCGCCGTTGAATGCCGCATTTCAGAAGCCGGCCTGATCTCGGAAGTTATCACATGCGAGGAAGTACCCAATCTCATCATTTTACAATAATACATATGCGGAGTTATATTTAGACGATGATTTGAACTTCATTTTAATGAAAATTTCACATCTGTGCGAGGTGCAGGTCAATAGTTGAAAATGCAATAATTTTTGAAAATGACTCCGAAGCTACGGCTCGGCCGCAAATGATTATTCATTGCTTGCTGGTGCTTGATATCCTTCCCTCCGAACAAAACGAAATTCAATACAGAAAATATTTCAACTCAAATGGGTAGCTCACGGCCTTGGTACGCGAATCAAGAAAAATTTTGCCGAAATAATCATGAACAATTACAAAAATAACATTTTGGTGTAGGGCGGCTTCGCCGATCAAGTGCTGGGATTCGCGGTAAGATGTAGAAAGTTGCGATATGCATGCAACTACAATTTCTTAATGAAATACATCACTACGTGTAGGGGATTATATTTAGAGAACAATTTGAACTTTCTTTTGACAATAACTCCACTTCGATCCGACTGTCGGGTCAATTGTTATCAATTTCTGAAAACGACCGCAAAGCTACGGCTCGGCGAATACACGACCCTACAAATTTAAAATCAGACGTGCCGAAATAGTATTTGACCATTCTGAAATAGCCAATACTAGGTACCTGAAGGATAATGGCACTCAAACTACGAAACATGTTCGCTCGATAACAAAAAAAAGTAGGTAGGTATCACTAAAAATCATGTGACAGACTACCATTTTTTCGGTTTTATTTCGATAAAAAAGAAATGTTCCAATTCAAAAATGAACCCGATATTCATGTTCAAGAGGTCGAAATCAGTTGGAAAACATTTTTTTATAAGTAACGGAATGACGCTTATGTGGCCGGTTTGTCTTGTCTGTCTGTCTGTCTGACCGTGTAGAAATTAAGACGCTGTACTCCTCGAGAATTGAAGAAGCAAGAGCCTTGGAACTTTTTCCGATGTATAGCTAATGTCCCCAAGGGTGGCCAATGGGCACTATTTTTGTTATCTATACATCGTTATCATTATTATCAAAAAACAGAGATCTCCTGTGCACTTCGAAGAAGTTGGACTTCTCTTCGGGAAATAAAGCTACAGCCCTTAAAAATTTAACTTGATATCTTAGGTCTTCAAGGACTAAATAGGCAGATTGGCTTTCATAATTCCGCCGCCATCTTGGCTGCCATATTGAAATTTCTTATTAGTGGAACGATTGTCATGAAACTTGAAACTTACCCTTGTTTAGTACGATCATTCTTATTTTCAAGCGAATTTCATGATTCTGCCGCCATCTTGGCTGCCATATTGGAATTTTTTGCCCAAGACGGTAGAACCCTAATTACTTGACATCTTGCGTTCACTAATCCTTCAAAAAGGAAGTGCGCTACTGAGCCTCATGCCCATGAGGCATATTCGCTTGTTTGTTGTTGTGGCAGGTTATGGGATCTGTATGAGAAATTAAAATTATTACACCTTGTCATTGATGATCAGAAAATGAACAATTCAAATCAACTACGAAGTACTAGGGTAACAACAACAAGTTACTAACAGTGCTCAATTTTAAATGTTCCCTCTACTTCTTGGGGTATTTATTATGAAAGAAGTGTACCTGTACCTACTTAGGTAGTTGGACGTAACACGTAACACTTTAAATAAATAGTGATTTCAACTTAACACAATAAATTATTGATTCAAAAATACCATATACTGTATTTATTACATACTTATTTGTATTTTGTTTCTATTTATATGTATTTACTTTGTCGGTAAAATGCTATCGGTGCATAACATTTATGTTATATTTATTATCTTATTGAACAGGTATAATATCCTACATCATTATACCCCGCGACAATCTAATTAGTCCGTGGAGGCGCCAAAATGGGCTTCATCTGGAAATGAGAAACTGGCTGTAGCTCGTTTGTTTTTCCAACCGATTTCAACATCTAGAACGTCATTTTGTAGACAGAAGGATTCTCTTCTTATTTCATACCTTTTACAAACGTGATATCGGGAAACTGTCAAATTGTCTTTATAAAATACGGTATATTCTGGCGTTTTGGAAAGGTTATCCGATATTTTTGAAACTTTGAAAAGATGGCGCCCAAAAAACAGTTTTTTGTCGATATCTCAATTTCAGTCGATGTGAGATGGAAGCATTTGTATGCGAATAGAAGCTCATTCAATTCTCTGCAATTTGACAACTTACTCGTCTACGTGCTACTTTCGGTTCTTGGGTTATGGCTTCTAGAACTCCCTGAAGCATCAACTTTTGGCATCCAATCAGCATGTTAGGTTGATCTCAGCTCCACGTGGCAGTCAAATTAACGATAAATAATGATCACTTGTCAACCACAGACCATTATTATCCAGAAGATCATTCATGGTAATGGTTGTTATGCAACTACAGGGTGAACTCTGAAGGCAAACTGACTTTAGGCTTAAGAACCGTAAGTCGCACATAGGTGATTCAGATGTCAAATTTTAGAGAATTCAACGAACCTTCATTTTAAAATAAATTCTAAAATTTTATGACAAATTTTCCGAAAATCTTCAGAAGATTTGTTTTTTTGGACGCCATATTTTCAAAATTTTTACCAGCAAAATTTTTACCAGACGATTCATTTTCGAGATATTTGTGTTTGAAACTTTGGAAAACATCTCAAAATCGCAACTTTTCAGGGCCCAAATTTTTATTCTGAAAAGCTTCACGTTTTTTAGCAAAAATGGTAGTTTATCAACTTGAAACACCTAGAAAACTTATTCCAGTCAAGGAATCTTGAGTTTTCTTGAATTTTGATTTTTAAGGCCTTGAAAGTGGTGTTTTCGAGATGTTCTCCGAAGTTTCAAACCCAAATATCTCAAAAGTGAAGCCTTGAATCAAAATTTTGCAAGAGTATCTTTTTTCTCTAAATTGAACGTAAAATTCAAAAATTGAAACCATTTCCGAAAATATTCAGGAGGTGAAAAATAGGGGGAAAAGGGGGAAGATACCCTCTATTATCTTCGCCCCTGAAAATGTTTGATGAAGTGCGTTATCATTGTTCTATAGAGACCTATTTTAGTGAACTTTGGTTCAAATTTCAATAAAATCGGCTCAACGCAACGGTTCAAAAGTTATGCAAAAAAAACTGGTTTTAAAAACCAACTTTGAAGGCCTGTATCTCCGTTATTACGTTTGCGAGGGTAGTTTTATTGAGAAAGTCCCCTTATTTTTCAATTTTCTACCTCCCTGTAAATTTTGTTGCATTAATTTCGGGACAGCCTGTATGTATTACCTTTATTCCTTTCTAAAGTCAATTTGCCTTCACAGTTCACCCTGTAATTACACAATTAACATTTGCGTATAGTTGCGGCCAAAACGGCAAATATACGAAGTGAAAAAACGAATGGAAAATCGGAAAGGGCACCTCAGGATCTGATCCTATGATATTGCCTAGTTTCAAAAATATTGGATAACCTTCAAAAAACGCCGGAATTTGGCATATCTCATAAAAACAATCTTGACAATTTTCCAAGGTGACGTTTGTGAATTCAGGTAAGTATGGAATAAGAAGAGAATTCTTTTGTCTATAAAATGACGTTCCAGATGTTTGAAATCCGTTAAAAAACAAACCAACTACAGCCAATTTCTTATTTCCAGATTTTTCATTTATATTCCAGAGAGCCCATTTTGGCGCCTCCAGCAGATACTAATATTCCACCATAATTTTTCATGGTCCTTGATCGCCCAGGAATCGATTAAGACATAACTCTATATATCATCACGAAGCTGTACACGGCACGACCTATGCCCCTATACTAAATACTAAAAATAAGAGATTACTTACTAAAAGAAGAGATTCAAAAACGTGCCAAATACAGCGATTTGGAATCCCGTTTTATTTTTATTCCTTTTTCCGTCGAGACGTTTGAACCATGGGGAGATGATGCGTTAAATTTAATAAAGTGTATTGGGGGAAGAAGATCCCGGCAAAAACCCATGAAAGCAAATCCACCAGCTACCTCATTCAGCGCGAAGTATGGCAATCCAAAGAGGCAATGCCGCGTATGTTTTGGCAACCGTCCCGCCAACAAAAAGTTTCGACAATTTTTTTTATATTTTATAGTTTTTATAAGTTTTATATTTTTTTTATATGTAAGTATATATTCATGAACGTTTACAATAAAAATATATAATTGATAAAAAATAAGAGATAGGCCGATCACAATAACCAGTCTATCATCATCTTTTCACTCTTCAAGGTAACCTTTGTTATTTCAATGGACGTAGTTGAGACATTTTTGGTATCAATTCAAAATACATTTTCAGAGCCTATAATATCTTTGGAATCAAGTTGTTGAAGTATGTATGTACGTACAACTTTTCGACTTCCGTGATTCCTTAGGGACACTTAAGATACCACTGATACCGTCAGTAGGTACCGTTCCGAACTCGGTTCCGAAGCTATCAGAAACAATTCAGAAGCACAGGGTATCAATCATCATCAGTGACCCTGATATACCAAATTATAATTTTAATATACGGGCTGTGACCTGAACGGAATGGGTGAAATTAAAAATCAATCTGGCAAGGACGTCAAGCATAATAATTAAAATAATAAAACTAGTATGGAACAAAATAAGAAAAACGCTGAAGCCATGCCATGCTCAGTTTTATGGCTTGTTTCGCTATGCCTATGCCGCTCATTTATTTCGTGTTCGATATTATACACTCATCGGCTATAGAGGTATATGGGCATAGCGAGAGTAGGTATAACATAAAAGAAATCCCTTGGACTCGAATAAAATTAATGTCGATGTCATTTGGGCTAATGCGAGTTTGAGAAATATTACGTCCCGCAATATTTAATGTTAATTATGTTGGTTGGCTTTCTCGTGTGATAGTGTGTGTGTTTGTGTGTGTGTGTGTGTGTGTGTGTGTGTTGTGTACACGAAACAAAAGGGACCACCAACATCACTGAAGATCCGAACACGTTCATTAAATTGCACAACGACTAGGAATAATGACATACAAGTTTCATTAGTGATTTGGGCATTTTCTTTTGACAATGCATTCGTTGTTGTTTTTTTTTTATGGAGGAGGAAAGTTTCAGGAATGCATTCCGATACGCGGACAATGGCCGATTTAACTGAGATTTCCAGGTCGGCTGGACTTTCGGCACCTCCATTATGTTGGAATAGGGAACGTGGGTCTTCGGGTCCTCGCTTGGCTGAAGAAGCAAAGGTGAAGACATCCGACGGCAGCCATTTTACCGCCTCGCGACTTGAGCTCCTCCAACTGTGGCCGAAGAACAGAACTTGATGCACATGCACAATTTTGTTTGAACCATCGAAGACGTACACTAAGTCGTACAATTATTCCAAATATTTCGCGATTCACGTCTCGACGGGCTTTAGGTTTCAGGGAACGTAAAATAGAGACGTTAGTTAGCCTGCAAGGTGTAACTTAAAACTATTAAACACACACACACACACACAACCTGGATCCCCATCGGGGTTGCAAAGTAAACAACTCTCATACCTTTAGTATAGTCCTCAGCAGCTTATCACACAAACACTTTGTGCATATTGTATGTAATCACAAGGCACAGCGTAAAACACTGAAAAGCACTGGAAGAAGCACTTTCTAATATGCATTTAGAAACTTAAGCGCACCCTTCTCGGCCGGGTGATCCCGTTGACGGCGTTTCCAAGAGATTCCATGCTTTTCGGTACTTCCCCCGTGATCGACACCATCAACAATTAGACAGGAGAGATGACAAACAACACAAAACAACTAAATCCAACCTGATGTCTCTGGAATGATCAAAGAAAGCTCAACAACAAAACACTCTCCCGGTGCCGGTCGGTCGTTCTTGGCGAACTAAAATGTGTCTAATTTCGATTTTGGCGGATGCGCCGACCAGTGTTCGGTCCCATCGCAACGATGGTCGCCAATTGACCGTCCCACGTTCCCGAAAATTATTCGTCCAGGAGCAATGATGGTAAGTGCAGAAGCGCTGCTGGTTCTGATGGAAAACGTGAACGGCTCCGCGTCGGTCAACGTCAGCGGCACCAACTCAACTAAACTCAACTAAAACTCCGTTTCTCAAATCGGATTCTCGCACCGAACGGGGCCGAGCTGCGCACGAACGTGACGTCACCGCGCGCGGCAAGGGGACCGGGAAATTCGTAAAACTAAGCCCACCGGAGCCCCCATTCCATTTCCCATCCCGAGACACCTCTTCACCCCCCCCCCCCCACGAACCCAGATCGCACACAAATTACGAATTTCGAACATTACAAATGCCGAAGTATCACCCCCGCGATAGACCGACCGAAGAAGGACACACGACACACCGTCCTGCTTTGCCACCGTCGCCGTCGGTCCGTTGTGGTGGAAAAGTTGCCCATCGCGGAAAGCTCAGTTCGTCTGTATACGGCTTCGCTCACTTCACTCGACTGCGCTGCAAACAAACAAACACTTCACGACGATTGAACTCGGACACAATTTGTGCTAACAATTTTTATTAAAATGGTCCACCTAGTTGCAAGTTGGCGCTAGTTCGTTATCACTGATAATAAATGTTGCATTTGTACAGCTTAGCAGCAAGCAAGCTTAATCCACAAAAAAAGTGCAAAAAATCAAAAATCATGAATTTTATTCACACATGGGATGAACATGTTTTCTTGACGCTTGACGTTATAGACTTATAGATTTTAATCTCATCATTTGTCACTGAAATAATGGATGGACGGTGACTGACCTTATCGATTATAGTGGGGGAAAGCAACCACTGGCATCGGTGATTGACCAGTAAAAATGCAAGCGGAAATAGACCGACGCACACAGGCGGAATTTCAAAAAATCGTGGACAAAATTAAATTTTAATTTTTTTTGACTTTTTTTGCAGGAATTCGCTCAAAAATAGCTAGATTGAATGTAATTCTTCAAAAATCACCAAAAAAAACTTTTTTTTGTGAACAGAAACAAAATAAATGTTTTAGAACGTCGCGTAGACCTCACGGAAAAATTATTTCGTATAAAATGTTTTTTTGACACGTAGATTTGGTTGAAAATCCAGTATATTGTAGATATTCAATAAAGTATCAGATGATCCTATAGCTAAATTCCATTTAATTGATTCCGAGTTTAGCGAGTAGGGCGGAGAGAAAGTGTATTTCCAGTTATTCGGCGAAAATTTTGTAATTTACGTAACTGGTCCAATACCAAGCTCCAGATTACAGGAAAAATAGTGGAGAAAAGTCTCCTTGGGTTGATGAGGGTAGTTAGTGAGGTTTCAAAATTTATTGACTTTACATCCTCCAAAACAGCTCTGTCACAATTATTAAATGATTTTCTCACTCTCTTTCCTAAACCTCCTTTACAGCTTGTATTGGACAAGTTTCACTACTTTTGAGAATCATTCATTTTTTTGGTTTTCGATGACAAGTCCTGGTCGTCACATCCGGTAACTTGTTTGATTTGGCTTAGCAAATGGCTTGCACTTATCCATAAAGTTAGGAGCTTGACAAAATTGTAAGATACGAACTAGCTTCTTTTTTTGCTACGCCTACGGTAATAAACTCTGATCGGGAATCTCAAATTAAAGTATTGGTTGAAAAAAACTAAATTTTTGTCTTGATAATTAAGAATTAAGGTACACATACAGGGTGTTACACTTTTTTTTTCAATATTTCAGGAGATAGTAGAGTATCAAAAAATATGTGGACTTATTCGAAAAAGAAAACATCGGAAACGCATTATAACGGAGATAGAGGTTTTCAAAGTTGAGTTTTGCAAATGATTTTTCATATTACTTCGAGTTCAATCAATGAATTTTTGATAAAATTTGGTACACATCATAAGTTGATGTATGCATACAAGATGGTCATATTGGTTTTTGTCACATCTCGAAAATTGTAACTTTTTATTTTTTATTATTTTTCTTTTATTTGCGAAACTACTTATTTTTCGATGCTTTACCATATTCTCAAATGTTGAAAAAAAAGTGGAACACTCTGTATAGTAGAAGCGGTTCAATAGAACCAAGTTTTCAAATTTGGTTAAAATTCGAGTGGTGCGTTATTTTGCGATTTTATGTACTCCAAAGTCAACAAAAAAATTAGTTTCTCGTAATATAGCAAGTTATAGCAAAAGATGTTGCCTGGAACATGTACAGTATACCTTTTGGCTTATAAAAATATAAAAATCGCTGCTCGATCGTGCTCGATAGGATACTTTTTGTCTACAGGTGAACAAAAATTCACTTTTTTCGAAGATCGAAAACTCCACTTCAAATATTATTTTTTGGGGATGATCAGTGGATATTTTCCGATGAAATATCTATATGTAAATGTAATACAGACCTCCTGCTAGAGACTCCATAAATTTGGATTGAATAAATTCACATGGCAATGTGTCAAGGGCCATTCGAAACGAGTAAGAAAAAGTTCAAAACTGATAACTGGTGACAGCTTTCTTTCAGCATGAACTTCATATCGCTGTATCTTTTTTATCCTTGCACCTGTTAAGCTGAGGGTACCTGATAATTATAGCTAGATTATCCAAGAATATTTTAAAGTGGATAGTTCCTGATCAACTCAATATTTTTATTTTTGGTTTTTGTCCACGATTTTTTGAAATTCCGCCTGTGTGCGACGTTTGGATAAATGAGAAAAACAATTACGTTGGAATGTTACAGATTTACTATTTTGACACGCCAGATTGAATAAATACATAACTTCTGATGAACGAGAGTAGAATTTAAGCAAACTGTCAGGCGTTCAACATGCTCCCATTTGAAGAGATTTTCTTATTTCTGGATTCTAACATTGGAGGCATAAAAGATAACCCCATACCTCCACGTTACTTGATTTCAGTGCCGTAACTAGGGCGTGGCGAAGGTGGCATTTGCCACAGGCGCAAAAATTTCAGGGGCGCAAAATTCAGTTTGGGTAATACCTGTCACTTTTTCAATTTTTGTTCCAAATTTTTACCTGAACCTATATCTACTTCTACCTACAACCTACAACTTCATGATTTAGAACAGCCATAGAACGGATAAAATTGAAGAGCACGGCGCTGCAGGAAGTAGCATGCTGAGGATAAGGCAGCGCTCGCGCTCGGCGCTCGGCGCCCTCCGCCAGCGCCGGTCGGTCTAGTATAGGTGCTTTTCGAGTTCCAGCTTGACTATCACCGCATGTATTTACTTGCAGCACCGAATAAATACAAGAGCGCCGAATCAGTCTTAGATGGGGCCTCTCTATATCCTGCAAAAAAATTTCATCTCTCGTTCAGTAAACTGAAGCTTGTCAAGTCGTATTTGTACGAAGCCGTAGAGACGACATGTGGCAAATGCAAATAAATATTTTTGGACGCTCGATATTTTTGTACATCTGTTGAATAAGGCGATATTTCGGCTCAATAACGCGAAATTTCGGCATAATAAGGCGATATTTCGCCTTAATAGTGCAATATATCGGCTTAATAACACGAAATTTCGGCTTAATAAGGCGATATTTCGCTTTAATAACGCGAAATTTTGGCATAATAAGGCGATATTCCGCCTTAATAGTGCAATATATCGGCTTAATAACACAAAATTTCGGCTTAATAACACGAAATTTCGGCTTAATGAGGCGATATTTCGCTTTAATAACGCGAAATTTCGGCATAATAAGGCGATATTTCGTCTAAATAAAGCAACATTTTGCCTTAATAACGCAATATTTCGCCTTAATAACACGAAATTTCGTCTTACTAACCCCTCAAATAATTTCACTAAATGTGTCTTCAAAATGGAATCTAGGAAAAAAACGCCCCCGGAATACACACCCCCGGGAAAAAATACCCCCGGGAAAAGACACCCCGGGAAAAAATACCCCCGAGAAAAAACGCATCCGGAAAAAACGCCCCCCATGTTGTCTTCAACGTAATTTAAGCCCTATCCCCCATTGCATTTTCCATGACTTCCGGAGCAGCGTTGTGCCGTTAAGTCATGTCCGGAGCCCTATCGGGCCCCATTGTGTCTTCAAGTGTAGTTAAAGCTCTATTAAGCCCCCTTATATTATGGTTTTTCCTCGTTTTTTTCATGGCTCACGGACTAGGTACCTACCAGTAAGCCCAGTTTTGCGGAATTTTGTAATACAGACCTCCATCAGGGCCCCTTGTGTCTTCAATAAAGTTTGAAGTTCTGTTGAGCCCCTTTGCACTTTTCTGAGTCTTTCAGAGCACTAGAAAGACCCTTGTGCATTTATGTTATATCGGGTCCCAAATTTGGCCTCCTCCTGGTGTCTGTAAGTACCGTATGATCAAAAACTTTCCTCCTCTAGGCAGGCTGTGGTCTGGTCATTGGCAGGCAAAGGAGGCTGATTTTGGCCAGGCTACAGCCTGCCTAGAGGAGGGAAGTTTTTGATCATACGGTATAATTTGGAGCCCCAATGAACCCCCTTTATGTGCTTAATGGCTTCCAGAATTCCGCTAAGCCCCCTTCTGCCATCTTGTGTTACTTATACATGCACGATGGGCCCCCTTATTATGTTTTTTTCGTGGCTCCCAGAATTCCAATAAGCCATCTTGTAGATTAGAGGTGGTCGTTTGGTCTCGGAGGATCCTTTCTGCACTGCGACTTATAAGATCTTTTGTGCGTTTTGGGCTCCATCAGGCCCCCTGCTTGTTCCTTCAATGTCTTTTGAAGCTCTGCTGAGCCACCTTACACCCGTTTCCGGGGCAGTCATGAGCACCTTCTGCTTTGGTGATATTCGGAATCCTATCGGACCTCATTGGGTCCGTAAGTGTAGTTTGGAGCCCTAATGAGCCCCTCTATGTTTTTCTTGGCTATCAGAATTCCAGTGAGCCCCCTGTTGCCTTCTTGTGTGTGCCCATAACTAAATTGGGCCCCTCGTTTTTTCAACGTCTCTTAAAGCTCCGCTGGGCCCTCTTACATCTTTTCGTGGCTTTCAGAGCAGTAGTAAGTAGCTTGTGTCTTCATGCGGTATTCAAAGCCCTATGGGGCCCCTTGTCTTTCAAGTATAGTATGGAGCCATAATTAGCCTGCCACTCAGACTATTATTGGTTTTTAGAGTAGCAGTAAACGCCATTTGCCTTCCCTTGTTATCTGAAGCTTCATAAGGCCCCCTTGTGTTTTCAATATCGTTTGTAGTCCTGCTGAGCCTCCTTGCATTTTTCCATGACTTTCGGGACTCTATCGGACCTCTTTGTATTTCACAGGCGCGTGGTGGCCCGCCGGGCAGCCGGGCATTTCCCCGTAGGCCCTCAGCCGTAGAGCCTCAAGGGGCCTTTCTTGTCGTTTTCTTTTTCTATATATTTCTTAATTTCCCAAAAATTGGATGAATTTTCCTGAAGCATAAAATTGTCTACCTATTGGGTAAATGATTTCCAGACTTTTGAGATCATAAGGATGTTTTGGACCAGTAATCAGTTCACACCGTCGTGGCCTGGAATACTAAAATATCTGAATTTTTCAAAGGACCCCGCACGATTCTTATGGAAAATGGGTCTCGGTCAAATTCCCTAATTTTTTTATATGTTGTAGTCCAATTTGACACGAGCCAAAAACCATCGTCCGTTATTCACAAAAGAGAAAAGTTTTTTTTTTCTTTAAGGGGTTGATGATGGGTTATTTCAATGTAAAAAATATGTTTCAAGGTAAGTAAAAACATTTCAACGTCCTTTCTTACGCATATGACTCATGATACAATATACCTACAGTGTTTTTATGATTTTTTTGCCTGGATATCCGTACAAAAAAAAAGTTAGGAACTATGTACAGGTAAACATAATTAACCTGCTGTGAAGTTGAAACTTGATAGGAACATCAATATTTTCAATAATTATCTAGGCAAAAAAATCATTGAAAAAATGTATATCTCACCCTGCTGTAAGGATGCTAACATAAGCATAATAGTGAAAGTGAGTTTTGAGAGGGGATTCTCACAATCAGATGCAGAGAATCCGACCATAGACCTTCTCCTACATTTTCAAGATTTATTTCGAATTTTCGAATATGATGTTCAGAAACAAGGATAAGGGATGGGAGACGGGGTTGAAATTATTTTTGAAGAATAGACATTTTTACAAAACAAGATGATGTGAGAGTCCACTATTTCCATTCATTTGGTTTATGACATGGAAGAATGTTTTATGCTTCATTATAGTCAAATTCAACCCTCTGTGGGGTGGAAACTGGTCATACGAATGAATTTTCCCTCGGTAATCTTGTTTAGCGTAACTGGTTAAGCACAATGGGTAGTATTAATAGAAAATATGCATAAGCATTTGCTTGGATTTCATAGGCGTTGCCAGGGAAAGTTTGCTCAGCAACTCCTCAAAAATCTAAGCAGAAATTCAGCCGAATTGACCGAGGTTTTTTTTTCAACCCCACCCCCTATTTGGGGGTTGGAAAAACAATTTGTGCCAAAACTCATACTTCGACAAAATAGAACCATCTGCATGACTTTCAAACGTAATTTCGGATTTGATACTCACAAGTAGGGGTTGGGGGTGAGGGCTGATTTTTTCACAAAAGAAAAAGGGAATTGTCATGAGCCATATGTGTTAGAAAGGACGTTGAAATGTTTTCACTTACCTTGGAACATATTTTCTTACAATGAAATAACCCATCATCAACCCCTTATACAGGGTGTTCGGGTTTGGTTATTACAAACTTTGAGGGATGATTCCCCATCAAAAATAAAGCCGAAAGAACAAAAAACTCATGGTCCTAAAATGCTTCCTGGGGGTTGAAGTTGACTTTTTTAAATGGTTTTTTCACCGTAACTTTTGAACCGTTGGACCGATTTTGATCCAATTTGAACCAAAGTTTAGTTCAATGTTTCCATAGAATAATAATACCACAATTCATCAAAAATTTCTGGGGGCGTAGATAATAGGAGACGGTTCCCTATTTTCGCCCCAATTTTTATCTTCCCTGATTATTTTTCATTATTGTAAATATTTTCGGATTTTACGTTCAATTTAGAAAAAAAAGTTACTACTGCGAAATTTTGATAAGAGGCTTCATTTCCGAGATGATTGGTTTTTAAACTTTGGAAAACATCTCGAAAGCGCCACTTTCCAGAGCCCAAATTGTTTTTCTCTGAAAACGCCTCGTTTCCTAGCAAAAAATGACAGTAAATCAACTTAAGCGACCCAGAAAACTTACTCTAGTTGAGAAATCATAAGTTTTCTTGGATTTTAATTTTTAGGCCTTTGAAAGTCGTGATTTCGAGGAAATAAAAGGTTCAAACCCAAGTATCTCGCAAATGAAGCCTCTAATCAAAATTTTTCAAGAGTAATTTTTTCTTCTAAATTGAACGTAAAATCAAGACATTGAAGGGACAAGGGGGCCTAATGGAGCTCTGGATAAACCAAGAAGGCAGAAAGGACGTACTGGAATTTTGATAGCTAGAAGAAAAACACAAGGGGGCTCACTAGGGCTTCAAACTACACTGGCGAACGCAACGGGGTCCGATAGAGCTCCGTATATCACATGAAGGCACAAAGGACTTACACTAGGGCTTCCAGAAATGCAAGAACGCACAAGATGGCTTAATGGAATTCTGAAAACCATAAACATAATAAGGGGGCCAATCGTGCATGTATAACACAAGATGGCAAAAGGGGGCTTAGCGGAATTCTGGAAGCCATTGAGCACATAAAGGGGGTTCATTTAGGGCTCCAAATTATACCGTATGATCAAAAGCTTTCCTCCTCTAGGCAGACTGTGGCATGGCCAAAATCAGCCTCCTTTGCCTGCCAATGACCAGACCACAGCTTGCCTAGAGGATGAAAGTTTTTGATCATACGGTACTTACAGACACCAGGAGGAGGCCTAATTTGGGACCCGATATAACATGAATGCACAAGGGTCTTTCTAGTGCTCTGAAAGACTCAGAAAAGTGCAAAGGGGCTCAACAAAAGTTCAAACTTTATTGGAGACACAAGGGGGCCCAATGGAGGTCTGTATTACAAAATTACGCAAAATTGGGCTTACTGGTAGGTACCTAGTCCATGAGCCATGAAAAAAACGAGAAAAAACCATAATATTAGGAGGCTTAATAGAGCTTTAACTACACCTGAAGACACAATGGGGCCCGATAGGGCTCCGGACATGACTCAACGGCACAACGCTGCTCCGGAAGTCATGGAAAATGCAATGGGGGATAGGGCTTAAATTACGTTGAAGACACCATAGGGGGGCGTTTTTTCCGGGCGCGTTTTTTCTCGGGGGTATTTTTTCCCGGGGGTGTTTATTCTGGGGTCGTTTTTTCTGGGGGTGTTTTGCTAGGGGTGTTTTGCTGGGGGCGTTTTTTCCTAGAACCCATTTTTAAGACACATTTAGTGAAATTATTTGAGGGGTTAGTAAGACGAAATTTCGCGTTATTAAAGCGAAATATCGCCTTATTAAGCCGAAATTTCGTGTTATTAAGCCGATATATTGCACTATTAAGGCGGAATATCGCCTTATTATGCCGAAATTTCGCGTTATTAAAGCGAAATATCGCCTTATTAAGCCAAAATTTCGTGTTATTAAGCCGATATATTGCACTATTAAGGCGAAATATCGCCTTATTATGCCGAAATTTTGCGTTATTAAAGCGAAATATCGCCTTATTAAGCCGAAATTTCGCGTTATTAAGCCGAAATATCGCCTTATTCAACAGATGTACAAAAATATCGTGCGTCCAAAAATATTTATTTGCATTTGCAACATGTCGTCTCTACGGCTTCGTATATTTGCGCTCTTCCGTCGGCCAAGAAAGATTAACAAAGATATCTATACTTTCAATCGATAAAACAGCTACGTCAAGCTTGAATTTTGTGAAATTATAGACATATTTTTTCAATTAGAATCTAGAAAAGTTCAGCTTGGTGGTTGAAGTTTCAAGATTTTTTTCATTTTCAATTTTTTTTGTCCTAAAATTTATTTTTAGTTACTTTATTTGGTTATTTGAAATAGAGTAGCAACGTGCATCTTTCTCCATTTTGATTCTGAATATTTTGTCAATAACTTGACAAGTTTTGTTTTGTTGTTCAATTTTTATCTATTGTAATCCTATAGGTACTACTAGTATTTTGTTACTTCTTGTTGAATACTTTTAATACATCATCAATTTGTCTTGATGTTTCTATTTCTGGGGTTGGGAAGCTCGATCGACTGCGAAAAATGGACGGCCGGGAGTTTGAAAAAAATTTCCAGGAGCCGAATGAGTTTATTATTGGTTTCACCTATTTTTTTTTATGAAAGATCGAGTAAAAGATCTCAAAAATATGATAATCATCTTATTTGCCATTTTCAATTTTTTTTCATAGATAATTGTGTTCCCATTGTGGCCAAAAATCCGGAGAGGGAGGAAATGGAAGCTTCCAGCTTTAATTTGAGATTATTATTAGCATTATTATTATTATTATCTGGGAAAATTCTCACCTGCGGCGCTCTAGCGAGGCCTGGCCCCCTTGGGATGTTTATTTCCTTGGGGCGCACAATTGCGACATTGCCACAGGCGCCAACAAGCCTAGTTACGGCACTGCTTGATTTATTCCTATAGCCTCTTTATTTACAGGGTGGTATCAAAAAAACAATTCCTTGGATTTTCGGTAATATCATTTTTCATTCTTGACCGATTTTCAAAATCTAGGGCTCAAAGTGAAGGTGATACCTCAAGTAAGAAGATCCCATAATCAGAATCGACTGGAAATAGATATTAAAAATGTGTGGTTCCCTGAAGAGTGACCAGGGCCGGCTTTAGGGTGTGGCAAGCGAGGCGACCGCCATTTGTGCATTTTTAATAATTATCAACAGTATTGTTATCATTTAAAAAAAAATCGCTTGAGATGCTATTTTTTCATTCATAAAAGGGTGCATTACAGAACTTCGCCTTGGGCGTCAAAATCTGTAAAGCCGGCCCTGAGAGTGACCCGCACGACGTTTCATCGGTCCCGAAATCTGGCTTGGGATGAGAATGAACTTATAATCAACCTTGCCTTTGAGCGAATTGTTCATTCTGAACATCTTTCAATATTTAGAGCTTGAATGAGACAAGAACTGTTGATGAAGAAACAAAAGTACAACTGCATGTTATCAAAGCAAAATCATCTTTCTTGCTCGTATGAAATAGCCTCAACCCAGCGTTACGAGAACGCATCGCTCACCTGCAGCTTTTGTAACTAATGTTACGGAAATTACAACAAACAGGATTCTGTTATGATGATTGTTATAATTTCGGTAATTTTGTCCATTTACACACTAAAACTTTTTCAACTGGATTTCATTTAAAAACTAACTAGAGTGGAACTCCTAGATTTTCCAGTTGAAAATCTACTTAAAAATTTCAAACTAGATATCTAGTGAAGTGTTTTAAAAGAGCATCTAACTATTCGAACTGAAAATACGTAGAATTTCACTAGAAAATCTAGTTCATCCATAAAGCTCCAGTGACAAACTCAGTTAATGGTCAAAAAGCCGCAGGCAGGGGAGAGAAGCATAAAAAAATGAGTTGAAAATCAAATTCCACCCGATACTATCAACCTGATGAGCTGGCTTTTAAAAGACGAAAGGGATGGCGACTGCATCAACCCACGAGGAAAAGAGTTGTAAAGTTTCACAGAGTTATAAGTGAAAAATCTTCGAAATAAGGTCGTATGGTGGTGAGGCATTGACAATCTGATGAGCTGGCTTTTAAAAGACGAAAGGGATGGCGACTGCATCAACCCACGAGGAAAAGAGTTGTAAAGTTTCACAGAGTTATAAGTGAAAAATCTTCGAAATAAGGTCGTATGGTGGTGAGGCATTGACAATCTATCATTAGACCATCTTAAATTCAAGCCCATGGAACAAGCGTCCGATCGTAATACAAGTTCACTTTTCAAAGCTACATACATTGCATAAATTAAACTTGAAAAGCTTGTGAAGAAAGTTCCCCAACTGGGAGATGCGACGCTGTTCCATGCTGAGCCAACCAATCTCGGACAACTTTAAGGACACGTGATCATACTTTCTAAGATCGTATATACATCTTATACAGGCATTCTGGACTCTCTGTATTCTACTTTTTGTGACAGAATCAAGACAAGGCCCATAAATGAAACTACAGTAATTGTAGAAAGAGAGTACAAGAGTATCGCAGAGGTGTTTCTTCAACGAGAAGCTCAGTATGTGTCGGTTAGCGTATATTAGTTTTAAAGCTGAATAAGATTTTTTCAAAAGTGACGTAACGTGATCCTTGAATCTTAAATTTGTATCAAGGATAACGCCAAGATTGCGAGATGAATCGACGTATGACGTATGGGATTTGAACGTCATCAATCTTGAGAGAAAAACCATTATTCAATTAAAACTCTTTCTGTCTTTTAGTTGCGAATAACAAAGCACAGGATTTTAAAGGATTAAGGAGTAACGCGTGTTCTTTGGAAAGGGAGCTTGACTCCAAGTCCTTCTGAATATGCTCACGAGCCGCAAGAAAATCCGAATAATGAAAGCTGAAGTGCAACTGCGTGTCATTGGCGTAGGCTTGGACCTTGCATTTATCCGTGCATGTTAAAACGTCAGAAGTATATACAATAAATAACAATGGACCGAGTATTGAACTCTGCGGCACGCCGGATTTAACACCTAAAGTAGATGATAAAACATTATTGACAGAAACGCGCTGATATCTGTCTTCAAAATAAGATGTTATAAGAGCAACAGAAGAATAATTAAAACCGAAGAATTTAGGTTTAACAACAAGCAGTTCGTGATTGATCTATCAAACGCCTTGGAGTAGTCCAACAACACCAAGGCACTGGCCAGACCTTTATCATATGCACCGATGATGTCATCGACGACGTTTGCCAGGGCAGTAGAAGTACTGGAACCAGACCTGAAACCCGTCTGACAATCCGGCAGTAGATGATTTGAAGTAAAATAATCAAACATTTGACGATACAACACTTTTTCGAAAATCTTGGACATTGTAGGTAAGATACTGATTATTCTTAGGTCGGAAAATTCTGTGGGATTAGATTTCTTTGCCAACGGTTTACCTATAGCAATCTTCCACTGCCAAGGGAAACAGCACTGTTCTATGCAACTATTAATCAAATGGACGATATACCGATCAATAACTGGACTACAACATTTGAGCATCTTCAGAGAAACATTATCTGCACCCAGAGCATTAGATTTAAGTGCCCAAAGAATTTTGTGAACTTCCTCAGCACACGTCATTACAAAATCGAAACTCAGACCAGGTTTGGAAATTTTATTGCAATAGAAATCAACTTTTTTAGAACAGTCTGAAACGTTATGGAAAAAAGAAGCGAAGTAATTATTTATATCCTCGGGATTTGAACGGATTTTCTCAAGATGTTGGTGACTGGTACAAAAATTATAAGGCTTAATCCAAAATATGACTTGCGTTTTCAATTTTTGCGGATAAATTACTGAACAGTGTCAAATGAAAATACTTAATTGTCCAAATTCTCACCGTGGGTATGGTATAACGTAATAATGCATTCAGAAAGTTTCTGAGATAGGTACTTCTTCAATCTGACAATAATATGTTTTTTTTGCAAAGATTTTCACTTGGCAAAGAAAAAATGTTGGGAATAAACCCGGCAAAAAATAGCCGACATTTCTCCGTTACTTTCCCAGAAATTCGAGAAAATCCGTTCATGAATAGAGCCGTGAAGCATATTTTCTAGGTAACGTAAAAAGCAGCCAGTAATACACTAATTGTTTTTTGGTGCCGTCGCCTTGATACCGATTGCGGCCCGTTCCGAATGAACATGAATAATTGATGTCTTTCACTGTACCGCACAATAATCACGTTTTTATGATCCAATGATCCCGCGGACAATTTTCAGGCAGAAGTTCATACTACAGTCCAGTCCAGATTCGCGCTGTTATATTGGCACGGCAAATGTTAATGAAATCACCCACAAGCGCCACAGTGGGGGGGGGGGGCCGCGTCGCTTAAAGGGAATAATCGGTTTTTTCATAATTTTCCAGTACCTCTCATCCTGAAATGATTTGCGTTTCGATCCCCCGAACGGTAACCGGAAAAAACATCGCATGGAAATAACATCGTATGGAGAAAACATCGCACGGAAGAAACATCGACCGGAAAAAACATAGCATGGAATAAACATCGCAGGAGAAAACATAGCGGAAAAAATATAGTCAGAAGAAACATCGCACGGTAAAATATAGCAGGGAAATAACATCGCAAGGGTGTATTTCTCCAAATCTCCTGTGGTCTCCCAACTATCAAAATCAAGTATGACCGCAAGTACGCGGAAATGAAGTCTTCAGTACAGGTCTAAGTACGTATGGGGGCCGCCTGGGGTGGAGGCCTGGATATATCAGAAGTCTGGCCGTGCATGATGTGCATGATGGAAGTCTACACAGTACACACGGTAAGATATCATGTTTGGGTCGTGAGATTTAAGTAGGTACCTATGAGAGTCGTTCAAGTCAAAGACATAAATAAGTATAGGGACTGTCTGTAGCAGAATTTTTTCCTGGCTGTGATTTTTCCATGCTATGTTCTCTCCGGTGACCGGACAATTCTTCGCCGGACAATTCTTCGCGCCGGAAACTTTGGAGCTCTAATGAGGCCGAGTGTGAGTGTGATATTCAGAGCCCTATCCCCCACTGGGTTTTTACGTAGCGTTTCAAGCCTTGCTGAGCCCACTTGTCTCTACAAGGTATCGTTTGGGATCTTGATGAATCCCCTTGGGTATCTTGGGGATTTGCTTCGCCCTTATGCCTTGGACAGTTTCTCAAAGCCCTTTTAGGCCCCCTTGTCTTCATGTTGCATTTGTAGCCCTGCTGAGCCCCTTTTCACAATGTGTTAGTTTTCAAGCCCTATAGTTAGCTCCTATTAGTGTTTATGTGTTGATCAAAGTTCCACGGGGCCCCCTTGTGTCCCCCCCTTTTCACAATGTGTTAGTTTTCAAGCCCTATAGTTAGCTCCTATTAGTGTTTATGTGTTGATCAAAGTTCTACGGGGCCCCCTTGTGTCCCCAAGTGTCATTTGGAGCCCCAGTGAGCCCCGCCAGGCCTTCTTCCGATCTTGAGAGGCCTCTCCTCTCTTGTGTCTACATTGAAGCGTTTCAAGCTCTATGAGCCCCCTTGTATCTTCAAGTATCGTTTGGAGCCCTATTGGGCCCCCTTAATCCCCTTATGTATTCAATTATCGTTTGCAGCATTTTATAATGTGTCAGTTTCATCAGCTCTAGTTAACTCCTGTTATAGTACAGGAAAAATAGTAAAAAAATCGGCAAAACCTCAGAATAATTATGGACGTCATGAAAATTTGATATTCTGTTCAGAATTGAGTGCTCTACAACATATCCAAATCGCCAAAAATCGTACCCGGGGGGTTTTGAGTTATTGGAGGGGGGGTAAAAAATTGCAGGTGAAAATAGAGGGGATGGAACCCGTCAATCCATTGGATGCGAATACATTATAGTTCGACGTATCATATCCCCTTGACACTATTTTGACACAAAAAGTGTCCATCATTGTCGAAGAGGAGTAGTGGGGGGGGGGCGAAGCTCTGCTAGGTGGTCCATTTTGTTTTTCTGGCCATGTAGAACCGATCACGACAAGTTTTGTATCTTTTCCGACTAAATTCCATCTCCTGAACTCGTATCCGATGTGTAAATTCGAATGAAAACAAGTTTGAACAAGTTAACTCGAGAAAACTTGATTTTTCTTTGTTAATTTTGACGATTTTTTTTTTACTGTTGGAGGTGTTCATTTTTAGAAAATTTTTAGGGACCATTAAATTGAAGTGTATTCTCCACAAAAATCATCTACTCGATGTATAATTTTGTTTCTCGAGTTTGAAAAATCGATTTGAACTTGAGCCGGCACGGCGCGTCGTCTACTACTGACCAGAACACTACAGCATGCACCTTTAAATGAGAACACCTCAAACTATTGAAGAAATAATAACTCATCTTTGAAAATTGGAGGATTTGTGCAGAACTGAATTCCCTATAACATGAACAAAATCGCCATGAATCGCATTGCAGGATTTTGAGTTATTCGAGGAGGAGGGTAACACTTTGACAGGATTCATTCATACTCTATGAACTGTTAGCTCTCCACTTAAATAACTCAAAACCCTGCAGTGCGATTCATGGCGATTTTGTTTGTGTTATAGGAAATTCGATCTCCACAGATCCTCCAATTTTCAAAGAGGAGTTGTTATTTCTTCAATAGTTTGAGATGTTTTCATTTAAAGGTGCATGCTGTAGTGTTCTGGTCAGTAGTAGACGACGCGCCGCGCCGACTCAAGTTCAAATCGATTTTTTAAACTCGAGAAACAAAATTATACATCAAGTGGATGATTTTTGTGGAGAATACACTTCAATTTAATGGTCCCTGAAAATTTTCCAAAAATGAACGCCTCCAACAGTAAAACAAAAATTCGTCAAAATTGTCAAAGAAAAAACAAGTTTTCTCAAGTTAACTTGTTCAAACTTGTTTTCATCCGCATTTACACATCGAATATGAGTTCAAGAGATTGAATTTAATCGGAAAAGATACCAAACTTGTCGTGATCGGTTCTACAGGACCAGAAAGACAAAATGGACCACCTAGCAGAGCTTCGTCCCCCCACTACTCCCCTTCAACAATGATGGACACTTTTTGCGCCAAAATAGTATCAATGGGATACGATACGTCGAACTATAATGTATTCGCATCCAATGGATTGACGGGTTCCATCCCCTCCATTTTTATCTGCAATTTTTTACCCCCCCTCCAATAACTCAAAACCCCCGAGTGCGATTTTTGGCGATTTTGGATATGTTGTAGAGCACTCAATTCTGAACAAAATATCAAATTTTCAGGACGTTCATATTTTTTCCAAGGTTGAAATCTATCTTTCTTGTACTATTAGTCTTAATGTGTTGATCAAAGTTCTACGAGCCCCCTCGTGCTTCCAAGGGTCATTTGGAGCCCCAGTGAGCCCCGCCAGACATTCGCTCGATTTTCGAAGGCCTCTCCTCTCTTGTGTCTACATTGGAGCGTTTCAAGCCCTACTGAGCCCCTTTGTATCTTCAAGTATTGTTGGAGCCCTATTGTTGGTCGTTTGCAGACCAGGTGATCCCCTTCTGATTTTCTCGATATTCCTGGAATCTTAAAAAGCTCCTTTGTGCCTTATCAAGTTTTTCAGAGCCCTATATGTGGCCCCCCTGTATCTTTACTTTTCATTTGTAGCCCTGCTGAGCCCCTTGTGTCTCCAATTATCGTTTGCAGACCAGGTGACCCCCTTCTGATTTCTCGATGTTTCTGGAATCTTAGAAAGCTCCTTTGTGCCTTATTGAGTTTTTCAGAGCCGTATGTGGCCCCCCTCTGTGTCTTTATGTTTCATTTGTAGCCCTGTTAAGCTCCTTTTTTCAAGCTCTAGTTAGCTCCTGTTAGTCTTTATGTGTTGGTCAAAGTTCTAAGGGGCCACCTCATGTCTCCAAGTGTCATTTGGAGCCCCAGTGAGCCCCGCCAGGCCTTCGTCCGATTTATAGAGGCCTCTCCTCTCTTGTGTCCACATCGAAGCGTTTCAAGCTCTACTGAGCCCCTTTGTATCTTCAAGTATCGTTTGGAGCCCTATTGAGCCCCCTTGTGTCTTCAATTATCGTTTGCAGACCAGGTGACCTCCTTCAGATTTCTCGAAGTTTCCAGAATCTTAGCAGCTCCTTTGTGCCCTATTATGTTTTCAGAGGCCTATGTGGCCCCCCTGTGTTATGTTTCATTTATAGCTCTGCTGAGCCCTTTTTTACATTGTGCTAGTTTTCGAAGCTCTAGTTAGCTCCTATGAGTCTTTATGTGTTGGTCGAAGTTCTACAGGGCTCCCCGAGCTCTCTTTGTGTCTCAAAGTTTCATTTGGAGCCCTAGTGGGCCTTGCCAGGCCTTCTTGCAATTATAAGAGTCCTATCCTCTCTTATATCTACATTGAAGCGTTTCAAACCCTGCTGAGCCCCCTTGTATCTTCAAGTATCGTTTGGAGCCCTAATGAGCCCCCTTGTGTCCACAATTATGGTTTGGGGCCCCGGTGACCCCCTTCTGAACTCTTGACATTTCTGGCATCTTAGAAAGCTCTCTTGTGCCTTTCCAGGTTTCTCAAAGCCCTATCAGGCCCCCCTGTGTCTTTGTGTGTCATTTGTAGCCCTGTTGGGCCCCTTTCCAGCCCGTCTTTGTTGCGGAGCTCTAGTCAGCTCCTGTGTATCTTCATGTGTCGATCGGAGCCCCTTATGCCTCAGGGTGTCATTTGGAGCCCTAGTGAGCCCTATCAGTCCTTCTTGCGATATTTACAGCCTTATCATCTCTTGGTCTACAGTGTAGTGGTTTAGGCCCTGCTGAACACCCTTGTGTCTCCTAATGTCGTTTGGAGCCTCATTGAGCCCCTCATGCCTTTTTGTGTTATTCGAAGCCCTATCTAGCCTTGTGTCTACATTGTGGCTATTTGAGCCCTGCTAGCCCCCTTGTGTCTTAAAGTATGCGCGGGCGCAATGCTTGCGAAGAATCGTCCGGCGAAGAATTGTCCTCGCTAAGAATTGTCCGGCGAAGAATTTTCCGCGCGAAGAATTGTCCTAGCACCGTTCTCCCCTGCTATGTTTTTTCCGCGATATTTATTCCGTGCGATGTTTTATCCTGCTATGTTTTTTCCATGCTATGTTTTCTCCGCTATGTTTTTTCCGGGTATGTTTTTTCCAGCGATGTTTTTTCCTAGATTCATTTCGAACAGGGGACACCACACACTCACTCATTCACACACCTAACGCACACGCACGCACGCACGCACGCACGCACGCGCACACAAACGTTCGCGCGCCAACCATGCATGCTAACTGTCAACCAGAATGAAGGTTGTATGTATGTAATTTTAGGGATAATCTGGCAATCAACGGAGCGCTATTTACTCACGCTCAATACTTTTTAGGTAAGAAACTAAAAATTTAAGAAGGGTTATAAATTCGGAAAAGTCGTCATAGCAAATAGAGCAACGGTTACGGTTTACGGTTGGACTGATGCTCGCCTACGTCTAATAAACTAATAAAATCCTAGAGCGTTCAGTTTTGCAATTTTTTGCGTGGTGCTTTCATTTTCCCTCGGCTGGGATGGAAACCTGAAATTGCGGCGAGAAAATAAAGAAGCAAGTTCTAATTGATAAACAGAGTTATGTATGCAAATTCATCCATCATCCAGTGGCGTTATCTCTTTGCGTTATGTTATTATATGAATATATATGTCAGACAAGTGGGAAATGGAAATGAGTGAGCACATAGCAAAAAGTACTTATTTATATCGTATGTGTGCAGTGTGCAGTAATGATGAGGGGCTGAGGGCTGAGGGCTGAGGGCTTCTTTGCGATAAGTAATTAAAAATTAAACAAGCTGACCATCAGCGTCGGCGTCGGCGGTAGCATCTGGGTCCGAACCGAAAGCCGAAGAGTAGATGCTTACTGAGTCTGGTACCGCACGTCACACCTTCGGCCTTCCTTCTCGATATTATGTAGGCTAGGCCGAATTCCAGTCGTTTTTGAAGAAAAAAAAAACAAGTTATTTATTAGCATTTGTGCTTTCGCGCTTAAAAGAAAGGGTTGTTGGAACAAACGGGCCACATGGAGCCACGGAAATATTACTGGCCTGAAATTTATTGGCAATTTGGAAGGTTTAGGTTTTGCTTTTACTCGGCTACATAAACTTTATTGCGAATAATAGTACCTACGTCTCACGTCTAGTAAAGAAACTTATACATTTACCCATTTACCTTTATCCACCATTAAGAAGTTTTCGTGCCGTGAAGCCTTAATACTCGTGATGCCGTGATAAATTGGTTACAATGCAATATAGAACAATAATAAATTGATATTGACCTAATACGTAATGTGAAAATAAATATCTTATTATCAAGACGGATTCCTATTTAATTGCTTTCTGTGCTTATTAAATCATCCTTTCATGCATGTCAAATACATCATACATAACCCGTGTAGATACGTATGTATAAAAAAATCTATGCTGCCAAAATTGGATGCCTTCTCTATTACACACCGGTTTTGTTATAAATTTTTACATATACAGGTGTTCCGGATTTAAATCGCGTCCTTTCAGGAAATGATGAAAACTTTGAGAGACGTAGACTTTCCCAAAAAAATATATGTCAGAAACGAATAATAACGGAGATATAGGCGTTCAAAGTTGAACTTTAAAAATCGATTTTTCGTCATAACTTTGAAACTTCTCAACCGATTTTGTTCGAATTTAATCCAAAGCTTATAAAATAAGTCGGTATCCAACGATAATAACGCGGTCAATTGAAATTTCTCAGGGGCGTGGATAATTTGGGGTGCCTCCATTTTTTACCCCTCGAGGTAATTTTGTAGATTGTTCATATTTTTGGATTCTACGTTCGGTTTCAAAGAAAAAGTTACATTTGCAAAAGTTTGATTAGAGGCTTCGTTTTCAAGATATTTGAGTTTGAAACTTCGGAAAACATCAAAATATCCACTTTCAAGAGCCAAAAAATGTTTTCTTTCTGAAAACTTCTAGTTTCTTAAAAAAAACTCATGATTTAGTAACTTAAAACACCTGGAAAACCTATATTAATTATCTTGGATTTTGATTTGTAGGCCTTTGAAAGTGGTGTTTTCGAGATGTTTTCCGAAGTTTCAACCTCAAATATCTGGAGAACGAAGCTCTAATCAAAATTTTGCAAGAGTAACTTTTTCTTTCAAATTGAACATAAAATTCAAAAAGATGAACAATTTATAAAATGATCTGGGGGGATTGAAAAATAGGGGTAAAAAAGCAGGGGCATCCCCCCATTATCCAAGCGACTGAAAATTTTTGATGGAACGCGTTTTTATTGTTCGATACAAACTTATTTCAGTAAGCTTTAATTCAAATTTGAACAAAATCGGTTGAGAAGTTCCAAACCTATGACGAAAAACCGATTTTTACCCTTCAACTATGAACGCCTATACCTCCGATATTATTCATTTCTGACATATATTTTTTCGAGAAAGTCTACTTCTTTTGAAGTTCATCATCATTTCCTGAAAGGACGCGATTTAAATTTGAAACACCCTGTATGCACACACTTCTGCTTCGCCATGCAACAGTTTGTTGGATGGCAACAAAACAATTTAGCCACGTAATAAATACCAGGTTAAAGAGAATTTTTCAAGCTGTTCCGAGTTTTTTTAAAGAAGCTCGCCAAATATAGGGAGGGTCATTAAAATGAAGAAATAATACATTAAGATACATTGAAATTGTCGCAATGATTGAATGAATGCACATTGCACATAAAGAACGGTGTGAAAATACTAACTTCTTTGAACTGTAAAACTTAATTAAGCCCTATCTGTCAGAACAGCATGTTGGCGAATTTTGTTGATTGAATGTAGGTATTCTTGTATTGTTTAGAAACACTTTAACAATATCTGGTTTCTAATTGAATTGTACATAAGTCCAGCTGGAGCATTATACGTATTATAGTTGGGATGACTGTCGTCTGTAATTAGTGTATAGGCGTGAGGTCTATTGTGTTGAAGACTCTAATGTCTATCATACAATAAATGATACAACATGCATGCACACAAACACACACACCCTAAGAAATAATAATTACAGACAAGCGCTAATAATACATATGTCACAAAAAAAAAGAAACGTTTGAAATTACCTACAACAAAATTGGCCGAATTAAAGGTGACACAAACAATTCAATTCAAAAAGTCTCCTCACCAATTTCAGAACCTACACATGCCCACACGCCAAAACAATGGGAGGGAGAAGTTTTGTTTGTTTCAAAATTGTTCCAATTACTCAAAATCTAAATTGAATGAGAAGAGTGAGCAGTACATCTGGGTAACATAACCCAATATTGCATGAATTGAATTTTCTACAACATTGATGTGCATTCAACCCGCGCGTTTTATGAAGACGATAAAAAATTGAATTTAGCTTATTGTAGAATTGTAAATTTTTTAACTGATTAAAGAAATAAGCAAACAAGTATAGGAATGGTTCGTTATTCGTTAATGTGAAGTTAATGCACTTATCGGTGAATATACATATATGAAATTATGTTAATGAGCGGAAAAACAAACGGCTTTTGCTCTATGGGAGGTTTCAGATGCGGTCAACGTATTTCTTTTTTGTTTCTCGTATTAGATTTATGTAAGTGGCATGAGTTTGTAGCTATTAAATACGTACTGAAAAAAAAATTATTAGTATTGTACATACAGGATTATTCAAAAATCGCTCGAACGCAAGAAGAACTGCTCGAACAGGTCGATTTCTGAAAACTTTTTTTTCATGATCCATTCATTATCCTTCAACCACCAGCCACGCTTGGTATTCTATTATAATTATCTTTATTTTAGATTATTATGCATCCAACAAATCAACCAGACCAAGCGAAATCAGCTTGAATCCAAACGTGACTACTTTTGAAACTTGACGGTTCGACGATACCAACGATATATTGGATTGGAACTACCCTTAGACAATGAACTACCAGTCCTACTTGTACCTAGTCCATTTAGGCAATAATCAGCTAAATACCACTTGTTGTGCTTTGTGTTTAATTCGGTTCAAATGCTTCAAATTCCTCAAACAACTATCAATCACTCGGAAAGTAGACCGAACAAAACAATAATCACTTGTTATATTACCTACCACTGAAGAAACTTGAAAATGCACTAGATGTGTTAGATGACATTACCTGACACTCATCTATACTGCCACAGACATATTGTCCCTTGCCAGGCAAAGCAACGTAAGCGACATTCAAGCAACTTCACAGGAGAGACAAAAAATCGTGTTGATTGCAAATTGCTCACGAAAAAGTATTAATTTTGCATGTTTCATGTTATGCAATGTATAATGAGGTATATTTTAATGCTTGTGATGGTTTACTTATTCGACGGGGCTCAGTGAGACCTTTCCAATAAGATCAAAAACTCATTTTCGCCAAAATGGCGCTTACGTTGCTTTGCCTGGCAAGGGACGATATTGCATTCAATTCTAGTGTGATTCTAGTGAGCTGTGATTTACCGATTTTCTCCTTTCCCAAATGCGTCGCGTGGCGAGACTCGCAGGGCAGGATTTCAAGTTAGCGGCGCAACTTACGCCACTTATTTACGGCATCGATAAGCCAATCATCGTGTCGGATTGTGTTATGTTGCCATAGTGACCGGACTTACGCTATACTTGCGCGGGCGGATCTCAAAGAACTTTTTAAGGCTCATCGTGGAACTTGATGTGGGGGGGGGGGAGCAAGGGAGACTTTTAATTTGAAAAATGAAGCGAAACTCCAAGAACCAAGAGCCTCTCCGGAATCTCACCCTAATTATTCTTCGGAGTGATACCAAATTTGAGCGTGCATGACTGTGTTCCCGACCGACATTGTGAAATATTCAATAATAAATTGGCAATAATAGTACCGTATGATCAAAAATTTTCATCCTCTAGGCAGACTGTGGTCTGGTCATTGGCAGGCAAACGAGGCTGATTTTGGCCAGAACACAGCCTGCCTAGACTCCTAGAGGAGGAAAGTTTTTAATCATACGGTACTAAAAATCGCAAGAATTTAAAAAATAACAATTTTTATCCGATTGCATTCAAATCCATAACACGTGGGCATAGAAATATACCTACCTATTCAATAAAGAAACGACATGTCGGAAGGCGCTGACGCTGTCCTCTCTTTCCCCGTCTGTTCGTCACAGTAATCACAGTATCTAGTCCTAGTAGACCAAAGAATTCTTGCAAACAATTTTTTTGTTGTTAGTAGGTAATCAGAATCACTTTCTGATTGTTCACTGATTTAGAAATCGCCCTGTGCTTGGCGCTTCTCTTCAGAAAGAAATTGTGAAAAAAATTGTGAGTATTATGCAGGACTTTTGCACTTGCATACGTAAAAGGAGGGGACTTGGACTTCTCCTCTAAAAGTACTAGTCTGGAGAGGCTCAGCTGCAGATTTGATAACTTCATTTTATCTCAAAACTTTTGAAGTAGGTAAAATTTGGATTTTAAATTTTATAATTAGGTCCAGTTGTTCAGTTTAAGTTAAACTTCCCACTCGGCTTAGTTGTCATAGAGCTTATAGATTTAATTGTTGCAATAATTATTTCCACATAGACAAAACCGCATCAGGGGAACAATCAACAAAAAAAGTTCAAAGTTCAAAGTGAATTCCAACGAAAGACCAATAGTTTTACCTAGAATGGCCGCGTAAAACGTGCGTTTCCTTCCATGCATATACGTAGTAATTTGTTTTCAGGGGTGGAGGAGGGGGGACGTTGACTGTATAGACATCTCAACCAAAAAAAAAAAACTGTTGATATTAGGGAGCGTAGTGTTATTAGCGACGTTACCAACATAATTACCGCAGAATTTGCATTCTTTATTAAGTTTTTTATTTAGCCAACTTGGAAGAAAATTATTGCTCTCGCTACAAATGAACTTTTATCACGGCATATTATAACCAAAAATATGCGAAAGCCGGAAATTCTCGTGATAAATCTGCATGTCCCAAAATTATTTCAACTCACACTTGCGATTTGCGAACTATCCGAAGGCTATATGTCAAAAGTTATTGTCTCAATATGTATTTAAAAAAAAATTGTAATATTAAACTACGCACAAATCAATACGTCATTCCAAAAATTTTTGCCTTTTTTCACTTTGATGTAAATCTGGACTACTACGATGAATTTGCATTCTGTTTAAAGTGTCCGTTGACTTAATCCTTTGGCTATCAATCCGTGGTTTTGCAAGACACTATATGATTCACATAAATTCTGTACAGGGTGTTCAATAAAACAGTTCAAAATTTCTGAATCGTCAAGAAGCTCTCGTTCAAAAAAAAATTCTTTTGAATTTTTACCACAAAGAAGACGAGGTAGGCCATGAAGTACAGGGTGGTGTTTGAATTATCTGCGTATCTCCTTTATTTACAGGGTGAGCACAAAAAATCACCTTTTTGGTTTTGCATTGATAACATTTTTCCTCGTTGACCGATTTTAAAAATTTGCGGCTCATATTGAAGCTAAGACCATAGGTAATAAGACCTGATGATCAGAACTGACTCAAGACAAACATTCAGAGCCAAGAGTTCAATGAAATGTGACCCAAATTTTTAACGCCGCCGCCGTCGACAGCCCGTTTAGGAGAAGGATTTGCCAATAGCCACGTTTCTTTCGAATAAATCATTTATCCTGAATACATTTAGGTCTTTCGTTTTTGTCCCAGCCAAGAATTGTGGAGGTGAAGGAATTCATTCACAATTGCATGTTCAAGGAGGAGAAACGGTCCCTTGTTCACCTGAATTGGTCGTAACCAACACTACGAAATTAAAAACAATGAATTACCTAATCTGGTTTGTCCAATACTCATTGTTTTGATTTTTGTAGTCTTGGTTACGACCAATTCAAGGCGATCAAGGGGCTGTTTCTCCTTCTTGAACATGCAGTTACAACTGGATTCTTTCACCTACAATTTTTGGCTTGGACCAGCAAGTAAAACCTGTATTCTGTATTCAGTGTATGTATTCAATGTATTCAGAATGAATGATTTTTTCGAAAGAAAATTGATTTTTAGCTAATCTTTCTCCCAAACGAGATATAGACGGCGTTTAAGATTTGGACCAACTTTTATTGAGCACTCGATTCTGAATGTTTGTTTCGAGTCAATTCTGATCCTTCAGGTATTTTACCTGAAGTTTTAGCTTCAATATGAGCCGCAAATTTTCAAAGTCGGTCAACGATGAAAAAAGTTATCCATGCAAAACTAAAAAGATGATTTCTTAGTGCTCATGCACCCTGTAAATAGAGGAGATAAGTAGGGAATTCAAACCCCACCCTGTACTTAAGGTCTACCTCGTCTTCTTTGTGGTAAAAATTCAAGAGAAAAAAATTCTTTTTCGAACGGGTCTTATTGAACACCCTGTACAAAATTTATGTGAATTATCTAGTGTCCTGCAAAACCACGGAATGATAGCCAAAGGATGAAGACAACGGACACTAAACAGAATACAATTTCATTGTAGTAATCCAAATTTACATCAAATTGAAAAAGGGCAAAAATTTTTGGAACGACGCGACGTAATGATTTGTGCGTAGTTTATATTGAAAAAAATTCAAAAATCTCTTGAAATCAGTATTGATTGTTTTTAATTGTTATATGTTGGAAGGGACATTGTGTCAGGAGAGAGAGCGAAAAACTCGTATCTTATCTTGCTTTTTATAATAAAAAACGACCACACGGCTAGTACACCTCGGCCAACTTATGAACATTGGTTTTCTCGTCTCTATCTCCATATTATGCCTTTGAATTTGCAATTTTGTATTTTGGAGCCCTTCCACATCTTCTTTGTGATTGTTAATCTGTATGTTCATTTTCAGCCTGATGGAGCCCTAAAATTGGGGCGAAACGTTGCATTATACGACTATAATGAAAAAAATAGTTTAATTTCGTCCTGTTTCCTCAAGAAAAGCACCACAGTATACTTGAAGAAGGACAAAGAAGCCGATCAAAATAAAAAAAAATCGATGCACTTTTCCAGAATTAGGAGTATACTTGAAGAATATTAGAAGAAATGTGATTTTTAACCTTGAAAAAAATATGGAGGAACTGAAAATTTGATATTCTATGCAGAATGGGGTACTTGCCAATGAAATAGATGTGACTAAAATCATTTTCAATCTTTTATTTCAGAGAGGCAACGCAATTGCCATACTGTCAACTCTTCCTGCTCAAAGATCTTCAGACGAAATTTACTATATCCTTCGCTAAATTCTTGTTTATAGGATTGTTTATATTCACTCTTAAATGTTTTATTGTATACAAGTGAATAAAGCTTTTACACCCTTTTCAATCAACAACAAGAGTAATAAAGAGTATTTCCTGAAAAATTCCGGCAAAAATATTATATCCATTAGTTTGGTTAGAAAGATTTTTTTTCGATTTTTTTTTTCAAAGGGTTAGTAACAGTAGGGAAACTTTAGTGAGATCTTTAGGTCTGTATTTTTCAAATATAGTGATGCCACCCTAACAGTGTTTTGGGTCTTTAATCCAATAGTGCTCTTTTTCAAGTTTTTAGTATATTTGTGACGTCACAAATATATTTTTAAAACACGCATTACGGCCGCAATTTTGGGAATTTAAAAAAGAAAAATACGAGTACATTATTTTCAACCATACTCTCCATCAAGACAATAAAAAAAAATTGGGCAAGTACTCCATTGAGTGCTCTGTTACATATTCAAAATCGCCACAATGAGCTATGCCGCGGGAAGATACTACGATGAGAAGCCTGCGACAGACATAAAGCCAATTTTTTTTCATCAGCTTGAAGGGTTTGTAGTTGCATTCTGTATTATTATGCATTTCAGATAATTTTTACTTTTATGATGAAGTCCACTCCTTTTTGATCCTCTATTTGTATTTTGTGCATAAGTGCTTAGTATGTTCTTAGTATGTTAGCTTTTTATTGTTATTCTGTCTTTCGTGTTGATCTTTTGTTTTGTTTTTGTTTGTTTTTTGAGGACGTGTTTCATATTTTGTAATTATTATGGACGAAAATGAATATATTGTATTGTATCGATTTGCAAAGTTTTTTTTACTAAAACCTAACCTAGACCACTCTGTTTGTTTTGTAGTACAGTTATGGCATAAAATAGAGTGTTGCTAATAATAATTATTGCTGGAGGAGGGCGTGAGGGCGAGGATCGTCTACTTTTTCTGTCTATACAAGATCGATAACAACAAATTCTAAATTGATATTTTCAAAATCGGTAAAAGTGAAAGTGATTTAGAGCAGGATGATATCATCGCTTCTTTTCTACAATGACTGTAGCCTGAGTTGATCAAAATTATTCAAAATGGGACACCGACACCTAGTAGGTACCCAACTACCTACATAATGCATGTTTCGCCTGTCTCATTAAAGCTTAATATCGTAATTCGATTAACATAATTCGATTAGGGCTAAGGTTTATTTCAAAGTAATTACTTCAAAATTATTTATAGTAATAACTTAGTTTCGAACGCGCCGAGCAATTTGATTTCGTGTCCCCCAAGGCTCAATTTTGGAGCCGCCTCTTTCAAAACTGTATAATCTATGCATGCGGTTACCTATACAGACGTGCAAGAATCAATGTGGTAAATAACATGTTTCAAGAACGGAAATAAAAACGATCTGTATATCGTTTAGAAAAAAAAAACCGCTGAACTTTTTGATGTTTCGCGTTTTCAAATCGTCGTCAATTAGCCAAACCGACATCCAGTGTAATATTTCCATAGCAAAATCAGCGCACAAAACTATACAGGTGTCCCACGGAGTTCTATTCTAAAGACACGAATCGACCATCGACCAAAAATTACAAAACAAAATTTAATGTGAGGAGGATGTTACAAATTTCGTATCATCGGAAATACTTGACCAAATACGATGAAATTTGGTACAGTAATAGCGTCATGGAGCAAAAGCCTCAAGAGAAAATAATTGATGCCACAAACTCAAAATTGCTACGAATGAAATACTGACATATTTCTATAAAATAATTTTGGATGATACGTACGTACAGATTCTTAATCACAAATCTGCATCGTATTTATCAAGCAACGCTTTAAAATTTGCAGGGACAGATGTTCTCCATGAGAGGTCCCGCGGCAGAAATGGCAACGAATCTTTCGCCGCCGTTTCCTTCTTTGACATGGAAATTGTACAAAATGATTTCAAAGTTTTTGACATGTATTTTACTCACTTTTACATGTCCAGAACTTTATAATCGTTTTATACAGTTTTCATTCCACGATAATATCCTGATATTCAATAAATAACAAAACGTCGGCTAGAAAGGGAGACTTCAATTTTCTCCTCCCTGTGAATGAGTTGCAGAATCACCATGTACTAATAAAACATAAATTATCATTCGCTTTCGAATTTCGTGTGGGTTTATATGTGACAAAAGAGATGTCACAAAAGCGGCTTAATTATTTCGAAACCTGAGATCGTTATTTTCTGCCAGTGAATTATCTTGGTTGGTGATGATTGATGATGGTCAAATTATTCGCATATTTATAGGTAGGTACGTTTTCAATGATTTTCCAGTATCACAGTCAAACTGAAAAAGTAATAATTACGAGCCTGCGATAAAGGGGTGCTGTTCACTGAGACAGAGATAATTTCTAGCACATCGATTCTGAACAGTATAGCAAACACCAATCTTGCCTCATCGGAACACAAACTGTTGCCTAATTCACTGGTAACTAATCAAAGTAATCCCTGTTACAGTTTAATTTGGTGTTGCTGATAACCTTTCGGTTCAACCTGGTTCCGTTACCAGCCGTTTCGGGCATAAAATGATATTACGTGGGTAATTTTTCTCAGGCAAGTATACTTTGAGCTGTTAAATTTCTATTTTCTAACATCCAGTTCCTTCAGCGAATTTAATTATTGTGAGCTAATTGAGACATTTTCTCTGACGGATTCTAGGTCAGTGCTGGTTGAATGACCACGGAAAATGCATACAAGCTGTTGTGGTCTAAACATTTTTCCATAATCTTCCGTGAAACTTGTATTTTCTGTGGTCACTAAACCAATATTCATCAGAGAAAATATCTCAATTAGGGACCAATGATTAAATTCGCTGGTAGAACTGGCTATAACGGACACACTACCATCTTTTGCAATAAATGTATTTATTGTAATCATACCATTGATTCGGTGTACTGGTATAGGTACCTACCTATCTGCGATATAAATAAATAAGTTAGATGTTAGATGGGCAAACAAAATCTGAAAATAGGGAGCATTGTTGCCATCTCTTATTCTTCTTATTATGCGGGGTGAGGTTTTTTGCATCAAATACTTTTTCCTGAAACCGTGACCTGGCGTAGAGAAGGAATGAGACCTTTTTAATCATTTTTGGCGGAGATAGTGACAATCAGCGTCGGACTGGCGAATTTTGGCCTACCGGGCAAAGAATGAAAGTGGCCTCGAAAGCGAAGTGGGAGTCAAAGGGGCCCGCCCGCCCTCCAGTTAATGCTGCAGACGGCTTCTTTTAATAATAATAATATGCTAATAACAAAAAAAGGACGCTGATCAAAATATTGTCTCTAGATTTCTTCAAACTCAAAACTTTTGCTTGAAATACACTACGATAAAGAAAATAACAGAGGAAAATTTTTTTTTATTATTGTTACGTATTTCGCGTACGGGTTCAAATATAATCGAGACGATCGTTTTAAAAACATACACTGCTCATTACTGCGTACTGCAATAAATACACGTAAACAATTATTTACTTAAGAACATCGCTGTGATTACTACTCGCTTTTAATCCGCTCGCTACCACTTCGCATTTCAATTCATAACTGCTCGTGAGGCGACGATTGATGCTTTATATAGGTCTGACTGATTCATCTCGAATGTTCCATGCATTCTCCAGCAGTCTCCACAGTAACCCCGACATACGGTTTCCATACGACTCCCGAAAAATCTTGCACATTACCCGCATAATAATTCTGCCGTGGTCTAGAACCGGCGCTTCCGCCAAAATGGACAGATGTAGCTTGACCCACTGCTGAAGTCTCCATACAGTTGCACGGGAAAAAGCCTACACGCGCTCCGGAACACACCAGAACGCTCCGCAGTCCGTACTACTACACTGCGATCTAACGGGAAGCGTCTCGAAAGATCGCGTGTTATCGAGACTCGCCGCTCGTAACATTATTCTAACATTAGTCCAGGAATTACAGAAATAATAGCGAACAAAAATGAAACCCAACCGGATTTTTGCATATAAGCTCATCAACAGTTTTAATTTCAAAGATACTGATCTATTTGCGAATTTGTCGATGATTTCTGCATGTGGCTAAAGATGTAAATTCTACATAGACGATGAATAAAAAGGGCACGTCTAGATGGCAGATGAAACAAACCAACTGCGAGAGCCTCACACATACAATCTTGTCATTCCACGACTAGTGACTACTAAGAAATAATCAATGCATGATATGCAGAAACAAAAGTGGACCAGACTTTGATAAAAAATTAAGAATTTGTAAAAAAAAACCATCAAAATGCAATTTTTCCCAAATGTGGATAATTTGGCCTCCAAACTGGGGATTGGCCTACCGGGCATTTGCCCGGTTGCCCGGTGGACCAGTCCGACACTGGTGACAATTGATGATAATAGATTGCATCTTGATTCTTAACCTGGAGTGAAAGTTGAAGTTTCTCGCGATTCTATAAAAATGCAGTAGTTTGTAGTTTGACCCTGAAGCTAGAAATAATCGTACTACATAACATACTACAACTCTCTTTACTGTCATCAATTCCAACGTCCGTTGTTCTTTACTGATGATGACCATTCTAGATCAAAATAATTAGGTTTATGACAAAATTTATGATCGACGCGGAAGTATAAACTGTAAAGGGCAGAGAGGCTTAGGATTATGTGCATGTTCCATGGGCCATCAGTCATTAATTTATTAACCGCGCTATCGCTATGTTCACTAAATAATTATGTTGTTGAGCAATGGATGCGGCCATACATCACTTCTGATGTCATAATTCAAACGCAAAATTTCAACAATTTCGGTGTAACTGAAATAATACTCATTAAAAACTGAATCATCACTGGTGCGAAATAAATAAATGATATTGCAGGGAAATTACGACGCTAGTGGCAAATTACATGTGGGTACCGGGTGAGCAAAAAAAAAACTGTTTTACTTTCCTCGCCAAATTTTTATTTCGTATCCAATTTCAACAAACTCGGTATCACTGGGATGGCTAAATGAATAAGATACTCCAAAAGTCAAGTACCAAGATGCATGGTCGAAAGATTAAAATCAAAAATTGCTGAGGCAAGTGAAATTATACCATGTTTTGAGCCTGTTTCTTTTATTCATAAACACTTTCGCGATGACAAAGCTGATGATATATTTCAAAAGAATGGCCTTCTTTTAATATATAGTGAACTGCAACAATTGAAACTGGTGCATCCGTTGTGGAAGATACAGCGTTTTCAAACAAATCTGTCCATGTATTTTTTATGCATCAACATTTTGGCGTCTCGTCCGTAATTTCTCTCATTATAGGCTGATTTTAACGATTCTCACTTTGGTAGCTATCTTAATAATAATATATTTTCTTTAAATAGTTTATTTGACGTCGTCCTATTTCCGCAACGAGGCCCAACCCCGACGCCGGTGAATGCTTTCCTCTACTATACCGGAAATTTTGCCGAACCCCTGTGTGTTCCAACACAGAGTAGGGGTTTTTAACGGTTTAAAACTATCCACCTGCAATAACTCCCGATTCCTAGTGAATATTTTCTCGAGCAAAAACAGGTCGATTTTTATATCAAGGGGGACATCCAAGACATACATTGACAAATTTCTATATTCACCCCCCTCGCCCCCACTCACCCTAACTTTGAAATTTCAAACGACACTACCTACCTTGCGATACATCAAATTGAAGGAAATTGAATTTTCTTTCTGAAAAAAATATTTTCAGAATTTTTTAACCCCACCCCCTTCTCCCTAAAAATGCTCTGACTGACCCATTTTATATTCTGGACCCCTCATTTTTTTCTCAATTTAGTCGGCGTCAACCTAGATAGCATCGAAGAAGAAAATTTTCGGTGGAAATAGTGCTACCCAAATTCACCCCTTTGCTCTCCCCCACTTCAACTCCCAAATTTAACAAAACACCACCTACTTTGTGATACATCAAATCAAAGGGAATTGAATTCTCTTTCCGAAAAGAATTTTTTTGAAATTTTCTACCCCTCCTCCAATAAATTGGTCATTTGGAGTATTCTAGGGGGGAGATGGGGGGCTTTAAAAATTGTGAAAAAATCTTTTTCAGGAAGAGAATTCAATTTCCTTCAATTTGATGTATTAGAAAGTGGGTATTGACATTTTAAATTTTTGAGGTCAGGTGGGGGGGAGTGTAGGGGTAAATTTGGGTGGCACTTTTTTATAGAAAATTTTCTCTTTTGATGCTGTGCAGGATGACGTTTATTGTATTGAGGGGAAATGGAGGTCAAGAATAATTAACTTGGACACTCAGAGCATTTTAGGAAGAACAGGGGGTGGGGTCGAAAAATTTCAAAATATTTTTTTAGAAGGAAAATTTCATTCTCTTCAATTTGATGTATCGCAAGGTAGGTGGTGTCATTTGAAATTTCAAAGTTGGGGTGAGTGGGGGCGAGGGGGCTCAAGATATAAATTCTCCAATGTATGTTTTGGATGTCCCCCTCGATATAAAAATCGACCTGTTTTTGCTCCAAGACATTTGCACTAGGAATCGGGAGATATTGCAGGTGGATAGTTTTCAAATGATCACCCGGTACATGTATTCCGTATGTACATACAGGGTGTTTCAAGGATGATAGCAAAAAATTCAACTGTAAGTAGATCTCGTCAAAATATGACGAAACCTATATACCATTTTGCAAAGTTCGGCCTAATGACGAAGATACAGCTCTCCAAAGTTCATTTTTTTCGGATTCCAAAAATGTTCAACTCAAGAACATTCCAACAAATTTAGCTTTATTTTGCATAAGCTGGTTTGTCATAATTATCTATCAACCTGCCAAATTTGGAGAGAATCCAATCAGTGGCGTAGAAGTTATGAGGGGTCACCTCAAGTCAACTTTTCTTCAGATGCTTCTAAATTATTGACCCTCATAACTCCTACACCACTGGTTGGATTTTTTTCAAATTTGGCAGGTTGATAGATAATTATGACAAACCAGCTTTCGCTAAAGAAAAGCTAAATTTGTCGAAAGGTTCCTGAGTTACAAATTTTTGAAATCCGAAAAAAGTGAACTTTGGAGGGCTGTATTTTCGTCGTTAAGCCGAACTTTGCAAAATGGTTTATAGGTTTTCGTCATATTTTGACGTGATCTACCCACAGTCAAGTTTTTTTACTATCATCCCTGAATACCCTGTATATGGCAAGGAGTTTGATAAGCAATATTAAATCTCTCATACCTACTTTACTTAGTGAAACAAAAATCAGAAAAGGAACAACAATCAAGTTGAAACTTTATTTCTGATCAACATAAGAATAGTAGAAAAGATATATCAATTTCATTTGGGAAACGAACCTCATTTGCTCGGATTTGTCGGATCATTACGGACAGCTCACAAAAATTCCCATAGTCGATATACCAAAGGTAAAAAAAACTTTAGTGCAGAAGGGTCTTCTCTAATATCTAAGATGAATATTTTTAAACAGTATACAAGGTGTTTCAGCGATGATAGCAAAAAATTCAACTGTAAGTAAATATCGTCAAAATATGACGAAAACCTATGTACCATTTTTGCAAAGTTCGGCCTAATGACGAAGATACAATCCTTCGAATTTCACTTTTTTCGGATTTCAAAAATTTGTAACTCTGAAACATTTTGACGAAATTAGTCTAAATTCAGCATGGACTAGTTTGTCAAAGTTATCTATAAACCTGCCAAATTTTGAGAGAATCCAACCAGTGGCGTAGGAGTTATTAGGGTAATAATTCAGCAGCATTCGAGGAAAAGTTGACTTGAGGTGACCCCACCATAACTTCTAAGCCACTGGTTGGATTCTTTCAAAATTTGGCAAGTAGATTAGCAAATTAGTCAGAGCATTTTTAGGGAGAAGGGGGTGGGGTTGAAAAATTCTGAAAATATTTTTTTCAGAAAGAAAATTTAATTTCCTTCAATTTGATGTATCGCAAGGTAGGTAGTGTCGTTTGAAATTTCAAAGTTAGGGTGAGTGGGGGCGAGGGGGGTGAGTATAGAAATTTGTCAATGTATGTCTTGGATGTCCCCCTCGATATAAAAATCGACCTGTTTTTGCTCGAGAAAATATTCACTAGAAATCGGGAGTTATTGCAGGTGGATAGTTTTCAAATGATCACCCGGTATATTCTTTATAAGCAATAAACATTTATTACTATTTATTATTGGTCTATACGTTTAGCTATCCAGTGATATCAAGTTTGTTGAAATCGGATGAGAAACAAAAATTTGCCGAAGAAAAGAAAAGAGTCCAGTTGTTTTTTTTTGCTCACCCCGGTATCTGTGTGTATGTGATATCGAATCACGCATACCTAGAAAAATTCAACTATTTACTAATCCACCATCCACAAGTAACGGAAGTAATTTCAAGAATCGACCTCGCACTCACATAACGGCAACTTTCTGGATCAGCAACAGTAAGAATTGAGACATAGGTACGTAACCTAGGGCCGGTCCGAAGGGAGGGTGTGGGGGGTGTAACACCCCCTCAGTCGCGAACATCCAGTCGGCAAAATCGAGCTCAGTCGGCAAAATCGAGATGAACTGAAATTTTGTACGTAAAAACTATTTGAAAAAATAAAATAAAAATAGGTGCTCAACTATCACGCTCAAGTTATGCAAAAGAAACTTTGTTGGTAGGTACCAAATAACTTTGTGGTACCTTATATGCCAAATCAGAATTGTAAAAAAAAGTTTGTGGTTATTGTGTTGTATTGATTGTGATAGAACTACTAACGTGAAGCCAGAATTGAAGTTCAGAAAGAAGTCTTATTTGCGGAAACATGGGTAGCATTGTGCTAACTATAAGCAGGTTTTTAAGATGATCGTTCCCGTAAATCTTTGTCGTGGATTATGATCCATCATCTCATTTGTTATGGATAATAGTATATTATTCAACAAGCGGGTAATGATTGCTTCTTACTCATGAGGATGCAGTTTGCCGACACGAGCCTTGGCGAGTGTCGTAAAGCATCCGAATGAGTAATAGCCATTACCCGCGAGTAGAGTACTATGCTTTATCCAGTGTAATTGAAAAATACAGGCATGTTTGCGCGTGATAATGCGTGCATTATTCAATGGCATTGGATAATAGCTATTTACGATACGAGTGTTAAAAGTGACTGGTATTATTTTGTGAGCGGGGACGCTTGCGAAACGAGCATTAGCGAGTAGAGCAACCCCGCGAACAAAATAAGACACTTTTAACGCGTGTATCGTACAGAATTTTATCTACAATGGTCTTTGAAATGTTTGGTAAATGTCAGAATTTATTGAAAATATGACAGGAATGCGCAGAATCATCATTTTTTCACGTTGCCCATGACGACGTGCTAAAAGTGACGGGTATTATTTAACGCTTGTAGATAAAGTAACTTTTGGAACACTCAAACACTATCAGTAAATTGTCATCAGTGTTGGAAGTTCGAGTTTTTTTTTTGGAAGTTTTGCATCAATACCAAAACACCATACATATACAGCGTGCATGCCCCAGTGAAGTGGAATCACCTCTATATTTCTTCCCTGGCACTTTTTCAGAAAACTCCTTCAAGAGATATACAATTTTGACCACTGCGGATCTGTTCGTGACATTTGTTTTTTGCTGTCATTATAATTTTTCGACGGATGACTAATTTTTCTGACATTTTTTGAAATTTTTATTTTCGTTCACAGCAATAAAAACCACGTGTTTTTCCCCGTATGGTAACATATTTTTTTGTTCCCTCATTACTCAGGTAAATTCTGCAACTAAATTAGAATGAGAAATAATTCATTATTGAAACAGGAAAAAAAAACGTTTCTTCTCAAATATAATGCAAACTAGAAAATTTATCTTAGATGTTAAAATTGTCTGCCTCCAACATCGCAACGAAGGCGTTTTTGAAAGCCCCTTGCAGAATGTGAAGAAAAATCTGCAGGTATTCTTCCGCTTCCGCATACCTCAGTCGCTGTTAGTTTTGGGGCTGTGCCTATACTCGCTCTTTCAAGTATCCCCACAAGAAAAAGTCAAATGGGAACAGGTCAGGTCACTAAATTTCCCCTTTTCGAATAATCCATCTTTGTGGAATGCCTGAAATGCATTCAGGAACTCCCGCGCGGGCTTGGTCTTGCTGGAACCAAGGCTGAATTCGTCCTTCCGGAGGAAAAATGACACTGATGGCCGGAACAATGAAATTTTGTAAAAGCTCTAAATAGCTATTCCCGTTCAAATTCCCGTCAATAAAGAACGGTCCAATGATTTGCTGTCCCACAATAACAGTCGGCATTTTGAGATCTTTCACACCCCAGCACCCCAAGCAAATCGGTTTCGGTCCGGCCCTACGTAACCTCAGCGATATATTTTATCTACAAATCATCAAGGATTATCCTTTGCACACTCCATGAAATTAGAGTGCCGTCGTAATTGATTTAACGGTTACATGATTAATTGGAATTTTTAATAATAATTATGCGCGTACTTTCCCGCGGGGTGGCATATATCGATTGATAAATTCTGTATGGAGTGAACTGGGCAGATTGGATACACCGAAAAAAAGTCGAAAAAATTCGGATTTTGTTACCCGGAGGGTGGTTTGGGAGATGGGAGCTGGCGCGCCATTTAAACCCCATGGTGCAGAGTTCGGTTGTGCTTCAAAACAAGGCTCTTAACGCACGTCAGAATTAAAAAAACAATCGCTTTTAGTTTTTATACAATTGTAAGTTATAAGATGGAAGAAGCATGGTGATTGTCGTCGGGTCATCATTTAAACAAGTGAATTTTTAAGTTGCTAGCAGCTTTATTCATACGCGGATCTTTTAACGATTGATAATGCAATCTAAGGGCTTCCTGATGCCACTGAAAAAGTGGATTAGTAGGAATCACTTTTGGTAGGTACCTTTATTTTGAAAATGGAAAATTCTAATTTCAATTTTGTACTATCAAGGCAATTCTACATGAAATATCAAAATTATCTTCAATGGCGCGCGCAGGGAGGATGCTACGATGAGAGGTCCCGCGACAGGCATGACAACGACAAAATCAGCTTTTAGCACCCAAATGTGGGTCAGGTGTTCCACAGCATAATTGAATAAAAACGTCCGTTTTCTTCACATTTTTGGAAAACTTTCACAGATTTTGTTGGAGAACAAATATACGGTCCAAAAATAGTTGACGCCAATTGATGGACAGCACGACAGCAGCCACAATTGTAAAAATTATTCTTAAAGATAATTTGATTTGATAATTTTTTAATTTTTTTTACTTACACCGTTTATTAATAAAAATATAAATATAAACAACACTAAATAGAATATTAAATGAACGAATGGGTTCTAAGTATATATGTATAAATGGATATATTAATAAATTCAGCCACAAAAAGATAATTTTATTTGTTAATTTGATTTGATAATTTGATAGAATTAAAATAATTAGCTCAAGGGCGTTGCAGGAAGGATGTTACTTTGCTGGAATTAATTCAAACAAAAACGGTATTTCCACCATGACAAGCTTTCAGTCATCGGAATATTGCATCAAAAATTCAAAAAATCTTGGTACGCCACCAAACATTTGAATCTGTAAATAAAAACGTAGCTGTAGCAGAAATGTGTTATTCTGATATGTTTGACTAGAAACTCCAATTTTACTGAATAACCATCCGCAATCGTTGGGTGAGCCGATTCCACCAATAATATGTATAATGGAAACGTGAAAATGACTTTTCACCCTGCAAATTGAAAAGCAGCGGTTACAGGGGTGTATTCTTTTTATATGTTCAGTTATGACATTATAAGCTTGCAAAAGAACTGAAACCGGCTTCAATCTAGATCAATAATTCCACCAAGAGAAAAAAAAATAAATATGAAAAAAAGTTTTTCACCCTGTAACTTGAAACACAGCAGTTGCTGGGGGTGGTATATTGTTGATATACAGGGTGGCCCAACAAAAACAGAACAGAGGAGTTTTTGGGCATTTCACCTCATTTTTTTGAAAAAAGCTCGAACAGGTCGATTTTTATATTGAGGGGGACATCTGAAACATACATTGGCGGATGTCTATCTTTAGCCCCCTCACCCCCACCCACCCCAACTTCGAAGTTTCAAATGACACCACCCATTTTGCCACACATCAAATTGAAGAGAATTAAATTCTCTTTCTGTAAAAATATTTCTATAATTTTCAACCCCACCCCCCTTCTTCCTAAAATTGTCAGAGTTTCCAATGTAATATTTTTGATCTCTTAATTCTTTTCACTACAGTTAACGTCATCCTGCACAGCATCGAGGGAGAAAATTTTCTGTATAAAAAGTGCCACCCAAATTCACCCCTTCACTCTCCCACCACAACTTAAAAATCTAAAATGACACTACCTACTTTGTGATACATCAAATTGAAGAGAATTGAATTCTTTTCCTGAATAAAATATTTTCAGAATTTTCACAAAACCCCCTTTCACCCCAAAACAGGGTGCGAGGATTTAAATCAAGTTGATTTAAATCATGATTTAAATCGTGATTTAAATCAACCGATTTTTTTATTTCAATCATTTGATTTAAATCATTTTATCGTATTTGATTTCCCGGTACAGTTTTCTTTACGAAATACCGCCAAACTTCATCTCCTTTTCGTCTCGACACCAGCCTACCCCACCTGCGACGAAGGACGAACCATCCTAAGACGTGACGACACCTGTTGTTTTGACAAAAGTACCTATTGTGAATTATTGCATATTGTTCAGTATACTCGTAGTATGCGGGTTACGATTGGAACCATACTGAGCTCCCAGAGTTTCAGCTTTTCTGGAAAAAAGCGAGAACTTCAAACATGTATGAAAAAACAAAGGATCTGGACACCGGAAGAGTATCTATATTTTTGTATTTTAGCCTCAATAAAATTGCCACAGATTTTTTGAATTGGCAAACAATTTGACTGAAACCGGAAAAATCTGATCTAAATCAAAATAATCTGATCTAAAAAAAAAACTGATCTAAATCAAAAAAATCTTACCTAAATCTAAAAAATCTGATCTAAATCTAAAAAACCTGATCTGAATAAAAAAAATCTGATCTGAATCAAAAAATCTAATTTAAATCAAAAAATCTGATTAAAATCAAAAAAATCCGATTTAAATAAAAAAATCGATTTTTTTAATTTTTTTTATTTAAATCACGATTTTTTTGCACCCTGCGTCCTAAAATACTCCAAATGTTCAATTTATCAGAAAAGGGGTTGAAAATTTCAAAAAAATTGTTTTCAGAAAGAGAAATCAATTTCCTTTTATTCGATATATCACAAAGTAGGTGGTGTCTCTTAAGTTTTGAAATTGGGGTGGGTGAGAGGAAAGGGGTGAATTTGGGTAACACCCACTGAAAATTTTCTCCTCAGATGCTATTCAGGATGACACTGATCAAACTGAAGAGAATTGAGGGGTCGAGGATATAAAATGGGACAGTCAGAAAAATTTAGGAAGATTTAGGAGGGTAGGGTTGAAAATTTTGAAAATATTTTTTTCAGAAACAGAATTTCATTCTCTTTGATTTGATGTATCGCAAAATAGATGGTGCCATTTGAAATTCTAAAGTTGAGGTGGGTAGGGGTGAGGGGGCTGAAGATAGAAATTTGCCAATATATGTTTCAGATGTCCCCCTCGATATAAAAATCGACCTGTCTGAGCTTTTCTCGAAAAAATGATGTGAAATGCCCGAAAACCCCTCTGTTCTGTTTCCGTTGGGCCACCTGTATTTATTAGACGACTACAGTCTAACGCACGGTCTGTGCAGGAACATTTAGGGGAATTTAATTTTAGTGCAATTTAACCTCAAAAAATTTAAAGATAAACCAGTTGATTTTATTGGATAAGTTCATGCAAGATTTCAAGGGTAAACTTGATTTAATGTTATGCTAAAAGATGGCGAACTTTTATCTTTTACGCTTGAGTCAACCGAAAAAGAAAAATCGCATGCGCTAACTCTGGGCGTATACTTTTTTCGTTCAGTGTTGTACCTACTTCTGAGAGTTTTCCAGCGCCGCTCACACTCCTCACCTTGAAAATCCTACTTTCTTTGCATTTTTGTTGTAATTTTTTTAACAAAAAACTTACGGCTTTCACTCCCTAAGGGTGTTTGCAATTGTTTCCCATGCATTTTGTACGGCTACGTTATCGTGGTATAGCTTCTCCTTTTTATCGTAATAGTATATTGGAAATAGAATATCTGCTGGAATTATTTCAAACAAAAACGATTTTTTTACCATGGCTAGCTTTCAGTTCCCTTTCCAACATATCAAAAGTCCTCAACTCTGGGACTGCTACAAATTAGTATACAGGGTGAAAGTTTATTATTTTTCTTTACTTCGTTTCTTTCTTGAAAAACTGATGACTGAAAAAAAAACGGTTTTAGGCTAGTTTGATAGGCCATAGTCTTCCAATAAACATATAAACAATATACTACCCAGCAACTGCTGTGTATTAAGATACAGGGTGAAAACTATTTTTCATCTTTTTTTTCTTGGTGGAACTGATCTCAACTGCGCACCAATTGAAATGGGCCACCCGAAAATTTCTGTCGAATTCAAAATGTCGTAGCTTCATAGGAAGTTTACTGATTTTAAAACTTTTTTATTCCTTGGATAGCTCATTTATTGTGCTATGAGATGCTACATCCCATTTTTGGTACAATATTTTGTTATCATTTATACAGGGTGTTACACTGAGGTACTGCAAAATTGTAAAAGTTTGGATCCCTCCCAATCGACGGAAGTTTTTTTTAGATTTTTTATAATCTGTTCTGGGTATATTTGTGTCTTGGAACGGTTTTTCAAGTTTATCCCCATCTCCTCTAATTACAGAGAAAACGGGAAAAAGTAGTGTTTCAGGCTTTCGGTGATAACTTCTCTCTATGTTGATCGATCTCCAACCTATGGGGCTTGTGTTAAAGCCAAAACTTCAAGTTAAGACGATACAGGATGAAAATTCGTTCAAGATCAAAACTTAAAATCATTGCGTCACTTAAGTTACGAAAAAATCCAATAATGAATACAAACAGGGCATTCAAAATGTCACGTGCTGTTACTAATGGATCTTTCCGTAACCTAAGTGACGATCACTTTTCAGGTGAATGGGGGCGATTTTCTTCATTCAAACATGCAGGAGGACTATTGATTTTGACGCCAAAAGTTTCTAGCCAAATGGACTGAAAGCCATTGCAAATTGGTCACAATGAGTTACTCTCTCAAAAACAGCTGTCAACTTAATTGCTGGTTCCCACAAACTGATTTCAGAATACTGGCCATTTTTGGGTAACTTTTGGTAGAGCCTTGTATTCTAAGTTTTGATCTTGAACAAATTTTCATCCCGTATCGTCCTGACTTGAAGTTTTGGCTTCAACACAACCCCCATAGGTTGGAGATCGATCAACATTGAGAAAAGTTATCACCGAAAGCCTGAAACACTACTATTTCCCGTTTTCTCTGTAGTTAGAGGCAATGGAGGTAAACTTGAAAAACCGTTTCGAGACACAGGTATACCAAATACCCAGAACAAGTTAGAAAAAAGTTGAAAAAAAAATTCGTCGATTGGGAGGGATCCAAACTTTTACAATTTTGCAGTACCTCAATGTAACACCCTGTATAAATGATAACAAAATATTGTACCAAAAATGGAATGTAGCGTTTTATAGCACAATAAATGAGCTATCCAAGGGATAAAAGAGTTTTGAAATTAGTCAACCTCCTTTGAAGCTACGACATTTTGAATTCGATTGAAATTTTTGGGTGGCCCATTTCAATCGGTGCGCAGTTTAGATTGAAGCCGGTCCAGTTCTTTTGGAAGTTTATAATGTCATACTGAACATATGGAAAGGATACATCTCTGCAACTGCTGCTTTTCAATTTACAGGGTGAAAAGTCATTAAGTCATTTTCACGACGTTTCAATTTTTTTCTTGGTAAAATTGGCTCACAGAACAAATGCGACTGATTCTTCTGTAAACTTGAAGTTTCTAGTCAAACATATAAAAATAATACATTTCTGCTACAACTACGATTTTTTTTACAAATTTAAATGTTTGGGTATATTCGGGTATATTGCATCAAAAATTCAAAAAATCTTAAAACGCAAACCAAACATTTAAATTTGTAAATAAAAACGTAGCCGTAGCAGAAATGTATCATTTCGGTATCTTTGACTAGAAACCTCAAATTTACAGAAGAACCAGTCGCAATTGTTGTGTGAGCCAATTTCATCAAGGAAAAAATTGAAACGTGAAAATGACTCTTCACCCTGTAAATTGAAAAGCAGCTGATGCGGAGATGTGTCCTTTTCATATGTTCAGTATGACATTTTAAGCTTGCAAAAGAACTGGAACCGGCTTCAATGTAGATCAGTTCCACCAAGAAAAAAAATTGAAGATGAAAAATAGTTTTCACCCCGTAACTTGATACGCAGCAGCTGCTGGGTGTTATATTTTTTATATGTTTATTGGAAGACTCTGGCCTATCAAACTAGCCTAAAACCGTTTCCTTCGATCATCAGTTTTCCAAGAAAAAAAAAACTTTCACCATGTATACTGATTTGTAGCAGTCCCAGAGTTGAGGACTTTTGATATGTTGAAGAAGGGACTGTAAGCTTGCCATGGTAAAAAAATCGTTTTTGTTTGAATTAATTCCAGCAAAGCACATATTTTTTTTTATTTCCAATATACTATAAAGGTGGGAAAACATTCTCACTTGTTCGATAAGCTCCGCATCCATGTTCAAACATGAGGGCTCAAGTCGAGACAAATGAAAGCAATTTCATGACACTCGAAACAAAAAAGTTATGTCTTGGTTATTGGAGTTGGAGGGAAAAAGGCCGGCTGATTGACAAGATTAACATTTGAAAAATGAAAGTTTAGGAACAAAAAATCCATTTTCCCCCGAATATTTATGATTTTGTGGTGGCACTTCCGAAAATTGATTTTATCTTAAAAATGCTGCATAAACCAGAGAGAATTTTTTTTTTTAACCCAACATTAAATTAACTTAAAATTAAATTAAATTACCCTTATTAAATGTTGTTGTACAGACCGTGCGATCAATCAAGCCGAAAATCGTTTTTTCTGATCATCCATCAGTTTTTCAAGAAATAAGGAAAGTAAAGAGAAATAATAAACTTTCACCCAGTATACTGATTTGTAGCAGTCCCAGAGTTGAGGACTTTTGATATGTTGAAGAGGGAAAGCTTGCCATTGTAGAATAGTATTTTATGTTACTAGCGCCGAAAACCGGGCATAGCATAACGAACGTGAATGCAGCTCGAGGCCCTAGGCCGAGAGCTGCATGTAAGAGAGTTATGCTATGCCGTTTTCAGCGCGAGTAGCATACATCGTTTTTCGTGCTGCTTTTAATAAAATTACAAATAAATGAGATCATATCGCAATAATCATTGGAATAGATTTCAAGTTGGTACCTCTGCCATTCATCACCAAGGCACGAGGCATATACCTACTAGATGCAGATTTTTGTGTGTCAAATGTCGATTTGGAAAATTGCGTCCTATATTTGAATTTTCTTGCTTAAAACCGCCCTCCCCCTCCCCAATTAAAAGGGCCATCCCTCAAAAATTTCGAAATCACTGATTGTGTGACGACGAAACACAAAAAATAGCATAAATTAATCACTTTTAAACCTTCGCGCCACAACACGTCAAAAATCATTCTGCAATTGTACCAACAGCTATCAGAAAAATGACCCTAAAATATCAATTGTCAAAGTGATTATTTATAATTTTAACTGATTTGAACCAAAAATTTCAAGCTATAACATTGGAAACGTGATCTCTCTTGAATTGTGAATGATTTTGCGAGGTTAGTTTATTTTTTACGTGTACTTTTTACTTTGCCGCTCTAGATCTTTTTCTGAATATTACAGTGCAGGACACCGAGCGCATATTGTCATTTTCGGTTATGGCAGCACGAAAAAATCGTCTTGATTTGAATTCATTCCAGCAGAAATTATATTTCAAATATTATGCCGTTCATGTTTTAAATTCAGTAGAATGACTTTTTGGAGCAAAAATTAAGTGGCAATCTGGGCTACAGCTACGGCTGATGGTACCTGCAAAGTTTTGGAGCGAAACTATTATCGGCCATCAGCCGTCTCCTCCCAGCGCTCCAGCTTGTCACTTTAATTTTGCTCCAAGAAGTCCAAGAAGTCATTCTACTGAAAATAAAAAGTGAACGGGATATATGTAGTATGATTGTACTATGAGTAGTCCCGCAACAAACATGACGACGATTTTTTTTAGAGCGATTGTACCTACTATACCTACCTGACCACACCGTATTAGATTCTTCTCGATTTTTATGTCGATTGAGTTTGAGTCACCACCATATCAACGCCGTTAACCGCAAATGCATAGAAAACATTTCTTACGCATCGTTTAGGTGAGGTAGGCATGTTAAATTTATTAGTGGTGAAAAAGTGGAGAGTTGGAAACACATGACACATAACGAGCCGTTTCTCAGTGTTTAGTAATTCGAGAGATTTCCCCCCATTTTTTGCGTTTCTATCTCTGGAAGATCATTACCGATTTTATGGGCAACCATACCACGCCAATTAAATATTATTTATTCTCCTCTTAAATATCCGATTAATATACAGTTGATGGAATTTCGCAAGCCATAAAATGATCATTTAAGGTGCATTTACTAAGCTTTTTTCTGAGTTCATGATGTAGGTACTTCGTTAGCTCACACACTCACACACATTTCTTGCTTCCAGGATATCCGGGGTTCAACTCCGATCGAAGCTACCAACAAGTCTATATTTAAAACAAAGCTCCAAATCAAAGTTTTAAACGAATAATTTCCATTTTAATGAATTTACTTCCATTACATTAATACAAATGTAGTCTATTTCGCGAGTAGCGAGATGGAAACAGGAACATGAAGGACAAAATGTAGCAGATAAGACCTCCGTAATATCTTACGACTTTCAATTTCAACTTTAAATACGAGTAATACAGAATTACCATTTGGTTGACACGTACCCACCTCATGAATATTCGACGCAGAAATTTGGATGAAATCGGTTTGATCTGGAGGTGTAGAAATAATGTTAATAAAACAAATTATTCAGCCAAAATTTGAGAAGCTATTCTGATTCTAATTCATGTGATTAACCTCGGGTTCCACCAAACTTATCAACGCGGTAAATTTATCACTCTCATAGTAACTAAGCAACTGGCCATCCTACTGGCTAGTGCATAGCAACTATCGGCGTGATAGATTTAATCTGCTCTTCAAATTTTGGTGGAACCCGAGGTAAGATTACAGATGTAATTGAGATGCAGTGTTTTTGTTCAAGAGATTTGAGCGAATCTGAATCTGAATAGGTGTGCGATTGTTGATACTTCAAAAACAAATCGAAGTGAATGTGCAATGGGTTTAGCGTATCAATTGATTCTGCTGCCTTTTATGAAACATCAATCATTTTGGATCTCACATCTTACATGATGTGATATGAGTGGAAGGAGCATCAGTGGTTCACTGTTTCGTGTCTTATAAAAACCACAAGCGTATAAAATGATAATAATAATAATAATAATGCACCTCGACGTTCTAAAACGTTGGCGTATTGCTATTAGATTTTACATTCGAGTATTGATTTTGAAATGATATTTTATGACATGTTAAAGTAATAAAAACATATAAATGTCAGATGAAATTTATTTGTAACATAAAGTGGTTTTAACAGGTCGTGAATACTCGTGTATGTGTACACACACCACACACAAGTTGGTAGAAGTGGCTCTGAAGAGGCTCTGAAGATTGCCCATTTATTATAAAAGGTACTCCACAAATTTACTGATTGTCTAAAATCATCTAAAATATGATCGCCGCGCTTGAATTAATTGTGTTACAGTAGGTATCATTCAATTCAACTTTTAATCAACCTCTTTGCTCCATTAATTTCCTGTAAGTATTATCTAACGGTGAATTCCTACAGACTACAAATTTGATAATTTATTATTATTTAATCACGTTATATTTGCCATTCTCAACATAAAATGGTCCATGTATGGCAACGCACAAAAAAGAAAAGTTAATTATTGTTTGCTCCACTAATCACCGGAGAGGAGTTTCGGTCGGTGCTCTTTGAGGAGTACCTACCTACCTACCTGCCATATAACGATTGCAATCGATTCGACATTTCCACCGTTTTCTTTGCTTATGTCAAACCTTTGTCATATTGTTTACATTTGCAGCTTATTTTCAATTTTAGCAAATGTTTGCCTGGCGATATACTGTCAATACTGATGACAACTATTTTCACTTTTGTATTGTGAGAAATAATAGAGATGGACTCCTTTCAAAACATACTCACGTCTAACTTCGCCAGTATACCCACATATAGTGCGGACGTTAAAGGTCGATTTCAGGTCGAACCTTGCTTTTCATTCTGCTGGGATGAAATTTTGCATGTGATGAGTACATACCATCAGGTCACTTTTGAAAAGTGGTGCCGGGTTGAGACCCGTGACAGGGCCACGGTACAAGAGGTTGCCCTACCAGGCACGGGAGATTTCTTGAAATTCCTTAAAATGCAATTTGCAGTGGCGGGGCTTTTACTATTTTAGTCAGAAATATCCCTTGGGTTGTCTGAATATAGTCTGTGACAATTTCAGGTCCTCCGCGCCGGAGATGGCGCGGGCTGCCTACTCATCAGGCGTAATTTGCAGAATTCAATAAACAGCTTACGTTAGGGGAAAGGGGAACCAACCTTGCACTTCATTCTGATGCATAACGCTTTTGCACGTGAGTAGTAGGTACCTACAGGTAACTTTTTGGAAGTGATGCTCCGATGGGACCTGCGACTGGCATGCTTCGTATGAGGTCGAAGGTCCAAGAAATTACCATTTTTGAAATCGTTGCTTTTTTATACTTTTTTTCATTGGACTATCTATTTCCAAGGTCAATGAGCACAATGCAATAATTTTCCAGAAAGTGTATTGCACCAGTGGCGTAAACAGACGGCTGCGAAGGAGTCGAGGTGCGATTTTTCACAAAGTCTGATGGTAAACCGTGAATAACACTCTTTTTGACATGTTTGGTATCTTTTCGAGCAAACTGCACATTCTGATTTCAAAAATGAGCATACAATTTTGATAGAGACGTGTTTAGACCGGTTTTATCAGGAAAAACATGATTTGTTTTACCATCAAAATTGATGTTTTGTAATTCAAATTCCATCATTGTCCAGTGTATTTTCAACTATGATTTTCACTTGGACAGGTGGTTTGGGCTATTTCACACACAAATATCATTTGCTGATTTTTTCCCTGTTTTACAAAGTCACGGAGTAATTTTGTCTCTTGCGATGTAACATTTCAAAGTTTGGATTTGATGAAACGTGCAAATAATCATGCTAGGGCGATAGTGTAACCTAAATTTGGTATTTTATTCGTTCCATTGCATAAGAATAGTTTTCTCTATCAAACAAAACAAATAAACCTAAAATCAGAGCCGTATTTTAGTTATGACATAATTTTTCTTCCGGCGATGCGAGATAAATTTTGTGAAAAACGCAAGTTTCGACCTATGAATTCGTCGTTTTGTAGCTCCATTTCGATCGAGGTTCAGAATACCCACGATCACAATTTTGACACAGATTGTACAACTGAACTGCTTTGTAGAAGAATTTATAACACTAGCAGTTTCTATCGCTAATACAGAGTCACACGGTTGTTTTGTTTCATAACGTGCATCATGAAGAAATTTCATCTCAGAAGCTCGCAATATCAAAAAAAAATGAGATCATGACTGAAATACGGCTCCGATTTCAGTTTTTTCTATTTTGTTTGATAGAGGAAACTTTTTCCATGCCTTGATGTGAATAAAGTGCCAAATCGAAGCTACATTCTGGTCCCAGGCCAATTTTTTCTGCGAAATAGCACGGTTCGTCAAATCAAGATTTGACATGATACATGTCAAGAAACAAAATCACTCCGTCACTTTGCGAAAATGGGAAAAAAATTCAGCAAATGATATTTGTGTGTAAAATAGCCCAAACCAACTGTCCAAGGTAAAACCATAGTTATAAATACATTGGACAATGATGGAACACCGCATTTTTAGTGCGGGGGGGCTTGAAATTATCACGAAGTACATCCATACAAGGCAAGAGACCATTTCTGACCAAAATATTGAAATCCCCGCCACTGCAAACTGCATTTTCAAGGAATTTCAAGAAATCGCCCCTGTCGGGTAGGGCAACCTCTTGTACCGTGGCCCTGTCACGGGTCCCGACTGAGCACCACTTCTTAAAAGTGACCTGAGGATATGTACTCATCACATTCAAAGTTTCATCCCAGCAGAATGAAAAGCAAGGTTGATCCCGTTAACCTCCGCACTAATACCTTCTTACCACAGCTGGGTAAGATTTAGCTGGACCTCATTTCATTGGTTATTTATAGCTAAGTGAGTAGGTATAAACGTTTAAAGTGAACAATTAAACATATAATTGAAAATCTTTGAATTAGGTCTGAGGGAAAATTAAAATATTACTTACCTATCTATTAAGAACCAATGAAATATGAAATGAAGCCCAGCTACATCTATTTATTCAAGTTGGTATACACGAGTTGTTTGTTGTTTCACCCCAAAACATCCCCAACGAGTAGCAAGGAACGGACTGAAGTTTTGTTATGAGACGACCCTTCGGGTGGGAAGTGAGAATTTAAGAAAAATATTGAAGAATTGAGATATTTTCATAAGAGATTCATTTTGAACTCCATCATTTGAGTCCCGTCTTGATAAGCCAGGCCGGTTACTCATTTTAAATAGGGATCGACCGGTACCGATATAGTATATCGGTATATCGGCCTATTTTCAGATTATATCGGTATCGGCCTATCGGCCGAAATTTGGCCGATATGTCGCCGATATTTAAATGTGTAGAACGCTTCTTAAAAACACTTGGGAAACATATAATCATTATCCGGATGATCTTGAAATATGTAACACTCAAAAATCATACCAGATTATTATTATTCGTTATTTAACTGCTAACAAAATTCGGAACTGAGAGAGAACAAACAAAAAATTATCCGAGAAGACAATCATCTTTTATTCATTAATTTACCATTATTGAACTAAAAATAAATCCTGCTAGTAAAAAAAAGAAAGATTTGAAGATTATTCAGAATGTTTGTGATTGAATTCATTATAGATTAAAACATCGAAAAACCTTCCGCCGATACGGAAAAAATCCTTCATTTATACACATTGGGTAATGGTTAATATGTATACAGTGTGGTGATTACATCCTGCACAAAATTCATATTTCCGTTGATGATTTTTTTCGAAAAAATCCTGAAACAGGTCGATTTTGTTTTTATTCACCCCATATACTGTAAAAAAAAATTTCGTTTGCTGTTTTTGAGTTACGATTACGTCATCAACTTTTTCAAATGACAACCCCAAAATGTTTTCGATAAAATTGATAGCTTTGGTTTTTCTTTAAACAACAGTGTCAAAATTTGTATGTCTTGGATAACAATTTTTTTGAGTAAAATGCACACAAAGTTTGAAAAGGTGATATTTATTATTACCAAAAAATGTTTCCTTATTATACAGTATAGTGGGTTGGATAAAATCAAAATCGACCTGTTTCAGGATTTTTTCGAAACAAAAAATCATTTATGGAAATATGAATTTTGTGCAGGACTTTATCACCACACTGTATATTCACTTGTGCAATGTGTTTCATACGAAAAAATCCGAAATAAATGGTAATTGAGAAATAAAAATATTGAGGCCGATCTCGAGGCCGATATGGATTTCGCCTATATCGGTATCGGCCGATAATCGGTATCGGCCAAAAAATCCATATCGGTCGATCCCTAATTTTAAAGTGGAAAACTCTTGAAAAATTTTGAAGAATTTTGAGAGAAATTGCCTGAAAATGTTCAAGAAACACTTACCCTTTTTTGTTAAGTTGGTATAGATCTGTTCACATGATAAAAAATCTGTTGTGGGGCGACACAAAACTTTCCCGGCGGTATCCAGAGACGTCAGTAATGATTTTGATCGAAGTGTCCCTTCGGAAGGGGGCGATTCGATTTGGAAATTGATGAAAAAATTCTATTTAGTCGAGCGTTTAGCGAGCATCCTGCATCTATTGTTGAGCGGACAGAAAAAATGACAGGTTAGGTCAGTTTTCCAAGGTGATGAAATCATCCAAAAGGTAGAACTAGGTAGCTAACTGTTGTGATATCTCAAAAATGTAATGCTGGTTCCTTATTGAAATTTTTGTTCCTACTTTAGATATGATGATGAAATTACAAAAACTTGATTGAAAACTTTTACTGCATCTGTGTGTCAAATTTCAACTCTATATTTTCAATTTAGAGCTTGGGCAGACAAACCCAGACCCAATGTGCCACCTGAGGGCTTCCGATCAAAATCATCCACCCAAAGTCTAATCAGATCATTCCAAGCTGAACTTAGGCCTCCGTACCTGATTTCGATTTGATCGGATCAATAATTCGGTAATAGGGTAGTGACCGATTTTTTTTTTATTATTTTTTTTTAAAGTTCACTTCTTGATAAGTGACGCTATATAGTTAACAGATTTTTTTTCGTAAGTTTTCTTGGTAAAAAAAATTCATGAAAGTTTTCGATCATTTCAAATTTGGCGCGATGACGTCGCAATCTTTCATAGGCGGAGAAGCAGGCTTGACAACATTATACAGAACTTACTACAAAAAGCACTAGCGTCAACCCGTCAACGCTCATAACAGCTGATTGTTATATTGTTAACGCTTTGTGTATCTGTGCGGTGATTCGTGTTGTTTAGTTGTTTTGCTTGAAAATATGGAAAGTTGGTAAAATCTTTCATGATTTATGAATATTTCAAGACTACATCAGACTTCAATGGTTATGTTATGCTGGCAAACGTCAACGTCAACACTGACACACAGGCAACGGAGGTGTGGTCATCCCCACTACTGTCAAAAGATTGAAACGTCACAGCCCGCCTTACAGCTGGGTAGATTTGAAATCGTTCGCAAAAGTAGCCACTTTCAAGGCAGATTTTGAGACACTTGGAACTTTTTTTTTCGAATTTTCACGAAACGTAGTCTTGTTATTAAGGCTCTACATTCGATTAGTATGATTTTTTTCTATATTTTTGGATGGTGGTCACTACCCTATTATCGTGACAGAACCGCTTAATTTGTACGATCGCATGAGTGGTTTTATATTTTCAGGAGGAAAATTTCCGAGAAATTGGAGAGAAATTATTGGAAAATGTTCAAGAACCAGTTATCTATTCTCTAAAAAAAACAATTCCAAGAAATCTGTTCACGGAATAAAAAGTTGGAAAATTTGCAGTTTTTCCAGAGAGGAAAACTCGGCAACTGTTGATCCGATTTCGAAAAATTTTCCTCCAAAAATTAGCTCAATCTTTCCTCCAACTTTTATTTACAGCATGTCTGCACCTAAAATCAATATTTCGTGGGGCCTACCGCATTTAGAAGTTTGCATTGCGTTTTTCTCAAATTCACGGAATGTGCAAATTTCATTTTGAAAAAATTACACTCGGAAAACCGAAACCGTGTCAACTCTGAAAACAGACCTGCACGACGCTCAATACAATCTACTTTCGATATCAGTTGAAATTTCCAAAAAAAAGTCGATCCCCGAGCAGGAATAAATTTTTGAGTGGAGTCCTGCTACAAAAGCGAGTCGTGCTGGTCGAAACACCGGCGAGAGCCCCTCCTGAGTGGCAACGGCCAGGAGAAATTTCGAAAATTCATTACGCTCAACTGGAAAATGGTGGAAAACTGCAACTGCGGCCTCAATTTGACTCTTTTGTTGTGTTGCTTCCTGCCAAATCTGGTTCCAATCCGTCGGATAGATTTTGAATAATGAATTGGTAAAGTTTTGAACTTTAACATTTTTTATTATTTGACAGATGACAGATAGGGCAATGTTTCCAACTGTTCTGAATACAGTTTTTCAAGGGCTTTCAAATGACATATTGCAAGTTGAGTTCCGTGAGATATAGCTTCTGACATTTGATGATAGTGACAGTTGGGTTTGACAGATGACAGCCAAAAACTAATGGGCTCTTTTCAGGGAACAACCATGTTTGTATACCAAATATCAAGTCGATCCAGTCAACGTTACGGCAGTTATCGTGGAAGATCACAGACAGACACACACACATACACACACACACAGACAGACATCATTCTGAAAATGGTCTTAATCGTCTTGGAGGACCTCAAAACGGATATATCCGGTGAAATCTCAAAACTTTTCTTCTGCACGATTACAATACTTTCCCTCCGTGTTCGTGGGGGGGCCGGGAAAGTAAAAGTTAGAAATTTGCAGTTTTTCACAAGGAATTAAATTATGTAGAAGAAAGAAACGCAAGTGAGGCAGTCAGACGCATTGGCGCATGGATGAAGGTGAACGATCTGAAATTGGCACCACAGAAAGATTGAAAACCATTTGCAGGAAATTGAAAATTTGAAAAATTTGAATTATTCGGGAAAACCTCGAATCTTTTCCAAATCATCTTATTGTAAAAATAGTCATTGAGGCCTCACTTCAAGTTCCTCGATCCCCGCCGGGGACGGATTTTCGCCTCAAAAACAAGCTTCTTGGTTTAGTTGGAATGCTTGCTAAATGCAAAGTGTGTGTGTATGCGATGTTGGTGGTCGTTAAAAATCCCCACCCTGTGTTGGAACACACAGGGGTTCGGCCAAATTTCCGGTATAGTGGAGGAATGCATTCACTGGCGTCGGTGTTGGGCATCGTTGCGGAAATAGGCCGACGTTAAATAAACGAATAAAACAAAAACTTCAAGTTCCATAATTCAAGTCCGGTCTCGAAGACTCAAGCCGGTTTCACATTTTCATCAGGAAAATTCTCGAGAAATTGGAAAAAAAAATTGTTGGAAAATGTTCAACATCCAGTTACCTCTTGTTGAAAAACAAATGGTGAAAATCTGTTCACGGGATGAAAATTGGAAAATTTGCAGTATTTCCAGAGAGGAAAACTCGTGAACCGTTGGTTCGATTGAAATACCGTTGGTCCGATTGAAATATTTTTCCTTCAAAAATTAATTCAATCTTCTCTCAAACTTACTTTTATTTCCAGAATGTCTGCACCTACCACCTAAAATGAATATTTCGTGGGACTCACCGCATGTCGAAGTTTGCACGGCAGTTTTTCAAATTCAGGCTATTTCAATTTCAATGGAATCGTTAGTGAGAGGGCTACCAAGAAGTGAGACTTTGTTGAGAAGGAACTTGACAGAATAGAGAAAATATCTCAATTCTTCAATCTTTCTCCCAAATTCTAACTTCCCACCCGAAGGCACGCTCATGATAAAATTTCCATCCATTCCTTGTTACTCGTCGGGAAAGCTTTGGGGTGACACAAACGATTTTTTTTTTGTAGTTTCATTTTTGATTGGTACATCTTTTGAAGGTTGAAGTAGCTCAACGTAATATAACTGGAAGATTTTTTACATACTTACAACAATAATTTGTTTATCGAACCAGTGAGCTATCTTGAAATTCTCGTAGTGTGCAGAGGCATCCCCCATCCTCTCCCAACGTCATATCCAGCCCACTTAACATGCGATTTCCGAAATCGGCTAAACTGCGGAAATCTGAGCGGAACGATCGGCAAACCCCCGCATGCTTGAACTTTTTTCAATACACACGCACGCTTATATCTCAAGCCTCCAGTATCCAGGTCCGGGATAATACTGGAACAGGAGAAGCGAGAGGAGCAGGAGAGGTACCTACATTTCTGAAAGCGATATTAATAATTCTGCTCATTTATCATTTCTGTATTCAGCCACCTTTCAAACACCGTTTGTCTCAGTCCTCGCGGTTGGTCAGTAACTTCTTCCATTTATTATTTTTAACGATTTGTCGACAATTAATTGTCGCCACCTTGTTATACCTCTACTTTGTAAGTTGCAATGCTATAAGAAAGCACAGGATTTCTTGAATACTGAACGAAAAGGATGATTGTGCGGGGCGGGGAGCTCGCAACCAATTCAGAACAGTCCACGCCCTAGATTTGGCAGCCCCTGTATAAACTTAGAAGTAAGGGCACCTACTCCAGTCCTATCCTAAGTTTGATTCTTCTGAGCGCTCGTAAATTCGAAAGTTTCCACAACTTGCACTTTAGAGTAAGTAAAGCAACTCAACAGAAAGTTATTATAATTTTCCTTCAAGCGGCTGAAATGTTTATGGGACGCGAAGCGACGAGAATATCACGAATGTAAGCAAGGGCGATCATGTGCATTCCTGACTTAGCTGTCATTTAGCCCTTGCCGCAACTTTATTATAATACATAATAATTAAGTCAAGACTAGAGGTCTTAAATCCAATCACCTGTCTAGCCTAAAACCCAGCAACTCGATCGACAACAGCCATTTTATTGCCATACCAGTGCCCCCATTAAATTTTACATTATACAAAGTAATCTTGAATTATTGACTCATTAATAGATTATCTCTGGACTATTATTGTTTTTTTAATTGACTTTCGAAAACAGCCAACGTAAATTGTTCGGCAAAATGCAATATGTCATTAAATTTAAGTAGATGATTTGATAATAGTTTTATTACCGGGTCGCCGCAGACGTTTTTAGCAGGTTTTAAATTATTATTAGTCGGAACTCAAGGGGCACTATCGTGAATAATTCCAACTCCATGCTAATTCTGTATGATTTAATTTCAACATAATGAATTGGAATGAAAAAAAGAAACCAGCCTGTGAATTACACTAATTCTATCCGAACTATTGATAAAGTGAATATGTATATATATTGATAATAAAATAACAACGTTATGGGCAAAACATCAATCAAATGATTAACTTGTGTGATAAATGGATGAAAAGACCACCAACCCTGTGGTCGTAATAATTCTGAACGCTAACAAGTTCTCTCCCCCCGAAATAATTCAATCGCCACCCAACCCTCCTTTTCTATGTACCTATGTGGTCTCTGTTCTCTGCCCAATGCATTCAATTAGGTAGCAATCAACAAAAGATAGGTATTTATTTACATGGTAAATGAAATTGCGTCATATTTTATGTAATAAAATGTACACAATTTGAATTAGGTGCCACCTATGTACATTCCACATATAGGGGACATGAACACACATTAATCTTGGCATATATAATTCTGAACGGCCGATCAATAAATTTCGTTAAATTAATAATTATGTCTGTTAATGGAATTCGTTCATCATTTCGGCTCAAGTTTATTGCCTGAATTTTAATTTTAGACCGAATAATTGAATTAAATATTAAAATATCATGTAATTTACATTTTAGACAGTTACCCGCGCTCGATTAAATTTGAATAGATATCAGATATATAATAGCATTGTGAGCTGTTGGGATTTTTTACATTTTTGCACAACCTGATTGTGTCGCCCTGTGTAATAAATCGGATCACATGCACGGCAAATGACTGGCATGTTGTAGTCCAACAAATCAGCTATTCAGAAAAGTAAGAGCACTCAAAGTAGTCCACAACTTCAGGAAGTGTAGCTCTTTGAGTGCTACTGAAATTTTGAGGTGAGCCAATTGTTGATATGGCGACCACTTTTTATTGTGAGAATTCTCTATTGTATACTCGCGAATCTAGAATAACAAGATTCTAACTGACATTTTTACGTACAGTGAGATACAAATATGAATTTGTTCTGACTCTCTCTTCCTATATCTGGTCTTGATTTCCAGGTATCTCTATCGCTTCCCAACATTCCAGAGCATCAAAGTTCTATGTGAACAAATTTTAATCAGTTTCAGCACAACAAGGTTTTATCTACCTAGACAGCAGATAGAACTTTGTCTTTCTTTTAGAATATGCAGATAGAACCTTGTCTCCTCCAACTTATTTACAGAGAATCTTTATCACCTGAAGTTTTTTGAGCAATGTTCCAGTGTTTTGTGAGTTGTGAGTATTTTTTCGCCTCATAATAAAAAGATACGTACGAATATAAGTATAGTACAAGCGCAGCCATTTGTTCCTACTTGTATTTATTTCAAAAACAGAAAATGGAATGTAGTGGCGGTAGAATTGAAGGGTAAGTCATCTGTTTCATCTCAGTCTCCAATAAGTAATTGAGGTTTTTTAAAATGCATAGTAAATATTTCGAAATACCTACCTACGTAATAATATACATCACTAGCACTATCGGTTTTCGAACAAACTGATTTTTGATATTTCATATATCTTAAGCTTCCAAATGGATCAAAATGTGCTTATTGAATGGTTTGATTCTATGGATATTGAAGATGAAGCAGCGTCAGAGTAAGTTGATATCAATCACAACTTTCATCGAACGTTTTAATGATAGTGTCAGGAATAGGAAATAGGAAAAGGGCTGGCCCTTTCCCTATCCGTGAACTGGGGTTTGCTCTTTATTGTTGTTTGAGCACAGCTGAAGTCAAGAGAGGTAAATGGGAACGTAAGCATTCTACTAAGATGATAAGTTTATTAATTATAAAAATAAAATGTTACACCTTATACTCGACGCATTAAACTCGCAGACAGATATAAAAACGGTTTCACTTACATCGTCATTAAAAGTCAATTGTACTTGGACCTGAGAGTACAGCCTCAGCCCCTTAATGAACAAACTGCATCAGTGACCAGCAGTACTTGTGACCACAACCGAATCGATGAATAATCAAGTGCCTCGTGTTCCAGAATTGCAAGACTTTTTATCGATTCGTCCAAATCAAGGAGGTACCTACCTACACTTGTTTTTCGTGCAAATACCTTTTTCTGCACATTATTCCATTGCGGAAATGACCTAGCGTCTGCTTATGATTTGGACGGTTCGGCGACTTCCATACTTAGGCACACGCGCCTGCTTTTTACGTTCAATGAATGAACTTTTACCTATGGCCTTTATGTCACTATCATGACAATAGTTTAATCAACATTTTCAGGAACAACAATGTAGTCACTTTGGACAATTTTTCGATTTTTGTTCAGAAAAAGAAATGAAGCAAGTTCACAGAATGAAGTGGAAAACACATCAGCCTTGAATGAAGGAACAGAACCACAAGAAGAAATGGAAACGACGCCAGCTGCGGTTACTTCAGTTTCTGTTCGAGTTGCTGTGTTACGCAGGAAAAGAAAGGTGAACAAAAGTAAATGGAAAAGCTCCACCCGCCAACAAAAATATGATGTGGCGAACAATACGTTTCTCGAAGAGGGAAGGTGGTACCTGCAAAACGAATAACGAGCAAAAAAGACTGTTTGAATAATTTAAGTACAACTGTGCCAAAATTATTACTGAAAACGAACGAAAACAAATATTCAATTCCTACTACACCTTGACACGCAAAACGAGAAGCTACATTTTCTTTTGAACACTACTGAGAAAAATTCAACCAAAAGGCCTAAGAAGGAACTCTCTCGTAGAACTTTCACCTTTAGATATTTTTTTTATGTTCATGACGATAGATTTCCAGTATGCAAAAACTACTAGGTACCTAAGCAGTAGGCACATTAAGTATCTCGCAGAAGCCCATATATAACGTTCATAAAAATGAAAATGAGACAACAAATGTCCCCAATATCTCAATGAGAGGAAATGGTACTGGCAAGAGATTTAGAGATTACCAGAAAGAGATGTAGAAGTTGTAATCCAACATATTAATAAGTTTCCTTGAACTGACAGCCACTCGAGCAGCCACTACTGTAGAGCCGGCACAAAAAAAGAGTACTTCGATCCGAATTCAAATATAAAAAGAATGTATCAGTTGTATGTGGAAGAATGCAATGAAAATTTGAAAATTGCACCTCTGAAAGAGATCATGTAGTATACTACCGAAAATGCAAACGTATTTCGCCCCCCCCCCCTGACATCTTTCTGCGCCCCTCTGGTTGAGAACTCCTGATATAGACGTACAAGTATTAATTCCCTAGACGGAATGTGTTGCTTGGATTCGTACCACTTTGTCATACACTGTGAACGGTGTGATGGACAATAAATGATATAACGACTATCATTATCATGTATTTTTCGAGTATTCGAGTCAATTTTTCATAAGAAAGCTTCTCTTAAAGCTTGAAGGTTGAATCTTGATTAAAGTTTGTAATAGTATTTCTGTTACATCCTGTATATGAACTTCACCTGCGACACCTCAGACTGAGGCTGAGTACAAAAAAAAAAACATGTTCAGCCCTCGGTTCAGCTTAGAAGCTAAATGCTGCGTCAATTGTTTTACCAATGATACATATACTGCTGATAAAATTACCACTTAAAATAATTCATATATCAACTGACAATGCGAATAATTGTCACGCGACACATAAACACAGGAACCTGTGTGCTTTAATAATTAAAAATTCAAACATCACTCATCGAAAAGCTTTTCATCGTCATAAATATTTGAATTAGTTATAAATTTTTAATTAATTTTGAGCCACAACCATTACATTTCCAATTAATGAATATACCGACATGTATTATGAACGAGGCAAGTAATTAATTACGTGGCTACCATGTTTATTTTGTCTGATCCACATTGTTCATGTTCGAATTGGTGCAATTTTGTTTGACAATTAATTTATCTATGTACATTATCTATCCTGCTCAGAAAAACGCCTCTCTCGGTATCCGGCGTAAAGTTTCAAGAACACAAGTCAAGGAAATTATGTTTGTTTCAATTGAGTTGGCATGAAACACCGCCGATATCAAATCAATTTCGAACCTTGAATTTCGGATGGTGATTCAGGCGTGTAATATAAATAATTGACAGATTTTTTTCGAGTCATTTCTGATTTGGCAACACCTTCAAAATAAAACTATTTTGTAGGGTATCCCCAAATAAGATTTTCTTGAAGTTCTGGTTAATCTACTCAGTGGAGTAACTAAATTACTAAGTATAACTAAGTAATACTTAACTATTAATATTGAGTTGTCCAGTAATGACAACATGCTTCATGTTCAGTTTATTTTTATTGACTTCAAGAGAATTTTTCTGCGATTGCGGTTACGTGCTTTGACGAAGCGATATACAAAATTTCCAAGCTCTTTGTCGAATGCAAAAACAAAGCGCTGATGACAATAACAAGTGAGGGGTTGTATGATACATAGCCGGGGTTCTTTGCCATTTATGTAGAATTTTGCACTTGACATTCTTTTATGAGAAAAATTATCTGTGTCGAACTTAATGCCCTGGGCCAGAGTATGAGATTGAAGGATATTGGTTATTGTTATTGCTGAAGCTGTTTGTACTTTCCTCAAAGCCTTTTCAAAGCCTGGAATATTCTGAAACACCCCGGGGACCAAATATCAACAATTCACTGGAAAACATTTCCCATTACGACAAGAATTTTCATGTGGGTGTTTTTTTTGAATTAATTTTAATCAGATCAGATGAAATAAATTGCAATGCCTACTATTGTTACGGATGATTTTGGAATTGGAGACACTTTTCCCGGAGTGTTGGCATTTAGATTTTTGAAACGACGACATGAAAATTGGAAATGTTCACGAAAAATGTTAGTGCATAGTTACTATCTTATTCTTTATTTGCACTTCACTTCCACCTTAGAATGGATGTATCTACCTACCTATTCCAACAAATTGGAATCCCAATCCTTAGAGTTACAAATTACTTACCGTTGATGAGGGTTATTTATTGAATGAAATAATTTCACATTTATCTAATTTCATCGCTGTACTTTGATAGATCAATTACGGTGACTGTACCAATTATGCTGATTATTGTTTTTTTTTATTCGTTTATTTAACGTCGGCCTATTTCCGCAACGAGGCCTAACACCGACGCCGGTGAATGCTTTCCTCCACTATACCGGAAATTTTGCCGAACCCCTGTGTGTTCCAACACAGGGTAGGGATTTTCAACGACCACCAACGGGGCCGACCGATGGGGTCGGCACCATCGTTCGTATTTTACGTGCTATGCGACACACGGCGCGTCTTGCATTTAGCAAGCATTCCAACTAAATCAAGGAGCTTGTTTTCGAGGCCGAAAATCCGTCCCCGGCGGAGATCGAACCCGCGACCTCTGGAGTGGTAGTCGAACGCGCTAACTAACCACACCACAAGCTCCTCCAAGATTATTGTTTTGAAATTATGGTTCTTGGATTTATTGTTCGGTAAACCTAGTAGTCGAAAACACCATCAGAGCGCAGAATTTATTATTTAGCCATCCTTCCATTTTATGTACCCAACAACCCCCAGATGAAATCTAGAAATTGGCAAATCGTTCCGGTCACGCACCATTTCATCCGTTAATTAATGGCCATCCGCATTTTTGACGACAGACCGTCGACGTAACGAGAAAACCGTGGAATTGTAAAAATGCAGTCCTGCCTTCTGCGCAAAACCACTCAAATCAATTCGCACTAAAAGTCGACAAGATCAAATTGCCCCCATTACAGTGGTAACCGAAGTGTTAACGATTCCAAATTCAAAGAAACATATCGGAACTACCGAGCACATTCCTGTGTTGCACACTTGTATTTCGTATTTATTTCAAAGTATATGACGGCGCGGTAATGAAGTGAACAAGATCGCGGCGAACTGTACACACGAAGCTGATTGTAAATAGCGTTTACGTATTACGTACCTACCTCTCCGTCCGGCATTGACTAGTTTCTACATTTCAAAATCGTCCGGAAACTTTATGAATGCAGGCTTAGGGTAGGCCTAGGCCCGCAAAATGTATTTTCGGAGTACATGTAACAATCTTAGTTTTTTCGTTTTGATTCACCTCAAGGCAAAGCGACAAAATCCCTATAGAAATCACAATTTTTTCGAAGTTACGCTGCTAAGTCCGCTAGATTTAATACCATCGCAAACAACAAAACTCCAACATCTGTGTTCCCGGGCGTGTTCCCATTCAAAGGTACCCACTCCGCTGCCATCCGTAGGATCGAAAGTCGTAGGATCGAACGTCGTAGGATCGAAAATCCTGCACGCGCTTTACCAGCTTTTACAGTAGTCCCAAACCATCGAATTGGAACCCAAGAAAATGTATTAACCTATGTTATTAAGGACAGAGTCATATTGGTGAAATACGGCGTTGCGGAATCAATCAGTGTGGGTTTATTCCTTGACAGAAATTTACCATTCAGGTCTTTTTGGAAAGCTACAAGTATGTACTTTGGTTTGAGCCTATAAACATTTTCGAACTCAAAAAATTATTTTTTCAAAACTTGAATTTTTTTGGATATTTGAAAATGTCTATAGGCTCAAACCAAAGTACATCCTTGTAGCTCTCCAAAAAAACCTGAATGATAGATTTCTGTCGAGGAATAAACTCAGACGGATTGATTCCGCAACACCTCATTTTACCAATTTAACTCCGTCCTTGACCGAACAGAGTTGTATAACTGAACTGGTTGTCGTCCCATTTTTCGCCATCAATTTTGAGTGTTGTTTCGAAATGCCACGTTCGACCATGATTTTATGTCAAATTACGTGGGTCAATTTTCAGTTTTTCATATCAATGGATTCGTCTTGATAAGGGCTTCAAACTTGTGCAGCCGAAAATGGCGTTCCACAAGGTTTCCTTACGTTCTCTCTGTTAAAAAATTACCTTGAACGCATTGCAAAAATTTGCCGATCATCTCTACATACTGCTTGACCACTTAACGACTATTCAGAAAAGATGTCCAATGTTGTGTGGGAGATCAGATATCACAACTTTCCCATTTTCTAGGAAAAGATTCTTGCTGTTCAAGTCTTTGTGAACAATAGAGTAATATACCTACTTGAAAAAAAATGTTTCTCCGATGGAATCGGAAACTATATTGAAAGATAACTGACCCGTATTTTTTTATTTAGGCAAGAATCGTATCGTTTGGCCGCAATAAATAAACGAAATTCCTACATTCTGCCTAATTCTGACGTCATTATTTTTCAATGTACCTAGTTTCTTTTTCAATAAAAAAAAATTTAGAACGATATTCTATTCCTCTTGCATGAAGGTATCCCATTCCCTGAAAAACGAGCATAATGAACCATCGTATAAGCGAAATAAAGAAGGACAGTGTTTACTGATTTGATGAATTTTGGCTTGGTGTCACAGGCTGTATCGAGTGCCTAGCCACATTTTGTATACTTGTTGGCGGCCACTGGCATGATGACCTTATGGTAAAACGCGGGATTTTCGATTGTACGACGTTCGATCCTACGACTTCCGATCCTACGGGATGGAGCCTACTCACTCCTTTTGCTCCTTTCTCAACACAAAATGTATCAACGTGACTTGTGAAAAGTGAAAACATCCAGGTGATAGGCTCAAAGAATCCCCCCGTAGAACCCTTTTAGTTATTTCTACAGATTTTGTATAAGCTTGATAATAATAGTTTTTTATAGAAAAAGTTCTGGGATATCGGCCATGAAAGATTCCATAATTCTTACGATTTTTGACCTATAGGATAGGTACCTACAAATCGAAGGCTTTCCGCGAAAATCGCTGAATCGAACATACACTTTTCGACTTTGCGACACTTCGCAAACACAAGCTGTCAAGTATGGGAGTTCCCAAAACGAAGATGTTTTCCAGGCAATCCCTTCTTCTCTAAAACCGACCTGCCTCAGGTAGTATTTTAGCGCTGTCCGCGTACAAAAAAGTCTGGTGTTCAGGACACGAGTAAAAGTTCTTTTAAATTCGTTTAGTTTTGCGTATTTCCGCAACAAGGCCCAACACTGACGCCGGTGAACGCTTCCCTCCACTGTACCGGAAATTTCGCCGAACTCCTGGGTGTTTCAACACAGGGTAGGGATTTTCAACGACCCATGGGGGTCGGCACCATCATTCGTATTTTACGTGCCATGCGACACACATTGCATTTAGCAATCATTCCAGCTAAATCATGGAGCTTGTTTTCGAGACGAAAATCCGACCGCCCACGGTAGGAATCGAACCTACGACCTCTGGCGTGGCAGTCGGACGGCATTCACGGACTAGTATTTCGTGAATCGACGGCCCACTAGCCGAGTGAAATGCGTATCCGCTCGGCAAGTGGAGCTCCCGGGTTCGATTCCCGGTCGCAGTAGGTCTGGGTATTGTGCTGTGAAGAGGCAATTTTTCAGATTGTGATACTTGAATAAATGCAGCAAAACTCCTATGGTGTAAAAAAAAATGCCGATAAGGAGGAAATAGTATTTTTCGATACAAGAGCGCGTTTTCAGGCCCGAACTCTTGTTTGCCATCATGAGGCGTAGCCGAATGCTGCAAAAGAGGCTGAGGGCCTGAAAAAGCTCAGCGCTCGTGTGTCGAACAACGTTTTTTGTAATCGTTGCTCAAATTGAGAGAAAACTCGAATTTCTTGTGAATTTTGACACCACTCTGACAAATGTCAAGCTAGATACATAAACTGCAAAACTTATATTTTTGATTATGTATTACTTTGCACTTTGCGTGTTATGTATCTATGAAACGATTACGAAAACTTACTTTCCAATTTAAAAGAATATAAAGTGGTCAACAAAATAAGTGTCATAGTCGATATTTTCATCGGTTTTCAAAACCAGACAGCTTTGGATTCATTTGATCGATTTTGGATCTGTTTGAACTGATCAGTAGCATCATTCTTTAGCTATCGGATACAAGTACTGTAGAATGGAAAAAAAGTCAAATAAAGTTTATACAGGGTGTAAAGTGAAACCGTGCAAAACTATTGAAGATTTTCTTATGCCCCATTTTGTCAAAAAAATTTTTTGGTCGATACCAGCACCTAGAATATAAACATTGATGTCTTCCCTCGGAACAGTTTAAGATTTACACCCTAATTATGATTTTGGACAAAGTTGTGCCATTTTTTCTTCAATGTACACTTATTGCAAAACTACTATCAAATTTGAAGTTGAAATTAGAGCTATTCCTTTTCAACATTTTCCTCACTTACCCCTAAAAAAGCTACCCTTGCAGTCAATGCCTAACCATTGTGGCCTCAATGTTGGGGCTGGTACCAGAATCGGTACCTGCGATACTGGAATAGCGTAATGTCATGAAAGAGATACTCTTGTTTCAAGGTCAAGGGATTGTTTTTAAGGGTTGTTTCCATAAATTGGAGAATTGATATCCCCAAAAGCAAAAAAAATTTTTAACAAATTGCCGGAAACATGCATTTTGAGATAACCGAAACGATCCAGACCATTTCGAGAGTTTTCTGTTAGTAATATCTTTCAGTTAGGTATTTTGAGAAACATTGTTTGAAATTGTAAAGCTTATTTACGCTAAAATTAAAAAAGTCGCCAAAGAGCTTGTTTCTTTCTTTCCAGAGTAATGATAAATTTTTTTTTTTAAGCAAAATTTCATCACCAAAATCACATTCGGGAGAACAAAATCTTGAGAAATGATACCAAACACTTCTACAAAAGCACTTCCATTCCTTGCTAAAGGGTTGCTGTGAAGCACATCCCCGACCTATGTTAGGTATCAGCCTGTATGTTCTTAAAAAATATGCCTCAGTGTATGCATGGAACATGAAGCAAGAATTTCTTCTCAGATTCTTTTTGTTCTCGAGATATCGATACATCAGTTTATAAGTAAACAACCCTTAAAAACAATACTTTGACCTTGAAACAAAAATTCTCTCTCACATGACACAGTATCATACTGGTTTATTGTGATACCAGCCCCAATATTCCGGCCCATGCCCGCGGGAGTAATCTTTTTCAGGGGTGGGTGAGAAAAACATCCACAGGGCATAGTTTTTCAAGTGAAACTATCGATTGTTCAAAATTTGCTTCGATAATTAGACCAGTTCGAGAGAATATTTGCAATAAGGTGGACATTGAAGAAAAAATGGCACAACTTTGTCCAAAATCATAATATGGGCGCAAATCAAAAACCGTTTCGAGGGAAGACGTCAATATTCATATTCTAGGTGCTGGTGTCGACCAAAAAATTCTTTTGACAAAATGGGGCATAAACTAATTTTTAATAGTTTTGCACAGTTTTACTTGACACCCTGTATAAACTTTATTTGACTTTTCTCCCATACTACAGTACTTGTGTCCGATAGCTAAAGAATAGTGCTATTGATCATTTCAAACAGATCCAAAATCGATCAAAGGAATCCAAAGCTATCTGGTTTTGAAAACCCATGAAAATATCGACTATGACACTTATTTTGTTGACCACTATATTTGAAACATTCAACTGATGTGCCGTCAAGTCCAAGAGCTTTATTATTTCTATTTGACCGTAAAGCAGAACAAATTTCTTTTTTTCTAACATGGGTTTATCAAGAAAAGGTTGTCGGGCATAAAAAAAAGAATACTCATGACCCGGTTGAGAAAAAATTCACTCTGATAAAATGCTGGATAAAATATTGTCCACTTTTCTATATTTACATTCGATACACGATACAATATAACTACGCTTTGGTCTGAACTTTTTGACTACTTCCCAGAATTTAGCGGAGTATTATACTTTTGAAAATAGTTCTTTTTTTATGGAATCGGAAACTACATTGAAAAATTTTGCCTGGTTCTGACGTCATTTACTCAGGCGGTATAGGCGGTGACTCGCGGTGACGTCAGAACTAGATAAATTGCTTGATAATTGAACTGCAACACCTAAAAATTACTGAAAGGGTTGTCTTCAGCATGGAAATCACGGACCACAAAGTAGAAGGCTTCACCACCTTGGATTTTTCAGCGAAGTATAGGCATACTTACGTTCTCATGTATATTTTTTTTTTGGACTTCTTCGGCAGATCAAGTGTGGCTCGAGAAGCAATCGCCATCGGCGGGAGGAGTGCAGCGCCTCAAAAACGAAAATTCTTGCTGGGTGCTTTTCAATAGAAAAGAGACTGACACTAGTGATAATTATTAAATGACAAGTAAAAACAAAATCATAGGTGCATATAATGTCATTGCTAACAAGATCGATCTATAATCGCTTTTTAGTATTTCGGCTTTTATGGTTCAAAATCGAATTCAAAAAAAGAATGGGTCGTGTAAAAAACGTTGTATGCAGCTCAAGCAGCTCTTGCAAACCTCTTTGTGCGTTTCTTAAAGAATGTTGTTTTCGCTCTTCATTATGATGTTCTCTTCAAATTTCATGACCCTCTTTCCCGCTGTTAATTTTATCAAATCTCTTTTCGTCTCTTCTAAAACGATATATGACGGTGTATTCATGTCTAGACCTAGAATTCATTTGATATACTTGAGTTGTATTCTTTCTATTCTGTCATATTCTTTCCAGCCCCAGATTTCCACTCCATATGTCAGCATACTTTTGACTATACAGGGTCCTGCAACAGTGCGTCAGGCTTTCCTATAGCCCTTACCTTGCAAAATAGAGGAAAAGGTGTAATACATAAACATAAAATTATTAGTTTAAAAAGCTCTACTTTGTAAAATTATTTTCAACTATACAGGGTGTTCAATTTTTGCGCTATAGCAAAAACAAAGACTCTTTTGAATAAAAGACCCCACTTTTGATTTCCTTTTCTTGTTCAGCTTTTCAAGCTCTATTACAAGTGTATTTTTGTTTTTCCAATTTGTGGCAGTGCCACCAACTAAAAATTAAAAATTGAATTTTTTTGTAATTCCAAGGTTCACTTTGAAAAATCGTAGAGGCCTCGTTTTTTGGGATTAAGAAATAAAATTTGACATAACGGTAGTCGAACAGAAGCTAAATAACTTCATGACAAAAAACTTGAGGTTTAATCATACAGGGTGTGCAAATTTTTTTTTCGAACTTCGCAAATTTCAAAATGCTATAAGTCATTTTTTCTTATACGGAATGCCCCATATTTTATCTCACCATTCGATAGCTTTTTTCTTCCTCTTTCATTTTTACTGGGGCTACCCTACCCCTAAATTCAATATAATCAGAGAAAATCGATAATTTTGACAAAAATTGTCGTTTATTTGAATTTTTCATGTTCTTAGTAGGTCCTGGTCCTGATACAGAAAATCATGTGTCAAAATGAACGCACCTCTCAATTTGACAGTTTGAAGGTTTTGGACGTCGAGAAAACTGCTTTACTCAGCTCAATTTGAATTTTCTTTTTTCCATCGGGCAACGAAATTCTTTTTTAAGCATTTTCTTTAGATGAAATTTAGCGCAGCTGTTCAATAAAAAAACTTGTTCTTAGCATCAAATCAAGCGAAATGTGTCAATCAGACATTTGTTGATGATCATCATGACCTGCCCGGCGTGAAAAATTTTAATAAATGGCACTTTTTATCAAAATTATCGATTATCTCGGAAATTATCAAATTTAGGGGTAGGGTACCCCCGATAAAAATGAAAGAGGAGGAAAAGAGCTGTCGAATGGTTGAATACAATAGGGGGCATTTCATTTGAAAGAAATGACTTATGGCATTTTGAAATTTGCGCAGTTCGAGAAAAAATTCTGAACACCCTGTATCACTGATTCTGAAGTTTTTTGTCATAAAATTATTCACCTTCTATTCGACTATTGTTGTGCCAAGTTTTATTTCTTGATTGCAAGAAACGAGGCTCCTACAATTTTTATAAACGAACCTTGAAATTACAAAAAATTTCAATTTTTAATTTTTAGTTCATAGCACTGCCACAAATTAAAACAAGTGAGTATGCCTTCACGTGAGTGAGTCTCAGTAGCGCATTTTCTCAAAGAGGCATATTGTGAACGTAAAGAAATCTGGTTGAAGGAGAAACACCATTCCTTGCCCACTTTCTTCATTCGAAACTCATTGTGATATTTTGTTATCAGAATGGGGTACTTGCCAATGAAATAGATTTGAATGAAAATTCTTTCACTCATCAATATTTTTTTGTTTGAGGGCGGGAGCTGGGAGCGGTGACCAATGAACAGTAGTCTGTTCTTTCCCATTTTTAGTCGGCTATCCATATAGCAAAAGAATTAGATCGCTATGTCTTCGGGTTTATGTTTTCCATTTATCTCTTACTTTGAGGGCAGCGTGTGGGGGTGGCAGCATTCGGCAAAATAACTGTTGCACAGTTTGAGTTAGGAGTTTCTAAATATTTAAGGAAATATGACAATCAGTGAAAATTGTGAAAGTTGGGTTTTTTTGTTTAGGGGCGGGAGCTGGAGTTGGGACTAATCAAAAGTGGCCTATCTCTTCCCATTCTTAGTCAGCTATCTATATAGCATAACAATTAGATCGCTATGTCTTCAGGGTTATGTTTTACATTTATCTCTTACTTTGGGGGCGGCGTGTGGGAGCGGCAGAGTTTGGCAAAGAAATTCTCCCACAGTTTGAGTTGGGAGTTTCTGAATGTTTGAGGTAACATTAAAATGTAAATCAGTGGAAATTATTGAAAGTTGCACTTTTTTTCTTTTAGGGGTAGAAGTTGGAGGCGGCGCCATATCAAAAGTAGCCTATTCTTTCCCATTTTTAGTTAGCTATCCATATAGCGAGAGAATTAGATCGTTATGTTTTCGGGTCTGTGTTTTTCATTCATCTCTCACTTTGAGGGCAGCGTGTGGGGGCGGCAGCATTCGGCAAAGTGACTGTTGCACAGTTTGAGTTGGTAGTTTCCAATTTCTAAATGTAAGGGAAATATGACAATCAGTGAAAATTGTGAAAGTTGCATTTTTTTCGTTTGGAGGCGGCAGCTGGAGGCGGCGGCTAATTAAAAGTGGCCTATCTTTTTCCAATTTCAGTCAGTTATCAATATAGTGAAAGAATTAGATCGCTATGTCTTCAGGTTCATGTTTTTTATTTATTTCTCACTTTGGGGGCGGCGTGTGGGAGCGGCGGAGTTTGGCAAAGAAATTCTTGCACAAGTTGAGTCAAGAGTTTCTAAATGTTCGAGGTAGCATTATCAGCTGAATCAGTGAAAATTGTTGAAAGTTGCACTTTTTTTCTTTTGGGGGCGGAAGCTGGAGGCGGCGCCATACAAAAGTAGCCTATCCTTTTCCATTTTTAGTCAGCTATTTACATACCGAAAGAATCAGATCGCTATGTCTTCGGGTTTATGTTTTTCATTCTAAAGTGATTGGGGGCGGTTTTTAGCAGTTTTTTCATGTCGGCGGCGCATATTGAAGACGGAATGTTTCTTGGCTTATGTTTATAAGTGGCAACTATGTATTATCCAAAAAATGAGAACACCAGAGCATCAGGTCTGGTAGAAAGTGCAATATTATGTTATTTCAAGTTTATCGGGGGCGGTTTTCTCTATGTTGGCGGCGCAATATAGACATCCAATATAGCCTAGCCCTCCTTTGGGAGTGGCAGCTATGTAACAACGAAAAAATTAGAAAGCTAGGTCGTCTAGTTTGGGGGGAGTTCGAGGAACGGACGGACGGACGGACGGACGGACGGACAAAGCGGTTGCAATAGCGATTTTCATCAAGATGGAAAATGCGCTAAAAAAACAAAAATACGCTTGTAATAGAGCTTGAAAAGCTGAACAAGGAAATAAAATCAAAAGTGGGGCATTTCATTTGAAGAAATCTTTGTTTTTATTATAGCGCAAAAATTGAACACCTGTATAGTTGGAAATAATTTCACTGGTTAGAACTTTTCAAGTCAATAATTTTATGTATTACACCTTTGTCTCTATCTCGTAAACGAAGGGCGCTAGGAAAGCCCGATGCACTGTTGCAGGACCCTGTATAATCAAATATCATCATTCTGATCTGATTTTGTAATCATGTTTGAATTTTCTCTCTCCTATGCTCCACACCTGCGCCATACCCACCGCCGCTTTCTTCGTTCTCTCTCTGATTTGAGCCTCAGTTCCATTGTTTTTCTGCAACACATATCCCAGATATCTAATTTCTTTAACTTCCTCTATCCTACTGCCTTCCCATTCCCATTCCTCTTTCCGATTCTTTCCTTTCCTCTTCCCTTCTTGAAGATCATCACCTTCGATTTTTCCCGACGTTCAATGTCAAATCTCTCTTTGTCAGATAGCCCTCCAATCGTTTTATCATCATCCTCATCCTCATAACCTCATAGCTTTCTCGTTGGTCGCCAGTGGCAGACCATACCACGTTGAAAATACCAGTTCTCGTCCGATCACTGAAGTCAACTTCAAATGGTGCATTTCTCATTTGAGCTTCACGCTTGTAATTGGTTTTCATATATCAAGAAGAAGAACATGAAGTCTGAGGCTGAAAGTGTGTGCATTTTACCTAAAAAATCGAGCAAACACGTTGACAACGCCTCTCCTTCCAAAAATTTTCCATCTAATGGGGCGCTCGGTTCTTTTTTTCTAATTATTCTGATTATAGCCCCCTCCACCTCCCCCGTTGAACTGAATCCTGCATACGGCCATGGCACTAGTTAATCGGTAGGTAATTGGTGATCTATGTGTATACCTGTTCACCAGTCTTTCAGTTTCAGTCAAAAATGGAATAGTAAACCCGAAACGAAGTGGAAGCTATCAGTTACCACCACGGCACCACGTCGATCATTAATGAGTGATGCATGAAAAATTGATTGATCTCGAAGCTCGAAGCTTTTCTGCTAGTGCTAGATATTTACCAAAATTTTTGAGTTTACAATGATACAGAATTAAAATTTTTGAGAATTGGCAGTTGAGATCCCGACGCCGACGGACGTTACGGACACCTAGGTGTGGGTGTGCTGTCGATGGTGTAATATTATGTCAGCGAAGTATCATCCTACCGGCGGGCGGCGCGGCGACGAAGGTGGGCGGCTTGCTTCAGTGATGGTTCTGCGTGTGTGGGTCTGAGTTCTGGATTTGGGAGTTTGTTGCTTTGCGGCCGTGCCGGATTTATTAGATGTGCACACAGTACACACACATGCATTTTTTCCAGAAACTCCGATTATTAGACTATATTTAAACTGGGATATAGCATGTCTTGCGTAAAAATGGATATATGACTCTCTTGGATGCATATGCCGGTGCGCCGGTGCCGAGGCAAAGAGGGCATTAGCCAACACTAGATGAACAACATGGAATAGTTAGAGTGTATGAACATGTTCGAAGGCATGTGTGGGTTGTATTACGGATAATTTTGACAAATAAATCATCCTCGGCAAGAATTTATGTTTGTGACGGATCATAGAACAGTACAGCTTACAGCATGTTAAAGACCGCGTTCTTTCGAACGTAACGGTAAGGCGGTGCAAGGGGTGGACGGACTCACGCGAGAACAGAACAGCCGGCGAATGTTAGTGTTCTTCTCTGCAGAAGGTGCTAGGTAATTGCAGGAGCAGGATGATCGATACACTGTTATTAAATACGTCCGCTAAACGCACCATCTGAACCTTAGCAGCCAAAGTCTCCACCGAATGTCCAGTTAATACTGAGTGAGCGTGATCACGCTGATCTTGTATTTGGCATCCGCTAAATTATTTGAAAGCAACTTTTCGCAATTTTTAAATTATTCGAAGGACCGATTGTTCAAATGTCAATTCAATCATTATATTAGACAAAAGATTGAAGGATAAGGCGAGCTCTGTTGTTTAAACTTGTTCAAAAATATAGGTTTAACCATTCAAAGAGGAGATTCTATCGTGTGATCAAATGAATTTTTATTTTAGGGCAAGAGACTTTTCATTTCTTAATTCTTACAGTACATTATGTGAAGATACCGAAATGTTTTGGTGCCACTTTCAACTTGCTTCATTTAGATAAGATTTCGAAAAAAATACTTTTGAAATGCGTGGATTAATGGTCTCTATCCGCTGCTGTCGTCAATTGTCATTGGTGAGCTGCGGCAGTCATACGTGGTAACGCAGTTTCCATTTCAGGTACTTTTCCAGCTGGAAAAGTTATCGAAGAACTTTTATCATAGAATAAATTTTATCTTAGTAATGTAATCATATTCCTTGTGAACAATAAAATTCGGTATTTAGTGTCAAAGAAAAATTAAAGACCAATCCTCTTTCGAAATTTAGGATAAGGGGTTAAAGGCTAGGAACTAGCCCTAGACCCCTTCTACTGCCTACCCTAGCTTAGCTTCGACCATGGGGTGGAGATTTGTGCAGCGAGAAATTGAAGGTGAGTCCTATTCAAAAAAATCACGTGGTCTTAGTGTTGGAAATGCCTAAATTAATGTTTAATAAAAGGGCGAAACTTCGACAGACGTAGCGGCGTAAATTAACATGTCTAAAGAAAGCGACGACTCACGACTCACGTTTCAATTTGAAAAAAGGATGTGTGGGCTAAATACCTTATCCACGGCCTGTTTGGTCCCCTGTTTGATACCCTGTTCGTGCAATCGAATAATTTGCTCCGGAACAAACTCTACTTCGTCGTTCTTGCAACCGGGCATAACTGTCATCTATACTTGGTAAATGCAATATGCAATGATCGCCCGTGCATAAAATAGATATGCAAAGAAAGTGACAGTTGCACCCAGCTTAATTTGATTGCTTTTGTTGACACTATTGGGCTTGATACAGTATGGGTATCCCGGAAACAGAAAAAAAACTCGGGAGAAAAGTCCCCCACAAAGCGTCTCCAGGAAAATACTACCCCAGATAAAAAAAACCTCCAGACGTAACGTTCCTAATAGTAACGTCACAGAAAACAAGTCTCTGGAAAAAAGTCCCCAGGAAAGGAAATACCTGGAAGAAATGTCTCCAAAGGACACAATAAGATGTAAAGGGGCCCGCCAGGGAACCTAACGACCTATAGACACGAGTAAGTTTAATATGGTTTGTGAACAGACTAACGAGAAGTGGTTGGGGGGGGGGGGTCGCAGTTGGAGTAGTAGGACTGTGAACAACACAAGAATGAAAATAAGGCGGCCCACTACAGTTTTCAAAGCTACACAAGGGGGCAAATTAGGAGTTGGAGACTCAATTTACCTAGACCGTATATTGATATATCGGTATCTGGCAATTAGGCTTTACATAAGCAATAATAATAATAATAATAATAATCTTTATTGCTTTCACAGAATTACATTCTCATAGCAATAGCTTTACATAAGCAACAAGTTGTAAGATTTAGAAACAGTAAGAGAAGCTAGTATTGAAGGATGGTCAAAAACACAAAGATCTAAGTACGAAATACATAAATCGTCATACCGCCCCCTATGCGTACCTACAATTTCTTACAGCTTTCTGCATCGTCTAAGGAAGTAAAGTGGTTGAGAATAAACTTGCTAACAACTTTTACGTGTTCCTAAAAACAATACGCGGCATAAACTTTCCAAAGAATTAAGGGCTTCCTGAAGAGCACCTTGCAGTGTCTTTGCGAACTTTTTCACTTTTCCACTTCCCGGTCTCATTCAAATTCAGTCGCCTAATCAAGCCGGCGAAAATACCTACAGCTTTATTATTATACAGGGTGTTCCAGATTTAAATCACGTCCTTCCAGGAAGTGATGGGAAACGTCAAAAGAAGTAGACTATCTCAAAAAAAATATGTCAGAAATGTAACGGAGATATAGGCGTTCAAAGTTGAACTTAAAAAATCGATTTTTCGTCATAGGTTTGGAACTTCTCAACCGATTTTGTTCCAATTTGAATCAAAGCTCACTGAGATAAGTCTGTATCAAACAATAAATAAATAAATAAATAAACTGTTTTTTCCTTCTCAACCCTTTTTGGGCTATAGGAGTTTGACACTTTATTATTTCGTTTATGGGTATGTACATTATATTTCGATGTCACAGTATATTGCTCAGAAAAATGTGATGCTGCCGGCCGGATTTGATCCTGGGACCTCCAGATTGGTAGTGTGCTTCGCTAAGCTTCTGAGCTACCGGCCGACTCTGTATCAAACAATAATAACGCGGTTCATCAAGATATTTCAGGGGCGTGGATAATGGGGAATGCCTTTGCTTTTTTACCCCTATTTTTCACTCCTTGAGGTAATTTTGTAGATTGTTCACATTTTTGAATTTCAAGTTCAAATTTAAAGTAAAAGTTACCCTTGCAAAATTTTGATTAGAGGCTTCGTTTTCAAGATTTTTGCGTTTGAAGCTCCGGAAAACACAACAAAATACCCACTTTCAAGAGCCAAAAAAATATTTTTCCTGAGAACTTCTTACAAAAACTCATGGTTTAGTAACTTGAAACACCTACAAAACCTATCCCAATGAAGAAATCATTAGTTATCTTCGATTTTAATTTATAGGGCTTTGAAAGTGGTGTTTTCGAGATGTTTTCCAAAGTTTCACCCTCAAATATCTTGAGAACGAAGCCTCTAATCAAAATTTTGCAAGAGTAACTTTTTCTTTAGAATTGAACGTAAAATTCCAAACTATGATCAATTCACCAAATTACCCAAGGGTTAAAAAAATAGGGGTAAAAAAGTGGGGCACCCCCAATTATCCACGCCCCTGAAAATTTTTGATGGAACGCGTTATTCTTGCTTGATACAGACTTATCTCAGTGAGCTTTGATTCAAATTGGAACAAAATCGGTTGAGAAGTTCCAAACCTATGACGAAAAATCGATTTTTAAGGTTCAACTTTAAACGCTCATATCTCCGTTATTATTTGTTTCTGACATATATTTTTTTGAGAAAGTCTACTTCTTTTGACGTTTTACATCACTCCCTGAAAGGACGCGATTTAAATCTGAAACACCCTGTATAGGTACTTAGGTACCTAAATGTACTGATAAGATGTAGGAAATTCACCAAGATTTTCTCTGGATTATGAGAGCACCCAAGTTTGAAATGCCATTTTATTGAGTCGGTTCTTCAGGTGAGTAACAAGTTGACAGTTCTTAGGATCTTAGGGCTGAATTTCAAGTTAGCGATGCAACTTGCGCTACTCATTCGCGGCATCGAGAAGCCAATCACCGTGTCGGATTGTGTTATATTGCCATAGTGACCGAACTTACCAGTGGAACGGTTGTAGCTCGCTAGCGCGTCTCCTTTACAAGTTATTTTACTTCCCCGACCCACCATTCAACGAGGAGGAGGAATATAATTGTGAACGCGCTGAATTTTTTTTCGAGATTTCGACGGATATATCCGTTTTGAAGTCCCCTATGACGATTAAGACCATTTCCAAAATAATCTCGGTCTGTATGTATGTACTGGGTGGGCCATGAAAACCGTGCTCTGAATTTTTCCTTCTGAAATTTCCTCCATCGATTTTATCGAGCTTTTCAGCATTGGATAGCCAATTGAATAGCCTATCATTTCTGTATTTCAAAATGGCCGACATACCCAAATTCAAGAATGCATCAAATAAATGGAGAGTCCTCGTCATCTGCATCGCCATTGTTCTCATTTTAATTTTTTGTATTGGTTTTCCTAACCGCCTTTCTCAATAATCCATAGGACAGACTCCTGACCTAAATGAAGCAGAAATCGGCATGTATTTCTTTAGAAGTCATTTTGCACTAAAACGGGCGCATGTAGGCGATCAATCTCAATAATATTTCAACTCTACTCAGCAATATTTCAATATCAGTACTATTTGGTTGCGCCAAATACCAAATGAAATACAACAATAATTATGAATTGTTTATAAGCACTATATACGATGATAAAGCTTTTTTGAACCTCTTATCAATAAATATGCTTATTCGGCATAACGTAGATAATGACACAAAAGCTGACTGGAACAGGTATCCGAGGTAATAGGATCATTTGATGCCATCTCACACTGAAAGAATCGGTTGTGTCACCACCCAAAAACTCTCCCAAAACTCCCGAGGAGTGGCAATGAACCGATGGGAATTTTTGCACTAGACGTCCCAACGAGTGGGAAGTTGGAATTTGAGAGAAAGAATCAACAACAAATTTTGAAGCATCTCCTAGTACTATTCAGATTTTTTTTTAAGCCTCTGGACTCAAGAAAAACCCAAATACATGAAAATTGGGCACATTTTCATGAAAATATGAAAATAAGTGGAAGGAAACGAATAAAAATGTGACGACAATCTTGACAACAGTTCGTTTCCTCCATCAACGGTCTATACGGGGAATCTATGATACATTTATGTAATTTTGAAAACTGTTGGTTTTGATCATTTTTCTTTTTTTTAGTTGAAAAGGGGAAAAAACATCTATTCAACTGAGTGACAGCCAACTATGATTTGTACTAAAAAAAAACACAGTTCTATGTGAAAACCAGAAAATGCATGCTATCGACGATAATTATGTTAAACCTGTTCATGAAATCATTTTATTCTACCTTATCAAAAAAGTGCTTCGGGAATGTGCAAATATGGATTGGATAACTGTAGTTCAGTAATAACTGGACTGTCTTCTATTTAGTTTTAAAAACAACAAAAGTTGTTTCATTTATCAGAATATTGAAAAATGTTTGCTTATAACTCGAAAACAAAACGGTAGCCATGTTTGATTTTCTCTTGAAACAAAGATATCGGGAAAGTGTCAGCCGTTTTTCCATATCTCTAACAATATTTAAAAGAAAAACTGCGATGAAGCTTTCCTCCACTTAGTTTAGATGAATAATATTCGATCGAAAGGCCCTGGGTCGATATAGCAAAGAATGCGCCCGATCATCGCACTGTACCCATGCATACGTAAAGAATACCTGGCAATATTTTAGGGTGGTCGTTTCACGTTGATAAACAGTACAATTAATTCAAAGCGGTCCAAGAATGTTAATAATAAATAAATGTTTAATTATATAACCGCCTGTTGGACCGGCGTAAAAATCGATCGCAGCCGGCGTGGGGAGTTTTGAAATCAATTAAAAACATTACGGTGCCATGAGATGTTGCTGGTGCGCCGGTATACATATTCAGGTTTTAAAATACTGGCGGATAACAATCAGCAGTAAGTACAATATTTATTTGGTAAATTAAAGTCAGCTGCAAACGGAATAAATCTATGGACATTTTTACGGGGAATGAGCCGATTACATCACGCTTATTGAACATGTATGTAAAATGTTCCAGTATGAGGACGGTGCTGTTGCGAGAGTCCGACTCTGTTCAATTAAACATCTGAAGTCAACTGGACCGGTTTACTACGATGTGTGTTCTTTGCTCTTCTATTATCTCTTCCATTTCTTCTACTGCCGCTTCTCTCTCAGTATATCTGCCGAGATTCTACTAATGATTCTATTTCGTCTGCGGTTCTAATTCGTTAAGTTTTTATACCTACACTTAGTAATTTCCATAACTGCATTTATACAGTCAGTCTGGGTAGGTACGTGTAAAATAAAACCAGCCGTATTACATGCATGCCCGGATGCACAGACCATAATATACCCATATCCGTCTAGGAACTCCGGGAAGTACTTATAAAATTAAGCGAATCTGCATAGGTCTTTTATTGAATGGAACTTTTGACGTGAGAAGGTGAATTACCTTGAACGAAATAAGGGCTGGGATTTCCATCTTTGATAGTAATAATAATAATAATAAATAAATAGTTATATTATATTTTTTGCATACCGACACAAGAAATACGTAATTACTGCTAAGGGCAACTGGGTATGCAGCTGAAATAAGCATTTACCGTGAAGGTGAGATGATAAAATCGAAAGGTGAAGGCCGGGCTGAAATTTTCCAAAAAGAATCTCAAGAAAATCGCCGGAAAGTGTCTTTGGTGTTCCAAGAGGCATCAGTGCTCTTGGATCTGAGTTTTTCCGATAAGTTGCAAAATGAGAGCGGTTTTTCTTTGTCTTGTGACAGCCGCGTCAAGCCCAGTAGTGTCAACGACAGCAATCAATAAAATTCTGACGCAACTTCGAACTGCGGTAAGCCCCACGATTGCCACGAAATATTCATCGCAAATTCCTCACTTTTTATCCCGTGGACAGATTGAACACCATTTTTTTAAACAAGATGTAACTGGTTCTTGAACATTTTGAAGAAATGACTTTCTGGCGAGTTATCTACACTATTTTTCCGTCGACATAGCCTCTTTTACGGATTTTCCCTGTGCGACATGGGGACATTGATTATCAACGTTGGTGTGACTTCTCCGGTTCAAATTTTTGGCACTCCTCAATTGCTTATTTTCTAATTGTTGGAGAAGTGCATTGCATAGTATTGTTACGAGCGGCTATTCCGTGCATACTGGTAAACACGCGATCTTTCTGGATTCTTCCATCCATTAGATCGCAGTGTAGAAGTGCGGAGCGATCTGTTGCATTCCAGAAGTATACGCGATGGCTTGGCATTGGGAAGTAGGGATCGACCGATATGGATTTTTTGGCCGATACCGATATATGCGATATTCATATCAGCCAATACCGATATATCGGCCTCAATATTTTTTACTTCTCAATTACTATCAATTTCGGATATTTTTGTGTAATTGCACAAGTGAATATACAGTGTGGTGATGAAGACCAGCACAAATTTCGTATTTCCGTTGATGATTTTTTTTTTCGAAAAAATCCTGAAACAAGTCTATTTTGTTTTTGTCCAACCCACTATACTGTTAAGAGAAAACATTTTTTTTCACAAAAAAATTGTTATCCGGGACATACAAATTTTCACTGTTATTTAAAAAAAAAAAATCAAAGCTATCAATTTTATGAAAAAAATTGAGGGTTGTCATTTGAAAAAATGATGACGTCATCGTAACTCAAAAATAGCCAATGAAAGAAGTGTTTTTCTCATACAGTTAGTGGGTTGAATAAAAGCAAAATAAACCTGTTTCAGGATTTTTTCGAAAAAAAAATCGTCAACGGAATAAATTAATAAATTTTGCTCGAAATTTTGTGCAGGACTTAATCACCATCCTGTATATTATAATTATACCCAATGTGTATTACCCAATGTGTATAAAAGGATTTTTTCGTATCGTTTCGCGGTTTTTCGATGTTTTAGGCCCGTATTCATATCCCCCTTTTAGCGTTAGAAGCGGTTTTAAAGATGCGCCTCTAACATTTCCGTATTCATACGTGGTTTTAGCGCGCCTCTATCATCACTTTAAACAGACGTCTCTAAAGTCGTCTTAAAAGGGGATGTTTAGAGACGCGTCTATTCATATGTCTCTTTTACGTGTCTTTAAGCGATTTTGGATGGTCTCACGCATGCGTCAAGTTAGATGGGATCCAAATGTGCCAACAGGCGTGTTTTGAGTCCATTTAACCTACAAGCTGTGCCGTGTGTTCTTGGGAAGTGTGACGAAAATCACATTTTCTTTCTAAAATATTGATTTAATTGAATTAATGAAGCATGACGCCGAAATGCAGGAAGTGCGCAATGCTCTGGATGTCCCTTTCGGTCATACTCCTTTACTATTTACTGTACTCAAGGCGGGGACGACTTGCACAAAACAGTCGAAACAGGTGTTCACTTGTTAAGTTAACAGATCCAGGCCGCTATTCTTGAAACTGTGGAAGAAACTCCCTGAAAGTTTTTTGCGAGGTTTTATGCAATACGCAGTACATCAATGTAGCAAGAGTTGCCAGCACTTCCGTTTTGCCAGGCGGAGCTGCTCGGGGTAAATCACTAGACAAAGAAAACAGATCCAGCTGGCAGTGCCGTAACTAGGGCGTGGCGAAGGTGGCATTTGCCACAGGCGCAAAAGTTTCAGGGGCGCAAAATTCAGCTTGGATAATACTGATTACTTATTTTTTTCAATTTTTATTACAAATTTTCACCTGAACCTATATCTACTTCTACCTACAACCTACAACTTCACTAACTTTATAAATACAAAAATCAAAAGCGGCTTTTTCCACCACCTTTCCATGACATGATTCAAAACAGCCATAAAACGGGTGAAATTAAAGAGCACGGCGCTGCAGGAAGTAGCATGATGGGGATGAAACAGCGCTCGCGCTCGGCGCCCCTCCGCCAGCGCCGGCACCGGCACCGGTCGGTCTAGTATAGGTGCGTTTCGAGTTACAGCCTGACTACTACCGCATGTATTTACTTGCACTTTGCACCCAATAAATACAAGAGCGCCGAATCAGTCTGAGATGGGACTTCTCTTTATCATCTGCAAAAAAATTTCATATCTTGTTCAGTAAACTGAAGCTTGTGAAGTCGTATTTGCGCTCTTCTGTCGGTCAAGAAAAATCAACAAAGATATCTATACTTTCAATCGACAAAACAGCTACGTCAAGATTGAATTTTGTGAAATTATATTTTTTTAATCGAAATCTAGAAAAGTTCATCTTGGTGATTGAAGTTCCAAGATTTTCTTCATTTTCCATTTTTTTTGTCCTAAAATTTATTTTCACTTGCTTATTTGGGTATTTGAAATAGAGTAGCAACGTGCATCTTTTTCAATTTGGATTCCGAATATTTTGTCAAGATTTCCACGTGTTCCAACGTGTCTGTGATTTGAGTAATGAATGATGAAGCAAATCTGTTTTCTTTATTGTTATCTTCATTTATTCATTTACAAAATATTCTCAGCTTTGTACACGGTTTTCTAAATAGTTATCATTTTGTTGAATTTGCGGTGTTTTTACAAAACGGGGATGCTCTTAAGTTCCAGGAATAGTTTGTATTGTGTTGATAATCATTCGCAATTCGGATTACTTTATCGTACCGTCACTGTTTTGTTTGTAATGTTTGTTACTTGGGATTCTCTGTTTCACTTGAGATTTAGTCATCATTTTGATCAGCTCAATTTATCAATTTATATCCATGTCACTATGTGCCTCTTATGCTTCATTATTGAAAAATCGGAACAGCAGACCGCATTTTATTTTCATGATGCTCATTGAAATTGCGATGAAGAGAATAAAAGAGCCCTGATAGATTTGGCGAGACCATTTAACATTTTCGTAGTTTGTATAATTTTGTATATGTATGTGAAAGTCGAACCCAAGGGACATCATCCTTCTCGTCCAACGTGAATGTGATTTTTTTTGGTGGGGTCCTAGAAAATAGCTGAAGAGGGGTGGGACCGGGAATCAGGAATGGCGAGGACGGTGATTCGATCAATTAAATAAAGTGACAGGCCGTTGCTGTTTCTTGAAATAAAGTATGTACTACAAAATACTGAAAGACCGACTTAACTTTAAACTTTTGCGTCTCCTGAATTCGTTCAGAACTCTCAAATTATCTGTCATTATTTCAAGTCTTCCTCATTGATCAGAAACTCTCAAACCATCTGCCATCATTTCCAATCTTTGTTATTGTTCAGGAACTCTCCAATCATCTGCCATTATTCCAAATCTTCCTCATTTGCTCGGAAACTCTCAAAATATCTGCCATGATTTCAAGTCCTATTTGGAATTGTGGGTATTCTTGAATACTGAATGTAGAGCAGAGGCAGCTGCTCAATCTTTGTTTACTAGACTGATGTTTGTAGAGTAGGTTGCAACTTGAGCGTGACAAACTTATCTCCTGGGTTTAGGGACTTTGTTTCAGCGTCTCGTGTACCTTGGAGACGCAATATACTTTAGTTAATGGTAGTGAACAAGCTGGCTGATTGTAGTATTTTTGTATATTGTCTACTGATGTTCTTCAGCTTTGTATGTGTGAGTTTGTGGTGGAGTGGCGTAAATTGGATGGCAAAGCGTAGATTAGTATTGCGTGGCGAAGCAAAGCAAAGCGACGCGAAGCGAAGCGGAACTTGGCATTGCGGAGGGGGGAATCCAATGTGCTTTAGCAAAAATGTTGACGATCTCTGCACAAGATCTTTCGTAATTTTGTTGAGGAGACACCAGACTACACACAGGGGTTTCTTTGAGGAGTTCTTCTCCTGGGTGCCTGTTTTTTTGCAAAATGCAGAATTTTCATATCTTGTTCAGTAAATTGAAGCTTGTCAAGTCGTATTTGCGCTCTTTTGTCGGTCAAGAAACAGCTACGTTAAGCTTGAATTTTGTGAAATTATATTTTTTCAGCGAAATCTAGAAAAGTTTATCTTGGTGGTTGAAGTTTCTAGATTTTTTCATTTTCAATTTTTTTTGTTCTCAAATTTATCTTCAGTTGCTTACTTGGGTATTTGAAATAGAGTAGCAACGTGCATCTTATTTCATTTGGATTCTGAATATTTTGTCAATAACTTCACAAGTTTTGTTTTGTTGTTCAATTTTCATCTTTGTGATCCTATAGGTACTACTAGTATTTTGTTACTTCTTGTTAAAGACTTTCTTGTGTGGAAAGATTATCAATTTGTCTTATGTTTTTATTTCTGGGTTGGGAAGCTCGACTGCGAAAGAATGGACGGCCGGGAGTTTGAAAAAATTTCCAAGGCGCCGAATGAGTTTATTATTGTTTCACCTATTTGTTATGTCGTGTATTTGTTATGTATCGAGTGGAAGATTTTAAAAATATTATAATCATCTTATTGGCCATTTTTTATTTTTTTATAGATCATTTTGTTCCCATTGTGACAAAAAAACCGGAGGGGAAGGAAATGGGAGCCTCCAGCTCAAATTTGAGATTATTATTTTTATTATCTGCAGCCCGACACCTTGCGGTAAAAGGGAATTTGATAATATATATATATATTATTATCTGCGAAAATTTTCGCCTGCGGCGCTCTGGCGAGACCTGGCCCCCTTTAAATGTTTACTTCCTTGGGGCGCACAATTGCTACATTGCCACAGGCGCCAACAAGCCTAGTTACGGCACTGCCAGCTGGGCCGTGATTGGTGTATGTATCTACTTTCTCTATCTAGTGATCTACCCGGAGCGGCTCCCGGCGCAAAACGAAAGCGGCTTGGGGTTCTTGCCTACCTGCGTCCACCTTCGGGTAGGTAGTTTTGAGTACATTTCACAACGTTGCCAAATCAACACCCCCTTTAGTTAGATGGGCCCCTAATAGGACGTAAAAGGTGACGTAAAAAAATACGACCGCTTTTATCAGGTAGCCGAGCGCTTTTTGTTAGAGACATGCTAAATGTGGCTTAAAAGTGGGATATGAATACGGGCCATAGTCTCCAATGGCTTCTGTCACAACATTCTGAATAATCTCCAAATTATCGTTTTTTTTTTCATTTGCAGAATCTATTTTTTAGTTCGATAATGGTAAATGAATGAATAAAACATGATTGTCTTCTTTGTTTGTTCTCATTACTGAATTTTTAAGTATGTAGTTTAATAACGAAGAATAATAATTTGGTATGATTTTTGAGTGTTACATGTTTCAAGATCAATCGGATTATATGTTTTCCAAGTGTTTTGAAGAAGCGTTCTACACATTTAAATATCGGCCACATATCGGCCAAACATCGGCCGATAGGCCGATACCGACATAATCCGAAAGTAGGCCGATATACCGATATACTATATCGGTATCGGTCGATCCCTATATGGGAACCTTCAACGCTCGATCAAGACACATCTGTCCATTTTGGCGGAGGTGCAGATTCCAGAACACACGGAAATAAAAGCGAAGTACCTGCGATATATTCCAAGTAGATAATTGTTGGCGTGTGTTTATTGTAGTACGCAGAAATAAACAGTGTGTGTTTTAAATCGATAGTCTCAATTATATTCGAACCCGTACGCGAAATACGAAACAGACCATCTGATCATTATTATTACATATTAATATTATTATAATTTTTATCATGTACTATCCATTTCCACTGCAATTTATCATTTTTTACAGCAAACTGTCAAAGTTGCTGGCGCTTATTTATAATTATCATCATAAGAAGCTGAGATCGGATTTTCTTATGATTTTTCCAAATATTCAGGGAATTATCGATTTGCTAATGACCTAGCTAATGACCTATCATCAAATAATTCTCCCACAGAAAAAATCGATTTTTAAATAAAAGCCTAGGCTGCAACTTATTACAATAACAAAATTAGAATTTGTTTGTAAATTCGAATATCCAAAATAGAGGTCGCAAAGCGAGAAAAAACTAGTGAGATATTTTTACTTGCGCACACAACGTGTGCAATAGGCTATTTCGGCTGGGCAGGTGCGCATGCATAAAGGCGCCAGATTTTGAAAACTTTCGTACACCAGTCAGTTGAATGGCAACACTGCATGCTCTGTCTACCTCCCTGACCAGCTACTGGTTCCTGGCTATCACTTTTACACACACCCCAAATTATTTGTGGAATTTTAGGTGCACTACAAGATTTTCTAGTGTTAATTTTCAATATATCGGTGTACGAAACTATTAAATTCGCGCCACATATGCGCACACCCAAACGAAACGACCGGCGACCCATTGAAAAGTTTCGCGCCTATTATAGCGTAGAGAAAGTGACGTTTTCTTGGGTGGTCGTAAAAAAAGATTTTGTAACTTGACCCGTTCCTTAGTCAAGCTTTTGAAATCATACTTCTTATGCGACAAGCACAACGGTAATAGATCTGGTGGTGACTTCCTCAGCCATCGAGTGTACCACAGGGTTCTAATCTTGGTCCTGAGCTTTTTATGCTGATGACATAGTGTCTATTCAGTCTATTCAGTCTTGTTACACGCCGATGATCTGAAGCTATTTTGAAGGATTGATGATAGCGCTGATTTTCAGTTACTTCAGACAAACGTTGACATGGTTGATTGGTAGTGCAGGACTAATTTTCTGTCACCCAATACCTCGAATGCTACGTGCAGTCTTACATTTGAAAGCGCAGCCCAACTCTCTATGATTACAACCTGGGCGCGTACAACTCTCTCTAGGCTTGGCAGCGTTAAAGAACTTGGTGTATGTTTTGACCCGGAGCTTTCCTTCAGAATGCACATAAATGATGTCGACAAATCGGCGTTCAGACTCCAGGGACTTCGCGCACGTCGCCACGACTCGTCTCGTTTGATGTTGTAGGTACCTACTGCACCTTTTGTCAGATCGAAACCTTGCTTCTATTATTTTGGAGCCCCTTATACAACATTATTTACATTAACAGCCTACAAAGTGTATAGCGAAGAATTTGAAATTTCTGTCCTTCAGGTTGGCGTCTATCTTCCTAGGGGTTTCTCTTTGTTAGGGGCCCATTCCGTTGTTTGCGCTAAGATTCTGAGCATGATTTATTTTCGCGTACCTGGTGTTCATTTGAGATCTCTGTCTCTGAAACAGTCGGACAGAAATCTTATGGCGTCTTCTCCTCTCAGCAGGTGTACTCAAATCATAGCTTGATTTGATTCAGGATGACGCTGACATCCTGTTCTGCACGCCTGCTGCAGTATACGGCCTTCTCTAAGCTCGACCTGCAATTGAGCTCAGACCTGTTGGTCGTATCAATCAATAATAAGATAATAGATAATAATAATAATACGACTGATTCCATTTCCATTTTGTATTTCTCTTTCACTTTTCACTTATCTGACATCAGGCCTGTTGATAGTCTCGTGACATGAATTTTAAATTCGAAATTTCACCTGTTATTTCAACAGAATAGCTACGACCTGTTATTAAGTTTTGAAAAGCTTGAAAAATGAGTGATCTTTCTGGCGTCAAAGCCTATTATGTTTCAGTTTGAAAAAAGTAAAGTTTGGTCTATTCTGGAAAATCTAGAAATCTGGAATTTTGTTCATCTCTTCACAATCTTAGTCCTTGTAAGACTTGTTCTAAGACTGTTGATTTTTGTTTAATCTTAGTCCGCGTAAAAAAGTGCCCCGAGAAAGTTTTTAACGTTTGAGAATATATTCATGGATAAAAAGTGATGGCACTTTCTCAAAATCGGGAAAATGTCCACTTTGGACGTATATCTCGAAAAAGGCTCAAGATATCGAGATGCGGTTTTTCGAAAATCGATGGCAAAACACAATTTGCCGCATTGCAAATAGGCGAAACCCTTCAGAAAACAATATATTAGGGACAGCCTGTAGGTACTCTTATGTAATTAGAATTAACAAAAGTCATAGTGTGCCCTCGTGCGCCTGCCTTCTGTCACATTTCTCTTTGTGTAATAAATACCGTTGCGTAAATCACGGTGATAAGAAGTTACGAGCCTGGACTGAAATTCGTACATACACGTTGTATATGATATACATAGGTACAATCCAAGCCCTAATTTGATTTTTATTGCGCCCTATGTTTCCGCTACTATTTACAAACCTAATGGTGGCAGCGGCACTATTTATAACTGCCGTAATTTTGAATGAACACGGCGGCCTCGTCTGGAAAGTGGAATACCCAACCAAAGGGCTGTAGCATTATTAGTATTGCTATTATTATGAACCCGGGAAAAATTTACGTCTACACCTACCCTCTTACACCTATAACTTTACAGGGAGGCCTAAAGAAAAGTTCCCACATTTAAGGACGGAGTCATATGGTGAAATAAGCGTTGCGAAATCAATCCGTCTGGATTTATTCCTTGACGGATTCCTACCATTTTGGTCTCTTTTGAAAGCTACAAGGATGTACTTTGGTTTGAGCCCATTGGCATTCCCAAAATCCAAAAAAAATAATAAATTTTGACATTTGAAAAAATTATTTTTAGATTTTGGAAATGCCAAAGGGCTCAAACCAAAGTACATTCTTGTAGCTTTCGAAAGAGACCAAAATGGTGAAAATCCGTCAAGGAATAAGCCCAGACGGATTGATTTCGCAACGCTTATTTTACCAATTGAACTCCGTCCTTAACTAACCTGCTGGACAACGATGTTGTCGGTATCGGAAAAATGGTCCGACTTTGGAGGCCAATATCCTCCGATTGCCGATTGCGATTTTTGTTTTGTTTATTGCGTTAACTAGCTTAATTTTTCCGTAACCCATCCTGTAATAGTGAATGTTGAAAAACTTTATGTGAATTTTCTACAGGGTGATACGTAAAATGGTGCAAAATTGCAACAACTTCATCGTACCCCCATTTTAAAAAAATATATTTTTTGTCATTTTAACACAAAAATCATGAAGTGTGATTGATGCCTTATTTTGAAAAGTTTTATGTTGCAGATTTGCTAGACTCACGCATAGCACAAGCACAAAAAATATAACATCCAGGGGGGCTTTACTTCACTCGGAAACTGTACTTTTACATCGTTACCATGTTCAGGGGCTTGAACTTCAAATAGAACATGTTCCACATCTGAAATTCTGATGAAATTCTGACGGAATTCAACGTACGAAAAACAGGCAGTGACAACCACTTATAAACGTGCCCCCTGCTTGGCCCCCCATCAAATATTCAAATTGTGTTGAGAATAAAATTGTCCTGGACTGTTGTACGAACAATCTTGCTCAATACCAATATCCATTCATCAAAAGTGACTTAACCTCGCGTGCCAACAAGGCAAATCTGTAAGATTCAACATTAAAATTTGTATCTTCAATGTTAGACTTTCATGATTTTTGTATTGGAATACATTAAAAAAATTTTTTTTGACAAATGGGGGTACGATGAAGTCGGTGCAATTTTGCAGTATTTTACGTATCACCCTGTAGAAATTTCACAGGGAGTTTCTTAATATTCACTCTAACAGAATAGGTTACAGAAACATTGGGCTAATCAACACAACAAACAAAATGGAAATCACATTCGGCAATCGGAAGTTATTGGTCTTCAAAGTCGAACCATTTTTACCGATACCGTTGTCCAGCAGTTTATACAGGATGGTCCAGGTTATAGTAGCAATAATTCACCATTCGATGGTCCATAGAAAACTAGGTCGACAGGCATAATGTAATTTTTTCTCCAAAACGCTTCCTAAGGGAGATAGAGCCCTTCAAAGTTCAGTTTTTAAAATCTTTTTTTGCAATAACTAATAACTCTCAAGTCATTGAAGCGATTTTAATCAAAATTCAAGAAAACTCATGATTTCTCGACTGGAAAAAGTTTTCTAGGTCGTTTGAGTTGATTTACCGCCATTTTTTCACTAAGAAACGAGGCGTTTTCAAGGAAAAACAATTTGGGCTCTGGAGAGTGGCGATTTCGAGATGTTTTTCAAAGTTTAAAACCCAAATATCTCGAAAATCAAGCCTCTAATCAAAATTTCACACGAGTAACTTTTTTTCTAAATTGAACCAGAAAAATTAAAAAAAAATGACTTTTTCAAAAATATTCAGTGGCGTACAGAATAGGGTGTGAGAAGTAAAACAACTCCTCCGTATCTACGCCACTGGACAAGTTTGACAAAAGTCTACGTCAAGTGATGGGTATTTCATAAGTATTTGTACCAAATTTGGTCAAAATCGCTTTGATGACTTGGGAGCTATTGCAAAAAGATAATTTAAAAACTGAACCTTCAAAGGCTGTATTTCTGTTAGGGAGCGTTTAAAAAAAAAATTATGCATGTCGACCTGATTTTTGATGGACCATCGAATGGTGAATTATTGCTACCATAACCTGGACCACCATGTATAGGGTCGCCGGTGACCCTGGTTATATTTCCATTCCATAGTAGGTACATACCTCTGGGTCTATCCAAGTCAGCAAGGTGTAGGTATAGTACCTCCCTGAAATTTCAACAGTTCTGATAAGACTTGATTGGTAATTTTGTTTTAGTTAGCGGAAATTTTCAGTTGAAAATAATTGGTTGTTCGAGCCCGCGTTGTTGTGCGCAATTTGTGATCAAAATGCAAAAACATCCGACAAAATACAGAGTTTTTTTTATTCAATAAATACAAGAGATACAGTGTTTTGCAAGTGAAAAAGAGCCGAAAAAGAGTTATTTCTTGTAATGGACTGAGACTGTGCAAAAAATCCAACCCGAAAGCAAAAAAAGTAAGGAGCCATAGCCGATCCCACGTTGTAATAATTAATATTGTAATAGAAAAACATGTTGTGATTCTAAGGTAAATAGCACACTGATGAATCAAATCAAGCATTAACTAACTATCTTTCCGAAAAATATTGATACAATTTCTAAACAGCCCCGATCCCCTTCTGAAGTTTTCTTGCGTTAGAGGGCAGTTGAAAATAATTGTATCAGTATTTTTCTCAGAAAGATAATTCGTTTCTGCTTAATTTGATGAATCACAAGGGTGGGTGGTGCCACCTGCAATTTAAATTTGGGGTGTTTAGGGGTGAAGGGGTTAGTTAAAGTGACATTTTCCGCTCAAAATTTTGTCTTCTGAAACTCTGCAATATGCCATTAGCTAGCACTGAAAAATATTGGAGGGTTGAAAACTATCCAAGTGATATTCAGACAGTTTTATGGGCGGTTGGGGGTTTGCTTTAGAAAGTTGGTGTTATTATTTTCGGAATTTGACTCCCTTCTATTTGATGTACCTATAGGGCAAAGTGGGTGATACCATTTGAAATTTCAAATTTGGGGTGAGTGAGCGGGCTGAAAAGGGTTGAAGATAGAAAAATGGCAATACATTTGTTACATGTCAGTCTCAAACTCTAAAGCGACCTGTTTTTGTTCAAACAAATATTCGCAAAAATCGGCAATTATTAATGGTCGGAACTTTTCGTTGAGCCACCCTGTATATTTATAATACGTGACTCATGCGGCTTCGCCATGACGTCAGACCCGTTTTGTTTTAAGCGATCGCAGTTTTTATCTAAGATAACATTTTGTGTTCCTAATTATAATGGAAAATCAACACGGCCTTTACAAGTATGAGAAATATTGCGACGATATGTCACACGGCCAACACCGAGGCTAACACACATTTCGATTATGCCTGTACCAGGTTCATGCCAATGCTAGTGGGAGTGCAGTTGTTGTGCACTAACACTGTGCTAAAAAACCTTATTGAGTGACTATTAAATGAGTGATCTCGAAATGATCAACTGAAATCAGCAGTGGTGTTGATGCTCTTTGTTGTTTCCCGACCTCACTATAAAGAGAGACTACTATAAGAGAGTAGTGAAGGCTAATTTTTGTTGCCGTTTAAAAAAACGGTTTTTTTGGTAGATTTTATTGATATCTTCCAAATTGTTTGTGAATGAGCTCGTTTTTTTCGCTGATAGCCCGAAAGTTAGTGACATGAACCCTTGCACTTGTGGACAAAAGCACGAAAATTGGTAGGATGGCACAAAAGACCGTGCTCTTTCGATTGAGAAGGAGCGCCACGCAAATTTTTCTCAGGGGGGGGCTTGAAATTTGAAAGGGCTGGAGCCCCTACGGGACCACTTTTTTATATCGCTATACCCAATGAAAAGGAAACGTATGACTCTACCATAAACCTTAACAGCATCAGTCATCATGTCGCTATCGTTCTTCACTGTTAAAAAAATGAAGTCTTCGGCTAGTGCCAAAAATTTGTTTTAATTTTTTTTTTTCACCTAGTTCAACAGGATGTTCTTTTTTTTTAATACTCCCAATCGATATTACTGATACCATTACTAGAAAAAATAGGTTGGACTGTCCTCTAACAATATTTCAAAACAAAACGCTATTAAATTGGGCAGTGAAAATTGCTCACTTCTTTGCTTGGCATTCTTCCGAAAATAGGTCTCTCACATTTTTTACTTCATAAATGGAATAAGCTGATGCGGAAATGTGAGGAAAAGACATCAAACGCACAATTTTTCATGTTCTTGCAGGTGAAAAAAAAATTAAAACAAATTTCTCGCACTAGCCGCAGACTTTATTTTTTTCAACAGTGAAGAACGATAGCGAGTAGCGACTTGGTGACTGATGCTGTTAAGGTTCATGGTAGTCATACGTTTCCTTTTTATTAGGTAAGCGATATTAAAAAGCGGTTCCGTAGGGGTTCCAGCCCTTTCCAATTTCAAGGGCCCCCTGGGCCCTTACAAGTCTCCACCAAGTCCACAAGTGCAAGGTTGACTTGATTTTTGGTCACTAACCTCCGGACTATTAGCGATACTACTCCGGGAACTAAATTTCTTTCTTGTGCTGCTGCCGATTGTGCTATTCTGTTTTATTGTTCGATAGCCCAATCTTCCTGCTATATGTCCCATATTTTTAAGACACACAAACATCTTCATGTTGGATCTCTACAGGGTGATTTATAAAACAATGCAAAATTCATTAAAGTAAAACCAATCCCCGCTTGAAATATATTTTTTTGAGTTTGAACATCTTGGTGATGAAGATTTTATACCTCGAAATCGTTTTTGAATGGAGGGATATGGAAAACCAATGAGTGATATACCGGGTGATCATTTGAAAACTATCCACCTGCAATAACTCCCGATTCCTAGTGAAAATGTCTTCGAGCAAAAACAGGTCGATTTTTATATCGAGGGGGACATCTAAAACATACATTGGCGAATTTTTATCTTTAGCCCCTTCGCCTCCACCCACCCCAAATTTGAAATTTTGAATGACACTACCTATTTTGTGGTACGTCAAATTCAACAGAATTAAATTCTCTTTCTGAAAAAGTATTTCTGAGATTTTTAACCTCACCCTCCTTTTTCCCTTAAATTCTCTGTGTCCAATTTAATATTCTTTACCTATCAATTCTCTTCAATGCAGTCAACGTCATCCTGCACAGCATCGGATAATAACATTTTCTATGGAAAAAGTGCCACCCAAACTCACCCCTTCACTCCCCCTCACCTTAAAAATCTAAAATGACAATACCTACTTTATGATACATCAAATTAAAGGGAATTGAATTCTCTCCCTGAAAACAATTTTTTTAAATTTTTTAAAACCCCCGTTTTCCTCCTAAAATACTCCAAATGTCCATTTTAATGGGGGAGGGAGTGAAAATTCCCAAAAAATTGTTTTCAGAAAGAGAATTTAATTTTCTTTGATTTGATATAAACTGGCACCAATTGAAATGGGCCACCCAAAAATTTCAGTCGAATTCAAAATGTCGTAGCTTCAAAGGAGGTTGACTAATTTCAAAACTTTTTTATTCCTTGGCTAGCTCATTTATTGTGCTATAAGATGCTACATTCCATTTTTGGTATAATATTGTGTTTTCATTTATACAGGGTGTTACATTGAGGTACTGCAAAATTGTAAAAGTTTAGATCCCTCCCAATCGACGAAAAATTTTTTTTAATTTTTTCTAACCTGTTTTGGGGAACTGGTATACCCGTGTCTCGGAACGGTTTTTCAAGTTTACCTTCAACTTCTCTAATTACAGAGAAAACGGGAAAAAGTAGTGTTTCAGGTTTTCGGTGATAACTTTTTTCACTCGATCGATCTCCAACCTATGTGGCTTGTGTTGAAGTCAAAACTTCCATAATCATCAAACAAGAACGAATAATCTAATAAGGGGTAACATTCCCAGAAGTAATACCTACCTACCAGAGATCCTTTTTGCACCAGTCTGTAATTTTTTTCAACAAAATTCCCATCCACATAAGAAACCTTGGCTCAAAACAATTCCCTTTTAGAACAAAACAATTTTTTCAATCCAAAGTATATCATTCCATGAATGAATTTTTGAACGATGACGCAAATTGGGAAGAATAACGGGCATTGAAATAATGGGACTAATTTTTCATTTATATACATTTGTAATATATACTTATAATGTTACCTTGTTGTCAATTAACTTATATTAAACGCTGTAATGGCATTCTGAATGAATATTATTATTATTATTATTATTATTAAGTCAGGACGATACAGGATGAAAATTTGTTCCAGATCAAAACTTAGAATAAGGGGCTCTATCACAAGTTGCCCAAAAATGGCCAGTATTCTGAAATCTGTTAGTGGGAACCAGCAATTAAGTTGACAGCTGTTTTTGACAGAGCAACTCATCGTGACCAATTTGCAACGGCTTTCTGTCCATTTGGCTCAAAAATTGTGGCGTCAAAATCAATAGTCCTCCGTCATGTTTGAATGAAGAAAATTCACCTGAAAAGTTATCGTCACTTAGGTTACGAAAAAATCCAATAATGAATTCAAGCAGGGAATTCAAACTGTCACGTGCTATTACTAATGGATTTTTTCGGAACTTAAGTGACGATAACTTTTCAGGTGAATGGGGGCGATTTTCTTCATTAAAACAAGCAGGAGGACTATTGATTTTGACGCCAAAAGTTTCTAGCCAAATGGACAGAAAGCCGTCGCAAATTGGTGACAATGAGTTGCTTTCTCAAAAACAGCTGTCAACTTGATTCCTGGTTCCCACAAACAGATTTCAGAATACTGGCCATTTTTGGGTAACTTTTGGTAGAGCCCCCTATTCTAAGTTTTGATCTTGAACAAATTTTCATCCTGTATCGTCCTGACTTGAAGTTTTGGCTTCAACACAAGCCCCATAGGTTGGAGATCGATCAACAGTGAAAAAATTTATCACCGAAAGCCTGAAACACAACTTTTTCCCGTTTTCTCTGTAATTAAAGGAGATGGAGATAAACTTGAAAAACCGTTCCGAGACACAGGTATACCAGTTCCCCAGAACAGATTAGGGAAAATTTACTTTTTTTTTTCGTCAATTGGGAGGGATCCAAACTTTTACAATTTTGCAGTACGTCAATGTAACACCTTGTATAAATGATAACAAAATATTGTACCAAAAATGGAATGTAGCATCTCATAGCACAATAAATGAGCTATCCAATGAATAAAAAAGTTTTGAAATTAGTCAACCTCCTTTGAAGCTAAGATATTTTGAATTCGACGAAATTCTTGGGTGGCCCATTTCAATTGGTGCGCAGTTTATCACAAAGTAGGTGGTGCAGGTGCTGACTAAACTGAAGAGATATGAGGGGTCCAGAATAATAAATGGGACACTCAGAGAATTTTTAGGGAGAAGGGGGGTAGGGTTGAAGTTTTTATAGATATTTTTTTTTCAAAAAGAGAATTTAATTCTCTTCAATTTGATGTATCGCGAGGTAGGAAGTGTCATTTGAAATTTCAAAGTTGGGGTGAGTTGGGGCGAGGGGGCTGGATATAGAAATTTGCCAATGTATGTTTTAGATGTCCCCCTCAATATAAAAATCGACCTGTTTTTGCTCGAAGAAATATTGCCTAGGAATCAAGAGTTATGGCAGGTGGATAGTTTTCGAATGATCACCCGGTATGATTTTTTTCTCTAACGATGCATTTTATTGATCGTTTTAGAGGCAGTAGAAGCATCAAAAGCAACGAGCTTCACTCTCCAGTCATTTGGTCACGTGGTGGTTTATGAAGCTCACTTGTGCCTCCTGGACTCGACCTGTATGACTGGAATCGAATTATAATGATAATTTATTTCCCATTTCAGCACACAATAAAATTTTACAAAATAACACAATTACATAATATATCAACAATGCACGAGCTGATGTACTGGGAAAAGAGTGAGTCTCACTTGAAGTTCCTTAAGAGAACTTTGTGTGTGAGTGCGATTGGATAATTATTATTGAATATTCAAAAAACAGATAAGATAAAAATGGAAACATTGTCAAAATTCAAGCAGAAAACTTAAAAATGAGGTTGAAAGTGAAAAATCGGGTAAAATTTATAGGTTAGAAACACTTTAGGGCAGTGTGGGCAAAACTTCCTCAATAATGTCATTTATTAAAATCCACTCTTTCAGTTTTGTACACTTTTGCTTATGATTTGTTATATTTTTTACTGAGTCACTGAGTCTGGCTCTTTATTGAACAGTCTAGGACCTAGATAAACAAAACAGTTTTGTCCGACGGTTTTTTCGGCTTTGGGAATAGCGATTCCATTTTTGCTTCTCCAAATCCAAGCTTTTCGGTGTATATTTGCTTTTGTGGCGGCTCTCATGTGGGCATGTGACGGAGGAACTGTTGTCTCCCTTGATAGCTTAGTGGTTAGAGTACCCATCCGGCAAATGGAAGACGCAGGTTCGAGTCCTGCTCAGGGCAGACACTTTTGCTCCGTCACATCGCGCCATACTTTATTTTGTAGATGTTGTTTTCTCGGGAAAGTTGAATCCATACACCACGGTCGGATAATCGGATAATTGTAAAAACACAGTTCAAGGTTTCTTGCCAGGACTGGGTGGTATTTCAAATACAAGTATTTGAAATACATTTAAGTATTTTGTATTTAAATACATTTGATTGAGAAGTATTTGTATTTTGTATTTTGGAATAGTTCAGGCAGCTAGTATTTTGTATTTTGTATTTTAAATACATTTTTCGGAAAAGTATTTTGATTTTCAAAATACAAAATACTAAATACCTTTGTTTCCCATGCTCTTTAGTCTGTTCGGGCCGAAATTGTTCTGGTGATACTATATTCACCCCATTGACATTTTTTGCTTTTGCACACCATCTGGGATCGATAATGAGTTTGATTGCATCTTTTACGTTTTACGTTTTACTGGTAAGTGTATCCTACTGTCAGCCACGAGAGGTTCCATGTCGGATGTCGGACAATATTTTTGAAAAGCTGGTTGTCCCCAAAGGAAATCAACATTTGTTAATTTGAAGAATTGATGAATGAAGTAAGGAATAGGTTTGAATATGAAGTTTTCTTCACTTTATGTTCATTTTATTTGTCTTTTCATAGTTCATAATAATTTACTTATTGTTGCAACTGAATCAATGAAGTGTTCCCATTGAAATACTTGCATTTTACGGTTTTTTTCAATAAAATGGTTGGAATACGCAATAAGAATGTATTTTGTATTTTGTATTTGGAATACTCTAGGTGGTATTTTGTATTTTGGAATTTCTTAGTTTTCCAAAATACGTATTTTGTATTTCAAAGACATTTCAAGAAGTAGTTTGTATTTTGTATTTCGACTATCTTGGATCGTGTGTTTTGTATTTTGTATTTAAATACATTTTTCGAAGTATTTTGCCCAGCCCTGTTTCTTGCCTTAGCATTTCGAAAACCCTGTACTTTACCTCAGGTTCCACCAAAAATCTAACATAGTGTAAACGCTAACACGCTGTTGTAAAATATCCAGTAAATAAATCATTCCTTCGTTCTGTCTTGTGAAACCGACAGTTTCGCAGCCAACTAACTGGAATTGACCAAACCAAACACCAAGAGTTTTTTACCTGCATTACCATGATGTTGGAACCCAGTAGAACAAAACTGACCAACTGGAAAAGTGGAAAAAGTGCTTAATTCATCCCTTCGCTGCCCCACCCCAACTTCAAACTTCAAAATTGCATCACCTACTGTGTGATACATTAAATTGAAAGGAACTTTCCTTGTGAAAAAAATATTCTCAAAATTTTAAGCTTCCGTGAAATGTGCATGACTGATGAAAAATACCCACTGGACCGATGGCTGACCTGATGAAACTCAGAAGTTTATCTCTATCTTCCCAAAGCGGGTTGCTGTTTTTCTCTCTGTTTTTGCTCAACACCATAGTGTTGTTCATTTGATTATCAGAGTTACGTGTTACATACGAATTGTAGACTTACGTACTGCAATATTCGCATTTAGACAAGACCATTAGCTTCTCCAACTATTGCTCGCTGCCAATTTAGCTTATTAGTGGTGACCTCGCCGGGAAAGCATAGTGTAAATAAAATTAGTACGGGAGCATTTGTAAACTTCCGAAGTTAAAATGTTTGTGATTTGATTGAAGTGAAAGCTGCTGGCTAATTAGGTTAGCAAAAAATCTTATTAGCAAAGTGAGGGGTCCATTTGCTAGGGTGAATCAACCAGAGGGCGTATAACACAATTAAAACTAATTAAACAAAAACCGTGGTCTATAGCATAGGAGACGCGCGATGTCAAAATAACGCCATAACGTCAGCGAGCGCTTGTTTATTTATTTGTTGCATACATTTTTTTTTTTTTTTTTTTTTTTAATAAGAAATTATGTTGCTCAGCCACTTGGACTATTTGCAACCAGTAACAATACAAATCACACTGTAGACATTATACTATACAAGTTCTAGTAATTGGGTGTTTTTCAAATAGGTGACCAGTGTGTCTTCTCTTTCTTCACCATTTGCCAAAACGCTCTGAATGTCATTCTCTGGGAAGGTTCTGAAGATTTCATATTTTTTGCAGTCCAACAGAAGGTGCTTTACATCCACCTGGACTCCGCACACTTCGCACATGGGAGGATCCGTTTTCGCAATGATGAAACTGTGCGTTATGTTTGTGTGGCCTATTCTCAGACGAGTGACTGCTACTTGGGCTCTTTTTTGTAGTGCTGTAGGGATCCAGGCTTCTGTGGTGTTCTTGATTTCACGAAGTTTGCTGTTCTGCAACGTCCATTGATGTTTCCATTCGTCCAATACTAGGGTTTTCATGTATTTTTTGATGTCATCGAGTACCATTTGTCTTTCTTGGGTGGAACCTGGGGATGTAGCTGCGTTCACGGCCTCGCGATCGGCTATCTCGTTCCCCTGGATTCCGACGTGGGAGGGAACCCAGAAAAGAACCACTCGCTTCCCATGGTTTCGAAAGTTGGTAATTTTTTCCTGAATGTTCTGGACTACATAGTTTGCAGGATATATTTGTGTGATGGCATGGATGGCGCTCAACGAGTCAGTGCATACCATGATTGTATGATATACCGTTGATGGAGGGGCGTTGGCTGGTGTTCGAGAGGCCGAGGGATCTCCCTCGGCCTCAGGGACACCAGTTATGTTGGCTGCACTTATGAACGCTTGCAGTATTGCGTATAGTTCGGCATTGTACACACTAGTGTCTTTTGGAAGTTTGAAAGATTTTGGTTGGTTTGTCACTATTACCGCACACCCGACACCACTTTCACTTTTCGAAGCGTCCTTTTAGATTACGAGGGAGTTATCGAACTTAGCACTGATTGATCTAAAGGAACCTTGGATTACAGAGGGAGTTATTTCAGATTTAGGATGTTTTGTTAATTCTAATACGGTTTCAGGCGGTTGGAAGTTCCATGGGGGATGATGTAATTTGGGCCTGGGTGTACTTATTGGGAATGATATATTCTGTTCTCGTAAGATGGTGTTAATTTGTTCGTAAAATGGTTTGGCATTACTTTTCATTTTCTCGTATGTTTTCGAAAATCGATCAGAGAAGGTGCATCTATGCGCTGGGTTTTGGATGTTGGTTGATACTCGTGCAGCATATGTGAGGGCTAGTAGTTTTCTTCTGTATGGAAGAGGAGGTTCTCCCGTTATACTATGCAGACTATTCACAGGGCTGGTACGAAAAGCTCCGCAGCATATTCTAAGTGATGTGCTGGCGATGGAATTGATCATCTTCAGTAGTGATTTACTTGCAGAGTTATAGATAAACGATCCGTAGTCGATTTTCGAGCGTACCACGCTTTTATAAACTCGAATTAGTGTTGTACTATCGGCACCCCAGGTGTGATTTGCTATGGTCTTCAGTAATCCCAATCCCTGTTGGCAGTCTTTTTTGAGATGATTGAGGTGCTGCGCCCAGGTGAGTTTTTTATCCAACAGCATGCCGAGAAATTTGATGGATTCCGTCTCTGCGATTTTGTTTCCATAAAGGTAGAGCTGAGGAGCATTTAGGGATGGCTTCTTTGAGAATAGTATACATTTTGTTTTAGTGGTTGAAAATTTGTAGCCTATGCTGCTGGTCTGCTTCACCAATGAGTTCACTGCTCGCTGCATCAAGCTCTTCATAGTTTGTAAGTTTTTTCCCTTGACGTAAATTACCAGGTCATCTGCATATAACAAGGATTTGATTGGCGGTGTCAGTTTACTAATGGCGTCATTTATGGCAACCAAGAAAAGTGAGACACTTAGTACTGCTCCCTGAGGTGTCCCATTTTCAAGGGATTTTTCTTGAGAGAAGACGCCGTTGGCGAAAACCCTAAATGTCCTGTTGCTCAGAAAGTTGATAATGAAATGAAGCATATTGCCCTCTATGCCCCAGTTTTGAATTTTATTGACTATGTTATATCTCCACGTCATATCGTACGCCTTCTCCAGATCGAAGAAGACGGACAGAACATACTGTTTGCTGGCGAAGGACTCCAGAATCTCTGATTGTAAGACAACCAAATTATCTGCGGTGGATCTTTCTTTTCTGAAACCGGATTGTTCTGCAGTTAGAAGGTTATTTCGTTCCAAATACCAGGTGAGTCGATTATTCGTCATTCTTTCCATTAGTTTACTCATCGTACAGGTTAGGGAGATCGGACGGTACGAATCCATCGCAGAAGTCGGTTTGTTGGGCTTGCAGATTGGGATTATTATGGCCGTTGACCATATCTTTGGAAACTGGTGTGTGATCCATGGATCATTTAGTAAGTTCAGTAGGCAGAGCTTTGCTTCGTTGGAAATTCTGCAGAGAAATATGAATGGAATGTTGTCTGGTCCGGGTGAAGAATTCTTTGATGCTGCTAAGGCGTTTTCGAGTTCGATGTATTTGAACGTGAGATTCAGCTTGTTTTCGGTGTCTCTTTGGGGCAATATGGGGTTGATTTCTTGCGATATTTTAGTTGTAAGAAAGGTGTGGTCATAGTTGAGATTACTGGACTGTGTTTCATAATGTGTTGCCAGGTTTTCTGCGACGTCTTCAGGTGTTTTTATTGATCTTCCATTCAGATTTATCACGGGGATGTTATATTGGGTGTTTATACCTTTGATGCTTTTGATCTTCTTCCACACTTCAGATGATGGAGTGTTGCTATCCATAGATGATACATATTTTTCCCAGGACTCTTTTTTGCTTCGCCGTAGTATAAATCGAGCTTTTGCTCTCAGTCTTTTGAATTCAAGCAGATTGTCTAGACTTATTTGGTGTTTCCATTTATTATACGCTTTCTTCTTTTCTTTTATTATCTGCTCACACTCTGAGTTCCACCAAGGGACCCTCCGTTGTTTTATACTAGGTGTCGTTTTACCTATTGCCCATTCAGCTGCTTCGGTGAGAATGTCCGAGAAATTATTAATGGCTTCGACTGGATTTTGAGGTGATTTGGGAATAATATTGATTTTGTTGTCAACTATACCCGCAAATAGCTCCCAGTTGGCCTTGTCTAGTTTCCATTTTGGTCGTCTTGTTATTGTGGGTTGGCCTGCTTTCGTATCTCTTAGATATATTCCGAAGTGGTCACTACCGTGTAAATCTTCATCTATTTCCCAAGCCAGGTCAGGTGCTAAAGTTGGATCGCATAGGGTGATGTCAATTGCTGAATAGTTTCCATTATAAGAATTAAATCTTGTTTTCCGTCCATCATTCATCACGACTAGATTCTCCAAGTCAATAAATTTTTCAAAAATCAGTCCCTTCCGATCGCTGTGTTCAGATCCCCAAATTATATTGTATGAGTTAATGTCACCGAGGATGATGCGGGGAGATGGAAGCTGTCTAGCGAGGTCTCGGAGCTCTTGGAGGTCGAATACTCTGTTTGGTGGGATATACAGATTACAAACAGTGATGGTCTTTGTATTGTATTCCACCGTTACTGCTACGGCTTCTAGATTTGTCGTCAGTGGAATTTCTCTTGAGCTATAGTTGTTTTTGATGTATGTAGCAACACCTCCACTTGCTCTGGCAACTTCTATTCGATTTTTGTAAAAAGCTGTGTAGCCTTTTATTTGGTGGTGTTTGTTGTCCTTGAAATTTGTTTCTTGAACGCATATAAGTTCTGGTGAATTTTCACGTATGGTTATGTTTAGATCTGTTATATTGTTGTAGAGTCCATTGATGTTCCACTGCAGGATAAAAGAGGTAGCCATGAGTCTGAATCTAAAACGTGCTGGAGGACTGTGAACAGTCCGACTCACTTTCCGACGCCGCTTTCTCTCCATAAAACTGTCTGTATATTTTGTTTTTTAGTCTGGTACATCTAGACTTCATTCCTCGATTAGTTAGGTGTGAATGTACAAATTTTAGCATATCGAGCAGTCCTTCGATGTCTTCTGTATATTCTTTGGCGATACTTAGAGGGTCTGTTGGTCCTTGTGTATTTTCAAAGAAAGTTACAATTTCGTCGTAGTTGAGGGGAAACTTTTTGGTGGAGTTGTCAATTACAGATTTGGCAGGTTTCAGTAATTCATCCAGGGGCTGTAGGTTTTCTTGTGATGCCGTCTTATTTAATTTGTCTCCTTTTTCCACGTTGGTCTGGTTGAGGGTTGGTTTCTGTTCTGTTTTTTGCGTTTTTGGTTTTTTTGGGTTTTTCTTTAGTTGGATTGCTTGTTTTGGCATGGGAAATACTGTTGCGTTGTCTGGAGGTTCAATGGTGGGTGATGGAGATTCAGCAATTCTTTTTTTAGGGTTTCCTGGTTCTATGGGGGTTAGGGGTGTATCATTATTGTCATAGGCCTCCAGGGCTTCAGTCTCTTCGAGGATGTTAGCGGTTGTGGTTGTGGACTCCAAAGTATCCATTTCTTCTGAGGTTCTGTTTGTTTTAGGGCAAGACGCTGCTTTATGTCCATTTTCCTTACAATTAAAGCAGGATAGTTCATCATATGTGAGGAATATGCGGAAGGTTTCTTCATCTTGTTCAACTAGTATAGATGACGGAAGTTCAATATTTTCATCAGGTTGAACGTACATTTGCCTTCTGAAACTCAGTACATGACTGTAGTCGTCACCCATGTATCCAGCTCGCAAAGTTGTGATCGAAGAAACGGGTTTGAATCCCATTGTTTTGATTCCTGCTTCCAATAATGAGTTTGGCAGTGAGAAACATACATTTGAGAAGATGATTCGACGAGCTTGGGATTTTAACCGTCTTATTGGAATTCGTTCGCCATTGATCGGAATTGTCTTGTGGTTTTCTACAAGTTCATCAACTAGTTTGACGCTTGAGAGAAAAATACATATGCGATTTTTCGATATTCTGGACGCTGCTAAAATGTTTTTGGGGCCAATGATATTGCCTATTGGGAATATGTAATCAGGTAATCTCAGGTTTTCATTTTCCAAAATATCCATAACGATTGCTTGATCTCTTTTGGGTTGCGATACGGATTTTGTTATGTTAGCGTAGCTTAAATTTGGAGTTCCATTGGATGGGTTTTGTTGAGATGATGACATTTTTGCAGAATGTTGTGGATCCCTGTTGTCAGAAATCCTCTGGATTCGAAAATGTTACTATATTTTATGGAGTCCAGAACGAAGCATGGTTTTATTTTGTAATTAGGTAGGTACCTACCTATGTTGTTGTTTTTCTCTTATCGCACAGCTGAGCTGCGGATAGAGAAAAAAGGTAGGTATAGATAACGCTGTGTTATATTTCGGACGAGGATTGTGGACCAAAGTTTATTAGTTTCGGGGTTTTAACCATATGTGCGGAGGTTAAGTGTATCAATTAGGGATAACTGAGGAAATCTATCACCTGACTGCACAGTTTTCCGCCGGTAAGTCGTCCTAAAAACACGATTATTTGTTCACTTTAGAGGAGCGCATGCTACTTCCACAACTGTCACGATCGACTCTCCAAAGCTCGCATACATTTTTGTTGCGGCCAAATCAGCGCTGCACGCGCGCGAGCATCCGGCATTTTCGAATCGCGACAAACCGCAACAAACGGAACAAAACTGCAGCCAATTTTAATATTATTGAATTAATTATCAAACATATTGTACATCTCCGCTGAGTCCGCTGGTGTTTTTGTTTTAGTGTCCGGTATCCTGCAGTTGATAGACAGTTCCAAATTTTTTCATATTATTTTTGTATACTTTTTTTTATATTTCTTGTTCTTTAGCAGAATATATTGCAATATCCGTGTTGCAAGATTCCATTAAAATTTTTTAAAACATAACTTTCATCAAAACTAGAATTAAAATTAGAAATTACAAAAGAGCTTCAAAATTTTTAATATTCGTCGTCTACAAGGAAAATAAGAGTATGTAATAGAACAGTATATAAATTTCAGGCAGTAGGTCTTACATATAAAATCCAAAATGGTCGCAGCAAAAAATGGTTGTCACTTTGACGACTAAAAACTTTTTGAATGTCGAAGTGACATGTATGGTACTAGACCTGAAAATCTAAGGTCTTGTTCATTCTGGTGAGAATCAGATCTAAGAATGGTCGAGATTTGTTTGTTTCTTTTTCGAAAGCGAAAAAAATGAATGATCCCCACCCCAACATTAATTTCACTTTCGAAAAAGAAACAAACAAATCTCTACCATTCTTAGATCTGATTCTCACCAGAATGAACAAGACCTTAGATTTTCAGATATATACAAAAACCAACAACATCTGATGGAGTTATTCCCCTCAGTTCATGTCACCCCTTCCGGACCAAAATTGCTGTATTCCACACCCTTTTCACCAGACTCTTCACAATTCCTTTAAAAAAAGAAAACTTCAGAAAATAATACAATAATATACATACAGGGTGATTCACCACCAAATGGACATAGCTCAAGGATAGGTCCAGTTTTTCCAGGCGAACCTGGATCTGGTTTTGAAATTTTTCTAACGCTGTTCGTTTCGAAGCTACAGGGTGATTCATGTATTTCGTAGAATTTTTTGACAAGCCATAACTTTAGAACAACCCAACAGATTGGTTTGAAATTTTATGGGTTTATTCTTCTATTGATATCTGACACATCACTTTATCAAAGAGTTGGAAATTTCCAGGGCCGGCCTTGAAAAAAAAATTTCAAAGCTCTTTTGAAAAAAGACACTCTGTATGCATATTATTCAAAATTCATTTCCATATTCAAAAACTACATGAAACATGCTATCAATATCGCAAAAAAAATTGCTTGGCACCATCAAGCTGTCAAAAGAAAATCAATGATCCTGATGATTTTTGAGGTTAGGATTTTTTGTAAATTAAATTTTCTAAATATTCACAAATGATTTATTATGGCCCCAAATTTCAGCCGTTTCGTCATAAAAGTAAAAATGACATTTTTTTCGTTTTCTCAGTAGTAACAAAAAGTTTTAGTCGAATTTTCAAAAAATTATTGTCACGTCCCTCAGCTTCACTTCTATCCCAATTTGAGCTAAAATTGAGGAACGTATCAAAAATTTTTTGAAAATTCTAATGAAATTTTTTGTTATTTCTGAGAAAACGAGAAAAATGTCAGTTTTATTTTTCTGACGAAACGGCTAAAATTCAGGGCCATGATAGATCTTTTGCAAATTTTTGAAAATATTAATTAAGAAAAAATCCTAACCTCAAAAATCATTACGATTGTCAAAATTTTCTTGACAGCTCAATGGTGCCAAGCAATTTTTTTCGCGTTATTATTAGCATGTTTGATGTAGTCTTCGAATTTGAAAATGAAATTTGGAAAATGTGCGTACAGAATGTATTTTTTTGAAAAAAGCTTTGAAGTTTTTTTTACAAGGCCGGCCCTGGAAACTTCAAACTGTTCGATAAGGCGATGTGTCAGATATCAATAGAAGAATCAACCCACAAAATTTCAATCTAATCTATTCGGTCGTTCTGAAGATACGGCTTGTCAAAAAATTCGACAAAATACATAAATCACCCTGTAACTTCGAAACAAACAGTGTTAGAAACATTTCAAAGCCAGATCCTGGTTCGCCTGGTAAAACTGGACTTACCCTTAGGCTATGTCCATTTGGTGGTGAATCACCCTGTATTACAAATAGCTGTCAATAATGAATATAACATCAGATCCATCCAAAAAGTCTTCAACCACCATCTTTATAAACATTTCACTACATCAATCTACCAGAACTGCCTCACTCCTCGTTCATACAGATCATTACATTTTTTCGGAATACCATCATACGACATTGCCAACATCCTGAAAGAAAGCAATGATTCACTTATTGTTGGTTATAAAACGAATAACACCTTACGCAAATGGCTCTCTTGTCCCAAAGACCCCGTTCCAGTAAACGAAAGATCTGGAGTTTACAAGTTGTCGTGTGGATCATGCAACTGTACATACACTGGCGAAACCGAAAGAGACTTTCAACAAAGAGTCCGAGAACATAACGCTGAAATTTTGAAATCAAAAAAGATATAATACTTTGAAGCGAAATCGAGTTCCCCAAGTTCTTCTCGAGGCCACAACGGCCGAAGCTCACACCGGATTCTTGAGGACTTTTACTATGTTGAACTACATGCTTAACTGAGCTTATATCAAAAATCCGGCTAGTTATCATTTTTGTTCGCTATTTTTTCTATAATTCCTGGACTATAGTTAAAGCATAGTATTCTACTCGCGGGTAATGGCTATTACTCATTCGGATGCTTTACGACACTCGCCAAGGCTCGTATTGGCAAACTGCATCCTCATGAGTAAGAAGCAATCATTACCCGCTTGGTGGATAATATACTATTATTCATTTATTATTATTACGGGTGATTCAGCGCCGGTGATAATAGATATTTATTTACACGATGGCTATCTCTATCATCAGCGCTGGGTTGATGTTGTTGGGGGGGGGGGGGAGGGGGGGATTATTGTCACCTCACCTCTGCTGCAACTCTCCCAGAACTTTTAAGCTAAGTAGCTGTGGTAGGCGATAAATTACCTTGAGGCTATGCAAATGAACTTATTCAGATATGAGCTTGCAAATGTCGCTAGCGGCATTATTTATTTTATTTCCTTTAGAAATTATTCGCACACGCCACTGCATCTCGCACCTTCAAATTAATTAGTTATACACATGATATACTCGTAAATACGTTCAGGTGGGTTTTTTGTGTACAGGTTGCAAATTAAAGCCAACGTGCTGTGTGCTATGTGTATGAGCTTTTGATTAATTCCATTTAAATGTAAGCAAACAGTCAGTCGTACGGATGCTGCTACTTTTTACCGAGGATCGAGTTGCCTATCCTATTATTAATGATCTATAAAGTGAACCGTATTCATTACGGAAACAAGTCAATGAATTTTTAGCCTGGCATACTACACCATTTTTCCACGGAAAATATCGAGGAAAATATGTTCAAACGCGCAGAGCGTGCACAACCAGAATTTATCGTCATATGGGTCATTGTTTGTCGAAAATTGACCTGCAGAGGTACAGCTCGCGCCAATCATTTTTATTATTATTATTACAATCCTCATCTCATCCATATATATTTGCCATAATAATTGGCACAGATTATTTATTTATCAAATTATTGTTTCGTGATTGTAAGTAAACAATTGATAAATAACAACAATGGATGTTTTGAAATTTATTATGCGGACGATGCATTCCATTTCGGAACGAATGGGAGGAAAACCTTTTTATTGTTTTAATATAACGGGCCAGCTGAATTATGACATCATAACATCATCGCGCTCTAATTTGTAAAAATGCTTGGTAGGTACGACGGGTTATGGTCGGCTGGCGAAATGTATGGCGGCACAAAAATTAATAAGTTTACATTCTCAAGATTATCTCCCTTGTTGCGATGTTACTGATGTTAGTTGCCTTGTTCAACAGTAGCTCGAGAACAACAAACAGCACGGTAAAACAACTAACGGTCTGAAATGTGATGTTACCGTTAATTTGTGTACCCATCCAATATCCAGTAATTACAAGGCAAGGCATACCTTTCAATAATAACCCAGGATTGTGCAATTATTGCAAAAATTAACAATAATTTCGCAATCTTTTTTGAAGTTGATACGGCCAAAAAGCAGTTTCAAACAGAGACTCTGGATAATGCTAAGAAGTGAATAAATAGCAACAAACTGGCGCTCAATGAGAGGAGAACTCACCCAGCAAATGTACTTCAATGGAAACGAAGAACAGGGAAGCTATAACAGTGTTCGGAACTGACGAAATTTCACATCGAAAACCTGTGTGAAAGGCTGGCAGCAGAAATCTGCTTTCTACGGAGACTTCGACAAATCAGCACTTTCCCAGGCTGCCAAGTCTTTCTACTAAACTAAGGGCATAAAATGTTTTGGCACCACATTAATTTTCTAACTAGTATCCAGGAACCTCGCGGGTCTGGAATGACAGGGTTCTATAACTGCAAGAAAGTAAAATGTCAGGAAACGAGAATTGAAACTTGATAATTGTATATTTGTTGTAATTTGTTGTTCAATTGAAAAGTATGTTTGATCTACATATATTTGTATTTTTCAAAAACGAATAAATATACATAGAGGCCGGGTAGTATTCAAAGTAAAAGTAATCAAGGAAGTGAACGAATAATATATTATTGAACGTAGAATTCAAAAATTGATATAATTTCTGAAAAAATTTAGGGGGGGGGGTGAAAAATAGGGGACAACGGAGGAGAGTGAGAGTACCCCCTATTATCTTCGCCTCTAAAAATTTTTGATGAAATGCGTTATTATTGTTCAATAGAGACCTGTTTCAGTGAACTTTGATGGAAATGTGAATTAAATCGATTAAATCGTTCAAGTTATGCAAAAAAACTATTTTAAAAAACCAACTTTGTAGGCCTGTATCTCCGTTATTACGTTTGCGAGGGTATAAGTCGCCTTATTTTTCAATTTTCTATCTCTCTTTGAATTTTGTTGCATTAATTTCGGGACACCTGTATGTATGTAAAGCGTATTGAAGCGAATTCTTCAGTTTTTCCAGTATAAAAATCTTTTAATTCGGTTAGAACCCTGTACCTCTAAAATGTAACCATTTTCGAATAGACGCAGTTCTATCTGCGCAATCTAATTTGAATTTCAAGCGAACTTGAATAATGCGAAGCGAACTGAATAGTTAAGTTTGTCAGACAAAATTAAAGTAGGTAAATCAACACAAAGGCCATAGAAAATATGCAACAAAACAAAAAAAAACATATTCTCATTGTACTACTGATCCTTCTCTTCTTAATATAATATCACGAATTTATAGATGTGTGTCACAGTGAAGATTCAACGGAGGAATGAATATTTCATAGATTGAAGCACTCAGAGTAAGAAGGCTGCATGCCTCGCTACATGCCAAAAAAAGTTGATTCTGAGACAACCAAGTTCTAATTTTTCAATTATTGAATCCATAAATCCTATCATTTAATAGATTCCCTAGTTCAAAGTCATTTAAACAATAATTGCTTTACTTTCATCTAATTTTATCTAAGTCCGGTTTCTTCGGATGAGAAGTTGAAATTTGAGGGAAAGATTGAAATTTTTTTGCAGTATTTTCATAATAATTGAACAAAAAATTAAGTATTTTGCAGGAAAATTTGAAATTTTCGAAAAAACCTTGAAGCTTTCCCTAAATCATCTACAATATAACAATTGTCAATTAAGGCTTTATTTTGAGCTCTTTATTTTAGAATAGGTGCTCAAAAAAATGTCGCCTGTAATTTGGCGGTATTCGAGGGGGCATCGACTGGTCGACTGGGATCGGAGTTTCGGAGTCCAAATTGTCCATGTTTTTTCTGTTCTCCTACACATTCTTCACTTTTTCAAACCGGCCCTTTCTCTCCTGATGCAGTGGTCCTGGTGATGGTATAAACCTTAAGGTTGAAGTTAGCTAAGCCATTTTTTCATAGGTATGGTATGGATATTTGACTGATTGATGACACCGAATTCAAACAAGACAAAACAAATAATAACCCTGCCAAGTTTAAAGTAAACTATCCGGCCAAGAATGCCGGTTGATGCCGTACAATACATGAGTTTTCAGGTTTGGCTTCCAGAGATCCTTTAGAAACGACGGCGTCTGTGTTGCGGCTGAGACCGTGTTTCTTGCCTGCTAGACCGTCTGAACGACATATCTGCACTTGCAAATGGCTCATTAGAATTGCAACATCCTGTGCGTACATACTAACGTGTAATATATTCAACAGGTTTATGAGTGAGAAGAAAAAGAAGTCGATTAAGGAGAGATTAGCACAGAAATCTCGCTTCACGCGATTCATATTTCCACCATCAGTTGACCGCGCATTTTTCATTACATCAAACCTCTAATAAAATGCTCGAAAGTATTTAAACACGGAGGCGACGTCACCCGTAGATTGGAAAGCTCCTGGGTGAAAAAAATTACGTCAAGGATGAGCCAATATGAATTTAATGAGCTCCTGTAATTGAAATACCATGTTCGGATGGAGAGGCGCCCTTCTCGTTCAGCTCAACTGGAACCAGCTAATTTCCCATCGATATTTAGAGTCTATACAGAGTGTCCAGAGAGTGAACTGACACAGCTTAGACTGGTATATCTAGTTTTTAGCGCATTTTTGTAAGAATAACGCATTTCTCATGTCGGTATGTAATAATTATACCAAAGTTCGGCCGCGCGATTGCAAAAATTTAGAAAAAAAAGTTTAAAAATTCGGTATTTGACGCTACAGTGTGAATTTCTACATCGAGAAATTTCGCGAACCATTCCAAATAAATGCATACATGCAGCATTGCAGCGAACAAAATACGTAGAAAATAATGGAGACATTTCAAGTGAAAGAATAATTTTGATTGCTCTATTGCTATAGAAGATACATTTTTTCAAGAGGCGGGTTTCGCCCCACGATTTCACACAAAGTGAAAATTATGTGTATTGACTGCAGTGTAAATTTCGACATTAAGACAATTTGCGTCCCCTTACAGACAGTGCATACATCTAGCGAATGAAATGTGCAGCAATAAATAAAGAAATTTTTGAAGAAAATGCAAAACCGGCCTGGCGTATCGAGACCGGACTCGAATGATGGTGCTAAGAATGAAGCCTCAATCTAAGAGTCTAGTCCATTTTTTTAAAGACCCAGGCGCAAAATTGAATAATTTGTGTATCTGAAATTGAAATTGTACATGCTTTTTCGAAATAACAGAAATCACATTGGCTAAGTTCAGTAATGGAAATAAATCCCTTAGACTCTATGAAACATATCAATACAGTCAACTTCAACAGTCAAAACACTTAGTATATTTCATGAATTTTGCTCCAGGTTTTTTCAAAGATTATAATTATGTATAACCTATATCTACCTATTTTCAAAGTAAAATGCGAAAGCGCTCTTCAATCAGAATTGCCTGTACAAATTTCACTCTCATAAAACTTTAACGATAATAATTGTAAAGTGAGTAAGAAGTCTTGTTGGCTCGGGCAAGGGCGCAACTTTTCTAAAAAAATTGTCAAAAAATTGGGATTTCTTGGTACAGGGCGTTCACAAAAAAAACATCAAACTTCATAATTTTCAAAGTATGTATTGTAATCTCCCAACCCACCCCTCTTATAAAAATAAACATTTCCCAAAGAAGCAGAAGAATCCCCTTCAAGTTGAAGACTTAGATTTGGCCAATCTTGTTTGTCTAGTGTTGTTTGTTAGGACTTTCGTTGTGTTGTAGTTACCCAAGGTAGTACAGGTAAGTGAAGGCTTGGAAATGAAACACAGAGACTTCAAATCAACAAAGAACAATTTTATTCCAAAGGCAAATATATCGACTCATGTTCAAGAATGTAATATCATTTCAATTACCCCACCCTCTCACTATTTGAAATGCAGTGTGTAAGCCACTGATACAGAGAGAATAAGAGAAAGACGAGAGAGAATGTCACTCTCGCTAGAACAGATCATATTAGTTCCACGGACCTAGATTGTTGAGGAAACTGTTAGCGGGAAAGAATACTGCAGACCAAGTGCTCAGCTCAGTGTAGTCGCTTGGCGCAGTGTGAAGCAGAGACAAAGGTTTATTAGTGAGTTCTACGGTGACCTAAATTGACGAGGGATCTGTAGCGAAATAGAGAAGATTTTGGCAAGAACAGTGGCTGGGCACTGCTGCAGAAAGAAGAGGGAGAACACATGTTATACAAATCAATAACAATCAATATCACCAATAAAACGAAACAGTGAATAATCACAGTACATGGGTTCATACATAATGAACATGGTCAATGGAATCATCATCAGTTATTTATCACAATAAATACCACAATTTGATTCAATGTAAATCAACCATATCAACAACCAGGTCTCAACAGTTGAAGACGTATATTATTTCCATAAGATGACAAAGTAAGGAAAGATATCTTCTCTTCCGAGATACCCTTCTCTCACAAGACACGACCGTAAGAAAAACATCTGTTGTGTGCAGATCCCTTTCGCTCATAAGATCCAGGCATGGATATAGAAGATAGTTTTTTTTCCGGTTTTTTGGCTTTGGGTTTTCCCCATTAGCCAGGGGCGATAGAAGATAGTTGATCAGGGTAATATGTAACATGGTAAACATAAATATGAAGAAATCATTAAAGCAATTCAACTCAGATGGAGGAGAATAGCCCGACCAGGTACATCAAGTATGACAGCATACCTCGGAGCTCTCAAAACCACGTCACCTGTTCTACAGGTCATCGCTTTGTTGTCCCGCTAGGTCCTGTCTCTCATGGTAGCTCGGTTCCAGGTCATCTGGAAATCTTGTGGCGACATCGTTGTACTCTTTCGTCTCTCTCAAACCCCCAACAACAGTGACCCATACGCTACGTGTATTCCCTTACTCCCCTGAACGTGATTACCCCGCTAATTGTTATAATTATTGACTTTTATGTGACAGGCAACAAAGGAGCTAAATAACTTATCTTCGAGCGTTCTAAAGGCACGGCAGCTATACTCTGGAGGTCTTCAACATCGGCAGAGACTTGAACCTTCTCTTTTCTATGATCTGGAGCGTGGAAATACCAAATATCTCTTGTATTCTTCTTCCAGACATCTGCATGCCGACTTTTCTCTCTTTTTCAACTTCCCGTTACTTGACGACGGCATCTCCCTTTTCAGGTGTATTACCAAAGCTCACGATGTTTTACGTTTAGTTCTTTATAGGCTGAAGAGCCGGTCGATTTCAGTATCATAACTCATTTTTTTCAAATGGCATGCCCGTAATTTTATAACGTTATATGATAGCTTTTTTTATCCTCTTTAATTTTTACCAGGGGTACCCTACCCTTAAACTTATTTTTTTTCGAAATAATCGGAAATTTCCACAAAATTTGCTTTTTTTTTTGTTTTTTTCAAAAATTGAGTTGGCCGTGATGAATGACAGGCAAGCCAAATAGTACGCAACTCTCAGTTAGTCACTTTGAATATTGCCGAACAAAGAAGAATGATTTTACACGAGAGGAAATAATTGATATGATATTCGAAAAAAAAAAGCATGATAAGTTCGACGAGATTAGACGTTTTTTGGCTGGCTCCGTAGAAATCTAGTGTTGTGATTGTTATTTTTAATAATTCTGCTATACCGCACAAAATAATGGCCCCGCAAGACGAACAAATGATCCAACGGGTGGTGTAAAGAGTCATTTCAGTCCCCAGGTTTGTGGAAAACCTGGTGAAAGCCATGTACGCGAAGTTTGAAGAGGTTGTACAGCAACAGTGCAAGGCCCAAGCTTCATTGAAGACAGAAGCGTTAGAACTCCAGATTTCTACGCTCTCCAACACCGTCGACGAACTAGATCAACACTCCCGTCGAAAAAACCTCCGGTTTTTCAACGTCCCTGTAGCGCATGGTGACGACACTACCGCCACGATTCTCTGGACGCTTGACGCCCAGATGGGTGTGAAATTGGTGGAGGCGGACCTAGAAGACTGCTTCAGACTTAAAGGACGTCCCGGGAAGTGCCCGCCGGTGCTGGTGCGGCTTGTCAGACAGGGAGATAGACAGCTAATACTAGGAAACAAAAAGAAACTGAAGGGCAGCGGAGTGGTTGTCCGGGAAGATCTAACCAGAAAACGCCTGGATGTCCTCCAGCTGGCACGCACCAAATTTGATAACAGAAACGTGTGGACCAAAGATGGGAAGATCTTCGTCAAGAATGATGGCAACTACTATAAATGCACCTCCTCTGCCGAACTGGCGAAGATTCCGGTGAAATTAATTGCTGATGAATAAATTCATTTCATTGGCAGTATTGATACCTCTACGCGACGCCGGCCTTGAACTCGGATTTTACCTTCATCTTATCGTCGTACTTTTTTGTTTTTTGAATTCTTATTGTCTACCATTAAAATATTATTGATTTTGAATTTGCACATTATAAAGATTAATGTAGAATTGGTCCATCTGTGGCTTTGTCAGTATAAATTTAAAGTTGTTCCAGTCACACCACGTATTTGTTGTTTTTTAAAAAAGGTTTAATTGACAATTGTTTCGAGGAAGACCCTCATCATCAGAAACTGTTAAATAAAGAAAATATTAGATACAGAAATAAGAAAGAACAATGGTACAGGCTTACCTATTTAAAAAAGTGTATAAATTGCTTGTTTGTAGAAGATTTTTGATAAAAATTGGCAGTAAATTGACAGTAAATAAAAAGATGGCATGAGAACCTGTACTATTGTTGACTATAAAGGTGATTATAAAGGTAAAGAGGTATAAACAATATTAGATAACAATACTTGTTTTTGTGGGTACTAGAAGAAGCACTTTGAAAGAACAGGAACAACTATTTTGATGTGTATTTTTGAATTGCTTTTACTAAAATTGAGAATGTATCTTTACCTAAGAGACATTCTGTTTGTTCATTCAAACTGTTTCTTCATTCTTTATGTAACACTAGAAGAAACAAATTGAATGAACAAACAGAATGTCTCTTAGGTAAAGATACATTCTCAATTTTAGTAAAAGCAATTCAAAAATACACATCAAAATAGTTGTTCCTGTTCTTTCAAAGTGCTTCTTCTAGTACCCACAAAAACAAGTATTGTTATCTAATATTGTTCATACCTCTTTACCTTTATAATCACCTTTATAGTCAACAATAGTACAGGTTCTCATGCCATCTTTTTATTTACTGTCAATTTACTGCCAATTTTTATCAAAAATCTTCTACAAACAAGCAATTTATACACTTTTTTAAATAAGTAAGCCTGTACCATTGTTCTTTTTTATTTCTGTATCTAATATTTTCTTTATTTAACAGTTTCTGATGATGAGGGTCTTCCTCGAAACAATTGTCAATTAAACCTTTTTTAAAAAACAACAAATACGCGGTGTGACTGGAACAACTTTAAAATTATAAAGATTGTCTTTTATTGAATATTTGGGAGTGTTCAAAAAATCGTTTAATTAATTTTCTCTAATTTTTCTTGTTCTCAGGCTTACGAGTGGGGACAATGTACAATGCATGTCGGCCACTTGAATGTGAGGTCTCTGGTGGCGCACTTTGCAGAGGTGAGAGACTTGATCGTTAGTAATGCCTTTGACATAATGGGAATAAGTGAGACGTGGTTAAACGACGGAATAAATAATAGTGACATTGCAATCGCTGGTTATACTTTTGTACGGGCTGATAGGGACGGTAGGGGTAGGGGAGTGGGGGTCTACCTGAGGTCGTGCTATGGGTTCTCAGTCATGCAGTGCTGCAGGGGTGTTGAGCAGATGTGGTTAACACGTTGACTGCCATCTCGGTCTATAAGACCGAGGATCGTATCTCCTACCACGCCATCACGGTACCGATGGTATCATGGGACTGAGGTTGTGGTGAGTCGCTGGCGCCGTCTCGGTCTATAAGACCGTGTCACAAAGTCGATGCCACAGCGCCACGGACGTGTTTTCATACGGACATACTCATGCATATAGACCGAGTCGGCCACAGGGAACCTTTGGCACGACCCAGTCTCAATCTGACATGTCTCCCAAGAAACGAGCCAATTCCTCATCTGTGAGAGAGCGCGAATATTTTTTTTATGCATTTTGACGGTTGAAACACAGTATTTCAAGGAATTGAATTGAACAGGTGTCTCTCTGGCGTTCGGCGTTCCAGTATTGCGCATGCACTATCGAGACCGAGAAGTAGACCGCGGCGGCGGTGAATGAACGTCGGCTTTCAATCCCGCCAGCTCGAGTCATTCTTTCATATTTCATTACGCCATTTTTGAAATTTTTTAAAAAATGAACTTTTCTCTCAACTTCATTCATAGAGTTCTATCATTGGCACCAAATGGCCCCAGCGGAAAATTTGGCTCAAAACACCTTGGCGTGGTGGGAAATATAGGCAAAAACACCATGGCAGTCAACGTGTTAACGGTAGACGTGGGGCATGTCAAACTAGCATTTGGTGTTCTATACAGAGCTCCCGCACATAATTATAGAGAATTCCTAAACTTCTTCGAGAGCACATTGGCTGCTGTCTGCGTTACGGTGGATAGCATATGCTGTGTTGGCGATTTCAACCTCGATCTTCTCAAGCTAGATTCTCCCGAGTGCGAGGCCGCGGAGAGGACTTTTGAGAGCATTGGAATGAGACAAATAATTGATCAGCCAACTCGAACAACGAATACATCTGCTAGTCTTATCGATTATATTCTGGTCAGTTCGGAGCAAAAAGTTTGTGGGGTGGGAATTCAAACTATCCCGCGAAATATAAGCGACCATGACCTGGTTTACTGCTTCTTAGATGTTGGCCGGCACCCGGAGCCTGGGCTCTCTTTCAGGACCCAAAGGGACTTCAAGAATTTGGACTATCGACAGTTTAGTTACGACGTTAGCTCTATACCTTGGCGTAATATTTATCAGTTGAGTGATGTGGACAGCAAAGTAAAATTTCTAAATGACAACATTATCACATTACTCGACTTGCATGCCCCAGTCAAGACATACAGGGTTACCAAACGATATGCACCGTGGTTAACGGGAACACTAAAGGCAATGATGAGGGATAGAGACAAGTTTTTGGCGAGGTACAAAAGGACGGGAGATTCTCGGTTCTGAGAGAGTTACAAGCAAATGAGAAACATTATAACAGAGGCTGTAAGGAGGGAGAAAAGAGCCTTTTTCTCCAGAGGGATGACTTGGGGAAACTTGATATTGTAACAAAAAGAAAAAGCCCCGAGATACCAGAGGCACTGTCTGATCCAGGCGAGATAAATAGATTTTTTGTGGAGTCAGTGCCCAGCTTGCCCGTCGATGATGCAGTAATTGACTCCTACAGGCAAAATATCAAACACTTGTGTGGCCCAGAGTTGACATTTCGATCGGTTGATGAGTACGAGGTACAGAAGACTTTAGATAGTATTAAAACGCGGGCAACTGGATGCGACGGTATCAACATACTAACAATAAAGCTATTCATGCCATTTCTGCTACCATAATAAGCCATATAATAAATTTTTGCCTGCAGCATTCGGTATTTCCCACGCGTTGGAAAGAAGCTCGAGTAATTCCTACACCTGAAACATCAAATCCAACTGAACTTGAAGATCTCCTTGCTTGCTGCTGCTTGCTGCCAACTTTTTCGAAAATTCTAGAGAAAATAATTCAGAATCAGCTGCGGACCCACCTGAAAGTCAACAGTATACTGCCTGTCACCCAATCTGGATTCCGGTCGGGTCACAGCTGCTGCACTGCCTTGCTTAATATCACGGACGACATTTTTAATGCTTGGGACGAGGGCAGGCTGACGGTTTTGGTGCTGTTAGACTTTTCAAAGGCCTTTGACACCCTCAATCATGACATACTGCTATCTATATTGCAATCTAACGGACTCTTCCCCTCAGCTTTGACACTGATAGCGGCTTTTTTGCGTGGCAGGCGGCAGGTGGTGGAGTGCCGGGGGGCGAAGTCGGCACCGCGTTTCGTGCCTGAGGGTGTCCCACAGGGGTCAATCATAAGCCCTGACATGTTCTCCGTCTATCTGTCCAGTTTTCCGTCTGTCTTTCTCTCGGCCAAGCAACACTACTTCGCAGATGATACGCAGATATATTTCTCATTTAAGCCGGACGAAGCCGTCCAAGCTATGGCGGTTCTTAACTTCGACCTGGCCAACTTATCAGATTTTGCTAAAAAACACTGCCTCAAATTTAATTCTGGCAAGTCGGTTGCGGTAGTTTTTGGGAAGGGCTCGGACAGAGCCACGTTCTTGGAGGAGTTCAAAAACAAAATAAGAGTTGGTGATGATATAATTCACTTTCAGGATGAAGTTAGGAACCTGGGTTTAATCATGCATAGCGACCTTAGATTTACAAGTTATATAACAAAATGTCTGAAAAGAGCTTATGCAAACCTGAGAATGATGTATCAACATAGGGCAGTTCTAAGTAGAATCGTAAAGTCATTACTATGCGAAACTCTGGTCCTCTCTCAACTCAACTTCTGCGACTCGGTGTATGGGGCGTGCCTAACTACAGTAGAATATCAAGCGGAGGTTGACGGATATCTGAGCCAATGACAACCCTATTTGCTTTCAACCTTAAAATTCAACCAGAGGTTGGTATCCGTTATAATACTTATGATAATGGTTCAGGCTTTTAGCTTCGAAAGTTCGTAGCATCGAAGGTCTGTAGCATCGAAAATCACATCTTAGAAGCAGGGTCAGAAAGTCGAGTTTTCTCGCTTTCTGCACTACAAATTTTGCTACAATGTCCTTGAAAGATAGAGTGTCCACCAACTCCGAATTAATGGAGAACGATAACGAACATAGCTCGACAAGTCGCTCCTGGTCGACTGAATTTCTCAAGTAATTTTAAACTCTTTTCAACACGGAAAATGACCTTTCTGCACTTGCATTCGTCAGGAGAATGCAGATGAAAATTCTCAGAAGCGTGTTCAAGTAGGAGAATGTCACCACAAGTACTCTGCTTTTGAGAATTTTCAAAAATTCTTTTTGAGAATTTCCAAAAATTCTCCCGGTGATCGGCGAATGATTTTGTGGGGGCAATTCGAGTTCTTTGATCAGTGCTTGGAAGTGGATGCATTCTTCAATCAACTCCGTGTCCAAATCGTTGGGGTATGTTTCAACAATTTTCGCGATCGCCCGCCCTTTCAGATCGATCATTCGCGTTATTCGCGTTGGGTTTCTGTTGGAAAAAGCGAGCGCCCCTGGGCCATAGGCCCCTCAAGCCCATACGTAAAGACGGACCTGCTTAGAAGGGTCGTAGCTCCGAAAGTTTGTAGCTTCGAAAGTTTGTACCATCGAAAGGCTGTAGCATCGAAAGTCTCTCCTAATGAAAAACGCACGCAACCTACGACTCGAACACTTACGAGCGCCGGAGTCAGTCGGGATGTAAACCGATTCTTTTACGCCGAGTGTGTATGGTCCTGCTAGGAGTGCTAGGTGTGACTTCTTTCGGTGAGATGGCACTTCAATGGTCAGTTAAAGGAAAAGTTGTTTCGGGAATTTGACGGGTGGGTTTTGCCACTTGGCCGCCATCTTTGATCCACCAATTTGAATTATTTTGATAATGGTCCGATTTGAGTAAAATGATCGGCCGCAGGTCATCTGGAAATCTTGTGACGACATCGTTCTACTCTTTCGTCTCTCTCAAGCATCAACAACAGTGACCCACACGCTACGTGTATTCCCTTTATCCCCTGAACGTGATTATCCCGTTAATTGTTACAATTAATAATGTCTAACTGACAGGAAACAAAACAACTGAATCACTTATCTTCGAGCGTTCTGAAGGCACGGCAGCTATACTCGGGAAGTCGCCAACATCGGAAGAGACTTGAATCTTCTCTTTTCTATGATCTGGAGCAGGAAATACCCAGTTTTTCTTGTGTTTTTCTCTTAGACATCTGCCGTCATTTTCTACACTTTTTCAACTTCTCGTTACTTGACGACGGCATCCCCCTTTTCAGGTGTATTACCAAAGCTCACGATGTTTTACGTTTACTCTTTATAGGCTGAAGAGCCGGTCGATTTCATTTTTGAGCTCGCTTTTTAGATAATAGTATTTTCAGAGTATGGGCTTTAGTTAGCTTAAATGTAACACAATCACAGAGTAAAATAATTTTTCTTCGATGCGCTATTATTTATTACCATCAAGGTATTTACCTGCCCTTAAATTCATGAATAGCGTTTTGAGCTTTATCATTTGAGTCCGGTCAGGATAAATTAGGCTGAAACCTTCTTAGAAATAATGAGGTTGAAGGTAGATACCTAAAATGTCCTTTAATGCTCGAGAACACATCTGATGTGTGCAGGTCATCCTGTAGGTACCAGTAGGTACCATTACGGACAAAAGAAAGTAGGACAGAACCTGTCACGGACTGTTCCAAATTTGGCCTTGTGTCACAATGACACGAGAGCGAAATCAGTACACTACGTGTCAGTCCCTACTTTTTTTTGTCCGTAATAGTACCTGTGAATGTCAAACTTGGCAAACAGTGTTTCTGATTGAAACCAGTGTTTTTTAGTTTGCTTATTGTATAATAATACCGTATGATCGAAAACTTTCCTTCTCTGGGCAGGCTGTGGTCTGGTCATTGACAGGCAAACGAGGCTGATTTTGGCCAGGCCACAGCCTGTCTAGAGGAAGAAAGTTTTTGATCATACGGTACTAACTATTTTAAAAGTAGGTATGGGCCTCTGCCTAAATGTAACACAATCACAAAGTGAAATAAATTATTTTCTCTGCGTTATCAATTTTATCATTATCTACCAACCCGTCGACTTCCCAAAACAACTTTTTCTTCAACTGAGCATTGAAGTCAGTGGCGCAGCCAGGATTTAGCCATGGGGGGGGGGGGGGCTAACGAATGCGAGCGAAGCGAGCTGCGCCAAAGGCGCCCCCCCCCCCGGAAAAAGGGCCTTGGTCATCCTATTTTCGAATATAATTATTGTGGTACCAAATGTTACCTACCTTAAATTGAAGTAGGTATTAAATTCAGTATTCTCCGGGTTTGCGGGGAAAATGATAGTAATAAATGGTAGTAATGACTCTTTCAAACTGACAGCTGCGCTGCGCGCACGTAGAAACGTCATACACGATCGTTCGGCACATACAAACGATGTGCAGCTATTCACGAAATACGGTTTTTCGTGCTCTTGTTAGATCTATCGATAGTGGCAGTCTGAACGATAATCGTTCGCTGAAAAGTCGTTCATTGGCAGTCTGAACGATAATCGTTCGCTAACGAGTCGTTAGTGAACGAGAAGTTACAAAATAAGCCTGATAGGTAGGTGAATATACTTGCTTGAGGAGTTATATCGGTAAAATAAGTAAGCGTTGTGGAATCAATAATCCCTTGTGGGTTCATTGCTTGACAGAATTTTACCATTTAGGTCTCTCTCGAAAGCTACAAGGATGCAGTCTGGTTTGAGCCCATTGGCATTCCCAAAATCGAAAAATATTTTTTTTAATTTTTTGATGAATAATTGATTTTTGGATTTTGGAAACGCCAATGGGCTCAAACCAAAGTGCATCCTTGTAGCTTTCGGAAGAAACCTAAATGGTCAGATTCTGTCAAGAAATAAACCCACAGGGATTGATTCCGCAACGCTTGTCTTACCAATTCAACTCCGTCCTTAAACCGGAAGAGTTTCTCTCTCCGCACCAATTGAAAAAAAAACGCGCAATCCAATGCAGTGCAACTCCTACACAGAGAGACTAATGATCTTTTTTCTAAATGATAAAGAAAGTAACAGTCGAACACAACAATTTTTTAATTTTGTTCAAAATTTTTCATTGCTTCGGTGAAAAAGCGAGACTGTCTGGGGGGGGGGCAGGCTATAGCCCCCTAGCCTCCCCCTTGGCTGCGCCACTGATTGATGTGCCATCTAACCGAAAGAAGTCACACCTAGCACTCATAGCAAGACCATACACATTCGGCGTAAAAAAAAGAATCGGTTTACATCCCGACTGACTCCTGCGCTCGTAAGTGTTCGGGTCGTAGGTTGCTTGCGTTTTTCATTCGGAGAGACTTTCGATGCTAAACACTTTCGGTGCTACAAACTTTCGGAGCTAGGACCCTCCTAATGGACAGGGAGCTGGTGCTTCACAACTGACGTCATAAGGTACATGATTTCAACCCTGTAGGTCTAATGTGCGTTGATAAGGTTGTTAAATTTGCTTTGTCTTACATGTCAGACCGGGGGCTTTAGGCTGGTATAGGCTTGTCAATTTTCAAAAAATGTCAAAAATTTACGTCATAAGGTACATGAATGAAACAAACGGGCTTTTGTGTGGGAACATTCCCTTGATCAAAAATCGAGTCATGAGACAAAATTTTTTGGGGGCTCTCGGTCCATAAGACAAGTTTGAAATCTTCAATAAGGGACAAAATTTACCTTCTCCTGAAGACTTCTCCTTTGACATAATTTCAGGAATGGAAAACGATTCTCACATGATTTTTTACGCAGGTTTCGAATCTGCCCACGAAAATTTTCAATGGTACATCGCTTACAGGGTGCAACATCGAAAAATTTTTCTCTAATCGTACACCCTGTATTTTAACATGGAAATCGATTCCGTCTTTCATCCTGATTACAAATCTGCCGTCATAAGGAAGAAAGCAGTAACTATACATATTTTTACGAAATTGACTTTTTAGCATTTTTAAAATCTACACAAAATTCAATTTACACATCTAGATTCCAAAAAGAAAAATTCCAAAGCCACCAAATTCGATTTTGAAAATAGCAGTAACTACAATACGTCATAGTTTCATTTAGTAAAAAGGCAGTATCTAACACGTACAACGTAAGAAAGCAGTAACTCTTATGCAAGCAAGCAGCGACACGCAGTTACTGCCTTTTTAAATTGGATCGGTAGAAACAGCGACAAAACGGTTTATTGCGTTTTTCTCGTAATCTTCTAAAATGTAGTTACTGCCTTTTTCCTTATGACGGCAGAAATAGATACCACACTTAGTGGGTTGGTCAACAAAGCGCCTGTGAAAAAATTGATGAATTGTGGTCTTTCTTTTGAAAATTTCAAACTTGTCTTATGGACCGAAAGCCCCCAAATATTTGGTCTTACGACCAGATTTTCAATCAAGGGGATGTTCCCACACAAAATCCAGTTAGTTTCATTCATGTACCTTATGACGTAAATTTTTAGTCATTTTTTCGAAAATTGACAAGCTCATACCAGCCTAAAGCCCCCGATCTGACATGTAAGACAAAGCAATTTTTAACAACCTTAGCAACGCACATCAGACCTAGAGGGTTAAAATCATGTACCTTATGACATAAGTTTTGAGGCACCAGCTCCCTGTCCATAAGATGTGATTTTCGATGCTGCAACCTTTCGATGCTACCAGCCTTTCGATGGTACAAACTTTCGGAGCTACGACCTTTCCAAGATGTGATTTTCGATGCTACAGACTTTCGACGCTACGAACTTTCGAAGCTAAAAGCCTCCACCATAATAATACTGGGCTCTAGTATGGTATCTTGACAAGTTCGAATAAGAGAATATTCATGTCTAATGTCACAAAATATCTTGAACCGTTTCAGAAATATCGTCAAAGTTTTGCATTAAACACAGAAAAGGCTCTACGTTAAATCTACGTGATCAATGAAAAAAATCTCTTTTGGATCTTGACTCGGCTTGAAATCCTGTACCTGCCATTGGTCTATGATAGGTAACTGAGCTTGTTTACGCGAGGCTTAGCAGAGATTTTAACAGTGGTTAGTTAGGAGTGTTAACGCGCGCCGACCAAAATGACAGCCGACAGCCCCTTAACCTAGGCCGCTATTCTTGAATCGTGTGGGAAAAGTCTCTGGCAGTAAAATAAAGTGCTCAACAATGAAAGTGTTACAAAGCAAAAATTCACCCAATTTTGAACCGCTGTAACTTTTGATTGGCCCAAACGATTCTGGTCCTGTTTCAAGTACTGAAGAGCCCAATCTTTTGGCCATCTTTCTTGTCAATATGGAATCCATTGAGCCCCTCATAAAATTTCTACAGGGTGATGAACAGAGCAGTGCAAAATTGATGAAAGTCCAACATACCCCCGTTTTCGTTAAAATTTTTTTTCGGGAGTATCAACACCAAATTTATGAAGAATGATGTGTTCCCTCGAAACGGTTTTGGAATTTTCGGGATTCCAGTCGAAACAGCCAAAATGTGATTTTTTATTGTGAATACTGTATATTATTCCTGTAGCAACGCAAAAACATTAAAACTTTTCATATCAAGATGACGCCACTTGGTAGGCTTGTTCACTGAACAATTCTGAGCAATTTGACTTGCAAAACGTTCCTATTGTCTAGTGTAGGGGTGAAGAAAAGCCCAATTGGCAGTGTACTTTTTGGTACTACTCCTAAAATTCGAGTTTTTAGCATTAAAAAAAGGTTAATTTTTACTCTCTTTAGTCAACATGGGACTACGTCATTAGAACTGGATCAACAACATTTCCGCCATTCTGGAATTTTTTGCCTTTACCTCAAATTTCAACATAGGCATGTTTGGCATCATTTCTTGAAATGTTGGTCCCCTAAATGGCATTCTGTCAATGAGATCTGTCTATCTGTTTGTTTATCTGTCTATCTCTCTCCGAAAAAATATTTATAGAATTTTTAACCCCACCCCCTTTTTCCTGAAATTGTCTGAGTGTCCAATTTGATATTCTTGACCTCTCAATTCTTTTCATGCAGTCAACGTCATCCTGCATAGCATCGGGAGAGATAATTTTCTGTGGAAAAAATGCCACCCAAATTTCACCCTTCCGCTCCCCCCACCTCATCTCAAAAATCTAAAATGGCAATACCTACTTTGTGATACATCAAATTGAAGGAAAATGAATTCTCCCCATGACCAAAATTTTTTAAAACCCCCATTTTCTTCACAAAACACCCCAAATGTCTAATTTATTTGGAGAGGGGTTGAAAATTTAAAAAAAATTGTTTTCGGAAGGAGAATTCAGTTCCCTTCAATTTGATGTATCACAAAGTAGGTAGTGTTCCGTAAAATTTTGAAGCTGAGGTGGGGGAGAGCAAAAGGGCAATTTGGGCAGCACTTTTTCCACCGAAAATTCTTTTCTTCGATGTTTTCTACGATGACACTGACTGAATTAAAAACAATTGAGAGGTCCAGAATTAAAAATAAGACAGTCAGAGAATTTTTAGGGCGAAAAAAGGTGGGGTTAATATTTTTGTAAATATTTTTTTCAGAAAGAAAATTTAAATCTCTTCAATTTGATGTATCGCAAGGTAGGTCATGTCATTTGAAATTTCAAAGTTGGGGTGAGTGGGGGGCGAGGGGGCTCAAGATAGAAATTTGCCAATTTATGTTTTAGATGTCCCCTTTGATATGAAAATCGACCTGTTTTTGCTCGAAGAAATATTCACTAGGAATCGGGAGTTATTGCAGGTGGATAGTTTTCAAATGGTCACCCGGTGCAGTATTCACAATAAAAAATCACATTTTGGCTGTTTCGACTGGAATCCCGAAAATTCAAAAACCGTTTCGAGGGAACACATCATTCTTCATAAATTTGGTGTTGATACTCCCAAAAAGATTTTTTTGCGAAAACGGGGATATGTTGAACTTTCATCAATTTTGCACTGCTCTGTTCATCACCCTGTAGAAAATTTATAAAAAGCTCTATGCATTTCATATTGACAAGGAAGATGGCCAAAAGATTGGGCTATTCAGTACTTAAAACAAAATCAGAATCATATGTGCCAATCAAAAGTTATAGCGGTTCAAAATTGAGTGAATTTTTGCTTTGTAACACTTTCATTGTTGAGCAGTTTACATTCCGCAGTACACTTCTGTAGTGAAAGTTACCTAAAAACCACGATTTTAGGCAACATTCGCTACATCAGTGTACTGCGGATGGGCATGGGCGTTTACGTGCGATTGCCAACACTTGTTTGCTTACTAAATGTAATTTAAAATCACATTTAGCTAAGCTTAACAGCCGTTGCGAAACTTGCGTTTAGAGGTGTTTATGCGGACGATAACATTGATGTTACGGACCTTAACACCAGTTTTAAACCTCGCGTAAACAAGGCCACTGACGATGAATTTGCATAGATGCATTCGTATAATATCCAATATAAAAAATGCAGAGCTTCGGTATAACCGTAACGGCAAATGAAAGCTCAAGTACCTACTTATCTATCCACAAATTCAGTTCATTGAGCACGCAAATTATAGGTGCTTTTCTTTTACTACAAAACTCACTGATCTGATCTGAGTAAGAGAGAGAAAGAGCAAGAAATCACATGCGCAAAAGTGAGATACCACTAACAACTTGGGTCAGAATACTTAGTTCAGGTCGTAAAAGGAAAGCACCTTATATCTACAAACTCTTTCAAAAGTTTGCGTGAAAAATTCCTCAAAGACGTCCACTGTGCAAGAACCCAATTAGAGCCAAATCAAGAGATAATTAGCGACTGAAGCTGTGGCGATATTTTCGACAATCGACCGTTTTTTTAACGAGCTTTTTTCCCAGGAGAAAGTGTTTAGTATTTGCAGAGAGGACCGTGTTTTGATTTAATTTGTTTTATTGAGTCGCCGCTTGGAGTGTCGCGTTCAAATTTGATTCGTGCGATTGTGATTAATGAAACTAAACTTTTGCTCCTTTGTCGAAAGTCGATCGAATCGAAATGGGGTGAAGAGAGCTGCTTCCGAAAATGAAAACGATCGCGTAAAACTGATTGATAATTGTGGAGGTTCGCTGAAAGGGATGAGAAGGCGATGGCGAGCTGGAAATGTAAATATTAGCACCAGCGAATACACAAACACAAATGATGTTGGGTCGAGTGTTGTTACCCTGGTTGTATGGGTGAAGATATAACAATGCTTTTAAATTCCTGTTGATTGTGGCAATATTTCAATTTGAATGTTGTTAGCTCTCGTGAGGCTTTCGTCAATTCCAATTTAACCCTATGTTCGCCTCAGTTCGAATCGATTTCGCATTCTACGTAATTAGTAACAAAATACAATGGCGAGCACACCACACACCACCGTCAAGAGCTTAATGATCGCCTCGTGATTCCTTGAATCGATTTGACAGAGAATGCTCCACTAATGCGTGCGCAAAAAGTGTCTTCATTCGCAAAACCACTTTGTTTCGAAGAAGTTCACAATTTGATCCGCACCAAACGCAGACTCGATAATTATTACTTCTTAACCACACACGCACAAATATCTCATTTATTTTCCCACACCGGTCGTACTTTTAGTGAAGTATGCCGAAGTAGGGCTGTTTTTGTGGCGGGCGCAGAACCAGGAATTCGCCGACTCGTGGCACCGATGCCATCCGAATAAAACAGAATAAATAATTACTGCCAGATTACGACACCATGATTTCAAACGACTGGCGCGCCTGATTACTGTTGCTACTTTAAGCGAATAGGCTATAAGTGGCGGGAACAAAACGTCACCTTGGCACCCGCTATGGCAACGTTGCAAATAGCCTGACATGGCAACAGCGCAATGCGCGCTCTTTTCGACGTTGAATTGACATAAGACGCTCGTGCTCGCGCATGATGGGGTGCCAAGGTACCGTTGTGGAGATTCGTTTGTTTTTGACATATTACTCAGTCAAACCTTCAGTTTAACATAATTATTTTTTTAACAAAGCGACAATTGTTCAGTTGTTGACTACAGACCCAGTTTTGCTCGAACATCTGGACCAAATTTCAAATTACGTCGGCCACAATGCGAATTTTTTCGAACAATTGGTTCTTGATTATTTCCATGATCCACTCTGAACATGTTTCTTGAGTACAAATATCATTGTGTGCTGTGAGATGGACAAATATCTTGCTGTTTTGAAAATATTTAGCACTGTCATTGTAAAGCTCAAGTTATATCATCCTTTAGTAGTGAAAAAATCGCTTGTGTCACCGCAGAACTTCCCCGACGAGTAGCAAAGAACGGATGGAAATTTTATTTTGAGACGTCTCTTCAGGTGGGAAGTCAGAATTTGGGGGGAAAGATTGGAAAATTGAGATATTTTCTCTAATAAGGGCTTCATCATTTGAATCCGGTCTCGATAAGCCAGGCCAGTTACTCATTTTACAGAAATTGCCTGAAAATGTTCAAGAATCACTTACCTTTGTTTGAAAAAAGTTGGCATAAATCTGTTCACAAGCAAAAAAGTTAGAAATTTGCAGTTTTTCACAAGGAACCAAATTATGTAGAGAGAAAAGCGACTGAGGCAGTCAGACGCATTGGTACATAGATAAAGGTGAATGATCTGAGACTGGCACCACAGAAAGAATGAAAATAATTTGCAGGAAATTGGAAATTTAGAAAATTCGAATTTTCCGGGAAAACCTCAAATCTTTTCCCAAATCATCTTATTGTAAAGATCGTCAGTTACGGTTTCACTTTAAGCTGTATCATTCAAGTCCGGTTTCGATAACCCAGATCTGTTTTACATTTTCAACAGTGGAATTCCCGGGAAAATGTTCAAGGTTATACAGGGTGTCCGAAATTTAAATCCGGAAACTTCAGCAACCGATGAGAATTGAAAAATAAGGGGACTTTGTTCAGAAAAATATTTTCAAAAATGAGAAATAACGGAGATATAGTTTTCCAAAGTTAGTTCCAAAAAATCATTTTTTCAAAATAACTCTTACACCATTCAACAAATTTTGTCCGAATTTGACACAGGTGATCCTACGATACATTTACATCAGGAGCTCAAGATGACTTTTTCTAAATGACCCCAGTGGCGTAGATATTGGGAGATTCACCCCTATTACCCCCCCTATTTTCTACGCCAATGAACATTTTGAGAAAGCGACACAAAATGTTGATTCTGCATTCAATTCCAAACAAAAAGTTACCAATGGTAAATTTTGATTTGATTCAAAGGGGAAAACTCTCAGAAAACTTGGAAAATTCAAGAGAAATTGTCTAAGAATGTTCAATAATCACTTACCGTTTGTTTCAAAAAAGTTGTTGTACTTGAATCTGTTCACAAGCTAAAAAGTTGGAAATTTGCTGTTTTTCACAAGGAACCAAATTATCTAGAAAGAAAAGCGAGTGCGGCAGCCAGACGCATTGGTACATGGATGAAGGTGAACGATCTGAAACTGGCACCACAGAAAGATTGAAAATAATTTGCAGGAAATTGAAAATTTTGAAAATTCGAATTTTCTGGAAAAACCTAATTTTTTTTTCCAAATCATCTTATTGTGAAAATCGTCAGTTACGGCTAGTAACGGCCTTAGGGTAGGGCAAGACGGGCGATCGCTCGGGGCGCAAGCTCATAGGGGCGGAAAGATCACGGTTGAAATCCAAAAAATTGATAATTTACGAAAGCAAAAAACGACTTGCCAGCGGCGATCACCGAATCTGCTTCTGTAAAAGCACACAGAGCTCCATTATTGCAAGAAAAATACTTCATTTTTGCTCGCTTCGCTCGCGGATCCAACATGGGGGCGGCGATTTCGTATTCTTGCCCGGGGCGCCAAAATTGCTAAGGCCGGCACTGGTTACGGCTTTACTTCAAGCTCCATCCAGTCCGGTTTCGATAACGCAGGTATGTTTTACATTTTCAACAGGGAAATTCCCGGCAAATAGAAAAGAAAATTGTTCGAAAATGTCCAAGAGCCAGTTACCTCTTGTTTGAAAAAAAAATTGTGAGAATCTGTTCACGGTATAAAAAGTTGGGAAATTTGCAATTTTTCCAAAGATGAAAACTTGGAAACCGTGCGTGGGTCCGATTTCGAAAATTTCCTGGCAAAACCTGGAGGCTCTCTGTGCCCTCAGCAGTAATGATGTATTTCCCGTCTCGGTATGTAATATACTATTACTCACAATCACTATGTCAATATAAACACCTGCCTACTTCGCTTTTTAGTTTCAGTAGTTTTGTTTGACAGCTGATTTGTGGTTTTGAAAGGTTATGTTCTGGGTGATTTTTATAATGATGGTGTTAGTTTCTTGTTCTGAACTCTGGAAGTCTGGAACGAAAAAGCCACGAAAATGTGCAATGAAACGTATTGCCCTCCGGCATGGCATAATAATTGGTTTATTGAATAAATTGCAGTAGGTGGAGGGTAGGTGAAATTATGTGGAAATTACCCACCTTGTAATAATATCTTTTGTCTTTAGTGGAAACGTTAGATTTCTTCGCTTTGTACCCGACGTTCTCTTTCTTCAAAAAAGCTTGTAATCTGCCATACTTCAAGATATCAATTTTTTCATTTATTTTCAGAGTTGCCAGAATCATTGAGTACGTAGTCCAAAGTGTTGACGCTTTCTTGTCTTTGGCCAACTGACCAAAGTACGCCAGAAGCACATTTTCCGCCACAGAATGGGCTCCCTTCGCCATTGCCCACTCCTTGAACAAGGTGTACGCCTTTTCGTATCTCGCTCTACTTTTATCTGGGAGCAATTGGTCAGACACATGCTTTGCGGCCAGCCGCAATTCGGGCGGCGTAAGTTTCATGTCACTTGTCACTTTCACTATCCATTTTAATGTTTTGAACTTAACTGGATCGAAAGAAATTTGGAAATTGACAAAATAATTGAATTTTCCGATTCTGTAGACTAAATATTTTAAAGAATAAGTACCCACACTTGCTATTTTTTGCCTATAAACCCTGTTTTCAAGATTGGCGCCTACTCACTATTTGAGTATGGATAAAAAACACGCGCATAGTCTATACTTTCATATATCCATAGTAAAATATCTCGGAAATGGCTTAGTTTTATTCATTTATTTATTTTTATTCGCAAAATTCGTAGGAATAACTTTACGTTCTATACTGAGTGTGAATGATTTGATTTATTTTGTAAAATATCCATGGCTTTTCAGCTTCGTTGACCGTTATGATGAAAAACCAATTTTACAATAACTTTCAACAAACGTTAAGTACATGATTGTGAATAAAATAGTATACAAACTACGGTAGTAAGCTTCATTACAGCCTCGAGCTCTACCTTATGTATCTTGGCTCTCGCCTGTAATATGACGCTTCCTACCTGAGTGAGTATGTAATACACTATTAACCAATGGATTTATTTTCTGTAATTTTCAGGAAATACTCTTTATCACTCTTGTTGATGATTAAAGGTATTTTGAGTCAAATCTATCTCATTTGCAAGTACCCCATTACATAACCCAATCCCCGTTGTAGAAATGCCATTTTTGAGCTAATGGAAATGGCCAGACACAGAAAAACACCGAAACGAATACCTCCCATATCCATACTAAAACAAAAATGTAAGTATGTGTATTGTGCGTGCATACGTCTCGTAGCTACGTTTTTGTTTGTGTCTATCTGGCAATTTTCTAGGTTCTTGGAAAGTAATAGAAATTCAGCACAAAAAAATTAAATATCGATGGTGGACGATCTGCGCTTTCGCATGTGCCAGCAGATCTTGTGTACCGATGTGTGTGCGGTTCAATTTCAGCGCAGTGCAAGCAAACTGAATCTATTCAAAAACAATATCGGGTTTAATATAAAAGCCGTGTCTCGTCCTGAAGCTCGAACCACACAAAAGGATCGCGTCGTTGCGTTCGTTCGATAAAAGAATTTGCAACTTGTAATCCGCGATACTAAAGGTGCAGACTTATCAGTTTTCCTTCTCGAACCGAGTTTAGATTCTTGATCTCATATCTGGCTCGGGTTCGCACTAGACAGAGTTCCTTTCATGATTCTAATTTTTCAATGAGACTGGATGTAATAGAAAAATCGGTTGTCACCCCAAAACTTCCTTGACGAGTAGCAAAGAACGGATGGAAATTTTATTATGAGATGCCCCTTCGGATGGGAAGTTAGAATTCGAGAAAAAGATTGAAGAATTGAGATATTTTCTCTATCACCATTTAGGACCGGTCTCGATAAGCCAGGCCGGTTACTCATTTTACAGAAATTGCCTGAAAATGTTCAAGAATCACTTACCTTTGTTTGAAAAAAGTTGGCATAAATCTGTTCACAAGCTAAAAAGTTAGAAATTTGCAGTTTTTCACAAGGAACCAAATTATGTAGAGAGAAAAGCGACTGAGGCAGTCAGACAGACGCATTGGTACCTACATAGATAAAGGTGAAAGATCTGAGACTGGCACCACAGAAAGAATGAAAATAATTTGCAGGAAATTGGAAATTTAGAAAATTCGAATTTTCCGGGAAAACCTCAAATCTTTTCCCAAATCATCTTATTGTAAAGATCGTCAGTTACGGTTTCACTTTAAGCTGTATCATTCAAGTCCGGTTTCGATAACCCAGATCTGTTTTACATATTCAACAGTGGAATTCCCGGAAAAATGTTCAAGGTTATACAGGGTGTCCGAAATTTAAATCCGGAAACTTCAGCAACCGATGAGAATTGAAAAATAAGGGGACTTTGTTCAGAAAAATATTTTCAAAAATGAGAAATAACGGAGATATAGCTTTCCAAAGTTAGTCCCAAAAAACCATTTTTTCAAAATAACTCTTCTACAAATTTTGTCCGAATTTGACACAGGTGATCCTACGATACATTTACATCAGGAGCTCAAGATGACTTTTTCTAAATGACCCCAGTGGCGTAGATATTGGGAGGTTCACCCCTATTACCCCCCCTATTTTCTACGCCAATGAACATTTTGAGAAAGCGACACAAAATGTTGATTCTGCATTCAATTCCAAACAAAAAGTTACCAATGGTAAATTTTGATTCGAGGCTTCGTTTTTGAGATATTTGAGTTTGAAAAGTCCAAACACAATTATGAACTAAAATCATTTTTGTTACTGAAAAGTCTATTTTCTATGTCACTCAGGATATTTCTTCCAAAACTGGATCGGTGATGCTTAAATACTTGACTCCATGAGAAAAACTATTACTTTGATAAAAACAGTCCAGTGGCGTAGATATTAGGGGAGCTACTCATATTATCCCCCCTATTTTCTACGCCAATGAAGATTTTTAGAAAACGATCCAAATTATTGTTTTTGCATTCAATTCTAAAGAAAAAGCTACTTCTGTTGAAGTTTGATTTGAGGCTTCGTTTTTGAGATATTTGAGTTTGAAAATTCCAAAAACAGTCCAGTGACGTAGATATTGGAGGAGTCACTCATATTATTGCCCCTATTTTCTACGCCAATGAATATTTTGAGGAAGTAATCCAAGTTATTGTTGTTGCATTTAATTTAAAAGAGAGAGTTACTCTCGGTAAATTTTGATTTGAGGCTTTGTTAGCCTAGTAAATAGAATTTTTAGTAACAAAAATGATTTCAATTTGTATTTGTGTTTGGAACTTTCGAACTCAAATATCTCAGAAACAAAGCCTCAAATCAAAATTTACCAAGAGTAACTTTTTCCTTGGCATTGAATACAGAATCAAAAATTTGGGTCGCGTTTTCAAAATTTTGTGTGGCTTGAAAAATAGAGGGGTTAATAGGGGTAAACCCCCCAATATCTACGCCACTGGAGTCACTCGGGGAAAAGTCATCTCAAGCTATCGATATAAATGTATTGTGGGATCACTTGTGTCTAATTTGGACAAAATCGGTTGGACGGTGTAAGTGTTATTTCAGAAAAACGGTTTTTTGAATTCACCTTTGAAGGGCTATATCTTCGTTATTTTTCATTTTTGAAAACATTTTTCTGAACAAAGTCCCATTATTTTTCGATTCTCTATCGATTGCTAAAGTTTCCGGATTCAAACCTCGGACACCCTGTATATAGTCCGGGAGGCAGGGAACATTTTTGGTACTTATTTTCTTAGTCACGAAATATACAGGGGGTCCCGTGTTTAATCGCAAAGATTTTGCCAGTCGATAGAGCATCAGAAAAGAATGAGACATGCATATAAAAATTTTGTAAAAAAACCCGTAATAACGGAGATACAGCTGTGCAAAGTTGTAGAACAAATACAGTTCTTTTCACTTAACTTTCATACTGTTCAACCGATTTGCGTCAAATTTCTTACACGTATTCACTAAACATATCGTTCGATCAAGATGGCGGACGAAGCGGGCGGCTCGAGCACGTCGCTCTGTCGCAAGTGTTCCGGAAAAGTAGTTCGCGGGGTTAAGTGCACAGAATGTGACAAAATATTCCACCCCAGCTGCTCCAAACTGTGGAGTAGTGCCAAGACATTCCAGGGTGGTACCTTCATCTGTTGTGCAGACCGAAAAGATCAACAAGTGGAGAGTGTGGATGACGGCGCCAGCGATGGCCAGTTCTCCGATGCCCTGGAGAGCATCACCGGCCTCGACAGGCAGACGGGTACTGTCATATACAAATATCGCTGTACTAGAATGATAGTAAGACAACTTGAAAAACATAGTTTCGAGTAATCGCAACCTGAACATTTCAGAAGAACAAAAAACACTCTTCTACTCAAAATTTCAAAGAGTTTTTGAATTTCAAGTTGTATTATAACGCCCCTGATAGACCTGTGAAAAATTCATTATGAAATAACGTTTACTCAATGAGAAAAAAATTAAAAAGTGAACATATCCTTGTATATCGCTAGAAATAATAATTCTGTTGGAAGTTGTCCGTTTTTTTATGTAAGTTATCCTACTATTCGTCAGGAATTCGTAGAGTGATTTTAAATTTATCCCACTTTTTTTTCAAGTTGTCCGAGTATTGCACAGTAAGCATAGCCTGGTTCAACATATTTTTCATAGTTATCTTCAAGTATTGTATGACCTAGAATAAGCCCATTAGTTTTTGGCTGTCATCTGACAAATAGAAGTGTCACTATCAGAAACTGAAAACTCATTTGAAACTTTGAAAGTCCTTGAAAAACTGTATTCAGAACAGTAGATAGTGTTTCGCTAACTGTCATCTGTCAAATATTGAAAAATAACTAAGTTCATAACTTTGTCATTTAATTATTCAAGATTTTTCATTAAACTTTTTATCCTGTGAACCGATTTCTACGATTTTTTTCACTTTTAGCAGCCTTAGCCATAGCTATGACCAATATACGCCTGTCTCTGCATCTATCCATCGTTTTGACAAAAACTGTTCAGTTTTACCCAATACAAACTGAGCTGGGGATAACGAAATCATGGCAATGTACATGGGAGATAAGTTGAAATTATTAAGTCATTTCAAACAATTCACGGAACATTTCTGGTCAAATAGTGAGACAACTTAGAGAAAAAAGAGATATTTTACAAACGCATGAGGGTATGTTTTGTGCAATAGTGCGTTAAAATGAAATATCTGAAGACTTTTATCAAATCAGTTGTTTTTTTGGTATAAGAGTGAGATATCTTTCACAGTAAAATACTGAGATAACATGAAAAACAAGGACAACTTGAAATTTTCAAATCAGATTTGTTGTAAAATTGGGACATATTGAAATGTCTTCGTATTATACCAGAAGGCAAGATCAAATTCGATCTATTTTTCAGTAGAAGAAATAGGACATTTTGAGATGTACTAGTATTAGACCAGAACTGTTTAAAAAACAGATAACTATAACAGTGAGATATTAATTTTTTATGTACTTCCATGATGATTCTGAGTAATTCGATTTTTTTACCAGGTAGAGAATAGCTTGGAGCTAAAGATTTTGAATTAATCCGAAATTTGAAGTTATCTTACTATCATTCTAGCACAGCGATATGTCCTCCATCAAAAAAATTTGTTAATTGCTGAGCTCCGTAAGAGAATTATTGATTTTGAAAATCAAGTACAATCTATAAACGGATGAAGTCACCTCATACATAAGAACCGACGGTTTTTAGATGATAAGGAAAGTTCTTCTTCCAACTCAAAAAACCAAAACAAAAAACTTACAGCTCATCTGCAGAAGAATGAATATAAACAACAGGAAAACCACCAGAGAGCACCAAAGAACGGTCGGAGTGAAGAGCCTAAACCTCGGAATGTGACTACGTATGCTACGAAAGTCAAAACGGGTGCGGCGCTGCACACACAATAACACATACGAATAGGGTCGGCACAGTGAAGGAAAAGAAATCACAGAAGAGCCAACGTGTTGTTGGTAGTCAAGATAACTGTACTTCCTTGACTGCAATACCGAGAAAGGCACACCTCCACGTCTCCAGGCTTGCCCCGACGACATCAGTGGACAATATCAAAGAATATCTGAAGCCCATCGTTGCGGATTGTGAGTGCGAAAAGCTCACCTCCAGGTTTCCCGAAAGCTTTTCATCGTTCAAGATCACCATAAATCTGCGAGACCTAGAGAAGCTCAACAAACCGGACAGCTGGCCTGTGGGAACTTCCGTCGCACGTTTTTTTCATCGACGTCCACACAAGGAGAAAGAAAATCGGAGTGTCCCACCAGTGGTACCGCTGAGAAAATAGCAGCATCCAAGTGATTCACAGTTTGCCATCTCAACAAAAGAAGTTTACGGGGAAAAATTGACGACCTAGAGCTGCTTCTGCAGTCGCTTGGATTTCCGGACGTGGTGTGTGTCTCGGAGACTTGGTGCAGTGAGGAGGAAATCAGAAGAACCAAAATATACTCCTATGGCTTGGCGGGCTGTTTTTCAAGGATGCAGTTCAGGGGAGGCGGCGCGGCGTCGCGATATTCGTTCGTGATACAGTTAAGTCATACGCGATGGTTAGTCGTCAAAATCAGCGACGGCGCCAGGGGGTGGCCAGGGTGGGCACGTGCCTCCCCTAAAATCATAGGTGCCCACCCGCGTGCCCACCCGATTTCTCAGAAAATATCTCGGAAAATGTTGATATGAAAAACCACACTACCTAAATTGCATAACTAAGTAGATATACTAATGAAAACAACCTAAAATAAGAATATATCCCGTTGTTTTTTTTTCAATAAAACTTTTCTGTGCTTGATTGATTTTTCTATGTAAAAAAAAGTTGTTCAGAGGATGGGAGCAGGTTAAACATAAAACTAGATGAGTGCCCACCTCCCTGAATAGTGTGCCTTTTTGTGCCCACCCATTCAAGAAATGCTGGCGCCGGCGCCGCCGCTAGTGAAAATCCACCAATGGAGAAGTCGTTTGAATATGTAACGTGTCATCTAAAAATGGCTGAATTGGAAGTTTGTGTGGCATGTTGTTATAGGCCACCTCATGTTAATTTAAGTAATTTCTTATCTTCTTTGGATTTTTTGATGGGTGACCTTCATAAACCTAATCTTGTAACATATGTTTGTGGTGATTTTAATGTAAATTTTGACGTCGACTGTCAATCTGTTCGTAATGTTGTTGATTTATTCTCCTCTTATGGCATGACTAAGTGTATAACTGGCTGTACGAGACCCTGGCTCTCGTACAGCTATAGATAACATTTTCACGAATGTTGATTCAGAGTTTTTGCTGTGTAGAGTCGTTGAGTGTGATTTTTCGGACCATAGTATGCAGTTGGTGTCCTCTGGCCTTAACGGAGGTGTTGAACAAAATAATGATGATTTTGTTTTCAGGCGACAATTTGAAAATGCTGACAACATTGCCACATTTAAGTCGTTGCTGGCACGAGAGAACTGGTCTTTTCTGGCCAGTATCGGTGATAGCAGCGACAGGCTTGGGGCATTTCATGTGCGATTCCTGGAAATTGTCGATAGTGCCTTTCCACTGAGGAAGCAGAAGCTGCATCCTCAGAGGCCACGGGAGAGACCTTGGGTATCTGATGCTATGATTGATCGGGGTTTTTTGCTGCGCAGGCTTTATCATTCATATAAGGCAAGCGGTGATGTGTCTCTTGGCGAAAGGTACCTATCTTTGAAAAGGAGTCATCGAAACGAAATTTCTCGGGCTGGAAAAGAATATTATGATTCCAAGTTTCTTAAAAGCAAGAACGTTTCTAAATCGGCTTGGCAAATTGTGAAAGTTTTGACGTTCGTCAAAACGAATGTCAAAACGTTTACAAATTTCTCCAAAAAAGAAAATATTTTAAATATTATACAAACCCTGACGATGCCGAAAGGTGAAACCGGTTGGTAAAAGAAAAATAGAAAAATTGTAGTGTAGTTTCAAGATTATTTCAATATATACCTTCAGAACTTTAAAGTTCGAATAACTCAAAAACGAAGCCTCCAATCAAAGTTTCACAAGAGCAACTTTTTCTTCTGGATCAAACGACAAATTCAAAAAAATTATAAGTTTGAAAAATATCCAGTGGTGTAGTAGATAAGTGGATGTAAGTAAGAAAGCCCCCTAATTCTACGCCACTGGATTGTTTCGATCAAAATCGATCTTACGTTATGATACTTGATGATCTCAACATCACTTGTGTGAATTTGGAACTGATTATCTCCAATGATGTAGCAATGCAAATTTTAAGCAACTAAAGTTCTGAGAAGTTGCAAGATTGACTAGGAATCTTCCAAGTCCAAGAATCCCAATGTCCAGTGACCAGGACATTTTGAAATTTGCAAAATTTGATACCTGCATCTCTTACCGTTCCCCATGATATAAATATAAAATAAATTCTAGATCAAATTTTCAACCTCAAAGCTCTCTAGTAGCTAAACCCCAAACGGTGCAGCTTTGCATAATATAAGGAATTTTGGTTCGATCGTCTAATTTTTGGCCTGAAGTCTGCGGTTGTTCTATGGCACCATCATTCTGGAACACCTCTAGGGTTATGGGCTCTTGAAAAACGAAGAGTGTCGACCCCTGACACCCTACTAAAATAGCGTTGGTTTATTTGTGCTTAATTAACATTACTTTATGCCAACAATTTTAATCGATATTATATTCACGTAGCTATGGACTAAACTTTTTTTTTAGAAACACAACACACTGCATCACCGCTCATAGATAGAATTTCTACAGACAGGATAATGGTGGTTAGTAATTACCGGGGACAGCGTACAAATGATACGATACACGGAAAGAAGCTTGCAGCTTACAATTTAATTATGAATTTTTAAAATCCGATAATTATTATAGGGTCATGTTATGTTGGGGAATAATAACTAGTCGCGCGGGGGAATACGTAGATAACATGGCGAAGGCATGTATGGTGTGTATGTGTGTGTACCAACACCTGATAGTCTAGTAAGAGCTAACAATAAATACATATTACAATCATTCATGTAGAAAAATGTCGAAGGTCATTTGTACGCTAAATTAAAAGCATTCCGCAATATTATTACCACCGGCGTGTTTTATTTATAACTAACTGAGAAAATAACTTTCGTTTGTGTAACAATAATGCTGGAATAATTTTTTGCATAAAGGCCTGAATTCTTGCAATTTCTTTGACACGTCTGCACCCTGTTGCAATTGCCATAGTAATTTATAGCCGTTTTAACGCATACTTGTGAAATGAAACAGCTAGATTTTCCACGGTTTCCAAACTGGAAAAATGCAATTCGAATTATGGTACTTAGATAGCATTCAGTCAGCATCGACTCACCATAGAGTTCCGTCTGATATGATCGCGCGCGGCCAAGGGAATATCCTTGAAAGTCCTTGGAGATCGTGTTCGGAAAACAAAAGGATCCAAAGAGAGAGGCCGTTCGCTCTCGTCTGCCTTGTGCAAAGCTAAAAAATGCTCAAAATTATCCAGCGGCAACTTGCGGGGTCCAAATTTTTTTTCAATTTTGAAATAAAATAGAAGCCACGCAGCTTATTGTCTCCCCACCTCACAAGTGTGTTTAATAGGAAGGCTCGACCAAAAAAATGGTTTACTTGGTAACTTTTTCAAAATGAAATTTGCACATTCCGTGAATTTGAAAAAAAACACAGTGCAAATTTCTACATGTGGTAGGCCCTACGGAATATTGATTTTAGGTGTAGACATGCTGCGAATGAAATTTGGAGAAGAGATTGAGCTAATTTTTGAAGGAAAAATTTTCGAAATCGGACCAACGGTTGCCGAGTTTTCCTCTCTGGAAAAACTGCAAATTTTCCAACTTTTTATTCGGTGGACCGATTTTAACCATTTTTTTTTAAACAAGAGTTAACGGGTTCTTGAACATTTCCCAAGAATTTTTTCAAAAATCCCGGGAATTTTCCGTTTAAAAAAATATTTTCTACAAATTATTTTCAATCTTCTTCTGTAATTTCAACTTTTCACCCGAAGGGACGTTTCGAACAAAAATTTACATAGGTTCCTGGATACTAGTCGGGGAAGTTTTGGGGTGACACAACCGAGAACACAACCGATTTTTCAAGATATAGGGGATGGGGTTTTAAAGGGTGGGAATTCATTGTCTTCTATTTTAATTATTTGAAGTGATTTTGAGAAGCTTTTTGTGACAGACTAAGCAGTGATTATTAACAAGTGGGCGTGCACTGAATTTCTGTTTACGATACAGGGTAGGCCATAAATCAAAAAAATTCAGTCTTTTATTATCCTTGAAATATTGGCTACGTTTACACTGTGGCTTTGGTACGCGACCTAAGCACTAAATTGGACTCAAATCAATTTAATCCACATGGTGTAAACGATCACGGACAAGTACCAAGTAGCTTGGGTAAGGTTTCTTATTAGCCGTGGACTGACTTAAATTCAGTTCTCAAATTATTCTGGTTTTAGTTTATATTTTATAATAGGTCGACCGCGTTAGTCTACCGTTGTGAACGCTGGAAGAGAAGAACCATAGGTAGAATTTGAGTCAGTGCCTAGGTCAGTCCGGTTTTAGTCCTCCGGTGTAATCGTAGTCATTTCATTGGTCCCTAAAGTAATCAAGAGCAAGATATGACTTGTTCGTTTCCTTAGAAAAAAGTTTCAGTGGCGTCTTTGAGGGAAAACGAATTTTTGAGATGCATAAAATCATAAATCACCCTTTATACTAAATAGAAGTTCAGTGCACACCTTGTAGTTGATAAGTTTTATTAATTAGTCTGTCACAAACAGATCCCCAAAATCACTTTGACTTACGAGAATAGACAGGAGAGAAGTCTCACCCTTTGCCCCCCTCCCCACATTTTCAAAAACAAACGTCACTAATTTTGGAAACTTTGTTCTTTCGTCATCTTGAATGGATTCCAAATATGGTTCTGGACTCGGAATGCGATACTTTTGAGACACCTGTATAAAACAATTCATTATACAATATAATTTAATACTTATAACTTATAACAATAGATCATAATTTATTACATTTTCCCCATGCAGGTATAACTGTAATCAGTGGTCAGTAAGTGGCTGAAAGTCAGGTGAGTTTATATGTGCAACTCTCCGACTTGAAGAAATGAGAGACGCTGCGGCCAACGTCTCGGCTTCTTCTAGAGAAGTCGGGCCGCCGACGTCGACCGTCGAGCATTTGAGACGCGCAGCAGCGTTGACGGAATCACTTTCAAAAATAAAATAAAAATATTTTTGGATTTTGGAAATGCCAATGGGCTCAAACCAAAGTACATCCTTGTAGCTTTCGAAAGAGACCAAAATGATAAGAATCCGCCAAGGAATAAACCCACAGGGATTGATTTCGCAACGCTTATTTTGCCAATTCAACTTCGTCCTTGAAACGCATTGCACTAGTCAATAACGTCCGGACGTCGCGGCGAGACGCTACGTCCGGCAGTCGCAACCAAATCCCACCTTTACCTAGATAATGCAAAAAAATGACCGCTAAGAAAAAAAAATGCAGGTAAAAGTGGAAGAACACTACTTCTCGACTTCAGCCACCAACTTTTCACGGTAGGTAGACACCACCACAACATCACTTTCGTCGACCGTAGTTTCCTGGGGAAACCACTATTTCCACAGATTTTCCAAGTTTTTCCGAATAACCTCTATCTTCTCAAACTAACGGTACTGGGGAGTAAGAAGGAACAGAAAAAGAACACAGCAATAGGAAAGTGTAAAGAAGGATAAGTAATGGAAAGAAGGAACATTTTACACTTTCCTATTGCTGTGTTCTTTTTCTGTAAAATGTTCCTTCTTACTCCCCGTCCCGTTAGTTTGAAAAGATGGAGGTTATTCGGAAAAACTTGGAAAATCTGTGGAAATAGTGGTTTCCCCAGGAAACTACGGTCGACGAAAGTGATGTTGTGGTGGTGTCTACCTACCGTGAAAAGTTGGTGGCTAAAGTCGAGAAGTAGTGCTCTTCCACTTTTACCAAAATGCAATTTTTGGATGTTGTCTCCCCCCCCCCTTAGTCCGCCATTGGGTTTTGGACGAAATAAGTTTTATGCTACCGTTAAAGCTAGGTACAGACTATGCGTGATTCGTGATTCGCGATGCGTGATGCGCCAGTTCGTACTAATTTGTCTGCCGCACGCAGACAAAATTCGAAAATTCTCTAAAATTGATGCGACAGAAAAAAATCTGCCAAAAAAACTTGAATCAATAATTTCTTTCTCAACAGATTCTTTCATGCTTTGTCTTCATTTGCTTTACTCAAAGGTCTCTATGTGTACTTCAGTTGAAAACAAAAACATAGCTTAGTCAAATCAAATCAAATCAAATCAAATCAAATCAAATCAAATCAAATCAAATAAATGTTTATTGTTTTCTTAGAAAAACATAGCTTAATTAGATCCAAAAGATATGAAGACTTGAAAGTTGAGGGCTACAATGCATACTCGCGCGTAGTTATCTCAGACGAGTTTCACAACCCGTGCATATCCTTGTTGTTGAAGATCCTTTATATTTGACTGATCGTCCTCAAATGTCCTCTCGAAAAATAAAAAAAGCAGCAACAAATAGCCTCCGCCTCCGCCACTAGATACCTACGTCTGATCTGGCGAGGCGAGGCGAGGCGAGGCGATCTGGGCGGTGAAGGACCCCTTTTGAGTCACGGTCCCTGGTAGGTACCGGGCAGCTCCGAAAGTTACCACTGACGATGCCGTTTTGACATTGAACATTGGCTTCCTAGACCGATTCTGATGACCCTCCATCATATTGCACTTCCGTATTCCGTAATAAAATACCGATTTTGATAAAATTTGGAACATACTTGTATCTTGCATTAATACGGTTGTTACCATGCAAGGGCATATTCAATCGTTTTCCATTTCCTACGGAAGGGCGCTAGGAAGGCTCGACGCATTATTGCAGGACCCTGTAGGTACATAGGCCATAGGGTTTGAACATTCAAATTTCATTGAAATTTCCAAGCAATAAAACTCCCTCCTATCAGCTTGCAACCCCCCATCGGATGAGACAGTTATACACAAATAAAAAAAAATCAATGCGAATCCGAAATCAGTTCGTGCCACTGAGGGGCATATTCAAAATTGAAATGTACAGATGAAATCTGTCTGGCGGAAGGGGACAGAAAGCGCTAAAGGCCCCACTTGACAAGGGGTAAATGAGGAAGAATGATGAGACTGAAGAGGCGTTCGCACAGTGGTCGCCGTTTCAAACTTTTAAATTATAAAACGCACGGGCCTTCGGATCATGGAGGGCATACTCGCTCGCATCGCTTCTCCATGATGACCAAATTCGGAGACGCGATCCCTCAAACATCCACTATTTTATTTAACTATTTTATCGCTTAATAAAGAACACCATAAATTATTCATAACACTGGGTCCGAATAGAACCAATCGATTTCAATTTTTCAACGCCCTCGCGCTGACATCCCAAACAAAAATTTATTCAACACATCCGAATGAAACTGAATCGAATCAATCCGATAACATCAATGTCGTTCAACTACAACATTGTTTTAGTTTTCGAAATAATTACAGCAACCTTCCTTGTCCGCGTGCTTGCAATAGTATCGACCGTAGATAATAATTTATAATCGGTGCAAAAATCTATAGGTATAGGTAGGTAGGAGGTATAGAAATTTTTTTGCATCAGTTTAATTACTCATGGCACAAACATGCGTTTTTAAAACCAGCTGCGAAACTAATTATTGCTGATGGCGCATCAAACAAAATATGAAATTAATTGGCTGTCATATAAATTCTGCGTGTTTGTATTCTATGTGTTTCAATCACGTGCACCATACAGGATGTTTCAATTTTAAATCGCGTCCTTCCAGGGAATGATAGGAATTAGGAAACTGCAAAATAATGCTAGCGGCACACGAGGCATTTTTGCATGCAATTTTACAGGCATTTTGTAAGCAGAGCTGGGCATCATTTGTACTTTTGATAGGTACTTTCCAAAAGTGTTTAATATCTATTATTTGAAAAAGTATTTGCAAATACTTTTAAATAAATAAAATAAATAAATAAGTTTATTCCTTCTTTAGCAATTACAACAATACAACGCGGTTTTCAAAGTGCTTACAAAAAGTTGAAGAGAATAAAGCAGTTAACCTTACTTAAAGCTCCTTCAAGGAGCTTTGTGTGTAAGTGCAAGTGCATGATCACCGTATAATATGTTAAATATGCGTATAATTTTGGGCTATGAAAAGCCTTTGCAAAAAATGGACATACATGTTTGAAAAAAAGTATAGCTAAAATTTGAAACGAACACAAGAGTACAACAAGTTAAAATGAGGGTATAGTTTAAAAACGTTTGGGAGAAAAAGAACGTATGCGGTCTCATGTGGTGTGAGTATTCGTGTCAGAGTGCGTGCGTGTCGCTTCGTCTCTAAAATGATAATACATCACTGGTAAGTATCCATTGCTTCAGTTCTTTTTTTCTCTGGATACAATTGTTATTATTCCGTATGAAATCAGGTACCTTGTTGAAAAGCTTTGGGGCCAGGTAAGTGAAACAGCTTTGACCAACCGTTTTCCAAGCTCTAGGAACGACAATTTCACCCTTTCCTCGTAGATCATGCTTATATGTCTTTTCGGATTTGAACTTTTGTTGTTGTTTTGTTTGGTACAAAAATAGCTTTTCCATGAAAATTTCTTTTATTTTGTAGATACTATATTCCTTGAACAATAAGTCACTACTATAGTAGACTCCCTTCCTCAACATAATCTTTTAAAGGTACTTTTAGGCTATTCAAATACTTTTGCGTTATTTAAATGCTCTTTCGTGATTTAAATACTTTGTAAATTGTATTTAACTGCCGCTGTCACCCGGTAGATGACGCTACCTAAAAAAATTCAAATCTGATCAATAAGTTACCTTCCAAAGCTAGTAATTGCATAAAATCAATTCAGTCATACACTCTACAGCCATGTGGAAAAAACTCTTGAATAGTGGGTGGGTTTTCAAAACAGAACTCTTACCACTGGGCTACTGCTATCAATCAACAGATGCGCACTCGCACTTGCCTGTACCGCTCATCGTGAACTTGATTATCTGGAAATTTTATACTACTTCAATTTGGTCCCTTCTGACGCGGTAAATACAGCACCCAAGTTTTCACTGACTTGGAACGTGCCTGAAATTCACACATCAAAGTAAAAGCGGGAAGCCATCCACCTCAGGGTGACTATTGACTACACCGACCACGACTTGAAATCGATAAATGATGAGAATTGCTCAACGATGTATCGTTCGTAACTATGAAATGCTACAAGCGACTCAATCAATTTTTAGACTGTTCCCTGGCTCAGTCCTTCAATTTTTTTTACTGTATTTCAACACCGTAGGCACTTCATACTTCGAGACGGTTTTTGAATTTTCGGTGTATCTCTTTTATTTACAGGGCGACCTCAAAAAGTCAACTATTGTGTAATGTATTGATAACTCTTTTCCTCGTTACCCGATTTTCAAAATTTTCGGCTCATTCTGAAACCAAAGCTTCATGTAGGAATACCAAAGGATCAACATCAACTAAAGACAGGCATTCAAGATACAGGGTGCATTTGAAAGTTACTCAACATAAAAATCAACTTACTTTCTGAAGCACACTTCAAGGTGCTTTTTTCTTCTATGGGATTAGAATTGCTGGTAAACAGGCCAAATTTGAACTATCTGCTTTTGAACGAGAAATATTGCCCTTGTGCACCTGAAAATGTTCGTAAGCAAAGTAACAAAAGCCCAATAATCACTAACGAACAGTGATCGACAAACGACAAGTGAGTGATTGTTCCGATTTTTGTAACGTTGGTTACGAGGAGGTTCATGTGAGCAAGGCCCCAATTCTCCTCCGTAAACATGCGGTTGTAATTTGGTTCCTTTCACTAATAATTCATGTATATAATGCAAGAAGGGGACACCTTGCAGTGTTCAGAATGGATGATTCTTTTGAAGGTAAGTTGCTTTTCTATCCGATTCTCCTTCCAATTCATATTCCAAGAGCAGTTCAGGTCTTGGTCACTTTTTATGCAACCCTGTATTTTCGAATGTTTGTCTTGAGTTATTGATTTTGATCCTGATCCTACGATCCTACCTGAAGTTTTGGCTTCAAAATGAGCCTGAAATCTTGAAAATCGGTCAGCGATAAGGAAAGCTACAACTGTTACACCAAAAAGTTGACTTCTTGAGGAGGTCAATCTGTAAATTGAAGTGATAAGCCGGAAATTCAAGAGCTGTCCCGAGGTGTGAATTCTACCTTCTTATCGATGATGTTGAAATCCAAGAAAAATATTTTTTGCTCAAGAGGGAGTACCTATGTCAAACTTTCAGTAATTCTGCACCAATATATTGAACACCCAGTAGAAATTTTATGTGGAATATTTCATGTAATTGAAAAATACGGACAAATAGCCAAAAGACTGGGCTAGCGAACGTTCTGAAAATTAATTGAATCGCTTGTCCAAGTTGTCTAGGTTCAAAGTTATAAAGTTAGTTCAAATCTTGCAGGGTGACACTTATTTTGTTGGGTACTTTATTTCGATTCGACGCACCGTTTGCGAGATAAATCACTTTAAAGAAAACTGTACCTTAGATTCTCCTGCAATTTCCAAATTCCGAGCACAGAAATTAGAGCGATAACACCAACTACCAAAAACAAGAAAAAACGTTTCAATAAAGGTGAGTTGAAAATGATCCTCAGGGGATGACCTAGAGCTCCTTGGAAGGGTAACTTGCTAAGATAAAATGAATCGCGCTTTAGGGGCTCTAGGTCCCCTAAGGAGCATTTCTCAACCCAACATTATTGGAACTTTTCTTCCATTTTTTTGACGCAGAATGAGATGCTCAAATATTGCGGTCTAATTTCGGGACACCTGTATACCTACGTGTGTCTAATAGTTGATCAAAGACTTTTGATAGATATAGGGACTTGTATGAAACTTATCAGGGCTTTTTGTCTGTCAATTTCGCTCCAATTTGCGAATTTCGCAATTAAAATAAGGTGACCAGACGTTCCGATTTGATCGGAACTGTACCGTTTTCGGGAGACACTTTCCGATTCGACTTTCTGTTCCGTAAATGTTCCGATTTGAGTACCTGTTCCGTAAATGCTCCGATTTCCGATTTGAGCAACGAACATTTCAATTTTTTTCACCTCTTTTATATTTTCGGTAAATTTGGTTGAAATTCATATAGTTTTTAGTTTATTCACAAGATTGAATTTATTTCGATTGGCACCCACGCTATGCAAGTGGGTCTCGACTGTCTGCAGAATGTACCGTATGATCACAAATTTTCTTACTCAAGGGAGGCTGTGGCATGGCCAAAATCAGTCTCGTTTGCCTGCCAATGACCAGGACCACAGCACCACAGCTTTCCTTGAGTAAGAAAGTTTTTACGGTACATGTTGTTTCGAGGGGTAAACCACTGACGGAATTTTTTTACACCGATTTCCAAAGATTTCCGAAGATTTCCAATGATTTCCAATGATCTCCGATGATTTCCATGGAAGTGTACACCAGATTTCCAAGGTGATTTACCCACGTTTTGTTTCAAAAAAGCATTATTTCATTAACAACATAATTCCATTATTATTATTAGTATTATTATGAACACTGTTGGTTAAGAAGATGGCAAATAAGGGACAGCACTTATAGTATATTGGAAATAGAAAAAAATAGGTGCTTTGCTGGAATTAATTCAAACAAAAACGATTTTTTCACCATTGCAAGCTTACAGTCCCTTCTTCAACATATCAAAAGTCCTCAACTCTGCGACTGCTACAAATCAGTATACAGGGTGGAAGTTTATTATTTTTCTCTACTTTATTTTTTTTTTTTGAGAAACTGATTACGAAAAATAACGGTTTCAGGCTAGTTTGATAGGCCATAGTCTTCCAATAAACATATGAAAAATATACCACCCAGCAACTGCTGCGTATCAAGTTACAGGGTGAAAACTATTTTTCATCTTCAATTTTTTTTCTTAGTGAAACTGATCTAGATTGAAGCCGGTTCTAGTTCTTTTGCAAGCTTATAGTGTCATACTGAACATATACAAAGGACACATCTCTATATCTGCTACTTTTCAATTTACAGGGTGAAAAGTCATTTTCACGTTTCAATTTTTTTCTTGATAAAATCGGCTCACAAAACAATTGCGACTGGTTTTTCTGTAAATTTGAGGTTTCTAGTCAAACATATAAAAATAATACATTTCTGCTACAGCTACGTTTTTTTTCACTAATTTGAATGTTTGGTTGCGTTCCAAGATTTTTTGAATTTTTGATGCAATATACAGGGTGGTCCATCCTAGCGTAATTATCCCATAGCGGTCTTACCCTTCAAAATAGAGAAAAAGATGTAAGGAATAAGTTATATGGTTTAATGAGACCTTTAACCTAAAATTATTTTCAGCTATACAGGGTGTCCTATTTTGACGGGATCAACAAAACGTCAATTTTTTTAAATAGAACACCCTATATTTTTTTGCATTTTCGGATTCAGCTTCTTTAACTGTCTTACGCCTGTATTTTTGTTTTTGAATTGTGTGGCAGTGCTACCAACTAAAAATTGAAAACTGAAAAAAATCGCATTTCCACAGTTATCTTGAAAAAATCGTAGCGGCCTTGCTTTTCAAAACTAAGAGATGAAACTTAACATGATGATAGTCAAGTCACAGACCAATATACCAATGTCAAAAATTTGCGATTTCTTGATACAGGGCGTTCACAAAAAAAAATCAAACTTTATAATTTTCAAAGTCTCATAACTCATTTTTTTCAAATAGCATGCCCCTAATTTTATAACGTTATCTGATAGCTTTTTTCATCCTCTTTCATTTTTACTAGGGGCACCCTACCCTTAAACTTCATTTTTTTCGAGATAATCAGAAATTTTTACAAAATTTGTGATTTTTTAATTTTTTTTCACAAATTGAGTTGGCCGTGATGAATGACAGACAAGCCAAATAGTGCGCAACGCTCAATTAGTCAGTCTGAATATTATCGAACAAAAAAAAATGGCTTCAACGCAGAAAAAAACAAATTGGGATCCTGGATATCTGGATCATTACCAGAATATCAAATCAATCATTTTCTCTCGCGTAAAGTCATTTTTCTTTGTTCGACAACGTTCAGACTGACTAACTGAGAGTTGCGTACTATTTGGCTTGTCTGTCATTCATCACGGCCAACTCAATTTGTGAAAAAAAATAATAAAAAAATCACAAATTTTGTGAAAATTTCCGATTATCTCGAAAAAATGAAGTTTAAGGGTAGGGTATCCCTGGTAAAAATGAAAGAGGATAAAAAAAGCTATCAGATAACGGTATAAAATTAGGGGCATGCTATTTGAAAAAAATGAGTTATGAGACTTTGAAAATTATAAAGTTTGATTTTTTTTTGTGAACGCCCTGTATCAAGAAATCGCAATTTTTTGACATTGGGATATTGGTCTTTGACTTGACTATCACCATGTCAAGTTTCATCTCTTAGTTTTGAAAAGCAAGACCGCTACGATTTTTTCAAGATAACTGTGGAAAGGTGATTTTTTTCATTTTTTGATTTTTAGTTGGTAGCACTGCCACACAATTGGGAAACAAAAATACAGGCATAAGACAGTTGAAAAAGCTGAAACCAAAAATGCAAAAAAATATAGGGTGTCCTATTTAAAAAAATTGACGTTTTGTTAATCCCGTCAAAATGGGACGTCCTGTATAGCTGAAAATAATTTTAGGTTATAGGTCTCATCAAACCATATAACTTCTTCTTTACATCTTTTTCTCTATCTTCAACGGTAAGACCGCTATGGGATAATTACGCTAGAATGGACCACCCTGTACTTGAATATACCCAAACATTTAAATTTATAAAAAAAACGTAGCTGTAGTAGGAATGTATTATTTTGATATGTTTGACTAGAAACTTCAAGTTTACAGAAAAATCAGTCGCAATTGTTGTGTGAGCCAATTTCACCAAGAAAAAAATTGAAACGTGAAAATGACTTTTCACCCTGTAAATTGAAAAGCAGAAGTTGCAGAGATATACCCTTTTTGTATGTTCAGTATGACATTATAAGCTTGCAAAAGAACTGAAACCGGCTTCAATCTAGATCAGTTCCACCAAGAAAAAAAATTGGGAATGAAAAATAGTTTTCACCCTGTAACTTGATACACGGCAGTGGCTGGGTAGTATATTTTTTATATGTTTATTGGAAGACTATGACCTATCAAACTAGCCTAAAACTGTTTTTTTTCAGTCATCAGTTTTTCAAGAAAGAAAAGAAGTAAGGAAAAATAATAAACTTTCACCCTGTATACTAATTTGTAGCAGTCCCAGAGTTGAGGACTTTTGATATGTTGAAGAGGGAACTGAAAGCTAGCCATGGTGAAAAAATCGTTTTTGTTTGAATTAATTCCAGCAGATATTCTTTTTCCAATATACTATTACCCGCCCTCCTGCTGTTTGTTTTGCTGAAAAATGTTCAGGAAAACTAAGTTTCAGACTCGGTTTTAGAAAATATCCCAAAATATCGGTCTATCCAACAATGAACAGACGCAAAAAAATGAGGAATAGATGGTAGGTAGGTGCCTGGAAGTTCTGAATCAGCAAATAAAAAGTAAGCCCCTTTAAAAAAAAAAAAAAAAAAAGAAGTCTCCCCATGTTCCGATTTCTTCACTGAGAAATCTGGTCACCTTAAATTAAAATGGGATGGGAAGGTATACAAAGAATGATGAAAACATGCCGATGCCATTCTATGTTTGAAGTTTAATAGGTAACCCCATTTTTTCGCGAACCTGCGAGATCGCACGATTTTTCAGAGCGTCCGACTGCCATGCAGAGGATCGTGGGTTCGATTCCCAGGGGAATTCTCGTCTCTAAAACAATTAGGCATTTCCATTGACGTCACAGCAGTGTTGCCAACTGTCCAAAATTGCCCGCCAAATTTGAACCAAATAATGTTTAACAATCGAACTACAGGGCGCTTATGGAGTTCCAGTTTCTGCATTTTTTTCCTCGGCTACCTTTTTGAGTTTGAGTTTGAAACTTTTGTAGCAAGTTCAAAGCAATGTCCTTAATGCGCCTGCAAAATAAGTTCTCGTGGAAAAGTGTGTTTTTTTGTGAAAAAGCAAGCCAAATATGTTAGGTTAACTGCACAGGGTAGTGGTGAAAATTCATATTTTCCGACAAAATTGGGCATGAACTTTGCCACCAAACCTCACCTGAATGTTGGGGGTTTACGTTCCCGGCATTGCTGGAGTGATATGCCTTGTGTGGGGCTAGGTATGTACCTCTTCGGTTTGTGCTTCCCAATCACCCAAATACTTGAGGCCCAACTTTTACTGCTGGATTAAAGAAACAAACAATAGTTTTGGTTTATATTTTATATTTTAAAAGTGCAGAAATGTCTTCACTTCGGTTGTAGAATATGGACAGAGGCAAAACATGGAAGTTTAACTCGAAACTTCGGCCACCGAAGATGTATTCGGTCATCGGAGCCCTCCTTGACAGAAATTTTATACCTGATTTAACGATATTGAATTTTCAACTACAATTTGATTGTGTCAAGACACATTTCTTAAAAATACAAATATTAATTGTTCTATTGAGGATTCTAGGCTCCAAATTGTGGTCGACATAGCAATTCCTCAGTCCGTAGATCTTCCCATTTTTAGATTGCCGAAGGCCACAATTCTTGACACAGGTACTTCCTGAAACTAGATAGGCTTAGCAACAAATAATTTTGTGCAAACATCATAACTGTATTACAGCAATTTAGTTACCCATCCTAATTGTTATCGGTACAACCTCCGTATATTTTTTCAAGTGTATTCCTTCCTTCCTCCTTTCCATTTCTTGGCGCTTTGGGATACATTCTGTGATGCCTCGTACTTCCACGAGCCCCAGCGTTTCGAGAAAACCACGAATTTCTCATTTTTTCCTCAAAAAAAAGATTCAACCACTCCAAACTCCAACCCAACGTTCACGTTCATTGAGCCCTCTACATTTCTAGCCATGCTTTCTCCATTGCTTTTGACAAGCCTAGATGTTTGAATTGACAATAGTTTCCATTTTCTACTTCATTGTAGTTGTAATATTTGCTGTGATATAAGCACATGTGAACCAGATGGGATCGGCTCCGATAGTATCTTCATCTTCTGTTGACCAAATCGTACACCTGACTTGACAATCTTGAATTTTCAGTTGATGGCTTCATCGCGGCAAGACACATTGCTTAAAAAATCCTGAAATTTCTTCTTGCAAGCAGGTTTGAGGTAACATTGTGGTCAACTTAGAAATTCCTTGGTCGCTGGATTTTCCCATTTCACGATCGCCACAGGTCACAGTTTTTGCCACAGCCATACTTTCTGAAATCAGAAGGGCGCTTAGTAATGGATAATTTGTAAAATCATCTCACATTTATTCTGTATTCTAACAATTTAGTCAGCTTTTTACCTTATCGGCAGGCATATAAACTGGCATATTTTCTCCTTCCCAGATGTCTTTGAGTCGCATTTCTTGGCACTTTGAGATACTTCCTGAGATGCTCTTTTCTTCCGGGAATCTAGTTTTCCAAAAAAGCCACGGATTTCTTTTTTTTTCGACGAAAATGATTCAAGCACCACATCAAACTTTCTTGTTTATTGAGCTATTTGGGGCAGCACATCTCCAACTATCAGTATTGATCGAAGCGCCAGAGTTTCGTGAACAATTATCACGCACAAACTTGCTTCCTACTGTATCCAAAATCTCAAAAAAGTACTTTTTTTACAATCATAACAACGCGGGTTGTTCCCTAACACTTTTTTGAGGTTATAAATTCAACTAAACTGCTTGACAATTGAACTGCAACACCTAAAAATTAGGTGCGTTTTCAAATTGAGATAGCTCGAAAAATATTTGACGGATTCCAGAAATTCAGGCATGTGAGAGAAGATCATTTCTTTGACTATCGAGTGCTGGTATTGATGATAAGTTTGATTGCATAGTTTGTCATATACAGGGTGCCAATGAAGAGTGTGCAGATATGGGCAATCTTTCACCTTGTACAACTTTCGAAAAAAAAGTCCGAGATTTTTTCTATCGCCTGCTTTTGAAAGGTTGAATCATTATGCCGAAATATTTTTTGGAATCTTGACCCTAACTTTTTTTTTCAAAAAATTGTGCCCAATTTTCTGAAATATGCATTTTCTGATTAGGAAAAAGAAATAGAGACGTTGTTTGTTTTCAAACGGCGTCCATATTGAATTTTCTTACGAAGATTTCCATTTGAGCCTCCACATCCCCTAGAAACTACCCCTTTTGGGACACCGTCTCACAACAAGATATGCAATGCTTCATTTAAAAGGCCTAAGAAAAATACTTATCAATAATTGGATTGAAATAAGTATACTACGATGACCCCACACGTACAGCTCCCTAAAAACCACCCCTTGACTTCAAGGGACGGGGACAGGGTTGGTATGATAAGACATGCAATACATGAAAATTCCAAAAAACGTCTTTTTTAACTGTTTTACTGAAAAAGTGATGTACACGTTGACTCTTTGCGTAGGTCATCCCAACAGTAGCTATACCCTCTCGGAAAAAGAATTACCCTTTAAAAAAACAGTACTTCCGCAATACCTCATTTGTTGGAATTTTTTCAAAATCTGTCGCAATAGTTTGCCGCTACGATGATTTCATTCACATATCTACCCGAAACTACCCCTTCAACTACCCCTTCAATATCGCATAGCCTTTACCTTGATGCGTGTAAGGTCATCGCGAAATCATTTTGAACTGATTCAATCGCACCTTCTCTGAGCTTCCAAATGAGGTATTGCATACCTTTTACTAAAGGGGTGATTTCTAGGGGTAGTTTCAGGAAAGGTTCTGTACTATCATCGTAGAGAACACCATCGTTTCGATGAAACGGTAAGTAGGCAAAAGTTCTTTCAGCTCGTAAATAACGCATCAAGGTAGAGGCTATGCGATATTGAAGGGGTAGTTAAAGGGGTAGTTTCGGATAGATATATGTGAATGAAATCATCGTAGCGGCAAACTATTGCGACAGATTTTTAAAAAAAATCCTAACAAGTGAGGTATTGCAGAAGTACTGTTTTTTTAAAGGGTAGCTTTTTTTTCGAGAAGGTAGCTACTGTTGGGATGACCTATACGTAAAGGGTCATCGTGTAGCATCACTTTTTTAGTGAAACAGTTGAAATAGACGTTTTTTTGGAATTTTCATGTATTGCATGTCTTATCATACCAACCCTGTCCCCGGTCCCCATCGTCCCTTGAAGTCAAGAGGTGGTTTTAAGGGAGCTGTACGTGTGGGGTCATCATAGTATACTTATTTCAATCCAAATATTGATGAGTACTTTTCTTAGGTCTTTTAAATGAAGCATTGCATATCTTGTTGTGAGACGGTGTCCCAAAAAGGGCAGTTTCTAGGGAATGTGGAGGCTTAAATGAAAATCCTCGTAAGAAAATTCAATATGGACGCCGTTTGAAAACAAACAATGTCTCTATTTCTTTTTCCTAATCAGAAAATGCATATTTCAGAAAATTGGGCACAATTTTTTGAAAAAAAAAGTTAGGGTCCAAATTCCAAAACCGTTTTGGCATAATGATTCAACCTTTCAAAAGCAGGCGATAGAAAAAATCTCGGACTTTTTTTTCGAAAGTTGTACAAGGTGAAAGATTGCCCATATCTGCACGCTCTCCGTTGGCACCCTGTATATGACAAACTATGCAATCAAACTTATCATCAATACCAGCACTCGATAGTCTAAGAAATGATCTTTTCTCACATGCCTGAATTTCTGGAATCCGTCAGATATTTTTCGAGCTATCTCAATTTGAAAACGCACCTAATTTTTAGGTGTTGCAGTTCAATTGTCAAGCAGTTTAGGTTGGCAACACTGACGAGCTCGTGACGTCATGTGGAAATGCCTAATAAGCTTTTTAATTTATTTGGGATACTTGCTAAATGCGAGGGGCGCGCGCGCGTCCTCAACATCCCGTATAACATAAGGAAGAAAGTGATGTTTCGGGATTACGCCGAACCTATTATTTTAACGTCAAAACGTTGAAATTTATTCAACGCACAAAGACGTTGATCGTAAATAGCAGTTTCGCCAGGCTGAATCGAAAGATATGCTGGAGGTCGCTAATCCTGCGCGACAACTTCTGAAAATGCAAAAATTGCTCGCGCTCCACCCGTTAAATCAGTTCAAGTTTCCGTGATTTTTATCTCTCATCGCAAATAGATGGAAGTGTTGTATACATTGGGAATCGCAGAATTGATGATGAAAAAAGTAATCGTAGATACCACAGTTCATGTCGTGACCGTCTGTCCAATTGGTTTAAAAAAATTCGGTTCGGAAAAAGAGATACAGCTCTTCAAAGCTCGACTTCCTTTATGAATAACAGTTTATATTTATTAACTCCTCAGTTTCTTGCTTGCCTCCAACCATGCCGGGTCTGTACCTACTCTTTGTATTATTATTACTACTTCCGTGTTTTCAGTCAGGTCCCGTATGTTTTATTTTTCCAGTATTGTTCCGTCTTGAATATTCGACAGCAATCTTTTCAAATATTTAGTTTCTTTCTAGTATAGGCGCACTACCAACTTGATGTGGTACTTAAAGGTATTCACTCCTTCTATAATCCTCTCGTACAGTTGGTCTGGCTCTTGGTCGAAGCACAGGGCGAGAAGGATCTTTTTTTTTATTCGTTTATTTAACGTCGGCGTATTTCCGCAACGAGGCCTAACACCGACGCCGGTGCACCGACGCTTTCCTCCACTATACCGGAAATTTTGCCGAACCCCTGTGTGTTATTATTATTATTATTAATGTTATTATTATTATTATTATTATTATTATTATTATTATTATTATTATTATTATTATGATTGATTAAAACGACCAACAGGCCTCAGCCCAATTACAGGTCGAGTTTAGAGAAGGCAGTATATACAGAATCAGGAGTGCAGAACAGGATGTCGACTTCATTCTCGATCAAGCTGTGATTTGAGTACATCCTGCTGAGAGGAGAAGATGCCATAAGATTTGTTCTGGCAAAAGGCAGCAGAAACAGAGCCTTTGACCTCAAATGAGCACCAGGCACGCGAAAGTCAATCTTGCTTAGAATCTCAGCGCAGTCAACTCCCCCAAAAAGAATCTTGTGCAGGTAAATAACGGAGTGGGCAGCCCTGCGATTGCTCAAACTCTGTAAGTGGAACCTGTTAGGTTACCTCTGCAGCTCTCTGTTAGGGAAACCCCTAGGAGGATAGACACCGTCCAACCTGAAGGACAAAAATTTCAAAAATCTCCGTTGTACTCTCTCTGAGGCTGTTAATATGAGTCTTATACAGGGTGATTCACCACCAAATGGACATAGCTCAAGGGCAGGTCCAGTTTTTCTAGGCGAACCTGGATCTGGCTTTAAAATTTTTCAACCCAACAGATTGGTTTGAAATTTTGTGGGTTTATTCTTCTATTGATATCTGACACATCGCTCTATCAAAGAGTTCAAAATTTCTAGAACCGGCCTTGAAAAAAAAAATTGAAAGCTTTTTTCAAAAAAGACACTCTGTATGCATATTATTCAAAATTCATTTTCATATTCAGAAACACCATGAAACATGCTATCAATATCGCAAAAAAAATTGCTTGGCACCATTAAGCTGTCAAAAGAATTGACAATCCTGATGATTTTTGAGGTTAGGATTTTTTGAAAATTAATATTTTCAAATATTTACAAATGATTTATTATGGCCCCAAATTTCAGCCATTTCGTCATAAAAATAAAAATGACATTTTTCTCGTTTTCTTAGTAGTAACAAAAAGTTTCAGCCGAATTTAAAAAAAATATATTGTAACATCCCTCGGCTTCACTTCTGTCCCAAATTGAGCTAAAATTGAGGAACGTATTAAAAAAAATCGAAAATTCTGATGAAATTTTTTGTTACTTCTGAGAAAACGAGAAAAATGTCATTTTCATGTGTCTGACAAAACGGCTGAAATTCAGGGCCATAATAGATCATTTGCAAATATTTGAAAATATTAATTAAAAAAAAATCCTAACCTCAAAAATCTTGCGATTGTCAAAATTTTCTTGACAGCTCAATGGTGCCAAGCAATTTTTTTTGCGATATTATTAGCATGTTTGATGTAGTTTCCGATTTTGAAAATGAAATTCGAAAAATATTCATACAGAATGTCTTTTTTAGAAAAAAGCTTTGGAGTTTTTTTTACAAGGCCGGCCCTGGAAACTTCAAACTGTTTGATAGAGCGATGTGTCAGATATCAATAGAAGAATCAACCCACAAAATTTCAATCCAATCCATTTGGTCGTTCTGAAAATACGGCTTGTCAAAAAATTCGACAAAATACATGAATCACCCTGTAACTTCGAAACAAACAGTGTTAGAAAAATTTCAAAGCCGGATCCTGGTTCGCCTGGTAAAACTGGACCTCCCCTTAGGCTATGTCCATTTGGTGGTGAATCACCCTGTATAAGGGACTCCAAATAATAGAAGCATACTCAAGCTTCGACCTGACAAACGTGCAGTACAGCAGACGAAGCGTAGCGACATCCGCAAAGTCCCTTGAGTTCCGGATGACGAAACCTAGACTTCTGAACGCCGATTTGACGACATCGTTTATGTGCATCCTGAAGGAAAGCTCTGGGTCAAAACAAACACCAAGATCTCCAACGCTACCAGGTCTAGAAAGATGTGTACGCGCCCAGCTTGTAGTCACAGAAAGTTGGGTTGCGCTTCCGAGTGTAAGACTGCACGTAGCACTTCGAGGCATTTAGTGACAGAAAATTAGCCTTGCACCACTCATCAACCATGTCAAGGTTTGCCTGAAGTAACTGACAGTCAGCGCGATCATCAATTCTGCAAAATATCTTTAGATCATCGGCATATAATGAATGTTTCACAGATAGATTAGCTACTATGTCGTCAGCATATATATCAAAAAGCTCAGGACCAAGATTAGAATCCTGTGGCACACCCGATGGCTGGAGGAACTCACCAGACCTGCAACCGTTATGCTGGACAAACAGGTGCCTGTCACATAAATATGATTTCAAGAGCCTGACCAACGAAGGGGACAAGCCAAAGGCGGATAGCTTATGCAGTAAAGTGTCGTGGTCCAGGGTATCAAAAGCTTTTGAAAAATCGGTGTAAATAACGTCCACCTGACCACCAGAATCAAGCACACCGCCGATGAACTGGGTCTTACACATGAGATTGGATGCAGTTGAGCGTCCCCTAACAAAACCATGCTGATTTGGAGACAACAACCTGGAGGTATGATTATAGAGGAAGGAATGCAGCTCAGTCTCAAATGGCGGCGTGTGGGAGCGGCAGAGTTTGGCAAAGAAATTCTTGCACAGTTTGAGTTGAGAGTTTCTGAATGTTTGACGTAACATTAACATTCAAATCAGTGAAATTGTTGGAAGTTGCACTTGTTTCTTTTGGGGGCGGAAGCTGGAGGCGGCGCCATATCAAAAGTAGCCTATCCTTTCCCATTTTTAGTCAGCTATCCATATAGCGAAGGACTTAGATCGCTATGTCTTCGGGTTGATGTTTTTCATTTGTCTCTTACTTTGGGGGCGGCGTGTGGGAGCGGTAGCGTTAGGCTAAGCAAATGTTGCACAGTTTGAGTTGGGAGCTCGTAAGTGTTTAAGGGAACATCTCAATCAGTAACAATTGTGAAAGTTGCACTTTTTGTCGTTTGGGGGCGGAATCTGGGGGCGGCGACCATCCAAAAGTAGTCTATCCTTTCCCATTTTTAGTCAGCTATTCATGTACCGAAAAAATTAGATCGCTATGTCTTCGGGTTAATGTTTTCCATTTTCAAGTGATTGGGGGCAGTTTTTAGCAATTTTTTCATATCGGCGGCGCATATTGAGGACGGAATGTTTCTGGGCTTACGTTTATGAGTGGCAACTATGTATTATTTATAAAATGAGAGCACCAGAGCATTAGGTCTGGGAGAAATCGCAATATCATGTTATTTCAAGTTCATCGGGGGCGGTTTTCTCTATGTTGGCGGCGCAATATAGACATTCAATATAGCCTAGCCCTCCTTTAGGAGTGGCAGCTATGTAACAGCGAAAAAATTAGAAAGCTAGGGCGTCTAGTTTGCGAGGAGTTCGAGGAACGGACGGACGGACAAAGCGGTTGCAAAATGCGCTAAAAATCGTGACTCGAAGACAGGTGGCTCGACTCTGTTTCTTTCTACACCAAAATTAAGAGAGTTGGAAGGCATTCAAAACGATATAGAGGAGCTCCCGTGCAAAAGCCTATATATCCATTTGAGGTAAATGTTCAGAAATCACGAAAAACTAATAACATTCAGTTGCTTTGTTCATTTTTTCCAGTTTCGTGTTATTAAATTGATAAAAAAAATAGTAGATCAGTAACATAAGGGATTTATTTTCGACAACATTTTGCAGATATCGGGTTTTGCTCAAAATCGATGTATATGTCGGGTTTTGCTCAAAATCAGCTTGCGCAGCTAAGCAAAAGGGCAGACTTTCATCCATCGTGGAACAGCACTGGGAAAACAAGAAAAACAAGGCAGAACCGAAGACAATCTTGCAAGACAATCGTCGACTTTATCTCAGCGGGAGCGTGATTGAAATTCTACTGCAAACAGCTGATAGGATTTGTCGTATTTTGCTCAAGAATCTTGAAAACCTTCATGATTACTATATGAATAATAATGATATGTCGTGTTTTGCTTGTATTGGAAATTGTTCAAGTCGCTTAAAAGAGGATATGTATGGTTTTCGGTTTTGACCAAAATCGTGTATTTTGGCAATGCTTTTCACATAGATTTATAGGTTTTAGGACGAATCTGAGGTCATATTTCGATTCAGCTCATCGAGTAGAACAAGTTCCGCTATCTAACTGATTTTTTCTCAAATATGGATTTGTCGGCTTTTGCACGGGAGGGAGCTCCTCGTTATACTTGACCCGTATTCCTATTTCAATTTTTTTCCAATTTTTGAAGGGGCCGTCTCAGTCACCTGGTCCAAGAAGATGGAGAAGGAAAATTGAATTTATTTTATAATATTTGCGTGTGTCCCCTTGAATATAGATAAAATCGATCCATCTCGAGACTTTTTTTACGAAACATTTTTAGAGGAAAAATCGCGGGTTGGGCGTGTTGAAATAAAAGCCCTGTATAATAATATCAAATCTCCGTTTTCCCACTCTTTTTTAGTTATTCAGAGGATTCCACAATAAACCTGCGGTCTTGTTATTAGCTCATTTATTATTCCATAACAATTGAAGTGACTTCTTTTCGGAATTTTCAAACGCACTCATCTTCCATAATGGCCGCAGTTTGAAGTGATTTAAGCATGAAAACTTTTTATTCAGCTCGTGCAAGGGAATATTTTTCCTCCCTAATTCTCAATTTCGCTCCGGCTGGCTATAGAGGCAGAGAGAGGTATGAGGATAAGAAAGAAGGCACATGAATATCGAGTCAGGTGAATAAGACACAAATATTGCGCTGGTGTACGAGACCTGAATCGCGAGGACAATAAAATCCCCAGGGAATGGAAATTTTGGGAAGGTTGATTTTTGGAATTGTCACTTAAAAAGCGTGCCTCACTAATAGCAGTGCTGCTGAGTGCTGATGCAGGTACCTAGGAGGCAACTAAAAACTGTGCACACATGCGAAACCCTTAATGGATGAAATCCGAAAGGTTGCATGCAAATTACGGAACTTCCCCTCATATTAAAACACTATCAAGTAATTCAAATCATTTGTGAAAACCGCGATTTTGTAAAACGCAACTTTGCATTGCAGCCATTTAAAAGCTAATTTGCGTAAGCTATACTTACGAAGGCGTAGAAGGGACATACCCCAATATTTTTTTTACCCCCACACTATTCTCACTTTGTATCACGAAATTTCGACTTATAACACGAAATTTCGACTTATAACACGAAATTTCGCGTTATATCACGAAATTTCGACTTACAACACGAAATTTCGCGTTATATCACGAAATTTCGACTTATAACACGAAATTTCGACTTATAACACGAAATTTCGACTTATAACACGGAATTTCGCGTTATATCACGAAATTTCGACTTATAACACGAAATTTCGCGTTATATCACGAAATTTCGCGTTATATCGCGAAATTACGACTTATAACACGAAATTTTGACTTAAAACACGAAATTTCGACTTATAACACGAAATTTCGCGTTATATCACGAAATTACGACTTATAACACGAAATTTCGACTTATAACACGAAATCGTGCGCGCGCATAGTTCACGCGCGTTCAGTTCAGAATCAGATCATCGCATCGGCCGTTGAAGCAATTTACGGACCAGCAGACCAGACGTCTAGATAAGAACCGTCTGATGGACCAGACGTCTAGACATTCAAGGTCATAAGGTCAATGACCCTTATTGCGACATACTTTCGAATAACCTAATATAGGTCATAAAAGCGCAAACTCGAACCGGCGCACAAAACTCATTGATACATGTAAAGTCATGCTCCCGAAGGTATCTTTCCGTGATTCCACCCTTTCAAAATTTCAACCCCTATCCTGGTCCGTCACATAAAATCTGACGGACTGGCTATTTGTAGTGATCCGATCAGGATGACACTCACCACATGTAAAGACATCCTCCCGAGGTATCTTTTCGTGATTCCACCCTTTCCAAATTTCAACCCCTATTCTGGTCCGTCACATAAAATCTGACGGACTGGCTATTTGTAGTGATCCGATGAGAATGAAACTCACCACATGTAAAGACATCCTCCTGAGGTATCTTTTCGTGATTCCACCCTTTCAAAATTTCAACCCCTATTCTGGTCTGTCACATAAAATCTGACGGACTGGCTATTTGTAGTGATCCGATCAGGATGACACTCACCACATATGAAGACATTCTCCCGAGGTATCTTTTCGTGATTCCACCCTTTCCAAATTTCAACCCCTATTCTGGTCCGTCGCATAAAAACTGACGGACTGGCTATTTGTAGTGGTCCGACCAAAATAAAACTTGGCACATGTGGAGACATCCTCCCGAGCTATATTTTTGTGATTCCACCCCTTCAAAATTTCAACCCCTATTCTGGTCCGTCGCATAAAATCTGACGGACTGGCTATTTGTAGTGGTCCGATCAGGATGAAACTCACCACATGTGAAGACATTCTTCCGAGGTATCTTTTTGTAATTCCACTTGTAGCAGTACCATGCGCGCATCATCACCGTGCGGCTTGCGCACCCCACCAAAGCGGTAGTCCATAAAAGCGTCAGCTCACTACCGCACGCTATCTTTGCCTTCTGGATGCTCTGGCTGCCGCGAGTACTCTTACTTCGGTTCGTGCAATAAACCTGGTGTAACCGAACCAGTGTGCAATTCATCAGGACCTCACAAACATGTGTCGCCGATGTTTGTACCTGGCTCAATAAGCCAGAAATTCTGCCTCAAAGTTCAGCAAACACAATAATCGGAATTCATAACGACGTCACCGATCACACACTTGTTGATTTTCACATCAGCAAGTATTCATTGCTATGGAGAATCCAGGTATGTTAAGTGAAAAAGTCCTAGTAACTGCTGGTGTTAAAATCAACAAGTGTGTGATTGGTGACGTCATGGATTTCGATTTTTGTGTTGGCTGGACTTTGAGGCAGAATTTCTGGCTTATCGGGCCAGGTACAGACATCGGCGACACATCAATGGAAAGCCCAGAGAAAGCAGCTTTTTTTTCATCTGAAGTATTTTGTTTTGTCGGTCATGAATTTCCGAATCCTTGTGACTCACCCGATCCAAATTGCGTTTACTTGGAAACTAGAGACACAAGCCTAGGCGCCCCCTCAAAACGAAGCTAAAAGATCAGCTTCCCCCAATTGAAGTTTTTTTTGTAGCCTCGATATTTTCTGAAAAAATCGCGCTGGACTGTTTTAACTGGGACACCCTGTATATTGGGTAGTATCAATAAAAAATTAGCATGAGCGTTTGCTTGGATTCCATAGGCGTTGCTAGGGCAAGTCCGCTTAGCAACTCCTCAAAAATCTAAGCAAATGCTTATGCTTATTTTTAGCGCACTTTCTCAAAAATGGCTTTAAAGGCGCTTTTAGCTTCACTTTGTCCGTCCGTCTGTCCGTCTGTCCGTATCCGTCTGTCCGTACCCGGGAATACTTCTCAGGGAAAAAAGATATCGATGTGGTGTAAATGCTGATCAATAGTGCATATGTCCAGAATGTCAAGTTGACTTTTGGTTTTTGTTATTCTGCCGCCATCTTTGATCCGCCATTTGGAATCTTTCTAAAAGTGATCTGATTGAAATGAAATTTGCAGGCAATGTGAACCACATCAAGATCTATCCAATTTTCGACAAATGATGCCCCGCCGCCATCTTGTATTCTCCATATTGAACATGTTTCGAAATGATAGAACTATAGGAGAATTATGTCTCAACGAGAAGTGATATCGATGTAGTGCAAACGCTAATCGAATGCGTTCGTGACCACCATTTGAAGTTGACCAATTATTTTTGTGGCTTGGCCGTCATCTTTGATCCGCCATTTTGAATTTCTCTGAAAGTGGCTCCAACCAAATTCCAACATTCTGCCGCCATCTTGGCCGTCATATTGAAATCTCTTATTATTGAAACGATTTTCATGAAACTTGGAACTTAGCCTCATCTATAGTACGATCATTTTGATTTTTAAGCTAAATTTCATGATTCCGACGCTATTTTAGCCAACATATTACCATACTGAAATTTCTGCCCAAATAACGGTAGAACCCTAATTAACATCTTGCGTTCACTAATTTTTCAAAAAGGATTAAGTGCGCTACTGAGCCTCATGCCCATGAGGCATATTCGCTTGTTTATTAATACTACCCATTGTGTTTTCGGAAAGTTTCCCACGTGACACCGAGTTCCATCGCAGATTCCCATTTAGATTTGGAAAGTGATTTCAACGTACAGGGTGCTCACGTGAAACGGATACCCACCCAAAAAAAACTTTCTCTCCACGATAACTTGAGGAAAAAAAACTTTCCTGGAATAGTTTTTTCCGTTTCTGAATGTACCTATGTCAAGCATAATTCTCCATTCCGTGCCATATACAGAGTGTCGCATTTTTTTCCAATTTTCCAGAACACCCTGAATTCCATCACACAATCGATGCACATATTGTTTTCCTGGTCACAGAATTTCATGACATGAAGTCTCGGAAAAGGTTTTGTTTTGGAGAATGATGGATTCATTTCAAGATTCAAATATGTCAAGAATATTTTGTTTTACATTTAAATGACACGGAATGACATATCATATACCCCATACACTTTCTATTTTCAGTAGAAGACTTTTTGGAGCAAAAATAAAGTGACAAGCTGGGGGTTGAAATTTTGAAAGGGTGGAATCACGGAAAGATACCTCGGGAGGATGTCTTTACATGTGGTGAGTTTCATCCTGATCGGATCACTACAAATAGCCAGTCCGTCAAATTTAATGCGACGGACCAGAATACTGCCGTCATAAGGAAAAAGGCAGTAACTACATGTTAGAAGATTACGAGAGAAACGCAATAAACCGTTTTGTCGCTGTTTCTACCGATCCAATTTGAAAAGGCAGTAACTGCGTGTCGCTGCTTGCTTGCATAAGAGTTACTGCTTTCTTACGTTGTACGTGTTAGATACTGCCTTTTTACTAAATGAAACGATGACGTATTGTAGTTACTGCTATTTTCAAAATCGAATTTGGTGGCTTTGGAATTTTTCTTTTTGGAATCTAGGTGTGAAAATCGATGTAGAATTTTGTGTAGATTTTAAAAATGCTAAAAAGTCAATTTCGTGAAAATACGTAGTTACTGCCTTCTTCCTTATGACGGCAGAATAGGGGTTGAAATTTTGAAAGGATGGGATCACGAAAACATACCTCGGGAGGGTATCTTTACATGTGGTGAGTAGGTATCATCCTGATCGGATCACTACAAATAGCCAGTCCGTCAGATTTTATGTGACGGACCAGAATAGGAGTTGAAATTTGAAAAGGTGGAACTACGAAAAGATACCTCGGGAGGATGTCTTTACATGTGGTGAGTTTCATCCTGATCGGATCACTACAAATAGCCAGTCCGTCAGATTTTATGTGACGGACCAGAATAGGGGTTGAAATTTTGGAAGGGTGGAATCACGAAAAGATACCTCAGGAGGATGTATTTACATGTGGTGAGTTTCATCCTGATCGGATCACTACAAATAGCCAGTCCGTCAGATTTTATGTGACGGACCAGAATAGGGGTTGAAATTTGGAGAAGGTAGAATCACGAAAAGATACCTCGGGAGGATGTCTTTACGTGTGGTGAGTGTCATCCTGATCGGATCACTACAAATAGCCAGTCCGTCAGATTTTATGTGACAGACCAGAATAGGGGTTGAAATTTGGAAAGGGTGGAATCACGAAAAGATACCCCGGGAGGATGTCTTCACATGTGGTGAGTGTCATCCTGATCGGATCACTACAAATAGCCAGTCCGTCAGATTTTATGTGACGGACCAGAATAGGGGTTGAAATTTGGAGAAGGTAGAATCACGAAAAGATACCTCGGGAGGATATCTTTACATGTGGTGAGTTTCATCCTGATCGGATCACTACAAATAGCCAGTCCGTCAGATTTTATGTGACGGACCAGAATAGGGGTTGAAATTTGGAGAAGGTAGAATCACGAAAAGATACCTCGGGAGGATGTCTTTACGTGTGGTGAGTGTCATCCTGATCGGATCACTACAAATAGCCAGTCCGTCAGATTTTATGTGACAGACCAGAATAGGGGTTGAAATTTGGAAAGGGTGGAATCACGAAAAGATACCCCGGGAGGATGTCTTCACATGTGGTGAGTGTCATCCTGATCGGATCACTACAAATAGCCAGTCCGTCAGATTTTATGTGACGGACCAGAATAGGGGTTGAAATTTTGAAAGGGTGGAATCACGGAAAGATACCTTCGGGAGCATGACTTTACATGTATCAATGAGTTTTGTGCGCCGGTTCGAGTTTGCGCTTTTATGACCTATATTAGGTTATTCGAAAGTATGTCGCAATAAGGGTCATTGACCTTATGACCTTGAATGTCTAGACGTCTGGTCCATCAGACGGTTCTTATCTAGACGTCTGGTCTGCTGGTCCGTAAATTAGGTAGTACCACGGTACAGACTTGTTGCTTCAACGGCCGATGAGATGATCTGATTCTGAACTGAACGCGCGTGAACTATGCGCGCGCACAATTTCGTGTTATAAGTCGAAATTTCGTGATATAACGCGAAATTTCGTGTTATAAGTCGAAATTTCGTGTTATAAGTCGTAATTTCGCGATATAACGCGAAATTTCGTGATATAACGCGAAATTTCGTGTTATAAGTCGAAATTTCGTGTTATAAGTCGAAATTTCGTGATACAAAGTGAGAATAGTGTGGGGGTAAAAAAAATATTGGGGTATGTCCCTTCTACGCCTTCGTATATACTCGAGCAGTACAATTTTTAATTCGTTTATAATCACCTGGCGTTTTATTATCAATATAATGCAAGGCATCTATGTTATTCCAGACGATCCATATATGAATCTGCTCAAAGATACGGGGCTTGATTGTTGTTATGCAACACGTCAACGCATAAAGAAAAAGATTAGAAAGTTATCCATTCATTATCTCAATTACTTAAATAATAAAACCAATTGCAACCGAAATTTGAATCGCTAGAATGTTGCAAAATCTCAGAGAAGCATTATTAAAGCAATCTGTCAACTCGATGAAAAGAACTAGAATTCAATACATCTGTCGGCTCATTGCGAAATTTTAATTATTTATCATTCAAAGGCGTAACTAAATTTGAATTAACATTAAATATTAGGAGCGAACAATGGAGGCCTTCTTCGATACACACCAAACACCGCACATTAAGGTGTAGGTATATGAAACAAATGCAATCAAAGTCGAGCTTATAAATACAAATTAAAGTTGTGTAAGGCGTGAAACATGGCGATATTCAAAGGTACGCAATATAAAATTTGCCACAGCCGATTAACTCGTATTATAAAGTCTGTCTGTAATTACGATATTTTGGATTTACGTCTTTACGTGGTTTTCATGTTGGTTTCTATGAAGAAATTGAAACGTCCGCAGTTTCATATACCACCAATAAGACAATGCCCATTCAATAGATAATCTCGACAAATCGATTGAAAGGTGAAGGTATACATCGAAGAGAAACGGCGCAGGGAAAGGCAAAAACGTGTTGCCTTAATTCGATACACATCGAATTCGAAACAACCACGAAACAAAACAGTACACGCATATCATTTATCGAATTGTTTCTAGAGAGCGCCACCTTGTGAACGACCTTAACTTTTTAATCGGCTACAAGAGAAAAATAACTAGAGCAAATTTGCAAAGGCCTAGGCTAGTCTAGCAGCTATGTAGGTACCTACCTACTTGTACAAGTACGCGTATTACATGATCCTCAACAATGGCTATACCTATTATAACTGTCTACACGCAAATTATCATAAATTGAAAAAGTCTGATGTTTTTTTTCTATTATAAATTAGCACCTACCAATCTGAGGCGCGCGCGGTGGTCAGATGACTTTTATTTAATAGCAAAAATTTGCATATGAATAGTGCGGAGTGCACGTAGCTGGGCTAGAGAAAATGCCCTTATTAAAAGTTTTAGTGGTCCGTTTAGCGGGTTTTTACCTTCAATTTTAACGCGGCAGGACGGAATTATTAAGATCTAATCTAAATGCACCCAGTGGCGTGCAGTGGGGTTATTTGCACCAAGTATACCTGATGATGCACTGTGCATTGTGCACTATACAACACAACAGGTTCGGCATCGTGTCTGAACCTCAATTATTGTTAAATGTAATAAATGGTGCTTTATTAGGTGCACCAGTAGCTGCAAATACATAATAATTAATCCCGTGGCGACTTGATGTAAACTGTAAAAAATACACTTTTTATGGCTCATTTCATTTCAAAGTCCCATCAAGCCTCGTCTGGGCCCTAGGCTATAGGTTTTAAAATGCACGATACCTGAATATCAGCGAGCTTTGTCATGAACATGGAATGCGTAGTGTCGCGTGTCGTATTTTCAAAGAGCGACGAAGCTGATTTCTCGATACCAACGAATTTTCTCATGAAAACAACCACTGAGCGCGAATGGGGAATCAAAAGAAAATTATCTTCATATCATACGGATTTGAAGATGAAATCAGTCAGTACTCAGTGTTCCACTGTTCATTTTCCGATAAAACTATACCCGGCGTTTAACCTCACATTATTCGTATATGTATTAATACTTAAAAAATCGGTTGTGTCACCCCGAAACTTCCCCGACGAGTAGCAAGGAATGTACGGAAATTTTAATATGAGACGTCCCTTCGGGTAAGAAGTTGGAATTTGAGAAAAAAGATTGAAAAATTGAGATATTTTCTCTTATAACGCATTTATTTAGAGCTCCATCATTCGAGCCTGGTCTCAATAAGCTAGGCCGGTTACTCATTTTAAAGTGGAAAGCTCTCGGAAAACGTAGAGAATTTTAAGAGCAGTTGCCTGCAAATGTTCAAGAATCAATTACCCTTTTAAAAAACGTTGCTATAAATCTGTTCACAAGCTGAAAAGTTAGAAATTTGCAGTTTTTCATTAGGAACCAAATTATGTAGAAAAAAAGCGAGTGAGGCAGTCAGACGCATTGGTACATGGATAAAGGTGAACAATCTGAAACTGGCACCACAGAAAGATTGAATATGATTTGCAGAGGATATTGAAAACTTTGAAAACCTCAAATCTTTTTGAAGGTCGTCAATTACGGCTTCACTTAAAGCCCCATTATTTAAGTCCGGTTTCGATAACCCAGGCCTGTTTTACATTTTCATCAGAGATATTCCGGGGGAATTGAAAAGAAAATTATTGAAAAAAAAAGAGCCAGTTACCTCTTGTTTGAAAAAAAAGTGGTGAAAATCTGTTCACGGGAATCACGGGATAAAAAAGTTGGAAAATTTGCAGTTTTTCCAGAGATGAAAACTCGGAAACTGTGGGTCCGATTTCGAACATTTACCCTCCAAAAATTAATTCAATCTTTTCTTCAACTTTCATTCCCAGCATTTCTGCACCTAAAAAAAGTATTTCGCAGGGCTCATCGCAATAGTCAGGTACCATAGGTTCAAAAAACTGATCCCGTGGGCTCCTTCGTGAAGAGGGCAAGAGACCTTTCATTTCTTATAGTCCTATATGCGGAGATACAAAAATGTTTTGATGCCACTTTCAAAATGGCGGCCATTTGTTTCCGGTTACATTTATTTGGACCAAACACTCTTCATTTTCACCCGATTTGAAATTTTTCTCTTTAGAAATCCGTGAATTCATATTTTCTATCCGCTGCTGTCATCGGCTATCATTTTTATCAATTTGTTTAACCGGAATCAGAAAAAAAAACCTGAAAATTATGATGACTTTTAGTTCTATAGGTTTCTTGACTGTTTGTCAACCTAATTCAGGTGTATTGATCCTTACAGCATAAACAATAAATGAAGTTCACTAAAAACCCAGCTTTCGGCGAAAATAATGGCTACAAGTGATACAGTAGGGGAAAGAAGAGCGATAATTTCTAAATTTTTGAAAAAACTACCGTCGGAAAACCGGAACCGTGCCGATTTTGAAAATGGGTCTACACGACGCCCAATCCAATCTACTTTCGATCAGTTGGAATTTTTCAAAAAAAGTCGATCCCCGAGCAGGAAAGAATTTTCAAGTGGAGTCCTGCATCAAAAGTGAGTCATCCTGGTCAAAATACGGGCGAGAAGCTCTCTCGAGTGGCAACGGCTAGGAGAAATTTTGAAAATTCATAACGCTCGACTAAAGACTCGACGAAGCGAAGACCTCAGTTAAGAGGAATCGATTAACAAAACTGAATTAACACATAATTTGAAAAATAAGGTTGCATCAAATGTGACCTAAGCATGAAATAAGGCCGAGATCCGATTTGGGGGGATTTTTCAGCAAGAATCAACTTGTCGTTGAAAGAACCACTCATTGCGAATATTTTAAGATCAGTCTCGCTCATATGGGGCCACAATTAACGACGGAAAACCCAAATTAGGACTGCATGTTTTCACAGGAGAACTGATACCTTTGCTCACCTGAAAACATACGTACTTATTGTTACTTTTGACTGTTTCTGTCAACCCTCTGTTGACTGTCCAAATCGTGAAGGAAACTCGATCAGTGATTCTCGTAACATAGGTTACGTGTATTTTCAGGTAAGCAAGAGCATCGGTCCTTCTGTGAAAACATGCAGTCCTAATTTGGGTTTTTCGTCGTTAATTGTTGCCCCAAATAAGCGAGACGGATCTTAAAATGTTCGTAATGAGTGGTTTCTTTAACGACAAGTTGATTCTTCTTGAAAAATTCCCCCGAAACGGATTCCGGCCTTATTTCATGCTCAGGTCACATTTGATGCAACCCCCCCCCCCTTTGAAATTATGTGTGAATTCAATTCTCTTAATGGATTCCTCTTACCTGAGGTCTTCGCTTCGACATAAGCTCCAAATTGTGAAAATCGGTTAACAAACAAAAAAGTTACCACTACAAAAACAAAAACTTGTTGTTTTGTTTTTTTCACATCACTTTGTAACCAAAGAAGATAGGCGGAATTTTTAAAAACCGTTTCGAGCCATAAATGTGCACTTCTAAAAAATGTAATCAGAAAGACTCGGCGATTTTTTTTGCAAAAGTGGGACGTGCTTTAAAATGAAACATTTTGGAACTCCTTTCGTTGTCGCCCTGTATATCATGCATTATGTTATCAATTGTTTGGTCTATTGTAGCACCTTATAGTGAAAAGAATAAGCTATCCAAAAACACTGCACTTTTGAGAATCGGTCGATTTTTTCTGAGATATTTGTATTTGAAATCGGGGGAAATTTTCGAGTGGACCACTTCAATTGTTGAGCAGTTTAATACCTCCAGTAAAACCAAATAATCACTGAATTGGGAATTTCAATTAGAGCGGGGAGTTCCACGTCGACTATTGGTGACATTATTGGTGTAAAAAGATGATGCATTCATAAAAATGGATCAAAAAAATGTCTGGTGTTTTAAGCAGTGTAAATTTAAATTAATTAATTAACAATTGTTTCCTAATTGTTCTAACACTGTCACAAAGGTCTCTATGTGAACTTCAATTGAAAAAAAATAATAAACATTCAGCTTAATTAGATGCAAAGATATAAGGACGTGAAGAATCTGAGACGGTTTCGCGACTCGTGCCTTCTTTATTGTAGTGAAATATTATTTTTATTTGACCGATCGTATTCAAAGATCGTCCGTGTCAAGCCGAAATAAATAAGATTTGATTAATGAAAGAACTAACTCTAACTCTATCTGGTGAGGCTTGAAAATATGAACCTATTTCACACTCCTTTCGTCGTCACTATCCAGGTGTATCACTGCCAAATAATGCGCCATTTAGCATATGACCAAGATTTTTCAAATCGGTTCATTTTAAATGAGGAGAAATCTTCGAGTGGATCACTTCAAAAATAACTGTTGCTCAGTTCATAAAACAAAATATTTTTCAATATGGGAACATAATTTAATGCCTCGTTCTCTAAAAAAAAACCATCGAGTTTTTTATTAGGTGTCGAACACGACGCGTTCTGATTATTTAAGGTACAGCTCACGTTTTCTGGCAAATCATTGAAATGAGCGAGGAAAAGAGAGTTGGAATGTCGCGTACATTTCTCAAAATGTCACGAATAGCAAAGCTGCTAATATATTATTAAATCATCGCAAACATATACAGGGTAATTCGAAGTGTCCGACCAAAACCATAATACGGTATTTGAAATATTTTATGAAGCCCAAAAAATATTAATAAAATTCTTCGACTTTTATTTTCGAAGTTATAAAGGATCAAAAGGTTTTACGCATATTGCAAATTTAAGACGTATTTATACCGTAACAAACGTTGAAGGAACATCGTGAACAAGCAATATACCTACCTAAAAATTATATTATAGTGGTGACATCTAGTCGTGATGGTGACAATAACTGATCTCTTTACAAAACTTGTAGCAACTGGGTTTCTCCCGCGCTAAAGCTGCATTTCCTGCTTTCAAGTTTTGACAATTTGGCAATTATTTGGTCGCAGAAGTTGCACAAACAAGGTACTCTTGGTTTTTCAACAGTAACAATCGGCACTAATCTTTCTTCTTTAGAAAGAATGGTTCCAGATTAGTTACTTTATAAAGATGATTCAAAAGTGTCAGGCCAAAACAATACACGGTATATGGAATCTTTCATGAAATCCACAAAAAATACTCAAAAATTCGTTCGACTTTTATTTTTGAAGTTATGAAGGGTCAAAGAGTAGTCTATCGAACTTATCGAACGTGTTACTAGCGGCGATTCCCGTGCATTCTGGAGCAAACCTGATCTTTCTAGACGGATCCCATCAGGTCGCAGTACAGGTGCGAAGCTCTGGACATTTCCAGAATATACGCGATGGCTTAGCGAATGAAAATTACGTGACGACTTAACGGCCGAGTGGGACACATCTGTCCATTTGGCGGAGGTGCCGACGTTCCAGAACACGCGGGAAGCACGCGAAAGGTGTGTGCTTTTGCACAAAATGGAAATCAAATTCGGCAATCGAAAGTTATTGGCCTTCAAAGTTGAAGTTCGATTCAACTGACGTAATTACGCTTCTTTATGCCGATGACCTGATTTTATTTGCAGACTCTCCAGTCAATTTACAACGAAACTTAGACCTGCTACACAGATACAACAAAATAAACAAACTTGAGCTCAACACAACCAAGAGTAAAGTCATAATCTTCCGGGAGCACCCTAATCCGCCAAGAGTTGAATTTTATTACAACAGAAAGATCTTAAGTATTGTAAATTCTTTCAAGTATCTCGGGATCGACTTTAAAGTCAACGGATTGTTTGCGGAGGCATGCAGGGAGAGAATTGAAAAAGCTAAGCAGTCAACAGGATTCATCAGAAGCACTCTTCTAAAGAACAAAGTCCAACAGTTGGCAGAGTTACTTGAAACTGTTTTATGCCGTTGTTTTGCCCACACCTAATTACTGTGTGAGTGTATGGGGGGGATTAAGGTACCTTAGTGATTTGGATACGGTGCAAGGTTTTTTTCTCAAGGGTTGTAACTTTTTACAGAGAACTACAGCAAATTACTTACTTCGCCTAGAATTCAACGTACCAAAACTAGTTCTGCTTGTCATCAGGGACTCACTCAACATGTTATTAAAAATAGAAAAAATGAAACACAACAGATTGCCCCTTAAAGCTTTAAACCGCTTAAAACATCTAGACACCAGCAATACCAACAAAACAAAATACAATTGGTACACACAATTGAGGCAGGTTTTAAGGGAGAATGGGATTGAACAGACCGCTATCTTAGATCTCAATGCTGAAAAAATAAATGCAATTCTGAAGACTATCGAAACGAAACAGAGAATAGATGACGAAAATACCATGCTGCTATCAGTCAATTTCACAGACTACAAACACCTTTCAAACTTGGGCGTCAATTCCATATACAGTTTTCCACATTATCTCAGAATTTTTGTGCTTCAGTTGAGAACAGCTAAAACAGACTCCTGTACTCTGTACGTAAATCGAATTTCGAACAAAATTATATCAAGTGACGAGTGCTCAACCTGTTGTATGAAAAGTGAAGAAACCCCATATTATTTACGAATGTCCTATCTACTCCGAATTTAGGGACAACCGGCAACTGAGCTTCTCTCAGGATATTCACCAGCTGATTTCTCGAACCGATTTACCACTGTGGAAATATTTGTATAACTTCATGGAGAATATTTTTAGGATCAGGGCAATAATTAACGAAATATGAGTATTTTAATTTTCACTCCAACTCTATTGCTGAATTCATTTTGTATAAAATTGTGTCTTATTTACTATTTGTCGTCAGTATGTATTTAGTTTAATTTTCTTTTTCTGGTAACCACCACACTTTGGATTTTCTTTTTTTTTGTGTAATCTTGTTATTGGACGCCAAGTCCATAAAAACAATAAATCTATTTATATATTTATTCATTTATTTATTTATTTAGAAGGTTCGGAGGACCATCCTTTGACACTTCATAACTTCGAGAATAAAAATCGAAGAATTTTTTTGAATATGTTTGGGACCTTCGTAAAAGATTCCATATTCCGTATTATAGTTTTGATCCAACCCTTTTGAATCATATTGTATAATAATAAATAATCAGTATTATGGAGTGATCAAAATGGTACTGAATAACATTCAGTTCAGATTGAAGAGTTCATCGTTGGCAAGTAAGAAATCAACTGAGGAATCAACCAACTGAGCCTTTGGAAGCATTTTGGTTGGTGTTGGTGCAAATGGTCATCGTTTAAATTCTTCTGATCAATGGAACCGAAACCGCATGTCCGTCAGTATTTCCAAGCATGAATAAAAATATTGGTTGATGATAGTTTTTTCGCGATTCACTTTTAATTTGAAGTGAATATTTACTGCGCATATACTGTGCAGACATACAGAGGGACGAAGGTCTTTTCACTTGCTTTTTGAAGAATCGATTCGTCGTAGAGCGTGCATATATACATAGCAATGAAGAGTAACTTTGTACGGAGTAAACATACAGGATTACCATACCCACAAACACAGACAAATATATGCATTATACAGGGTTACAGAGGGACAGGCTCGCGCACACACACACACACACAAACGCGTAGCCAAATACATAATCACACGTATACATGTGACTGACGCTTTGGAAATTTCTCCAACTGAAACAATGCAACTTGTGACAGCGATTGATAAATCAAAGGGTATTTTAGGATGGCCGGTTGTGTGTAAAAATCGAATACGCACTCGCGCAAAGACCAACCTGATTTATGACGTTTTTCATGTTTTACTATTATAGGTATTCAATTTTCCCGCGCTTGCCTTTGCGTTTGTGAGTAAAAGTGAAGAAGATTACTGGATCTATCTATACAGAGCGCGTGCAAAGTTTTGAAGCCTGGGATTATTTTTTCTCACTAGGAATTTTTGAAAGCGCTTAGAGAGGTCAAATCACCTTGTTTTGAGAGACATGTTTTGAGACCATTTTCATTCTTCTATCTCTCTCCGCTTTGAAGGTATGACGGTCTATTTTTTCAAACACAAACCCCCCTTTCCAGTGGATTTGGGTAGACTATAAAATTATGATTTCAGATATATTCACAATTCACATGTTTAGTTTCTTTGCTAATAGTTCCTGAGATAATAACGGTACAAAAGATAAAATAGTTATAATTACGTAACAAGTACGGAAAGTGATACATTACGCATGAGGCGCAGCCGAGTGCAGAAATCACATAAATGAAAGTAAGACACTTTCCGGCAAGTTACGTACACTATTTTTCCTACGACCGGGAGAAAATTATATTAAATTAGGACTTAATTTTCGTGTTTTTTTTTTGTTAACGCCGATTTTATGAAAACTTGTGGATGGGAAAAATACAAAAATTGTGATCTACCGTCAGCTCCACAAAAAAGATGATCAGCGATCAAGCCTAATTGCAGATTAACCACAAAAAATGCCTGAAATCTGCACTAGACCCATCATATTTCCATTATTGAGGGATAAACCAGCATTTTCATTGATCACTAACCGTTAGTTCCACAAAAAAGATGATCAGCGATCAAGGCTGATTGCAGATTAACTGAACTTTTTTCTGCTGAATGCTAGGTGATTACTCACAAAAAATGTCCAAAATCTGTACTAGACCCATGATCTTTCCATTATTGAGGGATAAACCACCATTTCCATTTGATCAGTCAGCTACAAATTGACAAACAAAAATCGCAAATCAACTAATCTCGTAATATCTGTTTTGTGGAACCCACGGTCAGCTACAAATTGACCAACAAAATCGCGAATCAACTAATCTCGTATTATCTTTTTTTGTGGAACCCACCGCTAGTGTGAATTTATAAAAAAAATAATCATTTCAAAAATTCAAATTACATACCAAAAATTCATTTTTTACTTCCCCGACCCACCACCCAACGAGGAGGGAAGTATTGTGAAAGCGCAAAAATTTTTTTTCGATATTTCGACGGATATATCCGTTTTGAGGTCCCCTACGACGATTATACGTGCGTTCGGTCAGCTTATTTAGCCGCAAGTGAAGGTTCGAGATTAGAGAATCTAGAGATCAAGTTTCTAATCAATATTGACAATATAATTTTTCATGTCCGAACATTTAGTTGTTAGGGCTCGTATAGAAAAACTATCTCATGATAATATATGCGCTGATGATGACCATGTCCACGGTGCGATTTTCATTCAAAATTGACAACATTTATATTTAAACAATCAAGGGTAAGATGCCGCAATACCTCGCGCATTGCCGACGCGCCCTAAACAGTTTGTTACCTCGCCGCAGAGATACCATCCTTTTTGGTGATGGTATTGTTACGGAACTCGCTAGAGATCGCGACGCGCGAATAAGACACATCTGCACAATTATAGCGGAGGTGCCGAGTTTCGAGACCGTACCAGAATATACGCGTACCCCGACAGACAGACTAGGGCCGCGGCGAATATACTGGTAGCCAATGGTGTAGAATATACTGGGAGACGCCTGAAGCATTCTCGAACACAGCACGCGAATATACAGGGAGTTTCAATGGAAACGAGCCACCCTGAATAAATCTTTGCCAGGTAAAATTCAGAAAAATTACCTAGACCCTTTGATTTTTGTTTCGAGGGGGACATCTAAGCATACATTGGCAAATTGCTATCTTCAACCACCTCACCCCCACCGACCTCAGCTTTGAAATATCAAATGACACTACCGACTTTGCGATACATCAAATCAAATAAAATTCAAATCTCTTTCTGGAAAAATATTTCCAAATTTTTCAGCCCCCACCCCCTTTTTTTCCTAAAATTATCTGAATGTCCAATTTGATATTCTTGACCTCTCGATTTTCTCCAGTGCAGTCAACGTCATCCTGCACAGCATAGAGGGTGAAAATGTTTCCTGGAAAAAGTGACACCCAAATTCACCCCTTCGCTCCCCCCACCCCAACTTCAAAATCTAAATTGAGAGCCTACTTTGTGCTATATGGGGTGCTATATCAAGTTGAAGAGAATTCAATTTTCTTTCCGAAAAAAATACATATTTTCAAAATTTTCAATACCTCCTTCACCTCCCTCAATATTCTGAATGTCCAATTAAATGGGGGAGGGGCACTTTGTCTATCAAAAATTTCATTTTTCGATACTATTTAGGATGTAACTGACCAAATTAAAGATAATTAAGGGGTCGAGAATATTAAATTGGACCCTTAAGAGAATTTTAGGGAAAAAAGGGATGGGATTGAAAAATTTGCAAATTTTTTTTAGAAAGAGAATTTTATGCTCTTCAGTTTGATGTATCGCAAGGTGAAGAGTGTCATTCGAAATTTTGAAGTTGAGGTGGGTGGAGCTGAGGGGGTTGAAGATAGAAATTTACTAATGTATGCTTTAGATGTCCTTCTCGAAACAAAAATCGACGGGCATCGGGAAATTCTCTAAATTTCACCAGGCAAAAATGTATCCAAGGTGGCTCGTTTCTATTGAAACACCCTGGTACATTATAAGGTGTGGGACTGCGGGACGGCCAAAAGCAGGCAGATTTCAATTCGCAGCGAAAGTGTACACATCAGCAAAGTTTAGCAAAGCGATATCCAAATGCGATAATTTATTTTTATATTATGTATTTAGTAGTATGCAGCAATAAATAGTGTGCATTTCAACTTTGTCTTCCAATTATTAGGGTGCACAACGTAAAATAACAGTGATATTTATGTGCACCTATACCAATGTGTGATGTGAAGTGAATGTGTATAATGTACCACTGACAGTGGCGTACCTAGCGTATTTGGTACCAAGGGCGGACTACCTGTGAGTCCTGTGACACCCTCCTTCCCTCAAACCTACTTCGAGAATGAGCTGGAGACTGCGTAGTGCCCCTTAGATTTTTAGGATCGGAAAATCGCGCCCAATTAGTGACATGGTAGTTTTGGACATAGAAAAGCCATTTCTCGACAAAGCTGAAAACACTACGAATAGTGACTAATGCGAGAAAAAAACGCCGCAGTCGAAATTTTTTTGAAAGACTAGTCTTCACGAGCTTGTTTTGCACCCCCCAAGGCCTTGCGTCCCAGTTTTGAAGACTTCTTATGCACCACGAATAATCTAATACTGGCGCCCCCTTACTAGTATATTGGAAATAGAAAAAAATAGGTGCTTTGCTGGAATTAATTCAAACAAAAACGATTTTTTCACCAATGCAAGCTTACAGTCCCTTCTTCAACATATCAAAAGTCCTCAGTTCTGGAACTGCTACAAATCAGTATACAGGGTGAAAGTTTATTATTTTTCCCTACTTAATTTTTTTCTTGAAAAACGAATGACCGAAAATAACGGTTTTAGGCTAGTTTGATAGGCCATAGTCCTCCAATAAACATATAAAAAATATACCACCCAGCAACTGCTGCGTATCAAGTTACAGGGTGAAAACTATTTTTCATCTTCAATTTTTTTTTTGATGGAACTGATCTAGATTGAAGCCGGTTCCAGTTCTTTTGCAAGCTTGTAATGTCATACTGAACATATAAAAAGGACACATCTCTTTATCTGCTGCTTTTCAATTTACAGGGTGAGAAGTCATTTTCACGTTTCAATTTTTTTTTTGGTGAAATTGGCTTACACAACAATTGCGACTGATTTTTCTGGAAACTTGAAGTTTCTAGTCAAACATATCAAAATAATACATTTCTACTACAGCTACGTTTTTATTTACAAATTTAAATGTTTGGTTGCGTTTCAAGATTTTTTAAATTTTTGATGCAATATACCCGAATATACCCAATCATTTAAATTCAATAAAAAAAAACTTAGCTGTAGCAGAAATGTATTATTTTGATATGTTTGGCTAGAAACTTCAAGTTTACAGAAAAATCAGTCGCAATTGTTGTGTGAGCCAATTTCACCAAGAAAAAAATTGAAACGTGAAATTGACTTTTCACCCTGTAAATTTAAAAGCAGCAGTTGCAGAGATGTATCCTTTTCATATGTTCATTATGACATTATAAGCTTGCAAAAGAACTGGAACCGGCTTCAATCTAGATCAGTTCCACCAAGAAAAAAAAATTAAAGATGAAAAATAGTTTTCACCCTGTAACTTGATACACAGCAATGGCTGGGTGGTATATTTTTTATATGTTTATTGGAAGACTATGACCGATCAAACTAGCCTAAAACCGTTTTTTTCAGTCATCAGTTTTTCAAGAAAGGAAGGAAGTAAGGAAAAATAATAAACTTTCACCCTGTATACTAATTTGTAGCAGTCCCAGAGTTGAGGACTTTTGATATGTTGAAGAGGAAACTGAAAGCTAGCCATGGTAAAAAAATCGTTTTTGTTTGAATTAATTCCAGCAGATATTCTATTTCCAATATACTATACTGTTTATACCCGGTGCGGAACGCACCCCCCGTCCCCCCACTGGTACGCCACTGACCACTGACGATATCATGCACAGTGCTACTGAACTTGAGAAAACCGCGAAAAATATGAAATATGTCAACTAAACAGAGGTTTGACTCTGCGTATTGCATATTGCATACATAGTACATAAAGGCCCACGATGCCGTGCAGTGCAGGTCTACGCAGGCCTACCCAGGGTTTTTGTGAGCCGGGTACACTTGTATCCTGTATGTACTCGCATACTTGAAGTTACAGTGCAAGAAATAACAAAGCATCTTGAAAAAAAAACCTGTTTCAATTTTAAGAGACGGAGAAAACTGATAAGTGTCACAGTGCACAATAGCACAGGAGTTTATTAATTTGGAAGAAAACTAAAGTAATTTAGCGTTAGGGACGGCGGTCTACAAATTTACATAGGTGAAACGGATGTAAGCTAAAGCAGGCTTGATTAGTGAAGGAGGTCAGTGTGAGGGATCCAATTTTCACAAACTGACAGTGGTACGGGGCACGCAGAGAGAGGGACTTTAAATTTGCAGTGACTTTGCTACACATGTTCTAATGACTCTTTGTTTATGCCGCCGTACATCCTTCCCCAGGACGACTTTATATTGGCACACATAGTCGTAATTTATACGGGGAAAGTCGACGGAATCCTTTAATGCCCGCGTCGTGATAGAATAATTCCCCCGGTTTGCTGGCATTACCGGACGAGAGCGAAAATCACGTATATTTATTTATACCATCTCGATTATCCGAAACATTTGGGTGGCGCGGCATCCCGGCCATGGGATAACTTTATATGTTTGTGCCGAAATGTCTTAACACTTCCCTCTTTATTGGAATTTATTCGATAATTTAATGCCTACTGCTTACTTCTCAGAAGAAGCATATTTCAGAGCCGCGCATCAGCCTAAAATTTACTTACTTGCCGCAAACTTGTCGTAGCACAAAAGAAACAGGAAAATTCGCATGAGACACCAATAAACAATGTTCGTAACATCACACATAAAAACTTTGGTCTTTGCTGCTCGGCTCATCCTCGTTGAGCGTGTTAAGACGACAACAAATTGAAATATGAAACGATAAGCAGAAAAAGCAGAATTGAGAATGGAAGCACTGGAAAAGCGGCACAGACCCTGCGACCTATTAAGGTAAGTCCGGGATTGATGATCAATATCCGTATAAAAGACCCTTCCAAACACGTAGCTTAGCCATTGTATAACTACTCCTAGTAGGCCAGCCGCCGTTCAAATTGTGCAATTTTTGAAAAGCACGGGCAGGTGGCGTGTTCAGCATTTGTCGTTTGGTCGCTCAAATTAGTTATAAATCACGCTGTCTTCAAATTTCAACGTGGCGCCCAACTAACTGACAGATGTTGATGGTTTGGTACATAAATTTTAATTTTTCTCATATGCGCTGATGATTTCTTGCGAGCTAATTGCTCTAGGCGACATCTAGCGACAAAATCCCAAATTCGAGGCTGACCTACTAGTAATAGTAAGTTATACAATGGCTTAGCGATAGTTTGCGCAAGATGCCTGATTGTATGCGGTTCAGTACAAAGTTCAGTAAACAATATATTCTTAATTAATAAGTATAGTAGTTATTTTACCACTTTACATTGCATTTTATTTGCCGTTTTGGACCGTTTAATTCGCGTGTTTTCGCTTTTCCGTTCGCTTGCTGATTCCCGAAGCGAAGAGTGTCATGTGTCGTGCAGTATTCGCACATTTTGTCCGGGTCATGTATGTAGTGGAATATCAAGTTGAGAAATAGAATAAAATAGTGTGTGCGGGTCTTTATGAAGTGTGTAGGGTGGGTCAAGCCGTCATATACCGAGGAAGCGAGCTCGTTTTGCTTCTCCCAAACACATCCCTTGTCTATGAATATGCCACTCACGCGTGCTTTTCACTGGTACCAATTTCTGATAAAAATAGGATTTCTGCAGTCACCCGTTATCAAGTGAAGACATTATATTGGCTTGGAGAAGGATCAGCCAGTATTCTAGTGAGGCTTAGGTTCAATACAGAACGGGCAGAGCGTCAAATTTGAATTTAAAATCTCGGATGCATCTCAATACACATATTTGCGTCTCAATAGACATATACGATGGCCTACAAAAGACGATCCTCCTGTCATTGTTACACGGATTCCTTTCTACGACGACAAGGATGAAAACATTTTATTGCGTTCCAACGTCCCATTTTCCCTCTCCTTTCGTCGTGGTTGCAGACGCGCAGGAGAAATACGCATTATTTTTACCTGTAGGTAAACAGATGACGCATCCCGAATTCACAAGCATGCGCACGTTTATGCCCAGTCTTCAAGTGATTTTGCTTTCCCGACCCTCCCCCCCACTAATAGAAGAGAAAGTATTGTACATTGTACAATGTATGTAACTCTGTAATCTCCGACGATAACTGTCGAGCCGTTGATCCGATTGAGTTTAAATTCGGTGTATTGGGATGAGTTTCACCTTGGAATGCGACCAATTATCTTGGCTGTCATACGTCAGACGGGAGTGTGACTATCTAAAAATGACAAAAGCTATACAGGGTGTCCGGTGTTTGATCGCGGAAACTTTGGCAATCGATAGAGCATCAAAAAAATAGATAGACTTTTCCCCAACCACCCCGTTCAAAAACGAACAATAATGGAGATATAGCCCTTCAAAGTTCAAATTGAAAAATTGTTTTTTTTTTCGCGTAACTTTTGAACTGCTAAACCGATTTTGTTCAAATTTGGACCGAAGTTTACCAAAATGAGTTTTTATTGAACTCATTTTGCAATTTTTTCAACATTTTCAAGAGCGAAAGAGGGTACCTTTCCCCTTTCTCCCTTATTTTTTACTCTCCTAAATGTTTTTTGGATTTGTTCTCACTTTTACATTCTACGTTCAATTTTGAAAAAAAAGTTACTTTAGCAAAATTTTGCTTAGAGTCTTCGTTTTCAAGATATTTGGGTCTGAAACCTCGAAAACATCTCAAAATCTGAGCTCAAAAATTTTTGCCCTGGAAACTTCTCGTTTCTCAGAAAAAATGGTGATTCATCAACTCAGAGACTCTAGAAAATCTAGTTCAGCTGAGAAATCATGAGTTTTTTCAGATTTTAATCTTTAGATTTTTGAAAGTGGTGTTTTCGAGATATTTTCCAAAGCTTCAAACCAAAATATCTCGGAAACGAAACCTCTAATCAAAATTTTGCATGAGTAACTTTCTCTTATAAATACACCGTAGAATCCAAAAATTGGAACGATTTCTAAGAATAATCAAGGGAGTCAAAAATATAGCAAAAAGGGGGAAGGTGCCCTCTAATATCGTCGCCCTTAAAAGTGTTCAAGAGAATGCGATATTATTGTTCAATAGAAACTCATTTTAGTAAACTTTGGTCCAAATTTGGACAAAATCGGTTCAGCAGTTCAAAAGTTACGCGAAAAAAAAAACGATTTTTCAATTTGAATTTTGAAGGGCGTTATTCTTTGTTTTTGAACGGGGTGGTTGGGGAAAAGTCTATCTATTTTTTGATGCTCTATCGATTGCCAAAGTTTCAGCGATTGAACAGCGGACACCTCTATATCATAGAACTTTTTTTTTTCATTTAACTAACGTTGGCCTATTTCCGCACACATTTTTGCTGGCCAATCACCGAAGCCGGTGAATGCTTTCCTCCACTCACTATACCGGAAATTTTGCTGAACCCCAGATTTTTGGGGACAATGGTCGGTACCATCGTTTATATTTTACGTGCTATGAGACACACAAGCGCGCCTTGCATTTACCAAGCATTCCAACTAAGTTAAGGACGGAGTTGAATTGGTGAAATGAGCGTTGCGAAATCAATCCCTGTGGGTTTATTCCCTGACGGATTCTTATTAATCTGGTTTCTTTCGAAAGCTACAAGGATGTACTTTGGTTTGAGCCATTTTCAAAATCCAAAAATATTTTTTTTATTTTTGGATATTGGAAATGACTTGCACCTTGGCCGGACCAGACGTGCATTTGCCAAAAAAATTGTCAACAGTCACTAGGTCAAAGGGCGAATTTGTGTCTAAACGATAACGAAGCAGTCTTTTGCAACTGCGGTTGCAGGGCACACTTGGCACACCCCGTGCGCAGGCCTATGAGTAGTATTGGTTGCGACATTTTATCGTGTACCGTGTATTGAGCTGCACTATTGATCATGGATTATCATATTCTTGGATAAATAATAATAATTTGTTTACTCACAATCCTATTAGGAATGCATTCATTAGTAACTCCGACGAGGTAAGGAATCAACTCATTCCTTACCTAGGTCAGTAATGGAATTGACAGCGCTGGCCCTTTTTGATCACTACCGCTACTCGTTGATATTGGTGCTGTTTAAGTGACAGGTCATGTTATTTGATGATGTTTAACGTCGTTTTCAACATAGTGTACATTGCCCATGAAGTCGACGGCCGACGGCTTCCTAATCCTAATCGCAGACTCAGCTCTTTGGAATAAGCAAGCATGACGTTCTCGCTGACATGCAAGGCGTTCTTATTCCTTGCCCAGTCCAATATAGGTGTTGTATGTTTTTTCGTATCGTTCGCGACTTTTTTCCGGTAGCGGACCAGCAGAAGCTTCTGTAGCTGGTTCTCGGAGATCTGGAGGAGTGAATTCTAGCTCGGAATCGGACATTATGATCAACTTTGCACTTTGTCGGTAGAGATAGAACCAAACAAATTGGCAATTGTTTTTACGATTGTCAAAGTCAAAGCCAACTAACTTGTGAATTGCACAATTATTGGTTTTTTAATTCAAATTCTATTTGATGGAATGATATTATGATTGTGATTTGTGAGTAAAATAGTATTACATACTCTCGACGGTAAATACATCTCCAGCTCCGGGCTAGAGCCTTCAGACTTTGCCTGGAGGCTCTCTTTGCTTCCAGCAGTAATGATGTATTTCCCGTCTCGGTATGTAATATACTATTAAAAGACAAAAAACACGCAAATATAAATAAATATTGCGCCTCTTAGGGCGGGCCATATAGCTTTGTTTCATAATATACTATTATAATAATAATTAATTATTATTATTATAATTAATAATTTCGTCTTTGTTACGGCGAAGTCTAGCCAATGGCTACTCTACTTAACCGTGGACCGACAGCTTAAAGTGCTCTCCGAGGCACGGTATAAGCGAGCTGATTTAAATTTCTGGTAGGTCACCCATCCAGAAATCTGACTGCGCCTGACGTTGCTTAGCTTCGGATATCGCTCTCCCGATATCCGACGCTCCGCGCCACGCTTACACATATTATCTACGACCACTATCACCAAGTGACGAATATCGCATAAACTGGGAACCTGAGGTATATAATTGAGAATTTCTTGATGAAATTTTTGGCCTGCATTTGTAGGACCTCATTTTTATTTGATCACATTAATTTTGCGAGAGCTATTGGATGATATTCGAAATATTAGTGCGAGAAATGCCCGCAGTCATTACCTCATTAACGACTTGGGATCGGGTGGGTGTGAAAATTGAGACAGTCATGTCAAACATCGATCTGATGACAAGTACCGCCTACCTAGGCTGCTAGATATTTTTTTAGATCATACGTTAAATTCCTATTCAAATTCATTGCACTTGTAATTTTGTAGGGTTGTCAATCTGACCATGGGTTGGGGTTGTACCGGGTGGGCCATAAAAAACCGTACTGTTTTATTTTCATCGCTGATTTTTTGTTTCTTGACCGATTTCGACAAGGTTGGTATCATTGTGTAGCTAATTGAAAAGGCTAGCAGAGCCATATACAAATGGTTCCCAAGTGTCAAAATTCAAAATGGCGGAAACAACTGAAAATAGGCTTTCTTTTGCAGTCGTTTTTTTAAATTAAAATTTGACAGAATAACTGAACTAAAGACATTTTCTGAAAGAATCAACAATTTTCTACATTTTGAGACCACAACTAGCTCAATTGGTTCATTCGTTGAGGAGATGTGGCAAATTGAAAAAAAGCTTATTTGCCATTGTTTCTATCCAAAATGAATAATAGAAAATATTGTTTTGCCTGCCAAATTTTTGTTTCTGGGGCGATTTTGACAAGTTTGGTATCATTGTGTAACCAATTAAATAGGCTTCAAGTGTCATATACGAATATGATCGAAATGTCGAAATTCAAAATTACGGACACAACTGAAAATGAGCCTTCTCTCGCAGTCGTTTTTTTAAATTGAAATTTGACAGAATGACAGAACTAGAAGCGTTTTTTGAAAGAACGAACTGTTTTTTACATTTTGGCACCAGAACTAGCTCAATTGGTTCATTCGTTGAGGAGATGTGGCAAATTGGAAAAAAGCTTATTTGCCATTGTTTCAATCCAAAACGAATAATAAAAAATAATATTATTTTGTCTGATGAATAATTTTTTGAAAACTATTTTGAATAATTGGAAATTATTTTACAGGGTGTTCACTAGGTAGGTTCTTATCTATGGACGCGGACTCTCTGGATGCAAACATTTGAGGACTATCCTCTATTTTTTGTATTTGTGTTGGTCAAAGTTGTTCTTGATTACTTGAATCCATTGTTAGCCTCAAAATAGACATGTAAGATGTAAGACATGTGAGGTTTTCATTTCATTGATGGTAGAAAAATAATCTATTAGTCTTTTCCAAAACATTTGCACATCATTTTTATTTAAAAAGCCCATTTAATTCTGTAATTCTGTCAAATTTCATTGAAAAAAAAAGACTGCAAAAGAAGACTTGTTTTCAGTTGTGTCCGCTATTTTGAATTTTGACATTTAGATCCTTTTTCGTACATGACACCCGTAGCCTATTGGCTACACAATGACAAAAAACCAATCATAATCGCTTCAGAAACAAAAAATTTACAGACAAAACAATATTTTTTATTATTCATTTTGGATTGAAACAATGGCAAATAAGCTTTTTTCAATTTGCCAGATCTCCTCAACGAATGAACCAATTGAGCTAGTTGCGGTGTCAAAATGTAAAAAACAATTCGTTCTTTCAAAAAACGCTTCTAGTTCTATCATTCTGTCAAATTTGAATTTAAAAAAACGACTGCCAAAGAAAGCTTGTTTAGTTGTGTCAGCCATTTTGAACTTTGAAATTTTGATCATATTCGTATATGACACTTGAAGTCTATTTAATTGGTTACACAATGATACTAAACCTGTCAAAATCGCTCCAGAAGCAGAGATTTGACAGACAAAACAATATTTTTTATTATTCATTTTGGATTGAAACAGTCCCAAATAAGCTTTTTTTCAATTTGCCACATCTCCCTAACGAATAAACCAATTGAGCTAGTTGTGGTCTCAAAATGTATAAAATAGTTTATTCTTTCAGAAAACGTCTTTAATTCGGTTATTCTGTCAAATTTCATATTAAAAAAACGACTGCAAAAGAAGGTCTATTTTCAGTCGTTTCCGCCATTTTGAATTTTGACACTGAGGAGTCATTTGCATATGGTTCTGGTAGCCTCTTTAATTGGCTACACAATGATACCAAGCTTGTCCAAATCGGTCAAGAAACAAAAAATCGGCGAGGAAAATAAAACAGTACGGTTTTTTATGGCCCACCCGGTAGGTACTGTGTATAATACGTGTAGTAAAGCAATTACGCACTTAGGGAGTATTTATTGCACTCGCTCGCTACGCTCGTTCGTTCGCAACTTTTCTCTGCGTGCATAATTTGTTACTTACTACTCTTGTTGCGTATCTGCGTACTATACTATTTCAGGAACCGCGAGAGCCGTTTATTCGCGATGGCGTTGTAAAGTTTAAATTTTCGAATGATGTTCAAAAGGCGGCGACGACTAGAATACATGAGAAACGTCAGATAATATAAGTTTGTCTTGTCTGAATGTCACCAAATACAGAATTCCTGTTAATTGTTTCGTAAGAAATTTAATCCCGCAACAGAACTTCTCTTTTACTTTGAAATATGCGAGTACGGTAAATGTTAAGTAGGTACAAAGTAAAGTACTTTTGTGCTTTCGTCCTTAAATGTTCAGGTGAGTATACCTGGAGGGCTTAAAACGAGCAGTGACGATTGAATATTTTATGCAAATTAGCAAAGTGATATCACAGTGTAAAGGAGTATGTTACCAACCAACTAATACCGGAAGTTCAAAGCAGGGAGATCTAAAGAGTTAAAGACGTATTGTCGCCGCATGGAAAAAAAACTTGGCATTACATCTTCCCGCTCCGAATGCGTCATCCATGCAATTGTAAAAATTCGCTTCCCACGTATTTTTTCTGTGAACGTACGCTTCCCGCAGTCTAGGGGTTAAGGAATCCTCCACCATTCTACACCACATGTGAGAAAAGGCATTTGAAGTTTGTTGCACAATGGCGTAGTCAAAATTTTCACGAAGATGAAGTGTTTTTTTTATTAGCCCCTTTTTTTTGTTCTGTATTTTTGGAAAAAAAATATAGATTTTTCAATCAATTACAATCCACCGGCAGATAATAAAACAAGAGGTAAATACCTACACACGTTTTTCTCTCTCATGTTATCAAATTTGAATGTTTACTCAGACTGTTTTATTCCTAATTCAAACTAATTTTTCCCGCCACAAGATGGCTGCCAAATCCAGACTGAGATAAGCAGTGACCAATGGGCGCATTCATAAGAATAGTTAATGTGAAGCGTTCTATTAATTGAATAAAATGTGATCATATTTCATTAACTTTTTAGTCCATTTTTTAACACTCCCTTACTAGCTAAAAACTGATTTTTTTATGGAGAGTAAAATGGTGCCAAAGGAATACACTGATGATTCTTTGAGTATTTTTTCTGAATTCTTCTAATCCGACAATAATTTTCCTCCAAGTTCAAGAAATAATTGTTTTCAGTGAAAGGGAAACGAGAAAATCAAAATTTCACTATTTCCGACTCTGAATTTTTTCCTACTTCATTCAATATGAGCTACACGTACAGCAGCCCACAAAAATGATGGAACTTAAGTATTAATATGGATCATATCGAACTACTTTGATTTTGATGCCCAGTGAAAGTTTTACCTCCAGTGCATAAGCTGTTTTCCAATTTTTTTGGCCGAAAACCTCAAGTGTGCCGTTAGAATTAAAAAGCCATTTGTGTAGAGTTTTTTCTCAGCTTTATGAATATGGTAACTATTTTTTTGAGTTTCGCTCAAAAAGGTATACTTTAGGACACGAAAACCTAAATATATCTTTTTTTAGTCCGGTCCCCGAATTTTCTTCTACTTGCTATGGCTTTTTATGAAGTATCAGTGAGGGAATGTAGCATACAAATTTCAATCGATTATACGAAACCGTTTCAGAAATATTGCACTTTGAAAATTGTGACTAAAAGTACAAATCACCCTGTATCTTCGCAACCAATGGTCAATTTTTTTTTCTCTTGTTGGTCTCAACTCATAATGACGTCCTCTATCCAGTGTTGAAGTTTGTCACATAGATCACGGAACACCCTGTATAAACATAGTTGAATTTTTGAATATTCTGAACAGAACCTGGCCATTGACAATCTATACAGGGTGATTCACCACCAAATGGACATAGCCTGAGGGTAGGTCCAGTATTTCCACGCAAACCAGAATCTGGCTTTGAAAAATTTCTAACGCTGTTCGTTTTAAAGTTACAGGGTGATTCATGTATTTTGTCGATTTTTTAAATAAGCCATATCTTCAGAACGATCCAATCGATTCGATTGAAATTTTGTGAGTTAATTCTACTATTGATAAATTGACACATCGTCTAATCAAGCAGTTCGAAATTTCCAGGGCCGGCCTTGATAAAAAAACTTCAACGTTTTTTTCAAAAAAGACGTTCTGTATGTATATTTTTCCAAATTTATTTTCACATTCAGAAACTTCATAAAACATGCTATAAGTATCGCAAAAAAAATTGCTTGGCACCATTGAGCTGTCAATAAAATTTTGATAATCCTGAAAATTTTCAAGGTTAGGATTTTTTGTCAATTGATATTTTGAAATATTTGCCGATGATCTATTATGGCCTTAAATTTCAGCTGTTTCGTCAAAAAAATTAAAAATTTTTTTTCAACATTTTCCAGTAACTAACTAGGAGCAACAAACAATTTTATTAAAATTTCCGAAAAATTTATGTCACGTCCCTCAATTTCAGCTCAATGTGGGATAGAAGTGAAGTTGAGGGACGTAACAATTTTTTTTTTAAATTCGGATGAAATTTCTTTTTGCTACCGAAAAAACGTGCAATTTTTTTTTCTAATTTTTTTGACGAAACGGCTGAAATTCAAGGCCATAATAGATCATTTGCAAATATTTTGAATTATCAATTCACAAAAATCCTAACCTTAAAAATTTTCAGGTTCATCAAAATTTTATTGACAGCTCAATGGTGCCAAGCCGAGTGCCAAGCAATTTTATTTGCGATACTTATAGCATGTTTTATGTTGTTTTTGAATATGAAAATAAATTCGGAAAAACATACATACAGAACGTCTTTTTTGAAAAAAACTTTGAAGTTTTTTCATCAAGGCCGGCCCTAGAAATTTCGAACTGCTTGATTTGGCGATGTGTCAATAATTATCAATAGTAGAATAAACTCACAAAATTTCAATCGAATTCGTTGGATCGTTCTAAAGATATGGCTTATTTGAAAAATCGACAAAATACATGAACCACCCTGTAACTTCAAAACGAACAGCGTTAGAAAATTTTCAAAGCCAGATCTTGGTTTGCCTGGAAAAACTGGACCTACCCTTAAGCTATGTCCATTTGGTGGTGAATCACCCTGTATGTACTCGTGAGTATTTCGCGTGCATTATATGTCGCCTGTACATTTATACTATAGGATAACCATAACCTTTCCTATTGATATATTCGTCACCAAAATCAGCAAACTTAGGTATCCTTACATGACATGGGTGCAATCTATCACACCTATGGCATCTGATGGAAACTCATACTGTTGAGACGAGCGACGAGCCCATTGTTGTTTGGCTTCAAAAGGTTCTGCAAGAGTGCTTGGAAACTTTATCCATATATGTATGTGCTTTTTCCATTATACTATTCATGACCGATGTATAGGTCTTCGAAACGCTGGTCTGGTGAACGCCGATTTTTTTGCCTACAGAGTTTTGGTACCCAGGATACGACAATACGCGAAGAAAAATTTTCATTTTCTCTATTGGTTGTGAGTGCCCCACCACGCCTTTCTTCCGAATCTTCTAGGAAGTAGTTCGAACAGCCACTCAACATTTTCACGATCAAAGCGGTATACATTTCTGCAGTCGTCTTCTATGCACTCTTTTCTTGCAGAATAAATTTTTGTTTTTCGTATATTTATATGAACTCCGATGTCATGGTAACTGATATATAAAAACTATTCTATCCAATCCTATTGAATAATGCACGCATTATCACGCGCATACATGCCTGCGTTTCTCAATAAGACTGGATAAAGCATAGTATTCTACTCGCGGGTAATGGCTATTACTCATTCGGATGTTTTACGACACTCGCCAAGGCTCGTGTCGGCAGACTGCATCCTCATGAGTAAGAAGCAATCATAACCTGCTTGTTGAATAATATACTATAACCATTGTATAACTACTCCTTGTAGGCCAGCCGCCGTTCAAATTGTGCAATTTTCGGAAAGCACGGGCAGGTGGCGTGTTCAGCATTTGTCGTTTGGTCGCTCAAATTAGTTATAAATCACGCTGTCTTCAAATTTCAACGCGGCGTCCAACTTACTGATAGATGTTGATGGTTTGGTACAGAAATTTTAATTTTTATCATATGCGCTGATGATTTCTTGCGAGCTAATTGCTCTAGGCGACATCTAGCGACAAAATCCCAAATTCGAGGCTGACCTACTAGTAATAGTTATACAATGCTATAACGCAATAACGCAATAACGCAATAAGGCAATAACGCAATAACGCAGTAACGCAATAACTGACACCGCCAAGAGTTTTGAGCAAATGGTGTTAGGCTGGTGTTGAGGTTGAGTGGCTCGAATATTCCCAAACATTTGCTTGATCAGACAAAGCAATTGCTAACTTTCTTCATGACGATTCAAGCAATTGCTAGAAGTAATTCAACAAAAGGTTCTGTTTTAAACTTTTGCTTCGATTGTAAGCAATTGCTTCGACTGTAAGCAAAAGCTAGAAATTTTATTCTTATGGATTCAAGCAATTGCTCATAAACTTCAAGAAAAAGCAATTGCTTAAACTTTATTGATTAGGCCCAAATGAATAAAACCATCAAGCCGGCTGAAGTCAAGTTTCTTGTTCGTTTACTTTTTCAGTGTCAGCGATGAGCTTAGCAACGTATTGAGTTGACGAAAATTGTAATATCCCGTGCAGACGTTTAGCAAAATGAAATTATAGGCAGCTTGAATTTTTCGTAATGCAATAAAATTACCATAAATTCATTTACGGAAACGGATTTACTATTCAGTTAACGTTTATGTGTTAAAATTAATCTTTGACAGCGTATTTTAGTAAATTAGTAATCTCCGTGCTAACAAGGGGCGGAAGCGGCGCGGTGAAGGAACTGGTGGTGATTGTGAATTAAATATTCAAACGAATAATGAAAGGCGCCATCAATAAGACTAACGCAATAAACTTTGGGTGACAAATGACGTCGTGTATACGGACTGAAAAAAGTCATCGGTACAGGCGCTATATAAAATCGAATTTATCACCAGTCCCGGCGTTCTCCCGGTAGAATTGGCAGGTCCGCTGCAGCATGCACTGGATGAGCGGTTTTTCCTTTTTTGGCCTCTTATCCATTAGGAACAATAATGCACGCGTCTTTTGTTCGCAGAGACCTTTTCGCGAAGAGAAGAGAAGAGAGTAAACGATTGACCGCTTGCTCTTAGCGGAAAATACAATAACTGATTTATCAGGCGCAATTGCCTGTGATTCTAGAGATTTTCTTGCGAACCAGCATTTAATCTTCAGCCTTCTCCATGTGCTGCTGCCACATATTGACTTTTTGTCCATTTGCTATTTATTGATCGGGGCCGCATTGAACAATTTTTTTTCTGTATTTTTTCTCCTGCCAATCGTTTTCTTCTTTCGCACTGATTTTTTTTTCTTCTTTTTGGTAGGACAGCGCGTCGCACGCGCGTACCTTTAATCTACTGGTGCTGGTGGTGGAGGAAACCTCTTTTGTAAATTGGCAATTAAAACTGGATATATCACTCGCCGGAGAGAAACGAGCAATTACATTAAAAAACAAAACAGTGAGTTATTTTCTCAATTACTTTTAGATTGAATGGAGCTTTTAATTCAATACCTACCACTGGACCTTCTAAGCTCCTCCAGTCCTTTTCTCCCTATGCTGAAAGTTGGGCTCCGCGCTCTAACGACACTCATAAAATAGCTGTATAGTTATTAAAAGAAATTCAGTTCTTTCTTCATTGGTGGAGCCATGTAGCGCCCTGGCATTAAACAAAGTGAAAAACTTGTTTGATGGGTTCAACTCAGGATATGCGAAGTTGAAAAAGTTCTGATTAAAAAATCCCGCTAAGCCAAGAAAATAGACATCTCATAAATATGTAATAAACATTTTAATACTTATGGAATCGGTCGAATCTCTTCTCAGATTAGGCAAGAGATTGTGTTTTTATGCGCTTCCATAGCTTTTGTCGTCGGGAAGAGATGATTTGTTCGAGTGCAGACGACACAGTCAGATTAAGTGGGTATAGGAAGCGCGCTGCTGTCTGAAAGGTTGTGTATTTGGCAAGAAGAACCGAGGGGTGTAAGCGCGTCCCTCTATATTGATTGGGAAGGTAATAACTAAAAAGCGAATCAAAGGGCGTTTTGTGCTCGAAAAGAATATACCTCGTCGTCATCAGTTACAATCGTTTCTTATCGCATTTCGGCTCTCGGCCTGGTAGGAACGTTACTTGAATTTCACTTATGAAAACTTCAAAGCATATAGACAACATTGGAAGATTCTGAAGTTTTCCTCCAATCCTCCTTTCCTTTCCTCCATATTTTCATGATTTGTTGATAACTTTTTTCAATAATACTAAAAAACGTAGCTTTGATTTTGATGATGTTTTCCATCAAAGTAAATACATCAAGAGACCTTTTTCACCTGAAACAACTACCTTAGCTCAAAGTTTCGGTATAGCGACTCATAATTAAATCATTTTTCGTTAGTCTTGCGGTTGCCAAACATCAGAAAAGCGTCTTTTGATTTTAAAGTTTTGTCTTTACGCTTGTTCTAGAATGTAACATACAGCTGATGGTGAATCTTTGGTTCAAAGTTTTCTACGAGTATTTCTATCTCGCCCATGAACTCATTCAGGTGTCTAGAAATTTTTGGACCGGATATGCACCAACGGCGAAGGGCAGTAGGATCTTCAGTGTTATTACCAATTTAAAATTTGTTGTCTTGTGTGTATTGGAATTTGCGAGAATGGAACTATAGTATTATCAGTGAAGGCGCAAAAACACCTAGGACGTGAACAAGCATAGAAAACGGACGTGGAAAACATATGGAAAAGTGATCAGGTAGGGTAGGCACCAAGACCTTTTCAACATTACGACTCTTATTTTGCAACTATAGTACCTATGATACATGGTGTATGTTTCATGCTCTTTGGCTAGTTCACGTCCTAGACGCTTTTGAGCCTCCATTAATAGCTCATTACTTTCATTCTCGCATTATTCTGACACACACAAGACAACAAATTTGAAGTTGGTGCCATAGAAATACGAATAACACTGAAGGTCCTACTGAACCTTTGCCGTTGGTGCATATCCAGTCCAGCAGACACCTGAATGAGTTCACGGGCGAGACAGAAAACTTAAGCCAAAGCTTAACCATCAGCCGTATGTTGCATTCCAGAACAAGTTCAAAGAAGGACTTTGAAATTATTAATAGACGCTTTTCTGATGTTTGGCAATCGCGGATCTGACGAAAATGCTTTATATTATATGAAACTTTGAGCTAGGGTGGTAATTTCAGGTGAGAAAGGTCTCTTGATGTATTTACCTTGATAAAGAACATCATCAAAGTCAGAGCTACGTTTTTTGGTATCAATTGTACCTGTCATAAAAAAAATTATTAACAAATCATGGAAATTTGTTTGTACGATATTTTGTTTCAAATCCCTATGGTATGTTGATGAATGCTTGGTATGTCATATTAAACAGTAAAACATATTGCACAACATTCTTCCTTTCACACTTACATTCCCCATCCAGCCGCAGCAAAGTGTGCTCCCAGCGCCCATTTTTGGTATGATTTGAGGCGCACCCTGGCGATGTTTGAAGAGTTATTTTGCAGAACTTAGACTGTTAACATGTTCTATGGGATCTATACAGCCAGCTCAAGGCTGGAAATCGCCGTTGATGGTACATATAATTTTCAGTTCAAAAATTAGCGAGAGTCTGCTATTTTTGCGGTTTTCAGATGTGAAATATGAGGTCAAGTTGATTTCCAATGTGAAAATAAACTCCATATTTGTATTCAGGAGGTCAAAATTAGTGAGAAAACATTGTCACACGCATATGTTTTATAAAAAATCCGCTCCTGTCAAAAATCGTCGCCATCTTTTTTTCTGAGTGGGAAATGTTGACGCATCCTTGGCGAAAATTAATCACCTTGGTATAAGTAGTCTTCATACCAAAGGGCATCCCGTCTAATTCATTTGCAGTATTTTGCTATTTCATGTCGCGTACCACCCCGACTATAAGTTCCAGGCAAAGTTATATGGAAATTAAAATAGCAGCCCTTGAAAACTTAAGAACATGTCCAAACACATGAAATAAAATTAAACTGTGATAAATTTGGAAAAAAAACTATTTCTTTTGTCTCAGCTAGTGATTTTTGCTTCCTCGAAGAAAGCACGCATAATTGCAATGCAACTGTAATGTTCTATTTATGCAAAATAAATACAATAAAATACTGATATTGGTGTCAAATGATGATGTTCTCACTTGAATGATCTGTGTTTCTTGCTTTGACTCTGTTTTCCACTCAACTGAGGTGAAAAGCTACATCATTTGAGGAATCCCGAAAATCCCGGGATCCCGGGATATGAAGTTTTCAATCCCGAAATCCCGGGATTTCGTTCAAGTTTCGGGATTGGATGCCCTGCTGTAGCTCCCTTATGAGGCATTTTTGACCCAAGTTTATATGAAATTTTTTCTTATTTTTGATCGTAGAATCTACTGCTGAAGTGTGGCAGACTAATTTCGGGACACCTGTATAAAAAATTATTCCTGTGTTCCAACTGAACCGCCACTGAAACCCAAAATAAGTCGAAAACCAGCGAGCTCTGAACCGATCAGCGATCGGAAAATCAATAACGCCAACGATAGCTAGCACCAGCAGCAGCGATATAAATTACAAAAATAAATGAATAATTTTCTGGTTGCAAATAACACTCTAATTTTTGTTTATGATGAAAGCTGTAGTTCTCAAAACACGATGGAAGCGGTAAGACCTACTAACAGTAAAAACGAGCTACACAACACATCATTCCTTCCCTTTTTCCATTCGCTAGGACGGGACTGGTAACCCCTCGGGTATAACCCCAAGGTCACATATTCGTTACATGATTTAGTTACAAAGCACGAAGCAAGTACACCCTCATCTGTGGTTCTGCTTTTAGTTCTCTGTTGTGCTCTGGGCGAGCGATAAGAAGTGTTTCACTTCAAAAACCACTGCAAAATTATCGTCTTTCAAATTTTGAGCCTGAGCATAGGAAGCATCGTATTTCGCTGTAAGCCATGAACTTTTTATTTTCTTATGCTGATCTTGACTTACCTTGATTTTCTCTATCTGACATCAGGCTATGGCACATACTTTCTAAATCACTCTGTACATATTTCTGCATTTGACAATTCAAAGCTCAAAGTGGCACGCATTTGAGAAGCCAAGCAAAAATAGATACAGAAACGGAACGTCCATCCGGAAATAGGCATATGTTAATTTATATTCTTCGAAACTGAAAATGATAAAGTTCAAGGGTTGGCGCGCGGTCGGTTATGGTAGATTTAAAATTTCCGCCTACGTCCAAAAAGCGGATTTTAGTATTCAAATCGCTTTAATTATGCAAACGACTGCATAACCCTTTTCTTTAGCATTAGAGATTAATGTTGGGGCGCCGGAAGAAGAAACATCACAGGAAAAAAAAAGTTGCCGCGTTCTCAGGCGTCAGAGTTTCAGCCGACCTTTCGTAAATACTGAAATGACGCCAAACAGACGTGCACACACAATATCATCCTGTTGGACAAGTAAATATTATTTGTTTGCGAATGCGCTCGTTGAGAGGTATAGACGGGACGGATTTTAAATTCCATAGATATTTTATGACGCAGAGTCGGTTGCATACACATGGATTAGGTACGTACCTTCCGCGTATGGTGCCAACTTTAAGTAGGTATATTTTTGTCATTAAATCTTCACGTTATAGACCTGTTATTTTATACGAAAAATGGGGGAAAGAAATATATCTCTGCGGTGAGGAGCTTGTGGTGTGGTTAGTTAGCGCGTTCGACTGCCACTCCAGAGGTCGCGGGTTCGATCTCCGCCGGGGACGGATTTTCGGCCTCGAAAAACAAGCTCCTTGGTTTAGTTGGAATGCTTGCTAAATGCAAGACGCGCCGTGTGTCGCATAGCACGTAAAATACGAACCATGGTGCCGACCCCCATGCGATGTTGGTGGTCGTTAAAAATCCCTACCCTGTGTTGGAACACACAGGGGTTCGGCAAAATTTCCGGTATAGTGGAGGATAGCATTCACCGGCGTCGGTGTTAGGCCTCGTTGCGGAAATAGGCCGACGTTAAATAAACGAATAAAAAAATAAAAAAAATCTCTGCGGAGAAATAGTTCGAATCATCAATCATGGTCTGATAAATAGCAGGGGGGGAGGGTAAAGAAATTATGTACCACCTACCTCTATTTCTTCATTACTGCGGCTACAGATATATCGCTTTTCACAGCGTTAAGATAAAGCCCCTATTTGAAAATGTAATGTACACCTATACTTTTTCTGACTCCGGAATCCAGATGTCTGGCATCAGTTGAATGTTTTTTTTTTATGGAAAATGTAAGGAAGAACAGGAATGAAGCAGTAAATTTTCTCACTTGAATAGGATCTAGCAACAGTAGAAACTAGCAGCTATAGCTTGTTCACCTACAGCGGATATCTAACCAGCAATTTTCACAGCGTTATTTCTTCGGCTTCAGATTCATCAATAGTGATATAACAAGTGCTTAATGTTTTTCCAGTTAAATCGTTTTAACCCGAAAACAACTATAGGGAAGAAAGGTGGGATTTTGTCTGTGATAATATTGGGTCTGCTTCTCGAGTGATTGATAGTTGTTTGAGTAATTTAAAACATTCAACTGAAATAAAAACGAAACACGAGTTTATATTTTGATGATTATTAGGTACATAAATGCCTACTGCGCTGAAATGGTTCATTTGAACTATCATGTTTATCACTATCACTAAGCCATGTTTTTGTGTTGGTCATTATATTGAATTGTTAAATGTTGCTAATGTTATTTTGGTTGTAATTTGGTTCTGTGGTAGATTGTTAGAATACAAGTAGTCCAGTGGCGCTTCACTGGTAGAAGAGGTAGTTTTTGTGTGTAGTTCAGATGGGTGACATTTCAGTACTTAGAGCAAATGTCACCTTGCATTATGACTGATGGCTGAGAGGTTGTGGCGGAGTGGTGCACAGGACCCGATTAAGGGAAGGCCCACACTGCTACTATGGTAAACCCATAGTTTACTTGACAAAAATCATTTCTTTAGGCAATTCTGCTAGTTTTCCATTCATAATCAGCTGAAATCGGGTCGTTTCAGGCTCGATTTAGTTCCAGGACACAGAAAATATCCCAGTCTGGCGCTGTAATATATTAGTGCGATTTTATCACCTGCTAGTGCGATTTTTTCCACTTTTTTATCGATAGCTCAAAGCGAGTAGCTCAGACCTATTTTAGATGCCCTGATTGGTTGAAACTAACATGTATGTAATAATTAGTTGAATCGTTTCAACCCAAAAACAACTATCAATCACGAGGGAAAAGTAGACCCGACATTATCTTGGACAAAATCCCTCGACTGACAAAATCCCTTGACTTAGTCGGGGAATTTTGCCCAATATCGGGTCTACTTTTTACGAAGGCGCAGAGCGGACATCAGAGTTTTTTTTTATGATTTCGAAAAAAAAACACGAAATTATGGGGATAAAGTCAGAATTCTGAGTTTAAAGTCGGAATTCTGAGTTTGAAAGTCAGAATTCTGTGATTAAAGTCGGAATTCTGAGTTTGAAAGTCAGAATTCTGAGTTTAAAGTCGGAATTCTGAGTTTAAAGTCGGAATTCTGAGTTTTAAGTCGGAATTCTGAGTTTAAAGTCAGAATTCTGAGTTTGAAAGTCAGAATTCTGAGTTTAAAGTCGGAATTCCGAGTTTAAAGTCAGAATTCTGAGTTTAAAGTCGGAATTCTGAGATTAAAGTCGGAATTCTGAGTTTGAAAGTCGGAATTCTGAGTTTAAAGTCGGAATTCTGAGTTTAAAGTCGGAATTCTGAGTTTTAAGTCGGAATTCTGAGTTTAAAGTCGGAATTCTGAGTTTGAAAGTCGGAATTCTGAGTTTCAAACTCGGAATTCTGCGCGCGCACAATTCCGAGTTTCAAAGTCAGAATTCTGCGCGCGCATCGGCAGGAATCGAGCCGGTTGATTAAATGGCCTCTCCTTAGCGCAATACGAACATTTGGTACAATCGAACCACTCGATGGCGTCGGCGGCGACATGGCTCCACCCGAATGAAGTTCCTTTGTGCTTTGAACTTGGCTTCGAACGATGAGCCTCGATAAGAGCATTCGGCGCATTGTACAAAAGCAACAATAACAATAGCATATTACATAGGGTTGTGAATAATGCTATAGGTATGCTATTACAGCTGTGTCACGTTATAACGCAAAGGTGGAGGGGGGAGGGGACGGCGCGAAATTATCATTGTTGGTATCCATGTGTTTGTCTGTAATGTTCGTATAAGTCGAAACGCTTATGGCTCTTGTAGTTGCAGTAGATGCAAGAGAACTGTTCCGGTTCGACAATGGCATTGTACAGTTCGGCTGCATGAACATTTTTGTAATTCCTTTGGACGTGTTGGTTGAGTTGGAAGAAGAATTCAGTCAGTCCGATGCGAACATTGCGAACAGTTGGACGTGTCCACAATTTGGGTTGTTAGTAGGTACCTACCTAATCACGTTGGTCGGAATTTGTCAGTGGCACCAAATAGTGCCCCAGCTATGCGCTTGACAGCCACGATACTGCCAGCCCAACGAAAACATTACTGCGCTGCGCTTCGGGATTTAAAGAGGCGCCGCAGCTATAATAGGTAGCATATAGCATTTTTCACAACCCTATGTAATAATATGCTATTGCTGCTATTGTACCTACAATGCGCCGAGTGTTCTTATCGAGGCTTATCGTTCAAAGCACAAAGGAACTTCATTCAGGTGGAGCCATGTCGCCGCCGACGCCATCGACTGGTTCGATTGTACCAAATGTTCGTATTGCGCGAAGGAGAGGTGTATGAAGAAGCACATGATGACGCACGCTACGGACAAAGAATTAACCAGATCGGCTGTGTGGAATGTCCGTATCGTGTTAAGGAAAAAAAGGGTTTAGACTCGGGTTCAGAAAAGGCACAAGTTGTTACATCTCTCGAAGATTTTATTAAATACCTAGCAATTAAGTAGGTATCGTTAGGGTCGTCAACTTGTCAATCACTATTTAATCAACCGGCTCGATTCCTGCCGATGCGCGCGCAGAATTCTGACTTTGAAACTCGGAATTGTGCGCGCGCAGAATTCCGAGTTTGAAACTCAGAATTCCGACTTTAAACTCAGAATTCCGACTTTAAACTCAGAATTCCGACTTTAAACTCGGAATTCCGACTTTAAACTCAGAATTCTGACTTTCAAACTCAGAATTCCGACTTTAAACTCGGAATTCTGACTTTCAAACTCAGAATTCCGACTTTAATCTCAGAATTCCGACTTTGAACTCAGAATTCTGACTTTCAAACTCAGAATTCCGACTTTAAACTCAGAATTCTGACTTTCAAACTCAGAATTCCGACTTTAATCACAGAATTCTGATTTTCAAACTCAGAATTCCGACTTTAAACTCAGAATTCTGACTTTCAAACTCAGAATTCCGACTTTAATCTCAGAATTCCGACTTTAAACTCAGAATTCTGACTTTAAACTCGGAATTCCGACTTTAAACTCAGAATTCTGACTTTCAAACTCAGAATTCTGACTTTCAAACTCAGAATTCCGACTTTAAACTCAGAATTCTGACTTTCAAACTCAGAATTCTGACTTTAATCACAGAATTCTGACTTTCAAACTCAGAATTCCGACTTTAAACTCAGAATTCTGACTTTATCCCCATAATTTCGTGTTTTTTTTTTCGAAATCATAAAAAAAAACTCTGATGTCCGCTCTGCGCCTTCGTAACTTTTCGAGAGATGGACTAATGGATAGTTTGTTCGAAGAATTCAAAACTTTTAACTCGATTAAAACACAAAGCAGGAGTTAAATTTAACTGATTATCGCCCAAACAGACTATTAGTAGAAATTGTAGTTCTTACCATGTGCCTGGTGGTAGTTCAATCCTAAAAAGTATGAATACAGTCGTTTCAATTTTATTACCCCTTTTCAGTCCTTATGACTCGGCCAGGATAATGGAGCGATGCACCAGCTAGCTCAAGGGTCGGGGTCGTGGCGGTGATTGGGTGTCCGGGCGCCATCTGACTTTATTCCTTCAGAGCGGACGCTGCCTTAATGACTAAAAGGTGCGTAAGGAAAGTCCTAGGTCCTGATTTCAGTATTTTTCGTTTATTGAAGACGATGGCGATACAGACGGTGCTGAGGTAGGCGTAAACAGTCAGTGGCGCCGAACTCATAAAAAGTTACTATGGCGAAGAAAATTTTAGACCCCCCCCCTATTGCCGCGCAACAGTCGGGCCGAGGGGCCAAAGAGCCCTTCAGTTAGCGGCGCAGGCGAAATTTTTCCGGAATAATGATGATAATAACATTAACAATGATAAGCAAAAAAAGGGATGTCGCTATAACAGGTAATATAATAACTAAATACCTACTAACGAAGAATAGCCCGTAGAATGACTATGAGGCAGGACGATGTCTGCTTGTGACTCTATGTAGATTGTAGAGTGCTATGAAATGATCATTTCATATATCAAAGGTTGGCCATAATGACTGAATAAACTGTTAAATGCCAGTGTCAGTCTCTGAAAATGTTTAAAACTTAATAGAAGCTTCCATTATCGTAAGTTATTTTCGAAATGGCAGAAAATTGAAAAACAGAGAGTGGTCGTATTCCTTACGGGCGTGCATTGAAGATTTCCAAACAACAAGTAGATGTCACTTTGAACTCTTCGAAGTAAATTGCAGGACATACTACCAACAATTGAAAAAGGCAAAACAAAAATCACAGTACTGTTACGAGCGGCGATTCCGTGCATTTTGGTAAACACGCGATCTTTCTAGATTCTTCTATCCATGAGATCGCGGTGTAGGTAGATACAAGTGCAGAGTTCTGGACGATTCCAGCATATACGCGATGGCTTCGTAATTGAAATACATGGAACCTTCAACGCTTGATCAAGACACATCTGTCCATTTTGACGGAGGTGCAGACATTCCGGAGCACACGGGAAGCATGCGAAAGGTGTGTGGTTATTCTGGAGTCGTCTAGAATCCATATGTCGGATTACTATGAAAACTGCTGGAGAATGCATGTAACATTCGATATGAATTGGTCGGATCTATATAAGGCATCAATTGTCGTCTCACGAGCAGTATTGAATTGGAAGAGACAACGAGCGGATAAGTAGCGATAGTCCCAGCGATATTTCCAAGTGTAAATATCTGTTGGCGTGTATTTATTGTAGTACGCAGTAATAAACAGTGCGTGTTTTGAAACGATCGTCTCAATTATATTCGAACCCGTACACGAAATACGTAACAGTACTCTTGAGGTAAAATGGTGTTGATCATACGGTACCTATACGTATACCCACATCAAACATCATAAACTATCATTCAGATTCAATGTACCTAATAATCCTAATATCCAATAATTTGATGGGTTAATTTCTCTTCCTCTCTTCTTCTTCCCTTTTTTCCTTTCTTCTCTTTTTCTTCACTCCAGACCCCCCCCCCATTTTGAGGTATGGCGAGCGCCACAAAAAAAGGTCTATTCGGCGCCACTGTAAACAGTACCTGCGTTCACGAAGAAAGAAAGCCGGCTAGGAAACAATGTGCACCGAGGCCCTCGGCTGGCAATAATCATGTCAAATTTTCGCATGTAGAGTACAATACTTAAACCCGAGGAAAGGAGCCTCCGAGGTTTACCATCTGTGTGCTACAAAATATCGTCTAGGATAGACTTTAGCTTCTTACGGAAAAGCTGGGGTTAACAATATTGTTCCAAATTTCCCAGAAACAGCGCTTTACCCACGGGGTTGCGAAAAGACATGTATCCGACCATTCGATTTCGCTATATTCTATTTTCCAAAACTATCACTTTTCTCAACGCGAGCACACACATGCGGTATCTCGGAGGCCCTCTGCGCTGAACTAATAATCGTTTTTTTCATTCTTTTTGTCCCTAACCTCCCTATCGTGGACCATCTCTCCCTCCATCAGCAAAAGCCCGTAACAATTTCATATTAGTCGTGGGCCCGAAAATATTTCAATCCGGCGCTGTTACCTAGTGTGCTCTTTTCACCTGCTAGTGTGCAATAATCGATAGCTTAAACCGAGTCACGTGGGTCTCATTTGGTTGTTCTCATTGGCTGAATTGGATATATGGACGATAATCATGAAAAAACCGTTTGAATACCTATTTGACAGAAGCAAAATATACTTCCCCTGTCTTAAGTCGACAGGGATAGTGTTACCTCTCATATTTGTACCGCTTTTCACTTTTTTGCATGGATTTCATTATAATGTACGAAGACATTCCGCTTAACGTCTGCTGGAGAAACAGTTGGACGGATTCAAGTTCAAGCTAATTATGCGAGGCCTTGAGGCCGAAGGCCGCCACGACTGTTGGGTTGGACTCGTTGAAGTTGGGGGTAGGTAATAGCAAGCGTATACGTATTAATACTTGCCTCGTTCAAGTTGTCCAACGACAATCGCAATATTTGCAGCGGGATTCATTAACACGCGAGAAGGACAATTACAGAAACAAGACATGGCTTAAAAATGATTAAATAATGTCGGTCTCGGGATTCACGGTGTGATTATGTTGTGTGTTCTTTTTTATTCAATCGTCAGACAGCCCAGACCATGCAGACGGAGAGCTACAACAGTAGTCGAAGCGCTGAAGAGTATGTGTGTGTAGACTGTAAACCCTAAATTGCCTTGATGCACTGGCGCTTCGGCGGAATCATTTGCGACATGGCCGGTTTTTCCCTTACCTCCGTCGGTCATTATAACATCAGGATATCATTATTTATGACCGGTAAAAACGTTGTTATTATTATTATTATTATTATTTAAAACAAGCCACAAAATAAAATACACTCATCCGCTAATGACACTCAATTACGAATTTTTTATACCAAAAAACGCCTGCAGTATATGCATCAAGTCCAGACGCAGCGCTTCAGAATAGTTTTGAACTAGCGTGTGCCTTTATTAAAGAGAATAATTTAAATTCGTTCTTTTCTTCAATTTTTATGCTCCACTAGACACTAGATAGATCGATTTTTCGATCATCAAAATTTGTTTGGCATGTTTTTCTCGAAGAAATTGCTTGCTAGATCGCCCATTTTTTGGGAGTAAGAACTTGCGTCAGAAATCTTTCCTCCAACTGCGCTACTGAATTAATGGATGATGGAAGTATGAAATCACAAGTTCAGAGTGCGCGACTGCGTTTGAACTCGGATCGGAAGCTTTATGTTTTGAATTCTTCACGAGATCCAGCGGAAATCCTAAATAACCCTCATCACACCACAAACCTTCCACTCAACCCTTATTCAAAACATCCGTTATTAGCTGCTGAATGCATTGACTGCGAAAAAAGTTGAACACATGCTTTCGCTTCGCTCTGCTGCTTTCCCGGCATGCGGCAGCCAGAACAGAATATTCACCGCACGCGATGATGAGTGTCAGGCATTGCCGAAATCCGTTTCGCACCTTCCGTCAAACTAACTTTTTTTAACAATTTGTATTAATTTATATTATGGGCCAAGTCCAATGGGATGTAAAACCACAGTATTATTAGATGTTATTATTATTATTATTATAATAATAATAATTATTATTATTATTATAATCATTATTATTAATAGTATATTATTCAACAAGCGGGTAATGATTGCTTCTTACTCATGAGGATGCAGTTTGCCGACACGAGCCTTGCCCAGTGTCGTAAAGCATCCGAATGAGCAGTGGCGCCGAACTCTTAAAAAGTTACTATGGCGAAGAAAATTCTAGACCCCCCCCCTCTAATTGCCACGCTACGAGTAATAATAATAATAATAACAATAATATACAAAAAAAAGGGAAGGCGCTGACTCAATTGTTCATAGATTTCATCATCTTTTCAAATTTAGAAATTTTCGAAAACTCTTTTAGGTACTTACATAGATGACATGGGCTAAATTTCAAGTTTAAGAACTCTGGCAGAAAATATTGCTGTGTATTTTGTGGGTAGAAGTAGGTAGACCCTGTTGCTAAATTAGGCCCCAGTTTTATCACGTGTAATAAAACTAACTTACCTGCCATTCCATATATATTTATATTAATAGTGTGCAGTGTGTAGTGTGCAGTGCAGCGCAATGTAGCTAGGCACAAAAATCTAAAGTCTTTTGTGAGATCGTAAGATTTTTCTAGTCCATTTAGTTGGCTGTTGAAGTCCGTATGATCAGAACCTTTTTGCCTCTAGTCTAGAGTGCTATGGAATCGTTATTTTATATATCAAAGGTTTGCCATAATCGCGACCATAATGACTGAATAAACTGTTGAATGCCCATGTCGGTCTTTGGAAATGTTTAATAATGAACTGAATGAAAAGCTTTCATTATCGAAAGTTATTTTATTCCTTGCCGACATGAATTGAGGATTTCCAAACAACATGAAGATGTCACTCTGAAGTGAATTGCAGGACTTACTACCAACAATTGAATAAGGCAAAAAAAGTCATAGCACTCTTAAGGTAGAATGGTTTCGATCATACGGTAGGTTTGTTTCATCAGAAATCTCAAACTAGTCAGAGCCAATGAGAAGAGCCCAAATCAGTCTGCAAACTGTATTTCTCGATTCCTATTGGCTCTGACTAGTTTGAAACCTCTTGATGGAACACCTATATACCTAAGTACATCGTAAATAACTGTCATCCAGATTCAATGTATCTACTCAATAATCCTAATATACAATGATTTGCTGAATAAATCTCTCTTCCTCTTCTTTTCCTCGCTTCTTCTCCTTTTTTCTTTTCTTTTTTTTTTCTCCCTCCAGACCCCCCCCCTCTTTTTGAAGTATGGCGAGCGCCACAAAAAAAGATCTATTCGGCGCCACTGCGAATGAGTAATAGCCATTACCCGCGAATAGAACACTATGCATTATCCAGTCTTATTGAAAAATGCAGGATGTATGCGCGTGATAATGCGTGCATTATTCAATAGGATTGAAAAATAGTATATTATATACCAAGGTTGAGAAGTGAGCTATTATAGCGTGAGCACCGTTTAAATCTCGAGCCGCGTAGCGGCAAGGGAGATATGTGCGAAGGCTATAATAGCCTTCTCAAGCGCGGTTTATATACGATTTTTTTCACTACTAGCAAAGTAGATCCGATTCGAGAAGCTCTAAAATTGTATAAAAAACGCTCCGCATTCATTGTAGGTGTCAATCAAAACCAAGTAGGCTCTTCAAGCATTTTGTGAGTTTTCAACTTAAAATGATATTTGCCGGGATGATGATAATGATCGAAGGTCGCGAGACATCTTTCGAATTGTGTGAGGCAGCAGATAAGGTCACCAATGACTTAGGTACTGCCAGCAAAACAAAAAACCGAAAACAATTTAATGAAAACGTACGCGATTTTTAGGAACTGGTTCTTTTCGTGGAAAACTGCATACACTAACAATGACAAATTGTAAATGATATGTGTGCTTATCGAGTAGTGAACACTGCTTATTGAAAATAAATTCAAAATAGACATATTGTGAGGTTAGGTTGTACTGGCCGTCCAACCTTCAGCTGCTATTCCACCAAACCAACCAAATTCACGTACACCACAACAAGTATTGCAATTAATAAGGCTCGGTCAAACTATTTCCCGATCTTTTTGTGTAAGTGAGCTGCCGATATTGTCAATAATTTGATGTGATTCAAACGCAAACGCCAAGTCGCCAAACGTCAATCAGACGATGGGGTTAATAATATGCCCGGCCAACTTGATTCTGCACGTTAATCAGACAAAGCGGTTAATAATATGCCCGGCCTAGTTGATTCTGCAAGAGGTTGTGAAATCTCACTTCACGACCTCTAGACGGGTCAATAATAGTATACTTCACAGCTAGTAGTGAAAAATAGTATATTATATACCAAGGTTGTGGAGGACGCTGTTATAGCTGCGGCGCCTGTTTAAATCCCGAAGCGCAGCTGAGGGATATAAGGCGCCAAAGCTATAACAGCGTTCACAACCGTGGTTTATATACTATTTTTCTCACTACTAGCAAACATTAAATCCTGATTTGTAAAGATTTTTCAAGAATATGGAATGTGACAGGACTGACAGGAGGTTAAAAATGTGACAGCAGGTTAATAATAGTGACAGGCGGTTAATAATGTGACAGTCAGCCTACTGGTTGTAAAAAATCACTTCACGACCTCTAAACAGGTCAATAACGGCCTACTTCACAGCTAGTAGTAAGAAATAGTATATTATATAGGTACCAAGGTTGAGAAGTGAGCTATTATAGCGTGAGCACCGTTTAAATCCCGAGCCGCGTAGCGGCGAGGGAGATACGTGCGAAGGCTATAATAGCCTTCTCAAGCGCGGTTTATATATGATTTTTTTCACTACTAGCAAAGCAGATCCGATTTGTGATGTTCCAAAATTTTACAAAAAGGCTCTGCATTTATTGTAGATGTCAAATTAATACCAAGTAGACTTCGAGCATTTTGAAAGTTTTCAACTTCAAATACTATTCGCCGGGGCGATGATGACAATGAATGACGGTCGCGAGACACCTTCGAATTGTGCGAGGCAGCAGATAAGGTCACCAATGACTTCTGTCAGCAAAATAAAAAACCAAAAACGATTTAGATACATGAAAACGTATGCAACTTTCAAGAACTGGTCCCTTTTGAGAAAACTGCATCCTCTAACAATAACAGATTGTAAATGATATGTGTGCTGATCGAGAAGTGAACACAGGTAATTGGGAATAATTCCAAAAGAGTAGATAATGTGAGGTTATATGTTGTACTGACAAACCTGACCATTCGGCCTTGAGCTGTTTTTTCACAAAACTAACCAAATTCACGTACACCACATCAAGTTCTTCATTGAATAAGACCCGGTCAAACAATTTCTCGACCTTTTCGTGTAAATGAGCTGCTGTTGTCCAAAATTTGATGAGATTCAAACGCCAAGTCGCCAAACGTCAATCATACGAAGCGGTTGATAATATGCACGGCCTGTTTGATTGTGTACGTTAATCGGTCGAAGCGGTTAATAATATGCCCGGCCTATCTGATTTTACAACAGGTTGTGAAATTTCACTTCACGACCTCTAAACAGGTCAATAATGACATACTTCACAGCTAGTAGTGAAAAAAATATATTATACAGGCTGTTTCATAAGTTTATACGACCATAGCCCAATGGTGAATCGAGGAGGTCAAGGAGAGTCCAGATCCAGACCAGACCTACAAGCAAACAATATGAAGCCGACAATGCCATTCACAAGGCTTTTTTATTTTCGCCTTTTCAGCCAGATTATTTACCGGTAAAAATACGGTACAATTAAGGAAGAAAATTAACTTGGTGGAACCACACACATCACTATATCACTATCACATCCATCATAACCACAAAAAAAATCGGTTGTGCCACCCCAAAACTTCTCCGACGAGTAGCAGAACGGATGGGAATTTTATTATGAAATGGGAAGTAAGAGAAGAAGATTGAAGAATTGAGATATTTTCTCTGATAAGGGATTCATTTAGAGCTCCATCATTTGAGTCTGGTCTCGATAAGCTAGGCCGGTGGATTTTAAAGCGGAAAACTCTCGGAAAACTTGAAGAATTCCAAGAGAAATTGCCTGGAAATGTTCAAGAATCAATTACCCTTTGTTTAAAGAACGTTAGTATGAATCTGTTCACAAGCTGAAAACTTGGAAATTTGCAGGTTTCCATTAGTAACCAAATTATGAGAAAGAAAAGCGAGTGAGACAGTCAGACGCATTAGTACATGGATAGAGGTGAACGATCTGAAACTGGCACCACAGAAAGATTGAAAATAATTTGCAGGAGATTGAAAATTTTGAAAATTTGAATTTCCCGGGAAAACCTCAAATCTTTTTCCAAATCATCTTATCATGAAAATCGTCAATTACGGCTTCACTTTAGGCTCCGTCATTCAAATCCGGTTTCGATAACCCAGGCCTGTTCAACATTTTCAACAAGGAAATTCCCAGGAAATTGGAAAGAAAATTAGTGAAAAACGTTCAAAAGCCAGTTACCTTTTGTTTTAAAGAAAATTATGAAAATCTGTCCACGGGATAAAAAATTTACAGTTTTTCCAGAGATGAAAACTCGGGAACCGTGAGTCCGATTTCGAAAATTTTCTTTCCAAAAATGGATGTAATCTTATCTCCAACTTTCGTTCCCAGCATGTCTGCACCTGAAATGAATATTTCGTGGGGCTCATCGCATGTCAAAGTTTGCATTGCAGTGTTTTCAAATTCACGGAATGAACTAATTTCATTTTGAAAAAATTACCGTCGAAAAACAGGAACAGTGCCGATTTTCACAATACACTTTCGATCTAATTTCAATCTAATACACTTTCGATCAGTTTGAATTTTTGAAAAAATTGATCCCCGAGCAGAAATTAATTTTTGAGTGGAGTCCTGCATCAAAAGCGAGACGCCCTGTTTAAAACACGGGCCGGAGGCCCTCTGGGGTGGCAACGCACAGTGGTTCAGAAACTCTAAACGGTGGCCAAAAGTCCAAAAAAAAGTTATTTTTTAAACCCTTATCGGCGATTGGTATAGTTTCACTATTAGTTATAGACCTCAGAAAAACTCTAAGGAGGGTCCATGTATTCCTAAAAGGCTCTTGGGCAGACTCCAAACGTGCGCTTCACGGGCGCAACATTGGCGCTCCATCAAGTTGGGAGAAATATGTTTATTGTAAAAAGTAGTGTCATTTCCGTGAAATTGGACCGATTCTGACGTTTGAATATGGAAACTTCTTATTATGATTTGTACTTTATAATCTATAAACATAAAACTCAAAAAAATTATATTTTTCATCGATAATTGCTGATTACTTCATATTGCATTTTTTCACACATATTCAGCGGATATATATTTTTTTAAAAGGACAGAAAGAATTTTTACCGCTAGTTACCGCCGAGATATTTTATTTCCTAGTAGATATGAACCTTCTCGAATACATATTGAAAAACTGACTGCTACTATTTGCAACTTTAGGTTTGACACGAATTTATATTCCACGGGTCGCGCGGCGCACAGTGGTCCAAATTCAACATTTTTTTGCCAAAATTCTGAAACTTATAAAAACGCTTAAAAATCAGCTGGCGTTTACAGAAAAAATAATTAAAATAAATGCCATCATAATTTAGGGGTAGGTTTCAAAGGGTGTAAATTGAAATAAGCAAATGAAGTTGTGCAACTTTGAATTCAAATAGAATTTTACCTTCGAATTCGAGGAAATATAGTAACAAAAATCACACTGATATTATACAGGGGGTGGGTTTCAGGAGGTGGATTTAGAAAATATACATAAAATTATGGTACATACTTTCAAACTAGCATAGAATATTACCCCTAAATTCGAGGAAAAATACAGAAAAATCCCACTAATTAATTCTAGAGATAGATTTCGGGTAGAAATTGAATAACTGTATGAAATAGTCCAGAATTTGAAATTTTCTTGTGTGTTCTTCTGTACTATTCTGTACTCTTCTGTGAAATGCAACGGCACTTCATACACACCAGCTGTCATTATAATACCAAGAATATTCTTGGACGTCCTAAACTTGAAAGTTTATTGGCAATATATTCCAAAGAGTATAGGGTTGATTCTAAAGCCCGACGAGAAACTACAAGATAGTTTGAAAATAAAGATTTTATTATTACAAATATTACAAGTGAAATTCTATTCAAATCCACAGTTCGACAATTTTACATGAATATCCCAAATTCCTCCCCCTTGAATCGCTATGTATCAGTGCGATTTTTTTTCATTTTTTTTTTTGTCGAATGAGAAGGTGGATGTTTTTTGAGAACAGCCTTTCACACTTTCACCTGATTATTTTCATTTCCACCCCTTCAAATCCACCCTCATGTGCCAGTAAAATTTTTTCCACCTTTTTTCTTGAATTAGGGAGTAAAACTCTTTTCGAATCCCAAGTTCTATAATTTCACCTGATTATTCCAATTTCCACCCTTAGAAATCCACCCTTATGTATCATAAGAATTTTGCCACAATTTTTCCTCAAATTGGGAAATAAAGTTCTATTCAAATCCAAAGTTTCACAATTTTACCTGAATATTTCAATTTCCACCCCCTGAAATCCACCCCTATGTATCAGTAAGATTTTTTTTCACTATTTTTGATCGATTTCAGGGTTCGTATTCTACTCGAACCCAAAGTTTCACAATTTTATTCGATTATTCCAATTTACACCCCCTGAAACCTACCCCTAAATTATAATGTCATTTTTTTCATTATTTTTCCTGTAAACGCCAGCTGATTTTGAGGCGTTTCCGTGAGTTTGAGAGTTTTGGCCAAAAAATGTTGAATCTGGACCACTGTGCAACGGCTGGGAGAAATTTTGAAAATTCATAACGCTCGACTGGAAAATGGTGGAAAATTGCAACTGCAGACTTAATTTGACTCTTTTGTTTTGTTGCTTCCTGCCAAATTAGGTCCCAATCCATGGGATAGATGTTGAAGAATTGAATGGTAAAATTTTGAACTTTGTCATTTTTTTATTATTAGACAGATGACCGGTAGGGCAATACTTTGAACTGTTCTGAACACAGTTTTTTTTATGGGCTTTCAAACGGCATATTGCAAGTGAAGTTCCGTGAGTAATAGCTTCTGTCATTTGATAGTGACACTTCCGTTTGACAGATGACAGCCAAAGACTATAATGGGCTCATTCGACGGTGAAACCATGTCTGTGTACCAAATTTGAAGTCGATCGGATAGACGTTGCGGCTGTTATCGTGGAAGGTTACAAACAAACATACATACGCACACACACACGCACGCACACACGCACGCACGCACGCACGCACGCACGCACGCACGCACGCACGCACGCACGCACACACACACACACACACACACACACACACACACACACAGACATAGATCATTCTGGAAATGGTCTTAATCGTCACAAGGGACCTCAAAACAGATATATCCGTCGAAATTTCGAAAAAAAAAATTGCGCGTTCACAATTCCCTTTCTTGTTGGGTGGTGGGTCGAGGAAGTGAAATCTGTTGTGAACACAATACTTTTCCGGCTAGTGTCCAGAAACAAGATTGAAAAAAAAAAATTTAAGCAAAAAATTTAATTTAAGTATTGCGGTGTCCGGTCCGTGCTTCAACAGTTTTTTCAAGCGGATCTCTATTGTGATTTCTATTGGCGTTCTTACCAAATTTGGTGATTTTTGGTGACCTTTTTGGCAGATTTCAGTTATTTCACAAAACAATGAGCATAGAATCTTCCTCGAGTCTTCTCCCCTGGACTGAAAGTGAAAGTGAAAAAATCCTACCTTTTGATCGGTTCAGTTTTCTTCACTACCCGGCAGCTTGGCACATCCAGCCCGCTTCTTTGCCAGTGGAACTTATAAAACAAAAAACATTTTTTATCAGAACTCCTCAATGTTCGCCAAGAAATACCTAGGTTCCTAACTCCCTACCAAATTATCCATTCGCGAGTCTATTTGATAATTGTTTTTCTTCAATAACTAAAATTATTGAGGTTTTTGAAAAAAAACTCAAGAAGATACCTACCCACCTACTCACCTAACAAAAATGACAACGGTGAAGAACAGGGTTGTTTATTTTTTTGAAAGGCAGCAGATATTTATGCAGAATAGGAGCCAGTTTTTCATGCCTGGCAACTTTATCTCGAGCTTTAGAAACTTGACGCCCTCTGAAAACATTACTGTGAGTACTGGGACAATCACTTCTTCTATCGCTTTTTTCTGCGACTTTTGGGAAAGAACTTTTTGAAATCGGACCAACGGTTTTTGAGTTTTCCACCCTGGCAACATTGCGAATTTTCTACTTTTTCCCCGTAGACAGTTTTCACAATTATTCTTAAAACAGAAGGTGGGCAACTGGTTCTTGAGTATTTTCCAACAAATTCTTTTCCCAATTTCTCGACAGTTTCCCAGCTGAAATACAATACCGGCATTTCTGCAAATCTAAGAAGCAAATATCTGAAAGCTAAAAAACGACATAAACAGAGGTCTTATTGGGACTTTGAATGATAGGAAGACACCATGGGGCCCTGGCACCAAACCATACAAGAAAGCCACACATGAAAGTGTACGCAAGAATGCGCCAAAGAGGTGAGCATACTGGAGTTCCGGAAGCTACAGAAAACACGACATAACGGACTCATCGGAGCCTTAAACGACACTTGAAGACACAAAAGAAGACGCACCGATATTTGCACCACTCGTGCGTCCGTCAGTTTGACATACAGAATTTTCGAGTGACTAGAATTGAGCTAGTTCCGCTCAAAAATCACTATCACTGATCGGTCAGGGGTTTTTGAAAATCAATCCAATCCTCTGATTTCAGAGCTGAACTGAGTCGGTTCAAGTGACTCAAAAACGCTCATAGATACCTATAAAATTTGTCAAGCCGATGTTAACAAAACTCACAGGTTTGGTTGGAACCAAACATGTGTTATTCTCCCATCACAAGCAAATACGAAATACACACACAACACAATACACATGTGTCAAAAATGTTTTGGCATTTGAGGTCGTCAGAACTCAATTTGAAGATACGGCCCATTTTGAAACTTTGAATGTTTGGAAACTTCACCCAAAAAATGCTTCTTATGGAATTGTACAGCTGAAGGCCTTAAGGCCTTCAGTATCAGTTTAAACCATCCATGGTTTTTACATTTGCACATTATAGCATATTGAGTAAGGTTTTTCAATTTTCACTGGCGATTAGGTACTCAAGATTAAACTGATATTGAAATTTGGGTGCAACAAGCTTTTGGTTTGATTAAACGGAGCCGTATTTAACTCTAAATTGGTTGAAAGTTGCGATGTGGTGGTAAGATGCAGGCAGACAGCATCGTAGACTTAGTATACCAAGTACATATGTTTCAAGTGTGAAAAAATGCGGCCCATGAGTAATCCGCGCGCTTCAAAGTTGCATTTCTGGCTTTAGTGCTGTTTAAATCTCGACATTTACGTTGGTGAATTTATGCACGTTGATGTGAAATATTTCGGCTTTTCTGCGTTAACAGCAATTTATGGATCTTGGGTGTCGCGGGTATGGCGAACGTGCAATGCAGAAAAGAGTTAACATAACACAATTAGGGCTTAGCGCGAGAAAGTTCGGCCTGATGGACTAAAAGGATTGTATTGTTGCCTTGCACATGGAAATAAAGCTCACCTTTAAAGATCCGGCTTTATTGCAAATAGTAAAAACGTCAGCCCGGACATAAATTTGTGCGAGAGCACATTTGGAAAAATCGCGTCTGGCGCGGGTTAAAAATACCGAAGAGGCCTAGGTATATGATGCAGAAGTCGGCCAGGTGAATTAGCCTTTAGGCTCATAAATGGTGCGGTGAACGGTGGTATTATTTCTGTTAGAGGCAGTTGTAATTTTAGTGGCGATATATCAAGGTAGACGTCTCAACGTCGTCTTAGCAGATTTACCCACATAGTATGCGCTGGTTCTATAGCACTTACGGTCCAGGCATTAAAATAGTACTTAATCCCTAATGTGATGACCATAAAAGAATTCCGAATATAATAAGAGCTCTCCGCCTCGTGATATATTGACGCGTCCATCGTGAATAACTTTCGCCTTTATTGAAATTTCCAGTGATTCGCTATATTCGCAAATGTAAATTGCTTAAATATACCGAGTGTAACATGAACATGTCAAAAATACGAATTCAACATTGGGCACTCCAGGAATGATTGAACTTCGAATTACAACTTTCGGGACTCGGCGATTTCGGTCTTGGGTCTTGGCTTGCCGAAACGGGCGTAAATCTGTTCAGAAATTTGGGGCGTAGTCCGCTTCGGAGAGTGTGAGCCAAAAACGCCATGAGCTTGACTTTCTGCATGAAGTGACGCGACGGTGGAACTGGTGGAAAAGTATATACAGGATGGCCCAACAAAAGCATAACCGACACGGGCACAGGACGTCTTTTTTTCGAAAAAAGCTTGGATGGGTCGAGTTTCTATTCAGAGGGGACATGCTTTTAATCACTGACGCTTTTAATTTAATCGTACATGCTCTGTTCCATCACCATTGTCGGAGTGCCAATCCTTCCAAATTCAACTGTTATCTGGTCTGGGGTTGAGCGTCACACTGTATAAAAGCTCTCAATTATCTTTGCAGTTTCAGAGTTTTTGGAGAGTTACAGTTCTACACTAATAAATAACCAAGTGATGGAAAATTCAAAATAAACAACAATTTTGTGTGTTTTTATTTACTCTGTATCTATCTTCTGCTAGTCCTTTTTTAAAAACTCCAATGAAGATTTTGATGGGTAAAATTGAATTGCCTCAAAATTTTAAAATAGCTATTGCATATTGAGTCTGGGCCAAGCACCTCTAAAAACGATGAACTAATTGTGTTGTAGAAAATATTATGATTGTGTATAATAAAACTGTTGTAACGAAAATTTGAAATAAAGGTGTCAAAACTCCTATGGCCGATTGTAAGGTCGAAAAGAGGAAAACAATATTTATTATTTATTATTATTATTATTATTATTATTGAGTTACACATCATATTGACTGTTTGGATGAGTTCTACTGAATGCAGATTGCAGTTTGAGAAAATTCTCATTTATTCTCATTTTATACATAAAAACTTTTTAAGGGCTTTTCAATGACATATCTCTCAATATTGTGCATCAGTGTGAAAAAAAATGCCCAAAATTTTGAGGTGCACCCGTACTCAGCGTTTTGATGAAGTAGTTTTGATGACATATCAAACATCAGAAAACCCAGCTGAATCTAACGGTCTTTACCACAACTCGTTAGCTTCAACGAATCTTGAGAAAAATGAGGGTGGACATATTTTTTGAATGACCCTGTATATTTGTATTTAGAATAAAAAACTGCATCGATCCCAAATCAAAACATACAGGGTGTCGCATGAGCAAAAGATTTTTTTGCGACACCCTGTATATCAAAGGAAAAATCTACGGAATCTACGGAAACAAATTTTCAAGATAAGTTTTTTCACTTCCAAATCATTAAGGAGAAACCTCCAGCAGGAGGGGGTCAATTCTCGCGTGGTCACCTTGTACTATTGATCAGCGTTTACACCACATCGATATATTTTTTCCCCGAGGAGTTATACGTCATACCGGGTACAGACGGACGGACGGACGGACGGACAAAGTGAAGCTAAAAGCGCCTTTTTGCCATTTTTTGGGGAAGTGCGCTAAAAATCTGGAGTTATAGCTTTGAAATAAGCTGTGAACTGGGGTAGTTTTCAAGGGAGCTGACGCTGACGGTCAAAATCAAGGAAACGAAGTAAAATTCCTAAACTTCCGGTAGAACAATTATAGTGAAAATCGGTTGTGTCACCCCAAAACTTTCCCGACTAGTATCCAGGACCTATGGAAAATTTTGTTCAAAACGTTCCTTCGGGTGGGAAGTTGGAAGTGAAGAGAAAGATTAAAAATAGATTCCAGGAAAATTTGAATTTCGCGGTAAAATCTTATATCTTATTACAAATTATCTTATTGTAAAAATCGCCAATCAAGGCTTCACTTTGAGCTCCATCAAGTTAAGAATCCAGTTTCGAAAACCCAAGCTGGTTTTACATCCTCAACCAGAAAATTTCCGGTAAATTGGAAAGAAATTGTTGAAAAATGTCCAAGAACCAGTTACTTTTTGTTTAAAAAAAATGGTGAGGATCTGTTCACGGGATAAAAAGTTAGAAAATTTGCAGTTTTTCCAGAGAGGAAATCTCGGCAGTTTTTCCAGAGAGGAAATCTCGAAAACCGTGGGTCCAATTTTAAAAGTTTTTCCTCCAAAAATTAATTCAATCTTTTCTTAAACTTTCATTCGCCGCATGTCTGCACCTAAAATTAATATTTCATGGGGTCTACCGCATGTAGAAGTTTGCACTGCTTTTTTTTCAAATTCACGGAATACGCAAATTTCATTTTGAAAAAATTACCGTCGGAAAACTGGAACCGTGTCGATTTTGAAAATAGGCCTACATGACGCCCAATCCAATTTTCTTTCGATATCAGTTGGAATTTTCCAAAAAAAGTCAATCCCCGAGCAGGAATGAATTTTTGAGTGGAGTCCTGCTACAAAAGCGAGTCGTTCTGGTCAAAACACCGGCGAGAGCCCTTCTCGGGTGGCAAGGGCAAAACATTTTTTTGAAAATTCATGTGGAAAACTGCAATGCGGCCTTGATTTGACTCTTTTGTTTTGTTGCTTCCTGCCAAATCTGGTTCCAATCCATCAGATAGATTTTGAATAATTAACTGGTAAAGTTTTGAACTTTGACATTTTTTATTATTTGGCAAATGACAAATAGGGCAATACCTTCAATTGTTCTGAATAGAGCTTCTCAGGGGCTTTCAAATGACATATTGCAAGTCAAGTTCCGTAAGATATATCTGCTGTCATTTGTTGACAGTGACACTTTCGTTTGACAGATGACAGCCAAAAACTAATGGTCTCTTTCCAGAGAAAAACCATGTCCGCATACCAAATTTCAAGTTGATCCGGTCAACGGTTCGGCAGTTATCGTGGAAGATCACAGACAGACACACAGACAGACAGACAGACAGACAGACAGACAGACAGACAGAAATCATTCTGAAAATGGTCTCAATCGTCTTGAGGGACCTCAAAACGAATATATCCGGTGAAATCTCAAAACTTTTTTTCTGCACGATTACAATACTTCCCCTTCCATGTTGGTGGGGGGTCGGGAAAGTAAAATAGGGAAAAGCATAACGTATCAATCATTAACTGAATGAATGAAGAAACGCAGAACGAATACAAACTCAAAAGTAAATCAAATAAAATCAAATCAAAAAAGGAACAGAAAATTGGCGGAGGCGCCCGGGATTCCTGGGAATTGCGCCACAGGCGATTTTTTTAGCGCATTTTCCATCTTGATGAAAATCGCTATTGCAACCGCTTTGTCCGTCCGTCCGTCCGTCCGTCCGTCCGTCCGTCCGTTCCTCGAACTCCTCCCAAACTAGACGACCTAGCTTTCTAATTTTTTCGCTGTTACGTAGCTGCCACTCCCAAAGGAGAGCTAGGCTATATTGGATGTCCATATTGCGCCGCCAACATAAAGAAAACCGCCCCCGATAAACTTGAAATAACATAATATTGCACTTTCTACCAGACCTTATGCTCTAGTGTTCTCATTTTTTGAATAATACATAGCTGCCACTTATAAACGTAAGTCAAGAAACATTCCGTCTTCAATATGCGCCGCCGACATGAAAAAACTGCTAAAAACCGCCCCCAATCACTTTAAAATGAAAAACATAAACCCGAAGACAAAGCGATCTGATTCTTTCGGTATATGAATAGCTGACTAGAAATGGGGAAGAATAGGCTACTTTTGGTTAGTCGTCGCCCCCAGATTCCGCCCCCAAACGATAAAAAGTGCAACTTTCACAAATGTTACTGATTGAGATGTTTCCTTTAACATTTAGGAACTGCCAACTCAAATTGTGCAACATTTGCTCAGCCGAACGCTCCCGCTCCCACACGCCGCCCCCAAAGTAAGAGATAAATGAAAAACATGAACCCGAAGACATAGCGATCTAAGTTTTTCGCTATATGGATAGCTGACTAAAAATGGGAAACGATAGGCTACTTTTGATATGGCGCCGCCTCCAGCTTCCGCCCCCAAAAGAAAAACAACTTGCAACTTTCAACAATTTTCACTGATTTAGCTAATAATGTTACCTCGAACATTAAGAAACTCTTGACTCAAACTGTGCAAGAATTTCTTTGCCAAACTCTGCCGCTCCCTCACGCCGCCCCCAAAGTAAGAGATAAATGTAAAACATGAACCTGAAGACATAGCGATCTAATTCTTTCACTATATCGATAGCTGACTGAAATTGGAAAAGATAGACCACTTTTAATCAGCCGCCGCCTTCAGCTGCCGCCTCCAAACAAAAAAAAATCAATTTTCACAATGTTTGCAACGGACTAAACGATTTTAGCCGCTTTCTCAGGGAGTGGGTTGGCTCAGTGTGGCCACCCCGATTCGGAATTGCTGGACAGGAGACAATGATACAAGTACATCAAAATTTCAGTTGGTGTATTTGATAAAACAATCAGGGGAAACAATTATGACATGAGATGTTATATTTTGAATTGGAAGTGAATTAATAATTTAAAATCAATGAACAACGGAATTTACGATAATATGTTTTCCCTCAAGTTACTATAATAGGAAAACTGGGGAAAAACTAACACCAGTTAGGTTGAAAACTTTACAATAATTTGGTACACAATTTCGTGAGAAAATAGATGGAAATTTGGTCAGTAACTACGCAAAACAGAGTGACTCCAAGAAAAAATAGCACAAGAGTGAATGTAATTTAAAGTGACACGTGACTGTTGTCGCTAATTCGCAAAAGGGGCACTGTAAATTTATTTGTCGGTACCGAGGGCCCTAGGTTATACGCGGCTCAATTTTGCTTTGCTCGAAGCTTCTTTCTATGCCACCGGTACGGAGGCGCCAACAGTGCCATGCGCGAATAACAATTTACAATTCGAAATAAAACACAAATAACTCTTTATTTTGCGAACGTTATGACTTAGCTGACTTTGTGTGGCAATTCGCGATGATTCACGAAACTGTTCACCGCTTCCAAAAAGGTCTCAAATTTCGGCAACGTCTCTGGACTTTTCGCTGATCTGGTTAGGTACCTATCCGTGGTTTTAGGTGGACTAGTGTAGTAGTAGGTGGCACTAAACGAACGACCTGCACCAGCTATTCGACGAAATTTAGGCACTACGACGCCACGGGACTGAACCCAATCTAGGAATACTCTCCTACAAGGAAAAACCCTAAAACAAATCGGTGAAGCGGACGCACGACAATTTAGATTTTCCTACTACCTTATATCCAATAAGGGTTTTTAAGTTGACAAACGGAACGGCTTTTATCGTTCAAATATTTCACGTAGGTAGCGCTTTCAATCAATCGACGACTCGGCGGACCTCAACCTGAAATATTACACCATAATTTCCAGGATGATGCCTATTTCGAAAATATCTACCTGATGTAGATAGAATTCCTGTTCAACAGACAACGAAACAATCCCTCACAATCAATTCCGAAATGGAATTACGAAAGCAATCCGCAGCGGCTATTCTTCCAAACTAAAATATCAAACATTAAATGCTGAAAACAATTACTACCTATTTGATTCTTACCCCGGCGATAATATAAACGACGACAATTAATGAAATTTTATAATTCGACTTCAAATTCGGATCTTTTGCCGTACACCATTAATCCGCTCGAACAGCGAGGTGCTAATTTCTATCACGGCCAAGACAAAAACAAAGTGTGTTCGCGGAAGAAATCCAACAAATAGTACCTACGACAAAAACTTATCGTCCCGGCCAACGCACAGGAAAACCCGTTCATTTTTGCGAGCACTAGAAATTATTTTCAATCGAATATGTTGAAATATACAGGGTGAGTCTGCGGATGTTCTTGAAAATTTTAACTGTTACATGTTCACTGATTGTTATATTCCCCTTACATTTAGTTACTTCCAACTCAAACTGTGCAACAGTTACTTTGCCGAATGCTGCCGCCCCCATACGCTGCTATCAAAGTGAGAGATGAATGAAAAACATAAACCCGAAGACATAACGATCTAATTCTTCCGCTATATAGATATCTTACTGAAAATAGGAAAGAATTGGCTACTTGTGATATGACGCCGCCTCCAACTTCCACCCCCAAAAGAAAAAAGTGCAACTTTCAATAACTTCCACTGATTTACATTTTAGTGTTACCTCAAACATTCAGAAACTCCCAACTCAAACTGTGGAAGAATTTCTTTGCCAAACTCTGCCGCTCCCACACGCCGCCCCCAAAGTAAGAGATAAATGTAAAACATAACCCTGAAGACATAGCGATCTACTTGTTCCGCTATATAGATATCTGACTGAAAATGGGAAGAGATAGGCCACTTTTGATTAGTCACCGCCTCCAGCTCCCGCCCCCAAACAAAAAAAATGCAACTTTCACAATTTTCACTGATTGTCATATTTCCTTAAACATTTAGAAACTCCTAACTCAAACTGTGCAACAGTTACTTTGCCGAATGCTGCCATCCCCACACGCTGCCTTCAAAGTAAGAGATAAATGGAAAACATAAACCCAAAGACATAGCGATCTAATTCTTTCGCTATATGGATAGCCGACTAAAAATGGGAAAGAATTGACTATTGTTGATTAGTTGCCGTTCCCAGCTCCCGCCCTCAAACAAAAAAATATTGATTAGTGAAAGAATTTTCATTCAAATCTATTTCATTGGCAAGTACCCCATTCTGATAACAAAATATCACAATGAGTTTCGAATGAAGAAAGTTGGCAAGGAATGGTGTTTCTCCTTCAACCAAATTTCTTTACGTTCACAATATGCCTCTTTGAGAAAATGCGCTACTGAGACTCACGCACGTGAAGGCATACTTACTTCTTTTAATTTGCGGGCCTAAAACCGCCAAGACCCCCTATTTTCAACAGAACTATGAACAATTATAACCTGTTTTGCGCTAAATGCTTACGTCCATGGCTACCTCCACTACACTTTAGCGTAACCCATAGTTGAGTTCTTATAGGTACCTACTTATATCAATTTTTATTGATTTTGTAGCTGAATGGAATCGGAAAAAGCTATTTAAATATTTAGAATAGCTGTTCATCGATAAGAAGAGAAAACCCAGAAAAATGTCATAATTATTGGTAAAATACCTATAGTCTTGGAAAAAAATTAAAAACAACAACTTGCAAAATTCTGCAAGCTTAAATCCATAGTGCGGCTCGGTGCGTCCAACACCTCGACACCCAGATGGGTAAAAGAGGTTACGATTATATATATATATATATATATATATATATACTTATAACCTATACTTTACCGCCTCCGATTTATATAAATTGTAAACGTTGTGGCCTCATATATGACGTTACCACCTCCGGAAATGGAGGTCATAAGGTTTTTCATGAAATTAACAAGAGATGCACATAACTTGGTCTTGGCTATCTATCTCTAGAATTTTCTCTGGAGGTCCTAGGGTATGTGGCCTATCAAAACATATTCATGTTTAGTTCATCATATACGCCACCAGCGCCACTCTCGTTCGGGCATATAGGCACTAACTTATGCCTCGCACGTTATGACCTCCGCCTTATATTTTCAACCATTTCTTCATAAACGTCGCATGCTATGACCTCCGAAATCTGGCATTGGCAACAGTGTACGAATCTTTCCCGCTCATTTGTAGTGGGAGAATTCTCTGCATGGAGAAAAGTCAACTGGAGATTTTGTCGGAAAAAAAAGTGTTTGTTTTGTGTCCATGTGCTGCCCAGTGCCGTTGAAATGAGTAGACATTTTTCTACAAAATTCTACTCTTCTACTTTGCCTGCCGTGAGTATTACTCATTATTACCTGCGTAATTTGCTATAGGAGTTGAGGAGAACGGGGTGTACTTTTTTAAAACTTTTTATGTAATTATTTCCTGGACTTATCCTATTGATATGACTCTAGGAGGATCCCAACCTCTGGAATTGGAGAAATATCCGAGACTCCGATGGCCGTTTGCTGCGTCTAGAGTCCAGAATATATGTTTCCTCGAACGAATCTAAACAAAATTCTCCTTTAAATATTCAGGTAAGTTGTGGCGTTTTAACATTTACCAACATGACACCGACACGACGATGTCGGCGAATGCGTAATTTCATGTAAGTAAGAGAACACTTTCACACTTACTAACATATCGAGATCGTGTCGTTGTCGGCCTCGACGTGTCGGCCAGTCAGTCACACTTCACTTGTGTCGCTGCCAGATCGTGTGAATGACGTGTCGTGTCGCCAAATGTGTAAAAGTTTTGACTGTCCAACATGGCATGATTGACACGAGCACGTAAAGAATATAAACCGAAAAGAAGAAAACTACCTTAATAATTATGGTTCTATAGGGTTAAATTCTCGGTTGAATGTTTGTTAATAGGTCGACAATTAGTGAAATTGTCGGTTCAGGTCAAAACCGTATATAACCCTATAGCTTTTCCAAATTATCTCATTGTAAGAATCCTCGAATTTAATTTTCATTTTAAGCTCCATCATATACAGGGTGAGTCAAAACTTTGCGGCAATCATGCTAGGGCAGATTCCTTGCATGAAAATAAGTCGAAAAGTTTTTATTAACATGTGTCCGGAAATGATTCCTAAGGGAGTTACAGCCCCTGGAAGGGGCGCCCCTGAACATAGTTTTTATTCAATATCTCCGAAACCGTTTCAGATAGAAGAATAAGATTTTGGGTTTTGGTCAAACTTTTTATGGCCAACGAGATGTAATGACCACAATTCCTAAATTTTTTTTAGGGGTGGGTCAGATAGATAGGGGGTGGGGTTAAAACCACCCTACCTTTTTTGCATGTGGACTTTTTCCAAATTTGAGAGAAGAATATGAAATTTTGGAGTCTTCTGCCAATAAAAGGTACTCTTGTACAACCTCGATAGGACGCACCATTTACGAGATTTTTGAGTTTAAACGTACGAAAACATGGTCAGAAACACTGAATTTGGATTAATGTACTAAACTCGTACGACGTACTTGCAAAAAATAAATGGTTGGTTATAAATAAAATGAGAAGTATGCATGAAACGAAAAATTATCGTTTGTTTGACTTACTTAGATGTCTTATCAACCGGTCATTAGTTATTAAATCTAAGAAGTTGTTCGAAATGTCTACCATTGTTTTCTCGACAGGCTTCCGATCTTTTAATTAGATTCAGCTGCACGCGTTGAAAAATTCTCACTGAGTTTCTTACAGTATCACAGGCCTGTATTATTCTTTCCCGCAGTTGATCAATATCATTTATCACCTCAAAATAAACAATTGATTTAACGTGCCCCCAGAAGTAAAAATCGAGGGGGTTTAAATCCGGAGACCGGGCAGGCCATTCATGGGGGCCTCCGCGACCTATCCATCGATTCTCAAAAGCGGTATGCAATTTTTGTCTAGCTAGGCGGCTGAAATGAGGAGGTGCAAAGGCACATCCTCCAGCAGTAATGGAAGCTCATTCATCAAAAAAATCGTGTACTTTTGTCCATTTAAATGATAAGGGAGAAAAACAGGACCTATTAGGTAATCTCCTATCATACCCGCCCAAACGTTCAAGCTAAATTGTCGCTGATTATTCCTGCAAGTTATCACATGCGGATTTACATCTGACCAGTGGTGCGTGTTATGAAAATAAAAATTCCATTTCGTGTGAAGCAAGCTTCATCGGTAAACAATATTTTACTCTCAAAGCCAGGGCTCCGAATACGTTTTCTTAAAAACCAAGCTGCGTATTGTTCGCGAGCGGCGAAATCTTGCGGTTCCAAAGCTTGAGCCCGTTGGAAATGGTAAAAAATGATAAATGGTAAAAACTCAAAAATCTCGTAAATGGTGCGTCCTATCGAGGTTAAACAAGAGCACCTTTTATTGGCAGAAAACTCCAAAATTCCATATTCTTCTGTCAAATTTGGAAGAAGTCCATATGCAATAAAGTTAGGGTGGTTTTAACCCCATCCCTTATCTATCTGACCCACCCCTAAATAAAATTCAGGAATTGTGGTCATTACATCTTTTTGGCCATGAAAAGTTTGATCAAAACCCAAAATTTCATCCTTCAATCTTTAACGGTTTCGGAGATATTAAATAAAAGCCATCTTCAGGGGCGCCCCTGCCAGGGGCTTTAACTCCCTTAGGAAGCATTTCCGGACACATGTTATTAGAAACTTTTCGACTTATTTTCATGCAAGAAATTTGCCCTAGCAAGATTGCCGCAAAGTTTTGACTCACCCTGTATATCCGCTCTCGTTATCCATACCATTTTGCCTCGACTCGCAAAAATAAACAACAAAAACGTAGTGAACGTGTAGTGAAAAATGTTCCAATACAAATTACCTATAAGAAAAAACGGTTCCCGGGATGAACAGTTGGAATTTCAATTAGGCTTACCGAAGGTCAAAGTTTGCGTTGGAGATTTTACTTTCCGGGCCCACCAAAGAAAGGTAGAAAATAATGTAGGCAGGTATGTAAACGGGAAGAAAAAAAAAACCGGTGAAAACGAAAATATCTTTTTTAACCTTCCCATATCGGTGGGTCTATAGTATACGTCTCATTCGGTGGGGAATAAGGCACATACCCCAAAAACCACTGCGGCTAGTGAATTGCTTAATGGCATTCGTGAACTTTGTTGAAGGGGAGTGATAAAGGGGTGAAGGGTTTTAGAGGTGTGTCTGAAAGTGAGAGAGAGAGTGAGAGCGAGTGAAGGGTTTTAGAGGTGTGTCTGAAAGTGAGTGAGAGAGTGAGAGAGAGATAAGAGAGTGAGAGAGAGATAAGAGAGTGAGAGAGAGATAAGAGAGTGAGAGAGAGATAAGAGAGTGAGAGAGAGATAAGAGAGTGAGAGAGAGATAAGAGAGTGAGAGAGAGATAAGAGAGTCAGAGAGTGAGAGAGAGTCAGAGAGTGAGAGAGTGTGAGAGAGAGTGTGAGAGAGAGAGTGAGAGAGTGAGAGAGAGAGAGAGAGAGAGAGAGAGAGAGAGAGAGAGAGAGAGAGAGAGAGAGAGAGAGAGAAAAATCTGGAAAAGTGCCTATAGCTCGTTTAATAACCGTGCATTCGGCACTCGATGCGATCTCGAACCTTTGCGAAACTTAACGAATAAAAAATGACTTGATTGTGCCAGTGCGTGCGTGCGTGCTTGCGTGTGAGTGTGTATGTGCGTGTGCGTGTGCGTGCGTGTGCATGTGCGGAACATCTTTAGAGAGTTGGAAACTCTCGTCATGCTATCATTTCATTTTGATATCTCATTTAAGGGCTAATTATTGTACGAATCACAATGTACTGCTTACAGATGGAAAACATGGGATATTTATCTGGAGAAGCTTCATCTGGAGAAGCTTCATCTGGAGAAGCTTTATCTGAAGATGCCTTGTTAATTTCGCAAAATGGCAATGCACACATTCCGAGAGAAGTTCCATTCGTAGCACCATCGGACGAACCTGGTAAACCTTGGATGTCAGACAAAGTTCGGTTAAATGCTTCTTCACCTGCACATTCTTTTGATGACGATGTAAATGATAAAGATTTTGATATTGATGATGTCGTGCGAAATGACTCCGATAGTGAGGATCACGGAAGCGAACTCGAAGATGACGATTTTGAAGTGATTAACCAAGACATCAAGGATGATCAATCTACAGATAATCCAAAGATCATAATTTTGAGTGATTTACAACTTAAGAAACCAAATTTACGGCTAACTGGCGAATCAGAGTCGAGTCGTCTGAGGAAACAAAAGCTCCTCAAAACCCGTCACATAATGTGTGTTTTTTGTGAGGAGAATACAATTTCGAAAAATTTTGTTCGTCATCTGACTCGGAGGCACTCCAACGAAAAGGAGGTACAAAAAATTCTACGTCAGCCTCTGAATTGTAAAGCGAGGAAACAGGCATTGGTGTCTTTGCGAAAAGAGATCACGTTTGAAACATTTTTGGAGGGAAAAACCGTGCCGGCTCGACGCAACTTTAATGATGGAACCGAGGAAAGTAACGCAGTGGACTATTATCCATGCACTCGTTGTAAGGGTCTCTACAAAAAATCCTTTTTGAGAAGACACGTGAAACTCTGCATGGTAGAAACCCAAACAGATAAAATTTCCAGCGCTGTTTCCAAGTCACAGACGTTCACCGCATGCCAGTTGGATCAAACAAAAGCCGTATCCCGATTGGAAGTGAAAGAAAAAGTGTTTGATTTCATGCGAGGTGATGATATTGCATTCGCCGCTAAGAAAGATTTATTGATAACCTACTTTGGAGACTCGTATCTGAAGAAACACAGGAAGGAGAAGAGTGTCTATACGTGTAGTAACAAAATGAGAGAATTAGGAAGGTTGCTAATAGAATGCCGCAAACTTTTGAATGATCAGAAGATTGAAATGCAAAATTTGTTGTGTCCTTCTCATTTTGATACTATTGTAACAGCCGCGAGAAACTTAGCTGGCTTCGATCTTGTTAAAAAATCCTTTGCTGCCCCAAGTTTAGCATTGCATTACGGGGGCAATTTAAGACTGCTTTGTGATGAGTTGTATCACTTAGCTCTTAAAGATACGAAGGGATTTAGGTCACAAACGCCAAGCGAGAAAACAGCGTTTCTCAAAGATATCAAGAAAATGAGGCAACTCATAATCTCTCGGTGGAACATCGAAATGGCTTCTTTGGCAAACAAGGACTTGCAAGAGAAAAAATGGAACAAACCACTTTTGCTGCCTTTGGTTTCTGACATCAAGGTTTTCAGAGAAGAGACTCACAAGATCACTGAAACAAGTATTGCGGCTTTCGAAAATGACAAGGATACCCAACAGGACTACAAAACTCTTGTAGAATGTATTCTATCATCACTTATCATTTTCAACAGAAGAAGAATTGGTGATGTGCAATATATGAAAGTTTCAGACTACAAAAATGAACAAAAGAGTAATTTCAAAGATTTTGAAGATGCATTATCAACAACTGAAAAAGTTCTGGCAACGCGTTACAGGAGAGTGCTTAATAGTGGTAAAGGTTCTCGAGCAGTTGTTGTTTTAATACCTGAAGACATCGATAGATGTATACAAGTGTTGTTATACCATCGACACAAGTATATTTCCGAGGAGAACGACTACCTCTTTTCGATCCCAGGACATAGAGTGAAGTGGGGTAGAGGAGATGTAGCTATTCGCAACCTCACTAAACGTATGCCTCTGGAAAACCCTGCTGCCATTACTAGTAATCGGCTCAGAAAACAAATTGCTACGGTTATGCAGATCTTGAGTCTCTCAAAAGACGATATCAAACAGTTTTCCAATTTTATGGGTCACACCGTAAAAACTCATGAGGAGTTTTATGAGTAAGTTGATCGAAGCAACCAAATTTAATTAATTTCACTTATATGTTTTTTTAGGCTTCCTGTTGATGTTTACCAGACAGCGAAGGTATCAAAGATGTTGTTGATGATTGAAAATGGTGTTCCTGTGGAACACAAAGGGAAATCGTTAGCAGAAATTGATATCGATTTCAAATATGCCGAGGAGAGTGGTATGAAAGACTTGCAGAACTATTATGACGATGGTTTACGCCCCCAAGAAATTGATGAGGATTTAATGAAAGGCGAAAGTGACGAGGAAGTCCTGCAAGTACTTGCAGTAAACAAGGAAACTTGTACCAAACAGCACTTAAACGGAGTAGAGTCTAGTGAACCATCAAATAAAGCGAACTTGGGACAGGAGAGAAAAAAGAGGAAGAAAACAGCTGTTGATCATGGTGAGAACAAAATGGAAACTCCATATTTATTTATATAAATATGTGATATTTTTAGCCAAAAATAATGAAATCGGCTCATTAATGGACCAAGAAAAAAATGAAAAAATGGAGGAAGTTTCCAGAATGAAGATTAGAAAGAAAGGAAGAGAACATGAAGAGGAGGATACGGAAAACAGTTATGAGGGGGATTTAGAGATAGGGGAAGTATCACGAGCAGGGAACAATAAGATGAAGAAAGATACGAAGAAAAATGTGGCTGGAGGTGGACAGAAAAGGAAGGGTAAGAACAAAACTATGTATGTCAATCGGACTGTAATAAGGTTGAAAAAATGTTATAGAGAGGTTTTCACAGCAATTCACCACGCACAATGAATCCGTAATTTTCAGCCATAATTTCTTTTCAGGTTGGTCTCCAAAGGAAGTGTCGCTCCTACAGAAGAGGTTTTCCAAATGTATGGCCAAGAACGTATACCCTTCTACAGCGGATATCAGAAAATTCTTGGATGAAAACAACATTTCAAGAGACCCTGTGTCTGTCAAATCAAAGATTCAACACCTGATGAAACTAAAGAAATCGAAAAAATAGGAATATGACCCCGGAATCAACCGTTCTTGCAAATAATTAATTCTCAGTTAATTTTCATTTTATATTCAGTTGTTTTCTTATTCAGTTTTAAGTTTGTTTGCGAATGAGATACAGTTTTTCAAAGGCAATTTATGGAGATGTTGAAACGGTTTCCTGTTTATGTTAATTATGTTGTTGTCTTTGTTTCCTACGGAGAGGTAAAAATTGCTTTTTTTTTATTTTTGTGCAACTAGCGAAAAAATCTTGTATTTTATTAGTGTTTAAAAGTAGGTACTTATCACCTAATGGGAAAATGTCTTTTCTGTATTTGAGTTGTAAGTTTGAAACAGCGAAATCTATTATATATTATTTAACACAAAATATTTTCACTGGCCCATGATCTTACAGCTCATGTAAATTCACATGGTACATTAGGATGGAGAGAAAAAACGTTTTTCTCCAACCGAACTGGTCGATTTCGATTGATCGATCGTCCGCCAGAGAATGGCGTCGGAGTTGTGTTCTGCACCAAACGCGGGGCCTCCTGGTTAAAATACAGGTAAAAGGCCGGTTTGTGTGAAAACGGCCAGAAATAAAATTAAAAATTCGTAGCTCCCGACCAGAAACTGTTCGAGAGCTTTAATTGCAGACTTAATTTAATTATTTTTGTTGTGTTGCTTACCGTCAAATTTGGTTCGAATCTTTCGGGTACTTTCCGTGTTATTAATTGACAAAATTTTAAATTTTAACAATTTTTAACTATTGACAGGTGACAGTTGGAGAAATACTTTTAACTATTCTTAATTTAGTTTTTCAAGGGCTTTCAAATGACACATCGCCAGTTTAGTTATCTGATATATAGCTTCTGTCATATTTTGACAGCTCTACTTTTACTTGACAGATGACAGCCAAAAACCAATGTTCGCATTCCAGACAATAACCGTGTCTCCATATTAAATTCCAGCTCAATTTGTTAAACGGTTCAGCAGTTATCGTGGAAGATTACAGACATACAGACACACAGACATACAGACACACAGACAGACAGACAGACAGACAGACAGACTTCACTCTGGAAATGGTCTCAATCGCCTCGGGGGAGCTCAAAATGAATATTTCCGTTGTCACCTCAAAACTTTTTTCCGCACGATTACAATACTTGACCTTTGCAGTTGGGGGTCGGTGGACCGGTCAAGTAAAATAGCAAAGGAATTGAGCGTAAATGAGATGCTAGTTGAAGCAAAAGCAATAATTTCAAATTCAAACTCGGTGTGACCTAAAGGTCAAATCGGGCATTGCGCCTTTCATTCCCGAGGGCTTATTTCTTGACAGAAATTTATCATCTAGGTCAGAGGTCACTAACAAAAGATACAAAACACCGACGCAAATTTTTCAAAATAAAAGAAACAATTTTTTTTTAAATTTTTTTATTTTATAATTTGCACCGGTGTTTTGTAATTCTTTTTGTAACTTTCGTAGGGAGACCTAAATGATTAATTTCTGTTGAGAAATAAAGCCTCGGGGATAAAAGGCCTTATTTGTCCAATTCCATCATCCATCCGGCACCCTTCATTACGTCAAAAATTGAGAAATAGCTTGGATATACAAATATTACCATGGAATCAAACGGCAACACCGCCGGAGGTCTTGAGGTGCGAGGCATATCCAGAGGTAACAAGGTCTAAATAATATGAACTATATATTTGGAAGAAATTGCTTCCCCTCGATAGAAACCTTTCTTACCGACCTTCTGCAACTGTAAAATATGCTTTCAGTTTCTGAATATATGCACCAGATGGGGTGGAGGCGAGAGCGCCCGCCAGTGTAATGGAGGTCATAGCGCCGAAGATGTACCTATATATATATATATATATATATATATATATATATATATATCTTGATGAATGATGTATTTCGGGCTCATTTTTCTACGTCCATATATTACTTTGAGCTCAAAATTATATATTGGGCTCATGAGCCCAAAAACTGGACATATTTATATAGTATTTTGAGCTCGTCAGTAGTTACACCTCTGGCTTTTTAATAAAAACCAATTATTGTGCTCCGTTGCCACAAATACAACATACCACAGTCTGATATTTTGGAATCAGGCTAGTCGGTCGCTAGTTTTTGTTCATCCTCATATTTGACCGGAATCGGGCTCTTATAGCTGTCTAACGCTCTAATCGCAAGTGCGCACTTGAGATAAGACCATTGGTGACTGCACTGTGCATGATTGTCAAGTACTTTGATAGTTATGATTTGTTAAGTAGGACCTGTACTGGGTCTCTGATGCATGAAATAGTTTCGTACGGCCTAAAGGTGCGTTCAGTCAGCTTATTCAGTCGCAATTTTAGTTTTAGCCGTAAGCGCTGCATCGCTTATTGGCTGTTCCGAGGAGGCTGGTTCATAAGAGCCAATGGGCGTCGCTGCGCTTGCGACTAAAATTAAAACTTGCGGCTAAATAAGCTGACTGAACGCACCTTAAGTAAATAGTACTCTGATAGCAATGTGACCGCAAACAGCTCATCTCCTGCTGCCTCTTACGCAACGCTCCCAATTAAACACTTTGAGTGCAAGGGAGACGGCACCATTTAACGGTAGATCTTTTCAACTGTTAATTGTGAATTCCGGTTATTTTGAATCTTCAGCCAAAACACTAGGCTGTCGCTGCTTATTATACCAGTTGAAGGGAGAAAGGAGAAACTGAACACAATCGCTTAGTGCGGGAAGCCACGCCCTACGCAGACGCCCAACATCACAACCAATGTCAACTCTAGTCCAAGAACTTGCTCACATGCGCATGCGTCTGAATTATTTTGCACTTTTAACAGGAACTTTTTTTGAAATCTGATACTTATGTATCTAAAAGTCAATCATGACGTGAATCAAGCCCTTGAAAAAAGTTTGGGCAAAAAAAAGTGGTATTTGTTGGGAGGCGTATGGCATTTTCGTACAAAATGATATGTTGAGAGCCCATTCTTCACTTTGGATAAGCATGTGAGCCCGAAATACGTCTTGAACATTTTAAACGTGCTCGTGCATAATGTAGATTGGGCTCCCGAAGATTTTCGTAGAAAAAGTCAGAAGTGGACAAAAAAGAGCCTATAAATTTGTAAAAATGGCACCGTGGTACCGGTTCGACCCAAAAACTGGAAATTATTCAAGAATGGATTTCTGAAGACATCCAAAACTTGAAATAATACCTATTCTGCACTATTTATTACCATAGGAACCTATCTTTTCTGGAATTTTTGCAGCTGTTCAAACCAGATCTAGGACAAATTTTGTAAAAAGAGACTAAATAACTTTGGAATCACGTTTCATAAGATTGAGAGGTGTTTGAAAACAAAATATGACACCAAATGGCATTTTTCTACAAAATATTGTAGACAGCCCAATTCACATTCTTTTGAAGTCCATGCGAGCCCGAAATACATCATGAATTCTTTCGTCGAGCCCGTGCATGACGTAAATTAGGCTCCCTAGAAAATTTTGAGCGAAAAATAAGTTGAAATTATCAGAATGACAACGTCACGAAAGTAGTATTTGTTGGTAGGCGTCTAACACAATAATAATTCACCAAAATGGCAGGTATGTGCAAAATATGTTGAGAGTCCATTCCTTATTTTGGATAAGCATGTGAGCTCCAAATACGTCTTGAATATTTCAATCGTACTCGTACATAATGTAGATTGGGCTCCCGAAGGTTCTTGTGAGAAAAGTCAGAAGTGGACAAAAACGGACTATATCATTGTAAAAATAGCACCGTGGGACCTGTCCAACTAAAAAACTTGGAATTATTCAAGAATGGATTTCTGAAAACATCCAAAAGTTGAAATAAAACTTATTCTGCACTTTAACACGATAACCTATCTTTTCTGAAATTTTTGCAGCTGTTCAAACCAAATTCAGGATACATTTTTGAAAATGTGACTCAATAACTTGAGAATCACGTTCTAGAAGATTGAGAGGTGTTTGAAAACAAATATTTGTAAACAAATGGCTTTTTTTACAAAATATTGTACAGAGCCGAATTCACATTCTCGATGAATCCATGTGAGCCCGAAATACATTATGGATTCTTTCGTCGAGCCCGTGCATGACGTTTGTCAGGCTCCCGAAAAAAAATTTGGGCGGAAAATAAGTTGAAAAAATTGGAATGACAACATCACGAAAGTAGTATTTTTATTGGTAGGTGTCTAACAGACTAATAATTTACAAAATGGCAGGTATGTGCAAAATTTGTTGAGAGCCCATTCCTCATTTTGCAAAAGCATGTGAGCCCGGAATACGTCTTGAATATCTCAATCGTGCTCGTGCATAATGTAGATTGGGCTCCCGAAGGTTTTTGTAAAAAAAGTCGGAAGTGGACAAAAAACGGTCTATATCATTATAAAAAATAGCACCGTGGGACCTGTTCGACCCAAAAACTCGAAATCATTCAAAAATGGATAACTTGGGAACTTTATTCTCTAAGATTGAAAGACGTCTTAGAACATACATAGGTAAACAAATGGCATTTCCCACAAAAATATTGTAAACATCACAAATTGAATTCTCGATGAGTCCATGTGAGTCCGAAATACATCATGACTTTTTACATCATGCCCATGCGTGACGTAAATCAGACTCCTGAGATTTTTTTGGCGAAAATGAGGTGGAAGAGTCTGTATGGCAACTTCAAGAATGTAGTAGGTATTTGTTGGCAAAAATCTAACACAATCATAATTTACCAAAATGGCAGGTATGTGCAAAATATGTTAAGAGCCCATTCCTCATTTTGGATGAGCATGTGAGCCCGAAATACGTCTTGTACACTTCAAGCGTGCTCGTGCATGATTTAGATTCGGCTGCCGAAGGTTTTCATGAAAAAAAGTCTTAAGAGAACAAAAACGGACTATTTTGTTGGAAAAATAGCACCGTGAGACTTGTTTGAATCAAAAACATAAAATTATTCAAGAATGGATTTCTGAAAACATCAGAAACTTGAAATAAAACCCATTCTGCACTTTACAACGGGAACCTATCTTTTTCAAATTTTTTGCAGTTGTTCAAACCAAATTCAGGACAAATTTTGAAAAATGTGACAGAATAACTTGAGACTCACGTTCTAGAAGATTGAGAGGTGTTTGAAACCAAATATTTATGAACAAATGGCATTTTTCCACAAAATATTATAGAGAGCCCAATTCACATTCTCGGTGAGTCCTAGTGAGTCCAAAATACATCATGAATTTTTCTGTTGAGCCCGTGCATGGCGTTGATCAGGCTCCCAAAAAAATGTTGGCCGGAGAACAAGTTGCAAAACCGGAATGACAACATCCCGAAAGTGGTATTTGTTGGTAGGCCTCTAACACAATAATAATTTGCCAGAATGGCTGTTTTGTGCATATGTCGAAAGCCCATTCCATATTTTGGATAAGCATGTGAGCATAAAATACATCTTGAACACTTCAATCGTGCTCGTGTATAACGTAGATTGGGCTCCCAAAGGTTTCTGTAAAAAAAAGTCAAAAGTTGCCAGAAAAGCTCTATATCATTGTAGAAATAGCACCGTGAGACCTGTTTGACACAAAAACTCAAAATTATTCAAAAATGGATTTTTGAAAACATCCAAAACTTGAAATAAACCCTATTCTGCACTTTACAACGGGAACCTATTTTTTCTACAATTTTTGCAGCTGTTTAAAACACATCTATGATAGATTTTGAAAATGTGACGAAATAACTTGCCACGTTATAGAAGATTGAGAGGTGTTCGAAAACAAATTATGTAAACCAATGGCATTTTTCCACAGACCTCAATTCACATTCTCGATGTGAGCCCAAAATACATCATGAATTCTTTCATCCAGCCCGCGCAATACGTGATTAGGGCTCCCAATTATTATTTTTTGGCGGAAATGACGTGGAAAAACCTTAATGGTAACTTCAACAATATGATATTTGTTGGGAAGCATCTGACAAAATAGTTATTGAAAAAATGACATTCATGTACAAAATATGTCGAGAGTCCATTCCACATTTTGAATGAGCATGTGAGCCCGAAATACGTCTTGTACACTTCAATCGTGCTCGTGCATAATGTAGATTGGACTGCGGGAAGTTTTCATGACAAAAGTCTGGAGGGGATGAAAACGGACTATTTCATTGGAAAAATAGCACCGTGAGACCTGTTTGACACAAAAACTCAAAATTATTCAAGAATATGGATTTCTGAAAACATCCAAAACTTGAAATAAAACCCATTCTGCACTTTACAATAAGAACCTATCTTTTTTCAAAAATTTTGCAGCTGTTCAAACCAAATTTAGGACAAATTTTGTGAAAAGTGACGGAATAACTTGGGACTAACGTTCTAGAAGATTGAGAGGTGTTCGAAAACCAATAGTTATAAACAAATGGCATTTTTTCACAAAATATCATGGAGAGCCCAATTTACATTCTCGGTGAGTCCATGTGAGCCCAAAATACATCATGAATTTTTTTGTCGAGCCTGTGCATGACGTTATTCAGGCTCCCGAAAAATTTTTGGGCGGAGAATAAGTTGAAAAACCGGAATGACAACATCACGAAAGTAGTATTTGTTGGTAGGCGTCTAACACAATAATAATTTACAAGAATGACAGTTATGTGCAAAATATGTCGAGAGCCCATTTCATACTTTGGATGATCATGTGAGCCCGAAATAGGTCGTGAACACTTCAATAGTGCTCGTGTATAACGTAAATTGGGCTCCCGAAGGTTTTTGTGAAAAAAAGTCAAGAGTGGCCAGAAAACGACTATATCATTACAGAAATAGCACCGTGAGACCTGTTTGACACCAAAACTTAAAATTATTCAAAAATGGATTTCTGAAAACAATCAAAACTTGAAATAAACCCTATTCTGCACTTTACAACTGGGAACCTATTTTTTCTACAATTTTTGCAGCTGTTCAAAACACATCTATGATAAATTTTGAGACTGTGACGAAATAAGTTGCTTATCACGTTATAGAAGATTGAGAGGTGTTTGAAAACAAATTATGTAAACAAATGGCATTTTTCCACAAAACATTGTAGAGAGCTCAATTCACATTCTCGATGAGTCCATGTGAGCCTGAAATACATCATGAATTCTTCCATCCAGTTCGCGCATTATGTAATCAGGGCTCCCGAATTTTTTTGGGCAGAAATGAGGTGGAAAAACCCGGATGGTCCTTCAAAAATGTAATATTTGTTGGGAAGCATCTGACAGAATAATGAATCAAAAAATTACATTCACGTACAAAATATGTCAAGAGCCCATTCCACATTTTGGATAAGCATGAGAATCCAAAATACGTCTTGAACTTTTCAATCGTGTTCGTGCAGAATTTAGATTGGACTCTCGAGGGTTTTCGTGGAAAAAAGTCAAAAGTGGCCAGAAACGGACTATATCATTGCAGAAATGGCACAGTGAGACCTCTCTGACCCAAAAACTCAAAATTATTCAAGACTGGATTTCTGAAAACATCTAAATTTTGAAATAAAACCTATTCTGCACTTTGCAACGGGAACCTATTTTTTCTAAAATTTTTGCAGCTGTTCAAAACGAATCTATGATAAATTTTTAAAATGTGACAAAATAAGTTGCAAATCACGTCAAAGGAAATTGAGAGGTGTTTGGATACGAATTATGTAAATAAATGTCATTTTTCCATAAAATATTGCAGAGAGCTCAATTCACATTCTCGATGAGTCCATGTGAGCCCGAAATACATCATGAATTCTTTCATCCATCCCGCGCATGACGTAATCAAGGCTCCCGAAATTTTTCTTTGGCAGAAATGAGGTGGAAAAACCTGGATGGTAACTTCAAGAATGTAGTATTTGTTGGGGACCATCTAACAAAATATTTATCAAAGAAATGGCATTTATGTACAAAATATGTAGAGAGCCCATTCCACATTTTGGATAAGCATGTGAGCCCGAAATACGTCTTGTACACTTCAAGCGTGCTCGTGCATGATGTAGATTGGGCTGCCGAAGGTTTTCATGGGAAAAAGTCTGGAGGGAACAAAAACGGACTATTTTATTGAAAAAATAGCACCGTGAGACTTGTATGACACAAAAACTCAAAATTATTCAAGAATGGATTTCTGAAAACATCCAAAACTTGAAATAAAACCCATTCTGCACTTTACAACGGGAACCTATCTTTTTGTTTCAAATTTATGCAGCTGTTCAAACCAAATTCAGGACAAATTTTGAAAAATAGGACGGAATAACTTGGGACTCACGTTCTAGAAGATTGAGAGGTGTTTGAAAACAAACATTTTTAAACAAATGGCATTTTTTCACAAAATATTGCAGATAGCCCGATTCACATTCTCGGCGAGTCCATGTGAGCCCGAAATACATCATGAATTTTTTTGTTGAGCCCGTGCATGACGTAAATCAGTCTCCCGACAAAAATTTGGGCGGAGAATTAGTGAAAAAGCCAGAATGACAACATCACGAAAGTAGTATTTGGTGGTAGGCGTCTAACACGATAATAATTTACCCTCGAATTTACCAGAATGGCAGTTATGTGCAAAATATGTCGAGAGCCCATTTCATATTTTGGATGAGCATGTGAGCCCGAAATGCGTCTTGAACACTTCAATCGTGCTCGTGTATAAGGTAGATTGGGCTCTTGAAGGTTTTTGTGAAAAAAAAGTCAAAAGTGGACAGAACCTGTCAGAAACCGACTATATCATTGTAGAAATAGAACCGTGAGACCTGTCTAACCCAAAAACTCAAAATTAATTAAAAATGGATTTCTGAAAACATCCAAAACTTGGAATAAACCCCATTCTGCACTTTACAACGGGAACCTATTTTCTCTACAATTTTTGCAGCTGTTCAAAACACATCTATGATAGATTTTGAAAATGTGACGAAATAACTTGCCTATCACGTTATAGAAGATTGAGAGGTGTTCGAAAACAAATTATGTAAACTAGTGGCATTTTTCCACAGAGCTTAATACACATTCTCGATGTGAGCCCGAAATACATCATGAATTCTTTCATCCAGCCCGCGCAATACGTAATTAGGGCTCCCGATTTTTTTATTTTTTTTGGGCGGAAATGACGTGGAAAAACCTGAATGGTAACTTCAAGAATATGATATTTGTTGGGAAGCATCTGACAAAATAGTTATTGAAAAAATGACATTCATGTACAAAATAAGTCGAGAGTCCATTCCACATTTTGAATGAGCATGTGAGCCCGAAATACGTCTTGTACACTTCAATCGTGCTCGTGCATAATGTAGATTGGACTGCGGGAAGTTTTAATGACAAAAGTCTGGAGAGGACAAAACGGACTATTTCATTGGAAAAATAGCACCGTGAGACCTGTTTGACACAAAAACTCAAAATTATTCAAGAATATGGATTTCTGAAAACATCCAAAACTTGAAATAAAACTAGTGATGTGAGTCGGATTTATATCCGCAGGATATATATCCAAAATAGCATAAATAGCCGCTAGATATAAACGTTTGTAGCCGGCTATAAGTCCGATTTTTCCCACGCAATTATTAATTTAAAAAAAGTGACAAGTGAGTCTTATGGTAGCCTTACATTGAGCATCAAATGCTGCAGCTTTTTTAGCTGCAGAGTTCTGATTGGACCTGACGCCTGTCATTGCTGTCAATGACCAATATGTGACCAATGAGAGCTCGGCACCTAAAAAAGCTGCAGTATTTCATGCTCAATGTAGGGCCACCATTATATCCCGTTTATTTTGATATTAAAATGATAGCCTAAAACTACGTTTTCATTTTGATTATGTTGATTTCACATCAATTTCCTCTGGGAAAACAGATTTTTCTTTTAATTTCACTTTATTTGGTGTCTTGATTCGATAGGTGCCAAACTACAATTTGATACCATAATTTTATACATAATTTGATACATTTGTGCAATATCGGACACAATAAATGCTTTTTATACATATTTTTTCAATTGCTTCCAACATCTTTGTATTTGGTGTCAAAATGACCGGAAAAATACAACAAATTCAAAAAATCACTTCAAGGAAAAATTCCAGAAATAGCCAAAATAGCCTGCTATATAGCAGCTATAAACTCCGGATATATATCCTCAAATATAAATAGCGGCTATTTTACATCACTAAATAAAACCCATTCTGCACTTTACAATAAGAACCTATCTTTTTTTAAATTTTTTGCAGCTGTTCAAACCAAATTCAGGACAAATTTTGTGAAATGTGACGGAATAACTTGGGACTAACGTTCTAGAAGATTGAGAGGTGTTTGAAAACAAATATTCATAAACAAATGGCATTTTTTCACAAAATATTATGGAGAGCCCAATTCACATTCTCGGTGAGTCCATGTGAGCCCAAAATACATCATGAATTTTTTTGTCGAGCCTGTGCATGACGTTATTCAGGCTCCCGAAAAATTTTTGGGCGGAGAATAAGTTGAAAAACCGGAATGACAACATCACGAAAGTAGTATTTGTTGGTAGGCGTCTAACACAATAATAATTTACCAGAATGACAGTTATGTGCAAAATATGTCGAGAGCCCATTTCATATTTTGGATGAGCATGTGAGCCCGAAATAGGTCTTGAACACTTCAATAGTGCTCGTGTATAACGTAAATTGGGCTCCCGAAGGTTTTTGTGAAAAAAAGTCAAGAGTGGCCAGAAAACAACTATATCATTACAGAAATAGCACCGTGAGACCTGTTTGACACAAAAACTCAAAATTATTCAAAAATGGATTTCTGAAAACAATCAAAACTTGAAATAAACCCTATTCTGCACTTTACAACTGGGAACCTATTTTTTCTACAATTTTTGCAGCTGTTCAAAACACATCTATGATAAATTTTGAGACTGTGACGAAATAAGTTGCTTATCACGTTATAGAAGATTGAGAGGTGTTTGAAAACAAATTATGTAAACAAATGGCATTTTTCCACAAAACATTGTAGAAAGCTCAATTCACATTCCCGATGAGTCCATGTGAGCCTGAAATACATCATGAATTCTTTCATCCAGCTCGCGCATTATGTAATCAGGGCTCCTCAATTTTTTTTGGCGGAAATGAGGTGGAAAAACCCGGATGGTCCTTCAAAAATATAATATTTGTTGGGAAGCATCTGACAAAATAATAAATCAAAAAATTACATTTACGTACAAAATATGTCAAGAGCCCATTCCACATTTTGGATAAGCATGAGAGCCCGAAATACGTCTTGAACTTCTCAATCGTGTTCGTGCAGAATGTAGATTGGACTCTCGAGGGTTTTCGTGGAAGAAAGTCAAAAGTGGACAGAAACGGACTATATAATTGCAGAAATGGCACAGTGAGACCTCTTTGACCCAAAAACTCAAAATTATTCAAGAATGGATTTCTGAAAACATCTAAAACTTGAAATAAAACCTATTCTGCACTTTGCAACGGGAACCTATTTTTTCAAAAATTATTGCAGCTGTTCAAAACGAATCTATGATAAATTTTGAAAATGTGACAAAATAAGTTGTAAATCACGTCAAAGAAAATTGAGAGGTGTTTGGATACAAATTATGTAAATAAATGTCATTTTTCCATAAAATATTGTAGAGAGCTCAATTCACATTCTGGATGATTCCATGTGAGCCCGAAATACATCATGAATTCTTTCATCCATCCCGCGCATGACGTAATTAAGGCTCCCGAAATTTTTCTTTGGCAGAAATGAGGTGGAAAAACCTGGATGGTAACTCCAAGAATGTAGTATTTGTTGGGGAGCATCTAACAAAATAATTATCAAAGAAATGACATTTATGTACAAAATATATAGAGAGTCCATTCCACATTTTGGATAAGCATGTGAGCCCGAAATACGTCTTGAACTCCTCAATCATGTTCGTGCTTAATGTGGATTGGGCTCCCGAAGGATTTCGTGGAAAAAAGTCAAAAGTGGACAAAAACGGACCATAACATTCTAGAAATAGCAACGTGAGACCTGTTCGACCCAGAAACTCAAAATTATTCAAGAATGGATTACTGAAAACATCCCAACTTCGAAATCGAACCTATTGTGCACTTTACAGGGAGAACTCAGCGTTAAAAAATATTGCGGAGAGCTCAATCACATTCTTGATGAGCCCATGTGAGCCCAAAATACATAATAAATTCTTCGATTATGCCCGTGCATGACGTACACCGGGCTCCCGAAGAAATTGTGGGCAAAAATGAGGTAAAAAAACTCGGATGGCAGCATCAAGAAAGTAGTATTTGTTGGGAGGCATCTAGCAAAATAAGAATTGATCAAAATGACATTCATGTACAAAAGAAAGAATGTAATAAGGAGAGGAATTTGAATTGGATTGAAAGCTGTCTCGAGCCCATTTCACATTTTTGATGAACATGTGAGCCCAAAATACGTCTTGAACGTTTTGATCGTGCTCGTGTATGATGTAGTTTGGGCTCCCGAAGATTTTTTTGAAAAGACAGTATGGGCAAGAACGGACGCGAACATTGTAGAAATGGTGACGTAGGACCTGATTAACCCAGAAGTTTGAAGTTATTCAACTATAGAAAAATGGAAACGTCCCAAACTCGAAATAAAAGCTACTGTGCACTTCACGACAGGAACTCGTTTTTTCGACAATTTTCGTAGTTGTTCACCCGAAATATAAATGATACGAGTGCTTTAACAGTCAAATCGTAACAAGCTAACTTGGGAATCACGTTCTATGAGGTAAGGAGACATCTGAGAACATAAATTCATAAACAATGGGCGAAATTCCGCAAATTGTTGTATAGAGCCCAATTCACATTCTCGATGAGCCCATGTGAGTCCGAAATACATTATGCACTTTTCGATCATGACCGTATATGACGTAAATCAGGCTCTCGAAACATTTTCGAGAAAAAATGTAGAGTGGAATAATCCAGACGACAAATCTCAAAAGGAAGTTCATTGGAAGGTGACAAATAATATAAATACGTGAACAAATGCATTTTCTTCTCAAATTATGCCGGGAGCTCAACATACATCATGTACATTTAGAAATATATATATATTTGAAAACCAACATTGGCGATGAAATTACCTGAAAACTACGTCCTAAAATGTCATGAGACGTCCAACAATGTGAATCTGTGTGAAAAATATTTTTTTTTACATTGTTTGTCACAAAATATGCCGCGAGCCCGAAATACATCATCCATCAAGATATATATATATATATATATATATATATATATATATATATATATATATATATATATGTATATATATATATATATAAAAGCTACTGGGTCTATGCATAGTTAGTAGGTGCTAGGTATACCTCCTGAGAGCCGGTATTTCCATCTCCTAAAAAAGTTTTGAATAGGCTATTTGGCAAACCTTCCGCTTTGTATGGCCAAGTTCCGCCATAGGATGTAGCGCCTCACATTATTATTATTATTTGGCATATAAACCTTAAGCAGAGCGTAGAGTTCATCAGCCAAACAGACTATCCGAAATGTTATCAAGAAATGAAAATTCTGGCTCTTCCTTATGATATCAAAGTAGGTGATGAATACATATATGACAGGTACTGTATCATAATCATTTCGATTTAAAAGAAATAGCTATTTACGATATGAGTGTTAAAAGTGACAGGTATTATTTTGTGAGCGGGGACGCTTGCGAAACGAGCATTAGCGAGTAGAGCAACCCCGCGAACAAAATAAGACACTTTTAACGCGTGTATCGTACAGGATTTTATCTACAATGGTCTTTGAAATGTTTGGTAAATGTCAGAATTTATTGAAAACATGACAGGAATGCGCAGAATCATCATTTTTTCACGTCGCCCATGACGACGTGCTAAAAGTGACGGGTATTATTTAACGCTTGTAGATAAAGAAATATACAATACAAGACGATATTGACGGAATAAAAGTCAATAACGAACAAAAATTAGATATTTATTTGAGAAATTGCGTCCACCTCGCCTCCATTCTTGACAACTTGTATTTTTTCGACACCAAAACAAAAATCACAATTTACGCAGGGCGGTGGACGAGGTCTTCAGTTTCAAAAATCATATTAATTTTTTTCGACACTCAATTTTTTGTTTAAAATTTAAAAAATTTTCGCCGCCCTTGAATTTTGGCTGCTTTTTTGCAGGGGGGCTCCCAGCACACCACTCAGAATCGGCCCTGGAAACCATCAACCAATGAACCAACTGTTAGAAGTGTTGAAAACACCTTACACGAGGAAGAAATCGAACAGGCTTTGGACAAGTTTCAAACCATCATCGACAATCACGTGATCTTGAAAAATTCATTTATCTTGAACTTGAACCATTTTTCTCACTCGCATGCGGCTATTTTTGTATAATTTTGAACAATAACTATCGCTTGACAAGTGAGGCTATTGCCTGGCATCACGAGGTTTTGAGACTTTCGTAATCCGTTGGGTAATTTTGTCAATTGAACGAGCGAAATCCTGGGTGAAATCCATTCTCAATAATAGGGTGACTATCAATTTCTTGGTCGAGTCTTTTTGAGTCGATTTGAACGTTGCGTTGTTCGAGGTTGAGGAACTTTTTGTGATCATTCGAATGTATGTACATTGTACACTGAACCTTTTTACGTGTCAGCGCCAATCTCGGCCGCTGATCTTCATGCGTATTCGGAAAATAATGCATTCGAGAAGAGAATGCAGTCATTGCCCGGGACATCGTTATAATGTAATATGAATATCAGCAGTTGCAAATCAACGTACATGGACATGATTACAATAGTATAATGAGTCAAATGGATTGATTCTTTGTTTGCAAACAACGAACGTCGGAAGGTTCAGACATTAATCGGTTAATCTATTTAAATAAATCAAGCTCAGCTCATTTCAATGCGAACTCGCTGAAAAATCGGCCAGACAAAAAAAATCGGATGTCGTATGTAAACGCGCTGGTATACACCAGACAGTTGGACAACGCAAGAATGCGTTTTTGACGTTTGAGGTATAGGCAGGCATGCGGTAAGTACTCTTCTTATTGAGTAGGAAAATACTGGGACGAGTTTTTGATACCTACAGTTTTGATACCAATAATGCAAAACCTGCTGTATAGGCAGTAGGCATGGGGCACCAATAAAAGGAATAAATTTATTATTATTCTCTTACGTAGTTAAATTTACTTTATACGTTTTGCAGATGATGTTTCTAACGATGACGTTCCAGGTAATGTCAATTTGGAAAGTGAGTTTAGAATTATGTGCATAATAAAACAAAATTATAGGTATGTAGAGTAGCTGTTGAAATGCGGAGCCAGTTTACTTTTATCCTTCAAGTGTTATTTTCGAACCAAATTTTGTAATTACCTGATTTTGAGTAGCTACTTATGAAAAACCGCGTTTTTGGGTTGTGGAAATTCATTAATTTATTATTTTCACAACAGCATCAAAGAGAAAAGCTCCGAAAACATCGAACGTTGAATTTATGAACTTGGAAAATTTGTTGTATTAATTGTGCCCGTCTCGCGTTTCTTTGAAAGGGCTGTTAAAATATAAAGCAGCGCCCACCCACCTATAAAAGAAAGATAATTAAAACGGCGAAAAATTATGTTTCATGTTTCATTTTCACCTGTCGGCCCTGTCGTCTGCGCGCTTCTTTTCCTTATCTTGTTAAATGCTTATTTGTTTTAGCATGCTGCCAAGCTCCCGGCTCAAAATTAAGTAACCAAGCATCAGGTGTACCTGTATAGGAATTATGTTGAGCCGAGAGCCTCATCAAGTCAAAAATGTTCAGTAGCAACGGCCTTGTACTCTCAAGTCAGTAATGTCATTTTGAGGATGGAATTAATTACCTATAAAGGTGGTTGTTCGTTACGATTGTGCCGTTGCGTTGACGTAATCAGCGGTGAGGTAAATTTTCTCCAACTCGGCTCATTTCAAGTGAATAATGGAATACGCACCAACTTAAAATAAAATAGGACCGATTACGATCGCGGTAGCTAATAGTGCGCACCGGGTAAACATGGCGATTAAGTAATTTTAAAGTTTCAGCAAAACGGTAAAATAATTACACGATTACCGTCTGCGTCTCTCCGAGAGAGCAGAGGTTATACGGCTCGGTTATACTTTTCGCGCTTATGAATATTCTCGTGATTATTTCGGCCATCACGGCAGACGGAGTGAAGTGTCATTGACAATCTTAATTTTTTTAATTAATAAATCCTGAATATTCAGCTCTCATTTGGGTATACCCTTTTAATTAAAATAGGTTAGATATAGATATACCGCTTATAACCGAGAAATGCTTCATCCCCCAAAGAATATTTATTTTTTTAGGTAGGCAGGTATCACGGTCAAATTGTGGCCAGGTATTTGACATCTTGGTAGGCTTTAAATAAAGCCTCGATACATTTTCTCGTGAACAAAAATAATTATTATTTCGGCAGGGCACTTCAATATAATCTTAGCTTGAAAAGTATCTAAGGATCAAATTGAAGTTATTAAAATACCTAATTCTGTATCACTAATTTTAATGTTACTGAAACGAATTATACAAAAAACATGCATTATTGGTAATATTAGATCATTCTATTAACTCATCTTAGTAGCATTGGAAAACACAGTATACAATATACATGTTCGCAACTCACCTGTGTCTGGAACAGAATTATTTCTAAAAAATCAATCGGCAGCTCAGCACCACAATTTAATTACAAGGAAGCCCTACTAGTATTGAAATAGGTAAGATAATCGTTTTCCCGATGCTCGTTATAATAATTAATTCGCTACTGCCAAAGATATCGGATCTTGTTTTCGTTATATTCGCCCGTTTTAATTGAAAAACAACATAACTTGAACAAACAAATTCGCAATGATTCTTTTTCACCATAACTTACCAATATAATCTGATCGTATAACTGGTTATTAAACCAACGACTGCGGAGATGGAGAAGGTGCTGGACTGGTGGATGAATTTCAGACGTATTGTGGCACACGGTGAATAAGTTTCAGCCACTAACCGGTGGTTACCTTTATCTATGTGCATCTCACGGAGGAAAAATAATAACTGAGAAGCTCATAGGCATAACGCAGCGGGTTAACGTGTCGATTTGGTGTGCTGATGGTCCGGTTTCGATTCCAGCCCGGGTCGGAAAAATATGATCTTCTTCATTCAGTTGGAAATGCTTATACCAAATGCAAAGGTAAAGCACGTAAAATTTGAAAGATAGTGTCGACCCGGTGCGATGCTGGTATAGTAGTTGTTAATAGTTATTTATGTAGTAAGAGCGTAAAGCGACTGTTTTAGGCCCGACGTATGTAAGTTGTGCCCGAGCATAGCGAGGGCACATTCAGACAGAGCAGGGCCTAAAACAGGCTTTACGCTTGAGCTGCATACAACGTTTTTTACACGACCCATTCTTTTTTTGAATTTGATTTTGAACCATAAAAGCCGAAAAACTAAAAAGCGATGATAGATCGATCTAGTTAGCAATGACATTATGGGCACCAATGATTTTGTTTTTACTTGTCATTTAATATTTATCACTAGTGTCACTGTCTTTTTTATTGAAAAGCACCCAGCAAGAATTTTTGTTTTTGAGGCGCTGCACTCCTCCCGCCGATGGCGATGGCTTCTCGAGCCACACTTGATCTTCTGCCGGAGAAGTCCAAAAAAAAATACATGAGAACGTAGGTATACCCATACTTATCTGAAAAATCCAAGGTGGTGAAGCCTTCTACTTTGTGGTCCGTGTTTTCCATGCTGAAGACAACCCTTTCAGTTAAGGACGACACGGATTTTACCGCAAAGTTACAGCCTACGTAAAGAGACAGGCAGACGGATACCTACAAACCAAAATATTCATTCGGCTACACGTTTTATGATGGCAACCACGGCTTCGGGCCTGAAATCGCGCTCTTGTATCAAAAACAGCTATTCAAATTTAGTATTTGCCTGCCCCCTCAAGAAAACTGAGCACGGAACTCTGAGAAATAGGAATCCGGCCAGAGCCGTCAACGCACATAACCTCACTTTTGGAGTTTCGAATATGTGTATTTTCAAAGCAAACAATTCAACGAGAAGCTTAATAAGTGAAACCATACACCCTTCCCCGCCTTTGGGGGTGTCCCAAATGCCTCTGAGCTGTGCATTTCAACAAATTTATTAGTTTGTGACATTTAATAATAATTACAGGCATTTGTTTTTTGACGCTTAAAAAACCAAGGCCCGAGGGCGTAAAAGTAAAAATTTTACGCCCTCGGGCTAAATGAGCCACTTTACGCCTGAAAATGAGGGTAAAAAGGCTCACTTTACACCCGGTCGTGTAAAAAGATATTTAGATCCGGCTACATTTCTGGTACAGTGAAGGGAAGCACCGGTGCTAGGCCTCTGAGCGGGACGCATATTTTTATATAGCAGACGGGTTAGCCGTTCGGCACGCTTCGTGTGTTCGCGAAAGGACCGATCATACTGATCATCGTAGTGTGCAAATAATTGTACCAGGTAAGTTAGAAGCGTCAGGAAAACAAAAGTCAACAAAAAAATTTTGACGCGAGATTTTGCTCCGTTCAGAAATGCTTCTGTAGATCAATCTGGTAAGGTTTCTTCAATACCTATTTTGTACCTTCTAAATCTTCATCATAGTCCCCATTGCAGATGTCGCCTGAACCTTCGGCAGATTGGGCAGTCTCAGGTGCCGTTTGAATTGTTGGCGGCCAAATTCATCGTCAACTACTAGCTACCCTCCGATCATTTGAAGAGGTCCTTAATCACTTCTTGTAAGATTGATGAGATTTACCTAGCCATGAGTTCTTTGTTGTAGGTTCTTAAAGCGAGAACCAATTTTTGGCGAATCCAATCCTTATGAGTCAGTCAATCTGAGGCCAATCTGCTGTTCTACTCTTTCGAACTTGCTTGTGGTACCTCGACTCAATCCTATTTCAAAGTTATTACTCATTCGTCTCTTTGGTTATAGGCTCTGGCTGAGACATCAATATTACCTACTCACCTGTGATCATCGTGCAGTGTAGTGATAGACTCTGTTCCATGCTGACCATCTTCGACAGTGTCTATTACGTCCTCTGCATAAACCAGCCCACATAGATAGGAGCGTGACCCAAAAATTTGGTCGCACGGGCAATAATTCGTCGCGCGGACAAATTTTTTTTGCCTTTTGCCTGAACTTTAATAGCCCCTATTGTGCTTTCTTGTTGCTTTTAGAGCTCCAGTGAGTCTTCTCATGCTTTCTTGTATAATTTAGAGCCCTAATGAGCACCATTATATGTATCGTTTTGTGTATTTCGGAGATCTAGTAAGCCCCCTTCTATTTTTTGTTTGGAGCTGTAAGATGCCTTTCACATTTTTCCCCGCTTTCAGAATTTTAGTAAGCCTTATTTGAATTTTTCTATGCTCTTGGTAGCTCTACTAGGCCCTTTTGTTTCGTAAATGTCGTTTGAAACCCTGCTGATCTCCCTTGCCGAATCCCAGTGATTCCCATTTTGCGTTTTTGTGGTGTTCGAAGCCCTATTGGACCCTTTTCTTCCTTCATTGTCATCTGTAGCCCTGCTAAACCCCCGTTAAGTCCGCTTGTGTCTAAATCTGTCGTTTGGAGCTTGAAAAAGACTGTTTTTAGGCTTTCAGAATTTCAGTAAGCCCCTCTAGCCTTCTCATGGTATTCAGAACCCATTGCACACCCTTGTACCTTCTTGAGTTGCTAGTAGCCCTATTGTATTTTCTGCTTCCTTCAATTTCGTTTAAAAGCTTTATGGAGTCCCCTTGCATTTGTTTATGGTTTTCGGCGATTCATTGAGCAACCCTGTCGGCCCCCTTGTGACCTAATCTGTTGTTTGGAGATCTATTAAGCTCCCTTATGTTTAATGGCTTTCATGATTCCACTAGACTCCATTTTTCCTCCTTATGTTATCAAGAGCCCCATTGGCCCTCTTCCTATTGATGCCTTATTGCGTTGTTAGAAGCCATACTGGGCCCTTTTGTTTCGTTATTGTTCTTTGAAGCCCCTGCAAAGCTCTTTTCCATTTTTTTGTGGCTTCCAGAACTGTAGTGGGCAACCTTGTAGTGCCTTCATATGTTACTCGGAGCACTAGCAGGCTCCCTTATGTTCTCATCTGTCGTTTGGAACCCTGATAAGCTCCCTCATGTTTTTTTTATGGCTTTTAGGATTAAAGTAGGCCTTATTTTGCCCTTATCTTGTGTTGTGTTGCCCTCCTTATGCCTTATTGCTTTGTTAAAAGGAAGCCCTGATGACCCCCTTGCTTCGTAAATGTTTTTTGTAGCCCTGCTGAATCCCTTTGCATTGTTTCGGGGCTTCCAGAGCTTTAGTAAGCTATCATTAGCCTTCACGTGTTAGTCCGAGCCCTGTAGGGCCTCCTTTCTGTCTTCATTTCTCCATTGGAGCTCTGATAAGCTCCCTTATGGTTTTAAACGCTTTCGGGATTTCAATAGGCCCCATTTCACCTTCTTGTGTTATCCAGAGTCACACTGTGCTCCCTTGTGCTTTACTGCGTTGTCAAAGTCTTGCTGGGCCCCCTTGTTTTGTAAATGTTTTTTGAAGCCATACTGAGCCTTCTGAATTTTTCTCTGGCTCCTAGATCTTCAGTAAGCAACCCTGTGAGTGATTTATTGAGCGTCCTTGTGCCTTTAGTATATTTCGAGCCCTGTCGGGTCGGGCTCCCTTGTGTCCTCATCTGTCGTTTATTAGATATCTGATGAGCTCCCATGCTCTGTTATGGCTTCCAGAATTCCACTAGGCCCCATTTTGCCTTTATGTGTTATTTTGAGCCTCATTGGCGGCCCTCTTGTGCCTTATTCGGTTGTTAGAAGCCCAGCTGAGCCCTTTCATCTTGTAAATATCCTTTGAAGCTCTGTTGAGCCCTGTTGCATTTTCTTGAGGCTTCCAAATCCCTCGTAAGCAACCACGTTGGGCAATGTGTAATAAGCAACCTTGTGACTTCATGTGATATTCGGAGCCCCATCGGGCCCCTTCTTGTCCTCATCTGTCGTTTGGAGCGCTGATAAACTTCCCTATGCTTTTTTATGATTTTCAGAGCTTCAGTAGGTCCCATTTTGCCTTGTTGTCTTATTTAGAGCCCTTTTGCCCCCATTGTGCCTAATTATGTTGTTAGAAGTCTTGCCGTATTTCACTATTTGCCCTGTAGGTACATTCCGCTCCCTGGTTTTACCCTCCACGCTTAGGTCCCAGTTTTGTTCGCCTTAGGCAACCTCCACATACTGGGGATTTCGCTTGTTGCCTTCTTATCCCAGATTTCATTTTGCTTGACTGAAATAGCTCCCATACTTAAAGACCTCGCCTCCTGTGTTTTCATAACACCAATATTAAGAGCACTAACCTCGGCACTAACATTTACTCACCTCACCAGCATTTTCCTGTATTTTACAATAAACATAATAGTCTGTTCAATTTATTGTTTTATTACAAATCATTTTTGGGAGCTCCAAATGTGTAAAGAGTTCTCACACTACCCACTTTCTATTATTGTAATAGATACCTACTTAGAAATACAAAATAGGGGTTGAAAATTCATATGAATTACGATGGAAGGGATTCTATCGAAGAATTTTGGAACGGCAGTAACCCTATGTCAAAATCATGTCAAAATCATTATTTTTTCTGACGTTTGTTGGTTACCTGGTCGTTGTCGTATCCATGGAGGTAAGAAGTAACCTCCATGGTCGTAACCATGGCAGAATACGAGCTTTCCAGCACGAAATTGGCCGAACGGCTGATCCGTCTGCTGTTTATGAATATGCGAGCGGGAATGGACCGATATTGAATAAAAGACTAATAAAAAACTAGAAGTTACTTATAGTGAATTTCCCTTATATCTGCAAAGGTAAGTGTAGTTTTGTTGACAAATAAAACACTGCCCAACAAGCTATTAATCTTTGATCTCGAAGAATATCCAACCTAAAACAATGGTTTTGGTGTCTAGAGTTTTATTAAAAGAAAAATGAATTTGAACAATAATGATAATAACAGTTATGTGAGTGTATGAATATGGCCAAGTTGTATACCTACATATTTAGAAGAAGTGAAAAAAAAAAGTTGAAGAATATGATTAAATAAGCGATAGTGGATCTGTGGTGCCGAGTGGTTCAGGTGACAGCAAGCCAAGGCCATTCGCGCTGCCCATGCCTGTGTGGGTTCGAATCCCGCTACATCACAGTCATCCATGGATATTTTGTGCTGTCTCTGAGGTTCCATGGTAGAGCAGCAATGCTTTACAGCTAAATGTCACCTCGTTAAATAAGACAATTAAATGAATGAAATTAAAAAAATAAAATAGTATAAAGTAGGTAGGTACCTAAAAGTAGGTCGGAGTGGCTGAAAATTCATAGGGTGATTTTCAATGGTATGTACCTAGTAGCTGGGAACTTTCTATTGCTATGTGGTGTGGAGTTTGAATGATGATTCCGGGATAGGTGGAAGAACAGGAATCCTCGTCTCTACTTGGTGGCCTGCACCTTGCCCCGTAGCATTGTCAGTTTTTATTTGTTATGTAATATTGTAAGTTCCAAGCCACAAGACCGCCGAAACTGAGAATGCACCTCAGAAATTTTCTCGCTCAGGGACATCATATGCCAATGCCTTAGGACAACACTCAAGCACAACAAGCTAGCGAATTTGAGCCTCTGCAAGAATTACTACAATAGCAACCCAGCGACATGCAGGAATTGAAAAAGATGATGAAAATTCTTATGCAACAGATGAGTACAATGATGAACATCTTGTCAGCACTGGGTCCCAAAGAAACCCTAAAATGGCCAAGCAAATAAAAATAGCAGTCTGGAATGCCGATAGCTCCCCACAACATAGCGAAGAAGTACAAACGTTCATCACAAATCATGAAATAAACTGCGCAACAGTCAATGTGTCCACCTCGAAAATTTTACCCTTTTTGAAAATGGTATAATTTTCGAATGCCACCGGTGATTTCAATACGGTTTGCTTTGTTCAAAAGGCTAATCCTTCGTTTATCCGGAGGGTTGCCGCCTGACGCCGAACAATAAGCAACTTCAAATATAGCTCCTACAGGGTGATATGTAAACCGGTCCTAAATTACTCCGCCGTCAAGAGGTCCCCGTTTGCGAAAAAATCAAATTATCCCAATTTTAGCAATAAAACCACAAAGGCTGGCTCTTTGCCTTTGCGACATTCTAGATTTTTGTAAATCGTGAGTCTAACAATGAAGATATGAATTTTTATTGAAAATTATGCATTCAAGTTCCATTGGTACCTAGCATTATCGCATTTGTGATGATGAGAAAGTGCAATTGAGCACATTTGGACCTTGAAAGGTTTCAAACAATATGACTCACAACACACCCTCATTATTTCAAAGGTGACTGAAATACGGGCAATTTTTTTTAAATGATAAAGGGTTAAAAATTTGAAAACCTCAATTTAACATTATTTGACGTTTGGAACCTCTTTTCTTCGCAAATTTGAGCTTCTGGATACGATTCTGTTGTCAAATTTCAATTTCACGTCACAGGAGAAGGCTCAAAGGCCGAAATATGGAAAGAAACACAAGGCTTGTGAATATCCAAATGACGTCTGGATATTGCCTTGATTTGAATCTTTCATCGTCACTTTGACATCGATGGACCATTATGACATTGAAAGGTCTCCAGAATACATTTAAAGAGACCGAATTGACCAGTATTTTGTGCTTTCTAGAACATTTTTTTCATTTGCTTGACCCTTTTGAAGTTATCCACAGGAATTCTTCCATGTCTGTAGTGTGTTTAAAGTAAATATCGATGATCTTCTGTCTATACACTACTTTATAAAAAATCGTTGTCTATTTTTCGACCAATATATATTTCGAGCTGATGGCGCTCATCTTCAGGGTTTTTTTGCTACAAATAAATATATAAATGGTATGAATATACAGAAACCAAAATTCAAAATAACTCACTTTTTAGATTTTTGAAAAAAGTTTCATGTCAGGATGGAAAATAATTGTCAGTTTGAATTTTGGTAATTGTTAACAATAATTGCTTAGATACTAAATAATGAATAAAGGTGTTCGGGTGAAGGTAAATAGGTAAAAAAAGGAAAGAATTGAATAAACTGTTAGTCTGTTCCCCATTTTTTCAGGTGGCACTCAAGTTTATTCAATTCTTTCCTTTTTTTACCTATTTACCTTCACCCGAACACCTTTATTCATTATTTAGTATCTAAGCAATTATTGTTAACAATTACCAAAATTCAAACTGACAATTATTTTCCATCCTGACATGAAACTTTTTTCAAAAATCTAAAAAGTGAGTTATTTTGAATTTTGGTTTCTGTATATTCATACCATTTATATATTTATTTGTAGCAAAAAAACCCTGAAGATGAGCGCCATCAGCTCGAAATATATATTGGTCGAAAAATAGACAACGATTTTTTATAAAGTAGTGTATAGACAGAAGATCATCGATATTTACTTTTGAAGTTAGTTGTTGCGGTACAAGCTTTGACAATTTCGGTAGTGCTAAAAATGTCATTCGATCAGTGAAAGGCTCCATTCGGGCCAAAATTGCTGCATTTTCCATTAGCAGGGCTACTTTATTCCCAAATGAAACTCTGCCTGTTGATGGAAGTGTTGCCAACAAGGGACTTAGATGGTTACCATAGAGCTTAAAATAATGCAATACGTTTTAAATTTTCCCGCTCGATGGGAACCATCTAACCCTTTGTCGGCAACAATCCCATCAACAGACAGGGTCTCATTTGAAATAAGAATAGCCCTGCTGATAGAAAATTCAGCACTTTTGACCCAAATGAAGCCTTAAACTGCTTTTATGACATTTTCAGCACTATACCAAAATTGTCAACGCTTGTCCACAACAACTAACTTCAAAAGGGTCAAGCAAATGAAAAAAAAAAGTGCTAGAAATCACAAAATATTGGTCAATTTGGTCTCCTTAAATGTATTCTGAAGACTTTTTAAGGTATAATGGTCCGTCGATGTTAAGAGACGATGAAAGATTTAAATCAAGGCAATATCCAGACGTCATTTGGATATTCACAAGCCTTGTTTTTCTTTACATATTTCGGCCTTTGAGTCCTTCTCTATGACGTGAAATTGGAATTTGACGACAGAATCATATCCAGAAGCTCAAATTTGCGAAGAAAAGAGGTTCCAAACGTCAAATAATGTTGAATTGAGGTTTTCAAATTTTTAACCCTTTATCATTTGAAAAAAATTGCCCGTATTCCAGTCACTTTTGAAATAATAAAGGTGTGTTGTAGGTCATTTTATTTGAGACCCTTCAAGGTCAAAATCTGCTCAATTGCACCTTTTTATCATCACAAATGCGGTAATGCCACGCACCGATAGAACTTGAATGCATAATTTTCCGGTCTTGAATGTGTCTTGAATCTACAGCAGTACGCATGCGCCCAAGAACATACCTAATTTGTGGAATCACTAGCGGAAGAGGGAAGTGAAAATTATTATACAGGGTGTTGCATGAGGAAACCGACATAGCTTAAAGGTATGTCCAGTTTTTCTAGGCGAATCAGGATCTCGCTTTGAAATTTTTCTATCGCTTTTCGCTTTGATGTTACAGGGTGAATCATGTATTTCGTCGAATTTTTTAATGAGCTATATCTTTTGAATGGCTTAATGGATTCGAATGAAATTTGATAGGTATATTCTCCTGATGTTAGTTGATGAATCACACCATGAAGTAGATCGGAAATTTCAGGGCCGGACTTATTTTTTTATTTTCAAAGTTTTTGCTAGAAAAGTAATCTTTATAAGTGTTTTTTTGGAAAACCAATGTAAGATTCAGAAACTACAGAAAAAATGCTACAAGGAACATCATTCAATTTCTTCGGCACACCCAAAGTCTGCACAGAAAAAAATTTCTTTTGAGATTTGGGTCGCCTGCGATCTAGTGAAAACTAGTTAAGCACTCATTCTTTCACGGATCTTCGAGATGTTCATCCTCTAATTTGATGCTGACTCGGTTTTTTCACTTTTTTACATTAGTATCACTTGGTACGGCAACAAAGACAATAGTTCAGGACCGGATTCAAGTCTAGTGAACATTATTTCTAAAAATCCGATTTTTCAGTATTTAGTTGGAAAATTTTAGCATAAATTTATGGTGAAGTGGCTGAAAAATGCTCTCTTGCCTGCAAGGTCACTTTAGGAACCAGCTGAACAGATTTTTTCTTTGTTGATTTCAAGAATACCAAAAATTCTTCCCCAAATTTTTTTTGCGGACAAAATGAAATGAAGCAGGAATGATAATTCAGAAACGTAGTTTTTATGTGTAGAAAACGAACAAACCAATAATGGTCCTCAATCTCCTGGTGCTTATTTTTGGGTTCTGTTCCGCCATCGCCACAAATGTTTTCTTCCTTAAATTAATCACGTTATTAAAAGGCACACTTGTTGATAAACAACGTGAAGGAAATGAAAAATGAACCTGAATGGGGTCCTGCCCTGCGGGCCGTTCTCTAGTTGTTGCCGAGGAGAATTTCTCGTGCCCCTAGTGAACTAGGAGACTGTCGAGATAATTTTTTATATTCCCAAAAGGACAAAAGGAAAAAAATTGATTAAGCTGCTTTCTGAAGTAACCTAAGGTTCCACATGCAGACAAGAGGACATTTTCCATTCACTCCACCCTAATTTAATGCTGTAATTTTTGAACTAAATACTGAAAAATCTAATTTTTAGAAATGTTCACCAAATCACCAGACTTGAAGCCAGTCCTGGACTTTTGACTTTTTTTGTCGCACCAAGTGATACTAATGTAGAAAAATGGAAAAAACCGTGACAGCAATAAATTAGATGATGAACATATTATCAAAGATCCGTGAAAGAATAAGTGCTTGACTAGTTTTCACTAGATCGCAGCCAACCCAAATCTCAAAAGATTTTTTTTTCTGGGCAGACTTTGGGTGTGCCGAAGAAATTGAACGATGTTTCTTGTAGCATTTTTTCTGTTGCTCATGAATTTGATATTGGTTTTTCAAAAAAACCTTTCAAAAAGATGACTTTTCTAACAAAAACTTTGAAAATAAAAAAAATGAGTCCGACCCTGGAACTTCCGAACTACTTTATGGTGCGATGTATCAACTAACATCAGGAGAATATACCTATCAAATTTCATTTGAATCCATTGAACCATTCGAAAGATATAGCTCATCAAAAAATTCGACGAAATACATGATTCACCCTGTAACTCCGAAACAAAAAGCGATAGAAAAATTTCAAAGCCTGATCCTGATTCGCCTAGAAAAACTGGACATACCCTTAAGCTATGTCGGTTTCCTCATGCAACACCCTGTATATTATATGGTCTCAGCAATAGGAAAAAAAGAATGGGAAAAATTCGTCGGAATGAATTAAAAAGAGTACATTTGCTTCAGAACGTGAAAAGTGTGAGTACGCTACTCTATCATTTCAAAAAGAGTACCTGTACTCTTTAAACAGTACGGTTGGTAAACCCTATGCCCAGATCATAATGATCCCAAAGCTGGGAAAGCCTGTGGAAGAAGTGAAGTCGTACAGACCCATTAGTCTGCTGCCTGTGTTGTCCAAAATATTCGAAAAGCTACTACCATTGAATTAAACCAATACTAGGGAAAAACATCTGATTTCGGATCATCAATGTAGGATGAATGCACGGTAGCGCTCTCTGTGGGTCATTGAGCGGTGGGATGTTTTCAGGATGGGATGTTTTAGCACTGGGCATTTTTTGCGCGTCTGCAGAAATCGTGCAACATTGAGGGGTGGGATGTTGTCATGTCAAGTAGGATGTTTCAGTGGTAGGATGAATACGCGGTGGGATGTTGCATAGGGATCCGCCAACTGCCATTTTGTGCTGAACCAGATATCCCAATGCAGTGCGCGATACTTTTTTTTGTAAATTTCACTTGTACCTATAGTTTATTTCCACATCGACGTGCCCAACATAATGATTTCAATATTGCTGTTGCGGATGAATCGTCAATAATCGGCGAAGCTGGGTGCATTTGTGTTTTTCAAATGCAAATTACATGAAATTGTGCCTAGTCATACGAAATGCACTGGCTTAACCGCCTCATATACTACAGGGCGCGTTGTAATAATTGCGTTTTATTTATTGAACGCACGGCACAACAAAGTTCTGATACTATTACAAAAATAATGTTTCGTACTAAATAGTTGAGCATAAATAAATCCAAAATAATAATGAACTGTCCCGGGTGTAATTTATATGTGCCACGGTGTAATAACAATTATTGTTCCGTCCTCTGTTAGAAAATTATTCGTCTGTTGCACTCTATAAACCTAATTACAGGTAGAGTGAGGATATTACCAATTAAAACGTGGTTTCTGCTGCCGTTGTCCGGGCTACCATCTAGCTCTAATGACCACGTTTTTTTTTTTTTCAATTTGATGATTCGATGCACAGTGTGCAAGTGATTTCGTTATAGCTGATCTGTAACCGTGTAGCGATACTGAAGATATGCAAATCAAGATGCCTGGACAGGACACAGACAAATAATAATTAATATTAAGATTAAGAATGCAACGGACATGACTGCTATGTTATTGATATGATCGTCAATGGGAAGAATTTTAATTAATTTCGGACTGCATTGTTTTGACAATTATTCAAGACACTTTATTATGAGCGCGTTAGGGTAGGTATCTATAAGCTACATAATATTATACCTTTTTATTGATGGGTACTTTAGGTCGCCGCATCGTCAAGTTTATTGATCCTATTTACGTTCGGCTCGGACACCCGAAAAAAAAAAAACTGAAATCGTAACCTATACCTGCGACAAATTATACAATACAGGCTATGCGCCGGTGTTTAATAGCAAACCTTTAAATAATAGTCGATGGAACATTGAAAAAGAGAGGAATTTCATTTCCTCTAAAAACATTATTTCAAAGACGCGGAATAACAGAGATAGAGCCTTCAAAAATATAATTGAAAACAGTGTTTATGTCAGATACTTCTTAATTGGGTCTCTATTACATCAAATTGACTTTTGACTTTTTTGATCAAAAGTTTATGGTGTCGTATAGGTCATAATTTTGAAAAATTAGCAACGTCTTTTGATTCTCTAGGTATCTAAATTACTCAACAATTGAAGTGGCCCACCCAAAAATTTCAATGAAGTTCAAAGTGCCCTAGCTCCCGAAAAAATAGGACTAACTCAAAATATTTTTCTCTTCTCACATACCTGCGCTCCTTGTCTATCAGAGGAAGGATACAGAATCAAGTTCAAATCTTCCGTGTTGGTTATACAGGGCATAGCGTATAACACTGCAAAAACTAAAAAGTTTGAGGATTTCCAATTCGAAAAACAAATGTTTTTGAATATTCTCAACTGGTCCAGGGAGGTTGGTTCACCCAGATCTCGAAACGGTTTTTCAATTTTCCGATTATCTTTCTTCACTACAGGGTGATTGATAAAAAACAACTTTTTTTTTTTGGTCATATAGGAAGCTTTAGCTTTAACATGAGCAACAGATTATAAAAATCGGTCAACAAGGAAAACTATGAGATGCCCCAAGCAGCAATTTAGGGTCAAATTACCAAGCTAAAGTCAAATTGACTTGAAGAAGGCGAAATATGCATGAATTTGACATAAAATTTTCCTTATATGACAAATGTTTCACAAAGTCATTATTTAAATCAAAAATTACCAAGATTTAACCTTGCGAAAACACTAAATTTACCATCGACTTCGAAAAGTTTTTGGAAGGTAAAAATTACCTAGATTCCACCTAAAAAATGCCTTCAAATTCTTTAAAACCTATAAGGCATTATCTAGGGCAAAAATTTGTTCATTTTCGCTTGACTTTCGCCGTTAAAGTCCATTTTACCTCTGAGGTTGATTTAAGCGGATTGATCGGATTGATTGATCAACGGTAGTCGCAATTACTTCGAAATTACCCTAATTTTAACTTCAAAGTCTGGTTATGAATAGCCTCTTTATACTAGTCCAAATTTGGTAATTTTCAACTTTACATAATGCCTTACAGGTCATGGTAAATAACAAGGGTTATTTTAGTAAAAAAGCGGACCTATTCAATTTGAACATTTGCCTTTGAAGTCAGAATTACTATAAAAATTGACTTACTAAGGAACACTGGTCAAAAAGAGGGCGAAAGTACCATTATAGTGAACTTTAAAGGAAATTCGTCTTATGTGGCTTTTGAGGTCGGAAAATGAGCTGGCTCTTTGTTGTTTGGAGTTTTTCATGCAGATCATCTCTTGTCAGTGTTACCAGTACCTGCTGTGCTGTGCTGTGAAATAGTGCAAAGCAGAAAATGTCCTCCAAGTAAGAAGTTTAAGCTGTATAGGCACACCGCAGGTTACTATCGCCTATTAAAAAAAAGTGTCACCGGCGCGGCTCAAAATCCAACTCCGCTTTCGTCAGAAATGGCGGACATCGACATACCAGCATCGCTCTCCAACTCCGATTTATTGAGCGCGTAATTTAAAATTGTAGTCTTCATAGTTGAAATTTGGTCCAAATCGGTAATTTAGGGAAAGTTGACTCTGAAGTCGATAACAACAAAAAACCATGAGTAGACTATGAGGTAAAATTTACCTAATTAGGTCAATTTTGACTTCAAAGTTCGAGTTTCAAGTAATTTTGCCCTGTTCGAAGGAAAATTTTCCCTATAAGTAAAAAACAATAGTAAATTTGCCCTGAAAGTCAAATTTCGGAATATCACCAGACACGCCATCTTACTCCAGCAGGTTCCACGTCCGCCATTACGATAAAAGCTGTACTGTAATTTTTGTATTCCCTTAATTACTTGTTTTTTTGCCAGGCACCAGGCAAAAAAAAAGTAATTAAGAAACACTGTTCAATTTAAGAGCTTAATATTAACATTTTAGTGCTCTAAACTGTGATTGACCAAAAAAAATTTAAGTTCAAGTCATTTCCGCAAGTTCTGCATAAAATCGATTTTTCCAAGGCGCATTGCAATATTTGGAGGTGCAAGAGGCACATTTGTCAGAAATATTTCCTTCGTGTGAATATTATGACCAGGGAGGAGTCTCTAAGTCCGCGAAATGTTTCGTGCTATAGGTAGGTAGGTATATTTTGCTATGAAGGACGGAGGTCCGCCATGAAACTCATTCATTATGGTAACACCAACAACACTATTGTGCACTAATGTCTTTTAAAGTCGTATGACCAACTATAAATCAGGAAAACCCAAAATAATACCATAGTGGATAATAATACCTATTCAAGTCTTGTAAGACACAGGTCACAAATTAGTAAAAATAGGTCTCAAATTACTAATTGTTACCAAGAATGTAACTTATTTTAGGTTCAGCCGACTAACAGGGTATCTGACCTATAAGTCAAATCGACCTATGTGCCCAATTTTCGACGTTTAAATTACCCACTTATTTTTCCCCACTTACCTGAATTCGACTTCGATTAAACGTAAATCCGACCTATTGAAAATTGGTCGCTGACCAATAGTGAGGTAGATTTTAACCTAATTTGGCCCTAATTTGTTGCTTGGGGCTCGGAATTTTTTTTGCGGTGGATGGGTAATCGTGTAGCCACTGGCAGTATGACCTTAGCTCCGCCTTAGTACTCTAAGAACGGCGTCGGGTGATTCCCACCCACACCACCCACTATTTTATGGACGCATCAACAGCGAGGTTATTAGCACCTTTTTTTTCGGAAAATATGTCTTTAGTTTCTTGATATTCGTGCTCGTTCGTCAGATATTGCGTTTGGAAAGAGTAGCTGCCAACTTCAGAGGTGGTGATCGATCGTTTTGAAAGTCACGTGGGTTGAAGTCTGAATTTTTCTGAAAATTTAAAAGTCACGTGGGTTGAAGCCTGAACTTTTTTGATGGAGAATATGTCCTTAGTTTCTTGATATTCGTGCTCAATCGTCAGATATTGCGTTTGAAACAAGTAGCCGCCAACTTCAAAAGTGATGGCCGATCGTTTCAAGTCACGTGTGTTGAAGTCTGAACTTTTTTGATAATTTGAAAGTCACGTGGGTTGAAGCCTGAACTTTTTTGATAATTTGAAAGTCACGTGGGTTGAAGCCTGAACTTTTTTGATGGAGAATATGTCCTTCGTTTCTTGATATTCGTGCTCAATCGTCAGATATTGCGTTTGAAACAAGTAGCCGCCAACTTCAAAAGTGATGGCCGATCGTTTCAAGTCACGTGTGTTGAAGTCTGAACTTTTTTGATAATTTGAAAGTCACGTGGGTTTAAGCCTGAACTTTTTTGATAATTTGAAAGTCACGTGGGTTGAAGCCTGAATTTTTTTGATGAAAAATATGTCTTTAGTTTCTATATATTCGTGCTCATTCGTCAGATATTGCGTTTGGAACAAGTAGCTGCCAACTTCAATAGTGGTGGCCGATCGTTTCAAAAGTCACGTGGGTTGGAGTCTGAACTTTTTTGATAAATTGAAAGTCACGTGGGTTAAAGCCTGAACTTCTTTGATAACAAATATGTCTGTATTTTCTTGATATTCGTGCTCGTTTGTCAGATATTGCGTTTGGAACAACTGGCTGCCAACTTCAATAGTGGTGGCCGATCGTTTCAAAAGTCACGTGGGTTGGAGTCTGAACTTTTTTGATAAATTGAAAGTCACGTGGGCTAAAGCCTGAACTTCTTTGATAACAAATATGTCTGTATTTTCTTGATATTCGTGCTCGTTTGTCAGATATTGCGTTTGGAACAACTGGCTGCCAACTTCAAAAGTGGTGACCGATCGTTTTCAAAGTCACGTGGGTTGAAGCCTGAAGTCACGTGGGTTAAAGCCTGAAGTCACGTGGGTTGAAGCCTGAAGTCACGTGGGTTGAAGCCTGAAGTCACGTGGGTTGAAACCTGAACTTTTTGGATAACAATTGTGTCTTTTCTTCTATATTTGTGTTCGTTCGTCAGATGTTGCGTTTGGAACAAGTAGCTGCCAACATCAAAAGTGGTGACCGATCGTTTTGAGAGTCACGTGGGTTGAAGCCTAAAGTCACGTGGGTTGGAGCCTGGAGTCACGTGGGTTCAAACCTGAACTTTTTGGATAACAATTGTGTCTTTTTTTCTATATTTGTGTTCGTTCGTCAGATGTTGCGTTTGGAAAGAGTAGCTGCCAACTTCAAATGTGGTGACCGATCGTTTTCAAAGTCACGTGGGTTGAAGCCTGAAGTCACGTGGGTTGAAACCTGAAGTCACGTGGGTTGAAGCCTGAAGTCACGTGGGTTGAAACCTGAACTTTTTGGATAACAATTGTGTCTTTTCTTCTATATTTGTGTTCGTTCGTCAGATGTTGCGTTTGGAACAAGTAGCTGCCAACATCAAAAGTGGTGACCGATCGTTTTAAGAGTCACGTGGGTTGAAGCCTGAAGACACGTGGGTTGGAGCCTGGGGTCACGTGGGTTCAAACCTGAACTTTTTGGATAACAATTGTGTCTTTTTTTCTATATTTGTGTTCGTTCGTCAGATGTTTCGTTTGGAAAGAGTAGCTGCCAACTTCAAAAATGGTGACCGATCGTTTTCAAATTCACGTGGGTTGAAGCCTGAAAACACGTGGGTTGAAACCTGAACTTTTTGGATAACAATTGTGTCTTTTCTTCTATATTTGTGTTCGTTCGTCAGATGTTGCGTTTGGAACAAGTAGCTGCCAACATCAAAAGTGGTGACCGATCGTTTTGAGAGTCACGTGGGTTGAAGCCTAAAGTCACGTGGGTTGGAGCCTGGAGTCACGTGGGCTCAAACCTGAACTTTTTGGATAACAATTGTGTCTTCACTTCTATATTTGTGTTCGTTCGTCAGATGTTGCGTTTGGAACAAGTAGCTGCCAACATCAAAAGTGGTGACCGATCGTTTTGAGAGTCACGTGGGTTGAAGCCTAAAGTCACGTGGGTTGGAGCCTGGAGTCACGTGGGTTCAAACCTGAACTTTTTGGATAACAATTGTGTCTTTTTCTCTATATTTGTGTTCGTTCGTCAGATGTTTCGTTTGGAAAGAGTAGCTGCCAACTTCAAAAATGGTGACCGATCGTTTTCAAAGTCACGTGGGTTGAAGCCTGAAGTCACGTGGGTTGAAGCCTGAAGTCACGTGTGTTGAAACCTGAAAACACGTGGGTTGAAACCTGAACATTTTGGATAACAATTGTGTCTTTTCTTCTATATTTGTGTTCGTTCGTCAGATGTTGCGTTTGGAACAAGTAGCTGCCAACATCAAAATAGGTGACCGATCGTTTTAAGAGTCACGTGGGTTGAAGCCTGAAGTCACGTGGGTTGGAGCCTGGAGTCACGTGGGTTCAAACCTGAACTTTTTGGATAACAATTGTGTCTTTTTTTTATATTTGTGGTCGTTCGTCAGATGTTGCGTTTGGAAAGAGTAGCTGCCAACTTCAAAAATGGTGACCGATCGTTTTCAAAGTCACGTGGGTTGAAGCCTGAAGTCACGTGGGTTGAAGCCTGAAGTCACGTGGGTTGGAGCCTGGAGTCACGTGGGTTCAAACCTAAACTTTTTGGATAACAATTGTGTCTTTTTTTCTAAATTTGTGTTCGTTCGTCAGATGTTGCGTTTGGAAAGAGTAGCTGCCAACTTCAAAAGTGGTGACCGATCGTTTCCAAAGTCACGTGGGTTGAAGCCTGAAGTCACGTGGGTTGAAGCCTGAAGTCACGTGGGTTGAAGCCTGAAGTCACGTGGGTTGAAACCTGAACCTTTTGGATAACAATTGTGTCTTTTCTTCTATATTTGTGTTCGTTCGTCAGATGTTGCGTTTGGAACAAGTAGCTGCCAACATCAAAAGTGGTGACCGATCATTTCAAGAGTCACGTGGGTTGAAGCCTGAAGTCACGTGGGTTGAAGCCTGAAGTCACGTGGGTTGGAGCCTGGAGTCACGTGGGTTCAAACCTAAACTTTTTGGATAACAATTGTGTCTTTTTTTCTATATTTGTGTTCGTTCGTCAGATGTTGCGTTTGGAAAGAGTAGCTGCCAACTTTAAAAGTGGTGACCGATCGTTTTCAAAGTCACGTGGGTTGAAGCCTGAAGTCACGTGGGTTAAAACCTGAACTTTTTGGATAACAATTGTGTCTTTCCTTCTATATTTGTGTTCGTTTGTCAGATGTTGCGTTTGAAACAAGTAGCCGCCAACTTCAAAAGTGATGGCCGATCGTTTCAAGTCACGTGTGTTGAAGTCTGAACTTTTTTGATAATTTGAAAGTCACGTGGGTTGAAGCCTGAACTTTTTTGATAATTTGAAAGTCACGTGGGTTGAAGCCTGAACTTTTTTGATGGAGAATATGTCCTTCGTTTCTTGATATTCGTGCTCAATCGTCAGATATTGCGTTTGAAACAAGTAGCCGCCAACTTCAAAAGTGATGGCCGATCGTTTCAAGTCACGTGTGTTGAAGTCTGAACTTTTTTGATAATTTGAAAGTCACGTGGGTTTAAGCCTGAACTTTTTTGATAATTTGAAAGTCACGTGGGTTGAAGCCTGAATTTTTTTGATGAAAAATATGTCTTTAGTTTCTATATATTCGTGCTCATTCGTCAGATATTGCGTTTGGAACAAGTAGCTGCCAACTTCAATAGTGGTGGCCGATCGTTTCAAAAGTCACGTGGGTTGGAGTCTGAACTTTTTTGATAAATTGAAAGTCACGTGGGTTAAAGCCTGAACTTCTTTGATAACAAATATGTCTGTATTTTCTTGATATTCGTGCTCGTTTGTCAGATATTGCGTTTGGAACAACTGGCTGCCAACTTCAATAGTGGTGGCCGATCGTTTCAAAAGTCACGTGGGTTGGAGTCTGAACTTTTTTGATAAATTGAAAGTCACGTGGGCTAAAGCCTGAACTTCTTTGATAACAAATATGTCTGTATTTTCTTGATATTCGTGCTCGTTTGTCAGATATTGCGTTTGGAACAACTGGCTGCCAACTTCAAAAGTGGTGACCGATCGTTTTCAAAGTCACGTGGGTTGAAGCCTGAAGTCACGTGGGTTAAAGCCTGAAGTCACGTGGGTTGAAGCCTGAAGTCACGTGGGTTGAAGCCTGAAGTCACGTGGGTTGAAACCTGAACTTTTTGGATAACAATTGTGTCTTTTCTTCTATATTTGTGTTCGTTCGTCAGATGTTGCGTTTGGAACAAGTAGCTGCCAACATCAAAAGTGGTGACCGATCGTTTTGAGAGTCACGTGGGTTGAAGCCTAAAGTCACGTGGGTTGGAGCCTGGAGTCACGTGGGTTCAAACCTGAACTTTTTGGATAACAATTGTGTCTTTTTTTCTATATTTGTGTTCGTTCGTCAGATGTTGCGTTTGGAAAGAGTAGCTGCCAACTTCAAATGTGGTGACCGATCGTTTTCAAAGTCACGTGGGTTGAAGCCTGAAGTCACGTGGGTTGAAACCTGAAGTCACGTGGGTTGAAGCCTGAAGTCACGTGGGTTGAAACCTGAACTTTTTGGATAACAATTGTGTCTTTTCTTCTATATTTGTGTTCGTTCGTCAGATGTTGCGTTTGGAACAAGTAGCTGCCAACATCAAAAGTGGTGACCGATCGTTTTAAGAGTCACGTGGGTTGAAGCCTGAAGACACGTGGGTTGGAGCCTGGGGTCACGTGGGTTCAAACCTGAACTTTTTGGATAACAATTGTGTCTTTTTTTCTATATTTGTGTTCGTTCGTCAGATGTTTCGTTTGGAAAGAGTAGCTGCCAACTTCAAAAATGGTGACCGATCGTTTTCAAATTCACGTGGGTTGAAGCCTGAAAACACGTGGGTTGAAACCTGAACTTTTTGGATAACAATTGTGTCTTTTCTTCTATATTTGTGTTCGTTCGTCAGATGTTGCGTTTGGAACAAGTAGCTGCCAACGTCAAAAGTGGTGACCGATCGTTTTGAGAGTCACGTGGGTTGAAGCCTAAAGTCACGTGGGTTGGAGCCTGGAGTCACGTGGGCTCAAACCTGAACTTTTTGGATAACAATTGTGTCTTCACTTCTATATTTGTGTTCGTTCGTCAGATGTTGCGTTTGGAACAAGTAGCTGCCAACATCAAAAGTGGTGACCGATCGTTTTGAGAGTCACGTGGGTTAAAGCCTAAAGTCACGTGGGTTGGAGCCTGGAGTCACGTGGGTTCAAACCTGAACTTTTTGGATAACAATTGTGTCTTTTTCTCTATATTTGTGTTCGTTCGTCAGATGTTTCGTTTGGAAAGAGTAGCTGCCAACTTCAAAAATGGTGACCGATCGTTTTCAAAGTCACGTGGGTTGAAGCCTGAAGTCACGTGGGTTGAAGCCTGAAGTCACGTGTGTTGAAACCTGAAAACACGTGGGTTGAAACCTGAACATTTTGGATAACAATTGTGTCTTTTCTTCTATATTTGTGTTCGTTCGTCAGATGTTGCGTTTGGAACAAGTAGCTGCCAACATCAAAATAGGTGACCGATCGTTTTAAGAGTCACGTGGGTTGAAGCCTGAAGTCACGTGGGTTGGAGCCTGGAGTCACGTGGGTTCAAACCTGAACTTTTTGGATAACAATTGTGTCTTTTTTTTATATTTGTGGTCGTTCGTCAGATGTTGCGTTTGGAAAGAGTAGCTGCCAACTTCAAAAATGGTGACCGATCGTTTTCAAAGTCACGTGGGTTGAAGCCTGAAGTCACGTGGGTTGAAGCCTGAAGTCACGTGGGTTGGAGCCTGGAGTCACGTGGGTTCAAACCTAAACTTTTTGGATAACAATTGTGTCTTTTTTTCTAAATTTGTGTTCGTTCGTCAGATGTTGCGTTTGGAAAGAGTAGCTGCCAACTTCAAAAGTGGTGACCGATCGTTTCCAAAGTCACGTGGGTTGAAGCCTGAAGTCACGTGGGTTGAAGCCTGAAGTCACGTGGGTTGAAGCCTGAAGTCACGTGGGTTGAAACCTGAACCTTTTGGATAACAATTGTGTCTTTTCTTCTATATTTGTGTTCGTTCGTCAGATGTTGCGTTTGGAACAAGTAGCTGCCAACATCAAAAGTGGTGACCGATCATTTCAAGAGTCACGTGGGTTGAAGCCTGAAGTCACGTGGGTTGAAGCCTGAAGTCACGTGGGTTGGAGCCTGGAGTCACGTGGGTTCAAACCTAAACTTTTTGGATAACAATTGTGTCTTTTTTTCTATATTTGTGTTCGTTCGTCAGATGTTGCGTTTGGAAAGAGTAGCTGCCAACTTTAAAAGTGGTGACCGATCGTTTTCAAAGTCACGTGGGTTGAAGCCTGAAGTCACGTGGGTTAAAACCTGAACTTTTTGGATAACAATTGTGTCTTTCCTTCTATATTTGTGTTCGTTTGTCAGATGTTGCGTTTGAAACAAGTAGCCGCCAACTTCAAAAGTGATGGCCGATCGTTTCAAGTCACGTGTGTTGAAGTCTGAACTTTTTTGATAATTTGAAAGTCACGTGGGTTGAAGCCTGAACTTTTTTGATAATTTGAAAGTCACGTGGGTTGAAGCCTGAACTTTTTTGATGGAGAATATGTCCTTCGTTTCTTGATATTCGTGCTCAATCGTCAGATATTGCGTTTGAAACAAGTAGCCGCCAACTTCAAAAGTGATGGCCGATCGTTTCAAGTCACGTGTGTTGAAGTCTGAACTTTTTTGATAATTTGAAAGTCACGTGGGTTTAAGCCTGAACTTTTTTGATAATTTGAAAGTCACGTGGGTTGAAGCCTGAATTTTTTTGATGAAAAATATGTCTTTAGTTTCTATATATTCGTGCTCATTCGTCAGATATTGCGTTTGGAACAAGTAGCTGCCAACTTCAATAGTGGTGGCCGATCGTTTCAAAAGTCACGTGGGTTGGAGTCTGAACTTTTTTGATAAATTGAAAGTCACGTGGGTTAAAGCCTGAACTTCTTTGATAACAAATATGTCTGTATTTTCTTGATATTCGTGCTCGTTTGTCAGATATTGCGTTTGGAACAACTGGCTGCCAACTTCAATAGTGGTGGCCGATCGTTTCAAAAGTCACGTGGGTTGGAGTCTGAACTTTTTTGATAAATTGAAAGTCACGTGGGCTAAAGCCTGAACTTCTTTGATAACAAATATGTCTGTATTTTCTTGATATTCGTGCTCGTTTGTCAGATATTGCGTTTGGAACAACTGGCTGCCAACTTCAAAAGTGGTGACCGATCGTTTTCAAAGTCACGTGGGTTGAAGCCTGAAGTCACGTGGGTTAAAGCCTGAAGTCACGTGGGTTGAAGCCTGAAGTCACGTGGGTTGAAGCCTGAAGTCACGTGGGTTGAAGCCTGAAGTCACGTGGGTTGAAACCTGAACTTTTTGGATAACAATTGTGTCTTTTCTTCTATATTTGTGTTCGTTCGTCAGATGTTGCGTTTGGAACAAGTAGCTGCCAACATCAAAAGTGGTGACCGATCGTTTTGAGAGTCACGTGGGTTGAAGCCTAAAGTCACGTGGGTTGGAGCCTGGAGTCACGTGGGTTCAAACCTGAACTTTTTGGATAACAATTGTGTCTTTTTTTCTATATTTGTGTTCGTTCGTCAGATGTTGCGTTTGGAAAGAGTAGCTGCCAACTTCAAATGTGGTGACCGATCGTTTTCAAAGTCACGTGGGTTGAAGCCTGAAGTCACGTGGGTTGAAACCTGAAGTCACGTGGGTTGAAGCCTGAAGTCACGTGGGTTGAAACCTGAACTTTTTGGATAACAATTGTGTCTTTTCTTCTATATTTGTGTTCGTTCGTCAGATGTTGCGTTTGGAACAAGTAGCTGCCAACATCAAAAGTGGTGACCGATCGTTTTAAGAGTCACGTGGGTTGAAGCCTGAAGACACGTGGGTTGGAGCCTGGGGTCACGTGGGTTCAAACCTGAACTTTTTGGATAACAATTGTGTCTTTTTTTCTATATTTGTGTTCGTTCGTCAGATGTTTCGTTTGGAAAGAGTAGCTGCCAACTTCAAAAATGGTGACCGATCGTTTTCAAATTCACGTGGGTTGAAGCCTGAAAACACGTGGGTTGAAACCTGAACTTTTTGGATAACAATTGTGTCTTTTCTTCTATATTTGTGTTCGTTCGTCAGATGTTGCGTTTGGAACAAGTAGCTGCCAACATCAAAAGTGGTGACCGATCGTTTTGAGAGTCACGTGGGTTGAAGCCTAAAGTCACGTGGGTTGGAGCCTGGAGTCACGTGGGCTCAAACCTGAACTTTTTGGATAACAATTGTGTCTTCACTTCTATATTTGTGTTCGTTCGTCAGATGTTGCGTTTGGAACAAGTAGCTGCCAACATCAAAAGTGGTGACCGATCGTTTTGAGAGTCACGTGGGTTGAAGCCTAAAGTCACGTGGGTTGGAGCCTGGAGTCACGTGGGTTCAAACCTGAACTTTTTGGATAACAATTGTGTCTTTTTCTCTATATTTGTGTTCGTTCGTCAGATGTTTCGTTTGGAAAGAGTAGCTGCCAACTTCAAAAATGGTGACCGATCGTTTTCAAAGTCACGTGGGTTGAAGCCTGAAGTCACGTGGGTTGAAGCCTGAAGTCACGTGTGTTGAAACCTGAAAACACGTGGGTTGAAACCTGAACATTTTGGATAACAATTGTGTCTTTTCTTCTATATTTGTGTTCGTTCGTCAGATGTTGCGTTTGGAACAAGTAGCTGCCAACATCAAAATAGGTGACCGATCGTTTTAAGAGTCACGTGGGTTGAAGCCTGAAGTCACGTGGGTTGGAGCCTGGAGTCACGTGGGTTCAAACCTGAACTTTTTGGATAACAATTGTGTCTTTTTTTTATATTTGTGGTCGTTCGTCAGATGTTGCGTTTGGAAAGAGTAGCTGCCAACTTCAAAAATGGTGACCGATCGTTTTCAAAGTCACGTGGGTTGAAGCCTGAAGTCACGTGGGTTGAAGCCTGAAGTCACGTGGGTTGGAGCCTGGAGTCACGTGGGTTCAAACCTAAACTTTTTGGATAACAATTGTGTCTTTTTTTCTAAATTTGTGTTCGTTCGTCAGATGTTGCGTTTGGAAAGAGTAGCTGCCAACTTCAAAAGTGGTGACCGATCGTTTCCAAAGTCACGTGGGTTGAAGCCTGAAGTCACGTGGGTTGAAGCCTGAAGTCACGTGGGTTGAAGCCTGAAGTCACGTGGGTTGAAACCTGAACCTTTTGGATAACAATTGTGTCTTTTCTTCTATATTTGTGTTCGTTCGTCAGATGTTGCGTTTGGAACAAGTAGCTGCCAACATCAAAAGTGGTGACCGATCATTTCAAGAGTCACGTGGGTTGAAGCCTGAAGTCACGTGGGTTGAAGCCTGAAGTCACGTGGGTTGGAGCCTGGAGTCACGTGGGTTCAAACCTAAACTTTTTGGATAACAATTGTGTCTTTTTTTCTATATTTGTGTTCGTTCGTCAGATGTTGCGTTTGGAAAGAGTAGCTGCCAACTTTAAAAGTGGTGACCGATCGTTTTCAAAGTCACGTGGGTTGAAGCCTGAAGTCACGTGGGTTAAAACCTGAACTTTTTGGATAACAATTGTGTCTTTCCTTCTATATTTGTGTTCGTTTGTCAGATGTTGCGTTTGGAACAAGTAGCTGCCAACATCAAAAGTGGTGACCGATCGTTTTGAGAGTCACGTGGGTTGAAGCCTAAAGTCACGTGGGTTGGAGCCTGGAGTCACGTGGGTTCAAACCTGAACTTTCTGGATAACAATTGTGTCTTTTTTTCTATATTTGTGTTCGTTCGTCAGATGTTGCGTTTGGAAAGAGTAGCTGCCAACTTCAAATGTGGTGACCGATCGTTTTCAAAGTCACGTGGGTTGAAGCCTGAAGTCACGTGGGTTGAAACCTGAAGTCACGTGGGTTGAAGCCTGAAGTCACGTGGGTTGAAGCCTGAAGTCACGTGGGTTGAAGCCTGAAAACACGTGGGTTGAAACCTGAACTTTTTGGATAACAATTGTGTCTTTTCTTCTATATTTGTGTTCGTTCGTCAGATGTTGCGTTTGGAACAAGTAGCTGCCAACATCAAAAGTGGTGACCGATCGTTTTAAAAGTCACGTGGGTTGAAGCCTGAAGTCACGTGGGTTAGAGCCTGGAGTCACGTGGGTTCAAACCTAAAATTTTTGGATAACAATTGTCTCATTTTTTCTATATTTGTGTTCGTTCGTCAGATGTTGCGTTTGGAAAGAGAAGCTGCCAACATCAAAAGTGGTGACCGATCGTTTTCAAAGTCACGTGGGTTGAAGCCTGAAGTCACGTGGGTTAAAGCCTGAAGTCACGTGGGTTGAAGCCTGAAGTCACGTGGGTTGAAGCCTGAAGTCACGTGGGTTGAAACCTGAACTTTTTGGATAACAATTGTGTCTTTTCTTCTATATTTGTGTTCGTTCGTCAGATGTTGCGTTTGGAACAAGTAGCTGCCAACATCAAAAGTGGTGACCGATCGTTTTGAGAGTCACGTGGGTTGAAGCCTAAAGTCACGTGGGTTGGAGCCTGGAGTCACGTGGGTTCAAACCTGAACTTTTTGGATAACAATTGTGTCTTTTTTTCTATATTTGTGTTCGTTCGTCAGATGTTGCGTTTGGAAAGAGTAGCTGCCAACTTCAAATGTGGTGACCAATCGTTTTCAAAGTCACGTGGGTTGAAGCCTGAAGTCACGTGGGTTGAAACCTGAAGTCACGTGGGTTGAAGCCTGAAGTCACGTGGGTTGAAACCTGAACTTTTTGGATAACAATTGTGTCTTTTCTTCTATATTTGTGTTCGTTCGTCAGATGTTGCGTTTGGAACAAGTAGCTTGCAACATCAAAAGTGGTGACCGATCGTTTTAAAAGTCACGTGGGTTGAAGCCTGAAGTCACGTGGGTTGGAGCCTGGGGTCACGTGGGTTCAAACCTGAACTTTTTGGATAACAATTGTGTCTTTTTTTCTATATTTGTGTTCGTTCGTCAGATGTTTCGTTTGGAAAGAGTAGCTGCCAACTTCAAAAATGGTGACCGATCGTTTTCAAATTCACGTGGGTTGAAGCCTGAAAACACGTGGGTTGAAACCTGAACTTTTTGGATAACAATTGTGTCTTTTCTTCTATATTTGTGTTCGTTCGTCAGATGTTGCGTTTGGAACAAGTAGCTGCCAACATCAAAAGTGGTGACCGATCGTTTTGAGAGTCACGTGGGTTGAAGCCTAAAGTCACGTGGGTTAAAGCCTGAAGTCACGTGGGTTGAAGCCTGAAGTCACGTGGGTTGAAGCCTGAAGTCACGTGGGTTGAAACCTGAACTTTTTGGATAACAATTGTGTCTTTTCTTCTATATTTGTGTTCGTTCGTCGGATGTTGCGTTTGGAACAAGTAGCTGCCAACATCAAAAGTGGTGACCGATCGTTTTGAGAGTCACGTGGGTTGAAGCCTAAAGTCACGTGGGTTGGAGCCTGGAGTCACGTGGGTTCAAACCTGAACTTTTTGGATAACAATTGTGTCTTTTTTTCTATATTTGTGTTCGTTCGTCAGATGTTGCGTTTGGAAAGAGTAGCTGCCAACTTCAAATGTGGTGACCGATCGTTTTCAAAGTCAAGTGGGTTGAAGCCTGAAGTCACGTGGGTTGAAACCTGAAGTCACGTGGGTTGAAGCCTGAAGTCACGTGGGTTGGAGCCTGAAGTCACGTGGGTTGAAGCCTGAAAACACGTGGGTTGAAACCTGAACTTTTTGGATAACAATTGTGTCTTTTCTTCTATATTTGTGTTCGTTCGTCAGATGTTGCGTTTGGAACAAGTAGCTGCCAACATCAAAAGTGGTGACCGATCGTTTTCAAAGTCACGTGGGTTGAAGCCTGAAGTCACGTGGGTTGAAACCTGAAGTCACGTGGGTTGAAGCCTGAAGTCACGTGGGTTGAAACCTGAACTTTTTGGATAACAATTGTGTCTTTTCTTCTATATTTGTGTTCGTTCGTCAGATGTTGCGTTTGGAACAAGTAGCTGCCAACATCAAAAGTGGTGACCGATCGTTTTAAGAGTCACGTGGGTTGAAGCCTGAAGGCACGTGGGTTGGAGCCTGGGGTCACGTGGGTTCAAACCTGAACTTTTTGGATAACAATTGTGTCTTTTTTTCTATATTTGTGTTCGTTCGTCAGATGTTGCGTTTGGAACAAGTAGCTGCCAACATCAAAAGTGGTGACCGATCGTTTTGAGAGTCACGTGGGTTGAAGCCTAAAGTCACGTGGGTTGGAGCCTGGAGTCACGTGGGTTCAAACCTGAACTTTTTGGATAACAATTGTGTCTTTTTTTCTATATTTGTGTTCGTTCGTCAGATGTTGCGTTTGGAAAGAGTAGCTGCCAACTTCAAATGTGGTGACCGATCGTTTTCAAAGTCACGTGGGTTGAAGCCTGAAGTCACGTGGGTTGAAACCTGAAGTCACGTGGGTTGAAGCCTGAAGTCACGTGGGTTGAAACCTGAACTTTTTGGATAACAATTGTGTCTTTTCTTCTATATTTGTGTTCGTTCGTCAGATGTTGCGTTTGGAACAAGTAGCTGCCAACATCAAAAGTGGTGACCGATCGTTTTAAGAGTCACGTGGGTTGAAGCCTGAAGTCACGTGGGTTGGAGCCTGGGGTCACGTGGGTTCAAACCTGAACTTTTTGGATAACAATTGTGTCTTTTTTTCTATATTTGTGTTCGTTCGTCAGATGTTTCGTTTGGAAAGAGTAGCTGCCAACTTCAAAAATGGTGACCGATCGTTTCCAAAGTCACGTGGGTTGAAGCCTGAAGTCACGTGGGTTGAAGCCTGAAGTCACGTGGGTTGAAGCCTGAAGTCACGTGGGTTGAAACCTGAACCTTTTGGATAACAATTGTGTCTTTTCTTCTATATTTGTGTTCGTTTGTCAGATGTTGCGTTTGGAACAAGTAGCTGCCAACATCAAAAGTGGTGACCGATCGTTTTGAGAGTCACGTGGGTTGAAGCCTGAAGTCACGTGGGTTGGAGCCTGGGGTCACGTGGGTTCAAACCTGAACTTTTTGGATAACAATTGTGTCTTTTTTTCTATATTTGTGTTCGTTCGTCAGATGTTGCGTTTGGAACAAGTAGCTGCCAACATCAAAAGTGGTGACCGATCGTTTTGAGAGTCACGTGGGTTGAAGCCTAAAGTCACGTGGGTTGGAGCCTGGAGTCACGTGGGTTCAAACCTGAACTTTGTGGATAACAATTGTGTCTTTTTTTCTATATTTGTGTTCGTTCGTCAGATGTTGCGTTTGGAAAGAGTAGCTGCCAACTTCAAATGTGGTGACCGATCGTTTTCAAAGTCACGTGGGTTGAAGCCTGAAGTCACGTGGGTTGAAACCTGAAGTCACGTGGGTTGAAGCCTGAAGTCACGTGGGTTGAAACCTGAACTTTTTGGATAACAATTGTGTCTTTTCTTCTATATTTGTGTTCGTTTGTCAGATGTTGCGTTTGGAAAAAGTAGCTGCCAACATCAAAAGTGGTGACCGATCGTTTTAAGAGTCACGTGGGTTGAAGCCTGAAGTCACGTGGGTTGGAGCCTGGGGTCACGTGGGTTCAAACCTGAACTTTTTGGATAACAATTGTGTCTTTTTTTCTATATTTGTGTTCGTTCGTCAGATGTTTCGTTTGGAAAGAGTAGCTGCCAACTTCAAAAATGGTGACCGATCGTTTTCAAATTCACGTGGGTTGAAGCCTGAAAACACGTGGGTTGAAACCTGAACGTTTTGGATAACAATTGTGTCTTTTCTTCTATATTTGTGTTCGTTCGTCAGATGTTGCGTTTGGAACAAGTAGCTGCCAACATCAAAAGTGGTGACCGATCGTTTTGAGAGTCACGTGGGTCGAAGCCTAAAGTCACGTGGGTTGGAGCCTGGAGTCACGTGGGTTCAAACCTGAACTTTTTGGATAACAATTGTGTCTTTTTTTCTATATTTGTGTTCGTTCGTCAGATGTTGCGTTTGGAAAGAGTAGCTGCCAACTTCAAATGTGGTGACCGATCGTTTTCAAAGTCACGTGGGTTGAAGCCTGAAGTCACGTGGGTTGAAACCTGAAGTCACGTGGGTTGAAGCCTGAAGTCACGTGGGTTGAAACCTGAACTTTTTGGATAACAATTGTGTCTTTTCTTCTATATTTGTGTTCGTTCGTCAGATGTTGCGTTTGGAACAAGTAGCTGCCAACATCAAAAGTGGTGACCGATCGTTTTAAGAGTCACGTGGGTTGAAGCCTGGAGTCACGTGGGTTGGAGCCTGGGGTCACGTGGGTTCAAACCTGAACTTTTTGGATAACAATTGTGTCTTTTTTCTATATTTGTGTTCGTTCGTCAGATGTTGCGTTTGGAACAAGTAGCTGCCAACATCAAAAGTGGTGACCGATCGTTTTGAGAGTCACGTGGGTTGAAGCCTAAAGTCACGTGGGTTGGAGCCTGGAGTCACGTGGGTTCAAACCTGAACTTTTTGGATAACAATTGTGTCTTTTTCTCTATATTTGTGTTCGTTCGTCAGATGTTTCGTTTGGAAAGAGTAGCTGCCAACTTCAAAAATGGTGACCGATCGTTTTCAAAGTCACGTGGGTTGAAGCCTGGAGTCACGTGGGTTGGAGCCTGGGGTCACGTGGGTTCAAACCTGAACTTTTTGGATAACAATTGTGTCTTTTTTTCTATATTTGTGTTCGTTCGTCAGATGTTGCGTTTGGAACAAGTAGCTGCCAACATCAAAAGTGGTGACCGATCGTTTTAAGAGTCACGTGGGTTGAAGCCTGGAGTCACGTGGGTTGGAGCCTGGGGTCACGTGGGTTCAAACCTGAACTTTTTGGATAACAATTGTGTCTTTTTTTCTATATTTGTGTTCGTTCGTCAGATGTTGCGTTTGGAACAAGTAGCTGCCAACATCAAAAGTGGTGACCGATCGTTTTGAGAGTCACGTGGGTTGAAGCCTAAAGTCACGTGGGTTGGAGCCTGGAGTCACGTGGGTTCAAACCTGAACTTTTTGGATAACAATTGTGTCTTTTTCTCTATATTTGTGTTCGTTCGTCAGATGTTTCGTTTGGAAAGAGTAGCTGCCAACTTCAAAAATGGTGACCGATCGTTTTCAAAGTCACGTGGGTTGAAGCCTGAAGTCACGTGGGTTGAAGCCTGAAGTCACGTGGGTTGAAACCTGAAAACACGTGGGTTGAAACCAGAACATTTTGGATAACAATTGTGTCTTTTCTTCTATATTTGTGTTCGTTCGTCAGATGTTGCGTTTGGAACAAGTAGCTGCCAACATCAAAATAGGTGACCGATCGTTTTAAGAGCACGTGGGTTGAAGCCTGAAGTCACGTGGGTTGGAGCCTGGAGTCACGTGGGTTCAAACCTGAACTTTTTGGATAACAATTGTGTCTTTTTTTTATATTTGTGGTCGTTCGTCAGATGTTGCGTTTGGAAAGAGTAGCTGCCAACTTCAAAAATGGTGACCGATCGTTTTCAAAGTCACGTGGGTTGAAGCCTGAAGTCACGTGGGTTGAAGCCTGAAGTCACGTGGGTTGGAGCCTGAAGTCACGTGGGTTCAAACCTAAACTTTTTGGATAACAATTGTGTCTTTTTTTCTATATTTGTGTTCGTTCGTCAGATGTTGCGTTAGGAAAGAGTAGCTGCCAACTTCAAAAGTGGTGACCGATCGTTTCCAAAGTCACGTGGGTTGAAGCCTGAAGTCACGTGGGTTGAAGCCTGAAGTCACGTGGGTTGAAGCCTGAAGTCACGTGGGTTGGAGCCTGAAGTCACGTGGGTTGAAACCTGAACCTTTTGGATAACAATTGTGTCTTTTCTTCTATATTTGTGTTCGTTCGTCAGATGTTGCGTTTGGAACAAGTAGCTGCCAACATCAAAAGTGGTGACCGATCATTTCAAGAGTCACGTGGGTTGAAGCCTGAAGTCACGTGGGTTGAAGCCTGAAGTCACGTGGGTTGGAGCCTGGAGTCACGTGGGTTCAAACCTAAACTTTTTGGATAACAATTGTGTCTTTTTTTCTATATTTGTGTTTGTTCGTCAGATGTTGCGTTTGGAAAGAGTAGCTGCCAACTTTAAAAGTGGTGACCGATCGTTTTCAAAGTCACGTGGGTTGAAGCCTGAAGTCACGTGGGTTAAAACCTGAACTTTTTGGATAACAATTGTGTCTTTCCTTCTATATTTGTGTTCGTTTGTCAGATGTTGCGTTTGGAACAAGTAGCTGCCAACATCAAAAGTGGTGACCGATCGTTTTGAGAGTCACGTGGGTTGAAGCCTAAAGTCACGTGGGTTGGAGCCTGGAGTCACGTGGGTTCAAACCTGAACTTTCTGGATAACAATTGTGTCTTTTTTTCTATATTTGTGTTCGTTCGTCAGATGTTGCGTTTGGAAAGAGTAGCTGCCAACTTCAAATGTGGTGACCGATCGTTTTCAAAGTCACGTGGGTTGAAGCCTGAAGTCACGTGGGTTGAAACCTGAAGTCACGTGGGTTGAAGCCTGAAGTCACGTGGGTTGAAGCCTGAAGTCACGTGGGTTGAAGCCTGAAAACACGTGGGTTGAAACCTGAACTTTTTGGATAACAATTGTGTCTTTTCTTCTATATTTGTGTTCGTTCGTCAGATGTTGCGTTTGGAACAAGTAGCTGCCAACATCAAAAGTGGTGACCGATCGTTTTAAAAGTCACGTGGGTTGAAGCCTGAAGTCACGTGGGTTAGAGCCTGGAGTCACGTGGGTTCAAACCTAAAATTTTTGGATAACAATTGTCTCATTTTTTCTATATTTGTGTTCGTTCGTCAGATGTTGCGTTTGGAAAGAGAAGCTGCCAACTTCAAAAGTGGTGACCGATCGTTTTCAAAGTCACGTGGGTTGAAGCCTGAAGTCACGTGGGTTAAAGCCTGAAGTCACGTGGGTTGAAGCCTGAAGTCACGTGGGTTGAAGCCTGAAGTCACGTGGGTTGAAACCTGAACTTTTTGGATAACAATTGTGTCTTTTCTTCTATATTTGTGTTCGTTCGTCAGATGTTGCGTTTGGAACAAGTAGCTGCCAACATCAAAAGTGGTGACCGATCGTTTTGAGAGTCACGTGGGTTGAAGCCTAAAGTCACGTGGGTTGGAGCCTGGAGTCACGTGGGTTCAAACCTGAACTTTTTGGATAACAATTGTGTCTTTTTTTCTATATTTGTGTTCGTTCGTCAGATGTTGCGTTTGGAAAGAGTAGCTGCCAACTTCAAATGTGGTGACCAATCGTTTTCAAAGTCACGTGGGTTGAAGCCTGAAGTCACGTGGGTTGAAACCTGAAGTCACGTGGGTTGAAGCCTGAAGTCACGTGGGTTGAAACCTGAACTTTTTGGATAACAATTGTGTCTTTTCTTCTATATTTGTGTTCGTTCGTCAGATGTTGCGTTTGGAACAAGTAGCTGCCAACATCAAAAGTGGTGACCGATCGTTTTAAAAGTCACGTGGGTTGAAGCCTGAAGTCACGTGGGTTGGAGCCTGGGGTCACGTGGGTTCAAACCTGAACTTTTTGGATAACAATTGTGTCTTTTTTTCTATATTTGTGTTCGTTCGTCAGATGTTTCGTTTGGAAAGAGTAGCTGCCAACTTCAAAAATGGTGACCGATCGTTTTCAAATTCACGTGGGTTGAAGCCTGAAAACACGTGGGTTGAAACCTGAACTTTTTGGATAACAATTGTGTCTTTTCTTCTATATTTGTGTTCGTTCGTCAGATGTTGCGTTTGGAACAAGTAGCTGCCAACATCAAAAGTGGTGACCGATCGTTTTGAGAGTCACGTGGGTTGAAGCCTAAAGTCACGTGGGTTAAAGCCTGAAGTCACGTGGGTTGAAGCCTGAAGTCACGTGGGTTGAAGCCTGAAGTCACGTGGGTTGAAACCTGAACTTTTTGGATAACAATTGTGTCTTTTCTTCTATATTTGTGTTCGTTCGTCGGATGTTGCGTTTGGAACAAGTAGCTGCCAACATCAAAAGTGGTGACCGATCGTTTTGAGAGTCACGTGGGTTGAAGCCTAAAGTCACGTGGGTTGGAGCCTGGAGTCACGTGGGTTCAAACCTGAACTTTTTGGATAACAATTGTGTCTTTTTTTCTATATTTGTGTTCGTTCGTCAGATGTTGCGTTTGGAAAGAGTAGCTGCCAACTTCAAATGTGGTGACCGATCGTTTTCAAAGTCAAGTGGGTTGAAGCCTGAAGTCACGTGGGTTGAAACCTGAAGTCACGTGGGTTGAAGCCTGAAGTCACGTGGGTTGGAGCCTGAAGTCACGTGGGTTGAAGCCTGAAAACACGTGGGTTGAAACCTGAACTTTTTGGATAACAATTGTGTCTTTTCTTCTATATTTGTGTTCGTTCGTCAGATGTTGCGTTTGGAACAAGTAGCTGCCAACATCAAAAGTGGTGACCGATCGTTTTCAAAGTCACGTGGGTTGAAGCCTGAAGTCACGTGGGTTGAAACCTGAAGTCACGTGGGTTGAAGCCTGAAGTCACGTGGGTTGAAACCTGAACTTTTTGGATAACAATTGTGTCTTTTCTTCTATATTTGTGTTCGTTCGTCAGATGTTGCGTTTGGAACAAGTAGCTGCCAACATCAAAAGTGGTGACCGATCGTTTTAAGAGTCACGTGGGTTGAAGCCTGAAGGCACGTGGGTTGGAGCCTGGGGTCACGTGGGTTCAAACCTGAACTTTTTGGATAACAATTGTGTCTTTTTTTCTATATTTGTGTTCGTTCGTCAGATGTTGCGTTTGGAACAAGTAGCTGCCAACATCAAAAGTGGTGACCGATCGTTTTGAGAGTCACGTGGGTTGAAGCCTAAAGTCACGTGGGTTGGAGCCTGGAGTCACGTGGGTTCAAACCTGAACTTTTTGGATAACAATTGTGTCTTTTTTTCTATATTTGTGTTCGTTCGTCAGATGTTGCGTTTGGAAAGAGTAGCTGCCAACTTCAAATGTGGTGACCGATCGTTTTCAAAGTCACGTGGGTTGAAGCCTGAAGTCACGTGGGTTGAAACCTGAAGTCACGTGGGTTGAAGCCTGAAGTCACGTGGGTTGAAACCTGAACTTTTTGGATAACAATTGTGTCTTTTCTTCTATATTTGTGTTCGTTCGTCAGATGTTGCGTTTGGAACAAGTAGCTGCCAACATCAAAAGTGGTGACCGATCGTTTTAAGAGTCACGTGGGTTGAAGCCTGAAGTCACGTGGGTTGGAGCCTGGGGTCACGTGGGTTCAAACCTGAACTTTTTGGATAACAATTGTGTCTTTTTTTCTATATTTGTGTTCGTTCGTCAGATGTTTCGTTTGGAAAGAGTAGCTGCCAACTTCAAAAATGGTGACCGATCGTTTCCAAAGTCACGTGGGTTGAAGCCTGAAGTCACGTGGGTTGAAGCCTGAAGTCACGTGGGTTGAAGCCTGAAGTCACGTGGGTTGAAACCTGAACCTTTTGGATAACAATTGTGTCTTTTCTTCTATATTTGTGTTCGTTTGTCAGATGTTGCGTTTGGAACAAGTAGCTGCCAACATCAAAAGTGGTGACCGATCGTTTTGAGAGTCACGTGGGTTGAAGCCTGAAGTCACGTGGGTTGGAGCCTGGGGTCACGTGGGTTCAAACCTGAACTTTTTGGATAACAATTGTGTCTTTTTTTCTATATTTGTGTTCGTTCGTCAGATGTTGCGTTTGGAACAAGTAGCTGCCAACATCAAAAGTGGTGACCGATCGTTTTGAGAGTCACGTGGGTTGAAGCCTAAAGTCACGTGGGTTGGAGCCTGGAGTCACGTGGGTTCAAACCTGAACTTTGTGGATAACAATTGTGTCTTTTTTTCTATATTTGTGTTCGTTCGTCAGATGTTGCGTTTGGAAAGAGTAGCTGCCAACTTCAAATGTGGTGACCGATCGTTTTCAAAGTCACGTGGGTTGAAGCCTGAAGTCACGTGGGTTGAAACCTGAAGTCACGTGGGTTGAAGCCTGAAGTCACGTGGGTTGAAACCTGAACTTTTTGGATAACAATTGTGTCTTTTCTTCTATATTTGTGTTCGTTTGTCAGATGTTGCGTTTGGAACAAGTAGCTGCCAACATCAAAAGTGGTGACCGATCGTTTTAAGAGTCACGTGGGTTGAAGCCTGAAGTCACGTGGGTTGGAGCCTGGGGTCACGTGGGTTCAAACCTGAACTTTTTGGATAACAATTGTGTCTTTTTTTCTATATTTGTGTTCGTTCGTCAGATGTTTCGTTTGGAAAGAGTAGCTGCCAACTTCAAAAATGGTGACCGATCGTTTTCAAATTCACGTGGGTTGAAGCCTGAAAACACGTGGGTTGAAACCTGAACGTTTTGGATAACAATTGTGTCTTTTCTTCTATATTTGTGTTCGTTCGTCAGATGTTGCGTTTGGAACAAGTAGCTGCCAACATCAAAAGTGGTGACCGATCGTTTTGAGAGTCACGTGGGTCGAAGCCTAAAGTCACGTGGGTTGGAGCCTGGAGTCACGTGGGTTCAAACCTGAACTTTTTGGATAACAATTGTGTCTTTTTTTCTATATTTGTGTTCGTTCGTCAGATGTTGCGTTTGGAAAGAGTAGCTGCCAACTTCAAATGTGGTGACCGATCGTTTTCAAAGTCACGTGGGTTGAAGCCTGAAGTCACGTGGGTTGAAACCTGAAGTCACGTGGGTTGAAGCCTGAAGTCACGTGGGTTGAAACCTGAACTTTTTGGATAACAATTGTGTCTTTTCTTCTATATTTGTGTTCGTTCGTCAGATGTTGCGTTTGGAACAAGTAGCTGCCAACATCAAAAGTGGTGACCGATCGTTTTAAGAGTCACGTGGGTTGAAGCCTGGAGTCACGTGGGTTGGAGCCTGGGGTCACGTGGGTTCAAACCTGAACTTTTTGGATAACAATTGTGTCTTTTTTCTATATTTGTGTTCGTTCGTCAGATGTTGCGTTTGGAACAAGTAGCTGCCAACATCAAAAGTGGTGACCGATCGTTTTGAGAGTCACGTGGGTTGAAGCCTAAAGTCACGTGGGTTGGAGCCTGGAGTCACGTGGGTTCAAACCTGAACTTTTTGGATAACAATTGTGTCTTTTTCTCTATATTTGTGTTCGTTCGTCAGATGTTTCGTTTGGAAAGAGTAGCTGCCAACTTCAAAAATGGTGACCGATCGTTTTCAAAGTCACGTGGGTTGAAGCCTGGAGTCACGTGGGTTGGAGCCTGGGGTCACGTGGGTTCAAACCTGAACTTTTTGGATAACAATTGTGTCTTTTTTTCTATATTTGTGTTCGTTCGTCAGATGTTGCGTTTGGAACAAGTAGCTGCCAACATCAAAAGTGGTGACCGATCGTTTTAAGAGTCACGTGGGTTGAAGCCTGGAGTCACGTGGGTTGGAGCCTGGGGTCACGTGGGTTCAAACCTGAACTTTTTGGATAACAATTGTGTCTTTTTTTCTATATTTGTGTTCGTTCGTCAGATGTTGCGTTTGGAACAAGTAGCTGCCAACATCAAAAGTGGTGACCGATCGTTTTGAGAGTCACGTGGGTTGAAGCCTAAAGTCACGTGGGTTGGAGCCTGGAGTCACGTGGGTTCAAACCTGAACTTTTTGGATAACAATTGTGTCTTTTTCTCTATATTTGTGTTCGTTCGTCAGATGTTTCGTTTGGAAAGAGTAGCTGCCAACTTCAAAAATGGTGACCGATCGTTTTCAAAGTCACGTGGGTTGAAGCCTGAAGTCACGTGGGTTGAAGCCTGAAGTCACGTGGGTTGAAACCTGAAAACACGTGGGTTGAAACCAGAACATTTTGGATAACAATTGTGTCTTTTCTTCTATATTTGTGTTCGTTCGTCAGATGTTGCGTTTGGAACAAGTAGCTGCCAACATCAAAATAGGTGACCGATCGTTTTAAGAGCACGTGGGTTGAAGCCTGAAGTCACGTGGGTTGGAGCCTGGAGTCACGTGGGTTCAAACCTGAACTTTTTGGATAACAATTGTGTCTTTTTTTTATATTTGTGGTCGTTCGTCAGATGTTGCGTTTGGAAAGAGTAGCTGCCAACTTCAAAAATGGTGACCGATCGTTTTCAAAGTCACGTGGGTTGAAGCCTGAAGTCACGTGGGTTGAAGCCTGAAGTCACGTGGGTTGGAGCCTGAAGTCACGTGGGTTCAAACCTAAACTTTTTGGATAACAATTGTGTCTTTTTTTCTATATTTGTGTTCGTTCGTCAGATGTTGCGTTAGGAAAGAGTAGCTGCCAACTTCAAAAGTGGTGACCGATCGTTTCCAAAGTCACGTGGGTTGAAGCCTGAAGTCACGTGGGTTGAAGCCTGAAGTCACGTGGGTTGAAGCCTGAAGTCACGTGGGTTGGAGCCTGAAGTCACGTGGGTTGAAACCTGAACCTTTTGGATAACAATTGTGTCTTTTCTTCTATATTTGTGTTCGTTCGTCAGATGTTGCGTTTGGAACAAGTAGCTGCCAACATCAAAAGTGGTGACCGATCATTTCAAGAGTCACGTGGGTTGAAGCCTGAAGTCACGTGGGTTGAAGCCTGAAGTCACGTGGGTTGGAGCCTGGAGTCACGTGGGTTCAAACCTAAACTTTTTGGATAACAATTGTGTCTTTTTTTCTATATTTGTGTTTGTTCGTCAGATGTTGCGTTTGGAAAGAGTAGCTGCCAACTTTAAAAGTGGTGACCGATCGTTTTCAAAGTCACGTGGGTTGAAGCCTGAAGTCACGTGGGTTAAAACCTGAACTTTTTGGATAACAATTGTGTCTTTCCTTCTATATTTGTGTTCGTTTGTCAGATGTTGCGTTTGGAACAAGTAGCTGCCAACATCAAAAGTGGTGACCGATCGTTTTGAGAGTCACGTGGGTTGAAGCCTAAAGTCACGTGGGTTGGAGCCTGGAGTCACGTGGGTTCAAACCTGAACTTTCTGGATAACAATTGTGTCTTTTTTTCTATATTTGTGTTCGTTCGTCAGATGTTGCGTTTGGAAAGAGTAGCTGCCAACTTCAAATGTGGTGACCGATCGTTTTCAAAGTCACGTGGGTTGAAGCCTGAAGTCACGTGGGTTGAAACCTGAAGTCACGTGGGTTGAAGCCTGAAGTCACGTGGGTTGAAGCCTGAAGTCACGTGGGTTGAAGCCTGAAAACACGTGGGTTGAAACCTGAACTTTTAGGATAACAATTGTGTCTTTTCTTCTATATTTGTGTTCGTTCGTCAGATGTTGCGTTTGGAACAAGTAGCTGCCAGCATCAAAAGTGGTGACCGATCGTTTTGAGAGTCACGTGGGTTGAAGCCTAAAGTCACGTGGGTTGGAGCCTGGAGTCACGTGGGTTCAAACCTGAACTTTTTGGATAACAATTGTGTCTTGTTTTCTATATTTGTGTTCGTTCGTCAGATGTTGCGTTTGGAAAGAGTAGCTGCCAACTTCAAATGTGGTGACCGATCGTTTTCAAAGTCACGTGGGTTGAAGCCTGAAGTCACGTGGGTTGAAACCTGAAGTCACGTGGGTTGAAGCCTGAAGTCACGTGGGTTGAAACCTGAACTTTTTGGATAACAATTGTGTCTTTTCTTCTATATTTGTGTTCGTTCGTCAGATGTTGCGTTTGGAACAAGTAGCTGCCAACATCAAAAGTGGTGACCGATCGTTTTAAAAGTCACGTGGGTTGAAGCCTGAAGTCACGTGGGTTGGAGCCTGGGGTCACGTGGGTTCAAACCTGAACTTTTTGGATAACAATTGTGTCTTTTTTTCTATATTTGTGTTCGTTCGTCAGATGTTTCGTTTGGAAAGAGTAGCTGCCAACTTCAAAAATGGTGACCGATCGTTTTCAAATTCACGTGGGTTGAAGCCTGAAAACACGTGGGTTGAAACCTGAACTTTTTGGATAACAATTGTGTCTTTTCTTCTAAATTTGTGTTCGTTCGTCAGATGTTGCGTTTGGAACAAGTAGCTGCCAACATCAAAAGTGGTGACCGATCGTTTTGAGAGTCACGTGGGTTGAAGCCTGAAGTCACGTGGGTTGGAGCCTGGAGTCACGTAAGTTCAAACCTGAACTTTTTGGATAACAATTGTGTCTTCACTTCTATATTTGTGTTCGTTCGTCAGATGTTGCGTTTGGAACAAGTAGCTGCCAACATAAAAAGTGGTGACCGATCGTTTTGAGAGTCACGTGGGTTGAAGCCTAAAGTCACGTGGGTTGGAGCCTGGAGTCACGTGGGTTCAAACCTGAACTTTTTGGATAACCATTCCGTCATTTTTTTCGATATTTGTGTTCGTTCGTCAGATGTTGCGTTTGGAACAAGTAGCTGCCAACATCAAAAGTGGTGACCGATCGTTTTAAAAGTCACGTGGGTTGAAGCCTGAAGTCACGTGGGTTGGAGCCTGGAGTCACGTGGGTTCAAACCTGAACTTTTTGGATAACAATTGTGTCTTTTTTCTATATTTGTGTTCGTTCGACAGATGTTGCGTTTGGAAAGAGTAGCTGCCAACTTCAAAAGTGGTTACCGATCGTTTTCAAGTCACGTGGGTTGAAGCCTGAAGTCACGTGGGTTGAAGCCTGAAGTCACGTGGGTTGGAGCCTGGAGTCACGTGGGTTCAAACCTGAACTTTTTGGATAACAATTGTGTCTTTTCTTCTATATTTGTGTTCGTTCGTCAGATGTTGCGTTTGGAACAAGTAGCTGCCAACATCAAAAGTGGTGACCGATCGTTTTAAAAGTCACGTGGGTTGAAGCCTGAAGTCACGTGGGTTGGAGCCTGGAGTCACGTGGGTTCAAACCTAAACTTTTTGGATAACAATTGTGTCTTTTTTTCTATATTTGTGTTCGTTCGTCAGATGTTGCGTTTGGAAAGAGTAGCTGCCAACTTCAAAAGTGGTGACCGATCGTTTTCAAAGTCACGTGGGTTGAAGCCTGAAGTCACGTGGGTTGAAGCCTGAAGTCACGTGGGTTGAAGCCTGAAGTCACGTGGGTTGAAACCTGAACTTTTTGGATATCAATTGTGTCTTTTCTTCTATATTTGTGTTCGTTCGTCGGATGTTGCGTTTGGAACAAGTAGCTGCCAACATCAAAAGTGGTGACCGATCGTTTTCAGAGTCACGTGGGTTGGAGCCTGGAGTCACGTGGGTTCAAACCTGAATTTTTTGGATAACAATTGTGTCTTTTTTTCTATATTTGTGTTCGTTCGTCAGATGTTGCGTTTGGAAAGATTAGCTGCCAACTTCAAATGTGGTGACCGATCGTTTTCAAAGTCAAGTGGGTTGAAGCCTGAAGTCACGTGGGTTGAAACCTGAAGTCACGTGGGTTGAAGCTTGAAGTTACGTGGGTTGAAGCCTGAAAACACGTGGGTTGAAACCTGAACTTTTTGGATAACAATTGTGTCTTTTCTTCTATATTTGTGTTCGTTCGTCAGATGTTGCATTTGGAACAAGTAGCTGCCAACATCAAAAGTGGTGACCGATCGTTTTAAAAGTCACGTGGGTTGAAGCCTGAAGTCACGTGGGTTAGAGCCTGGAGTCACGTGGGTTCAAACCTAAAATTTTTGGATAACAATTGTGTCTTTTTTTCTATATTTGTGTTCGTTCGTCAGATGTTGCGTTTGGAAAGAGTAGCTGCCAACTTCAAAAGTGGTGACCGATCGTTTTCAAAGTCACGTGGGTTGAAGCCTGAAGTCACGTGGGTTAAAGCCTGAAGTCACGTGGGTTGAAGCCTGAAGTCACGTGGGTTGAAGCCTGAAGTCACGTGGGTTGAAACCTGAACTTTTTGGATAACAATTGTGTCTTTTCTTCTATATTTGTGTTCGTTCGTCAGATGTTGCGTTTGGAACAAGTAGCTGCCAACATCAAAAGTGGTGACCGATCGTTTTGAGAGTCACGTGGGTTGAAGCCTAAAGTCACGTGGGTTGGAGCCTGGTGTCACGTGGGTTCAAACCTGAACTTTTTGGATAACAATTGTGTCTTTTTTTCTATATTTGTGTTCGTTCGTCAGATGTTGCGTTTGGAGAGAGTAGCTGCCAACTTCAAATGTGGTGACCGATCGTTTTCAAAGTCACGTGGGTTGAAGCCTGAAGTCACGTGGGTTGAAACCTGAAGTCACGTGGGTTGAAGCCTGAAGTCACGTGGGTTGAAACCTGAACTTTTTGGATAACAATTGTGTCTTTTCTTCTATATTTGTGTTCGTTCGTCAGATGTTGCGTTTGGAACAAGTAGCTGCCAACATCAAAAGTGGTGACCGATCGTTTTAAGAGTCACGTGGGTTGAAGCCTGAAGTCACGTGGGTTGAAGCCTGAAGTCACGTGGGTTGAAACCTGAACTTTTTGGATAACAATTGTGTCTTTTCTTCTATATTTGTGTTCGTTCGTCAGATGTTGCGTTTGGAACAAGTAGCTGCCAACATCAAAAGTGGTGACCGATCGTTTTAAGAGTCACGTGGGTTGAAGCCTGAAGTCACGTGGGTTGGAGCCTGGGGTCACGTGGGTTCAAACCTGAACTTTTTGGATAACAATTGTGTCTTTTTTTCTATATTTGTGTTCGTTCGTCAGATGTTGCGTTTGGAACAAGTAGCTGCCAACATCAAAAGTGGTGACCGATCGTTTTGAGAGTCACGTGGGTTGAAGCCTAGAGTCACGTGGGTTGGAGCCTGGAGTCACGTGGGTTCAAACCTGAACTTTTTGGATAACAATTGTGTCTTTTTTTCTATATTTGTGTTCGTTCGTCAGATGTTGCGTTTGGAAAGAGTAGCTGCCAACTTCAAATGTGGTGACCGATCGTTTTCAAAGTCACGTGGGTTGAAGCCTGAAGTCACGTGGGTTGAAACCTGAAGTCACGTGGGTTGAAGCCTGAAGTCACGTGGGTTGAAACTCGAACTTTTTGGATAACAATTGTGTCTTAACTTCTATATTTGTGTTCGTTCGTCAGATGTTGCGTTTGGAACAAGTAGCTGCCAACATCAAAAGTGGTGACCGATCGTTTTAAGAGTCACGTGGGTTGAAGCCTGAAGTCACGTGGGTTGGAGCCTGGGGTCACGTGGGTTCAAACCTGAACTTTTTGGATAACAATTGTGTCTTTTTTTCTATATTTGTGTTCGTTCGTCAGATGTTTCGTTTGGAAAGAGTAGCTGCCAACTTCAAAAATGGTGACCGATCGTTTTCAAATTCACGTGGGTTGAAGCCTGAAAACACGTGGGTTGAAACCTGAACTTTTTGGATATCAATTGTGTCTTTTCTTCTATATTTGTGTTCGTTCGTCAGATGTTGCGTCTGGAACAAGTAGCTGCCAACATCAAAAGTGGTGACCGATCGTTTTGAGAGTCACGTGGGTTGAAGCCTAAAGTCACGTGGGTTGGAGCCTGGAGTCACGTGGGTTCAAACCTGAACTTTTTGGATAACAATTGTGTCTTTTTCTCTATATTTGTGTTCGTTCGTCAGATGTTTCGTTTGGAAAGAGTAGCTGCCAACTTCAAAAATGGTGACCGATCGTTTTCAAAGTCACGTGGGTTAAAGCCTGAAGTCACGTGGGTTGAAGCCTGAAGTCACGTGGGTTGGAGCCTGGAGTCACGTGGGTTCAAACCTAAACTTTTTGGATAACAATTGTGTCTTTTCTTCTATATTTGTGTTCGTTCGTCAGATGTTGCGTTTGGAACAAGTAGCTGCCAACATCAAAAGTGGTGACCGATCATTTTAAGAGTCACGTGGGTTAAAGCCTGAAGTCACGTGGGTTGAAGCCTGAAGTCACGTGGGTTGGAGCCTGGAGTCACGTGGGTTCAAACCTGAACTTTTTGGATAACAATTGTGTCTTTTTTTCTATATTTGTGTTCGTTCGTCAGATGTTGCGTTTGGAAAGAGTAGCTGCCAACTTCAAATGTGGTGACCGATCGTTTTCAAAGTCACGTGGGTTGAAGCCTAAAGTCACGTGGGTTGGAGCCTGGAGTCACGTGGGTTCAAACCTGAACTTTTTGGATAACAATTGTGTCTTTTTTTCTATATTTGTGTTCGTTCGTCAGATGTTGCGTTTGGAAAGAGTAGCTGCCAACTTCAAATGTGGTGACCGATCGTTTTCAAAGTCACGTGGGTTGAAGCCTGAAGGCACGTGGGTTGAAACCTGAAGTCACGTGGGTTGAAGCCTGAAGTCACGTGGGTTGAAACCTGAACTTTTTGGATAACAATTGTGTCTTTTCTTCTATATTTGTGTTCGTTCGTCAGATGTTGCGTTTGGAACAAGTAGCTGCCAACATCAAAAGTGGTGACCGATCGTTTTAAGAGTCACGTGGGTTGAAGCCTGAAGTCACGTGGGTTGGAGCCTGGGGTCACGTGGGTTGAAACCTGAAGTCACGTGGGTTGAAGCCTGAAGTCACGTGGGTTGAAACCTGAACTTTTTGGATAACAATTGTGTCTTTTCTTCTATATTTGTGTTCGTTCGTCAGATGTTGCGTTTGGAACAAGTAGCTGCCAACATCAAAAGTGGTGACCGATCGTTTTAAGAGTCACGTGGGTTGAAGCCTGAAGTCACGTGGGTTGGAGCCTGGGGTCACGTGGGTTCAAACCTGAACTTTTTGGATAACAATTGTGTCTTTTTTTCTATATTTGTGTTCGTTCGTCAGATGTTTCGTTTGGAAAGAGTAGCTGCCAACTTCAAAAATGGTGACCGATCGTTTCCAAAGTCACGTGGGTTGGAGCCTGAAGTCACGTGGGTTGAAGCCTGAAGTCACGTGGGTTGAAGCCTGAAGTCACGTGGGTTGAAACCTGAACTTTTTGGATAACAATTGTGTCTTTTCTTCTATATTTGTGTTCGTTCGTCAGATGTTGCGTTTGGAACAAGTAGCTGCCAACATCAAAAGTGGTGACCGATCGTTTTAAGAGTCACGTGGGTTGAAGCCTGAAGTCACGTGGGTTGGAGCCTGGGGTCACGTGGGTTGAAACCTGAAGTCACGTGGGTTGAAGCCTGAAGTCACGTGGGTTGAAACCTGAACTTTTTGGATAACAATTGTGTCTTTTCTTCTATATTTGTGTTCGTTCGTCAGATGTTGCGTTTGGAACAAGTAGCTGCCAACATCAAAAGTGGTGACCGATCGTTTTAAGAGTCACGTGGGTTGAAGCCTGAAGTCACGTGGGTTGGAGCCTGGGGTCACGTGGGTTCAAACCTGAACTTTTTGGATAACAATTGTGTCTTTTTTTCTATATTTGTGTTCGTTCGTCAGATGTTTCGTTTGGAAAGAGTAGCTGCCAACTTCAAAAATGGTGACCGATCGTTTTCAAATTCACGTGGGTTGAAGCCTGAAAACACGTGGGTTGAAACCTGAACTTTTTGGATAACAATTGTGTCTTTTCTTCTATATTTGTGTTCGTTCGTCAGATGTTGCGTTTGGAACAAGTAGCTGCCAACATCAAAAGTGGTGACCGATCGTTTTGAGAGTCACGTGGGTTGAAGCCTAAAAACACGTGGGTTGGAGCCTGGAGTCACGTGGGTTCAAACCTGAACTTTTTGGATAACAATTGTGTCTTCACTTCTATATTTGTGTTCGTTCGTCAGATGTTGCGTTTGGAACAAGTAGCTGCCAACATAAAAAGTGGTGACCGATCGTTTTGAGAGTCACGTGGGTTGAAGCCTAAAGTCACGTGGGTTGGAGCCTGGAGTCACGTGGGTTCAAACCTGAACTTTTTGGATAACCATTCCGTCATTTTTTTCGATATTTGTGTTCGTTCGTCAGATGTTGCGTTTGGAACAAGTAGCTGCCAACATCAAAAGTGGTGACCGATCGTTTTAAAAGTCACGTGGGTTGAAGCCTGAAGTCACGTGGGTTGGAGCCTGGAGTCACGTGGGTTCAAACCTGAACTTTTTGGATAACAATTGTGTCTTTTTTCTATATTTGTGTTCGTTCGACAGATGTTGCGTTTGGAAAGAGTAGCTGCCAACTTCAAAAGTGGTTACCGATCGTTTTCAAGTCACGTGGGTTGAAGCCTGAAGTCACGTGGGTTGAAGCCTGAAGTCACGTGGGTTGGAGCCTGGAGTCACGTGGGTTCAAACCTGAACTTTTTGGATAACAATTGTGTCTTTTCTTCTATATTTGTGTTCGTTCGTCAGATGTTGCGTTTGGAACAAGTAGCTGCCAACATCAAAAGTGGTGACCGATCGTTTTAAAAGTCACGTGGGTTGAAGCCTGAAGTCACGTGGGTTGGAGCCTGGAGTCACGTGGGTTCAAACCTAAACTTTTTGGATAACAATTGTGTCTTTTTTTCTATATTTGTGTTCGTTCGTCAGATGTTGCGTTTGGAAAGAGTAGCTGCCAACTTCAAAAGTGGTGACCGATCGTTTTCAAAGTCACGTGGGTTGAAGCCTGAAGTCACGTGGGTTGAAGCCTGAAGTCACGTGGGTTGAAGCCTGAAGTCACGTGGGTTGAAACCTGAACTTTTTGGATATCAATTGTGTCTTTTCTTCTATATTTGTGTTCGTTCGTCGGATGTTGCGTTTGGAACAAGTAGCTGCCAACATCAAAAGTGGTGACCGATCGTTTTCAGAGTCACGTGGGTTGGAGCCTGGAGTCACGTGGGTTCAAACCTGAACTTTTTGGATAACAATTGTGTCTTTTTTTCTATATTTGTGTTCGTTCGTCAGATGTTGCGTTTGGAAAGATTAGCTGCCAACTTCAAATGTGGTGACCGATCGTTTTCAAAGTCAAGTGGGTTGAAGCCTGAAGTCACGTGGGTTGAAACCTGAAGTCACGTGGGTTGAAGCCTGAAGTCACGTGGGTTGAAGCCTGAAGTCACGTGGGTTGAAGCCTGAAGTCACGTGGGTTGAAACCTGAACTTTTTGGATAACAATTGTGTCTTTTCTTCTATATTTGTGTTCGTTCGTCAGATGTTGCGTTTGGAACAAGTAGCTGCCAACATCAAAAGTGGTGACCGATCGTTTTGAGAGTCACGTGGGTTGAAGCCTAAAGTCACGTGGGTTGGAGCCTGGAGTCACGTGGGTTCAAACCTGAACTTTTTGGATAACAATTGTGTCTTTTTTTCTATATTTGTGTTCGTTCGTCAGATGTTGCGTTTGGAAAGAGTAGCTGCCAACTTCAAATGTGGTGACCGATCGTTTTCAAAGTCACGTGGGTTGAAGCCTGAAGTCACGTGGGTTGAAACCTGAAGTCACGTGGGTTGAAGCCTGAAGTCACGTGGGTTGAAACCTGAACTTTTTGGATAACAATTGTGTCTTTTCTTCTATATTTGTGTTCGTTCGTCAGATGTTGCGTTTGGAACAAGTAGCTGCCAACATCAAAAGTGGTGACCGATCGTTTAAAGAGTCACGTGGGTTGAAGCCTGAAGACACGTGGGTTGGAGCCTGGGGTCACGTGGGTTCAAACCTGAACTTTTTGGATAACAATTGTGTCTTTTTTTCTATATTTGTGTTCGTTCGTCAGATGTTTCGTTTGGAAAGAGTAGCTGCCAACTTCAAAAATGGTGACCGATCGTTTTCAAATTCACGTGGGTTGAAGCCTGAAAACACGTGGGTTGAAACCTGAACTTTTTGGATAACAATTGTGTCTTTTCTTCTCTATTTGTGTTCGTTCGTCAGATGTTGCGTTTGGAACAAGTAGCTGCCAACATCAAAAGTGGTGACCGATCGTTTTGAGAGTCACGTGGGTTGAAGCCTAAAGTCACGTGGGTTGGAGCCTGGAGTCACGTGGGCTCAAACCTGAACTTTTTGGATAACAATTGTGTCTTCACTTCTATATTTGTGTTCGTTCGTCAGATGTTGCGTTTGGAACAAGTAGCTGCCAACATCAAAAGTGGTGACCGATCGTTTTGAGAGTCACGTGGGTTGAAGCCTAAAGTCACGTGGGTTGGAGCCTGGAGTCACGTGGGTTCAAACCTGAACTTTTTGGATAACAATTGTGTCTTTTTCTCTATATTTGTGTTCGTTCGTCAGATGTTTCGTTTGGAAAGAGTAGCTGCCAACTTCAAAAATGGTGACCGATCGTTTTCAAAGTCACGTGGGTTGAAGCCTGAAGTCACGTGGGTTGAAGCCTGAAGTCACGTGTGTTGAAACCTGAAAACACGTGGGTTGAAACCTGAACATTTTGGATAACAATTGTGTCTTTTCTTCTATATTTGTGTTCGTTCGTCAGATGTTGCGTTTGGAACAAGTAGCTGCCAACATCAAAATAGGTGACCGATCGTTTTAAGAGTCACGTGGGTTGAAGCCTGAAGTCACGTGGGTTGGAGCCTGGAGTCACGTGGGTTCAAACCTGAACTTTTTGGATAACAATTGTGTCTTTTTTTTATATTTGTGGTCGTTCGTCAGATGTTGCGTTTGGAAAGAGTAGCTGCCAACTTCAAAAATGGTGACCGATCGTTTTCAAAGTCACGTGGGTTGAAGCCTGAAGTCACGTGGGTTGAAGCCTGAAGTCACGTGGGTTGGAGCCTGGAGTCACGTGGGTTCAAACCTAAACTTTTTGGATAACAATTGTGTCTTTTTTTCTAAATTTGTGTTCGTTCGTCAGATGTTGCGTTTGGAAAGAGTAGCTGCCAACTTCAAAAGTGGTGACCGATCGTTTCCAAAGTCACGTGGGTTGAAGCCTGAAGTCACGTGGGTTGAAGCCTGAAGTCACGTGGGTTGAAGCCTGAAGTCACGTGGGTTGAAACCTGAACCTTTTGGATAACAATTGTGTCTTTTCTTCTATATTTGTGTTCGTTCGTCAGATGTTGCGTTTGGAACAAGTAGCTGCCAACATCAAAAGTGGTGACCGATCATTTCAAGAGTCACGTGGGTTGAAGCCTGAAGTCACGTGGGTTGAAGCCTGAAGTCACGTGGGTTGGAGCCTGGAGTCACGTGGGTTCAAACCTAAACTTTTTGGATAACAATTGTGTCTTTTTTTCTATATTTGTGTTCGTTCGTCAGATGTTGCGTTTGGAAAGAGTAGCTGCCAACTTTAAAAGTGGTGACCGATCGTTTTCAAAGTCACGTGGGTTGAAGCCTGAAGTCACGTGGGTTAAAACCTGAACTTTTTGGATAACAATTGTGTCTTTCCTTCTATATTTGTGTTCGTTTGTCAGATGTTGCGTTTGGAACAAGTAGCTGCCAACATCAAAAGTGGTGACCGATCGTTTTGAGAGTCACGTGGGTTGAAGCCTAAAGTCACGTGGGTTGGAGCCTGGAGTCACGTGGGTTCAAACCTGAACTTTCTGGATAACAATTGTGTCTTTTTTTCTATATTTGTGTTCGTTCGTCAGATGTTGCGTTTGGAAAGAGTAGCTGCCAACTTCAAATGTGGTGACCGATCGTTTTCAAAGTCACGTGGGTTGAAGCCTGAAGTCACGTGGGTTGAAACCTGAAGTCACGTGGGTTGAAGCCTGAAGTCACGTGGGTTGAAGCCTGAAGTCACGTGGGTTGAAGCCTGAAAACACGTGGGTTGAAACCTGAACTTTTTGGATAACAATTGTGTCTTTTCTTCTATATTTGTGTTCGTTCGTCAGATGTTGCGTTTGGAACAAGTAGCTGCCAACATCAAAAGTGGTGACCGATCGTTTTAAAAGTCACGTGGGTTGAAGCCTGAAGTCACGTGGGTTAGAGCCTGGAGTCACGTGGGTTCAAACCTAAAATTTTTGGATAACAATTGTCTCATTTTTTCTATATTTGTGTTCGTTCGTCAGATGTTGCGTTTGGAAAGAGAAGCTGCCAACTTCAAAAGTGGTGACCGATCGTTTTCAAAGTCACGTGGGTTGAAGCCTGAAGTCACGTGGGTTAAAGCCTGAAGTCACGTGGGTTGAAGCCTGAAGTCACGTGGGTTGAAGCCTGAAGTCACGTGGGTTGAAACCTGAACTTTTTGGATAACAATTGTGTCTTTTCTTCTATATTTGTGTTCGTTCGTCAGATGTTGCGTTTGGAACAAGTAGCTGCCAACATCAAAAGTGGTGACCGATCGTTTTGAGAGTCACGTGGGTTGAAGCCTAAAGTCACGTGGGTTGGAGCCTGGAGTCACGTGGGTTCAAACCTGAACTTTTTGGATAACAATTGTGTCTTTTTTTCTATATTTGTGTTCGTTCGTCAGATGTTGCGTTTGGAAAGAGTAGCTGCCAACTTCAAATGTGGTGACCAATCGTTTTCAAAGTCACGTGGGTTGAAGCCTGAAGTCACGTGGGTTGAAACCTGAAGTCACGTGGGTTGAAGCCTGAAGTCACGTGGGTTGAAACCTGAACTTTTTGGATAACAATTGTGTCTTTTCTTCTATATTTGTGTTCGTTCGTCAGATGTTGCGTTTGGAACAAGTAGCTGCCAACATCAAAAGTGGTGACCGATCGTTTTAAAAGTCACGTGGGTTGAAGCCTGAAGTCACGTGGGTTGGAGCCTGGGGTCACGTGGGTTCAAACCTGAACTTTTTGGATAACAATTGTGTCTTTTTTTCTATATTTGTGTTCGTTCGTCAGATGTTTCGTTTGGAAAGAGTAGCTGCCAACTTCAAAAATGGTGACCGATCGTTTTCAAATTCACGTGGGTTGAAGCCTGAAAACACGTGGGTTGAAACCTGAACTTTTTGGATAACAATTGTGTCTTTTCTTCTATATTTGTGTTCGTTCGTCAGATGTTGCGTTTGGAACAAGTAGCTGCCAACATCAAAAGTGGTGACCGATCGTTTTGAGAGTCACGTGGGTTGAAGCCTAAAGTCACGTGGGTTAAAGCCTGAAGTCACGTGGGTTGAAGCCTGAAGTCACGTGGGTTGAAGCCTGAAGTCACGTGGGTTGAAACCTGAACTTTTTGGATAACAATTGTGTCTTTTCTTCTATATTTGTGTTCGTTCGTCGGATGTTGCGTTTGGAACAAGTAGCTGCCAACATCAAAAGTGGTGACCGATCGTTTTGAGAGTCACGTGGGTTGAAGCCTAAAGTCACGTGGGTTGGAGCCTGGAGTCACGTGGGTTCAAACCTGAACTTTTTGGATAACAATTGTGTCTTTTTTTCTATATTTGTGTTCGTTCGTCAGATGTTGCGTTTGGAAAGAGTAGCTGCCAACTTCAAATGTGGTGACCGATCGTTTTCAAAGTCAAGTGGGTTGAAGCCTGAAGTCACGTGGGTTGAAACCTGAAGTCACGTGGGTTGAAGCCTGAAGTCACGTGGGTTGGAGCCTGAAGTCACGTGGGTTGAAGCCTGAAAACACGTGGGTTGAAACCTGAACTTTTTGGATAACAATTGTGTCTTTTCTTCTATATTTGTGTTCGTTCGTCAGATGTTGCGTTTGGAACAAGTAGCTGCCAACATCAAAAGTGGTGACCGATCGTTTTCAAAGTCACGTGGGTTGAAGCCTGAAGTCACGTGGGTTGAAACCTGAAGTCACGTGGGTTGAAGCCTGAAGTCACGTGGGTTGAAACCTGAACTTTTTGGATAACAATTGTGTCTTTTCTTCTATATTTGTGTTCGTTCGTCAGATGTTGCGTTTGGAACAAGTAGCTGCCAACATCAAAAGTGGTGACCGATCGTTTTAAGAGTCACGTGGGTTGAAGCCTGAAGGCACGTGGGTTGGAGCCTGGGGTCACGTGGGTTCAAACCTGAACTTTTTGGATAACAATTGTGTCTTTTTTTCTATATTTGTGTTCGTTCGTCAGATGTTGCGTTTGGAACAAGTAGCTGCCAACATCAAAAGTGGTGACCGATCGTTTTGAGAGTCACGTGGGTTGAAGCCTAAAGTCACGTGGGTTGGAGCCTGGAGTCACGTGGGTTCAAACCTGAACTTTTTGGATAACAATTGTGTCTTTTTTTCTATATTTGTGTTCGTTCGTCAGATGTTGCGTTTGGAAAGAGTAGCTGCCAACTTCAAATGTGGTGACCGATCGTTTTCAAAGTCACGTGGGTTGAAGCCTGAAGTCACGTGGGTTGAAACCTGAAGTCACGTGGGTTGAAGCCTGAAGTCACGTGGGTTGAAACCTGAACTTTTTGGATAACAATTGTGTCTTTTCTTCTATATTTGTGTTCGTTCGTCAGATGTTGCGTTTGGAACAAGTAGCTGCCAACATCAAAAGTGGTGACCGATCGTTTTAAGAGTCACGTGGGTTGAAGCCTGAAGTCACGTGGGTTGGAGCCTGGGGTCACGTGGGTTCAAACCTGAACTTTTTGGATAACAATTGTGTCTTTTTTTCTATATTTGTGTTCGTTCGTCAGATGTTTCGTTTGGAAAGAGTAGCTGCCAACTTCAAAAATGGTGACCGATCGTTTCCAAAGTCACGTGGGTTGAAGCCTGAAGTCACGTGGGTTGAAGCCTGAAGTCACGTGGGTTGAAGCCTGAAGTCACGTTTGAAACCTGAACCTTTTGGATAACAATTGTGTCTTTTCTTCTATATTTGTGTTCGTTTGTCAGATGTTGCGTTTGGAACAAGTAGCTGCCAACATCAAAAGTGGTGACCGATCGTTTTGAGAGTCACGTGGGTTGAAGCCTGAAGTCACGTGGGTTGGAGCCTGGGGTCACGTGGGTTCAAACCTGAACTTTTTGGATAACAATTGTGTCTTTTTTTCTATATTTGTGTTCGTTCGTCAGATGTTGCGTTTGGAACAAGTAGCTGCCAACATCAAAAGTGGTGACCGATCGTTTTGAGAGTCACGTGGGTTGAAGCCTAAAGTCACGTGGGTTGGAGCCTGGAGTCACGTGGGTTCAAACCTGAACTTTGTGGATAACAATTGTGTCTTTTTTTCTATATTTGTGTTCGTTCGTCAGATGTTGCGTTTGGAAAGAGTAGCTGCCAACTTCAAATGTGGTGACCGATCGTTTTCAAAGTCACGTGGGTTGAAGCCTGAAGTCACGTGGGTTGAAACCTGAAGTCACGTGGGTTGAAGCCTGAAGTCACGTGGGTTGAAACCTGAACTTTTTGGATAACAATTGTGTCTTTTCTTCTATATTTGTGTTCGTTTGTCAGATGTTGCGTTTGGAACAAGTAGCTGCCAACATCAAAAGTGGTGACCGATCGTTTTAAGAGTCACGTGGGTTGAAGCCTGAAGTCACGTGGGTTGGAGCCTGGGGTCACGTGGGTTCAAACCTGAACTTTTTGGATAACAATTGTGTCTTTTTTTCTATATTTGTGTTCGTTCGTCAGATGTTTCGTTTGGAAAGAGTAGCTGCCAACTTCAAAAATGGTGACCGATCGTTTTCAAATTCACGTGGGTTGAAGCCTGAAAACACGTGGGTTGAAACCTGAACGTTCTGGATAACAATTGTGTCTTTTCTTCTATATTTGTGTTCGTTCGTCAGATGTTGCGTTTGGAACAAGTAGCTGCCAACATCAAAAGTGGTGACCGATCGTTTTGAGAGTCACGTGGGTCGAAGCCTAAAGTCACGTGGGTTGGAGCCTGGAGTCACGTGGGTTCAAACCTGAACTTTTTGGATAACAATTGTGTCTTTTTTTCTATATTTGTGTTCGTTCGTCAGATGTTGCGTTTGGAAAGAGTAGCTGCCAACTTCAAATGTGGTGACCGATCGTTTTCAAAGTCACGTGGGTTGAAGCCTGAAGTCACGTGGGTTGAAACCTGAAGTCACGTGGGTTGAAGCCTGAAGTCACGTGGGTTGAAACCTGAACTTTTTGGATAACAATTGTGTCTTTTCTTCTATATTTGTGTTCGTTCGTCAGATGTTGCGTTTGGAACAAGTAGCTGCCAACATCAAAAGTGGTGACCGATCGTTTTAAGAGTCACGTGGGTTGAAGCCTGGAGTCACGTGGGTTGGAGCCTGGGGTCACGTGGGTTCAAACCTGAACTTTTTGGATAACAATTGTGTCTTTTTTCTATATTTGTGTTCGTTCGTCAGATGTTGCGTTTGGAACAAGTAGCTGCCAACATCAAAAGTGGTGACCGATCGTTTTGAGAGTCACGTGGGTTGAAGCCTAAAGTCACGTGGGTTGGAGCCTGGAGTCACGTGGGTTCAAACCTGAACTTTTTGGATAACAATTGTGTCTTTTTCTCTATATTTGTGTTCGTTCGTCAGATGTTTCGTTTGGAAAGAGTAGCTGCCAACTTCAAAAATGGTGACCGATCGTTTTCAAAGTCACGTGGGTTGAAGCCTGGAGTCACGTGGGTTGGAGCCTGGGGTCACGTGGGTTCAAACCTGAACTTTTTGGATAACAATTGTGTCTTTTTTTCTATATTTGTGTTCGTTCGTTAGATGTTGCGTTTGGAACAAGTAGCTGCCAACATCAAAAGTGGTGACCGATCGTTTTAAGAGTCACGTGGGTTGAAGCCTGGAGTCACGTGGGTTGGAGCCTGGGGTCACGTGGGTTCAAACCTGAACTTTTTGGATAACAATTGTGTCTTTTTTTCTATATTTGTGTTCGTTCGTCAGATGTTGCGTTTGGAACAAGTAGCTGCCAACATCAAAAGTGGTGACCGATCGTTTTGAGAGTCACGTGGGTTGAAGCCTAAAGTCACGTGGGTTGGAGCCTGGAGTCACGTGGGTTCAAACCTGAACTTTTTGGATAACAATTGTGTCTTTTTCTCTATATTTGTGTTCGTTCGTCAGATGTTTCGTTTGGAAAGAGTAGCTGCCAACTTCAAAAATGGTGACCGATCGTTTTCAAAGTCACGTGGGTTGAAGCCTGAAGTCACGTGGGTTGAAGCCTGAAGTCACGTGGGTTGAAACCTGAAAACACGTGGGTTGAAACCAGAACATTTTGGATAACAATTGTGTCTTTTCTTCTATATTTGTGTTCGTTCGTCAGATGTTGCGTTTGGAACAAGTAGCTGCCAACATCAAAATAGGTGACCGATCGTTTTAAGAGCACGTGGGTTGAAGCCTGAAGTCACGTGGGTTGGAGCCTGGAGTCACGTGGGTTCAAACCTGAACTTTTTGGATAACAATTGTGTCTTTTTTTTATATTTGTGGTCGTTCGTCAGATGTTGCGTTTGGAAAGAGTAGCTGCCAACTTCAAAAATGGTGACCGATCGTTTTCAAAGTCACGTGGGTTGAAGCCTGAAGTCACGTGGGTTGAAGCCTGAAGTCACGTGGGTTGGAGCCTGAAGTCACGTGGGTTCAAACCTAAACTTTTTGGATAACAATTGTGTCTTTTTTTCTATATTTGTGTTCGTTCGTCAGATGTTGCGTTAGGAAAGAGTAGCTGCCAACTTCAAAAGTGGTGACCGATCGTTTCCAAAGTCACGTGGGTTGAAGCCTGAAGTCACGTGGGTTGAAGCCTGAAGTCACGTGGGTTGAAGCCTGAAGTCACGTGGGTTGGAGCCTGAAGTCACGTGGGTTGAAACCTGAACCTTTTGGATAACAATTGTGTCTTTTCTTCTATATTTGTGTTCGTTCGTCAGATGTTGCGTTTGGAACAAGTAGCTGCCAACATCAAAAGTGGTGACCGATCATTTCAAGAGTCACGTGGGTTGAAGCCTGAAGTCACGTGGGTTGAAGCCTGAAGTCACGTGGGTTGGAGCCTGGAGTCACGTGGGTTCAAACCTAAACTTTTTGGATAACAATTGTGTCTTTTTTTCTATATTTGTGTTTGTTCGTCAGATGTTGCGTTTGGAAAGAGTAGCTGCCAACTTTAAAAGTGGTGACCGATCGTTTTCAAAGTCACGTGGGTTGAAGCCTGAAGTCACGTGGGTTAAAACCTGAACTTTTTGGATAACAATTGTGTCTTTCCTTCTATATTTGTGTTCGTTTGTCAGATGTTGCGTTTGGAACAAGTAGCTGCCAACATCAAAAGTGGTGACCGATCGTTTTGAGAGTCACGTGGGTTGAAGCCTAAAGTCACGTGGGTTGGAGCCTGGAGTCACGTGGGTTCAAACCTGAACTTTCTGGATAACAATTGTGTCTTTTTTTCTATATTTGTGTTCGTTCGTCAGATGTTGCGTTTGGAAAGAGTAGCTGCCAACTTCAAATGTGGTGACCGATCGTTTTCAAAGTCACGTGGGTTGAAGCCTGAAGTCACGTGGGTTGAAACCTGAAGTCACGTGGGTTGAAGCCTGAATTCACGTGGGTTGAAGCCTGAAAACACGTGGGTTGAAACCTGAACTTTTTGGATAACAATTGTGTCTTTTCTTCTATATTTGTGTTCGTTCGTCAGATGTTGCGTTTGGAACAAGTAGCTGCCAGCATCAAAAGTGGTGACCGATCGTTTTGAGAGTCACGTGGGTTGAAGCCTAAAGTCACGTGGGTTGGAGCCTGGAGTCACGTGGGTTCAAACCTGAACTTTTTGGATAACAATTGTGTCTTGTTTTCTATATTTGTGTTCGTTCGTCAGATGTTGCGTTTGGAAAGAGTAGCTGCCAACTTCAAATGTGGTGACCGATCGTTTTCAAAGTCACGTGGGTTGAAGCCTGAAGTCACGTGGGTTGAAACCTGAAGTCACGTGGGTTGAAGCCTGAAGTCACGTGGGTTGAAACCTGAACTTTTTGGATAACAATTGTGTCTTTTCTTCTATATTTGTGTTCGTTCGTCAGATGTTGCGTTTGGAACAAGTAGCTGCCAACATCAAAAGTGGTGACCGATCGTTTTAAAAGTCACGTGGGTTGAAGCCTGAAGTCACGTGGGTTGGAGCCTGGGGTCACGTGGGTTCAAACCTGAACTTTTTGGATAACAATTGTGTCTTTTTTTCTATATTTGTGTTCGTTCGTCAGATGTTTCGTTTGGAAAGAGTAGCTGCCAACTTCAAAAATGGTGACCGATCGTTTTCAAATTCACGTGGGTTGAAGCCTGAAAACACGTGGGTTGAAACCTGAACTTTTTGGATAACAATTGTGTCTTTTCTTCTATATTTGTGTTCGTTCGTCAGATGTTGCGTTTGGAACAAGTAGCTGCCAACATCAAAAGTGGTGACCGATCGTTTTGAGAGTCACGTGGGTTGAAGCCTGAAGTCACGTGGGTTGGAGCCTGGAGTCACGTAAGTTCAAACCTGAACTTTTTGGATAACAATTGTGTCTTCACTTCTATATTTGTGTTCGTTCGTCAGATGTTGCGTTTGGAACAAGTAGCTGCCAACATAAAAAGTGGTGACCGATCGTTTTGAGAGTCACGTGGGTTGAAGCCTAAAGTCACGTGGGTTGGAGCCTGGAGTCACGTGGGTTCAAACCTGAACTTTTTGGATAACCATTCCGTCATTTTTTTCGATATTTGTGTTCGTTCGTCAGATGTTGCGTTTGGAACAAGTAGCTGCCAACATCAAAAGTGGTGACCGATCGTTTTAAAAGTCACGTGGGTTGAAGCCTGAAGTCACGTGGGTTGGAGCCTGGAGTCACGTGGGTTCAAACCTGAACTTTTTGGATAACAATTGTGTCTTTTTTCTATATTTGTGTTCGTTCGACAGATGTTGCGTTTGGAAAGAGTAGCTGCCAACTTCAAAAGTGGTTACCGATCGTTTTCAAGTCACGTGGGTTGAAGCCTGAAGTCACGTGGGTTGAAGCCTGAAGTCACGTGGGTTGGAGCCTGGAGTCACGTGGGTTCAAACCTGAACTTTTTGGATAACAATTGTGTCTTTTCTTCTATATTTGTGTTCGTTCGTCAGATCTTGCGTTTGGAACAAGTAGCTGCCAACATCAAAAGTGGTGACCGATCGTTTTAAAAGTCACGTGGGTTGAAGCCTGAAGTCACGTGGGTTGGAGCCTGGAGTCACGTGGGTTCAAACCTAAACTTTTTGGATAACAATTGTGTCTTTTTTTCTATATTTGTGTTCGTTCGTCAGATGTTGCGTTTGGAAAGAGTAGCTGCCAACTTCAAAAGTGGTGACCGATCGTTTTCAAAGTCACGTGGGTTGAAGCCTGAAGTCACGTGGGTTGAAGCCTGAAGTCACGTGGGTTGAAGCCTGAAGTCACGTGGGTTGAAACCTGAACTTTTTGGATATCAATTGTGTCTTTTCTTCTATATTTGTGTTCGTTCGTCGGATGTTGCGTTTGGAACAAGTAGCTGCCAACATCAAAAGTGGTGACCGATCGTTTTCAGAGTCACGTGGGTTGGAGCCTGGAGTCACGTGAGTTCAAACCTGAATTTTTTGGATAACAATTGTGTCTTTTTTTCTATATTTGTGTTCGTTCGTCAGATGTTGCGTTTGGAAAGATTAGCTGCCAACTTCAAATGTGGTGACCGATCGTTTTCAAAGTCAAGTGGGTTGAAGCCTGAAGTCACGTGGGTTGAAACCTGAAGTCACGTGGGTTGAAGCCTGAAGTCACGTGGGTTGAAGCCTGAAAACACGTGGGTTGAAACCTGAACTTTTTGGATAACAATTGTGTCTTTTCTTCTATATTTGTGTTCGTTCGTCAGATGTTGCATTTGGAACAAGTAGCTGCCAACATCAAAAGTGGTGACCGATCGTTTTAAAAGTCACGTGGGTTGAAGCCTGAAGTCACGTGGGTTAGAGCCTGGAGTCACGTGGGTTCAAACCTAAAATTTTTGGATAACAATTGTGTCTTTTTTTCTATATTTGTGTTCGTTCGTCAGATGTTGCGTTTGGAAAGAGTAGCTGCCAACTTCAAAAGTGGTGACCGATCGTTTTCAAAGTCACGTGGGTTGAAGCCTGAAGTCACGTGGGTTAAAGCCTGAAGTCACGTGGGTTGAAGCCTGAAGTCACGTGGGTTGAAGCCTGAAGTCACGTGGGTTGAAACCTGAACTTTTTGGATAACAATTGTGTCTTTTCTTCTATATTTGTGTTCGTTCGTCAGATGTTGCGTTTGGAACAAGTAGCTGCCAACATCAAAAGTGGTGACCGATCGTTTTGAGAGTCACGTGGGTTGAAGCCTAAAGTCACGTGGGTTGGAGCCTGGTGTCACGTGGGTTCAAACCTGAACTTTTTGGATAACAATTGTGTCTTTTTTTCTATATTTGTGTTCGTTCGTCAGATGTTGCGTTTGGAGAGAGTAGCTGCCAACTTCAAATGTGGTGACCGATCGTTTTCAAAGTCACGTGGGTTGAAGCCTGAAGTCACGTGGGTTGAAACCTGAAGTCACGTGGGTTGAAGCCTGAAGTCACGTGGGTTGAAACCTGAACTTTTTGGATAACAATTGTGTCTTTTCTTCTATATTTGTGTTCGTTCGTCAGATGTTGCGTTTGGAACAAGTAGCTGCCAACATCAAAAGTGGTGACCGATCGTTTTAAGAGTCACGTGGGTTGAAGCCTGAAGTCACGTGGGTTGAAGCCTGAAGTCACGTGGGTTGAAACCTGAACTTTTTGGATAACAATTGTGTCTTTTCTTCTATATTTGTGTTCGTTCGTCAGATGTTGCGTTTGGAACAAGTAGCTGCCAACATCAAAAGTGGTGACCGATCGTTTTAAGAGTCACGTGGGTTGAAGCCTGAAGTCACGTGGGTTGGAGCCTGGGGTCACGTGGGTTCAAACCTGAACTTTTTGGATAACAATTGTGTCTTTTTTTCTATATTTGTGTTCGTTCGTCAGATGTTGCGTTTGGAACAAGTAGCTGCCAACATCAAAAGTGGTGACCGATCGTTTTGAGAGTCACGTGGGTTGAAGCCTAGAGTCACGTGGGTTGGAGCCTGGAGTCACGTGGGTTCAAACCTGAACTTTTTGGATAACAATTGTGTTTTTTTCTATATTTGTGTTCGTTCGTCAGATGTTGCGTTTGGAAAGAGTAGCTGCCAACTTCAAATGTGGTGACCGATCGTTTTCAAAGTCACGTGGGTTGAAGCCTGAAGTCACGTGGGTTGAAACCTGAAGTCACGTGGGTTGAAGCCTGAAGTCACGTGGGTTGAAACTCGAACTTTTTGGATAACAATTGTGTCTTTTCTTCTATATTTGTGTTCGTTCGTCAGATGTTGCGTTTGGAACAAGTAGCTGCCAACATCAAAAGTGGTGACCGATCGTTTTAAGAGTCACGTGGGTTGAAGCCTGAAGTCACGTGGGTTGGAGCCTGGGGTCACGTGGGTTCAAACCTGAACTTTTTGGATAACAATTGTGTCTTTTTTTCTATATTTGTGTTCGTTCGTCAGATGTTTCGTTTGGAAAGAGTAGCTGCCAACTTCAAAAATGGTGACCGATCGTTTTCAAATTCACGTGGGTTGAAGCCTGAAAACACGTGGGTTGAAACCTGAACTTTTTGGATAACAATTGTGTCTTTTCTTCTATATTTGTGTTCGTTCGTCAGATGTTGCGTCTGGAACAAGTAGCTGCCAACATCAAAAGTGGTGACCGATCGTTTTGAGAGTCACGTGGGTTGAAGCCTAAAGTCACGTGGGTTGGAGCCTGGAGTCACGTGGGTTCAAACCTGAACTTTTTGGATAACAATTGTGTCTTTTTCTCTATATTTGTGTTCGTTCGTCAGATGTTTCGTTTGGAAAGAGTAGCTGCCAACTTCAAAAATGGTGACCGATCGTTTTCAAAGTCACGTGGGTTAAAGCCTGAAGTCACGTGGGTTGAAGCCTGAAGTCACGTGGGTTGGAGCCTGGAGTCACGTGGGTTCAAACCTCAACTTTTTGGATAACAATTGTGTCTTTTTTTCTATATTTGTGTTCGTTCGTCAGATGTTGCGTTTGGAAAGAGTAGCTGCCAACTTCAAAAGTGGTGACCGATCGTTTCCAAAGTCACGTGGGTTGAAGCCTGAAGTCACGTGGGTTGAAGCCTGAAGTCACGTGGGTTGAAACCTGAACCTTTTGGATAACAATTGTGTCTTTTCTTCTATATTTGTGTTCGTTCGTCAGATGTTGCGTTTGGAACAAGTAGCTGCCAACATCAAAAGTGGTGACCGATCATTTTAAGAGTCACGTGGGTTAAAGCCTGAAGTCACGTGGGTTGAAGCCTGAAGTCACGTGGGTTGGAGCCTGGAGTCACGTGGGTTCAAACCTGAACTTTTTGGATAACAATTGTGTCTTTTTTTCTATATTTGTGTTCGTTCGTCAGATGTTGCGTTTGGAAAGAGTAGCTGCCAACTTCAAATGTGGTGACCGATCGTTTTCAAAGTCACGTGGGTTGAAGCCTAACGTCACGTGGGTTGGAGCCTGGAGTCACGTGGGTTCAAACCTGAACTTTTTGGATAACAATTGTGTCTTTTTTTCTATATTTGTGTTCGTTCGTCAGATGTTGCGTTTGGAAAGAGTAGCTGCCAACTTCAAATGTGGTGACCGATCGTTTTCAAAGTCACGTGGGTTGAAGCCTGAAGTCACGTGGGTTGAAACATGAAGTCACGTGGGTTGAAGCCTGAAGTCACGTGGGTTGAAACCTGAACTTTTTGGATAACAATTGTGTCTTTTCTTCTATATTTGTGTTCGTTCGTCAGATGTTGCGTTTGGAACAAGTAGCTGCCAACATCAAAAGTGGTGACCGATCGTTTTAAGAGTCACGTGGGTTGAAGCCTGAAGTCACGTGGGTTGGAGCCTGGGGTCACGTGGGTTGAAACCTGAAGTCACGTGGGTTGAAGCCTGAAGTCACGTGGGTTGAAACCTGAAGTCACGTGGGTTGGAGCCTGGAGTCACGTGGGTTCAAACCTGAACTTTTTGGATAACAATTGTGTCTTTTTCTCTATATTTGTGTTCGTTCGTCAGATGTTTCGTTTGGAAAGAGTAGCTGCCAACTTCAAAAATGGTGACCGATCGTTTTCAAAGTCACGTGGGTTGAAGCCTGGAGTCACGTGGGTTGGAGCCTGGGGTCACGTGGGTTCAAACCTGAACTTTTTGGATAACAATTGTGTCTTTTTTTCTATATTTGTGTTCGTTCGTCAGATGTTGCGTTTGGAACAAGTAGCTGCCAACATCAAAAGTGGTGACCGATCGTTTTAAGAGTCACGTGGGTTGAAGCCTGGAGTCACGTGGGTTGGAGCCTGGGGTCACGTGGGTTCAAACCTGAACTTTTTGGATAACAATTGTGTCTTTTTTTCTATATTTGTGTTCGTTCGTCAGATGTTGCGTTTGGAACAAGTAGCTGCCAACATCAAAAGTGGTGACCGATCGTTTTGAGAGTCACGTGGGTTGAAGCCTAAAGTCACGTGGGTTGGAGCCTGGAGTCACGTGGGTTCAAACCTGAACTTTTTGGATAACAATTGTGTCTTTTTCTCTATATTTGTGTTCGTTCGTCAGATGTTTCGTTTGGAAAGAGTAGCTGCCAACTTCAAAAATGGTGACCGATCGTTTTCAAAGTCACGTGGGTTGAAGCCTGAAGTCACGTGGGTTGAAGCCTGAAGTCACGTGGGTTGAAACCTGAAAACACGTGGGTTGAAACCAGAACATTTTGGATAACAATTGTGTCTTTTCTTCTATATTTGTGTTCGTTCGTCAGATGTTGCGTTTGGAACAAGTAGCTGCCAACATCAAAATAGGTGACCGATCGTTTTAAGAGCACGTGGGTTGAAGCCTGAAGTCACGTGGGTTGGAGCCTGGAGTCACGTGGGTTCAAACCTGAACTTTTTGGATAACAATTGTGTCTTTTTTTTATATTTGTGGTCGTTCGTCAGATGTTGCGTTTGGAAAGAGTAGCTGCCAACTTCAAAAATGGTGACCGATCGTTTTCAAAGTCACGTGGGTTGAAGCCTGAAGTCACGTGGGTTGAAGCCTGAAGTCACGTGGGTTGGAGCCTGAAGTCACGTGGGTTCAAACCTAAACTTTTTGGATAACAATTGTGTCTTTTTTTCTATATTTGTGTTCGTTCGTCAGATGTTGCGTTAGGAAAGAGTAGCTGCCAACTTCAAAAGTGGTGACCGATCGTTTCCAAAGTCACGTGGGTTGAAGCCTGAAGTCACGTGGGTTGAAGCCTGAAGTCACGTGGGTTGAAGCCTGAAGTCACGTGGGTTGGAGCCTGAAGTCACGTGGGTTGAAACCTGAACCTTTTGGATAACAATTGTGTCTTTTCTTCTATATTTGTGTTCGTTCGTCAGATGTTGCGTTTGGAACAAGTAGCTGCCAACATCAAAAGTGGTGACCGATCATTTCAAGAGTCACGTGGGTTGAAGCCTGAAGTCACGTGGGTTGAAGCCTGAAGTCACGTGGGTTGGAGCCTGGAGTCACGTGGGTTCAAACCTAAACTTTTTGGATAACAATTGTGTCTTTTTTTCTATATTTGTGTTTGTTCGTCAGATGTTGCGTTTGGAAAGAGTAGCTGCCAACTTTAAAAGTGGTGACCGATCGTTTTCAAAGTCACGTGGGTTGAAGCCTGAAGTCACGTGGGTTAAAACCTGAACTTTTTGGATAACAATTGTGTCTTTCCTTCTATATTTGTGTTCGTTTGTCAGATGTTGCGTTTGGAACAAGTAGCTGCCAACATCAAAAGTGGTGACCGATCGTTTTGAGAGTCACGTGGGTTGAAGCCTAAAGTCACGTGGGTTGGAGCCTGGAGTCACGTGGGTTCAAACCTGAACTTTCTGGATAACAATTGTGTCTTTTTTTCTATATTTGTGTTCGTTCGTCAGATGTTGCGTTTGGAAAGAGTAGCTGCCAACTTCAAATGTGGTGACCGATCGTTTTCAAAGTCACGTGGGTTGAAGCCTGAAGTCACGTGGGTTGAAACCTGAAGTCACGTGGGTTGAAGCCTGAAGTCACGTGGGTTGAAGCCTGAAGTCACGTGGGTTGAAGCCTGAAAACACGTGGGTTGAAACCTGAACTTTTTGGATAACAATTGTGTCTTTTCTTCTATATTTGTGTTCGTTCGTCAGATGTTGCGTTTGGAACAAGTAGCTGCCAGCATCAAAAGTGGTGACCGATCGTTTTGAGAGTCACGTGGGTTGAAGCCTAAAGTCACGTGGGTTGGAGCCTGGAGTCACGTGGGTTCAAACCTGAACTTTTTGGATAACAATTGTGTCTTGTTTTCTATATTTGTGTTCGTTCGTCAGATGTTGCGTTTGGAAAGAGTAGCTGCCAACTTCAAATGTGGTGACCGATCGTTTTCAAAGTCACGTGGGTTGAAGCCTGAAGTCACGTGGGTTGAAACCTGAAGTCACGTGGGTTGAAGCCTGAAGTCACGTGGGTTGAAACCTGAACTTTTTGGATAACAATTGTGTCTTTTCTTCTATATTTGTGTTCGTTCGTCAGATGTTGCGTTTGGAACAAGTAGCTGCCAACATCAAAAGTGGTGACCGATCGTTTTAAAAGTCACGTGGGTTGAAGCCTGAAGTCACGTGGGTTGGAGCCTGGGGTCACGTGGGTTCAAACCTGAACTTTTTGGATAACAATTGTGTCTTTTTTTCTATATTTGTGTTCGTTCGTCAGATGTTTCGTTTGGAAAGAGTAGCTGCCAACTTCAAAAATGGTGACCGATCGTTTTCAAATTCACGTGGGTTGAAGCCTGAAAACACGTGGGTTGAAACCTGAACTTTTTGGATAACAATTGTGTCTTTTCTTCTATATTTGTGTTCGTTCGTCAGATGTTGCGTTTGGAACAAGTAGCTGCCAACATCAAAAGTGGTGACCGATCGTTTTGAGAGTCACGTGGGTTGAAGCCTGAAGTCACGTGGGTTGGAGCCTGGAGTCACGTAAGTTCAAACCTGAACTTTTTGGATAACAATTGTGTCTTCACTTCTATATTTGTGTTCGTTCGTCAGATGTTGCGTTTGGAACAAGTAGCTGCCAACATAAAAAGTGGTGACCGATCGTTTTGAGAGTCACGTGGGTTGAAGCCTAAAGTCACGTGGGTTGGAGCCTGGAGTCACGTGGGTTCAAACCTGAACTTTTTGGATAACCATTCCGTCATTTTTTTCGATATTTGTGTTCGTTCGTCAGATGTTGCGTTTGGAACAAGTAGCTGCCAACATCAAAAGTGGTGACCGATCGTTTTAAAAGTCACGTGGGTTGAAGCCTGAAGTCACGTGGGTTGGAGCCTGGAGTCACGTGGGTTCAAACCTGAACTTTTTGGATAACAATTGTGTCTTTTTTCTATATTTGTGTTCGTTCGACAGATGTTGCGTTTGGAAAGAGTAGCTGCCAACTTCAAAAGTGGTTACCGATCGTTTTCAAGTCACGTGGGTTGAAGCCTGAAGTCACGTGGGTTGAAGCCTGAAGTCACGTGGGTTGGAGCCTGGAGTCACGTGGGTTCAAACCTGAACTTTTTGGATAACAATTGTGTCTTTTCTTCTATATTTGTGTTCGTTCGTCAGATGTTGCGTTTGGAACAAGTAGCTGCCAACATCAAAAGTGGTGACCGATCGTTTTAAAAGTCACGTGGGTTGAAGCCTGAAGTCACGTGGGTTGGAGCCTGGAGTCACGTGGGTTCAAACCTAAACTTTTTGGATAACAATTGTGTCTTTTTTTCTATATTTGTGTTCGTTCGTCAGATGTTGCGTTTGGAAAGAGTAGCTGCCAACTTCAAAAGTGGTGACCGATCGTTTTCAAAGTCACGTGGGTTGAAGCCTGAAGTCACGTGGGTTGAAGCCTGAAGTCACGTGGGTTGAAGCCTGAAGTCACGTGGGTTGAAACCTGAACTTTTTGGATATCAATCGTGTCTTTTCTTCTATATTTGTGTTCGTTCGTCGGATGTTGCGTTTGGAACAAGTAGCTGCCAACATCAAAAGTGGTGACCGATCGTTTTCAGAGTCACGTGGGTTGGAGCCTGGAGTCACGTGGGTTCAAACCTGAATTTTTTGGATAACAATTGTGTCTTTTTTTCTATATTTGTGTTCGTTCGTCAGATGTTGCGTTTGGAAAGATTAGCTGCCAACTTCAAATGTGGTGACCGATCGTTTTCAAAGTCAAGTGGGTTGAAGCCTGAAGTCACGTGGGTTGAAACCTGAAGTCACGTGGGTTGAAGCCTGAAGTCACGTGGGTTGAAGCCTGAAAACACGTGGGTTGAAACCTGAACTTTTTGGATAACAATTGTGTCTTTTCTTCTATATTTGTGTTCGTTCGTCAGATGTTGCATTTGGAACAAGTAGCTGCCAACATCAAAAGTGGTGACCGATCGTTTTAAAAGTCACGTGGGTTGAAGCCTGAAGTCACGTGGGTTAGAGCCTGGAGTCACGTGGGTTCAAACCTAAAATTTTTGGATAACAATTGTGTCTTTTTTTCTATATTTGTGTTCGTTCGTCAGATGTTGCGTTTGGAAAGAGTAGCTGCCAACTTCAAAAGTGGTGACCGATCGTTTTCAAAGTCACGTGGGTTGAAGCCTGAAGTCACGTGGGTTAAAGCCTGAAGTCACGTGGGTTGAAGCCTGAAGTCACGTGGGTTGAAGCCTGAAGTCACGTGGGTTGAAACCTGAACTTTTTGGATAACAATTGTGTCTTTTCTTCTATATTTGTGTTCGTTCGTCAGATGTTGCGTTTGGAACAAGTAGCTGCCAACATCAAAAGTGGTGACCGATCGTTTTGAGAGTCACGTGGGTTGAAGCCTAAAGTCACGTGGGTTGGAGCCTGGTGTCACGTGGGTTCAAACCTGAACTTTTTGGATAACAATTGTGTCTTTTTTTCTATATTTGTGTTCGTTCGTCAGATGTTGCGTTTGGAGAGAGTAGCTGCCAACTTCAAATGTGGTGACCGATCGTTTTCAAAGTCACGTGGGTTGAAGCCTGAAGTCACGTGGGTTGAAACCTGAAGTCACGTGGGTTGAAGCCTGAAGTCACGTGGGTTGAAACCTGAACTTTTTGGATAACAATTGTGTCTTTTCTTCTATATTTGTGTTCGTTCGTCAGATGTTGCGTTTGGAACAAGTAGCTGCCAACATCAAAAGTGGTGACCGATCGTTTTAAGAGTCACGTGGGTTGAAGCCTGAAGTCACGTGGGTTGGAGCCTGGGGTCACGTGGGTTCAAACCTGAACTTTTTGGATAACAATTGTGTCTTTTTTTCTATATTTGTGTTCGTTCGTCAGATGTTGCGTTTGGAACAAGTAGCTGCCAACATCAAAAGTGGTGACCGATCGTTTTGAGAGTCACGTGGGTTGAAGCCTAGAGTCACGTGGGTTGGAGCCTGGAGTCACGTGGGTTCAAACCTGAACTTTTTGGATAACAATTGTGTCTTTTTTTCTATATTTGTGTTCGTTCGTCAGATGTTGCGTTTGGAAAGAGTAGCTGCCAACTTCAAATGTGGTGACCGATCGTTTTCAAAGTCACGTGGGTTGAAGCCTGAAGTCACGTGGGTTGAAACCTGAAGTCACGTGGGTTGAAGCCTGAAGTCACGTGGGTTGAAACTCGAACTTTTTGGATAACAATTGTGTCTTTTCTTCTATATTTGTGTTCGTTCGTCAGATGTTGCGTTTGGAACAAGTAGCTGCCAACATCAAAAGTGGTGACCGATCGTTTTAAGAGTCACGTGGGTTGAAGCCTGAAGTCACGTGGGTTGAAGCCTGAAGTCACGTGGGTTGAAACCTGAACTTTTTGGATAACAATTGTGTCTTTTCTTCTATATTTGTGTTCGTTCGTCAGATGTTGCGTTTGGAACAAGTAGCTGCCAACATCAAAAGTGGTGACCGATCGTTTTAAGAGTCACGTGGGTTGAAGCCTGAAGTCACGTGGGTTGGAGCCTGGGGTCACGTGGGTTCAAACCTGAACTTTTTGGATAACAATTGTGTCTTTTTTTCTATATTTGTGTTCGTTCGTCAGATGTTGCGTTTGGAACAAGTAGCTGCCAACATCAAAAGTGGTGACCGATCGTTTTGAGAGTCACGTGGGTTGAAGCCTAGAGTCACGTGGGTTGGAGCCTGGAGTCACGTGGGTTCAAACCTGAACTTTTTGGATAACAATTGTGTCTTTTTTTCTATATTTGTGTTCGTTCGTCAGATGTTGCGTTTGGAAAGAGTAGCTGCCAACTTCAAATGTGGTGACCGATCGTTTTCAAAGTCACGTGGGTTGAAGCCTGAAGTCACGTGGGTTGAAACCTGAAGTCACGTGGGTTGAAGCCTGAAGTCACGTGGGTTGAAACTCGAACTTTTTGGATAACAATTGTGTCTTTTCTTCTATATTTGTGTTCGTTCGTCAGATGTTGCGTTTGGAACAAGTAGCTGCCAACATCAAAAGTGGTGACCGATCGTTTTAAGAGTCACGTGGGTTGAAGCCTGAAGTCACGTGGGTTGGAGCCTGGGGTCACGTGGGTTCAAACCTGAACTTTTTGGATAACAATTGTGTCTTTTTTTCTATATTTGTGTTCGTTCGTCAGATGTTTCGTTTGGAAAGAGTAGCTGCCAACTTCAAAAATGGTGACCGATCGTTTTCAAATTCACGTGGGTTGAAGCCTGAAAACACGTGGGTTGAAACCTGAACTTTTTGGATAACAATTGTGTCTTTTCTTCTATATTTGTGTTCGTTCGTCAGATGTTGCGTCTGGAACAAGTAGCTGCCAACATCAAAAGTGGTGACCGATCGTTTTGAGAGTCACGTGGGTTGAAGCCTAAAGTCACGTGGGTTGGAGCCTGGAGTCACGTGGGTTCAAACCTGAACTTTTTGGATAACAATTGTGTCTTTTTCTCTATATTTGTGTTCGTTCGTCAGATGTTTCGTTTGGAAAGAGTAGCTGCCAACTTCAAAAATGGTGACCGATCGTTTTCAAAGTCACGTGGGTTAAAGCCTGAAGTCACGTGGGTTGAAGCCTGAAGTCACGTGGGTTGGAGCCTGGAGTCACGTGGGTTCAAACCTAAACTTTTTGGATAACAATTGTGTCTTTTTTTCTATATTTGTGTTCGTTCGTCAGATGTTGCGTTTGGAAAGAGTAGCTGCCAACTTCAAAAGTGGTGACCGATCGTTTCCAAAGTCACGTGGGTTGAAGCCTGAAGTCACGTGGGTTGAAGCCTGAAGTCACGTGGGTTGAAACCTGAACCTTTTGGATAACAATTGTGTCTTTTCTTCTATATTTGTGTTCGTTCGTCAGATGTTGCGTTTGGAACAAGTAGCTGCCAACATCAAAAGTGGTGACCGATCATTTTAAGAGTCACGTGGGTTAAAGCCTGAAGTCACGTGGGTTGAAGCCTGAAGTCACGTGGGTTGGAGCCTGGAGTCACGTGGGTTCAAACCTGAACTTTTTGGATAACAATTGTGTCTTTTTTTCTATATTTGTGTTCGTTCGTCAGATGTTGCGTTTGGAAAGAGTAGCTGCCAACTTCAAATGTGGTGACCGATCGTTTTCAAAGTCACGTGGGTTGAAGCCTAAAGTCACGTGGGTTGGAGCCTGGAGTCACGTGGGTTCAAACCTGAACTTTTTGGATAACAATTGTGTCTTTTTTTCTATATTTGTGTTCGTTCGTCAGATGTTGCGTTTGGAAAGAGTAGCTGCCAACTTCAAATGTGGTGACCGATCGTTTTCAAAGTCACGTGGGTTGAAGCCTGAAGTCACGTGGGTTGAAACCTGAAGTCACGTGGGTTGAAGCCTGAAGTCACGTGGGTTGAAACCTGAACTTTTTGGATAACAATTGTGTCTTTTCTTCTATATTTGTGTTCGTTCGTCAGATGTTGCGTTTGGAACAAGTAGCTGCCAACATCAAAAGTGGTGACCGATCGTTTTAAGAGTCACGTGGGTTGAAGCCTGAAGTCACGTGGGTTGGAGCCTGGGGTCACGTGGGTTGAAACCTGAAGTCACGTGGGTTGAAGCCTGAAGTCACGTGGGTTGAAACCTGAACTTTTTGGATAACAATTGTGTCTTTTCTTCTATATTTGTGTTCGTTCGTCAGATGTTGCGTTTGGAACAAGTAGCTGCCAACATCAAAAGTGGTGACCGATCGTTTTAAGAGTCACGTGGGTTGAAGCCTGAAGTCACGTGGGTTGGAGCCTGGGGTCACGTGGGTTCAAACCTGAACTTTTTGGATAACAATTGTGTCTTTTTTTCTATATTTGTGTTCGTTCGTCAGATGTTTCGTTTGGAAAGAGTAGCTGCCAACTTCAGAAATGGTGACCGATCGTTTCCAAAGTCACGTGGGTTGAAGCCTGAAGTCACGTGGGTTGAAGCCTGAAGTCACGTGGGTTGAAGCCTGAAGTCACGTGGGTTGAAACCTGAACTTTTTGGATAACAATTGTGTCTTTTCTTCTATATTTGTGTTCGTTCGTCAGATGTTGCGTTTAGAACAAGTAGCTGCCAACATCAAAAGTGGTGACCGATCGTTTTAAGAGTCACGTGGGTTGAAGCCTGAAGTCACGTGGGTTGGAGCCTGGGGTCACGTGGGTTGAAACCTGAAGTCACGTGGGTTGAAGCCTGAAGTCACGTGGGTTGAAACCTGAACTTTTTGGATAACAATTGTGTCTTTTCTTCTATATTTGTGTTCGTTCGTCAGATGTTGCGTTTGGAACAAGTAGCTGCCAACATCAAAAGTGGTGACCGATCGTTTTAAGAGTCACGTGGGTTGAAGCCTGAAGTCACGTGGGTTGGAGCCTGGGGTCACGTGGGTTCAAACCTGAACTTTTTGGATAACAATTGTGTCTTTTTTTCTATATTTGTGTTCGTTCGTCAGATGTTTCGTTTGGAAAGAGTAGCTGCCAACTTAAAAAATGGTGACCGATCGTTTTCAAATTCACGTGGGTTGAAGCCTGAAAACACGTGGGTTGAAACCTGAACTTTTTGGATAACAATTGTGTCTTTTCTTCTATATTTGTGTTCGTTCGTCAGATGTTGCGTTTGGAACAAGTAGCTGCCAACATCAAAAGTGGTGACCGATCGTTTTGAGAGTCACGTGGGTTGAAGCCTAAAGTCACGTGGGTTGGAGCCTGGAGTCACGTGGGTTCAAACCTGAACTTTTTGGATAACAATTGTGTCTTCACTTCTATATTTGTGTTCGTTCGTCAGATGTTGCGTTTGGAACAAGTAGCTGCCAACATAAAAAGTGGTGACCGATCGTTTTGAGAGTCACGTGGGTTGAAGCCTAAAGTCACGTGGGTTGGAGCCTGGAGTCACGTGGGTTCAAACCTGAACTTTTTGGATAACCATTCCGTCATTTTTTTCGATATTTGTGTTCGTTCGTCAGATGTTGCGTTTGGAACAAGTAGCTGCCAACATCAAAAGTGGTGACCGATCGTTTTAAAAGTCACGTGGGTTGAAGCCTGAAGTCACGTGGGTTGGAGCCTGGAGTCACGTGGGTTCAAACCTGAACTTTTTGGATAACAATTGTGTCTTTTTTCTATATTTGTGTTCGTTCGACAGATGTTGCGTTTGGAAAGAGTAGCTGCCAACTTCAAAAGTGGTTACCGATCGTTTTCAAGTCACGTGGGTTGAAGCCTGAAGTCACGTGGGTTGAAGCCTGAAGTCACGTGGGTTGAAGCCTGAAGTCACGTGGGTTGGAGCCTGGAGTCACGTGGGTTCAAACCTGAACTTTTTGGATAACAATTGTGTCTTTTCTTCTATATTTGTGTTCGTTCGTCAGATGTTGCGTTTGGAACAAGTAGCTGCCAACATCAAAAGTGGTGACCGATCGTTTTAAAAGTCACGTGGGTTGAAGCCTGAAGTCACGTGGGTTGGAGCCTGGAGTCACGTGGGTTCAAACCTAAACTTTTTGGATAACAATTGTGTCTTTTTTTCTATATTTGTGTTCGTTCGTCAGATGTTGCGTTTGGAAAGAGTAGCTGCCAACTTCAAAAGTGGTGACCGATCGTTTTCAAAGTCACGTGGGTTGAAGCCTGAAGTCACGTGGGTTGAAGCCTGAAGTCACGTGGGTTGAAGCCTGAAGTCACGTGGGTTGAAACCTGAACTTTTTGGATATCAATTGTGTCTTTTCTTCTATATTTGTGTTCGTTCGTCGGATGTTGCGTTTGGAACAAGTAGCTGCCAACATCAAAAGTGGTGACCGATCGTTTTCAGAGTCACGTGGGTTGGAGCCTGGAGTCACGTGGGTTCAAACCTGAACTTTTTGGATAACAATTGTGTCTTTTTTTCTATATTTGTGTTCGTTCGTCAGATGTTGCGTTTGGAAAGATTAGCTGCCAACTTCAAATGTGGTGACCGATCGTTTTCAAAGTCAAGTGGGTTGAAGCCTGAAGTCACGTGGGTTGAAACCTGAAGTCACGTGGGTTGAAGCCTGAAGTCACGTGGGTTGAAGCCTGAAAACACGTGGGTTGAAACCTGAACTTTTTGGATAACAATTGTGTCTTTTCTTCTATATTTGTGTTCGTTCGTCAGACGTTGCATTTGGAACAAGTAGCTGCCAACATCAAAAGTGGTGACCGATCGTTTTAAAAGTCACGTGGGTTGAAGCCTGAAGTCACGTGGGTTAGAGCCTGGAGTCACGTGGGTTCAAACCTAAAATTTTTGGATAACAATTGTGTCTTTTTTTCTATATTTGTGTTCGTTCGTCAGATGTTGCGTTTGGAAAGAGTAGCTGCCAACTTCAAAAGTGGTGACCGATCGTTTTCAAAGTCACGTGGGTTGAAGCCTGAAGTCACGTGGGTTAAAGCCTGAAGTCACGTGGGTTGAAGCCTGAAGTCACGTGGGTTGAAGCCTGAAGTCACGTGGGTTGAAACCTGAACTTTTTGGATAACAATTGTGTCTTTTCTTCTATATTTGTGTTCGTTCGTCAGATGTTGCGTTTGGAACAAGTAGCTGCCAACATCAAAAGTGGTGACCGATCGTTTTGAGAGTCACGTGGGTTGAAGCCTAAAGTCACGTGGGTTGGAGCCTGGAGTCACGTGGGTTCAAACCTGAACTTTTTGGATAACAATTGTGTCTTTTTTTCTATATTTGTGTTCGTTCGTCAGATGTTGCGTTTGGAAAGAGTAGCTGCCAACTTCAAATGTGGTGACCGATCGTTTTCAAAGTCACGTGGGTTGAAGCCTGAAGTCACGTGGGTTGAAACCTGAAGTCACGTGGGTTAAAGCCTCAAGTCACGTGGGTTGAAACCTGAACTTTTTGGATAACAATTGTGTCTTTTCTTCTATATTTGTGTTCGTTCGTCAGATGTTGCGTTTGGAACAAGTAGCTGCCAACATCAAAAGTGGTGACCGATCGTTTTAAGAGTCACGTGGGTTGAAGCCTGAAGTCACGTGGGTTGAAGCCTGAAGTCACGTGGGTTGAAACCTGAACTTTTTGGATAACAATTGTGTCTTTTCTTCTATATTTGTGTTCGTTCGTCAGATGTTGCGTTTGGAACAAGTAGCTGCCAACATCAAAAGTGGTGACCGATCGTTTTAAGAGTCACGTGGGTTGAAGCCTGAAGTCACGTGGGTTGAAACCTGAACTTTTTGGATAACAATTGTGTCTTTTCTTCTATATTTGTGTTCGTTCGTCAGATGTTGCGTTTGGAACAAGTAGCTGCCAACATCAAAAGTGGTGACCGATCGTTTTAAGAGTCACGTGGGTTGAAGCCTGAAGTCACGTGGGTTGGAGCCTGGGGTCACGTGGGTTGAAACCTGAAGTCACGTGGGTTGAAGCCTGAAGTCACGTGGGTTGAAACCTGAACTTTTTGGATAACAATTGTGTCTTTTCTTCTATATTTGTGTTCGTTCGTCAGATGTTGCGTTTGGAACAAGTAGCTGCCAACATCAAAAGTGGTGACCGATCGTTTTAAGAGTCACGTGGGTTGAAGCCTGAAGTCACGTGGGTTGGAGCCTGGGGTCACGTGGGTTCAAACCTGAACTTTTTGGATAACAATTGTGTCTTTTTTTCTATATTTGTGTTCGTTCGTCAGATGTTTCGTTTGGAAAGAGTAGCTGCCAACTTCAAAAATGGTGACCGATCGTTTTCAAATTCACGTGGGTTGAAGCCTGAAAACACGTGGGTTGAAACCTGAACTTTTTGGATAACAATTGTGTCTTTTCTTCTATATTTGTGTTCGTTCGTCAGATGTTGCGTTTGGAACAAGTAGCTGCCAACATCAAAAGTGGTGACCGATCGTTTTGAGAGTCACGTGGGTTGAAGCCTAAAGTCACGTGGGTTGGAGCCTGGAGTCACGTGGGTTCAAACCTGAACTTTTTGGATAACAATTGTGTCTTCACTTCTATATTTGTGTTCGTTCGTCAGATGTTGCGTTTGGAACAAGTAGCTGCCAACATAAAAAGTGGTGACCGATCGTTTTGAGAGTCACGTGGGTTGAAGCCTAAAGTCACGTGGGTTGGAGCCTGGAGTCACGTGGGTTCAAACCTGAACTTTTTGCATAACCATTCCGTCATTTTTTTCGATATTTGTGTTCGTTCGTCAGATGTTGCGTTTGGAACAAGTAGCTGCCAACATCAAAAGTGGTGACCGATCGTTTTAAAAGTCACGTGGGTTGAAGCCTGAAGTCACGTGGGTTGGAGCCTGGAGTCACGTGGGTTCAAACCTGAACTTTTTGGATAACAATTGTGTCTTTTTTCTATATTTGTGTTCGTTCGACAGATGTTGCGTTTGGAAAGAGTAGCTGCCAACTTCAAAAGTGGTTACCGATCGTTTTCAAGTCACGTGGGTTGAAGCCTGAAGTCACGTGGGTTGAAGCCTGAAGTCACGTGGGTTGGAGCCTGGAGTCACGTGGGTTCAAACCTGAACTTTTTGGATAACAATTGTGTCTTTTCTTCTATATTTGTGTTCGTTCGTCAGATGTTGCGTTTGGAACAAGTAGCTGCCAACATCAAAAGTGGTGACCGATCGTTTTAAAAGTCACGTGGGTTGAAGCCTGAAGTCACGTGGGTTGGAGCCTGGAGTCACGTGGGTTCAAACCTAAACTTTTTGGATAACAATTGTGTCTTTTTTTCTATATTTGTGTTCGTTCGTCAGATGTTGCGTTTGGAAAGAGTAGCTGCCAACTTCAAAAGTGGTGACCGATCGTTTTCAAAGTCACGTGGGTTGAAGCCTGAAGTCACGTGGGTTGAAGCCTGAAGTCACGTGGGTTGAAGCCTGAAGTCACGTGGGTTGAAACCTGAACTTTTTGGATATCAATTGTGTCTTTTCTTCTATATTTGTGTTCGTTCGTCGGATGTTGCGTTTGGAACAAGTAGCTGCCAACATCAAAAGTGGTGACCGATCGTTTTCAGAGTCACGTGGGTTGGAGCCTGGAGGCACGTGGGTTCAAACCTGAACTTTTTGGATAACAATTGTGTCTTTTTTTCTATATTTGTGTTCGTTCGTCAGATGTTGCGTTTGGAAAGATTAGCTGCCAACTTCAAATGTGGTGACCGATCGTTTTCAAAGTCAAGTGGGTTGAAGCCTGAAGTCACGTGGGTTGAAACCTGAAGTCACGTGGGTTGAAGCCTGAAGTCACGTGGGTTGAAGCCTGAAAACACGTGGGTTGAAACCTGAACTTTTTGGATAACAATTGTGTCTTTTCTTCTATATTTGTGTTCGTTCGTCAGATGTTGCATTTGGAACAAGTAGCTGCCAACATCAAAAGTGGTGACCGATCGTTTTAAAAGTCACGTGGGTTGAAGCCTGAAGTCACGTGGGTTAGAGCCTGGAGTCACGTGGGTTCAAACCTAAAATTTTTGGATAACAATTGTGTCTTTTTTTCTATATTTGTGTTCGTTCGTCAGATGTTGCGTTTGGAAAGAGTAGCTGCCAACTTCAAAAGTGGTGACCGATCGTTTTCAAAGTCACGTGGGTTGAAGCCTGAAGTCACGTGGGTTAAAGCCTGAAGTCACGTGGGTTGAAGCCTGAAGTCACGTGGGTTGAAGCCTGAAGTCACGTGGGTTGAAACCTGAACTTTTTGGATAACAATTGTGTCTTTTCTTCTATATTTGTGTTCGTTCGTCAGATGTTGCGTTTGGAACAAGTAGCTGCCAACATCAAAAGTGGTGACCGATCGTTTTGAGAGTCACGTGGGTTGAAGCCTAAAGTCACGTGGGTTGGAGCCTGGAGTCACGTGGGTTCAAACCTGAACTTTTTGGATAACAATTGTGTCTTTTTTTCTATATTTGTGTTCGTTCGTCAGATGTTGCGTTTGGAAAGAGTAGCTGCCAACTTCAAATGTGGTGACCGATCGTTTTCAAAGTCACGTGGGTTGAAGCCTGAAGTCACGTGGGTTGAAACCTGAAGTCACGTGGGTTGAAGCCTGAAGTCACGTGGGTTGAAACCTGAACTTTTTGGATAACAATTGTGTCTTTTCTTCTATATTTGTGTTCGTTCGTCAGATGTTGCGTTTGGAACAAGTAGCTGCCAACATCAAAAGTGGTGACCGATCGTTTTAAGAGTCACGTGGGTTGAAGCCTGAAGTCACGTGGGTTGGAGCCTGGGGTCACGTGGGTTCAAACCTGAACTTTTTGGATAACAATTGTGTCTTTTTTTCTATATTTGTGTTCGTTCGTCAGATGTTTCGTTTGGAAAGAGTAGCTGCCAACTTCAAAAATGGTGACCGATCGTTTTCAAATTCACGTGGGTTGAAGCCTGAAAACACGTGGGTTGAAACCTGAACTTTTTGGATAACAATTGTGTCTTTTCTTCTATATTTGTGTTCGTTCGTCAGATGTTGCGTCTGGAACAAGTAGCTGCCAACATCAAAAGTGGTGACCGATCGTTTTGAGAGTCACGTGGGTTGAAGCCTAAAGTCACGTGGGTTGGAGCCTGGAGTCACGTGGGTTCAAACCTGAACTTTTTGGATAACAATTGTGTCTTTTTCTCTATATTTGTGTTCGTTCGTCAGATGTTTCGTTTGGAAAGAGTAGCTGCCAACTTCAAAAATGGTGACCGATCGTTTTCAAAGTCACGTGGGTTGAAGCCTGAAGTCACGTGGGTTGAAGCCTGAAGTCACGTGGGTTGGAGCCTGGAGTCACGTGGGTTCAAACCTAAACTTTTTGGATAACAATTGTGTCTTTTTTTCTATATTTGTGTTCGTTCGTCAGATGTTGCGTTTGGAAAGAGTAGCTGCCAACTTCAAAAGTGGTGACCGATCGTTTCCAAAGTCACGTGGGTTGAAGCCTGAAGTCACGTGGGTTGAAGCCTGAAGTCACGTGGGTTGAAACCTGAACCTTTTGGATAACAATTGTGTCTTTTCTTCTATATTTGTGTTCGTTCGTCAGATGTTGCGTTTGGAACAAGTAGCTGCCAACATCAAAAGTGGTGACCGATCATTTTAAGAGTCACGTGGGTTAAAGCCTGAAGTCACGTGGGTTGAAGCCTGAAGTCACGTGGGTTGGAGCCTGGAGTCACGTGGGTTCAAACCTGAACTTTTTGGATAACAATTGTGTCTTTTTTTCTATATTTGTGTTCGTTCGTCAGATGTTGCGTTTGGAAAGAGTAGCTGCCAACTTCAAATGTGGTGACCGATCGTTTTCAAAGTCACGTGGGTTGAAGCCTAAAGTCACGTGGGTTGGAGCCTGGAGTCACGTGGGTTCAAACCTGAACTTTTTGGATAACAATTGTGTCTTTTTTTCTATATTTGTGTTCGTTCGTCAGATGTTGCGTTTGGAAAGAGTAGCTGCCAACTTCAAATGTGGTGACCGATCGTTTTCAAAGTCACGTGGGTTGAAGCCTGAAGTCACGTGGGTTGAAACCTGAAGTCACGTGGGTTGAAGCCTGAAGTCACGTGGGTTGAAACCTGAACTTTTTGGATAACAATTGTGTCTTTTCTTCTATATTTGTGTTCGTTCGTCAGATGTTGCGTTTGGAACAAGTAGCTGCCAACATCAAAAGTGGTGACCGATCGTTTTAAGAGTCACGTGGGTTGAAGCCTGAAGTCACGTGGGTTGAAACCTGAACTTTTTGGATAACAATTGTGTCTTTTCTTCTATATTTGTGTTCGTTCGTCAGATGTTGCGTTTGGAACAAGTAGCTGCAAACATCAAAAGTGGTGACCGATCGTTTTAAGAGTCACGTGGGTTGAAGCCTGAAGTCACGTGGGTTGGAGCCTGGGGTCACGTGGGTTCAAACCTGAACTTTTTGGATAACAATTGTGTCTTTTTTTCTATATTTGTGTTCGTTCGTCAGATGTTTCGTTTGGAAAGAGTAGCTGCCAACTTCAAAAATGGTGACCGATCGTTTCCAAAGTCACGTGGGTTGAAGCCTGAAGTCACGTGGGTTGAAGCCTGAAGTCACGTGGGTTGAAGCCTGAAGTCACGTGGGTTGAAACCTGAACCTTTTGGATAACAATTGTGTCTTTTCTTCTATATTTGTGTTCGTTTGTCAGATGTTGCGTTTGGAACAAGTAGCTGCCAACATCAAAAGTGGTGACCGATCGTTTTGAGAGTCACGTGGGTTGAAGCCTGAAGTCACGTGGGTTGGAGCCTGGGGTCACGTGGGTTCAAACCTGAACTTTTTGGATAACAATTGTGTCTTTTTTTCTATATTTGTGTTCGTTCGTCAGATGTTGCGTTTGGAACAAGTAGCTGCCAACATCAAAAGTGGTGACCGATCGTTTTGAGAGTCACGTGGGTTGAAGCCTAAAGTCACGTGGGTTGGAGCCTGGAGTCACGTGGGTTCAAACCTGAACTTTTTGGATAACAATTGTGTCTTTTTTTCTATATTTGTGTTCGTTCGTCAGATGTTGCGTTTGGAAAGAGTAGCTGCCAACTTCAAATGTGGTGACCGATCGTTTTCAAAGTCACGTGGGTTGAAGCCTGAAGTCACGTGGGTTGAAACCTGAAGTCACGTGGGTTGAAGCCTGAAGTCACGTGGGTTGAAACCTGAACTTTTTGGATAACAATTGTGTCTTTTCTTCTATATTTGTGTTCGTTCGTCAGATGTTGCGTTTGGAACAAGTAGCTGCCAACATCAAAAGTGGTGACCGATCGTTTTAAGAGTCACGTGGGTTGAAGCCTGAAGTCACGTTGGTTGGAGCCTGGGGTCACGTGGGTTCAAACCTGAACTTTTTGGATAACAATTGTGTCTTTTTTTCTATATTTGTGTTCGTTCGTCAGATGTTTCGTTTGGAAAGAGTAGCTGCCAACTTCAAAAATGGTGACCGATCGTTTTCAAATTCACGTGGGTTGAAGCCTGAAAACACGTGGGTTGAAACCTGAACTTTTTGGATAACAATTGTGTCTTTTCTTCTATATTTGTGTTCGTTCGTCAGATGTTGCGTTTGGAACAAGTAGCTGCCAACATCAAAAGTGGTGACCGATCGTTTTGAGAGTCACGTGGGTTGAAGCCTAAAGTCACGTGGGTTGGAGCAAGGAGTCACGTGGGTTCAAACCTGAACTTTTTGGATAACAATTGTGTCTTTTTCTCTATATTTGTGTTCGTTCGTCAGATGTTGCGTTTGGAAAGAGTAGCTGCCAACTTCAAATGTGGTGACCGATCGTTTTCAAAGTCACGTGGGTTGAAGCCTGAAGTCACGTGGGTTGAAACCTGAACTTTTTGGATAACAATTGTGTCTTTTCTTCTATATTTGTGTTCGTTCGTCAGATGTTGCGTTTGGAACAAGTAGCTGCCAACATCAAAAGTGGTGACCGATCGTTTTAAGAGTCACGTGGGTTGAAGCCTGGAGTCACGTGGGTTGGAGCCTGGGGTCACGTGGGTTCAAACCTGAACTTTTTGGATAACAATTGTGTCTTTTTTTCTATATTTGTGTTCGTTCGTCAGATGTTGCGTTTGGAACAAGTAGCTGCCAACATCAAAAGTGGTGACCGATCGTTTTAAGAGTCACGTGGGTTGAAGCCTGGAGTCACGTGGGTTGGAGCCTGGGGTCACGTGGGTTCAAACCTGAATTTTTTGATAACAATTGTGTCTTTTTCTCTATATTTGTGTTCGTTCGTCAGATGTTTCGTTTGGAAAGAGTAGCTGCCAACTTCAAAAATGGTGACCGATCGTTTTCAAAGTCACGTGGGTTGAAGCCTGAAGTCACGTGGGTTGAAGCCTGAAGTCACGTGGGTTGAAACCAGAAAACACGTGGGTTGAAACCTGAACATTTTGGATAACAATTGTGTCTTTTCTTCTATATTTGTGTTCGTTCGTCAGATGTTGCGTTTGGAACAAGTAGCTGCCAACATCAAAATAGGTGACCGATCGTTTTAAGAGTCACGTGGGTTGAAGCCTGAAGTCACGTGGATTGGAGCCTGGAGTCACGTGGGTTCAAACCTGAACTTTTTGGATAACAATTGTGTCTTTTTTTTATATTTGTGGTCGTTCGTCAGATGTTGCGTTTGGAAAGAGTAGCTGCCAACTTCAAAAATGGTGACCGATCGTTTTCAAAGTCACGTGGGTTGAAGCCTGAAGTCACGTGGGTTGAAGCCTGAAGTCACGTGGGTTGGAGCCTGGAGTCACGTGGGTTCAAACCTAAACTTTTTGGATAACAATTGTGTCTTTTTTTCTATATCTGTGTTCGTTCGTCAGATGTTGCGTTTGGAAAGAGTAGCTGCCAACTTCAAAAGTGGTGACCGATCGTTTCCAAAGTCACGTGGGTTGAAGCCTGAAGTCACGTGGGTTGAAGCCTGAAGTCACGTGGGTTGAAGCCTGAAGTCACGTGGGTTGAAACCTGAACCTTTTGGATAACAATTGTGTCTTTTCTTCTATATTTGTGTTCGTTCGTCAGATGTTGCGTTTGGAACAAGTAGCTGCCAACATCAAAAGTGGTGACCGATCATTTCAAGAGTCACGTGGGTTGAAGCCTGAAGTCACGTGGGTTGAAGCCTGAAGTCACGTGGGTTGGAGCCTGGAGTCACGTGGGTTCAAACCTAAACTTTTTGGATAACAAATGTGTCTTTTTTTCTATATTTGTGTTCGTTCGTCAGATGTTTCGTTTGGAAAGAGTAGCTGCCAACTTCAAAAATGGTGACCGATCGTTTTCAAATTCACGTGGGTTGAAGCCTGAAAACACGTGGGTTGAAACCTGAACTTTTTGGATAACAATTGTGTCTTTTCTTCTATATTTGTGTTCGTTCGTCAGATGTTGCGTTTGGAACAAGTAGCTGCCAACATCAAAAGTGGTGACCGATCGTTTTGAGAGTCACGTGGGTTGAAGCCTAAAGTCACGTGGGTTGGAGCCTGGAGTCACGTGGGTTCAAACCTGAACTTTTTGGATAACAATTGTGTCTTTTTTTCTATATTTGTGTTCGTTCGTCAGATGTTGCGTTTGGAAAGAGTAGCTGCCAACTTCAAATGTGGTGACCGATCGTTTTCAAAGTCACGTGGGTTGAAGCCTGAAGTCACGTGGGTTGAAACCTGAACTTTTTGGATAAAAATTGTGTCTTTTCTTCTATATTTGTGTTCGTTCGTCAGATGTTGCGTTTGGAACAAGTAGCTGCCAACATCAAAAGTGGTGACCGATCGTTTGAAGAGTCACGTGGGTTGAAGCCTGGAGTCACGTGGGTTGGAGCCTGGGGTCACGTGGGTTCAAACCTGAACTTTTTGGATAACAATTGTGTCTTTTTTTCTATATTTGTGTTCGTTCGTCAGATGTTGCGTTTGGAACAAGTAGCTGCCAACATCAAAAGTGGTGACCGATCGTTTTAAGAGTCACGTGGGTTGAAGCCTGGAGTCACGTGGGTTGGAGCCTGGGGTCACGTGGGTTCAAACCTGAACTTTTTGGATAACAATTGTGTCTTTTTCTCTATATTTGTGTTCGTTCGTCAGATGTTTCGTTTGGAAAGAGTAGCTGCCAACTTCAAAAATGGTGACCGATCGTTTTCAAAGTCACGTGGGTTGAAGCCTGAAGTCACGTGGGTTGAAGCCTGAAGTCACGTGGGTTGAAACCTGAAAACACGTGGGTTGAAACCTGAACATTTTGGATAACAATTGTGTCTTTTCTTCTATATTTGTGTTCGTTCGTCAGATGTTGCGTTTGGAACAAGTAGCTGCCAACATCAAAATAGGTGACCGATCGTTCTAAGAGTCACGTGGGTTGAAGCCTGAAGTCACGTGGATTGGAGCCTGGAGTCACGTGGGTTCAAACCTGAACTTTTTGGATAACAATTGTGTTTTTTTTCTATATTTGTGTTCGTTCGTCAGATGTTGCGTTTGGAAAGAGTAGCTGCCAACTTCAAATGTGGTGACCGATCGTTTTCAAAGTCACGTGGGTTGAAGCCTGAAGTCACGTGGGTTGAAACCTGAAGTCACGTGGGTTGAAGCCTGAAGTCACGTGGGTTGAAACTCGAACTTTTTGGATAACAATTGTGTCTTTTCTTCTATATTTGTGTTCGTTCGTCAGATGTTGCGTTTGGAACAAGTAGCTGCCAACATCAAAAGTGGTGACCGATCGTTTTAAGAGTCACGTGGGTTGAAGCCTGAAGTCACGTGGGTTGGAGCCTGGGGTCACGTGGGTTCAAACCTGAACTTTTTGGATAACAATTGTGTCTTTTTTTCTATATTTGTGTTCGTTCGTCAGATGTTTCGTTTGGAAAGAGTAGCTGCCAACTTCAAAAATGGTGACCGATCGTTTTCAAATTCACGTGGGTTGAAGCCTGAAAACACGTGGGTTGAAACCTGAACTTTTTGGATAACAATTGTGTCTTTTCTTCTATATTTGTGTTCGTTCGTCAGATGTTGCGTCTGGAACAAGTAGCTGCCAACATCAAAAGTGGTGACCGATCGTTTTGAGAGTCACGTGGGTTGAAGCCTAAAGTCACGTGGGTTGGAGCCTGGAGTCACGTGGGTTCAAACCTGAACTTTTTGGATAACAATTGTGTCTTTTTCTCTATATTTGTGTTCGTTCGTCAGATGTTTCGTTTGGAAAGAGTAGCTGCCAACTTCAAAAATGGTGACCGATCGTTTTCAAAGTCACGTGGGTTAAAGCCTGAAGTCACGTGGGTTGAAGCCTGAAGTCACGTGGGTTGGAGCCTGGAGTCACGTGGGTTCAAACCTCAACTTTTTGGATAACAATTGTGTCTTTTTTTCTATATTTGTGTTCGTTCGTCAGATGTTGCGTTTGGAAAGAGTAGCTGCCAACTTCAAAAGTGGTGACCGATCGTTTCCAAAGTCACGTGGGTTGAAGCCTGAAGTCACGTGGGTTGAAGCCTGAAGTCACGTGGGTTGAAACCTGAACCTTTTGGATAACAATTGTGTCTTTTCTTCTATATTTGTGTTCGTTCGTCAGATGTTGCGTTTGGAACAAGTAGCTGCCAACATCAAAAGTGGTGACCGATCATTTTAAGAGTCACGTGGGTTAAAGCCTGAAGTCACGTGGGTTGAAGCCTGAAGTCACGTTGGTTGGAGCCTGGAGTCACGTGGGTTCAAACCTGAACTTTTTGGATAACAATTGTGTCTTTTTTTCTATATTTGTGTTCGTTCGTCAGATGTTGCGTTTGGAAAGAGTAGCTGCCAACTTCAAATGTGGTGACCGATCGTTTTCAAAGTCACGTGGGTTGAAGCCTAAAGTCACGTGGGTTGGAGCCTGGAGTCACGTGGGTTCAAACCTGAACTTTTTGGATAACAATTGTGTCTTTTTTTCTATATTTGTGTTCGTTCGTCAGATGTTGCGTTTGGAAAGAGTAGCTGCCAACTTCAAATGTGGTGACCGATCGTTTTCAAAGTCACGTGGGTTGAAGCCTGAAGTCACGTGGGTTGAAACATGAAGTCACGTGGGTTGAAGCCTGAAGTCACGTGGGTTGAAACCTGAACTTTTTGGATAACAATTGTGTCTTTTCTTCTATATTTGTGTTCGTTCGTCAGATGTTGCGTTTGGAACAAGTAGCTGCCAACATCAAAAGTGGTGACCGATCGTTTTAAGAGTCACGTGGGTTGAAGCCTGAAGTCACGTGGGTTGGAGCCTGGGGTCACGTGGGTTGAAACCTGAAGTCACGTGGGTTGAAGCCTGAAGTCACGTGGGTTGAAACCTGAAGTCACGTGGGTTGGAGCCTGGAGTCACGTGGGTTCAAACCTGAACTTTTTGGATAACAATTGTGTCTTTTTCTCTATATTTGTGTTCGTTCGTCAGATGTTTCGTTTGGAAAGAGTAGCTGCCAACTTCAAAAATGGTGACCGATCGTTTTCAAAGTCACGTGGGTTGAAGCCTGGAGTCACGTGGGTTGGAGCCTGGGGTCACGTGGGTTCAAACCTGAACTTTTTGGATAACAATTGTGTCTTTTTTTCTATATTTGTGTTCGTTCGTCAGATGTTGCGTTTGGAACAAGTAGCTGCCAACATCAAAAGTGGTGACCGATCGTTTTGAGAGTCACGTGGGTTGAAGCCTAAAGTCACGTGGGTTGGAGCCTGGAGTCACGTGGGTTCAAACCTGAACTTTTTGGATAACAATTGTGTCTTTTTCTCTATATTTGTGTTCGTTCGTCAGATGTTTCGTTTGGAAAGAGTAGCTGCCAACTTCAAAAATGGTGACCGATCGTTTTCAAAGTCACGTGGGTTGAAGCCTGAAGTCACGTGGGTTGAAGCCTGAAGTCACGTGGGTTGAAACCTGAAAACACGTGGGTTGAAACCAGAACATTTTGGATAACAATTGTGTCTTTTCTTCTATATTTGTGTTCGTTCGTCAGATGTTGCGTTTGGAACAAGTAGCTGCCAACATCAAAATAGGTGACCGATCGTTTTAAGAGCACGTGGGTTGAAGCCTGAAGTCACGTGGGTTGGAGCCTGGGGTCACGTGGGTTGAAACCTGAAGTCACGTGGGTTGAAGCCTGAAGTCACGTGGGTTGAAACCTGAAGTCACGTGGGTTGGAGCCTGGAGTCACGTGGGTTCAAACCTGAACTTTTTGGATAACAATTGTGTCTTTTTCTCTATATTTGTGTTCGTTCGTCAGATGTTTCGTTTGGAAAGAGTAGCTGCCAACTTCAAAAATGGTGACCGATCGTTTTCAAAGTCACGTGGGTTGAAGCCTGGAGTCACGTGGGTTGGAGCCTGGGGTCACGTGGGTTCAAACCTGAACTTTTTGGATAACAATTGTGTCTTTTTTTCTATATTTGTGTTCGTTCGTCAGATGTTGCGTTTGGAACAAGTAGCTGCCAACATCAAAAGTGGTGACCGATCGTTTTGAGAGTCACGTGGGTTGAAGCCTAAAGTCACGTGGGTTGGAGCCTGGAGTCACGTGGGTTCAAACCTGAACTTTTTGGATAACAATTGTGTCTTTTTCTCTATATTTGTGTTCGTTCGTCAGATGTTTCGTTTGGAAAGAGTAGCTGCCAACTTCAAAAATGGTGACCGATCGTTTTCAAAGTCACGTGGGTTGAAGCCTGAAGTCACGTGGGTTGAAGCCTGAAGTCACGTGGGTTGAAACCTGAAAACACGTGGGTTGAAACCTGAACTTTTTGGATAACAATTGTGTCTTTTTTTTATATTTGTGGTCGTTCGTCAGATGTTGCGTTTGGAAAGAGTAGCTGCCAACTTCAAAAATGGTGACCGATCGTTTTCAAAGTCACGTGGGTTGAAGCCTGAAGTCACGTGGGTTGAAGCCTGAAGTCACGTGGGTTGGAGCCTGAAGTCACGTGGGTTCAAACCTAAACTTTTTGGATAACAATTGTGTCTTTTTTTCTATATTTGTGTTCGTTCGTCAGATGTTGCGTTAGGAAAGAGTAGCTGCCAACTTCAAAAGTGGTGACCGATCGTTTCCAAAGTCACGTGGGTTGAAGCCTGAAGTCACGTGGGTTGAAGCCTGAAGTCACGTGGGTTGAAGCCTGAAGTCACGTGGGTTGGAGCCTGAAGTCACGTGGGTTGAAACCTGAACCTTTTGGATAACAATTGTGTCTTTTCTTCTATATTTGTGTTCGTTCGTCAGATGTTGCGTTTGGAACAAGTAGCTGCCAACATCAAAAGTGGTGACCGATCATTTCAAGAGTCACGTGGGTTGAAGCCTGAAGTCACGTGGGTTGAAGCCTGAAGTCACGTGGGTTGGAGCCTGGAGTCACGTGGGTTCAAACCTAAACTTTTTGGATAACAATTGTGTCTTTTTTTCTATATTTGTGTTTGTTCGTCAGATGTTGCGTTTGGAAAGAGTAGCTGCCAACTTTAAAAGTGGTGACCGATCGTTTTCAAAGTCACGTGGGTTGAAGCCTGAAGTCACGTGGGTTAAAACCTGAACTTTTTGGATAACAATTGTGTCTTTCCTTCTATATTTGTGTTCGTTTGTCAGATGTTGCGTTTGGAACAAGTAGCTGCCAACATCAAAAGTGGTGACCGATCGTTTTGAGAGTCACGTGGGTTGAAGCCTAAAGTCACGTGGGTTGGAGCCTGGAGTCACGTGGGTTCAAACCTGAACTTTCTGGATAACAATTGTGTCTTTTTTTCTATATTTGTGTTCGTTCGTCAGATGTTGCGTTTGGAAAGAGTAGCTGCCAACTTCAAATGTGGTGACCGATCGTTTTCAAAGTCACGTGGGTTGAAGCCTGAAGTCACGTGGGTTGAAACCTGAAGTCACGTGGGTTGAAGCCTGAAGTCACGTGGGTTGAAGCCTGAAGTCACGTGGGTTGAAGCCTGAAAACACGTGGGTTGAAACCTGAACTTTTTGGATAACAATTGTGTCTTTTCTTCTATATTTGTGTTCGTTCGTCAGATGTTGCGTTTGGAACAAGTAGCTGCCAGCATCAAAAGTGGTGACCGATCGTTTTGAGAGTCACGTGGGTTGAAGCCTAAAGTCACGTGGGTTGGAGCCTGGAGTCACGTGGGTTCAAACCTGAACTTTTTGGATAACAATTGTGTCTTGTTTTCTATATTTGTGTTCGTTCGTCAGATGTTGCGTTTGGAAAGAGTAGCTGCCAACTTCAAATGTGGTGACCGATCGTTTTCAAAGTCACGTGGGTTGAAGCCTGAAGTCACGTGGGTTGAAACCTGAAGTCACGTGGGTTGAAGCCTGAAGTCACGTGGGTTGAAACCTGAACTTTTTGGATAACAATTGTGTCTTTTCTTCTATATTTGTGTTCGTTCGTCAGATGTTGCGTTTGGAACAAGTAGCTGCCAACATCAAAAGTGGTGACCGATCGTTTTAAAAGTCACGTGGGTTGAAGCCTGAAGTCACGTGGGTTGGAGCCTGGGGTCACGTGGGTTCAAACCTGAACTTTTTGGATAACAATTGTGTCTTTTTTTCTATATTTGTGTTCGTTCGTCAGATGTTTCGTTTGGAAAGAGTAGCTGCCAACTTCAAAAATGGTGACCGATCGTTTTCAAATTCACGTGGGTTGAAGCCTGAAAACACGTGGGTTGAAACCTGAACTTTTTGGATAACAATTGTGTCTTTTCTTCTATATTTGTGTTCGTTCGTCAGATGTTGCGTTTGGAACAAGTAGCTGCCAACATCAAAAGTGGTGACCGATCGTTTTGAGAGTCACGTGGGTTGAAGCCTGAAGTCACGTGGGTTGGAGCCTGGAGTCACGTAAGTTCAAACCTGAACTTTTTGGATAACAATTGTGTCTTCACTTCTATATTTGTGTTCGTTCGTCAGATGTTGCGTTTGGAACAAGTAGCTGCCAACATAAAAAGTGGTGACCGATCGTTTTGAGAGTCACGTGGGTTGAAGCCTAAAGTCACGTGGGTTGGAGCCTGGAGTCACGTGGGTTCAAACCTGAACTTTTTGGATAACCATTCCGTCATTTTTTTCGATATTTGTGTTCGTTCGTCAGATGTTGCGTTTGGAACAAGTAGCTGCCAACATCAAAAGTGGTGACCGATCGTTTTAAAAGTCACGTGGGTTGAAGCCTGAAGTCACGTGGGTTGGAGCCTGGAGTCACGTGGGTTCAAACCTGAACTTTTTGGATAACAATTGTGTCTTTTTTCTATATTTGTGTTCGTTCGACAGATGTTGCGTTTGGAAAGAGTAGCTGCCAACTTCAAAAGTGGTTACCGATCGTTTTCAAGTCACGTGGGTTGAAGCCTGAAGTCACGTGGGTTGAAGCCTGAAGTCACGTGGGTTAGAGCCTGGAGTCACGTGGGTTCAAACCTAAAATTTTTGGATAACAATTGTGTCTTTTTTTCTATATTTGTGTTCGTTCGTCAGATGTTGCGTTTGGAAAGAGTAGCTGCCAACTTCAAAAGTGGTGACCGATCGTTTTCAAAGTCACGTGGGTTGAAGCCTGAAGTCACGTGGGTTAAAGCCTGAAGTCACGTAGGTTGAAGCCTGAAGTCACGTGGGTTGAAGCCTGAAGTCACGTGGGTTGAAACCTGAACTTTTTGGATAACAATTGTGTCTTTTCTTCTATATTTGTGTTCGTTCGTCAGATGTTGCGTTTGGAACAAGTAGCTGCCAACATCAAAAGTGGTGACCGATCGTTTTGAGAGTCACGTGGGTTGAAGCCTAAAGTCACGTGGGTTGGAGCCTGGAGTCACGTGGGTTCAAACCTGAACTTTTTGGATAACAATTGTGTCTTTTTTTCTATATTTGTGTTCGTTCGTCAGATGTTGCGTTTGGAAAGAGTAGCTGCCAACTTCAAATGTGGTGACCGATCGTTTTCAAAGTCACGTGGGTTGAAGCCTGAAGTCACGTGGGTTGAAACCTGAAGTCACGTGGGTTGAAGCCTGAAGTCACGTGGGTTGAAACCTGAACTTTTTGGATAACAATTGTGTCTTTTCTTCTATATTTGTGTTCGTTCGTCAGATGTTGCGTTTGGAACAAGTAGCTGCCAACATCAAAAGTGGTGACCGATCGTTTTAAGAGTCACGTGGGTTGAAGCCTGAAGTCACGTGGGTTGGAGCCTGGGGTCACGTGGGTTCAAACCTGAACTTTTTGGATAACAATTGTGTCTTTTTTTCTATATTTGTGTTCGTTCGTCAGATGTTTCGTTTGGAAAGAGTAGCTGCCAACTTCAAAAATGGTGACCGATCGTTTTCAAATTCACGTGGGTTGAAGCCTGAAAACACGTGGGTTGAAACCTGAACTTTTTGGATAACAATTGTGTCTTTTCTTCTATATTTGTGTTCGTTCGTCAGATGTTGCGTCTGGAACAAGTAGCTGCCAACATCAAAAGTGGTGACCGATCGTTTTGAGAGTCACGTGGGTTGAAGCCTAAAGTCACGTGGGTTGGAGCCTGGAGTCACGTGGGTTCAAACCTGAACTTTTTGGATAACAATTGTGTCTTTTTCTCTATATTTGTGTTCGTTCGTCAGATGTTTCGTTTGGAAAGAGTAGCTGCCAACTTCAAAAATGGTGACCGATCGTTTTCAAAGTCACGTGGGTTGAAGCCTGAAGTCACGTGGGTTGAAGCCTGAAGTCACGTGGGTTGGAGCCTGGAGTCACGTGGGTTCAAACCTAAACTTTTTGGATAACAATTGTGTCTTTTTTTCTATATTTGTGTTCGTTCGTCAGATGTTGCGTTTGGAAAGAGTAGCTGCCAACTTCAAAAGTGGTGACCGATCGTTTCCAAAGTCACGTGGGTTGAAGCCTGAAGTCACGTGGGTTGAAGCCTGAAGTCACGTGGGTTGAAACCTGAACCTTTTGGATAACAATTGTGTCTTTTCTTCTATATTTGTGTTCGTTCGTCAGATGTTGCGTTTGGAACAAGTAGCTGCCAACATCAAAAGTGGTGACCGATCATTTTAAGAGTCACGTGGGTTAAAGCCTGAAGTCACGTGGGTTGAAGCCTGAAGTCACGTGGGTTGGAGCCTGGAGTCACGTGGGTTCAAACCTGAACTTTTTGGATAACAATTGTGTCTTTTTTTCTATATTTGTGTTCGTTCGTCAGATGTTGCGTTTGGAAAGAGTAGCTGCCAACTTCAAATGTGGTGACCGATCGTTTTCAAAGTCACGTGGGTTGAAGCCTAAAGTCACGTGGGTTGGAGCCTGGAGTCACGTGGGTTCAAACCTGAACTTTTTGGATAACAATTGTGTCTTTTTTTCTATATTTGTGTTCGTTCGTCAGATGTTGCGTTTGGAAAGAGTAGCTGCCAACTTCAAATGTGGTGACCGATCGTTTTCAAAGTCACGTGGGTTGAAGCCTGAAGTCACGTGGGTTGAAACCTGAAGTCACGTGGGTTGAAGCCTGAAGTCACGTGGGTTGAAACCTGAACTTTTTGGATAACAATTGTGTCTTTTCTTCTATATTTGTGTTCGTTCGTCAGATGTTGCGTTTGGAACAAGTAGCTGCCAACATCAAAAGTGGTGACCGATCGTTTTAAGAGTCACGTGGGTTGAAGCCTGAAGTCACGTGGGTTGAAACCTGAACTTTTTGGATAACAATTGTGTCTTTTCTTCTATATTTGTGTTCGTTCGTCAGATGTTGCGTTTGGAACAAGTAGCTGCAAACATCAAAAGTGGTGACCGATCGTTTTAAGAGTCACGTGGGTTGAAGCCTGAAGTCACGTGGGTTGGAGCCTGGGGTCACGTGGGTTCAAACCTGAACTTTTTGGATAACAATTGTGTCTTTTTTTCTATATTTGTGTTCGTTCGTCAGATGTTTCGTTTGGAAAGAGTAGCTGCCAACTTCAAAAATGGTGACCGATCGTTTCCAAAGTCACGTGGGTTGAAGCCTGAAGTCACGTGGGTTGAAGCCTGAAGTCACGTGGGTTGAAGCCTGAAGTCACGTGGGTTGAAACCTGAACCTTTTGGATAACAATTGTGTCTTTTCTTCTATATTTGTGTTCGTTTGTCAGATGTTGCGTTTGGAACAAGTAGCTGCCAACATCAAAAGTGGTGACCGATCGTTTTGAGAGTCACGTGGGTTGAAGCCTGAAGTCACGTGGGTTGGAGCCTGGGGTCACGTGGGTTCAAACCTGAACTTTTTGGATAACAATTGTGTCTTTTTTTCTATATTTGTGTTCGTTCGTCAGATGTTGCGTTTGGAACAAGTAGCTGCCAACATCAAAAGTGGTGACCGATCGTTTTGAGAGTCACGTGGGTTGAAGCCTAAAGTCACGTGGGTTGGAGCCTGGAGTCACGTGGGTTCAAACCTGAACTTTTTGGATAACAATTGTGTCTTTTTTTCTATATTTGTGTTCGTTCGTCAGATGTTGCGTTTGGAAAGAGTAGCTGCCAACTTCAAATGTGGTGACCGATCGTTTTCAAAGTCACGTGGGTTGAAGCCTGAAGTCACGTGGGTTGAAACCTGAAGTCACGTGGGTTGAAGCCTGAAGTCACGTGGGTTGAAACCTGAACTTTTTGGATAACAATTGTGTCTTTTCTTCTATATTTGTGTTCGTTCGTCAGATGTTGCGTTTGGAACAAGTAGCTGCCAACATCAAAAGTGGTGACCGATCGTTTTAAGAGTCACGTGGGTTGAAGCCTGAAGTCACGTGGGTTGGAGCCTGGGGTCACGTGGGTTCAAACCTGAACTTTTTGGATAACAATTGTGTCTTTTTTTCTATATTTGTGTTCGTTCGTCAGATGTTTCGTTTGGAAAGAGTAGCTGCCAACTTCAAAAATGGTGACCGATCGTTTTCAAATTCACGTGGGTTGAAGCCTGAAAACACGTGGGTTGAAACCTGAACTTTTTGGATAACAATTGTGTCTTTTCTTCTATATTTGTGTTCGTTCGTCAGATGTTGCGTTTGGAACAAGTAGCTGCCAACATCAAAAGTGGTGACCGATCGTTTTGAGAGTCACGTGGGTTGAAGCCTAAAGTCACGTGGGTTGGAGCAAGGAGTCACGTGGGTTCAAACCTGAACTTTTTGGATAACAATTGTGTCTTTTTCTCTATATTTGTGTTCGTTCGTCAGATGTTGCGTTTGGAAAGAGTAGCTGCCAACTTCAAATGTGGTGACCGATCGTTTTCAAAGTCACGTGGGTTGAAGCCTGAAGTCACGTGGGTTGAAACCTGAACTTTTTGGATAACAATTGTGTCTTTTCTTCTATATTTGTGTTCGTTCGTCAGATGTTGCGTTTGGAACAAGTAGCTGCCAACATCAAAAGTGGTGACCGATCGTTTTAAGAGTCACGTGGGTTGAAGCCTGGAGTCACGTGGGTTGGAGCCTGGGGTCACGTGGGTTCAAACCTGAACTTTTTGGATAACAATTGTGTCTTTTTTTCTATATTTGTGTTCGTTCGTCAGATGTTGCGTTTGGAACAAGTAGCTGCCAACATCAAAAGTGGTGACCGATCGTTTTAAGAGTCACGTGGGTTGAAGCCTGGAGTCACGTGGGTTGGAGCCTGGGGTCACGTGGGTTCAAACCTGAATTTTTTGATAACAATTGTGTCTCTTTCTCTATATTTGTGTTCGTTCGTCAGATGTTTCGTTTGGAAAGAGTAGCTGCCAACTTCAAAAATGGTGACCGATCGTTTTCAAAGTCACGTGGGTTGAAGCCTGAAGTCACGTGGGTTGAAGCCTGAAGTCACGTGGGTTGAAACCAGAAAACACGTGGGTTGAAACCTGAACATTTTGGATAACAATTGTGTCTTTTCTTCTATATTTGTGTTCGTTCGTCAGATGTTGCGTTTGGAACAAGTAGCTGCCAACATCAAAATAGGTGACCGATCGTTTTAAGAGTCACGTGGGTTGAAGCCTGAAGTCACGTGGATTGGAGCCTGGAGTCACGTGGGTTCAAACCTGAACTTTTTGGATAACAATTGTGTCTTTTTTTTATATTTGTGGTCGTTCGTCAGATGTTGCGTTTGGAAAGAGTAGCTGCCAACTTCAAAAATGGTGACCGATCGTTTTCAAAGTCACGTGGGTTGAAGCCTGAAGTCACGTGGGTTGAAGCCTGAAGTCACGTGGGTTGGAGCCTGGAGTCACGTGGGTTCAAACCTAAACTTTTTGGATAACAATTGTGTCTTTTTTTCTATATCTGTGTTCGTTCGTCAGATGTTGCGTTTGGAAAGAGTAGCTGCCAACTTCAAAAGTGGTGACCGATCGTTTCCAAAGTCACGTGGGTTGAAGCCTGAAGTCACGTGGGTTGAAGCCTGAAGTCACGTGGGTTGAAGCCTGAAGTCACGTGGGTTGAAACCTGAACCTTTTGGATAACAATTGTGTCTTTTCTTCTATATTTGTGTTCGTTCGTCAGATGTTGCGTTTGGAACAAGTAGCTGCCAACATCAAAAGTGGTGACCGATCATTTCAAGAGTCACGTGGGTTGAAGCCTGAAGTCACGTGGGTTGAAGCCTGAAGTCACGTGGGTTGGAGCCTGGAGTCACGTGGGTTCAAACCTAAACTTTTTGGATAACAAATGTGTCTTTTTTTCTATATTTGTGTTCGTTCGTCAGATGTTTCGTTTGGAAAGAGTAGCTGCCAACTTCAAAAATGGTGACCGATCGTTTTCAAATTCACGTGGGTTGAAGCCTGAAAACACGTGGGTTGAAACCTGAACTTTTTGGATAACAATTGTGTCTTTTCTTCTATATTTGTGTTCGTTCGTCAGATGTTGCGTTTGGAACAAGTAGCTGCCAACATCAAAAGTGGTGACCGATCGTTTTGAGAGTCACGTGGGTTGAAGCCTAAAGTCACGTGGGTTGGAGCCTGGAGTCACGTGGGTTCAAACCTGAACTTTTTGGATAACAATTGTGTCTTTTTTTCTATATTTGTGTTCGTTCGTCAGATGTTGCGTTTGGAAAGAGTAGCTGCCAACTTCAAATGTGGTGACCGATCGTTTTCAAAGTCACGTGGGTTGAAGCCTGAAGTCACGTGGGTTGAAACCTGAACTTTTTGGATAAAAATTGTGTCTTTTCTTCTATATTTGTGTTCGTTCGTCAGATGTTGCGTTTGGAACAAGTAGCTGCCAACATCAAAAGTGGTGACCGATCGTTTGAAGAGTCACGTGGGTTGAAGCCTGGAGTCACGTGGGTTGGAGCCTGGGGTCACGTGGGTTCAAACCTGAACTTTTTGGATAACAATTGTGTCTTTTTTTCTATATTTGTGTTCGTTCGTCAGATGTTGCGTTTGGAACAAGTAGCTGCCAACATCAAAAGTGGTGACCGATCGTTTTAAGAGTCACGTGGGTTGAAGCCTGGAGTCACGTGGGTTGGAGCCTGGGGTCACGTGGGTTCAAACCTGAACTTTTTGGATAACAATTGTGTCTTTTTCTCTATATTTGTGTTCGTTCGTCAGATGTTTCGTTTGGAAAGAGTAGCTGCCAACTTCAAAAATGGTGACCGATCGTTTTCAAAGTCACGTGGGTTGAAGCCTGAAGTCACGTGGGTTGAAGCCTGAAGTCACGTGGGTTGAAACCTGAAAACACGTGGGTTGAAACCTGAACATTTTGGATAACAATTGTGTCTTTTCTTCTATATTTGTGTTCGTTCGTCAGATGTTGCGTTTGGAACAAGTAGCTGCCAACATCAAAATAGGTGACCGATCGTTCTAAGAGTCTCGTGGGTTGAAGCCTGAAGTCACGTGGATTGGAGCCTGGAGTCACGTGGGTTCAAACCTGAACTTTTTGGATAACAATTGTGTTTTTTTTCTATATTTGTGTTCGTTCGTCAGATGTTGCGTTTGGAAAGAGTAGCTGCCAACTTCAAATGTGGTGACCGATCGTTTTCAAAGTCACGTGGGTTGAAGCCTGAAGTCACGTGGGTTGAAACCTGAAGTCACGTGGGTTGAAGCCTGAAGTCACGTGGGTTGAAACTCGAACTTTTTGGATAACAATTGTGTCTTTTCTTCTATATTTGTGTTCGTTCGTCAGATGTTGCGTTTGGAACAAGTAGCTGCCAACATCAAAAGTGGTGACCGATCGTTTTAAGAGTCACGTGGGTTGAAGCCTGAAGTCACGTGGGTTGGAGCCTGGGGTCACGTGGGTTCAAACCTGAACTTTTTGGATAACAATTGTGTCTTTTTTTCTATATTTGTGTTCGTTCGTCAGATGTTTCGTTTGGAAAGAGTAGCTGCCAACTTCAAAAATGGTGACCGATCGTTTTCAAATTCACGTGGGTTGAAGCCTGAAAACACGTGGGTTGAAACCTGAACTTTTTGGATAACAATTGTGTCTTTTCTTCTATATTTGTGTTCGTTCGTCAGATGTTGCGTCTGGAACAAGTAGCTGCCAACATCAAAAGTGGTGACCGATCGTTTTGAGAGTCACGTGGGTTGAAGCCTAAAGTCACGTGGGTTGGAGCCTGGAGTCACGTGGGTTCAAACCTGAACTTTTTGGATAACAATTGTGTCTTTTTCTCTATATTTGTGTTCGTTCGTCAGATGTTTCGTTTGGAAAGAGTAGCTGCCAACTTCAAAAATGGTGACCGATCGTTTTCAAAGTCACGTGGGTTAAAGCCTGAAGTCACGTGGGTTGAAGCCTGAAGTCACGTGGGTTGGAGCCTGGAGTCACGTGGGTTCAAACCTCAACTTTTTGGATAACAATTGTGTCTTTTTTTCTATATTTGTGTTCGTTCGTCAGATGTTGCGTTTGGAAAGAGTAGCTGCCAACTTCAAAAGTGGTGACCGATCGTTTCCAAAGTCACGTGGGTTGAAGCCTGAAGTCACGTGGGTTGAAGCCTGAAGTCACGTGGGTTGAAACCTGAACCTTTTGGATAACAATTGTGTCTTTTCTTCTATATTTGTGTTCGTTCGTCAGATGTTGCGTTTGGAACAAGTAGCTGCCAACATCAAAAGTGGTGACCGATCATTTTAAGAGTCACGTGGGTTAAAGCCTGAAGTCACGTGGGTTGAAGCCTGAAGTCACGTGGGTTGGAGCCTGGAGTCACGTGGGTTCAAACCTGAACTTTTTGGATAACAATTGTGTCTTTTTTTCTATATTTGTGTTCGTTCGTCAGATGTTGCGTTTGGAAAGAGTAGCTGCCAACTTCAAATGTGGTGACCGATCGTTTTCAAAGTCACGTGGGTTGAAGCCTAAAGTCACGTGGGTTGGAGCCTGGAGTCACGTGGGTTCAAACCTGAACTTTTTGGATAACAATTGTGTCTTTTTTTCTATATTTGTGTTCGTTCGTCAGATGTTGCGTTTGGAAAGAGTAGCTGCCAACTTCAAATGTGGTGACCGATCGTTTTCAAAGTCACGTGGGTTGAAGCCTGAAGTCACGTGGGTTGAAACATGAAGTCACGTGGGTTGAAGCCTGAAGTCACGTGGGTTGAAACCTGAACTTTTTGGATAACAATTGTGTCTTTTCTTCTATATTTGTGTTCGTTCGTCAGATGTTGCGTTTGGAACAAGTAGCTGCCAACATCAAAAGTGGTGACCGATCGTTTTAAGAGTCACGTGGGTTGAAGCCTGAAGTCACGTGGGTTGGAGCCTGGGGTCACGTGGGTTGAAACCTGAAGTCACGTGGGTTGAAGCCTGAAGTCACGTGGGTTGAAACCTGAAGTCACGTGGGTTGGAGCCTGGAGTCACGTGGGTTCAAACCTGAACTTTTTGGATAACAATTGTGTCTTTTTCTCTATATTTGTGTTCGTTCGTCAGATGTTTCGTTTGGAAAGAGTAGCTGCCAACTTCAAAAATGGTGACCGATCGTTTTCAAAGTCACGTGGGTTGAAGCCTGGAGTCACGTGGGTTGGAGCCTGGGGTCACGTGGGTTCAAACCTGAACTTTTTGGATAACAATTGTGTCTTTTTTTCTATATTTGTGTTCGTTCGTCAGATGTTGCGTTTGGAACAAGTAGCTGCCAACATCAAAAGTGGTGACCGATCGTTTTAAGAGTCACGTGGGTTGAAGCCTGGAGTCACGTGGGTTGGAGCCTGGGGTCACGTGGGTTCAAACCTGAACTTTTTGGATAACAATTGTGTCTTTTTTTCTATATTTGTGTTCGTTCGTCAGATGTTGCGTTTGGAACAAGTAGCTGCCAACATCAAAAGTGGTGACCGATCGTTTTGAGAGTCACGTGGGTTGAAGCCTAAAGTCACGTGGGTTGGAGCCTGGAGTCACGTGGGTTCAAACCTGAACTTTTTGGATAACAATTGTGTCTTTTTCTCTATATTTGTGTTCGTTCGTCAGATGTTTCGTTTGGAAAGAGTAGCTGCCAACTTCAAAAATGGTGACCGATCGTTTTCAAAGTCACGTGGGTTGAAGCCTGAAGTCACGTGGGTTGAAGCCTGAAGTCACGTGGGTTGAAACCTGAAAACACGTGGGTTGAAACCAGAACATTTTGGATAACAATTGTGTCTTTTCTTCTATATTTGTGTTCGTTCGTCAGATGTTGCGTTTGGAACAAGTAGCTGCCAACATCAAAATAGGTGACCGATCGTTTTAAGAGCACGTGGGTTGAAGCCTGAAGTCACGTGGGTTGGAGCCTGGAGTCACGTGGGTTCAAACCTGAACTTTTTGGATAACAATTGTGTCTTTTTTTTATATTTGTGGTCGTTCGTCAGATGTTGCGTTTGGAAAGAGTAGCTGCCAACTTCAAAAATGGTGACCGATCGTTTTCAAAGTCACGTGGGTTGAAGCCTGAAGTCACGTGGGTTGAAGCCTGAAGTCACGTGGGTTGGAGCCTGAAGTCACGTGGGTTCAAACCTAAACTTTTTGGATAACAATTGTGTCTTTTTTTCTATATTTGTGTTCGTTCGTCAGATGTTGCGTTAGGAAAGAGTAGCTGCCAACTTCAAAAGTGGTGACCGATCGTTTCCAAAGTCACGTGGGTTGAAGCCTGAAGTCACGTGGGTTGAAGCCTGAAGTCACGTGGGTTGAAGCCTGAAGTCACGTGGGTTGGAGCCTGAAGTCACGTGGGTTGAAACCTGAACCTTTTGGATAACAATTGTGTCTTTTCTTCTATATTTGTGTTCGTTCGTCAGATGTTGCGTTTGGAACAAGTAGCTGCCAACATCAAAAGTGGTGACCGATCATTTCAAGAGTCACGTGGGTTGAAGCCTGAAGTCACGTGGGTTGAAGCCTGAAGTCACGTGGGTTGGAGCCTGGAGTCACGTGGGTTCAAACCTAAACTTTTTGGATAACAATTGTGTCTTTTTTTCTATATTTGTGTTTGTTCGTCAGATGTTGCGTTTGGAAAGAGTAGCTGCCAACTTTAAAAGTGGTGACCGATCGTTTTCAAAGTCACGTGGGTTGAAGCCTGAAGTCACGTGGGTTAAAACCTGAACTTTTTGGATAACAATTGTGTCTTTCCTTCTATATTTGTGTTCGTTTGTCAGATGTTGCGTTTGGAACAAGTAGCTGCCAACATCAAAAGTGGTGACCGATCGTTTTGAGAGTCACGTGGGTTGAAGCCTAAAGTCACGTGGGTTGGAGCCTGGAGTCACGTGGGTTCAAACCTGAACTTTCTGGATAACAATTGTGTCTTTTTTTCTATATTTGTGTTCGTTCGTCAGATGTTGCGTTTGGAAAGAGTAGCTGCCAACTTCAAATGTGGTGACCGATCGTTTTCAAAGTCACGTGGGTTGAAGCCTGAAGTCACGTGGGTTGAAACCTGAAGTCACGTGGGTTGAAGCCTGAAGTCACGTGGGTTGAAGCCTGAAGTCACGTGGGTTGAAGCCTGAAAACACGTGGGTTGAAACCTGAACTTTTTGGATAACAATTGTGTCTTTTCTTCTATATTTGTGTTCGTTCGTCAGATGTTGCGTTTGGAACAAGTAGCTGCCAGCATCAAAAGTGGTGACCGATCGTTTTGAGAGTCACGTGGGTTGAAGCCTAAAGTCACGTGGGTTGGAGCCTGGAGTCACGTGGGTTCAAACCTGAACTTTTTGGATAACAATTGTGTCTTGTTTTCTATATTTGTGTTCGTTCGTCAGATGTTGCGTTTGGAAAGAGTAGCTGCCAACTTCAAATGTGGTGACCGATCGTTTTCAAAGTCACGTGGGTTGAAGCCTGAAGTCACGTGGGTTGAAACCTGAAGTCACGTGGGTTGAAGCCTGAAGTCACGTGGGTTGAAACCTGAACTTTTTGGATAACAATTGTGTCTTTTCTTCTATATTTGTGTTCGTTCGTCAGATGTTGCGTTTGGAACAAGTAGCTGCCAACATCAAAAGTGGTGACCGATCGTTTTAAAAGTCACGTGGGTTGAAGCCTGAAGTCACGTGGGTTGGAGCCTGGGGTCACGTGGGTTCAAACCTGAACTTTTTGGATAACAATTGTGTCTTTTTTTCTATATTTGTGTTCGTTCGTCAGATGTTTCGTTTGGAAAGAGTAGCTGCCAACTTCAAAAATGGTGACCGATCGTTTTCAAATTCACGTGGGTTGAAGCCTGAAAACACGTGGGTTGAAACCTGAACTTTTTGGATAACAATTGTGTCTTTTCTTCTATATTTGTGTTCGTTCGTCAGATGTTGCGTTTGGAACAAGTAGCTGCCAACATCAAAAGTGGTGACCGATCGTTTTGAGAGTCACGTGGGTTGAAGCCTGAAGTCACGTGGGTTGGAGCCTGGAGTCACGTAAGTTCAAACCTGAACTTTTTGGATAACAATTGTGTCTTCACTTCTATATTTGTGTTCGTTCGTCAGATGTTGCGTTTGGAACAAGTAGCTGCCAACATAAAAAGTGGTGACCGATCGTTTTGAGAGTCACGTGGGTTGAAGCCTAAAGTCACGTGGGTTGGAGCCTGGAGTCACGTGGGTTCAAACCTGAACTTTTTGGATAACCATTCCGTCATTTTTTTCGATATTTGTGTTCGTTCGTCAGATGTTGCGTTTGGAACAAGTAGCTGCCAACATCAAAAGTGGTGACCGATCGTTTTAAAAGTCACGTGGGTTGAAGCCTGAAGTCACGTGGGTTGGAGCCTGGAGTCACGTGGGTTCAAACCTGAACTTTTTGGATAACAATTGTGTCTTTTTTCTATATTTGTGTTCGTTCGACAGATGTTGCGTTTGGAAAGAGTAGCTGCCAACTTCAAAAGTGGTTACCGATCGTTTTCAAGTCACGTGGGTTGAAGCCTGAAGTCACGTGGGTTGAAGCCTGAAGTCACGTGGGTTGGAGCCTGGAGTCACGTGGGTTCAAACCTGAACTTTTTGGATAACAATTGTGTCTTTTCTTCTATATTTGTGTTCGTTCGTCAGATGTTGCGTTTGGAACAAGTAGCTGCCAACATCAAAAGTGGTGACCGATCGTTTTAAAAGTCACGTGGGTTGAAGCCTGAAGTCACGTGGGTTGGAGCCTGGAGTCACGTGGGTTCAAACCTAAACTTTTTGGATAACAATTGTGTCTTTTTTTCTATATTTGTGTTCGTTCGTCAGATGTTGCGTTTGGAAAGAGTAGCTGCCAACTTCAAAAGTGGTGACCGATCGTTTTCAAAGTCACGTGGGTTGAAGCCTGAAGTCACGTGGGTTGAAGCCTGAAGTCACGTGGGTTGAAGCCTGAAGTCACGTGGGTTGAAACCTGAACTTTTTGGATATCAATCGTGTCTTTTCTTCTATATTTGTGTTCGTTCGTCGGATGTTGCGTTTGGAACAAGTAGCTGCCAACATCAAAAGTGGTGACCGATCGTTTTCAGAGTCACGTGGGTTGGAGCCTGGAGTCACGTGGGTTCAAACCTGAATTTTTTGGATAACAATTGTGTCTTTTTTTCTATATTTGTGTTCGTTCGTCAGATGTTGCGTTTGGAAAGATTAGCTGCCAACTTCAAATGTGGTGACCGATCGTTTTCAAAGTCAAGTGGGTTGAAGCCTGAAGTCACGTGGGTTGAAACCTGAAGTCACGTGGGTTGAAGCCTGAAGTCACGTGGGTTGAAGCCTGAAAACACGTGGGTTGAAACCTGAACTTTTTGGATAACAATTGTGTCTTTTCTTCTATATTTGTGTTCGTTCGTCAGATGTTGCATTTGGAACAAGTAGCTGCCAACATCAAAAGTGGTGACCGATCGTTTTAAAAGTCACGTGGGTTGAAGCCTGAAGTCACGTGGGTTAGAGCCTGGAGTCACGTGGGTTCAAACCTAAAATTTTTGGATAACAATTGTGTCTTTTTTTCTATATTTGTGTTCGTTCGTCAGATGTTGCGTTTGGAAAGAGTAGCTGCCAACTTCAAAAGTGGTGACCGATCGTTTTCAAAGTCACGTGGGTTGAAGCCTGAAGTCACGTGGGTTAAAGCCTGAAGTCACGTGGGTTGAAGCCTGAAGTCACGTGGGTTGAAGCCTGAAGTCACGTGGGTTGAAACCTGAACTTTTTGGATAACAATTGTGTCTTTTCTTCTATATTTGTGTTCGTTCGTCAGATGTTGCGTTTGGAACAAGTAGCTGCCAACATCAAAAGTGGTGACCGATCGTTTTGAGAGTCACGTGGGTTGAAGCCTAAAGTCACGTGGGTTGGAGCCTGGTGTCACGTGGGTTCAAACCTGAACTTTTTGGATAACAATTGTGTCTTTTTTTCTATATTTGTGTTCGTTCGTCAGATGTTGCGTTTGGAGAGAGTAGCTGCCAACTTCAAATGTGGTGACCGATCGTTTTCAAAGTCACGTGGGTTGAAGCCTGAAGTCACGTGGGTTGAAACCTGAAGTCACGTGGGTTGAAGCCTGAAGTCACGTGGGTTGAAACCTGAACTTTTTGGATAACAATTGTGTCTTTTCTTCTATATTTGTGTTCGTTCGTCAGATGTTGCGTTTGGAACAAGTAGCTGCCAACATCAAAAGTGGTGACCGATCGTTTTAAGAGTCACGTGGGTTGAAGCCTGAAGTCACGTGGGTTGGAGCCTGGGGTCACGTGGGTTCAAACCTGAACTTTTTGGATAACAATTGTGTCTTTTTTTCTATATTTGTGTTCGTTCGTCAGATGTTGCGTTTGGAACAAGTAGCTGCCAACATCAAAAGTGGTGACCGATCGTTTTGAGAGTCACGTGGGTTGAAGCCTAGAGTCACGTGGGTTGGAGCCTGGAGTCACGTGGGTTCAAACCTGAACTTTTTGGATAACAATTGTGTCTTTTTTTCTATATTTGTGTTCGTTCGTCAGATGTTGCGTTTGGAAAGAGTAGCTGCCAACTTCAAATGTGGTGACCGATCGTTTTCAAAGTCACGTGGGTTGAAGCCTGAAGTCACGTGGGTTGAAACCTGAAGTCACGTGGGTTGAAGCCTGAAGTCACGTGGGTTGAAACTCGAACTTTTTGGATAACAATTGTGTCTTTTCTTCTATATTTGTGTTCGTTCGTCAGATGTTGCGTTTGGAACAAGTAGCTGCCAACATCAAAAGTGGTGACCGATCGTTTTAAGAGTCACGTGGGTTGAAGCCTGAAGTCACGTGGGTTGAAACCTGAACTTTTTGGATAACAATTGTGTCTTTTCTTCTATATTTGTGTTCGTTCGTCAGATGTTGCGTTTGGAACAAGTAGCTGCCAACATCAAAAGTGGTGACCGATCGTTTTAAGAGTCACGTGGGTTGAAGCCTGAAGTCACGTGGGTTGGAGCCTGGGGTCACGTGGGTTCAAACCTGAACTTTTTGGATAACAATTGTGTCTTTTTTTCTATATTTGTGTTCGTTCGTCAGATGTTGCGTTTGGAACAAGTAGCTGCCAACATCAAAAGTGGTGACCGATCGTTTTGAGAGTCACGTGGGTTGAAGCCTAGAGTCACGTGGGTTGGAGCCTGGAGTCACGTGGGTTCAAACCTGAACTTTTTGGATAACAATTGTGTCTTTTTTTCTATATTTGTGTTCGTTCGTCAGATGTTGCGTTTGGAAAGAGTAGCTGCCAACTTCAAATGTGGTGACCGATCGTTTTCAAAGTCACGTGGGTTGAAGCCTGAAGTCACGTGGGTTGAAACCTGAAGTCACGTGGGTTGAAGCCTGAAGTCACGTGGGTTGAAACTCGAACTTTTTGGATAACAATTGTGTCTTTTCTTCTATATTTGTGTTCGTTCGTCAGATGTTGCGTTTGGAACAAGTAGCTGCCAACATCAAAAGTGGTAACCGATCGTTTTAAGAGTCACGTGGGTTGAAGCCTGAAGTCACGTGGGTTGGAGCCTGGGGTCACGTGGGTTCAAACCTGAACTTTTTGGATAACAATTGTGTCTTTTTTTCTATATTTGTGTTCGTTCGTCAGATGTTTCGTTTGGAAAGAGTAGCTGCCAACTTCAAAAATGGTGACCGATCGTTTTCAAATTCACGTGGGTTGAAGCCTGAAAACACGTGGGTTGAAACCTGAACTTTTTGGATAACAATTGTGTCTTTTCTTCTATATTTGTGTTCGTTCGTCAGATGTTGCGTCTGGAACAAGTAGCTGCCAACATCAAAAGTGGTGACCGATCGTTTTGAGAGTCACGTGGGTTGAAGCCTAAAGTCACGTGGGTTGGAGCCTGGAGTCACGTGGGTTCAAACCTGAACTTTTTGGATAACAATTGTGTCTTTTTCTCTATATTTGTGTTCGTTCGTCAGATGTTTCGTTTGGAAAGAGTAGCTGCCAACTTCAAAAATGGTGACCGATCGTTTTCAAAGTCACGTGGGTTAAAGCCTGAAGTCACGTGGGTTGAAGCCTGAAGTCACGTGGGTTGGAGCCTGGAGTCACGTGGGTTCAAACCTAAACTTTTTGGATAACAATTGTGTCTTTTTTTCTATATTTGTGTTCGTTCGTCAGATGTTGCGTTTGGAAAGAGTAGCTGCCAACTTCAAAAGTGGTGACCGATCGTTTCCAAAGTCACGTGGGTTGAAGCCTGAAGTCACGTGGGTTGAAGCCTGAAGTCACGTGGGTTGAAACCTGAACCTTTTGGATAACAATTGTGTCTTTTCTTCTATATTTGTGTTCGTTCGTCAGATGTTGCGTTTGGAACAAGTAGCTGCCAACATCAAAAGTGGTGACCGATCATTTTAAGAGTCACGTGGGTTAAAGCCTGAAGTCACGTGGGTTGAAGCCTGAAGTCACGTGGGTTGGAGCCTGGAGTCACGTGGGTTCAAACCTGAACTTTTTGGATAACAATTGTGTCTTTTTTTCTATATTTGTGTTCGTTCGTCAGATGTTGCGTTTGGAAAGAGTAGCTGCCAACTTCAAATGTGGTGACCGATCGTTTTCAAAGTCACGTGGGTTGAAGCCTAAAGTCACGTGGGTTGGAGCCTGGAGTCACGTGGGTTCAAACCTGAACTTTTTGGATAACAATTGTGTCTTTTTTTCTATATTTGTGTTCGTTCGTCAGATGTTGCGTTTGGAAAGAGTAGCTGCCAACTTCAAATGTGGTGACCGATCGTTTTCAAAGTCACGTGGGTTGAAGCCTGAAGTCACGTGGGTTGAAACCTGAAGTCACGTGGGTTGAAGCCTGAAGTCACGTGGGTTGAAACCTGAACTTTTTGGATAACAATTGTGTCTTTTCTTCTATATTTGTGTTCGTTCGTCAGATGTTGCGTTTGGAACAAGTAGCTGCCAACATCAAAAGTGGTGACCGATCGTTTTAAGAGTCACGTGGGTTGAAGCCTGAAGTCACGTGGGTTGGAGCCTGGGGTCACGTGGGTTGAAACCTGAAGTCACGTGGGTTGAAGCCTGAAGTCACGTGAGTTGAAACCTGAACTTTTTGGATAACAATTGTGTCTTTTCTTCTATATTTGTGTTCGTTCGTCAGATGTTGCGTTTGGAACAAGTAGCTGCCAACATCAAAAGTGGTGACCGATCGTTTTAAGAGTCACGTGGGTTGAAGCCTGAAGTCACGTGGGTTGGAGCCTGGGGTCACGTGGGTTCAAACCTGAACTTTTTGGATAACAATTGTGTCTTTTTTTCTATATTTGTGTTCGTTCGTCAGATGTTTCGTTTGGAAAGAGTAGCTGCCAACTTCAGAAATGGTGACCGATCGTTTCCAAAGTCACGTGGGTTGAAGCCTGAAGTCACGTGGGTTGAAGCCTGAAGTCACGTGGGTTGAAGCCTGAAGTCACGTGGGTTGAAACCTGAACTTTTTGGATAACAATTGTGTCTTTTCTTCTATATTTGTGTTCGTTCGTCAGATGTTGCGTTTAGAACAAGTAGCTGCCAACATCAAAAGTGGTGACCGATCGTTTTAAGAGTCACGTGGGTTGAAGCCTGAAGTCACGTGGGTTGGAGCCTGGGGTCACGTGGGTTGAAACCTGAAGTCACGTGGGTTGAAGCCTGAAGTCACGTGGGTTGAAACCTGAACTTTTTGGATAACAATTGTGTCTTTTCTTCTATATTTGTGTTCGTTCGTCAGATGTTGCGTTTGGAACAAGTAGCTGCCAACATCAAAAGTGGTGACCGATCGTTTTAAGAGTCACGTGGGTTGAAGCCTGAAGTCACGTGGGTTGGAGCCTGGGGTCACGTGGGTTCAAACCTGAACTTTTTGGATAACAATTGTGTCTTTTTTTCTATATTTGTGTTCGTTCGTCAGATGTTTCGTTTGGAAAGAGTAGCTGCCAACTTCAAAAATGGTGACCGATCGTTTTCAAATTCACGTGGGTTGAAGCCTGAAAACACGTGGGTTGAAACCTGAACTTTTTGGATAACAATTGTGTCTTTTCTTCTATATTTGTGTTCGTTCGTCAGATGTTGCGTTTGGAACAAGTAGCTGCCAACATCAAAAGTGGTGACCGATCGTTTTGAGAGTCACGTGGGTTGAAGCCTAAAGTCACGTGGGTTGGAGCCTGGAGTCACGTGGGTTCAAACCTGAACTTTTTGGATAACAATTGTGTCTTCACTTCTATATTTGTGTTCGTTCGTCAGATGTTGCGTTTGGAACAAGTAGCTGCCAACATAAAAAGTGGTGACCGATCGTTTTGAGAGTCACGTGGGTTGAAGCCTAAAGTCACGTGGGTTGGAGCCTGGAGTCACGTGGGTTCAAACCTGAACTTTTTGGATAACCATTCCGTCATTTTTTTCGATATTTGTGTTCGTTCGTCAGATGTTGCGTTTGGAACAAGTAGCTGCCAACATCAAAAGTGGTGACCGATCGTTTTAAAAGTCACGTGGGTTGAAGCCTGAAGTCACGTGGGTTGGAGCCTGGAGTCACGTGGGTTCAAACCTGAACTTTTTGGATAACAATTGTGTCTTTTTTCTATATTTGTGTTCGTTCGACAGATGTTGCGTTTGGAAAGAGTAGCTGCCAACTTCAAAAGTGGTTACCGATCGTTTTCAAGTCACGTGGGTTGAAGCCTGAAGTCACGTGGGTTGAAGCCTGAAGTCACGTGGGTTGGAGCCTGGAGTCACGTGGGTTCAAACCTGAACTTTTTGGATAACAATTGTGTCTTTTCTTCTATATTTGTGTTCGTTCGTCAGATGTTGCGTTTGGAACAAGTAGCTGCCAACATCAAAAGTGGTGACCGATCGTTTTAAAAGTCACGTGGGTTGAAGCCTGAAGTCACGTGGGTTGGAGCCTGGAGTCACGTGGGTTCAAACCTAAACTTTTTGGATAACAATTGTGTCTTTTTTTCTATATTTGTGTTCGTTCGTCAGATGTTGCGTTTGGAAAGAGTAGCTGCCAACTTCAAAAGTGGTGACCGATCGTTTTCAAAGTCACGTGGGTTGAAGCCTGAAGTCACGTGGGTTGAAGCCTGAAGTCACGTGGGTTGAAACCTGAACTTTTTGGATATCAATTGTGTCTTTTCTTCTATATTTGTGTTCGTTCGTCGGATGTTGCGTTTGGAACAAGTAGCTGCCAACATCAAAAGTGGTGACCGATCGTTTTCAGAGTCACGTGGGTTGGAGCCTGGAGTCACGTGGGTTCAAACCTGAACTTTTTGGATAACAATTGTGTCTTTTTTTCTATATTTGTGTTCGTTCGTCAGATGTTGCGTTTGGAAAGATTAGCTGCCAACTTCAAATGTGGTGACCGATCGTTTTCAAAGTCAAGTGGGTTGAAGCCTGAAGTCACGTGGGTTGAAACCTGAAGTCACGTGGGTTGAAGCCTGAAGTCACGTGGGTTGAAGCCTGAAAACACGTGGGTTGAAACCTGAACTTTTTGGATAACAATTGTGTCTTTTCTTCTATATTTGTGTTCGTTCGTCAGACGTTGCATTTGGAACAAGTAGCTGCCAACATCAAAAGTGGTGACCGATCGTTTAAAAAGTCACGTGGGTTGAAGCCTGAAGTCACGTGGGTTAGAGCCTGGAGTCACGTGGGTTCAAACCTAAAATTTTTGGATAACAATTGTGTCTTTTTTTCTATATTTGTGTTCGTTCGTCAGATGTTGCGTTTGGAAAGAGTAGCTGCCAACTTCAAAAGTGGTGACCGATCGTTTTCAAAGTCACGTGGGTTGAAGCCTGAAGTCACGTGGGTTAAAGCCTGAAGTCACGTGGGTTGAAGCCTGAAGTCACGTGGGTTGAAGCCTGAAGTCACGTGGGTTGAAACCTGAACTTTTTGGATAACAATTGTGTCTTTTCTTCTATATTTGTGTTCGTTCGTCAGATGTTGCGTTTGGAACAAGTAGCTGCCAACATCAAAAGTGGTGACCGATCGTTTTGAGAGTCACGTGGGTTGAAGCCTAAAGTCACGTGGGTTGGAGCCTGGAGTCACGTGGGTTCAAACCTGAACTTTTTGGATAACAATTGTGTCTTTTTTTCTATATTTGTGTTCGTTCGTCAGATGTTGCGTTTGGAAAGAGTAGCTGCCAACTTCAAATGTGGTGACCGATCGTTTTCAAAGTCACGTGGGTTGAAGCCTGAAGTCACGTGGGTTGAAACCTGAAGTCACGTGGGTTAAAGCCTCAAGTCACGTGGGTTGAAACCTGAACTTTTTGGATAACAATTGTGTCTTTTCTTCTATATTTGTGTTCGTTCGTCAGATGTTGCGTTTGGAACAAGTAGCTGCCAACATCAAAAGTGGTGACCGATCGTTTTAAGAGTCACGTGGGTTGAAGCCTGAAGTCACGTGGGTTGAAGCCTGAAGTCACGTGGGTTGAAACCTGAACTTTTTGGATAACAATTGTGTCTTTTCTTCTATATTTGTGTTCGTTCGTCAGATGTTGCGTTTGGAACAAGTAGCTGCCAACATCAAAAGTGGTGACCGATCGTTTTAAGAGTCACGTGGGTTGAAGCCTGAAGTCACGTGGGTTGAAACCTGAACTTTTTGGATAACAATTGTGTCTTTTCTTCTATATTTGTGTTCGTTCGTCAGATGTTGCGTTTGGAACAAGTAGCTGCCAACATCAAAAGTGGTGACCGATCGTTTTAAGAGTCACGTGGGTTGAAGCCTGAAGTCACGTGGGTTGGAGCCTGGGGTCACGTGGGTTGAAACCTGAAGTCACGTGGGTTGAAGCCTGAAGTCACGTGGGTTGAAACCTGAACTTTTTGGATAACAATTGTGTCTTTTCTTCTATATTTGTGTTCGTTCGTCAGATGTTGCGTTTGGAACAAGTAGCTGCCAACATCAAAAGTGGTGACCGATCGTTTTAAGAGTCACGTGGGTTGAAGCCTGAAGTCACGTGGGTTGGAGCCTGGGGTCACGTGGGTTCAAACCTGAACTTTTTGGATAACAATTGTGTCTTTTTTTCTATATTTGTGTTCGTTCGTCAGATGTTTCGTTTGGAAAGAGTAGCTGCCAACTTCAAAAATGGTGACCGATCGTTTTCAAATTCACGTGGGTTGAAGCCTGAAAACACGTGGGTTGAAACCTGAACTTTTTGGATAACAATTGTGTCTTTTCTTCTATATTTGTGTTCGTTCGTCAGATGTTGCGTTTGGAACAAGTAGCTGCCAACATCAAAAGTGGTGACCGATCGTTTTGAGAGTCACGTGGGTTGAAGCCTAAAGTCACGTGGGTTGGAGCCTGGAGTCACGTGGGTTCAAACCTGAACTTTTTGGATAACAATTGTGTCTTCACTTCTATATTTGTGTTCGTTCGTCAGATGTTGCGTTTGGAACAAGTAGCTGCCAACATAAAAAGTGGTGACCGATCGTTTTGAGAGTCACGTGGGTTGAAGCCTAAAGTCACGTGGGTTGGAGCCTGGAGTCACGTGGGTTCAAACCTGAACTTTTTGCATAACCATTCCGTCATTTTTTTCGATATTTGTGTTCGTTCGTCAGATGTTGCGTTTGGAACAAGTAGCTGCCAACATCAAAAGTGGTGACCGATCGTTTTAAAAGTCACGTGGGTTGAAGCCTGAAGTCACGTGGGTTGGAGCCTGGAGTCACGTGGGTTCAAACCTGAACTTTTTGGATAACAATTGTGTCTTTTTTCTATATTTGTGTTCGTTCGACAGATGTTGCGTTTGGAAAGAGTAGCTGCCAACTTCAAAAGTGGTTACCGATCGTTTTCAAGTCACGTGGGTTGAAGCCTGAAGTCACGTGGGTTGAAGCCTGAAGTCACGTGGGTTGGAGCCTGGAGTCACGTGGGTTCAAACCTGAACTTTTTGGATAACAATTGTGTCTTTTCTTCTATATTTGTGTTCGTTCGTCAGATGTTGCGTTTGGAACAAGTAGCTGCCAACATCAAAAGTGGTGACCGATCGTTTTAAAAGTCACGTGGGTTGAAGCCTGAAGTCACGTGGGTTGGAGCCTGGAGTCACGTGGGTTCAAACCTAAACTTTTTGGATAACAATTGTGTCTTTTTTTCTATATTTGTGTTCGTTCGTCAGATGTTGCGTTTGGAAAGAGTAGCTGCCAACTTCAAAAGTGGTGACCGATCGTTTTCAAAGTCACGTGGGTTGAAGCCTGAAGTCACGTGGGTTGAAGCCTGAAGTCACGTGGGTTGAAGCCTGAAGTCACGTGGGTTGAAACCTGAACTTTTTGGATATCAATTGTGTCTTTTCTTCTATATTTGTGTTCGTTCGTCGGATGTTGCGTTTGGAACAAGTAGCTGCCAACATCAAAAGTGGTGACCGATCGTTTTCAGAGTCACGTGGGTTGGAGCCTGGAGTCACGTGGGTTCAAACCTGAACTTTTTGGATAACAATTGTGTCTTTTTTTCTATATTTGTGTTCGTTCGTCAGATGTTGCGTTTGGAAAGATTAGCTGCCAACTTCAAATGTGGTGACCGATCGTTTTCAAAGTCAAGTGGGTTGAAGCCTGAAGTCACGTGGGTTAAAGCCTGAAGTCACGTGGGTTGAAGCCTGAAGTCACGTGGGTTGAAGCCTGAAGTCACGTGGGTTGAAACCTGAACTTTTTGGATAACAATTGTGTCTTTTCTTCTATATTTGTGTTCGTTCGTCAGATGTTGCGTTTGGAAAGAGTAGCTGCCAACTTCAAAAGTGGTGACCGATCGTTTTCAAAGTCACGTGGGTTGAAGCCTGAAGTCACGTGGGTTAAAGCCTGAAGTCACGTGGGTTGAAGCCTGAAGTCACGTGGGTTGAAGCCTGAAGTCACGTGGGTTGAAACCTGAACTTTTTGGATAACAATTGTGTCTTTTCTTCTATATTTGTGTTCGTTCGTCAGATGTTGCGTTTGGAACAAGTAGCTGCCAACATCAAAAGTGGTGACCGATCGTTTTGAGAGTCACGTGGGTTGAAGCCTAAAGTCACGTGGGTTGGAGCCTGGAGTCACGTGGGTTCAAACCTGAACTTTTTGGATAACAATTGTGTCTTTTTTTCTATATTTGTGTTCGTTCGTCAGATGTTGCGTTTGGAAAGAGTAGCTGCCAACTTCAAATGTGGTGACCGATCGTTTTCAAAGTCACGTGGGTTGAAGCCTGAAGTCACGTGGGTTGAAACCTGAAGTCACGTGGGTTGAAGCCTGAAGTCACGTGGGTTGAAACCTGAACTTTTTGGATAACAATTGTGTCTTTTCTTCTATATTTGTGTTCGTTCGTCAGATGTTGCGTTTGGAACAAGTAGCTGCCAACATCAAAAGTGGTGACCGATCGTTTTAAGAGTCACGTGGGTTGAAGCCTGAAGTCACGTGGGTTGGAGCCTGGGGTCACGTGGGTTCAAACCTGAACTTTTTGGATAACAATTGTGTCTTTTTTTCTATATTTGTGTTCGTTCGTCAGATGTTTCGTTTGGAAAGAGTAGCTGCCAACTTCAAAAATGGTGACCGATCGTTTTCAAATTCACGTGGGTTGAAGCCTGAAGTCACGTGGGTTGAAGCCTGAAGTCACGTGGGTTGAAGCCTGAAGTCACGTGGGTTGAAACCTGAACCTTTTGGATAACAATTGTGTCTTTTCTTCTATATTTGTGTTCGTTTGTCAGATGTTGCGTTTGGAACAAGTAGCTGCCAACATCAAAAGTGGTGACCGATCGTTTTGAGAGTCACGTGGGTTGAAGCCTGAAGTCACGTGGGTTGGAGCCTGGGGTCACGTGGGTTCAAACCTGAACTTTTTGGATAACAATTGTGTCTTTTTTTCTATATTTGTGTTCGTTCGTCAGATGTTGCGTTTGGAACAAGTAGCTGCCAACATCAAAAGTGGTGACCGATCGTTTTGAGAGTCACGTGGGTTGAAGCCTAAAGTCACGTGGGTTGGAGCCTGGGGTCACGTGGGTTCAAACCTGAACTTTTTGGATAACAATTGTGTCTTTTTTTCTATATTTGTGTTCGTTCGTCAGATGTTTCGTTTGGAAAGAGTAGCTGCCAACTTCAAAAATGGTGACCGATCGTTTTCAAATTCACGTGGGTTGAAGCCTGAAAACACGTGGGTTGAAACCTGAACTTTTTGGATAACAATTGTGTCTTTTCTTCTATATTTGTGTTCGTTCGTCAGATGTTGCGTTTGGAACAAGTAGCTGCCAACATCAAAAGTGGTGACCGATCGTTTTGAGAGTCACGTGGGTTGAAGCCTAAAGTCACGTGGGTTGGAGCAAGGAGTCACGTGGGTTCAAACCTGAACTTTTTGGATAACAATTGTGTCTTTTTCTCTATATTTGTGTTCGTTCGTCAGATGTTGCGTTTGGAAAGAGTAGCTGCCAACTTCAAATGTGGTGACCGATCGTTTTCAAAGTCACGTGGGTTGAAGCCTGAAGTCACGTGGGTTGAAACCTGAACTTTTTGGATAACAATTGTGTCTTTTCTTCTATATTTGTGTTCGTTCGTCAGATGTTGCGTTTGGAACAAGTAGCTGCCAACATCAAAAGTGGTGACCGATCGTTTTAAGAGTCACGTGGGTTGAAGCCTGGAGTCACGTGGGTTGGAGCCTGGGGTCACGTGGGTTCAAACCTGAACTTTTTGGATAACAATTGTGTCTTTTTTTCTATATTTGTGTTCGTTCGTCAGATGTTGCGTTTGGAACAAGTAGCTGCCAACATCAAAAGTGGTGACCGATCGTTTTAAGAGTCACGTGGGTTGAAGCCTGGAGTCACGTGGGTTGGAGCCTGGGGTCACGTGGGTTCAAACCTGAATTTTTTGATAACAATTGTGTCTTTTTCTCTATATTTGTGTTCGTTCGTCAGATGTTTCGTTTGGAAAGAGTAGCTGCCAACTTCAAAAATGGTGACCGATCGTTTTCAAAGTCACGTGGGTTGAAGCCTGAAGTCACGTGGGTTGAAGCCTGAAGTCACGTGGGTTGAAACCAGAAAACACGTGGGTTGAAACCTGAACATTTTGGATAACAATTGTGTCTTTTCTTCTATATTTGTGTTCGTTCGTCAGATGTTGCGTTTGGAACAAGTAGCTGCCAACATCAAAATAGGTGACCGATCGTTTTAAGAGTCACGTGGGTTGAAGCCTGAAGTCACGTGGATTGGAGCCTGGAGTCACGTGGGTTCAAACCTGAACTTTTTGGATAACAATTGTGTCTTTTTTTTATATTTGTGGTCGTTCGTCAGATGTTGCGTTTGGAAAGAGTAGCTGCCAACTTCAAAAATGGTGACCGATCGTTTTCAAAGTCACGTGGGTTGAAGCCTGAAGTCACGTGGGTTGAAGCCTGAAGTCACGTGGGTTGGAGCCTGGAGTCACGTGGGTTCAAACCTAAACTTTTTGGATAACAATTGTGTCTTTTTTTCTATATCTGTGTTCGTTCGTCAGATGTTGCGTTTGGAAAGAGTAGCTGCCAACTTCAAAAGTGGTGACCGATCGTTTCCAAAGTCACGTGGGTTGAAGCCTGAAGTCACGTGGGTTGAAGCCTGAAGTCACGTGGGTTGAAGCCTGAAGTCACGTGGGTTGAAACCTGAACCTTTTGGATAACAATTGTGTCTTTTCTTCTATATTTGTGTTCGTTCGTCAGATGTTGCGTTTGGAACAAGTAGCTGCCAACATCAAAAGTGGTGACCGATCATTTCAAGAGTCACGTGGGTTGAAGCCTGAAGTCACGTGGGTTGAAGCCTGAAGTCACGTGGGTTGGAGCCTGGAGTCACGTGGGTTCAAACCTAAACTTTTTGGATAACAAATGTGTCTTTTTTTCTATATTTGTGTTCGTTCGTCAGATGTTTCGTTTGGAAAGAGTAGCTGCCAACTTCAAAAATGGTGACCGATCGTTTTCAAATTCACGTGGGTTGAAGCCTGAAAACACGTGGGTTGAAACCTGAACTTTTTGGATAACAATTGTGTCTTTTCTTCTATATTTGTGTTCGTTCGTCAGATGTTGCGTTTGGAACAAGTAGCTGCCAACATCAAAAGTGGTGACCGATCGTTTTGAGAGTCACGTGGGTTGAAGCCTAAAGTCACGTGGGTTGGAGCCTGGAGTCACGTGGGTTCAAACCTGAACTTTTTGGATAACAATTGTGTCTTTTTTTCTATATTTGTGTTCGTTCGTCAGATGTTGCGTTTGGAAAGAGTAGCTGCCAACTTCAAATGTGGTGACCGATCGTTTTCAAAGTCACGTGGGTTGAAGCCTGAAGTCACGTGGGTTGAAACCTGAACCTTTTGGATAACAATTGTGTCTTTTCTTCTATATTTGTGTTCGTTCGTCAGATGTTGCGTTTGGAACAAGTAGCTGCCAACATCAAAAGTGGTGACCGATCATTTCAAGAGTCACGTGGGTTGAAGCCTGAAGTCACGTGGGTTGAAGCCTGAAGTCACGTGGGTTGGAGCCTGGAGTCACGTGGGTTCAAACCTAAACTTTTTGGATAACAAATGTGTCTTTTTTTCTATATTTGTGTTCGTTCGTCAGATGTTTCGTTTGGAAAGAGTAGCTGCCAACTTCAAAAATGGTGACCGATCGTTTTCAAATTCACGTGGGTTGAAGCCTGAAAACACTCGGGTTGAAACCTGAACTTTTTGGATAACAATTGTGTCTTTTCTTCTATATTTGTGTTCGTTCGTCAGATGTTGCGTTTGGAACAAGTAGCTGCCAACATCAAAAGTGGTGACCGATCGTTTTGAGAGTCACGTGGGTTGAAGCCTAAAGTCACGTGGGTTGGAGCCTGGAGTCACGTGGGTTCAAACCTGAACTTTTTGGATAACAATTGTGTCTTTTTTTCTATATTTGTGTTCGTTCGTCAGATGTTGCGTTTGGAAAGAGTAGCTGCCAACTTCAAATGTGGTGACCGATCGTTTTCAAAGTCACGTGGGTTGAAGCCTAAAGTCACGTGGGTTGGAGCCTGGAGTCACGTGGGTTCAAACCTGAACTTTTTGGATAACAATTGTGTCTTTTTCTCTATATTTGTGTTCGTTCGTCAGATGTTTCGTTTGGAAAGAGTAGCTGCCAACTTCAAAAATGGTGACCGATCGTTTTCAAAGTCACGTGGGTTAAAGCCTGAAGTCACGTGGGTTGAAGCCTGAAGTCACGTGGGTTGGAGCCTGGAGTCACGTGGGTTCAAACCTAAACTTTTTGGATAACAATTGTGTCTTTTTTTCTATATTTGTGTTCGTTCGTCAGATGTTGCGTTTGGAAAGAGTAGCTGCCAACTTCAAAAGTGGTGACCGATCGTTTCCAAAGTCACGTGGGTTGAAGCCTGAAGTCACGTGGGTTGAAGCCTGAAGTCACGTGGGTTGAAACCTGAACCTTTTGGATAACAATTGTGTCTTTTCTTCTATATTTGTGTTCGTTCGTCAGATGTTGCGTTTGGAACAAGTAGCTGCCAACATCAAAAGTGGTGACCGATCATTTTAAGAGTCACGTGGGTTAAAGCCTGAAGTCACGTGGGTTGAAGCCTGAAGTCACGTGGGTTGGAGCCTGGAGTCACGTGGGTTCAAACCTGAACTTTTTGGATAACAATTGTGTCTTTTTTTCTATATTTGTGTTCGTTCGTCAGATGTTGCGTTTGGAAAGAGTAGCTGCCAACTTCAAATGTGGTGACCGATCGTTTTCAAAGTCACGTGGGTTGAAGCCTAAAGTCACGTGGGTTGGAGCCTGGAGTCACGTGGGTTCAAACCTGAACTTTTTGGATAACAATTGTGTCTTTTTTTCTATATTTGTGTTCGTTCGTCAGATGTTGCGTTTGGAAAGAGTAGCTGCCAACTTCAAATGTGGTGACCGATCGTTTTCAAAGTCACGTGGGTTGAAGCCTGAAGTCACGTGGGTTGAAACCTGAAGTCACGTGGGTTGAAGCCTGAAGTCACGTGGGTTGAAACCTGAACTTTTTGGATAACAATTGTGTCTTTTCTTCTATATTTGTGTTCGTTCGTCAGATGTTGCGTTTGGAACAAGTAGCTGCCAACATCAAAAGTGGTGACCGATCGTTTTAAGAGTCACGTGGGTTGAAGCCTGAAGTCACGTGGGTTGGAGCCTGGGGTCACGTGGGTTGAAACCTGAAGTCACGTGGGTTGAAGCCTGAAGTCACGTGGGTTGAAACCTGAACTTTTTGGATAACAATTGTGTCTTTTCTTCTATATTTGTGTTCGTTCGTCAGATGTTGCGTTTGGAACAAGTAGCTGCCAACATCAAAAGTGGTGACCGATCGTTTTAAGAGTCACGTGGGTTGAAGCCTGAAGTCACGTGGGTTGGAGCCTGGGGTCACGTGGGTTCAAACCTGAACTTTTTGGATAACAATTGTGTCTTTTTTTCTATATTTGTGTTCGTTCGTCAGATGTTTCGTTTGGAAAGAGTAGCTGCCAACTTCAGAAATGGTGACCGATCATTTTAAGAGTCACGTGGGTTAAAGCCTGAAGTCACGTGGGTTGAAGCCTGAAGTCACGTGGGTTGGAGCCTGGAGTCACGTGGGTTCAAACCTGAACTTTTTGGATAACAATTGTGTCTTTTTTTCTATATTTGTGTTCGTTCGTCAGATGTTGCGTTTGGAAAGAGTAGCTGCCAACTTCAAATGTGGTGACCGATCGTTTTCAAAGTCACGTGGGTTGAAGCCTAAAGTCACGTGGGTTGGAGCCTGGAGTCACGTGGGTTCAAACCTGAACTTTTTGGATAACAATTGTGTCTTTTTTTCTATATTTGTGTTCGTTCGTCAGATGTTGCGTTTGGAAAGAGTAGCTGCCAACTTCAAATGTGGTGACCGATCGTTTTCAAAGTCACGTGGGTTGAAGCCTGAAGTCACGTGGGTTGAAACCTGAAGTCACGTGGGTTGAAGCCTGAAGTCACGTGGGTTGAAACCTGAACTTTTTGGATAACAATTGTGTCTTTTCTTCTATATTTGTGTTCGTTCGTCAGATGTTGCGTTTGGAACAAGTAGCTGCCAACATCAAAAGTGGTGACCGATCGTTTTAAGAGTCACGTGGGTTGAAGCCTGAAGTCACGTGGGTTGGAGCCTGGGGTCACGTGGGTTCAAACCTGAACTTTTTGGATAACAATTGTGTCTTTTTTTCTATATTTGTGTTCGTTCGTCAGATGTTTCGTTTGGAAAGAGTAGCTGCCAACTTCAAAAATGGTGACCGATCGTTTCCAAAGTCACGTGGGTTGAAGCCTGAAGTCACGTGGGTTGAAGCCTGAAGTCACGTGGGTTGAAGCCTGAAGTCACGTGGGTTGAAACCTGAACCTTTTGGATAACAATTGTGTCTTTTCTTCTATATTTGTGTTCGTTTGTCAGATGTTGCGTTTGGAACAAGTAGCTGCCAACATCAAAAGTGGTGACCGATCGTTTTGAGAGTCACGTGGGTTGAAGCCTGAAGTCACGTGGGTTGGAGCCTGGGGTCACGTGGGTTCAAACCTGAACTTTTTGGATAACAATTGTGTCTTTTTTTCTATATTTGTGTTCGTTCGTCAGATGTTGCGTTTGGAACAAGTAGCTGCCAACATCAAAAGTGGTGACCGATCGTTTTGAGAGTCACGTGGGTTGAAGCCTAAAGTCACGTGGGTTGGAGCCTGGAGTCACGTGGGTTCAAACCTGAACTTTTTGGATAACAATTGTGTCTTTTTTTCTATATTTGTGTTCGTTCGTCAGATGTTGCGTTTGGAAAGAGTAGCTGCCAACTTCAAATGTGGTGACCGATCGTTTTCAAAGTCACGTGGGTTGAAGCCTGAAGTCACGTGGGTTGAAACCTGAAGTCACGTGGGTTGAAGCCTGAAGTCACGTGGGTTGAAACCTGAACTTTTTGGATAACAATTGTGTCTTTTCTTCTATATTTGTGTTCGTTCGTCAGATGTTGCGTTTGGAACAAGTAGCTGCCAACATCAAAAGTGGTGACCGATCGTTTTGAGAGTCACGTGGGTTGAAGCCTAAAGTCACGTGGGTTGGAGCCTGGAGTCACGTGGGTTCAAACCTGAACTTTTTGGATAACCATTCCGTCATTTTTTTCGATATTTGTGTTCGTTCGTCAGATGTTGCGTTTGGAACAAGTAGCTGCCAACATCAAAAGTGGTGACCGATCGTTTCCAAAGTCACGTGGGTTGAAGCCTGAAGTCACGTGGGTTGAAGCCTGAAGTCACGTGGGTTGAAGCCTGAAGTCACGTGGGTTGAAACCTGAACCTTTTGGATAACAATTGTGTCTTTTTTTCTATATTTGTGTTCGTTCGTCAGATGTTGCGTTTGGAACAAGTAGCTGCCAACATCAAAAGTGGTGACCGATCGTTTTGAGAGTCACGTGGGTTGAAGCCTAAAGTCACGTGGGTTGGAGCCTGGAGTCACGTGGGTTCAAACCTGAACTTTTTGGATAACAATTGTGTCTTTTTTTCTATATTTGTGTTCGTTCGTCAGATGTTGCGTTTGGAAAGAGTAGCTGCCAACTTCAAATGTGGTGACCGATCGTTTTCAAAGTCACGTGGGTTGAAGCCTGAAGTCACGTGGGTTGAAACCTGAAGTCACGTGGGTTGAAGCCTGAAGTCACGTGGGTTGAAACCTGAAGTCACGTGGGTTGAAGCCTGAAGTCACGTGGGTTGAAACCTGAACTTTTTGGATAACAATTGTGTCTTTTCTTCTATATTTGTGTTCGTTCGTCAGATGTTGCGTTTGGAACAAGTAGCTGCCAACATCAAAAGTGGTGACCGATCGTTTTGAGAGTCACGTGGGTTGAAGCCTAAAGTCACGTGGGTTGGAGCCTGGAGTCACGTGGGTTCAAACCTGAACTTTTTGGATAACCATTCCGTCATTTTTTTCGATATTTGTGTTCGTTCGTCAGATGTTGCGTTTGGAACAAGTAGCTGCCAACATCAAAAGTGGTGACCGATCGTTTCCAAAGTCACGTGGGTTGAAGCCTGAAGTCACGTGGGTTGAAGCCTGAAGTCACGTGGGTTGAAGCCTGAAGTCACGTGGGTTGAAACCTGAACCTTTTGGATAACAATTGTGTCTTTTCTTCTATATTTGTGTTCGTTTGTCAGATGTTGCGTTTGGAACAAGTAGCTGCCAACATCAAAAGTGATGACCGATCGTTTTGAGAGTCACGTGGGTTGAAGCCTGAAGTCACGTGGGTTGGAGCCTGGGGTCACGTGGGTTCAAACCTGAACTTTTTGGATAACAATTGTGTCTTTTTTTCTATATTTGTGTTCGTTCGTCAGATGTTGCGTTTGGAACAAGTAGCTGCCAACATCAAAAGTGGTGACCGATCGTTTTGAGAGTCACGTGGGTTGAAGCCTAAAGTCACGTGGGTTGGAGCCTGGAGTCACGTGGGTTCAAACCTGAACTTTTTGGATAACAATTGTGTCTTTTTTTCTATATTTGTGTTCGTTCGTCAGATGTTGCGTTTGGAAAGAGTAGCTGCCAACTTCAAATGTGGTGACCGATCGTTTTCAAAGTCACGTGGGTTGAAGCCTGAAGTCACGTGGGTTGAAACCTGAAGTCACGTGGGTTGAAGCCTGAAGTCACGTGGGTTGAAACCTGAACTTTTTGGATAACAATTGTGTCTTTTCTTCTATATTTGTGTTCGTTCGTCAGATGTTGCGTTTGGAACAAGTAGCTGCCAACATCAAAAGTGGTGACCGATCGTTTTAAGAGTCACGTGGGTTGAAGCCTGAAGTCACGTGGGTTGGAGCCTGGGGTCACGTGGGTTCAAACCTGAACTTTTTGGATAACAATTGTGTCTTTTTTTCTATATTTGTGTTCGTTCGTCAGATGTTTCGTTTGGGAAGAGTAGCTGCCAACTTCAAAAATGGTGACCGATCGTTTTCAAATTCACGTGGGTTGAAGCCTGAAAACACGTGGGTTGAAACCTGAACTTTTTGGATAACAATTGTGTCTTTTCTTCTATATTTGTGTTCGTTCGTCAGATGTTGCGTTTGGAACAAGTAGCTGCCAACATCAAAAGTGGTGACCGATCGTTTTGAGAGTCACGTGGGTTGAAGCCTAAAGTCACGTGGGTTGGAGCCTGGAGTCACGTGGGTTCAAACCTGAACTTTTTGGATAACAATTGTGTCTTTTTCTCTATATTTGTGTTCGTTCGTCAGATGTTGCGTTTGGAAAGAGTAGCTGCCAACTTCAAATGTGGTGACCGATCGTTTTCAAAGTCACGTGGGTTGAAGCCTGAAGTCACGTGGGTTGAAACCTGAACTTTTTGGATAACAATTGTGTCTTTTCTTCTATATTTGTGTTCGTTCGTCAGATGTTGCGTTTGGAACAAGTAGCTGCCAACATCAAAAGTGGTGACCGATCGTTTTAAGAGTCACGTGGGTTGAAGCCTGGAGTCACGTGGGTTGGAGCCTGGGGTCACGTGGGTTCAAACCTGAACTTTTTGGATAACAATTGTGTCTTTTTTTCTATATTTGTGTTCGTTCGTCAGATGTTGCGTTTGGAACAAGTAGCTGCCAACATCACAAGTGGTGACCGATCGTTTTAAGAGTCACGTGGGTTGAAGCCTGGAGTCACGTGGGTTGGAGCCTGGGGTCACGTGGGTTCAAACCTGAACTTTTTGGATAACAATTGTGTCTTTTTCTCTATATTTGTGTTCGTTCGTCAGATGTTTCGTTTGGAAAGAGTAGCTGCCAACTTCAAAAATGGTGACCGATCGTTTTCAAAGTCACGTGGGTTGAAGCCTGAAGTCACGTGGGTTGAAGCCTGAAGTCACGTGGGTTGAAACCTGAAAACACGTGGGTTGAAACCTGAACATTTTGGATAACAATTGTGTCTTTTCTTCTATATTTGTGTTCGTTCGTCAGATGTTGCGTTTGGAACAAGTAGCTGCCAACATCAAAATAGGTGACCGATCGTTTTAAGAGTCACGTGGGTTGAAGCCTGAAGTCACGTGGATTGGAGCCTGGAGTCACGTGGGTTCAAACCTGAACTTTTTGGATAACAATTGTGTCTTTTTTTTATATTTGTGGTCGTTCGTCAGATGTTGCGTTTGGAAAGAGTAGCTGCCAACTTCAAAAATGGTGACCGATCGTTTTCAAAGTCACGTGGGTTGAAGCCTGAAGTCACGTGGGTTGAAGCCTGAAGTCACGTGGGTTGGAGCCTGGAGTCACGTGGGTTCAAACCTAAACTTTTTGGATAACAATTGTGTCTTTTTTTCTATATTTGTGTTCGTTCGTCAGATGTTGCGTTTGGAAAGAGTAGCTGCCAACTTCAAAAGTGGTGACCGATCGTTTCCAAAGTCACGTGGGTTGAAGCCTGAAGTCACGTGGGTTGAAGCCTGAAGTCACGTGGGTTGAAGCCTGAAGTCACGTGGGTTGAAACCTGAACCTTTTGGATAACAATTGTGTCTTTTCTTCTATATTTGTGTTCGTTCGTCAGATGTTGCGTTTGGAACAAGTAGCTGCCAACATCAAAAGTGGTGACCGATCATTTCAAGAGTCACGTGGGTTGAAGCCTGAAGTCACGTGGGTTGAAGCCTGAAGTCACGTGGGTTGGAGCCTGGAGTCACGTGGGTTCAAACCTAAACTTTTTGGATAACAATTGTGTCTTTTTTTCTATATTTGTGTTCGTTCGTCAGATGTTTCGTTTGGAAAGAGTAGCTGCCAACTTCAAAAATGGTGACCGATCGTTTTCAAATTCACGTGGGTTGAAGCCTGAAAACACGTGGGTTGAAACCTGAACTTTTTGGATAACAATTGTGTCTTTTCTTCTATATTTGTGTTCGTTCGTCAGATGTTGCGTTTGGAACAAGTAGCTGCCAACATCAAAAGTGGTGACCGATCGTTTTGAGAGTCACGTGGGTTGAAGCCTAAAGTCACGTGGGTTGGAGCCTGGAGTCACGTGGGTTCAAACCTGAACTTTTTGGATAACAATTGTGTCTTTTTTTCTATATTTGTGTTCGTTCGTCAGATGTTGCGTTTGGAAAGAGTAGCTGCCAACTTCAAATGTGGTGACCGATCGTTTTCAAAGTCACGTGGGTTGGAGCCTGGAGTCACGTGGGTTCAAACCTGAACTTTTTGGATAACAATTGTGTCTTTTTTTCTATATTTGTGTTCGTTCGTCAGATGTTGCGTTTGGAAAGAGTAGCTGCCAACTTCAAATGTGGTGACCGATCGTTTTCAAAGTCACGTGGGTTGAAGCCTGAAGTCACGTGGGTTGAAACCTGAACTTTTTGGATAACAATTGTGTCTTTTCTTCTATATTTGTGTTCGTTCGTCAGATGTTGCGTTTGGAACAAGTAGCTGCCAACATCAAAAGTGGTGACCGATCGTTTTAAGAGTCACGTGGGTTGAAGCCTGGAGTCACGTGGGTTGGAGCCTGGGGTCACGTGGGTTCAAACCTGAACTTTTTGGATAACAATTGTGTCTTTTTTTCTATATTTGTGTTCGTTCGTCAGATGTTGCGTTTGGAACAAGTAGCTGCCAACATCAAAAGTGGTGACCGATCGTTTTAAGAGTCACGTGGGTTGAAGCCTGGAGTCACGTGGGTTGGAGCCTGGGGTCACGTGGGTTCAAACCTGAACTTTTTGGATAACAATTGTGTCTTTTTCTCTATATTTGTGTTCGTTCGTCAGATGTTTCGTTTGGAAAGAGTAGCTGCCAACTTCAAAAATGGTGACCGATCGTTTTCAAAGTCACGTGGGTTGAAGCCTGAAGTCACGTGGGTTGAAGCCTGAAGTCACGTGGGTTGAAACCTGAAAACACGTGGGTTAAAACCTGAACATTTTGGATAACAATTGTGTCTTTTCTTCTATATTTGTGTTCGTTCGTCAGATGTTGCGTTTGGAACAAGTAGCTGCCAACATCAAAATAGGTGACCGATCGTTTTAAGAGTCACGTGGGTTGAAGCCTGAAGTCACGTGGATTGGAGCCTGGAGTCACGTGGGTTCAAACCTGAACTTTTTGGATAACAATTGTGTCTTTTTTTTATATTTGTGGTCGTTCGTCAGATGTTGCGTTTGGAAAGAGTAGCTGCCAACTTCAAAAATGGTGACCGATCGTTTTCAAAGTCACGTGGGTTGAAGCCTGAAGTCACGTGGGTTGAAGCCTGAAGTCACGTGGGTTGGAGCCTGGAGTCACGTGGGTTCAAACCTAAACTTTTTGGATAACAATTGTGTCTTTTTTTCTATATTTGTGTTCGTTCGTCAGATGTTGCGTTTGGAAAGAGTAGCTGCCAACTTCAAAAGTGGTGACCGATCGTTTCCAAAGTCACGTGGGTTGAAGCATGAAGTCACGTGGGTTGAAGCCTGAAGTCACGTGGGTTGAAGCCTGAAGTCACGTGGGTTGAAACCTGAACCTTTTGGATAACAATTGTGTCTTTTCTTCTATGTTTGTGTTCGTTCGTCAGATGTTGCGTTTGGAACAAGTAGCTGCCAACATCAAAAGTGGTGACCGATCATTTCAAGAGTCACGTGGGTTGAAGCCTGAAGTCACGTGGGTTGAAGCCTGAAGTCACGTGGGTTGGAGCCTGGAGTCACGTGGGTTCAAACCTAAACTTTTTGGATAACAATTGTGTCTTTTTTTCTATATTTGTGTTCGTTCGTCAGACGTTGCGTTTGGAAAGAGTAGCTGCCAACTTTAAAAGTGGTGACCGATCGTTTTCAAAGTCACGTGGGTTGAAGCCTGAAGTCACGTGGGTTAAAACCTGAACTTTTTGGATAACAATTGTGTCTTTCCTTCTATATTTGTGTTTGTTTGTCAGATGTTGCGTTTGGAACAAGTAGCTGCCAACATCAAAAGTGGTGACCGATCGTTTTGAGAGTCACGTGGGTTGAAGCCTAAAGTCACGTGGGTTGGAGCCTGGAGTCACGTGGGTTCAAACCTGAACTTTCTGGATAACAATTGTGTCTTTTTTTCTATATTTGTGTTCGTTCGTCAGATGTTGCGTTTGGAAAGAGTAGCTGCCAACTTCAAATGTGGTGACCGATCGTTTTCAAAGTCACGTGGGTTGAAGCCTGAAGTCACGTGGGTTGAAACCTGAAGTCACGTGGGTTGAAGCCTGAAGTCACGTGGGTTGAAGCCTGAAGTCACGTGGGTTGAAGCCTGAAAACACGTGGGTTGAAACCTGAACTTTTTGGATAACAATTGTGTCTTTTCTTCTATATTTGTGTTCGTTCGTCAGATGTTGCGTTTGGAACAAGTAGCTGCCAACATCAAAAGTGGTGACCGATCGTTTTAAAAGTCACGTGGGTTGAAGCCTGAAGTCACGTGGGTTAGAGCCTGGAGTCACGTGGGTTCAAACCTAAAATTTTTGGATAACAATTGTCTCATTTTTTCTATATTTGTGTTCGTTCGTCAGATGTTGCGTTTGGAAAGAGTAGCTGCCAACTTCAAAAGTGGTGACCGATCGTTTTCAAAGTCACGTGGGTTGAAGCCTGAAGTCACGTGGGTTGAAGCCTGAAGTCACGTGGGTTGAAGCCTGAAGTCACGTGGGTTGAAGCCTGAAGTCACGTGGGTTGAAACCTGAACTTTTTGGATAACAATTGTGTCTTTTCTTCTATATTTGTGTTCGTTCGTCAGATGTTGCGTTTGGAACAAGTAGCTGCCAACATCAAAAGTGGTGACCGATCGTTTTGAGAGTCACGTGGGTTGGAGCCTGGAGTCACGTGGGTTCAAACCTGAACTTTTTGGATAACAATTGTGTCTTTTTTTCTATATTTGTGTTCGTTCGTCAGATGTTGCGTTTGGAAAGAGTAGCTGCCAACTTCAAATGTGGTGACCGATCGTTTTCAAAGTCACGTGGGTTGGAGCCTGAAGTCACGTGGGTTGAAACCTGAAGTCACGTGGGTTGAAGCCTGAAGTCACGTGGGTTGAAACCTGAACTTTTTGGATAACAATTGTGTCTTTTCTTCTATATTTGTGTTCGTTCGTCAGATGTTGCGTTTGGAACAAGTAGCTGCCAACATCAAAAGTGGTGACCGATCGTTTTGAGAGTCACGTGGGTTGAAGCCTAAAGTCACGTGGGTTGGAGCCTGGAGTCACGTGGGTTCAAACCTGAACTTTTTGGATAACAATTGTGTCTTCACTTCTATATTTGTGTTCGTTCGTCAGATGTTGCGTTTGGAACAAGTAGCTGCCAACATCAAAAGTGGTGACCGATCGTTTTAAAAGTCACGTGGGTTGAAGCCTGAAGTCACGTGGGTTGGAGCCTGGAGTCACGTGGGTTCAAACCTGAACTTTTTGGATAACAATTGTGTCTTTTTTCTATATTTGTGTTCGTTCGACAGATGTTGCGTTTGGAAAGAGTAGCTGCCAACTTCAAAAGTGGTGACCGATCGTTTTCAAAGTCACGTGGGTTGAAGCCTGAAGTCACGTGGGTTAAAGCCTGAAGTCACGTGGGTTGAAGCCTGAAGTCACGTGGGTTGAAGCCTGAAGTCACGTGGGTTGAAACCTGAACTTTTTGGATAACAATTGTGTCTTTTCTTCTATATTTGTGTTCGTTCGTCGGATGTTGCGTTTGGAACAAGTAGCTGCCAACATCAAAAGTGGTGACCGATCGTTTTGAGAGTCACGTGGGTTGAAGCCTAAAGTCACGTGGGTTGGAGCCTGGAGTCACGTGGGTTCAAACCTGAACTTTTTGGATAACAATTGTGTCTTTTTTTCTATATTTGTGTTCGTTCGTCAGATGTTGCGTTTGGAAAGAGTAGCTGCCAACTTCAAATGTGGTGACCGATCGTTTTCAAAGTCAAGTGGGTTGAAGCCTGAAGTCACGTGGGTTGAAACCTGAAGTCACGTGGGTTGAAGCCTGAAGTCACGTGGGTTGAAGCATGAAGTCACGTGGGTTGAACCCTGAAGTCACGTGGGTTGGAGCCTGGAGTCACGTGGGTTCAAACCTGAACTTTTTGGATAACAATTGTGTCTTTTCTTCTATATTTGTGTTCGTTCGTCAGATGTTGCGTTTGGAACAAGTAGCTGCCAACATCAAAAGTGGTGACCGATCGTTTTAAAAGTCACGTGGGTTGAAGCCTGAAGTCACGTGGGTTGGAGCCTGGAGTCACGTGGGTTCAAACCTAAACTTTTTGGATAACAATTGTGTCTTTTTTTCTATATTTGTGTTCGTTCGTCAGATGTTGCGTTTGGAAAGAGTAGCTGCCAACTTCAAAAGTGGTGACCGATCGTTTTCAAAGTCACGTGGGTTGAAGCCTGAAGTCACGTGGGTTAAAGCCTGAAGTCACGTGGGTTGAAGCCTGAAGTCACGTGGGTTGAAGCCTGAAGTCACGTGGGTTGAAACCTGAACTTTTTGGATAACAATTGTGTCTTTTCTTCTATATTTGTGTTCGTTCGTCGGATGTTGCGTTTGGAACAAGTAGCTGCCAACATCAAAAGTGGTGACCGATCGTTTTGAGAGTCACGTGGGTTGAAGCCTAAAGTCACGTGGGTTGGAGCCTGGAGTCACGTGGGTTCAAACCTGAACTTTTTGGATAACAATTGTGTCTTTTTTTCTATATTTGTGTTCGTTCGTCAGATGTTGCGTTTGGAAAGAGTAGCTGCCAACTTCAAATGTGGTGACCGATCGTTTTCAAAGTCAAGTGGGTTGAAGCCTGAAGTCACGTGGGCTGAAACCTGAAGTCACGTGGGTTGAAGCCTGAAGTCACGTGGGTTGAAGCCTGAAGTCACGTGGGTTGAAGCCTGAAAACACGTGGGTTGAAACCTGAACTTTTTGGATAACAATTGTGTCTTTTCTTCTATATTTGTGTTCGTTCGTCAGATGTTGCGTTTGGAACAAGTAGCTGCCAACATCAAAAGTGGTGACCGATCGTTTTCAAAGTCACGTGGGTTGAAGCCTGAAGTCACGTGGGTTGAAACCTGAAGTCACGTGGGTTGAAGCCTGAAGTCACGTGGGTTGAAACCTGAACTTTTTGGATAACAATTGTGTCTTTTCTTCTATATTTGTGTTCGTTCGTCAGATGTTGCGTTTGGAACAAGTAGCTGCCAACATCAAAAGTGGTGACCGATCGTTTTAAGAGTCACGTGGGTTGAAGCCTGAAGTCACGTGGGTTGGAGCCTGGGGTCACGTGGGTTCAAACCTGAACTTTTTGGATAACAATTGTGTCTTTTTTTCTATATTTGTGTTCGTTCGTCAGATGTTGCGTTTGGAACAAGTAGCTGCCAACATCAAAAGTGGTGACCGATCGTTTTGAAAGTCACGTGGGTTGAAGCCTAAAGTCACGTGGGTTGGAGCCTGGAGTCACGTGGGTTCAAACCTGAACTTTTTGGATAACAATTGTGTCTTTTTTTCTATATTTGTGTTCGTTCGTCAGATGTTGCGTTTGGAAAGAGTAGCTGCCAACTTCAAATGTGGTGACCGATCGTTTTCAAAGTCACGTGGGTTGAAGCCTGAAGTCACGTGGGTTGAAACCTGAAGTCACGTGGGTTGAAGCCTGAAGTCACGTGGGTTGAAACCTGAACTTTTTGGATAACAATTGTGTCTTTTCTTCTATATTTGTGTTCGTTCGTCAGATGTTGCGTTTGGAACAAGTAGCTGCCAACATCAAAAGTGGTGACCGATCGTTTTGAGAGTCACGTGGGTTGAAGCCTAAAGTCACGTGGGTTGGAGCCTGGAGTCACGTGGGTTCAAACCTGAACTTTTTGGATAACCATTCCGTCATTTTTTTCGATATTTGTGTTCGTTCGTCAGATGTTGCGTTTGGAACAAGTAGCTGCCAACATCAAAAGTGGTGACCGATCGTTTTAAAAGTCACGTGGGTTGAAGCCTGAAGTCACGTGGGTTGGAGCCTGGAGTCACGTGGGTTCAAACCTGAACTTTTTGGATAACAATTGTGTCTTTTTTCTATATTTGTGTTCGTTCGACAGATGTTGCGTTTGGAACAAGTAGCTGCCAACATCAAAAGTGGTGACCGATCGTTTTAAGAGTCACGTGGGTTGAAGCCTGGAGTCACGTGGGTTGGAGCCTGGGGTCACGTGGGTTCAAACCTGAACTTTTTGGATAACAATTGTGTCTTTTTCTCTATATTTGTGTTCGTTCGTCAGATGTTTCGTTTGGAAAGAGTAGCTGCCAACTTCAAAAATGGTGACCGATCGTTTTCAAAGTCACGTGGGTTGAAGCCTGAAGTCACGTGGGTTGAAGCCTGAAGTCACGTGGGTTGAAACCTGAAAACACGTGGGTTGAAACCTGAACATTTTGGATAACAATTGTGTCTTTTCTTCTATATTTGTGTTCGTTCGTCAGATGTTGCGTTTGGAACAAGTAGCTGCCAACATCAAAATAGGTGACCGATCGTTTTAAGAGTCACGTGGGTTGAAGCCTGAAGTCACGTGGATTGGAGCCTGGAGTCACGTGGGTTCAAACCTGAACTTTTTGGATAACAATTGTGTCTTTTTTATATATTTGTGGTCGTTCGTCAGATGTTGCGTTTGGAAAGAGTAGCTGCCAACTTCAAAAATGGTGACCGATCGTTTTCAAAGTCACGTGGGTTGAAGCCTGAAGTCACGTGGGTTGAAGCCTGAAGTCACGTGGGTTGGAGCCTGGAGTCACGTGGGTTCAAACCTAAACTTTTTGGATAACAATTGTGTCTTTTCTTCTATATTTGTGTTCGTTCGTCAGATGTTGCGTTTGGAACAAGTAGCTGCCAACATCAAAAGTGGTGACCGATCGTTTTAAGAGTCACGTGGGTTGAAGCCTGAAGTCACGTGGGTTGGAGCCTGGGGTCACGTGGGTTCAAACCTGAACTTTTTGGATAACAATTGTGTCTTTTTTTCTATATTTGTGTTCGTTCGTCAGATGTTGCGTTTGGAAAGAGTAGCTGCCAACTTCAAATGTGGTGACCGATCGTTTTCAAAGTCAAGTGGGTTGAAGCCTGAAGTCACGTGGGTTGAAACCTGAAGTCACGTGGGTTGAAGCCTGAAGTCACGTGGGTTGAAGCCTGAAGTCACGTGGGTTGAAGCCTGAAAACACGTGGGTTGAAACCTGAACTTTTTGGATAACAATTGTGTCTTTTCTTCTATATTTGTGTTCGTTCGTCAGATGTTGCGTTTGGAACAAGTAGCTGCCAACATCAAAAGTGGTGACCGATCGTTTTCAAAGTCACGTGGGTTGAAGCCTGAAGTCACGTGGGTTGAAACCTGAAGTCACGTGGGTTGAAGCCTGAAGTCACGTGGGTTGAAACCTGAACTTTTTGGATAACAATTGTGTCTTTTCTTCTATATTTGTGTTCGTTCGTCAGATGTTGCGTTTGGAACAAGTAGCTGCCAACATCAAAAGTGGTGACCGATCGTTTTAAGAGTCACGTGGGTTGAAGCCTGAAGTCACGTGGGTTGGAGCCTGGGGTCACGTGGGTTCAAACCTGAACTTTTTGGATAACAATTGTGTCTTTTTTTCTATATTTGTGTTCGTTCGTCAGATGTTGCGTTTGGAACAAGTAGCTGCCAACATCAAAAGTGGTGACCGATCGTTTTGAGAGTCACGTGGGTTGAAGCCTAAAGTCACGTGGGTTGGAGCCTGGAGTCACGTGGGTTCAAACCTGAACTTTTTGGATAACAATTGTGTCTTTTTTTCTATATTTGTGTTCGTTCGTCAGATGTTGCGTTTGGAAAGAGTAGCTGCCAACTTCAAATGTGGTGACCGATCGTTTTCAAAGTCACGTGGGTTGAAGCCTGAAGTCACGTGGGTTGAAACCTGAAGTCACGTGGGTTGAAGCCTGAAGTCACGTGGGTTGAAACCTGAACTTTTTGGATAACAATTGTGTCTTTTCTTCTATATTTGTGTTCGTTCGTCAGATGTTGCGTTTGGAACAAGTAGCTGCCAACATCAAAAGTGGTGACCGATCGTTTTGAGAGTCACGTGGGTTGAAGCCTAAAGTCACGTGGGTTGGAGCCTGGAGTCACGTGGGTTCAAACCTGAACTTTTTGGATAACCATTCCGTCATTTTTTTCGATATTTGTGTTCGTTCGTCAGATGTTGCGTTTGGAACAAGTAGCTGCCAACATCAAAAGTGGTGACCGATCGTTTTAAAAGTCACGTGGGTTGAAGCCTGAAGTCACGTGGGTTGGAGCCTGGAGTCACGTGGGTTCAAACCTGAACTTTTTGGATAACAATTGTGTCTTTTTTCTATATTTGTGTTCGTTCGACAGATGTTGCGTTTGGAACAAGTAGCTGCCAACATCAAAAGTGGTGACCGATCGTTTTAAGAGTCACGTGGGTTGAAGCCTGGAGTCACGTGGGTTGGAGCCTGGGGTCACGTGGGTTCAAACCTGAACTTTTTGGATAACAATTGTGTCTTTTTCTCTATATTTGTGTTCGTTCGTCAGATGTTTCGTTTGGAAAGAGTAGCTGCCAACTTCAAAAATGGTGACCGATCGTTTTCAAAGTCACGTGGGTTGAAGCCTGAAGTCACGTGGGTTGAAGCCTGAAGTCACGTGGGTTGAAACCTGAAAACACGTGGGTTGAAACCTGAACATTTTGGATAACAATTGTGTCTTTTCTTCTATATTTGTGTTCGTTCGTCAGATGTTGCGTTTGGAACAAGTAGCTGCCAACATCAAAATAGGTGACCGATCGTTTTAAGAGTCACGTGGGTTGAAGCCTGAAGTCACGTGGATTGGAGCCTGGAGTCACGTGGGTTCAAACCTGAACTTTTTGGATAACAATTGTGTCTTTTTTTTATATTTGTGGTCGTTCGTCAGATGTTGCGTTTGGAAAGAGTAGCTGCCAACTTCAAAAATGGTGACCGATCGTTTTCAAAGTCACGTGGGTTGAAGCCTGAAGTCACGTGGGTTGAAGCCTGAAGTCACGTGGGTTGGAGCCTGGAGTCACGTGGGTTCAAACCTAAACTTTTTGGATAACAATTGTGTCTTTTTTTCTATATTTGTGTTCGTTCGTCAGATGTTGCGTTTGGAAAGAGTAGCTGCCAACTTCAAAAGTGGTGACCGATCGTTTCCAAAGTCACGTGGGTTGAAGCCTGAAGTCACGTGGGTTGAAGCCTGAAGTCACGTGGGTTGAAGCCTGAAGTCACGTGGGTTGAAACCTGAACCTTTTGGATAACAATTGTGTCTCTTCTTCTATATTTGTGTTCGTTCGTCAGATGTTGCGTTTGGAACAAGTAGCTTCCAACTTTAAAAGTGGTGACCGATCGTTTTCAAAGTCACGTGGGTTGAAGCCTGAAGTCACGTGGGTTAAAACCTGAACTTTTTGGATAACAATTGTGTCTTTCCTTCTATATTTGTGTTCGTTTGTCAGATGTTGCGTTTGGAACAAGTAGCTGCCAACATCAAAAGTGGCGACCGATCGTTTTGAGAGTCACGTGGGTTGAAGCCTGAAGTCACGTGGGTTGGAGCCTGGGGTCACGTGGGTTCAAACCTGAACTTTTTGGATAACAATTGTGTCTTTTTTTCTATATTTGTGTTCGTTCGTCAGATGTTTCGTTTGGAAAGAGTAGCTGCCAACTTCAAAAATGGTGACCGATCGTTTCCAAAGTCACGTGGGTTGAAGCCTGAAGTCACGTGGGTTGAAGCCTGAAGTCACGTGGGTTGAAGCCTGAAGTCACGTGGGTTGAAACCTGAACCTTTTGGATAACAATTGTGTCTTTTCTTCTATATTTGTGTTCGTTTGTCAGATGTTGCGTTTGGAACAAGTAGCTGCCAACATCAAAAGTGGTGACCGATCGTTTTGAGAGTCACGTGGGTTGAAGCCTGAAGTCACGTGGGTTGGAGCCTGAAGTCACGTGGGTTGAAACCTGAACTTTTTGGATAACAATTGTGTCTTTTCTTCTATATTTGTGTTCGTTCGTCAGATGTTGCGTTTGGAACAAGTAGCTGCCAACATCAAAAGTGGTGACCGATCGTTTTAAGAGTCACGTGGGTTGAAGCCTGGAGTCACGTGGGTTGGAGCCTGGGGTCACGTGGGTTCAAACCTGAACTTTTTGGATAACAATTGTGTCTTTTTTTCTATATTTGTGTTCGTTCGTCAGATGTTGCGTTTGGAACAAGTAGCTGCCAACATCACAAGTGGTGACCGATCGTTTTAAGAGGCACGTGGGTTGAAGCCTGGAGTCACGTGGGTTGGAGCCTGGGGTCACGTGGGTTCAAACCTGAACTTTTTGGATAACAATTGTGTCTTTTTCTCTATATTTGTGTTCGTTCGTCAGATGTTTCGTTTGGAAAGAGTAGCTGCCAACTTCAAAAATGGTGACCGATCGTTTTCAAAGTCACGTGGGTTGAAGCCTGAAGTCACGTGGGTTGAAGCCTGAAGTCACGTGGGTTGAAACCTGAAAACACGTGGGTTGAAACCTGAACATTTTGGATAACAATTGTGTCTTTTCTTCTATATTTGTGTTCGTTCGTCAGATGTTGCGTTTGGAACAAGTAGCTGCCAACATCAAAATAGGTGACCGATCGTTTTAAGAGTCACGTGGGTTGAAGCCTGAAGTCACGTGGATTGGAGCCTGGAGTCACGTGGGTTCAAACCTGAACTTTTTGGATAACAATTGTGTCTTTTTTTTATATTTGTGGTCGTTCGTCAGATGTTGCGTTTGGAAAGAGTAGCTGCCAACTTCAAAAATGGTGACCGATCGTTTTCAAAGTCACGTGGGTTGAAGCCTGAAGTCACGTGGGTTGAAGCCTGAAGTCACGTGGGTTGGAGCCTGGAGTCACGTGGGTTCAAACCTAAACTTTTTGGATAACAATTGTGTCTTTTTTTCTATATTTGTGTTCGTTCGTCAGATGTTGCGTTTGGAAAGAGTAGCTGCCAACTTCAAAAGTGGTGACCGATCGTTTCCAAAGTCACGTGGGTTGAAGCCTGAAGTCACGTGGGTTGAAGCCTGAAGTCACGTGGGTTGAAGCCTGAAGTCACGTGGGTTGGAACCTGAACCTTTTGGATAACAATTGTGTCTTTTCTTCTATATTTGTGTTCGTTCGTCAGATGTTGCGTTTGGAACAAGTAGCTGCCAACATCAAAAGTGGTGACCGATCATTTCAAGAGTCACGTGGGTTGAAGCCTGAAGTCACGTGGGTTGAAGCCTGAAGTCACGTGGGTTGGAGCCTGGAGTCACGTGGGTTCAAACCTAAACTTTTTGGATAACAATTGTGTCTTTTTTTCTATATTTGTGTTCGTTCGTCAGATGTTTCGTTTGGAAAGAGTAGCTGCCAACTTCAAAAATGGTGACCGATCGTTTTCAAATTCACGTGGGTTGAAGCCTGAAAACACGTGGGTTGAAACCTGAACTTTTTGGATAACAATTGTGTCTTTTCTTCTATATTTGTGTTCGTTCGTCAGATGTTGCGTTTGGAACAAGTAGCTGCCAACATCAAAAGTGGTGACCGATCGTTTTGAGAGTCACGTGGGTTGAAGCCTAAAGTCACGTGGGTTGGAGCCTGGAGTCACGTGGGTTCAAACCTGAACTTTTTGGATAACCATTCCGTCATTTTTTTCGATATTTGTGTTCGTTCGTCAGATGTTGCGTTTGGAACAAGTAGCTGCCAACATCAAAAGTGGTGACCGATCGTTTCCAAAGTCACGTGGGTTGAAGCCTGAAGTCACGTGGGTTGAAGCCTGAAGTCACGTGGGTTGAAGCCTGAAGTCACGTGGGTTGAAACCTGAACCTTTTGGATAACAATTGTGTCTTTTTTTCTATATTTGTGTTCGTTCGTCAGATGTTGCGTTTGGAACAAGTAGCTGCCAACATCAAAAGTGGTGACCGATCGTTTTGAGAGTCACGTGGGTTGAAGCCTAAAGTCACGTGGGTTGGAGCCTGGAGTCACGTGGGTTCAAACCTGAACTTTTTGGATAACAATTGTGTCTTTTTTTCTATATTTGTGTTCGTTCGTCAGATGTTGCGTTTGGAAAGAGTAGCTGCCAACTTCAAATGTGGTGACCGATCGTTTTCAAAGTCACGTGGGTTGAAGCCTGAAGTCACGTGGGTTGAAACCTGAAGTCACGTGGGTTGAAGCCTGAAGTCACGTGGGTTGAAACCTGAAGTCACGTGGGTTGAAGCCTGAAGTCACGTGGGTTGAAACCTGAACTTTTTGGATAACAATTGTGTCTTTTCTTCTATATTTGTGTTCGTTCGTCAGATGTTGCGTTTGGAACAAGTAGCTGCCAACATCAAAAGTGGTGACCGATCGTTTTGAGAGTCACGTGGGTTGAAGCCTAAAGTCACGTGGGTTGGAGCCTGGAGTCACGTGGGTTCAAACCTGAACTTTTTGGATAACCATTCCGTCATTTTTTTCGATATTTGTGTTCGTTCGTCAGATGTTGCGTTTGGAACAAGTAGCTGCCAACATCAAAAGTGGTGACCGATCGTTTCCAAAGTCACGTGGGTTGAAGCCTGAAGTCACGTGGGTTGAAGCCTGAAGTCACGTGGGTTGAAGCCTGAAGTCACGTGGGTTGAAACCTGAACCTTTTGGATAACAATTGTGTCTTTTCTTCTATATTTGTGTTCGTTTGTCAGATGTTGCGTTTGGAACAAGTAGCTGCCAACATCAAAAGTGGTGACCGATCGTTTTGAGAGTCACGTGGGTTGAAGCCTGAAGTCACGTGGGTTGGAGCCTGGGGTCACGTGGGTTCAAACCTGAACTTTTTGGATAACAATTGTGTCTTTTTTTCTATATTTGTGTTCGTTCGTCAGATGTTGCGTTTGGAACAAGTAGCTGCCAACATCAAAAGTGGTGACCGATCGTTTTGAGAGTCACGTGGGTTGAAGCCTAAAGTCACGTGGGTTGGAGCCTGGAGTCACGTGGGTTCAAACCTGAACTTTTTGGATAACAATTGTGTCTTTTTTTCTATATTTGTGTTCGTTCGTCAGATGTTGCGTTTGGAAAGAGTAGCTGCCAACTTCAAATGTGGTGACCGATCGTTTTCAAAGTCACGTGGGTTGAAGCCTGAAGTCACGTGGGTTGAAACCTGAAGTCACGTGGGTTGAAGCCTGAAGTCACGTGGGTTGAAACCTGAACTTTTTGGATAACAAATGTGTCTTTTCTTCTATATTTGTGTTCGTTCGTCAGATGTTGCGTTTGGAACAAGTAGCTGCCAACATCAAAAGTGGTGACCGATCGTTTTAAGAGTCACGTGGGTTGAAGCCTGAAGTCACGTGGGTTGGAGCCTGGGGTCACGTGGGTTCAAACCTGAACTTTTTGGATAACAATTGTGTCTTTTTTTCTATATTTGTGTTCGTTCGTCAGATGTTTCGTTTGGGAAGAGTAGCTGCCAACTTCAAAAATGGTGACCGATCGTTTTCAAATTCACGTGGGTTGAAGCCTGAAAACACGTGGGTTGAAACCTGAACTTTTTGGATAACAATTGTGTCTTTTCTTCTATATTTGTGTTCGTTCGTCAGATGTTGCGTTTGGAACAAGTAGCTGCCAACATCAAAAGTGGTGACCGATCGTTTTGAGAGTCACGTGGGTTGAAGCCTAAAGTCACGTGGGTTGGAGCCTGGAGTCACGTGGGTTCAAACCTGAACTTTTTGGATAACAATTGTGTCTTTTTCTCTATATTTGTGTTCGTTCGTCAGATGTTGCGTTTGGAAAGAGTAGCTGCCAACTTCAAATGTGGTGACCGATCGTTTTCAAAGTCACGTGGGTTGAAGCCTGAAGTCACGTGGGTTGAAACCTGAACTTTTTGGATAACAATTGTGTCTTTTCTTCTATATTTGTGTTCGTTCGTCAGATGTTGCGTTTGGAACAAGTAGCTGCCAACATCAAAAGTGGTGACCGATCGTTTTAAGAGTCACGTGGGTTGAAGCCTGGAGTCACGTGGGTTGGAGCCTGGGGTCACGTGGGTTCAAACCTGAACTTTTTGGATAACAATTGTGTCTTTTTTTCTATATTTGTGTTCGTTCGTCAGATGTTGCGTTTGGAACAAGTAGCTGCCAACATCACAAGTGGTGACCGATCGTTTTAAGAGTCACGTGGGTTGAAGCCTGGAGTCACGTGGGTTGGAGCCTGGGGTCACGTGGGTTCAAACCTGAACTTTTTGGATAACAATTGTGTCTTTTTCTCTATATTTGTGTTCGTTCGTCAGATGTTTCGTTTGGAAAGAGTAGCTGCCAACTTCAAAAATGGTGACCGATCGTTTTCAAAGTCACGTGGGTTGAAGCCTGAAGTCACGTGGGTTGAAGCCTGAAGTCACGTGGGTTGAAACCTGAAAACACGTGGGTTGAAACCTGAACATTTTGGATAACAATTGTGTCTTTTCTTCTATATTTGTGTTCGTTCGTCAGATGTTGCGTTTGGAACAAGTAGCTGCCAACATCAAAATAGGTGACCGATCGTTTTAAGAGTCACGTGGGTTGAAGCCTGAAGTCACGTGGATTGGAGCCTGGAGTCACGTGGGTTCAAACCTGAACTTTTTGGATAACAATTGTGTCTTTTTTTTATATTTGTGGTCGTTCGTCAGATGTTGCGTTTGGAAAGAGTAGCTGCCAACTTCAAAAATGGTGACCGATCGTTTTCAAAGTCACGTGGGTTGAAGCCTGAAGTCACGTGGGTTGAAGCCTGAAGTCACGTGGGTTGGAGCCTGGAGTCACGTGGGTTCAAACCTAAACTTTTTGGATAACAATTGTGTCTTTTTTTCTATATTTGTGTTCGTTCGTCAGATGTTGCGTTTGGAAAGAGTAGCTGCCAACTTCAAAAGTGGTGACCGATCGTTTCCAAAGTCACGTGGGTTGAAGCCTGAAGTCACGTGGGTTGAAGCCTGAAGTCACGTGGGTTGAAGCCTGAAGTCACGTGGGTTGAAACCTGAACCTTTTGGATAACAATTGTGTCTTTTCTTCTATATTTGTGTTCGTTCGTCAGATGTTGCGTTTGGAACAAGTAGCTGCCAACATCAAAAGTGGTGACCGATCATTTCAAGAGTCACGTGGGTTGAAGCCTGAAGTCACGTGGGTTGAAGCCTGAAGTCACGTGGGTTGGAGCCTGGAGTCACGTGGGTTCAAACCTAAACTTTTTGGATAACAATTGTGTCTTTTTTTCTATATTTGTGTTCGTTCGTCAGATGTTTCGTTTGGAAAGAGTAGCTGCCAACTTCAAAAATGGTGACCGATCGTTTTCAAATTCACGTGGGTTGAAGCCTGAAAACACGTGGGTTGAAACCTGAACTTTTTGGATAACAATTGTGTCTTTTCTTCTATATTTGTGTTCGTTCGTCAGATGTTGCGTTTGGAACAAGTAGCTGCCAACATCAAAAGTGGTGACCGATCGTTTTGAGAGTCACGTGGGTTGAAGCCTAAAGTCACGTGGGTTGGAGCCTGGAGTCACGTGGGTTCAAACCTGAACTTTTTGGATAACAATTGTGTCTTTTTTTCTATATTTGTGTTCGTTCGTCAGATGTTGCGTTTGGAAAGAGTAGCTGCCAACTTCAAATGTGGTGACCGATCGTTTTCAAAGTCACGTGGGTTGGAGCCTGGAGTCACGTGGGTTCAAACCTGAACTTTTTGGATAACAATTGTGTCTTTTTTTCTATATTTGTGTTCGTTCGTCAGATGTTGCGTTTGGAAAGAGTAGCTGCCAACTTCAAATGTGGTGACCGATCGTTTTCAAAGTCACGTGGGTTGAAGCCTGAAGTCACGTGGGTTGAAACCTGAACTTTTTGGATAACAATTGTGTCTTTTCTTCTATATTTGTGTTCGTTCGTCAGATGTTGCGTTTGGAACAAGTAGCTGCCAACATCAAAAGTGGTGACCGATCGTTTTAAGAGTCACGTGGGTTGAAGCCTGGAGTCACGTGGGTTGGAGCCTGGGGTCACGTGGGTTCAAACCTGAACTTTTTGGATAACAATTGTGTCTTTTTTTCTATATTTGTGTTCGTTCGTCAGATGTTGCGTTTGGAACAAGTAGCTGCCAACATCAAAAGTGGTGACCGATCGTTTTAAGAGTCACGTGGGTTGAAGCCTGGAGTCACGTGGGTTGGAGCCTGGGGTCACGTGGGTTCAAACCTGAACTTTTTGGATAACAATTGTGTCTTTTTCTCTATATTTGTGTTCGTTCGTCAGATGTTTCGTTTGGAAAGAGTAGCTGCCAACTTCAAAAATGGTGACCGATCGTTTTCAAAGTCACGTGGGTTGAAGCCTGAAGTCACGTGGGTTGAAGCCTGAAGTCACGTGGGTTGAAACCTGAAAACACGTGGGTTAAAACCTGAACATTTTGGATAACAATTGTGTCTTTTCTTCTATATTTGTGTTCGTTCGTCAGATGTTGCGTTTGGAACAAGTAGCTGCCAACATCAAAATAGGTGACCGATCGTTTTAAGAGTCACGTGGGTTGAAGCCTGAAGTCACGTGGATTGGAGCCTGGAGTCACGTGGGTTCAAACCTGAACTTTTTGGATAACAATTGTGTCTTTTTTTTATATTTGTGGTCGTTCGTCAGATGTTGCGTTTGGAAAGAGTAGCTGCCAACTTCAAAAATGGTGACCGATCGTTTTCAAAGTCACGTGGGTTGAAGCCTGAAGTCACGTGGGTTGAAGCCTGAAGTCACGTGGGTTGGAGCCTGGAGTCACGTGGGTTCAAACCTAAACTTTTTGGATAACAATTGTGTCTTTTTTTCTATATTTGTGTTCGTTCGTCAGATGTTGCGTTTGGAAAGAGTAGCTGCCAACTTCAAAAGTGGTGACCGATCGTTTCCAAAGTCACGTGGGTTGAAGCATGAAGTCACGTGGGTTGAAGCCTGAAGTCACGTGGGTTGAAGCCTGAAGTCACGTGGGTTGAAACCTGAACCTTTTGGATAACAATTGTGTCTTTTCTTCTATGTTTGTGTTCGTTCGTCAGATGTTGCGTTTGGAACAAGTAGCTGCCAACATCAAAAGTGGTGACCGATCATTTCAAGAGTCACGTGGGTTGAAGCCTGAAGTCACGTGGGTTGAAGCCTGAAGTCACGTGGGTTGGAGCCTGGAGTCACGTGGGTTCAAACCTAAACTTTTTGGATAACAATTGTGTCTTTTTTTCTATATTTGTGTTCGTTCGTCAGACGTTGCGTTTGGAAAGAGTAGCTGCCAACTTTAAAAGTGGTGACCGATCGTTTTCAAAGTCACGTGGGTTGAAGCCTGAAGTCACGTGGGTTAAAACCTGAACTTTTTGGATAACAATTGTGTCTTTCCTTCTATATTTGTGTTTGTTTGTCAGATGTTGCGTTTGGAACAAGTAGCTGCCAACATCAAAAGTGGTGACCGATCGTTTTGAGAGTCACGTGGGTTGAAGCCTAAAGTCACGTGGGTTGGAGCCTGGAGTCACGTGGGTTCAAACCTGAACTTTCTGGATAACAATTGTGTCTTTTTTTCTATATTTGTGTTCGTTCGTCAGATGTTGCGTTTGGAAAGAGTAGCTGCCAACTTCAAATGTGGTGACCGATCGTTTTCAAAGTCACGTGGGTTGAAGCCTGAAGTCACGTGGGTTGAAACCTGAAGTCACGTGGGTTGAAGCCTGAAGTCACGTGGGTTGAAGCCTGAAGTCACGTGGGTTGAAGCCTGAAAACACGTGGGTTGAAACCTGAACTTTTTGGATAACAATTGTGTCTTTTCTTCTATATTTGTGTTCGTTCGTCAGATGTTGCGTTTGGAACAAGTAGCTGCCAACATCAAAAGTGGTGACCGATCGTTTTGAGAGTCACGTGGGTTGGAGCCTGGAGTCACGTGGGTTCAAACCTGAACTTTTTGGATAACAATTGTGTCTTTTTTTCTATATTTGTGTTCGTTCGTCAGATGTTGCGTTTGGAAAGAGTAGCTGCCAACTTCAAATGTGGTGACCGATCGTTTTCAAAGTCACGTGGGTTGGAGCCTGAAGTCACGTGGGTTGAAACCTGAAGTCACGTGGGTTGAAGCCTGAAGTCACGTGGGTTGAAACCTGAACTTTTTGGATAACAATTGTGTCTTTTCTTCTATATTTGTGTTCGTTCGTCAGATGTTGCGTTTGGAACAAGTAGCTGCCAACATCAAAAGTGGTGACCGATCGTTTTGAGAGTCACGTGGGTTGAAGCCTAAAGTCACGTGGGTTGGAGCCTGGAGTCACGTGGGTTCAAACCTGAACTTTTTGGATAACAATTGTGTCTTCACTTCTATATTTGTGTTCGTTCGTCAGATGTTGCGTTTGGAACAAGTAGCTGCCAACATCAAAAGTGGTGACCGATCGTTTTAAAAGTCACGTGGGTTGAAGCCTGAAGTCACGTGGGTTGGAGCCTGGAGTCACGTGGGTTCAAACCTGAACTTTTTGGATAACAATTGTGTCTTTTTTCTATATTTGTGTTCGTTCGACAGATGTTGCGTTTGGAAAGAGTAGCTGCCAACTTCAAAAGTGGTGACCGATCGTTTTCAAAGTCACGTGGGTTGAAGCCTGAAGTCACGTGGGTTAAAGCCTGAAGTCACGTGGGTTGAAGCCTGAAGTCACGTGGGTTGAAGCCTGAAGTCACGTGGGTTGAAACCTGAACTTTTTGGATAACAATTGTGTCTTTTCTTCTATATTTGTGTTCGTTCGTCGGATGTTGCGTTTGGAACAAGTAGCTGCCAACATCAAAAGTGGTGACCGATCGTTTTGAGAGTCACGTGGGTTGAAGCCTAAAGTCACGTGGGTTGGAGCCTGGAGTCACGTGGGTTCAAACCTGAACTTTTTGGATAACAATTGTGTCTTTTTTTCTATATTTGTGTTCGTTCGTCAGATGTTGCGTTTGGAAAGAGTAGCTGCCAACTTCAAATGTGGTGACCGATCGTTTTCAAAGTCAAGTGGGTTGAAGCCTGAAGTCACGTGGGTTGAAACCTGAAGTCACGTGGGTTGAAGCCTGAAGTCACGTGGGTTGAAGCATGAAGTCACGTGGGTTGAACCCTGAAGTCACGTGGGTTGGAGCCTGGAGTCACGTGGGTTCAAACCTGAACTTTTTGGATAACAATTGTGTCTTTTCTTCTATATTTGTGTTCGTTCGTCAGATGTTGCGTTTGGAACAAGTAGCTGCCAACATCAAAAGTGGTGACCGATCGTTTTAAAAGTCACGTGGGTTGAAGCCTGAAGTCACGTGGGTTGGAGCCTGGAGTCACGTGGGTTCAAACCTAAACTTTTTGGATAACAATTGTGTCTTTTTTTCTATATTTGTGTTCGTTCGTCAGATGTTGCGTTTGGAAAGAGTAGCTGCCAACTTCAAAAGTGGTGACCGATCGTTTTCAAAGTCACGTGGGTTGAAGCCTGAAGTCACGTGGGTTAAAGCCTGAAGTCACGTGGGTTGAAGCCTGAAGTCACGTGGGTTGAAGCCTGAAGTCACGTGGGTTGAAACCTGAACTTTTTGGATAACAATTGTGTCTTTTCTTCTATATTTGTGTTCGTTCGTCGGATGTTGCGTTTGGAACAAGTAGCTGCCAACATCAAAAGTGGTGACCGATCGTTTTGAGAGTCACGTGGGTTGAAGCCTAAAGTCACGTGGGTTGGAGCCTGGAGTCACGTGGGTTCAAACCTGAACTTTTTGGATAACAATTGTGTCTTTTTTTCTAAATTTGTGTTCGTTCGTCAGATGTTGCGTTTGGAAAGAGTAGCTGCCAACTTCAAATGTGGTGACCGATCGTTTTCAAAGTCAAGTGGGTTGAAGCCTGAAGTCACGTGGGCTGAAACCTGAAGTCACGTGGGTTGAAGCCTGAAGTCACGTGGGTTGAAGCCTGAAGTCACGTGGGTTGAAGCCTGAAAACACGTGGGTTGAAACCTGAACTTTTTGGATAACAATTGTGTCTTTTCTTCTATATTTGTGTTCGTTCGTCAGATGTTGCGTTTGGAACAAGTAGCTGCCAACATCAAAAGTGGTGACCGATCGTTTTCAAAGTCACGTGGGTTGAAGCCTGAAGTCACGTGGGTTGAAACCTGAAGTCACGTGGGTTGAAGCCTGAAGTCACGTGGGTTGAAACCTGAACTTTTTGGATAACAATTGTGTCTTTTCTTCTATATTTGTGTTCGTTCGTCAGATGTTGCGTTTGGAACAAGTAGCTGCCAACATCAAAAGTGGTGACCGATCGTTTTAAGAGTCACGTGGGTTGAAGCCTGAAGTCACGTGGGTTGGAGCCTGGGGTCACGTGGGTTCAAACCTGAACTTTTTGGATAACAATTGTGTCTTTTTTTCTATATTTGTGTTCGTTCGTCAGATGTTGCGTTTGGAACAAGTAGCTGCCAACATCAAAAGTGGTGACCGATCGTTTTGAAAGTCACGTGGGTTGAAGCCTAAAGTCACGTGGGTTGGAGCCTGGAGTCACGTGGGTTCAAACCTGAACTTTTTGGATAACAATTGTGTCTTTTTTTCTATATTTGTGTTCGTTCGTCAGATGTTGCGTTTGGAAAGAGTAGCTGCCAACTTCAAATGTGGTGACCGATCGTTTTCAAAGTCACGTGGGTTGAAGCCTGAAGTCACGTGGGTTGAAACCTGAAGTCACGTGGGTTGAAGCCTGAAGTCACGTGGGTTGAAACCTGAACTTTTTGGATAACAATTGTGTCTTTTCTTCTATATTTGTGTTCGTTCGTCAGATGTTGCGTTTGGAACAAGTAGCTGCCAACATCAAAAGTGGTGACCGATCGTTTTGAGAGTCACGTGGGTTGAAGCCTAAAGTCACGTGGGTTGGAGCCTGGAGTCACGTGGGTTCAAACCTGAACTTTTTGGATAACCATTCCGTCATTTTTTTCGATATTTGTGTTCGTTCGTCAGATGTTGCGTTTGGAACAAGTAGCTGCCAACATCAAAAGTGGTGACCGATCGTTTTAAAAGTCACGTGGGTTGAAGCCTGAAGTCACGTGGGTTGGAGCCTGGAGTCACGTGGGTTCAAACCTGAACTTTTTGGATAACAATTGTGTCTTTTTTCTATATTTGTGTTCGTTCGACAGATGTTGCGTTTGGAACAAGTAGCTGCCAACATCAAAAGTGGTGACCGATCGTTTTAAGAGTCACGTGGGTTGAAGCCTGGAGTCACGTGGGTTGGAGCCTGGGGTCACGTGGGTTCAAACCTGAACTTTTTGGATAACAATTGTGTCTTTTTCTCTATATTTGTGTTCGTTCGTCAGATGTTTCGTTTGGAAAGAGTAGCTGCCAACTTCAAAAATGGTGACCGATCGTTTTCAAAGTCACGTGGGTTGAAGCCTGAAGTCACGTGGGTTGAAGCCTGAAGTCACGTGGGTTGAAACCTGAAAACACGTGGGTTGAAACCTGAACATTTTGGATAACAATTGTGTCTTTTCTTCTATATTTGTGTTCGTTCGTCAGATGTTGCGTTTGGAACAAGTAGCTGCCAACATCAAAATAGGTGACCGATCGTTTTAAGAGTCACGTGGGTTGAAGCCTGAAGTCACGTGGATTGGAGCCTGGAGTCACGTGGGTTCAAACCTGAACTTTTTGGATAACAATTGTGTCTTTTTTTTATATTTGTGGTCGTTCGTCAGATGTTGCGTTTGGAAAGAGTAGCTGCCAACTTCAAAAATGGTGACCGATCGTTTTCAAAGTCACGTGGGTTGAAGCCTGAAGTCACGTGGGTTGAAGCCTGAAGTCACGTGGGTTGGAGCCTGGAGTCACGTGGGTTCAAACCTAAACTTTTTGGATAACAATTGTGTCTTTTCTTCTATATTTGTGTTCGTTCGTCAGATGTTGCGTTTGGAACAAGTAGCTGCCAACATCAAAAGTGGTGACCGATCGTTTTAAGAGTCACGTGGGTTGAAGCCTGAAGTCACGTGGGTTGGAGCCTGGGGTCACGTGGGTTCAAACCTGAACTTTTTGGATAACAATTGTGTCTTTTTTTCTATATTTGTGTTCGTTCGTCAGATGTTGCGTTTGGAAAGAGTAGCTGCCAACTTCAAATGTGGTGACCGATCGTTTTCAAAGTCAAGTGGGTTGAAGCCTGAAGTCACGTGGGTTGAAACCTGAAGTCACGTGGGTTGAAGCCTGAAGTCACGTGGGTTGAAGCCTGAAGTCACGTGGGTTGAAGCCTGAAAACACGTGGGTTGAAACCTGAACTTTTTGGATAACAATTGTGTCTTTTCTTCTATATTTGTGTTCGTTCGTCAGATGTTGCGTTTGGAACAAGTAGCTGCCAACATCAAAAGTGGTGACCGATCGTTTTCAAAGTCACGTGGGTTGAAGCCCGAAGTCACGTGGGTTGAAACCTGAAGTCACGTGGGTTGAAGCCTGAAGTCACGTGGGTTGAAACCTGAACTTTTTGGATAACAATTGTGTCTTTTCTTCTATATTTGTGTTCGTTCGTCAGATGTTGCGTTTGGAACAAGTAGCTGCCAACATCAAAAGTGGTGACCGATCGTTTTAAGAGTCACGTGGGTTGAAGCCTGAAGTCACGTGGGTTGGAGCCTGGGGTCACGTGGGTTCAAACCTGAACTTTTTGGATAACAATTGTGTCTTTTTTTCTATATTTGTGTTCGTTCGTCAGATGTTGCGTTTGGAACAAGTAGCTGCCAACATCAAAAGTGGTGACCGATCGTTTTGAGAGTCACGTGGGTTGAAGCCTAAAGTCACGTGGGTTGGAGCCTGGAGTCACGTGGGTTCAAACCTGAACTTTTTGGATAACAATTGTGTCTTTTTTTCTATATTTGTGTTCGTTCGTCAGATGTTGCGTTTGGAAAGAGTAGCTGCCAACTTCAAATGTGGTGACCGATCGTTTTCAAAGTCACGTGGGTTGAAGCCTGAAGTCACGTGGGTTGAAACCTGAAGTCACGTGGGTTGAAGCCTGAAGTCACGTGGGTTGAAACCTGAACTTTTTGGATAACAATTGTGTCTTTTCTTCTATATTTGTGTTCGTTCGTCAGATGTTGCGTTTGGAACAAGTAGCTGCCAACATCAAAAGTGGTGACCGATCGTTTTGAGAGTCACGTGGGTTGAAGCCTAAAGTCACGTGGGTTGGAGCCTGGAGTCACGTGGGTTCAAACCTGAACTTTTTGGATAACCATTCCGTCATTTTTTTCGATATTTGTGTTCGTTCGTCAGATGTTGCGTTTGGAACAAGTAGCTGCCAACATCAAAAGTGGTGACCGATCGTTTTAAAAGTCACGTGGGTTGAAGCCTGAAGTCACGTGGGTTGGAGCCTGGAGTCACGTGGGTTCAAACCTGAACTTTTTGGATAACAATTGTGTCTTTTTTCTATATTTGTGTTCGTTCGACAGATGTTGCGTTTGGAACAAGTAGCTGCCAACATCAAAAGTGGTGACCGATCGTTTTAAGAGTCACGTGGGTTGAAGCCTGGAGTCACGTGGGTTGGAGCCTGGGGTCACGTGGGTTCAAACCTGAACTTTTTGGATAACAATTGTGTCTTTTTCTCTATATTTGTGTTCGTTCGTCAGATGTTTCGTTTGGAAAGAGTAGCTGCCAACTTCAAAAATGGTGACCGATCGTTTTCAAAGTCACGTGGGTTGAAGCCTGAAGTCACGTGGGTTGAAGCCTGAAGTCACGTGGGTTGAAACCTGAAAACACGTGGGTTGAAACCTGAACATTTTGGATAACAATTGTGTCTTTTCTTCTATATTTGTGTTCGTTCGTCAGATGTTGCGTTTGGAACAAGTAGCTGCCAACATCAAAATAGGTGACCGATCGTTTTAAGAGTCACGTGGGTTGAAGCCTGAAGTCACGTGGATTGGAGCCTGGAGTCACGTGGGTTCAAACCTGAACTTTTTGGATAACAATTGTGTCTTTTTTTTATATTTGTGGTCGTTCGTCAGATGTTGCGTTTGGAAAGAGTAGCTGCCAACTTCAAAAATGGTGACCGATCGTTTTCAAAGTCACGTGGGTTGAAGCCTGAAGTCACGTGGGTTGAAGCCTGAAGTCACGTGGGTTGGAGCCTGGAGTCACGTGGGTTCAAACCTAAACTTTTTGGATAACAATTGTGTCTTTTTTTCTATATTTGTGTTCGTTCGTCAGATGTTGCGTTTGGAAAGAGTAGCTGCCAACTTCAAAAGTGGTGACCGATCGTTTCCAAAGTCACGTGGGTTGAAGCCTGAAGTCACGTGGGTTGAAGCCTGAAGTCACGTGGGTTGAAGCCTGAAGTCACGTGGGTTGAAACCTGAACCTTTTGGATAACAATTGTGTCTCTTCTTCTATATTTGTGTTCGTTCGTCAGATGTTGCGTTTGGAACAAGTAGCTGCCAACTTTAAAAGTGGTGACCGATCGTTTTCAAAGTCACGTGGGTTGAAGCCTGAAGTCACGTGGGTTAAAACCTGAACTTTTTGGATAACAATTGTGTCTTTCCTTCTATATTTGTGTTCGTTTGTCAGATGTTGCGTTTGGAACAAGTAGCTGCCAACATCAAAAGTGGCGACCGATCGTTTTGAGAGTCACGTGGGTTGAAGCCTGAAGTCACGTGGGTTGGAGCCTGGGGTCACGTGGGTTCAAACCTGAACTTTTTGGATAACAATTGTGTCTTTTTTTCTATATTTGTGTTCGTTCGTCAGATGTTTCGTTTGGAAAGAGTAGCTGCCAACTTCAAAAATGGTGACCGATCGTTTCCAAAGTCACGTGGGTTGAAGCCTGAAGTCACGTGGGTTGAAGCCTGAAGTCACGTGGGTTGAAGCCTGAAGTCACGTGGGTTGAAACCTGAACCTTTTGGATAACAATTGTGTCTTTTCTTCTATATTTGTGTTCGTTTGTCAGATGTTGCGTTTGGAACAAGTAGCTGCCAACATCAAAAGTGGTGACCGATCGTTTTGAGAGTCACGTGGGTTGAAGCCTGAAGTCACGTGGGTTGGAGCCTGAAGTCACGTGGGTTGAAACCTGAACTTTTTGGATAACAATTGTGTCTTTTCTTCTATATTTGTGTTCGTTCGTCAGATGTTGCGTTTGGAACAAGTAGCTGCCAACATCAAAAGTGGTGACCGATCGTTTTAAGAGTCACGTGGGTTGAAGCCTGGAGTCACGTGGGTTGGAGCCTGGGGTCACGTGGGTTCAAACCTGAACTTTTTGGATAACAATTGTGTCTTTTTTTCTATATTTGTGTTCGTTCGTCAGATGTTGCGTTTGGAACAAGTAGCTGCCAACATCACAAGTGGTGACCGATCGTTTTAAGAGGCACGTGGGTTGAAGCCTGGAGTCACGTGGGTTGGAGCCTGGGGTCACGTGGGTTCAAACCTGAACTTTTTGGATAACAATTGTGTCTTTTTCTCTATATTTGTGTTCGTTCGTCAGATGTTTCGTTTGGAAAGAGTAGCTGCCAACTTCAAAAATGGTGACCGATCGTTTTCAAAGTCACGTGGGTTGAAGCCTGAAGTCACGTGGGTTGAAGCCTGAAGTCACGTGGGTTGAAACCTGAAAACACGTGGGTTGAAACCTGAACATTTTGGATAACAATTGTGTCTTTTCTTCTATATTTGTGTTCGTTCGTCAGATGTTGCGTTTGGAACAAGTAGCTGCCAACATCAAAATAGGTGACCGATCGTTTTAAGAGTCACGTGGGTTGAAGCCTGAAGTCACGTGGATTGGAGCCTGGAGTCACGTGGGTTCAAACCTGAACTTTTTGGATAACAATTGTGTCTTTTTTTTATATTTGTGGTCGTTCGTCAGATGTTGCGTTTGGAAAGAGTAGCTGCCAACTTCAAAAATGGTGACCGATCGTTTTCAAAGTCACGTGGGTTGAAGCCTGAAGTCACGTGGGTTGAAGCCTGAAGTCACGTGGGTTGGAGCCTGGAGTCACGTGGGTTCAAACCTAAACTTTTTGGATAACAATTGTGTCTTTTTTTCTATATTTGTGTTCGTTCGTCAGATGTTGCGTTTGGAAAGAGTAGCTGCCAACTTCAAAAGTGGTGACCGATCGTTTCCAAAGTCACGTGGGTTGAAGCCTGAAGTCACGTGGGTTGAAGCCTGAAGTCACGTGGGTTGAAGCCTGAAGTCACGTGGGTTGGAACCTGAACCTTTTGGATAACAATTGTGTCTTTTCTTCTATATTTGTGTTCGTTCGTCAGATGTTGCGTTTGGAACAAGTAGCTGCCAACATCAAAAGTGGTGACCGATCATTTCAAGAGTCACGTGGGTTGAAGCCTGAAGTCACGTGGGTTGAAGCCTGAAGTCACGTGGGTTGGAGCCTGGAGTCACGTGGGTTCAAACCTAAACTTTTTGGATAACAATTGTGTCTTTTTTTCTATATTTGTGTTCGTTCGTCAGATGTTTCGTTTGGAAAGAGTAGCTGCCAACTTCAAAAATGGTGACCGATCGTTTTCAAATTCACGTGGGTTGAAGCCTGAAAACACGTGGGTTGAAACCTGAACTTTTTGGATAACAATTGTGTCTTTTCTTCTATATTTGTGTTCGTTCGTCAGATGTTGCGTTTGGAACAAGTAGCTGCCAACATCAAAAGTGGTGACCAATCGTTTTGAGAGTCACGTGGGTTGAAGCCTCAAGTCACGTGGGTTGGAGCCTGGAGTCACGTGGGTTCAAACCTGAACTTTTTGGATAACAATTGTGTCTTTTTTTCTATATTTGTGTTCGTTCGTCAGATGTTGCGTTTGGAAAGAGTAGCTGCCAACTTCAAATGTGGTGACCGATCGTTTTCAAAGTCACGTGGGTTGAAGCCTGAAGTCACGTGGGTTCAAACCTGAACTTTTTGGATAACAATTGTGTCTTTTTTTTATATTTGTGGTCGTTCGTCAGATGTTGCGTTTGGAAAGAGTAGCTGCCAACTTCAAAAATGGTGACCGATCGTTTTCAAAGTCACGTGGGTTGAAGCCTGAAGTCACGTGGGTTGAAGCCTGAAGTCACGTGGGTTGGAGCCTGGAGTCACGTGGGTTCAAACCTAAACTTTTTGGATAACAATTGTGTCTTTTTTTCTATATTTGTGTTCGTTCGTCAGATGTTGCGTTTGGAAAGAGTAGCTGCCAACTTCAAAAGTGGTGACCGATCGTTTCCAAAGTCACGTGGGTTGAAGCATGAAGTCACGTGGGTTGAAGCCTGAAGTCACGTGGGTTGAAGCCTGAAGTCACGTGGGTTGAAACCTGAACCTTTTGGATAACAATTGTGTCTTTTCTTCTATGTTTGTGTTCGTTCGTCAGATGTTGCGTTTGGAACAAGTAGCTGCCAACATCAAAAGTGGTGACCGATCATTTCAAGAGTCACGTGGGTTGAAGCCTGAAGTCACGTGGGTTGAAGCCTGAAGTCACGTGGGTTGGAGCCTGGAGTCACGTGGGTTCAAACCTAAACTTTTTGGATAACAATTGTGTCTTTTTTTCTATATTTGTGTTCGTTCGTCAGATGTTGCGTTTGGAAAGAGTAGCTGCCAACTTTAAAAGTGGTGACCGATCGTTTTCAAAGTCACGTGGGTTGAAGCCTGAAGTCACGTGGGTTAAAACCTGAACTTTTTGGATAACAATTGTGTCTTTCCTTCTATATTTGTGTTCGTTTGTCAGATGTTGCGTTTGGAACAAGTAGCTGCCAACATCAAAAGTGGTGACCGATCGTTTTGAGAGTCACGTGGGTTGAAGCCTAAACTCACGTGGGTTGGAGCCTGGAGTCACGTGGGTTCAAACCTGAACTTTCTGGATAACAATTGTGTCTTTTTTTCTATATTTGTGTTCGTTCGTCAGATGTTGCGTTTGGAAAGAGTAGCTGCCAACTTCAAATGTGGTGACCGATCGTTTTCAAAGTCACGTGGGTTGAAGCCTGAAGTCACGTGGGTTGAAACCTGAAGTCACGTGGGTTGAAGCCTGAAGTCACGTGGGTTGAAGCCTGAAGTCACGTGGGTTGAAGCCTGAAAACACGTGGGTTGAAACCTGAACTTTTTGGATAACAATTGTGTCTTTTCTTCTATATTTGTGTTCGTTCGTCAGATGTTGCGTTTGGAACAAGTAGCTGCCAACATCAAAAGTGGTGACCGATCGTTTTAAAAGTCACGTGGGTTGAAGCCTGAAGTCACGTGGGTTAGAGCCTGGAGTCACGTGGGTTCAAACCTAAAATTTTTGGATAACAATTGTCTCATTTTTTCTATATTTGTGTTCGTTCGTCAGATGTTGCGTTTGGAAAGAGTAGCTGCCAACTTCAAAAGTGGTGACCGATCGTTTTCAAAGTCACGTGGGTTGAAGCCTGAAGTCACGTGGGTTGAAACCTGAAGTCACGTGGGTTGAAGCCTGAAGTCACGTGGGTTGAAACCTGAACTTTTTGGATAACAATTGTGTCTTTTTTTCTATATTTGTGTTCGTTCGTCAGATGTTGCGTTTGGAAAGAGTAGCTGCCAACTTCAAATGTGGTGACCGATCGTTTTCAAAGTCACGTGGGTTGAAGCCTGAAGTCACGTGGGTTGAAACCTGAAGTCACGTGGGTTGAAGCCTGAAGTCACGTGGGTTGAAACCTGAACTTTTTGGATAACAATTGTGTCTTTTCTTCTATATTTGTGTTCGTTCGTCAGATGTTGCGTTTGGAACAAGTAGCTGCCAACATCAAAAGTGGTGACCGATCGTTTTAAAAGTCACGTGGGTTGAAGCCTGAAGTCACGTGGGTTGGAGCCTGGGGTCACGTGGGTTCAAACCTGAACTTTTTGGATAACAATTGTGTCTTTTTTTCTATATTTGTGTTCGTTCGTCAGATGTTTCGTTTGGAAAGAGTAGCTGCCAACTTCAAAAATGGTGACCGATCGTTTTCAAATTCACGTGGGTTGAAGCCTGAAAACACGTGGGTTGAAACCTGAACTTTTTGGATAACAATTGTGTCTTTTCTTCTATATTTGTGTTCGTTCGTCAGATGTTGCGTTTGGAACAAGTAGCTGCCAACATCAAAAGTGGTGACCGATCGTTTTGAGAGTCACGTGGGTTGAAGCCTAAAGTCACGTGGGTTGGAGCCTGGAGTCACGTGGGTTCAAACCTGAACTTTTTGGATAACAATTGTGTCTTCACTTCTATATTTGTGTTCGTTCGTCAGATGTTGCGTTTGGAACAAGTAGCTGCCAACATAAAAAGTGGTGACCGATCGTTTTGAGAGTCACGTGGGTTGAAGCCTAAAGTCACGTGGGTTGGAGCCTGGAGTCACGTGGGTTCAAACCTGAACTTTTTGGATAACCATTCCGTCATTTTTTTCGATATTTGTGTTCGTTTGTCAGATGTTGCGTTTGGAACAAGTAGCTGCCAACATCAAAAGTGGTGACCGATCGTTTTAAAAGTCACGTGGGTTGAAGCCTGAAGTCACGTGGGTTGGAGCCTGGAGTCACGTGGGTTCAAACCTGAACTTTTTGGATAACAATTGTGTCTTTTTTCTATATTTGTGTTCGTTCGACAGATGTTGCGTTTGGAAAGAGTAGCTGCCAACTTCAAAAGTGGTGACCGATCGTTTTCAAAGTCACGTGGGTTGAAGCCTGAAGTCACGTGGGTTAAAGCCTGAAGTCACGTGGGTTGAAGCCTGAAGTCACGTGGGTTGAAGCCTGAAGTCACGTGGGTTGAAACCTGAACTTTTTGGATAACAATTGTGTCTTTTCTTCTATATTTGTGTTCGTTCGTCGGATGTTGCGTTTGGAACAAGTAGCTGCCAACATCAAAAGTGGTGACCGATCGTTTTGAGAGTCACGTGGGTTGAAGCCTAAAGTCACGTGGGTTGGAGCCTGGAGTCACGTGGGTTCAAACCTGAACTTTTTGGATAACAATTGTGTCTTTTTTCCTATATTTGTGTTCGTTCGTCAGATGTTGCGTTTGGAAAGAGTAGCTGCCAACTTCAAATGTGGTGACCGATCGTTTTCAAAGTCAAGTGGGTTGAAGCCTGAAGTCACGTGGGTTGAAACCTGAAGTCACGTGGGTTGAAGCCTGAAGTCACGTGGGTTGAAGCCTGAAGTCACGTGGGTTGAAGCCTGAAGTCACGTGGGTTGGAGCCTGGAGTCACGTGGGTTCAAACCTGAACTTTTTGGATAACAATTGTGTCTTTTCTTCTATATTTGTGTTCGTTCGTCAGATGTTGCGTTTGGAACAAGTAGCTGCCAACATCAAAAGTGGTGACCGATCGTTTTAAAAGTCACGTGGGTTGAAGCCTGAAGTCACGTGGGTTGGAGCCTGGAGTCACGTGGGTTCAAACCTAAACTTTTTGGATAACAATTGTGTCTTTTTTTCTATATTTGTGTTCGTTCGTCAGATGTTGCGTTTGGAAAGAGTAGCTGCCAACTTCAAAAGTGGTGACCGATCGTTTTCAAAGTCACGTGGGTTGAAGCCTGAAGTCACGTGGGTTAAAGCCTGAAGTCACGTGGGTTGAAGCCTGAAGTCACGTGGGTTGAAGCCTGAAGTCACGTGGGTTGAAACCTGAACTTTTTGGATAACAATTGTGTCTTTTTTTCTATATTTGTGTTCGTTCGTCAGATGTTGCGTTTGGAAAGAGTAGCTGCCAACTTCAAAAATGGTGACCGATCGTTTTCAAAGTCACGTGGGTTGAAGCCTGAAGTCACGTGGGTTGAAGCCTGAAGTCACGTGGGTTGAAACCTGAAAACACGTGGGTTGAAACCTGAACATTTTGGATAACAATTGTGTCTTTTCTTCTATATTTGTGTTCGTTCGTCAGATGTTGCGTTTGGAACAAGTAGCTGCCAACATCAAAATAGGTGACCGATCGTTTTAAGAGTCACGTGGGTTGAAGCCTGAAGTCACGTGGATTGGAGCCTGGAGTCACGTGGGTTCAAACCTGAACTTTTTGGATAACAATTGTGTCTTTTTTTTATATTTGTGGTCGTTCGTCAGATGTTGCGTTTGGAAAGAGTAGCTGCCAACTTCAAAAATGGTGACCGATCGTTTTCAAAGTCACGTGGGTTGAAGCCTGAAGTCACGTGGGTTGAAGCCTGAAGTCACGTGGGTTGGAGCCTGGAGTCACGTGGGTTCAAACCTAAACTTTTTGGATAACAATTGTGTCTTTTTTTCTATATTTGTGTTCGTTCGTCAGATGTTGCGTTTGGAAAGAGTAGCTGCCAACTTCAAAAGTGGTGACCGATCGTTTCCAAAGTCACGTGGGTTGAAGCCTGAAGTCACGTGGGTTGAAGCCTGAAGTCACGTGGGTTGAAGCCTGAAGTCACGTGGGTTGAAACCTGAACCTTTTGGATAACAATTGTGTCTCTTCTTCTATATTTGTGTTCGTTCGTCAGATGTTGCGTTTGGAACAAGTAGCTGCCAACTTTATAAGTGGTGACCGATCGTTTTCAAAGTCACGTGGGTTGAAGCCTGAAGTCACGTGGGTTAAAACCTGAACTTTTTGGATAACAATTGTGTCTTTCCTTCTATATTTGTGTTCGTTTGTCAGATGTTGCGTTTGGAACAAGTAGCTGCCAACATCAAAAGTGGCGACCGATCGTTTTGAGAGGCACGTGGGTTGAAGCCTGAAGTCACGTGGGTTGGAGCCTGGGGTCACGTGGGTTCAAACCTGAACTTTTTGGATAACAATTGTGTCTTTTTTTCTATATTTGTGTTCGTTCGTCAGATGTTTCGTTTGGAAAGAGTAGCTGCCAACTTCAAAAATGGTGACCGATCGTTTCCAAAGTCACGTGGGTTGAAGCCTGAAGTCACGTGGGTTGAAGCCTGAAGTCACGTGGGTTGAAGCCTGAAGTCACGTGGGTTGAAACCTGAACCTTTTGGATAACAATTGTGTCTTTTCTTCTATATTTGTGTTCGTTTGTCAGATGTTGCGTTTGGAACAAGTAGCTGCCAACATCAAAAGTGGTGACCGATCGTTTTGAGAGTCACGTGGGTTGAAGCCTGGAGTCACGTGGGTTGGAGCCTGAAGTCACGTGGGTTGAAACCTGAACTTTTTGGATAACAATTGTGTCTTTTCTTCTATATTTGTGTTCGTTCGTCAGATGTTGCGTTTGGAACAAGTAGCTGCCAACATCAAAAGTGGTGACCGATCGTTTTAAGAGTCACGTGGGTTGAAGCCTGGAGTCACGTGGGTTGGAGCCTGGGGTCACGTGGGTTCAAACCTGAACTTTTTGGATAACAATTGTGTCTTTTTTTCTATATTTGTGTTCGTTCGTCAGATGTTGCGTTTGGAACAAGTAGCTGCCAACATCACAAGTGGTGACCGATCGTTTTAAGAGTCACGTGGGTTGAAGCCTGGAGTCACGTGGGTTGGAGCCTGGGGTCACGTGGGTTCAAACCTGAACTTTTTGGATAACAATTGTGTCTTTTTCTCTATATTTGTGTTCGTTCGTCAGATGTTTCGTTTGGAAAGAGTAGCTGCCAACTTCAAAAATGGTGACCGATCGTTTTCAAAGTCACGTGGGTTGAAGCCTGAAGTCACGTGGGTTGAAGCCTGAAGTCACGTGGGTTGAAACCTGAAAACACGTGGGTTGAAACCTGAACATTTTGGATAACAATTGTGTCTTTTCTTCTATATTTGTGTTCGTTCGTCAGATGTTGCGTTTGGAACAAGTAGCTGCCAACATCAAAATAGGTGACCGATCGTTTTAAGAGTCACGTGGGTTGAAGCCTGAAGTCACGTGGATTGGAGCCTGGAGTCACGTGGGTTCAAACCTGAACTTTTTGGATAACAATTGTGTCTTTTTTTTATATTTGTGGTCGTTCGTCAGATGTTGCGTTTGGAAAGAGTAGCTGCCAACTTCAAAAATGGTGACCGATCGTTTTCAAAGTCACGTGGGTTGAAGCCTGAAGTCACGTGGGTTGAAGCCTGAAGTCACGTGGGTTGGAGCCTGGAGTCACGTGGGTTCAAACCTAAACTTTTTGGATAACAATTGTGTCTTTTTTTCTATATTTGTGTTCGTTCGTCAGATGTTGCGTTTGGAAAGAGTAGCTGCCAACTTCAAAAGTGGTGACCGATCGTTTCCAAAGTCACGTGGGTTGAAGCCTGAAGTCACGTGGGTTGAAGCCTGAAGTCACGTGGGTTGAAGCCTGAAGTCACGTGGGTTGGAACCTGAACCTTTTGGATAACAATTGTGTCTTTTCTTCTATATTTGTGTTCGTTCGTCAGATGTTGCGTTTGGAACAAGTAGCTGCCAACATCAAAAGTGGTGACCGATCATTTCAAGAGTCACGTGGGTTGAAGCCTGAAGTCACGTGGGTTGAAGCCTGAAGTCACGTGGGTTGGAGCCTGGAGTCACGTGGGTTCAAACCTAAACTTTTCGGATAACAATTGTGTCTTTTTTTCTATATTTGTGTTCGTTCGTCAGATGTTTCGTTTGGAAAGAGTAGCTGCCAACTTCAAAAATGGTGACCGATCGTTTTCAAATTCACGTGGGTTGAAGCCTGAAAACACGTGGGTTGAAACCTGAACTTTTTGGATAACAATTGTGTCTTTTCTTCTATATTTGTGTTCGTTCGTCAGATGTTGCGTTTGGAACAAGTAGCTGCCAACATCAAAAGTGGTGACCGATCGTTTTGAGAGTCACGTGGGTTGAAGCCTAAAGTCACGTGGGTTGGAGCCTGGAGTCACGTGGGTTCAAACCTGAACTTTTTGGATAACAATTGTGTCTTTTTTTCTATATTTGTGTTCGTTCGTCAGATGTTGCGTTTGGAAAGAGTAGCTGCCAACTTCAAATGTGGTGACCGATCGTTTTCAAAGTCACGTGGGTTGAAGCCTGAAGTCACGTGGGTTCAAACCTGAACTTTTTGGATAACAATTGTGTCTTTTTTTTATATTTGTGGTCGTTCGTCAGATGTTGCGTTTGGAAAGAGTAGCTGCCAACTTCAAAAATGGTGACCGATCGTTTTCAAAGTCACGTGGGTTGAAGCCTGAAGTCTCGTGGGTTGAAGCCTGAAGTCACGTGGGTTGGAGCCTGGAGTCACGTGGGTTTAAACCTAAACTTTTTGGATAACAATTGTGTCTTTTTTTCTATATTTGTGTTCGTTCGTCAGATGTTGCGTTTGGAAAGAGTAGCTGCCAACTTCAAAAGTGGTGACCGATCGTTTCCAAAGTCACGTGGGTTGAAGCATGAAGTCACGTGGGTTGAAGCCTGAAGTCACGTGGGTTGAAGCCTGAAGTCACGTGGGTTGAAACCTGAACCTTTTGGATAACAATTGTGTCTTTTCTTCTATGTTTGTGTTCGTTCGTCAGATGTTGCGTTTGGAACAAGTAGCTGCCAACATCAAAAGTGGTGACCGATCATTTCAAGAGTCACGTGGGTTGAAGCCTGAAGTCACGTGGGTTGAAGCCTGAAGTCACGTGGGTTGGAGCCTGGAGTCACGTGGGTTCAAACCTAAACTTTTTGGATAACAATTGTGTCTTTTTTTCTATATTTGTGTTCGTTCGTCAGATGTTGCGTTTGGAAAGAGTAGCTGCCAACTTTAAAAGTGGTGACCGATCGTTTTCAAAGTCACGTGGGTTGAAGCCTGAAGTCACGTGGGTTAAAACCTGAACTTTTTGGATAACAATTGTGTCTTTCCTTCTATATTTGTGTTCGTTTGTCAGATGTTGCGTTTGGAACAAGTAGCTGCCAACATCAAAAGTGGTGACCGATCGTTTTGAGAGTCACGTGGGTTGAAGCCTAAACTCACGTGGGTTGGAGCCTGGAGTCACGTGGGTTCAAACCTGAACTTTCTGGATAACAATTGTGTCTTTTTTTCTATATTTGTGTTCGTTCGTCAGATGTTGCGTTTGGAAAGAGTAGCTGCCAACTTCAAATGTGGTGACCGATCGTTTTCAAAGTCACGTGGGTTGAAGCCTGAAGTCACGTGGGTTGAAACCTGAAGTCACGTGGGTTGAAGCCTGAAGTCACGTGGGTTGAAGCCTGAAGTCACGTGGGTTGAAGCCTGAAAACACGTGGGTTGAAACCTGAACTTTTTGGATAACAATTGTGTCTTTTCTTCTATATTTGTGTTCGTTCGTCAGATGTTGCGTTTGGAACAAGTAGCTGCCAACATCAAAAGTGGTGACCGATCGTTTTAAAAGTCACGTGGGTTGAAGCCTGAAGTCACGTGGGTTAGAGCCTGGAGTCACGTGGGTTCAAACCTAAAATTTTTGGATAACAATTGTCTCATTTTTTCTATATTTGTGTTCGTTCGTCAGATGTTGCGTTTGGAAAGAGTAGCTGCCAACTTCAAAAGTGGTGACCGATCGTTTTCAAAGTCACGTGGGTTGAAGCCTGAAGTCACGTGGGTTAAAGCCTGAAGTCACGTGGGTTGAAGCCTGAAGTCACGTGGGTTGAAGCCTGAAGTCACGTGGGTTGAAACCTGAACTTTTTGGATAACAATTGTGTCTTTTCTTCTATATTTGTGTTCGTTCGTCAGATGTTGCGTTTGGAACAAGTAGCTGCCAACATCAAAAGTGGTGACCGATCGTTTTGAGAGTCACGTGGGTTGAAGCCTAAAGTCACGTGGGTTGGAGCCTGGAGTCACGTGGGTTCAAACCTGAACTTTTTGGATAACAATTGTGTCTTTTTTTCTATATTTGTGTTCGTTCGTCAGATGTTGCGTTTGGAAAGAGTAGCTGCCAACTTCAAATGTGGTGACCGATCGTTTTCAAAGTCACGTGGGTTGAAGCCTGAAGTCACGTGGGTTGAAACCTGAAGTCACGTGGGTTGAAGCCTGAAGTCACGTGGGTTGAAACCTGAACTTTTTGGATAACAATTGTGTCTTTTCTTCTATATTTGTGTTCGTTCGTCAGATGTTGCGTTTGGAACAAGTAGCTGCCAACATCAAAAGTGGTGACCGATCGTTTTAAAAGTCACGTGGGTTGAAGCCTGAAGTCACGTGGGTTGGAGCCTGGGGTCACGTGGGTTCAAACCTGAACTTTTTGGATAACAATTGTGTCTTTTTTTCTATATTTGTGTTCGTTCGTCAGATGTTTCGTTTGGAAAGAGTAGCTGCCAACTTCAAAAATGGTGACCGATCGTTTTCAAATTCACGTGGGTTGAAGCCTGAAAACACGTGGGTTGAAACCTGAACTTTTTGGATAACAATTGTGTCTTTTCTTCTATATTTGTGTTCGTTCGTCAGATGTTGCGTTTGGAACAAGTAGCTGCCAACATCAAAAGTGGTGACCGATCGTTTTGAGAGTCACGTGGGTTGAAGCCTAAAGTCACGTGGGTTGGAGCCTGGAGTCACGTGAGTTCAAACCTGAACTTTTTGGATAACAATTGTGTCTTCACTTCTATATTTGTGTTCGTTCGTCAGATGTTGCGTTTGGAACAAGTAGCTGCCAACATAAAAAGTGGTGACCGATCGTTTTGAGAGTCACGTGGGTTGAAGCCTAAAGTCACGTGGGTTGGAGCCTGGAGTCACGTGGGTTCAAACCTGAACTTTTTGGATAACCATTCCGTCATTTTTTTCGATATTTGTGTTCGTTCGTCAGATGTTGCGTTTGGAACAAGTAGCTGCCAACATCAAAAGTGGTGACCGATCGTTTTAAAAGTCACGTGGGTTGAAGCCTGAAGTCACGTGGGTTGGAGCCTGGAGTCACGTGGGTTCAAACCTGAACTTTTTGGATAACAATTGTGTCTTTTTTCTATATTTGTGTTCGTTCGACAGATGTTGCGTTTGGAAAGAGTAGCTGCCAACTTCAAAAGTGGTGACCGATCGTTTTCAAAGTCACGTGGGTTGAAGCCTGAAGTCACGTGGGTTAAAGCCTGAAGTCACGTGGGTTGAAGCCTGAAGTCACGTGGGTTGAAGCCTGAAGTCACGTGGGTTGAAACCTGAACTTTTTGGATAACAATTGTGTCTTTTCTTCTATATTTGTGTTCGTTCGTCGGATGTTGCGTTTGGAACAAGTAGCTGCCAACATCAAAAGTGGTGACCGATCGTTTTGAGAGTCACGTGGGTTGAAGCCTAAAGTCACGTGGGTTGGAGCCTGGAGTCACGTGGGTTCAAACCTGAACTTTTTGGATAACAATTGTGTCTTTTTTTCTATATTTGTGTTCGTTCGTCAGATGTTGCGTTTGGAAAGAGTAGCTGCCAACTTCAAATGTGGTGACCGATCGTTTTCAAAGTCAAGTGGGTTGAAGCCTGAAGTCACGTGGGTTGAAACCTGAAGTCACGTGGGTTGAAGCCTGAAGTCACGTGGGTTGAAGCCTGAAGTCACGTGGGTTGAAGCCTGAAGTCACGTGGGTTGGAGCCTGGAGTCACGTGGGTTCAAACCTGAACTTTTTGGATAACAATTGTGTCTTTTCTTCTATATTTGTGTTCGTTCGTCAGATGTTGCGTTTGGAACAAGTAGCTGCCAACATCAAAAGTGGTGACCGATCGTTTTAAAAGTCACGTGGGTTGAAGCCTGAAGTCACGTGGGTTGGAGCCTGGAGTCACGTGGGTTCAAACCTAAACTTTTTGGATAACAATTGTGTCTTTTTTTCTATATTTGTGTTCGTTCGTCAGATGTTGCGTTTGGAAAGAGTAGCTGCCAACTTCAAAAGTGGTGACCGATCGTTTTCAAAGTCACGTGGGTTGAAGCCTGAAGTCACGTGGGTTAAAGCCTGAAGTCACGTGGGTTGAAGCCTGAAGTCACGTGGGTTGAAGCCTGAAGTCACGTGGGTTGAAACCTGAACTTTTTGGATAACAATTGTGTCTTTTCTTCTATATTTGTGTTCGTTCGTCGGATGTTGCGTTTGGAACAAGTAGCTGCCAACATCAAAAGTGGTGACCGATCGTTTTGAGAGTCACGTGGGTTGAAGCCTAAAGTCACGTGGGTTGGAGCCTGGAGTCACGTGGGTTCAAACCTGAACTTTTTGGATAACAATTGTGTCTTTTTTTCTATATTTGTGTTCGTTCGTCAGATGTTGCGTTTGGAAAGAGTAGCTGCCAACTTCAAATGTGGTGACCGATCGTTTTCAAAGTCAAGTGGGTTGAAGCCTGAAGTCACGTGGGTTGAAACCTGAAGTCACGTGGGTTGAAGCCTGAAGTCACGTGGGTTGAAGCCTGAAGTCACGTGGGTTGAAGCCTGAAAACACGTGGGTTGAAACCTGAACTTTTTGGATAACAATTGTGTCTTTTCTTTTATATTTGTGTTCGTTCGTCAGATGTTGCGTTTGGAACAAGTAGCTGCCAACATCAAAAGTGGTGACCGATCGTTTTAAGAGTCACGTGGGTTGAAGCCTGAAGTCACGTGGGTTGGAGCCTGGGGTCACGTGGGTTCAAACCTGAACTTTTTGGATAACAATTGTGTCTTTTTTTCTATATTTGTGTTCGTTCGTCAGATGTTTCGTTTGGAAAGAGTAGCTGCCAACTTCAAAAATGGTGACCGATCGTTTTCAAATTCACGTGGGTTGAAGCCTGAAAACACGTGGGTTGAAACCTGAACTTTTTGGATAACAATTGTGTCTTTTCTTCTATATTTGTGTTCGTTCGTCAGATGTTGCGTTTGGAACAAGTAGCTGCCAACATCAAAAGTGGTGACCGATCGTTTTGAGAGTCACGTGGGTTGAAGCCTAAAGTCACGTGGGTTGGAGCCTGGAGTCACGTGGGTTCAAACCTGAACTTTTTGGATAACAATTGTGTCTTCACTTCTATATTTGTGTTCGTTCGTCAGATGTTGCGTTTGGAACAAGTAGCTGCCAACATAAAAAGTGGTGACCGATCGTTTTGAGAGTCACGTGGGTTGAAGCCTAAAGTCACGTGGGTTGGAGCCTGGAGTCACGTGGGTTCAAACCTGAACTTTTTGGATAACCATTCCGTCATTTTTTTCGATATTTGTGTTCGTTCGTCAGATGTTGCGTTTGGAACAAGTAGCTGCCAACATCAAAAGTGGTGACCGATCGTTTTAAAAGTCACGTGGGTTGAAGCCTGAAGTCACGTGGGTTGGAGCCTGGAGTCACGTGGGTTCAAACCTGAACTTTTTGGATAACAATTGTGTCTTTTTTCTATATTTGTGTTCGTTCGACAGATGTTGCGTTTGGAAAGAGTAGCTGCCAACTTCAAAAGTGGTGACCGATCGTTTTCAAAGTCACGTGGGTTGAAAAGCCTGAAGTCACGTGGGTTAAAGCCTGAAGTCACGTGGGTTGAAGCCTGAAGTCACGTGGGTTGAAGCCTGAAGTCACGTGGGTTGAAACCTGAACTTTTTGGATAACAATTGTGTCTTTTCTTCTATATTTGTGTTCGTTCGTCGGATGTTGCGTTTGGAACAAGTAGCTGCCAACATCAAAAGTGGTGACCGATCGTTTTGAGAGTCACGTGGGTTGAAGCCTAAAGTCACGTGGGTTGGAGCCTGGAGTCACGTGGGTTCAAACCTGAACTTTTTGGATAACAATTGTGTCTTTTTTTCTATATTTGTGTTCGTTCGTCAGATGTTGCGTTTGGAAAGAGTAGCTGCCAACTTCAAATGTGGTGACCGATCGTTTTCAAAGTCAAGTGGGTTGAAGCCTGAAGTCACGTGGGTTGAAACCTGAAGTCACGTGGGTTGAAGCCTGAAGTCACGTGGGTTGAAGCCTGAAGTCACGTGGGTTGAAGCCTGAAGTCACGTGGGTTGGAGCCTGGAGTCACGTGGGTTCAAACCTGAACTTTTTGGATAACAATTGTGTCTTTTCTTCTATATTTGTGTTCGTTCGTCAGATGTTGCGTTTGAAACAAGTAGCTGCCAACATCAAAAGTGGTGACCGATCGTTTTAAAAGTCACGTGGGTTGAAGCCTGAAGTCACGTGGGTTGGAGCCTGGAGTCACGTGGGTTCAAACCTAAACTTTTTGGATAACAATTGTGTCTTTTTTTCTATATTTGTGTTCGTTCGTCAGATGTTGCGTTTGGAAAGAGTAGCTGCCAACTTCAAAAGTGGTGACCGATCGTTTTCAAAGTCACGTGGGTTGAAGCCTGAAGTCACGTGGGTTAAAGCCTGAAGTCACGTGGGTTGAAGCCTGAAGTCACGTGGGTTGAAGCCTGAAGTCACGTGGGTTGAAACCTGAACTTTTTGGATAACAATTGTGTCTTTTCTTCTATATTTGTGTTCGTTCGTCGGATGTTGCGTTTGGAACAAGTAGCTGCCAACATCAAAAGTGGTGACCGATCGTTTTGAGAGTCACGTGGGTTGAAGCCTGAAGTCACGTGGGTTGGAGCCTGGAGTCACGTGGGTTCAAACCTGAACTTTTTGGATAACAATTGTGTCTTTTTTTCTATATTTGTGTTCGTTCGTCAGATGTTGCGTTTGGAAAGAGTAGCTGCCAACTTCAAATGTGGTGACCGATCGTTTTCAAAGTCAAGTGGGTTGAAGCCTGAAGTCACGTGGGTTGAAACCTGAAGTCACGTGGGTTGAAGCCTGAAGTCACGTGGGTTGAAGCATGAAGTCACGTGGGTTGAACCCTGAAGTCACGTGGGTTGGAGCCTGGAGTCACGTGGGTTCAAACCTGAACTTTTTGGATAACAATTGTGTCTTTTCTTCTATATTTGTGTTCGTTCGTCAGATGTTGCGTTTGGAACAAGTAGCTGCCAACATCAAAAGTGGTGACCGATCGTTTTAAAAGTCACGTGGGTTGAAGCCTGAAGTCACGTGGGTTGGAGCCTGGAGTCACGTGGGTTCAAACCTAAACTTTTTGGATAACAATTGTGTCTTTTTTTCTATATTTGTGTTCGTTCGTCAGATGTTGCGTTTGGAAAGAGTAGCTGCCAACTTCAAAAGTGGTGACCGATCGTTTTCAAAGTCACGTGGGTTGAAGCCTGAAGTCACGTGGGTTAAAGCCTGAAGTCACGTGGGTTGAAGCCTGAAGTCACGTGGGTTGAAGCCTGAAGTCACGTGGGTTGAAACCTGAACTTTTTGGATAACAATTGTGTCTTTTCTTCTATATTTGTGTTCGTTCGTCGGATGTTGCGTTTGGAACAAGTAGCTGCCAACATCAAAAGTGGTGACCGATCGTTTTGAGAGTCACGTGGGTTGAAGCCTAAAGTCACGTGGGTTGGAGCCTGGAGTCACGTGGGTTCAAACCTGAACTTTTTGGATAACAATTGTGTCTTTTTTTCTATATTTGTGTTCGTTCGTCAGATGTTGCGTTTGGAAAGAGTAGCTGCCAACTTCAAATGTGGTGACCGATCGTTTTCAAAGTCAAGTGGGTTGAAGCCTGAAGTCACGTGGGTTGAAACCTGAAGTCACGTGGGTTGAAGCCTGAAGTCACGTGGGTTGAAGCCTGAAGTCACGTGGGTTGAAGCCTGAAAACACGTGGGTTGAAACCTGAACTTTTTGGATAACAATTGTGTCTTTTCTTCTATATTTGTGTTCGTTCGTCAGATGTTGCGTTTGGAACAAGTAGCTGCCAACATCAAAAGTGGTGACCGATCGTTTTCAAAGTCACGTGGGTTGAAGCCTGAAGTCACGTGGGTTGAAACCTGAAGTCACGTGGGTTGAAGCCTGAAGTCACGTGGGTTGAAACCTGAACTTTTTGGATAACAATTGTGTCTTTTCTTCTATATTTGTGTTCGTTCGTCAGATGTTGCGTTTGGAACAAGTAGCTGCCAACATCAAAAGTGGTGACCGATCGTTTTAAGAGTCACGTGGGTTGGAGCCTGAAGTCACGTGGGTTGGAGCCTGGGGTCACGTGGGTTCAAACCTGAACTTTTTGGATAACAATTGTGTCTTTTTTTCTATATTTGTGTTCGTTCGTCAGATGTTGCGTTTGGAACAAGTAGCTGCCAACATCAAAAGTGGTGACCGATCGTTTTGAGAGTCACGTGGGTTGAAGCCTAAAGTCACGTGGGTTGGAGCCTGGAGTCACGTGGGTTCAAACCTGAACTTTTTGGATAACAATTGTGTCTTTTTTTCTATATTTGTGTTCGTTCGTCAGATGTTGCGTTTGGAACGAGTAGCTGCCAACTTCAAATGTGGTGACCGATCGTTTTCAAAGTCACGTGGGTTGAAGCCTGAAGTCACGTGGGTTGAAACCTGAAGTCACGTGGGTTGAAGCCTGAAGTCACGTGGGTTGAAACCTGAACTTTTTGGATAACAATTGTGTCTTTTCTTCTATATTTGTGTTCGTTCGTCGGATGTTGCGTTTGGAACAAGTAGCTGCCAACATCAAAAGTGGTGACCGATCGTTTTGAGAGTCACGTGGGTTGAAGCCTAAAGTCACGTGGGTTGGAGCCTGGAGTCACGTGGGTTCAAACCTGAACTTTTTGGATAACAATTGTGTCTTTTTTTCTATATTTGTGTTCGTTCGTCAGATGTTGCGTTTGGAAAGAGTAGCTGCCAACTTCAAATGTGGTGACCGATCGTTTTCAAAGTCAAGTGGGTTGAAGCCTGAAGTCACGTGGGTGAAACCTGAAGTCACGTGGGTTGAAGCCTGAAGTCACGTGGGTTGAAGCCTGAAGTCACGTGGGTTGAAGCCTGAAAACACGTGGGTTGAAACCTGAACTTTTTGGATAACAATTGTGTCTTTTCTTCTATATTTGTGTTCGTTCGTCAGATGTTGCGTTTGGAACAAGTAGCTGCCAACATCAAAAGTGGTGACCGATCGTTTTAAGAGTCACGTGGGTTGAAGCCTGAAGTCACGTGGGTTGGAGCCTGGGGTCACGTGGGTTCAAACCTGAACTTTTTGGATAACAATTGTGTCTTTTTTTCTATATTTGTGTTCGTTCGTCAGATGTTTCGTTTGGAAAGAGTAGCTGCCAACTTCAAAAATGGTGACCGATCGTTTTCAAATTCACGTGGGTTGAAGCCTGAAAACACGTGGGTTGAAACCTGAACTTTTTGGATAACAATTGTGTCTTTTCTTCTATATTTGTGTTCGTTCGTCAGATGTTGCGTTTGGAACAAGTAGCTGCCAACATCAAAAGTGGTGACCGATCGTTTTGAGAGTCACGTGGGTTGAAGCCTAAAGTCACGTGGGTTGGAGCCTGGAGTCACGTGGGTTCAAACCTGAACTTTTTGGATAACCATTCCGTCATTTTTTTCGATATTTGTGTTCGTTCGTCAGATGTTGCGTTTGGAACAAGTAGCTGCCAACATCAAAAGTGGTGACCGATCGTTTTAAAAGTCACGTGGGTTGAAGCCTGAAGTCACGTGGGTTGGAGCCTGGAGTCACGTGGGTTCAAACCTGAACTTTTTGGATAACAATTGTGTCTTTTTTCTATATTTGTGTTCGTTCGACAGATGTTGCGTTTGGAAAGAGTAGCTGCCAACTTCAAAAGTGGTGACCGATCGTTTTCAAAGTCACGTGGGTTGAAGCCTGAAGTCACGTGGGTTAAAGCCTGAAGTCACGTGGGTTGAAGCCTGAAGTCACGTGGGTTGAAGCCTGAAGTCACGTGGGTTGAAACCTGAACTTTTTGGATAACAATTGTGTCTTTTCTTCTATATTTGTGTTCGTTCGTCGGATGTTGCGTTTGGAACAAGTAGCTGCCAACATCAAAAGTGGTGACCGATCGTTTTGAGAGTCACGTGGGTTGAAGCCTAAAGTCACGTGGGTTGGAGCCTGGAGTCACGTGGGTTCAAACCTGAACTTTTTGGATAACAATTGTGTCTTTTTTTCTATATTTGTGTTCGTTCGTCAGATGTTGCGTTTGGAAAGAGTAGCTGCCAACTTCAAATGTGGTGACCGATCGTTTTCAAAGTCAAGTGGGTTGAAGCCTGAAGTCACGTGGGTTGAAACCTGAAGTCACGTGGGTTGAAGCCTGAAGTCACGTGGGTTGAAGCCTGAAGTCACGTGGGTTGAAGCCTGAAGTCACGTGGGTTGGAGCCTGGAGTCACGTGGGTTCAAACCTGAACTTTTTGGATAACAATTGTGTCTTTTCTTCTATATTTGTGTTCGTTCGTCAGATGTTGCGTTTGGAACAAGTAGCTGCCAACATCAAAAGTGGTGACCGATCGTTTTAAAAGTCACGTGGGTTGAAGCCTGAAGTCACGTGGGTTGGAGCCTGGAGTCACGTGGGTTCAAACCTAAACTTTTTGGATAACAATTGTGTCTTTTTTTCTATATTTGTGTTCGTTCGTCAGATGTTGCGTTTGGAAAGAGTAGCTGCCAACTTCAAAAGTGGTGACCGATCGTTTTCAAAGTCACGTGGGTTGAAGCCTGAAGTCACGTGGGTTAAAGCCTGAAGTCACGTGGGTTGAAGCCTGAAGTCACGTGGGTTGAAGCCTGAAGTCACGTGGGTTGAAACCTGAACTTTTTGGATAACAATTGTGTCTTTTCTTCTATATTTGTGTTCGTTCGTCGGATGTTGCGTTTGGAACAAGTAGCTGCCAACATCAAAAGTGGTGACCGATCGTTTTGAGAGTCACGTGGGTTGAAGCCTAAAGTCACGTGGGTTGGAGCCTGGAGTCACGTGGGTTCAAACCTGAACTTTTTGGATAACAATTGTGTCTTTTTTTCTATATTTGTGTTCGTTCGTCAGATGTTGCGTTTGGAAAGAGTAGCTGCCAACTTCAAATGTGGTGACCGATCGTTTTCAAAGTCAAGTGGGTTGAAGCCTGAAGTCACGTGGGTTGAAACCTGAAGTCACGTGGGTTGAAGCCTGAAGTCACGTGGGTTGAAGCCTGAAGTCACGTGGGTTGAAGCCTGAAAACACGTGGGTTGAAACCTGAACTTTTTGGATAACAATTGTGTCTTTTCTTTTATATTTGTGTTCGTTCGTCAGATGTTGCGTTTGGAACAAGTAGCTGCCAACATCAAAAGTGGTGACCGATCGTTTTAAGAGTCACGTGGGTTGAAGCCTGAAGTCACGTGGGTTGGAGCCTGGGGTCACGTGGGTTCAAACCTGAACTTTTTGGATAACAATTGTGTCTTTTTTTCTATATTTGTGTTCGTTCGTCAGATGTTTCGTTTGGAAAGAGTAGCTGCCAACTTCAAAAATGGTGACCGATCGTTTTCAAATTCACGTGGGTTGAAGCCTGAAAACACGTGGGTTGAAACCTGAACTTTTTGGATAACAATTGTGTCTTTTCTTCTATATTTGTGTTCGTTCGTCAGATGTTGCGTTTGGAACAAGTAGCTGCCAACATCAAAAGTGGTGACCGATCGTTTTGAGAGTCACGTGGGTTGAAGCCTAAAGTCACGTGGGTTGGAGCCTGGAGTCACGTGGGTTCAAACCTGAACTTTTTGGATAACAATTGTGTCTTCACTTCTATATTTGTGTTCGTTCGTCAGATGTTGCGTTTGGAACAAGTAGCTGCCAACATAAAAAGTGGTGACCGATCGTTTTGAGAGTCACGTGGGTTGAAGCCTAAAGTCACGTGGGTTGGAGCCTGGAGTCACGTGGGTTCAAACCTGAACTTTTTGGATAACCATTCCGTCATTTTTTTCGATATTTGTGTTCGTTCGTCAGATGTTGCGTTTGGAACAAGTAGCTGCCAACATCAAAAGTGGTGACCGATCGTTTTAAAAGTCACGTGGGTTGAAGCCTGAAGTCACGTGGGTTGGAGCCTGGAGTCACGTGGGTTCAAACCTGAACTTTTTGGATAACAATTGTGTCTTTTTTCTATATTTGTGTTCGTTCGACAGATGTTGCGTTTGGAAAGAGTAGCTGCCAACTCCAAAAGTGGTGACCGATCGTTTTCAAAGTCACGTGGGTTGAAAAGCCTGAAGTCACGTGGGTTAAAGCCTGAAGTCACGTGGGTTGAAGCCTGAAGTCACGTGGGTTGAAGCCTGAAGTCACGTGGGTTGAAACCTGAACTTTTTGGATAACAATTGTGTCTTTTCTTCTATATTTGTGTTCGTTCGTCGGATGTTGCGTTTGGAACAAGTAGCTGCCAACATCAAAAGTGGTGACCGATCGTTTTGAGAGTCACGTGGGTTGAAGCCTAAAGTCACGTGGGTTGGAGCCTGGAGTCACGTGGGTTCAAACCTGAACTTTTTGGATAACAATTGTGTCTTTTTTTCTATATTTGTGTTCGTTCGTCAGATGTTGCGTTTGGAAAGAGTAGCTGCCAACTTCAAATGTGGTGACCGATCGTTTTCAAAGTCAAGTGGGTTGAAGCCTGAAGTCACGTGGGTTGAAACCTGAAGTCACGTGGGTTGAAGCCTGAAGTCACGTGGGTTGAAGCCTGAAGTCACGTGGGTTGAAGCCTGAAGTCACGTGGGTTGGAGCCTGGAGTCACGTGGGTTCAAACCTGAACTTTTTGGATAACAATTGTGTCTTTTCTTCTATATTTGTGTTCGTTCGTCAGATGTTGCGTTTGAAACAAGTAGCTGCCAACATCAAAAGTGGTGACCGATCGTTTTAAAAGTCACGTGGGTTGAAGCCTGAAGTCACGTGGGTTGGAGCCTGGAGTCACGTGGGTTCAAACCTAAACTTTTTGGATAACAATTGTGTCTTTTTTTCTATATTTGTGTTCGTTCGTCAGATGTTGCGTTTGGAAAGAGTAGCTGCCAACTTCAAAAGTGGTGACCGATCGTTTTCAAAGTCACGTGGGTTGAAGCCTGAAGTCACGTGGGTTAAAGCCTGAAGTCACGTGGGTTGAAGCCTGAAGTCACGTGGGTTGAAGCCTGAAGTCACGTGGGTTGAAACCTGAACTTTTTGGATAACAATTGTGTCTTTTCTTCTATATTTGTGTTCGTTCGTCGGATGTTGCGTTTGGAACAAGTAGCTGCCAACATCAAAAGTGGTGACCGATCGTTTTGAGAGTCACGTGGGTTGAAGCCTGAAGTCACGTGGGTTGGAGCCTGGAGTCACGTGGGTTCAAACCTGAACTTTTTGGATAACAATTGTGTCTTTTTTTCTATATTTGTGTTCGTTCGTCAGATGTTGCGTTTGGAAAGAGTAGCTGCCAACTTCAAATGTGGTGACCGATCGTTTTCAAAGTCAAGTGGGTTGAAGCCTGAAGTCACGTGGGTTGAAACCTGAAGTCACGTGGGTTGAAGCCTGAAGTCACGTGGGTTGGAGCCTGGGGTCACGTGGGTTCAAACCTGAACTTTTTGGATAACAATTGTGTCTTTTTTTCTATATTTGTGTTCGTTCGTCAGATGTTTCGTTTGGAAAGAGTAGCTGCCAACTTCAAAAATGGTGACCGATCGTTTTCAAATTCACGTGGGTTGAAGCCTGAAAACACGTGGGTTGAAACCTGAACTTTTTGGATAACAATTGTGTCTTTTCTTCTATATTTGTGTTCGTTCGTCAGATGTTGCGTTTGGAACAAGTAGCTGCCAACATCAAAAGTGGTGACCGATCGTTTTGAGAGTCACGTGGGTTGAAGCCTAAAGTCACGTGGGTTGGAGCCTGGAGTCACGTGGGTTCAAACCTGAACTTTTTGGATAACCATTCCGTCATTTTTTTCGATATTTGTGTTCGTTCGTCAGATGTTGCGTTTGGAACAAGTAGCTGCCAACATCAAAAGTGGTGACCGATCGTTTTAAAAGTCACGTGGGTTGAAGCCTGAAGTCACGTGGGTTGGAGCCTGGAGTCACGTGGGTTCAAACCTGAACTTTTTGGATAACAATTGTGTCTTTTTTCTATATTTGTGTTCGTTCGACAGATGTTGCGTTTGGAAAGAGTAGCTGCCAACTTCAAAAGTGGTGACCGATCGTTTTCAAAGTCACGTGGGTTGAAGCCTGAAGTCACGTGGGTTAAAGCCTGAAGTCACGTGGGTTGAAGCCTGAAGTCACGTGGGTTGAAGCCTGAAGTCACGTGGGTTGAAACCTGAACTTTTTGGATAACAATTGTGTCTTTTCTTCTATATTTGTGTTCGTTCGTCGGATGTTGCGTTTGGAACAAGTAGCTGCCAACATCAAAAGTGGTGACCGATCGTTTTGAGAGTCACGTGGGTTGAAGCCTAAAGTCACGTGGGTTGGAGCCTGGAGTCACGTGGGTTCAAACCTGAACTTTTTGGATAACAATTGTGTCTTTTTTTCTATATTTGTGTTCGTTCGTCAGATGTTGCGTTTGGAAAGAGTAGCTGCCAACTTCAAATGTGGTGACCGATCGTTTTCAAAGTCAAGTGGGTTGAAGCCTGAAGTCACGTGGGTTGAAACCTGAAGTCACGTGGGTTGAAGCCTGAAGTCACGTGGGTTGAAGCCTGAAGTCACGTGGGTTGAAGCCTGAAGTCACGTGGGTTGGAGCCTGGAGTCACGTGGGTTCAAACCTGAACTTTTTGGATAACAATTGTGTCTTTTCTTCTATATTTGTGTTCGTTCGTCAGATGTTGCGTTTGAAACAAGTAGCTGCCAACATCAAAAGTGGTGACCGATCGTTTTAAAAGTCACGTGGGTTGAAGCCTGAAGTCACGTGGGTTGGAGCCTGGAGTCACGTGGGTTCAAACCTAAACTTTTTGGATAACAATTGTGTCTTTTTTTCTATATTTGTGTTCGTTCGTCAGATGTTGCGTTTGGAAAGAGTAGCTGCCAACTTCAAAAGTGGTGACCGATCGTTTTCAAAGTCACGTGGGTTGAAGCCTGAAGTCACGTGGGTTAAAGCCTGAAGTCACGTGGGTTGAAGCCTGAAGTCACGTGGGTTGAAGCCTGAAGTCACGTGGGTTGAAACCTGAACTTTTTGGATAACAATTGTGTCTTTTCTTCTATATTTGTGTTCGTTCGTCGGATGTTGCGTTTGGAACAAGTAGCTGCCAACATCAAAAGTGGTGACCGATCGTTTTGAGAGTCACGTGGGTTGAAGCCTAAAGTCACGTGGGTTGGAGCCTGGAGTCACGTGGGTTCAAACCTGAACTTTTTGGATAACAATTGTGTCTTTTTTTCTATATTTGTGTTCGTTCGTCAGATGTTGCGTTTGGAAAGAGTAGCTGCCAACTTCAAATGTGGTGACCGATCGTTTTCAAAGTCAAGTGGGTTGAAGCCTGAAGTCACGTGGGTTGAAACCTGAAGTCACGTGGGTTGAAGCCTGAAGTCACGTGGGTTGAAGCCTGAAGTCACGTGGGTTGAAGCCTGAAAACACGTGGGTTGAAACCTGAACTTTTTGGATAACAATTGTGTCTTTTCTTCTATATTTGTGTTCGTTCGTCAGATGTTGCGTTTGGAACAAGTAGCTGCCAACATCAAAAGTGGTGACCGATCGTTTTCAAAGTCACGTGGGTTGAAGCCTGAAGTCACGTGGGTTGAAACCTGAAGTCACGTGGGTTGAAGCCTGAAGTCACGTGGGTTGAAACCTGAACTTTTTGGATAACAATTGTGTCTTTTCTTCTATATTTGTGTTCGTTCGTCAGATGTTGCGTTTGGAACAAGTAGCTGCCAACATCAAAAGTGGTGACCGATCGTTTTAAGAGTCACGTGGGTTGGAGCCTGAAGTCACGTGGGTTGGAGCCTGGGGTCACGTGGGTTCAAACCTGAACTTTTTGGATAACAATTGTGTCTTTTTTTCTATATTTGTGTTCGTTCGTCAGATGTTGCGTTTGGAACAAGTAGCTGCCAACATCAAAAGTGGTGACCGATCGTTTTGAGAGTCACGTGGGTTGAAGCCTAAAGTCACGTGGGTTGGAGCCTGGAGTCACGTGGGTTCAAACCTGAACTTTTTGGATAACAATTGTGTCTTTTTTTCTATATTTGTGTTCGTTCGTCAGATGTTGCGTTTGGAACGAGTAGCTGCCAACTTCAAATGTGGTGACCGATCGTTTTCAAAGTCACGTGGGTTGAAGCCTGAAGTCACGTGGGTTGAAACCTGAAGTCACGTGGGTTGAAGCCTGAAGTCACGTGGGTTGAAACCTGAACTTTTTGGATAACAATTGTGTCTTTTCTTCTATATTTGTGTTCGTTCGTCGGATGTTGCGTTTGGAACAAGTAGCTGCCAACATCAAAAGTGGTGACCGATCGTTTTGAGAGTCACGTGGGTTGAAGCCTAAAGTCACGTGGGTTGGAGCCTGGAGTCACGTGGGTTCAAACCTGAACTTTTTGGATAACAATTGTGTCTTTTTTTCTATATTTGTGTTCGTTCGTCAGATGTTGCGTTTGGAAAGAGTAGCTGCCAACTTCAAATGTGGTGACCGATCGTTTTCAAAGTCAAGTGGGTTGAAGCCTGAAGTCACGTGGGTTGAAACCTGAAGTCACGTGGGTTGAAGCCTGAAGTCACGTGGGTTGAAGCCTGAAGTCACGTGGGTTGAAGCCTGAAAACACGTGGGTTGAAACCTGAACTTTTTGGATAACAATTGTGTCTTTTCTTCTATATTTGTGTTCGTTCGTCAGATGTTGCGTTTGGAACAAGTAGCTGCCAACATCAAAAGTGGTGACCGATCGTTTTAAGAGTCACGTGGGTTGAAGCCTGAAGTCACGTGGGTTGGAGCCTGGGGTCACGTGGGTTCAAACCTGAACTTTTTGGATAACAATTGTGTCTTTTTTTCTATATTTGTGTTCGTTCGTCAGATGTTTCGTTTGGAAAGAGTAGCTGCCAACTTCAAAAATGGTGACCGATCGTTTTCAAATTCACGTGGGTTGAAGCCTGAAAACACGTGGGTTGAAACCTGAACTTTTTGGATAACAATTGTGTCTTTTCTTCTATATTTGTGTTCGTTCGTCAGATGTTGCGTTTGGAACAAGTAGCTGCCAACAACAAAAGTGGTGACCGATCGTTTTGAGAGTCACGTGGGTTGAAGCCTAAAGTCACGTGGGTTGGAGCCTGGAGTCACGTGGGTTCAAACCTGAACTTTTTGGATAACAATTGTGTCTTCACTTCTATATTTGTGTTCGTTCGTCAGATGTTGCGTTTGGAACAAGTAGCTGCCAACATAAAAAGTGGTGACCGATCGTTTTGAGAGTCACGTGGGTTGAAGCCTAAAGTCACGTGGGTTGGAGCCTGGAGTCACGTGGGTTCAAACCTGAACTTTTTGGATAACCATTCCGTCATTTTTTTCGATATTTGTGTTCGTTCGTCAGATGTTGCGTTTGGAACAAGTAGCTGCCAACATCAAAAGTGGTGACCGATCGTTTTAAAAGTCACGTGGGTTGAAGCCTGAAGTCACGTGGGTTGGAGCCTGGAGTCACGTGGGTTCAAACCTGAACTTTTTGGATAACAATTGTGTCTTTTTTCTATATTTGTGTTCGTTCGACAGATGTTGCGTTTGGAAAGAGTAGCTGCCAACTTCAAAAGTGGTGACCGATCGTTTTCAAAGTCACGTGGGTTGAAAAGCCTGAAGTCACGTGGGTTAAAGCCTGAAGTCACGTGGGTTGAAGCCTGAAGTCACGTGGGTTGAAGCCTGAAGTCACGTGGGTTGAAACCTGAACTTTTTGGATAACAATTGTGTCTTTTCTTCTATATTTGTGTTCGTTCGTCGGATGTTGCGTTTGGAACAAGTAGCTGCCAACATCAAAAGTGGTGACCGATCGTTTTGAGAGTCACGTGGGTTGAAGCCTAAAGTCACGTGGGTTGGAGCCTGGAGTCACGTGGGTTCAAACCTGAACTTTTTGGATAACAATTGTGTCTTTTTTTCTATATTTGTGTTCGTTCGTCAGATGTTGCGTTTGGAAAGAGTAGCTGCCAACTTCAAATGTGGTGACCGATCGTTTTCAAAGTCAAGTGGGTTGAAGCCTGAAGTCACGTGGGTTGAAACCTGAAGTCACGTGGGTTGAAGCCTGAAGTCACGTGGGTTGAAGCCTGAAGTCACGTGGGTTGAAGCCTGAAGTCACGTGGGTTGGAGCCTGGAGTCACGTGGGTTCAAACCTGAACTTTTTGGATAACAATTGTGTCTTTTCTTCTATATTTGTGTTCGTTCGTCAGATGTTGCGTTTGAAACAAGTAGCTGCCAACATCAAAAGTGGTGACCGATCGTTTTAAAAGTCACGTGGGTTGAAGCCTGAAGTCACGTGGGTTGGAGCCTGGAGTCACGTGGGTTCAAACCTAAACTTTTTGGATAACAATTGTGTCTTTTTTTCTATATTTGTGTTCGTTCGTCAGATGTTGCGTTTGGAAAGAGTAGCTGCCAACTTCAAAAGTGGTGACCGATCGTTTTCAAAGTCACGTGGGTTGAAGCCTGAAGTCACGTGGGTTAAAGCCTGAAGTCACGTGGGTTGAAGCCTGAAGTCACGTGGGTTGAAGCCTGAAGTCACGTGGGTTGAAACCTGAACTTTTTGGATAACAATTGTGTCTTTTCTTCTATATTTGTGTTCGTTCGTCGGATGTTGCGTTTGGAACAAGTAGCTGCCAACATCAAAAGTGGTGACCGATCGTTTTGAGAGTCACGTGGGTTGAAGCCTGAAGTCACGTGGGTTGGAGCCTGGAGTCACGTGGGTTCAAACCTGAACTTTTTGGATAACAATTGTGTCTTTTTTTCTATATTTGTGTTCGTTCGTCAGATGTTGCGTTTGGAAAGAGTAGCTGCCAACTTCAAATGTGGTGACCGATCGTTTTCAAAGTCAAGTGGGTTGAAGCCTGAAGTCACGTGGGTTGAAACCTGAAGTCACGTGGGTTGAAGCCTGAAGTCACGTGGGTTGAAGCATGAAGTCACGTGGGTTGAACCCTGAAGTCACGTGGGTTGGAGCCTGGAGTCACGTGGGTTCAAACCTGAACTTTTTGGATAACAATTGTGTCTTTTCTTCTATATTTGTGTTCGTTCGTCAGATGTTGCGTTTGGAACAAGTAGCTGCCAACATCAAAAGTGGTGACCGATCGTTTTAAAAGTCACGTGGGTTGAAGCCTGAAGTCACGTGGGTTGGAGCCTGGAGTCACGTGGGTTCAAACCTAAACTTTTTGGATAACAATTGTGTCTTTTTTTCTATATTTGTGTTCGTTCGTCAGATGTTGCGTTTGGAAAGAGTAGCTGCCAACTTCAAAAGTGGTGACCGATCGTTTTCAAAGTCACGTGGGTTGAAGCCTGAAGTCACGTGGGTTAAAGCCTGAAGTCACGTGGGTTGAAGCCTGAAGTCACGTGGGTTGAAGCCTGAAGTCACGTGGGTTGAAACCTGAACTTTTTGGATAACAATTGTGTCTTTTCTTCTATATTTGTGTTCGTTCGTCGGATGTTGCGTTTGGAACAAGTAGCTGCCAACATCAAAAGTGGTGACCGATCGTTTTGAGAGTCACGTGGGTTGAAGCCTAAAGTCACGTGGGTTGGAGCCTGGAGTCACGTGGGTTCAAACCTGAACTTTTTGGATAACAATTGTGTCTTTTTTTCTATATTTGTGTTCGTTCGTCAGATGTTGCGTTTGGAAAGAGTAGCTGCCAACTTCAAATGTGGTGACCGATCGTTTTCAAAGTCAAGTGGGTTGAAGCCTGAAGTCACGTGGGTTGAAACCTGAAGTCACGTGGGTTGAAGCCTGAAGTCACGTGGGTTGAAGCCTGAAGTCACGTGGGTTGAAGCCTGAAAACACGTGGGTTGAAACCTGAACTTTTTGGATAACAATTGTGTCTTTTCTTCTATATTTGTGTTCGTTCGTCAGATGTTGCGTTTGGAACAAGTAGCTGCCAACATCAAAAGTGGTGACCGATCGTTTTCAAAGTCACGTGGGTTGAAGCCTGAAGTCACGTGGGTTGAAACCTGAAGTCACGTGGGTTGAAGCCTGAAGTCACGTGGGTTGAAACCTGAACTTTTTGGATAACAATTGTGTCTTTTCTTCTATATTTGTGTTCGTTCGTCAGATGTTGCGTTTGGAACAAGTAGCTGCCAACATCAAAAGTGGTGACCGATCGTTTTAAGAGTCACGTGGGTTGGAGCCTGAAGTCACGTTGGTTGGAGCCTGGGGTCACGTGGGTTCAAACCTGAACTTTTTGGATAACAATTGTGTCTTTTTTTCTATATTTGTGTTCGTTCGTCAGATGTTGCGTTTGGAACAAGTAGCTGCCAACATCAAAAGTGGTGACCGATCGTTTTGAGAGTCACGTGGGTTGAAGCCTAAAGTCACGTGGGTTGGAGCCTGGAGTCACGTGGGTTCAAACCTGAACTTTTTGGATAACAATTGTGTCTTTTTTTCTATATTTGTGTTCGTTCGTCAGATGTTGCGTTTGGAAAGAGTAGCTGCCAACTTCAAATGTGGTGACCGATCGTTTTCAAAGTCACGTGGGTTGAAGCCTGAAGTCACGTGGGTTGAAACCTGAAGTCACGTGGGTTGAAGCCTGAAGTCACGTGGGTTGAAACCTGAACTTTTTGGATAACAATTGTGTCTTTTCTTCTATATTTGTGTTCGTTCGTCAGATGTTGCGTTTGGAACAAGTAGCTGCCAACATCAAAAGTGGTGACCGATCGTTTTGAGAGTCACGTGGGTTGAAGCCTAAAGTCACGTGGGTTGGAGCCTGGAGTCACGTGGGTTCAAACCTGAACTTTTTGGATAACCATTCCGTCATTTTTTTCGATATTTGTGTTCGTTCGTCAGATGTTGCGTTTGGAACAAGTAGCTGCCAACATCAAAAGTGGTGACCGATCGTTTTAAAAGTCACGTGGGTTGAAGCCTGAAGTCACGTGGGTTGGAGCCTGGAGTCACGTGGGTTCAAACCTGAACTTTTTGGATAACAATTGTGTCTTTTTTCTATATTTGTGTTCGTTCGACAGATGTTGCGTTTGGAACAAGTAGCTGCCAACATCAAAAGTGGTGACCGATCGTTTTAAGAGTCACGTGGGTTGAAGCCTGGAGTCACGTGGGTTGGAGCCTGGGGTCACGTGGGTTCAAACCTGAACTTCTTGGATAACAATTGTGTCTTTTTCTCTATATTTGTGTTCGTTCGTCAGATGTTTCGTTTGGAAAGAGTAGCTGCCAACTTCAAAAATGGTGACCGATCGTTTTCAAAGTCACGTGGGTTGAAGCCTGAAGTCACGTGGGTTGAAGCCTGAAGTCACGTGGGTTGAAACCTGAAAACACGTGGGTTGAAACCTGAACATTTTGGATAACAATTGTGTCTTTTCTTCTATATTTGTGTTCGTTCGTCAGATGTTGCGTTTGGAACAAGTAGCTGCCAACATCAAAATAGGTGACCGATCGTTTTAAGAGTCACGTGGGTTGAAGCCTGAAGTCACGTGGATTGGAGCCTGGAGTCACGTGGGTTCAAACCTGAACTTTTTGGATAACAATTGTGTCTTTTTTTTATATTTGTGGTCGTTCGTCAGATGTTGCGTTTGGAAAGAGTAGCTGCCAACTTCAAATGTGGTGACCGATCGTTTTCAAAGTCAAGTGGGTTGAAGCCTGAAGTCACGTGGGTTGAAACCTGAAGTCACGTGGGTTGAAGCCTGAAGTCACGTGGGTTGAAGCCTGAAGTCACGTGGGTTGAAGCCTGAAAACACGTGGGTTGAAACCTGAACTTTTTGGATAACAATTGTGTCTTTTCTTTTATATTTGTGTTCGTTCGTCAGATGTTGCGTTTGGAACAAGTAGCTGCCAACATCAAAAGTGTTGACCGATCGTTTTAAGAGTCACGTGGGTTGAAGCCTGAAGTCACGTGGGTTGGAGCCTGGGGTCACGTGGGTTCAAACCTGAACTTTTTGGATAACAATTGTGTCTTTTTTTCTATATTTGTGTTCGTTCGTCAGATGTTTCGTTTGGAAAGAGTAGCTGCCAACTTCAAAAATGGTGACCGATCGTTTTGAGAGTCACGTGGGTTGAAGCCTAAAGTCACGTGGGTTGGAGCCTGGAGTCACGTGGGTTCAAACCTGAACTTTTTGGATAACCATTCCGTCATTTTTTTCGATATTTGTGTTCGTTCGTCAGATGTTGCGTTTGGAACAAGTAGCTGCCAACATCAAAAGTGGTGACCGATCGTTTTAAAAGTCACGTGGGTTGAAGCCTGAAGTCACGTGGGTTGGAGCCTGGAGTCACGTGGGTTCAAACCTGAACTTTTTGGATAACAATTGTGTCTTTTTTCTATATTTGTGTTCGTTCGACAGATGTTGCGTTTGGAAAGAGTAGCTGCCAACTTCAAAAGTGGTGACCGATCGTTTTCAAAGTCACGTGGGTTGAAAAGCCTGAAGTCACGTGGGTTAAAGCCTGAAGTCACGTGGGTTGAAGCCTGAAGTCACGTGGGTTGAAGCCTGAAGTCACGTGGGTTGAAACCTGAACTTTTTGGATAACAATTGTGTCTTTTCTTCTATATTTGTGTTCGTTCGTCGGATGTTGCGTTTGGAACAAGTAGCTGCCAACATCAAAAGTGGTGACCGATCGTTTTGAGAGTCACGTGGGTTGAAGCCTAAAGTCACGTGGGTTGGAGCCTGGAGTCACGTGGGTTCAAACCTGAACTTTTTGGATAACAATTGTGTCTTTTTTTCTATATTTGTGTTCGTTTGTCAGATGTTGCGTTTGGAAAGAGTAGCTGCCAACTTCAAATGTGGTGACCGATCGTTTTCAAAGTCAAGTGGGTTGAAGCCTGAAGTCACGTGGGTTGAAACCTGAAGTCACGTGGGTTGAAGCCTGAAGTCACGTGGGTTGAAGCCTGAAGTCACGTGGGTTGAAGCCTGAAGTCACGTGGGTTGGAGCCTGGAGTCACGTGGGTTCAAACCTGAACTTTTTGGATAACAATTGTGTCTTTTCTTCTATATTTGTGTTCGTTCGTCAGATGTTGCGTTTGAAACAAGTAGCTGCCAACATCAAAAGTGGTGACCGATCGTTTTAAAAGTCACGTGGGTTGAAGCCTGAAGTCACGTGGGTTGGAGCCTGGAGTCACGTGGGTTCAAACCTAAACTTTTTGGATAACAATTGTGTCTTTTCTTCTATATTTGTGTTCGTTCGTCAGATGTTGCGTTTGAAACAAGTAGCTGCCAACATCAAAAGTGGTGACCGATCGTTTTCAAATTCACGTGGGTTGAAGCCTGAAAACACGTGGGTTGAAACCTGAACTTTTTGGATAACAATTGTGTCTTTTCTTCTATATTTGTGTTCGTTCGTCAGATGTTGCGTTTGGAACAAGTAGCTGCCAACATCAAAAGTGGTGACCGATCGTTTTGAGAGTCACGTGGGTTGAAGCCTAAAGTCACGTGGGTTGGAGCCTGGAGTCACGTGGGTTCAAACCTGAACTTTTTGGATAACAATTGTGTCTTTTTTTCTATATTTGTGTTCGTTCGTCAGATGTTGCGTTTGGAAAGAGTAGCTGCCAACTTCAAATGTGGTGACCGATCGTTTTCAAAGTCAAGTGGGTTGAAGCCTGAAGTCACGTGGGTTGAAACCTGAAGTCACGTGGGTTGAAGCCTGAAGTCACGTGGGTTGAAGCCTGAAGTCACGTGGGTTGAAGCCTGAAAACACGTGGGTTGAAACCTGAACTTTTTGGATAACAATTGTGTCTTTTCTTCTATATTTGTGTTCGTTCGTCAGATGTTGCGTTTGGAACAAGTAGCTGCCAACATCAAAAGTGGTGACCGATCGTTTTCAAAGTCACGTGGGTTGAAGCCTGAAGTCACGTGGGTTGAAACCTGAAGTCACGTGGGTTGAAGCCTGAAGTCACGTGGGTTGAAACCTGAACTTTTTGGATAACAATTGTGTCTTTTCTTCTATATTTGTGTTCGTTCGTCAGATGTTGCGTTTGGAACAAGTAGCTGCCAACATCAAAAGTGGTGACCGATCGTTTTAAGAGTCACGTGGGTTGGAGCCTGAAGTCACGTGGGTTGGAGCCTGGGGTCACGTGGGTTCAAACCTGAACTTTTTGGATAACAATTGTGTCTTTTTTTCTATATTTGTGTTCGTTCGTCAGATGTTGCGTTTGGAACAAGTAGCTGCCAACATCAAAAGTGGTGACCGATCGTTTTGAGAGTCACGTGGGTTGAAGCCTAAAGTCACGTGGGTTGGAGCCTGGAGTCACGTGGGTTCAAACCTGAACTTTTTGGATAACAATTGTGTCTTTTTTTCTATATTTGTGTTCGTTCGTCAGATGTTGCGTTTGGAAAGAGTAGCTGCCAACTTCAAATGTGGTGACCGATCGTTTTCAAAGTCACGTGGGTTGAAGCCTGAAGTCACGTGGGTTGAAACCTGAAGTCACGTGGGTTGAAGCCTGAAGTCACGTGGGTTGAAACCTGAACTTTTTGGATAACAATTGTGTCTTTTCTTCTATATTTGTGTTCGTTCGTCAGATGTTGCGTTTGGAACAAGTAGCTGCCAACATCAAAAGTGGTGACCGATCGTTTTGAGAGTCACGTGGGTTGAAGCCTAAAGTCACGTGGGTTGGAGCCTGGAGTCACGTGGGTTCAAACCTGAACTTTTTGGATAACCATTCCGTCATTTTTTTCGATATTTTGTGTTCGTTCGTCAGATGTTGCGTTTGGAACAAGTAGCTGCCAACATCAAAAGTGGTGACCGATCGTTTTAAAAGTCACGTGGGTTGAAGCCTGAAGTCACGTGGGTTGGAGCCTGGAGTCACGTGGGTTCAAACCTGAACTTTTTGGATAACAATTGTGTCTTTTTTCTATATTTGTGTTCGTTCGACAGATGTTGCGTTTGGAACAAGTAGCTGCCAACATCAAAAGTGGTGACCGATCGTTTTAAGAGTCACGTGGGTTGAAGCCTGGAGTCACGTGGGTTGGAGCCTGGGGTCACGTGGGTTCAAACCTGAACTTCTTGGATAACAATTGTGTCTTTTTCTCTATATTTGTGTTCGTTCGTCAGATGTTTCGTTTGGAAAGAGTAGCTGCCAACTTCAAAAATGGTGACCGATCGTTTTCAAAGTCACGTGGGTTGAAGCCTGAAGTCACGTGGGTTGAAGCCTGAAGTCACGTGGGTTGAAACCTGAAAACACGTGGGTTGAAACCTGAACATTTTGGATAACAATTGTGTCTTTTCTTCTATATTTGTGTTCGTTCGTCAGATGTTGCGTTTGGAACAAGTAGCTGCCAACATCAAAATAGGTGACCGATCGTTTTAAGAGTCACGTGGGTTGAAGCCTGAAGTCACGTGGATTGGAGCCTGGAGTCACGTGGGTTCAAACCTGAACTTTTTGGATAACAATTGTGTCTTTTTTTTATATTTGTGGTCGTTCGTCAGATGTTGCGTTTGGAAAGAGTAGCTGCCAACTTCAAAAATGGTGACCGATCGTTTTCAAAGTCACGTGGGTTGAAGCCTGAAGTCACGTGGGTTGAAGCCTGAAGTCACGTGGGTTGGAGCCTGGAGTCACGTGGGTTCAAACCTAAACTTTTTGGATAACAATTGTGTCTTTTTTTCTATATTTGTGTTCGTTCGTCAGATGTTGCGTTTGGAAAGAGTAGCTGCCAACTTCAAAAGTGGTGACCGATCGTTTCCAAAGTCACGTGGGTTGAAGCCTGAAGTCACGTGGGTTGAAGCCTGAAGTCACGTGGGTTGAAGCCTGAAGTCACGTGGGTTGAAACCTGAACCTTTTGGATAACAATTGTGTCTCTTCTTCTATATTTGTGTTCGTTCGTCAGATGTTGCGTTTGGAACAAGTAGCTGCCAACTTTAAAAGTGGTGACCGATCGTTTTCAAAGTCACGTGGGTTGAAGCCTGAAGTCACGTGGGTTAAAACCTGAACTTTTTGGATAACAATTGTGTCTTTCCTTCTATATTTGTGTTCGTTTGTCAGATGTTGCGTTTGGAACAAGTAGCTGCCAACATCAAAAGTGGCGACCGATCGTTTTGAGAGTCACGTGGGTTGAAGCCTGAAGTCACGTGGGTTGGAGCCTGGGGTCACGTGGGTTCAAACCTGAACTTTTTGGATAACAATTGTGTCTTTTTTTCTATATTTGTGTTCGTTCGTCAGATGTTTCGTTTGGAAAGAGTAGCTGCCAACTTCAAAAATGGTGACCGATCGTTTCCAAAGTCACGTGGGTTGAAGCCTGAAGTCACGTGGGTTGAAGCCTGAAGTCACGTGGGTTGAAGCCTGAAGTCACGTGGGTTGAAACCTGAACCTTTTGGATAACAATTGTGTCTTTTCTTCTATATTTGTGTTCGTTTGTCAGATGTTGCGTTTGGAACAAGTAGCTGCCAACATCAAAAGTGGTGACCGATCGTTTTGAGAGTCACGTGGGTTGAAGCCTGAAGTCACGTGGGTTGGAGCCTGAAGTCACGTGGGTTGAAACCTGAACTTTTTGGATAACAATTGTGTCTTTTCTTCTATATTTGTGTTCGTTCGTCAGATGTTGCGTTTGGAACAAGTACTTGCCAACATCAAAAGTGGTGACCGATCGTTTTAAGAGTCACGTGGGTTGAAGCCTGGAGTCACGTGGGTTGGAGCCTGGGGTCACGTGGGTTCAAACCTGAACTTTTTGGATAACAATTGTGTCTTTTTTTCTATATTTGTGTTCGTTCGTCAGATGTTGCGTTTGGAACAAGTAGCTGCCAACATCACAAGTGGTGACCGATCGTTTTAAGAGTCACGTGGGTTGAAGCCTGGAGTCACGTGGGTTGGAGCCTGGGGTCACGTGGGTTCAAACCTGAACTTTTTGGATAACAATTGTGTCTTTTTCTCTATATTTGTGTTCGTTCGTCAGATGTTTCGTTTGGAAAGAGTAGCTGCCAACTTCAAAAATGGTGACCGATCGTTTTCAAAGTCACGTGGGTTGAAGCCTGAAGTCACGTGGGTTGAAGCCTGAAGTCACGTGGGTTGAAACCTGAAAACACGTGGGTTGAAACCTGAACATTTTGGATAACAATTGTGTCTTTTCTTCTATATTTGTGTTCGTTCGTCAGATGTTGCGTTTGGAACAAGTAGCTGCCAACATCAAAATAGGTGACCGATCGTTTTAAGAGTCACGTGGGTTGAAGCCTGAAGTCACGTGGATTGGAGCCTGGAGTCACGTGGGTTCAAACCTGAACTTTTTGGATAACAATTGTGTCTTTTTTTTATATTTGTGGTCGTTCGTCAGATGTTGCGTTTGGAAAGAGTAGCTGCCAACTTCAAAAATGGTGACCGATCGTTTTCAAAGTCACGTGGGTTGAAGCCTGAAGTCACGTGGGTTGAAGCCTGAAGTCACGTGGGTTGGAGCCTGGAGTCACGTGGGTTCAAACCTAAACTTTTTGGATAACAATTGTGTCTTTTTTTCTATATTTGTGTTCGTTCGTCAGATGTTTCGTTTGGAAAGAGTAGCTGCCAACTTCAAAAATGGTGACCGATCGTTTTCAAATTCACGTGGGTTGAAGCCTGAAAACACGTGGGTTGAAACCTGAACTTTTTGGATAACAATTGTGTCTTTTCTTCTATATTTGTGTTCGTTCGTCAGATGTTGCGTTTGGAACAAGTAGCTGCCAACATCAAAAGTGGTGACCGATCGTTTTGAGAGTCACGTGGGTTGAAGCCTAAAGTCACGTGGGTTGGAGCCTGGAGTCACGTGGGTTCAAACCTGAACTTTTTGGATAACAATTGTGTCTTTTTTTCTATATTTGTGTTCGTTCGTCAGATGTTGCGTTTGGAAAGAGTAGCTGCCAACTTCAAATGTGGTGACCGATCGTTTTCAAAGTCACGTGGGTTGAAGCCTGAAGTCACGTGGGTTCAAACCTGAACTTTTTGGATAACAATTGTGTCTTTTTTTTATATTTGTGGTCGTTCGTCAGATGTTGCGTTTGGAAAGAGTAGCTGCCAACTTCAAAAATGGTGACCGATCGTTTTCAAAGTCACGTGGGTTGAAGCCTGAAGTCACGTGGGTTGAAGCCTGAAGTCACGTGGGTTGGAGCCTGGAGTCACGTGGGTTCAAACCTAAACTTTTTGGATAACAATTGTGTCTTTTTTTCTATATTTGTGTTCGTTCGTCAGATGTTGCGTTTGGAAAGAGTAGCTGCCAACTTCAAAAGTGGTGACCGATCGTTTCCAAAGTCACGTGGGTTGAAGCATGAAGTCACGTGGGTTGAAGCCTGAAGTCACGTGGGTTGAATCCTGAAGTCACGTGGGTTGAAACCTGAACCTTTTGGATAACAATTGTGTCTTTTCTTCTATGTTTGTGTTCGTTCGTCAGATGTTGCGTTTGGAACAAGTAGCTGCCAACATCAAAAGTGGTGACCGATCATTTCAAGAGTCACGTGGGTTGAAGCCTGAAGTCACGTGGGTTGAAGCCTGAAGTCACGTGGGTTGGAGCCTGGAGTCACGTGGGTTCAAACCTAAACTTTTTGGATAACAATTGTGTCTTTTTTTCTATATTTGTGTTCGTTCGTCAGATGTTGCGTTTGGAAAGAGTAGCTGCCAACTTTAAAAGTGGTGACCGATCGTTTTCAAAGTCACGTGGGTTGAAGCCTGAAGTCACGTGGGTTAAAACCTGAACTTTTTGGATAACAATTGTGTCTTTCCTTCTATATTTGTGTTCGTTTGTCAGATGTTGCGTTTGGAACAAGTAGCTGCCAACATCAAAAGTGGTGACCGATCGTTTTGAGAGTCACGTGGGTTGAAGCCTAAACTCACGTGGGTTGGAGCCTGGAGTCACGTGGGTTCAAACCTGAACTTTCTGGATAACAATTGTGTCTTTTTTTCTATATTTGTGTTCGTTCGTCAGATGTTGCGTTTGGAAAGAGTAGCTGCCAACTTCAAATGTGGTGACCGATCGTTTTCAAAGTCACGTGGGTTGAAGCCTGAAGTCACGTGGGTTGAAACCTGAAGTCACGTGGGTTGAAGCCTGAAGTCACGTGGGTTGAAGCCTGAAGTCACGTGGGTTGAAGCCTGAAAACACGTGGGTTGAAACCTGAACTTTTTGGATAACAATTGTGTCTTTTCTTCTATATTTGTGTTCGTTCGTCAGATGTTGCGTTTGGAACAAGTAGCTGCCAACATCAAAAGTGGTGACCGATCGTTTTAAAAGTCACGTGGGTTGAAGCCTGAAGTCACGTGGGTTAGAGCCTGGAGTCACGTGGGTTCAAACCTAAAATTTTTGGATAACAATTGTCTCATTTTTTCTATATTTGTGTTCGTTCGTCAGATGTTGCGTTTGGAAAGAGTAGCTGCCAACTTCAAAAGTGGTGACCGATCGTTTTCAAAGTCACGTGGGTTGAAGCCTGAAGTCACGTGGGTTAAAGCCTGAAGTCACGTGGGTTGAAGCCTGAAGTCACGTGGGTTGAAGCCTGAAGTCACGTGGGTTGAAACCTGAACTTTTTGGATAACAATTGTGTCTTTTCTTCTATATTTGTGTTCGTTCGTCAGATGTTGCGTTTGGAACAAGTAGCTGCCAACATCAAAAGTGGTGACCGATCGTTTTGAGAGTCACGTGGGTTGAAGCCTAAAGTCACGTGGGTTGGAGCCTGGAGTCACGTGGGTTCAAACCTGAACTTTTTGGATAACAATTGTGTCTTTTTTTCTATATTTGTGTTCGTTCGTCAGATGTTGCGTTTGGAAAGAGTAGCTGCCAACTTCAAATGTGGTGACCGATCGTTTTCAAAGTCACGTGGGTTGAAGCCTGAAGTCACATGGGTTGAAACCTGAAGTCACGTGGGTTGAAGCCTGAAGTCACGTGGGTTGAAACCTGAACTTTTTGGATAACAATTGTGTCTTTTCTTCTATATTTGTGTTCGTTCGTCAGATGTTGCGTTTGGAACAAGTAGCTGCCAACATCAAAAGTGGTGACCGATCGTTTTAAAAGTCACGTGGGTTGAAGCCTGAAGTCACGTGGGTTGGAGCCTGGGGTCACGTGGGTTCAAACCTGAACTTTTTGGATAACAATTGTGTCTTTTTTTCTATATTTGTGTTCGTTCGTCAGATGTTTCGTTTGGAAAGAGTAGCTGCCAACTTCAAAAATGGTGACCGATCGTTTTCAAATTCACGTGGGTTGAAGCCTGAAAACACGTGGGTTGAAACCTGAACTTTTTGGATAACAATTGTGTCTTTTCTTCTATATTTGTGTTCGTTCGTCAGATGTTGCGTTTGGAACAAGTAGCTGCCAACATCAAAAGTGGTGACCGATCGTTTTGAGAGTCACGTGGGTTGAAGCCTAAAGTCACGTGGGTTGGAGCCTGGAGTCACGTGGGTTCAAACCTGAACTTTTTGGATAACAATTGTGTCTTCACTTCTATATTTGTGTTCGTTCGTCAGATGTTGCGTTTGGAACAAGTAGCTGCCAACATAAAAAGTGGTGACCGATCGTTTTGAGAGTCACGTGGGTTGAAGCCTAAAGTCACGTGGGTTGGAGCCTGGAGTCACGTGGGTTCAAACCTGAACTTTTTGGATAACCATTCCGTCATTTTTTTCGATATTTGTGTTCGTTCGTCAGATGTTGCGTTTGGAACAAGTAGCTGCCAACATCAAAAGTGGTGACCGATCGTTTTAAAAGTCACGTGGGTTGAAGCCTGAAGTCACGTGGGTTGGAGCCTGGAGTCACGTGGGTTCAAACCTGAACTTTTTGGATAACAATTGTGTCTTTTTTCTATATTTGTGTTCGTTCGACAGATGTTGCGTTTGGAAAGAGTAGCTGCCAACTTCAAAAGTGGTGACCGATCGTTTTCAAAGTCACGTGGGTTGAAGCCTGAAGTCACGTGGGTTAAAGCCTGAAGTCACGTGGGTTGAAGCCTGAAGTCACGTGGGTTGAAGCCTGAAGTCACGTGGGTTGAAACCTGAACCTTTTGGATAACAATTGTGTCTCTTCTTCTATATTTGTGTTCGTTCGTCAGATGTTGCGTTTGGAACAAGTAGCTGCCAACTTTAAAAGTGGTGACCGATCGTTTTCAAAGTCACGTGGGTTGAAGCCTGAAGTCACGTGGGTTAAAGCCTGAAGTCACGTGGGTTGAAGCCTGAAGTCACGTGGGTTGAAGCCTGAAGTCACGTGGGTTGAAACCTGAACCTTTTGGATAACAATTGTGTCTCTTCTTCTATATTTGTGTTCGTTCGTCAGATGTTGCGTTTGGAACAAGTAGCTGCCAACATCAAAAGTGGCGACCGATCGTTTTGAGAGTCACGTGGGTTGAAGCCTGAAGTCACGTGGGTTGGAGCCTGGGGTCACGTGGGTTCAAACCTGAACTTTTTGGATAACAATTGTGTCTTTTTTTCTATATTTGTGTTCGTTCGTCAGATGTTTCGTTTGGAAAGAGTAGCTGCCAACTTCAAAAATGGTGACCGATCGTTTCCAAAGTCACGTGGGTTGAAGCCTGAAGTCACGTGGGTTGAAGCCTGAAGTCACGTGGGTTGAAACCTGAACCTTTTGGATAACAATTGTGTCTTTTCTTCTATATTTGTGTTCGTTTGTCAGATGTTGCGTTTGGAACAAGTAGCTGCCAACATCAAAAGTGGTGACCGATCGTTTTGAGAGTCACGTGGGTTGAAGCCTGAAGTCACGTGGGTTGGAGCCTGAAGTCACGTGGGTTGAAACCTGAACTTTTTGGATAACAATTGTGTCTTTTCTTCTATATTTGTGTTCGTTCGTCAGATGTTGCGTTTGGAACAAGTAGCTGCCAACATCAAAAGTGGTGACCGATCGTTTTGAGAGTCACGTGGGTTGAAGCCTGGAGTCACGTGGGTTGGAGCCTGGGGTCACGTGGGTTCAAACCTGAACTTTTTGGATAACAATTGTGTCTTTCTTTCTATATTTGTGTTCGTTCGTCAGATGTTGCGTTTGGAACAAGTAGCTGCCAACATCACAAGTGGTGACCGATCGTTTTAAGAGTCACGTGGGTTGAAGCCTGGAGTCACGTGGGTTGGAGCCTGGGGTCACGTGGGTTCAAACCTGAACTTTTTGGATAACAATTGTGTCTTTTTCTCTATATTTGTGTTCGTTCGTCAGATGTTTCGTTTGGAAAGAGTAGCTGCCAACTTCAAAAATGGTGACCGATCGTTTTCAAAGTCACGTGGGTTGAAGCCTGAAGTCACGTGGGTTAAAACCTGAACTTTTTGGATAACAATTGTGTCTTTCCTTCTATATTTGTGTTCGTTTGTCAGATGTTGCGTTTGGAACAAGTAGCTGCCAACATCAAAAGTGGTGACCGATCGTTTTGAGAGTCACGTGGGTTGAAGCCTAAACTCACGTGGGTTGGAGCCTGGAGTCACGTGGGTTCAAACCTGAACTTTCTGGATAACAATTGTGTCTTTTTTTCTATATTTGTGTTCGTTCGTCAGATGTTGCGTTTGGAAAGAGTAGCTGCCAACTTCAAATGTGGTGACCGATCGTTTTCAAAGTCACGTGGGTTGAAGCCTGAAGTCACGTGGGTTGAAACCTGAAGTCACGTGGGTTGAAGCCTGAAGTCACGTGGGTTGAAGCCTGAAGTCACGTGGGTTGAAGCCTGAAAACACGTGGGTTGAAACCTGAACTTTTTGGATAACAATTGTGTCTTTTCTTCTATATTTGTGTTCGTTCGTCAGATGTTGCGTTTGGAACAAGTAGCTGCCAACATCAAAAGTGGTGACCGATCGTTTTAAAAGTCACGTGGGTTGAAGCCTGAAGTCACGTGGGTTGGAGCCTGGGGTCACGTGGGTTCAAACCTGAACTTTTTGGATAACAATTGTGTCTTTTTTTCTATATTTGTGTTCGTTCGTCAGATGTTTCGTTTGGAAAGAGTAGCTGCCAACTTCAAAAATGGTGACCGATCGTTTTCAAATTCACGTGGGTTGAAGCCTGAAAACACGTGGGTTGAAACCTGAACTTTTTGGATAACAATTGTGTCTTTTCTTCTATATTTGTGTTCGTTCGTCAGATGTTGCGTTTGGAACAAGTAGCTGCCAACATCAAAAGTGGTGACCGATCGTTTTGAGAGTCACGTGGGTTGAAGCCTAAAGTCACGTGGGTTGGAGCCTGGAGTCACGTGGGTTCAAACCTGAACTTTTTGGATAACAATTGTGTCTTCACTTCTATATTTGTGTTCGTTCGTCAGATGTTGCGTTTGGAACAAGTAGCTGCCAACATAAAAAGTGGTGACCGATCGTTTTGAGAGTCACGTGGGTTGAAGCCTAAAGTCACGTGGGTTGGAGCCTGGAGTCACGTGGGTTCAAACCTGAACTTTTTGGATAACCATTCCGTCATTTTTTTCGATATTTGTGTTCGTTCGTCAGATGTTGCGTTTGGAACAAGTAGCTGCCAACATCAAAAGTGGTGACCGATCGTTTTAAAAATCACGTGGGTTGAAGCCTGAAGTCACGTGGGTTGGAGCCTGGAGTCACGTGGGTTCAAACCTGAACTTTTTGGATAACAATTGTGTCTTTTTTCTATATTTGTGTTCGTTCGACAGATGTTGCGTTTGGAAAGAGTAGCTGCCAACTTCAAAAGTGGTGACCGATCGTTTTCAAAGTCACGTGGGTTGAAGCCTGAAGTCACGTGGGTTAAAGCCTGAAGTCACGTGGGTTGAAGCCTGAAGTCACGTGGGTTGAAGCCTGAAGTCACGTGGGTTGAAACCTGAACTTTTTGGATAACAATTGTGTCTTTTCTTCTATATTTGTGTTCGTTCGTCGGATGTTGCGTTTGGAACAAGTAGCTGCCAACATCAAAAGTGGTGACCGATCGTTTTGAGAGTCACGTGGGTTGAAGCCTAAAGTCACGTGGGTTGGAGCCTGGAGTCACGTGGGTTCAAACCTGAACTTTTTGGATAACAATTGTGTCTTTTTTTCTATATTTGTGTTCGTTCGTCAGATGTTGCGTTTGGAAAGAGTAGCTGCCAACTTCAAATGTGGTGACCGATCGTTTTCAAAGTCAAGTGGGTTGAAGCCTGAAGTCACGTGGGTTGAAACCTGAAGTCACGTGGGTTGAAGCCTGAAGTCACGTGGGTTGAAGCCTGAAGTCACGTGGGTTGAAGCCTGAAGTCACGTGGGTTGGAGCCTGGAGTCACGTGGGTTCAAACCTGAACTTTTTGGATAACAATTGTGTCTTTTCTTCTATATTTGTGTTCGTTCGTCAGATGTTGCGTTTGGAACAAGTAGCTGCCAACATCAAAAGTGGTGACCGATCGTTTTAAAAGTCACGTGGGTTGAAGCCTGAAGTCACGTGGGTTGGAGCCTGGAGTCACGTGGGTTCAAACCTAAACTTTTTGGATAACAATTGTGTCTTTTTTTCTATATTTGTGTTCGTTCGTCAGATGTTGCGTTTGGAAAGAGTAGCTGCCAACTTCAAAAGTGGTGACCGATCGTTTTCAAAGTCACGTGGGTTGAAGCCTGAAGTCACGTGGGTTAAAGCCTGAAGTCACGTGGGTTGAAGCCTGAAGTCACGTGGGTTGAAGCCTGAAGTCACGTGGGTTGAAACCTGAACTTTTTGGATAACAATTGTGTCTTTTCTTCTATATTTGTGTTCGTTCGTCGGATGTTGCGTTTGGAACAAGTAGCTGCCAACATCAAAAGTGGTGACCGATCGTTTTGAGAGTCACGTGGGTTGAAGCCTAAAGTCACGTGGGTTGGAGCCTGGAGTCACGTGGGTTCAAACCTGAACTTTTTGGATAACAATTGTGTCTTTTTTTCTATATTTGTGTTCGTTCGTCAGATGTTGCGTTTGGAAAGAGTAGCTGCCAACTTCAAATGTGGTGACCGATCGTTTTCAAAGTCAAGTGGGTTGAAGCCTGAAGTCACGTGGGTTGAAACCTGAAGTCACGTGGGTTGAAGCCTGAAGTCACGTGGGTTGAAGCCTGAAGTCACGTGGGTTGAAGCCTGAAAACACGTGGGTTGAAACCTGAACTTTTTGGATAACAATTGTGTCTTTTCTTCTATATTTGTGTTCGTTCGTCAGATGTTGCGTTTGGAACAAGTAGCTGCCAACATCAAAAGTGGTGACCGATCGTTTTCAAAGTCACGTGGGTTGAAGCCTGAAGTCACGTGGGTTGAAACCTGAAGTCACGTGGGTTGAAGCCTGAAGTCACGTGGGTTGAAACCTGAACTTTTTGGATAACAATTGTGTCTTTTCTTCTATATTTGTGTTCGTTCGTCAGATGTTGCGTTTGGAACAAGTAGCTGCCAACATCAAAAGTGGTGACCGATCGTTTTAAGAGTCACGTGGGTTGAAGCCTGAAGTCACGTGGGTTGGAGCCTGGGGTCACGTGGGTTCAAACCTGAACTTTTTGGATAACAATTGTGTCTTTTTTTCTATATTTGTGTTCGTTCGTCAGATGTTGCGTTTGGAACAAGTAGCTGCCAACATCAAAAGTGGTGACCGATCGTTTTGAGAGTCACGTGGGTTGAAGCCTAAAGTCACGTGGGTTGGAGCCTGGAGGCACGTGGGTTCAAACCTGAACTTTTTGGATAACAATTGTGTCTTTTTTTCTATATTTGTGTTCGTTCGTCAGATGTTGCGTTTGGAAAGAGTAGCTGCCAACTTCAAATGTGGTGACCGATCGTTTTCAAAGTCACGTGGGTTGAAGCCTGAAGTCACGTGGGTTGAAACCTGAAGTCACGTGGGTTGGAGCCTGAAGTCACGTGGGTTGAAACCTGAACTTTTTGGATAACAATTGTGTCTTTTCTTCTATATTTGTGTTCGTTCGTCAGATGTTGCGTTTGGAACAAGTAGCTGCCAACATCAAAAGTGGTGACCGATCGTTTTGAGAGTCACGTGGGTTGAAGCCTGGAGTCACGTGGGTTGGAGCCTGGGGTCACGTGGGTTCAAACCTGAACTTTTTGGATAACAATTGTGTCTTTTTCTCTATATTTGTGTTCGTTCGTCAGATGTTTCGTTTGGAAAGAGTAGCTGCCAACTTCAAAAATGGTGACCGATCGTTTTCAAAGTCACGTGGGTTGAAGCCTGAAGTCACGTGGGTTGAAGCCTGAAGTCACGTGGGTTGAAACCTGAAAACACGTGGGTTGAAACCTGAACATTTTGGATAACAATTGTGTCTTTTCTTCTATATTTGTGTTCGTTCGTCAGATGTTGCGTTTGGAACAAGTAGCTGCCAACATCAAAATAGGTGACCGATCGTTTTAAGAGTCACGTGGGTTGAAGCCTGAAGTCACGTGGATTGGAGCCTGGAGTCACGTGGGTTCAAACCTGAACTTTTTGGATAACAATTGTGTCTTTTTTTTATATTTGTGGTCGTTCGTCAGATGTTGCGTTTGGAAAGAGTAGCTGCCAACTTCAAAAATGGTGACCGATCGTTTTCAAAGTCACGTGGGTTGAAGCCTGAAGTCACGTGGGTTGAAGCCTGAAGTCACGTGGGTTGGAGCCTGGAGTCACGTGGGTTCAAACCTAAACTTTTTGGATAACAATTGTGTCTTTTTTTCTATATTTGTGTTCGTTCGTCAGATGTTTCGTTTGGAAAGAGTAGCTGCCAACTTCAAAAATGGTGACCGATCGTTTTCAAATTCACGTGGGTTGAAGCCTGAAAACACGTGGGTTGAAACCTGAACTTTTTGGATAACAATTGTGTCTTTTCTTCTATATTTGTGTTCGTTCGTCAGATGTTGCGTTTGGAACAAGTAGCTGCCAACATCAAAAGTGGTGACCGATCGTTTTGAGAGTCACGTGGGTTGAAGCCTAAAGTCACGTGGGTTGGAGCCTGGAGTCACGTGGGTTCAAACCTGAACTTTTTGGATAACAATTGTGTCTTTTTTTCTATATTTGTGTTCGTTCGTCAGATGTTGCGTTTGGAAAGAGTAGCTGCCAACTTCAAATGTGGTGACCGATCGTTTTCAAAGTCACGTGGGTTGAAGCCTGAAGTCACGTGGGTTCAAACCTGAACTTTTTGGATAACAATTGTGTCTTTTTTTTATATTTGTGGTCGTTCGTCAGATGTTGCGTTTGGAAAGAGTAGCTGCCAACTTCAAAAATGGTGACCGATCGTTTTCAAAGTCACGTGGGTTGAAGCCTGAAGTCACGTGGGTTGAAGCCTGAAGTCACGTGGGTTGGAGCCTGGAGTCACGTGGGTTCAAACCTAAACTTTTTGGATAACAATTGTGTCTTTTTTTCTATATTTGTGTTCGTTCGTCAGATGTTGCGTTTGGAAAGAGTAGCTGCCAACTTCAAAAGTGGTGACCGATCGTTTCCAAAGTCACGTGGGTTGAAGCATGAAGTCACGTGGGTTGAAGCCTGAAGTCACGTGGGTTGAAGCCTGAAGTCACGTGGGTTGAAACCTGAACCTTTTGGATAACAATTGTGTCTTTTCTTCTATGTTTGTGTTCGTTCGTCAGATGTTGCGTTTGGAACAAGTAGCTGCCAACATCAAAAGTGGTGACCGATCATTTCAAGAGTCACGTGGGTTGAAGCCTGAAGTCACGTGGGTTGAAGCCTGAAGTCACGTGGGTTGGAGCCTGGAGTCACGTGGGTTCAAACCTAAACTTTTTGGATAACAATTGTGTCTTTTTTTCTATATTTGTGTTCGTTCGTCAGATGTTGCGTTTGGAAAGAGTAGCTGCCAACTTTAAAAGTGGTGACCGATCGTTTTCAAAGTCACGTGGGTTGAAGCCTGAAGTCACGTGGGTTAAAACCTGAACTTTTTGGATAACAATTGTGTCTTTCCTTCTATATTTGTGTTCGTTTGTCAGATGTTGCGTTTGGAACAAGTAGCTGCCAACATCAAAAGTGGTGACCGATCGTTTTGAGAGTCACGTGGGTTGAAGCCTAAACTCACGTGGGTTGGAGCCTGGAGTCACGTGGGTTCAAACCTGAACTTTCTGGATAACAATTGTGTCTTTTTTTCTATATTTGTGTTCGTTCGTCAGATGTTGCGTTTGGAAAGAGTAGCTGCCAACTTCAAATGTGGTGACCGATCGTTTTCAAAGTCACGTGGGTTGAAGCCTGAAGTCACGTGGGTTGAAACCTGAAGTCACGTGGGTTGAAGCCTGAAGTCACGTGGGTTGAAGCCTGAAGTCACGTGGGTTGAAGCCTGAAAACACGTGGGTTGAAACCTGAACTTTTTGGATAACAATTGTGTCTTTTCTTCTATATTTGTGTTCGTTCGTCAGATGTTGCGTTTGGAAAGAGTAGCTGCCAACTTCAAATGTGGTGACCGATCGTTTTCAAAGTCACGTGGGTTGAAGCCTGAAGTCACGTGGGTTGAAACCTGAAGTCACGTGGGTTGAAGCCTGAAGTCACGTGGGTTGAAGCCTGAAGTCACGTGGGTTGAAGCCTGAAAACACGTGGGTTGAAACCTGAACTTTTTGGATAACAATTGTGTCTTTTCTTCTATATTTGTGTTCGTTCGTCAGATGTTGCGTTTGGAAAGAGTAGCTGCCAACTTCAAAAGTGGTGACCGATCGTTTTCAAAGTCACGTGGGTTGAAGCCTGAAGTCACGTGGGTTAAAGCCTGAAGTCACGTGGGTTGAAGCCTGAAGTCACGTGGGTTGAAGCCTGAAGTCACGTGGGTTGAAACCTGAACTTTTTGGATAACAATTGTGTCTTTTCTTCTATATTTGTGTTCGTTCGTCAGATGTTGCGTTTGGAACAAGTAGCTGCCAACATCAAAAGTGGTGACCGATCGTTTTGAGAGTCACGTGGGTTGAAGCCTAAAGTCACGTGGGTTGGAGCCTGGAGTCACGTGGGTTCAAACCTGAACTTTTTGGATAACAATTGTGTCTTTTTTTCTATATTTGTGTTCGTTCGTCAGATGTTGCGTTTGGAAAGAGTAGCTGCCAACTTCAAATGTGGTGACCGATCGTTTTCAAAGTCACGTGGGTTGAAGCCTGAAGTCACATGGGTTGAAACCTGAAGTCACGTGGGTTGAAGCCTGAAGTCACGTGGGTTGAAACCTGAACTTTTTGGATAACAATTGTGTCTTTTCTTCTATATTTGTGTTCGTTCGTCAGATGTTGCGTTTGGAACAAGTAGCTGCCAACATCAAAAGTGGTGACCGATCGTTTTAAAAGTCACGTGGGTTGAAGCCTGAAGTCACGTGGGTTGGAGCCTGGGGTCACGTGGGTTCAAACCTGAACTTTTTGGATAACAATTGTGTCTTTTTTTCTATATTTGTGTTCGTTCGTCAGATGTTTCGTTTGGAAAGAGTAGCTGCCAACTTCAAAAATGGTGACCGATCGTTTTCAAATTCACGTGGGTTGAAGCCTGAAAACACGTGGGTTGAAACCTGAACTTTTTGGATAACAATTGTGTCTTTTCTTCTATATTTGTGTTCGTTCGTCAGATGTTGCGTTTGGAACAAGTAGCTGCCAACATCAAAAGTGGTGACCGATCGTTTTGAGAGTCACGTGGGTTGAAGCCTAAAGTCACGTGGGTTGGAGCCTGGAGTCACGTGGGTTCAAACCTGAACTTTTTGGATAACAATTGTGTCTTCACTTCTATATTTGTGTTCGTTCGTCAGATGTTGCGTTTGGAACAAGTAGCTGCCAACATAAAAAGTGGTGACCGATCGTTTTGAGAGTCACGTGGGTTGAAGCCTAAAGTCACGTGGGTTGGAGCCTGGAGTCACGTGGGTTCAAACCTGAACTTTTTGGATAACCATTCCGTCATTTTTTTCGATATTTGTGTTCGTTCGTCAGATGTTGCGTTTGGAACAAGTAGCTGCCAACATCAAAAGTGGTGACCGATCGTTTTAAAAGTCACGTGGGTTGAAGCCTGAAGTCACGTGGGTTGGAGCCTGGAGTCACGTGGGTTCAAACCTGAACTTTTTGGATAACAATTGTGTCTTTTTTCTATATTTGTGTTCGTTCGACAGATGTTGCGTTTGGAAAGAGTAGCTGCCAACTTCAAAAGTGGTGACCGATCGTTTTCAAAGTCACGTGGGTTGAAGCCTGAAGTCACGTGGGTTAAAGCCTGAAGTCACGTGGGTTGAAGCCTGAAGTCACGTGGGTTGAAGCCTGAAGTCACGTGGGTTGAAACCTGAACCTTTTGGATAACAATTGTGTCTCTTCTTCTATATTTGTGTTCGTTCGTCAGATGTTGCGTTTGGAACAAGTAGCTGCCAACTTTAAAAGTGGTGACCGATCGTTTTCAAAGTCACGTGGGTTGAAGCCTGAAGTCACGTGGGTTAAAACCTGAACTTTTTGGATAACAATTGTGTCTTTCCTTCTATATTTGTGTTCGTTTGTCAGATGTTGCGTTTGGAACAAGTAGCTGCCAACATCAAAAGTGGCGACCGATCGTTTTGAGAGTCACGTGGGTTGAAGCCTGAAGTCACGTGGGTTGGAGCCTGGGGTCACGTGGGTTCAAACCTGAACTTTTTGGATAACAATTGTGTCTTTTTTTCTATATTTGTGTTCGTTCGTCAGATGTTTCGTTTGGAAAGAGTAGCTGCCAACTTCAAAAATGGTGACCGATCGTTTCCAAAGTCACGTGGGTTGAAGCCTGAAGTCACGTGGGTTGAAGCCTGAAGTCACGTGGGTTGAAGCCTGAAGTCACGTGGGTTGAAACCTGAACCTTTTGGATAACAATTGTGTCTTTTCTTCTATATTTGTGTTCGTTTGTCAGATGTTGCGTTTGGAACAAGTAGCTGCCAACATCAAAAGTGGTGACCGATCGTTTTGAGAGTCACGTGGGTTGAAGCCTGAAGTCACGTGGGTTGGAGCCTGAAGTCACGTGGGTTGAAACCTGAACTTTTTGGATAACAATTGTGTCTTTTCTTCTATATTTGTGTTCGTTCGTCAGATGTTGCGTTTGGAACAAGTAGCTGCCAACATCAAAAGTGGTGACCGATCGTTTTAAGAGTCACGTGGGTTGAAGCCTGAAGTCACGTGGGTTGGAGCCTGGGGTCACGTGGGTTCAAACCTGAACTTTTTGGATAACAATTGTGTCTTTCTTTCTATATTTGTGTTCGTTCGTCAGATGTTGCGTTTGGAACAAGTAGCTGCCAACATCACAAGTGGTGACCGATCGTTTTAAGAGTCACGTGGGTTGAAGCCTGGAGTCACGTGGGTTGGAGCCTGGGGTCACGTGGGTTCAAACCTGAACTTTTTGGATAACAATTGTGTCTTTTTCTCTATATTTGTGTTCGTTCGTCAGATGTTTCGTTTGGAAAGAGTAGCTGCCAACTTCAAAAATGGTGACCGATCGTTTTCAAAGTCACGTGGGTTGAAGCCTGAAGTCACGTGGGTTGAAGCCTGAAGTCACGTGGGTTGAAACCTGAAAACACGTGGGTTGAAACCTGAACATTTTGGATAACAATTGTGTCTTTTCTTCTATATTTGTGTTCGTTCGTCAGATGTTGCGTTTGGAACAAGTAGCTGCCAACATCAAAATAGGTGACCGATCGTTTTAAGAGTCACGTGGGTTGAAGCCTGAAGTCACGTGGATTGGAGCCTGGAGTCACGTGGGTTCAAACCTGAACTTTTTGGATAACAATTGTGTCTTTTTTTTATATTTGTGGTCGTTCGTCAGATGTTGCGTTTGGAAAGAGTAGCTGCCAACTTCAAAAATGGTGACCGATCGTTTTCAAAGTCACGTGGGTTGAAGCCTGAAGTCACGTGGGTTGAAGCCTGAAGTCACGTGGGCTGGAGCCTGGAGTCACGTGGGTTCAAACCTAAACTTTTTGGATAACAATTGTGTCTTTTTTTCTATATTTGTGTTCGTTCGTCAGATGTTGCGTTTGGAAAGAGTAGCTGCCAACTTCAAAAGTGGTGACCGATCGTTTCCAAAGTCACGTGGGTTGAAGCCTGAAGTCACGTGGGTTGAAGCCTGAAGTCACGTGGGTTGAAGCCTGAAGTCACGTGGGTTGAAACCTGAACCTTTTGGATAACAATTGTGTCTTTTCTTCTATATTTGTGTTCGTTCGTCAGATGTTGCGTTTGGAACAAGTAGCTGCCAACATCAAAAGTGGTGACCGATCATTTCAAGAGTCACGTGGGTTGAAGCCTGAAGTCACGTGGGTTGAAGCCTGAAGTCACGTGGGTTGGAGCCTGGAGTCACGTGGGTTCAAACCTAAACTTTTTGGATAACAATTGTGTCTTTTTTTCTATATTTGTGTTCGTTCGTCAGATGTTTCGTTTGGAAAGAGTAGCTGCCAACTTCAAAAATGGTGACCGATCGTTTTCAAATTCACGTGGGTTGAAGCCTGAAAACACGTGGGTTGAAACCTGAACTTTTTGGATAACAATTGTGTCTTTTCTTCTATATTTGTGTTCGTTCGTCAGATGTTGCGTTTGGAACAAGTAGTTGCCAACATCAAAAGTGGTGACCGATCGTTTTGAGAGTCACGTGGGTTGAAGCCTAAAGTCACGTGGGTTGGAGCCTGGAGTCACGTGGGTTCAAACCTGAACTTTTTGGATAACAATTGTGTCTTTTTTTCTATATTTGTGTTCGTTCGTCAGATGTTGCGTTTGGAAAGAGTAGCTGCCAACTTCAAATGTGGTGACCGATCGTTTTCAAAGTCACGTGGGTTGAAGCCTGAAGTCACGTGGGTTCAAACCTGAACTTTTTGGATAACAATTGTGTCTTTTTTTTATATTTGTGGTCGTTCGTCAGATGTTGCGTTCGGAAAGAGTAGCTGCCAACTTCAAAAATGGTGACCGATCGTTTTCAAAGTCACGTGGGTTGAAGCCTGAAGTCACGTGGGTTGAAGCCTGAAGTCACGTGGGTTGGAGCCTGGAGTCACGTGGGTTCAAACCTAAACTTTTTGGATAACAATTGTGTCTTTTTTTCTATATTTGTGTTCGTTCGTCAGATGTTGCGTTTGGAAAGAGTAGCTGCCAACTTCAAAAGTGGTGACCGATCGTTTCCAAAGTCACGTGGGTTGAAGCATGAAGTCACGTGGGTTGAAGCCTGAAGTCACGTGGGTTGAAGCCTGAAGTCACGTGGGTTGAAACCTGAACCTTTTGGATAACAATTGTGTCTTTTCTTCTATGTTTGTGTTCGTTCGTCAGATGTTGCGTTTGGAACAAGTAGCTGCCAACATCAAAAGTGGTGACCGATCATTTCAAGAGTCACGTGGGTTGAAGCCTGAAGTCACGTGGGTTGAAGCCTGAAGTCACGTGGGTTGGAGCCTGGAGTCACGTGGGTTCAAACCTAAACTTTTTGGATAACAATTGTGTCTTTTTTTTCTATATTTGTGTTCGTTCGTCAGATGTTGCGTTTGGAAAGAGTAGCTGCCAACTTTAAAAGTGGTGACCGATCGTTTTCAAAGTCACGTGGGTTGAAGCCTGAAGTCACGTGGGTTAAAACCTGAACTTTTTGGATAACAATTGTGTCTTTCCTTCTATATTTGTGTTCGTTTGTCAGATGTTGCGTTTGGAACAAGTAGCTGCCAACATCAAAAGTGGTGACCGATCGTTTTGAGAGTCACGTGGGTTGAAGCCTAAACTCACGTGGGTTGGAGCCTGGAGTCACGTGGGTTCAAACCTGAACTTTCTGGATAACAATTGTGTCTTTTTTTCTATATTTGTGTTCGTTCGTCAGATGTTTCGTTTGGAAAGAGTAGCTGCCAACTTCAAAAATGGTGACCGATCGTTTTCAAATTCACGTGGGTTGAAGCCTGAAAACACGTGGGTTGAAACCTGAACTTTTTGGATAACAATTGTGTCTTTTCTTCTATATTTGTGTTCGTTCGTCAGATGTTGCGTTTGGAACAAGTAGCTGCCAACATCAAAAGTGGTGACCGATCGTTTTGAGAGTCACGTGGGTTGAAGCCTAAAGTCACGTGGGTTGGAGCCTGGAGTCACGTGGGTTCAAACCTGAACTTTTTGGATAACCATTCCGTCATTTTTTTCGATATTTGTGTTCGTTCGTCAGATGTTGCGTTTGGAACAAGTAGCTGCCAACATCAAAAGTGGTGACCGATCGTTTTAAAAGTCACGTGGGTTGAAGCCTGAAGTCACGTGGGTTGGAGCCTGGAGTCACGTGGGTTCAAACCTGAACTTTTTGGATAACAATTGTGTCTTTTTTCTATATTTGTGTTCGTTCGACAGATGTTGCGTTTGGAAAGAGTAGCTGCCAACTTCAAAAGTGGTGACCGATCGTTTTCAAAGTCACGTGGGTTGAAGCCTGAAGTCACGTGGGTTAAAGCCTGAAGTCACGTGGGTTGAAGCCTGAAGTCACGTGGGTTGAAGCCTGAAGTCACGTGGGTTGAAACCTGAACCTTTTGGATAACAATTGTGTCTCTTCTTCTATATTTGTGTTCGTTCGTCAGATGTTTCGTTTGGAAAGAGTAGCTGCCAACTTCAAAAATGGTGACCGATCGTTTTCAAAGTCACGTGGGTTGAAGCCTGAAGTCACGTGGGTTGAAGCCTGAAGTCACGTGGGTTGAAACCTGAAAACACGTGGGTTGAAACCTGAACATTTTGGATAACAATTGTGTCTTTTCTTCTATATTTGTGTTCGTTCGTCAGATGTTGCGTTTGGAACAAGTAGCTGCCAACATCAAAATAGGTGACCGATCGTTTTAAGAGTCACGTGGGTTGAAGCCTGAAGTCACGTGGATTGGAGCCTGGAGTCACGTGGGTTCAAACCTGAACTTTTTGGATAACAATTGTGTCTTTTTTTTATATTTGTGGTCGTTCGTCAGATGTTGCGTTTGGAAAGAGTAGCTGCCAACTTCAAAAATGGTGACCGATCGTTTTCAAAGTCACGTGGGTTGAAGCCTGAAGTCACGTGGGTTGAAGCCTGAAGTCACGTGGGCTGGAGCCTGGAGTCACGTGGGTTCAAACCTAAACTTTTTGGATAACAATTGTGTCTTTTTTTCTATATTTGTGTTCGTTCGTCAGATGTTGCGTTTGGAAAGAGTAGCTGCCAACTTCAAAAGTGGTGACCGATCGTTTCCAAAGTCACGTGGGTTGAAGCCTGAAGTCACGTGGGTTGAAGCCTGAAGTCACGTGGGTTGAAGCCTGAAGTCACGTGGGTTGAAACCTGAACCTTTTGGATAACAATTGTGTCTTTTCTTCTATATTTGTGTTCGTTCGTCAGATGTTGCGTTTGGAACAAGTAGCTGCCAACATCAAAAGTGGTGACCGATCATTTCAAGAGTCACGTGGGTTGAAGCCTGAAGTCACGTGGGTTGAAGCCTGAAGTCACGTGGGTTGGAGCCTGGAGTCACGTGGGTTCAAACCTAAACTTTTTGGATAACAATTGTGTCTTTTTTTCTATATTTGTGTTCGTTCGTCAGATGTTTCGTTTGGAAAGAGTAGCTGCCAACTTCAAAAATGGTGACCGATCGTTTTCAAATTCACGTGGGTTGAAGCCTGAAAACACGTGGGTTGAAACCTGAACTTTTTGGATAACAATTGTGTCTTTTCTTCTATATTTGTGTTCGTTCGTCAGATGTTGCGTTTGGAACAAGTAGTTGCCAACATCAAAAGTGGTGACCGATCGTTTTGAGAGTCACGTGGGTTGAAGCCTAAAGTCACGTGGGTTGGAGCCTGGAGTCACGTGGGTTCAAACCTGAACTTTTTGGATAACAATTGTGTCTTTTTTTCTATATTTGTGTTCGTTCGTCAGATGTTGCGTTTGGAAAGAGTAGCTGCCAACTTCAAATGTGGTGACCGATCGTTTTCAAAGTCACGTGGGTTGAAGCCTGAAGTCACGTGGGTTCAAACCTGAACTTTTTGGATAACAATTGTGTCTTTTTTTTATATTTGTGGTCGTTCGTCAGATGTTGCGTTCGGAAAGAGTAGCTGCCAACTTCAAAAATGGTGACCGATCGTTTTCAAAGTCACGTGGGTTGAAGCCTGAAGTCACGTGGGTTGAAGCCTGAAGTCACGTGGGTTGGAGCCTGGAGTCACGTGGGTTCAAACCTAAACTTTTTGGATAACAATTGTGTCTTTTTTTCTATATTTGTGTTCGTTCGTCAGATGTTGCGTTTGGAAAGAGTAGCTGCCAACTTCAAAAGTGGTGACCGATCGTTTCCAAAGTCACGTGGGTTGAAGCATGAAGTCACGTGGGTTGAAGCCTGAAGTCACGTGGGTTGAAGCCTGAAGTCACGTGGGTTGAAACCTGAACCTTTTGGATAACAATTGTGTCTTTTCTTCTATGTTTGTGTTCGTTCGTCAGATGTTGCGTTTGGAACAAGTAGCTGCCAACATCAAAAGTGGTGACCGATCATTTCAAGAGTCACGTGGGTTGAAGCCTGAAGTCACGTGGGTTGAAGCCTGAAGTCACGTGGGTTGGAGCCTGGAGTCACGTGGGTTCAAACCTAAACTTTTTGGATAACAATTGTGTCTTTTTTTTCTATATTTGTGTTCGTTCGTCAGATGTTGCGTTTGGAAAGAGTAGCTGCCAACTTTAAAAGTGGTGACCGATCGTTTTCAAAGTCACGTGGGTTGAAGCCTGAAGTCACGTGGGTTAAAACCTGAACTTTTTGGATAACAATTGTGTCTTTCCTTCTATATTTGTGTTCGTTTGTCAGATGTTGCGTTTGGAACAAGTAGCTGCCAACATCAAAAGTGGTGACCGATCGTTTTGAGAGTCACGTGGGTTGAAGCCTAAACTCACGTGGGTTGGAGCCTGGAGTCACGTGGGTTCAAACCTGAACTTTCTGGATAACAATTGTGTCTTTTTTTCTATATTTGTGTTCGTTCGTCAGATGTTTCGTTTGGAAAGAGTAGCTGCCAACTTCAAAAATGGTGACCGATCGTTTTCAAATTCACGTGGGTTGAAGCCTGAAAACACGTGGGTTGAAACCTGAACTTTTTGGATAACAATTGTGTCTTTTCTTCTATATTTGTGTTCGTTCGTCAGATGTTGCGTTTGGAACAAGTAGCTGCCAACATCAAAAGTGGTGACCGATCGTTTTGAGAGTCACGTGGGTTGAAGCCTAAAGTCACGTGGGTTGGAGCCTGGAGTCACGTGGGTTCAAACCTGAACTTTTTGGATAACCATTCCGTCATTTTTTTCGATATTTGTGTTCGTTCGTCAGATGTTGCGTTTGGAACAAGTAGCTGCCAACATCAAAAGTGGTGACCGATCGTTTTAAAAGTCACGTGGGTTGAAGCCTGAAGTCACGTGGGTTGGAGCCTGGAGTCACGTGGGTTCAAACCTGAACTTTTTGGATAACAATTGTGTCTTTTTTCTATATTTGTGTTCGTTCGACAGATGTTGCGTTTGGAAAGAGTAGCTGCCAACTTCAAAAGTGGTGACCGATCGTTTTCAAAGTCACGTGGGTTGAAGCCTGAAGTCACGTGGGTTAAAGCCTGAAGTCACGTGGGTTGAAGCCTGAAGTCACGTGGGTTGAAGCCTGAAGTCACGTGGGTTGAAACCTGAACCTTTTGGATAACAATTGTGTCTCTTCTTCTATATTTGTGTTCGTTCGTCAGATGTTGCGTTTGGAACAAGTAGCTGCCAACTTTAAAAGTGGTGACCGATCGTTTTCAAAGTCACGTGGGTTGAAGCCTGAAGTCACGTGGGTTAAAACCTGAACTTTTTGGATAACAATTGTGTCTTTCCTTCTATATTTGTGTTCGTTTGTCAGATGTTGCGTTTGGAACAAGTAGCTGCCAACATCAAAAGTGGCGACCGATCGTTTTGAGAGTCACGTGGGTTGAAGCCTGAAGTCACGTGGGTTGGAGCCTGGGGTCACGTGGGTTCAAACCTGAACTTTTTGGATAACAATTGTGTCTTTTTTTCTATATTTGTGTTCGTTCGTCAGATGTTTCGTTTGGAAAGAGTAGCTGCCAACTTCAAAAATGGTGACCGATCGTTTCCAAAGTCACGTGGGTTGAAGCCTGAAGTCACGTGGGTTGAAGCCTGAAGTCACGTGGGTTGAAGCCTGAAGTCACGTGGGTTGAAGCCTGAAGTCACGTGGGTTGAAACCTGAACCTTTTGGATAACAATTGTGTCTTTTCTTCTATATTTGTGTTCGTTTGTCAGATGTTGCGTTTGGAACAAGTAGCTGCCAACATCAAAAGTGGTGACCGATCGTTTTGAGAGTCACGTGGGTTGAAGCCTGAAGTCACGTGGGTTGGAGCCTGAAGTCACGTGGGTTGAAACCTGAACTTTTTGGATAACAATTGTGTCTTTTCTTCTATATTTGTGTTCGTTCGTCAGATGTTGCGTTTGGAACAAGTAGCTGCCAACATCAAAAGTGGTGACCGATCGTTTTAAGAGTCACGTGGGTTGAAGCCTGGAGTCACGTGGGTTGGAGCCTGGGGTCACGTGGGTTCAAACCTGAACTTTTTGGATAACAATTGTGTCTTTTTTTCTATATTTGTGTTCGTTCGTCAGATGTTGCGTTTGGAACAAGTAGCTGCCAACATCACAAGTGGTGACCGATCGTTTTAAGAGTCACGTGGGTTGAAGCCTGGAGTCACGTGGGTTGGAGCCTGGGGTCACGTGGGTTCAAACCTGAACTTTTTGGATAACAATTGTGTCTTTTTCTCTATATTTGTGTTCGTTCGTCAGATGTTTCGTTTGAAAAGAGTAGCTGCCAACTTCAAAAATGGTGACCGATCGTTTTCAAAGTCACGTGGGTTGAAGCCTGAAGTCACGTGGGTTGAAGCCTGAAGTCACGTGGGTTGAAACCTGAAAACACGTGGGTTGAAACCTGAACATTTTGGATAACAATTGTGTCTTTTCTTCTATATTTGTGTTCGTTCGTCAGATGTTGCGTTTGGAACAAGTAGCTGCCAACATCAAAATAGGTGACCGATCGTTTTAAGAGTCACGTGGGTTGAAGCCTGAAGTCACGTGGATTGGAGCCTGGAGTCACGTGGGTTCAAACCTGAACTTTTTGGATAACAATTGTGTCTTTTTTTTATATTTGTGGTCGTTCGTCAGATGTTGCGTTTGGAAAGAGTAGCTGCCAACTTCAAAAATGGTGACCGATCGTTTTCAAAGTCACGTGGGTTGAAGCCTGAAGTCACGTGGGTTGAAGCCTGAAGTCACGTGGGTTGGAGCCTGGAGTCACGTGGGTTCAAACCTAAACTTTTTGGATAACAATTGTGTCTTTTTTTCTATATTTGTGTTCGTTCGTCAGATGTTGCGTTTGGAAAGAGTAGCTGCCAACTTCAAAAGTGGTGACCGATCGTTTCCAAAGTCACGTGGGTTGAAGCCTGAAGTCACGTGGGTTGAAGCCTGAAGTCACGTGGGTTGAAGCCTGAAGTCACGTGGGTTGAAACCTGAACCTTTTGGATAACAATTGTGTCTTTTCTTCTATATTTGTGTTCGTTCGTCAGATGTTGCGTTTGGAACAAGTAGCTGCCAACATCAAAAGTGGTGACCGATCATTTCAAGAGTCACGTGGGTTGAAGCCTGAAGTCACGTGGGTTGAAGCCTGAAGTCACGTGGGTTGGAGCCTGGAGTCACGTGGGTTCAAACCTAAACTTTTTGGATAACAATTGTGTCTTTTTTTCTATATTTGTGTTCGTTCGTCAGATGTTTCGTTTGGAAAGAGTAGCTGCCAACTTCAAAAATGGTGACCGATCGTTTTCAAATTCACGTGGGTTGAAGCCTGAAAACACGTGGGTTGAAACCTGAACTTTTTGGATAACAATTGTGTCTTTTCTTCTATATTTGTGTTCGTTCGTCAGATGTTGCGTTTGGAACAAGTAGCTGCCAACATCAAAAGTGGTGACCGATCGTTTTGAGAGTCACGTGGGTTGAAGCCTAAAGTCACGTGGGTTGGAGCCTGGAGTCACGTGGGTTCAAACCTGAACTTTTTGGATAACAATTGTGTCTTTTTTTCTATATTTGTGTTCGTTCGTCAGATGTTGCGTTTGGAAAGAGTAGCTGCCAACTTCAAATGTGGTGACCGATCGTTTTCAAAGTCACGTGGGTTGAAGCCTGAAGTCACGTGGGTTCAAACCTGAACTTTTTGGATAACAATTGTGTCTTTTTTTTATATTTGTGGTCGTTCGTCAGATGTTGCGTTTGGAAAGAGTAGCTGCCAACTTCAAAAATGGTGACCGATCGTTTTCAAAGTCACGTGGGTTGAAGCCTGAAGTCACGTGGGTTGAAGCCTGAAGTCACGTGGGTTGGAGCCTGGAGTCACGTGGGTTCAAACCTAAACTTTTTGGATAACAATTGTGTCTTTTTTTCTATATTTGTGTTCGTTCGTCAGATGTTGCGTTTGGAAAGAGTAGCTGCCAACTTCAAAAGTGGTGACCGATCGTTTCCAAAGTCACGTGGGTTGAAGCATGAAGTCACGTGGGTTGAAGCCTGAAGTCACGTGGGTTGAAGCCTGAAGTCACGTGGGTTGAAACCTGAACCTTTTGGATAACAATTGTGTCTTTTCTTCTATGTTTGTGTTCGTTCGTCAGATGTTGCGTTTGGAACAAGTAGCTGCCAACATCAAAAGTGGTGACCGATCATTTCAAGAGTCACGTGGGTTGAAGCCTGAAGTCACGTGGGTTGAAGCCTGAAGTCACGTGGGTTGGAGCCTGGAGTCACGTGGGTTCAAACCTAAACTTTTTGGATAACAATTGTGTCTTTTTTTCTATATTTGTGTTCGTTCGTCAGATGTTGCGTTTGGAAAGAGTAGCTGCCAACTTTAAAAGTGGTGACCGATCGTTTTCAAAGTCACGTGGGTTGAAGCCTGAAGTCACGTGGGTTAAAACCTGAACTTTTTGGATAACAATTGTGTCTTTTTTTCTATATTTGTGTTCGTTTGTCAGATGTTGCGTTTGGAACAAGTAGCTGCCAACATCAAAAGTGGTGACCGATCGTTTTGAGAGTCACGTGGGTTGAAGCCTAAACTCACGTGGGTTGGAGCCTGGAGTCACGTGGGTTCAAACCTGAACTTTCTGGATAACAATTGTGTCTTTTTTTCTATATTTGTGTTCGTTCGTCAGATGTTGCGTTTGGAAAGAGTAGCTGCCAACTTCAAATGTGGTGACCGATCGTTTTCAAAGTCACGTGGGCTGAAGCCTGAAGTCACGTGGGTTGAAACCTGAAGTCACGTGGGTTGAAGCCTGAAGTCACGTGGGTTGAAGCCTGAAGTCACGTGGGTTGAAGCCTGAAAACACGTGGGTTGAAACCTGAACTTTTTGGATAACAATTGTGTCTTTTCTTCTATATTTGTGTTCGTTCGTCAGATGTTGCGTTTGGAACAAGTAGCTGCCAACATCAAAAGTGGTGACCGATCGTTTTAAAAGTCACGTGGGTTGAAGCCTGAAGTCACGTGGGTTAGAGCCTGGAGTCACGTGGGTTCAAACCTAAAATTTTTGGATAACAATTGTCTCATTTTTTCTATATTTGTGTTCGTTCGTCAGATGTTGCGTTTGGAAAGAGTAGCTGCCAACTTCAAAAGTGGTGACCGATCGTTTTCAAAGTCACGTGGGTTGAAGCCTGAAGTCACGTGGGTTAAAGCCTGAAGTCACGTGGGTTGAAGCCTGAAGTCACGTGGGTTGAAGCCTGAAGTCACGTGGGTTGAAACCTGAACTTTTTGGATAACAATTGTGTCTTTTCTTCTATATTTGTGTTCGTTCGTCAGATGTTGCGTTTGGAACAAGTAGCTGCCAACATCAAAAGTGGTGACCGATCGTTTTGAGAGTCACGTGGGTTGAAGCCTAAAGTCACGTGGGTTGGAGCCTGGAGTCACGTGGGTTCAAACCTGAACTTTTTGGATAACAATTGTGTCTTTTTTTCTATATTTGTGTTCGTTCGTCAGATGTTGCGTTTGGAAAGAGTAGCTGCCAACTTCAAATGTGGTGACCGATCGTTTTCAAAGTCACGTGGGTTGAAGCCTGAAGTCACATGGGTTGAAACCTGAAGTCACGTGGGTTGAAGCCTGAAGTCACGTGGGTTGAAACCTGAACTTTTTGGATAACAATTGTGTCTTTTCTTCTATATTTGTGTTCGTTCGTCAGATGTTGCGTTTGGAACAAGTAGCTGCCAACATCAAAAGTGGTGACCGATCGTTTTAAAAGTCACGTGGGTTGAAGCCTGAAGTCACGTGGGTTGGAGCCTGGGGTCACGTGGGTTCAAACCTGAACTTTTTGGATAACAATTGTGTCTTTTTTTCTATATTTGTGTTCGTTCGTCAGATGTTTCGTTTGGAAAGAGTAGCTGCCAACTTCAAAAATGGTGACCGATCGTTTTCAAATTCACGTGGGTTGAAGCCTGAAAACACGTGGGTTGAAACCTGAACTTTTTGGATAACAATTGTGTCTTTTCTTCTATATTTGTGTTCGTTCGTCAGATGTTGCGTTTGGAACAAGTAGCTGCCAACATCAAAAGTGGTGACCGATCGTTTTGAGAGTCACGTGGGTTGAAGCCTAAAGTCACGTGGGTTGGAGCCTGGAGTCACGTGGGTTCAAACCTGAACTTTTTGGATAACAATTGTGTCTTCACTTCTATATTTGTGTTCGTTCGTCAGATGTTGCGTTTGGAACAAGTAGCTGCCAACATAAAAAGTGGTGACCGATCGTTTTGAGAGTCACGTGGGTTGAAGCCTAAAGTCACGTGGGTTGGAGCCTGGAGTCACGTGGGTTCAAACCTGAACTTTTTGGATAACCATTCCGTCATTTTTTTCGATATTTGTGTTCGTTCGTCAGATGTTGCGTTTGGAACAAGTAGCTGCCAACATCAAAAGTGGTGACCGATCGTTTTAAAAGTCACGTGGGTTGAAGCCTGAAGTCACGTGGGTTGGAGCCTGGAGTCACGTGTGTTCAAACCTGAACTTTTTGGATAACAATTGTGTCTTTTTTCTATATTTGTGTTCGTTCGACAGATGTTGCGTTTGGAAAGAGTAGCTGCCAACATCAAAAGTGGTGACCGATCGTTTTGAGAGTCACGTGGGTTGAAGCCTAAAGTCACGTGGGTTGGAGCCTGGAGTCACGTGGGTTCAAACCTGAACTTTTTGGATAACAATTGTGTCTTTTTTTCTATATTTGTGTTCGTTCGTCAGATGTTGCGTTTGGAAAGAGTAGCTGCCAACTTCAAATGTGGTGACCGATCGTTTTCAAAGTCAAGTGGGTTGAAGCCTGAAGTCACGTGGGTTGAAACCTGAAGTCACGTGGGTTGAAGCCTGAAGTCACGTGGGTTGAAGCCTGAAGTCACGTGGGTTGAAGCCTGAAGTCACGTGGGTTGGAGCCTGGAGTCACGTGGGTTCAAACCTGAACTTTTTGGATAACAATTGTGTCTTTTCTTCTATATTTGTGTTCGTTCGTCAGATGTTGCGTTTGGAACAAGTAGCTGCCAACATCAAAAGTGGTGACCGATCGTTTTAAAAGTCACGTGGGTTGAAGCCTGAAGTCACGTGGGTTGGAGCCTGGAGTCACGTGGGTTCAAACCTAAACTTTTTGGATAACAATTGTGTCTTTTTTTCTATATTTGTGTTCGTTCGTCAGATGTTGCGTTTGGAAAGAGTAGCTGCCAACTTCAAAAGTGGTGACCGATCGTTTTCAAAGTCACGTGGGTTGAAGCCTGAAGTCACGTGGGTTAAAGCCTGAAGTCACGTGGGTTGAAGCCTGAAGTCACGTGGGTTGAAGCCTGAAGTCACGTGGGTTGAAACCTGAACTTTTTGGATAACAATTGTGTCTTTTCTTCTATATTTGTGTTCGTTCGTCGGATGTTGCGTTTGGAACAAGTAGCTGCCAACATCAAAAGTGGTGACCGATCGTTTTGAGAGTCACGTGGGTTGAAGCCTAAAGTCACGTGGGTTGGAGCCTGGAGTCACGTGGGTTCAAACCTGAACTTTTTGGATAACAATTGTGTCTTTTTTTCTATATTTGTGTTCGTTCGTCAGATGTTGCGTTTGGAAAGAGTAGCTGCCAACTTCAAAAGTGGTGACCGATCGTTTTCAAAGTCACGTGGGTTGAAGCCTGAAGTCACGTGGGTTAAAGCCTGAAGTCACGTGGGTTGAAGCCTGAAGTCACGTGGGTTGAAGCCTGAAGTCACGTGGGTTGAAGCCTGAAGTCACGTGGGTTGAAACCTGAACTTTTTGGATAACAATTGTGTCTTTTCTTCTATACTTGTGTTCCTTCGTCGGATGTTGCGTTTGGAACAAGTAGCTGCCAACATCAAAAGTGGTGACCGATCGTTTTGAGAGTCACGTGGGTTGAAGCCTAAAGTCACGTGGGTTGGAGCCTGGAGTCACGTGGGTTCAAACCTGAACTTTTTGGATAACAATTGTGTCTTTTTTTCTATATTTGTGTTCGTTCGTCAGATGTTGCGTTTGGAAAGAGTAGCTGCCAACTTCAAATGTGGTGACCGATCGTTTTCAAAGTCAAGTGGGTTGAAGCCTGAAGTCACGTGGGTTGAAACCTGAAGTCACGTGGGTTGAAGCCTGAAGTCACGTGGGTTGAAGCCTGAAGTCACGTGGGTTGAAGCCTGAAGTCACGTGGGTTGGAGCCTGGAGTCACGTGGGTTCAAACCTGAACTTTTTGGATAACAATTGTGTCTTTTCTTCTATATTTGTGTTCGTTCGTCAGATGTTTCGTTTGGAAAGAGTAGCTGCCAACTTCAAAAATGGTGACCAATCGTTTTCAAATTCACGTGGGTTGAAGCCTGAAAACACGTGGGTTGAAACCTGAACTTTTTGGATAACAATTGTGTCTTTTCTTCTATATTTGTGTTCGTTTGTCAGATGTTGCGTTTGGAACAAGTTGCGGCCAACATCAAAAGTGGTGACCGATCGTTTTGAGAGTCACGTGGGTTGAAGCCTAAAGTCACGTGGGTTGGAGCCTGGAGTCACGTGGGTTGAAGCCTGAAGTCACGTGGGTTGAAACCTGAACCTTTTGGATAACAATTGTGTCTCTTCTTCTATATTTGTGTTCGTTCGTCAGATGTTGCGTTTGGAACAAGTAGCTGCCAACTTTAAAAGTGGTGACCGATCGTTTTCAAAGTCACGTGGGTTGAAGCCTGAAGTCACGTGGGTTAAAACCTGAACTTTTTGGATAACAATTGTGTCTTTCCTTCTATATTTGTGTTCGTTTGTCAGATGTTGCGTTTGGAACAAGTAGCTGCCAACATCAAAAGTGGCGACCGATCGTTTTGAGAGCACGTGGGTTGAAGCCTGAAGTCACGTGGGTTGGAGCCTGGGGTCACGTGGGTTCAAACCTGAACTTTTTGGATAACAATTGTGTCTTTTTTTCTATATTTGTGTTCGTTCGTCAGATGTTTCGTTTGGAAAGAGTAGCTGCCAACTTCAAAAATGGTGACCGATCGTTTCCAAAGTCACGTGGGTTGAAGCCTGAAGTCACGTGGGTTGAAGCCTGAAGTCACGTGGGTTGAAGCCTGAAGTCACGTGGGTTGAAACCTGAACCTTTTGGATAACAATTGTGTCTTTTCTTCTATATTTGTGTTCGTTTGTCAGATGTTGCGTTTGGAACAAGTAGCTGCCAACATCAAAAGTGGTGACCGATCGTTTTGAGAGTCACGTGGGTTGAAGCCTGAAGTCACGTGGGTTGGAGCCTGAAGTCACGTGGGTTGAAACCTGAACTTTTTGGATAACAATTGTGTCTTTTCTTCTATATTTGTGTTCGTTCGTCAGATGTTGCGTTTGGAACAAGTAGCTGCCAACATCAAAAGTGGTGACCGATCGTTTTAAGAGTCACGTGGGTTGAAGCCTGGAGTCACGTGGGTTGGAGCCTGGGGTCACGTGGGTTCAAACCTGAACTTTTTGGATAACAATTGTGTCTTTTTTTCTATATTTGTGTTCGTTCGTCAGATGTTGCGTTTGGAACAAGTAGCTGCCAACATCACAAGTGGTGACCGATCGTTTTAAGAGTCACGTGGGTTGAAGCCTGGAGTCACGTGGGTTGGAGCCTGGGGTCACGTGGGTTCAAACCTGAACTTTTTGGATAACAATTGTGTCTTTTTCTCTATATTTGTGTTCGTTCGTCAGATGTTTCGTTTGGAAAGAGTAGCTGCCAACTTCAAAAATGGTGACCGATCGTTTTCAAAGTCACGTGGGTTGAAGCCTGAAGTCACGTGGGTTGAAGCCTGAAGTCACGTGGGTTGAAACCTGAAAACACGTGGGTTGAAACCTGAACATTTTGGATAACAATTGTGTCTTTTCTTCTATATTTGTGTTCGTTCGTCAGATGTTGCGTTTGGAACAAGTAGCTGCCAACATCAAAATAGGTGACCGATCGTTTTAAGAGTCACGTGGGTTGAAGCCTGAAGTCACGTGGATTGGAGCCTGGAGTCACGTGGGTTCAAACCTGAACTTTTTGGATAACAATTGTGTCTTTTTTTTATATTTGTGGTCGTTCGTCAGATGTTGCGTTTGGAAAGAGTAGCTGCCAACTTCAAAAATGGTGACCGATCGTTTTCAAAGTCACGTGGGTTGAAGCCTGAAGTCACGTGGGCTGAAGCCTGAAGTCACGTGGGTTGGAGCCTGGAGTCACGTGGGTTCAAACCTAAACTTTTTGGATAACAATTGTGTCTTTTTTTCTATATTTGTGTTCGTTCGTCAGATGTTGCGTTTGGAAAGAGTAGCTGCCAACTTCAAAAGTGGTGACCGATCGTTTCCAAAGTCACGTGGGTTGAAGCCTGAAGTCACGTGAGTTGAAGCCTGAAGTCACGTGGGTTGAAGCCTGAAGTCACGTGGGTTGAAACCTGAACCTTTTGGATAACAATTGTGTCTTTTCTTCTATATTTGTGTTCGTTCGTCAGATGTTGCGTTTGGAACAAGTAGCTGCCAACATCAAAAGTGGTGACCGATCATTTCAAGAGTCACGTGGGTTGAAGCCTGAAGTCACGTGGGTTGAAGCCTGAAGTCACGTGGGTTGGAGCCTGGAGTCACGTGGGTTCAAACCTAAACTTTTTGGATAACAATTGTGTCTTTTTTTCTATATTTGTGTTCGTTCGTCAGATGTTTCGTTTGGAAAGAGTAGCTGCCAACTTCAAAAATGGTGACCGATCGTTTTCAAATTCACGTGGGTTGAAGCCTGAAAACACGTGGGTTGAAACCTGAACTTTTTGGATAACAATTGTGTCTTTTCTTCTATATTTGTGTTCGTTCGTCAGATGTTGCGTTTGGAACAAGTAGCTGCCAACATCAAAAGTGGTGACCGATCGTTTTGAGAGTCACGTGGGTTGAAGCCTAAAGTCACGTGGGTTGGAGCCTGGAGTCACGTGGGTTCAAACCTGAACTTTTTGGATAACAATTGTGTCTTTTTTTCTATATTTGTGTTCGTTCGTCAGATGTTGCGTTTGGAAAGAGTAGCTGCCAACTTCAAATGTGGTGACCGATCGTTTTCAAAGTCACGTGGGTTGAAGCCTGAAGTCACGTGGGTTCAAACCTGAACTTTTTGGATAACAATTGTGTCTTTTTTTTATATTTGTGGTCGTTCGTCAGATGTTGCGTTTGGAAAGAGTAGCTGCCAACTTCAAAAATGGTGACCGATCGTTTTCAAAGTCACGTGGGTTGAAGCCTGAAGTCACGTGGGTTGAAGCCTGAAGTCACGTGGGTTGGAGCCTGGAGTCACGTGGGTTCAAACCTAAACTTTTTGGATAACAATTGTGTCTTTTTTTCTATATTTGTGTTCGTTCGTCAGATGTTGCGTTTGGAAAGAGTAGCTGCCAACTTCAAAAGTGGTGACCGATCGTTTCCAAAGTCACGTGGGTTGAAGCATGAAGTCACGTGGGTTGAAGCCTGAAGTCACGTGGGTTGAAGCCTGAAGTCACGTGGGTTGAAACCTGAACCTTTTGGATAACAATTGTGTCTTTTCTTCTATGTTTGTGTTCGTTCGTCAGATGTTGCGTTTGGAACAAGTAGCTGCCAACATCAAAAGTGGTGACCGATCATTTCAAGAGTCACGTGGGTTGAAGCCTGAAGTCACGTGGGTTGAAGCCTGAAGTCACGTGGGTTGGAGCCTGGAGTCACGTGGGTTCAAACCTAAACTTTTTGGATAACAATTGTGTCTTTTTTTCTATATTTGTGTTCGTTCGTCAGATGTTGCGTTTGGAAAGAGTAGCTGCCAACTTTAAAAGTGGTGACCGATCGTTTTCAAAGTCACGTGGGTTGAAGCCTGAAGTCACGTGGGTTAAAACCTGAACTTTTTGGATAACAATTGTGTCTTTCCTTCTATATTTGTGTTCGTTTGTCAGATGTTGCGTTTGGAACAAGTAGCTGCCAACATCAAAAGTGGTGACCGATCGTTTTGAGAGTCACGTGGGTTGAAGCCTAAACTCACGTGGGTTGGAGCCTGGAGTCACGTGGGTTCAAACCTGAACTTTCTGGATAACAATTGTGTCTTTTTTTCTATATTTGTGTTCGTTCGTCAGATGTTGCGTTTGGAAAGAGTAGCTGCCAACTTCAAATGTGGTGACCGATCGTTTTCAAAGTCACGTGGGTTGAAGCCTGAAGTCACGTGGGTTGAAACCTGAAGTCACGTGGGTTGAAGCCTGAAGTCACGTGGGTTGAAGCCTGAAGTCACGTGGGTTGAAACCTGAACTTTTTGGATAACAATTGTGTCTTTTCTTCTATATTTGTGTTCGTTCGTCAGATGTTGCGTTTGGAACAAGTAGCTGCCAACATCAAAAGTGGTGACCGATCGTTTTCAAAGTCACGTGGGTTGAAGCCTGAAGTCACGTGGGTTAAAGCCTGAAGTCACGTGGGTTGAAGCCTGAAGTCACGTGGGTTGAAGCCTGAAGTCACGTGGGTTGAAACCTGAACTTTTTGGATAACAATTGTGTCTTTTCTTCTATATTTGTGTTCGTTCGTCAGATGTTGCGTTTGGAACAAGTAGCTGCCAACATCAAAAGTGGTGACCGATCGTTTTGAGAGTCACGTGGGTTGAAGCCTAAAGTCACGTGGGTTGGAGCCTGGAGTCACGTGGGTTCAAACCTGAACTTTTTGGATAACAATTGTGTCTTTTTTTCTATATTTGTGTTCGTTCGTCAGATGTTGCGTTTGGAAAGAGTAGCTGCCAACTTCAAATGTGGTGACCGATCGTTTTCAAAGTCACGTGGGTTGAAGCCTGAAGTCACGTGGGTTGAAACCTGAAGTCACGTGGGTTGAAGCCTGAAGTCACGTGGGTTGAAACCTGAACTTTTTGGATAACAATTGTGTCTTTTCTTCTATATTTGTGTTTGTTCGTCAGATGTTGCGTTTGGAACAAGTAGCTGCCAACATCAAAAGTGGTGACCGATCGTTTTGAGAGTCACGTGGGTTGAAGCCTAAAGTCACGTGGGTTGGAGCCTGGAGTCACGTGGGTTCAAACCTGAACTTTTTGGATAACCATTCCGTCATTTTTTTCGATATTTGTGTTCGTTCGTCAGATGTTGCGTTTGGAACAAGTAGCTGCCAACATCAAAAGTGGTGACCGATCGTTTTAAAAGTCACGTGGGTTGAAGCCTGAAGTCACGTGGGTTGGAGCCTGGAGTCACGTGGGTTCAAACCTGAACTTTTTGGATAACAATTGTGTCTTTTTTCTATATTTGTGTTCGTTCGACAGATGTTGCGTTTGGAAAGAGTAGCTGCCAACTTCAAAAGTGGTGACCGATCGTTTTCAAAGTCACGTGGGTTGAAGCCTGAAGTCACGTGGGTTAAAGCCTGAAGTCACGTGGGTTGAAGCCTGAAGTCACGTGGGTTGAAGCCTGAAGTCACGTGGGTTGAAACCTGAACTTTTTGGATAACAATTGTGTCTTTTCTTCTATATTTGTGTTCGTTCGTCGGATGTTGCGTTTGGAACAAGTAGCTGCCAACATCAAAAGTGGTGACCGATCGTTTTGAGAGTCACGTGGGTTGAAGCCTAAAGTCACGTGGGTTGGAGCCTGGAGTCACGTGGGTTCAAACCTGAACTTTTTGGATAACAATTGTGTCTTTTTTTCTATATTTGTGTTCGTTCGTCAGATGTTGCGTTTGGAAAGAGTAGCTGCCAACTTCAAATGTGGTGACCGATCGTTTTCAAAGTCAAGTGGGTTGAAGCCTGAAGTCACGTGGGTTGAAACCTGAAGTCACGTGGGTTGAAGCCTGAAGTCACGTGGGTTGAAGCCTGAAGTCACGTGGGTTGAAGCCTGAAGTCACGTGGGTTGGAGCCTGGAGTCACGTGGGTTCAAACCTGAACTTTTTGGATAACAATTGTGTCTTTTCTTCTATATTTGTGTTCGTTCGTCAGATGTTGCGTTTGGAACAAGTAGCTGCCAACATCAAAAGTGGTGACCGATCGTTTTAAAAGTCACGTGGGTTGAAGCCTGAAGTCACGTGGGTTGGAGCCTGGAGTCACGTGGGTTCAAACCTAAACTTTTTGGATAACAATTGTGTCTTTTTTTCTATATTTGTGTTCGTTCGTCAGATGTTGCGTTTGGAAAGAGTAGCTGCCAACTTCAAAAGTGGTGACCGATCGTTTTCAAAGTCACGTGGGTTGAAGCCTGAAGTCACGTGGGTTAAAGCCTGAAGTCACGTGGGTTGAAGCCTGAAGTCACGTGGGTTGAAGCCTGAAGTCACGTGGGTTGAAACCTGAACTTTTTGGATAACAATTGTCTTTTCTTCTATATTTGTGTTCGTTCGTCGGATGTTGCGTTTGGAACAAGTAGCTGCCAACATCAAAAGTGGTGACCGATCGTTTTGAGAGTCACGTGGGTTGAAGCCTAAAGTCACGTGGGTTGGAGCCTGGAGTCACGTGGGTTCAAACCTGAACTTTTTGGATAACAATTGTGTCTTTTTTTCTATATTTGTGTTCGTTCGTCAGATGTTGCGTTTGGAAAGAGTAGCTGCCAACTTCAAATGTGGTGACCGATCGTTTTCAAAGTCAAGTGGGTTGAAGCCTGAAGTCACGTGGGTTGAAACCTGAAGTCACGTGGGTTGAAGCCTGAAGTCACGTGGGTTGAAGCCTGAAGTCACGTGGGTTGAAGCCTGAAAACACGTGGGTTGAAACCTGAACTTTTTGGATAACAATTGTGTCTTTTCTTCTATATTTGTGTTCGTTCGTCAGATGTTGCGTTTGGAACAAGTAGCTGCCAACATCAAAAGTGGTGACCGATCGTTTTCAAAGTCACGTGGGTTGAAGCCTGAAGTCACGTGGGTTGAAACCTGAAGTCACGTGGGTTGAAGCCTGAAGTCACGTGGGTTGAAACCTGAAAACACGTGGGTTGAAACCTGAACATTTTGGATAACAATTGTGTCTTTTCTTCTATATTTGTGTTCGTTCGTCAGATGTTGCGTTTGGAACAAGTAGCTGCCAACATCAAAATAGGTGACCGATCGTTTTGAGAGTCACGTGGGTTGAAGCCTGAAGTCACGTGGATTGGAGCCTGGAGTCACGTGGGTTCAAACCTGAACTTTTTGGATAACAATTGTGTCTTTTTTTTTATATTTGTGGTCGTTCGTCAGATGTTGCGTTTGGAAAGAGTAGCTGCCAACTTCAAAAATGGTGACCGATCGTTTTCAAAGTCACGTGGGTTGAAGCCTGAAGTCACGTGGGTTGAAGCCTGAAGTCACGTGGGTTGGAGCCTGGAGTCACGTGGGTTCAAACCTAAACTTTTTGGATAACAATTGTGTCTTTTTTTCTATATTTGTGTTCGTTCGTCAGATGTTGCGTTTGGAAAGAGTAGCTGCCAACTTCAAAAGTGGTGACCGATCGTTTCCAAAGTCACGTGGGTTGAAGCCTGAAGTCACGTGGGTTGAAGCCTGAAGTCACGTGGGTTGAAGCCTGAAGTCACGTGGGTTGAAACCTGAACCTTTTGGATAACAATTGTGTCTTTTCTTCTATATTTGTGTTCGTTCGTCAGATGTTGCGTTTGGAACAAGTAGCTGCCAACATCAAAAGTGGTGACCGATCATTTCAAGAGTCACGTGGGTTGAAGCCTGAAGTCACGTGGGTTGAAGCCTGAAGTCACGTGGGTTGGAGCCTGGAGTCACGTGGGTTCAAACCTAAACTTTTTGGATAACAATTGTGTCTTTTTTTCTATATTTGTGTTCGTTCGTCAGATGTTTCGTTTGGAAAGAGTAGCTGCCAACTTCAAAAATGGTGACCGATCGTTTTCAAATTCACGTGGGTTGAAGCCTGAAAACACGTGGGTTGAAACCTGAACTTTTTGGATAACAATTGTGTCTTTTCTTCTATATTTGTGTTCGTTCGTCAGATGTTGCGTTTGGAACAAGTAGCTGCCAACATCAAAAGTGGTGACCGATCGTTTTGAGAGTCACGTGGGTTGAAGCCTAAAGTCACGTGGGTTGGAGCCTGGAGTCACGTGGGTTCAAACCTGAACTTTTTGGATAACAATTGTGTCTTTTTTTCTATATTTGTGTTCGTTCGTCAGATTTTGCGTTTGGAAAGAGTAGCTGCCAACTTCAAATGTGGTGACCGATCGTTTTCAAAGTCACGTGGGTTGAAGCCTGAAGTCACGTGGGTTCAAACCTGAACTTTTTGGATAACAATTGTGTCTTTTTTTTATATTTGTGGTCGTTCGTAAGATGTTGCGTTTGGAAAGAGTAGCTGCCAACTTCAAAAATGGTGACCGATCGTTTTCAAAGTCACGTGGGTTGAAGCCTGAAGTCACGTGGGTTGAAGCCTGAAGTCACGTGGGTTGGAGCCTGGAGTCACGTGGGTTCAAACCTAAACTTTTTGGATAACAATTGTGTCTTTTTTTCTATATTTGTGTTCGTTCGTCAGATGTTGCGTTTGGAAAGAGTAGCTGCCAACTTCAAAAGTGGTGACCGATCGTTTCCAAAGTCACGTGGGTTGAAGCATGAAGTCACGTGGGTTGAAGCCTGAAGTCACGTGGGTTGAAGCCTGAAGTCACGTGGGTTGAAACCTGAACCTTTTGGATAACAATTGTGTCTTTTCTTCTATGTTTGTGTTCGTTCGTCAGATGTTGCGTTTGGAACAAGTAGCTGCCAACATCAAAAGTGGTGACCGATCATTTCAAGAGTCACGTGGGTTGAAGCCTGAAGTCACGTGGGTTGAAGCCTGAAGTCACGTGGGTTGGAGCCTGGAGTCACGTGGGTTCAAACCTAAACTTTTTGGATAACAATTGTGTCTTTTTTTCTATATTTGTGTTCGTTCGTCAGATGTTGCGTTTGGAAAGAGTAGCTGCCAACTTTAAAAGTGGTGACCGATCGTTTTCAAAGTCACGTGGGTTGAAGCCTGAAGTCACGTGGGTTAAAACCTGAACTTTTTGGATAACAATTGTGTCTTTCCTTCTATATTTGTGTTCGTTTGTCAGATGTTGCGTTTGGAACAAGTAGCTGCCAACATCAAAAGTGGTGACCGATCGTTTTGAGAGTCACGTGGGTTGAAGCCTAAACTCACGTGGGTTGGAGCCTGGAGTCACGTGGGTTCAAACCTGAACTTTCTGGATAACAATTGTGTCTTTTTTTCTATATTTGTGTTCGTTCGTCAGATGTTGCGTTTGGAAAGAGTAGCTGCCAACTTCAAATGTGGTGACCGATCGTTTTCAAAGTCACGTGGGTTGAAGCCTGAAGTCACGTGGGTTGAAACCTGAAGTCACGTGGGTTGAAGCCTGAAGTCACGTGGGTTGAAGCCTGAAGTCACGTGGGTTGAAGCCTGAAAACACGTGGGTTGAAACCTGAACTTTTTGGATAACAATTGTGTCTTTTCTTCTATATTTGTGTTCGTTCGTCAGATGTTGCGTTTGGAACAAGTAGCTGCCAACATCAAAAGTGGTGACCGATCGTTTTAAAAGTCACGTGGGTTGAAGCCTGAAGTCACGTGGGTTAGAGCCTGGAGTCACGTGGGTTCAAACCTAAAATTTTTGGATAACAATTGTCTCATTTTTTCTATATTTGTGTTCGTTCGTCAGATGTTGCGTTTGGAAAGAGTAGCTGCCAACTTCAAAAGTGGTGACCGATCGTTTTCAAAGTCACTTGGGTTGAAGCCTGAAGTCACGTGGGTTAAAGCCTGAAGTCACGTGGGTTGAAGCCTGAAGTCACGTGGGTTGAAGCCTGAAGTCACGTGGGTTGAAACCTGAACTTTTTGGATAACAATTGTGTCTTTTCTTCTATATTTGTGTTCGTTCGTCAGATGTTGCGTTTGGAACAAGTAGCTGCCAACATCAAAAGTGGTGACCGATCGTTTTGAGAGTCACGTGGGTTGAAGCCTAAAGTCACGTGGGTTGGAGCCTGGAGTCACGTGGGTTCAAACCTGAACTTTTTGGATAACAATTGTGTCTTTTTTTCTATATTTGTGTTCGTTCGTCAGATGTTGCGTTTGGAAAGAGTAGCTGCCAACTTCAAATGTGGTGACCGATCGTTTTCAAAGTCACGTGGGTTGAAGCCTGAAGTCACGTGGGTTGAAACCTGAAGTCACGTGGGTTGAAGCCTGAAGTCACGTGGGTTGAAACCTGAACTTTTTGGATAACAATTGTGTCTTTTCTTCTATATTTGTGTTCGTTCGTCAGATGTTGCGTTTGGAACAAGTAGCTGCCAACATCAAAAGTGGTGACCGATCGTTTTAAAAGTCACGTGGGTTGAAGCCTGAAGTCACGTGGGTTGGAGCCTGGGGTCACGTGGGTTCAAACCTGAACTTTTTGGATAACAATTGTGTCTTTTTTTCTATATTTGTGTTCGTTCGTCAGATGTTTCGTTTGGAAAGAGAAGCTGCCAACTTCAAAAATGGTGACCGATCGTTTTCAAATTCACGTGGGTTGAAGCCTGAAAACACGTGGGTTGAAACCTGAACTTTTTGGATAACAATTGTGTCTTTTCTTCTATATTTGTGTTCGTTCGTCAGATGTTGCGTTTGGAACAAGTAGCTGCCAACATCAAAAGTGGTGACCGATCGTTTTGAGAGTCACGTGGGTTGAAGCCTAAAGTCACGTGGGTTGGAGCCTGGAGTCACGTGGGTTCAAACCTGAACTTTTTGGATAACAATTGTGTCTTCACTTCTATATTTGTGTTCGTTCGTCAGATGTTGCGTTTGGAACAAGTACTGCCAACATAAAAAGTGGTGACCGATCGTTTTGAGAGTCACGTGGGTTGAAGCCTAAAGTCACGTGGGTTGAAGCCTGGAGTCACGTGGGTTCAAACCTGAACTTTTTGGATAACCATTCCGTCATTTTTTTCGATATTTGTGTTCGTTCGTCAGATGTTGCGTTTGGAACAAGTAGCTGCCAACATCAAAAGTGGTGACCGATCGTTTTAAAAGTCACGTGGGTTGAAGCCTGAAGTCACGTGGGTTGGAGCCTGGAGTCACGTGGGTTCAAACCTGAACTTTTTGGATAACAATTGTGTCTTTTTTCTATATTTGTGTTCGTTCGACAGATGTTGCGTTTGGAAAGAGTAGCTGCCAACTTCAAAAGTGGTGACCGATCGTTTTCAAAGTCACGTGGGTTGAAGCCTGAAGTCACGTGGGTTAAAGCCTGAAGTCACGTGGGTTGAAGCCTGAAGTCACGTGGGTTGAAGCCTGAAGTCACGTGGGTTGAAACCTGAACTTTTTGGATAACAATTGTGTCTTTTCTTCTATATTTGTGTTCGTTCGTCGGATGTTGCGTTTGGAACAAGTAGCTGCCAACATCAAAAGTGGTGACCGATCGTTTTGAGAGTCACGTGGGTTGAAGCCTAAAGTCACGTGGGTTGGAGCCTGGAGTCACGTGGGTTCAAACCTGAACTTTTTGGATAACAATTGTGTCTTTTTTTCTATATTTGTGTTCGTTCGTCAGATGTTGCGTTTGGAAAGAGTAGCTGCCAACTTCAAATGTGGTGACCGATCGTTTTCAAAGTCAAGTGGGTTGAAGCCTGAAGTCACGTGGGTTGAAACCTGAAGTCACGTGGGTTGAAGCCTGAAGTCACGTGGGTTGAAGCCTGAAGTCACGTGGGTTGAAGCCTGAAGTCACGTGGGTTGGAGCCTGGAGTCACGTGGGTTCAAACCTGAACTTTTTGGATAACAATTGTGTCTTTTCTTCTATATTTGTGTTCGTTCGTCAGATGTTGCGTTTGGAACAAGTAGCTGCCAACATCAAAAGTGGTGACCGATCGTTTTAAAAGTCACGTGGGTTGAAGCCTGAAGTCACGTGGGTTGAAGCCTGAAGTCACGTGGGTTGAAACCTGAACTTTTTGGATAACAATTGTGTCTTTTCTTCTATATTTGTGTTCGTTCGTCGGATGTTGCGTTTGGAACAAGTAGCTGCCAACATCAAAAGTGGTGACCGATCGTTTTGAGAGTCACGTGGGTTGAAGCCTAAAGTCACGTGGGTTGGAGCCTGGAGTCACGTGGGTTCAAACCTGAACTTTTTGGATAACAATTGTGTCTTTTTTTCTATATTTGTGTTCGTTCGTCAGATGTTGCGTTTGGAAAGAGTAGCTGCCAACTTCAAATGTGGTGACCGATCGTTTTCAAAGTCAAGTGGGTTGAAGCCTGAAGTCACGTGGGTTGAAACCTGAAGTCACGTGGGTTGAAGCCTGAAGTCACGTGGGTTGAAGCCTGAAGTCACGTGGGTTGAAGCCTGAAAACACGTGGGTTGAAACCTGAACTTTTTGGATAACAATTGTGTCTTTTCTTCTATATTTGTGTTCGTTCGTCAGATGTTGCGTTTGGAACAAGTAGCTGCCAACATCAAAAGTGGTGACCGATCGTTTTCAAAGTCACGTGGGTTGAAGCCTGAAGTCACGTGGGTTGAAACCTGAAGTCACGTGGGTTGAAGCCTGAAGTCACGTGGGTTGAAACCTGAACTTTTTGGATAACAATTGTGTCTTTTCTTCTATATTTGTGTTCGTTCGTCAGATGTTGCGTTTGGAACAAGTAGCTGCCAACATCAAAAGTGGTGACCGATCGTTTTAAGAGTCACGTGGGTTGAAGCCTGAAGTCACGTGGGTTGGAGCCTGGGGTCACGTGGGTTCAAACCTGAACTTTTTGGATAACAATTGTGTCTTTTTTTCTATATTTGTGTTCGTTCGTCAGATGTTGCGTTTGGAACAAGTAGCTGCCAACATCAAAAGTGGTGACCGATCGTTTTGAGAGTCACGTGGGTTGAAGCCTAAAGTCACGTGGGTTGGAGCCTGGAGGCACGTGGGTTCAAACCTGAACTTTTTGGATAACAATTGTGTCTTTTTTTCTATATTTGTGTTCGTTCGTCAGATGTTGCGTTTGGAAAGAGTAGCTGCCAACTTCAAATGTGGTGACCGATCGTTTTCAAAGTCACGTGGGTTGAAGCCTGAAGTCACGTGGGTTGAAACCTGAAGTCACGTAGGTTGGAGCCTGAAGTCACGTGGGTTGAAACCTGAACTTTTTGGATAACAATTGTGTCTTTTCTTCTATATTTGTGTTCGTTCGTCAGATGTTGCGTTTGGAACAAGTAGCTGCCAACATCAAAAGTGGTGACCGATCGTTTTGAGAGTCACGTGGGTTGAAGCCTAAAGTCACGTGGGTTGGAGCCTGGAGTCACGTGGGTTCAAACCTGAACTTTTTGGATAACCATTCCGTCATTTTTTTCGATATTTGTGTTCGTTCGTCAGATGTTGCGTTTGGAACAAGTAGCTGCCAACATCAAAAGTGGTGACCGATCGTTTTAAAAGTCACGTGGGTTGAAGCCTGAAGTCACGTGGGTTGGAGCCTGGAGTCACGTGGGTTCAAACCTGAACTTTTTGGATAACAATTGTGTCTTTTTTCTATATTTGTGTTCGTTCGACAGATGTTGCGTTTGGAACAAGTAGCTGCCAACATCAAAAGTGGTGACCGATCGTTTTAAGAGTCACGTGGGTTGAAGCCTGGAGTCACGTGGGTTGGAGCCTGGGGTCACGTGGGTTCAAACCTGAACTTTTTGGATAACAATTGTGTCTTTTTCTCTATATTTGTGTTCGTTCGTCAGATGTTTCGTTTGGAAAGAGTAGCTGCCAACTTCAAAAATGGTGACCGATCGTTTTCAAAGTCACGTGGGTTGAAGCCTGAAGTCACGTGGGTTGAAGCCTGAAGTCACGTGGGTTGAAGCCTGAAGTCACGTGGGTTGAAACCTGAACCTTTTGGATAACAATTGTGTCTCTTCTTCTATATTTGTGTTCGTTCGTCAGATGTTGCGTTTGGAACAAGTAGCTGCCAACATCAAAAGTGGTGACCGATCATTTCAAGAGTCACGTGGGTTGAAGCCTGAAGTCACGTGGGTTGAAGCCTGAAGTCACGTGGGTTGGAGCCTGGAGTCACGTGGGTTCAAACCTAAACTTTTTGGATAACAATTGTGTCTTTTTTTCTATATTTGTGTTCGTTCGTCAGATGTTGCGTTTGGAAAGAGTAGCTGCCAACTTTAAAAGTGGTGACCGATCGTTTTCAAAGTCACGTGGGTTGAAGCCTGAAGTCACGTGGGTTAAAACCTGAACTTTTTGGATAACAATTGTGTCTTTCCTTCTATATTTGTGTTCGTTTGTCAGATGTTGCGTTTGGAACAAGTAGCTGCCAACATCAAAAGTGGTGACCGATCGTTTTGAGAGTCACGTGGGTTGAAGCCTAAAGTCACGTGGGTTGGAGCCTGGAGTCATGTGGGTTCAAACCTGAACTTTCTGGATAACAATTGTGTCTTTTTTTCTATATTTGTGTTCGTTCGTCAGATGTTGCGTTTGGAAAGAGTAGCTGCCAACTTCAAATGTGGTGACCGATCGTTTTCAAAGTCACGTGGGTTGAAGCCTGAAGTCACGTGGGTTGAAACCTGAAGTCACGTGGGTTGAAGCCTGAAGTCACGTGGGTTGAAGCCTGAAGTCACGTGGGTTGAATCCTGAAAACACGTGGGTTGAAACCTGAACTTTTTGGATAACAATTGTGTCTTTTCTTCTATATTTGTGTTCGTTCGTCAGATGTTGCGTTTGGAACAAGTAGCTGCCAACATCAAAAGTGGTGACCGATCGTTTTAAAAGTCACGTGGGTTGAAGCCTGAAGTCACGTGGGTTAGAGCCTGGAGTCACGTGGGTTCAAACCTAAAATTTTTGGATAACAATTGTCTCATTTTTTCTATATTTGTGTTCGTTCGTCAGATGTTGCGTTTGGAAAGAGTAGCTGCCAACTTCAAAAGTGGTGACCGATCGTTTTCAAAGTCACGTGGGTTGAAGCCTGAAGTCACGTGGGTTAAAGCCTGAAGTCACGTGGGTTGAAGCCTGAAGTCACGTGGGTTGAAGCCTGAAGTCACGTGGGTTGAAACCTGAACTTTTTGGATAACAATTGTGTCTTTTCTTCTATATTTGTGTTCGTTCGTCAGATGTTGCGTTTGGAACAAGTAGCTGCCAACATCAAAAGTGGTGACCGATCGTTTTGAGAGTCACGTGGGTTGAAGCCTAAAGTCACGTGGGTTGGAGCCTGGAGTCACGTGGTTTCAAACCTGAACTTTTTGGATAACAATTGTGTCTTTTTTTCTATATTTGTGTTCGTTCGTCAGATGTTGCGTTTGGAAAGAGTAGCTGCCAACTTCAAATGTGGTGACCGATCGTTTTCAAAGTCACGTGGGTTGAAGCCTGAAGTCACGTGGGTTGAAACCTGAAGTCACGTGGGTTGAAGCCTGAAGTCACGTGGGTTGAAACCTGAACTTTTTGGATAACAATTGTGTCTTTTCTTCTATATTTGTGTTCGTTCGTCAGATGTTGCGTTTGGAACAAGTAGCTGCCAACATCAAAAGTGGTGACCGATCGTTTCAAAAGTCACGTGGGTTGAAGCCTGAAGTCACGTGGGTTGGAGCCTGGGGTCACGTGGGTTCAAACCTGAACTTTTTGGATAACAATTGTGTCTTTTTTTCTATATTTGTGTTCGTTCGTCAGATGTTTCGTTTGGAAAGAGTAGCTGCCAACTTCAAAAATGGTGACCGATCGTTTTCAAATTCACGTGGGTTGAAGCCTGAAAACACGTGGGTTGAAACCTGAACTTTTTGGATAACAATTGTGTCTTTTCTTCTATATTTGTGTTCGTTAGTCAGATGTTGCGTTTGGAACAAGTAGCTGCCAACATCAAAAGTGGTGACCGATCGTTTTGAGAGTCACGTGGGTTGGAGCCTAAAGTCACGTGGGTTGGAGCCTGGAGTCACGTGGGTTCAAACCTGAACTTTTTGGATAACAATTGTGTCTTCACTTCTATATTTGTGTTCGTTCGTCAGATGTTGCGTTTGGAACAAGTAGCTGCCAACATAAAAAGTGGTGACCGATCGTTTTGAGAGTCACGTGGGTTGAAGCCTAAAGTCACGTGAGTTGGAGCCTGGAGTCACGTGGGTTCAAACCTGAACTTTTTGGATAACCATTCCGTCATTTTTTTCTATATTTGTGTTCGTTAGTCAGATGTTGCGTTTGGAACAAGTAGCTGCCAACATCAAAAGTGGTGACCGATCGTTTTGAGAGTCACGTGGGTTGAAGCCTGAAGTCACGTGGGTTGGAGCCTGGAGTCACGTGGGTTCAAACCTGAACTTTTTGGATAACAATTGTGTCTTTTTTCTATATTTGTGTTCGTTCGACAGATGTTGCGTTTGGAAAGAGTAGCTGCCAACTTTAAAAGTGGTGACCGATCGTTTTCAAAGTCACGTGGGTTGAAGCCTGAAGTCACGTGGGTTAAAACCTGAACTTTTTGGATAACAATTGTGTCTTTCCTTCTATATTTGTGTTCGTTTGTCAGATGTTGCGTTTGGAACAAGTAGCTGCCAACATCAAAAGTGGTGACCGATCGTTTTGAGAGTCACGTGGGTTGAAGCCTAAAGTCACGTGGGTTGGAGCCTGGAGTCACGTGGGTTCAAACCTGAACTTTCTGGATAACAATTGTGTCTTTTTTTCTATATTTGTGTTCGTTCGTCAGATGTTGCGTTTGGAAAGAGTAGCTGCCAACTTCAAATGTGGTGACCGATCGTTTTCAAAGTCACGTGGGTTGAAGCCTGAAGTCACGTGGGTTGAAACCTGAAGTCACGTGGGTTGAAGCCTGAAGTCACGTGGGTTGAAGCCTGAAGTCACGTGGGTTGAATCCTGAAAACACGTGGGTTGAAACCTGAACTTTTTGGATAACAATTGTGTCTTTTCTTCTATATTTGTGTTCGTTCGTCAGATGTTGCGTTTGGAACAAGTAGCTGCCAACATCAAAAGTGGTGACCGATCGTTTTAAAAGTCACGTGGGTTGAAGCCTGAAGTCACGTGGGTTAGAGCCTGGAGTCACGTGGGTTCAAACCTAAAATTTTTGGATAACAATTGTCTCATTTTTTCTATATTTGTGTTCGTTCGTCAGATGTTGCGTTTGGAAAGAGTAGCTGCCAACTTCAAAAGTGGTGACCGATCGTTTTCAAAGTCACGTGGGTTGAAGCCTGAAGTCACGTGGGTTAAAGCCTGAAGTCACGTGGGTTGAAGCCTGAAGTCACGTGGGTTGAAGCCTGAAGTCACGTGGGTTGAAACCTGAACTTTTTGGATAACAATTGTGTCTTTTCTTCTATATTTGTGTTCGTTCGTCAGATGTTGCGTTTGGAACAAGTAGCTGCCAACATCAAAAGTGGTGACCGATCGTTTTGAGAGTCACGTGGGTTGAAGCCCAAAGTCACGTGGGTTGGAGCCTGGAGTCACGTGGTTTCAAACCTGAACTTTTTGGATAACAATTGTGTCTTTTTTTCTATATTTGTGTTCGTTCGTCAGATGTTGCGTTTGGAAAGAGTAGCTGCCAACTTCAAATGTGGTGACCGATCGTTTTCAAAGTCACGTGGGTTGAAGCCTGAAGTCACGTGGGTTGAAACCTGAAGTCACGTGGGTTGAAGCCTGAAGTCACGTGGGTTGAAACCTGAACTTTTTGGATAACAATTGTGTCTTTTCTTCTATATTTGTGTTCGTTCGTCAGATGTTGCGTTTGGAACAAGTAGCTGCCAACATCAAAAGTGGTGACCGATCGTTTCAAAAGTCACGTGGGTTGAAGCCTGAAGTCACGTGGGTTGGAGCCTGGGGTCACGTGGGTTCAAACCTGAACTTTTTGGATAACAATTGTGTCTTTTTTTCTATATTTGTGTTCGTTCGTCAGATGTTTCGTTTGGAAAGAGTAGCTGCCAACTTCAAAAATGGTGACCGATCGTTTTCAAATTCACGTGGGTTGAAGCCTGAAAACACGTGGGTTGAAACCTGAACTTTTTGGATAACAATTGTGTCTTTTCTTCTATATTTGTGTTCGTTAGTCAGATGTTGCGTTTGGAACAAGTAGCTGCCAACATCAAAAGTGGTGACCGATCGTTTTGAGAAACACGTGGGTTGAAGCCTAAAGTCACGTGGGTTGGAGCCTGGAGTCACGTGGGTTCAAACCTGAACTTTTTGGATAACAATTGTGTCTTCACTTCTATATTTGTGTTCGTCCGTCAGATGTTGCGTTTGGAACAAGTAGCTGCCAACATAAAAAGTGGTGACCGATCGTTTTGAGAGTCACGTGGGTTGAAGCCTAAAGTCACGTGGGTTGGAGCCTGGAGTCACGTGGGTTCAAACCTGAACTTTTTGGATAACCATTCCGTCATTTTTTTCTATATTTGTGTTCGTTAGTCAGATGTTGCGTTTGGAACAAGTAGCTGCCAACATCAAAAGTGGTGACCGATCGTTTTGAGAGTCACGTGGGTTGAAGCCTGAAGTCACGTGGGTTGGAGCCTGGAGTCACGTGGGTTCAAACCTGAACTTTTTGGATAACAATTGTGTCTTTTTTCTATATTTGTGTTCGTTCGACAGATGTTGCGTTTGGAAAGAGTAGCTGCCAACTTCAAATGTGGTGACCGATCGTTTTCAAAGTCAAGTGGGTTGAAGCCTGAAGTCACGTGGGTTGAAACCTGAAGTCACGTGGGTTGAAGCCTGAAGTCACGTGGGTTGAAGCCTGAAGTCACGTGGGTTGAAGCCTGAAGTCACGTGGGTTGGAGCCTGGAGTCACGTGGGTTCAAACCTGAACTTTTTGGATAACAATTGTGTCTTTTCTTCTATATTTGTGTTCGTTCGTCAGATGTTGCGTTTGGAAAAAGTAGCTGCCAACATCAAAAGTGGTGACCGATCGTTTTAAAAGTCACGTGGGTTGAAGCCTGAAGTCACGTGGGTTGGAGCCTGGAGTCACGTGGGTTCAAACCTAAACTTTTTTGATAACAATTGTGTCTTTTTTTCTATATTTGTGTTCGTTCGTCAGATGTTGCGTTTGGAAAGAGTAGCTGCCAACTTTAAAAGTGGTGACCGATCGTTTTCAAAGTCACGTGGGTTGAAGCCTGAAGTCACGTGGGTTAAAACCTGAACTTTTTGGATAACAATTGTGTCTTTCCTTCTATATTTGTGTTCGTTCGACAGATGTTGCGTTTGGAAAGAGTAGCTGCCAACTTTAAAAGTGGTGACCGATCGTTTTCAAAGTCACGTGGGTTGAAGCCTGAAGTCACGTGGGTTAAAACCTGAACTTTTTGGATAACAATTGTGTCTTTCCTTCTATATTTGTGTTCGTTTGTCAGATGTTGCGTTTGGAACAAGTAGCTGCCAACATCAAAAGTGGTGACCGATCGTTTTGAGAGTCACGTGGGTTGAAGCCTAAAGTCACGTGGGTTGGAGCCTGGAGTCACGTGGGTTCAAACCTGAACTTTCTGGATAACAATTGTGTCTTTTTTTCTATATTTGTGTTCGTTCGTCAGATGTTGCGTTTGGAAAGAGTAGCTGCCAACTTCAAATGTGGTGACCGATCGTTTTCAAAGTCACGTGGGTTGAAGCCTGAAGTCACGTGGGTTGAAACCTGAAGTAACGTGGGTTGAAGCCTGAAGTCACGTGGGTTGAAGCCTGAAGTCACGTGGGTTGAATCCTGAAAACACGTGGGTTGAAACCTGAACTTTTTGGATAACAATTGTGTCTTTTCTTCTATATTTGTGTTCGTTCGTCAGATGTTGCGTTTGGAACAAGTAGCTGCCAACATCAAAGGTGGTGACCGATCGTTTTAAAAGTCACGTGGGTTGAAGCCTGAAGTCACGTGGGTTAGAGCCTGGAGTCACGTGGGTTCAAACCTAAAATTTTTGGATAACAATTGTCTCATTTTTTCTATATTTGTGTTCGTTCGTCAGATGTTGCGTTTGGAAAGAGTAGCTGCCAACTTCAAAAGTGGTGACCGATCGTTTTCAAAGTCACGTGGGTTGAAGCCTGAAGTCACGTGGGTTAAAGCCTGAAGTCACGTGGGTTGAAGCCTGAAGTCACGTGGGTTGAAGCCTGAAGTCACGTGGGTTGAAACCTGAACTTTTTGGATAACAATTGTGTCTTTTCTTCTATATTTGTGTTCGTTCGTCAGATGTTGCGTTTGGAACAAGTAGCTGCCAACATCAAAAGTGGTGACCGATCGTTTTGAGAGTCACGTGGGTTGAAGCCCAAAGTCACGTGGGTTGGAGCCTGGAGTCACGTGGTTTCAAACCTGAACTTTTTGGATAACAATTGTGTCTTTTTTTCTATATTTGTGTTCGTTCGTCAGATGTTGCGTTTGGAAAGAGTAGCTGCCAACTTCAAATGTGGTGACCGATCGTTTTCAAAGTCACGTGGGTTGAAGCCTGAAGTCACGTGGGTTGAAACCTGAAGTCACGTGGGTTGAAGCCTGAAGTCACGTGGGTTGAAACCTGAACTTTTTGGATAACAATTGTGTCTTTTCTTCTATATTTGTGTTCGTTCGTCAGATGTTGCGTTTGGAACAAGTAGCTGCCAACATCAAAAGTGGTGACCGATCGTTTCAAAAGTCACGTGGGTTGAAGCCTGAAGTCACGTGGGTTGGAGCCTGGGGTCACGTGGGTTCAAACCTGAACTTTTTGGATAACAATTGTGTCTTTTTTTCTATATTTGTGTTCGTTCGTCAGATGTTTCGTTTGGAAAGAGTAGCTGCCAACTTCAAAAATGGTGACCGATCGTTTTCAAATTCACGTGGGTTGAAGCCTGAAAACACGTGGGTTGAAACCTGAACTTTTTGGATAACAATTGTGTCTTTTCTTCTATATTTGTGTTCGTTAGTCAGATGTTGCGTTTGGAACAAGTAGCTGCCAACATCAAAAGTGGTGACCGATCGTTTTGAGAAACACGTGGGTTGAAGCCTAAAGTCACGTGGGTTGGAGCCTGGAGTCACGTGGGTTCAAACCTGAACTTTTTGGATAACAATTGTGTCTTCACTTCTATATTTGTGTTCGTTCGTCAGATGTTGCGTTTGGAACAAGTAGCTGCCAACATAAAAAGTGGTGACCGATCGTTTCGAGAGTCACGTGGGTTGAAGCCTAAAGTCACGTGGGTTGGAGCCTGGAGTCACGTGGGTTCAAACCTGAACTTTTTGGATAACCATTCCGTCATTTTTTTCTATATTTGTGTTCGTTAGTCAGATGTTGCGTTTGGAACAAGTAGCTGCCAACATCAAAAGTGGTGACCGATCGTTTTGAGAGTCACGTGGGTTGAAGCCTGAAGTCACGTGGGTTGGAGCCTGGAGTCACGTGGGTTCAAACCTGAACTTTTTGGATAACAATTGTGTCTTTTTTCTATATTTGTGTTCGTTCGACAGATGTTGCGTTTGGAAAGAGTAGCTGCCAACTTCAAATGTGGTGACCGATCGTTTTCAAAGTCAAGTGGGTTGAAGCCTGAAGTCACGTGGGTTGAAACCTGAAGTCACGTGGGTTGAAGCCTGAAGTCACGTGGGTTGAAGCCTGAAGTCACGTGGGTTGAAGCCTGAAGTCACGTGGGTTGGAGCCTGGAGTCACGTGGGTTCAAACCTGAACTTTTTGGATAACAATTGTGTCTTTTCTTCTATATTTGTGTTCGTTCGTCAGATGTTGCGTTTGGAAAAAGTAGCTGCCAACATCAAAAGTGGTGACCGATCGTTTTAAAAGTCACGTGGGTTGAAGCCTGAAGTCACGTGGGTTGGAGCCTGGAGTCACGTGGGTTCAAACCTAAACTTTTTTGATAACAATTGTGTCTTTTTTTCTATATTTGTGTTCGTTCGTCAGATGTTGCGTTTGGAAAGAGTAGCTGCCAACTTCAAAAGTGGTGACCGATCGTTTTCAAAGTCACGTGGGTTGAAGCCTGAAGTCACGTGGGTTAAAGCCTGAAGTCACGTGGGTTGAAGCCTGAAGTCACGTGGGTTGAAGCCTGAAGTCACGTGGGTTGAAGCCTGAAGTCACGTGGGTTGAAACCTGAACTTTTTGGATAACAATTGTGTCTTTTCTTCTATACTTGTGTTCCTTCGTCGGATGTTGCGTTTGGAACAAGTAGCTGCCAACATCAAAAGTGGTGACCGATCGTTTTGAGAGTCACGTGGGTTGAAGCCTAAAGTCACGTGGGTTGGAGCCTGGAGTCACGTGGGTTCAAACCTGAACTTTTTGGATAACAATTGTGTCTTTTTTTCTATATTTGTGTTCGTTCGTCAGATGTTGCGTTTGGAAAGAGTAGCTGCCAACTTCAAATGTGGTGACCGATCGTTTTCAAAGTCAAGTGGGTTGAAGCCTGAAGTCACGTGGGTTGAAACCTGAAGTCACGTGGGTTGAAGCCTGAAGTCACGTGGGTTGAAGCCTGAAGTCACGTGGGTTGAAGCCTGAAGTCACGTGGGTTGGAGCCTGGAGTCACGTGGGTTCAAACCTGAACTTTTTGGATAACAATTGTGTCTTTTCTTCTATATTTGTGTTCGTTCGTCAGATGTTTCGTTTGGAAAGAGTAGCTGCCAACTTCAAAAATGGTGACCGATCGTTTTCAAATTCACGTGGGTTGAAGCCTGAAAACACGTGGGTTGAAACCTGAACTTTTTGGATAACAATTGTGTCTTTTCTTCTATATTTGTGTTCGTTTGTCAGATGTTGCGTTTGGAACAAGTTGCTGCCAACATCAAAAGTGGTGACCGATCGTTTTGAGAGTCACGTGGGTTGAAGCCTAAAGTCACGTGGGTTGGAGCCTGGAGTCACGTGGGTTCAAACCTGAACTTTTTGGATAACAATTGTGTCTTCACTTCTATATTTGTGTTCGTTCGTCAGATGTTGCGTTTGGAACAAGTAGCTGCCAACATAAAAAGTGGTGACCGATCGTTTTGAGAGTCACGTGGGTTGAAGCCTAAAGTCACGTGGGTTGGAGCCTGGAGTCACGTGGGTTCAAACCTGAACTTTTTGGATAACCATTCCGTCATTTTTTTCGATATTTGTGTTCGTTCGTCAGATGTTGCGTTTGGAACAAGTAGCTGCCAACATCAAAAGTGGTGACCGATCGTTTCAAAAGTCACGTGGGTTGAAGCCTGAAGTCACGTGGGTTGGAGCCTGGAGTCACGTGGGTTCAAACCTGAACTTTTTGGATAACAATTGTGTCTTTTTTCTATATTTGTGTTCGTTCGACAGATGTTGCGTTTGGAAAGAGTAGCTGCCAACTTCAAAAGTGGTTACCGATCGTTTTCAAGTCACGTGGGTTGAAGCCTGAAGTCACGTGGGTTGAAGCCTGAAGTCACGTGGGTTGGAGCCTGGAGTCACGTGGGCTCAAACCTGAACTTTTTGGATAACAATTGTGTCTTTTCTTCTATATTTGTGTTCGTTCGTCAGATGTTGCGTTTGGAACAAGTAGCTGCCAACATCAAAAGTGGTGACCGATCGTTTTAAAAGTCACGTGGGTTGAAGCCTGAAGTCACGTGGGTTGGAGCCTGGAGTCACGTGGGTTCAAACCTAAACTTTTTGGATAACAATTGTGTCTTTTTTTCTATATTTGTGTTCGTTCGTCAGATGTTGCGTTTGGAAAGAGTAGCTGCCAACTTCAAAAGTGGTGACCGATCGTTTTCAAAGTCACGTGGGTTGAAGCCTGAAGTCACGTGGGTTAAAGCCTGAAGTCACGTGGGTTGAAGCCTGAAGTCACGTGGGTTGAAGCCTGAAGTCACGTGGGTTGAAACCTGAACTTTTTGGATAACAATTGTGTCTTTTCTTCTATATTTGTGTTCGTTCGTCGGATGTTGCGTTTGGAACAAGTAGCTGCCAACATCAAAAGTGGTGACCGATCGTTTTGAGAGTCACGTGGGTTGAAGCCTAAAGTCACGTGGGTTGGAGCCTGGAGTCACGTGGGTTCAAACCTGAACATTTTGGATAACAATTGTGTCTTTTTTTCTATATTTGTGTTCGTTCGTCAGATGTTGCGTTTGGAAAGAGTAGCTGCCAACTTCAAATGTGGTGACCGATCGTTTTCAAAGTCAAGTGGGTTGAAGCCTGAAGTCACGTGGGTTGAAACCTGAAGTCACGTGGGTTGAAGCCTGAAGTCACGTGGGTTGAAGCCTGAAGTCACGTGGGTTGAAGCCTGAAAACACGTGGGTTGAAACCTGAACTTTTTGGATAACAATTGTGTCTTTTCTTCTATATTTGTGTTCGTTCGTCAGATGTTGCGTTTGGAACAAGTAGCTGCCAACATCAAAAGTGGTGACCGATCGTTTTAAAAGTCACGTGGGTTGAAGCCTGAAGTCACGTGGGTTGGAGCCTGGGGTCACGTGGGTTCAAACCTGAACTTTTTGGATAACAATTGTGTCTTTTTTTCTATATTTGTGTTCGTTCGTCAGATGTTTCGTTTGGAAAGAGTAGCTGCCAACTTCAAAAATGGTGACCGATCGTTTTCAAATTCACGTGGGTTGAAGCCTGAAGTCACGTGGGTTGAAACCTGAACTTTTTGGATAACAATTGTGTCTTTTCTTCTATATTTGTGTTCGTTCGTCGGATGTTGCGTTTGGAACAAGTAGCTGCCAACATCAAAAGTGGTGACCGATCGTTTTGAGAGTCACGTGGGTTGAAGCCTAAAGTCACGTGGGTTGGAGCCTGGAGTCACGTGGGTTCAAACCTGAACTTATTGGATAACAATTGTGTCTTTTTTCTATATTTGTGTTCGTTCGACAGATGTTGCGTTTGGAAAGAGTAGCTGCCAACTTCAAAAGTGGTTACCGATCGTTTTCAAGTCACGTGGGTTGAAGCCTGAAGTCACGTGGGTTGAAGCCTGAAGTCACGTGGGCTGGGGCCTGGAGTCACGTGGGTTCGAACCTGAACTTTTTGGATAACAATTGTGTCTTTTTTTCTATATTTGTGTTCGTTCGACAGATGTTGCGTTTGGAAAGAGTAGCTGCCAACTTCAAAAGTGGTTACCGATCGTTTTCAAGTCACGTGGGTTGAAGCCCAAAGTCACGTGGGTTAAAGCCTGAAGTCACGTGGATTCAAACCTGAACTTTTTGGATAACAATTGTGTCTTTTCTCCTATATTTGTGTTCGTTCGTCAGATGTTGCGTTTGGAACAAGTAGCTGCCAACATCAAAAGTGGTGACCGATCGTTTTAAAAGTCACGTGGGTTGAAGCCTGGAGTCACGTGGGTTGGAGCCTGGAGTCACGTGGGTTCAAACCTAAACTTTTTGGATAACAATTGTGTCTTTTTTTCTATATTTGTGTTCGTTCGTCAGATGTTGCGTTTGGAAAGAGTAGCTGCCAACTTCAAAAGTGGTGACCGATCGTTTTCAAAGTCACGTGGGTGAAGCCTGAAGTCACGTGGGTTAAAGCCTGAAGTCACGTGGGTTGAAGCCTGAAGTCTCGTGGGTTGAAGCCTGAAGTCACGTGGGTTGAAGCCTGAACTTTTTGGATAACAATTGTGTCTTTTCTTCTATATTTGTGTTCGTTCGTCGGATGTTGCGTTTGGAACAAGTAGCTGCCAACATCAAAAGTGGTGACCGATCGTTTTGAGAGTCACGTGGGGTGAAGCCTAAAGTCACGTGGGTTGGAGCCTGGAGTCACGTGGGTTCAAACCTGAACTTTTTGGATAACAATTGTGTCTTTTTTTCTATATTTGTGTTCGTTCGTCAGATGTTGCGTTTGGAAAGAGTAGCTGCCAACTTCAAATGTGGTGACCGATCGTTTTCAAAGTCACGTGGGTTGAAGCCTGAAGTCTCGTGGGTTGAAACCTGAAGTCACGTGGGTTGAAGCCTGAAGTCACGTGGGTTGAAGCCTAAAGTCACGTGGATTGGAGCCTGGAGTCACGTGGGTTCAAACCTGAACTTTTTGGATAACAATTGTGTCTTTTTTTCGATATTTGTGTTCGTTCGTCAGATGTTGCGTTTGGAACAAGTAGCTGCCAACATCAAAAGTGGTGACCGATCGTTTTAAAAGTCACGTGGGTTGAAGCCTAAAGTCACGTGGGTTGGAGCCTGGAGTCACGTGGGTTCAAACCTGAACTTTTTGGATAACAATTGTGTCTTTTTTCTATATTTGTGTTCGTTCGACAGATGTTGCGTTTGGAAAGAGTAGCTGCCAACTTCAAAAGTGGTTACCGATCGTTTTCAAGTCACGTGGGTTGAAGCCTGAAGTCACGTGGGTTGGAGCCTGGAGTCACGTGGGTTCGAACCTGAACTTTTTGGATAACAATTGTGTCTTTTTTTCTATATTTGTGTTCGTTCGACAGATGTTGCGTTTGGAAAGAGTAGCTGCCAACTTCAAAAGTGGTTACCGATCGTTTTCAAAGTCACGTGGGTTGAAGCCTGAAGTCACGTGGGTTAAAGCCTGAAGTCACGTGGGTTGAAGCCTGAAGTCACGTGGGTTGAAACCTGAACTTTTTGGATAACAATTGTGTCTTTTCTTCTATATTTGTGTTCGTTCGTCAGATGTTGCGTTTGGAACAAGTAGCTGCCAACATCAAAAGTGGTGACCGATCGTTTTGAGAGTCACGTGGGTTGAAGCCTAAAGTCACGTGGGTTGGAGCCTGGAGTCACGTGGGTTCAAACCTAAACTTTTTGGATAACAATTGTGTCTTTTTTTCTATATTTGTGTTCGTTCGTCAGATGTTGCGTTTGGAAAGAGTAGCTGCCAACTTCAAAAGTGGTGACCGATCGTTTTCAAAGTCACGTGGGTGAAGCCTGAAGTCACGTGGGTTAAAGCCTGAAGTCACGTGGGTTGAAGCCTGAAGTCTCGTGGGTTGAAGCCTGAAGTCACGTGGGTTGAAGCCTGAACTTTTTGGATAACAATTGTGTCTTTTCTTCTATATTTGTGTTCGTTCGTCGGATGTTGCGTTTGGAACAAGTAGCTGCCAACATCAAAAGTGGTGACCGATCGTTTTGAGAGTCACGTGGGGTGAAGCCTAAAGTCACGTGGGTTGGAGCCTGGAGTCACGTGGGTTCAAACCTGAACTTTTTGGATAACAATTGTGTCTTTTTTTCTATATTTGTGTTCGTTCGTCAGATGTTGCGTTTGGAAAGAGTAGCTGCCAACTTCAAATGTGGTGACCGATCGTTTTCAAAGTCACGTGGGTTGAAGCCTGAAGTCACGTGGGTTGAAACCTGAAGTCACGTGGGTTGAAGCCTGAAGTCACGTGGGTTGAAGCCTAAAGTCACGTGGATTGGAGCCTGGAGTCACGTGGGTTCAAACCTGAACTTTTTGTATAACAATTGTGTCTTTTTTTCGATATTTGTGTTCGTTCGTCAGATGTTGCGTTTGGAACAAGTAGCTGCCAACATCAAAAGTGGTGACCGATCGTTTTAAAAGTCACGTGGGTTGAAGCCTGAAGTCACGTGGGTTGGAGCCTGGAGTCACGTGGGTTCAAACCTGAACTTTTTGGATAACAATTGTGTCTTTTTTCTATATTTGTGTTCGTTCGACAGATGTTGCGTTTGGAAAGAGTAGCTGCCAACTTCAAAAGTGGTTACCGATCGTTTTCAAGTCACGTGGGTTGAAGCCTGAAGTCACGTGGGTTGGAGCCTGGAGTCACGTGGGTTCGAACCTGAACTTTTTGGATAACAATTGTGTCTTTTTTTCTATATTTGTGTTCGTTCGACAGATGTTGCGTTTGGAAAGAGTAGCTGCCAACTTCAAAAGTGGTTACCGATCGTTTTCAAAGTCACGTGGGTTGAAGCCTGAAGTCACGTGGGTTAAAGCCTGAAGTCACGTGGGTTGAAGCCTGAAGTCACGTGGGTTGAAACCTGAACTTTTTGGATAACAATTGTGTCTTTTCTTCTATATTTGTGTTCGTTCGTCAGATGTTGCGTTTGGAACAAGTAGCTGCCAACATCAAAAGTGGTGACCGATCGTTTTGAGAGTCACGTGGGTTGAAGCCTAAAGTCACGTGGGTTGGAGCCTGGAGTCATGTGGGTTCAAACCTGAACTTTTTGGATAACAATTGTGTCTTTTTTTCTATATTTGTGTTCGTTCGTCAGATGTTGCGTTTGGAAAGAGTAGCTGCCAACTTCAAATGTGGTGACCGATCGTTTTCAAAGTCACGTGGGTTGAAGCCTGAAGTCACGTGGGTTGAAACCTGAAGTCACGTGGGTTGAAGCCTGAAGTCACGTGGGTTGAAACCTGAACTTTTTGGATAACAATTGTGTCTTTTCTTCTATATTTGTGTTCGTTCGTCAGATGTTGCGTTTGGAACAAGTAGCTGCCAACATCAAAAGTGGTGACCGACCGTTTTAAGAGTCACGTGGGTTGAAGCCTGAAGTCACGTGGGTTGGAGCCTGGGGTCACGTGGGTTCAAACCTGAACTTTTTGGATAACAATTGTGTCTTTTTTTCTATATTTGTGTTCGTTCGTCAGATGTTGCGTTTGGAAAGAGTAGCTGCCAACTTCAAAAGTGGTGACCGATCGTTTTCAAAGTCACGTGGGTTGGAGCCTGAAGTCACGTGGGTTAAAGCCTGAAGTCACGTGGGTTGAAGCCTGGAGTCACGTGGGTTGAAGCCTGAAGTCACGTGGGTTGAAACCTGAACTTTTTGGATAACAATTGTGTCTATTCTTCTATATTTGTGTTCGTTCGTTAGATGTTGCGTTTGGAACAAGTAGCTGCCAACATCAAAAGTGGTGACCGATCGTTTTGAGAGTCACGTGGGTTGAAGCCTAAAGTCACGTGGGTTGGAGCCTGGAGTCACGTGGGTTCAAACCTGAACTTTTTGGATAACAATTGTGTCTTTTTTTCTATATTTGTGTTCGTTCGTCAGATGTTGCGTTTGGAAAGAGTAGCTGCCAACTTCAAATGTGGTGACCGATCGTTCTCAAAGTCACGTGGGTTGAGGCCTGAAGTCACGTGGGTTGGAGCCTGGGGTCACGTGGGTTCAAACCTGAACTTTTTGGATAACAATTGTGTCTTTTTTTCTATATTTGTGTTCGTTCGTCAGATGTTTCGTTTGGAACAAGTAGCTGCCAACATCAAAAGTGGTGACCGATCGTTTTGAGAGTCACGTGGGGTGAAGCCTAAAGTCACGTGGGTTGGAGCCTGGAGTCACGTGAGTTCAAACCTGAACTTTTTGAATAACCATTCCGTCATTTTTTTCGATATTTGTGTTCGTTCGTCAGATGTTGCGTTTGGAACAAGTAGCTGCCAACATCAAAAGTGGTGACCGATCGTTTTAAAAGTCACGTGGGTTGAAGCCTGAAGTCACGTGGGTTGGAGCCTGGAGTCACGTGGGTTCAAACCTGAACTTTTTGGATAACAATTGTGTCTTTTTTCTATATTTGTGTTCGTTCGACAGATGTTGCGTTTGGAAAGAGTAGCTGCCAACTTCAAAAGTGGTTACCGATCGTTTTCAAGTCACGTGGGTTGAAGCCTGAAGTCACGTGGGTTGAAGCCTGAAGTCACGTGGGTTGAAGCCTGAAGTCTCGTGGGTTGAAGCCTGAAGTCACGTGGGTTGAAGCCTGAACTTTTTGGATAACAATTGTGTCTTTTCTTCTATATTTGTGTTCGTTCGTCAGATGTTGCGTTTGGAAAGAGTAGCTGCCAACTTCAAAAGTGGTGACCGATCGTTTTCAAAGTCACGTGGGTGAAGCCTGAAGTCACGTGGGTTAAAGCCTGAAGTCACGTGGGTTGAAGCCTGAAGTCTCGTGGGTTGAAGCCTGAAGTCACGTGGGTTGAAGCCTGAACTTTTTGGATAACAATTGTGTCTTTTCTTCTATATTTGTGTTCGTTCGTCGGATGTTGCGTTTGGAACAAGTAGCTGCCAACATCAAAAGTGGTGACCGATCGTTTTGAGAGTCACGTGGGGTGAAGCCTAAAGTCACGTGGGTTGGAGCCTGGAGTCACGTGGGTTCAAACCTGAACTTTTTGAATAACCATTCCGTCATTTTTTTCGATATTTGTGTTCGTTCGTCAGATGTTGCGTTTGGAACAAGTAGCTGCCAACATCAAAAGTGGTGACCGATCGTTTTAAAAGTCACGTGGGTTGAAGCCTGAAGTCACGTGGGTTGGAGCCTGGAGTCACGTGGGTTCAAACCTGAACTTTTTGGATAACAATTGTGTCTTTTTTCTATATTTGTGTTCGTTCGACAGATGTTGCGTTTGGAAAGAGTAGCTGCCAACTTCAAAAGTGGTTACCGATCGTTTTCAAGTCACGTGGGTTGAAGCCTGAAGTCACGTGGGTTGGAGCCTGGAGTCACGTGGGTTCGAACCTGAACTTTTTGGATAACAATTGTGTCTTTTTTTCTATATTTGTGTTCGTTCGACAGATGTTGCGTTTGGAAAGAGTAGCTGCCAACTTCAAAAGTGGTTACCGATCGTTTTCAAAGTCACGTGGGTTGAAGCCTGAAGTCACGTGGGTTAAAGCCTGAAGTCACGTGGGTTGAAGCCTGAAGTCACGTGGGTTGAAACCTGAACTTTTTGGATAACAATTGTGTCTTTTCTTCTATATTTGTGTTCGTTCGTCAGATGTTGCGTTTGGAACAAGTAGCTGCCAACATCAAAAGTGGTGACCGATCGTTTTGAGAGTCACGTGGGTTGAAGCCTAAAGTCACGTGGGTTGGAGCCTGGAGTCATGTGGGTTCAAACCTGAACTTTTTGGATAACAATTGTGTCTTTTTTTCTATATTTGTGTTCGTTCGTCAGATGTTGCGTTTGGAAAGAGTAGCTGCCAACTTCAAATGTGGTGACCGATCGTTTTCAAAGTCACGTGGGTTGAAGCCTGAAGTCACGTGGGTTGAAACCTGAAGTCACGTGGGTTGAAGCCTGAAGTCACGTGGGTTGAAACCTGAACTTTTTGGATAACAATTGTGTCTTTTCTTCTATATTTGTGTTCGTTCGTCAGATGTTGCGTTTGGAACAAGTAGCTGCCAACATCAAAAGTGGTGACCGACCGTTTTAAGAGTCACGTGGGTTGAAGCCTGAAGTCACGTGGGTTGGAGCCTGGGGTCACGTGGGTTCAAACCTGAACTTTTTGGATAACAATTGTGTCTTTTTTTCTATATTTGTGTTCGTTCGTCAGATGTTGCGTTTGGAAAGAGTAGCTGCCAACTTCAAAAGTGGTGACCGATCGTTTTCAAAGTCACGTGGGTTGGAGCCTGAAGTCACGTGGGTTAAAGCCTGAAGTCACGTGGGTTGAAGCCTGGAGTCACGTGGGTTGAAGCCTGAAGTCACGTGGGTTGAAACCTGAACTTTTTGGATAACAATTGTGTCTATTCTTCTATATTTGTGTTCGTTCGTTAGATGTTGCGTTTGGAACAAGTAGCTGCCAACATCAAAAGTGGTGACCGATCGTTTTGAGAGTCACGTGGGTTGAAGCCTAAAGTCACGTGGGTTGGAGCCTGGAGTCACGTGGGTTCAAACCTGAACTTTTTGGATAACAATTGTGTCTTTTTTTCTATATTTGTGTTCGTTCGTCAGATGTTGCGTTTGGAAAGAGTAGCTGCCAACTTCAAATGTGGTGACCGATCGTTTTCAAAGTCACGTGGGTTGAGGCCTGAAGTCACGTGGGTTGAAACCTGAAGTCACGTGGGTTGAAGCCTGAAGTCACGTGGGTTGAAACCTGAACTTTTTGGATAACAATTGTGTCTTTTCTTCTATATTTGTGTTCGTTCGTCAGATGTTGCGTTTGGAACAAGTAGCTGCCAACATCAAAAGTGGTGACCGATCGTTTTAAGAGTCACGTGGGTTGAAGCCTGAAGTCACGTGGGTTGGAGCCTGGGGTCACGTGGGTTCAAACCTGAACTTTTTGGATAACAATTGTGTCTTTTTTTCTATATTTGTGTTCGTTCGTCAGATGTTTCGTTTGGAACAAGTAGCTGCCAACATCAAAAGTGGTGACCGATCGTTTTGAGAGTCACGTGGGGTGAAGCCTAAAGTCACGTGGGTTGGAGCCTGGAGTCACGTGGGTTCAAACCTGAACTTTTTGAATAACCATTCCGTCATTTTTTTCGATATTTGTGTTCGTTCGTCAGATGTTGCGTTTGGAACAAGTAGCTGCCAACATCAAAAGTGGTGACCGATCGTTTTAAAAGTCACGTGGGTTGAAGCCTGAAGTCACGTGGGTTGGAGCCTGGAGTCACGTGGGTTCAAACCTGAACTTTTTGGATAACAATTGTGTCTTTTTTCTATATTTGTGTTCGTTCGACAGATGTTGCGTTTGGAAAGAGTAGCTGCCAACTTCAAAAGTGGTTACCGATCGTTTTCAAGTCACGTGGGTTGAAGCCTGAAGTCACGTGGGTTGAAGCCTGAAGTCACGTGGGTTGAAGCCTGAAGTCTCGTGGGTTGAAGCCTGAAGTCACGTGGGTTGAAGCCTGAACTTTTTGGATAACAATTGTGTCTTTTCTTCTATATTTGTGTTCGTTCGTCAGATGTTGCGTTTGGAAAGAGTAGCTGCCAACTTCAAAAGTGGTGACCGATCGTTTTCAAAGTCACGTGGGTGAAGCCTGAAGTCACGTGGGTTAAAGCCTGAAGTCACGTGGGTTGAAGCCTGAAGTCTCGTGGGTTGAAGCCTGAAGTCACGTGGGTTGAAGCCTGAACTTTTTGGATAACAATTGTGTCTTTTCTTCTATATTTGTGTTCGTTCGTCGGATGTTGCGTTTGGAACAAGTAGCTGCCAACATCAAAAGTGGTGACCGATCGTTTTGAGAGTCACGTGGGGTGAAGCCTAAAGTCACGTGGGTTGGAGCCTGGAGTCACGTGGGTTCAAACCTGAACTTTTTGAATAACCATTCCGTCATTTTTTTCGATATTTGTGTTCGTTCGTCAGATGTTGCGTTTGGAACAAGTAGCTGCCAACATCAAAAGTGGTGACCGATCGTTTTAAAAGTCACGTGGGTTGAAGCCTGAAGTCACGTGGGTTGGAGCCTGGAGTCACGTGGGTTCAAACCTAAACTTTTTGGATAACAATTGTGTCTTTTTTTCTATATTTGTGTTCGTTCGTCAGATGTTGCGTTTGGAAAGAGTAGCTGCCAACTTCAAAAGTGGTGACCGATCGTTTTCAAAGTCACGTGGGTTGAAGCCTGAAGTCACGTGGGTTAAAGCCTGAAGTCACGTGGGTTGAAGCCTGAAGTCTCGTGGGTTGAAGCCTGAACTTTTTGGATAACAATTGTGTCTTTTCTTCTATATTTGTGTTCGTTCGTCGGATGTTGCGTTTGGAACAAGTAGCTGCCAACATCAAAAGTGGTGACCGATCGTTTTAAAAGTCACGTGGGTTGAAGCCTAAAGTCACGTGGATTGGAGCCTGGAGTCACGTGGGTTCAAACCTGAACTTTTTGGATAACAATTGTGTCTTTTTTTCGATATTTGTGTTCGTTCGTCAGATGTTGCGTTTGGAACAAGTAGCTGCCAACATCAAAAGTGGTGACCGATCGTTTTAAAAGTCACGTGGGTTGAAGCCTGAAGTCACGTGGGTTGGAGCCTGGAGTCACGTGGGTTCAAACCTGAACTTTTTGGATAACAATTGTGTCTTTTTTCTATATTTGTGTTCGTTCGACAGATGTTGCGTTTGGAAAGAGTAGCTGCCAACTTCAAAAGTGGTTACCGATCGTTTTCAAGTCACGTGGGTTGAAGCCTGAAGTCACGTGGGTTGAAGCCTGAAGTCACGTGGGTTGAAGCCTGAAGTCACGTGGGTTGGAGCCTGGAGTCACGTGGGTTCAAACCTGAACTTTTTGGATAACAATTGTGTCTTTTCTTCTATATTTGTGTTCGTTCGTCAGATGTTGCGTTTGGAACAAGTAGCTGCCAACATCAAAAGTGGTGACCGATCGTTTTAAAAGTCACGTGGGTTGAAGCCTGAAGTCACGTGGGTTGGAGCCTGGAGTCACGTGGGTTTAAACCTAAACTTTTTGGATAACAATTGTGTCTTTTTTTCTATATTTGTGTTCGTTCGTCAGATGTTGCGTTTGGAAAGAGTAGCTGCCAACTTCAAAAGTGGTGACCGATCGTTTTCAAAGTCACGTGGGTTGAAGCCTGAAGTCACGTGGGTTAAAGCCTGAAGTCACGTGGGTTGAAGCCTGAAGTCACGTGGGTTGAAGCCTGAAGTCACGTGGGTTGAAACCTGAACTTTTTGGATAACAATTGTGTCTTTTCTTCTACATTTGTGTTCGTTCGTCGGATGTTGCGTTTGGAACAAGTAGCTGCCAACATCAAAAGTGGTGACCGATCGTTTTGAGAGTCACGTGGGTTGAAGCCTAAAGTCACGTGGGTTGGAGCCTGGAGTCACGTGGGTTCAAACCTGAACTTTTTGGATAACAATTGTGTCTTTTTTTCTATATTTGTGTTCGTTCGTCAGATGTTGCGTTTGGAAAGAGTAGCTGCCAACTTCAAATGTGGTGACCGATCGTTTTCAAAGTCAAGTGGGTTGAAGCCTGAAGTCACGTGGGTTGAAACCTGAAGTCACGTGGGTTGAAGCCTGAAGTCACGTGGGTTGAAGCCTGAAGTCACGTGGGTTGAAGCCTGAAAACACGTGGGTTGAAACCTGAACTTTTTGGATAACAATTGTGTCTTTTCTTCTATATTTGTGTTCGTTCGTCAGATGTTGCGTTTGGAACAAGTAGCTGCCAACATCAAAAGTGGTGACCGATCGTTTTCAAAGTCACGTGGGTTGAAGCCTGAAGTCACGTGGGTTGAAACCTGAAGTCACGTGGGTTGAAGCCTGAAGTCACGTGGGTTGAAACCTGAACTTTTTGGATAACAATTGTGTCTTTTCTTCTATATTTGTGTTCGTTCGTCAGATGTTGCGTTTGGAGCAAGTAGCTGCCAACATCAAAAGTGGTGACCGATCGTTTTAAGAGTCACGTGGGTTGAAGCCTGAAGTCACGTGGGTTGGAGCCTGGGGTCACGTGGGTTCAAACCTGAACTTTTTGGATAACAATTGTGTCTTTTTTTCTATATTTGTGTTCGTTCGTCAGATGTTGCGTTTGGAACAAGTAGCTGCCAACATCAAAAGTGGTGACCGATCGTTTTGAGAGTCACGTGGGTTGAAGCCTAAAGTCACGTGGGTTGGAGCCTGGAGGCACGTGGGTTCAAACCTGAACTTTTTGGATAACAATTGTGTCTTTTTTTCTATATTTGTGTTCGTTCGTCAGATGTTGCGTTTGGAAAGAGTAGCTGCCAACTTCAAATGTGGTGACCGATCGTTTTCAAAGTCACGTGGGTTGAAGCCTGAAGTCACGTGGGTTGAAACCTGAAGTCACGTGGGTTGGAGCCTGAAGTCACGTGGGTTGAAACCTGAACTTTTTGGATAACAATTGTGTCTTTTCTTCTATATTTGTGTTCGTTCGTCAGATGTTGCGTTTGGAACAAGTAGCTGCCAACATCAAAAGTGGTGACCGATCGTTTTGAGAGTCACGTGGGTTGAAGCCTAAAGTCACGTGGGTTGGAGCCTGGAGTCACGTGGGTTCAAACCTGAACTTTTTGGATAACCATTCCGTCATTTTTTTCGATATTTGTGTTCGTTCGTCAGATGTTGCGTTTGGAACAAGTAGCTGCCAACATCAAAAGTGGTGACCGATCGTTTTAAGAGTCACGTGGGTTGAAGCCTGGAGTCACGTGGGTTGGAGCCTGGGGTCACGTGGGTTCAAACCTGAACTTTTTGGATAACAATTGTGTCTTTTTCTCTATATTTGTGTTCGTTCGTCAGATGTTTCGTTTGGAAAGAGTAGCTGCCAACTTCAAAAATGGTGACCGATCGTTTTCAAAGTCACGTGGGTTGAAGCCTGAAGTCACGTGGGTTGAAGCCTGAAGTCACGTGGGTTGAAGCCTGAAGTCACGTGGGTTCAAACCTGAACTTTTTGGATAACAATTGTGTCTTTTTCTCTATATTTGTGTTCGTTCGTCAGATGTTGCGTTTGGAACAAGTAGCTGCCAACATCAAAAGTGGTGACCGATCATTTCAAGAGTCACGTGGGTTGAAGCCTGAAGTCACGTGGGTTGAAGCCTGAAGTCACGTGGGTTGGAGCCTGGAGTCACGTGGGTTCAAACCTAAACTTTTTGGATAACAATTGTGTCTTTTTTTCTATATTTGTGTTCGTTCGTCAGATGTTGCGTTTGGAAAGAGTAGCTGCCAACTTTAAAAGTGGTGACCGATCGTTTTCAAAGTCACGTGGGTTGAAGCCTGAAGTCACGTGGGTTAAAACCTGAACTTTTTGGATAACAATTGTGTCTTTCCTTCTATATTTGTGTTCGTTTGTCAGATGTTGCGTTTGGAACAAGTAGCTGCCAACATCAAAAGTGGTGACCGATCGTTTTGAGAGTCACGTGGGTTGAAGCCTAAAGTCACGTGGGTTGGAGCCTGGAGTCATGTGGGTTCAAACCTGAACTTTCTGGATAACAATTGTGTCTTTTTTTCTATATTTGTGTTCGTTCGTCAGATGTTGCGTTTGGAAAGAGTAGCTGCCAACTTCAAATGTGGTGACCGATCGTTTTCAAAGTCACGTGGGTTGAAGCCTGAAGTCACGTGGGTTGAAACCTGAAGTCACGTGGGTTGAAGCCTGAAGTCACGTGGGTTGAAGCCTGAAGTCACGTGGGTTGAATCCTGAAAACACGTGGGTTGAAACCTGAACTTTTTGGATAACAATTGTGTCTTTTCTTCTATATTTGTGTTCGTTCGTCAGATGTTGCGTTTGGAACAAGTAGCTGCCAACATCAAAAGTGGTGACCGATCGTTTTAAAAGTCACGTGGGTTGAAGCCTGAAGTCACGTGGGTTAGAGCCTGGAGTCACGTGGGTTCAAACCTAAAATTTTTGGATAACAATTGTCTCATTTTTTCTATATTTGTGTTCGTTCGTCAGATGTTGCGTTTGGAAAGAGTAGCTGCCAACTTCAAAAGTGGTGACCGATCGTTTTCAAAGTCACGTGGGTTGAAGCCTGAAGTCACGTGGGTTAAAGCCTGAAGTCACGTGGGTTGAAGCCTGAAGTCACGTGGGTTGAAGCCTGAAGTCACGTGGGTTGAAACCTGAACTTTTTGGATAACAATTGTGTCTTTTCTTCTATATTTGTGTTCGTTCGTCAGATGTTGCGTTTGGAACAAGTAGCTGCCAACATCAAAAGTGGTGACCGATCGTTTTGAGAGTCACGTGGGTTGAAGCCTAAAGTCACGTGGGTTGGAGCCTGGAGTCACGTGGTTTCAAACCTGAACTTTTTGGATAACAATTGTGTCTTTTTTTCTATATTTGTGTTCGTTCGTCAGATGTTGCGTTTGGAAAGAGTAGCTGCCAACTTCAAATGTGGTGACCGATCGTTTTCAAAGTCACGTGGGTTGAAGCCTGAAGTCACGTGGGTTGAAACCTGAAGTCACGTGGGTTGAAGCCTGAAGTCACGTGGGTTGAAACCTGAACTTTTTGGATAACAATTGTGTCTTTTCTTCTATATTTGTGTTCGTTCGTCAGATGTTGCGTTTGGAACAAGTAGCTGCCAACATCAAAAGTGGTGACCGATCGTTTCAAAAGTCACGTGGGTTGAAGCCTGAAGTCACGTGGGTTGGAGCCTGGGGTCACGTGGGTTCAAACCTGAACTTTTTGGATAACAATTGTGTCTTTTTTTCTATATTTGTGTTCGTTCGTCAGATGTTTCGTTTGGAAAGAGTAGCTGCCAACTTCAAAAATGGTGACCGATCGTTTTCAAATTCACGTGGGTTGAAGCCTGAAAACACGTGGGTTGAAACCTGAACTTTTTGGATAACAATTGTGTCTTTTCTTCTATATTTGTGTTCGTTAGTCAGATGTTGCGTTTGGAACAAGTAGCTGCCAACATCAAAAGTGGTGACCGATCGTTTTGAGAGTCACGTGGGTTGGAGCCTAAAGTCACGTGGGTTGGAGCCTGGAGTCACGTGGGTTCAAACCTGAACTTTTTGGATAACAATTGTGTCTTCACTTCTATATTTGTGTTCGTTCGTCAGATGTTGCGTTTGGAACAAGTAGCTGCCAACATAAAAAGTGGTGACCGATCGTTTTGAGAGTCACGTGGGTTGAAGCCTAAAGTCACGTGGGTTGGAGCCTGGAGTCACGTGGGTTCAAACCTGAACTTTTTGGATAACCATTCCGTCATTTTTTTCTATATTTGTGTTCGTTAGTCAGATGTTGCGTTTGGAACAAGTAGCTGCCAACATCAAAAGTGGTGACCGATCGTTTTGAGAGTCACGTGGGTTGAAGCCTGAAGTCACGTGGGTTGGAGCCTGGAGTCACGTGGGTTCAAACCTGAACTTTTTGGATAACAATTGTGTCTTTTTTCTATATTTGTGTTCGTTCGACAGATGTTGCGTTTGGAAAGAGTAGCTGCCAACTTTAAAAGTGGTGACCGATCGTTTTCAAAGTCACGTGGGTTGAAGCCTGAAGTCACGTGGGTTAAAACCTGAACTTTTTGGATAACAATTGTGTCTTTCCTTCTATATTTGTGTTCGTTTGTCAGATGTTGCGTTTGGAACAAGTAGCTGCCAACATCAAAAGTGGTGACCGATCGTTTTGAGAGTCACGTGGGTTGAAGCCTAAAGTCACGTGGGTTGGAGCCTGGAGTCACGTGGGTTCAAACCTGAACTTTCTGGATAACAATTGTGTCTTTTTTTCTATATTTGTGTTCGTTCGTCAGATGTTGCGTTTGGAAAGAGTAGCTGCCAACTTCAAATGTGGTGACCGATCGTTTTCAAAGTCACGTGGGTTGAAGCCTGAAGTCACGTGGGTTGAAACCTGAAGTCACGTGGGTTGAAGCCTGAAGTCACGTGGGTTGAAGCCTGAAGTCACGTGGGTTGAATCCTGAAAACACGTGGGTTGAAACCTGAACTTTTTGGATAACAATTGTGTCTTTTCTTCTATATTTGTGTTCGTTCGTCAGATGTTGCGTTTGGAACAAGTAGCTGCCAACATCAAAAGTGGTGACCGATCGTTTTAAAAGTCACGTGGGTTGAAGCCTGAAGTCACGTGGGTTAGAGCCTGGAGTCACGTGGGTTCAAACCTAAAATTTTTGGATAACAATTGTCTCATTTTTTCTATATTTGTGTTCGTTCGTCAGATGTTGCGTTTGGAAAGAGTAGCTGCCAACTTCAAAAGTGGTGACCGATCGTTTTCAAAGTCACGTGGGTTGAAGCCTGAAGTCACGTGGGTTAAAGCCTGAAGTCACGTGGGTTGAAGCCTGAAGTCACGTGGGTTGAAGCCTGAAGTCACGTGGGTTGAAACCTGAACTTTTTGGATAACAATTGTGTCTTTTCTTCTATATTTGTGTTCGTTCGTCAGATGTTGCGTTTGGAACAAGTAGCTGCCAACATCAAAAGTGGTGACCGATCGTTTTGAGAGTCACGTGGGTTGAAGCCCAAAGTCACGTGGGTTGGAGCCTGGAGTCACGTGGTTTCAAACCTGAACTTTTTGGATAACAATTGTGTCTTTTTTTCTATATTTGTGTTCGTTCGTCAGATGTTGCGTTTGGAAAGAGTAGCTGCCAACTTCAAATGTGGTGACCGATCGTTTTCAAAGTCACGTGGGTTGAAGCCTGAAGTCACGTGGGTTGAAACCTGAAGTCACGTGGGTTGAAGCCTGAAGTCACGTGGGTTGAAACCTGAACTTTTTGGATAACAATTGTGTCTTTTCTTCTATATTTGTGTTCGTTCGTCAGATGTTGCGTTTGGAACAAGTAGCTGCCAACATCAAAAGTGGTGACCGATCGTTTCAAAAGTCACGTGGGTTGAAGCCTGAAGTCACGTGGGTTGGAGCCTGGGGTCACGTGGGTTCAAACCTGAACTTTTTGGATAACAATTGTGTCTTTTTTTCTATATTTGTGTTCGTTCGTCAGATGTTTCGTTTGGAAAGAGTAGCTGCCAACTTCAAAAATGGTGACCGATCGTTTTCAAATTCACGTGGGTTGAAGCCTGAAAACACGTGGGTTGAAACCTGAACTTTTTGGATAACAATTGTGTCTTTTCTTCTATATTTGTGTTCGTTAGTCAGATGTTGCGTTTGGAACAAGTAGCTGCCAACATCAAAAGTGGTGACCGATCGTTTTGAGAAACACGTGGGTTGAAGCCTAAAGTCACGTGGGTTGGAGCCTGGAGTCACGTGGGTTCAAACCTGAACTTTTTGGATAACAATTGTGTCTTCACTTCTATATTTGTGTTCGTTCGTCAGATGTTGCGTTTGGAACAAGTAGCTGCCAACATAAAAAGTGGTGACCGATCGTTTTGAGAGTCACGTGGGTTGAAGCCTAAAGTCACGTGGGTTGGAGCCTGGAGTCACGTGGGTTCAAACCTGAACTTTTTGGATAACCATTCCGTCATTTTTTTCTATATTTGTGTTCGTTAGTCAGATGTTGCGTTTGGAACAAGTAGCTGCCAACATCAAAAGTGGTGACCGATCGTTTTGAGAGTCACGTGGGTTGAAGCCTGAAGTCACGTGGGTTGGAGCCTGGAGTCACGTGGGTTCAAACCTGAACTTTTTGGATAACAATTGTGTCTTTTTTCTATATTTGTGTTCGTTCGACAGATGTTGCGTTTGGAAAGAGTAGCTGCCAACTTCAAATGTGGTGACCGATCGTTTTCAAAGTCAAGTGGGTTGAAGCCTGAAGTCACGTGGGTTGAAACCTGAAGTCACGTGGGTTGAAGCCTGAAGTCACGTGGGTTGAAGCCTGAAGTCACGTGGGTTGAAGCCTGAAGTCACGTGGGTTGGAGCCTGGAGTCACGTGGGTTCAAACCTGAACTTTTTGGATAACAATTGTGTCTTTTCTTCTATATTTGTGTTCGTTCGTCAGATGTTGCGTTTGGAAAAAGTAGCTGCCAACATCAAAAGTGGTGACCGATCGTTTTAAAAGTCACGTGGGTTGAAGCCTGAAGTCACGTGGGTTGGAGCCTGGAGTCACGTGGGTTCAAACCTAAACTTTTTTGATAACAATTGTGTCTTTTTTTCTATATTTGTGTTCGTTCGTCAGATGTTGCGTTTGGAAAGAGTAGCTGCCAACTTTAAAAGTGGTGACCGATCGTTTTCAAAGTCACGTGGGTTGAAGCCTGAAGTCACGTGGGTTAAAACCTGAACTTTTTGGATAACAATTGTGTCTTTCCTTCTATATTTGTGTTCGTTCGACAGATGTTGCGTTTGGAAAGAGTAGCTGCCAACTTTAAAAGTGGTGACCGATCGTTTTCAAAGTCACGTGGGTTGAAGCCTGAAGTCACGTGGGTTAAAACCTGAACTTTTTGGATAACAATTGTGTCTTTCCTTCTATATTTGTGTTCGTTTGTCAGATGTTGCGTTTGGAACAAGTAGCTGCCAACATCAAAAGTGGTGACCGATCGTTTTGAGAGTCACGTGGGTTGAAGCCTAAAGTCACGTGGGTTGGAGCCTGGAGTCACGTGGGTTCAAACCTGAACTTTCTGGATAACAATTGTGTCTTTTTTTCTATATTTGTGTTCGTTCGTCAGATGTTGCGTTTGGAAAGAGTAGCTGCCAACTTCAAATGTGGTGACCGATCGTTTTCAAAGTCACGTGGGTTGAAGCCTGAAGTCACGTGGGTTGAAACCTGAAGTAACGTGGGTTGAAGCCTGAAGTCACGTGGGTTGAAGCCTGAAGTCACGTGGGTTGAATCCTGAAAACACGTGGGTTGAAACCTGAACTTTTTGGATAACAATTGTGTCTTTTCTTCTATATTTGTGTTCGTTCGTCAGATGTTGCGTTTGGAACAAGTAGCTGCCAACATCAAAAGTGGTGACCGATCGTTTTAAAAGTCACGTGGGTTGAAGCCTGAAGTCACGTGGGTTAGAGCCTGGAGTCACGTGGGTTCAAACCTAAAATTTTTGGATAACAATTGTCTCATTTTTTCTATATTTGTGTTCGTTCGTCAGATGTTGCGTTTGGAAAGAGTAGCTGCCAACTTCAAAAGTGGTGACCGATCGTTTTCAAAGTCACGTGGGTTGAAGCCTGAAGTCACGTGGGTTAAAGCCTGAAGTCACGTGGGTTGAAGCCTGAAGTCACGTGGGTTGAAGCCTGAAGTCACGTGGGTTGAAACCTGAACTTTTTGGATAACAATTGTGTCTTCTCTTCTATATTTGTGTTCGTTCGTCAGATGTTGCGTTTGGAACAAGTAGCTGCCAACATCAAAAGTGGTGACCGATCGTTTTGAGAGTCACGTGGGTTGAAGCCCAAAGTCACGTGGGTTGGAGCCTGGAGTCACGTGGTTTCAAACCTGAACTTTTTGGATAACAATTGTGTCTTTTTTTCTATATTTGTGTTCGTTCGTCAGATGTTGCGTTTGGAAAGAGTAGCTGCCAACTTCAAATGTGGTGACCGATCGTTTTCAAAGTCACGTGGGTTGAAGCCTGAAGTCACGTGGGTTGAAACCTGAAGTCACGTGGGTTGAAGCCTGAAGTCACGTGGGTTGGAGCCTGGGGTCACGTGGGTTCAAACCTGAACTTTTTGGATAACAATTGTGTCTTTTTTTCTATATTTGTGTTCGTTCGTCAGATGTTTCGTTTGGAAAGAGTAGCTGCCAACTTCAAAAATGGTGACCGATCGTTTTCAAATTCACGTGGGTTGAAGCCTGAAAACACGTGGGTTGAAACCTGAACTTTTTGGATAACAATTGTGTCTTTTCTTCTATATTTGTGTTCGTTAGTCAGATGTTGCGTTTGGAACAAGTAGCTGCCAACATCAAAAGTGGTGACCGATCGTTTTGAGAAACACGTGGGTTGAAGCCTAAAGTCACGTGGGTTGGAGCCTGGAGTCACGTGGGTTCAAACCTGAACTTTTTGGATAACAATTGTGTCTTCACTTCTATATTTGTGTTCGTTCGTCAGATGTTGCGTTTGGAACAAGTAGCTGCCAACATAAAAAGTGGTGACCGATCGTTTCGAGAGTCACGTGGGTTGAAGCCTGAAGTCACGTGGGTTGGAGCCTGGAGTCACGTGGGTTCAAACCTGAACTTTTTGGATAACAATTGTGTCTTTTTTCTATATTTGTGTTCGTTCGACAGATGTTGCGTTTGGAAAGAGTAGCTGCCAACTTCAAATGTGGTGACCGATCGTTTTCAAAGTCAAGTGGGTTGAAGCCTGAAGTCACGTGGGTTGAAACCTGAAGTCACGTGGGTTGAAGCCTGAAGTCACGTGGGTTGAAGCCTGAAGTCACGTGGGTTGAAGCCTGAAGTCACGTGGGTTGGAGCCTGGAGTCACGTGGGTTCAAACCTGAACTTTTTGGATAACAATTGTGTCTTTTCTTCTATATTTGTGTTCGTTCGTCAGATGTTGCGTTTGGAAAAAGTAGCTGCCAACATCAAAAGTGGTGACCGATCGTTTTAAAAGTCACGTGGGTTGAAGCCTGAAGTCACGTGGGTTGGAGCCTGGAGTCACGTGGGTTCAAACCTAAACTTTTTTGATAACAATTGTGTCTTTTTTTCTATATTTGTGTTCGTTCGTCAGATGTTGCGTTTGGAAAGAGTAGCTGCCAACTTCAAAAGTGGTGACCGATCGTTTTCAAAGTCACGTGGGTTGAAGCCTGAAGTCACGTGGGTTAAAGCCTGAAGTCACGTGGGTTGAAGCCTGAAGTCACGTGGGTTGAAGCCTGAAGTCACGTGGGTTGAAGCCTGAAGTCACGTGGGTTGAAACCTGAACTTTTTGGATAACAATTGTGTCTTTTCTTCTATACTTGTGTTCCTTCGTCGGATGTTGCGTTTGGAACAAGTAGCTGCCAACATCAAAAGTGGTGACCGATCGTTTTGAGAGTCACGTGGGTTGAAGCCTAAAGTCACGTGGGTTGGAGCCTGGAGTCACGTGGGTTCAAACCTGAACTTTTTGGATAACAATTGTGTCTTTTTTTCTATATTTGTGTTCGTTCGTCAGATGTTGCGTTTGGAAAGAGTAGCTGCCAACTTCAAATGTGGTGACCGATCGTTTTCAAAGTCAAGTGGGTTGAAGCCTGAAGTCACGTGGGTTGAAACCTGAAGTCACGTGGGTTGAAGCCTGAAGTCACGTGGGTTGAAGCCTGAAGTCACGTGGGTTGAAGCCTGAAGTCACGTGGGTTGGAGCCTGGAGTCACGTGGGTTCAAACCTGAACTTTTTGGATAACAATTGTGTCTTTTCTTCTATATTTGTGTTCGTTCGTCAGATGTTTCGTTTGGAAAGAGTAGCTGCCAACTTCAAAAATGGTGACCGATCGTTTTCAAATTCACGTGGGTTGAAGCCTGAAAACACGTGGGTTGAAACCTGAACTTTTTGGATAACAATTGTGTCTTTTCTTCTATATTTGTGTTCGTTTGTCAGATGTTGCGTTTGGAACAAGTTGCTGCCAACATCAAAAGTGGTGACCGATCGTTTTGAGAGTCACGTGGGTTGAAGCCTAAAGTCACGTGGGTTGGAGCCTGGAGTCACGTGGGTTCAAACCTGAACTTTTTGGATAACAATTGTGTCTTCACTTCTATATTTGTGTTCGTTCGTCAGATGTTGCGTTTGGAACAAGTAGCTGCCAACATAAAAAGTGGTGACCGATCGTTTTGAGAGTCACGTGGGTTGAAGCCTAAAGTCACGTGGGTTGGAGCCTGGAGTCACGTGGGTTCAAACCTGAACTTTTTGGATAACCATTCCGTCATTTTTTTCGATATTTGTGTTCGTTCGTCAGATGTTGCGTTTGGAACAAGTAGCTGCCAACATCAAAAGTGGTGACCGATCGTTTCAAAAGTCACGTGGGTTGAAGCCTGAAGTCACGTGGGTTGGAGCCTGGAGTCACGTGGGTTCAAACCTGAACTTTTTGGATAACAATTGTGTCTTTTTTCTATATTTGTGTTCGTTCGACAGATGTTGCGTTTGGAAAGAGTAGCTGCCAACTTCAAAAGTGGTTACCGATCGTTTTCAAGTCACGTGGGTTGAAGCCTGAAGTCACGTGGGTTGAAGCCTGAAGTCACGTGGGTTGGAGCCTGGAGTCACGTGGGCTCAAACCTGAACTTTTTGGATAACAATTGTGTCTTTTCTTCTATATTTGTGTTCGTTCGTCAGATGTTGCGTTTGGAACAAGTAGCTGCCAACATCAAAAGTGGTGACCGATCGTTTTAAAAGTCACGTGGGTTGAAGCCTGAAGTCACGTGGGTTGGAGCCTGGAGTCACGTGGGTTCAAACCTAAACTTTTTGGATAACAATTGTGTCTTTTTTTCTATATTTGTGTTCGTTCGTCAGATGTTGCGTTTGGAAAGAGTAGCTGCCAACTTCAAAAGTGGTGACCGATCGTTTTCAAAGTCACGTGGGTTGAAGCCTGAAGTCACGTGGGTTAAAGCCTGAAGTCACGTGGGTTGAAGCCTGAAGTCACGTGGGTTGAAGCCTGAAGTCACGTGGGTTGAAACCTGAACTTTTTGGATAACAATTGTGTCTTTTCTTCTATATTTGTGTTCGTTCGTCGGATGTTGCGTTTGGAACAAGTAGCTGCCAACATCAAAAGTGGTGACCGATCGTTTTGAGAGTCACGTGGGTTGAAGCCTAAAGTCACGTGGGTTGGAGCCTGGAGTCACGTGGGTTCAAACCTGAACATTTTGGATAACAATTGTGTCTTTTTTTCTATATTTGTGTTCGTTCGTCAGATGTTGCGTTTGGAAAGAGTAGCTGCCAACTTCAAATGTGGTGACCGATCGTTTTCAAAGTCAAGTGGGTTGAAGCCTGAAGTCACGTGGGTTGAAACCTGAAGTCACGTGGGTTGAAGCCTGAAGTCACGTGGGTTGAAGCCTGAAGTCACGTGGGTTGAAGCCTGAAAACACGTGGGTTGAAACCTGAACTTTTTGGATAACAATTGTGTCTTTTCTTCTATATTTGTGTTCGTTCGTCAGATGTTGCGTTTGGAACAAGTAGCTGCCAACATCAAAAGTGGTGACCGATCGTTTTAAAAGTCACGTGGGTTGAAGCCTGAAGTCACGTGGGTTAGAGCCTGGAGTCAGGTGGGTTCAAACCTAAAATTTTTGGATAACAATTGTGTCTTTTTTTTTCTATATTTGTGTTCGTTCGTCAGATGTTGCGTTTGGAAAGAGTAGCTGCCAACTTCAAAAGTGGTGACCGATCGTTTTCAAAGTCACGTGGGTTGAAGCCTGAAGTCACGTGGGTTGAAGCCTGAAGTCACGTGGGTTGAAGCCTGAAGTCACGTGGGTTGAAACCTGAACTTTTTGGATAACAATTGTGTCTTTTCTTCTATATTTGTGTTCGTTCGTCAGATGTTGCGTTTGGAACAAGTAGCTGCCAACATCAAAAGTGGTGACCGATCGTTTTAAGAGTCACGTGGGTTGAAGCCTGAAGTCACGTGGGTTGGAGCCTGGGGTCACGTGGGTTCAAACCTGAACTTTTTGGATAACAATTGTGTCTTTTTTTCTATATTTGTGTTCGTTCGTCAGATGTTTCGTTTGGAAAGAGTAGCTGCCAACTTCAAAAATGGTGACCGATCGTTTTCAAATTCACGTGGGTTGAAGCCTGAAGTCACGTGGGTTGAAACCTGAACTTTTTGGATAACAATTGTGTCTTTTCTTCTATATTTGTGTTCGTTCGTCGGATGTTGCGTTTGGAACAAGTAGCTGCCAACATCAAAAGTGGTGACCGATCGTTTTGAGAGTCACGTGGGTTGAAGCCTAAAGTCACGTGGGTTGGAGCCTGGAGTCACGTGGGTTCAAACCTGAACTTTTTGGATAACAATTGTGTCTTTTTTCTATATTTGTGTTCGTTCGACAGATGTTGCGTTTGGAAAGAGTAGCTGCCAACTTCAAAAGTGGTTACCGATCGTTTTCAAGTCACGTGGGTTGAAGCCTGAAGTCACGTGGGTTGAAGCCTGAAGTCACGTGGGCTGGGGCCTGGAGTCACGTGGGTTCGAACCTGAACTTTTTGGATAACAATTGTGTCTTTTTTTCTATATTTGTGTTCGTTCGACAGATGTTGCGTTTGGAAAGAGTAGCTGCCAACTTCAAAAGTGGTTACCGATCGTTTTCAAGTCACGTGGGTTGAAGCCCAAAGTCACGTGGGTTAAAGCCTGAAGTCACGTGGATTCAAACCTGAACTTTTTGGATAACAATTGTGTCTTTTCTCCTATATTTGTGTTCGTTCGTCAGATGTTGCGTTTGGAACAAGTAGCTGCCAACATCAAAAGTGGTGACCGATCGTTTTAAAAGTCACGTGGGTTGAAGCCTGGAGTCACGTGGGTTGGAGCCTGGAGTCACGTGGGTTCAAACCTAAACTTTTTGGATAACAATTGTGTCTTTTTTTCTATATTTGTGTTCGTTCGTCAGATGTTGCGTTTGGAAAGAGTAGCTGCCAACTTCAAAAGTGGTGACCGATCGTTTTCAAAGTCACGTGGGTGAAGCCTGAAGTCACGTGGGTTGAAGCCTGAAGTCACGTGGGTTGAAGCCTGAAGTCTCGTGGGTTGAAGCCTGAAGTCACGTGGGTTGAAGCCTGAACTTTTTGGATAACAATTGTGTCTTTTCTTCTATATTTGTGTTCGTTCGTCGGATGTTGCGTTTGGAACAAGTAGCTGCCAACATCAAAAGTGGTGACCGATCGTTTTGAGAGTCACGTGGGGTGAAGCCTAAAGTCACGTGGGTTGGAGCCTGGAGTCACGTGGGTTCAAACCTGAACTTTTTGGATAACAATTGTGTCTTTTTTTCTATATTTGTGTTCGTTCGTCAGATGTTGCGTTTGGAAAGAGTAGCTGCCAACTTCAAATGTGGTGACCGATCGTTTTCAAAGTCACGTGGGTTGAAGCCTGAAGTCTCGTGGGTTGAAACCTGAAGTCACGTGGGTTGAAGCCTGAAGTCACGTGGGTTGAAGCCTAAAGTCACGTGGATTGGAGCCTGGAGTCACGTGGGTTCAAACCTGAACTTTTTGGATAACAATTGTGTCTTTTTTTCGATATTTGTGTTCGTTCGTCAGATGTTGCGTTTGGAACAAGTAGCTGCCAACATCAAAAGTGGTGACCGATCGTTTTAAAAGTCACGTGGATTGAAGCCTAAAGTCACGTGGGTTGGAGCCTGGAGTCACGTGGGTTCAAACCTGAACTTTTTGGATAACAATTGTGTCTTTTTTCTATATTTGTGTTCGTTCGACAGATGTTGCGTTTGGAAAGAGTAGCTGCCAACTTCAAAAGTGGTTACCGATCGTTTTCAAGTCACGTGGGTTGAAGCCTGAAGTCACGTGGGTTGGAGCCTGGAGTCACGTGGGTTCGAACCTGAACTTTTTGGATAACAATTGTGTCTTTTTTTCTATATTTGTGTTCGTTCGACAGATGTTGCGTTTGGAAAGAGTAGCTGCCAACTTCAAAAGTGGTTACCGATCGTTTTCAAAGTCACGTGGGTTGAAGCCTAAAGTCACGTGGGTTAAAGCCTGAAGTCACGTGGGTTGAAGCCTGAAGTCACGTGGGTTGAAACCTGAACTTTTTGGATAACAATTGTGTCTTTTCTTCTATATTTGTGTTCGTTCGTCAGATGTTGCGTTTGGAACAAGTAGCTGCCAACATCAAAAGTGGTGACCGATCGTTTTAAAAGTCACGTGGGTTGAAGCCTGAAGTCACGTGGGTTAGAGCCTGGAGTCAGGTGGGTTCAAACCTAAAATTTTTGGATAACAATTGTGTCTTTTTTTCTATATTTGTGTTCGTTCGTCAGATGTTGCGTTTGGAAAGAGTAGCTGCCAACTTCAAAAGTGGTGACCGATCGTTTTCAAAGTCACGTGGGTTGAAGCCTGAAGTCACGTGGGTTGAAGCCTGAAGTCACGTGGGTTGAAGCCTGAAGTCACGTGGGTTGAAGCCTGAAGTCACGTGGGTTGAAACCTGAACTTTTTGGATAACAATTGTGTCTTTTCTTCTATATTTGTGTTCGTTCGTCAGATGTTGCGTTTGGAACAAGTAGCTGCCAACATCAAAAGTGGTGACCGATCGTTTTAAGAGTCACGTGGGTTGAAGCCTGAAGTCACGTGGGTTGGAGCCTGGGGTCACGTGGGTTCAAACCTGAACTTTTTGGATAACAATTGTGTCTTTTTTTCTATATTTGTGTTCGTTCGTCAGATGTTTCGTTTGGAAAGAGTAGCTGCCAACTTCAAAAATGGTGACCGATCGTTTTCAAATTCACGTGGGTTGAAGCCTGAAGTCACGTGGGTTGAAACCTGAACTTTTTGGATAACAATTGTGTCTTTTCTTCTATATTTGTGTTCGTTCGTCGGATGTTGCGTTTGGAACAAGTAGCTGCCAACATCAAAAGTGGTGACCGATCGTTTTGAGAGTCACGTGGGTTGAAGCCTAAAGTCACGTGGGTTGGAGCCTGGAGTCACGTGGGTTCAAACCTGAACTTTTTGGATAACAATTGTGTCTTTTTTCTATATTTGTGTTCGTTCGACAGATGTTGCGTTTGGAAAGAGTAGCTGCCAACTTCAAAAGTGGTTACCGATCGTTTTCAAGTCACGTGGGTTGAAGCCTGAAGTCACGTGGGTTGAAGCCTGAAGTCACGTGGGCTGGGGCCTGGAGTCACGTGGGTTCGAACCTGAACTTTTTGGATAACAATTGTGTCTTTTTTTCTATATTTGTGTTCGTTCGACAGATGTTGCGTTTGGAAAGAGTAGCTGCCAACTTCAAAAGTGGTTACCGATCGTTTTCAAGTCACGTGGGTTGAAGCCCAAAGTCACGTGGGTTAAAGCCTGAAGTCACGTGGATTCAAACCTGAACTTTTTGGATAACAATTGTGTCTTTTCTCCTATATTTGTGTTCGTTCGTCAGATGTTGCGTTTGGAACAAGTAGCTGCCAACATCAAAAGTGGTGACCGATCGTTTTAAAAGTCACGTGGGTTGAAGCCTGGAGTCACGTGGGTTGGAGCCTGGAGTCACGTGGGTTCAAACCTAAACTTTTTGGATAACAATTGTGTCTTTTTTTCTATATTTGTGTTCGTTCGTCAGATGTTGCGTTTGGAAAGAGTAGCTGCCAACTTCAAAAGTGGTGACCGATCGTTTTCAAAGTCACGTGGGTGAAGCCTGAAGTCACGTGGGTTAAAGCCTGAAGTCACGTGGGTTGAAGCCTGAAGTCTCGTGGGTTGAAGCCTGAAGTCACGTGGGTTGAAGCCTGAACTTTTTGGATAACAATTGTGTCTTTTCTTCTATATTTGTGTTCGTTCGTCGGATGTTGCGTTTGGAACAAGTAGCTGCCAACATCAAAAGTGGTGACCGATCGTTTTGAGAGTCACGTGGGGTGAAGCCTAAAGTCACGTGGGTTGGAGCCTGGAGTCACGTGGGTTCAAACCTGAACTTTTTGGATAACAATTGTGTCTTTTTTTCTATATTTGTGTTCGTTCGTCAGATGTTGCGTTTGGAAAGAGTAGCTGCCAACTTCAAATGTGGTGACCGATCGTTTTCAAAGTCACGTGGGTTGAAGCCTGAAGTCTCGTGGGTTGAAACCTGAAGTCACGTGGGTTGAAGCCTGAAGTCACGTGGGTTGAAGCCTAAAGTCACGTGGATTGGAGCCTGGAGTCACGTGGGTTCAAACCTGAACTTTTTGGATAACAATTGTGTCTTTTTTTCGATATTTGTGTTCGTTCGTCAGATGTTGCGTTTGGAACAAGTAGCTGCCAACATCAAAAGTGGTGACCGATCGTTTTAAAAGTCACGTGGGTTGAAGCCTAAAGTCACGTGGGTTGGAGCCTGGAGTCACGTGGGTTCAAACCTGAACTTTTTGGATAACAATTGTGTCTTTTTTCTATATTTGTGTTCGTTCGACAGATGTTGCGTTTGGAAAGAGTAGCTGCCAAATTCAAAAGTGGTTACCGATCGTTTTCAAGTCACGTGGGTTGAAGCCTGAAGTCACGTGGGTTGGAGCCTGGAGTCACGTGGGTTCGAACCTGAACTTTTTGGATAACAATTGTGTCTTTTTTTCTATATTTGTGTTCGTTCGACAGATGTTGCGTTTGGAAAGAGTAGCTGCCAACTTCAAAAGTGGTTACCGATCGTTTTCAAAGTCACGTGGGTTGAAGCCTGAAGTCACGTGGGTTAAAGCCTGAAGTCACGTGGGTTGAAGCCTGAAGTCACGTGGGTTGAAACCTGAACTTTTTGGATAACAATTGTGTCTTTTCTTCTATATTTGTGTTCGTTCGTCAGATGTTGCGTTTGGAACAAGTAGCTGCCAACATCAAAAGTGGTGACCGATCGTTTTGAGAGTCACGTGGGTTGAAGCCTAAAGTCACGTGGGTTGGAGCCTGGAGTCACGTGGGTTCAAACCTAAACTTTTTGGATAACAATTGTGTCTTTTTTTCTATATTTGTGTTCGTTCGTCAGATGTTGCGTTTGGAAAGAGTAGCTGCCAACTTCAAAAGTGGTGACCGATCGTTTTCAAAGTCACGTGGGTGAAGCCTGAAGTCACGTGGGTTAAAGCCTGAAGTCACGTGGGTTGAAGCCTGAAGTCTCGTGGGTTGAAGCCTGAAGTCACGTGGGTTGAAGCCTGAACTTTTTGGATAACAATTGTGTCTTTTCTTCTATATTTGTGTTCGTTCGTCGGATGTTGCGTTTGGAACAAGTAGCTGCCAACATCAAAAGTGGTGACCGATCGTTTTGAGAGTCACGTGGGGTGAAGCCTAAAGTCACGTGGGTTGGAGCCTGGAGTCACGTGGGTTCAAACCTGAACTTTTTGGATAACAATTGTGTCTTTTTTTCTATATTTGTGTTCGTTCGTCAGATGTTGCGTTTGGAAAGAGTAGCTGCCAACTTCAAATGTGGTGACCGATCGTTTTCAAAGTCACGAGGGTTGAAGCCTGAAGTCACGTGGGTTGAAACCTGAAGTCACGTGGGTTGAAGCCTGAAGTCACGTGGGTTGAAGCCTAAAGTCACGTGGATTGGAGCCTGGAGTCACGTGGGTTCAAACCTGAACTTTTTGTATAACAATTGTGTCTTTTTTTCGATATTTGTGTTCGTTCGTCAGATGTTGCGTTTGGAACAAGTAGCTGCCAACATCAAAAGTGGTGACCGATCGTTTTAAAAGTCACGTGGGTTGAAGCCTGAAGTCACGTGGGTTGGAGCCTGGAGTCACGTGGGTTCAAACCTGAACTTTTTGGATAACAATTGTGTCTTTTTTCTATATTTGTGTTCGTTCGACAGATGTTGCGTTTGGAAAGAGTAGCTGCCAACTTCAAAAGTGGTTACCGATCGTTTTCAAGTCACGTGGGTTGAAGCCTGAAGTCACGTGGGTTGGAGCCTGGAGTCACGTGGGTTCGAACCTGAACTTTTTGGATAACAATTGTGTCTTTTTTTCTATATTTGTGTTCGTTCGACAGATGTTGCGTTTGGAAAGAGTAGCTGCCAACTTCAAAAGTGGTTACCGATCGTTTTCAAAGTCACGTGGGTTGAAGCCTGAAGTCACGTGGGTTAAAGCCTGAAGTCACGTGGGTTGAAGCCTGAAGTCACGTGGGTTGAAACCTGAACTTTTTGGATAACAATTGTGTCTTTTCTTCTATATTTGTGTTCGTTCGTCAGATGTTGCGTTTGGAACAAGTAGCTGCCAACATCAAAAGTGGTGACCGATCGTTTTGAGAGTCACGTGGGTTGAAGCCTAAAGTCACGTGGGTTGGAGCCTGGAGTCATGTGGGTTCAAACCTGAACTTTTTGGATAACAATTGTGTCTTTTTTTCTATATTTGTGTTCGTTCGTCAGATGTTGCGTTTGGAAAGAGTAGCTGCCAACTTCAAATGTGGTGACCGATCGTTTTCAAAGTCACGTGGGTTGAAGCCTGAAGTCACGTGGGTTGAAACCTGAAGTCACGTGGGTTGAAGCCTGAAGTCACGTGGGTTGAAACCTGAACTTTTTGGATAACAATTGTGTCTTTTCTTCTATATTTGTGTTCGTTCGTCAGATGTTGCGTTTGGAACAAGTAGCTGCCAACATCAAAAGTGGTGACCGACCGTTTTAAGAGTCACGTGGGTTGAAGCCTGAAGTCACGTGGGTTGGAGCCTGGGGTCACGTGGGTTCAAACCTGAACTTTTTGGATAACAATTGTGTCTTTTTTTCTATATTTGTGTTCGTTCGTCAGATGTTGCGTTTGGAAAGAGTAGCTGCCAACTTCAAAAGTGGTGACCGATCGTTTTCAAAGTCACGTGGGTTGGAGCCTGAAGTCACGTGGGTTAAAGCCTGAAGTCACGTGGGTTGAAGCCTGGAGTCACGTGGGTTGAAGCCTGAAGTCACGTGGGTTGAAACCTGAACTTTTTGGATAACAATTGTGTCTATTCTTCTATATTTGTGTTCGTTCGTTAGATGTTGCGTTTGGAACAAGTAGCTGCCAACATCAAAAGTGGTGACCGATCGTTTTGAGAGTCACGTGGGTTGAAGCCTAAAGTCACGTGGGTTGGAGCCTGGAGTCACGTGGGTTCAAACCTGAACTTTTTGGATAACAATTGTGTCTTTTTTTCTATATTTGTGTTCGTTCGTCAGATGTTGCGTTTGGAAAGAGTAGCTGCCAACTTCAAATGTGGTGACCGATCGTTTTCAAAGTCACGTGGGTTGAGGCCTGAAGTCACGTGGGTTGAAACCTGAAGTCACGTGGGTTGAAGCCTGAAGTCACGTGGGTTGAAACCTGAACTTTTTGGATAACAATTGTGTCTTTTCTTCTATATTTGTGTTCGTTCGTCAGATGTTGCGTTTGGAACAAGTAGCTGCCAACATCAAAAGTGGTGACCGATCGTTTTAAGAGTCACGTGGGTTGAAGCCTGAAGTCACGTGGGTTGGAGCCTGGGGTCACGTGGGTTCAAACCTGAACTTTTTGGATAACAATTGTGTCTTTTTTTCTATATTTGTGTTCGTTCGTCAGATGTTTCGTTTGGAACAAGTAGCTGCCAACATCAAAAGTGGTGACCGATCGTTTTGAGAGTCACGTGGGGTGAAGCCTAAAGTCACGTGGGTTGGAGCCTGGAGTCACGTGGGTTCAAACCTGAACTTTTTGAATAACCATTCCGTCATTTTTTTCGATATTTGTGTTCGTTCGTCAGATGTTGCGTTTGGAACAAGTAGCTGCCAACATCAAAAGTGGTGACCGATCGTTTTAAAAGTCACGTGGGTTGAAGCCTGAAGTCACGTGGGTTGGAGCCTGGAGTCACGTGGGTTCAAACCTGAACTTTTTGGATAACAATTGTGTCTTTTTTCTATATTTGTGTTCGTTCGACAGATGTTGCGTTTGGAAAGAGTAGCTGCCAACTTCAAAAGTGGTTACCGATCGTTTTCAAGTCACGTGGGTTGAAGCCTGAAGTCACGTGGGTTGAAGCCTGAAGTCACGTGGGTTGAAGCCTGAAGTCTCGTGGGTTGAAGCCTGAAGTCACGTGGGTTGAAGCCTGAACTTTTTGGATAACAATTGTGTCTTTTCTTCTATATTTGTGTTCGTTCGTCAGATGTTGCGTTTGGAAAGAGTAGCTGCCAACTTCAAAAGTGGTGACCGATCGTTTTCAAAGTCACGTGGGTGAAGCCTGAAGTCACGTGGGTTAAAGCCTGAAGTCACGTGGGTTGAAGCCTGAAGTCTCGTGGGTTGAAGCCTGAAGTCACGTGGGTTGAAGCCTGAACTTTTTGGATAACAATTGTGTCTTTTCTTCTATATTTGTGTTCGTTCGTCGGATGTTGCGTTTGGAACAAGTAGCTGCCAACATCAAAAGTGGTGACCGATCGTTTTGAGAGTCACGTGGGGTGAAGCCTAAAGTCACGTGGGTTGGAGCCTGGAGTCACGTGGGTTCAAACCTGAACTTTTTGAATAACCATTCCGTCATTTTTTTCGATATTTGTGTTCGTTCGTCAGATGTTGCGTTTGGAACAAGTAGCTGCCAACATCAAAAGTGGTGACCGATCGTTTTAAAAGTCACGTGGGTTGAAGCCTGAAGTCACGTGGGTTGGAGCCTGGAGTCACGTGGGTTCAAACCTAAACTTTTTGGATAACAATTGTGTCTTTTTTTCTATATTTGTGTTCGTTCGTCAGATGTTGCGTTTGGAAAGAGTAGCTGCCAACTTCAAAAGTGGTGACCGATCGTTTTCAAAGTCACGTGGGTTGAAGCCTGAAGTCACGTGGGTTAAAGCCTGAAGTCACGTGGGTTGAAGCCTGAAGTCTCGTGGGTTGAAGCCTGAACTTTTTGGATAACAATTGTGTCTTTTCTTCTATATTTGTGTTCGTTCGTCGGATGTTGCGTTTGGAACAAGTAGCTGCCAACATCAAAAGTGGTGACCGATCGTTTTGAGAGTCACGTGGGTTGAAGCCTAAAGTCACGTGGGTTGGAGCCTGGAGTCACGTGGGTTCAAACCTGAACTTTTTGGATAACAATTGTGTCTTTTCTTCTATATTTGTGTTCGTTCGTCGGATGTTGCGTTTGGAACAAGTAGCTGCCAACATCAAAAGTGGTGACCGATCGTTTTGAGAGTCACGTGGGGTGAAGCCTAAAGTCACGTGGGTTGGAGCCTGGAGTCACGTGGGTTCAAACCTGAACTTTTTGAATAACCATTCCGTCATTTTTTTCGATATTTGTGTTCGTTCGTCAGATGTTGCGTTTGGAACAAGTAGCTGCCAACATCAAAAGTGGTGACCGATCGTTTTAAAAGTCACGTGGGTTGAAGCCTGAAGTCACGTGGGTTGGAGCCTGGAGTCACGTGGGTTCAAACCTGAACTTTTTGGATAACAATTGTGTCTTTTTTCTATATTTGTGTTCGTTCGACAGATGTTGCGTTTGGAAAGAGTAGCTGCCAACTTCAAAAGTGGTTACCGATCGTTTTCAAGTCACGTGGGTTGAAGCCTGAAGTCACGTGGGTTGGAGCCTGGAGTCACGTGGGTTCGAACCTGAACTTTTTGGATAACAATTGTGTCTTTTTTTCTATATTTGTGTTCGTTCGACAGATGTTGCGTTTGGAAAGAGTAGCTGCCAACTTCAAAAGTGGTTACCGATCGTTTTCAAGTCACGTGGGTTGAAGCCCAAAGTCACGTGGGTTAAAGCCTGAAGTCACGTGGATTCAAACCTGAACTTTTTGGATAACAATTGTGTCTTTTTTTCTATATTTGTGTTCGTTCGACAGATGTTGCGTTTGGAAAGAGTAGCTGCCAACTTCAAAAGTGGTTACCGATCGTTTTCTAGTCACGTGGGTTGAAGCCTGAAGTCACGTGGGTTGAAACCTGAACTTTTTGGATAACAATTGTGTCTTTTCTTCTATATTTGTGTTCGTTCGTCGGATGTTGCGTTTGGAACAAGTAGCTGCCAACATCAAAAGTGGTGACCGATCGTTTTGAGAGTCACGTGGGTTGAAGCCTAAAGTCACGTGGGTTGGAGCCTGGAGTCACGTGGGTTCAAACCTGAACTTTTTGGATAACAATTGTGTCTTTTTTTCTATATTTGTGTTCGTTCGTCAGATGTTGCGTTTGGAAAGAGTAGCTGCCAACTTCAAATGTGGTGACCGATCGTTTTCAAAGTCACGTGGGTTGAAGCCTGAAGTCTCGTGGGTTGAAACCTGAAGTCACGTGGGTTGAAGCCTGAAGTCACGTGGGTTGAAGCCTGAAAACACGTGGGTTGAAACCTGAACTTTTTGGATAACAATCGTGTCTTTTCTTCTATATTTGTGTTCGTTCGTCAGATGTTGCGTTTGGAACAAGTAGCTGCCAACATCAAAAGTGGTGACCGATCGTTTTAAAAGTCACGTGGGTTGAAGCCTGAAGTCACGTGGGTTGAAGCCTGGAGTCACGTGGGTTCAACCCTAAAATTTTTGGATAACAATTGTGTCTTTTTTTTCTATATTTGTGTTCGTTCGTCAGATGTTGCGTTTGGAAAGAGTAGCTGCCAACTTCAAAAGTGGTGACCGATCGTTTTCAAAGTCACGTGGGTTGACGCCTGAAGTCACGTGGGTTAAAGCCTGAAGTCACGTGGGTTGGAGCCTGGAGTCACGTGGGTTCAAACCTGAACTTTTTGGATAACAATTGTGTCTTTTTTTCTATATTTGTGTTCGTTCGTCAGATGTTGCGTTTGGAAAGAGTAGCTGCCAACTTCAAATGTGGTGACCGATCGTTTTCAAAGTCACGTGGGTTGAGGCCTGAAGTCACGTGGGTTGAAACCTGAAGTCACGTGGGTTGAAGCCTGAAGTCACGTGGGTTGGAACCTGAACTTTTTGGATAACAATTGTGTCTTTTCTTCTATATTTGTGTTCGTTCGTCAGATGTTGCGTTTGGAACAAGTAGCTGCCAACATCAAAAGTGGTGACCGATCGTTTTAAGAGTCACGTGGGTTGAAGCCTGAAGTCACGTGGGTTGGAGCCTGGGGTCACGTGGGTTCAAACCTGAACTTTTTGGATAACAATTGTGTCTTTTTTTCTTCATTTGTGTTCGTTCGTCAGATGTTTCGTTTGGAACAAGTAGCTGCCAACATCAAAAGTGGTGACCGATCGTTTTGAGAGTCACGTGGGGTGAAGCCTAAAGTCACGTGGGTTGGAGCCTGGAGTCACGTGGGTTCAAACCTGAACTTTTTGAATAACAATTGTGTCTTTTTTCTATATTTGTGTTCGTTCGACAGATGTTGCGTTTGGAAAGAGTAGCTGCCAACTTCAAAAGTGGTTACCGATCGTTTTCAAGTCACGTGGGTTGAAGCCTAAAGTCACGTGGGTTGGAGCCTGGAGTCACGTGGGTTCAAACCTGAACTTTTTGGATAACAATTGTGTCTTTTCTTCTATATTTGTGTTCGTTCGTCGGATGTTGCGTTTGGAACAAGTAGCTGCCAACATCAAAAGTGGTGACCGATCGTTTTGAGAGTCACGTGGGGTGAAGCCTAAAGTCACGTGGGTTGGAGCCTGGAGTCACGTGGGTTCAAACCTGAACTTTTTGAATAACCATTCCGTCATTTTTTTCGATATTTGTGTTCGTTCGTCAGATGTTGCGTTTGGAACAAGTAGCTGCCAACATCAAAAGTGGTGACCGATCGTTTTAAAAGTCACGTGGGTTGAAGCCTGAAGTCACGTGGGTTGGAGCCTGGAGTCACGTGGGTTCAAACCTGAACTTTTTGGATAACAATTGTGTCTTTTTTCTATATTTGTGTTCGTTCGACAGATGTTGCGTTTGGAAAGAGTAGCTGCCAACTTCAAAAGTGGTTACCGATCGTTTTCAAGTCACGTGGGTTGAAGCCTGAAGTCACGTGGGTTGGAGCCTGGAGTCACGTGGGTTCGAACCTGAACTTTTTGGATAACAATTGTGTCTTTTTTTCTATATTTGTGTTCGTTCGACAGATGTTGCGTTTGGAAAGAGTAGCTGCCAACTTCAAAAGTGGTTACCGATCGTTTTCAAGTCACGTGGGTTGAAGCCCAAAGTCACGTGGGTTAAAGCCTGAAGTCACGTGGATTCAAACCTGAACTTTTTGGATAACAATTGTGTCTTTTTTTCTATATTTGTGTTCGTTCGACAGATGTTGCGTTTGGAAAGAGTAGCTGCCAACTTCAAAAGTGGTTACCGATCGTTTTCTAGTCACGTGGGTTGAAGCCTGAAGTCACGTGGGTTGAAACCTGAACTTTTTGGATAACAATTGTGTCTTTTCTTCTATATTTGTGTTCGTTCGTCGGATGTTGCGTTTGGAACAAGTAGCTGCCAACATCAAAAGTGGTGACCGATCGTTTTGAGAGTCACGTGGGTTGAAGCCTAAAGTCACGTGGGTTGGAGCCTGGAGTCACGTGGGTTCAAACCTGAACTTTTTGGATAACAATTGTGTCTTTTTTTCTATATTTGTGTTCGTTCGTCAGATGTTGCGTTTGGAAAGAGTAGCTGCCAACTTCAAATGTGGTGACCGATCGTTTTCAAAGTCACGTGGGTTGAAGCCTGAAGTCTCGTGGGTTGAAACCTGAAGTCACGTGGGTTGAAGCCTGAAGTCACGTGGGTTGAAGCCTGAAAACACGTGGGTTGAAACCTGAACTTTTTGGATAACAATCGTGTCTTTTCTTCTATATTTGTGTTCGTTCGTCAGATGTTGCGTTTGGAACAAGTAGCTGCCAACATCAAAAGTGGTGACCGATCGTTTTAAAAGTCACGTGGGTTGAAGCCTGAAGTCACGTGGGTTGAAGCCTGGAGTCACGTGGGTTCAACCCTAAAATTTTTGGATAACAATTGTGTCTTTTTTTTCTATATTTGTGTTCGTTCGTCAGATGTTGCGTTTGGAAAGAGTAGCTGCCAACTTCAAAAGTGGTGACCGATCGTTTTCAAAGTCACGTGGGTTGACGCCTGAAGTCACGTGGGTTAAAGCCTGAAGTCACGTGGGTTGGAGCCTGGAGTCACGTGGGTTCAAACCTGAACTTTTTGGATAACAATTGTGTCTTTTTTTCTATATTTGTGTTCGTTCGTCAGATGTTGCGTTTGGAAAGAGTAGCTGCCAACTTCAAATGTGGTGACCGATCGTTTTCAAAGTCACGTGGGTTGAGGCCTGAAGTCACGTGGGTTGAAACCTGAAGTCACGTGGGTTGAAGCCTGAAGTCACGTGGGTTGGAACCTGAACTTTTTGGATAACAATTGTGTCTTTTCTTCTATATTTGTGTTCGTTCGTCAGATGTTGCGTTTGGAACAAGTAGCTGCCAACATCAAAAGTGGTGACCGATCGTTTTAAGAGTCACGTGGGTTGAAGCCTGAAGTCACGTGGGTTGGAGCCTGGGGTCACGTGGGTTCAAACCTGAACTTTTTGGATAACAATTGTGTCTTTTTTTCTTCATTTGTGTTCGTTCGTCAGATGTTTCGTTTGGAAGAAGTAGCTGCCAACATCAAAAGTGGTGACCGATCGTTTTGAGAGTCACGTGGGGTGAAGCCTAAAGTCACGTGGGTTGGAGCCTGGAGTCACGTGGGTTCAAACCTGAACTTTTTGAATAACAATTGTGTCTTTTTTCTATATTTGTGTTCGTTCGACAGATGTTGCGTTTGGAAAGAGTAGCTGCCAACTTCAAAAGTGGTTACCGATCGTTTTCAAGTCACGTGGGTTGAAGCCTAAAGTCACGTGGGTTAAAGCCTGAAGTCACGTGGATTCAAACCTGAACTTTTTGGATAACAATTGTGTCTTTTCTCCTATATTTGTGTTCGTTCGTCAGATGTTGCGTTTGGAACAAGTAGCTGCCAACATCAAAAGTGGTGACCGATCGTTTTGAAAGTCACGTGGGTTGAAGCCTGAAGTCACGTGGGTTGGAGCCTGGAGTCACGTGGGTTCAAACCTAAACTTTTTGGATAACAATTGTGTCTTTTTTTCTATATTTGTGTTCGTTCGTCAGATGTTGCGTTTGGAAAGAGTAGCTGCCAACTTCAAAAGTGGTGACCGATCGTTTTCAAAGTCACGTGGGTGAAGCCTGAAGTCACGTGGGTTAAAGCCTGAAGTCACGTGGGTTGAAGCCTGAAGTCTCGTGGGTTGAAGCCTGAAGTCACGTGGGTTGAAGCCTGAACTTTTTGGATAACAATTGTGTCTTTTCTTCTATATTTGTGTTCGTTCGTCGGATGTTGCGTTTGGAACAAGTAGCTGCCAACATCAAAAGTGGTGACCGATCGTTTTGAGAGTCACGTGGGGTGAAGCCTAAAGTCACGTGGGTTGGAGCCTGGAGTCACGTGGGTTCAAACCTGAACTTTTTGAATAACCATTCCGTCATTTTTTTCAATATTTGTGTTCGTTCGTCAGATGTTGCGTTTGGAACAAGTAGCTGCCAACATCAAAAGTGGTGACCGATCGTTTTAAAAGTCACGTGGGTTGAAGCCTGAAGTCACGTGGGTTGGAGCCTGGAGTCACGTGGGTTCAAACCTGAACTTTTTGGATAACAATTGTGTCTTTTTTCTATATTTGTGTTCGTTCGACAGATGTTGCGTTTGGAAAGAGTAGCTGCCAGCTTCAAAAGTGGTTACCGATCGTTTTCAAGTCACGTGGGTTGAAGCCCAAAGTCACGTGGGATAAAGCCTGAAGTCACGTGGATTCAAACCTGAACTTTTTGGATAACAATTGTGTCTTTTTTTCTATATTTGTGTTCGTTCGACAGATGTTGCGTTTGGAAAGAGTAGCTGCCAACTTCAAAAGTGGTTACCGATCGTTTTCTAGTCACGTGGGTTGAAGCCTGAAGTCACGTGGGTTGAAACCTGAACTTTTTGGATAACAATTGTGTCTTTTCTTCTATATTTGTGTTCGTTCGTCGGATGTTGCGTTTGGAACAAGTAGCTGCCAACATCAAAAGTGGTGACCGATCGTTTTGAGAGTCACGTGGGTTGAAGCCTAAAGTCACGTGGGTTGGAGCCTGGAGTCACGTGGGTTCAAACCTGAACTTTTTGGATAACAATTGTGTCTTTTTTTCTATATTTGTGTTCGTTCGTCAGATGTTGCGTTTGGAAAGAGTAGCTGCCAACTTCAAATGTGGTGACCGATCGTTTTCAAAGTCACGTGGGTTGAAGCCTGAAGTCTCGTGGGTTGAAACCTGAAGTCACGTGGGTTGAAGCCTGAAGTCACGTGGGTTGAAGCCTGAAAACACGTGGGTTGAAACCTGAACTTTTTGGATAACAATCGTGTCTTTTCTTCTATATTTGTGTTCGTTCGTCAGATGTTGCGTTTGGAACAAGTAGCTGCCAACATCAAAAGTGGTGACCGATCGTTTTAAAAGTCACGTGGGTTGAAGCCTGAAGTCACGTGGGTTGAAGCCTGGAGTCACGTGGGTTCAACCCTAAAATTTTTGGATAACAATTGTGTCTTTTTTTTCTATATTTGTGTTCGTTCGTCAGATGTTGCGTTTGGAAAGAGTAGCTGCCAACTTCAAAAGTGGTGACCGATCGTTTTCAAAGTCACGTGGGTTGAAGCCTGAAGTCACGTGGGTTAAAGCCTGAAGTCACGTGGGATGGAGCCTGGAGTCACGTGGGTTCAAACCTGAACTTTTTGGATAACAATTGTGTCTTTTTTTCTATATTTGTGTTCGTTCGACAGATGTTGCGTTTGGAAAGAGTAGCTGCCAACTTCAAAAGTGGTTACCGATCGTTTTCAAGTCACGTGGGTTGAAGCCTGAAGTCACGTGGGTTGAAGCCTGAAGTCACGTGGGTTGGAGCCTGGAGTCACGTGGGTTCAAACCTGAACTTTTTGGATAACAATTGTGTCTTTTTTTCTTCATTTGTGTTCGTTCGTCAGATGTTTCGTTTGGAACAAGTAGCTGCCAACATCAAAAGTGGTGACCGATCGTTTTGAGAGTCACGTGGGGTGAAGCCTAAAGTCACGTGGGTTGGAGCCTGGAGTCACGTGGGTTCAAACCTGAACTTTTTGAATAACCATTCCGTCATTTTTTTCGATATTTGTGTTCGTTCGTCAGATGTTGCGTTTGGAACAAGTAGCTGCCAACATCAAAAGTGGTGACCGATCGTTTTAAAAGTCACGTGGGTTGAAGCCTGAAGTCACGTGGGTTGGAGCCTGGAGTCACGTGGGTTCAAACCTGAACTTTTTGGATAACAATTGTGTCTTTTTTCTATATTTGTGTTCGTTCGACAGATGTTGCGTTTGGAAAGAGTAGCTGCCAACTTCAAAAGTGGTTACCGATCGTTTTCAAGTCACGTGGGTTGAAGCCTGAAGTCACGTGGGTTGGAGCCTGGAGTCACGTGGGTTCGAACCTGAACTTTTTGGATAACAATTGTGTCTTTTTTTCTATATTTGTGTTCGTTCAACAGATGTTGCGTTTGGAAAGAGTAGCTGCCAACTTCAAAAGTGGTTACCGATCGTTTTCAAGTCACGTGGGTTGAAGCCCAAAGTCACGTGGGTTAAAGCCTGAAGTCACGTGGATTCAAACCTGAACTTTTTGGATAACAATTGTGTCTTTTTTTCTATATTTGTGTTCGTTCGACAGATGTTGCGTTTGGAAAGAGTAGCTGCCAACTTCAAAAGTGGTTACCGATCGTTTTCAAGTCACGTGGGTTGAAGCCTGAAGTCACGTGGGTTGAAACCTGAACTTTTTGGATAACAATTGTGTCTTTTCTTCTATATTTGTGTTCGTTCGTCGGATGTTGCGTTTGGAACAAGTAGCTGCCAACATCAAAAGTGGTGACCGATCGTTTTGAGAGTCACGTGGGTTGAAGCCTAAAGTCACGTGGGTTGGAGCCTGGAGTCACGTGGGTTCAAACCTGAACTTTTTGGATAACAATTGTGTCTTTTTTTCTATATTTGTGTTCGTTCGTCAGATGTTGCGTTTGGAAAGAGTAGCTGCCAACTTCAAATGTGGTGACCGATCGTTTTCAAAGTCACGTGGGTTGAAGCCTGAAGTCTCGTGGGTTGAAACCTGAAGTCACGTGGGTTGAAGCCTGAAGTCACGTGGGTTGAAGCCTAAAAACACGTGGGTTGAAACCTGAACTTTTTGGATAACAATTGTGTCTTTTCTTCTATATTTGTGTTCGTTCGTCAGATGTTGCGTTTGGAACAAGTAGCTGCCAACATCAAAAGTGGTGACCGATCGTTTTAAAAGTCACGTGGGTTGAAGCCTGAAGTCACGTGGGTTGAAGCCTGGATTCACGTGGGTTCAACCCTGAAATTTTTGGATAACAATTGTGTCTTTTTTTTCTATATTTGTGTTCGTTCGTCAGATGTTGCGTTTGGAAAGAGTAGCTGCCAACTTCAAAAGTGGTGACCGATCGTTTTCAAAGTCACGTGGGTTGAAGCCTGAAGTCACGTGGGTTAAAGCCTGAAGTCACGTGGGTTGAAGCCTGAAGTCACGTGGGTTGAAACCTGTACTTTTTGGATAACAATTGTGTCTTTTCTTCTATATTTGTGTTCGTTCGTCAGATGTTGCGTTTGGAACAAGTAGCTGCCAACATCAAAAGTGGTGACCGATCAATTTGAGAGTCACGTGGGTTGAAGCCTAAAGTCACGTGGGTTGGAGCCTGGAGTCATGTGGGTTCAAACCTGAACTTTTTGGATAACAATTGTGTCTTTTTTTCTATATTTGTGTTCGTTCGTCAGATGTTGCGTTTGGAAAGAGTAGCTGCCAACTTCAAATGTGGTGACCGATCGTTTTCAAAGTCACGTGGGTTGAAGCCTGAAGTCACGTGGGTTGAAACCTGAAGTCACGTGGGTTGAAGCCTGAAGTCACGTGGGTTGAAACCTGAACTTTTTGGATAACAATTGTGTCTTTTCTTCTATATTTGTGTTCGTTCGTCAGATGTTGCGTTTGGAACAAGTAGCTGCCAACATCAAAAGTGGTGACCGACCGTTTTAAGAGTCACGTGGGTTGAAGCCTGAAGTCACGTGGGTTGGAGCCTGGGGTCACGTGGGTTCAAACCTGAACTTTTTGGATAACAATTGTGTCTTTTTTTCTATATTTGTGTTCGTTCGTCAGATGTTTCGTTTGGAAAGAGTAGCTGCCAACTTCAAAAATGGTGACCGATCGTTTTCAAAGTCACGTGGGTTGAAGCCTGAAAACACGTGGGTTGAAACCTGAACTTTTTGGATAACAATTGTGTCTTTTCTTCTATATTTGTGTTCGTTCGTCAGATGTTGCGTTTGGAACAAGTAGCTGCCAACATCAAAAGTGGTGACCGATCGTTTTGAGAGTCACGTGGGTTGAAGCCTAAAGTCACGTGGGTTGGAGCCTGGAGGCACGTGGGTTCAAACCTGAACTTTTTGGATAACAATTGTGTCTTTTCTTCTATATTTGTGTTCGTTCGTCAGATGTTGCGTTTGGAACAAGTAGCTGCCAACATCAAAAGTGGTGACCGATCGTTTCGAGAGTCACGTGGGTTGAAGCCTAAAGTCACGTGGGTTGGAGCCTGGAGTCACGTGGGTTCAAACCTGAACTTTTTGGATAACAATTGTGTCTTTTTTTCTATATTTGTGTTCGTTCGTCAGATGTTTCGTTTGGAAAGAGTAGCTGCCAACTTCAAAAATGGTGACCGATCGTTTTCAAAGTCACGTGGGTTGAAGCCTGAAGTCACGTGGGTTGAAGCCTGAAGTCACGTGGGTTGAAGCCTGAAAACACGTGGGTTGAAACCTGAACATTTTGGATAACAATTGTGTCTTTTCTTCTATATTCGTGTTCGTTCGTCAGATGTTGCGTTTGGAACAAGTAGCTGCCAACATCAAAATAGGTGACCGATCGTTTTAAGAGTCACGTGGGTTGAAGCCTGAAGTCACGTGGGTTGGAGCCTGGAGTCACGTGGGTTCAAACCTGAACTTTTTGGATAACAATTGGGTCTTTTTTTTATATTTGTGGTCGTTCGTCAGATGTTGCGTTTGGAAAGAGTAGCTGCCAACTTCAAAAATTGTGACCGATCGTTTTCAAAGTCACGTGGGTTGAAGCCTGAAGTCACGTGGGTTGAAGCCTGAAGTCACGTGGGTCAAAACCTGAACTTTTTGGATAACAATTGTGTCTTTTCTTCTATATTTGTGTTCGTTCGTCAGATGTTGCGTTTGGAAATAGTAGCTGCCAACATCAAAAGTGGTGACCGATCGTTTTAAAAGTCACGTGGGTTGAAGCCTGAAGTCACGTGGGTTGGAGCCTGGAGTCACGTGGGTTCAAACCTGAACTTTTTGGATAACAATTGTGTCTTTTTTTCTATATTTGTGTTCGTTCGTCAGATGTTTCGTTTGAAAAGAGTAGCTGCCAACTTCAAAAATGGTGACCGATCGTTTTCAAAGTCACGTGGGTTGAAGCCTGAAGTCACGTGGGTTGAAGCCTGAAGTCACGTGGGTTGGAGCCTGGAGTCACGTGGGTTCAAACCTGAACTTTTTGGATAACAATTGTGTCTTTTTTTCTATATTTGTGTTCGTTCGTCAGATGTTGCGTTTGGAACAAGTAGCTGCCAACATCAAAAGTGGTGACCGATCGTTTTAAAAGTCACGTGGGTTGAAGCCTGAAGTCACGTGGGTTGAAACCTGAAGTCACGTGGGTTGAAGCCTGAAGTCACGTGGGTTGAAACCTGAACTTTTTGGATAACAATTGTGTCTTTTCTTCTATATTTGTGTTCGTTCGTCAGATGTTGCGTTTGGAACAAGTAGCTGCCAACATCAAAAGTGGTGACCGATCGTTTTAAAAGTCACGTGGGTTGGAGCCTGAAGTCACGTGGGTTGGAGCCTGGGGTCACGTGGGTTCAAACCTGAACTTTTTGGATAACAATTGTGTCTTCACTTCTATATTTGTGTTCGTTCGTCAGATGTTGCGTTTGGAACAAGTAGCTGCCAACATAAAAAGTGGTGACCGATCGTTTTGAGAGTCACGTGGGTTGAAGCCTTAAGTCACGTGGGTTGGAGCCTGGAGTCACGTGGGTTCAAACCTGAACTTTTTGGATAACCATTCCGTCATTTTTTTCGATATTTGTGTTCGTTCGTCAGATGTTGCGTTTGGAACAAGTAGCTGCCAACATCAAAAGTGGTGACCGATCGTTTTAAAAGTCACGTGGGTTGAAGCCTGAAGTCACGTGGGTTGGAGCCTGGAGTCACGTGGGTTCAAACCTGAACTTTTTGGATAACAATTGTGTCTTTTTTCTATATTTGTGTTCGTTCGACAGATGTTGCGTTTGGAAAGAGTAGCTGCCAACTTCAAAAGTGGTTACCGATCGTTTTCAAGTCACGTGGGTTGAAGCCTGAAGTCACGTGGGTTGAAGCCTGAAGTCACGTGGGTTGGAGCCTGGAGTCACGTGGGTTCAAACCTGAACTTTTTGGATAACAATTGTGTCTTTTCTTCTATATTTGTGTTCGTTCGTCAGATGTTGCGTTTGGAACAAGTAGCTGCCAACATCAAAAGTGGTGATCGATCGTTTTAAAAGTCACGTGGGTTGAAGCCTGAAGTCACGTGGGTTGGAGCCTGGAGTCACGTGGGTTCAAACCTAAACTTTTTGGATAACAATTGTGTCTTTTTTTCTATATTTGTGTTCGTTCGTCAGATGTTGCGTTTGGAAAGAGTAGCTGCCAACTTCAAAAGTGGTGACCGATCGTTTTCAAAGTCACGTGGGTTGAAGCCTGAAGTCACGTGGGTTAAAGCCTGAAGTCACGTGGGTTGAAGCCTGAAGTCACGTGGGTTGAAGCCTGAAGTCACGTGGGTTGAAACCTGAACTTTTTGGATAACAATTGTGTCTTTTCTTCTATATTTGTGTTCGTTCGTCGGATGTTGCGTTTGGAACAAGTAGCTGCCAACATCAAAAGTGGTGACCGATCGTTTTGAGAGTCACGTGGGTTGAAGCCTAAAGTCACGTGGGTTGGAGCCTGGAGTCACGTGGGTTCAAACCTGAACTTTCTGGATAACAATTGTGTCTTTTTTTCTATATTTGTGTTCGTTCGTCAGATGTTGCGTTTGGAAAGAGTAGCTGCCAACTTCAAATGTGGTGACCGATCGTTTTCAAAGTCAAGTGGGTTGAAGCCTGAAGTCACGTGGGTTGAAACTTGAAGTCACGTGGGTTGAAGCCTGAAGTCACGTGGGTTGAAGCCTGAAGTCACGTGGGTTGAAGCCTGAAAACACGTGGGTTGAAACCTGAACTTTTTGGATAACAATTGTGTCTTTTCTTCTATATTTGTGTTCGTTCGTCAGATGTTGCGTTTGGAACAAGTAGCTGCCAACATCAAAAGTGGTGACCGATCGTTTTGAGAGTCACGTGGGTTGAAGCCTAAAGTCACGTGGGTTGGAGCCTGGAGTCACGTGGGTTCAAACCTGAACTTTTTGGATAACAATTGTGTCTTTTTTTCTATATTTGTGTTCGTTCGTCAGATGTTGCGTTTGGAAAGAGTAGCTGCCAACTTCAAATGTGGTGACCGATCGTTTTCAAAGTCACGTGGGTTGAAGCCTGAAGTCACGTGGGTTGAAACCTGAAATCACGTGGGTTGAAGCCTGAAGTCACGTGGGTTGAAACCTGAACTTTTTGGATAACAATTGTGTCTTTTCTTCTATATTTGTGTTCGTTCGTCAGATGTTGCGTTTGGAACAAGTAGCTGCCAACATCAAAAGTGGTGACCGATCGTTTTAAGAGTCACGTGGGTTGAAGCCTGAAGTCACGTGGGTTGGAGCCTGGGGTCACGTGGGTTCAAACCTGAACTTTTTGGATAACAATTGTGTCTTTTTTTCTATATTTGTGTTCGTTCGTCAGATGTTGCGTTTGGAACAAGTAGCTGCCAACATCAAAAGTGGTGACCGATCGTTTTGAGAGTCACGTGGGTTGAAGCCTAAAGTCACGTGGGTTGGAGCCTGGAGTCACGTGGGTTCAAACCTGAACTTTTTGGATAACAATTGTGTCTTTTTTCTATATTTGTGTTCGTTCGACAGATGTTGCGTTTGGAAAGAGTAGCTGCCAACTTCAAAAGTGGTTACCGATCGTTTTCAAGTCACGTGGGTTGAAGCCTGAAGTCACGTGGGTTGGAGCCTGGAGTCACGTGGGTTCGAACCTGAACTTTTTGGATAACAATTGTGTCTTTTTTTCTATATTTGTGTTCGTTCGACAGATGTTGCGTTTGGAAAGAGTAGCTGCCAACTTCAAAAGTGGTTACCGATCGTTTTCAAGTCACGTGGGTTGAAGCCCAAAGTCACGTGGGTTAAAGCCTGAAGTCACGTGGATTCAAACCTGAACTTTTTGGATAACAATTGTGTCTTTTTTTCTATATTTGTGTTCGTTCGACAGATGTTGCGTTTGGAAAGAGTAGCTGCCAACTTCAAAAGTGGTTACCGATCGTTTTCAAGTCACGTGGGTTGAAGCCTGAAGTCACGTGGGTTGGAGCCTGGAGTCACGTGGGTTCGAACCTGAACTTTTTGGATAACAATTGTGTCTTTTTTTCTATATTTGTGTTCGTTCGACAGATGTTGCGTTTGGAAAGAGTAGCTGCCAACTTCAAAAGTGGTTACCGATCGTTTTCAAGTCACGTGGGTTGAAGCCCAAAGTCACGTGGGTTAAAGCCTGAAGTCACGTGGATTCAAACCTGAACTTTTTGGATAACAATTGTGTCTTTTTTTCTATATTTGTGTTCGTTCGACAGATGTTGCGTTTGGAAAGAGTAGCTGCCAACTTCAAAAGTGGTTACCGATCGTTTTCAAGTCACGTGGGTTGAAGCCTGAAGTCACGTGGGTTGGAACCTGAACTTTTTGGATAACAATTGTGTCTTTTCTTCTATATTTGTGTTCGTTCGTCGGATGTTGCGTTTGGAACAAGTAGCTGCCAACATCAAAAGTGGTGACCGATCGTTTTGAGAGTCACGTGGGTTGAAGCCTAAAGTCACGTGGGTTGGAGCCTGGAGTCACGTGGGTTCAAACCTGAACTTTTTGGATAAAAATTGTGTCTTTTTTTCTATATTTGTGTTCGTTCGTCAGATGTTGCGTTTGGAAAGAGTAGCTGCCAACTTCAAATGTGGTGACCGATCGTTTTCAAAGTCACGTGGGTTGAAGCCTGAAGTCTCGTGGGTTGAAACCTGAAGTCACGTGGGTTGAAGCCTGAAGTCACGTGGGTTGAAGCCTGAAGTCACGTGGGTTGAAGCCTGAAAACACGTGGGTTGAAACCTGAACTTTTTGGATAACAATTGTGTCTTTTCTTCTATATTTGTGTTCGTTCGTCAGATGTTGCGTTTGGAACAAGTAGCTGCCAACATCAAAAGTGGTGACCGATCGTTTTAAAAGTCACGTGGGTTGAAGCCTGAAGTCACGTGGGTTGAAGCCTGGAGTCACGTGGGTTCAACCCTGAAATTTTTGGATAACAATTGTGTCTTTTTTTTCTATATTTGTGTTCGTTCGTCAGATGTTGCGTTTGGAAAGAGTAGCTGCCAACTTCAAAAGTGGTGACCGATCGTTTTCAAAGTCACGTGGGTTGAAGCCTGAAGTCACGTGGGTTAAAGCCTGAAGTCACGTGGGTTGAAGCCTGAAGTCACGTGGGTTGAAACCTGAACTTTTTGGATAACAATTGTGTCTTTTCTTCTATATTTGTGTTCGTTCGTCAGATGTTGCGTTTGGAACAAGTAGCTGCCAACATCAAAAGTGGTGACCGACCGTTTTAAGAGTCACGTGGGTTGAAGCCTGAAGTCACGTGGGTTGGAGCCTGGGGTCACGTGGGTTCAAACCTGAACTTTTTGGATAACAATTGTGTCTTTTTTTCTATATTTGTGTTCGTTCGTCAGATGTTTCGTTTGGAAAGAGTAGCTGCCAACTTCAAAAATGGTGACCGATCGTTTTCAAAGTCACGTGGGTTGAAGCCTGAAAACACGTGGGTTGAAACCTGAACTTTTTGGATAACAATTGTGTCTTTTCTTCTATATTTGTGTTCGTTCGTCAGATGTTGCGTTTGGAACAAGTAGCTGCCAACATCAAAAGTGGTGACCGATCGTTTTGAGAGTCACGTGGGTTGAAGCCTAAAGTCACGTGGGTTGGAGCCTGGAGGCACGTGGGTTCAAACCTGAACTTTTTGGATAACAATTGTGTCTTTTCTTCTATATTTGTGTTCGTTCGTCAGATGTTGCGTTTGGAACAAGTAGCTGCCAACATCAAAAGTGGTGACCGATCGTTTCGAGAGTCACGTGGGTTGAAGCCTCAAGTCACGTGGGTTGGAGCCTGGAGTCACGTGGGTTCAAACCTGAACTTTTTGGATAACAATTGTGTCTTTTTTTCTATATTTGTGTTCGTTCGTCAATTGTTTCGTTTGGAAAGAGTAGCTGCCAACTTCATAAATGGTGACCGATCGTTTTCAAAGTCACGTGGGTTGAAGCCTGAAGTCACGTGGGTTGAAGCCTGAAGTCACGTGGGTTGGAGCCTGGAGTCACGTGGGTTCAAACCTGAACTTTTTGGATAACAATTGTGTCTTTTTTTCTATATTTGTGTTCGTTCGTCAGATGTTGCGTTTGGAACAAGTAGCTGCCAACATCAAAAGTGGTGACCGATCGTTTTAAAAGTCACGTGGGTTGAAGCCTGAAGTCACGTGGGTTGAAACCTGAAGTCACGTGGGTTGAAGCCTGAAGTCACGTGGGTTGAAACCTGAACTTTTTGGATAACAATTGTGTCTTTTCTTCTATATTTGTGTTCGTTCGTCAGATGTTGCGTTTGGAACAAGTAGCTGCCAACATCAAAAGTGGTGACCGATCGTTTTAAAAGTCACGTGGGTTGAAGCCTGAAGTCACGTGGGTTGGAGCCTGGGGTCACGTGGGTTCAAACCTGAACTTTTTGGATAACAATTGTGTCTTTTTTTCTATATTTGTGTTCGTTCGTCAGATGTTTCGTTTGGAAAGAGTAGCTGCCAACTTCAAAAATGGTGACCGATCGTTTTCAAATTCACGTGGGTTGAAGCCTGAAAACACGTGGGTTGAAACCTGAACTTTTTGGATAACAATTGTGTCTTTTCTTCTATATTTGTGTTCGTTCGTCAGATGTTGCGTTTGGAACAAGTAGCTGCCAACATCAAAAGTGGTGACCGATCGTTTTGAGAGTCACGTGGGTTGAAGCCTAAAGTCACGTGGGTTGGAGCCTGGAGTCACGTGGGTTCAAACCTGAACTTTTTGGATAACAATTGTGTCTTCACTTCTATATTTGTGTTCGTTCGTCAGATGTTGCGTTTGGAACAAGTAGCTGCCAACATAAAAAGTGGTGACCGATCGTTTTGAGAGTCACGTGGGGTGAAGCCTAAAGTCACGTGGGTTGGAGCCTGGAGTCACGTGGGTTCAAACCTGAACTTTTTGGATAACAATTGTGTCTTTTTTTCTATATTTGTGTTCGTTCGTCAGATGTTGCGTTTGGAAAGAGTAGCTGCCAACTTCAAATGTGGTGACCGATCGTTTTCAAAGTCACGTGGGTTGAAGCCTGAAGTCTCGTGGGTTGAAACCTGAAGTCACGTGGGTTGAAGCCTGAAGTCACGTGGGTTGAAGCCTAAAGTCACGTGGATTGGAGCCTGGAGTCACGTGGGTTCAAACCTGAACTTTTTGGATAACAATTGTGTCTTTTTTTCGATATTTGTGTTCGTTCGTCAGATGTTGCGTTTGGAACAAGTAGCTGCCAACATCAAAAGTGGTGACCGATCGTTTTAAAAGTCACGTGGATTGAAGCCTAAAGTCACGTGGGTTGGAGCCTGGAGTCACGTGGGTTCAAACCTGAACTTTTTGGATAACAATTGTGTCTTTTTTCTATATTTGTGTTCGTTCGACAGATGTTGCGTTTGGAAAGAGTAGCTGCCAACTTCAAAAGTGGTTACCGATCGTTTTCAAGTCACGTGGGTTGAAGCCTGAAGTCACGTGGGTTGGAGCCTGGAGTCACGTGGGTTCGAACCTGAACTTTTTGGATAACAATTGTGTCTTTTTTTCTATATTTGTGTTCGTTCGACAGATGTTGCGTTTGGAAAGAGTAGCTGCCAACTTCAAAAGTGGTTACCGATCGTTTTCAAAGTCACGTGGGTTGAAGCCTAAAGTCACGTGGGTTAAAGCCTGAAGTCACGTGGGTTGAAGCCTGAAGTCACGTGGGTTGAAACCTGAACTTTTTGGATAACAATTGTGTCTTTTCTTCTATATTTGTGTTCGTTCGTCAGATGTTGCGTTTGGAACAAGTAGCTGCCAACATCAAAAGTGGTGACCGATCGTTTTAAAAGTCACGTGGGTTGAAGCCTGAAGTCACGTGGGTTAGAGCCTGGAGTCAGGTGGGTTCAAACCTAAAATTTTTGGATAACAATTGTGTCTTTTTTTCTATATTTGTGTTCGTTCGTCAGATGTTGCGTTTGGAAAGAGTAGCTGCCAACTTCAAAAGTGGTGACCGATCGTTTTCAAAGTCACGTGGGTTGAAGCCTGAAGTCACGTGGGTTGAAGCCTGAAGTCACGTGGGTTGAAGCCTGAAGTCACGTGGGTTGAAGCCTGAAGTCACGTGGGTTGAAACCTGAACTTTTTGGATAACAATTGTGTCTTTTCTTCTATATTTGTGTTCGTTCGTCAGATGTTGCGTTTGGAACAAGTAGCTGCCAACATCAAAAGTGGTGACCGATCGTTTTAAGAGTCACGTGGGTTGAAGCCTGAAGTCACGTGGGTTGGAGCCTGGGGTCACGTGGGTTCAAACCTGAACTTTTTGGATAACAATCGTGTCTTTTCCTCTATATTTGTGTTCGTTCGTCAGATGTTGCGTTTGGAACAAGTAGCTGCCAACATCAAAAGTGGTGACCGATCGTTTTAAAAGTCACGTGGGTTGAAGCCTGAAGTCACGTGGGTTGAAGCCTGGAGTCACGTGGGTTCAACCCTAAAATTTTTGGATAACAATTGTGTCTTTTTTTTCTATATTTGTGTTCGTTCGTCAGATGTTGCGTTTGGAGAGAGTAGCTGCCAACTTCAAAAGTGGTGACCGATCGTTTTCAAAGTCACGTGGGTTGAAGCCTGAAGTCACGTGGGTTAAAGCCTGAAGTCACGTGGGTTGGAGCCTGGAGTCACGTGGGTTCAAACCTGAACTTTTTGGATAACAATTGTGTCTTTTTTTCTATATTTGTGTTCGTTCGTCAGATGTTGCGTTTGGAAAGAGTAGCTGCCAACTTCAAATGTGGTGACCGATCGTTTTCAAAGTCACGTGGGTTGAGGCCTGAAGTCACGTGGGTTGAAACCTGAAGTCACGTGGGTTGAAGCCTGAAGTCACGTGGGTTGGAACCTGAACTTTTTGGATAACAATTGTGTCTTTTCTTCTATATTTGTGTTCGTTCGTCAGATGTTGCGTTTGGAACAAGTAGCTGCCAACATCAAAAGTGGTGACCGATCGTTTTAAGAGTCACGTGGGTTGAAGCCTGAAGTCACGTGGGTTGGAGCCTGGGGTCACGTGGGTTCAAACCTGAACTTTTTGAATAACAATTGTGTCTTTTTTCTATATTTGTGTTCGTTCGACAGATGTTGCGTTTGGAAAGAGTAGCTGCCAACTTCAAAAGTGGTTACCGATCGTTTTCAAGTCACGTGGGTTGAAGCCTAAAGTCACGTGGGTTAAAGCCTGAAGTCACGTGGATTCAAACCTGAACTTTTTGGATAACAATTGTGTCTTTTCTCCTATATTTGTGTTCGTTCGTCAGATGTTGCGTTTGGAACAAGTAGCTGCCAACATCAAAAGTGGTGACCGATCGTTTTGAAAGTCACGTGGGTTGAAGCCTGAAGTCACGTGGGTTGGAGCCTGGAGTCACGTGGGTTCGAACCTAAACTTTTTGGATAACAATTGTGTCTTTTTTTCTATATTTGTGTTCGTTCGTCAGATGTTGCGTTTGGAAAGAGTAGCTGCCAACTTCAAAAGTGGTGACCGATCGTTTTCAAAGTCACGTGGGTGAAGCCTGAAGTCACGTGGGTTAAAGCCTGAAGTCACGTGGGTTGAAGCCTGAAGTCTCGTGGGTTGAAGCCTGAAGTCACGTGGGTTGAAGCCTGAACTTTTTGGATAACAATTGTGTCTTTTCTTCTATATTTGTGTTCGTTCGTCGGATGTTGCGTTTGGAACAAGTAGCTGCCAACATCAAAAGTGGTGACCGATCGTTTTGAGAGTCACGTGGGGTGAAGCCTAAAGTCACGTGGGTTGGAGCCTGGAGTCACGTGGGTTCAAACCTGAACTTTTTGAATAACCATTCCGTCATTTTTTTCAATATTTGTGTTCGTTCGTCAGATGTTGCGTTTGGAACAAGTAGCTGCCAACATCAAAAGTGGTGACCGATCGTTTTAAAAGTCACGTGGGTTGAAGCCTGAAGTCACGTGGGTTGGAGCCTGGAGTCACGTGGGTTCAAACCTGAACTTTTTGGATAACAATTGTGTCTTTTTTCTATATTTGTGTTCGTTCGACAGATGTTGCGTTTGGAAAGAGTAGCTGCCAGCTTCAAAAGTGGTTACCGATCGTTTTCAAGTCACGTGGGTTGAAGCCCAAGGTCACGTGGGTTAAAGCCTGAAGTCACGTGGATTCAAACCTGAACTTTTTGGATAACAATTGTGTCTTTTTTTCTATATTTGTGTTCGTTCGACAGATGTTGCGTTTGGAAAGAGTAGCTGCCAACTTCAAAAGTGGTTACCGATCGTTTTCTAGTCACGTGGGTTGAAGCCTGAAGTCACGTGGGTTGAAACCTGAACTTTTTGGATAACAATTGTGTCTTTTCTTCTATATTTGTGTTCGTTCGTCGGATGTTGCGTTTGGAACAAGTAGCTGCCAACATCAAAAGTGGTGACCGATCGTTTTGAGAGTCACGTGGGTTGAAGCCTAAAGTCACGTGGGTTGGAGCCTGGAGTCACGTGAGTTCAAACCTGAACTTTTTGGATAACAATTGTGTCTTTTTTTCTATATTTGTGTTCGTTCGTCAGATGTTGCGTTTGGAAAGAGTAGCTGCCAACTTCAAATGTGGTGACCGATCGTTTTCAAAGTCACGTGGGTTGAAGCCTGAAGTCTCGTGGGTTGAAACCTGAAGTCACGTGGGTTGAAGCCTGAAGTCACGTGGGTTGAAGCCTGAAAACACGTGGGTTGAAACCTGAACTTTTTGGATAACAATCGTGTCTTTTCTTCTATATTTGTGTTCGTTCGTCAGATGTTGCGTTTGGAACAAGTAGCTGCCAACATCAAAAGTGGTGACCGATCGTTTTAAAAGTCACGTGGGTTGAAGCCTGAAGTCACGTGGGTTGAAGCCTGGAGTCACGTGGGTTCAACCCTAAAATTTTTGGATAACAATTGTGTCTTTTTTTTCTATATTTGTGTTCGTTCGTCAGATGTTGCGTTTGGAAAGAGTAGCTGCCAACTTCAAAAGTGGTGACCGATCGTTTTCAAAGTCACGTGGGTTGAAGCCTGAAGTCACGTGGGTTAAAGCCTGAAGTCACGTGGGATGGAGCCTGGAGTCACGTGGGTTCAAACCTGAACTTTTTGGATAACAATTGTGTCTTTTTTTCTATATTTGTGTTCGTTCGTCAGATGTTGCGTTTGGAAAGAGTAGCTGCCAACTTCAAATGTGGTGACCGATCGTTTTCAAAGTCACGTGGGTTGAGGCCTGAAGTCACGTGGGTTGAAACCTGAAGTCACGTGGGTTGAAGCCTGAAGTCACGTGGGTTGAAACCTGAACTTTTTGGATAACAATTGTGTCTTTTCTTCTATATTTGTGTTCGTTCGTCAGATGTTGCGTTTGGAACAAGTAGCTGCCAACATCAAAAGTGGTGACCGATCGTTTTAAGAGTCACGTGGGTTGAAGCCTGAAGTCACGTGGGTTGGAGCCTGGAGTCACGTGGGTTCAAACCTGAACTTTTTGGATAACAATTGTGTCTTTTTTCTATATTTGTGTTCGTTCGACAGATGTTGCGTTTGGAAAGAGTAGCTGCCAACTTCAAAAGTGGTTACCGATCGTTTTCAAGTCACGTGGGTTGAAGCCTGAAGTCACGTGGGTTGGAGCCTGGAGTCACGTGGGTTCGAACCTGAACTTTTTGGATAACAATTGTGTCTTTTTTTCTATATTTGTGTTCGTTCAACAGATGTTGCGTTTGGAAAGAGTAGCTGCCAACTTCAAAAGTGGTTACCGATCGTTTTCAAGTCACGTGGGTTGAAGCCCAAAGTCACGTGGGTTAAAGCCTGAAGTCACGTGGATTCAAACCTGAACTTTTTGGATAACAATTGTGTCTTTTTTTCTATATTTGTGTTCGTTCGACAGATGTTGCGTTTGGAAAGAGTAGCTGCCAACTTCAAAAGTGGTTACCGATCGTTTTCAAGTCACGTGGGTTGAAGCCTGAAGTCACGTGGGTTGAAACCTGAACTTTTTGGATAACAATTGTGTCTTTTCTTCTATATTTGTGTTCGTTCGTCGGATGTTGCGTTTGGAACAAGTAGCTGCCAACATCAAAAGTGGTGACCGATCGTTTTGAGAGTCACGTGGGTTGAAGCCTAAAGTCACGTGGGTTGGAGCCTGGAGTCACGTGGGTTCAAACCTGAACTTTTTGGATAACAATTGTGTCTTTTTTTCTATATTTGTGTTCGTTCGTCAGATGTTGCGTTTGGAAAGAGTAGCTGCCAACTTCAAATGTGGTGACCGATCGTTTTCAAAGTCACGTGGGTTGAAGCCTGAAGTCTCGTGGGTTGAAACCTGAAGTCACGTGGGTTGAAGCCTGAAGTCACGTGGGTTGAAGCCTGAAAACACGTGGGTTGAAACCTGAACTTTTTGGATAACAATTGTGTCTTTTCTTCTATATTTGTGTTCGTTCGTCAGATGTTGCGTTTGGAACAAGTAGCTGCCAACATCAAAAGTGGTGACCGATCGTTTTAAAAGTCACGTGGGTTGAAGCCTGAAGTCACGTGGGTTGAAGCCTGGATTCACGTGGGTTCAACCCTAAAATTTTTGGATAACAATTGTGTCTTTTTTTTCTATATTTGTGTTCGTTCGTCAGATGTTGCGTTTGGAAAGAGTAGCTGCCAACTTCAAAAGTGGTGACCGATCGTTTTCAAAGTCACGTGGGTTGAAGCCTGAAGTCACGTGGGTTAAAGCCTGAAGTCACGTGGGTTGAAGCCTGGAGTCACGTGGGTTGAAACCTGTACTTTTTGGATAACAATTGTGTCTTTTCTTCTATATTTGTGTTCGTTCGTCAGATGTTGCGTTTGGAACAAGTAGCTGCCAACATCAAAAGTGGTGACCGATCAATTTGAGAGTCACGTGGGTTGAAGCCTAAAGTCACGTGGGTTGGAGCCTGGAGTCATGTGGGTTCAAACCTGAACTTTTTGGATAACAATTGTGTCTTTATTTCTATATTTGTGTTCGTTCGTCAGATGTTGCGTTTGGAAAGAGTAGCTGCCAACTTCAAATGTGGTGACCGATCGTTTTCAAAGTCACGTGGGTTGAAGCCTGAAGTCACGTGGGTTGAAACCTGAAGTCACGTGGGTTGAAGCCTGAAGTCACGTGGGTTGAAACCTGAACTTTTTGGATAACAATTGTGTCTTTTCTTCTATATTTGTGTTCGTTCGTCAGATGTTGCGTTTGGAACAAGTAGCTGCCAACATCAAAAGTGGTGACCGACCGTTTTAAGAGTCACGTGGGTTGAAGCCTGAAGTCACGTGGGTTGGAGCCTGGGGTCACGTGGGTTCAAACCTGAACTTTTTGGATAACAATTGTGTCTTTTTTTCTATATTTGTGTTCGTTCGTCAGATGTTTCGTTTGGAAAGAGTAGCTGCCAACTTCAAAAATGGTGACCGATCGTTTTCAAAGTCACGTGGGTTGAAGCCTGAAAACACGTGGGTTGAAACCTGAACTTTTTGGATAACAATTGTGTCTTTTCTTCTATATTTGTGTTCGTTCGTCAGATGTTGCGTTTGGAACAAGTAGCTGCCAACATCAAAAGTGGTGACCGATCGTTTTGAGAGTCACGTGGGTTGAAGCCTAAAGTCACGTGGGTTGGAGCCTGGAGGCACGTGGGTTCAAACCTGAACTTTTTGGATAACAATTGTGTCTTTTCTTCTATATTTGTGTTCGTTCGTCAGATGTTGCGTTTGGAACAAGTAGCTGCCAACATCAAAAGTGGTGACCGATCGTTTCGAGAGTCACGTGGGTTGAAGCCTAAAGTCACGTGGGTTGGAGCCTGGAGTCACGTGGGTTCAAACCTGAACTTTTTGGATAACAATTGTGTCTTTTTTTCTATATTTGTGTTCGTTCGTCAGATGTTTCGTTTGGAAAGAGTAGCTGCCAACTTCAAAAATGGTGACCGATCGTTTTCAAAGTCACGTGGGTTGAAGCCTGAAGTCACGTGGGTTGAAGCCTGAAGTCACGTGGGTTGAAGCCTGAAAACACGTGGGTTGAAACCTGAACATTTTGGATAACAATTGTGTCTTTTCTTCTATATTCGTGTTCGTTCGTCAGATGTTGCGTTTGGAACAAGTAGCTGCCAACATCAAAATAGGTGACCGATCGTTTTAAGAGTCACGTGGGTTGAAGCCTGAAGTCACGTGGGTTGGAGCCTGGAGTCACGTGGGTTCAAACCTGAACTTTTTGGATAACAATTGTGTCTTTTTTTTATATTTGTGGTCGTTCGTCAGATGTTGCGTTTGGAAAGAGTAGCTGCCAACTTCAAAAATTGTGACCGATCGTTTTCAAAGTCACGTGGGTTGAAGCCTGAAGTCACGTGGGTTGAAGCCTGAAGTCACGTGGGTCAAAACCTGAACTTTTTGGATAACAATTGTGTCTTTTCTTCTATATTTGTGTTCGTTCGTCAGATGTTGCGTTTGGAAATAGTAGCTGCCAACATCAAAAGTGGTGACCGATCGTTTTAAAAGTCACGTGGGTTGAAGCCTGAAGTCACGTGGGTTGGAGCCTGGAGTCACGTGGGTTCAAACCTGAACTTTTTGGATAACAATTGTGTCTTTTTTTCTATATTTGTGTTCGTTCGTCAGATGTTTCGTTTGAAAAGAGTAGCTGCCAACTTCAAAAATGGTGACCGATCGTTTTCAAAGTCACGTGGGTTGAAGCCTGAAGTCACGTGGGTTGAAGCCTGAAGTCACGTGGGTTGGAGCCTGGAGTCACGTGGGTTCAAACCTGAACTTTTTGGATAACAATTGTGTCTTTTTTTCTATATTTGTGTTCGTTCGTCAGATGTTGCGTTTGGAACAAGTAGCTGCCAACATCAAAAGTGGTGACCGATCGTTTTAAAAGTCACGTGGGTTGAAGCCTGAAGTCACGTGGGTTGAAACCTGAAGTCACGTGGGTTGAAGCCTGAAGTCACGTGGGTTGAAACCTGAACTTTTTGGATAACAATTGTGTCTTTTCTTCTATATTTGTGTTCGTTCGTCAGATGTTGCGTTTGGAACAAGTAGCTGCCAACATCAAAAGTGGTGACCGATCGTTTTAAAAGTCACGTGGGTTGAAGCCTGAAGTCACGTGGGTTGGAGCCTGGGGTCACGTGGGTTCAAACCTGAACTTTTTGGATAACAATTGTGTCTTCACTTCTATATTTGTGTTCGTTCGTCAGATGTTGCGTTTGGAACAAGTAGCTGCCAACATAAAAAGTGGTGACCGATCGTTTTGAGAGTCACGTGGGTTGAAGCCTTAAGTCACGTGGGTTGGAGCCTGGAGTCACGTGGGTTCAAACCTGAACTTTTTGGATAACCATTCCGTCATTTTTTTCGATATTTGTGTTCGTTCGTCAGATGTTGCGTTTGGAACAAGTAGCTGCCAACATCAAAAGTGGTGACCGATCGTTTTAAAAGTCACGTGGGTTGAAGCCTGAAGTCACGTGGGTTGGAGCCTGGAGTCACGTGGGTTCAAACCTGAACTTTTTGGATAACAATTGTGTCTTTTTTCTATATTTGTGTTCGTTCGACAGATGTTGCGTTTGGAAAGAGTAGCTGCCAACTTCAAAAGTGGTTACCGATCGTTTTCAAGTCACGTGGGTTGAAGCCTGAAGTCACGTGGGTTGAAGCCTGAAGTCACGTGGGTTGGAGCCTGGAGTCACGTGGGTTCAAACCTGAACTTTTTGGATAACAATTGTGTCTTTTCTTCTATATTTGTGTTCGTTCGTCAGATGTTGCGTTTGGAACAAGTAGCTGCCAACATCAAAAGTGGTGATCGATCGTTTTAAAAGTCACGTGGGTTGAAGCCTGAAGTCACGTGGGTTGGAGCCTGGAGTCACGTGGGTTCAAACCTAAACTTTTTGGATAACAATTGTGTCTTTTTTTCTATATTTGTGTTCGTTCGTCAGATGTTGCGTTTGGAAAAAGTAGCTGCCAACTTCAAAAGTGGTGACCGATCGTTTTCAAAGTCACGTTGGTTGAAGCCTGAAGTCACGTGGGTTAAAGCCTGAAGTCACGTGGGTTGAAGCCTGAAGTCACGTGGGTTGAAGCCTGAAGTCACGTGGGTTGAAACCTGAACTTTTTGGATAACAATTGTGTCTTTTCTTCTATATTTGTGTTCGTTCGTCGGATGTTGCGTTTGGAACAAGTAGCTGCCAACATCAAAAGTGGTGACCGATCGTTTTGAGAGTCACGTGGGTTGAAGCCTAAAGTCACGTGGGTTGGAGCCTGGAGTCACGTGGGTTCAAACCTGAACTTTCTGGATAACAATTGTGTCTTTTTTTCTATATTTGTGTTCGTTCGTCAGATGTTGCGTTTGGAAAGAGTAGCTGCCAACTTCAAATGTGGTGACCGATCGTTTTCAAAGTCAAGTGGGTTGAAGCCTGAAGTCACGTGGGTTGAAACTTGAAGTCACGTGGGTTGAAGCCTGAAGTCACGTGGGTTGAAGCCTGAAGTCACGTGGGTTGAAGCCTGAAAACACGTGGGTTGAAACCTGAACTTTTTGGATAACAATTGTGTCTTTTCTTCTATATTTGTGTTCGTTCGTCAGATGTTGCGTTTGGAACAAGTAGCTGCCAACATCAAAAGTGGTGACCGATCGTTTTGAGAGTCACGTGGGTTGAAGCCTAAAGTCACGTGGGTTGGAGCCTGGAGTCACGTGGGTTCAAACCTGAACTTTTTGGATAACAATTGTGTCTTTTTTTCTATATTTGTGTTCGTTCGTCAGATGTTGCGTTTGGAAAGAGTAGCTGCCAACTTCAAATGTGGTGACCGATCGTTTTCAAAGTCACGTGGGTTGAAGCCTGAAGTCACGTGGGTTGAAACCTGAAATCACGTGGGTTGAAGCCTGAAGTCACGTGGGTTGAAACCTGAACTTTTTGGATAACAATTGTGTCTTTTCTTCTATATTTGTGTTCGTTCGTCAGATGTTGCGTTTGGAACAAGTAGCTGCCAACATCAAAAGTGGTGACCGATCGTTTTAAGAGTCACGTGGGTTGAAGCCTGAAGTCACGTGGGTTGGAGCCTGGGGTCACGTGGGTTCAAACCTGAACTTTTTGGATAACAATTGTGTCTTTTTTTCTATATTTGTGTTCGTTCGTCAGATGTTGCGTTTGGAACAAGTAGCTGCCAACATCAAAAGTGGTGACCGATCGTTTTGAGAGTCACGTGGGTTGAAGCCTAAAGTCACGTGGGTTGGAGCCTGGAGTCACGTGGGTTCAAACCTGAACTTTTTGGATAACAATTGTGTCTTTTTTCTATATTTGTGTTCGTTCGACAGATGTTGCGTTTGGAAAGAGTAGCTGCCAACTTCAAAAGTGGTTACCGATCGTTTTCAAGTCACGTGGGTTGAAGCCTGAAGTCACGTGGGTTGGAGCCTGGAGTCACGTGGGTTCGAACCTGAACTTTTTGGATAACAATTGTGTCTTTTTTTCTATATTTGTGTTCGTTCGACAGATGTTGCGTTTGGAAAGAGTAGCTGCCAACTTCAAAAGTGGTTACCGATCGTTTTCAAGTCACGTGGGTTGAAGCCCAAAGTCACGTGGGTTAAAGCCTGAAGTCACGTGGATTCAAACCTGAACTTTTTGGATAACAATTGTGTCTTTTTTTCTATATTTGTGTTCGTTCGACAGATGTTGCGTTTGGAAAGAGTAGCTGCCAACTTCAAAAGTGGTTACCGATCGTTTTCAAGTCACGTGGGTTGAAGCCTGAAGTCACGTGGGTTGGAGCCTGGAGTCACGTGGGTTCGAACCTGAACTTTTTGGATAACAATTGTGTCTTTTTTTCTATATTTGTGTTCGTTCGACAGATGTTGCGTTTGGAAAGAGTAGCTGCCAACTTCAAAAGTGGTTACCGATCGTTTTCAAGTCACGTGGGTTGAAGCCCAAAGTCACGTGGGTTAAAGCCTGAAGTCACGTGGATTCAAACCTGAACTTTTTGGATAACAATTGTGTCTTTTCTTCTATATTTGTGTTCGTTCGTCGGATGTTGCGTTTGGAACAAGTAGCTGCCAACATCAAAAGTGGTGACCGATCGTTTTGAGAGTCACGTGGGTTGAAGCCTAAAGTCACGTGGGTTGGAGCCTGGAGTCACGTGGGTTCAAACCTGAACTTTTTGGATAAAAATTGTGTCTTTTTTTCTATATTTGTGTTCGTTCGTCAGATGTTGCGTTTGGAAAGAGTAGCTGCCAACTTCAAATGTGGTGACCGATCGTTTTCAAAGTCACGTGGGTTGAAGCCTGAAGTCTCGTGGGTTGAAACCTGAAGTCACGTGGGTTGAAGCCTGAAGTCACGTGGGTTGACGCCTGAAGTCACGTGGGTTGAAGCCTGAAAACACGTGGGTTGAAACCTGAACTTTTTGGATAACAATTGTGTCTTTTCTTCTATATTTGTGTTCGTTCGTCAGATGTTGCGTTTGGAACAAGTAGCTGCCAACATCAAAAGTGGTGACCGATCGTTTTAAAAGTCACGTGGGTTGAAGCCTGAAGTCACGTGGGTTGAAGCCTGGAGTCACGTGGGTTCAACCCTGAAATTTTTGGATAACAATTGTGTCTTTTTTTCTATATTTGTGTTCGTTCGTCAGATGTTGCGTTTGGAAAGAGTAGCTGCCAACTTCAAAAGTGGTGACCGATCGTTTTCAAAGTCACGTGGGTTGAAGCCTGAAGTCACGTGGGTTAAAGCCTGAAGTCACGTGGGTTGAAGCCTGAAGTCACGTGGGTTGAAACCTGAACTTTTTGGATAACAATTGTGTCTTTTCTTCTATATTTGTGTTCGTTCGTCAGATGTTGCGTTTGGAACAAGTAGCTGCCAACATCAAAAGTGGTGACCGACCGTTTTAAGAGTCACGTGGGTTGAAGCCTGAAGTCACGTGGGTTGGAGCCTGGGGTCACGTGGGTTCAAACCTGAACTTTTTGGATAACAATTGTGTCTTTTTTTCTATATTTGTGTTCGTTCGTCAGATGTTTCGTTTGGAAAGAGTAGCTGCCAACTTCAAAAATGGTGACCGATCGTTTTCAAAGTCACGTGGGTTGAAGCCTGAAAACACGTGGGTTGAAACCTGAACTTTTTGGATAACAATTGTGTCTTTTCTTCTATATTTGTGTTCGTTCGTCAGATGTTGCGTTTGGAACAAGTAGCTGCCAACATCAAAAGTGGTGACCGATCGTTTTGAGAGTCACGTGGGTTGAAGCCTAAAGTCACGTGGGTTGGAGCCTGGAGGCACGTGGGTTCAAACCTGAACTTTTTGGATAACAATTGTGTCTTTTCTTCTATATTTGTGTTCGTTCGTCAGATGTTGCGTTTGGAACAAGTAGCTGCCAACATCAAAAGTGGTGACCGATCGTTTCGAGAGTCACGTGGGTTGAAGCCTCAAGTCACGTGGGTTGGAGCCTGGAGTCACGTGGGTTCAAACCTGAACTTTTTGGATAACAATTGTGTCTTTTTTTCTATATTTGTGTTCGTTCGTCAATTGTTTCGTTTGGAAAGAGTAGCTGCCAACTTCATAAATGGTGACCGATCGTTTTCAAAGTCACGTGGGTTGAAGCCTGAAGTCACGTGGGTTGAAGCCTGAAGTCACGTGGGTTGGAGCCTGGAGTCACAAGGGTTCAAACCTGAACTTTTTGGATAACAATTGTGTCTTTTTTTCTATATTTGTGTTCGTTCGTCAGATGTTGCGTTTGGAACAAGTAGCTGCCAACATCAAAAGTGGTGACCGATCGTTTTAAAAGTCACGTGGGTTGAAGCCTGAAGTCACGTGGGTTGAAACCTGAAGTCACGTGGGTTGAAGCCTGAAGTCACGTGGGTTGAAACCTAAACTTTTTGGATAACAATTGTGTCTTTTCTTCTATATTTGTGTTCGTTCGTCAGATGTTGCGTTTGGAACAAGTAGCTGCCAACATCAAAAGTGGTGACCGATCGTTTTAAAAGTCACGTGGGTTGAAGCCTGAAGTCACGTGGGTTGGAGCCTGGGGTCACGTGGGTTCAAACCTGAACTTTTTGGATAACAATTGTGTCTTTTTTTCTATATTTGTGTTCGTTCGTCAGATGTTTCGTTTGGAAAGAGTAGCTGCCAACTTCAAAAATGGTGACCGATCGTTTTCAAATTCACGTGGGTTGAAGCCTGAAAACACGTGGGTTGAAACCTGAACTTTTTGGATAACAATTGTGTCTTTTCTTCTATATTTGTGTTCGTTCGTCAGATGTTGCGTTTGGAACAAGTAGCTGCCAACATCAAAAGTGGTGACCGATCGTTTTGAGAGTCACGTGGGTTGAAGCCTAAAGTCACGTGGGTTGGAGCCTGGAGTCACGTGGGTTCAAACCTGAACTTTTTGGATAACAATTGTGTCTTCACTTCTATATTTGTGTTCGTTCGTCAGATGTTGCGTTTGGAACAAGTAGCTGCCAACATAAAAAGTGGTGACCGATCGTTTTGAGAGTCACGTGGGGTGAAGCCTAAAGTCACGTGGGTTGGAGCCTGGAGTCACGTGGGTTCAAACCTGAACTTTTTGGATAACAATTGTGTCTTTTTTTCTATATTTGTGTTCGTTCGTCAGATGTTGCGTTTGGAAAGAGTAGCTGCCAACTTCAAATGTGGTGACCGATCGTTTTCAAAGTCACGTGGGTTGAAGCCTGAAGTCTCGTGGGTTGAAACCTGAAGTCACGTGGGTTGAAGCCTGAAGTCACGTGGGTTGAAGCCTAAAGTCACGTGGATTGGAGCCTGGAGTCACGTGGGTTCAAACCTGAACTTTTTGGATAACAATTGTGTCTTTTTTTCGATATTTGTGTTCGTTCGTCAGATGTTGCGTTTGGAACAAGTAGCTGCCAACATCAAAAGTGGTGACCGATCGTTTTAAAAGTCACGTGGATTGAAGCCTAAAGTCACGTGGGTTGGAGCCTGGAGTCACGTGGGTTCAAACCTGAACTTTTTGGATAACAATTGTGTCTTTTTTCTATATTTGTGTTCGTTCGACAGATGTTGCGTTTGGAAAGAGTAGCTGCCAACTTCAAAAGTGGTTACCGATCGTTTTCAAGTCACGTGGGTTGAAGCCTGAAGTCACGTGGGTTGGAGCCTGGAGTCACGTGGGTTCGAACCTGAACTTTTTGGATAACAATTGTGTCTTTTTTTCTATATTTGTGTTCGTTCGACAGATGTTGCGTTTGGAAAGAGTAGCTGCCAACTTCAAAAGTGGTTACCGATCGTTTTCAAAGTCACGTGGGTTGAAGCCTAAAGTCACGTGGGTTAAAGCCTGAAGTCACGTGGGTTGAAGCCTGAAGTCACGTGGGTTGAAACCTGAACTTTTTGGATAACAATTGTGTCTTTTCTTCTATATTTGTGTTCGTTCGTCAGATGTTGCGTTTGGAACAAGTAGCTGCCAACATCAAAAGTGGTGACCGATCGTTTTAAAAGTCACGTGGGTTGAAGCCTGAAGTCACGTGGGTTAGAGCCTGGAGTCAGGTGGGTTCAAACCTAAAATTCTTGGATAACAATTGTGTCTTTTTTTCTATATTTGTGTTCGTTCGTCAGATGTTGCGTTTGGAAAGAGTAGCTGCCAACTTCAAAAGTGGTGACCGATCGTTTTCAAAGTCACGTGGGTTGAAGCCTGAAGTCACGTGGGTTGAAGCCTGAAGTCACGTGGGTTGAAGCCTGAAGTCACGTGGGTTGAAACCTGTACTTTTTGGATAACAATTGTGTCTTTTCTTCTATATTTGTGTTCGTTCGTCAGATGTTGCGTTTGGAACAAGTAGCTGCCAACATCAAACGTGGTGACCGATCAATTTGAGAGTCACGTGGGTTGAAGCCTAAAGTCACGTGGGTTGGAGCCTGGAGTCATGTGGGTTCAAACCTGAACTTTTTGGATAACAATTGTGTCTTTTTTTCTATATTTGTGTTCGTTCGTTAGATGTTGCGTTTGGAAAGAGTAGCTGCCAACTTCAAATGTGGTGACCGATCGTTTTCAAAGTCACGTGGGTTGAAGCCTGAAGTCACGTGGGTTGAAACCTGAAGTCACGTGGGTTGAAGCCTGAAGTCACGTGGGTTGAAACCTGAACTTTTTGGATAACAATTGTGTCTTTTCTTCTATATTTGTGTTCGTTCGTCAGATGTTGCGTTTGGAACAAGTAGCTGCCAACATCAAAAGTGGTGACCGACCGTTTTAAGATCACGTGGGTTGAAGCCTGAAGTCACGTGGGTTGGAGCCTGGGGTCACGTGGGTTCAAACCTGAACTTTTTGGATAACAATTGTGTCTTTTTTTCTATATTTGTGTTCGTTCGTCAGATGTTTCGTTTGGAAAGAGTAGCTGCCAACTTCAAAAATGGTGACCGATCGTTTTCAAAGTCACGTGGGTTGAAGCCTGAAAACACGTGGGTTGAAACCTGAACTTTTTGGATAACAATTGTGTCTTTTCTTCTATATTTGTGTTCGTTCGTCAGATGTTGCGTTTGGAACAAGTAGCTGCCAACATCAAAAGTGGTGACCGATCGTTTTGAGAGTCACGTGGGTTGAAGCCTAAAGTCACGTGGGTTGGAGCCTGGAGGCACGTGGGTTCAAACCTGAACTTTTTGGATAACAATTGTGTCTTTTCTTCTATATTTGTGTTCGTTCGTCAGATGTTGCGTTTGGAACAAGTAGCTGCCAACATCAAAAGTGGTGACCGATCGTTTCGAGAGTCACGTGGGTTGAAGCCTAAAGTCACGTGGGTTGGAGCCTGGAGTCACGTGGGTTCAAACCTGAACTTTTTGGATAACAATTGTGTCTTTTTTTCTATATTTGTGTTCGTTCGTCAGATGTTTCGTTTGGAAAGAGTAGCTGCCAACTTCAAAAATGGTGACCGATCGTTTTCAAAGTCACGTGGGTTGAAGCCTGAAGTCACGTGGGTTGAAGCCTGAAGTCACGTGGGTTGAAGCCTGAAGTCACGTGGGTTGAAGCCTGAAAACACGTGGGTTGAAACCTGAACATTTTGGATAACAATTGTGTCTTTTCTTCTATATTCGTGTTCGTTCGTCAGATGTTGCGTTTGGAACAAGTAGCTGCCAACATCAAAATAGGTGACCGATCGTTTTAAGAGTCACGTGGGTTGAAGCCTGAAGTCACGTGGGTTGGAGCCTGGAGTCACGTGGGTTCAAACCTGAACTTTTTGGATAACAATTGTGTCTTTTTTTTATATTTGTGGTCGTTCGTCAGATGTTGCGTTTGGAAAGAGTAGCTGCCAACTTCAAAAATTGTGACCGATCGTTTTCAAAGTCACGTGGGTTGAAGCCTGAAGTCACGTGGGTTGAAGCCTGAAGTCACGTGGGTCAAAACCTGAACTTTTTGGATAACAATTGTGTCTTTTCTTCTATATTTGTGTTCGTTCGTCAGATGTTGCGTTTGGAAATAGTAGCTGCCAACATCAAAAGTGGTGACCGATCGTTTTAAAAGTCACGTGGGTTGAAGCCTGAAGTCACGTGGGTTGGAGCCTGGAGTCACGTGGGTTCAAACCTGAACTTTTTGGATAACAATTGTGTCTTTTTTTCTATATTTGTGTTCGTTCGTCAGATGTTTCGTTTGAAAAGAGTAGCTGCCAACTTCAAAAATGGTGACCGATCGTTTTCAAAGTCACGTGGGTTGAAGCCTGAAGTCACGTGGGTTGAAGCCTGAAGTCACGTGGGTTGGAGCCTGGAGTCACGTGGGTTCAAACCTGAACTTTTTGGATAACAATTGTGTCTTTTTTTCTATATTTGTGTTCGTTCGTCAGATGTTGCGTTTGGAACAAGTAGCTGCCAACATCAAAAGTGGTGACCGATCGTTTTAAAAGTCACGTGGGTTGAAGCCTGAAGTCACGTGGGTTGGAGCCTGGAGTCACGTGGGTTCAAACCTAAACTTTTTGGATAACAATTGTGTCTTTTTTCTATATTTGTGTTCGTTCGACAGATGTTGCGTTTGGAAAGAGTAGCTGCCAACTTCAAAAGTGGTTACCGATCGTTTTCAAGTCACGTGGGTTGAAGCCTGAAGTCACGTGGGTTGAAGCCTGAAGTCACGTGGGTTGAAGCCTGAAGTCACGTGGGTTGAAGCCTGAAGTCACGTGGGTTGAAACCTGATCTTTTTGGATAACAATTGTGTCTTTTCTTCTATATTTGTGTTTGTTCGTCAGATGTTGCGTTTGGAACAAGTAGCTGCCAACATCAAAAGTGGTGACCGATCGTTTTAAGAGTCACGTGGGTTGAAGCCTGAAGTCACGTGGGTTGGAGCCTGGAGTCACGTGGGTTCAAACCTGAACTTTATGGATAACAATTGTGTCTTTTTTTCTATATTTGTGTTCGTTCGTCAGATGTTTCGTTTGGAAAGAGTAGCTGCCAACTTCAAAAATGGTGACCGATCGTTTTCAAAGTCACGTGGGTTGAAGCTGAAGTCACGTGGGTTGAAGCCTGAAGTCACGTGGGTTGAAGCCTGGAAACACGTGAGTTGAAACCTGAACTTTTTGGATGACAATTGTGTCTTTTCTTCTATATTTGTGTTCGTTCGTCAGATGTTGCGTTTGGAACAAGTAGCTGCCAACATCAAAAGTGGTGACCGATCGTTTTAAAAGTCACGTGGGTTGAAGCCTGAAGTCACGTGGGTTGGAGCCTGGAGGCACGTGGGTTCAAACCTAAAATTTTTGGATAACAACTGTGTCTTTTTTTCTATATTTGTGTTCGTTCGTCAGATGTTGCGTTTGGAAAGAGTAGCTGCCAACTTCAAAAGTGGTGACCGATCGTTTTCAAAGTCACGTGGGTTGAAGCCTGAAGTCACGTGGGTTAAAGCCTGAAGTCACGTGGGTTGAAGCCTGAAGTCACGTGGGTTGAAGCCTGAAGTCACGTGGGTTGGAGCCTGGAGTCACGTGGGTTCAAACCTGAACTTTATGGATAACAATTGTGTCTTTTTTTCTATATTTGTGTTCGTTCGTCTGATGTTTCGTTTGGAAAGAGTAGCTGCCAACTTCAAAAATGGTGACCGATCGTTTTCAAAGTCACGTGGGTTGAAGCCTGAAGTCACGTGGGTTGAAGCCTGGAAACACGTGGGTTGAAACCTGAACTTTTTGGATAACAATTGTGTCTTTTCTTCTATATTTGTGTTCGTTCGTCAGATGTTGCGTTTGGAACAAGTAGCTGCCAACATCAAAAGTGGTGACCGATCGTTTTAAAAGTCACGTGGGTTGAAGCCTGAAGTCACGTGGGTTGGAGCCTGGAGTCACGTGGGTTCAAACCTAAAATTTTTGGATAACAATTGTGTCTTTTTTTCTATATTTGTGTTCGTTCGTCAGATGTTTCGTTTGGAAAGAGTAGCTGCCAACTTCAAAAATGGTGACCGATCGTTTTCAAAGTCACGTGGGTTGAAGCCTGAAGTCACGTGGGTTGAAGCCTGAAGTCACGTGGGTTGAAGCCTGAAAACACGTGGGTTGAAACCTGAACTTTTTGGATAACAATTGTGTCTTTTCTTCTATATTTGTGTTCGTTCGTCAGATGTTGCGTTTGGAACAAGTAGCTGCCAACATCAAAAGTGGTGACCGATCGTTTTAAAAGTCACGTGGGTTGAAGCCTGAAGTCACGTGGGTTGGAGCCTGGAGTCACGTGGGTTCAAACCTAAAATTTTTGGATAACAATTGTGTCTTTTTTTCTATATTTGTGTTCGTTCGTCAGATGTTGCGTTTGGAAAGAGTAGCTGCCAACTTCAAAAGTGGTGACCGATCGTTTTCAAAGTCACGTGGGTTGAAGCCTGAAGTCACGTGGGTTAAAGCCTGAAGTCACGTGGGTTGAAGCCTGAAGTCACGTGGGTTGGAGCCTGGAGTCACGTGGGTTCAAACCTAAAATTTTTGGATAACAATTGTGTCTTTTTTTCTATATTTGTGTTCGTTCGTCAGATGTTTCGTTTGGAAAGAGTAGCTGCCAACATCAAAAATGGTGACCGATCGTTTTCAAAGTCACGTGGGTTGAAGCCTGAAGTCACGTGGGTTGAAGCCTGAAAACACGTGGGTTGAAACCTGAACTTTTTGGATAACAATTGTGTCTTTTCTTCTATATTTGTGTTCGTTCGTCAGATGTTGCGTTTGGAACAAGTAGCTGCCAACATCAAAAGTGGTGACCGATCGTTTTAAAAGTCACGTGGGTTGAAGCCTGAAGTCACGTGGGTTGGAGCCTGGAGTCACGTGGGTTCAAACCTAAAATTTTTGGATAACAATTGTGTCTTTTTTTCTATATTTGTGTTCGTTCGTCAGATGTTGCGTTTGGAAAGAGTAGCTGCCAATTTCAAAAGTGGTGACCGATCGTTTTCAAAGTCACGTGGGTTGAAGCCTGAAGTCACGTGGGTCTAAGCCTGAAGTCACGTGGGTTGAAGCCTGAAGTCACGTGGGTTGGAGCCTGAAGTCACGTGGGTTGAAACCTGAACTTTTTGGATAACAATTGTGTTTTTTTTTTCTATATTTGTGTTCGTTCGTCAGATGTTGCGTTTGGAACAAGTAGCTGCCAACATCAAAAGTGGTGACCGATCGTTTTGAGAGTCACGTGGGTTGAAGCCTAAAGTCACGTGGGTTGGAGCCTGGAGTCACGTGGGTTCAAACCTGAACAGTTTGGATAACAATTGTGTCTTTTTTTCTATATTTGTGTTCGTTCGTCAGATGTTGCGTTTGGAAAGAGTAGCTAACCAACTTCAAATGTGGTGACCGATCGTTTTCAAAGTCACGTGGGTTGAAGCCTGAAGTCACGTGGGTTGAAACCTGAAGTCACGTGGGTTGAAGCCTGAAGTCACGTGGGTTGAAACCTGAACTTTTTGGATAACAATTGTGTCTTTTCTTCTATATTTGTGTTCGTTCGTCAGATGTTGCGTTTGGAACAAGTAGCTGCCAACATCAAAAGTGGTGACCGATCGTTTTGAGAGTCACGTGGGTTGAAGCCTAAAGTCACGTGGGTTGGAGCCTGGAGTCACGTGGGTTCAAACCTGAACTTTTTGGATAACAATTGTGTCTTTTTTTCTATATTTGTGTTCGTTCGTCAGATGTTGCGTTTGGAAAGAGTAGCTAACCAACTTCAAATGTGGTGACCGATCGTTTTCAAAGTCACGTGGGTTGAAGCCTGAAGTCACGTGGGTTGAAACCTGAAGCACGTGGGTTGAAGCCTGAAGTCACGTGGGTTGAAACCTGAACTTTTTGGATAACAATTGTGTCTTTTCTTCTATATTTGTGTTCGTTCGTCAGATGTTGCGTTTGGAACAAGTAGCTGCCAACATCAAAAGTGGTGACCGATCGTTTTAAGAGTCACGTGGGTTGAAGCCTGAAGTCACGTGGGTTGGAGCCTGGAGTCACGTGGGTTCAAACCTGAACTTTTTGGATAACAATTGTGTCTTTTTTTCTATATTTGTGTTCGTTCGTCAGATGTTGCGTTTGGAAAGAGTAGCTGCCAACTTCAAAAGTGGTGACCGATCGTTTTCAAAGTCACGTGGGTTGAAGCCTGAAGTCACGTGGGTTGAAGCCTGAAGTCAGGTGGGTTGAAACCTGAACTTTTTGGATAACAATTGTGTCTTTTCTTCTATATTTGTGTTCGTTCGTCAGATGTTGCGTTTGGAACAAGTAGCTGCCAACATCAAAAGTGGTGACCGATCGTTTTAAAAGTCACGTGGGTTGAAGCCTGAAGTCACGTGGGTTGGAGCCTGGAGTCACGTGGGTTCAAACCTAAACTTTTTGGATAACAATTGTGTTTTTTTTTTCTATATTAGTGTTCGTTCGTCAGATGTTGCGTTTGGAAAGAGTAGCTGCCAACTTCAAAAGTGGTGACCGATCGTTTCCAAAGTCACGTGGGTTGAAGCCTGAAGTCACGTGGGTTGAAGCCTGAAGTCACGTGGGTTGAAACCTGAACCTTTTGGATAACAATTGTGTCTTTTCTTCTATATTTGTGTTCGTTCGTCAGATGTTGCGTTTGGAAAGAGTAGCTGCCAACTTTAAAAGTGGTGACCGATCGTTTTCAAAGTCACGTGGGTTGAAGCCTGAAGTCACGTGGGTTAAAACCTGAACTTTTTGGATAACAATTGTGTCTTTCCTTCTATATTTGTGTTCGTTTGTCAGATGTTGCGTTTGGAACAAGTAGCTGCCAACATCAAAAGTGGTGACCTATCGTTTCAAAAGTCACGTGGGTTGAAGCCTGAAGTCACGTGGGTTGGAGCCTGGAGTCACGTGGGTTCAAACCTGAACTTTTTGGATAACCATTCCGTCATTTTTTTCGATATTTGTGTTCGTTTGTCAGATGTTGCGTTTGGAAAGAGTAGCTGCCAACTTTAAAAGTGGTGACCGATCGTTTTAAGAGTCACGTGGGTTGAAGCCTAAAGCACGTGGGTTGGAGCCTGGAGTCACGTGGGTTCAAACCTGAACTTTTTGGATAACAATTGTGTCTTTTTTTCTATATTTGTGTTCGTTCGTCAGATGTTTCGTTTGGAAAGAGTAGCTGCCAACTTCAAAAATGGTGACCGATCGTTTTCAAAGTCACGTGGGTTGTAGCCTGAAGTCACGTGGGTTGAAGCCTGAAGTCACGTGGGTTGAAGCCTGAAAACACGTGGGTTGAAACCTGAACATTTTGGATAACAATTGTGTCTTTTCTTCTATATTTGTGTTCGTTCGTCAGATGTTGCGTTTGGAACAAGTAGCTGCCAACATCAAAATAGGTGACCGATCGTTTTAAGAGTCACGTGGGTTGAAGCCTGAAGTCACGTGGGTTGGAGCCTGGAGTCACGTGGGTTCAAACCTGAACTCTTTGGATAACAATTGTTTCTTTTTTTTTATATTTGTGGTCGTTCGTCAGGTGTTGCGTTTGGAAAGAGTAGCTGCCAACTTCAAAAATGGTGACCGATCGTTCTCAAAGTCACGTGGGTTGAAGCCTGAAGTCACGTGGGTTGAAGCCTGAAGTCACGTGGGTTCAAACCTGAACTTTTTGGATAACAATTGTGTCTTTTCTTCTATATTTGTGTTCGTTCGTCAGATGTTGCGTTTGGAACAAGTAGCTGCCAACATCAAAAGTGGTGACCGATCGTTTTAGAAGTCACGTGGGTTGAAGCCTGAAGTCACGTGGGTTGGAGCCTGGAGTCACGTGGGTTCAAACCTAAACTTTTTGGATAACAATTGTGTCTTTTTTTCTATATTTGTGTTCGTTCGTCAGATGTTGCGTTTGGAAAGAGTAGCTGCCAATTTCAAAAGTGGTGACCGATCGTTTTCGAAGTCACGTGGGTTGAAGCCTGAAGTCACGTGGGTTGAAGCCTGAAGTCACGTGGGTTGAAGTCTGAAGTCACGTGGGTTAAAACCTGAACTTTTTGGATAACAATTGTGTCTTTTCTTCTATATTTGTGTTCGTCCGTCAGATGTTGCGTTTGGAACAAGTAGCTGCCAACATCAAAAGTGGTGACCGATCGTTTTAAAAGTCACGTGGGTTGAAGCCTGAAGTCACGTGGGTTGGAGCCTGGAGTCACGTGGGTTCAAACCTAAACTTTTTGGATAACAATTGTGTTTTTTTTTCTATATTTGTGTTCGTTCGTCAGATGTTGCGTTTGGAAAGAGTAGCTGCCAACTTCAAAAGTGGTGACCGATCGTTTCCAAAGTCACGTGGCTTGAAGCCTGAAGTCACGTGGGTTGAAGCCTGAAGTCACGTGGGTTGAAACCTGAACCTTTTGGATAACAATTGTGTCTTTTCTTCTATATTTGTGTTCGTTCGTCAGATGTTGCGTTTGGAACAAGTAGCTGCCAACATCAAAAGTGGTGACCGATCATTTCAAGAGTCACAAGGGTTGAAGCCTAAAGTCACGCGGGTTGGAGCCTGGAGTCACGTGGGTTCAAACCTGAACTTTTTGGATAACAATCGTGTCTTTTTTTCTATATTTGTGTTCGTTCGTCAGATGTTGCGTTTGGAAAGAGTAGCTGCCAACTTTAAAAGTGGTGACCGATCGTTTTCAAAGTCACGTGGGTTGAAGCCTGAAGTCACGTGGGTTCAAACATGAACTTTTTGGATAACAATTGTGTCTTTCCTTCTATATTTGTGTTCGTTTGTCAGATGTTGCGTTTGGAACAAGTAGCTGCCAACATCAAAAGTGGTGACCTATCGTTTCAAAAGTCACGTGGGTTGAAGCCTGAAGTCACGTGGGTTGGAGCCTGGAGTCACGTGAGTTCAAACCTGAACTTTTTGGATAACAATTGTGTCTTTTTTTCTATATTTGTGTTCGTTCGACAGATGTTGCGTTTGGAAAGAGTAGCTGCCAACTTCAAAAGTGGTCACCGATCGTTTTCAAGTCACGTGGGTTGAAGCCTGAAGTCACGTGGGTTGGAGCCTGGAGTCACGTGGGTTCAAACCTGAACTTTTTGGATAACAATTGTGTCTTTTTTTCTATATTTGTGTTCGTTCGTCAGATGTTGCGTTTGGAAAGAGTAGCTGCCAACTTTAAAAGTGGTGACCGATCGTTTTCAAAGTCACGTGGGTTGGAGCCTGAAGTCACGTGGGTTAAAACCTGAACTTTTTGGATAACAATTGTGTCTTTCCTTCTATATTTGTGTTCGTTTGTCAGATGTTGCGTTTGGAACAAGTAGCTGCCAACATCAAAAGTGGTGACCTATCGTTTCAAAAGTCACGTGGGTTGAAGCCTGAAGTCACGTGGGTTGGAGCCTGGAGTCACGTGGGTTCAAACCTGAACTTTTTGGATAACCATTCCGTCATTTTTTTCGATATTTGTGTTCGTTTGTCAGATGTTGCGTTTGGGAAGAGTAGCTGCCAACTTTAAAAGTGGTGACCGATCGTTTTGAGAGTCACGTGGGTTGAAGCCTAAAGCACGTGGGTTGGAGCCTGGAGTCACGTGGGTTCAAACCTGAACTTTTTGGATAACAATTGTGTCTTTTTTTCTATATTTGTGTTCGTTCGTCAGATGTTTCGTTTGGAAAGAGTAGCTGCCAACTTCAAAAATGGTGACCGATCGTTTTCAAAGTCACTTGGGTTGTAGCCTGAAGTCACGTGGGTTGAAGCCTGAAGTCACGTGGGTTGAAGCCTGAAAACACGTGGGTTGAAACCTGAACATTTTGGATAACAATTGTGTCTTTTCTTCTATATTTGTGTTCGTTCGTCAGATGTTGCGTTTGGAACAAGTAGCTGCCAACATCAAAATAGGTGACCGATCGTTTTAAGAGTCACGTGGGTTGGAGCCTGAAGTCACGTGGGTTGGAGCCTGGAGTCACGTGGGTTCAAACCTGAACTCTTTGGATAACAATTGTTTCTTTTTTTTTATATTTGTGGTCGTTCGTCAGGTGTTGCGTTTGGAAAGAGTAGCTGCCAACTTCAAAAATGGTGACCGATCGTTCTCAAAGTCACGTGGGTTGAAGCCTGAAGTCACGTGGGTTGAAGCCTGAACTTTTTGGATAACAATTGTGTCTTTTCTTCTATATTTGTGTTCGTTCGTCAGATGTTGCGTTTGGAACAAGTAGCTGCCAACATCAAAAGTGGTGACCGATCGTTTTAGAGGTCACGTGGGTTGAAGCCTGAAGTCACGTGGGTTGGAGCCTGGAGTCACGTGGGTTCAAACCTAAACTTTTTGGATAACAATTGTGTCTTTTTTTTATATTTGTGTTCGTTCGTCAGATGTTGCGTTTGGAAAGAGTAGCTGCCAATTTCAAAAGTGGTGACCGATCGTTTTCGAAGTCACGTGGGTTGAAGCCTGAAGTCACGTGGGTTGAAGCCTGAAGTCACGTGGGTTGAAGCCTGAAGTCACGTGGGTTGAAACCTGAACCTTTTGGATAACAATTGTGTCTTTTCTTCTATATTTGTGTTCGCTCGTCAGATGTTGCGTTTGGAACAAGTAGCTGCCAACATCAAAAGTGGTGACCGATCATTTCAAGAGTCACGTGGGTTGAAGCCTAAAGTCACGTGGGTTGGAGCCTGGAGTCACGTGGGTTCAAACCTGAACTTTTTGGATAACAATTGTGTCTTTTTTTCTATATTTGTGTTCGTTCGTCAGATGTTGCGTTTGGAAAGAGTAGCTGCCAACTTTAAAAGTGGTGACCGATCGTTTTCAAAGTCACGTGGGTTGAAGCCTGAAGTCACGTGGGTTGAAGCCTGAAGTCACGTGGGTTGGAGCCTGGAGTCACGTGGGTTCAAACCTAAAATTTTTGGATAACAATTGTGTCTTTTTTTCTATATTTGTGTTCGTTCGTCAGATGTTGCGTTTGGAAAGAGTAGCTGCCAACTTCAAAAGTGGTGACCGATCGTTTTCAAAGTCACGTGGGTTGAAGCCTGAAGTCACGTGGGTTAAAGCCTGAAGTCACGTGGGTTGGAGCCTGGAGTCACGTGGGTTCAAACCTAAAATTTTTGGATAACAATTGTGTCTTTTTTTCTATATTTGTGTTCGTTCGTCAGATGTTTCGTTTGGAAAGAGTAGCTGCCAACTTCAAAAATGGTGACCGATCGTTTTCAAAGTCACGTGGGTTGAAGCCTGAAGTCACGTGGGTTGAAGCCTGAAAACACGTGGGTTGAAACCTGAACTTTTTGGATAACAATTGTGTCTTTTCTTCTATATTTGTGTTCGTTCGTCAGATGTTGCGTTTGGAACAAGTAGCTGCCAACATCAAAAGTGGTGACCGATCGTTTTAAAAGTCACGTGGGTTGAAGCCTGAAGTCACGTGGGTTGGAGCCTGGAGTCACGTGGGTTCAAACCTAAAATTTTTGGATAACAATTGTGTCTTTTTTTCTATATTTGTGTTCGTTCGTCAGATGTTGCGTTTGGAAAGAGTAGCTGCCAATTTCAAAAGTGGTGACCGATCGTTTTCAAAGTCACGTGGGTTGAAGCCTGAAGTCACGTGGGTCTAAGCCTGAAGTCACGTGGGTTGAAGCCTGAAGTCACGTGGGTTGGAGCCTGAAGTCACGTGGGTTGAAACCTGAACTTTTTGGATAACAATTGTGTCTTTTCTTCTATATTTGTGTTCGTTCGTCAGATGTTGCGTTTGGAACAAGTAGCTGCCAACATCAAAAGTGGTGACCGATCGTTTTGAGAGTCACGTGGGTTGAAGCCTTAAGTCACGTGGGTTGGAGCCTGGAGTCACGTGGGTTCAAACCTGAACTTTTTGGATAACAATTGTGTCTTTTTTTCTATATTTGTGTTCGTTCGTCAGATGTTGCGTTTGGAAAGAGTAGCTGCCAACTTCAAATGTGGTGACCGATCGTTTTCAAAAACACGTGGGTTGAAGCCTGAAGTCACGTGGGTTGAAACCTGAAGTCACGTGGGTTGAAGCCTGAAGTCACGTGGGTTGAAACCTGAACTTTTTGGATAACAATTGTGTCTTTTCTTCTATATTTGTGTTCGTTCGTCAGATGTTTCGTTTGGAAAGAGTAGCTGCCAACTTCAAAAATGGTGACCGATCGTTTTCAAAGTCACTTGGGTTGTAGCCTGAAGTCACGTGGGTTGAAGCCTGAAGTCACGTGGGTTGAAGCCTGAAAACACGTGGGTTGAAACCTGAACATTTTGGATAACAATTGTGTCTTTTCTTCTATATTTGTGTTCGTTCGTCAGATGTTGCGTTTGGAACAAGTAGCTGCCAACATCAAAATAGGTGACCGATCGTTTTAAGAGTCACGTGGGTTGGAGCCTGAAGTCACGTGGGTTGGAGCCTGGAGTCACGTGGGTTCAAACCTGAACTCTTTGGATAACAATTGTTTCTTTTTTTTTATATTTGTGGTCGTTCGTCAGGTGTTGCGTTTGGAAAGAGTAGCTGCCAACTTCAAAAATGGTGACCGATCGTTCTCAAAGTCACGTGGGTTGAAGCCTGAAGTCACGTGGGTTGAAGCCTGAACTTTTTGGATAACAATTGTGTCTTTTCTTCTATATTTGTGTTCGTTCGTCAGATGTTGCGTTTGGAACAAGTAGCTGCCAACATCAAAAGTGGTGACCGATCGTTTTAGAGGTCACGTGGGTTGAAGCCTGAAGTCACGTGGGTTGGAGCCTGGAGTCACGTGGGTTCAAACCTAAACTTTTTGGATAACAATTGTGTCTTTTTTTTATATTTGTGTTCGTTCGTCAGATGTTGCGTTTGGAAAGAGTAGCTGCCAATTTCAAAAGTGGTGACCGATCGTTTTCGAAGTCACGTGGGTTGAAGCCTGAAGTCACGTGGGTTGAAGCCTGAAGTCACGTGGGTTGAAGCCTGAAGTCACGTGGGTTGAAACCTGAACCTTTTGGATAACAATTGTGTCTTTTCTTCTATATTTGTGTTCGCTCGTCAGATGTTGCGTTTGGAAAGAGTAGCTGCCAACTTTAAAAGTGGTGACCGATCGTTTTCAAAGTCACGTGGGTTGAAGCCTGAAGTCACGTGGGTTGAAGCCTGAAGTCACGTGGGTTGAAGCCTGAAAACACGTGGGTTGAAACCTGAACTTTTTGGATAACAATTGTGTCTTTTCTTCTATATTTGTGTTCGTTCGTCAGATGTTGCGTTTGGAACAAGTAGCTGCCAACATCAAAAGTGGTGACCGATCGTTTTAAAAGTCACGTGGGTTGAAGCCTGAAGTCACGTGGGTTGGAGCCTGGAGTCACGTGGGTTCAAACCTAAAATTTTTGGATAACAATTGTGTCTTTTTTTCTATATTTGTGTTCGTTCGTCAGATGTTGCGTTTGGAAAGAGTAGCTGCCAACTTCAAAAGTGGTGACCGATCGTTTTCAAAGTCACGTGGGTTGAAGCCTGAAGTCACGTGGGTTAAAGCCTGAAGTCACGTGGGTTGGAGCCTGGAGTCACGTGGGTTCAAACCTAAAATTTTTGGATAACAATTGTGTCTTTTTTTCTATATTTGTGTTCGTTCGTCAGATGTTTCGTTTGGAAAGAGTAGCTGCCAACTTCAAAAATGGTGACCGATCGTTTTCAAAGTCACGTGGGTTGAAGCCTGAAGTCACGTGGGTTGAAGCCTGAAAACACGTGGGTTGAAACCTGAACTTTTTGGATAACAATTGTGTCTTTTCTTCTATATTTGTGTTCGTTCGTCAGATGTTGCGTTTGGAACAAGTAGCTGCCAACATCAAAAGTGGTGACCGATCGTTTTAAAAGTCACGTGGGTTGAAGCCTGAAGTCACGTGGGTTGGAGCCTGGAGTCACGTGGGTTCAAACCTAAAATTTTTGGATAACAATTGTGTCTTTTTTTCTATATTTGTGTTCGTTCGTCAGATGTTGCGTTTGGAAAGAGTAGCTGCCAATTTCAAAAGTGGTGACCGATCGTTTTCAAAGTCACGTGGGTTGAAGCCTGAAGTCACGTGGGTCTAAGCCTGAAGTCACGTGGGTTGAAGCCTGAAGTCACGTGGGTTGGAGCCTGAAGTCACGTGGGTTGAAACCTGAACTTTTTGGATAACAATTGTGTCTTTTCTTCTATATTTGTGTTCGTTCGTCAGATGTTGCGTTTGGAACAAGTAGCTGCCAACATCAAAAGTGGTGACCGATCGTTTTGAGAGTCACGTGGGTTGAAGCCTTAAGTCACGTGGGTTGGAGCCTGGAGTCACGTGGGTTCAAACCTGAACTTTTTGGATAACAATTGTGTCTTTTTTTCTATATTTGTGTTCGTTCGTCAGATGTTGCGTTTGGAAAGAGTAGCTGCCAACTTCAAATGTGGTGACCGATCGTTTTCAAAGTCACGTGGGTTGAAGCCTGAAGTCACGTGGGTTGAAACCTGAAGTCACGTGGGTTGAAGCCTGAAGTCACGTGGGTTGAAACCTGAACTTTTTGGATAACAATTGTGTCTTTTCTTCTATATTTGTGTTCGTTCGTCAGATGTTGCGTTTGGAACAAGTAGCTGCCAACATCAAAAGTGGTGACCGATCGTTTTGAGAGTCACGTGGGTTGAAGCCTAAAGTCACGTGGGTTGGAGCCTGGAGTCACGTGGGTTCAAACCTGAACTTTTTGGATAACAATTGTGTCTTTTTTTCTATATTTGTGTTCGTTCGTCAGATGTTGCGTTTGGAAAGAGTAGCTAACCAACTTCAAATGTGGTGACCGATCGTTTTCAAAGTCACGTGGGTTGAAGCCTGAAGTCACGTGGGTTGAAACCTGAAGTCACGTGGGTTGAAGCCTGAAGTCACGTGGGTTGAAACCTGAACTTTTTGGATAACAATTGTGTCTTTTCTTCTATATTTGTGTTCGTTCGTCAGATGTTGCGTTTGGAACAAGTAGCTGCCAACATCAAAAGTGGTGACCGATCGTTTTAAGAGTCACGTGGGTTGAAGCCTGAAGTCACGTGGGTTGGAGCCTGGAGTCACGTGGGTTCAAACCTGAACTTTTTGGATAACAATTGTGTCTTTTTTTCTATATTTGTGTTCGTTCGTCAGATGTTGCGTTTGGAAAGAGTAGCTGCCAACTTCAAAAGTGGTGACCGATCGTTTTCAAAGTCACGTGGGTTGAAGCCTGAAGTCACGTGGGTTGAAGCCTGAAGTCAGGTGGGTTGAAACCTGAACTTTTTGGATAACAATTGTGTCTTTTCTTCTATATTTGTGTTCGTTCGTCAGATGTTGCGTTTGGAACAAGTAGCTGCCAACATCAAAAGTGGTGACCGATCGTTTTAAAAGTCACGTGGGTTGAAGCCTGAAGTCACGTGGGTTGGAGCCTGGAGTCACGTGGGTTCAAACCTAAACTTTTTGGATAACAATTGTGTTTTTTTTTCTATATTAGTGTTCGTTCGTCAGATGTTGCGTTTGGAAAGAGTAGCTGCCAACTTCAAAAGTGGTGACCGATCGTTTCCAAAGTCACGTGGGTTGAAGCCTGAAGTCACGTGGGTTGAAGCCTGAAGTCACGTGGGTTGAAACCTGAACCTTTTGGATAACAATTGTGTCTTTTCTTCTATATTTGTGTTCGTTCGTCAGATGTTGCGTTTGGAAAGAGTAGCTGCCAACTTTAAAAGTGGTGACCGATCGTTTTCAAAGTCACGTGGGTTGAAGCCTGAAGTCACGTGGGTTAAAACCTGAACTTTTTGGATAACAATTGTGTCTTTCCTTCTATATTTGTGTTCGTTTGTCAGATGTTGCGTTTGGAACAAGTAGCTGCCAACATCAAAAGTGGTGACCTATCGTTTCAAAAGTCACGTGGGTTGAAGCCTGAAGTCACGTGGGTTGGAGCCTGGAGTCACGTGGGTTCAAACCTGAACTTTTTGGATAACCATTCCGTCATTTTTTTCGATATTTGTGTTCGTTTGTCAGATGTTGCGTTTGGAAAGAGTAGCTGCCAACTTTAAAAGTGGTGACCGATCGTTTTAAGAGTCACGTGGGTTGAAGCCTAAAGCACGTGGGTTGGAGCCTGGAGTCACGTGGGTTCAAACCTGAACTTTTTGGATAACAATTGTGTCTTTTTTTCTATATTTGTGTTCGTTCGTCAGACGTTTCGTTTGGAAAGAGTAGCTGCCAACTTCAAAAATGGTGACCGATCGTTTTCAAAGTCACGTGGGTTGTAGCCTGAAGTCACGTGGGTTGAAGCCTGAAGTCACGTGGGTTGAAGCCTGAAAACACGTGGGTTGAAACCTGAACATTTTGGATAACAATTGTGTCTTTTCTTCTATATTTGTGTTCGTTCGTCAGATGTTGCGTTTGGAACAAGTAGCTGCCAACATCAAAATAGGTGACCGATCGTTTTAAGAGTCACGTGGGTTGAAGCCTGAAGTCACGTGGGTTGGAGCCTGGAGTCACGTGGGTTCAAACCTGAACTCTTTGGATAACAATTGTTTCTTTTTTTTCATATTTGTGGTCGTTCGTCAGGTGTTGCGTTTGGAAAGAGTAGCTGCCAACTTCAAAAATGGTGACCGATCGTTCTCAAAGTCACGTGGGTTGAAGCCTGAAGTCATGTGGGTTGAAGCCTGAAGTCACGTGGGTTAAAACCTGAACTTTTTGGATAACAATTGTGTCTTTTCTTCTATATTTGTGTTCGTTCGTCAGATGTTGCGTTTGGAACAAGTAGCTGCCAACATCAAAAGTGGTGACCGATCATTTCAAGAGTCACAAGGGTTGAAGCCTAAAGTCACGTGGGTTGGAGCCTGGAGTCACGTGGGTTCAAACCTGAACTTTTTGGATAACAATCGTGTCTTTTTTTCTATATTTGTGTTCGTTCGTCAGATGTTGCGTTTGGAAAGAGTAGCTGCCAACTTTAAAAGTGGTGACCGATCGTTTTCAAAGTCACGTGGGTTGAAGCCTGAAGTCACGTGGGTTAAAACATGAACTTTTTGGATAACAATTGTGTCTTTCCTTCTATATTTGTGTTCGTTTGTCAGATGTTGCGTTTGGAACAAGTAGCTGCCAACATCAAAAGTGGTGACCTATCGTTTCAAAAGTCACGTGGGTTGAAGCCTGAAGTCACGTGGGTTGGAGCCTGGAGTCACGTGGGTTCAAACCTGAACTTTTTGGATAACAATTGTGTCTTTTTTTCTATATTTGTGTTCGTTCGACAGATGTTGCGTTTGGAAAGAGTAGCTGCCAACTTCAAAAGTGGTCACCGATCGTTTTCAAGTCACGTGGGTTGAAGCCTGAAGTCACGTGGGTTGGAGCCTGGAGTCACGTGGGTTCAAACCTGAACTTTTTGGATAACAATTGTGTCTTTTTTTCTATATTTGTGTTCGTTCGTCAGATGTTGCGTTTGGAAAGAGTAGCTGCCAACTTTAAAAGTGGTGACCGATCGTTTTCAAAGTCACGTGGGTTGGAGCCTGAAGTCACGTGGGTTAAAACCTGAACTTTTTGGATAACAATTGTGTCTTTCCTTCTATATTTGTGTTCGTTTGTCAGATGTTGCGTTTGGAACAAGTAGCTGCCAACATCAAAAGTGGTGACCTATCGTTTCAAAAGTCACGTGGGTTGAAGCCTGAAGTCACGTGGGTTGGAGCCTGGAGTCACGTGGGTTCAAACCTGAACTTTTTGGATAACCATTCCGTCATTTTTTTCGATATTTGTGTTCGTTTGTCAGATGTTGCGTTTGGGAAGAGTAGCTGCCAACTTTAAAAGTGGTGACCGATCGTTTTGAGAGTTACGTGGGTTGAAGCCTAAAGCACGTGGGTTGGAGCCTGGAGTCACGTGGGTTCAAACCTGAACTTTTTGGATAACAATTGTGTCTTTTTTTCTATATTTGTGTTCGTTCGTCAGATGTTTCGTTTGGAAAGAGTAGCTGCCAACTTCAAAAATGGTGACCGATCGTTTTCAAAGTCACTTGGGTTGTAGCCTGAAGTCACGTGGGTTGAAGCCTGAAGTCACGTGGGTTGAAGCCTGGAAACACGTGGGTTGAAACCTGAACATTTTGGATAACAATTGTGTCTTTTCTTCTATATTTGTGTTCGTTCGTCAGATGTTGCGTTTGGAACAAGTAGCTGCCAACATCAAAATAGGTGACCGATCGTTTTAAGAGTCACGTGGGTTGGAGCCTGAAGTCACGTGGGTTGGAGCCTGGAGTCACGTGGGTTCAAACCTGAACTCTTTGGATAACAATTGTTTCTTTTTTTTTATATTTGTGGTCGTTCGTCAGGTGTTGCGTTTGGAAAGAGTAGCTGCCAACTTCAAAAATGGTGACCGATCGTTCTCAAAGTCACGTGGGTTGAAGCCTGAAGTCACGTGGGTTGAAGCCTGAACTTTTTGGATAACAATTGTGTCTTTTCTTCTATATTTGTGTTCGTTCGTCAGATGTTGCGTTTGGAACAAGTAGCTGCCAACATCAAAAGTGGTGACCGATCGTTTTAAAAGTCACGTGGGTTGAAGCCTGAAGTCACGTGGGTTGGAGCCTGGAGTCACGTGGGTTCAAACCTAAACTTTTTGGATAACAATTGTGTTTTTTTTTCTATATTTGTGTTCGTTCGTCAGATGTTGCGTTTGGAAAGAGTAGCTGCCAACTTCAAAAGTGGTGACCGATCGTTTCCAAAGTCACGTGGCTTGAAGCCTGAAGTCACGTGGGTTGAAGCCTGAAGTCACGTGGGTTGAAACCTGAACCTTTTGGATAACAATTGTGTCTTTTCTTCTATATTTGTGTTCGTTCGTCAGATGTTGCGTTTGGAACAAGTAGCTGCCAACATCAAAAGTGGTGACCGATCATTTCAAGAGTCACGTGGGTTGAAGCCTAAAGTCACGTGGGTTGGAGCCTGGAGTCACGTGGGTTCAAACCTGAACTTTTTGGATAACAATTGTGTCTTTTTTTCTATATTTGTGTTCGTTCGTCAGATGTTGCGTTTGGAAAGAGTAGCTGCCAACTTTAAAAGTGGTGACCGATCGTTTTCAAAGTCACGTGGGTTGAAGCCTGAAGTCACGTGGGTTGAAGCCTGAAGTCACGTGGGTTGAAGCCTGAAAACACGTGGGTTGAAACCTGAACTTTTTGGATAACAATTGTGTCTTTTCTTCTATATTTGTGTTCGTTCGTCAGATGTTGCGTTTGGAACAAGTAGCTGCCAACATCAAAAGTGGTGACCGATCGTTTTAAAAGTCACGTGGGTTGAAGCCTGAAGTCACGTGGGTTGGAGCCTGGAGTCACGTGGGTTCAAACCTAAAATTTTTGGATAACAATTGTGTCTTTTTTTCTATATTTGTGTTCGTTCGTCAGATGTTGCGTTTGGAAAGAGTAGCTGCCAACTTCAAAAGTGGTGACCGATCGTTTTCAAAGTCACGTGGGTTGAAGCCTGAAGTCACGTGGGTTAAAGCCTGAAGTCACGTGGGTTGAAGCCTGAAGTCACGTGGGTTGGAGCCTGGAGTCACGTGGGTTCAAACCTAAAATTTTTGGATAACAATTGTGTCTTTTTTTCTATATTTGTGTTCGTTCGTCAGATGTTTCGTTTGGAAAGAGTAGCTGCCAACTTCAAAAATGGTGACCGATCGTTTTCAAAGTCACGTGGGTTGAAGCCTGAAGTCACGTGGGTTGAAGCCTGAAAACACGTGGGTTGAAACCTGAACTTTTTGGATAACAATTGTGTCTTTTCTTCTATATTTGTGTTCGTTCGTCAGATGTTGCGTTTGGAACAAGTAGCTGCCAACATCAAAAGTGGTGACCGATCGTTTTAAAAGTCACGTGGGTTGAAGCCTGAAGTCACGTGGGTTGGAGCCTGGAGTCACGTGGGTTCAAACCTAAAATTTTTGGATAACAATTGTGTCTTTTTTTCTATATTTGTGTTCGTTCGTCAGATGTTGCGTTTGGAAAGAGTAGCTGCCAATTTCAAAAGTGGTGACCGATCGTTTTCAAAGTCACGTGGGTTGAAGCCTGAAGTCACTTGGGTCTAAGCCTGAAGTCACGTGGGTTGAAGCCTGAAGTCACGTGGGTTGGAGCCTGAAGTCACGTGGGTTGAAACCTGAACTTTTTGGATAACAATTGTGTCTTTTCTTCTATATTTGTGTTCGTTCGTCAGATGTTGCGTTTGGAACAAGTAGCTGCCAACATCAAAAGTGGTGACCGATCGTTTTGAGAGTCACGTGGGTTGAAGCCTTAAGTCACGTGGGTTGGAGCCTGGAGTCACGTGGGTTCAAACCTGAACTTTTTGGATAACAATTGTGTCTTTTTTTCTATATTTGTGTTCGTTCGTCAGATGTTGCGTTTGGAAAGAGTAGCTGCCAACTTCAAATGTGGTGACCGATCGTTTTCAAAGTCACGTGGGTTGAAGCCTGAAGTCACGTGGGTTGAAACCTGAAGTCACGTGGGTTGAAGCCTGAAGTCACGTGGGTTGAAACCTGAACTTTTTGGATAACAATTGTGTCTTTTCTTCTATATTTGTGTTCGTTCGTCAGATGTTGCGTTTGGAACAAGTAGCTGCCAACATCAAAAGTGGTGACCGATCGTTTTGAGAGTCACGTGGGTTGAAGCCTAAAGTCACGTGGGTTGGAGCCTGGAGTCACGTGGGTTCAAACCTGAACTTTTTGGATAACAATTGTGTCTTTTTTTCTATATTTGTGTTCGTTCGTCAGATGTTGCGTTTGGAAAGAGTAGCTAACCAACTTCAAATGTGGTGACCGATCGTTTTCAAAGTCACGTGGGTTGAAGCCTGAAGTCACGTGGGTTGAAACCTGAAGTCACGTGGGTTGAAGCCTGAAGTCACGTGGGTTGAAACCTGAACTTTTTGGATAACAATTGTGTCTTTTCTTCTATATTTGTGTTCGTTCGTCAGATGTTGCGTTTGGAACAAGTAGCTGCCAACATCAAAAGTGGTGACCGATCGTTTTAAGAGTCACGTGGGTTGAAGCCTGAAGTCACGTGGGTTGGAGCCTGGAGGCACGTGGGTTCAAACCTGAACTTTTTGGATAACAATTGTGTCTTTTTTTCTATATTTGTGTTCGTTCGTCAGATGTTGCGTTTGGAAAGAGTAGCTGCCAACTTCAAAAGTGGTGACCGATCGTTTTCAAAGTCACGTGGGTTGAAGCCTGAAGTCACGTGGGTTGAAGCCTGAAGTCAGGTGGGTTGAAACCTGAACTTTCTGGATAACAATTGTGTCTTTTCTTCTATATTTGTGTTCGTTCGTCAGATGTTGCGTTTGGAACAAGTAGCTGCCAACATCAAAAGTGGTGACCGATCGTTTTAAAAGTCACGTGGGTTGAAGCCTGAAGTCACGTGGGTTGGAGCCTGGAGTCACGTGGGTTCAAACCTAAACTTTTTGGATAACAATTGTGTTTTTTTTTTCTATATTAGTGTTCGTTCGTCAGATGTTGCGTTTGGAAAGAGTAGCTGCCAACTTCAAAAGTGGTGACCGATCGTTTCCAAAGTCACGTGGGTTGAAGCCTGAAGTCACGTGGGTTGAAGCCTGAAGTCACGTGGGTTGAAACCTGAACCTTTTGGATAACAATTGTGTCTTTTCTTCTATATTTGTGTTCGTTCGTCAGATGTTGCGTTTGGAAAGAGTAGCTGCCAACTTTAAAAGTGGTGACCGATCGTTTTCAAAGTCACGTGGGTTGAAGCCTGAAGTCACGTGGGTTAAAACCTGAATTTTTTGGATAACAATTGTGTCTTTCCTTCTATATTTGTGTTCGTTTGTCAGATGTTGCGTTTGGAACAAGTAGCTGCCAACATCAAAAGTGGTGACCTATCGTTTCAAAAGTCACGTGGGTTGAAGCCTGAAGTCACGTGGGTTGGAGCCTGGAGTCACGTGGGTTCAAACCTGAACTTTTTGGATAACCATTCCGTCATTTTTTTCGATATTTGTGTTCGTTTGTCAGATGTTGCGTTTGGAAAGAGTAGCTGCCAACTTTAAAAGTGGTGACCGATCGTTTTAAGAGTCACGTGGGTTGAAGCCTAAAGCACGTGGGTTGGAGCCTGGAGTCACGTGGGTTCAAACCTGAACTTTTTGGATAACAATTGTGTCTTTTTTTCTATATTTGTGTTCGTTCGTCAGATGTTTCGTTTGGAAAGAGTAGCTGCCAACTTCAAAAATGGTGACCGATCGTTTTCAAAGTCACGTGGGTTGTAGCCTGAAGTCACGTGGGTTGAAGCCTGGAGTCACGTGGGTTGAAGCCTGAAAACACGTGGGTTGAAACCTGAACATTTTGGATAACAATTGTGTCTTTTCTTCTATATTTGTGTTCGTTCGTCAGATGTTGCGTTTGGAACAAGTAGCTGCCAACATCAAAATAGGTGACCGATCGTTTTAAGAGTCACGTGGGTTGAAGCCTGAAGTCACGTGGGTTGGAGCCTGGAGTCACGTGGGTTCAAACCTGAACTCTTTGGATAACAATTGTTTCTTTTTTTTTATATTTGTGGTCGTTCGTCAGGTGTTGCGTTTGGAAAGAGTAGCTGCCAACTTCAAAAATGGTGACCGATCGTTCTCAAAGTCACGTGGGTTGAAGCCTGAAGTCACGTGGGTTGAAGCCTGAAGTCACGTGGGTTAAAACCTGAACTTTTTGGATAACAATTGTGTCTTTTCTTCTATATTTGTGTTCGTTCGTCAGATGTTGCGTTTGGAACAAGTAGCTGCCAACATCAAAAGTGGTGACCGATCGTTTTAGAAGTCACGTGGGTTGAAGCCTGAAGTCACGTGGGTTGGAGCCTGGAGTCACGTGGGTTCAAACCTAAACTTTTTGGATAACAATTGTGTCTTTTTTTCTATATTTGTGTTCGTTCGTCAGATGTTGCGTTTGGAAAGAGTAGCTGCCAATTTCAAAAGTGGTGACCGATCGTTTTCGAAGTCACGTGGGTTGAAGCCTGAAGTCACGTGGGTTGAAGCCTGAAGTCACGTGGGTTGAAGTCTGAAGTCACGTGGGTTAAAACCTGAACTTTTTGGATAACAATTGTGTCTTTTCTTCTATATTTGTGTTCGTCCGTCAGATGTTGCGTTTGGAACAAGTAGCTGCCAACATTAAAAGTGGTGACCGATCGTTTTAAAAGTCACGTGGGTTGAAGCCTGAAGTCACGTGGGTTGGAGCCTGGAGTCACGTGGGTTCAAACCTAAACTTTTTGGATAACAATTGTGTTTTTTTTTCTATATTTGTGTTCGTTCGTCAGATGTTGCGTTTGGAAAGAGTAGCTGCCAACTTCAAAAGTGGTGACCGATCGTTTCCAAAGTCACGTGGCTTGAAGCCTGAAGTCACGTGGGTTGAAGCCTGAAGTCACGTGGGTTGAAACCTGAACCATTTGGATAACAATTGTGTCTTTTCTTCTATATTTGTGTTCGTTCGTCAGATGTTGCGTTTGGAACAAGTAGCTGCCAACATCAAAAGTGGTGACCGATCATTTCAAGAATCACAAGGGTTGAAGCCTAAAGTCACGTTGGTTGGAGCCTGGAGTCACGTGGGTTCAAACCTGAACTTTTTGGATAACAATTGTGTCTTTTTTTCTATATTTGTGTTCGTTCGTCAGATGTTGCGTTTGGAAAGAGTAGCTGCCAACTTTAAAAGTGGTGACCGATCGTTTTCAAAGTCACGTGGGTTGAAGCCTGAAGTCACGTGGGTTAAAACATGAACTTTTTGGATAACAATTGTGTCTTTCCTTCTATATTTGTGTTCGTTTGTCAGATGTTGCGTTTGGAACAAGTAGCTGCCAACATCAAAAGTGGTGACCTATCGTTTCAAAAGTCACGTGGGTTGAAGCCTGAAGTCACGTGGGTTGGAGCCTGGAGTCACGTGGGTTCAAACCTGAACTTTTTGGATAACAATTGTGTCTTTTTTTCTATATTTGTGTTCGTTCGACAGATGTTGCGTTTGGAAAGAGTAGCTGCCAACTTCAAAAGTGGTCACCGATCGTTTTCAAGTCACGTGGGTTGAAGCCTGAAGTCACGTGGGTTGGAGCCTGGAGTCACGTGGGTTCAAACCTGAACTTTTTGGATAACAATTGTGTCTTTTTTTCTATATTTGTGTTCGTTCGTCAGATGTTGCGTTTGGAAAGAGTAGCTGCCAACTTTAAAAGTGGTGACCGATCGTTTTCAAAGTCACGTGGGTTGGAGCCTGAAGTCACGTGGGTTAAAACCTGAACTTTTTGGATAACAATTGTGTCTTTCCTTCTATATTTGTGTTCGTTTGTCAGATGTTGCGTTTGGAACAAGTAGCTGCCAACATCAAAAGTGGTGACCTATCGTTTCAAAAGTCACGTGGGTTGAAGCCTGAAGTCACGTGGGTTGGAGCCTGGAGTCACGTGGGTTCAAACCTGAACTTTTTGGATAACCATTCCGTCATTTTTTTCGATATTTGTGTTCGTTTGTCAGATGTTGCGTTTGGGAAGAGTAGCTGCCAACTTTAAAAGTGGTGACCGATCGTTTTGAGAGTCACGTGGGTTGAAGCCTAAAGCACGTGGGTTGGAGCCTGGAGTCACGTGGGTTCAAACCTGAACTTTTTGGATAACAATTGTGTCTTTTTTTCTATATTTGTGTTCGTTCGTCAGATGTTTCGTTTGGAAAGAGTAGCTGCCAACTTCAAAAATGGTGACCGATCGTTTTCAAAGTCACTTGGGTTGTAGCCTGAAGTCACGTGGGTTGAAGCCTGAAGTCACGTGGGTTGAAGCCTGAAAACACGTGGGTTGAAACCTGAACATTTTGGATAACAATTGTGTCTTTTCTTCTTTATTTGTGTTCGTTCGTCAGATGTTGCGTTTGGAACAAGTAGCTGCCAACATCAAAATAGGTGACCGATCGTTTTAAGAGTCACGTGGGTTGAAGCCTGAAGTCACGTGGGTTGGAGCCTGGAGTCACGTGGGTTCAAACCTGAACTCTTTGGATAACAATTGTTTCTTTTTTTTTATATTTGTGGTCGTTCGTCAGGTGTTGCGTTTGGAAAGAGTAGCTGCCAACTTCAAAAATGGTGACCGATCGTTCTCAAAGTCACGTGGGTTGAAGCCTGAAGTCACGTGGGTTGAAGCCTGAAGTCACGTGGGTTCAAACCTGAACTTTTTGGATAACAATTGTGTCTTTTCTTCTATATTTGTGTTCGTTCGTCAGATGTTGCGTTTGGAACAAGTAGCTGCCAACATCAAAAGTGGTGACCGATCGTTTTAGAAGTCACGTGGGTTGAAGCTTGAAGTCACGTGGGTTGGAGCCTGGAGTCACGTGGGTTCAAACCTAAACTTTTTGGATAACAATTGTGTCTTTTTTTCTATATTTGTGTTCGTTCGTCAGATGTTGCGTTTGGAAAGAGTAGCTGCCAATTTCAAAAGTGGTGACCGATCGTTTTCGAAGTCACGTGGGTTGAAGCCTGAAGTCACGTGGGTTGAAGCCTGAAGTCACGTGGGTTGAAGTCTGAAGTCACGTGGGTTGAAACCTGAACTTTTTGGATAACAATTGTGTCTTTTCTTCTATATTTGTGTTCGTTCGTCAGATGTTGCGTTTGGAACAAGTAGCTGCCAACATCAAAAGTGGTGACCGATCGTTTTAAAAGTCACGTGGGTTGAAGCCTGAAGTCACGTGGGTTGGAGCCTGGAGTCACGTGGGTTCAAACCTAAACTTTTTGGATAACAATTGTGTTTTTTTTTCTATATTTGTGTTCGTTCGTCAGATGTTGCGTTTGGAAAAAGTAGCTGCCAACTTCAACAGTGGTGACCGATCGTTTCCAAAGTCACGTGGCTTGAAGCCTGAAGTCACGTGGGTTGAAGCCTGAAGTCACGTGGGTTGAAACCTGAACCTTTTGGATAACAATTGTGTCTTTTCTTCTATATTTGTGTTCGTTCGTCAGATGTTGCGTTTGGAACAAGTAGCTGCCAACATCAAAAGTGGTGACCGATCATTTCAAGAGTCACGTGGGTTGGAGCCTAAAGTCACGTGGGTTGGAGCCTGGAGTCACGTGGGTTCAAACCTGAACTTTTTGGATAACAATTGTGTCTTTTTTTCTATATTTGTGTTCGTTCGTCAGATGTTGCGTTTGGAAAGAGTAGCTGCCAACTTTAAAAGTGGTGACCGATCGTTTTCAAAGTCACGTGGGTTGAAGCCTGAAGTCACGTGGGTTAAAACATGAACTTTTTGGATAACAATTGTGTCTTTCCTTCTATATTTGTGTTCGTTTGTCAGATGTTGCGTTTGGAACAAGTAGCTGCCAACATCAAAAGTGGTGACCTATCGTTTCAAAAGTCACGTGGGTTGAAGCCTGAAGTCACGTGGGTTGGAGCCTGGAGTCACGTGGGTTCAAACCTGAACTTTTTGGATAACAATTGTGTCTTTTTTTCTATATTTGTGTTCGTTCGACAGATGTTGCGTTTGGAAAGAGTAGCTGCCAACTTCAAAAGTGGTCACCGATCGTTTTCAAGTCACGTGGGTTGAAGCCTGAAGTCACGTGGGTTGGAGCCTGGAGTCACGTGGGTTCAAACCTGAACTTTTTGGATAACAATTGTGTCTTTTTTTCTATATTTGTGTTCGTTCGTCAGATGTTGCGTTTGGAAAGAGTAGCTGCCAACTTTAAAAGTGGTGACCGATCGTTTTCAAAGTCACGTGGGTTGGAGCCTGAAGTCACGTGGGTTAAAACCTGAACTTTTTGGATAACAATTGTGTCTTTCCTTCTATATTTGTGTTCGTTTGTCAGATGTTGCGTTTGGAACAAGTAGCTGCCAACATCAAAAGTGGTGACCTATCGTTTCAAAAGTCACGTGGGTTGAAGCCTGAAGTCACGTGGGTTGGAGCCTGGAGTCACGTGGGTTCAAACCTGAACTTTTTGGATAACCATTCCGTCATTTTTTTCGATATTTGTGTTCGTTTGTCAGATGTTGCGTTTGGGAAGAGTAGCTGCCAACTTTAAAAGTGGTGACCGATCGTTTTGAGAGTCACGTGGGTTGAAGCCTAAAGCACGTGGGTTGGAGCCTGGAGTCACGTGGGTTCAAACCTGAACTTTTTGGATAACAATTGTGTCTTTTTTTCTATATTTGTGTTCGTTCGTCAGATGTTTCGTTTGGAAAGAGTAGCTGCCAACTTCAAAAATGGTGACCGATCGTTTTCAAAGTCACTTGGGTTGTAGCCTGAAGTCACGTGGGTTGAAGCCTGAAGTCACGTGGGTTGAAGCCTGAAAACACGTGGGTTGAAACCTGAACATTTTGGATAACAATTGTGTCTTTTCTTCTATATTTGTGTTCGTTCGTCAGATGTTGCGTTTGGAACAAGTAGCTGCCAACATCAAAATAGGTGACCGATCGTTTTAAGAGTCACGTGGGTTGAAGCCTGAAGTCACGTGGGTTGGAGCCTGGAGTCACGTGGGTTCAAACCTGAACTCTTTGGATAACAATTGTTTCTTTTTTTTTATATTTGTGGTCGTTCGTCAGGTGTTGCGTTTGGAAAGAGTAGCTGCCAACTTCAAAAATGGTGACCGATCGTTCTCAAAGTCACGTGGGTTGAAGCCTGAAGTCACGTGGGTTGAAGCCTGAAGTCACGTGGGTTCAAACCTGAACTTTTTGGATAACAATTGTGTCTTTTCTTCTATATTTGTGTTCGTTCGTCAGATGTTGCGTTTGGAACAAGTAGCTGCCAACATCAAAAGTGGTGACCGATCGTTTTAAAAGTCACGTGGGTTGAAGCCTGAAGTCACGTGGGTTGGAGCCTGGAGTCACGTGGGTTCAAACCTAAACTTTTTGGATAACAATTGTGTCTTTTTTTCTATATTTGTGTTCGTTCGTCAGATGTTGCGTTTGGAAAGAGTAGCTGCCAATTTCAAAAGTGGTGACCGATCGTTTTCGAAGTCACGTGGGTTGAAGCCTGAAGTCACGTGGGTTGAAGCCTGAAGTCACGTGGGTTGAAGTCTGAAGTCACGTGGGTTAAAACCTGAACTTTTTGGATAACAATTGTGTCTTTTCTTCTATATTTGTGTTCGTCCGTCAGATGTTGCGTTTGGAACAAGTAGCTGCCAACATCAAAAGTGGTGACCGATCGTTTTAAGAGTCACGTGGGTTGAAGCCTAAAGTCACGTGGGTTGGAGCCTGGAGTCACGTGGGTTCAAACCTGAACTTTTTGGATAACAATTGTGTCTTTTTTTCTATATTTGTGTTCGTTCGTCAAATGTTGCGTTTGGAAAGAGTAGCTGCCAACTTCAAAAGTGGTGACCGATCGTTTTCAAAGTCACGTGGGTTGAAGCCTGAAGTCACGTGGGTTGAAGCCTGAAGTCACGTGGGTTGAAACCTGAACTTTTTGGATAACAATTGTGTCTTTTTTTCTATATTTGTGTTCGTTCGTCAGATGTTGCAATTGGAAAGAGTAGCTGTCAACTTTAAAAGTGGTGACCGATCGTTTTCAAAGTCACGTGGGTTGAAGCCTGAAGTCACGTGGGTTAAAACATGAACTTTTTGGATAACAATTGTGTCTTTCCTTCTATATTTGTGTTCGTTTGTCAGATGTTGCGTTTGGAACAAGTAGCTGCCAACATCAAAAGTGGTGACCTATCGTTTCAAAAGTCACGTGGGTTGAAGCCTGAAGTCACGTGGGTTGGAGCCTGGAGTCACGTGGTTTCAAACCTGAACTTTTTGGATAACAATTGTGTCTTTTTTTCTATATTTGTGTTCGTTCGACAGATGTTGCGTTTGGAAAGAGTAGCTGCCAACTTCAAAAGTGGTCACCGATCGTTTTCAAGTCACGTGGGTTGAAGCCTGAAGTCACGTGGGTTGGAGCCTGGAGTCACGTGGGTTCAAACCTGAACTTTTTGGATAACAATTGTGTCTTTTTTTCTATATTTGTGTTCGTTCGTCAGATGTTGCGTTTGGAAAGAGTAGCTGCCAACTTTAAAAGTGGTGACCGATCGTTTTCAAAGTCACGTGGGTTGGAGCCTGAAGTCACGTGGGTTAAAACCTGAACTTTTTGGATAACAATTGTGTCTTTCCTTCTATATTTGTGTTCGTTTGTCAGATGTTGCGTTTGGAACAAGTAGCTGCCAACATCAAAAGTGGTGACCTATCGTTTCAAAAGTCACGTGGGTTGAAGCCTGAAGTCACGTGGGTTGGAGCCTGGAGTCACGTGGGTTCAAACCTGAACTTTTTGGATAACCATTCCGTCATTTTTTTCGATATTTGTGTTCGTTTGTCAGATGTTGCGTTTGGGAAGAGTAGCTGCCAACTTTAAAAGTGGTGACCGATCGTTTTGAGAGTCACGTGGGTTGAAGCCTAAAGCACGTGGGTTGGAGCCTGGAGTCACGTGGGTTCAAACCTGAACTTTTTGGATAACAATTGTGTCTTTTTTTCTATATTTGTGTTCGTTCGTCAGATGTTTCGTTTGGAAAGAGTAGCTGCCAACTTCAAAAATGGTGACCGATCGTTTTCAAAGTCACTTGGGTTGTAGCCTGAAGTCACGTGGGTTGAAGCCTGAAGTCACGTGGGTTGAAGCCTGAAAACACGTGGGTTGAAACCTGAACATTTTGGATAACAATTGTGTCTTTTCTTCTATATTTGTGTTCGTTCGTCAGATGTTGCGTTTGGAACAAGTAGCTGCCAACATCAAAATAGGTGACCGATCGTTTTAAGAGTCACGTGGGTTGAAGCCTGAAGTCACGTGGGTTGGAGCCTGGAGTCACGTGGGTTCAAACCTGAACTCTTTGGATAACAATTGTTTCTTTTTTTTTATATTTGTGGTCGTTCGTCAGGTGTTGCGTTTGGAAAGAGTAGCTGCCAACTTCAAAAATGGTGACCGATCGTTCTCAAAGTCACGTGGGTTGAAGCCTGAAGTCACGTGGGTTGAAGCCTGAAGTCACGTGGGTTCAAACCTGAACTTTTTGGATAACAATTGTGTCTTTTCTTCTATATTTGTGTTCGTTCGTCAGATGTTGCGTTTGGAACAAGTAGCTGCCAACATCAAAAGTGGTGACCGATCGTTTTAAAAGTCACGTGGGTTGAAGCCTGAAGTCACGTGGGTTGGAGCCTGGAGTCACGTGGGTTCAAACCTAAACTTTTTGGATAACAATTGTGTCTTTTTTTCTATATTTGTGTTCGTTCGTCAGATGTTGCGTTTGGAAAGAGTAGCTGCCAATTTCAAAAGTGGTGACCGATCGTTTTCGAAGTCACGTGGGTTGAAGCCTGAAGTCACGTGGGTTGAAGCCTGAAGTCACGTGGGTTGAAGTCCGAAGTCACGTGGGTTAAAACCTGAACTTTTTGGATAACAATTGTGTCTTTTCTTCTATATTTGTGTTCGTCCGTCAGATGTTGCGTTTGGAACAAGTAGCTGCCAACATCAAAAGTGGTGACCGATCGTTTTAAGAGTCACGTGGGTTGAAGCCTAAAGTCACGTGGGTTGGAGCCTGGAGTCACGTGGGTTCAAACCTGAACTTTTTGGATAACAATTGTGTCTTTTTTTCTATATTTGTGTTCGTTCGTCAAATGTTGCGTTTGGAAAGAGTAGCTGCCAACTTCAAAAGTGGTGACCGATCGTTTTCAAAGTCACGTGGGTTGAAGCCTGAAGTCACGTGGGTTGAAGCCTGAAGTCACGTGGGTTGAAACCTGAACTTTTTGGATAACAATTGTGTCTTTTTTTCTATATTTGTGTTCGTTCGTCAGATGTTGCAATTGGAAAGAGTAGCTGTCAACTTTAAAAGTGGTGACCGATCGTTTTCAAAGTCACGTGGGTTGAAGCCTGAAGTCACGTGGGTTAAAACATGAACTTTTTGGATAACAATTGTGTCTTTCCTTCTATATTTGTGTTCGTTTGTCAGATGTTGCGTTTGGAACAAGTAGCTGCCAACATCAAAAGTGGTGACCTATCGTTTCAAAAGTCACGTGGGTTGAAGCCTGAAGTCACGTGGGTTGGAGCCTGGAGTCACGTGGTTTCAAACCTGAACTTTTTGGATAACAATTGTGTCTTTTTTTCTATATTTGTGTTCGTTCGTCAGATGTTGCGTTTGGAAAGAGTAGCTGCCAACTTTAAAAGTGGTGACCGATCGTTTTCAAAGTCACGTGGGTTGGAGCCTGAAGTCACGTGGGTTAAAACCTGAACTTTTTGGATAACAATTGTGTCTTTCCTTCTATATTTGTGTTCGTTTGTCAGATGTTGCGTTTGGAACAAGTAGCTGCCAACATCAAAAGTGGTGACCTATCGTTTCAAAAGTCACGTGGGTTGAAGCCTGAAGTCACGTGGGTTGGAGCCTGGAGTCACGTGGTTTCAAACCTGAACTTTTTGGATAACAATTGTGTCTTTTTTTCTATATTTGTGTTCGTTCGTCAGATGTTGCGTTTGGAAAGAGTAGCTGCCAACTTTAAAAGTGGTGACCGATCGTTTTCAAAGTCACGTGGGTTGGAGCCTGAAGTCACGTGGGTTAAAACCTGAACTTTTTGGATAACAATTGTGTCTTTCCTTCTATATTTGTGTTCGTTTGTCAGATGTTGCGTTTGGAACAAGTAGCTGCCAACATCAAAAGTGGTGACCGATCGTTTTCAAAGTCACGTGGGTTGAAGCCTGAAGTCACGTGGGTTAAAACATGAACTTTTTGGATAACAATTGTGTCTTTCCTTCTATATTTGTGTTCGTTTGTCAGATGTTGCGTTTGGAACAAGTAGCTGCCAACATCAAAAGTGGTGACCTATCGTTTCAAAAGTCACGTGGGTTGAAGCCTGAAGTCACGTGGGTTGGAGCCTGGAGTCACGTGGTTTCAAACCTGAACTTTTTGGATAACAATTGTGTCTTTTTTTCTATATTTGTGTTCGTTCGTCAGATGTTGCGTTTGGAAAGAGTAGCTGCCAACTTTAAAAGTGGTGACCGATCGTTTTCAAAGTCACGTGGGTTGGAGCCTGAAGTCACGTGGGTTAAAACCTGAACTTTTTGGATAACAATTGTGTCTTTCCTTCTATATTTGTGTTCGTTTGTCAGATGTTGCGTTTGGAACAAGTAGCTGCCAACATCAAAAGTGGTGACCTATCGTTTCAAAAGTCACGTGGGTTGAAGCCTGAAGTCACGTGGGTTGGAGCCTGGAGTCACGTGGTTTCAAACCTGAACTTTTTGGATAACAATTGTGTCTTTTTTTCTATATTTGTGTTCGTTCGTCAGATGTTGCGTTTGGAAAGAGTAGCTGCCAACTTTAAAAGTGGTGACCGATCGTTTTCAAAGTCACGTGGGTTGGAGCCTGAAGTCACGTGGGTTAAAACCTGAACTTTTTGGATAACAATTGTGTCTTTCCTTCTATATTTGTGTTCGTTTGTCAGATGTTGCGTTTGGAACAAGTAGCTGCCAACATCAAAAGTGGTGACCGATCGTTTTCAAAGTCACGTGGGTTGAAGCCTGAAGTCACGTGGGTTAAAACATGAACTTTTTGGATAACAATTGTGTCTTTCCTTCTATATTTGTGTTCGTTTGTCAGATGTTGCGTTTGGAACAAGTAGCTGCCAACATCAAAAGTGGTGACCTATCGTTTCAAAAGTCACGTGGGTTGAAGCCTGAAGTCACGTGGGTTGGAGCCTGGAGTCACGTGGTTTCAAACCTGAACTTTTTGGATAACAATTGTGTCTTTTTTTCTATATTTGTGTTCGTTCGTCAGATGTTGCGTTTGGAAAGAGTAGCTGCCAACTTTAAAAGTGGTGACCGATCGTTTTCAAAGTCACGTGGGTTGGAGCCTGAAGTCACGTGGGTTAAAACCTGAACTTTTTGGATAACAATTGTGTCTTTTCTTCTATATTTGTGTTCGTCCGTCAGATGTTGCGTTTGGAACAAGTAGCTGCCAACATCAAAAGTGGTGACCGATCGTTTTAAGAGTCACGTGGGTTGAAGCCTAAAGTCACGTGGGTTGGAGCCTGGAGTCACGTGGGTTCAAACCTGAACTTTTTGGATAACAATTGTGTCTTTTTTTCTATATTTGTGTTCGTTCGTCAAATGTTGCGTTTGGAAAGAGTAGCTGCCAACTTCAAAAGTGGTGACCGATCGTTTTCAAAGTCACGTGGGTTGAAGCCTGAAGTCACGTGGGTTGAAGCCTGAAGTCACGTGGGTTGAAACCTGAACTTTTTGGATAACAATTGTGTCTTTTTTTCTATATTTGTGTTCGTTCGTCAGATGTTGCAATTGGAAAGAGTAGCTGTCAACTTTAAAAGTGGTGACCGATCGTTTTCAAAGTCACGTGGGTTGAAGCCTGAAGTCACGTGGGTTAAAACATGAACTTTTTGGATAACAATTGTGTCTTTCCTTCTATATTTGTGTTCGTTTGTCAGATGTTGCGTTTGGAACAAGTAGCTGCCAACATCAAAAGTGGTGACCTATCGTTTCAAAAGTCACGTGGGTTGAAGCCTGAAGTCACGTGGGTTGGAGCCTGGAGTCACGTGGTTTCAAACCTGAACTTTTTGGATAACAATTGTGTCTTTTTTTCTATATTTGTGTTCGTTCGTCAGATGTTGCGTTTGGAAAGAGTAGCTGCCAACTTTAAAAGTGGTGACCGATCGTTTTCAAAGTCACGTGGGTTGAAGCCTGAAGTCACGTGGGTTAAAACATGAACTTTTTGGATAACAATTGTGTCTTTCCTTCTATATTTGTGTTCGTTTGTCAGATGTTGCGTTTGGAACAAGTAGCTGCCAACATCAAAAGTGGTGACCTATCGTTTCAAAAGTCACGTGGGTTGAAGCCTGAAGTCACGTGGGTTGGAGCCTGGAGTCACGTGGTTTCAAACCTGAACTTTTTGGATAACAATTGTGTCTTTTTTTCTATATTTGTGTTCGTTCGTCAGATGTTGCGTTTGGAAAGAGTAGCTGCCAACTTTAAAAGTGGTGACCGATCGTTTTCAAAGTCACGTGGGTTGGAGCCTGAAGTCACGTGGGTTAAAACCTGAACTTTTTGGATAACAATTGTGTCTTTCCTTCTATATTTGTGTTCGTTTGTCAGATGTTGCGTTTGGAACAAGTAGCTGCCAACATCAAAAGTGGTGACCTATCGTTTCAAAAGTCACGTGGGTTGAAGCCTGAAGTCACGTGGGTTGGAGCCTGGAGGCACGTGGGTTCAAACCTGAACTTTTTGGATAACCATTCCGTCATTTTTTTCGATATTTGTGTTCGTTTGTCAGATGTTGCGTTTGGGAAGAGTAGCTGCCAACTTTAAAAGTGGTGACCGATCGTTTTGAGAGTCACGTGGGTTGAAGCCTAAAGCACGTGGGTTGGAGCCTGGAGTCACGTGGGTTCAAACCTGAACTTTTTGGATAACAATTGTGTCTTTTTTTCTATATTTGTGTTCGTTCGTCAGATGTTTCGTTTGGAAAGAGTAGCTGCCAACTTCAAAAATGGTGACCGATCGTTTTCAAAGTCACTTGGGTTGTAGCCTGAAGTCACGTGGGTTGAAGCCTGAAGTCACGTGGGTTGAAGCCTGAAAACACGTGGGTTGAAACCTGAACATTTTGGATAACAATTGTGTCTTTTCTTCTATATTTGTGTTCGTTCGTCAGATGTTGCGTTTGGAACAAGTAGCTGCCAACATCAAAATAGGTGACCGATCGTTTTAAGAGTCACGTGGGTTGAAGCCTGAAGTCACGTGGGTTGGAGCCTGGAGTCACGTGGGTTCAAACCTGAACTCTTTGGATAACAATTGTTTCTTTTTTTTTATATTTGTGGTCGTTCGTCAGGTGTTGCGTTTGGAAAGAGTAGCTGCCAACTTCAAAAATGGTGACCGATCGTTTTCAAAGTCACTTGGGTTGTAGCCTGAAGTCACGTGGGTTGAAGCCTGAAGTCACGTGGGTTGAAGCCTGAAAACACGTGGGTTGAAACCTGAACATTTTGGATAACAATTGTGTCTTTTCTTCTATATTTGTGTTCGTTCGTCAGATGTTGCGTTTGGAACAAGTAGCTGCCAACATCAAAATAGGTGACCGATCGTTTTAAGAGTCACGTGGGTTGAAGCCTGAAGTCACGTGGGTTGGAGCCTGGAGTCACGTGGGTTCAAACCTGAACTCTTTGGATAACAATTGTTTCTTTTTTTCTATATTTGTGTTCGTTCGTCAGATGTTGCGTTTGGAAAGAGTAGCTGCCAACTTCAAAAATGGTGACCGATCGTTTTCAAAGTCACTTGGGTTGTAGCCTGAAGTCACGTGGGTTGAAGCCTGAAGTCACGTGGGTTGAAGCCTGAAAACACGTGGGTTGAAACCTGAACATTTTGGATAACAATTGTGTCTTTTCTTCTATATTTGTGTTCGTTCGTCAGATGTTGCGTTTGGAACAAGTAGCTGCCAACATCAAAATAGGTGACCGATCGTTTTAAGAGTCACGTGGGTTGAAGCCTGAAGTCACGTGGGTTGGAGCCTGGAGTCACGTGGGTTCAAACCTGAACTTTTTGGATAACAATTGTGTCTTTTTTTCTATATTTGTGTTCGTTCGTCAGATGTTTCGTTTGGAAAGAGTAGCTGCCAACTTCAAAAATGGTGACCGATCGTTTTCAAAGTCACTTGGGTTGTAGCCTGAAGTCACGTGGGTTGAAGCCTGAAGTCACGTGGGTTGAAGCCTGAAAACACGTGGGTTGAAACCTGAACATTTTGGATAACAATTGTGTCTTTTCTTCTATATTTGTGTTCGTTCGTCAGATGTTGCGTTTGGAACAAGTAGCTGCCAACATCAAAATAGGTGACCGATCGTTTTAAGAGTCACGTGGGTTGAAGCCTGAAGTCACGTGGGTTGGAGCCTGGAGTCACGTGGGTTCAAACCTGAACTCTTTGGATAACAATTGTTTCTTTTTTTCTATATTTGTGTTCGTTCGTCAGATGTTGCGTTTGGAAAGAGTAGCTGCCAATTTCAAAAGTGGTGACCGATCGTTTTCGAAGTCACGTGGGTTGAAGCCTGAAGTCACGTGGGTTGAAGCCTGAAGTCACGTGGGTTGAAGTCTGAAGTCACGTGGGTTAAAACCTGAACTTTTTGGATAACAATTGTGTCTTTTCTTCTATATTTGTGTTCGTCCGTCAGATGTTGCGTTTGGAACAAGTAGCTGCCAACATCAAAAGTGGTGACCGATCGTTTTAAGAGTCACGTGGGTTGAAGCCTAAAGTCACGTGGGTTGGAGCCTGGAGTCACGTGGGTTCAAACCTGAACTTTTTGGATAACAATTGTGTCTTTTTTTCTATATTTGTGTTCGTTCGTCAAATGTTGCGTTTGGAAAGAGTAGCTGCCAACTTCAAAAGTGGTGACCGATCGTTTTCAAAGTCACGTGGGTTGAAGCCTGAAGTCACGTGGGTTGAAGCCTGAAGTCACGTGGGTTGAAACCTGAACTTTTTGGATAACAATTGTGTCTTTTCTTCTATATTTGTGTTCGTTCGTCAGATGTTGCGTTTGGAACAAGTAGCTGCCAACATCAAAAGTGGTGACCGATCGTTTTAAAAGTCACGTGGGTTGAAGCCTGAAGTCACGTGGGTTGGAGCCTGGAGTCACGTGGGTTCAAACCTAAACTTTTTGGATAACAATTGTGTTTTTTTTTCTATATTTGTGTTCGTTCGTCAGATGTTGCGTTTGGAAAGAGTAGCTGCCAACTTCAAAAGTGGTGACCGATCGTTTTCAAACTCACGTGGGTTGAAGCCTGAAGTCACGTGGGTTGAAGCCTGAAGTCACGTGGGTTGAAACCTGAACCTTTTGGATAACAATTGTGTCTTTTCTTCTATATTTGTGTTCGTTTGTCAGATGTTGCGTTTGGAACAAGTAGCTGCCAACATCAAAAGTGGTGACCTATCGTTTCAAAAGTCACGTGGGTTGAAGCCTGAAGTCACGTGGGTTGGAGCCTGGAGTCACGTGGGTTCAAACCTGAACTTTTTGGATAACCATTCCGTCATTTTTTTCGATATTTGTGTTCGTTTGTCAGATGTTGCGTTTGGAAAGAGTAGCTGCCAACTTTAAAAGTGGTGACCGATCGTTTTCAAAGTCACGTGGGTTGAAGCCTGAAGTCACGTGGGTTAAAACCTGAACTTTTTGGATAACAATTGTGTCTTTCCTTCTATATTTGTGTTCGTTTGTCAGATGTTGCGTTTGGAACAAGTAGCTGCCAACATCAAAAGTGGTGACCTATCGTTTTAAAAGTCACGTGGGTTGAAGCCTGAAGTCACGTGGGTTGGAGCCTGGAGTCACGTGGGTTCAAACCTGAACTTTTTGGATAACAATTGTGTCTTTTTTTCTATATTTGTGTTCGTTCGACAGATGTTGCGTTTGGAAAGAGTAGCTGCCAACTTCAAAAGTGGTTACCGATCGTTTTCAAGTCACGTGGGTTGAAGCCTAAAGTCACGTGGGGTGAAGCCTGAAGTCACGTGGATTCAAACCTGAACTTTTTGGATAACAATCGTGTCTTTTTTTCTATATTTGTGTTCGTTCGACAGATGTTGCGTTTGGAAAGAGTAGCTGCCAACTTCAAAAGTGGTTACCGATCGTTTTCAAGTCACGTGGGTTGAAGCCTGAAGTCACGTGGGTTGGAGCCTGGAGTCAGGTGAGTTAAAACCTGAACTTTTTGGATAACAATTGTGTCTTTTCTTCTATATTTGTGTTCGTTCGTCAGATGTTGCGTTTGGAACAAGTAGCTGCCAACATCAAAAGTGGTGACCGATCGTTTTAAGAGTCACGTGGGTTGAAGCCTGAAGTCACGTGGGTTGGAGCCTGGAGTCACGTGGGTTCAAACCTGAACTTTTTGGATAACAATTGTGTCTTTTCTTCTATATTTGTGTTCGTTCGTCAGATGTTGCGTTTGGAACAAGTAGCTGCCAACATCAAAAGTGGTGACCGATCGTTTCAAGAGTCACGTGGGTTGAAGCCTGAAGTCACGTGGGTTGGAGCCTGGAGTCACGTGGGTTCAAACCTGAACTTTTTGAATAACCATTTCGTCATTTTTTAGTGATATTTGTGTTCGTTCGTCAGATGTTGCGTTTGGAACAAGTAGCTGCCAACTCCAAAAGTGGTGACCGATCGTTTTAAAAGTCACGTGGGTTGAAGCCTGAAGTCACGTGGGTTAAGCCTGGAGTCGCGTGGGTTAAAACCTGAACTTTTTGGATAACAATTGTGTCTTTTTTTCTATATTTGTGTTCGTTCGTTAGATGTTGCGTTTGGAACAAGTAGCTGCCAACTTCAAAAATGGTGACCGATCGTTTTCAAAGTCACGTGGGTTGAAGCCTGAAGTCACGTGGGTTGAAGCCTGAAGTCACGTGGGTTGAAACCTGAACTTTTTGGATAACAATTGTGTCTTTTCTTCTATATTTGTGTTCGTTCGTCAGATGTTGCGTTTGGAACAAGTAGCTGCCAACATCAAAAGTGGTGACCGATCGTTTTGAGAGTCACGTGGGTTGAAGCCTAAAGTCACGTGGGTTGGAGCCTGGAGTCACGTGGGTTCAAACCTGAACTTTTTGGATAACAATTGTGTCTTTTTTTCTATATTTGTGTTCGTTCGTCAGATGTTGCGTTTGGAAAGAGTAGCTAACCAACTTCAAATGTGGTGACCGATCGTTTTCAAAGTCACGTGGGTTGAAGCCTGAAGTCACGTGGGTTGAAACCTGAAGTCACGTGGGTTGAAGCCTGAAGTCACGTGGGTTGAAACCTGAACTTTTTGGATAACAATTGTGTCTTTTCTTCTATATTTGTGTTCGTTCGTCAGATGTTGCGTTTGGAACAAGTAGCTGCCAACATCAAAAGTGGTGACCGATCGTTTTAAGAGTCACGTGGGTTGAAGCCTGAAGTCACGTGGGTTGGAGCCTGGAGTCACGTGGGTTCAAACCTGAACTTTTTGGATAACAATTGTGTCTTTTTTTCTATATTTGTGTTCGTTCGTCAGATGTTGCGTTTGGAAAGAGTAGCTGCCAACTTCAAAAGTGGTGACCGATCGTTTTCAAAGTCACGTGGGTTGAAGCCTGAAGTCACGTGGGTTGAAGCCTGAAGTCAGGTGGGTTGAAACCTGAACTTTTTGGATAACAATTGTGTCTTTTCTTCTATATTTGTGTTCGTTCGTCAGATGTTGCGTTTGGAACAAGTAGCTGCCAACATCAAAAGTGGTGACCGATCGTTTTAAAAGTCACGTGGGTTGAAGCCTGAAGTCACGTGGGTTGGAGCCTGGAGTCACGTGGGTTCAAACCTAAACTTTTTGGATAACAATTGTGTTTTTTTTTTCTATATTAGTGTTCGTTCGTCAGATGTTGCGTTTGGAAAGAGTAGCTGCCAACTTCAAAAGTGGTGACCGATCGTTTCCAAAGTCACGTGGGTTGAAGCCTGAAGTCACGTGGGTTGAAGCCTGAAGTCACGTGGGTTGAAACCTGAACCTTTTGGATAACAATTGTGTCTTTTCTTCTATATTTGTGTTCGTTCGTCAGATGTTGCGTTTGGAAAGAGTAGCTGCCAACTTTAAAAGTGGTGACCGATCGTTTTCAAAGTCACGTGGGTTGAAGCCTGAAGTCACGTGGGTTAAAACCTGAACTTTTTGGATAACAATTGTGTCTTTCCTTCTATATTTGTGTTCGTTTGTCAGATGTTGCGTTTGGAACAAGTAGCTGCCAACATCAAAAGTGGTGACCTATCGTTTCAAAAGTCACGTGGGTTGAAGCCTGAAGTCACGTGGGTTGGAGCCTGGAGTCACGTGGGTTCAAACCTGAACTTTTTGGATAAACATTCCGTCATTTTTTTCGATATTTGTGTTCGTTTGTCAGATGTTGCGTTTGGAAAGAGTAGCTGCCAACTTTAAAAGTGGTGACCGATCGTTTTAAGAGTCACGTGGGTTGAAGCCTAAAGCACGTGGGTTGGAGCCTGGAGTCACGTGGGTTCAAACCTGAACTTTTTGGATAACAATTGTGTCTTTTTTTCTATATTTGTGTTCGTTCGTCAGATGTTTCGTTTGGAAAGAGTAGCTGCCAACTTCAAAAATGGTGACCGATCGTTTTCAAAGTCACGTGGGTTGTAGCCTGAAGTCACGTGGGTTGAAGCCTGAAGTCACGTGGGTTGAAGCCTGAAAACACGTGGGTTGAAACCTGAACATTTTGGATAACAATTGTGTCTTTTCTTCTATATTTGTGTTCGTTCGTCAGATGTTGCGTTTGGAACAAGTAGCTGCCAACATCAAAATAGGTGACCGATCGTTTTAAGAGTCACGTGGGTTGAAGCCTGAAGTCACGTGGGTTGGAGCCTGGAGTCACGTGGGTTCAAACCTGAACTCTTTGGATAACAATTGTTTCTTTTTTTTTATATTTGTGGTCGTTCGTCAGGTGTTGCGTTTGGAAAGAGTAGCTGCCAACTTCAAAAATGGTGACCGATCGTTCTCAAAGTCACGTGGGTTGAAGCCTGAAGTCACGTGGGTTAAAACCTGAACTTTTTGGATAACAATTGTGTCTTTCCTTCTATATTTGTGTTCGTTTGTCAGATGTTGCGTTTGGAACAAGTAGCTGCCAACATCAAAAGTGGTGACCTATCGTTTTAAAAGTCACGTGGGTTGAAGCCTGAAGTCACGTGGGTTGGAGCCTGGAGTCACGTGGGTTCAAACCTGAACTTTTTGGATAACCATTCCGTCATTTTTTTCGATATTTGTGTTCGTTTGTCAGATGTTGCGTTTGGAAAGAGTAGCTGCCAACTTTAAAAGTGGTGACCGATCGTTTTCAAAGTCACGTGGGTTGAAGCCTGAAGTCACGTGGGTTAAAACCTGAACTTTTTGGATAACAATTGTGTCTTTCCTTCTATATTTGTGTTCGTTTGTCAGATGTTGCGTTTGGAACAAGTAGCTGCCAACATCAAAAGTGGTGACCTATCGTTTTAAAAGTCACGTGGGTTGAAGCCTGAAGTCACGTGGGTTGGAGCCTGGAGTCACGTGGGTTCAAACCTGAACTTTTTGGATAACAATTGTGTCTTTTTTTCTATATTTGTGTTCGTTCGACAGATGTTGCGTTTGGAAAGAGTAGCTGCCAACTTCAAAAGTGGTTACCGATCGTTTTCAAGTCACGTGGGTTGAAGCCTAAAGTCACGTGGGGTGAAGCCTGAAGTCACGTGGATTCAAACCTGAACTTTTTGGATAACAATCGTGTCTTTTTTTCTATATTTGTGTTCGTTCGACAGATGTTGCGTTTGGAAAGAGTAGCTGCCAACTTCAAAAGTGGTTACCGATCGTTTTCAAGTCACGTGGGTTGAAGCCTGAAGTCACGTGGGTTGGAGCCTGGAGTCAGGTGAGTTAAAACCTGAACTTTTTGGATAACAATTGTGTCTTTTCTTCTATATTTGTGTTCGTTCGTCAGATGTTGCGTTTGGAACAAGTAGCTGCCAACATCAAAAGTGGTGACCGATCGTTTTAAGAGTCACGTGGGTTGAAGCCTGAAGTCACGTGGGTTGGAGCCTGGAGTCACGTGGGTTCAAACCTGAACTTTTTGGATAACAATTGTGTCTTTTCTTCTATATTTGTGTTCGTTCGTCAGATGTTGCGTTTGGAACAAGTAGCTGCCAACATCAAAAGTGGTGACCGATCGTTTCAAGAGTCACGTGGGTTGAAGCCTGAAGTCACGTGGGTTGGAGCCTGGAGTCACGTGGGTTCAAACCTGAACTTTTTGAATAACCATTTCGTCATTTTTTAGTGATATTTGTGTTCGTTCGTCAGATGTTGCGTTTGGAACAAGTAGCTGCCAACTCCAAAAGTGGTGACCGATCGTTTTAAAAGTCACGTGGGTTGAAGCCTGAAGTCACGTGGGTTAAGCCTGGAGTCGCGTGGGTTAAAACCTGAACTTTTTGGATAACAATTGTGTCTTTTTTTCTATATTTGTGTTCGTTCGTTAGATGTTGCGTTTGGAACAAGTAGCTGCCAACTTCAAAAATGGTGACCGATCGTTTTCAAAGTCACGTGGGTTGAAGCCTGAAGTCACGTGGGTTGAAACCTGAAGTCACGTGGGTTGAAGCCTGAAGTCACGTGGGTTGAAACCTGAACTTTTTGGATAACAATTGTGTCTTTTCTTCTATATTTGTGTTCGTTCGTCAGATGTTGCGTTTGGAACAAGTAGCTGCCAACATCAAAAGTGGTGACCGATCGTTTTGAGAGTCACGTGGGTTGAAGCCTAAAGTCACGTGGGTTGGAGCCTGGAGTCACGTGGGTTCAAACCTGAACTTTTTGGATAACAATTGTGTCTTTTTTTCTATATTTGTGTTCGTTCGTCAGATGTTGCGTTTGGAAAGAGTAGCTAACCAACTTCAAATGTGGTGACCGATCGTTTTCAAAGTCACGTGGGTTGAAGCCTGAAGTCACGTGGGTTGAAACCTGAAGTCACGTGGGTTGAAGCCTGAAGTCACGTGGGTTGAAACCTGAACTTTTTGGATAACAATTGTGTCTTTTCTTCTATATTTGTGTTCGTTCGTCAGATGTTGCGTTTGGAACAAGTAGCTGCCAACATCAAAAGTGGTGACCGATCGTTTTAAGAGTCACGTGGGTTGAAGCCTGAAGTCACGTGGGTTGGAGCCTGGAGTCACGTGGGTTCAAACCTGAACTTTTTGGATAACAATTGTGTCTTTTTTTCTATATTTGTGTTCGTTCGTCAGATGTTGCGTTTGGAAAGAGTAGCTGCCAACTTCAAAAGTGGTGACCGATCGTTTTCAAAGTCACGTGGGTTGAAGCCTGAAGTCACGTGGGTTGAAGCCTGAAGTCAGGTGGGTTGAAACCTGAACTTTTTGGATAACAATTGTGTCTTTTCTTCTATATTTGTGTTCGTTCGTCAGATGTTGCGTTTGGAACAAGTAGCTGCCAACATCAAAAGTGGTGACCGATCGTTTTAAAAGTCACGTGGGTTGAAGCCTGAAGTCACGTGGGTTGGAGCCTGGAGTCACGTGGGTTCAAACCTAAACTTTTTGGATAACAATTGTGTTTTTTTTTTCTATATTAGTGTTCGTTCGTCAGATGTTGCGTTTGGAAAGAGTAGCTGCCAACTTCAAAAGTGGTGACCGATCGTTTCCAAAGTCACGTGGGTTGAAGCCTGAAGTCACGTGGGTTGAAGCCTGAAGTCACGTGGGTTGAAACCTGAACCTTTTGGATAACAATTGTGTCTTTTCTTCTATATTTGTGTTCGTTCGTCAGATGTTGCGTTTGGAAAGAGTAGCTGCCAACTTTAAAAGTGGTGACCGATCGTTTTCAAAGTCACGTGGGTTGAAGCCTGAAGTCACGTGGGTTAAAACCTGAACTTTTTGGATAACAATTGTGTCTTTCCTTCTATATTTGTGTTCGTTTGTCAGATGTTGCGTTTGGAACAAGTAGCTGCCAACATCAAAAGTGGTGACCTATCGTTTCAAAAGTCACGTGGGTTGAAGCCTGAAGTCACGTGGGTTGGAGCCTGGAGTCACGTGGGTTCAAACCTGAACTTTTTGGATAAACATTCCGTCATTTTTTTCGATATTTGTGTTCGTTTGTCAGATGTTGCGTTTGGAAAGAGTAGCTGCCAACTTTAAAAGTGGTGACCGATCGTTTTAAGAGTCACGTGGGTTGAAGCCTAAAGCACGTGGGTTGGAGCCTGGAGTCACGTGGGTTCAAACCTGAACTTTTTGGATAACAATTGTGTCTTTTTTTCTATATTTGTGTTCGTTCGTCAGATGTTTCGTTTGGAAAGAGTAGCTGCCAACTTCAAAAATGGTGACCGATCGTTTTCAAAGTCACGTGGGTTGTAGCCTGAAGTCACGTGGGTTGAAGCCTGAAGTCACGTGGGTTGAAGCCTGAAAACACGTGGGTTGAAACCTGAACATTTTGGATAACAATTGTGTCTTTTCTTCTATATTTGTGTTCGTTCGTCAGATGTTGCGTTTGGAACAAGTAGCTGCCAACATCAAAAGTGGTGACCGATCGTTTTAAGAGTCACGTGGGTTGAAGCCTGAAGTCACGTGGGTTGGAGCCTGGAGTCACGTGGGTTCAAACCTGAACTTTTTGGATAACAATTGTGTCTTTTCTTCTATATTTGTGTTCGTTCGTCAGATGTTGCGTTTGGAACAAGTAGCTGCCAACATCAAAAGTGGTGACCGATCGTTTCAAGAGTCACGTGGGTTGAAGCCTGAAGTCACGTGGGTTGGAGCCTGGAGTCACGTGGGTTCAAACCTGAACTTTTTGAATAACCATTTCGTCATTTTTTAGTGATATTTGTGTTCGTTCGTCAGATGTTGCGTTTGGAACAAGTAGCTGCCAACTCCAAAAGTGGTGACCGATCGTTTTAAAAGTCACGTGGGTTGAAGCCTGAAGTCACGTGGGTTAAGCCTGGAGTCGCGTGGGTTAAAACCTGAACTTTTTGGATAACAATTGTGTCTTTTTTTCTATATTTGTGTTCGTTCGTTAGATGTTGCGTTTGGAACAAGTAGCTGCCAACTTCAAAAATGGTGACCGATCGTTTTCAAAGTCACGTGGGTTGAAGCCTGAAGTCACGTGGGTTGAAACCTGAAGTCACGTGGGTTGAAGCCTGAAGTCACGTGGGTTGAAACCTGAACTTTTTGGATAACAATTGTGTCTTTTCTTCTATATTTGTGTTCGTTCGTCAGATGTTGCGTTTGGAACAAGTAGCTGCCAACATCAAAAGTGGTGACCGATCGTTTTAAGAGTCACGTGGGTTGAAGCCTGAAGTCACGTGGGTTGGAGCCTGGAGTCACGTGGGTTCAAACCTGAACTTTTTGGATAACAATTGTGTCTTTTTTTCTATATTTGTGTTCGTTCGTCAGATGTTGCGTTTGGAAAGAGTAGCTGCCAACTTCAAAAGTGGTGACCGATCGTTTTCAAAGTCACGTGGGTTGAAGCCTGAAGTCACGTGGGTTGAAGCCTGAAGTCAGGTGGGTTGAAACCTGAACTTTTTGGATAACAATTGTGTCTTTTCTTCTATATTTGTGTTCGTTCGTCAGATGTTGCGTTTGGAACAAGTAGCTGCCAACATCAAAAGTGGTGACCGATCGTTTTAAAAGTCACGTGGGTTGAAGCCTGAAGTCACGTGGGTTGGAGCCTGGAGTCACGTGGGTTCAAACCTAAACTTTTTGGATAACAATTGTGTTTTTTTTTTCTATATTAGTGTTCGTTCGTCAGATGTTGCGTTTGGAAAGAGTAGCTGCCAACTTCAAAAGTGGTGACCGATCGTTTCCAAAGTCACGTGGGTTGAAGCCTGAAGTCACGTGGGTTGAAGCCTGAAGTCACGTGGGTTGAAACCTGAACCTTTTGGATAACAATTGTGTCTTTTCTTCTATATTTGTGTTCGTTCGTCAGATGTTGCGTTTGGAAAGAGTAGCTGCCAACTTTAAAAGTGGTGACCGATCGTTTTCAAAGTCACGTGGGTTGAAGCCTGAAGTCACGTGGGTTAAAACCTGAACTTTTTGGATAACAATTGTGTCTTTCCTTCTATATTTGTGTTCGTTTGTCAGATGTTGCGTTTGGAACAAGTAGCTGCCAACATCAAAAGTGGTGACCTATCGTTTCAAAAGTCACGTGGGTTGAAGCCTGAAGTCACGTGGGTTGGAGCCTGGAGTCACGTGGGTTCAAACCTGAACTTTTTGGATAAACATTCCGTCATTTTTTTCGATATTTGTGTTCGTTTGTCAGATGTTGCGTTTGGAAAGAGTAGCTGCCAACTTTAAAAGTGGTGACCGATCGTTTTAAGAGTCACGTGGGTTGAAGCCTAAAGCACGTGCGTTGGAGCCTGGAGTCACGTGGGTTCAAACCTGAACTTTTTGGATAACAATTGTGTCTTTTTTTCTATATTTGTGTTCGTTCGTCAGATGTTTCGTTTGGAAAGAGTAGCTGCCAACTTCAAAAATGGTGACCGATCGTTTTCAAAGTCACGTGGGTTGTAGCCTGAAGTCACGTGGGTTGAAGCCTGAAGTCACGTGGGTTGAAGCCTGAAAACACGTGGGTTGAAACCTGAACATTTTGGATAACAATTGTGTCTTTTCTTCTATATTTGTGTTCGTTCGTCAGATGTTGCGTTTGGAACAAGTAGCTGCCAACATCAAAATAGGTGACCGATCGTTTTAAGAGTCACGTGGGTTGAAGCCTGAAGTCACGTGGGTTGGAGCCTGGAGTCACGTGGGTTCAAACCTGAACTCTTTGGATAACAATTGTTTCTTTTTTTTTATATTTGTGGTCGTTCGTCAGGTGTTGCGTTTGGAAAGAGTAGCTGCCAACTTCAAAAATGGTGACCGATCGTTCTCAAAGTCACGTGGGTTGAAGCCTGAAGTCACGTGGGTTGAAGCCTGAAGTCACGTGGGTTAAAACCTGAACTTTTTGGATAACAATTGTGTCTTTTCTTCTATATTTGTGTTCGTTCGTCAGATGTTGCGTTTGGAACAAGTAGCTGCCAACATCAAAAGTGGTGACCGATCATTTCAAGAGTCACAAGGGTTGAAGCCTAAAGTCACGTGGGTTGGAGCCTGGAGTCACGTGGGTTCAAACCTGAACTTTTTGGATAACAATCGTGTCTTTTTTTCTATATTTGTGTTCGTTCGTCAGATGTTGCGTTTGGAAAGAGTAGCTGCCAACTTTAAAAGTGGTGACCGATCGTTTTCAAAGTCACGTGGGTTGAAGCCTGAAGTCACGTGGGTTAAAACATGAACTTTTTGGATAACAATTGTGTCTTTCCTTTTATATTTGTGTTCGTTTGTCAGATGTTGCGTTTGGAACAAGTAGCTGCCAACATCAAAAGTGGTGACCTATCGTTTCAAAAGTCACGTGGGTTGAAGCCTGAAGTCACGTGGGTTGGAGCCTGGAGTCACGTGGGTTCAAACCTGAACTTTTTGGATAACAATTGTGTCTTTTTTTCTATATTTGTGTTCGTTCGACAGATGTTGCGTTTGGAAAGAGTAGCTGCCAACTTCAAAAGTGGTCACCGATCGTTTTCAAGTCACGTGGGTTGAAGCCTGAAGTCACGTGGGTTGGAGCCTGGAGTCACGTGGGTTCAAACCTGAACTTTTTGGATAACAATTGTGTCTTTTTTTCTATATTTGTGTTCGTTCGTCAGATGTTGCGTTTGGAAAGAGTAGCTGCCAACTTTAAAAGTGGTGACCGATCGTTTTCAAAGTCACGTGGGTTGGAGCCTGAAGTCACGTGGGTTAAAACCTGAACTTTTTGGATAACAATTGTGTCTTTCCTTCTATATTTGTGTTCGTTTGTCAGATGTTGCGTTTGGAACAAGTAGCTGCCAACATCAAAAGTGGTGACCTATCGTTTCAAAAGTCACGTGGGTTGAAGCCTGAAGTCACGTGGGTTGGAGCCTGGAGTCACGTGGGTTCAAACCTGAACTTTTTGGATAACCATTCCGTCATTTTTTTCGATATTTGTGTTCGTTTGTCAGATGTTGCGTTTGGGAAGAGTAGCTGCCAACTTTAAAAGTGGTGACCGATCGTTTTGAGAGTCACGTGGGTTGAAGCCTAAAGCACGTGGGTTGGAGCCTGGAGTCACGTGGGTTCAAACCTGAACTTTTTGGATAACAATTGTGTCTTTTTTTCTATATTTGTGTTCGTTCGTCAGATGTTTCGTTTGGAAAGAGTAGCTGCCAACTTCAAAAATGGTGACCGATCGTTTTCAAAGTCACTTGGGTTGTAGCCTGAAGTCACGTGGGTTGGAGCCTGAAGTCACGTGGGTTGAAGCCTGAAAACACGTGGGTTGAAACCTGAACATTTTGGATAACAATTGTGTCTTTTCTTCTATATTTGTGTTCGTTCGTCAGATGTTGCGTTTGGAACAAGTAGCTGCCAACATCAAAATAGGTGACCGATCGTTTTAAGAGTCACGTGGGTTGGAGCCTGAAGTCACGTGGGTTGGAGCCTGGAGTCACGTGGGTTCAAACCTGAACTCTTTGGATAACAATTGTTTCTTTTTTTTTATATTTGTGGTCGTTCGTCAGGTGTTGCGTTTGGAAAGAGTAGCTGCCAACTTCAAAAATGGTGACCGATCGTTCTCAAAGTCACGTGGGTTGAAGCCTGAAGTCACGTGGGTTGAAGCCTGAACTTTTTGGATAACAATTGTGTCTTTTCTTCTATATTTGTGTTCGTTCGTCAGATGTTGCGTTTGGAACAAGTAGCTGCCAACATCAAAAGTGGTGACCGATCGTTTTAGAAGTCACGTGGGTTGAAGCCTGAAGTCACGTGGGTTGGAGCCTGGAGTCACGTGGGTTCAAACCTAAACTTTTTGGATAACAATTGTGTCTTTTTTTTATATTTGTGTTCGTTCGTCAGATGTTGCGTTTGGAAAGAGTAGCTGCCAATTTCAAAAGTGGTGACCGATCGTTTTCGAAGTCACGTGGGTTGAAGCCTGAAGTCACGTGGGTTGAAGCCTGAAGTCACGTGGGTTGAAGTCTGAAGTCACGTGGGTTGAAACCTGAACTTTTTGGATAACAATTGTGTCTTTTCTTCTATATTTGTGTTCGTTCGTCAGATGTTGCGTTTGGAACAAGTAGCTGCCAACATCAAAAGTGGTGACCGATCGTTTTAAAAGTCACGTGGGTTGAAGCCTGAAGTCACGTGGGTTGGAGCCTGGAGTCACGTGGGTTCAAACCTAAACTTTTTGGATAACAATTGTGTTTTTTTTTCTATATTTGTGTTCGTTCGTCAGATGTTGCGTTTGGAAAGAGTAGCTGCCAACTTCAAAAGTGGTGACCGATCGTTTCCAAAGTCACGTGGCTTGAAGCCTGAAGTCACGTGGGTTGAAGCCTGAAGTCACGTGGGTTGAAACCTGAACCTTTTGGATAACAATTGTGTCTTTTCTTCTATATTTGTGTTCGTTCGTCAGATGTTGCGTTTGGAACAAGTAGCTGCCAACATCAAAAGTGGTGACCGATCATTTCAAGAGTCACGTGGGTTGAAGCCTAACAGTGGCGCAGCCAAGGGGGGGGCTAGGGGGCTATAGCCCCCCCCCCCCAAACAGTCTCGCTTTTTCACCAAAGCAATGAAAAATTTTGAACAAAATAAAAAAGTTATTGTGTTCGACTGTTACCTTCTTTATCATTTAGAAAATAGATCATTAGTCTCTCTGTGTAAAAGTTGCACTGCGATTGGATTGCGCGTTTTTTCTCAATTGGTCCGGAGAGAGAGAAACTCTTCCGGTTTAAGGACGGAGTTGAATTGGTAAGATGAGCGTTGCGGAATCAATCCCTGTGGGTTTATTTCTTGACAGAATCTCACCATTTAAGTTTCTTCCGAAAGCTACAAGGATGCACTTTGGTTAGAACCCATTGGCATTTCCAAAATCCAAAAATCAATTATTCGTTCAAAAATAAAAAAAAATATTTTTCGATTTTGAAAATGCCAATGAGCTCAAACCAAAGTCCTTGTAAACTGCATCCTTGTAGCTTTCGAGAAAGACCTAATTGGTAAGATTCTGTCAAGAAATGAACCCACAGGGATTACTGATTCCACAACGCTTATTTTACCGATATAACTCCGTCCTTAAGCAAGTATACTCACTCACCTATCAGGCTTATTTTGTAACTTCTCGTTCACTAACGACTCGTTAGCGAACGATTATCGTTCAGACTGCCAACTAACGACTCGTTAGCGAACGATTATAGGGAACCTGATTATCACGCGACCGGTCGGCCGGCGTAAGGGTACCGCATTCTGGCTGAGCGTTTGTTTACTAAATGGCCTCACGGAGTTAGGGAGTGACAGCTGTCGGCATCACGGAAGGCCATAGGCGTCCGTCCCAGCGGGTTCTAGCTGTCAAGAGCGTGTTTATTTTGGATTTAGGTGTACAAATTCGTGTGAGAGGTAGATATGACTTGCCCGATGAGTTTCAAAACACGTCTTTTATGCCGCTATATGCATGAAATTTTCATGTATGTTCGGTTGCGGACATCAAGCAACAGCACCGGACCCCGCAAATTTCCTTTTCTCTCCGCTCATGATAAATTTTGACACATAGCTGAATTTTAGCCCCTCCCATCGGCCCTTAGCAACGGATGATTGCGTAACCCTTGTACAGCCAAAGCTGTCGATAATCTAGCAACCCTAAACGATTATCGTTCAGACTGCCACCATCGATAGATCTGACAAGAGCACGAAAAACCGTATTTCGTGAACAGCTGCGTTCGGCCGTATCGTTTGTATGTGCCGAACGATGATGTATGACGTTTCTACGTGTGCGCAGCGCAGATGTCAGTTTGCAAGTGTCATTACCACCATTTATTACTGTCATTTTCCCCGCAAACCCGGGGAATACTGAATTGATTACCTACTTCAATTTAAGGTAGGTAACATTGGTACCACAATAATTATACTCGAAAATAGGATGACCAAGACCCTTTTTCGGGGGGGGGGAGGGGGGGGGGGGGGGTTCGCCTTAGGCGCAGCTCGTTTTGCTCGCGTTCGTTAGCCCCCCCCATGGCTAAATCTTGGCTGCGCCACTGAAGCCTAAAGTCACGTGGGTTGGAGCCTGGAGTCACGTGGGTTCAAACCTGAACTTTTTGGATAACAATTGTGTCTTTTTTTCTATATTTGTGTTCGTTCGTCAGATGTTGCGTTTGGAAAGAGTAGCTGCCAACTTTAAAAGTGGTGACCGATCGTTTTCAAAGTCACGTGGGTTGAAGCCTGAAGTCACGTGGGTTGAAGCCTGAAGTCACGTGGGTTGAAGCCTGAAAACACGTGGGTTGAAACCTGAACTTTTTGGATAACAATTGTGTCTTTTCTTCTATATTTGTGTTCGTTCGTCAGATGTTGCGTTTGGAACAAGTAGCTGCCAACATCAAAAGTGGTGACCGATCGTTTTAAAAGTCACGTGGGTTGAAGCCTGAAGTCACGTGGGTTGGAGCCTGGAGTCACGTGGGTTCAAACCTAAAATTTTTGGATAACAATTGTGTCTTTTTTTCTATATTTGTGTTCGTTCGTCAGATGTTGCGTTTGGAAAGAGTAGCTGCCAACTTCAAAAGTGGTGACCGATCGTTTTCAAAGTCACGTGGGTTGAAGCCTGAAGTCACGTGGGTTAAAGCCTGAAGTCACGTGGGTTAAAGCCTGAAGTCACGTGGGTTGGAGCCTGGAGTCACGTGGGTTCAAACCTAAAATTTTTGGATAACAATTGTGTCTTTTTTTCTATATTTGTGTTCGTTCGTCAGATGTTTCGTTTGGAAAGAGTAGCTGCCAACTTCAAAAATGGTGACCGATCGTTTTCAAAGTCACGTGGGTTGAAGCCTGAAGTCACGTGGGTTGAAGCCTGAAAACACGTGGGTTGAAACCTGAACTTTTTGGATAACAATTGTGTCTTTTCTTCTATATTTGTGTTCGTTCGTCAGATGTTGCGTTTGGAACAAGTAGCTGCCAACATCAAAAGTGGTGACCGATCGTTTTAAAAGTCACGTGGGTTGAAGCCTGAAGTCACGTGGGTTGGAGCCTGTAGTCACGTGGGTTCAAACCTAAAATTTTTGGATAACAATTGTGTCTTTTTTTCTATATTTGTGTTCGTTCGTCAGATGTTGCGTTTGGAAAGAGTAGCTGCCAATTTCAAAAGTGGTGACCGATCGTTTTCAAAGTCACGTGGGTTGAAGCCTGAAGTCACGTGGGTCTAAGCCTGAAGTCACGTGGGTTGAAGCCTGAAGTCACGTGGGTTGGAGCCTGAAGTCACGTGGGTTGAAACCTGAACTTTTTGGATAACAATTGTGTCTTTTCTTCTATATTTGTGTTCGTTCGTCAGATGTTGCGTTTGGAACAAGTAGCTGCCAACATCAAAAGTGGTGACCGATCGTTCTGAGAGTCACGTGGGTTGAAGCCTTAAGTCACGTGGGTTGGAGCCTGGAGTCACGTGGGTTCAAACCTGAACTTTTTGGATAACAATTGTGTCTTTTTTTCTATATTTGTGTTCGTTCGTCAGATGTTGCGTTTGGAAAGAGTAGCTGCCAATTTCAAAAGTGGTGACCGATCGTTTTCGAAGTCACGTGGGTTGAAGCCTGAAGTCACGTGGGTTGAAGCCTGAAGTCACGTGGGTTGAAGTCTGAAGTCACGTGGGTTAAAACCTGAACTTTTTGGATAACAATTGTGTCTTTTCTTCTATATTTGTGTTCGTCCGTCAGATGTTGCGTTTGGAACAAGTAGCTGCCAACATCAAAAGTGGTGACCGATCGTTTTAAGAGTCACGTGGGTTGAAGCCTAAAGTCACGTGGGTTGGAGCCTGGAGTCACGTGGGTTCAAACCTGAACTTTTTGGATAACAATTGTGTCTTTTTTTCTATATTTGTGTTCGTTCGTCAAATGTTGCGTTTGGAAAGAGTAGCTGCCAACTTCAAAAGTGGTGACCGATCGTTTTCAAAGTCACGTGGGTTGAAGCCTGAAGTCACGTGGGTTGAAGCCTGAAGTCACGTGGGTTGAAACCTGAACTTTTTGGATAACAATTGTGTCTTTTCTTCTATATTTGTGTTCGTTCGTCAGATGTTGCGTTTGGAACAAGTAGCTGCCAACATCAAAAGTGGTGACCGATCGTTTTAAAAGTCACGTGGGTTGAAGCCTGAAGTCACGTGGGTTGGAGCCTGGAGTCACGTGGGTTCAAACCTAAACTTTTTGGATAACAATTGTGTTTTTTTTTCTATATTTGTGTTCGTTCGTCAGATGTTGCGTTTGGAAAGAGTAGCTGCCAACTTCAAAAGTGGTGACCGATCGTTTTCAAACTCACGTGGGTTGAAGCCTGAAGTCACGTGGGTTGAAGCCTGAAGTCACGTGGGTTGAAACCTGAACCTTTTGGATAACAATTGTGTCTTTTCTTCTATATTTGTGTTCGTTTGTCAGATGTTGCGTTTGGAACAAGTAGCTGCCAACATCAAAAGTGGTGACCTATCGTTTCAAAAGTCACGTGGGTTGAAGCCTGAAGTCACGTGGGTTGGAGCCTGGAGTCACGTGGGTTCAAACCTGAACTTTTTGGATAACCATTCCGTCATTTTTTTCGATATTTGTGTTCGTTTGTCAGATGTTGCGTTTGGAAAGAGTAGCTGCCAACTTTAAAAGTGGTGACCGATCGTTTTCAAAGTCACGTGGGTTGAAGCCTGAAGTCACGTGGGTTAAAACCTGAACTTTTTGGATAACAATTGTGTCTTTCCTTCTATATTTGTGTTCGTTTGTCAGATGTTGCGTTTGGAACAAGTAGCTGCCAACATCAAAAGTGGTGACCTATCGTTTTAAAAGTCACGTGGGTTGAAGCCTGAAGTCACGTGGGTTGGAGCCTGGAGTCACGTGGGTTCAAACCTGAACTTTTTGGATAACAATTGTGTCTTTTTTTCTATATTTGTGTTCGTTCGACAGATGTTGCGTTTGGAAAGAGTAGCTGCCAACTTCAAAAGTGGTTACCGATCGTTTTCAAGTCACGTGGGTTGAAGCCTAAAGTCACGTGGGGTGAAGCCTGAAGTCACGTGGATTCAAACCTGAACTTTTTGGATAACAATCGTGTCTTTTTTTCTATATTTGTGTTCGTTCGACAGATGTTGCGTTTGGAAAGAGTAGCTGCCAACTTCAAAAGTGGTTACCGATCGTTTCCAAGTCACGTGGGTTGAAGCCTGAAGTCACGTGGGTTGGAGCCTGGAGTCAGGTGAGTTAAAACCTGAACTTTTTGGATAACAATTGTGTCTTTTCTTCTATATTTGTGTTCGTTCGTCAGATGTTGCGTTTGGAACAAGTAGCTGCCAACATCAAAAGTGGTGACCGATCGTTTTAAGAGTCACGTGGGTTGAAGCCTGAAGTCACGTGGGTTGGAGCCTGGAGTCACGTGGGTTCAAACCTGAACTTTTTGGATAACAATTGTGTCTTTTCTTCTATATTTGTGTTCGTTCGTCAGATGTTGCGTTTGGAACAAGTAGCTGCCAACATCAAAAGTGGTGACCGATCGTTTCAAGAGTCACGTGGGTTGAAGCCTGAAGTCACGTGGGTTGGAGCCTGGAGTCACGTGGGTTCAAACCTGAACTTTTTGAATAACCATTTCGTCATTTTTTAGTGATATTTGTGTTCGTTCGTCAGATGTTGCGTTTGGAACAAGTAGCTGCCAACTCCAAAAGTGGTGACCGATCGTTTTAAAAGACACGTGGGTTGAAGCCTGAAGTCACGTGGGTTAAGCCTGGAGTCGCGTGGGTTAAAACCTGAACTTTTTGGATAACAATTGTGTCTTTTTTTCTATATTTGTGTTCGTTCGTTAGATGTTGCGTTTGGAACAAGTAGCTGCCAACTTCAAAAATGGTGACCGATCGTTTTCAAAGTCACGTGGGTTGAAGCCTGAAGTCACGTGGGTTGAAACCTGAAGTCACGTGGGTTGAAGCCTGAAGTCACGTGGGTTGAAACCTGAACTTTTTGGATAACAATTGTGTCTTTTCTTCTATATTTGTGTTCGTTCGTCAGATGTTGCGTTTGGAACAAGTAGCTGCCAACATCAAAAGTGGTGACCGATCGTTTTGAGAGTCACGTGGGTTGAAGCCTAAAGTCACGTGGGTTGGAGCCTGGAGTCACGTGGGTTCAAACCTGAACTTTTTGGATAACAATTGTGTCTTTTTTTCTATATTTGTGTTCGTTCGTCAGATGTTGCGTTTGGAAAGAGTAGCTAACCAACTTCAAATGTGGTGACCGATCGTTTTCAAAGTCACGTGGGTTGAAGCCTGAAGTCACGTGGGTTGAAACCTGAAGTCACGTGGGTTGAAGCCTGAAGTCACGTGGGTTGAAACCTGAACTTTTTGGATAACAATTGTGTCTTTTCTTCTATATTTGTGTTCGTTCGTCAGATGTTGCGTTTGGAACAAGTAGCTGCCAACATCAAAAGTGGTGACCGATCGTTTTAAGAGTCACGTGGGTTGAAGCCTGAAGTCACGTGGGTTGGAGCCTGGAGTCACGTGGGTTCAAACCTGAACTTTTTGGATAACAATTGTGTCTTTTTTTCTATATTTGTGTTCGTTCGTCAGATGTTGCGTTTGGAAAGAGTAGCTGCCAACTTCAAAAGTGGTGACCGATCGTTTTCAAAGTCACGTGGGTTGAAGCCTGAAGTCACGTGGGTTGAAGCCTGAAGTCAGGTGGGTTGAAACCTGAACTTTTTGGATAACAATTGTGTCTTTTCTTCTATATTTGTGTTCGTTCGTCAGATGTTGCGTTTGGAACAAGTAGCTGCCAACATCAAAAGTGGTGACCGATCGTTTTAAAAGTCACGTGGGTTGAAGCCTGAAGTCACGTGGGTTGGAGCCTGGAGTCACGTGGGTTCAAACCTAAACTTTTTGGATAACAATTGTGTTTTTTTTTTCTATATTAGTGTTCGTTCGTCAGATGTTGCGTTTGGAAAGAGTAGCTGCCAACTTCAAAAGTGGTGACCGATCGTTTCCAAAGTCACGTGGGTTGAAGCCTGAAGTCACGTGGGTTGAAGCCTGAAGTCACGTGGGTTGAAACCTGAACCTTTTGGATAACAATTGTGTCTTTTCTTCTATATTTGTGTTCGTTCGTCAGATGTTGCGTTTGGAAAGAGTAGCTGCCAACTTTAAAAGTGGTGACCGATCGTTTTCAAAGTCACGTGGGTTGAAGCCTGAAGTCACGTGGGTTAAAACCTGAACTTTTTGGATAACAATTGTGTCTTTCCTTCTATATTTGTGTTCGTTTGTCAGATGTTGCGTTTGGAACAAGTAGCTGCCAACATCAAAAGTGGTGACCTATCGTTTCAAAAGTCACGTGGGTTGAAGCCTGAAGTCACGTGGGTTGGAGCCTGGAGTCACGTGGGTTCAAACCTGAACTTTTTGGATAAACATTCCGTCATTTTTTTCGATATTTGTGTTCGTTTGTCAGATGTTGCGTTTGGAAAGAGTAGCTGCCAACTTTAAAAGTGGTGACCGATCGTTTTAAGAGTCACGTGGGTTGAAGCCTAAAGCACGTGGGTTGGAGCCTGGAGTCACGTGGGTTCAAACCTGAACTTTTTGGATAACAATTGTGTCTTTTTTTCTATATTTGTGTTCGTTCGTCAGATGTTTCGTTTGGAAAGAGTAGCTGCCAACTTCAAAAATGGTGACCGATCGTTTTCAAAGTCACGTGGGTTGTAGCCTGAAGTCACGTGGGTTGAAGCCTGAAGTCACGTGGGTTGAAGCCTGAAAACACGTGGGTTGAAACCTGAACATTTTGGATAACAATTGTGTCTTTTCTTCTATATTTGTGTTCGTTCGTCAGATGTTGCGTTTGGAACAAGTAGCTGCCAACATCAAAATAGGTGACCGATCGTTTTAAGAGTCACGTGGGTTGAAGCCTGAAGTCACGTGGGTTGGAGCCTGGAGTCACGTGGGTTCAAACCTGAACTCTTTGGATAACAATTGTTTCTTTTTTTTTATATTTGTGGTCGTTCGTCAGGTGTTGCGTTTGGAAAGAGTAGCTGCCAACTTCAAAAATGGTGACCGATCGTTCTCAAAGTCACGTGGGTTGAAGCCTGAAGTCACGTGGGTTAAAACCTGAACTTTTTGGATAACAATTGTGTCTTTCCTTCTATATTTGTGTTCGTTTGTCAGATGTTGCGTTTGGAACAAGTAGCTGCCAACATCAAAAGTGGTGACCTATCGTTTTAAAAGTCACGTGGGTTGAAGCCTGAAGTCACGTGGGTTGGAGCCTGGAGTCACGTGGGTTCAAACCTGAACTTTTTGGATAACCATTCCGTCATTTTTTTCGATATTTGTGTTCGTTTGTCAGATGTTGCGTTTGGAAAGAGTAGCTGCCAACTTTAAAAGTGGTGACCGATCGTTTTCAAAGTCACGTGGGTTGAAGCCTGAAGTCACGTGGGTTAAAACCTGAACTTTTTGGATAACAATTGTGTCTTTCCTTCTATATTTGTGTTCGTTTGTCAGATGTTGCGTTTGGAACAAGTAGCTGCCAACATCAAAAGTGGTGACCTATCGTTTTAAAAGTCACGTGGGTTGAAGCCTGAAGTCACGTGGGTTGGAGCCTGGAGTCACGTGGGTTCAAACCTGAACTTTTTGGATAACAATTGTGTCTTTTTTTCTATATTTGTGTTCGTTCGACAGATGTTGCGTTTGGAAAGAGTAGCTGCCAACTTCAAAAGTGGTTACCGATCGTTTTCAAGTCACGTGGGTTGAAGCCTAAAGTCACGTGGGGTGAAGCCTGAAGTCACGTGGATTCAAACCTGAACTTTTTGGATAACAATCGTGTCTTTTTTTCTATATTTGTGTTCGTTCGACAGATGTTGCGTTTGGAAAGAGTAGCTGCCAACTTCAAAAGTGGTTACCGATCGTTTTCAAGTCACGTGGGTTGAAGCCTGAAGTCACGTGGGTTGGAGCCTGGAGTCAGGTGAGTTAAAACCTGAACTTTTTGGATAACAATTGTGTCTTTTCTTCTATATTTGTGTTCGTTCGTCAGATGTTGCGTTTGGAACAAGTAGCTGCCAACATCAAAAGTGGTGACCGATCGTTTTAAGAGTCACGTGGGTTGAAGCCTGAAGTCACGTGGGTTGGAGCCTGGAGTCACGTGGGTTCAAACCTGAACTTTTTGGATAACAATTGTGTCTTTTCTTCTATATTTGTGTTCGTTCGTCAGATGTTGCGTTTGGAACAAGTAGCTGCCAACATCAAAAGTGGTGACCGATCGTTTCAAGAGTCACGTGGGTTGAAGCCTGAAGTCACGTGGGTTGGAGCCTGGAGTCACGTGGGTTCAAACCTGAACTTTTTGAATAACCATTTCGTCATTTTTTAGTGATATTTGTGTTCGTTCGTCAGATGTTGCGTTTGGAACAAGTAGCTGCCAACTCCAAAAGTGGTGACCGATCGTTTTAAAAGTCACGTGGGTTGAAGCCTGAAGTCACGTGGGTTAAGCCTGGAGTCGCGTGGGTTAAAACCTGAACTTTTTGGATAACAATTGTGTCTTTTTTTCTATATTTGTGTTCGTTCGTTAGATGTTGCGTTTGGAACAAGTAGCTGCCAACTTCAAAAATGGTGACCGATCGTTTTCAAAGTCACGTGGGTTGAAGCCTGAAGTCACGTGGGTTGAAACCTGAAGTCACGTGGGTTGAAGCCTGAAGTCACGTGGGTTGAAACCTGAACTTTTTGGATAACAATTGTGTCTTTTCTTCTATATTTGTGTTCGTTCGTCAGATGTTGCGTTTGGAACAAGTAGCTGCCAACATCAAAAGTGGTGACCGATCGTTTTGAGAGTCACGTGGGTTGAAGCCTAAAGTCACGTGGGTTGGAGCCTGGAGTCACGTGGGTTCAAACCTGAACTTTTTGGATAACAATTGTGTCTTTTTTTCTATATTTGTGTTCGTTCGTCAGATGTTGCGTTTGGAAAGAGTAGCTAACCAACTTCAAATGTGGTGACCGATCGTTTTCAAAGTCACGTGGGTTGAAGCCTGAAGTCACGTGGGTTGAAACCTGAAGTCACGTGGGTTGAAGCCTGAAGTCACGTGGGTTGAAACCTGAACTTTTTGGATAACAATTGTGTCTTTTCTTCTATATTTGTGTTCGTTCGTCAGATGTTGCGTTTGGAACAAGTAGCTGCCAACATCAAAAGTGGTGACCGATCGTTTTAAGAGTCACGTGGGTTGAAGCCTGAAGTCACGTGGGTTGGAGCCTGGAGTCACGTGGGTTCAAACCTGAACTTTTTGGATAACAATTGTGTCTTTTTTTCTATATTTGTGTTCGTTCGTCAGATGTTGCGTTTGGAAAGAGTAGCTGCCAACTTCAAAAGTGGTGACCGATCGTTTTCAAAGTCACGTGGGTTGAAGCCTGAAGTCACGTGGGTTGAAGCCTGAAGTCAGGTGGGTTGAAACCTGAACTTTTTGGATAACAATTGTGTCTTTTCTTCTATATTTGTGTTCGTTCGTCAGATGTTGCGTTTGGAACAAGTAGCTGCCAACATCAAAAGTGGTGACCGATCGTTTTAAAAGTCACGTGGGTTGAAGCCTGAGGTCACGTGGGTTGGAGCCTGGAGTCACGTGGGTTCAAACCTAAACTTTTTGGATAACAATTGTGTTTTTTTTTTCTATATTAGTGTTCGTTCGTCAGATGTTGCGTTTGGAAAGAGTAGCTGCCAACTTCAAAAGTGGTGACCGATCGTTTCCAAAGTCACGTGGGTTGAAGCCTGAAGTCACGTGGGTTGAAGCCTGAAGTCACGTGGGTTGAAACCTGAACCTTTTGGATAACAATTGTGTCTTTTCTTCTATATTTGTGTTCGTTCGTCAGATGTTGCGTTTGGAAAGAGTAGCTGCCAACTTTAAAAGTGGTGACCGATCGTTTTCAAAGTCACGTGGGTTGAAGCCTGAAGTCACGTGGGTTAAAACCTGAACTTTTTGGATAACAATTGTGTCTTTCCTTCTATATTTGTGTTCGTTTGTCAGATGTTGCGTTTGGAACAAGTAGCTGCCAACATCAAAAGTGGTGACCTATCGTTTCAAAAGTCACGTGGGTTGAAGCCTGAAGTCACGTGGGTTGGAGCCTGGAGTCACGTGGGTTCAAACCTGAACTTTTTGGATAAACATTCCGTCATTTTTTTCGATATTTGTGTTCGTTTGTCAGATGTTGCGTTTGGAAAGAGTAGCTGCCAACTTTAAAAGTGGTGACCGATCGTTTTAAGAGTCACGTGGGTTGAAGCCTAAAGCACGTGGGTTGGAGCCTGGAGTCACGTGGGTTCAAACCTGAACTTTTTGGATAACAATTGTGTCTTTTTTTCTATATTTGTGTTCGTTCGTCAGATGTTTCGTTTGGAAAGAGTAGCTGCCAACTTCAAAAATGGTGACCGATCGTTTTCAAAGTCACGTGGGTTGTAGCCTGAAGTCACGTGGGTTGAAGCCTGAAGTCACGTGGGTTGAAGCCTGAAAACACGTGGGTTGAAACCTGAACATTTTGGATAACAATTGTGTCTTTTCTTCTATATTTGTGTTCGTTCGTCAGATGTTGCGTTTGGAACAAGTAGCTGCCAACATCAAAATAGGTGACCGATCGTTTTAAGAGTCACGTGGGTTGAAGCCTGAAGTCACGTGGGTTGGAGCCTGGAGTCACGTGGGTTCAAACCTGAACTCTTTGGATAACAATTGTTTCTTTTTTTTTATATTTGTGGTCGTTCGTCAGGTGTTGCGTTTGGAAAGAGTAGCTGCCAACTTCAAAAATGGTGACCGATCGTTCTCAAAGTCACGTGGGTTGAAGCCTGAAGTCACGTGGGTTGAAGCCTGAAGTCACGTGGGTTAAAACCTGAACTTTTTGGATAACAATTGTGTCTTTTCTTCTATATTTGTGTTCGTTCGTCAGATGTTGCGTTTGGAACAAGTAGCTGCCAACATCAAAAGTGGTGACCGATCATTTCAAGAGTCACAAGGGTTGAAGCCTAAAGTCACGTGGGTTGGAGCCTGGAGTCACGTGGGTTCAAACCTGAACTTTTTGGATAACAATCGTGTCTTTTTTTCTATATTTGTGTTCGTTCGTCAGATGTTGCGTTTGGAAAGAGTAGCTGCCAACTTTAAAAGTGGTGACCGATCGTTTTCAAAGTCACGTGGGTTGAAGCCTGAAGTCACGTGGGTTAAAACATGAACTTTTTGGATAACAATTGTGTCTTTCCTTCTATATTTGTGTTCGTTTGTCAGATGTTGCGTTTGGAACAAGTAGCTGCCAACATCAAAAGTGGTGACCTATCGTTTCAAAAGTCACGTGGGTTGAAGCCTGAAGTCACGTGGGTTGGAGCCTGGAGTCACGTGGGTTCAAACCTGAACTTTTTGGATAACAATTGTGTCTTTTTTTCTATATTTGTGTTCGTTCGACAGATGTTGCGTTTGGAAAGAGTAGCTGCCAACTTCAAAAGTGGTCACCGATCGTTTTCAAGTCACGTGGGTTGAAGCCTGAAGTCACGTGGGTTGGAGCCTGGAGTCACGTGGGTTCAAACCTGAACTTTTTGGATAACAATTGTGTCTTTTTTTCTATATTTGTGTTCGTTCGTCAGATGTTGCGTTTGGAAAGAGTAGCTGCCAACTTTAAAAGTGGTGACCGATCGTTTTCAAAGTCACGTGGGTTGGAGCCTGAAGTCACGTGGGTTAAAACCTGAACTTTTTGGATAACAATTGTGTCTTTCCTTCTATATTTGTGTTCGTTTGTCAGATGTTGCGTTTGGAACAAGTAGCTGCCAACATCAAAAGTGGTGACCTATCGTTTCAAAAGTCACGTGGGTTGAAGCCTGAAGTCACGTGGGTTGGAGCCTGGAGTCACGTGGGTTCAAACCTGAACTTTTTGGATAACCATTCCGTCATTTTTTTCGATATTTGTGTTCGTTTGTCAGATGTTGCGTTTGGGAAGAGTAGCTGCCAACTTTAAAAGTGGTGACCGATCGTTTTGAGAGTCACGTGGGTTGAAGCCTAAAGCACGTGGGTTGGAGCCTGGAGTCACGTGGGTTCAAACCTGAACTTTTTGGATAACAATTGTGTCTTTTTTTCTATATTTGTGTTCGTTCGTCAGATGTTTCGTTTGGAAAGAGTAGCTGCCAACTTCAAAAATGGTGACCGATCGTTTTCAAAGTCACTTGGGTTGTAGCCTGAAGTCACGTGGGTTGAAGCCTGAAGTCACGTGGGTTGAAGCCTGAAAACACGTGGGTTGAAACCTGAACATTTTGGATAACAATTGTGTCTTTTCTTCTATATTTGTGTTCGTTCGTCAGATGTTGCGTTTGGAACAAGTAGCTGCCAACATCAAAATAGGTGACCGATCGTTTTAAGAGTCACGTGGGTTGGAGCCTGAAGTCACGTGGGTTGGAGCCTGGAGTCACGTGGGTTCAAACCTGAACTCTTTGGATAACAATTGTTTCTTTTTTTTTATATTTGTGGTCGTTCGTCAGGTGTTGCGTTTGGAAAGAGTAGCTGCCAACTTTAAAAGTGGTGACCGATCGTTTTCAAAGTCACGTGGGTTGAAGCCTGAAGTCACGTGGGTTGAAGCCTGAAGTCACGTGGGTTGAAGCCTGAAAACACGTGGGTTGAAACCTGAACTTTTTGGATAACAATTGTGTCTTTTCTTCTATATTTGTGTTCGTTCGTCAGATGTTGCGTTTGGAACAAGTAGCTGCCAACATCAAAAGTGGTGACCGATCGTTTTAAAAGTCACGTGGGTTGAAGCCTGAAGTCACGTGGGTTGGAGCCTGGAGTCACGTGGGTTCAAACCTAAAATTTTTGGATAACAATTGTGTCTTTTTTTCTATATTTGTGTTCGTTCGTCAGATGTTGCGTTTGGAAAGAGTAGCTGCCAACTTTAAAAGTGGTGACCGATCGTTTTCAAAGTCACGTGGGTTGAAGCCTGAAGTCACGTGGGTTGAAGCCTGAAGTCACGTGGGTTGAAGCCTGAAAACACGTGGGTTGAAACCTGAACTTTTTGGATAACAATTGTGTCTTTTCTTCTATATTTGTGTTCGTTCGTCAGATGTTGCGTTTGGAACAAGTAGCTGCCAACATCAAAAGTGGTGACCGATCGTTTTAAAAGTCACGTGGGTTGAAGCCTGAAGTCACGTGGGTTGGAGCCTGGAGTCACGTGGGTTCAAACCTAAAATTTTTGGATAACAATTGTGTCTTTTTTTCTATATTTGTGTTCGTTCGTCAGATGTTGCGTTTGGAAAGAGTAGCTGCCAACTTCAAAAGTGGTGACCGATCGTTTTCAAAGTCACGTGGGTTGAAGCCTGAAGTCACGTGGGTTAAAGCCTGAAGTCACGTGGGTTAAAGCCTGAAGTCACGTGGGTTGGAGCCTGGAGTCACGTGGGTTCAAACCTAAAATTTTTGGATAACAATTGTGTCTTTTTTTCTATATTTGTGTTCGTTCGTCAGATGTTTCGTTTGGAAAGAGTAGCTGCCAACTTCAAAAATGGTGACCGATCGTTTTCAAAGTCACGTGGGTTGAAGCCTGAAGTCACGTGGGTTGAAGCCTGAAAACACGTGGGTTGAAACCTGAACTTTTTGGATAACAATTGTGTCTTTTCTTCTATATTTGTGTTCGTTCGTCAGATGTTGCGTTTGGAACAAGTAGCTGCCAACATCAAAAGTGGTGACCGATCGTTTTAAAAGTCACGTGGGTTGAAGCCTGAAGTCACGTGGGTTGGAGCCTGTAGTCACGTGGGTTCAAACCTAAAATTTTTGGATAACAATTGTGTCTTTTTTTCTATATTTGTGTTCGTTCGTCAGATGTTGCGTTTGGAAAGAGTAGCTGCCAATTTCAAAAGTGGTGACCGATCGTTTTCAAAGTCACGTGGGTTGAAGCCTGAAGTCACGTGGGTCTAAGCCTGAAGTCACGTGGGTTGAAGCCTGAAGTCACGTGGGTTGGAGCCTGAAGTCACGTGGGTTGAAACCTGAACTTTTTGGATAACAATTGTGTCTTTTCTTCTATATTTGTGTTCGTTCGTCAGATGTTGCGTTTGGAACAAGTAGCTGCCAACATCAAAAGTGGTGACCGATCGTTCTGAGAGTCACGTGGGTTGAAGCCTTAAGTCACGTGGGTTGGAGCCTGGAGTCACGTGGGTTCAAACCTGAACTTTTTGGATAACAATTGTGTCTTTTTTTCTATATTTGTGTTCGTTCGTCAGATGTTGCGTTTGGAAAGAGTAGCTGCCAATTTCAAAAGTGGTGACCGATCGTTTTCGAAGTCACGTGGGTTGAAGCCTGAAGTCACGTGGGTTGAAGCCTGAAGTCACGTGGGTTGAAGTCTGAAGTCACGTGGGTTAAAACCTGAACTTTTTGGATAACAATTGTGTCTTTTCTTCTATATTTGTGTTCGTCCGTCAGATGTTGCGTTTGGAACAAGTAGCTGCCAACATCAAAAGTGGTGACCGATCGTTTTAAGAGTCACGTGGGTTGAAGCCTAAAGTCACGTGGGTTGGAGCCTGGAGTCACGTGGGTTCAAACCTGAACTTTTTGGATAACAATTGTGTCTTTTTTTCTATATTTGTGTTCGTTCGTCAAATGTTGCGTTTGGAAAGAGTAGCTGCCAACTTCAAAAGTGGTGACCGATCGTTTTCAAAGTCACGTGGGTTGAAGCCTGAAGTCACGTGGGTTGAAGCCTGAAGTCACGTGGGTTGAAACCTGAACTTTTTGGATAACAATTGTGTCTTTTCTTCTATATTTGTGTTCGTTCGTCAGATGTTGCGTTTGGAACAAGTAGCTGCCAACATCAAAAGTGGTGACCGATCGTTTTAAAAGTCACGTGGGTTGAAGCCTGAAGTCACGTGGGTTGGAGCCTGGAGTCACGTGGGTTCAAACCTAAACTTTTTGGATAACAATTGTGTTTTTTTTTCTATATTTGTGTTCGTTCGTCAGATGTTGCGTTTGGAAAGAGTAGCTGCCAACTTCAAAAGTGGTGACCGATCGTTTTCAAACTCACGTGGGTTGAAGCCTGAAGTCACGTGGGTTGAAGCCTGAAGTCACGTGGGTTGAAACCTGAACCTTTTGGATAACAATTGTGTCTTTTCTTCTATATTTGTGTTCGTTTGTCAGATGTTGCGTTTGGAACAAGTAGCTGCCAACATCAAAAGTGGTGACCTATCGTTTCAAAAGTCACGTGGGTTGAAGCCTGAAGTCACGTGGGTTGGAGCCTGGAGTCACGTGGGTTCAAACCTGAACTTTTTGGATAACCATTCCGTCATTTTTTTCGATATTTGTGTTCGTTTGTCAGATGTTGCGTTTGGAAAGAGTAGCTGCCAACTTTAAAAGTGGTGACCGATCGTTTTCAAAGTCACGTGGGTTGAAGCCTGAAGTCACGTGGGTTAAAACCTGAACTTTTTGGATAACAATTGTGTCTTTCCTTCTATATTTGTGTTCGTTTGTCAGATGTTGCGTTTGGAACAAGTAGCTGCCAACATCAAAAGTGGTGACCTATCGTTTTAAAAGTCACGTGGGTTGAAGCCTGAAGTCACGTGGGTTGGAGCCTGGAGTCACGTGGGTTCAAACCTGAACTTTTTGGATAACAATTGTGTCTTTTTTTCTATATTTGTGTTCGTTCGACAGATGTTGCGTTTGGAAAGAGTAGCTGCCAACTTCAAAAGTGGTTACCGATCGTTTTCAAGTCACGTGGGTTGAAGCCTAAAGTCACGTGGGGTGAAGCCTGAAGTCACGTGGATTCAAACCTGAACTTTTTGGATAACAATCGTGTCTTTTTTTCTATATTTGTGTTCGTTCGACAGATGTTGCGTTTGGAAAGAGTAGCTGCCAACTTCAAAAGTGGTTACCGATCGTTTTCAAGTCACGTGGGTTGAAGCCTGAAGTCACGTGGGTTGGAGCCTGGAGTCAGGTGAGTTAAAACCTGAACTTTTTGGATAACAATTGTGTCTTTTCTTCTATATTTGTGTTCGTTCGTCAGATGTTGCGTTTGGAACAAGTAGCTGCCAACATCAAAAGTGGTGACCGATCGTTTTAAGAGTCACGTGGGTTGAAGCCTGAAGTCACGTGGGTTGGAGCCTGGAGTCACGTGGGTTCAAACCTGAACTTTTTGGATAACAATTGTGTCTTTTCTTCTATATTTGTGTTCGTTCGTCAGATGTTGCGTTTGGAACAAGTAGCTGCCAACATCAAAAGTGGTGACCGATCGTTTCAAGAGTCACGTGGGTTGAAGCCTGAAGTCACGTGGGTTGGAGCCTGGAGTCACGTGGGTTCAAACCTGAACTTTTTGAATAACCATTTCGTCATTTTTTAGTGATATTTGTGTTCGTTCGTCAGATGTTGCGTTTGGAACAAGTAGCTGCCAACTCCAAAAGTGGTGACCGATCGTTTTAAAAGACACGTGGGTTGAAGCCTGAAGTCACGTGGGTTAAGCCTGGAGTCGCGTGGGTTAAAACCTGAACTTTTTGGATAACAATTGTGTCTTTTTTTCTATATTTGTGTTCGTTCGTTAGATGTTGCGTTTGGAACAAGTAGCTGCCAACTTCAAAAATGGTGACCGATCGTTTTCAAAGTCACGTGGGTTGAAGCCTGAAGTCACGTGGGTTGAAACCTGAAGTCACGTGGGTTGAAGCCTGAAGTCACGTGGGTTGAAACCTGAACTTTTTGGATAACAATTGTGTCTTTTCTTCTATATTTGTGTTCGTTCGTCAGATGTTGCGTTTGGAACAAGTAGCTGCCAACATCAAAAGTGGTGACCGATCGTTTTGAGAGTCACGTGGGTTGAAGCCTAAAGTCACGTGGGTTGGAGCCTGGAGTCACGTGGGTTCAAACCTGAACTTTTTGGATAACAATTGTGTCTTTTTTTCTATATTTGTGTTCGTTCGTCAGATGTTGCGTTTGGAAAGAGTAGCTAACCAACTTCAAATGTGGTGACCGATCGTTTTCAAAGTCACGTGGGTTGAAGCCTGAAGTCACGTGGGTTGAAACCTGAAGTCACGTGGGTTGAAGCCTGAAGTCACGTGGGTTGAAACCTGAACTTTTTGGATAACAATTGTGTCTTTTCTTCTATATTTGTGTTCGTTCGTCAGATGTTGCGTTTGGAACAAGTAGCTGCCAACATCAAAAGTGGTGACCGATCGTTTTAAGAGTCACGTGGGTTGAAGCCTGAAGTCACGTGGGTTGGAGCCTGGAGTCACGTGGGTTCAAACCTGAACTTTTTGGATAACAATTGTGTCTTTTTTTCTATATTTGTGTTCGTTCGTCAGATGTTGCGTTTGGAAAGAGTAGCTGCCAACTTCAAAAGTGGTGACCGATCGTTTTCAAAGTCACGTGGGTTGAAGCCTGAAGTCACGTGGGTTGAAGCCTGAAGTCAGGTGGGTTGAAACCTGAACTTTTTGGATAACAATTGTGTCTTTTCTTCTATATTTGTGTTCGTTCGTCAGATGTTGCGTTTGGAACAAGTAGCTGCCAACATCAAAAGTGGTGACCGATCGTTTTAAAAGTCACGTGGGTTGAAGCCTGAAGTCACGTGGGTTGGAGCCTGGAGTCACGTGGGTTCAAACCTAAACTTTTTGGATAACAATTGTGTTTTTTTTTTCTATATTAGTGTTCGTTCGTCAGATGTTGCGTTTGGAAAGAGTAGCTGCCAACTTCAAAAGTGGTGACCGATCGTTTCCAAAGTCACGTGGGTTGAAGCCTGAAGTCACGTGGGTTGAAGCCTGAAGTCACGTGGGTTGAAACCTGAACCTTTTGGATAACAATTGTGTCTTTTCTTCTATATTTGTGTTCGTTCGTCAGATGTTGCGTTTGGAAAGAGTAGCTGCCAACTTTAAAAGTGGTGACCGATCGTTTTCAAAGTCACGTGGGTTGAAGCCTGAAGTCACGTGGGTTAAAACCTGAACTTTTTGGATAACAATTGTGTCTTTCCTTCTATATTTGTGTTCGTTTGTCAGATGTTGCGTTTGGAACAAGTAGCTGCCAACATCAAAAGTGGTGACCTATCGTTTCAAAAGTCACGTGGGTTGAAGCCTGAAGTCACGTGGGTTGGATCCTGGAGTCACGTGGGTTCAAACCTGAACTTTTTGGATAAACATTCCGTCATTTTTTTCGATATTTGTGTTCGTTTGTCAGATGTTGCGTTTGGAAAGAGTAGCTGCCAACTTTAAAAGTGGTGACCGATCGTTTTAAGAGTCACGTGGGTTGAAGCCTAAAGCACGTGGGTTGGAGCCTGGAGTCACGTGGGTTCAAACCTGAACTTTTTGGATAACAATTGTGTCTTTTTTTCTATATTTGTGTTCGTTCGTCAGATGTTTCGTTTGGAAAGAGTAGCTGCCAACTTCAAAAATGGTGACCGATCGTTTTCAAAGTCACGTGGGTTGTAGCCTGAAGTCACGTGGGTTGAAGCCTGAAGTCACGTGGGTTGAAGCCTGAAAACACGTGGGTTGAAACCTGAACATTTTGGATAACAATTGTGTCTTTTCTTCTATATTTGTGTTCGTTCGTCAGATGTTGCGTTTGGAACAAGTAGCTGCCAACATCAAAATAGGTGACCGATCGTTTTAAGAGTCACGTGGGTTGAAGCCTGAAGTCACGTGGGTTGGAGCCTGGAGTCACGTGGGTTCAAACCTGAACTCTTTGGATAACAATTGTTTCTTTTTTTTTATATTTGTGGTCGTTCGTCAGGTGTTGCGTTTGGAAAGAGTAGCTGCCAACTTCAAAAATGGTGACCGATCGTTCTCAAAGTCACGTGGGTTGAAGCCTGAAGTCACGTGGGTTAAAACCTGAACTTTTTGGATAACAATTGTGTCTTTCCTTCTATATTTGTGTTCGTTTGTCAGATGTTGCGTTTGGAACAAGTAGCTGCCAACATCAAAAGTGGTGACCTATCGTTTTAAAAGTCACGTGGGTTGAAGCCTGAAGTCACGTGGGTTGGAGCCTGGAGTCACGTGGGTTCAAACCTGAACTTTTTGGATAACCATTCCGTCATTTTTTTCGATATTTGTGTTCGTTTGTCAGATGTTGCGTTTGGAAAGAGTAGCTGCCAACTTTAAAAGTGGTGACCGATCGTTTTCAAAGTCACGTGGGTTGAAGCCTGAAGTCACGTGGGTTAAAACCTGAACTTTTTGGATAACAATTGTGTCTTTCCTTCTATATTTGTGTTCGTTTGTCAGATGTTGCGTTTGGAACAAGTAGCTGCCAACATCAAAAGTGGTGACCTATCGTTTTAAAAGTCACGTGGGTTGAAGCCTGAAGTCACGTGGGTTGGAGCCTGGAGTCACGTGGGTTCAAACCTGAACTTTTTGGATAACAATTGTGTCTTTTTTTCTATATTTGTGTTCGTTCGACAGATGTTGCGTTTGGAAAGAGTAGCTGCCAACTTCAAAAGTGGTTACCGATCGTTTTCAAGTCACGTGGGTTGAAGCCTAAAGTCACGTGGGGTGAAGCCTGAAGTCACGTGGATTCAAACCTGAACTTTTTGGATAACAATCGTGTCTTTTTTTCTATATTTGTGTTCGTTCGACAGATGTTGCGTTTGGAAAGAGTAGCTGCCAACTTCAAAAGTGGTTACCGATCGTTTTCAAGTCACGTGGGTTGAAGCCTGAAGTCACGTGGGTTGGAGCCTGGAGTCAGGTGAGTTAAAACCTGAACTTTTTGGATAACAATTGTGTCTTTTCTTCTATATTTGTGTTCGTTCGTCAGATGTTGCGTTTGGAACAAGTAGCTGCCAACATCAAAAGTGGTGACCGATCGTTTTAAGAGTCACGTGGGTTGAAGCCTGAAGTCACGTGGGTTGGAGCCTGGAGTCACGTGGGTTCAAACCTGAACTTTTTGGATAACAATTGTGTCTTTTCTTCTATATTTGTGTTCGTTCGTCAGATGTTGCGTTTGGAACAAGTAGCTGCCAACATCAAAAGTGGTGACCGATCGTTTCAAGAGTCACGTGGGTTGAAGCCTGAAGTCACGTGGGTTGGAGCCTGGAGTCACGTGGGTTCAAACCTGAACTTTTTGAATAACCATTTCGTCATTTTTTAGTGATATTTGTGTTCGTTCGTCAGATGTTGCGTTTGGAACAAGTAGCTGCCAACTCCAAAAGTGGTGACCGATCGTTTTAAAAGTCACGTGGGTTGAAGCCTGAAGTCACGTGGGTTAAGCCTGGAGTCGCGTGGGTTAAAACCTGAACTTTTTGGATAACAATTGTGTCTTTTTTTCTATATTTGTGTTCGTTCGTTAGATGTTGCGTTTGGAACAAGTAGCTGCCAACTTCAAAAATGGTGACCGATCGTTTTCAAAGTCACGTGGGTTGAAGCCTGAAGTCACGTGGGTTGAAACCTGAAGTCACGTGGGTTGAAGCCTGAAGTCACGTGGGTTGAAACCTGAACTTTTTGGATAACAATTGTGTCTTTTCTTCTATATTTGTGTTCGTTCGTCAGATGTTGCGTTTGGAACAAGTAGCTGCCAACATCAAAAGTGGTGACCGATCGTTTTGAGAGTCACGTGGGTTGAAGCCTAAAGTCACGTGGGTTGGAGCCTGGAGTCACGTGGGTTCAAACCTGAACTTTTTGGATAACAATTGTGTCTTTTTTTCTATATTTGTGTTCGTTCGTCAGATGTTGCGTTTGGAAAGAGTAGCTAACCAACTTCAAATGTGGTGACCGATCGTTTTCAAAGTCACGTGGGTTGAAGCCTGAAGTCACGTGGGTTGAAACCTGAAGTCACGTGGGTTGAAGCCTGAAGTCACGTGGGTTGAAACCTGAACTTTTTGGATAACAATTGTGTCTTTTCTTCTATATTTGTGTTCGTTCGTCAGATGTTGCGTTTGGAACAAGTAGCTGCCAACATCAAAAGTGGTGACCGATCGTTTTAAGAGTCACGTGGGTTGAAGCCTGAAGTCACGTGGGTTGGAGCCTGGAGTCACGTGGGTTCAAACCTGAACTTTTTGGATAACAATTGTGTCTTTTTTTCTATATTTGTGTTCGTTCGTCAGATGTTGCGTTTGGAAAGAGTAGCTGCCAACTTCAAAAGTGGTGACCGATCGTTTTCAAAGTCACGTGGGTTGAAGCCTGAAGTCACGTGGGTTGAAGCCTGAAGTCAGGTGGGTTGAAACCTGAACTTTTTGGATAACAATTGTGTCTTTTCTTCTATATTTGTGTTCGTTCGTCAGATGTTGCGTTTGGAACAAGTAGCTGCCAACATCAAAAGTGGTGACCGATCGTTTTAAAAGTCACGTGGGTTGAAGCCTGAAGTCACGTGGGTTGGAGCCTGGAGTCACGTGGGTTCAAACCTAAACTTTTTGGATAACAATTGTGTTTTTTTTTTCTATATTAGTGTTCGTTCGTCAGATGTTGCGTTTGGAAAGAGTAGCTGCCAACTTCAAAAGTGGTGACCGATCGTTTCCAAAGTCACGTGGGTTGAAGCCTGAAGTCACGTGGGTTGAAGCCTGAAGTCACGTGGGTTGAAACCTGAACCTTTTGGATAACAATTGTGTCTTTTCTTCTATATTTGTGTTCGTTCGTCAGATGTTGCGTTTGGAAAGAGTAGCTGCCAACTTTAAAAGTGGTGACCGATCGTTTTCAAAGTCACGTGGGTTGAAGCCTGAAGTCACGTGGGTTAAAACCTGAACTTTTTGGATAACAATTGTGTCTTTCCTTCTATATTTGTGTTCGTTTGTCAGATGTTGCGTTTGGAACAAGTAGCTGCCAACATCAAAAGTGGTGACCTATCGTTTCAAAAGTCACGTGGGTTGAAGCCTGAAGTCACGTGGGTTGGAGCCTGGAGTCACGTGGGTTCAAACCTGAACTTTTTGGATAAACATTCCGTCATTTTTTTCGATATTTGTGTTCGTTTGTCAGATGTTGCGTTTGGAAAGAGTAGCTGCCAACTTTAAAAGTGGTGACCGATCGTTTTAAGAGTCACGTGGGTTGAAGCCTAAAGCACGTGGGTTGGAGCCTGGAGTCACGTGGGTTCAAACCTGAACTTTTTGGATAACAATTGTGTCTTTTTTTCTATATTTGTGTTCGTTCGTCAGATGTTTCGTTTGGAAAGAGTAGCTGCCAACTTCAAAAATGGTGACCGATCGTTTTCAAAGTCACGTGGGTTGTAGCCTGAAGTCACGTGGGTTGAAGCCTGAAGTCACGTGGGTTGAAGCCTGAAAACACGTGGGTTGAAACCTGAACATTTTGGATAACAATTGTGTCTTTTCTTCTATATTTGTGTTCGTTCGTCAGATGTTGCGTTTGGAACAAGTAGCTGCCAACATCAAAATAGGTGACCGATCGTTTTAAGAGTCACGTGGGTTGAAGCCTGAAGTCACGTGGGTTGGAGCCTGGAGTCACGTGGGTTCAAACCTGAACTCTTTGGATAACAATTGTTTCTTTTTTTTTATATTTGTGGTCGTTCGTCAGGTGTTGCGTTTGGAAAGAGTAGCTGCCAACTTCAAAAATGGTGACCGATCGTTCTCAAAGTCACGTGGGTTGAAGCCTGAAGTCACGTGGGTTGAAGCCTGAAAACACGTGGGTTGAAACCTGAACATTTTGGATAACAATTGTGTCTTTTCTTCTATATTTGTGTTCGTTCGTCAGATGTTGCGTTTGGAACAAGTAGCTGCCAACATCAAAAGTGGTGACCGATCATTTCAAGAGTCACAAGGGTTGAAGCCTAAAGTCACGTGGGTTGGAGCCTGGAGTCACGTGGGTTCAAACCTGAACTTTTTGGATAACAATCGTGTCTTTTTTTCTATATTTGTGTTCGTTCGTCAGATGTTGCGTTTGGAAAGAGTAGCTGCCAACTTTAAAAGTGGTGACCGATCGTTTTCAAAGTCACGTGGGTTGAAGCCTGAAGTCACGTGGGTTAAAACATGAACTTTTTGGATAACAATTGTGTCTTTCCTTCTATATTTGTGTTCGTTTGTCAGATGTTGCGTTTGGAACAAGTAGCTGCCAACATCAAAAGTGGTGACCTATCGTTTCAAAAGTCACGTGGGTTGAAGCCTGAAGTCACGTGGGTTGGAGCCTGGAGTCACGTGGGTTCAAACCTGAACTTTTTGGATAACAATTGTGTCTTTTTTTCTATATTTGTGTTCGTTCGACAGATGTTGCGTTTGGAAAGAGTAGCTGCCAACTTCAAAAGTGGTCACCGATCGTTTTCAAGTCACGTGGGTTGAAGCCTGAAGTCACGTGGGTTGGAGCCTGGAGTCACGTGGGTTCAAACCTGAACTTTTTGGATAACAATTGTGTCTTTTTTTCTATATTTGTGTTCGTTCGTCAGATGTTGCGTTTGGAAAGAGTAGCTGCCAACTTTAAAAGTGGTGACCGATCGTTTTCAAAGTCACGTGGGTTGGAGCCTGAAGTCACGTGGGTTAAAACCTGAACTTTTTGGATAACAATTGTGTCTTTCCTTCTATATTTGTGTTCGTTTGTCAGATGTTGCGTTTGGAACAAGTAGCTGCCAACATCAAAAGTGGTGACCTATCGTTTCAAAAGTCACGTGGGTTGAAGCCTGAAGTCACGTGGGTTGGAGCCTGGAGTCACGTGGGTTCAAACCTGAACTTTTTGGATAACCATTCCGTCATTTTTTTCGATATTTGTGTTCGTTTGTCAGATGTTGCGTTTGGGAAGAGTAGCTGCCAACTTTAAAAGTGGTGACCGATCGTTTTGAGAGTCACGTGGGTTGAAGCCTAAAGCACGTGGGTTGGAGCCTGGAGTCACGTGGGTTCAAACCTGAACTTTTTGGATAACAATTGTGTCTTTTTTTCTATATTTGTGTTCGTTCGTCAGATGTTTCGTTTGGAAAGAGTAGCTGCCAACTTCAAAAATGGTGACCGATCGTTTTCAAAGTCACTTGGGTTGTAGCCTGAAGTCACGTGGGTTGAAGCCTGAAGTCACGTGGGTTGAAGCCTGAAAACACGTGGGTTGAAACCTGAACATTTTGGATAACAATTGTGTCTTTTCTTCTATATTTGTGTTCGTTCGTCAGATGTTGCGTTTGGAACAAGTAGCTGCCAACATCAAAATAGGTGACCGATCGTTTTAAGAGTCACGTGGGTTGGAGCCTGAAGTCACGTGGGTTGGAGCCTGGAGTCACGTGGGTTCAAACCTGAACTCTTTGGATAACAATTGTTTCTTTTTTTTTATATTTGTGGTCGTTCGTCAGGTGTTGCGTTTGGAAAGAGTAGCTGCCAACTTCAAAAATGGTGACCGATCGTTCTCAAAGTCACGTGGGTTGAAGCCTGAAGTCACGTGGGTTGAAGCCTGAACTTTTTGGATAACAATTGTGTCTTTTCTTCTATATTTGTGTTCGTTCGTCAGATGTTGCGTTTGGAACAAGTAGCTGCCAACATCAAAAGTGGTGACCGATCGTTTTAGAAGTCACGTGGGTTGAAGCCTGAAGTCACGTGGGTTGGAGCCTGGAGTCACGTGGGTTCAAACCTAAACTTTTTGGATAACAATTGTGTCTTTTTTTTATATTTGTGTTCGTTCGTCAGATGTTGCGTTTGGAAAGAGTAGCTGCCAATTTCAAAAGTGGTGACCGATCGTTTTCGAAGTCACGTGGGTTGAAGCCTGAAGTCACGTGGGTTGAAGTCTGAAGTCACGTGGGTTGAAACCTGAACTTTTTGGATAACAATTGTGTCTTTTCTTCTATATTTGTGTTCGTTCGTCAGATGTTGCGTTTGGAACAAGTAGCTGCCAACATCAAAAGTGGTGACCGATCGTTTTAAAAGTCACGTGGGTTGAAGCCTGAAGTCACGTGGGTTGGAGCCTGGAGTCACGTGGGTTCAAACCTAAACTTTTTGGATAACAATTGTGTTTTTTTTTCTATATTTGTGTTCGTTCGTCAGATGTTGCGTTTGGAAAGAGTAGCTGCCAACTTCAAAAGTGGTGACCGATCGTTTCCAAAGTCACGTGGCTTGAAGCCTGAAGTCACGTGGGTTGAAGCCTGAAGTCACGTGGGTTGAAACCTGAACCTTTTGGATAACAATTGTGTCTTTTCTTCTATATTTGTGTTCGTTCGTCAGATGTTGCGTTTGGAACAAGTAGCTGCCAACATCAAAAGTGGTGACCGATCATTTCAAGAGTCACGTGGGTTGAAGCCTAAAGTCACGTGGGTTGGAGCCTGGAGTCACGTGGGTTCAAACCTGAACTTTTTGGATAACAATTGTGTCTTTTTTTCTATATTTGTGTTCGTTCGTCAGATGTTGCGTTTGGAAAGAGTAGCTGCCAACTTTAAAAGTGGTGACCGATCGTTTTCAAAGTCACGTGGGTTGAAGCCTGAAGTCACGTGGGTTGAAGCCTGAAGTCACGTGGGTTGAAGCCTGAAAACACGTGGGTTGAAACCTGAACTTTTTGGATAACAATTGTGTCTTTTCTTCTATATTTGTGTTCGTTCGTCAGATGTTGCGTTTGGAACAAGTAGCTGCCAACATCAAAAGTGGTGACCGATCGTTTTAAAAGTCACGTGGGTTGAAGCCTGAAGTCACGTGGGTTGGAGCCTGGAGTCACGTGGGTTCAAACCTAAAATTTTTGGATAACAATTGTGTCTTTTTTTCTATATTTGTGTTCGTTCGTCAGATGTTGCGTTTGGAAAGAGTAGCTGCCAACTTCAAAAGTGGTGACCGATCGTTTTCAAAGTCACGTGGGTTGAAGCCTGAAGTCACGTGGGTTAAAGCCTGAAGTCACGTGGGTTGAAGCCTGAAGTCACGTGGGTTGGAGCCTGGAGTCACGTGGGTTCAAACCTAAAATTTTTGGATAACAATTGTGTCTTTTTTTCTATATTTGTGTTCGTTCGTCAGATGTTTCGTTTGGAAAGAGTAGCTGCCAACTTCAAAAATGGTGACCGATCGTTTTCAAAGTCACGTGGGTTGAAGCCTGAAGTCACGTGGGTTGAAGCCTGAAAACACGTGGGTTGAAACCTGAACTTTTTGGATAACAATTGTGTCTTTTCTTCTATATTTGTGTTCGTTCGTCAGATGTTGCGTTTGGAACAAGTAGCTGCCAACATCAAAAGTGGTGACCGATCGTTTTAAAAGTCACGTGGGTTGAAGCCTGAAGTCACGTGGGTTGGAGCCTGGAGTCACGTGGGTTCAAACCTAAAATTTTTGGATAACAATTGTGTCTTTTTTTCTATATTTGTGTTCGTTCGTCAGATGTTGCGTTTGGAAAGAGTAGCTGCCAATTTCAAAAGTGGTGACCGATCGTTTTCAAAGTCACGTGGGTTGAAGCCTGAAGTCACGTGGGTCTAAGCCTGAAGTCACGTGGGTTGAAGCCTGAAGTCACGTGGGTTGGAGCCTGAAGTCACGTGGGTTGAAACCTGAACTTTTTGGATAACAATTGTGTCTTTTCTTCTATATTTGTGTTCGTTCGTCAGATGTTGCGTTTGGAACAAGTAGCTGCCAACATCAAAAGTGGTGACCGATCGTTTTGAGAGTCACGTGGGTTGAAGCCTTAAGTCACGTGGGTTGGAGCCTGGAGTCACGTGGGTTCAAACCTGAACTTTTTGGATAACAATTGTGTCTTTTTTTCTATATTTGTGTTCGTTCGTCAGATGTTGCGTTTGGAAAGAGTAGCTGCCAACTTCAAATGTGGTGACCGATCGTTTTCAAAGTCACGTGGGTTGAAGCCTGAAGTCACGTGGGTTGAAACCTGAAGTCACGTGGGTTGAAGCCTGAAGTCACGTGGGTTGAAACCTGAACATTTTGGATAACAATTGTGTCTTTTCTTCTATATTTGTGTTCGTTCGTCAGATGTTGCGTTTGGAACAAGTAGCTGCCAACATCAAAAGTGGTGACCGATCGTTTTGAGAGTCACGTGGGTTGAAGCCTAAAGTCACGTGGGTTGGAGCCTGGAGTCACGTGGGTTCAAACCTGAACTTTTTGGATAACAATTGTGTCTTTTTTTCTATATTTGTGTTCGTTCGTCAGATGTTGCGTTTGGAAAGAGTAGCTAACCAACTTCAAATGTGGTGACCGATCGTTTTCAAAGTCACGTGGGTTGAAGCCTGAAGTCACGTGGGTTGAAACCTGAAGTCACGTGGGTTGAAGCCTGAAGTCACGTGGGTTGAAACCTGAACTTTTTGGATAACAATTGTGTCTTTTCTTCTATATTTGTGTTCGTTCGTCAGATGTTGCGTTTGGAACAAGTAGCTGCCAACATCAAAAGTGGTGACCGATCGTTTTAAGAGTCACGTGGGTTGAAGCCTGAAGTCACGTGGGTTGGAGCCTGGAGTCACGTGGGTTCAAACCTGAACTTTTTGGATAACAATTGTGTCTTTTTTTCTATATTTGTGTTCGTTCGTCAGATGTTGCGTTTGGAAAGAGTAGCTGCCAACTTCAAAAGTGGTGACCGATCGTTTTCAAAGTCACGTGGGTTGAAGCCTGAAGTCACGTGGGTTGAAGCCTGAAGTCAGGTGGGTTGAAACCTGAACTTTTTGGATAACAATTGTGTCTTTTCTTCTATATTTGTGTTCGTTCGTCAGATGTTGCGTTTGGAACAAGTAGCTGCCAACATCAAAAGTGGTGACCGATCGTTTTAAAAGTCACGTGGGTTGAAGCCTGAAGTCACGTGGGTTGGAGCCTGGAGTCACGTGGGTTCAAACCTAAACTTTTTGGATAACAATTGTGTTTTTTTTTTCTATATTAGTGTTCGTTCGTCAGATGTTGCGTTTGGAAAGAGTAGCTGCCAACTTCAAAAGTGGTGACCGATCGTTTCCAAAGTCACGTGGGTTGAAGCCTGAAGTCACGTGGGTTGAAGCCTGAAGTCACGTGGGTTGAAACCTGAACCTTTTGGATAACAATTGTGTCTTTTCTTCTATATTTGTGTTCGTTCGTCAGATGTTGCGTTTGGAAAGAGTAGCTGCCAACTTTAAAAGTGGTGACCGATCGTTTTCAAAGTCACGTGGGTTGAAGCCTGAAGTCACGTGGGTTAAAACCTGAACTTTTTGGATAACAATTGTGTCTTTCCTTCTATATTTGTGTTCGTTTGTCAGATGTTGCGTTTGGAACAAGTAGCTGCCAACATCAAAAGTGGTGACCTATCGTTTCAAAAGTCACGTGGGTTGAAGCCTGAAGTCACGTGGGTTGGAGCCTGGAGTCACGTGGGTTCAAACCTGAACTTTTTGGATAACCATTCCGTCATTTTTTTCGATATTTGTGTTCGTTTGTCAGATGTTGCGTTTGGAAAGAGTAGCTGCCAACTTTAAAAGTGGTGACCGATCGTTTTAAGAGTCACGTGGGTTGAAGCCTAAAGCACGTGGGTTGGAGCCTGGAGTCACGTGGGTTCAAACCTGAACTTTTTGGATAACAATTGTGTCTTTTTTTCTATATTTGTGTTCGTTCGTCAGATGTTTCGTTTGGAAAGAGTAGCTGCCAACTTCAAAAATGGTGACCGATCGTTTTCAAAGTCACGTGGGTTGTAGCCTGAAGTCACGTGGGTTGAAGCCTGAAGTCACGTGGGTTGAAGCCTGAAAACACGTGGGTTGAAACCTGAACATTTTGGATAACAATTGTGTCTTTTCTTCTATATTTGTGTTCGTTCGTCAGATGTTGCGTTTGGAACAAGTAGCTGCCAACATCAAAATAGGTGACCGATCGTTTTAAGAGTCACGTGGGTTGAAGCCTGAAGTCACGTGGGTTGGAGCCTGGAGTCACGTGGGTTCAAACCTGAACTCTTTGGATAACAATTGTTTCTTTTTTTTTATATTTGTGGTCGTTCGTCAGGTGTTGCGTTTGGAAAGAGTAGCTGCCAACTTCAAAAATGGTGACCGATCGTTCTCAAAGTCACGTGGGTTGAAGCCTGAAGTCACGTGGGTTGAAGCCTGAAGTCACGTGGGTTAAAACCTGAACTTTTTGGATAACAATTGTGTCTTTTCTTCTATATTTGTGTTCGTTCGTCAGATGTTGCGTTTGGAACAAGTAGCTGCCAACATCAAAAGTGGTGACCGATCGTTTTAGAAGTCACGTGGGTTGAAGCCTGAAGTCACGTGGGTTGGAGCCTGGAGTCACGTGGGTTCAAACCTAAACTTTTTGGATAACAATTGTGTCTTTTTTTCTATATTTGTGTTCGTTCGTCAGATGTTGCGTTTGGAAAGAGTAGCTGCCAATTTCAAAAGTGGTGACCGATCGTTTTCGAAGTCACGTGGGTTGAAGCCTGAAGTCACGTGGGTTGAAGCCTGAAGTCACGTGGGTTGAAGTCTGAAGTCACGTGGGTTAAAACCTGAACTTTTTGGATAACAATTGTGTCTTTTCTTCTATATTTGTGTTCGTCCGTCAGATGTTGCGTTTGGAACAAGTAGCTGCCAACATCAAAAGTGGTGACCGATCGTTTTAAAAGTCACGTGGGTTGAAGCCTGAAGTCACGTGGGTTGGAGCCTGGAGTCACGTGGGTTCAAACCTAAACTTTTTGGATAACAATTGTGTTTTTTTTTCTATATTTGTGTTCGTTCGTCAGATGTTGCGTTTGGAAAGAGTAGCTGCCAACTTCAAAAGTGGTGACCGATCGTTTCCAAAGTCACGTGGCTTGAAGCCTGAAGTCACGTGGGTTGAAGCCTGAAGTCACGTGGGTTGAAACCTGAACCATTTGGATAACAATTGTGTCTTTTCTTCTATATTTGTGTTCGTTCGTCAGATGTTGCGTTTGGAACAAGTAGCTGCCAACATCAAAAGTGGTGACCGATCATTTCAAGAGTCACAAGGGTTGAAGCCTAAAGTCACGTGGGTTGGAGCCTGGAGTCACGTGGGTTCAAACCTGAACTTTTTGGATAACAATTGTGTCTTTTTTTCTATATTTGTGTTCGTTCGTCAGATGTTGCGTTTGGAAAGAGTAGCTGCCAACTTTAAAAGTGGTGACCGATCGTTTTCAAAGTCACGTGGGTTGAAGCCTGAAGTCACGTGGGTTAAAACATGAACTTTTTGGATAACAATTGTGTCTTTTCTTCTATATTTGTGTTCGTTCGTCAGATGTTGCGTTTGGAACAAGTAGCTGCCAACATCAAAAGTGGTGACCGATCGTTTTAGAAGTCACGTGGGTTGAAGCCTGAAGTCACGTGGGTTGGAGCCTGGAGTCACGTGGGTTCAAACCTAAACTTTTTGGATAACAATTGTGTCTTTTTTTCTATATTTGTGTTCGTTCGTCAGATGTTGCGTTTGGAAAGAGTAGCTGCCAATTTCAAAAGTGGTGACCGATCGTTTTCGAAGTCACGTGGGTTGAAGCCTGAAGTCACGTGGGTTGAAGCCTGAAGTCACGTGGGTTGAAGTCTGAAGTCACGTGGGTTAAAACCTGAACTTTTTGGATAACAATTGTGTCTTTTCTTCTATATTTGTGTTCGTCCGTCAGATGTTGCGTTTGGAACAAGTAGCTGCCAACATCAAAAGTGGTGACCGATCGTTTTAAAAGTCACGTGGGTTGAAGCCTGAAGTCACGTGGGTTGGAGCCTGGAGTCACGTGGGTTCAAACCTAAACTTTTTGGATAACAATTGTGTTTTTTTTTCTATATTTGTGTTCGTTCGTCAGATGTTGCGTTTGGAAAGAGTAGCTGCCAACTTCAAAAGTGGTGACCGATCGTTTCCAAAGTCACGTGGCTTGAAGCCTGAAGTCACGTGGGTTGAAGCCTGAAGTCACGTGGGTTGAAACCTGAACCATTTGGATAACAATTGTGTCTTTTCTTCTATATTTGTGTTCGTTCGTCAGATGTTGCGTTTGGAACAAGTAGCTGCCAACATCAAAAGTGGTGACCGATCATTTCAAGAGTCACAAGGGTTGAAGCCTAAAGTCACGTGGGTTGGAGCCTGGAGTCACGTGGGTTCAAACCTGAACTTTTTGGATAACAATTGTGTCTTTTTTTCTATATTTGTGTTCGTTCGTCAGATGTTGCGTTTGGAAAGAGTAGCTGCCAACTTTAAAAGTGGTGACCGATCGTTTCAAAAGTCACGTGGGTTGAAGCCTGAAGTCACGTGGGTTGGAGCCTGGAGTCACGTGGGTTCAAACCTGAACTTTTTGGATAACAATTGTGTCTTTTTTTCTATATTTGTGTTCGTTCGACAGATGTTGCGTTTGGAAAGAGTAGCTGCCAACTTCAAAAGTGGTCACCGATCGTTTTCAAGTCACGTGGGTTGAAGCCTGAAGTCACGTGGGTTGGAGCCTGGAGTCACGTGGGTTCAAACCTGAACTTTTTGGATAACAATTGTGTCTTTTTTTCTATATTTGTGTTCGTTCGTCAGATGTTGCGTTTGGAAAGAGTAGCTGCCAACTTTAAAAGTGGTGACCGATCGTTTTCAAAGTCACGTGGGTTGGAGCCTGAAGTCACGTGGGTTAAAACCTGAACTTTTTGGATAACAATTGTGTCTTTCCTTCTATATTTGTGTTCGTTTGTCAGATGTTGCGTTTGGAACAAGTAGCTGCCAACATCAAAAGTGGTGACCTATCGTTTCAAAAGTCACGTGGGTTGAAGCCTGAAGTCACGTGGGTTGGAGCCTGGAGTCACGTGGGTTCAAACCTGAACTTTTTGGATAACCATTCCGTCATTTTTTTCGATATTTGTGTTCGTTTGTCAGATGTTGCGTTTGGGAAGAGTAGCTGCCAACTTTAAAAGTGGTGACCGATCGTTTTGAGAGTCACGTGGGTTGAAGCCTAAAGCACGTGGGTTGGAGCCTGGAGTCACGTGGGTTCAAACCTGAACTTTTTGGATAACAATTGTGTCTTTTTTTCTATATTTGTGTTCGTTCGTCAGATGTTTCGTTTGGAAAGAGTAGCTGCCAACTTCAAAAATGGTGACCGATCGTTTTCAAAGTCACTTGGGTTGTAGCCTGAAGTCACGTGGGTTGAAGCCTGAAGTCACGTGGGTTGAAGCCTGAAAACACGTGGGTTGAAACCTGAACATTTTGGATAACAATTGTGTCTTTTCTTCTATATTTGTGTTCGTTCGTCAGATGTTGCGTTTGGAACAAGTAGCTGCCAACATCAAAAGTGGTGACCGATCGTTTTAGAAGTCACGTGGGTTGAAGCCTGAAGTCACGTGGGTTGGAGCCTGGAGTCACGTGGGTTCAAACCTAAACTTTTTGGATAACAATTGTGTCTTTTTTTCTATATTTGTGTTCGTTCGTCAGATGTTGCGTTTGGAAAGAGTAGCTGCCAATTTCAAAAGTGGTGACCGATCGTTTTCGAAGTCACGTGGGTTGAAGCCTGAAGTCACGTGGGTTGAAGCCTGAAGTCACGTGGGTTGAAGTCTGAAGTCACGTGGGTTGAAACCTGAACTTTTTGGATAACAATTGTGTCTTTTCTTCTATATTTGTGTTCGTTCGTCAGATGTTGCGTTTGGAACAAGTAGCTGCCAACATCAAAAGTGGTGACCGATCGTTTTAAAAGTCACGTGGGTTGAAGCCTGAAGTCACGTGGGTTGGAGCCTGGAGTCACGTGGGTTCAAACCTAAACTTTTTGGATAACAATTGTGTTTTTTTTTCTATATTTGTGTTCGTTCGTCAGATGTTGCGTTTGGAAAAAGTAGCTGCCAACTTCAAAAGTGGTGACCGATCGTTTCCAAAGTCACGTGGCTTGAAGCCTGAAGTCACGTGGGTTGAAGCCTGAAGTCACGTGGGTTGAAACCTGAACCTTTTGGATAACAATTGTGTCTTTTCTTCTATATTTGTGTTCGTTCGTCAGATGTTGCGTTTGGAACAAGTAGCTGCCAACATCAAAAGTGGTGACCGATCATTTCAAGAGTCACGTGGGTTGAAGCCTAAAGTCACGTGGGTTGGAGCCTGGAGTCACGTGGGTTCAAACCTGAACTTTTTGGATAACAATTGTGTCTTTTTTTCTATATTTGTGTTCGTTCGTCAGATGTTGCGTTTGGAAAGAGTAGCTGCCAACTTTAAAAGTGGTGACCGATCGTTTTCAAAGTCACGTGGGTTGAAGCCTGAAGTCACGTGGGTTAAAACATGAACTTTTTGGATAACAATTGTGTCTTTCCTTCTATATTTGTGTTCGTTTGTCAGATGTTGCGTTTGGAACAAGTAGCTGCCAACATCAAAAGTGGTGACCTATCGTTTCAAAAGTCACGTGGGTTGAAGCCTGAAGTCACGTGGGTTGGAGCCTGGAGTCACGTGGGTTCAAACCTGAACTTTTTGGATAACAATTGTGTCTTTTTTTCTATATTTGTGTTCGTTCGACAGATGTTGCGTTTGGAAAGAGTAGCTGCCAACTTCAAAAGTGGTCACCGATCGTTTTCAAGTCACGTGGGTTGAAGCCTGAAGTCACGTGGGTTGGAGCCTGGAGTCACGTGGGTTCAAACCTGAACTTTTTGGATAACAATTGTGTCTTTTTTTCTATATTTGTGTTCGTTCGTCAGATGTTGCGTTTGGAAAGAGTAGCTGCCAACTTTAAAAGTGGTGACCGATCGTTTTCAAAGTCACGTGGGTTGGAGCCTGAAGTCACGTGGGTTAAAACCTGAACTTTTTGGATAACAATTGTGTCTTTCCTTCTATATTTGTGTTCGTTTGTCAGATGTTGCGTTTGGAACAAGTAGCTGCCAACATCAAAAGTGGTGACCTATCGTTTCAAAAGTCACGTGGGTTGAAGCCTGAAGTCACGTGGGTTGGAGCCTGGAGTCACGTGGGTTCAAACCTGAACTTTTTGGATAACCATTCCGTCATTTTTTTCGATATTTGTGTTCGTTTGTCAGATGTTGCGTTTGGGAAGAGTAGCTGCCAACTTTAAAAGTGGTGACCGATCGTTTTGAGAGTCACGTGGGTTGAAGCCTAAAGCACGTGGGTTGGAGCCTGGAGTCACGTGGGTTCAAACCTGAACTTTTTGGATAACAATTGTGTCTTTTTTTCTATATTTGTGTTCGTTCGTCAGATGTTTCGTTTGGAAAGAGTAGCTGCCAACTTCAAAAATGGTGACCGATCGTTTTCAAAGTCACTTGGGTTGTAGCCTGAAGTCACGTGGGTTGAAGCCTGAAGTCACGTGGGTTGAAGCCTGAAAACACGTGGGTTGAAACCTGAACATTTTGGATAACAATTGTGTCTTTTCTTCTATATTTGTGTTCGTTCGTCAGATGTTGCGTTTGGAACAAGTAGCTGCCAACATCAAAATAGGTGACCGATCGTTTTAAGAGTCACGTGGGTTGAAGCCTGAAGTCACGTGGGTTGGAGCCTGGAGTCACGTGGGTTCAAACCTGAACTCTTTGGATAACAATTGTTTCTTTTTTTTTATATTTGTGGTCGTTCGTCAGGTGTTGCGTTTGGAAAGAGTAGCTGCCAACTTCAAAAATGGTGACCGATCGTTCTCAAAGTCACGTGGGTTGAAGCCTGAAGTCACGTGGGTTGAAGCCTGAAGTCACGTGGGTTCAAACCTGAACTTTTTGGATAACAATTGTGTCTTTTCTTCTATATTTGTGTTCGTTCGTCAGATGTTGCGTTTGGAACAAGTAGCTGCCAACATCAAAAGTGGTGACCGATCGTTTTAAAAGTCACGTGGGTTGAAGCCTGAAGTCACGTGGGTTGGAGCCTGGAGTCACGTGGGTTCAAACCTAAACTTTTTGGATAACAATTGTGTCTTTTTTTCTATATTTGTGTTCGTTCGTCAGATGTTGCGTTTGGAAAGAGTAGCTGCCAATTTCAAAAGTGGTGACCGATCGTTTTCGAAGTCACGTGGGTTGAAGCCTGAAGTCACGTGGGTTGAAGCCTGAAGTCACGTGGGTTGAAGTCTGAAGTCACGTGGGTTAAAACCTGAACTTTTTGGATAACAATTGTGTCTTTTCTTCTATATTTGTGTTCGTCCGTCAGATGTTGCGTTTGGAACAAGTAGCTGCCAACATCAAAAGTGGTGACCGATCGTTTTAAGAGTCACGTGGGTTGAAGCCTAAAGTCACGTGGGTTGGAGCCTGGAGTCACGTGGGTTCAAACCTGAACTTTTTGGATAACAATTGTGTCTTTTTTTCTATATTTGTGTTCGTTCGTCAAATGTTGCGTTTGGAAAGAGTAGCTGCCAACTTCAAAAGTGGTGACCGATCGTTTTCAAAGTCACGTGGGTTGAAGCCTGAAGTCACGTGGGTTGAAGCCTGAAGTCACGTGGGTTGAAACCTGAACTTTTTGGATAACAATTGTGTCTTTTTTTCTATATTTGTGTTCGTTCGTCAGATGTTGCAATTGGAAAGAGTAGCTGCCAACTTTAAAAGTGGTGACCGATCGTTTTCAAAGTCACGTGGGTTGAAGCCTGAAGTCACGTGGGTTAAAACATGAACTTTTTGGATAACAATTGTGTCTTTCCTTCTATATTTGTGTTCGTTTGTCAGATGTTGCGTTTGGAACAAGTAGCTGCCAACATCAAAAGTGGTGACCTATCGTTTCAAAAGTCACGTGGGTTGAAGCCTGAAGTCACGTGGGTTGGAGCCTGGAGTCACGTGGGTTCAAACCTGAACTTTTTGGATAACAATTGTGTCTTTTTTTCTATATTTGTGTTCGTTCGACAGATGTTGCGTTTGGAAAGAGTAGCTGCCAACTTCAAAAGTGGTCACCGATCGTTTTCAAGTCACGTGGGTTGAAGCCTGAAGTCACGTGGGTTGGAGCCTGGAGTCACGTGGGTTCAAACCTGAACTTTTTGGATAACAATTGTGTCTTTTTTTCTATATTTGTGTTCGTTCGTCAGATGTTGCGTTTGGAAAGAGTAGCTGCCAACTTTAAAAGTGGTGACCGATCGTTTTCAAAGTCACGTGGGTTGGAGCCTGAAGTCACGTGGGTTAAAACCTGAACTTTTTGGATAACAATTGTGTCTTTCCTTCTATATTTGTGTTCGTTTGTCAGATGTTGCGTTTGGAACAAGTAGCTGCCAACATCAAAAGTGGTGACCTATCGTTTCAAAAGTCACGTGGGTTGAAGCCTGAAGTCACGTGGGTTGGAGCCTGGAGTCACGTGGGTTCAAACCTGAACTTTTTGGATAACCATTCCGTCATTTTTTTCGATATTTGTGTTCGTTTGTCAGATGTTGCGTTTGGGAAGAGTAGCTGCCAACTTTAAAAGTGGTGACCGATCGTTTTGAGAGTCACGTGGGTTGAAGCCTAAAGCACGTGGGTTGGAGCCTGGAGTCACGTGGGTTCAAACCTGAACTTTTTGGATAACAATTGTGTCTTTTTTTCTATATTTGTGTTCGTTCGTCAGATGTTTCGTTTGGAAAAAGTAGCTGCCAACTTCAAAAATGGTGACCGATCGTTTTCAAAGTCACTTGGGTTGTAGCCTGAAGTCACGTGGGTTGAAGCCTGAAGTCACGTGGGTTGAAGCCTGAAAACACGTGGGTTGAAACCTGAACTTTTTGGATAACAATTGTGTCTTTTCTTCTATATTTGTGTTCGTTCGTCAGATGTTGCGTTTGGAACAAGTAGCTGCCAACATCAAAAGTGGTGACCGATCGTTTCAAAAGTCACGTGGGTTGAAGCCTGAAGTCACGTGGGTTGGAGCCTGGAGTCACGTGGGTTCAAACCTAAAATTTTTGGATAACAATTGTGTCTTTTTTTCTATATTTGTGTTCGTTCGTCAGATGTTGCGTTTGGAAAGAGTAGCTGCCAACTTCAAAAGTGGTGACCGATCGTTTTCAAAGTCACGTGGGTTGAAGCCTGAAGTCACGTGGGTTAAAGCCTGAAGTCACGTGGGTTGAAGCCTGAAGTCACGTGGGTTGGAGCCTGGAGTCACGTGGGTTCAAACCTAAAATTTTTGGATAACAATTGTGTCTTTTTTTCTATATTTGTGTTCGTTCGTCAGATGTTTCGTTTGGAAAGAGTAGCTGCCAACTTCAAAAATGGTGACCGATCGTTTTCAAAGTCACGTGGGTTGAAGCCTGAAGTCACGTGGGTTGAAGCCTGAAAACACGTGGGTTGAAACCTGAACTTTTTGGATAACAATTGTGTCTTTTCTTCTATATTTGTGTTCGTTCGTCAGATGTTGCGTTTGGAACAAGTAGCTGCCAACATCAAAAGTGGTGACCGATCGTTTTAAAAGTCACGTGGGTTGAAGCCTGAAGTCACGTGGGTTGGAGCCTGGAGTCACGTGGGTTCAAACCTAAAATTTTTGGATAACAATTGTGTCTTTTTTTCTATATTTGTGTTCGTTCGTCAGATGTTGCGTTTGGAAAGAGTAGCTGCCAATTTCAAAAGTGGTGACCGATCGTTTTCAAAGTCACGTGGGTTGAAGCCTGAAGTCACGTGGGTCTAAGCCTGAAGTCACGTGGGTTGAAGCCTGAAGTCACGTGGGTTGGAGCCTGAAGTCACGTGGGTTGAAACCTGAACTTTTTGGATAACAATTGTGTCTTTTCTTCTATATTTGTGTTCGTTCGTCAGATGTTGCGTTTGGAACAAGTAGCTGCCAACATCAAAAGTGGTGACCGATCGTTTTGAGAGTCACGTGGGTTGAAGCCTTAAGTCACGTGGGTTGGAGCCTGGAGTCACGTGGGTTCAAACCTGAACTTTTTGGATAACAATTGTGTCTTTTTTTCTATATTTGTGTTCGTTCGTCAGATGTTGCGTTTGGAAAGAGTAGCTGCCAACTTCAAATGTGGTGACCGATCGTTTTCAAAGTCACGTGGGTTGAAGCCTGAAGTCACGTGGGTTGAAACCTGAAGTCACGTGGGTTGAAGCCTGAAGTCACGTGGGTTGAAACCTGAACATTTTGGATAACAATTGTGTCTTTTCTTCTATATTTGTGTTCGTTCGTCAGATGTTGCGTTTGGAACAAGTAGCTGCCAACATCAAAAGTGGTGACCGATCGTTTTGAGAGTCACGTGGGTTGAAGCCTAAAGTCACGTGGGTTGGAGCCTGGAGTCACGTGGGTTCAAACCTGAACTTTTTGGATAACAATTGTGTCTTTTTTTCTATATTTGTGTTCGTTCGTCAGATGTTGCGTTTGGAAAGAGTAGCTAACCAACTTCAAATGTGGTGACCGATCGTTTTCAAAGTCACGTGGGTTGAAGCCTGAAGTCACGTGGGTTGAAACCTGAAGTCACGTGGGTTGAAGCCTGAAGTCACGTGGGTTGAAACCTGAACTTTTTGGATAACAATTGTGTCTTTTCTTCTATATTTGTGTTCGTTCGTCAGATGTTGCGTTTGGAACAAGTAGCTGCCAACATCAAAAGTGGTGACCGATCGTTTTAAGAGTCACGTGGGTTGAAGCCTGAAGTCACGTGGGTTGGAGCCTGGAGTCACGTGGGTTCAAACCTGAACTTTTTGGATAACAATTGTGTCTTTTTTTCTATATTTGTGTTCGTTCGTCAGATGTTGCGTTTGGAAAGAGTAGCTGCCAACTTCAAAAGTGGTGACCGATCGTTTTCAAAGTCACGTGGGTTGAAGCCTGAAGTCACGTGGGTTGAAGCCTGAAGTCAGGTGGGTTGAAACCTGAACTTTTTGGATAACAATTGTGTCTTTTCTTCTATATTTGTGTTCGTTCGTCAGATGTTGCGTTTGGAACAAGTAGCTGCCAACATCAAAAGTGGTGACCGATCGTTTTAAAAGTCACGTGGGTTGAAGCCTGAAGTCACGTGGGTTGGAGCCTGGAGTCACGTGGGTTCAAACCTAAACTTTTTGGATAACAATTGTGTTTTTTTTTTCTATATTAGTGTTCGTTCGTCAGATGTTGCGTTTGGAAAGAGTAGCTGCCAACTTCAAAAGTGGTGACCGATCGTTTCCAAAGTCACGTGGGTTGAAGCCTGAAGTCACGTGGGTTGAAGCCTGAAGTCACGTGGGTTGAAACCTGAACCTTTTGGATAACAATTGTGTCTTTTCTTCTATATTTGTGTTCGTTCGTCAGATGTTGCGTTTGGAAAGAGTAGCTGCCAACTTTAAAAGTGGTGACCGATCGTTTTCAAAGTCACGTGGGTTGAAGCCTGAAGTCACGTGGGTTAAAACCTGAACTTTTTGGATAACAATTGTGTCTTTCCTTCTATATTTGTGTTCGTTTGTCAGATGTTGCGTTTGGAACAAGTAGCTGCCAACATCAAAAGTGGTGACCTATCGTTTCAAAAGTCACGTGGGTTGAAGCCTGAAGTCACGTGGGTTGGAGCCTGGAGTCACGTGGGTTCAAACCTGAACTTTTTGGATAACCATTCCGTCATTTTTTTCGATATTTGTGTTCGTTTGTCAGATGTTGCGTTTGGAAAGAGTAGCTGCCAACTTTAAAAGTGGTGACCGATCGTTTTAAGAGTCACGTGGGTTGAAGCCTAAAGCACGTGGGTTGGAGCCTGGAGTCACGTGGGTTCAAACCTGAACTTTTTGGATAACAATTGTGTCTTTTTTTCTATATTTGTGTTCGTTCGTCAGATGTTTCGTTTGGAAAGAGTAGCTGCCAACTTCAAAAATGGTGACCGATCGTTTTCAAAGTCACGTGGGTTGTAGCCTGAAGTCACGTGGGTTGAAGCCTGAAGTCACGTGGGTTGAAGCCTGAAAACACGTGGGTTGAAACCTGAACATTTTGGATAACAATTGTGTCTTTTCTTCTATATTTGTGTTCGTTCGTCAGATGTTGCGTTTGGAACAAGTAGCTGCCAACATCAAAATAGGTGACCGATCGTTTTAAGAGTCACGTGGGTTGAAGCCTGAAGTCACGTGGGTTGGAGCCTGGAGTCACGTGGGTTCAAACCTGAACTCTTTGGATAACAATTGTTTCTTTTTTTTTATATTTGTGGTCGTTCGTCAGGTGTTGCGTTTGGAAAGAGTAGCTGCCAACTTCAAAAATGGTGACCGATCGTTCTCAAAGTCACGTGGGTTGAAGCCTGAAGTCACGTGGGTTGAAGCCTGAAGTCACGTGGGTTAAAACCTGAACTTTTTGGATAACAATTGTGTCTTTTCTTCTATATTTGTGTTCGTTCGTCAGATGTTGCGTTTGGAACAAGTAGCTGCCAACATCAAAAGTGGTGACCGATCGTTTTAGAAGTCACGTGGGTTGAAGCCTGAAGTCACGTGGGTTGGAGCCTGGAGTCACGTGGGTTCAAACCTAAACTTTTTGGATAACAATTGTGTCTTTTTTTCTATATTTGTGTTCGTTCGTCAGATGTTGCGTTTGGAAAGAGTAGCTGCCAATTTCAAAAGTGGTGACCGATCGTTTTCGAAGTCACGTGGGTTGAAGCCTGAAGTCACGTGGGTTGAAGCCTGAAGTCACGTGGGTTGAAGTCTGAAGTCACGTGGGTTAAAACCTGAACTTTTTGGATAACAATTGTGTCTTTTCTTCTATATTTGTGTTCGTCCGTCAGATGTTGCGTTTGGAACAAGTAGCTGCCAACATCAAAAGTGGTGACCGATCGTTTTAAAAGTCACGTGGGTTGAAGCCTGAAGTCACGTGGGTTGGAGCCTGGAGTCACGTGGGTTCAAACCTAAACTTTTTGGATAACAATTGTGTTTTTTTTTCTATATTTGTGTTCGTTCGTCAGATGTTGCGTTTGGAAAGAGTAGCTGCCAACTTCAAAAGTGGTGACCGATCGTTTCCAAAGTCACGTGGCTTGAAGCCTGAAGTCACGTGGGTTGAAGCCTGAAGTCACGTGGGTTGAAACCTGAACCATTTGGATAACAATTGTGTCTTTTCTTCTATATTTGTGTTCGTTCGTCAGATGTTGCGTTTGGAACAAGTAGCTGCCAACATCAAAAGTGGTGACCGATCATTTCAAGAGTCACAAGGGTTGAAGCCTAAAGTCACGTGGGTTGGAGCCTGGAGTCACGTGGGTTCAAACCTGAACTTTTTGGATAACAATTGTGTCTTTTTTTCTATATTTGTGTTCGTTCGTCAGATGTTGCGTTTGGAAAGAGTAGCTGCCAACTTTAAAAGTGGTGACCGATCGTTTTCAAAGTCACGTGGGTTGAAGCCTGAAGTCACGTGGGTTAAAACATGAACTTTTTGGATAACAATTGTGTCTTTTCTTCTATATTTGTGTTCGTTCGTCAGATGTTGCGTTTGGAACAAGTAGCTGCCAACATCAAAAGTGGTGACCGATCGTTTTAGAAGTCACGTGGGTTGAAGCCTGAAGTCACGTGGGTTGGAGCCTGGAGTCACGTGGGTTCAAACCTAAACTTTTTGGATAACAATTGTGTCTTTTTTTCTATATTTGTGTTCGTTCGTCAGATGTTGCGTTTGGAAAGAGTAGCTGCCAATTTCAAAAGTGGTGACCGATCGTTTTCGAAGTCACGTGGGTTGAAGCCTGAAGTCACGTGGGTTGAAGCCTGAAGTCACGTGGGTTGAAGTCTGAAGTCACGTGGGTTAAAACCTGAACTTTTTGGATAACAATTGTGTCTTTTCTTCTATATTTGTGTTCGTCCGTCAGATGTTGCGTTTGGAACAAGTAGCTGCCAACATCAAAAGTGGTGACCGATCGTTTTAAAAGTCACGTGGGTTGAAGCCTGAAGTCACGTGGGTTGGAGCCTGGAGTCACGTGGGTTCAAACCTAAACTTTTTGGATAACAATTGTGTTTTTTTTTCTATATTTGTGTTCGTTCGTCAGATGTTGCGTTTGGAAAGAGTAGCTGCCAACTTCAAAAGTGGTGACCGATCGTTTCCAAAGTCACGTGGCTTGAAGCCTGAAGTCACGTGGGTTGAAGCCTGAAGTCACGTGGGTTGAAACCTGAACCATTTGGATAACAATTGTGTCTTTTCTTCTATATTTGTGTTCGTTCGTCAGATGTTGCGTTTGGAACAAGTAGCTGCCAACATCAAAAGTGGTGACCGATCATTTCAAGAGTCACAAGGGTTGAAGCCTAAAGTCACGTGGGTTGGAGCCTGGAGTCACGTGGGTTCAAACCTGAACTTTTTGGATAACAATTGTGTCTTTTTTTCTATATTTGTGTTCGTTCGTCAGATGTTGCGTTTGGAAAGAGTAGCTGCCAACTTTAAAAGTGGTGACCGATCGTTTCAAAAGTCACGTGGGTTGAAGCCTGAAGTCACGTGGGTTGGAGCCTGGAGTCACGTGGGTTCAAACCTGAACTTTTTGGATAACAATTGTGTCTTTTTTTCTATATTTGTGTTCGTTCGACAGATGTTGCGTTTGGAAAGAGTAGCTGCCAACTTCAAAAGTGGTCACCGATCGTTTTCAAGTCACGTGGGTTGAAGCCTGAAGTCACGTGGGTTGGAGCCTGGAGTCACGTGGGTTCAAACCTGAACTTTTTGGATAACAATTGTGTCTTTTTTTCTATATTTGTGTTCGTTCGTCAGATGTTGCGTTTGGAAAGAGTAGCTGCCAACTTTAAAAGTGGTGACCGATCGTTTTCAAAGTCACGTGGGTTGGAGCCTGAAGTCACGTGGGTTAAAACCTGAACTTTTTGGATAACAATTGTGTCTTTCCTTCTATATTTGTGTTCGTTTGTCAGATGTTGCGTTTGGAACAAGTAGCTGCCAACATCAAAAGTGGTGACCTATCGTTTCAAAAGTCACGTGGGTTGAAGCCTGAAGTCACGTGGGTTGGAGCCTGGAGTCACGTGGGTTCAAACCTGAACTTTTTGGATAACCATTCCGTCATTTTTTTCGATATTTGTGTTCGTTTGTCAGATGTTGCGTTTGGGAAGAGTAGCTGCCAACTTTAAAAGTGGTGACCGATCGTTTTGAGAGTCACGTGGGTTGAAGCCTAAAGCACGTGGGTTGGAGCCTGGAGTCACGTGGGTTCAAACCTGAACTTTTTGGATAACAATTGTGTCTTTTTTTCTATATTTGTGTTCGTTCGTCAGATGTTTCGTTTGGAAAGAGTAGCTGCCAACTTCAAAAATGGTGACCGATCGTTTTCAAAGTCACTTGGGTTGTAGCCTGAAGTCACGTGGGTTGAAGCCTGAAGTCACGTGGGTTGAAGCCTGAAAACACGTGGGTTGAAACCTGAACATTTTGGATAACAATTGTGTCTTTTCTTCTATATTTGTGTTCGTTCGTCAGATGTTGCGTTTGGAACAAGTAGCTGCCAACATCAAAATAGGTGACCGATCGTTTTAAGAGTCACGTGGGTTGAAGCCTGAAGTCACGTGGGTTGGAGCCTGGAGTCACGTGGGTTCAAACCTGAACTCTTTGGATAACAATTGTTTCTTTTTTTTTATATTTGTGGTCGTTCGTCAGGTGTTGCGTTTGGAAAGAGTAGCTGCCAACTTCAAAAATGGTGACCGATCGTTCTCAAAGTCACGTGGGTTGAAGCCTGAAGTCACGTGGGTTGAAGCCTGAAGTCACGTGGGTTCAAACCTGAACTTTTTGGATAACAATTGTGTCTTTTCTTCTATATTTGTGTTCGTTCGTCAGATGTTGCGTTTGGAACAAGTAGCTGCCAACATCAAAAGTGGTGACCGATCGTTTTAGAAGTCACGTGGGTTGAAGCCTGAAGTCACGTGGGTTGGAGCCTGGAGTCACGTGGGTTCAAACCTAAACTTTTTGGATAACAATTGTGTCTTTTTTTCTATATTTGTGTTCGTTCGTCAGATGTTGCGTTTGGAAAGAGTAGCTGCCAATTTCAAAAGTGGTGACCGATCGTTTTCGAAGTCACGTGGGTTGAAGCCTGAAGTCACGTGGGTTGAAGCCTGAAGTCACGTGGGTTGAAGTCTGAAGTCACGTGGGTTGAAACCTGAACTTTTTGGATAACAATTGTGTCTTTTCTTCTATATTTGTGTTCGTTCGTCAGATGTTGCGTTTGGAACAAGTAGCTGCCAACATCAAAAGTGGTGACCGATCGTTTTAAAAGTCACGTGGGTTGAAGCCTGAAGTCACGTGGGTTGGAGCCTGGAGTCACGTGGGTTCAAACCTAAACTTTTTGGATAACAATTGTGTTTTTTTTTCTATATTTGTGTTCGTTCGTCAGATGTTGCGTTTGGAAAAAGTAGCTGCCAACTTCAAAAGTGGTGACCGATCGTTTCCAAAGTCACGTGGCTTGAAGCCTGAAGTCACGTGGGTTGAAGCCTGAAGTCACGTGGGTTGAAACCTGAACCTTTTGGATAACAATTGTGTCTTTTCTTCTATATTTGTGTTCGTTCGTCAGATGTTGCGTTTGGAACAAGTAGCTGCCAACATCAAAAGTGGTGACCGATCATTTCAAGAGTCACGTGGGTTGAAGCCTAAAGTCACGTGGGTTGGAGCCTGGAGTCACGTGGGTTCAAACCTGAACTTTTTGGATAACAATTGTGTCTTTTTTTCTATATTTGTGTTCGTTCGTCAGATGTTGCGTTTGGAAAGAGTAGCTGCCAACTTTAAAAGTGGTGACCGATCGTTTTCAAAGTCACGTGGGTTGAAGCCTGAAGTCACGTGGGTTAAAACATGAACTTTTTGGATAACAATTGTGTCTTTCCTTCTATATTTGTGTTCGTTTGTCAGATGTTGCGTTTGGAACAAGTAGCTGCCAACATCAAAAGTGGTGACCTATCGTTTCAAAAGTCACGTGGGTTGAAGCCTGAAGTCACGTGGGTTGGAGCCTGGAGTCACGTGGGTTCAAACCTGAACTTTTTGGATAACAATTGTGTCTTTTTTTCTATATTTGTGTTCGTTCGACAGATGTTGCGTTTGGAAAGAGTAGCTGCCAACTTCAAAAGTGGTCACCGATCGTTTTCAAGTCACGTGGGTTGAAGCCTGAAGTCACGTGGGTTGGAGCCTGGAGTCACGTGGGTTCAAACCTGAACTTTTTGGATAACAATTGTGTCTTTTTTTCTATATTTGTGTTCGTTCGTCAGATGTTGCGTTTGGAAAGAGTAGCTGCCAACTTTAAAAGTGGTGACCGATCGTTTTCAAAGTCACGTGGGTTGGAGCCTGAAGTCACGTGGGTTAAAACCTGAACTTTTTGGATAACAATTGTGTCTTTCCTTCTATATTTGTGTTCGTTTGTCAGATGTTGCGTTTGGAACAAGTAGCTGCCAACATCAAAAGTGGTGACCTATCGTTTCAAAAGTCACGTGGGTTGAAGCCTGAAGTCACGTGGGTTGGAGCCTGGAGTCACGTGGGTTCAAACCTGAACTTTTTGGATAACCATTCCGTCATTTTTTTCGATATTTGTGTTCGTTTGTCAGATGTTGCGTTTGGGAAGAGTAGCTGCCAACTTTAAAAGTGGTGACCGATCGTTTTGAGAGTCACGTGGGTTGAAGCCTAAAGCACGTGGGTTGGAGCCTGGAGTCACGTGGGTTCAAACCTGAACTTTTTGGATAACAATTGTGTCTTTTTTTCTATATTTGTGTTCGTTCGTCAGATGTTTCGTTTGGAAAGAGTAGCTGCCAACTTCAAAAATGGTGACCGATCGTTTTCAAAGTCACTTGGGTTGTAGCCTGAAGTCACGTGGGTTGAAGCCTGAAGTCACGTGGGTTGAAGCCTGAAAACACGTGGGTTGAAACCTGAACATTTTGGATAACAATTGTGTCTTTTCTTCTATATTTGTGTTCGTTCGTCAGATGTTGCGTTTGGAACAAGTAGCTGCCAACATCAAAATAGGTGACCGATCGTTTTAAGAGTCACGTGGGTTGAAGCCTGAAGTCACGTGGGTTGGAGCCTGGAGTCACGTGGGTTCAAACCTGAACTCTTTGGATAACAATTGTTTCTTTTTTTTTATATTTGTGGTCGTTCGTCAGGTGTTGCGTTTGGAAAGAGTAGCTGCCAACTTCAAAAATGGTGACCGATCGTTCTCAAAGTCACGTGGGTTGAAGCCTGAAGTCACGTGGGTTGAAGCCTGAAGTCACGTGGGTTCAAACCTGAACTTTTTGGATAACAATTGTGTCTTTTCTTCTATATTTGTGTTCGTTCGTCAGATGTTGCGTTTGGAACAAGTAGCTGCCAACATCAAAAGTGGTGACCGATCGTTTTAAAAGTCACGTGGGTTGAAGCCTGAAGTCACGTGGGTTGGAGCCTGGAGTCACGTGGGTTCAAACCTAAACTTTTTGGATAACAATTGTGTCTTTTTTTCTATATTTGTGTTCGTTCGTCAGATGTTGCGTTTGGAAAGAGTAGCTGCCAATTTCAAAAGTGGTGACCGATCGTTTTCGAAGTCACGTGGGTTGAAGCCTGAAGTCACGTGGGTTGAAGCCTGAAGTCACGTGGGTTGAAGTCTGAAGTCACGTGGGTTAAAACCTGAACTTTTTGGATAACAATTGTGTCTTTTCTTCTATATTTGTGTTCGTCCGTCAGATGTTGCGTTTGGAACAAGTAGCTGCCAACATCAAAAGTGGTGACCGATCGTTTTAAGAGTCACGTGGGTTGAAGCCTAAAGTCACGTGGGTTGGAGCCTGGAGTCACGTGGGTTCAAACCTGAACTTTTTGGATAACAATTGTGTCTTTTTTTCTATATTTGTGTTCGTTCGTCAAATGTTGCGTTTGGAAAGAGTAGCTGCCAACTTCAAAAGTGGTGACCGATCGTTTTCAAAGTCACGTGGGTTGAAGCCTGAAGTCACGTGGGTTGAAGCCTGAAGTCACGTGGGTTGAAACCTGAACTTTTTGGATAACAATTGTGTCTTTTTTTCTATATTTGTGTTCGTTCGTCAGATGTTGCAATTGGAAAGAGTAGCTGCCAACTTTAAAAGTGGTGACCGATCGTTTTCAAAGTCACGTGGGTTGAAGCCTGAAGTCACGTGGGTTAAAACATGAACTTTTTGGATAACAATTGTGTCTTTCCTTCTATATTTGTGTTCGTTTGTCAGATGTTGCGTTTGGAACAAGTAGCTGCCAACATCAAAAGTGGTGACCTATCGTTTCAAAAGTCACGTGGGTTGAAGCCTGAAGTCACGTGGGTTGGAGCCTGGAGTCACGTGGGTTCAAACCTGAACTTTTTGGATAACAATTGTGTCTTTTTTTCTATATTTGTGTTCGTTCGACAGATGTTGCGTTTGGAAAGAGTAGCTGCCAACTTCAAAAGTGGTCACCGATCGTTTTCAAGTCACGTGGGTTGAAGCCTGAAGTCACGTGGGTTGGAGCCTGGAGTCACGTGGGTTCAAACCTGAACTTTTTGGATAACAATTGTGTCTTTTTTTCTATATTTGTGTTCGTTCGTCAGATGTTGCGTTTGGAAAGAGTAGCTGCCAACTTCAAAAGTGGTGACCGATCGTTTTCAAAGTCACGTGGGTTGGAGCCTGAAGTCACGTGGGTTAAAACCTGAACTTTTTGGATAACAATTGTGTCTTTCCTTCTATATTTGTGTTCGTTTGTCAGATGTTGCGTTTGGAACAAGTAGCTGCCAACATCAAAAGTGGTGACCTATCGTTTCAAAAGTCACGTGGGTTGAAGCCTGAAGTCACGTGGGTTGGAGCCTGGAGTCACGTGGGTTCAAACCTGAACTTTTTGGATAACCATTCCGTCATTTTTTTCGATATTTGTGTTCGTTTGTCAGATGTTGCGTTTGGGAAGAGTAGCTGCCAACTTTAAAAGTGGTGACCGATCGTTTTGAGAGTCACGTGGGTTGAAGCCTAAAGCACGTGGGTTGGAGCCTGGAGTCACGTGGGTTCAAACCTGAACTTTTTGGATAACAATTGTGTCTTTTTTTCTATATTTGTGTTCGTTCGTCAGATGTTTCGTTTGGAAAAAGTAGCTGCCAACTTCAAAAATGGTGACCGATCGTTTTCAAAGTCACTTGGGTTGTAGCCTGAAGTCACGTGGGTTGAAGCCTGAAGTCACGTGGGTTGAAGCCTGAAAACACGTGGGTTGAAACCTGAACATTTTGGATAACAATTGTGTCTTTTCTTCTATATTTGTGTTCGTTCGTCAGATGTTGCGTTTGGAACAAGTAGCTGCCAACATCAAAATAGGTGACCGATCGTTTTAAGAGTCACGTGGGTTGAAGCCTGAAGTCACGTGGGTTGGAGCCTGGAGTCACGTGGGTTCAAACCTGAACTCTTTGGATAACAATTGTTTCTTTTTTTTTATATTTGTGGTCGTTCGTCAGGTGTTGCGTTTGGAAAGAGTAGCTGCCAACTTCAAAAATGGTGACCGATCGTTCTCAAAGTCACGTGGGTTGAAGCCTGAAGTCACGTGGGTTGAAGCCTGAAGTCACGTGGGTTCAAACCTGAACTTTTTGGATAACAATTGTGTCTTTTCTTCTATATTTGTGTTCGTTCGTCAGATGTTGCGTTTGGAACAAGTAGCTGCCAACATCAAAAGTGGTGACCGATCGTTTTAAAAGTCACGTGGGTTGAAGCCTGAAGTCACGTGGGTTGGAGCCTGGAGTCACGTGGGTTCAAACCTAAACTTTTTGGATAACAATTGTGTCTTTTTTTCTATATTTGTGTTCGTTCGTCAGATGTTGCGTTTGGAAAGAGTAGCTGCCAATTTCAAAAGTGGTGACCGATCGTTTTCGAAGTCACGTGGGTTGAAGCCTGAAGTCACGTGGGTTGAAGCCTGAAGTCACGTGGGTTGAAGTCTGAAGTCACGTGGGTTAAAACCTGAACTTTTTGGATAACAATTGTGTCTTTTCTTCTATATTTGTGTTCGTCCGTCAGATGTTGCGTTTGGAACAAGTAGCTGCCAACATCAAAAGTGGTGACCGATCGTTTTAAGAGTCACGTGGGTTGAAGCCTAAAGTCACGTGGGTTGGAGCCTGGAGTCACGTGGGTTCAAACCTGAACTTTTTGGATAACAATTGTGTCTTTTTTTCTATATTTGTGTTCGTTCGTCAAATGTTGCGTTTGGAAAGAGTAGCTGCCAACTTCAAAAGTGGTGACCGATCGTTTTCAAAGTCACGTGGGTTGAAGCCTGAAGTCACGTGGGTTGAAGCCTGAAGTCACGTGGGTTGAAACCTGAACTTTTTGGATAACAATTGTGTCTTTTCTTCTATATTTGTGTTCGTTCGTCAGATGTTGCGTTTGGAACAAGTAGCTGCCAACATCAAAAGTGGTGACCGATCGTTTTAAAAGTCACGTGGGTTGAAGCCTGAAGTCACGTGGGTTGGAGCCTGGAGTCACGTGGGTTCAAACCTAAACTTTTTGGATAACAATTGTGTTTTTTTTTCTATATTTGTGTTCGTTCGTCAGATGTTGCGTTTGGAAAGAGTAGCTGCCAACTTCAAAAGTGGTGACCGATCGTTTCCAAACTCACGTGGGTTGAAGCCTGAAGTCACGTGGGTTGAAGCCTGAAGTCACGTGGGTTGAAACCTGAACCTTTTGGATAACAATTGTGTCTTTTCTTCTATATTTGTGTTCGTTTGTCAGATGTTGCGTTTGGAACAAGTAGCTGCCAACATCAAAAGTGGTGACCTATCGTTTCAAAAGTCACGTGGGTTGAAGCCTGAAGTCACGTGGGTTGGAGCCTGGAGTCACGTGGGTTCAAACCTGAACTTTTTGGATAACCATTCCGTCATTTTTTTCGATATTTGTGTTCGTTTGTCAGATGTTGCGTTTGGGAAGAGTAGCTGCCAACTTTAAAAGTGGTGACCGATCGTTTTCAAAGTCACGTGGGTTGAAGCCTGAAGTCACGTGGGTTAAAACCTGAACTTTTTGGATAACAATTGTGTCTTTCCTTCTATATTTGTGTTCGTTTGTCAGATGTTGCGTTTGGAACAAGTAGCTGCCAACATCAAAAGTGGTGACCTATCGTTTTAAAAGTCACGTGGGTTGAAGCCTGAAGTCACGTGGGTTGGAGCCTGGAGTCACGTGGGTTCAAACCTGAACTTTTTGGATAACAATTGTGTCTTTTTTTCTATATTTGTGTTCGTTCGACAGATGTTGCGTTTGGAAAGAGTAGCTGCCAACTTCAAAAGTGGTTACCGATCGTTTTCAAGTCACGTGGGTTGAAGCCTAAAGTCACGTGGGGTGAAGCCTGAAGTCACGTGGATTCAAACCTGAACTTTTTGGATAACAATCGTGTCTTTTTTTCTATATTTGTGTTCGTTCGACAGATGTTGCGTTTGGAAAGAGTAGCTGCCAACTTCAAAAGTGGTTACCGATCGTTTTCAAGTCACGTGGGTTGAAGCCTGAAGTCACGTGGGTTGGAGCCTGGAGTCAGGTGAGTTAAAACCTGAACTTTTTGGATAACAATTGTGTCTTTTCTTCTATATTTGTGTTCGTTCGTCAGATGTTGCGTTTGGAACAAGTAGCTGCCAACATCAAAAGTGGTGACCGATCGTTTTAAGAGTCACGTGGGTTGAAGCCTGAAGTCACGTGGGTTGGAGCCTGGAGTCACGTGGGTTCAAACCTGAACTTTTTGGATAACAATTGTGTCTTTTCTTCTATATTTGTGTTCGTTCGTCAGATGTTGCGTTTGGAACAAGTAGCTGCCAACATCAAAAGTGGTGACCGATCGTTTCAAGAGTCACGTGGGTTGAAGCCTGAAGTCACGTGGGTTGGAGCCTGGAGTCACGTGGGTTCAAACCTGAACTTTTTGAATAACCATTTCGTCATTTTTTAGTGATAATTGTGTTCGTTCGTCAGATGTTGCGTTTGGAACAAGTAGCTGCCAACTCCAAAAGTGGTGACCGATCGTTTTAAAAGTCACGTGGGTTGAAGCCTGAAGTCACGTGGGTTAAGCCTGGAGTCGCGTGGGTTAAAACCTGAACTTTTTGGATAACAATTGTGTCTTTTTTTCTATATTTGTGTTCGTTCGTTAGATGTTGCGTTTGGAACAAGTAGCTGCCAACTTCAAAAATGGTGACCGATCGTTTTCAAAGTCACGTGGGTTGAAGCCTAAAGTCACGTGGGTTGGAGCCTGGAGTCACGTGGGTTCAAACCTGAACTTTTTGGATAACAATTGTGTCTTTTTGTCTATATTTGTGTTCGTTCGTCAGATGTTGCGTTTGGAACAAGTGGCTGCCAACTTCAAAAATGGTGACCGATCGTTTTCAAAGTCACGTGGGTTGAAGCCTGAAGTCACGTGAGTTGAAGCCTGAAGTCACGTGGGTTGAAGCCTGGAGTCACGTGGGATGAAATCTGAACTTTTTGGATAACAATTGTGTCTTCTCTTCTATATTTGTGTTCGTTCGTCAGATGTTGCGTTTGGAACAAGTAGCTGCCAACATCAAAAGTGGTGACCGATCGTTTTAAAAGTCACGTGGGTTGAAGCCTGAAGTCACGTGGGTTGAAGCCTGAACTTTTTGGATAACAATTGTGTCTTCAGTTTTTTGATATTTGTGTTCGTTCGTCGGATGTTGCGTTTGGAACAAGTAGCTGCCAACATCAAAAGTGGTGACCGATCGTTTTAAAAGTCACGTGGGTTGAAGCCTGAAGTCACGTGGGTTGGAGCCTGGAGTCACGTGGGTTGAAGCCTGAAGTCACGTGGGTTAGAACCTGAACTTTTTGGATAACAATTGTGTCTTCTTCTATATTTGTGTTCGTTCGTCAGATGTTGCGTTTGGAACAAGTAGCTGCCAACATCAAAAGTGGTGACCGATCGTTTTGAAAGTCACGTGGGTTGAAGCCTGAAGTCACGTGGGTAAGAGCCTGGAGCACGTGGGTTCAAACCTGAACTTTTTGGATAACAATTGTGTCTTTTTTTCTGTATTTGTGTTCGTTCGTCAGATGTTGCGTTTGGAAAGAGTAGCTGCCAACTTCAAAAGTGGTGACCGATCGTTTTCAAAGTCACGTGGGTTGAAGCCTGAAGTCACGTGGGTTGAAGCCTGAAAACACGTGGGTTAAAACCTGAACTTTTTGGATAACAATTGTGTCTTTTCTTCTATATTTGTGTTCGTTCGTCAGATGTTGCGTTTGGAACAAGTAGCTGCCAACTCCAAAACTGGTGACCGATCGTTTTAAGAGTCACATGGGTTGAAGCCTGAAGTCACGTGGGTTGGAGCCTGGAGTCACGTGGGTTCAAACCTGAACTTTTTGGATAACCATTTCGTCACTTTTTTTTTATATTTGTGTTCGTTCGTCAGATGTTGCGTTTGGAACAAGTAGCTGCCAACTCCAAAAGTGGTGACCGATCGTTTTAAAAGTCACGTGGGTTGAAGCCTGAAGTCACGTGGGTTGAAGCCTGAAGTCACGTGGGTTGAAGCCTGAAGTCACGTGGGTTCAATCCTGAACTTTTTGGATAACAATTGTGTCTTTTCTTCTATATTTGTGTTCGTTCGTCAGATGTTGCGTTTGGAACAAGTAGCTGCCAACTCCAAAAGTGGTGACCGATCGTTTTAAAAGTCACGTGGGTTGAAGCCTGAAGTCACGTGGGTTGAAGCCTGAAGTCACGTGGGTTGGAGCCTGGAGTCACGTGGGTTCAAACCTGAACTTTTTGGATAACCATTTCGTCATTTTTTTTTTATATTTGTGTTCGTTTGTCAGATGTTGCGTTTGGAACAAGTAGCTGCCAACATCAAAAGTGGTGACCTATCGTTTTAAAAGTCACGTGGGTTGAAGCCTGAAGTCACGTGGGTTGGAGCCTGGAGTCACGTGGGTTCAAACCTGAACTTTTTGGATAACAATTGTGTCTTTTTTTCTATATTTGTGTTCGTTCGACAGATGTTGCGTTTGGAAAGAGTAGCTGCCAACTTCAAAAGTGGTTACCGATCGTTTTCAAGTCACGTGGGTTGAAGCCTGAAGTCACGTGGGTTGAAGCCTGAAGTCACGTGGGTTGGAGCCTGGAGTCACGTGGGTTCAAACCTGAACTTTTTGGATAACAATTGTGTCTTTTCTTCTATATTTGTGTTCGTTCGTCAGATGTTGCGTTTGGAACAAGTAGCTGCCAACTCCAAAACTGGTGACCGATCGTTTTAAGAGTCACATGGGTTGAAGCCTGAAGTCACGTGGGTTGGAGCCTGGAGTCACGTGGGTTCAAACCTGAACTTTTTGGATAACCATTTCGTCATTTTTTTTTTATATTTGTGTTCGTTCGTCAGATGTTGCGTTTGGAACAAGTAGCTGCCAACTCCAAAAGTGGTGACCGATCGTTTTAAAAGTCACGTGGGTTGAAGCCTGAAGTCACGTGGGTTGAAGCCTGAAGTCACGTGGGTTGAAGCCTGAAGTCACGTGGGTTCAATCCTGAACTTTTTGGATAACAATTGTGTCTTTTCTTCTATATTTGTGTTCGTTCGTCAGATGTTGCGTTTGGAACAAGTAGCTGCCAACTCCAAAAGTGGTGACCGATCGTTTTAAAAGTCACGTGGGTTGAAGCCTGAAGTCACGTGGGTTTAAGCCTGAAGTCACGTGGGTTGAAGCCTGAAGTCACGTGGGTTCAATCCTGAACTTTTTGGATAACAATTGTGTCTTTTCTTCTATATTTGTGTTCGTTCGTCAGATGTTGCGTTTGGAACAAGTAGCTGCCAACTCCAAAAGTGGTGACCGATCGTTTTAAAAGTCACGTGGGTTGAAGCCTGAAGTCACGTGGGTTGAAGCCTGAAGTCACGTGGGTTGGAGCCTGGAGTCACGTGGGTTCAAACCTGAACTTTTTGGATAACCATTTCGTCATTTTTTTTCTATATTTGTGTTCGTTTGTCAGATGTTGCGTTTGGAACAAGTAGCTGCCAACATCAAAAGTGGTGACCTATCGTTTTAAAAGTCACGTGGGTTGAAGCCTGAAGTCACGTGGGTTGGAGCCTGGAGTCACGTGGGTTCAAACCTGAACTTTTTGGATAACAATTGTGTCTTTTTTTCTATATTTGTGTTCGTTCGACAGATGTTGCGTTTGGAAAGAGTAGCTGCCAACTTCAAAAGTGGTTACCGATCGTTTTCAAGTCACGTGGGTTGAAGCCTGAAGTCACGTGGGTTGAAGCCTGAAGTCACGTGGGTTGGAGCCTGGAGTCACGTGGGTTCAAACCTGAACTTTTTGGATAACAATTGTGTCTTTTTTTCTATATTTGTGTTCGTTCGACAGATGTTGCGTTTGGAAAGAGTAGCTGCCAACTTCAAAAGTGGTTACCGATCGTTTTCAAGTCACGTGGGTTGAAGCCTAAAGTCACGTGGGTTGAAGCCTGAAGTCACGTGGATTCAAATTTGAACTTTTTGGATAACAATTGTGTCTATTCTTCTATATTTGTGTTCGTTCGTCAGATGTTGCGTTTGGAACAAGTAGCTGCCAACATCAAAAGTGGTGACCGATCGTTTTAAAAGTCACGTGGGTTGAAGCCTGAAGTCACGTGGGTTGGAGCCTGGAGTCACGTGGGTTCAAACCTGAACTTTTTGGATAACAATCGTGTCTTTTTTTCTATATTTGTGTTCGTTCGACAGATGTTGCGTTTGGAAAGAGTAGCTGCCAACTTCAAAAGTGGTTACCGATCGTTTTCAAGTCACGTGGGATGAAGCCTGAAGTCACGTGGGTTGGAGCCTGGAGTCAGGTGAGTTAAAACCTGAACTTTTTGGATAACAATTGTGTCTTTTCTTCTATATTTGTGTTCGTTCGTCAGATGTTGCGTTTGGAACAAGAAGCTGCCAACATCAAAAGTGGTGACCGATCGTTTTAAGAGTCACGTGGGTTGAAGCCTGAAGTCACGTGGGTTGGAGCCTGGAGTCACGTGGGTTCAAACCTGAACTTTTTGGATAACAATTGTGTCTTTTCTTCTATATTTGTGTTCGTTCGTCAGATGTTGCGTTTGGAACAAGTAGCTGCCAACATCAAAAGTGGTGACCGATCGTTTCAAGAGTCACGTGGGTTGAAGCCTGAAGTCACGTGGGTTGGAGCCTGGAGTCACGTGGGTTCAAACCTGAACTTTTTGAATAACCATTTCGTCATTTTTTATTGATATTTGTGTTCGTTCGTCAGATGTTGCGTTTGGAACAAGTAGCTGCCAACTCCAAAAGTGGTGACCGATCGTTTTAAAAGTCACGTGGGTTGAAGCCTGAAGTCACGTGGGTTAAAGCCTGAAGTCACGTGGGTTAAAACCTGAACTTTTTGGATAACAATTGTGTCTTTTTTTCTATATTTGTGTTCGTTCGTCAGATGTTGCGTTTGGAACAAGTAGCTGCCAACATCAAAATAGGTGACCGATCGTTTTAAGAGTCACGTGGGTTGAAGCCTGAAGTCACGTGGGTTGGAGCCTGGAGTCACGTGGGTTCAAACCTGAACTTTTTGGATAACAATTGTGTCTTTTTTTCTATATTTGTGTTCGTTCGACAGATGTTGCGTTTGGAAAGAGTAGCTGCCAACTTCAAAAGTGGTTACCGATCGTTTTCAAGTCACGTGGGTTGAAGCCTGAAGTCACGTGGGTTGAAGCCTGAAGTCACGTGGGTTGGAGCCTGGAGTCACGTGGGTTCAAACCTGAACTTTTTGGATAACAATTGTGTCTTTTTTTCTATATTTGTGTTCGTTCGACAGATGTTGCGTTTGGAAAGAGTAGCTGCCAACTTCAAAAGTGGTGACCGATCGTTTTAAAAGTCACGTGGGTTGAAGCCTGAAGTCACGTGGGTTGAAGCCTAAAGTCACGTGGGTTGAAGCCTGAAGTCACGTGGATTCAAACCTGAACTTTTTGGATAACAATTGTGTCTTTTCTTCTATATTTGTGTTCGTTCGTCAGATGTTGCGTTTGGAACAAGTAGCTGCCAACATCAAAAGTGGTGACCGATCGTTTTAAAAGTCACGTGGGTTGAAGCCTGAAGTCACGTGGGTTGGAGCCTGGAGTCACGTGGGTTCAAACCTGAACTTTTTGGATAACAATCGTGTCTTTTTTTCTATATTTGTGTTCGTTCGACAGATGTTGCGTTTGGAAAGAGTAGCTGCCAACTTCAAAAGTGGTTACCGATCGTTTTCAAGTCACGTGGGATGAAGCCTGAAGTCACGTGGGTTGGAGCCTGGAGTCAGGTGAGTTAAAACCTGAACTTTTTGGATAACAATTGTGTCTTTTCTTCTATATTTGTGTTCGTTCGTCAGATGTTGCGTTTGGAACAAGTAGCTGCCAACATCAAAAGTGGTGACCGATCGTTTTAAGAGTCACGTGGGTTGAAGCCTGAAGTCACGTGGGTTGGAGCCTGGAGTCACGTGGGTTCAAACCTGAACTTTTTGGATAACAATTGTGTCTTTTCTTCTATATTTGTGTTCGTTCGTCAGATGTTGCGTTTGGAACAAGTAGCTGCCAACATCAAAAGTGGTGACCGATCGTTTCAAGAGTCACGTTGGTTGAAGCCTGAAGTCACGTGGGTTGGAGCCTGGAGTCACGTGGGTTCAAACCTGAACTTTTTGAATAACCATTTCGTCATTTTTTATTGATATTTGTGTTCGTTCGTCAGATGTTGCGTTTGGAACAAGTAGCTGTCAACTCCAAAAGTGGTGACCGATCGTTTTAAAAGTCACGTGGGTTGAAGCCTGAAGTCACGTGGGTTAAAGCCTGAAGTCACGTGGGTTAAAACCTGAACTTTTTGGATAACAATTGTGTCTTTTTTTCTATATTTGTGTTCGTTCGTCAGATGTTGCGTTTGGAACAAGTAGCTGCCAACTTCAAAAATGGTGACCGATCGTTTTCAAAGTCACGTGGGTTGAAGCCTGAAGTCACGTGGGTTGGAGCCTGGAGTCACGTGGGTTCAAACCTGAACTTTTTGGATAACAATTGTGTCTTTTTTTCTATATTTGTGTTCGTTCGTCAGATGTTGCGTTTGGAAATAGCAGCTGCCAACTTCAAAAGTGGTGACCGATCGTTTTCAAAGTCACGTGGGTTGAAGCCTGAAGTCACGTGGGTTGAAGCCTGAAGTCACGTGGGTTGAAGCCTGAAGTCACGTGGGTTGAAGCCTGAAAACACGTGGGTTGAAACCTGAACTTTTTGGATAACAATTGTGTCTTTTTTTCTATATTTGTGTTCGTTCGTCAGATGTTGCGTTTGGAACAAGTAGCTGCCAACTTCAAAAATGGTGACCGATCGTTTTCAAAGTCACGTGGGTTGAAGCCTGAAGTCACGTGAGTTGAAGCCTGAAGTCACGTGGGTTGAAGCCTGGAGTCACGTGGGTTGAAATCTGAACTTTTTGGATAACAATTGTGTCTTCTCTTCTATATTTGTGTTCGTTCGTCAGATATTGCGTTTGGAACAAGTAGCTGCCAACATCAAAAGTGGTGACCGATCGTTTTAAAAGTCACGTGGATTGAAGCCTGGAGTCACGTGGGTTGAAGCCTGAACTTTTTGGATAACAATTGTGTCTTCAGTTTTTTGATATTTGTGTTCGTTCGTCGGATGTTGCGTTTGGAACAAGTAGCTGCCAACATCAAAAGTGGTGACCGATCATTTTTAAAGTCACGTGGGTTGAAGCCTGAAGTCACGTGGGTTGGAGCCTGGAGTCACGTGGGTTCAAACCTGAACTTTTTGGATAACAATTGTGTCTTTTCTTCTATATGTGTGTTCGTTCGTCAGATGTTGCGTTTGGAACAAGTAGCTGCCAACATCAAAAGTGGTGACCGATCGTTTTGAAAGTCACGTGGGTTGAAGCCTGAAGTCACGTGGGTTGGAGCCTGGAGTAACGTGGGTTCAAACCTAAACTTTTTGGATAACAATTGTGCCTTTTTTTCTATATTTGTGTTCGTTCGTCAGATGTTGCGTTTGGAAAGAGTAGCTGCCAACTTCAAAAGTGGTGACCGATCGTTTTCAAAGTCACGTGGGTTGAAGCCTGAAGTCACGTGGGTTGAAGCCTGAAAACACGTGGGTTAAAACCTGAACTTTTTGGATAACAATTGTGTCTTTTCTTCTATATTTGTGTTCGTTCGTCAGATGTTGCGTTTGGAACAAGTAGCTGCCAACATCAAAAGTGGTGACCGATCGTTTTAAGAGTCACGTGGGTTGAAGCCTGAAGTCACGTGGGTTGGAGCCTGGAGTCACGTGGGTTCAAACCTGAACTTTTTGGATAACAATTGTGTCTTTTCTTCTATATTTGTGTTCGTTCGTCAGATGTTGCGTTTGGAACAAATAGCTGCCAACATCAAAAGTGGTGACCGATCGTTTTAAGAGTCACGTGGGTTGAAGCCTGAAGTCACGTGGGTTGGAGCCTGGAGTCACGTGGGTTCAAACCTGAACTTTTTGGATAACAATTGTGTCTTTTTTTCTATATTTGTGTTCGTTCGTCAGATGTTGCGTTTGAAACAAGTAGCTGCCAACATCAAAAGTGGTGACCGATCGTTTTAAAAGTCACGTGGGTTGAAGCCTGAAGTCACGTGGGTTGGAGCCTGGAGTCACGTGGGTTCAAACCTGAACTTTTTGGATAACAATTGTGTCTTTTTTTCTATATTTGTGTTCGTTCGTCAGATGTTGCGTTTGGAAATAGCAGCTGCCAACTTCAAAAGTGGTGACCGATCGTTTTCAAAGTCACGTGGGTTGAAGCCTGAAGTCACGTGGGTTGAAGCCTGAAGTCACGTGGGTTGAAGCCTGAAAACACGTGGGTTGAAACCTGAACTTTTTGGATAACAATTGTGTCTTTTTTTCTATATTTGTGTTCGTTCGTCAGATGTTGCGTTTGGAACAAGTAGCTGCCAACTTCAAAAATGGTGACCGATCGTTTTCAAAGTCACGTGGGTTGAAGCCTGAAGTCACGTGAGTTGAAGCCTGAAGTCACGTGGGTTGAAGCCTGGAGTCACGTGGGTTGAAATCTGAACTTTTTGGATAACAATTGTGTCTTCTCTTCTATATTTGTGTTCGTTCGTCAGATGTTGCGTTTGGAACAAGTAGCTGCCAACATCAAAAGTGGTGACCGATCGTTTTAAAAGTCACGTGGATTGAAGCCTGAAGTCACGTGGGTTGAAGCCTGAACTTTTTGGATAACAATTGTGTCTTCAGTTTTTTGATATTTGTGTTCGTTCGTCGGATGTTGCGTTTGGAACAAGTAGCTGCCAACATCAAAAGTGGTGACCGATCATTTTTAAAGTCACGTGGGTTGAAGCCTGAAGTCACGTGGGTTGGAGCCTGGAGTCACGTGGGTTCAAACCTGAACTTTTTGGATAACAATTGTGTCTTTTCTTCTATATGTGTGTTCGTTCGTCAGATGTTGCGTTTGGAACAAGTAGCTGCCAACATCAAAAGTGGTGACCGATCGTTTTGAAAGTCACGTGGGTTGAAGCCTGAAGTCACGTGGGTTGGAGCCTGGAGTAACGTGGGTTCAAACCTAAACTTTTTGGATAACAATTGTGCCTTTTTTTCTATATTTGTGTTCGTTCGTCAGATGTTGCGTTTGGAAAGAGTAGCTGCCAACTTCAAAAGTGGTGACCGATCGTTTTCAAAGTCACGTGGGTTGAAGCCTGAAGTCACGTGGGTTGAAGCCTGAAAACACGTGGGTTAAAACCTGAACTTTTTGGATAACAATTGTGTCTTTTCTTCTATATTTGTGTTCGTTCGTCAGATGTTGCGTTTGGAACAAGTAGCTGCCAACATCAAAAGTGGTGACCGATCGTTTTAAGAGTCACGTGGGTTGAAGCCTGAAGTCACGTGGGTTGGAGCCTGGAGTCACGTGGGTTCAAACCTGAACTTTTTGGATAACAATTGTGTCTTTTCTTCTATATTTGTGTTCGTTCGTCAGATGTTGCGTTTGGAACAAATAGCTGCCAACATCAAAAGTGGTGACCGATCGTTTTAAGAGTCACGTGGGTTGAAGCCTGAAGTCACGTGGGTTGGAGCCTGGAGTCACGTGGGTTCAAACCTGAACTTTTTGGATAACAATTGTGTCTTTTTTTCTATATTTGTGTTCGTTCGTCAGATGTTGCGTTTGGAAAGAGTAGCTGCCAGTTTCAAAAATGGTGACCGATCGTTTTCAAAGTCACGTGGGTTGAAGCCTGAAGTCACGTGGGTTGAAACCTGAATTTTTTGGATAACAATTGTATCTTTTCTTCTATATTTGTGTTCGTTCGTCAGATGTTGCGTTTGAAACAAGTAGCTGCCAACATCAAAAGTGGTGACCGATCGTTTTAAAAGTCACGTGGGTTGAAGCCTGAAGTCACGTGGGTTGGAGCCTGGAGTCACGTGGGTTCAAACCTGAACTTTTTGGATAACCATTTCGTCATTTTTTTTTTGATATTTGTGTTCGTTCGTCAGATGTTGCGTTTGGAACAAGTAGCTGCCAACTCCAAAAGTGGTGACCGATCGTTTTGAAAGTCACGTGGGTTGAAGCCTGGAGTCACGTGGGTTGAAGCCTGAAGTCACGTGGGTTGAAGCCTGAAGTCACGTAGGTTGAAGCCTGAACTTTTTGGATAACAATTGTGTCTTTTCTTCTATATTTGTGTTCGTTCGTCAGATGTTGCGTTTGGAACAAGTAGCTGCCAACTCCAAAAGTGGTGACCGATCGTTTTGAAAGTCACGTGGGTTGAAGCCTGAAGTCACGTGGGTTGAAGCCTGAAGTCACGTGGGTTGAAGCCTGAAGTCACGTGGGTTAAAACCTGAACTTTTTGGATAACAATTGTGTCTTTTTTTCCATATTTGTGTTCGTTCGTCAGATGTTGCGTTTGGAACAAGTAGCTGCCAACTCCAAAAGTGGTGACCGATCGTTTTAAAAGTCACGTGGGTTGAAGCCTGAAGTCACGTGGGTTTAAGCCTGAAGTCACGTGGGTTGAAGCCTGAAGTCACGTGGGTTCAATCCTGAACTTTTTGGATAACAATTGTGTCTTTTCTTCTATATTTGTGTTCGTTCGTCAGATGTTGCGTTTGGAACAAGTAGCTGCCAACTCCAAAAGTGGTGACCGATCGTTTTAAAAGTCACGTGGGTTGAAGCCTGAAGTCACGTGGGTTGAAGCCTGAAGTCACGTGGGTTGGAGCCTGGAGTCACGTGGGCTCAAACCTGAACTTTTTGGATAACCATTTCGTCATTTTTTTTCTATATTTGTGTTCGTTTGTCAGATGTTGCGTTTGGAACAAGTAGCTGCCAACATCAAAAGTGGTGACCTATCGTTTTAAAAGTCACGTGGGTTGAAGCCTGAAGTCACGTGGGTTGGAGCCTGGAGTCACGTGGGTTCAAACCTGAACTTTTTGGATAACAATTGTGTCTTTTTTTCTATATTTGTGTTCGTTCGACAGATGTTGCGTTTGGAAAGAGTAGCTGCCAACTTCAAAAGTGGTTACCGATCGTTTTCAAGTCACGTGGGTTGAAGCCTGAAGTCACGTGGGTTGAAGCCTGAAGTCACGTGGGTTGGAGCCTGGAGTCACGTGGGTTCAAACCTGAACTTTTTGGATAACAATTGTGTCTTTTTTTCTATATTTGTGTTCGTTCGACAGATGTTGCGTTTGGAAAGAGTAGCTGCCAACTTCAAAAGTGGTTACCGATCGTTTTCAAGTCACGTGGGTTGAAGCCTAAAGTCACGTGGGTTGAAGCCTGAAGTCACGTGGATTCAAATTTGAACTTTTTGGATAACAATTGTGTCTATTCTTCTATATTTGTGTTCGTTCGTCAGATGTTGCGTTTGGAACAAGTAGCTGCCAACATCAAAAGTGGTGACCGATCGTTTTAAAAGTCACGTGGGTTGAAGCCTGAAGTCACGTGGGTTGGAGCCTGGAGTCACGTGGGTTCAAACCTGAACTTTTTGGATAACAATCGTGTCTTTTTTTCTATATTTGTGTTCGTTCGACAGATGTTGCGTTTGGAAAGAGTAGCTGCCAACTTCAAAAGTGGTTACCGATCGTTTTCAAGTCACGTGGGATGAAGCCTGAAGTCACGTGGGTTGGAGCCTGGAGTCAGGTGAGTTAAAACCTGAACTTTTTGGATAACAATTGTGTCTTTTCTTCTATATTTGTGTTCGTTCGTCAGATGTTGCGTTTGGAACAAGAAGCTGCCAACATCAAAAGTGGTGACCGATCGTTTTAAGAGTCACGTGGGTTGAAGCCTGAAGTCACGTGGGTTGGAGCCTGGAGTCACGTGGGTTCAAACCTGAACTTTTTGGATAACAATTGTGTCTTTTCTTCTATATTTGTGTTCGTTCGTCAGATGTTGCGTTTGGAACAAGTAGCTGCCAACATCAAAAGTGGTGACCGATCGTTTCAAGAGTCACGTGGGTTGAAGCCTGAAGTCACGTGGGTTGGAGCCTGGAGTCACGTGGGTTCAAACCTGAACTTTTTGAATAACCATTACGTCATTTTTTATTGATATTTGTGTTCGTTCGTCAGATGTTGCGTTTGGAACAAGTAGCTGCCAACTCCAAAAGTGGTGACCGATCGTTTTAAAAGTCACGTGGGTTGAAGCCTGAAGTCACGTGGGTTAAAGCCTGAAGTCACGTGGGTTAAAACCTGAACTTTTTGGATAACAATTGTGTCTTTTTTTCTATATTTGTGTTCGTTCGTCAGATGTTGCGTTTGGAACAAGTAGCTGCCAACATCAAAATAGGTGACCGATCGTTTCAAGAGTCACGTGGGTTGAAGCCTGAAGTCACGTGGGTTGGAGCCTGGAGTCACGTGGGTTCAAACCTGAACTTTTTGGATAACAATTGTGTCTTTTTTTCTATATTTGTGTTCGTTCGACAGATGTTGCGTTTGGAAAGAGTAGCTGCCAACTTCAAAAGTGGTTACCGATCGTTTTCAAGTCACGTGGGTTGAAGCCTGAAGTCACGTGGGTTGAAGCCTGAAGTCACGTGGGTTGGAGCCTGGAGTCACGTGGGTTCAAACCTGAACTTTTTGGATAACAATTGTGTCTTTTTTTCTATATTTGTGTTCGTTCGACAGATGTTGCGTTTGGAAAGAGTAGCTGCCAACTTCAAAAGTGGTGACCGATCGTTTTAAAAGTCACGTGGGTTGAAGCCTGAAGTCACGTGGGTTGAAGCCTAAAGTCACGTGGGTTGAAGCCTGAAGTCACGTGGATTCAAACCTGAACTTTTTGGATAACAATTGTGTCTTTTCTTCTATATTTGTGTTCGTTCGTCAGATGTTGCGTTTGGAACAAGTAGCTGCCAACATCAAAAGTGGTGACCGATCGTTTTAAAAGTCACGTGGGTTGAAGCCTGAAGTCACGTGGGTTGGAGCCTGGAGTCACGTGGGTTCAAACCTGAACTTTTTGGATAACAATCGTGTCTTTTTTTCCATATTTGTGTTCGTTCGACAGATGTTGCGTTTGGAAAGAGTAGCTGCCAACTTCAAAAGTGGTTACCGATCGTTTTCAAGTCACGTGGGATGAAGCCTGAAGTCACGTGGGTTGGAGCCTGGAGTCAGGTGAGTTAAAACCTGAACTTTTTGGATAACAATTGTGTCTTTTCTTCTATATTTGTGTTCGTTCGTCAGATGTTGCGTTTGGAACAAGTAGCTGCCAACATCAAAAGTGGTGACCGATCGTTTTAAGAGTCACGTGGGTTGAAGCCTGAAGTCACGTGGGTTGGAGCCTGGAGTCACGTGGGTTCAAACCTGAACTTTTTGGATAACAATTGTGTCTTTTCTTCTATATTTGTGTTCGTTCGTCAGATGTTGCGTTTGGAACAAGTAGCTGCCAACATCAAAAGTGGTGACCGATCGTTTCAAGAGTCACGTTGGTTGAAGCCTGAAGTCACGTGGGTTGGAGCCTGGAGTCACGTGGGTTCAAACCTGAACTTTTTGAATAACCATTTCGTCATTTTTTATTGATATTTGTGTTCGTTCGTCAGATGTTGCGTTTGGAACAAGTAGCTGCCAACTCCAAAAGTGGTGACCGATCGTTTTAAAAGTCACGTGGGTTGAAGCCTGAAGTCACGTGGGTTAAAGCCTGAAGTCACGTGGGTTAAAACCTGAACTTTTTGGATAACAATTGTGTCTTTTTTTCTATATTTGTGTTCGTTCGTCAGATGTTGCGTTTGGAACAAGTAGCTGCCAACTTCAAAAATGGTGACCGATCGTTTTCAAAGTCACGTGGGTTGAAGCCTGAAGTCACGTGGGTTGGAGCCTGGAGTCACGTGGGTTCAAACCTGAACTTTTTGGATAACAATTGTGTCTTTTTTTCTATATTTGTGTTCGTTCGTCAGATGTTGCGTTTGGAAATAGCAGCTGCCAACTTCAAAAGTGGTGACCGATCGTTTTCAAAGTCACGTGGGTTGAAGCCTGAAGTCACGTGGGTTGAAGCCTGAAGTCACGTGGGTTGAAGCCTGAAAACACGTGGGTTGAAACCTGAACTTTTTGGATAACAATTGTGTCTTTTTTTCTATATTTGTGTTCGTTCGTCAGATGTTGCGTTTGGAACAAGTAGCTGCCAACTTCAAAAATGGTGACCGATCGTTTTCAAAGTCACGTGGGTTGAAGCCTGAAGTCACGTGAGTTGAAGCCTGAAGTCACGTGGGTTGAAGCCTGGAGTCACGTGGGTTGAAATCTGAACTTTTTGGATAACAATTGTGTCTTCTCTTCTATATTTGTGTTCGTTCGTCAGATGTTGCGTTTGGAACAAGTAGCTGCCAACATCAAAAGTGGTGACCGATCGTTTTAAAAGTCACGTGGATTGAAGCCTGAAGTCACGTGGGTTGAAGCCTGAACTTTTTGGATAACAATTGTGTCTTCAGTTTTTTGATATTTGTGTTCGTTCGTCGGATGTTGCGTTTGGAACAAGTAGCTGCCAACATCAAAAGTGGTGACCGATCGTTTTTAAAGTCACGTGGGTTGAAGCCTGAAGTCACGTGGGTTGGAGCCTGGAGTCACGTGGGTTCAAACCTGAACTTTTTGGATAACAATTGTGTCTTTTCTTCTATATGTGTGTTCGTTCGTCAGATGTTGCGTTTGGAACAAGTAGCTGCCAACATCAAAAGTGGTGACCGATCGTTTTGAAAGTCACGTGGGTTGAAGCCTGAAGTCACGTGGGTTGGAGCCTGGAGTAACGTGGGTTCAAACCTAAACTTTTTGGATAACAATTGTGCCTTTTTTTCTATATTTGTGTTCGTTCGTCAGATGTTGCGTTTGGAAAGAGTAGTTGCCAACTTCAAAAGTGGTGACCGATCGTTTTCAAAGTCACGTGGGTTGAAGCCTGAAGTCACGTGGGTTGAAGCCTGAAAACACGTGGGTTAAAACCTGAACTTTTTGGATAACAATTGTGTCTTTTCTTCTATATTTGTGTTCGTTCGTCAGATGTTGCGTTTGGAACAAGTAGCTGCCAACATCAAAAGTGGTGACCGATCGTTTTAAGAGTCACGTGGGTTGAAGCCTGAAGTCACGTGGGTTGGAGCCTGGAGTCACGTGGGTTCAAACCTGAACTTTTTGGATAACAATTGTGTCTTTTCTTCTATATTTGTGTTCGTTCGTCAGATGTTGCGTTTGGAACAAGTAGCTGCCAACATCAAAAGTGGTGACCGATCGTTTTAAGAGTCACGTGGGTTGAAGCCTGAAGTCACGTGGGTTGGAGCCTGGAGTCACGTGGGTTCAAACCTGAACTTTTTGGATAACAATTGTGTCTTTTTTTCTATATTTGTGTTCGTTCGTCAGATGTTGCGTTTGGAAAGAGTAGCTGCCAGTTTCAAAAATGGTGACCGATCGTTTTCAAAGTCACGTGGGTTGAAGCCTGAAGTCACGTGGGTTGAAACCTGAATTTTTTGGATAACAATTGTATCTTTTCTTCTATATTTGTGTTCGTTCGTCAGATGTTGCGTTTGAAACAAGTAGCTGCCAACATCAAAAGTGGTGACCGATCGTTTTAAAAGTCACGTGGGTTGAAGCCTGAAGTCACGTGGGTTGGAGCCTGGAGTCACGTGGGTTCAAACCTGAACTTTTTGGATAACCATTTCGTCATTTTTTTTTTGATATTTGTGTTCGTTCGTCAGATGTTGCGTTTGGAACAAGTAGCTGCCAACTCCAAAAGTGGTGACCGATCGTTTTGAAAGTCACGTGGGTTGAAGCCTGGAGTCACGTGGGTTGAAGCCTGAAGTCACGTGGGTTGAAGCCTGAAGTCACGTAGGTTGAAGCCTGAACTTTTTGGATAACAATTGTGTCTTTTCTTCTATATTTGTGTTCGTTCGTCAGATGTTGCGTTTGGAACAAGTAGCTGCCAACTCCAAAAGTGGTGACCGATCGTTTTGAAAGTCACGTGGGTTGAAGCCTGAAGTCACGTGGGTTGAAGCCTGAAGTCACGTGGGTTGAAGCCTGAAGTCACGTGGGTTAAAACCTGAACTTTTTGGATAACAATTGTGTCTTTTTTTCCATATTTGTGTTCGTTCGTCAGATGTTGCGTTTGGAACAAGTAGCTGCCAACTTCAAAAATGGTGACCGATCGTTTTCAAAGTCACGTGGGTTGAAGCCTGAAGTCACGTGGGTTGAAGCCCGAAGTCACGTGGGTTGGAGCCTGGAGTCACGTGGGTTCAAACCTGAACTTTTTGGATAACAATTGTGTCTTTTCTTCTATATTTGTTGTCGTTCGTCAGATGTTGCGTTTGGAACAAGTAGCTGCCAACATCAAAAGTGGTAACCGATCGTTTTGAAAGTCACGTGGGTTGAAGCCTGAAGTCACGTGGGTTGGAGCCTGGAGTCACGTGGGTTGGAGCCTGGAGTCAGGTGAGTTAAAACCTGAACTTTTTGGATAACAATTGTGTCTTTTCTTCTATATTTGTGTTCGTTCGTCAGATGTTGCGTTTGGAACAAGTAGCTGCCAACATCAAAAGTGGTGACCGATCGTTTTAAAAGTCACGTGGGTTGAAGCCTGAAGTCACGTGGGTTGGAGCCTGGAGTCACGTGGGTTCAAACCTGAACTTTTTGGATAACAATTGTGTCTTTTCTTCTATATTTGTTGTCGTTCGTCAGATGTTGCGTTTGGAACAAGTAGCTGCCAACATCAAAAGTGGTAACCGATCGTTTTCAAAGTCACGTGGGTTGAAGCCTGAAGTCACGTGGGTTAAAACCTGAACTTTTTGGATAACAATTGTGTCTTTCCTTCTATATTTGTGTTCGTTTGTCAGATGTTGCGTTTGGAACAAGTAGCTGCCAACATCAAAAGTGGTGACCTATCGTTTTAAAAGTCACGTGGGTTGAAGCCTGAAGTCACGTGGGTTGAAGTCTGAAGTCACGTGGGTTAAAACCTGAACTTTTTGGATAACAATTGTGTCTTTTCTTCTATATTTGTGTTCGTCCGTCAGATGTTGCGTTTGGAACAAGTAGCTGCCAACATCGAAAGTGGTGACCGATCGTTTTAAGAGTCACGTGGGTTGAAGCCTAAAGTCACGTGGGTTGGAGCCTGGAGTCACGTGGGTTCAAACCTGAACTTTTTGGATAACAATTGTGTCTTTTTTTCTATATTTGTGTTCGTTCGTCAAATGTTGCGTTTGGAAAGAGTAGCTGCCAACTTCAAAAGTGGTGACCGATCGTTTTCAAAGTCACGTGGGTTGAAGCCTGAAGTCACGTGGGTTGAAGCCTGAAGTCACGTGGGTTGAAACCTGAACTTTTTGGATAACAATTGTGTCTTTTTTTCTATATTTGTGTTCGTTCGTCAGATGTTGCAATTGGAAAGAGTAGCTGTCAACTTTAAAAGTGGTGACCGATCGTTTTCAAAGTCACGTGGGTTGAAGCCTGAAGTCACGTGGGTTAAAACATGAACTTTTTGGATAACAATTGTGTCTTTCCTTCTATATTTGTGTTCGTTTGTCAGATGTTGCGTTTGGAACAAGTAGCTGCCAACATCAAAAGTGGTGACCTATCGTTTCAAAAGTCACGTGGGTTGAAGCCTGAAGTCACGTGGGTTGGAGCCTGGAGTCACGTGGTTTCAAACCTGAACTTTTTGGATAACAATTGTGTCTTTTTTTCTATATTTGTGTTCGTTCGACAGATGTTGCGTTTGGAAAGAGTAGCTGCCAACTTCAAAAGTGGTCACCGATCGTTTTCAAGTCACGTGGGTTGAAGCCTGAAGTCACGTGGGTTGGAGCCTGGAGTCACGTGGGTTCAAACCTGAACTTTTTGGATAACAATTGTGTCTTTTTTTCTATATTTGTGTTCGTTCGTCAGATGTTGCGTTTGGAAAGAGTAGCTGCCAACTTTAAAAGTGGTGACCGATCGTTTTCAAAGTCACGTGGGTTGGAGCCTGAAGTCACGTGGGTTAAAACCTGAACTTTTTGGATAACAATTGTGTCTTTCCTTCTATATTTGTGTTCGTTTGTCAGATGTTGCGTTTGGAACAAGTAGCTGCCAACATCAAAAGTGGTGAACTATCGTTTCAAAAGTCACGTGGGTTGAAGCCTGAAGTCACGTGGGTTGGAGCCTGGAGGCACGTGGGTTCAAACCTGAACTTTTTGGATAACCATTCCGTCATTTTTTTCGATATTTGTGTTCGTTTGTCAGATGTTGCGTTTGGGAAGAGTAGCTGCCAACTTTAAAAGTGGTGACCGATCGTTTTGAGAGTCACGTGGGTTGAAGCCTAAAGCACGTGGGTTGGAGCCTGGAGTCACGTGGGTTCAAACCTGAACTTTTTGGATAACAATTGTGTCTTTTTTTCTATATTTGTGTTCGTTCGTCAGATGTTTCGTTTGGAAAGAGTAGCTGCCAACTTCAAAAATGGTGACCGATCGTTTTCAAAGTCACTTGGGTTGTAGCCTGAAGTCACGTGGGTTGAAGCCTGAAGTCACGTGGGTTGAAGCCTGAAAACACGTGGGTTGAAACCTGAACATTTTGGATAACAATTGTGTCTTTTCTTCTATATTTGTGTTCGTTCGTCAGATGTTGCGTTTGGAACAAGTAGCTGCCAACATCAAAATAGGTGACCGATCGTTTTAAGAGTCACGTGGGTTGAAGCCTGAAGTCACGTGGGTTGGAGCCTGGAGTCACGTGGGTTCAAACCTGAACTCTTTGGATAACAATTGTTTCTTTTTTTTTATATTTGTGGTCGTTCGTCAGGTGTTGCGTTTGGAAAGAGTAGCTGCCAACTTCAAAAATGGTGACCGATCGTTCTCAAAGTCACGTGGGTTGAAGCCTGAAGTCACGTGGGTTGAAGCCTGAAGTCACGTGGGTTCAAACCTGAACTTTTTGGATAACAATTGTGTCTTTTCTTCTATATTTGTGTTCGTTCGTCAGATGTTGCGTTTGGAACAAGTAGCTGCCAACATCAAAAGTGGTGACCGATCGTTTTAAAAGTCACGTGGGTTGAAGCCTGAAGTCACGTGGGTTGGAGCCTGGAGTCACGTGGGTTCAAACCTAAACTTTTTGGATAACAATTGTGTCTTTTTTTCTATATTTGTGTTCGTTCGTCAGATGTTGCGTTTGGAAAGAGTAGCTGCCAATTTCAAAAGTGGTGACCGATCGTTTTCGAAGTCACGTGGGTTGAAGCCTGAAGTCACGTGGGTTGAAGCCTGAAGTCACGTGGGTTGAAGTCTGAAGTCACGTGGGTTAAAACCTGAACTTTTTGGATAACAATTGTGTCTTTTCTTCTATATTTGTGTTCGTCCGTCAGATGTTGCGTTTGGAACAAGTAGCTGCCAACATCAAAAGTGGTGACCGATCGTTTTAAGAGTCACGTGGGTTGAAGCCTAAAGTCACGTGGGTTGGAGCCTGGAGTCACGTGGGTTCAAACCTGAACTTTTTGGATAACAATTGTGTCTTTTTTTCTATATTTGTGTTCGTTCGTCAAATGTTGCGTTTGGAAAGAGTAGCTGCCAACTTCAAAAGTGGTGACCGATCGTTTTCAAAGTCACGTGGGTTGAAGCCTGAAGTCACGTGGGTTGAAGCCTGAAGTCACGTGGGTTGAAACCTGAACTTTTTGGATAACAATTGTGTCTTTTCTTCTATATTTGTGTTCGTTCGTCAGATGTTGCGTTTGGAACAAGTAGCTGCCAACATCAAAAGTGGTGACCGATCGTTTTAAAAGTCACGTGGGTTGAAGCCTGAAGTCACGTGGGTTGGAGCCTGGAGTCACGTGGGTTCAAACCTAAACTTTTTGGATAACAATTGTGTTTTTTTTTCTATATTTGTGTTCGTTCGTTAGATGTTGCGTTTGGAAAGAGTAGCTGCCAACTTCAAAAGTGGTGACCGATCGTTTCCAAACTCACGTGGGTTGAAGCCTGAAGTCACGTGGGTTGAAGCCTGAAGTCACGTGGGTTGAAACCTGAACCTTTTGGATAACAATTGTGTCTTTTCTTCTATATTTGTGTTCGTTTGTCAGATGTTGCGTTTGGAACAAGTAGCTGCCAACATCAAAAGTGGTGACCTATCGTTTCAAAAGTCACGTGGGTTGAAGCCTGAAGTCACGTGGGTTGGAGCCTGGAGTCACGTGGGTTCAAACCTGAACTTTTTGGATAACCATTCCGTCATTTTTTTCGATATTTGTGTTCGTTTGTCAGATGTTGCGTTTGGAAAGAGTAGCTGCCAACTTTAAAAGTGGTGACCGATCGTTTTCAAAGTCACGTGGGTTGAAGCCTGAAGTCACGTGGGTTAAAACCTGAACTTTTTGGATAACAATTGTGTCTTTCCTTCTATATTTGTGTTCGTTTGTCAGATGTTGCGTTTGGAACAAGTAGCTGCCAACATCAAAAGTGGTGACCTATCGTTTTAAAAGTCACGTGGGTTGAAGCCTGAAGTCACGTGGGTTGGAGCCTGGAGTCACGTGGGTTCAAACCTGAACTTTTTGGATAACAATTGTGTCTTTTTTTCTATATTTGTGTTCGTTCGACAGATGTTGCGTTTGGAAAGAGTAGCTGCCAACTTCAAAAGTGGTTACCGATCGTTTTCAAGTCACGTGGGTTGAAGCCTAAAGTCACGTGGGGTGAAGCCTGAAGTCACGTGGATTCAAACCTGAACTTTTTGGATAACAATCGTGTCTTTTTTTCTATATTTGTGTTCGTTCGACAGATGTTGCGTTTGGAAAGAGTAGCTGCCAACTTCAAAAGTGGTTACCGATCGTTTTCAAGTCACGTGGGTTGAAGCCTGAAGTCACGTGGGTTGGAGCCTGGAGTCAGGTGAGTTAAAACCTGAACTTTTTGGATAACAATTGTGTCTTTTCTTCTATATTTGTGTTCGTTCGTCAGATGTTGCGTTTGGAACAAGTAGCTGCCAACATCAAAAGTGGTGACCGATCGTTTTAAGAGTCACGTGGGTTGAAGCCTGAAGTCACGTGGGTTGGAGCCTGGAGTCACGTGGGTTCAAACCTGAACTTTTTGGATAACAATTGTGTCTTTTCTTCTATATTTGTGTTCGTTCGTCAGATGTTGCGTTTGGAACAAGTAGCTGCCAACATCAAAAGTGGTGACCGATCGTTTCAAGAGTCACGTGGGTTGAAGCCTGAAGTCACGTGGGTTGGAGCCTGGAGTCACGTGGGTTCAAACCTGAACTTTTTGAATAACCATTTCGTCATTTTTTAGTGATATTTGTGTTCGTTCGTCAGATGTTGCGTTTGGAACAAGTAGCTGCCAACTCCAAAAGTGGTGACCGATCGTTTTAAAAGTCACGTGGGTTGAAGCCTGAAGTCACGTGGGTTAAGCCTGGAGTCGCGTGGGTTAAAACCTGAACTTTTTGGATAACAATTGTGTCTTTTTTTCTATATTTGTGTTCGTTCGTTAGATGTTGCGTTTGGAACAAGTAGCTGCCAACTTCAAAAATGGTGACCGATCGTTTTCAAAGTCACGTGGGTTGAAGCCTGAAGTCACGTGGGTTGAAACCTGAAGTCACGTGGGTTGAAGCCTGAAGTCACGTGGGTTGAAACCTGAACTTTTTGGATAACAATTGTGTCTTTTCTTCTATATTTGTGTTCGTTCGTCAGATGTTGCGTTTGGAACAAGTAGCTGCCAACATCAAAAGTGGTGACCGATCGTTTTGAGAGTCACGTGGGTTGAAGCCTAAAGTCACGTGGGTTGGAGCCTGGAGTCACGTGGGTTCAAACCTGAACTTTTTGGATAACAATTGTGTCTTTTTTTCTATATTTGTGTTCGTTCGTCAGATGTTGCGTTTGGAAAGAGTAGCTAACCAACTTCAAATGTGGTGACCGATCGTTTTCAAAGTCACGTGGGTTGAAGCCTGAAGTCACGTGGGTTGAAACCTGAAGTCACGTGGGTTGAAGCCTGAAGTCACGTGGGTTGAAACCTGAACTTTTTGGATAACAATTGTGTCTTTTCTTCTATATTTGTGTTCGTTCGTCAGATGTTGCGTTTGGAACAAGTAGCTGCCAACATCAAAAGTGGTGACCGATCGTTTTAAGAGTCACGTGGGTTGAAGCCTGAAGTCACGTGGGTTGGAGCCTGGAGTCACGTGGGTTCAAACCTGAACTTTTTGGATAACAACTGTGTCTTTTTTTCTATATTTGTGTTCGTTCGTCAGATGTTGCGTTTGGAAAGAGTAGCTGCCAACTTCAAAAGTGGTGACCGATCGTTTTCAAAGTCACGTGGGTTGAAGCCTGAAGTCACGTGGGTTGAAGCCTGAAGTCAGGTGGGTTGAAACCTGAACTTTTTGGATAACAATTGTGTCTTTTCTTCTATATTTGTGTTCGTTCGTCAGATGTTGCGTTTGGAACAAGTAGCTGCCAACATCAAAAGTGGTGACCGATCGTTTTAAAAGTCACGTGGGTTGAAGCCTGAAGTCACGTGGGTTGGAGCCTGGAGTCACGTGGGTTCAAACCTAAACTTTTTGGATAACAATTGTGTTTTTTTTTTCTATATTAGTGTTCGTTCGTCAGATGTTGCGTTTGGAAAGAGTAGCTGCCAACTTCAAAAGTGGTGACCGATCGTTTCCAAAGTCACGTGGGTTGAAGCCTGAAGTCACGTGGGTTGAAGCCTGAAGTCACGTGGGTTGAAACCTGAACCTTTTGGATAACAATTGTGTCTTTTCTTCTATATTTGTGTTCGTTCGTCAGATGTTGCGTTTGGAAAGAGTAGCTGCCAACTTTAAAAGTGGTGACCGATCGTTTTCAAAGTCACGTGGGTTGAAGCCTGAAGTCACGTGGGTTAAAACCTGAACTTTTTGGATAACAATTGTGTCTTTCCTTCTATATTTGTGTTCGTTTGTCAGATGTTGCGTTTCGAACAAGTAGCTGCCAACATCAAAAGTGGTGACCTATCGTTTCAAAAGTCACGTGGGTTGAAGCCTGAAGTCACGTGGGTTGGAGCCTGGAGTCACGTGGGTTCAAACCTGAACTTTTTGGATAAACATTCCGTCATTTTTTTCGATATTTGTGTTCGTTTGTCAGATGTTGCGTTTGGAAAGAGTAGCTGCCAACTTTAAAAGTGGTGACCGATCGTTTTAAGAGTCACGTGGGTTGAAGCCTAAAGCACGTGGGTTGGAGCCTGGAGTCACGTGGGTTCAAACCTGAACTTTTTGGTTAACAATTGTGTCTTTTTTTCTATATTTGTGTTCGTTCGTCAGATGTTTCGTTTGGAAAGAGTAGCTGCCAACTTCAAAAATGGTGACCGATCGTTTTCAAAGTCACGTGGGTTGTAGCCTGAAGTCACGTGGGTTGAAGCCTGAAGTCACGTGGGTTGAAGCCTGAAAACACGTGGGTTGAAACCTGAACATTTTGGATAACAATTGTGTCTTTTCTTCTATATTTGTGTTCGTTCGTCAGATGTTGCGTTTGGAACAAGTAGCTGCCAACATCAAAATAGGTGACCGATCGTTTTAAGAGTCACGTGGGTTGAAGCCTGAAGTCACGTGGGTTGGAGCCTGGAGTCACGTGGGTTCAAACCTGAACTCTTTGGATAACAATTGTTTCTTTTTTTTTATATTTGTGGTCGTTCGTCAGGTGTTGCGTTTGGAAAGAGTAGCTGCCAACTTCAAAAATGGTGACCGATCGTTCTCAAAGTCACGTGGGTTGAAGCCTGAAGTCACGTGGGTTAAAACCTGAACTTTTTGGATAACAATTGTGTCTTTCCTTCTATATTTGTGTTCGTTTGTCAGATGTTGCGTTTGGAACAAGTAGCTGCCAACATCAAAAGTGGTGACCTATCGTTTTAAAAGTCACGTGGGTTGAAGCCTGAAGTCACGTGGTTTGGAGCCTGGAGTCACGTGGGTTCAAACCTGAACTTTTTGGATAACCATTCCGTCATTTTTTTCGATATTTGTGTTCGTTTGTCAGATGTTGCGTTTGGAAAGAGTAGCTGCCAACTTTAAAAGTGGTGACCGATCGTTTTCAAAGTCACGTGGGTTGAAGCCTGAAGTCACGTGGGTTAAAACCTGAACTTTTTGGATAACAATTGTGTCTTTCCTTCTATATTTGTGTTCGTTTGTCAGATGTTGCGTTTGGAACAAGTAGCTGCCAACATCAAAAGTGGTGACCTATCGTTTTAAAAGTCACGTGGGTTGAAGCCTGAAGTCACGTGGGTTGGAGCCTGGAGTCACGTGGGTTCAAACCTGAACTTTTTGGATAACAATTGTGTCTTTTTTTCTATATTTGTGTTCGTTCGACAGATGTTGCGTTTGGAAAGAGTAGCTGCCAACTTCAAAAGTGGTTACCGATCGTTTTCAAGTCACGTGGGTTGAAGCCTAAAGTCACGTGGGGTGAAGCCTGAAGTCACGTGGATTCAAACCTGAACTTTTTGGATAACAATCGTGTCTTTTTTTCTATATTTGTGTTCGTTCGACAGATGTTGCGTTTGGAAAGAGTAGCTGCCAACTTCAAAAGTGGTTACCGATCGTTTTCAATTCACGTGGGTTGAAGCCTGAAGTCACGTGGGTTGGAGCCTGGAGTCAGGTGAGTTAAAACCTGAACTTTTTGGATAACAATTGTGTCTTTTCTTCTATATTTGTGTTCGTTCGTCAGATGTTGCGTTTGGAACAAGTAGCTGCCAACATCAAAAGTGGTGACCGATCGTTTTAAGAGTCACGTGGGTTGAAGCCTGAAGTCACGTGGGTTGGAGCCTGGAGTCACGTGGGTTCAAACCTGAACTTTTTGGATAACAATTGTGTCTTTTCTTCTATATTTGTGTTCGTTCGTCAGATGTTGCGTTTGGAACAAGTAGCTGCCAACATCAAAAGTGGTGACCGATCGTTTCAAGAGTCACGTGGGTTGAAGCCTGAAGTCACGTGGGTTGGAGCCTGGAGTCACGTGGGTTCAAACCTGAACTTTTTGAATAACCATTTCGTCATTTTTTAGTGATATTTGTGTTCGTTCGTCAGATGTTGCGTTTGGAACAAGTAGCTGCCAACTCCAAAAGTGGTGACCGATCGTTTTAAAAGTCACGTGGGTTGAAGCCTGAAGTCACGTGGGTTAAGCCTGGAGTCGCGTGGGTTAAAACCTGAACTTTTTGGATAACAATTGTGTCTTTTTTTCTATATTTGTGTTCGTTCGTTAGATGTTGCGTTTGGAACAAGTAGCTGCCAACTTCAAAAATGGTGACCGATCGTTTTCAAAGTCACGTGGGTTGAAGCCTGAAGTCACGTGGGTTGAAACCTGAAGTCACGTGGGTTGAAGCCTGAAGTCACGTGGGTTGAAACCTGAACTTTTTGGATAACAATTGTGTCTTTTCTTCTATATTTGTGTTCGTTCGTCAGATGTTGCGTTTGGAACAAGTAGCTGCCAACATCAAAAGTGGTGACCGATCGTTTTGAGAGTCACGTGGGTTGAAGCCTAAAGTCACGTGGGTTGGAGCCTGGAGTCACGTGGGTTCAAACCTGAACTTTTTGGATAACAATTGTGTCTTTTTTTCTATATTTGTGTTCGTTCGTCAGATGTTGCGTTTGGAAAGAGTAGCTAACCAACTTCAAATGTGGTGACCGATCGTTTTCAAAGTCACGTGGGTTGAAGCCTGAAGTCACGTGGGTTGAAACCTGAAGTCACGTGGGTTGAAGCCTGAAGTCACGTGGGTTGAAACCTGAACTTTTTGGATAACAATTGTGTCTTTTCTTCTATATTTGTGTTCGTTCGTCAGATGTTGCGTTTGGAACAAGTAGCTGCCAACATCAAAAGTGGTGACCGATCGTTTTAAGAGTCACGTGGGTTGAAGCCTGAAGTCACGTGGGTTGGAGCCTGGAGTCACGTGGGTTCAAACCTGAACTTTTTGGATAACAATTGTGTCTTTTTTTCTATATTTGTGTTCGTTCGTCAGATGTTGCGTTTGGAAAGAGTAGCTGCCAACTTCAAAAGTGGTGACCGATCGTTTTCAAAGTCACGTGGGTTGAAGCCTGAAGTCACGTGGGTTGAAGCCTGAAGTCAGGTGGGTTGAAACCTGAACTTTTTGGATAACAATTGTGTCTTTTCTTCTATATTTGTGTTCGTTCGTCAGATGTTGCGTTTGGAACAAGTAGCTGCCAACATCAAAAGTGGTGACCGATCGTTTTAAAAGTCACGTGGGTTGAAGCCTGAAGTCACGTGGGTTGGAGCCTGGAGTCACGTGGGTTCAAACCTAAACTTTTTGGATAACAATTGTGTTTTTTTTTTCTATATTAGTGTTCGTTCGTCAGATGTTGCGTTTGGAAAGAGTAGCTGCCAACTTCAAAAGTGGTGACCGATCGTTTCCAAAGTCACGTGGGTTGAAGCCTGAAGTCACGTGGGTTGAAGCCTGAAGTCACGTGGGTTGAAACCTGAACCTTTTGGATAACAATTGTGTCTTTTCTTCTATATTTGTGTTCGTTCGTCAGATGTTGCGTTTGGAAAGAGTAGCTGCCAACTTTAAAAGTGGTGACCGATCGTTTTCAAAGTCACGTGGGTTGAAGCCTGAAGTCACGTGGGTTAAAACCTGAACTTTTTGGATAACAATTGTGTCTTTCCTTCTATATTTGTGTTCGTTTGTCAGATGTTGCGTTTGGAACAAGTAGCTGCCAACATCAAAAGTGGTGACCTATCGTTTCAAAAGTCACGTGGGTTGAAGCCTGAAGTCACGTGGGTTGGAGCCTGGAGTCACGTGGGTTCAAACCTGAACTTTTTGGATAAACATTCCGTCATTTTTTTCGACAGATGTTGCGTTTGGAAAGAGTAGCTGCCAACTTCAAAAGTGGTTACCGATCGTTTTCAAGTCACGTGGGTTGAAGCCTGAAGTCACGTGGGTTGGAGCCTGGAGTCAGGTGAGTTAAAACCTGAACTTTTTGGATAACAATTGTGTCTTTTCTTCTATATTTGTGTTCGTTCGTCAGATGTTGCGTTTGGAACAAGTAGCTGCCAACATCAAAAGTGGTGACCGATCGTTTTAAGAGTCACGTGGGTTGAAGCCTGAAGTCACGTGGGTTGGAGCCTGGAGTCACGTGGGTTCAAACCTGAACTTTTTGGATAACAATTGTGTCTTTTCTTCTATATTTGTGTTCGTTCGTCAGATGTTGCGTTTGGAACAAGTAGCTGCCAACATCAAAAGTGGTGACCGATCGTTTCAAGAGTCACGTGGGTTGAAGCCTGAAGTCACGTGGGTTGGAGCCTGGAGTCACGTGGGTTCAAACCTGAACTTTTTGAATAACCATTTCGTCATTTTTTAGTGATATTTGTGTTCGTTCGTCAGATGTTGCGTTTGGAACAAGTAGCTGCCAACTCCAAAAGTGGTGACCGATCGTTTCAAAAGTCACGTGGGTTGAAGCCTGAAGTCACGTGGGTTAAGCCTGGAGTCGCGTGGGTTAAAACCTGAACTTTTTGGATAACAATTGTGTCTTTTTTTCTATATTTGTGTTCGTTCGTTAGATGTTGCGTTTGGAACAAGTAGCTGCCAACTTCAAAAATGGTGACCGATCGTTTTCAAAGTCACGTGGGTTGAAGCCTGAAGTCACGTGGGTTGAAACCTGAAGTCACGTGGGTTGAAGCCTGAAGTCACGTGGGTTGAAACCTGAACTTTTTGGATAACAATTGTGTCTTTTCTTCTATATTTGTGTTCGTTCGTCAGATGTTGCGTTTGGAACAAGTAGCTGCCAACATCAAAAGTGGTGACCGATCGTTTTGAGAGTCACGTGGGTTGAAGCCTAAAGTCACGTGGGTTGGAGCCTGGAGTCACGTGGGTTCAAACCTGAACTTTTTGGATAACAATTGTGTCTTTTTTTCTATATTTGTGTTCGTTCGTCAGATGTTGCGTTTGGAAAGAGTAGCTAACCAACTTCAAATGTGGTGACCGATCGTTTTCAAAGTCACGTGGGTTGAAGCCTGAAGTCACGTGGGTTGAAACCTGAAGTCACGTGGGTTGAAGCCTGAAGTCACGTGGGTTGAAACCTGAACTTTTTGGATAACAATTGTGTCTTTTCTTCTATATTTGTGTTCGTTCGTCAGATGTTGCGTTTGGAACAAGTAGCTGCCAACATCAAAAGTGGTGACCGATCGTTTTAAGAGTCACGTGGGTTGAAGCCTGAAGTCACGTGGGTTGGAGCCTGGAGTCACGTGGGTTCAAACCTGAACTTTTTGGATAACAATTGTGTCTTTTTTTCTATATTTGTGTTCGTTCGTCAGATGTTGCGTTTGGAAAGAGTAGCTGCCAACTTCAAAAGTGGTGACCGATCGTTTTCAAAGTCACGTGGGTTGAAGCCTGAAGTCACGTGGGTTGAAGCCTGAAGTCAGGTGGGTTAAAACCTGAACTTTTTGGATAACAATTGTGTCTTTCCTTCTATATTTGTGTTCGTTTGTCAGATGTTGCGTTTGGAACAAGTAGCTGCCAACATCAAAAGTGGTGACCTATCGTTTCAAAAGTCACGTGGGTTGAAGCCTAAAGCACGTGGGGTGAAGCCTGAAGTCACGTGGATTCAAACCTGAACTTTTTGGATAACAATCGTGTCTTTTTTTCTATATTTGTGTTCGTTCGACAGATGTTGCGTTTGGAAAGAGTAGCTGCCAACTTCAAAAGTGGTTACCGATCGTTTTCAAGTCACGTGGGTTCAAACCTGAACTTTTTGGATAACCATTCCGTCATTTTTTTCGATATTTGTGTTCGTTTGTCAGATGTTGCGTTTGGAAAGAGTAGCTGCCAACTTTAAAAGTGGTGACCGATCGTTTTCAAAGTCACGTGGGTTGAAGCCTGAAGTCACGTGGGTTAAAACCTGAACTTTTTGGATAACAATTGTGTCTTTCCTTCTATATTTGTGTTCGTTTGTCAGATGTTGCGTTTGGAACAAGTAGCTGCCAACATCAAAAGTGGTGACCTATCGTTTTAAAAGTCACGTGGGTTGAAGCCTGAAGTCACGTGGGTTGGAGCCTGGAGTCACGTGGGTTCAAACCTGAACTTTTTGGATAACAATTGTGTCTTTTTTTCTATATTTGTGTTCGTTCGACAGATGTTGCGTTTGGAAAGAGTAGCTGCCAACTTCAAAAGTGGTTACCGATCGTTTTCAAGTCACGTGGGTTGAAGCCTAAAGTCACGTGGGGTGAAGCCTGAAGTCACGTGGATTCAAACCTGAACTTTTTGGATAACAATCGTGTCTTTTTTTCTATATTTGTGTTCGTTCGACAGATGTTGCGTTTGGAAAGAGTAGCTGCCAACTTCAAAAGTGGTTACCGATCGTTTTCAAGTCACGTGGGTTGAAGCCTGAAGTCACGTGGGTTGGAGCCTGGAGTCAGGTGAGTTAAAACCTGAACTTTTTGGATAACAATTGTGTCTTTTCTTCTATATTTGTGTTCGTTCGTCAGATGTTGCGTTTGGAACAAGTAGCTGCCAACATCAAAAGTGGTGACCGATCGTTTTAAGAGTCACGTGGGTTGAAGCCTGAAGTCACGTGGGTTGGAGCCTGGAGTCACGTGGGTTCAAACCTGAACTTTTTGGATAACAATTGTGTCTTTTCTTCTATATTTGTGTTCGTTCGTCAGATGTTGCGTTTGGAACAAGTAGCTGCCAACATCAAAAGTGGTGACCGATCGTTTCAAGAGTCACGTGGGTTGAAGCCTGAAGTCACGTGGGTTGGAGCCTGGAGTCACGTGGGTTCAAACCTGAACTTTTTGAATAACCATTTCGTCATTTTTTAGTGATATTTGTGTTCGTTCGTCAGATGTTGCGTTTGGAACAAGTAGCTGCCAACTCCAAAAGTGGTGACCGATCGTTTTAAAAGTCACGTGGGTTGAAGCCTGAAGTCACGTGGGTTAAGCCTGGAGTCGCGTGGGTTAAAACCTGAACTTTTTGGATAACAATTGTGTCTTTTTTTCTATATTTGTGTTCGTTCGTTAGATGTTGCGTTTGGAACAAGTAGCTGCCAACTTCAAAAATGGTGACCGATCGTTTTCAAAGTCACGTGGGTTGAAGCCTGAAGTCACGTGGGTTGAAACCTGAAGTCACGTGGGTTGAAGCCTGAAGTCACGTGGGTTGAAACCTGAACTTTTTGGATAACAATTGTGTCTTTTCTTCTATATTTGTGTTCGTTCGTCAGATGTTGCGTTTGGAACAAGTAGCTGCCAACATCAAAAGTGGTGACCGATCGTTTTGAGAGTCACGTGGGTTGAAGCCTAAAGTCACGTGGGTTGGAGCCTGGAGTCACGTGGGTTCAAACCTGAACTTTTTGGATAACAATTGTGTCTTTTTTTCTATATTTGTGTTCGTTCGTCAGATGTTGCGTTTGGAAAGAGTAGCTAACCAACTTCAAATGTGGTGACCGATCGTTTTCAAAGTCACGTGGGTTGAAGCCTGAAGTCACGTGGGTTGAAACCTGAAGTCACGTGGGTTGAAGCCTGAAGTCACGTGGGTTGAAACCTGAACTTTTTGGATAACAATTGTGTCTTTTCTTCTATATTTGTGTTCGTTCGTCAGATGTTGCGTTTGGAACAAGTAGCTGCCAACATCAAAAGTGGTGACCGATCGTTTTAAGAGTCACGTGGGTTGAAGCCTGAAGTCACGTGGGTTGGAGCCTGGAGTCACGTGGGTTCAAACCTGAACTTTTTGGATAACAATTGTGTCTTTTTTTCTATATTTGTGTTCGTTCGTCAGATGTTGCGTTTGGAAAGAGTAGCTGCCAACTTCAAAAGTGGTGACCGATCGTTTTCAAAGTCACGTGGGTTGAAGCCTGAAGTCACGTGGGTTGAAGCCTGAAGTCAGGTGGGTTGAAACCTGAACTTTTTGGATAACAATTGTGTCTTTTCTTCTATATTTGTGTTCGTTCGTCAGATGTTGCGTTTGGAACAAGTAGCTGCCAACATCAAAAGTGGTGACCGATCGTTTTAAAAGTCACGTGGGTTGAAGCCTGAAGTCACGTGGGTTGGAGCCTGGAGTCACGTGGGTTCAAACCTAAACTTTTTGGATAACAATTGTGTTTTTTTTTTCTATATTAGTGTTCGTTCGTCAGATGTTGCGTTTGGAAAGAGTAGCTGCCAACTTCAAAAGTGGTGACCGATCGTTTCCAAAGTCACGTGGGTTGAAGCCTGAAGTCACGTGGGTTGAAGCCTGAAGTCACGTGGGTTGAAACCTGAACCTTTTGGATAACAATTGTGTCTTTTCTTCTATATTTGTGTTCGTTCGTCAGATGTTGCGTTTGGAAAGAGTAGCTGCCAACTTTAAAAGTGGTGACCGATCGTTTTCAAAGTCACGTGGGTTGAAGCCTGAAGTCACGTGGGTTAAAACCTGAACTTTTTGGATAACAATTGTGTCTTTCCTTCTATATTTGTGTTCGTTTGTCAGATGTTGCGTTTGGAACAAGTAGCTGCCAACATCAAAAGTGGTGACCTATCGTTTCAAAAGTCACGTGGGTTGAAGCCTGAAGTCACGTGGGTTGGAGCCTGGAGTCACGTGGGTTCAAACCTGAACTTTTTGGATAAACATTCCGTCATTTTTTTCGATATTTGTGTTCGTTTGTCAGATGTTGCGTTTGGAAAGAGTAGCTGCCAACTTTAAAAGTGGTGACCGATCGTTTTAAGAGTCACGTGGGTTGAAGCCTAAAGCACGTGGGTTGGAGCCTGGAGTCACGTGGGTTCAAACCTGAACTTTTTGGTTAACAATTGTGTCTTTTTTTCTATATTTGTGTTCGTTCGTCAGATGTTTCGTTTGGAAAGAGTAGCTGCCAACTTCAAAAATGGTGACCGATCGTTTTCAAAGTCACGTGGGTTGTAGCCTGAAGTCACGTGGGTTGAAGCCTGAAGTCACGTGGGTTGAAGCCTGAAAACACGTGGGTTGAAACCTGAACATTTTGGATAACAATTGTGTCTTTTCTTCTATATTTGTGTTCGTTCGTCAGATGTTGCGTTTGGAACAAGTAGCTGCCAACATCAAAATAGGTGACCGATCGTTTTAAGAGTCACGTGGGTTGAAGCCTGAAGTCACGTGGGTTGGAGCCTGGAGTCACGTGGGTTCAAACCTGAACTTTTTGGATAACAATTGTGTCTTTTCTTCTATATTTGTGTTCGTTCGTCAGATGTTGCGTTTGGAACAAGTAGCTGCCAACATCAAAAGTGGTGACCGATCGTTTCAAGAGTCACGTGGGTTGAAGCCTGAAGTCACGTGGGTTGGAGCCTGGAGTCACGTGGGTTCAAACCTGAACTTTTTGAATAACCATTTCGTCATTTTTTAGTGATATTTGTGTTCGTTCGTCAGATGTTGCGTTTGGAACAAGTAGCTGCCAACTCCAAAAGTGGTGACCGATCGTTTTAAAAGTCACGTGGGTTGAAGCCTGAAGTCACGTGGGTTAAGCCTGGAGTCGCGTGGGTTAAAACCTGAACTTTTTGGATAACAATTGTGTCTTTTTTTCTATATTTGTGTTCGTTCGTTAGATGTTGCGTTTGGAACAAGTAGCTGCCAACTTCAAAAATGGTGACCGATCGTTTTCAAAGTCACGTGGGTTGAAGCCTGAAGTCACGTGGGTTGAAACCTGAAGTCACGTGGGTTGAAGCCTGAAGTCACGTGGGTTGAAACCTGAACTTTTTGGATAACAATTGTGTCTTTTCTTCTATATTTGTGTTCGTTCGTCAGATGTTGCGTTTGGAACAAGTAGCTGCCAACATCAAAAGTGGTGACCGATCGTTTTGAGAGTCACGTGGGTTGAAGCCTAAAGTCACGTGGGTTGGAGCCTGGAGTCACGTGGGTTCAAACCTGAACTTTTTGGATAACAATTGTGTCTTTTTTTCTATATTTGTGTTCGTTCGTCAGATGTTGCGTTTGGAAAGAGTAGCTAACCAACTTCAAATGTGGTGACCGATCGTTTTCAAAGTCACGTGGGTTGAAGCCTGAAGTCACGTGGGTTGAAACCTGAAGTCACGTGGGTTGAAGCCTGAAGTCACGTGGGTTGAAACCTGAACTTTTTGGATAACAATTGTGTCTTTTCTTCTATATTTGTGTTCGTTCGTCAGATGTTGCGTTTGGAACAAGTAGCTGCCAACATCAAAAGTGGTGACCGATCGTTTTAAGAGTCACGTGGGTTGAAGCCTGAAGTCACGTGGGTTGGAGCCTGGAGTCACGTGGGTTCAAACCTGAACTTTTTGGATAACAATTGTGTCTTTTTTTCTATATTTGTGTTCGTTCGTCAGATGTTGCGTTTGGAAAGAGTAGCTGCCAACTTCAAAAGTGGTGACCGATCGTTTTCAAAGTCACGTGGGTTGAAGCCTGAAGTCACGTGGGTTGAAGCCTGAAGTCAGGTGGGTTGAAACCTGAACTTTTTGGATAACAATTGTGTCTTTTCTTCTATATTTGTGTTCGTTCGTCAGATGTTGCGTTTGGAACAAGTAGCTGCCAACATCAAAAGTGGTGACCGATCGTTTTAAAAGTCACGTGGGTTGAAGCCTGAAGTCACGTGGGTTGGAGCCTGGAGTCACGTGGGTTCAAACCTAAACTTTTTGGATAACAATTGTGTTTTTTTTTTCTATATTAGTGTTCGTTCGTCAGATGTTGCGTTTGGAAAGAGTAGCTGCCAACTTCAAAAGTGGTGACCGATCGTTTCCAAAGTCACGTGGGTTGAAGCCTGAAGTCACGTGGGTTGAAGCCTGAAGTCACGTGGGTTGAAACCTGAACCTTTTGGATAACAATTGTGTCTTTTCTTCTATATTTGTGTTCGTTCGTCAGATGTTGCGTTTGGAAAGAGTAGCTGCCAACTTTAAAAGTGGTGACCGATCGTTTTCAAAGTCACGTGGGTTGAAGCCTGAAGTCACGTGGGTTAAAACCTGAACTTTTTGGATAACAATTGTGTCTTTCCTTCTATATTTGTGTTCGTTTGTCAGATGTTGCGTTTGGAACAAGTAGCTGCCAACATCAAAAGTGGTGACCTATCGTTTCAAAAGTCACGTGGGTTGAAGCCTGAAGTCACGTGGGTTGGAGCCTGGAGTCACGTGGGTTCAAACCTGAACTTTTTGGATAAACATTCCGTCATTTTTTTCGACAGATGTTGCGTTTGGAAAGAGTAGCTGCCAACTTCAAAAGTGGTTACCGATCGTTTTCAAGTCACGTGGGTTGAAGCCTGAAGTCACGTGGGTTGGAGCCTGGAGTCAGGTGAGTTAAAACCTGAACTTTTTGGATAACAATTGTGTCTTTTCTTCTATATTTGTGTTCGTTCGTCAGATGTTGCGTTTGGAACAAGTAGCTGCCAACATCAAAAGTGGTGACCGATCGTTTTAAGAGTCACGTGGGTTGAAGCCTGAAGTCACGTGGGTTGGAGCCTGGAGTCACGTGGGTTCAAACCTGAACTTTTTGGATAACAATTGTGTCTTTTCTTCTATATTTGTGTTCGTTCGTCAGATGTTGCGTTTGGAACAAGTAGCTGCCAACATCAAAAGTGGTGACCGATCGTTTCAAGAGTCACGTGGGTTGAAGCCTGAAGTCACGTGGGTTGGAGCCTGGAGTCACGTGGGTTCAAACCTGAACTTTTTGAATAACCATTTCGTCATTTTTTAGTGATATTTGTGTTCGTTCGTCAGATGTTGCGTTTGGAACAAGTAGCTGCCAACTCCAAAAGTGGTGACCGATCGTTTTAAAAGTCACGTGGGTTGAAGCCTGAAGTCACGTGGGTTAAGCCTGGAGTCGCGTGGGTTAAAACCTGAACTTTTTGGATAACAATTGTGTCTTTTTTTCTATATTTGTGTTCGTTCGTTAGATGTTGCGTTTGGAACAAGTAGCTGCCAACTTCAAAAATGGTGACCGATCGTTTTCAAAGTCACGTGGGTTGAAGCCTGAAGTCACGTGGGTTGAAACCTGAAGTCACGTGGGTTGAAGCCTGAAGTCACGTGGGTTGAAACCTGAACTTTTTGGATAACAATTGTGTCTTTTCTTCTATATTTGTGTTCGTTCGTCAGATGTTGCGTTTGGAACAAGTAGCTGCCAACATCAAAAGTGGTGACCGATCGTTTTGAGAGTCACGTGGGTTGAAGCCTAAAGTCACGTGGGTTGGAGCCTGGAGTCACGTGGGTTCAAACCTGAACTTTTTGGATAACAATTGTGTCTTTTTTTCTATATTTGTGTTCGTTCGTCAGATGTTGCGTTTGGAAAGAGTAGCTAACCAACTTCAAATGTGGTGACCGATCGTTTTCAAAGTCACGTGGGTTGAAGCCTGAAGTCACGTGGGTTGAAACCTGAAGTCACGTGGGTTGAAGCCTGAAGTCACGTGGGTTGAAACCTGAACTTTTTGGATAACAATTGTGTCTTTTCTTCTATATTTGTGTTCGTTCGTCAGATGTTGCGTTTGGAACAAGTAGCTGCCAACATCAAAAGTGGTGACCGATCGTTTTAAGAGTCACGTGGGTTGAAGCCTGAAGTCACGTGGGTTGGAGCCTGGAGTCACGTGGGTTCAAACCTGAACTTTTTGGATAACAATTGTGTCTTTTTTTCTATATTTGTGTTCGTTCGTCAGATGTTGCGTTTGGAAAGAGTAGCTGCCAACTTCAAAAGTGGTGACCGATCGTTTTCAAAGTCACGTGGGTTGAAGCCTGAAGTCACGTGGGTTGAAGCCTGAAGTCAGGTGGGTTAAAACCTGAACTTTTTGGATAACAATTGTGTCTTTCCTTCTATATTTGTGTTCGTTTGTCAGATGTTGCGTTTGGAACAAGTAGCTGCCAACATCAAAAGTGGTGACCTATCGTTTCAAAAGTCACGTGGGTTGAAGCCTGAAGCACGTGGGGTGAAGCCTGAAGTCACGTGGATTCAAACCTGAACTTTTTGGATAACAATCGTGTCTTTTTTTCTATATTTGTGTTCGTTCGACAGATGTTGCGTTTGGAAAGAGTAGCTGCCAACTTCAAAAGTGGTTACCGATCGTTTTCAAGTCACGTGGGTTCAAACCTGAACTTTTTGGATAACCATTCCGTCATTTTTTTCGATATTTGTGTTCGTTTGTCAGATGTTGCGTTTGGAAAGAGTAGCTGCCAACTTTAAAAGTGGTGACCGATCGTTTTCAAAGTCACGTGGGTTGAAGCCTGAAGTCACGTGGGTTAAAACCTGAACTTTTTGGATAACAATTGTGTCTTTCCTTCTATATTTGTGTTCGTTTGTCAGATGTTGCGTTTGGAACAAGTAGCTGCCAACATCAAAAGTGGTGACCTATCGTTTTAAAAGTCACGTGGGTTGAAGCCTGAAGTCACGTGGGTTGGAGCCTGGAGTCACGTGGGTTCAAACCTGAACTTTTTGGATAACAATTGTGTCTTTTTTTCTATATTTGTGTTCGTTCGACAGATGTTGCGTTTGGAAAGAGTAGCTGCCAACTTCAAAAGTGGTTACCGATCGTTTTCAAGTCACGTGGGTTGAAGCCTAAAGTCACGTGGGGTGAAACCTGAAGTCAAGTGGATTCAAACCTGAACTTTTTGGATAACAATCGTGTCTTTTTTTCTATATTTGTGTTCGTTCGACAGATGTTGCGTTTGGAAAGAGTAGCTGCCAACTTCAAAAGTGGTTACCGATCGTTTTCAAGTCACGTGGGTTGAAGCCTGAAGTCACGTGGGTTGGAGCCTGGAGTCAGGTGAGTTAAAACCTGAACTTTTTGGATAACAATTGTGTCTTTTCTTCTATATTTGTGTTCGTTCGTCAGATGTTGCGTTTGGAACAAGTAGCTGCCAACATCAAAAGTGGTGACCGATCGTTTTAAGAGTCACGTGGGTTGAAGCCTGAAGTCACGTGGGTTGGAGCCTGGAGTCACGTGGGTTCAAACCTGAACTTTTTGGATAACAATTGTGTCTTTTCTTCTATATTTGTGTTCGTTCGTCAGATGTTGCGTTTGGAACAAGTAGCTGCCAACATCAAAAGTGGTGACCGATCGTTTCAAGAGTCACGTGGGTTGAAGCCTGAAGTCACGTGGGTTGGAGCCTGGAGTCACGTGGGTTCAAACCTGAACTTTTTGAATAACCATTTCGTCATTTTTTAGTGATATTTGTGTTCGTTCGTCAGATGTTGCGTTTGGAACAAGTAGCTGCCAACTCCAAAAGTGGTGACCGATCGTTTTAAAAGTCACGTGGGTTGAAGCCTGAAGTCACGTGGGTTAAGCCTGGAGTCGCGTGGGTTAAAACCTGAACTTTTTGGATAACAATTGTGTCTTTTTTTCTATATTTGTGTTCGTTCGTTAGATGTTGCGTTTGGAACAAGTAGCTGCCAACTTCAAAAATGGTGACCGATCGTTTTCAAAGTCACGTGGGTTGAAGCCTGAAGTCACGTGGGTTGAAACCTGAAGTCACGTGGGTTGAAGCCTGAAGTCACGTGGGTTGAAACCTGAACTTTTTGGATAACAATTGTGTCTTTTCTTCTATATTTGTGTTCGTTCGTCAGATGTTGCGTTTGGAACAAGTAGCTGCCAACATCAAAAGTGGTGACCGATCGTTTTGAGAGTCACGTGGGTTGAAGCCTAAAGTCACGTGGGTTGGAGCCTGGAGTCACGTGGGTTCAAACCTGAACTTTTTGGATAACAATTGTGTCTTTTTTTCTATATTTGTGTTCGTTCGTCAGATGTTGCGTTTGGAAAGAGTAGCTAACCAACTTCAAATGTGGTGACCGATCGTTTTCAAAGTCACGTGGGTTGAAGCCTGAAGTCACGTGGGTTGAAACCTGAAGTCACGTGGGTTGAAGCCTGAAGTCACGTGGGTTGAAACCTGAACTTTTTGGATAACAATTGTGTCTTTTCTTCTATATTTGTGTTCGTTCGTCAGATGTTGCGTTTGGAACAAGTAGCTGCCAACATCAAAAGTGGTGACCGATCGTTTTAAGAGTCACGTGGGTTGAAGCCTGAAGTCACGTGGGTTGGAGCCTGGAGTCACGTGGGTTCAAACCTGAACTTTTTGGATAACAATTGTGTCTTTTTTTCTATATTTGTGTTCGTTCGTCAGATGTTGCGTTTGGAAAGAGTAGCTGCCAACTTCAAAAGTGGTGACCGATCGTTTTCAAAGTCACGTGGGTTGAAGCCTGAAGTCACGTGGGTTGAAGCCTGAAGTCAGGTGGGTTGAAACCTGAACTTTTTGGATAACAATTGTGTCTTTTCTTCTATATTTGTGTTCGTTCGTCAGATGTTGCGTTTGGAACAAGTAGCTGCCAACATCAAAAGTGGTGACCGATCGTTTTAAAAGTCACGTGGGTTGAAGCCTGAAGTCACGTGGGTTGGAGCCTGGAGTCACGTGGGTTCAAACCTAAACTTTTTGGATAACAATTGTGTTTTTTTTTTCTATATTAGTGTTCGTTCGTCAGATGTTGCGTTTGGAAAGAGTAGCTGCCAACTTCAAAAGTGGTGACCGATCGTTTCCAAAGTCACGTGGGTTGAAGCCTGAAGTCACGTGGGTTGAAGCCTGAAGTCACGTGGGTTGAAACCTGAACCTTTTGGATAACAATTGTGTCTTTTCTTCTATATTTGTGTTCGTTCGTCAGATGTTGCGTTTGGAAAGAGTAGCTGCCAACTTTAAAAGTGGTGACCGATCGTTTTCAAAGTCACGTGGGTTGAAGCCTGAAGTCACGTGGGTTAAAACCTGAACTTTTTGGATAACAATTGTGTCTTTCCTTCTATATTTGTGTTCGTTTGTCAGATGTTGCGTTTGGAACAAGTAGCTGCCAACATCAAAAGTGGTGACCTATCGTTTCAAAAGTCACGTGGGTTGAAGCCTGAAGTCACGTGGGTTGGAGCCTGGAGTCACGTGGGTTCAAACCTGAACTTTTTGGATAAACATTCCGTCATTTTTTTCGATATTTGTGTTCGTTTGTCAGATGTTGCGTTTGGAAAGAGTAGCTGCCAACTTTAAAAGTGGTGACCGATCGTTTTAAGAGTCACGTGGGTTGAAGCCTAAAGCACGTGGGTTGGAGCCTGGAGTCACGTGGGTTCAAACCTGAACTTTTTGGTTAACAATTGTGTCTTTTTTTCTATATTTGTGTTCGTTCGTCAGATGTTTCGTTTGGAAAGAGTAGCTGCCAACTTCAAAAATGGTGACCGATCGTTTTCAAAGTCACGTGGGTTGTAGCCTGAAGTCACGTGGGTTGAAGCCTGAAGTCACGTGGGTTGAAGCCTGAAAACACGTGGGTTGAAACCTGAACATTTTGGATAACAATTGTGTCTTTTCTTCTATATTTGTGTTCGTTCGTCAGATGTTGCGTTTGGAACAAGTAGCTGCCAACATCAAAATAGGTGACCGATCGTTTTAAGAGTCACGTGGGTTGAAGCCTGAAGTCACGTGGGTTGGAGCCTGGAGTCACGTGGGTTCAAACCTGAACTCTTTGGATAACAATTGTTTCTTTTTTTTTATATTTGTGGTCGTTCGTCAGGTGTTGCGTTTGGAAAGAGTAGCTGCCAACTTCAAAAATGGTGACCGATCGTTCTCAAAGTCACGTGGGTTGAAGCCTGAAGTCACGTGGGTTAAAACCTGAACTTTTTGGATAACAATTGTGTCTTTCCTTCTATATTTGTGTTCGTTTGTCAGATGTTGCGTTTGGAACAAGTAGCTGCCAACATCAAAAGTGGTGACCTATCGTTTTAAAAGTCACGTGGGTTGAAGCCTGAAGTCACGTGGTTTGGAGCCTGGAGTCACGTGGGTTCAAACCTGAACTTTTTGGATAACCATTCCGTCATTTTTTTCGATATTTGTGTTCGTTTGTCAGATGTTGCGTTTGGAAAGAGTAGCTGCCAACTTTAAAAGTGGTGACCGATCGTTTTCAAAGTCACGTGGGTTGAAGCCTGAAGTCACGTGGGTTAAAACCTGAACTTTTTGGATAACAATTGTGTCTTTCCTTCTATATTTGTGTTCGTTTGTCAGATGTTGCGTTTGGAACAAGTAGCTGCCAACATCAAAAGTGGTGACCTATCGTTTTAAAAGTCACGTGGGTTGAAGCCTGAAGTCACGTGGGTTGGAGCCTGGAGTCACGTGGGTTCAAACCTGAACTTTTTGGATAACAATTGTGTCTTTTTTTCTATATTTGTGTTCGTTCGACAGATGTTGCGTTTGGAAAGAGTAGCTGCCAACTTCAAAAGTGGTTACCGATCGTTTTCAAGTCACGTGGGTTGAAGCCTAAAGTCACGTGGGGTGAAGCCTGAAGTCACGTGGATTCAAACCTGAACTTTTTGGATAACAATCGTGTCTTTTTTTCTATATTTGTGTTCGTTCGACAGATGTTGCGTTTGGAAAGAGTAGCTGCCAACTTCAAAAGTGGTTACCGATCGTTTTCAAGTCACGTGGGTTGAAGCCTGAAGTCACGTGGGTTGGAGCCTGGAGTCAGGTGAGTTAAAACCTGAACTTTTTGGATAACAATTGTGTCTTTTCTTCTATATTTGTGTTCGTTCGTCAGATGTTGCGTTTGGAACAAGTAGCTGCCAACATCAAAAGTGGTGACCGATCGTTTTAAGAGTCACGTGGGTTGAAGCCTGAAGTCACGTGGGTTGGAGCCTGGAGTCACGTGGGTTCAAACCTGAACTTTTTGGATAACAATTGTGTCTTTTCTTCTATATTTGTGTTCGTTCGTCAGATGTTGCGTTTGGAACAAGTAGCTGCCAACATCAAAAGTGGTGACCGATCGTTTCAAGAGTCACGTGGGTTGAAGCCTGAAGTCACGTGGGTTGGAGCCTGGAGTCACGTGGGTTCAAACCTGAACTTTTTGAATAACCATTTCGTCATTTTTTAGTGATATTTGTGTTCGTTCGTCAGATGTTGCGTTTGGAACAAGTAGCTGCCAACTCCAAAAGTGGTGACCGATCGTTTTAAAAGTCACGTGGGTTGAAGCCTGAAGTCACGTGGGTTAAGCCTGGAGTCGCGTGGGTTAAAACCTGAACTTTTTGGATAACAATTGTGTCTTTTTTTCTATATTTGTGTTCGTTCGTTAGATGTTGCGTTTGGAACAAGTAGCTGCCAACTTCAAAAATGGTGACCGATCGTTTTCAAAGTCACGTGGGTTGAAGCCTGAAGTCACGTGGGTTGAAACCTGAAGTCACGTGGGTTGAAGCCTGAAGTCACGTGGGTTGAAACCTGAACTTTTTGGATAACAATTGTGTCTTTTCTTCTATATTTGTGTTCGTTCGTCAGATGTTGCGTTTGGAACAAGTAGCTGCCAACATCAAAAGTGGTGACCGATCGTTTTGAGAGTCACGTGGGTTGAAGCCTAAAGTCACGTGGGTTGGAGCCTGGAGTCACGTGGGTTCAAACCTGAACTTTTTGGATAACAATTGTGTCTTTTTTTCTATATTTGTGTTCGTTCGTCAGATGTTGCGTTTGGAAAGAGTAGCTAACCAACTTCAAATGTGGTGACCGATCGTTTTCAAAGTCACGTGGGTTGAAGCCTGAAGTCACGTGGGTTGAAACCTGAAGTCACGTGGGTTGAAGCCTGAAGTCACGTGGGTTGAAACCTGAACTTTTTGGATAACAATTGTGTCTTTTCTTCTATATTTGTGTTCGTTCGTCAGATGTTGCGTTTGGAACAAGTAGCTGCCAACATCAAAAGTGGTGACCGATCGTTTTAAGAGTCACGTGGGTTGAAGCCTGAAGTCACGTGGGTTGGAGCCTGGAGTCACGTGGGTTCAAACCTGAACTTTTTGGATAACAATTGTGTCTTTTTTTCTATATTTGTGTTCGTTCGTCAGATGTTGCGTTTGGAAAGAGTAGCTGCCAACTTCAAAAGTGGTGACCGATCGTTTTCAAAGTCACGTGGGTTGAAGCCTGAAGTCACGTGGGTTGAAGCCTGAAGTCAGGTGGGTTGAAACCTGAACTTTTTGGATAACAATTGTGTCTTTTCTTCTATATTTGTGTTCGTTCGTCAGATGTTGCGTTTGGAACAAGTAGCTGCCAACATCAAAAGTGGTGACCGATCGTTTTAAAAGTCACGTGGGTTGAAGCCTGAAGTCACGTGGGTTGGAGCCTGGAGTCACGTGGGTTCAAACCTAAACTTTTTGGATAACAATTGTGTTTTTTTTTTCTATATTAGTGTTCGTTCGTCAGATGTTGCGTTTGGAAAGAGTAGCTGCCAACTTCAAAAGTGGTGACCGATCGTTTCCAAAGTCACGTGGGTTGAAGCCTGAAGTCACGTGGGTTGAAGCCTGAAGTCACGTGGGTTGAAACCTGAACCTTTTGGATAACAATTGTGTCTTTTCTTCTATATTTGTGTTCGTTCGTCAGATGTTGCGTTTGGAAAGAGTAGCTGCCAACTTTAAAAGTGGTGACCGATCGTTTTCAAAGTCACGTGGGTTGAAGCCTGAAGTCACGTGGGTTAAAACCTGAACTTTTTGGATAACAATTGTGTCTTTCCTTCTATATTTGTGTTCGTTTGTCAGATGTTGCGTTTGGAACAAGTAGCTGCCAACATCAAAAGTGGTGACCTATCGTTTCAAAAGTCACGTGGGTTGAAGCCTGAAGTCACGTGGGTTGGAGCCTGGAGTCACGTGGGTTCAAACCTGAACTTTTTGGATAACAATTGTGTCTTTTCTTCTATATTTGTGTTCGTTCGTCAGATGTTGCGTTTGGAACAAGTAGCTGCCAACATCAAAAGTGGTGACCGATCATTTCAAGAGTCACAAGGGTTGAAGCCTAAAGTCACGTGGGTTGGAGCCTGGAGTCACGTGGGTTCAAACCTGAACTTTTTGGATAACAATCGTGTCTTTTTTTCTATATTTGTGTTCGTTCGTCAGATGTTGCGTTTGGAAAGAGTAGCTGCCAACTTTAAAAGTGGTGACCGATCGTTTTCAAAGTCACGTGGGTTGAAGCCTGAAGTCACGTGGGTTAAAACATGAACTTTTTGGATAACAATTGTGTCTTTCCTTCTATATTTGTGTTCGTTTGTCAGATGTTGCGTTTGGAACAAGTAGCTGCCAACATCAAAAGTGGTGACCTATCGTTTCAAAAGTCACGTGGGTTGAAGCCTGAAGTCACGTGGGTTGGAGCCTGGAGTCACGTGGGTTCAAACCTGAACTTTTTGGATAACAATTGTGTCTTTTTTTCTATATTTGTGTTCGTTCGACAGATGTTGCGTTTGGAAAGAGTAGCTGCCAACTTCAAAAGTGGTCACCGATCGTTTTCAAGTCACGTGGGTTGAAGCCTGAAGTCACGTGGGTTGGAGCCTGGAGTCACGTGGGTTCAAACCTGAACTTTTTGGATAACAATTGTGTCTTTTTTTCTATATTTGTGTTCGTTCGTCAGATGTTGCGTTTGGAAAGAGTAGCTGCCAACTTTAAAAGTGGTGACCGATCGTTTTCAAAGTCACGTGGGTTGGAGCCTGAAGTCACGTGGGTTAAAACCTGAACTTTTTGGATAACAATTGTGTCTTTCCTTCTATATTTGTGTTCGTTTGTCAGATGTTGCGTTTGGAACAAGTAGCTGCCAACATCAAAAGTGGTGACCTATCGTTTCAAAAGTCACGTGGGTTGAAGCCTGAAGTCACGTGGGTTGGAGCCTGGAGTCACGTGGGTTCAAACCTGAACTTTTTGGATAACCATTCCGTCATTTTTTTCGATATTTGTGTTCGTTTGTCAGATGTTGCGTTTGGGAAGAGTAGCTGCCAACTTTAAAAGTGGTGACCGATCGTTTTGAGAGTCACGTGGGTTGAAGCCTAAAGCACGTGGGTTGGAGCCTGGAGTCACGTGGGTTCAAACCTGAACTTTTTGGATAACAATTGTGTCTTTTTTTCTATATTTGTGTTCGTTCGTCAGATGTTTCGTTTGGAAAGAGTAGCTGCCAACTTCAAAAATGGTGACCGATCGTTTTCAAAGTCACTTGGGTTGTAGCCTGAAGTCACGTGGGTTGAAGCCTGAAGTCACGTGGGTTGAAGCCTGAAAACACGTGGGTTGAAACCTGAACATTTTGGATAACAATTGTGTCTTTTCTTCTATATTTGTGTTCGTTCGTCAGATGTTGCGTTTGGAACAAGTAGCTGCCAACATCAAAATAGGTGACCGATCGTTTTAAGAGTCACGTGGGTTGGAGCCTGAAGTCACGTGGGTTGGAGCCTGGAGTCACGTGGGTTCAAACCTGAACTCTTTGGATAACAATTGTTTCTTTTTTTTATATTTGTGGTCGTTCGTCAGGTGTTGCGTTTGGAAAGAGTAGCTGCCAACTTCAAAAATGGTGACCGATCGTTCTCAAAGTCACGTGGGTTGAAGCCTGAAGTCACGTGGGTTGAAGCCTGAACTTTTTGGATAACAATTGTGTCTTTTCTTCTATATTTGTGTTCGTTCGTCAGATGTTGCGTTTGGAACAAGTAGCTGCCAACATCAAAAGTGGTGACCGATCGTTTTAGAAGTCACGTGGGTTGAAGCCTGAAGTCACGTGGGTTGGAGCCTGGAGTCACGTGGGTTCAAACCTAAACTTTTTGGATAACAATTGTGTCTTTTTTTTATATTTGTGTTCGTTCGTCAGATGTTGCGTTTGGAAAGAGTAGCTGCCAATTTCAAAAGTGGTGACCGATCGTTTTCGAAGTCACGTGGGTTGAAGCCTGAAGTCACGTGGGTTGAAGCCTGAAGTCACGTGGGTTGAAGTCTGAAGTCACGTGGGTTGAAACCTGAACTTTTTGGATAACAATTGTGTCTTTTCTTCTATATTTGTGTTCGTTCGTCAGATGTTGCGTTTGGAACAAGTAGCTGCCAACATCAAAAGTGGTGACCGATCGTTTTAAAAGTCACGTGGGTTGAAGCCTGAAGTCACGTGGGTTGGAGCCTGGAGTCACGTGGGTTCAAACCTAAACTTTTTGGATAACAATTGTGTTTTTTTTTCTATATTTGTGTTCGTTCGTCAGATGTTGCGTTTGGAAAGAGTAGCTGCCAACTTCAAAAGTGGTGACCGATCGTTTCCAAAGTCACGTGGCTTGAAGCCTGAGGTCACGTGGGTTGAAGCCTGAAGTCACGTGGGTTGAAACCTGAACCTTTTGGATAACAATTGTGTCTTTTCTTCTATATTTGTGTTCGTTCGTCAGATGTTGCGTTTGGAACAAGTAGCTGCCAACATCAAAAGTGGTGACCGATCATTTCAAGAGTCACGTGGGTTAAAGCCTAAAGTCACGTGGGTTGGAGCCTGGAGTCACGTGGGTTCAAACCTGAACTTTTTGGATAACAATTGTGTCTTTTTTTCTATATTTGTGTTCGTTCGTCAGATGTTGCGTTTGGAAAGAGTAGCTGCCAACTTTAAAAGTGGTGACCGATCGTTTTCAAAGTCACGTGGGTTGAAGCCTGAAGTCACGTGGGTTGAAGCCTGAAGTCACGTGGGTTGAAGCCTGAAAACACGTGGGTTGAAACCTGAACTTTTTGGATAACAATTGTGTCTTTTCTTCTATATTTGTGTTCGTTCGTCAGATGTTGCGTTTGGAACAAGTAGCTGCCAACATCAAAAGTGGTGACCGATCGTTTTAAAAGTCACGTGGGTTGAAGCCTGAAGTCACGTGGGTTGGAGCCTGGAGTCACGTGGGTTCAAACCTAAAATTTTTGGATAACAATTGTGTCTTTTTTTCTATATTTGTGTTCGTTCGTCAGATGTTGCGTTTGGAAAGAGTAGCTGCCAACTTCAAAAGTGGTGACCGATCGTTTTCAAAGTCACGTGGGTTGAAGCCTGAAGTCACGTGGGTTAAAGCCTGAAGTCACGTGGGTTGAAGCCTGAAGTCACGTGGGTTGGAGCCTGGAGTCACGTGGGTTCAAACCTAAAATTTTTGGATAACAATTGTGTCTTTTTTTCTATATTTGTGTTCGTTCGTCAGATGTTTCGTTTGGAAAGAGTAGCTGCCAACTTCAAAAATGGTGACCGATCGTTTTCAAAGTCACGTGGGTTGAAGCCTGAAGTCACGTGGGTTGAAGCCTGAAAACACGTGGGTTGAAACCTGAACTTTTTGGATAACAATTGTGTCTTTTCTTCTATATTTGTGTTCGTTCGTCAGATGTTGCGTTTGGAACAAGTAGCTGCCAACATCAAAAGTGGTGACCGATCGTTTTAAAAGTCACGTGGGTTGAAGCCTGAAGTCACGTGGGTTGGAGCCTGTAGTCACGTGGGTTCAAACCTAAAATTTTTGGATAACAATTGTGTCTTTTTTTCTATATTTGTGTTCGTTCGTCAGATGTTGCGTTTGGAAAGAGTAGCTGCCAATTTCAAAAGTGGTGACCGATCGTTTTCAAAGTCACGTGGGTTGAAGCCTGAAGTCACGTGGGTCTAAGCCTGAAGTCACGTGGGTTGAAGCCTGAAGTCACGTGGGTTGGAGCCTGAAGTCACGTGGGTTGAAACCTGAACTTTTTGGATAACAATTGTGTCTTTTCTTCTATATTTGTGTTCGTTCGTCAGATGTTGCGTTTGGAACAAGTAGCTGCCAACATCAAAAGTGGTGACCGATCGTTCTGAGAGTCACGTGGGTTGAAGCCTTAAGTCACGTGGGTTGGAGCCTGGAGTCACGTGGGTTCAAACCTGAACTTTTTGGATAACAATTGTGTCTTTTTTTCTATATTTGTGTTCGTTCGTCAGATGTTGCGTTTGGAAAGAGTAGCTGCCAACTTCAAATGTGGTGACCGATCGTTTTCAAAGTCACGTGGGTTGAAGCCTGAAGTCACGTGGGTTGAAACCTGAAGTCACGTGGGTTGAAGCCTGAAGTCACGTGGGTTGAAACCTGAACATTTTGGATAACAATTGTGTCTTTTCTTCTATATTTGTGTTCGTTCGTCAGATGTTGCGTTTGGAACAAGTAGCTGCCAACATCAAAAGTGGTGACCGATCGTTTTGAGAGTCACGTGGGTTGAAGCCTAAAGTCACGTGGGTTGGAGCCTGGAGTCACGTGGGTTCAAACCTGAACTTTTTGGATAACAATTGTGTCTTTTTTTCTATATTTGTGTTCGTTCGTCAGATGTTGCGTTTGGAAAGAGTAGCTAACCAACTTCAAATGTGGTGACCGATCGTTTTCAAAGTCACGTGGGTTGAAGCCTGAAGTCACGTGGGTTGAAACCTGAAGTCACGTGGGTTGAAGCCTGAAGTCACGTGGGTTGAAACCTGAACTTTTTGGATAACAATTGTGTCTTTTCTTCTATATTTGTGTTCGTTCGTCAGATGTTGCGTTTGGAACAAGTAGCTGCCAACATCAAAAGTGGTGACCGATCGTTTTAAGAGTCACGTGGGTTGAAGCCTGAAGTCACGTGGGTTGGAGCCTGGAGTCACGTGGGTTCAAACCTGAACTTTTTGGATAACAATTGTGTCTTTTTTTCTATATTTGTGTTCGTTCGTCAGATGTTGCGTTTGGAAAGAGTAGCTGCCAACTTCAAAAGTGGTGACCGATCGTTTTCAAAGTCACGTGGGTTGAAGCCTGAAGTCACGTGGGTTGAAGCCTGAAGTCAGGTGGGTTGAAACCTGAACTTTTTGGATAACAATTGTGTCTTTTCTTCTATATTTGTGTTCGTTCGTCAGATGTTGCGTTTGGAACAAGTAGCTGCCAACATCAAAAGTGGTGACCGATCGTTTTAAAAGTCACGTGGGTTGAAGCCTGAAGTCACGTGGGTTGGAGCCTGGAGTCACGTGGGTTCAAACCTAAACTTTTTGGATAACAATTGTGTTTTTTTTTTCTATATTAGTGTTCGTTCGTCAGATGTTGCGTTTGGAAAGAGTAGCTGCCAACTTCAAAAGTGGTGACCGATCGTTTCCAAAGTCACGTGGGTTGAAGCCTGAAGTCACGTGGGTTGAAGCCTGAAGTCACGTGGGTTGAAACCTGAACCTTTTGGATAACAATTGTGTCTTTTCTTCTATATTTGTGTTCGTTCGTCAGATGTTGCGTTTGGAAAGAGTAGCTGCCAACTTTAAAAGTGGTGACCGATCGTTTTCAAAGTCACGTGGGTTGAAGCCTGAAGTCACGTGGGTTAAAACCTGAACTTTTTGGATAACAATTGTGTCTTTCCTTCTATATTTGTGTTCGTTTGTCAGATGTTGCGTTTGGAACAAGTAGCTGCCAACATCAAAAGTGGTGACCTATCGTTTCAAAAGTCACGTGGGTTGAAGCCTGAAGTCACGTGGGTTGGAGCCTGGAGTCACGTGGGTTCAAACCTGAACTTTTTGGATAACCATTCCGTCATTTTTTTCGATATTTGTGTTCGTTTGTCAGATGTTGCGTTTGGAAAGAGTAGCTGCCAACTTTAAAAGTGGTGACCGATCGTTTTAAGAGTCACGTGGGTTGAAGCCTAAAGCACGTGGGTTGGAGCCTGGAGTCACGTGGGTTCAAACCTGAACTTTTTGGATAACAATCGTGTCTTTTTTTCTATATTTGTGTTCGTTCGTCAGATGTTGCGTTTGGAAAGAGTAGCTGCCAACTTTAAAAGTGGTGACCGATCGTTTTCAAAGTCACGTGGGTTGAAGCCTGAAGTCACGTGGGTTAAAACATGAACTTTTTGGATAACAATTGTGTCTTTCCTTCTATATTTGTGTTCGTTTGTCAGATGTTGCGTTTGGAACAAGTAGCTGCCAACATCAAAAGTGGTGACCTATCGTTTCAAAAGTCACGTGGGTTGAAGCCTGAAGTCACGTGGGTTGGAGCCTGGAGTCACGTGGGTTCAAACCTGAACTTTTTGGATAACAATTGTGTCTTTTTTTCTATATTTGTGTTCGTTCGACAGATGTTGCGTTTGGAAAGAGTAGCTGCCAACTTCAAAAGTGGTCACCGATCGTTTTCAAGTCACGTGGGTTGAAGCCTGAAGTCACGTGGGTTGGAGCCTGGAGTCACGTGGGTTCAAACCTGAACTTTTTGGATAACAATTGTGTCTTTTTTTCTATATTTGTGTTCGTTCGTCAGATGTTGCGTTTGGAAAGAGTAGCTGCCAACTTTAAAAGTGGTGACCGATCGTTTTCAAAGTCACGTGGGTTGGAGCCTGAAGTCACGTGGGTTAAAACCTGAACTTTTTGGATAACAATTGTGTCTTTCCTTCTATATTTGTGTTCGTTTGTCAGATGTTGCGTTTGGAACAAGTAGCTGCCAACATCAAAAGTGGTGACCTATCGTTTCAAAAGTCACGTGAGTTGAAGCCTGAAGTCACGTGGGTTGGAGCCTGGAGTCACGTGGGTTCAAACCTGAACTTTTTGGATAACCATTCCGTCATTTTTTTCGATATTTGTGTTCGTTTGTCAGATGTTGCGTTTGGGAAGAGTAGCTGCCAACTTTAAAAGTGGTGACCGATCGTTTTGAGAGTCACGTGGGTTGAAGCCTAAAGCACGTGGGTTGGAGCCTGGAGTCACGTGGGTTCAAACCTGAACTTTTTGGATAACAATTGTGTCTTTTTTTCTATATTTGTGTTCGTTCGTCAGATGTTTCGTTTGGAAAGAGTAGCTGCCAACTTCAAAAATGGTGACCGATCGTTTTCAAAGTCACTTGGGTTGTAGCCTGAAGTCACGTGGGTTGAAGCCTGAAGTCACGTGGGTTGAAGCCTGAAAACACGTGGGTTGAAACCTGAACATTTTGGATAACAATTGTGTCTTTTCTTCTATATTTGTGTTCGTTCGTCAGATGTTGCGTTTGGAACAAGTAGCTGCCAACATCAAAATAGGTGACCGATCGTTTTAAGAGTCACGTGGGTTGGAGCCTGAAGTCACGTGGGTTGGAGCCTGGAGTCACGTGGGTTCAAACCTGAACTCTTTGGATAACAATTGTTTCTTTTTTTTTATATTTGTGGTCGTTCGTCAGGTGTTGCGTTTGGAAAGAGTAGCTGCCAACTTCAAAAATGGTGACCGATCGTTCTCAAAGTCACGTGGGTTGAAGCCTGAAGTCACGTGGGTTGAAGCCTGAACTTTTTGGATAACAATTGTGTCTTTTCTTCTATATTTGTGTTCGTTCGTCAGATGTTGCGTTTGGAACAAGTAGCTGCCAACATCAAAAGTGGTGACCGATCGTTTTAGAAGTCACGTGGGTTGAAGCCTGAAGTCACGTGGGTTGGAGCCTGGAGTCACGTGGGTTCAAACCTAAACTTTTTGGATAACAATTGTGTCTTTTTTTTATATTTGTGTTCGTTCGTCAGATGTTGCGTTTGGAAAGAGTAGCTGCCAATTTCAAAAGTGGTGACCGATCGTTTTCGAAGTCACGTGGGTTGAAGCCTGAAGTCACGTGGGTTGAAGCCTGAAGTCACGTGGGTTGAAGTCTGAAGTCACGTGGGTTGAAACCTGAACTTTTTGGATAACAATTGTGTCTTTTCTTCTATATTTGTGTTCGTTCGTCAGATGTTGCGTTTGGAACAAGTAGCTGCCAACATCAAAAGTGGTGACCGATCGTTTTAAAAGTCACGTGGGTTGAAGCCTGAAGTCACGTGGGTTGGAGCCTGGAGTCACGTGGGTTCAAACCTAAACTTTTTGGATAACAATTGTGTTTTTTTTTCTATATTTGTGTTCGTTCGTCAGATGTTGCGTTTGGAAAGAGTAGCTGCCAACTTCAAAAGTGGTGACCGATCGTTTCCAAAGTCACGTGGCTTGAAGCCTGAAGTCACGTGGGTTGAAGCCTGAAGTCACGTGGGTTGAAACCTGAACCTTTTGGATAACAATTGTGTCTTTTCTTCTATATTTGTGTTCGTTCGTCAGATGTTGCGTTTGGAACAAGTAGCTGCCAACATCAAAAGTGGTGACCGATCATTTCAAGAGTCACGTGGGTTGAAGCCTAAAGTCACGTGGGTTGGAGCCTGGAGTCACGTGGGTTCAAACCTGAACTTTTTGGATAACAATTGTGTCTTTTTTTCTATATTTGTGTTCGTTCGTCAGATGTTGCGTTTGGAAAGAGTAGCTGCCAACTTTAAAAGTGGTGACCGATCGTTTTCAAAGTCACGTGGGTTGAAGCCTGAAGTCACGTGGGTTGAAGCCTGAAGTCACGTGGGTTGAAGCCTGAAAACACGTGGGTTGAAACCTGAACTTTTTGGATAACAATTGTGTCTTTTCTTCTATATTTGTGTTCGTTCGTCAGATGTTGCGTTTGGAACAAGTAGCTGCCAACATCAAAAGTGGTGACCGATCGTTTTAAAAGTCACGTGGGTTGAAGCCTGAAGTCACGTGGGTTGGAGCCTGGAGTCACGTGGGTTCAAACCTAAAATTTTTGGATAACAATTGTGTCTTTTTTTCTATATTTGTGTTCGTTCGTCAGATGTTGCGTTTGGAAAGAGTAGCTGCCAACTTCAAAAGTGGTGACCGATCGTTTTCAAAGTCACGTGGGTTGAAGCCTGAAGTCACGTGGGTTAAAGCCTGAAGTCACGTGGGTTGAAGCCTGAAGTCACGTGGGTTGGAGCCTGGAGTCACGTGGGTTCAAACCTAAAATTTTTGGATAACAATTGTGTCTTTTTTTCTATATTTGTGTTCGTTCGTCAGATGTTTCGTTTGGAAAGAGTAGCTGCCAACTTCAAAAATGGTGACCGATCGTTTTCAAAGTCACGTGGGTTGAAGCCTGAAGTCACGTGGGTTGAAGCCTGAAAACACGTGGGTTGAAACCTGAACTTTTTGGATAACAATTGTGTCTTTTCTTCTATATTTGTGTTCGTTCGTCAGATGTTGCGTTTGGAACAAGTAGCTGCCAACATCAAAAGTGGTGACCGATCGTTTTAAAAGTCACGTGGGTTGAAGCCTGAAGTCACGTGGGTTGGAGCCTGGAGTCACGTGGGTTCAAACCTAAAATTTTACGATAACAATTGTGTCTTTTTTTCTATATTTGTGTTCGTTCGTCAGATGTTGCGTTTGGAAAGAGTAGCTGCCAATTTCAAAAGTGGTGACCGATCGTTTTCAAAGTCACGTGGGTTGAAGCCTGAAGTCACGTGGGTCTAAGCCTGAAGTCACGTGGGTTGAAGCCTGAAGTCACGTGGGTTGGAGCCTGAAGTCACGTGGGTTGAAACCTGAACTTTTTGGATAACAATTGTGTCTTTTCTTCTATATTTGTGTTCGTTCGTCAGATGTTGCGTTTGGAACAAGTAGCTGCCAACATCAAAAGTGGTGACCGATCGTTTTGAGAGTCACGTGGGTTGAAGCCTTAAGTCACGTGGGTTGGAGCCTGGAGTCACGTGGGTTCAAACCTGAACTTTTTGGATAACAATTGTGTCTTTTTTTCTATATTTGTGTTCGTTCGTCAGATGTTGCGTTTGGAAAGAGTAGCTGCCAACTTCAAATGTGGTGACCGATCGTTTTCAAAGTCACGTGGGTTGAAGCCTGAAGTCACGTGGGTTGAAACCTGAAGTCACGTGGGTTGAAGCCTGAAGTCACGTGGGTTGAAACCTGAACATTTTGGATAACAATTGTGTCTTTTCTTCTATATTTGTGTTCGTTCGTCAGATGTTGCGTTTGGAACAAGTAGCTGCCAACATCTAAAGTGGTGACCGATCGTTTTGAGAGTCACGTGGGTTGAAGCCTAAAGTCACGTGGGTTGGAGCCTGGAGTCACGTGGGTTCAAACCTGAACTTTTTGGATAACAATTGTGTCTTTTTTTCTATATTTGTGTTCGTTCGTCAGATGTTGCGTTTGGAAAGAGTAGCTAACCAACTTCAAATGTGGTGACCGATCGTTTTCAAAGTCACGTGGGTTGAAGCCTGAAGTCACGTGGGTTGAAACCTGAAGTCACGTGGGTTGAAGCCTGAAGTCACGTGGGTTGAAACCTGAACTTTTTGGATAACAATTGTGTCTTTTCTTCTATATTTGTGTTCGTTCGTCAGATGTTGCGTTTGGAACAAGTAGCTGCCAACATCAAAAGTGGTGACCGATCGTTTTAAGAGTCACGTGGGTTGAAGCCTGAAGTCACGTGGGTTGGAGCCTGGAGTCACGTGGGTTCAAACCTGAACTTTTTGGATAACAATTGTGTCTTTTTTTCTATATTTGTGTTCGTTCGTCAGATGTTGCGTTTGGAAAGAGTAGCTGCCAACTTCAAAAGTGGTGACCGATCGTTTTCAAAGTCACGTGGGTTGAAGCCTGAAGTCACGTGGGTTGAAGCCTGAAGTCAGGTGGGTTGAAACCTGAACTTTTTGGATAACAATTGTGTCTTTTCTTCTATATTTGTGTTCGTTCGTCAGATGTTGCGTTTGGAACAAGTAGCTGCCAACATCAAAAGTGGTGACCGATCGTTTTAAAAGTCACGTGGGTTGAAGCCTGAAGTCACGTGGGTTGGAGCCTGGAGTCACGTGGGTTCAAACCTAAACTTTTTGGATAACAATTGTGTTTTTTTTTTCTATATTAGTGTTCGTTCGTCAGATGTTGCGTTTGGAAAGAGTAGCTGCCAACTTCAAAAGTGGTGACCGATCGTTTCCAAAGTCACGTGGGTTGAAGCCTGAAGTCACGTGGGTTGAAGCCTGAAGTCACGTGGGTTGAAACCTGAACCTTTTGGATAACAATTGTGTCTTTTCTTCTATATTTGTGTTCGTTCGTCAGATGTTGCGTTTGGAAAGAGTAGCTGCCAACTTTAAAAGTGGTGACCGATCGTTTTCAAAGTCACGTGGGTTGAAGCCTGAAGTCACGTGGGTTAAAACCTGAACTTTTTGGATAACAATTGTGTCTTTCCTTCTATATTTGTGTTCGTTTGTCAGATGTTGCGTTTGGAACAAGTAGCTGCCAACATCAAAAGTGGTGACCTATCGTTTCAAAAGTCACGTGGGTTGAAGCCTGAAGTCACGTGGGTTGGAGCCTGGAGTCACGTGGGTTCAAACCTGAACTTTTTGGATAACCATTCCGTCATTTTTTTCGATATTTGTGTTCGTTTGTCAGATGTTGCGTTTGGAAAGAGTAGCTGCCAACTTTAAAAGTGGTGACCGATCGTTTTAAGAGTCACGTGGGTTGAAGCCTAAAGCACGTGGGTTGGAGCCTGGAGTCACGTGGGTTCAAACCTGAACTTTTTGGATAACAATTGTGTCTTTTTTTCTATATTTGTGTTCGTTCGTCAGATGTTTCGTTTGGAAAGAGTAGCTGCCAACTTCAAAAATGGTGACCGATCGTTTTCAAAGTCACGTGGGTTGTAGCCTGAAGTCACGTGGGTTGAAGCCTGAAGTCACGTGGGTTGAAGCCTGAAAACACGTGGGTTGAAACCTGAACATTTTGGATAACAATTGTGTCTTTTCTTCTATATTTGTGTTCGTTCGTCAGATGTTGCGTTTGGAAAGAGTAGCTGCCAACTTCAAAAGTGGTGACCGATCGTTTTCAAAGTCACGTGGGTTGAAGCCTGAAGTCACGTGGGTTGAAGCCTGAAGTCAGGTGGGTTGAAACCTGAACTTTTTGGATAACAATTGTGTCTTTTCTTCTATATTTGTGTTCGTTCGTCAGATGTTGCGTTTGGAACAAGTAGCTGCCAACATCAAAAGTGGTGACCGATCGTTTTAAAAGTCACGTGGGTTGAAGCCTGAAGTCACGTGGGTTGGAGCCTGGAGTCACGTGGGTTCAAACCTAAACTTTTTGGATAACAATTGTGTTTTTTTTTTCTATATTAGTGTTCGTTCGTCAGATGTTGCGTTTGGAAAGAGTAGCTGCCAACTTCAAAAGTGGTGACCGATCGTTTCCAAAGTCACGTGGGTTGAAGCCTGAAGTCACGTGGGTTGAAGCCTGAAGTCACGTGGGTTGAAACCTGAACCTTTTGGATAACAATTGTGTCTTTTCTTCTATATTTGTGTTCGTTCGTCAGATGTTGCGTTTGGAAAGAGTAGCTGCCAACTTTAAAAGTGGTGACCGATCGTTTTCAAAGTCACGTGGGTTGAAGCCTGAAGTCACGTGGGTTAAAACCTGAACTTTTTGGATAACAATTGTGTCTTTCCTTCTATATTTGTGTTCGTTTGTCAGATGTTGCGTTTGGAACAAGTAGCTGCCAACATCAAAAGTGGTGACCTATCGTTTCAAAAGTCACGTGGGTTGAAGCCTGAAGTCACGTGGGTTGGAGCCTGGAGTCACGTGGGTTCAAACCTGAACTTTTTGGATAACCATTCCGTCATTTTTTTCGATATTTGTGTTCGTTTGTCAGATGTTGCGTTTGGAAAGAGTAGCTGCCAACTTTAAAAGTGGTGACCGATCGTTTTAAGAGTCACGTGGGTTGAAGCCTAAAGCACGTGGGTTGGAGCCTGGAGTCACGTGGGTTCAAACCTGAACTTTTTGGATAACAATTGTGTCTTTTTTTCTATATTTGTGTTCGTTCGTCAGATGTTTCGTTTGGAAAGAGTAGCTGCCAACTTCAAAAATGGTGACCGATCGTTTTCAAAGTCACGTGGGTTGTAGCCTGAAGTCACGTGGGTTGAAGCCTGAAGTCACGTGGGTTGAAGCCTGAAGTCACGTGGGTTAAAACCTGAACTTTTTGGATAACAATTGTGTCTTTTCTTCTATATTTGTGTTCGTTCGTCAGATGTTGCGTTTGGAACAAGTAGCTGCCAACATCAAAAGTGGTGACCGATCGTTTTAGAAGTCACGTGGGTTGAAGCCTGAAGTCACGTGGGTTGGAGCCTGGAGTCACGTGGGTTCAAACCTAAACTTTTTGGATAACAATTGTGTCTTTTTTTCTATATTTGTGTTCGTTCGTCAGATGTTGCGTTTGGAAAGAGTAGCTGCCAATTTCAAAAGTGGTGACCGATCGTTTTCGAAGTCACGTGGGTTGAAGCCTGAAGTCACGTGGGTTGAAGCCTGAAGTCACGTGGGTTGAAGTCTGAAGTCACGTGGGTTAAAACCTGAACTTTTTGGATAACAATTGTGTCTTTTCTTCTATATTTGTGTTCGTCCGTCAGATGTTGCGTTTGGAACAAGTAGCTGCCAACATCAAAAGTGGTGACCGATCGTTTTAAAAGTCACGTGGGTTGAAGCCTGAAGTCACGTGGGTTGGAGCCTGGAGTCACGTGGGTTCAAACCTAAACTTTTTGGATAACAATTGTGTTTTTTTTTCTATATTTGTGTTCGTTCGTCAGATGTTGCGTTTGGAAAGAGTAGCTGCCAACTTCAAAAGTGGTGACCGATCGTTTCCAAAGTCACGTGGCTTGAAGCCTGAAGTCACGTGGGTTGAAGCCTGAAGTCACGTGGGTTGAAACCTGAACCATTTGGATAACAATTGTGTCTTTTCTTCTATATTTGTGTTCGTTCGTCAGATGTTGCGTTTGGAACAAGTAGCTGCCAACATCAAAAGTGGTGACCGATCATTTCAAGAGTCACAAGGGTTGAAGCCTAAAGTCACGTGGGTTGGAGCCTGGAGTCACGTGGGTTCAAACCTGAACTTTTTGGATAACAATTGTGTCTTTTTTTCTATATTTGTGTTCGTTCGTCAGATGTTGCGTTTGGAAAGAGTAGCTGCCAACTTTAAAAGTGGTGACCGATCGTTTTCAAAGTCACGTGGGTTGAAGCCTGAAGTCACGTGGGTTGGAGCCTGGAGTCACGTGGGTTCAAACCTGAACTTTTTGGATAACAATTGTGTCTTTTTTTCTATATTTGTGTTCGTTCGACAGATGTTGCGTTTGGAAAGAGTAGCTGCCAACTTCAAAAGTGGTCACCGATCGTTTTCAAGTCACGTGGGTTGAAGCCTGAAGTCACGTGGGTTGGAGCCTGGAGTCACGTGGGTTCAAACCTGAACTTTTTGGATAACAATTGTGTCTTTTTTTCTATATTTGTGTTCGTTCGTCAGATGTTGCGTTTGGAAAGAGTAGCTGCCAACTTTAAAAGTGGTGACCGATCGTTTTCAAAGTCACGTGGGTTGGAGCCTGAAGTCACGTGGGTTAAAACCTGAACTTTTTGGATAACAATTGTGTCTTTCCTTCTATATTTGTGTTCGTTTGTCAGATGTTGCGTTTGGAACAAGTAGCTGCCAACATCAAAAGTGGTGACCTATCGTTTCAAAAGTCACGTGGGTTGAAGCCTGAAGTCACGTGGGTTGGAGCCTGGAGTCACGTGGGTTCAAACCTGAACTTTTTGGATAACAATTGTGTCTTTTTTTCTATATTTGTGTTCGTTTGTCAGATGTTGCGTTTGGGAAGAGTAGCTGCCAACTTTAAAAGTGGTGACCGATCGTTTTGAGAGTCACGTGGGTTGAAGCCTAAAGCACGTGGGTTGGAGCCTGGAGTCACGTGGGTTCAAACCTGAACTTTTTGGATAACAATTGTGTCTTTTTTTCTATATTTGTGTTCGTTCGTCAGATGTTTCGTTTGGAAAGAGTAGCTGCCAACTTCAAAAATGGTGACCGATCGTTTTCAAAGTCACTTGGGTTGTAGCCTGAAGTCACGTGGGTTGAAGCCTGAAGTCACGTGGGTTGAAGCCTGAAAACACGTGGGTTGAAACCTGAACATTTTGGATAACAATTGTGTCTTTTCTTCTATATTTGTGTTCGTTCGTCAGATGTTGCGTTTGGAACAAGTAGCTGCCAACATCAAAATAGGTGACCGATCGTTTTAAGAGTCACGTGGGTTGAAGCCTGAAGTCACGTGGGTTGGAGCCTGGAGTCACGTGGGTTCAAACCTGAACTCTTTGGATAACAATTGTTTCTTTTTTTTTATATTTGTGGTCGTTCGTCAGGTGTTGCGTTTGGAAAGAGTAGCTGCCAACTTCAAAAATGGTGACCGATCGTTCTCAAAGTCACGTGGGTTGAAGCCTGAAGTCACGTGGGTTGAAGCCTGAAGTCACGTGGGTTCAAACCTGAACTTTTTGGATAACAATTGTGTCTTTTCTTCTATATTTGTGTTCGTTCGTCAGATGTTGCGTTTGGAACAAGTAGCTGCCAACATCAAAAGTGGTGACCGATCGTTTTAGAAGTCACGTGGGTTGAAGCCTGAAGTCACGTGGGTTGGAGCCTGGAGTCACGTGGGTTCAAACCTAAACTTTTTGGATAACAATTGTGTCTTTTTTTCTATATTTGTGTTCGTTCGTCAGATGTTGCGTTTGGAAAGAGTAGCTGCCAATTTCAAAAGTGGTGACCGATCGTTTTCGAAGTCACGTGGGTTGAAGCCTGAAGTCACGTGGGTTGAAGCCTGAAGTCACGTGGGTTGAAGTCTGAAGTCACGTGGGTTGAAACCTGAACTTTTTGGATAACAATTGTGTCTTTTCTTCTATATTTGTGTTCGTTCGTCAGATGTTGCGTTTGGAACAAGTAGCTGCCAACATCAAAAGTGGTGACCGATCGTTTTAAAAGTCACGTGGGTTGAAGCCTGAAGTCACGTGGGTTGGAGCCTGGAGTCACGTGGGTTCAAACCTAAACTTTTTGGATAACAATTGTGTTTTTTTTTCTATATTTGTGTTCGTTCGTCAGATGTTGCGTTTGGAAAAAGTAGCTGCCAACTTCAAAAGTGGTGACCGATCGTTTCCAAAGTCACGTGGCTTGAAGCCTGAAGTCACGTGGGTTGAAGCCTGAAGTCACGTGGGTTGAAACCTGAACCTTTTGGATAACAATTGTGTCTTTTCTTCTATATTTGTGTTCGTTCGTCAGATGTTGCGTTTGGAACAAGTAGCTGCCAACATCAAAAGTGGTGACCGATCATTTCAAGAGTCACGTGGGTTGAAGCCTAAAGTCACGTGGGTTGGAGCCTGGAGTCACGTGGGTTCAAACCTGAACTTTTTGGATAACAATTGTGTCTTTTTTTCTATATTTGTGTTCGTTCGTCAGATGTTGCGTTTGGAAAGAGTAGCTGCCAACTTTAAAAGTGGTGACCGATCGTTTTCAAAGTCACGTGGGTTGAAGCCTGAAGTCACGTGGGTTAAAACATGAACTTTTTGGATAACAATTGTGTCTTTCCTTCTATATTTGTGTTCGTTTGTCAGATGTTGCGTTTGGAACAAGTAGCTGCCAACATCAAAAGTGGTGACCTATCGTTTCAAAAGTCACGTGGGTTGAAGCCTGAAGTCACGTGGGTTGGAGCCTGGAGTCACGTGGGTTCAAACCTGAACTTTTTGGATAACAATTGTGTCTTTTTTTCTATATTTGTGTTCGTTCGACAGATGTTGCGTTTGGAAAGAGTAGCTGCCAACTTCAAAAGTGGTCACCGATCGTTTTCAAGTCACGTGGGTTGAAGCCTGAAGTCACGTGGGTTGGAGCCTGGAGTCACGTGGGTTCAAACCTGAACTTTTTGGATAACAATTGTGTCTTTTTTTCTATATTTGTGTTCGTTCGTCAAATGTTGCGTTTGGAAAGAGTAGCTGCCAACTTCAAAAGTGGTGACCGATCGTTTTCAAAGTCACGTGGGTTGAAGCCTGAAGTCACGTGGGTTGAAGCCTGAAGTCACGTGGGTTGAAACCTGAACTTTTTGGATAACAATTGTGTCTTTTTTTCTATATTTGTGTTCGTTCGTCAGATGTTGCAATTGGAAAGAGTAGCTGCCAACTTTAAAAGTGGTGACCGATCGTTTTCAAAGTCACGTGGGTTGAAGCCTGAAGTCACGTGGGTTAAAACATGAACTTTTTGGATAACAATTGTGTCTTTCCTTCTATATTTGTGTTCGTTTGTCAGATGTTGCGTTTGGAACAAGTAGCTGCCAACATCAAAAGTGGTGACCTATCGTTTCAAAAGTCACGTGGGTTGAAGCCTGAAGTCACGTGGGTTGGAGCCTGGAGTCACGTGGGTTCAAACCTGAACTTTTTGGATAACAATTGTGTCTTTTTTTCTATATTTGTGTTCGTTCGACAGATGTTGCGTTTGGAAAGAGTAGCTGCCAACTTCAAAAGTGGTCACCGATCGTTTACAAGTCACGTGGGTTGAAGCCTGAAGTCACGTGGGTTGGAGCCTGGAGTCACGTGGGTTCAAACCTGAACTTTTTGGATAACAATTGTGTCTTTTTTTCTATATTTGTGTTCGTTCGTCAGATGTTGCGTTTGGAAAGAGTAGCTGCCAACTTTAAAAGTGGTGACCGATCGTTTTCAAAGTCACGTGGGTTGGAGCCTGAAGTCACGTGGGTTAAAACCTGAACTTTTTGGATAACAATTGTGTCTTTCCTTCTATATTTGTGTTCGTTTGTCAGATGTTGCGTTTGGAACAAGTAGCTGCCAACATCAAAAGTGGTGACCTATCGTTTCAAAAGTCACGTGGGTTGAAGCCTGAAGTCACGTGGGTTGGAGCCTGGAGTCACGTGGGTTCAAACCTGAACTTTTTGGATAACCATTCCGTCATTTTTTTCGATATTTGTGTTCGTTTGTCAGATGTTGCGTTTGGGAAGAGTAGCTGCCAACTTTAAAAGTGGTGACCGATCGTTTTGAGAGTCACGTGGGTTGAAGCCTAAAGCACGTGGGATGGAGCCTGGAGTCACGTGGGTTCAAACCTGAACTTTTTGGATAACAATTGTGTCTTTTTTTCTATATTTGTGTTCGTTCGTCAGATGTTTCGTTTGGAAAAAGTAGCTGCCAACTTCAAAAATGGTGACCGATCGTTTTCAAAGTCACTTGGGTTGTAGCCTGAAGTCACGTGGGTTGAAGCCTGAAGTCACGTGGGTTGAAGCCTGAAAACACGTGGGTTGAAACCTGAACATTTTGGATAACAATTGTGTCTTTTCTTCTATATTTGTGTTCGTTCGTCAGATGTTGCGTTTGGAACAAGTAGCTGCCAACATCAAAATAGGTGACCGATCGTTTTAAGAGTCACGTGGGTTGAAGCCTGAAGTCACGTGGGTTGGAGCCTGGAGTCACGTGGGTTCAAACCTGAACTCTTTGGATAACAATTGTTTCTTTTTTTTTATATTTGTGGTCGTTCGTCAGGTGTTGCGTTTGGAAAGAGTAGCTGCCAACTTCAAAAATGGTGACCGATCGTTCTCAAAGTCACGTGGGTTGAAGCCTGAAGTCACGTGGGTTGAAGCCTGAAGTCACGTGGGTTCAAACCTGAACTTTTTGGATAACAATTGTGTCTTTTCTTCTATATTTGTGTTCGTTCGTCAGATGTTGCGTTTGGAACAAGTAGCTGCCAACATCAAAAGTGGTGACCGATCGTTTTAAAAGTCACGTGGGTTGAAGCCTGAAGTCACGTGGGTTGGAGCCTGGAGTCACGTGGGTTCAAACCTAAACTTTTTGGATAACAATTGTGTCTTTTTTTCTATATTTGTGTTCGTTCGTCAGATGTTGCGTTTGGAAAGAGTAGCTGCCAATTTCAAAAGTGGTGACCGATCGTTTTCGAAGTCACGTGGGTTGAAGCCTGAAGTCACGTGGGTTGAAGCCTGAAGTCACGTGGGTTGAAGTCTGAAGTCACGTGGGTTAAAACCTGAACTTTTTGGATAACAATTGTGTCTTTTCTTCTATATTTGTGTTCGTCCGTCAGATGTTGCGTTTGGAACAAGTAGCTGCCAACATCAAAAGTGGTGACCGATCGTTTTAAGAGTCACGTGGGTTGAAGCCTAAAGTCACGTGGGTTGGAGCCTGGAGTCACGTGGGTTCAAACCTGAACTTTTTGGATAACAATTGTGTCTTTTTTTCTATATTTGTGTTCGTTCGTCAAATGTTGCGTTTGGAAAGAGTAGCTGCCAACTTCAAAAGTGGTGACCGATCGTTTTCAAAGTCACGTGGGTTGAAGCCTGAAGTCACGTGGGTTGAAGCCTGAAGTCACGTGGGTTGAAACCTGAACTTTTTTCATAACAATTGTGTCTTTTCTTCTATATTTGTGTTCGTTCGTCAGATGTTGCGTTTGGAACAAGTAGCTGCCAACATCAAAAGTGGTGACCGATCGTTTTAAAAGTCACGTGGGTTGAAGCCTGAAGTCACGTGGGTTGGAGCCTGGAGTCACGTGGGTTCAAACCTAAACTTTTTGGATAACAATTGTGTTTTTTTTTCTATATTTGTGTTCGTTCGTCAGATGTTGCGTTTGGAAAGAGTAGCTGCCAACTTCAAAAGTGGTGACCGATCGTTTCCAAACTCACGTGGGTTGAAGCCTGAAGTCACGTGGGTTGAAGCCTGAAGTCACGTGGGTTGAAACCTGAACCTTTTGGATAACAATTGTGTCTTTTCTTCTATATTTGTGTTCGTTTGTCAGATGTTGCGTTTGGAACAAGTAGCTGCCAACATCAAAAGTGGTGACCTATCGTTTCAAAAGTCACGTGGGTTGAAGCCTGAAGTCACGTGGGTTGGAGCCTGGAGTCACGTGGGTTCAAACCTGAACTTTTTGGATAACCATTCCGTCATTTTTTTCGATATTTGTGTTCGTTTGTCAGATGTTGCGTTTGGGAAGAGTAGCTGCCAACTTTAAAAGTGGTGACCGATCGTTTTCAAAGTCACGTGGGTTGAAGCCTGAAGTCACGTGGGTTAAAACCTGAACTTTTTGGATAACAATTGTGTCTTTCCTTCTATATTTGTGTTCGTTTGTCAGATGTTGCGTTTGGAACAAGTAGCTGCCAACATCAAAAGTGGTGACCTATCGTTTTAAAAGTCACGTGGGTTGAAGCCTGAAGTCACGTGGGTTGGAGCCTGGAGTCACGTGGGTTCAAACCTGAACTTTTTGGATAACAATTGTGTCTTTTTTTCTATATTTGTGTTCGTTCGACAGATGTTGCGTTTGGAAAGAGTAGCTGCCAACTTCAAAAGTGGTTACCGATCGTTTTCAAGTCACGTGGGTTGAAGCCTAAAGTCACGTGGGGTGAAGCCTGAAGTCACGTGGATTCAAACCTGAACTTTTTGGATAACAATCGTGTCTTTTTTTCTATATTTGTGTTCGTTCGACAGATGTTGCGTTTGGAAAGAGTAGCTGCCAACTTCAAAAGTGGTTACCGATCGTTTTCAAGTCACGTGGGTTGAAGCCTGAAGTCACGTGGGTTGGAGCCTGGAGTCAGGTGAGTTAAAACCTGAACTTTTTGGATAACAATTGTGTCTTTTCTTCTATATTTGTGTTCGTTCGTCAGATGTTGCGTTTGGAACAAGTAGCTGCCAACATCAAAAGTGGTGACCGATCGTTTTAAGAGTCACGTGGGTTGAAGCCTGAAGTCACGTGGGTTGGAGCCTGGAGTCACGTGGGTTCAAACCTGAACTTTTTGGATAACAATTGTGTCTTTTCTTCTATATTTGTGTTCGTTCGTCAGATGTTGCGTTTGGAACAAGTAGCTGCCAACATCAAAAGTGGTGACCGATCGTTTCAAGAGTCACGTGGGTTGAAGCCTGAAGTCACGTGGGTTGGAGCCTGGAGTCACGTGGGTTCAAACCTGAACTTTTTGAATAACCATTTCGTCATTTTTTAGTGATAATTGTGTTCGTTCGTCAGATGTTGCGTTTGGAACAAGTAGCTGCCAACTCCAAAAGTGGTGACCGATCGTTTTAAAAGTCACGTGGGTTGAAGCCTGAAGTCACGTGGGTTAAGCCTGGAGTCGCGTGGGTTAAAACCTGAACTTTTTGGATAACAATTGTGTCTTTTTTTCTATATTTGTGTTCGTTCGTTAGATGTTGCGTTTGGAACAAGTAGCTGCCAACTTCAAAAATGGTGACCGATCGTTTTCAAAGTCACGTGGGTTGAAGCCTAAAGTCACGTGGGTTGGAGCCTGGAGTCACGTGGGTTCAAACCTGAACTTTTTGGATAACAATTGTGTCTTTTTGTCTATATTTGTGTTCGTTCGTCAGATGTTGCGTTTGGAACAAGTGGCTGCCAACTTCAAAAATGGTGACCGATCGTTTTCAAAGTCACGTGGGTTGAAGCCTGAAGTCACGTGAGTTGAAGCCTGAAGTCACGTGGGTTGAAGCCTGGAGTCACGTGGGATGAAATCTGAACTTTTTGGATAACAATTGTGTCTTCTCTTCTATATTTGTGTTCGTTCGTCAGATGTTGCGTTTGGAACAAGTAGCTGCCAACATCAAAAGTGGTGACCGATCGTTTTAAAAGTCACGTGGGTTGAAGCCTGAAGTCACGTGGGTTGAAGCCTGAACTTTTTGGATAACAATTGTGTCTTCAGTTTTTTGATATTTGTGTTCGTTCGTCGGATGTTGCGTTTGGAACAAGTAGCTGCCAACATCAAAAGTGGTGACCGATCGTTTTAAAAGTCACGTGGGTTGAAGCCTGAAGTCACGTGGGTTGGAGCCTGGAGTCACGTGGGTTGAAGCCTGAAGTCACGTGGGTTAGAACCTGAACTTTTTGGATAACAATTGTGTCTTCTTCTATATTTGTGTTCGTTCGTCAGATGTTGCGTTTGGAACAAGTAGCTGCCAACATCAAAAGTGGTGACCGATCGTTTTGAAAGTCACGTGGGTTGAAGCCTGAAGTCACGTGGGTAAGAGCCTGGAGCACGTGGGTTCAAACCTGAACTTTTTGGATAACAATTGTGTCTTTTTTTCTGTATTTGTGTTCGTTCGTCAGATGTTGCGTTTGGAAAGAGTAGCTGCCAACTTCAAAAGTGGTGACCGATCGTTTTCAAAGTCACGTGGGTTGAAGCCTGAAGTCACGTGGGTTGAAGCCTGAAAACACGTGGGTTAAAACCTGAACTTTTTGGATAACAATTGTGTCTTTTCTTCTATATTTGTGTTCGTTCGTCAGATGTTGCGTTTGGAACAAGTAGCTGCCAACTCCAAAACTGGTGACCGATGGTTTTAAGAGTCACATGGGTTGAAGCCTGAAGTCACGTGGGTTGGAGCCTGGAGTCACGTGGGTTCAAACCTGAACTTTTTGGATAACCATTTCGTCATTTTTTTTTTATATTTGTGTTCGTTCGTCAGATGTTGCGTTTGGAACAAGTAGCTGCCAACTCCAAAAGTGGTGACCGATCGTTTTAAAAGTCACGTGGGTTGAAGCCTGAAGTCACGTGGGTTGAAGCCTGAAGTCACGTGGGTTGAAGCCTGAAGTCACGTGGGTTCAATCCTGAACTTTTTGGATAACAATTGTGTCTTTTCTTCTATATTTGTGTTCGTTCGTCAGATGTTGCGTTTGGAACAAGTAGCTGCCAACTCCAAAAGTGGTGACCGATCGTTTTAAAAGTCACGTGGGTTGAAGCCTGAAGTCACGTGGGTTGAAGCCTGAAGTCACGTGGGTTGGAGCCTGGAGTCACGTGGGTTCAAACCTGAACTTTTTGGATAACCATTTCGTCATTTTTTTTTTATATTTGTGTTCGTTTGTCAGATGTTGCGTTTGGAACAAGTAGCTGCCAACATCAAAAGTGGTGACCTATCGTTTTAAAAGTCACGTGGGTTGAAGCCTGAAGTCACGTGGGTTGGAGCCTGGAGTCACGTGGGTTCAAACCTGAACTTTTTGGATAACAATTGTGTCTTTTTTTCTATATTTGTGTTCGTTCGACAGATGTTGCGTTTGGAAAGAGTAGCTGCCAACTTCAAAAGTGGTTACCGATCGTTTTCAAGTCACGTGGGTTGAAGCCTGAAGTCACGTGGGTTGAAGCCTGAAGTCACGTGGGTTGGAGCCTGGAGTCACGTGGGTTCAAACCTGAACTTTTTGGATAACAATTGTGTCTTTTCTTCTATATTTGTGTTCGTTCGTCAGATGTTGCGTTTGGAACAAGTAGCTGCCAACTCCAAAACTGGTGACCGATCGTTTTAAGAGTCACATGGGTTGAAGCCTGAAGTCACGTGGGTTGGAGCCTGGAGTCACGTGGGTTCAAACCTGAACTTTTTGGATAACCATTTCGTCATTTTTTTTTTATATTTGTGTTCGTTCGTCAGATGTTGCGTTTGGAACAAGTAGCTGCCAACTCCAAAAGTGGTGACCGATCGTTTTAAAAGTCACGTGGGTTGAAGCCTGAAGTCACGTGGGTTGAAGCCTGAAGTCACGTGGGTTGAAGCCTGAAGTCACGTGGGTTCAATCCTGAACTTTTTGGATAACAATTGTGTCTTTTCTTCTATATTTGTGTTCGTTCGTCAGATGTTGCGTTTGGAACAAGTAGCTGCCAACTCCAAAAGTGGTGACCGATCGTTTTAAAAGTCACGTGGGTTGAAGCCTGAAGTCACGTGGGTTTAAGCCTGAAGTCACGTGGGTTGAAGCCTGAAGTCACGTGGGTTCAATCCTGAACTTTTTGGATAACAATTGTGTCTTTTCTTCTATATTTGTGTTCGTTCGTCAGATGTTGCGTTTGGAACAAGTAGCTGCCAACTCCAAAAGTGGTGACCGATCGTTTTAAAAGTCACGTGGGTTGAAGCCTGAAGTCACGTGGGTTGAAGCCTGAAGTCACGTGGGTTGGAGCCTGGAGTCACGTGGGTTCAAACCTGAACTTTTTGGATAACCATTTCGTCATTTTTTTTTCTATATTTGTGTTCGTTTGTCAGATGTTGCGTTTGGAACAAGTAGCTGCCAACATCAAAAGTGGTGACCTATCGTTTTAAAAGTCACGTGGGTTGAAGCCTGAAGTCACGTGGGTTGGAGCCTGGAGTCACGTGGGTTCAAACCTGAACTTTTTGGATAACAATTGTGTCTTTTTTTCTATATTTGTGTTCGTTCGACAGATGTTGCGTTTGGAAAGAGTAGCTGCCAACTTCAAAAGTGGTTACCGATCGTTTTCAAGTCACGTGGGTTGAAGCCTGAAGTCACGTGGGTTGAAGCCTGAAGTCACGTGGGTTGGAGCCTGGAGTCACGTGGGTTCAAACCTGAACTTTTTGGATAACAATTGTGTCTTTTTTTCTATATTTGTGTTCGTTCGACAGATGTTGCGTTTGGAAAGAGTAGCTGCCAACTTCAAAAGTGGTTACCGATCGTTTTCAAGTCACGTGGGTTGAAGCCTAAAGTCACGTGGGTTGAAGCCTGAAGTCACGTGGATTCAAATTTGAACTTTTTGGATAACAATTGTGTCTATTCTTCTATATTTGTGTTCGTTCGTCAGATGTTGCGTTTGGAACAAGTAGCTGCCAACATCAAAAGTGGTGACCGATCGTTTTAAAAGTCACGTGGGTTGAAGCCTGAAGTCACGTGGGTTGGAGCCTGGAGTCACGTGGGTTCAAACCTGAACTTTTTGGATAACAATCGTGTCTTTTTTTCTATATTTGTGTTCGTTCGACAGATGTTGCGTTTGGAAAGAGTAGCTGCCAACTTCAAAAGTGGTTACCGATCGTTTTCAAGTCACGTGGGATGAAGCCTGAAGTCACGTGGGTTGGAGCCTGGAGTCAGGTGAGTTAAAACCTGAACTTTTTGGATAACAATTGTGTCTTTTCTTCTATATTTGTGTTCGTTCGTCAGATGTTGCGTTTGGAACAAGAAGCTGCCAACATCAAAAGTGGTGACCGATCGTTTTAAGAGTCACGTGGGTTGAAGCCTGAAGTCACGTGGGTTGGAGCCTGGAGTCACGTGGGTTCAAACCTGAACTTTTTGGATAACAATTGTGTCTTTTCTTCTATATTTGTGTTCGTTCGTCAGATGTTGCGTTTGGAACAAGTAGCTGCCAACATCAAAAGTGGTGACCGATCGTTTCAAGAGTCACGTGGGTTGAAGCCTGAAGTCACGTGGGTTGGAGCCTGGAGTCACGTGGGTTCAAACCTGAACTTTTTGAATAACCATTTCGTCATTTTTTATTGATATTTGTGTTCGTTCGTCAGATGTTGCGTTTGGAACAAGTAGCTGCCAACTCCAAAAGTGGTGACCGATCGTTTTAAAAGTCACGTGGGTTGAAGCCTGAAGTCACGTGGGTTAAAGCCTGAAGTCACGTGGGTTAAAACCTGAACTTTTTGGATAACAATTGTGTCTTTTTTTCTATATTTGTGTTCGTTCGTCAGATGTTGCGTTTGGAACAAGTAGCTGCCAACATCAAAATAGGTGACCGATCGTTTTAAGAGTCACGTGGGTTGAAGCCTGAAGTCACGTGGGTTGGAGCCTGGAGTCACGTGGGTTCAAACCTGAACTTTTTGGATAACAATTGTGTCTTTTTTTCTATATTTGTGTTCGTTCGACAGATGTTGCGTTTGGAAAGAGTAGCTGCCAACTTCAAAAGTGGTTACCGATCGTTTTCAAGTCACGTGGGTTGAAGCCTGAAGTCACGTGGGTTGAAGCCTGAAGTCACGTGGGTTGGAGCCTGGAGTCACGTGGGTTCAAACCTGAACTTTTTGGATAACAATTGTGTCTTTTTTTCTATATTTGTGTTCGTTCGACAGATGTTGCGTTTGGAAAGAGTAGCTGCCAACTTCAAAAGTGGTGACCGATCGTTTTAAAAGTCACGTGGGTTGAAGCCTGAAGTCACGTGGGTTGAAGCCTAAAGTCACGTGGGTTGAAGCCTGAAGTCACGTGGATTCAAACCTGAACTTTTTGGATAACAATTGTGTCTTTTCTTCTATATTTGTGTTCGTTCGTCAGATGTTGCGTTTGGAACAAGTAGCTGCCAACATCAAAAGTGGTGACCGATCGTTTTAAAAGTCACGTGGGTTGAAGCCTGAAGTCACGTGGGTTGGAGCCTGGAGTCACGTGGGTTCAAACCTGAACTTTTTGGATAACAATCGTGTCTTTTTTTCTATATTTGTGTTCGTTCGACAGATGTTGCGTTTGGAAAGAGTAGCTGCCAACTTCAAAAGTGGTTACCGATCGTTTTCAAGTCACGTGGGATGAAGCCTGAAGTCACGTGGGTTGGAGCCTGGAGTCAGGTGAGTTAAAACCTGAACTTTTTGGATAACAATTGTGTCTTTTCTTCTATATTTGTGTTCGTTCGTCAGATGTTGCGTTTGGAACAAGTAGCTGCCAACATCAAAAGTGGTGACCGATCGTTTTAAGAGTCACGTGGGTTGAAGCCTGAAGTCACGTGGGTTGGAGCCTGGAGTCACGTGGGTTCAAACCTGAACTTTTTGGATAACAATTGTGTCTTTTCTTCTATATTTGTGTTCGTTCGTCAGATGTTGCGTTTGGAACAAGTAGCTGCCAACATCAAAAGTGGTGACCGATCGTTTCAAGAGTCACGTTGGTTGAAGCCTGAAGTCACGTGGGTTGGAGCCTGGAGTCACGTGGGTTCAAACCTGAACTTTTTGAATAACCATTTCGTCATTTTTTATTGATATTTGTGTTCGTTCGTCAGATGTTGCGTTTGGAACAAGTAGCTGCCAACTCCAAAAGTGGTGACCGATCGTTTTAAAAGTCACGTGGGTTGAAGCCTGAAGTCACGTGGGTTAAAGCCTGAAGTCACGTGGGTTAAAACCTGAACTTTTTGGATAACAATTGTGTCTTTTTTTCTATATTTGTGTTCGTTCGTCAGATGTTGCGTTTGGAACAAGTAGCTGCCAACTTCAAAAATGGTGACCGATCGTTTTCAAAGTCACGTGGGTTGAAGCCTGAAGTCACGTGGGTTGGAGCCTGGAGTCACGTGGGTTCAAACCTGAACTTTTTGGATAACAATTGTGTCTTTTTTTCTATATTTGTGTTCGTTCGTCAGATGTTGCGTTTGGAAATAGCAGCTGCCAACTTCAAAAGTGGTGACCGATCGTTTTCAAAGTCACGTGGGTTGAAGCCTGAAGTCACGTGGGTTGAAGCCTGAAGTCACGTGGGTTGAAGCCTGAAAACACGTGGGTTGAAACCTGAACTTTTTGGATAACAATTGTGTCTTTTTTTCTATATTTGTGTTCGTTCGTCAGATGTTGCGTTTGGAACAAGTAGCTGCCAACTTCAAAAATGGTGACCGATCGTTTTCAAAGTCACGTGGGTTGAAGCCTGAAGTCACGTGAGTTGAAGCCTGAAGTCACGTGGGTTGAAGCCTGGAGTCACGTGGGTTGAAATCTGAACTTTTTGGATAACAATTGTGTCTTCTCTTCTATATTTGTGTTCGTTCGTCAGATGTTGCGTTTGGAACAAGTAGCTGCCAACATCAAAAGTGGTGACCGATCGTTTTAAAAGTCACGTGGATTGAAGCCTGAAGTCACGTGGGTTGAAGCCTGAACTTTTTGGATAACAATTGTGTCTTCAGTTTTTTGATATTTGTGTTCGTTCGTCGGATGTTGCGTTTGGAACAAGTAGCTGCCAACATCAAAAGTGGTGACCGATCGTTTTTAAAGTCACGTGGGTTGAAGCCTGAAGTCACGTGGGTTGGAGCCTGGAGTCACGTGGGTTCAAACCTGAACTTTTTGGATAACAATTGTGTCTTTTCTTCTATATGTGTGTTCGTTCGTCAGATGTTGCGTTTGGAACAAGTAGCTGCCAACATCAAAAGTGGTGACCGATCGTTTTGAAAGTCACGTGGGTTGAAGCCTGAAGTCACGTGGGTTGGAGCCTGGAGTAACGTGGGTTCAAACCTAAACTTTTTGGATAACAATTGTGCCTTTTTTTCTATATTTGTGTTCGTTCGTCAGATGTTGCGTTTGGAAAGAGTAGCTGCCAACTTCAAAAGTGGTGACCGATCGTTTTCAAAGTCACGTGGGTTGAAGCCTGAAGTCACGTGGGTTGAAGCCTGAAAACACGTGGGTTAAAACCTGAACTTTTTGGATAACAATTGTGTCTTTTCTTCTATATTTGTGTTCGTTCGTCAGATGTTGCGTTCGGAACAAGTAGCTGCCAACATCAAAAGTGGTGACCGATCGTTTTAAGAGTCACGTGGGTTGAAGCCTGAAGTCACGTGGGTTGGAGCCTGGAGTCACGTGGGTTCAAACCTGAACTTTTTGGATAACAATTGTGTCTTTTCTTCTATATTTGTGTTCGTTCGTCAGATGTTGCGTTTGGAACAAGTAGCTGCCAACATCAAAAGTGGTGACCGATCGTTTTAAGAGTCACGTGGGTTGAAGCCTGAAGTCACGTGGGTTGGAGCCTGGAGTCACGTGGGTTCAAACCTGAACTTTTTGGATAACAATTGTGTCTTTTTTTCTATATTTGTGTTCGTTCGTCAGATGTTGCGTTTGGAAAGAGTAGCTGCCAGTTTCAAAAATGGTGACCGATCGTTCTCAAAGTCACGTGGGTTGAAGCCTGAAGTCACGTGGGTTGAAACCTGAATTTTTTGGATAACAATTGTATCTTTTCTTCTATATTTGTGTTCGTTCGTCAGATGTTGCGTTTGAATCAAGTAGCTGCCAACATCAAAAGTGGTGACCGATCGTTTTAAAAGTCACGTGGGTTGAAGCCTGAAGTCACGTGGGTTGGAGCCTGGAGTCACGTGGGTTCAAACCTGAACTTTTTGGATAACCATTTCGTCATTTTTTTTTTTGATATTTGTGTTCGTTCGTCAGATGTTGCGTTTGGAACAAGTAGCTGCCAACTCCAAAAGTGGTGACCGATCGTTTTGAAAGTCACGTGGGTTGAAGCCTGGAGTCACGTGGGTTGAAGCCTGAAGTCACGTGGGTTGAAGCCTGAAGTCACGTAGGTTGAAGCCTGAACTTTTTGGATAACAATTGTGTCTTTTCTTCTATATTTGTGTTCGTTCGTCAGATGTTGCGTTTGGAACAAGTAGCTGCCAACTCCAAAAGTGGTGACCGATCGTTTTGAAAGTCACGTGGGTTGAAGCCTGAAGTCACGTGGGTTGAAGCCTGAAGTCACGTGGGTTGAAGCCTGAAGTCACGTGGGTTAAAACCTGAACTTTTTGGATAACAATTGTGTCTTTTTTTCCATATTTGTGTTCGTTCGTCAGATGTTGCGTTTGGAACAAGTAGCTGCCAACTCCAAAAGTGGTGACCGATCGTTTTAAAAGTCACGTGGGTTGAAGCCTGAAGTCACGTGGGTTTAAGCCTGAAGTCACGTGGGTTGAAGCCTGAAGTCACGTGGGTTCAATCCTGAACTTTTTGGATAACAATTGTGTCTTTTCTTCTATATTTGTGTTCGTTCGTCAGATGTTGCGTTTGGAACAAGTAGCTGCCAACTCCAAAAGTGGTGACCGATCGTTTTAAAAGTCACGTGGGTTGAAGCCTGAAGTCACGTGGGTTGAAGCCTGAAGTCACGTGGGTTGGAGCCTGGAGTCACGTGGGTTCAAACCTGAACTTTTTGGATAACCATTTCGTCATTTTTTTTCTATATTTGTGTTCGTTTGTCAGATGTTGCGTTTGGAACAAGTAGCTGCCAACATCAAAAGTGGTGACCTATCGTTTTAAAAGTCACGTGGGTTGAAGCCTGAAGTCACGTGGGTTGGAGCCTGGAGTCACGTGGGTTCAAACCTGAACTTTTTGGATAACAATTGTGTCTTTTTTTCTATATTTCTGTTCGTTCGACAGATGTTGCGTTTGGAAAGAGTAGCTGCCAACTTCAAAAGTGGTTACCGATCGTTTTCAAGTCACGTGGGTTGAAGCCTGAAGTCACGTGGGTTGAAGCCTGAAGTCACGTGGGTTGGAGCCTGGAGTCACGTGGGTTCAAACCTGAACTTTTTGGATAACAATTGTGTCTTTTTTTCTATATTTGTGTTCGTTCGACAGATGTTGCGTTTGGAAAGAGTAGCTGCCAACTTCAAAAGTGGTTACCGATCGTTTTCAAGTCACGTGGGTTGAAGCCTAAAGTCACGTGGGTTGAAGCCTGAAGTCACGTGGATTCAAATTTGAAC